>CM077598.1:21052040-25912040 GCA_039654915.1 Aquilaria yunnanensis | reverse complement strand
ATCTCTTAATTTAAACTCAGTTTTTTATGGTAATCATGAGTTCATCTAGCCCTAAGTTGTATAATCCTTCTAGTTTGGGTTGTTGTTTTTGCTTTTCATTGTCATTTTTGTTCTCATTTTTATAATTTTTTGTATTTACTTAAGTTTTAAAAAGTAACATTTTTCTGTTTTCGCTCTCATTCTCATTCCCTGCTCTTGCTTTTGAGACATTTTGTGCAACTTAGGTCTACCACCTAATTTGTCATAACACTATAACCCTTTTTTGAATGTTAATTAGTGTTGGAGATTGAAATGCACATAAGAAAAATAATATGAATTCCCATAGCATTTTTACTTTTTTTTTTTCTATGGGAGGCATTTTTTGCTTTTTTTTATTTTTATTTTTTTGCATAAGAGGATTTTTTGCTTAGAATATGTACTTGTTTTTTTTTTTCCAAAAAGTCAAATATGTAATTTCCCATATGCTATTTCTCCATTTCCCAGTCTATTATAGAATTTTAAATTTAATTAATAGTTATTATAACGGTGTAAGATTTTATTCATATGCCCATGATAATATATACTATAATTTATAAGAATTTTGGGGGCCTAGCATAAGCAACCCACCCAACTCCCTCTGGCGCAACATTATGAGTTATCAGTTGGGGACTACCATGAAAATTTTTTATTTGATTAAAGTTACAACTTTTTGTATAGTCGCTCGACATTATTTCGGATGTTAAAATTTTTTTGGAATAACATTCTTGTTCAATAAAAGTGTTAGGGGCTTTTTAAATTAATCTGAAACTAATGAATATAGAATAAATTTCAAATCTACCGGATTATTAAATGTAAGCCTAATCACCTCAGCGGCCTCTTAACTTGATTGACTCATATGAGTTAGTCCCTTAACTTAAATTTTGTCTCTAGTGGTTTTTTAATTTTACAACTTTTCATGAGTTATTCTAGCCTATGTTGTATAATCTTTCTAATTTTGGTTGCTGCTTCCGCTCTTAATTGGCATTTTTGCTCTTATTTTTATGACTTTTTACATACTTAAATTTTAAAAAGTAACATGTTTATACTTTCACTTTCGTTCTCACTCTCTACTCTTGCTTTTGGGATGTTTTGTACAATTTAGGTCCAGCCACTTAATTTATCATAACACTATTACCCTTTTTTTATTGTTAATTAGTGTTCATGATTAAAATACATGATAAGAGAAATAACATGAATTCCCATAGCATTTGTTTTCCCTTTTTTTTCTATGGGAGATATTTTTTCTTTTTTTGCTTATTTTATTTTATTATTATTTTGCAGAAGATGATTTTTTTTTTTTTGCTTAGAATATGTACTTTTTTCCGTAAAAAGGTCAAATATGTAATTTCCCAGATGCCATTTCTCCATTTCCGAGTGTAAGATTCTATACATATGCCCATGATAATATACACTATAATTTATAAGAATTTTGGGGGCCTAGCATCAGCGAGCCACCCATCTCCCTCCGGCACAATGCCATGAGTTACATTTTAATGAACCCTTAGTTTGGTTTAACCTACATTTTTACTCATTTATTTTCAAAAACTTATACTTTACCCTATATTTTCTTTACAATGTCTAATAATAACTTCTAAAATTCTAATTTAAACTCTATGATAATCATATTTCAGTAATTTTAAGATTTTTTATATTTTTTTTTCACTACTAACTAACATTTAAAAGATACTAATATGCATTTACAGGCAGAAAAATGTAGTTACATAAAGGAAAATTTAATAATTTAAAATGTCTATTAATTATAAAAAAAATATTAAAGAAATTAAAATTACTAGAAGATGACTACCGTACAATTTAAATAAAGTTTTAAAAGTTATTATTGGATAGTGTAAAAAATATAGAGGTAAAATATATGTTTTGAAAAATAAATAGGACAAACTATAAGATATCTTATAAGGATAATTGTAAGTTTCCTTACATTTTATTACCTGCTAGTGTTTTCAACAGTTCAAAGGTGTTTGTACATATTAAAGAGTTATGAGTTTCTTTCTAACTAGGGGTGTAAATGGGCCGGGCCGGGCCCGAGCCCTTAAGGCTCGAGCTCGGCCCCTTAGCTTAACGATACTACCCAAGCTCGAGCTTGATATGCTCGAGCCTGAAAATTCGGGCTCGAATTGGGCCTGAGCTCGGCCCTTAGGCTCGTTAGGCCCGAATTTCTAGCCCTATACAAAACTTATGTATGACATTTTACATGTCATTTAAGACCCCTATAACCTACAATCATGATCAACAATCTACACACAAGTAGCACCAACTCCAACATCAAATTTTATAACAAAGTACAAGCATAATAATGAAAAAGGTAGTCACAACATAAAAACCAAATTCATAACAAAGTACCAACATACTCAAACAACATAAAAAACAAATTCATATCAAGTTTTGTAGCCTCAATGAAGCTCAAACAACAGAAGATTCAAATAGATCCTTACTTGCTTTTACTTTTTATATATCATATGCATATAAATTAATATGTTTATGCATCCCTTTAAAAAATATATATATATTTATACATCATTTAGTTACAAATTGAACAAGTCAACCTAAGTCAACAATCATTCTCTTTATCAGATGGATGGAGTACAAAGAATTAACAGGAAAACTTGAGCAGCAGCCAAAGAACTACCCAGCAAATAACCAGACATGTTTAACATACCAATTGTCGATGCCCACAAGAAAGCATGTAGAATTCTTATGACATTTTAAAAAGAAGAAATAGAAAAAAATGATCTGCTGTCAGAAACCTTCCTTACTCCTTTGCCTCCCAAATATTCATCACATGTGAAACAAAGGCTTAACATGGGAAAAATCTGTTTTAAAGAAAAATCTGGCATGAAC
The DNA here is from genome assembly GCA_039654915.1 of Aquilaria yunnanensis. Classification (NCBI taxonomy): domain Eukaryota; kingdom Viridiplantae; phylum Streptophyta; class Magnoliopsida; order Malvales; family Thymelaeaceae; genus Aquilaria; species Aquilaria yunnanensis. The sequence continues at coordinate 25,909,166 of CM077598.1, read as the reverse complement.
TCACTCGTCTTTATACTGTTGAATTTCACCCTCAGGGAACTCGCCAGAAGGGACAAGCTTAACAACAGGTATAGATGGTGGATCGGTATGCTTTGGTTACTCCTTTTTTTTTCTAAGAAAAATAAAACACTTAGGGAAACTTGCTTCACATTTGTTCAAAAAAGATTCAAATAGATCCTTACTTGCTTTTACTTTTTTTCTTTTTCTTCTTTGAGACTTCCACTGAAGAACATTTTTCATCAAAAAGAAATATATTAGTTCATGTTGTTTAGAAAACATGAAAATGGAAGCTAATTGATTGAAGTTATTTGAACTGAAAATAACTTTTCCTTTGTGGTACTACGAGAATTCTTGTATCCACCGGGTGGATATACACCCGGTTAAGAAACATTAAGTAGACAGTTATTTTAAGAAAATATAGAAATTAGTTTTGGTTAGGATAATTGCAACGATTATGTGATAAGTGTGATCTATTTACCTTTAATAAAATATTTAATATAGTTATTATTCATACCAATTTTAAATTCAGTGATTCTCTCATTCTTCACTCATCTTATAATTTATTCGACCATTATATCAATTTTTATTTATTTATTTATTTTTGAAATAGTTCTGCGTTCCAATAGTTGATATATCATAGTTTTTTACTTGAAAGAAAACCCACCAGTTAAGGATAATTCTGGAAATTAAATGTATTAATTTAGAAATCCAATGTGACATTATATATATTCCTTGTATTAAACTAAAAATTCAATGTATTATCCTGGAAATCCAATATATCGTTCTGGAAATCCAAAGTATCATTCTATACATTCCTTGTAATAAACTGGAAATCCAATGTATTAATCTGGAAATCCAATGTATTATTCTATACATTCGTTGTATTAATCTAGAAATCCAATGTACCATTATATAGATTCCTTGTATTCAAATAGAAATTCAATGTATTATCCTAGAAATCTAATGTATCATTTTGGAAATCCAAAGTATCCTTCTATATATTTCTTGTATTAAACTGAAAATCCAATGTATTATTCTATACATTCGTTGTATTAATATAGAAATCCAATGTACCATTATATAGATTCCTTGTATTAAAATAGAAATTCAATGTATTATCCTGGAAATCTAATGTATCATTTTGGAAATCCAAAGTATCCTTCTATACATTCCTTGTATTAAACTGAAAATCCAATATATTAATCTGGAAATCCATTGTATTATTCTATACATTCGTTGTATTATACAATTCAACAACGTGATACATACCATAATTAGACCCAAAACCCCAATAATACATTCCAAATATATCAAACTGCACCACAAATGTATCATTCTGAAAAATATTGGGTTGTTACTTTGTTTCCATTCAGATCAATAAATCCAACACTCAGATCAGTACATTTCATGCTCATATCCATACATGCTTCACATATTACAGAATCGGACCGGAACAACACAACACACACATAGAACAATACAAACTGAACTTAGTTATATTGCAAATCAATACAAAAAAAAAAAAAAGGAATAATCAAATTGAAAAACACAATCTGAACACACTCACACTACACCAATTTTGGTTTCATACATAAGTTGATGAACCTATTGATTTTTACCAACAAAAAGCACAAATTGTGAATCACGAACCGCGAATCGCGAATCCCCCATACAGCAAACTACCCACTGGAGCACATGCGTCCTCCCTTGTTCCCTTCCAAATGCAGGCCATCGTTGTGCCTCTTGCGACACCATCTGAGATCCGCAACGGCCTCCCAACGATGACGCAACGACCACAGCAAAAACCCAACAGTGGAGGACGACAAAAGTGGCTCCAGCGGATGGCGCATTTTCTACTCTGGTTTCTCTTTTTCGTGAGGACGGCGAGAATGGATTTTGGGGAGGCATAGATCGTGGGTTTTATGGTTTATTGGGAAGTTATTGCATAAAAATAGAACTCTAAAAAGGATAACTGCGTGATTATCTCCAGATTTTTTACATATTCCATAATTTTGAAAACTTCCTAATGGAAGTTAACTTTCTGGGATTTAACGACGTTAATTGGTGTATATACACCGGGTGGATATTCTAATATCTCGTGGTACTATATCAATTATATCCACTGAAAAATACTAAGAACTAAACATATTAATAATCCATGCATGAGACCATGAATATTATTGGTAAATAATCATAAAAACATCTCACTTGTAAACCATAGACAGACAAGTTAAAAATGTATTGCCAATTTTGAGTGCAGGTTGACAATAATGATACTCCCTCCGTCCCGTAATTTTTGCTCAAATTGTGTTTGCACGTAGTTTTAGGTAAAGTAGTGTTTTTTACTGGTTTTCTAATTTTACCCTTTCTACTTTCTGTGTCTGATTTGGTTTGGGCATTTCATTTATCCGAGAGAGGCGGAGGCAAGCGATGGAGGCGGTGGCGGTGACGATGAAGGAGGGCGAAGACAATAGGTGAGAGGCGTCAGCGAATCCCTCCCCAATCAATCGTTCGTAGCTTCTCCCCCTCCCAATCAGTCAACAATCGTTCGCGGCAGCCTCCCCATCCTTGTTGGCCGTCGTCGATTCACCGTCCCCGTTTGTCATCGTCGATCGATCGTCCGTCCTCTGTCGTTAATTTCCCGGCCTCGCTCCATCCTCGATTCATCATTCTTGTTTGCCGTTGTCAATTGCACCCTCCTTGATTCACCGCCTTTGTTCGCGTCGTCCTCCCGCAAAGAATCAAAGCTTCGTCATCAATCGATCGTCTATCCTTGGTCGTCAATCGGTCATCCGTCGTCCGTCGTCCGTCATCCATCGTCGATCGATCGGTTGTCCACCGCTCCCTCTGTAGTAGATCTCATCTCTCGCTTCATCTCCTTTCCGCATCTACTCCTTCTCCCAGCTTGTCCATGGCCGATCGGAATGACGAGGCGTCGATAAGGCGGTTTCCATGGCCGATCGGAGGGAAGTCGTCGAAGGGAAGCCGAAGGGTTAGGTTGTTTAGAGCTCAATTCTATTTTGGGCAATAAGGACATAATTGTCTTTTGAATGAATAAAGTTTACTAAAAATGGAAATGGTGCAAAGTTTTGGGACATCCCTAAAAGGAAAATTGAGCAAAAATTTTGGGACGGAAGGAGTAATATATAAGCATTAACCCACATAAAATTAGTGTATCATCCACACACACACATTAAAAAAAACATGAAAAAGAAGGATGATTTAATATGATTAAGGAAAAATATGATTGCAGAATAAGCAAAAAAGAAAATGGGGATATAGATACTAATCCCAAAAACCAGCCAAATCAATGGAACCAATGGAAAAAAAAGGGCTGCTTGAACCAATTCCTACGTAAAAACCAATGGAACTCATTTTGGACAAGTTCAATCAAGCTCCAGTTCATTTGGATTAATATTCTCATACTAAGTCTCAAAGTGAGCAGATACCATGCTTTGTTATGAACTAAAGCTCCATTTTCCAATTCAGTCCTTACTCGCAAAAAACACTACACAACTCGAGCTCAAACAAATAAGTCTTCCAATAAATGCAGCGCAAACCGGGAAAATAAAATGATCGTCGCCGAGTAAACGAATAAATGAACTGCGTCTATTTCTGCATAAAACTAACCACCTAAACAATGTCGAATATCTAAATTGTGTAAAACAAATTTGAGAACTTAACAAGGACATTATTTTTTCCTGTAGAGGAACAAAAAATGGTATACAATCTACCAACATCTAATTGCAAAGATGATCTCTTCCTTTGGGTTTTGAATAAAACAAAAAAAAATTGAATTAAAGGAGATGGAAAAGAAACCTGACCTATTATTGACGATCGGAACGTTGAAAACGATCAGTGCGCTGATTTCCACATAATGTTCTTCTTTCCACAAAGATACGGCGGTGTCAATGAAGAGCCCAGGAGCTGTAGCGAAACGGCAAAGGCAAAAAGGATTAGAAGTTACTCTATCCGATTTGAGCTCCGTCAATCAACGAAAGACGAAGATCAAAGCCGCGTCTTCGTCGAGCGAATTCCAGGCGATGAGATTGGCTTGGCCGCTTAGGTCGTCACTCGTCAGGAATTTACAGGAGGGAGAGGGACAGAGCACAAAGGTTTTGGTACTTTGAGTTCGCCATCTCCGTTTTCACCTTTCACGAATCGCGAACAGACTGGGACACTTGGGAGTGAGGACTGGGCAGTGGGGAGTGAGCTAATTCACGTAGTGGGCCTAGTGGCAAGCTGACATTACCACATAGGTTTTGGCTGGGACCATTGGGTAGTATTTACTAGTTAGGCATATTGGGTTTTAGGGCCTCTTAAGCTCGATTTCTTTTAGGGCCGGGTAGCAGTGGGCTCGAGCTCGGCCCCATAATTTTCCGAGCTTAAAATGAGGCTCGAGCTCAATAAGCCCGACTTGATAAGGCCTAGTTCGAGTTCGAGCTCGAGCTACCCTTTAAAAGCCTGGCTCATTTACACCCCTATTTCTAACCCAATAAATAATAAAACTACTATCTATCTTTGGGGTAAAATATGTTTTTTTGACTCGTATTGTAATTATTAGCGCAGATATATTTCTTTTATGGATGATCTCATGGTAGAGTGGAGAAAATATTTTTTTCCCTTTTTTCTTTTTACCATGTTTTGAATAAAATATTTTATATTTTTAAACTTATTTCCATTGCTAATAACTATATAAGTGAAAGTCCTTAACTCCAGAACGGTTTTAAAGAATGGAAGAGAGCATATAGGACTACAACTTGTATTACATGGTGTTATTCTACTACAAAAGCTAGGTATTTATAGGATATAAACATATATAAAGATGACAACATAATCTGTAATGATGATAAATTTGATTGTAGTAGCCATTCAAATCATAATTAACCTTATTTACTCCAACAAATAGTAAAGGAAAATTTATACACTAACAAATTTTCTCTCTTTTTTTTCATTTTTTAAAATTTTTGCTTGAAAATTGGAAACTTTTCTATGACTAAATGCTCTTAGTTTTGCCCTACTTTTAAAACATCTAGTTGATTTTCACGTTTTTAAACCCTCTGACCCATTAAAAGAAAGTGATGCATGTAAAGGTTTAAATCCAAGACGCCAGATACATATATAACGTAGAAACCTAAATGCATTTTTTTTTTTGTGATCAGAACAAATGAAACCATTTTTTTTAAAATATTCAAAATCAAACACGAGAGATAGGGTAAATGATGAAAGAAGGAATACAGCATGAGCTGGAAATGGCAAGTTATGGACTCCATCAAATCAAGAACTTGTTAGACCATAAACACCGCTTTAATATTGTTTTGGCTTCTTAAAATATAGAGTTGAGTGAACAATAACTAAACATAAAAACAATAAATTAAATAATAATTATTTAATCTAAAACAAGCAGGGATTTACTCCATTCATTTCAATTATATATATAAATAGAAGTGAATAACAATATTTTTTTATTTTTCTAGAAAGAGAATAAAGTATTTGAAAACTTTTAAATGACAAACTTTCATTACCTTTTCAAATTACAAATATTTGGCCATTTGTGCAGATGGGTTAGCCTAGGATTCATGGAACCATTGGGAAGGATGACATGAGACGTATACGTTCATTATTTCAAAAAACAATGGCAAACTATCACATACTAATTATCCAAATAAAAAGAGCCAAGTATTTGAAAACATAGGTATTAATGTTGTTGTTGTTCTTATTATTATTATTGTTGTTGTTGCTGTTGTTGTTATTTGCATGATGGAAGTGAAAGACTAGGGATGAAAACAGTGACCTGAGACTTGAACCCGAATTCAAAACTTTCGGGTTCAATTTGGATTAATAGGTAGCTAGTCGGGGCCAACTTGACTTGATCCATATTCAAGGACTGTAAAAACAGCTTGGAACAATTTAACCCAAAATAATCCAGCATCTAAGGTCCATGGTTCATTCCCATAACCCAACCCACTATCTACCTACCTATGCTCATAAACTATAACCCAACCAATTATCCTACCTATGCTCATAAACTAACTAATCATCTAACCCATCCTAACAAAATCCTATACCTTACCTTTTCCCAAGAACCAAAAGCACCTTTAGCCTTTAGACTTAATCTCACTCTCTTTCTCTTTCAAACACCTCAACCCTCATTCGATAACAGGGATCCTTGCCCTCACAGTTGCCTTTCTTCTTTATTGGTCATCTCGCCTCCTCTCATCCAAACCTACACAGTCTTGTGAAACTAATCAGCCATCACATCGATGACAACCCTGTTGTCCCTTGACTTGAATCTTCACCCTTTTCTAGGCCTCCCACCTCTCACTTTCATCTATTTTGCTTTCTTTATCCTATCATCTTGCCTCCTTCAAATGGTAAATTTACATATGAATTATGGGGTCTATGAACACCCACCCCCTTTTCAAAAACAAATGGAAAATAATATATAATTTAGGCATTTGACCCCCTTTGATTTTTTAGTGAACCCTCTAACCTGATAACATTTATTTGAACAAAAACAGTGTGTTTTTTTTACCTTGAAAATATATAAAAAGTGAGTCATTGCCTTCCTTGCACAAATAATTTTTATTGGAAAGAGTTTTATTTTAACCCATTGGCTTTCATGTTTCTTCCCACCTATGCCTTAAATTCTTTTTACAATTTACTTTTGTCTTCAAACATTAGGAGTATGAAGAAGCCGGATTTTTATCAAGTAGCATAAGCTCGAGCCCAATCCTAAAATCAAGCTTGAAAAATAAAAACCCCAATCTCGAGCTGAATACTACCTGGCTCCACATCCTAATGAGCCTAAAGGGCGTTAAAAGTATTTCATATACACATATCCTAACGAGCTTAAGGGGCCTTAGATACCTAATTTATCTAACACAAAAATACTCAATTATTAGTAATTCAAGCTTGGCGAGCCTAAGAGGCGAAGCTTAATCTCAACTTGAGCCAAGTTCAAGCCTTAAAATATTGATTTGGGTAATTCAAGTTCAAGCCAGGGTAATAGCATTAGGCTAAGGGCCAAAGCTTAAGCATGATGGGCTCAGGCTTGGACTAGCCCTTTTTACACCCCTATTAAACACAGGAAAAGTTAAGCACAGTATAAAGTTAAGGGATCAAGTAAGTATAAACATAGAAATTCAAGGGCTATTAGGGCATTTTTGCCTTTATACTTCGTATATTTTTAAAAATAGCATTTTTATAATTATATCATATATATGAATTATACTTTGATTATTTTAATCTTTATTATTTATTACATACTCATGTATGAATGCAACCCCTTTTTGAAAAAAATATCTTGGATTAGCTAGTGGCCCTATTTATCCACATCCACACAGCCACCACAAAGTCAATCGCCCATGGGTGCCAATGATGACTGTCATTCCTGGACTTGAAGCCTCGCTTTTCTCTTGGTCTCTTACTCTCAATCATTTTGTGGCATGTCCATATCCATACAACCTCGCAAAGCCAATCGACCATTGGTGGCATCAGCTTCCATAGTCATCATTTTGCAACTCGTGGTTGGACTTGGACGTGGGTTTTCAGTTTCAAGTCTAGGAGTTTTCATATGTTATAGAGATCGAGATTATTGGAGTAACAAGCACTATTAGTCTCAAATTTTAATTTTCGTTATAAATTGGTCCCAACCTTCATTTGGTTGCAGATTGCTCCTAAGCCTTATTGGTCCCTAGCACTATGTAGGCTCATAACTCAATTTACATAGAAAAAAAATTAATAATTTAAATTGTCCATTAACTGTTAGAAAAATATGACATGGTGTGAATTTATGAAATAAAAATTATAAAAATTTTAGACCAATTTGTAATGAAATGAAGGTTAAGGACCAATTTGTAATGGAAATCAAAGGTTTGGGACCATTAATACTAGTTACCTAAGATTAAATAGGCTATCTTTGAAAGGGACAAAAAATTTCTTCCACAAATTCTTAAAAAAGAAAATTATTATGAACAAATAAATCAAGTTTGCCAATTAAAATTTGTATCTTCAATTGTTACTCTCCAACACTTCATACAAAACATTTAGTGCATTTGGCATTGTCTTTTTGTTATATGGCTACCGTTAAAATGAGAAGTCATCCATGAAAGAAGGAGCAGAAATGAGTCAAAATGATGAGTCTTGGAACATAGGGCGGAATAGAAATATGGCACTACACAAATATTGGGAAAATAACAATAACAATAAAAGAGAGGTTGAAGATGTGTTATGGTAGAAATATGGCCAGGCTAGCTACGTTTGGTTGAAGATAATGTACATGTGATTACTTGAGACTTGAAGTGAAGTTTCCTAGATGCTAGTCTGGTCTTGTTCACCTGGGCTGGTGGTCTAGAGAAGGCCCTGTTCTTGTTCTTGGCCTATTAGGTTGTTGTAATCGTGAAAGATGTTTTCTTTCTTTGTGGTATCAGTACGAGAATGATAGTGTAGTGATCTACTGCTACCTATATGCATGGTAATATTTTTTGTAGACAGTATACATTTTCTCACTTAAAGTTCTCCCAATTAGATATGACTTAAGTTTGGTACAGAATAATATCCAGGCTAGGCTAGTATGTAATGTTTTAGTAGCAGTTGTAAATGTAAAAGAACACATCAGCAGGATCCTTATGGAAGATGCATGAAAGCATTTCATCTTAAGTTTGATAACTACAAACAAATGGGTTAGAAGACAAAACAGAGCAAAGTAAAGCCTAAAATAACAAACATGACCTAGTAGCAAACATTGCTTATGCTAAGAAAAAAAAAAAAAAAAGAATGCTGAAAAAGGGCATGAACTAAAATTCTTGACCAGCTATATATATATCTCAGTATGTCCTCTATATGTGTGTGTGCGTGTGTGTGTGCGTGCGTGTGTGTGTCATTTTAAACAACTTTCAATCATGTGGGATAAGTCACTTATGCACATCCTCGACAATTTCCCTTTCACAAGTGACTCCACTAGACATAGTCACTACACTTCACCTTGAACGAAACCCTTAATGCATCATGAGCATACTCAACTATGAACACACACACACACACACACACCAAGGGTAAACACTCTTCCCATTCATTAACCATGAGAGTCACAAATGCTCTTACACTTGCTAATTATGTGGGAAGACGGCAGATTATCCTTAACACTTTATGTGGTTAAATAAGTATCGAACTCCAGTACATCAATGTCTATTAATGCATTTAACTTAAGACCAATTGGTTATAGGTTGAAATGCCTCATCATTATATAGAAAATTGACTTAGCATTTATTTAACCTCCTTTATTGGTCATATGGGATTTTTCAATGTCATTTTTAACCAAACCATCAACTTTGATAACACAATGTAAGAAACCTTATGGTATAACGCAACAAAAACAATAGATCATACCAATAATCATGATTGGTTAAATGATGATTTATGAGAGTTTTTTTTTTGGCTATACCTATTGGACTAAACATCTGTTATTCATGGGAGACATAAATATACTTATAGGCTAGAACAAGAACCAGCCTAGTTGGAATTGTTATAACTAATCTTCTCATCAAGGGAACTTTCAATGACAATTTGTATATTCCAATTAACTCAATCAACTAGATTCTTTAGGTCTCCCCTGCTTGGATAAAGTGGAAAAGGGACATCTAGATGAAAGGAGACATCACGGGTTCAACTCCCACTTCCTTCCAACAAATGTCATTCACATTGGTTTGAGTGTTCTTTGGGTTTTGAAAAAGCATGCATTATCCCATATCCTTAAGTATAAATGCCTTCTAACCATGTAGCATATTAGTAAGATGCTTCTAATTACAAAATAAAAAAAGCTAGACTATAAAATTTCCTTAATGATTATCACCATAATTTTCATAAAATAAATAATTACATAAAACTGTAATAAACTTAAAAACAATAACTGAAATGTGAGTCATACGTAATAGAAGATTTCTAACACAAGTGAGAAGCGTAGTTGAGACAATACATAGAAGCCAAAGTTCCAACGAGTTAGCTCCATTATCCCCATAGGTCAAAACAATTCAGAATTTCAGATCTGCAGTATATTACATATTAAAATTGTTAACAGAGATCACCATTGGAGACAATGAGATGGTGTTTGGATATGGAAAAAATTTTCATTTATCTATTTCAAATTTTCTTTAATAAAGTTTGAGTGCATAACTTATTTTGAGAATTCGGAAAACCTTGTTTTCTAAATTTTGGAAAACTAATGTTATAAAAAAGAAGATGTTGTTTTAGGTGTTTTCAATTTTAACAAATTAGTTTTCCAAAGTTTATAAAATAATGTTTTCCATATGTCTAAAACATGTTATATTGTCAAACTTCTATTAAAGAAAATTCAAAAAAGAAAAATGGGAAAAGTTTCCATAATTAAACACCACCCAGAGAATTTTGTGCACGATTTATTTTGGAGAGATGTCTAAGCAAGGAATAAAAGAATATAAGGAAAAAGGAAATATTTAAGTGACACAGAGAGGGAAGAGAATACCTTGCAATCAAGAGAATTATAGGTGGTCCTGAAATGTCATGTGCGGATGGGGTAAATTGCAGATCAAATGCGCCGATGAGCTGGATGAGAAGTTGTGTAGAAGAAAAGGCAAGAAGTTTGATGAATGCGAGCGGCATCAGGAGTCAAGAAGGGTTTTGTCATAGGAGTTCTTTTATTTTTTACATTCATTGGTACCGCAAGGACAAGCAACAAAATGACACAGGCTTGCACACATTGAAGATAGACAATATGAAAAGTCTGGAAACAGACAATATTCATGAATAATGATCTGAGCTCAAACTTTGTTGGGAGGTGATGGCTACTATCACACTTCCATGGGATGGTTTCCAGTAGTAGTGATCCAGGTAACTGAAACTTCAGATAACAACAACTTCGCCATGCATGCTAGCTCTAGTTGGAAGCATAAGAAATCGTGTCTAGCAACACTTAGTTGAATGTGGAGGTTAACGTTTTGGTACACCTGTTACTTTGACACGTCGAATTTTCGTTATGACTCATAAATCCTGCACTGTGAGAGGGTCGTAATCATACGCTTCACCTGCTTTCACAAACCTACCTTTCACACGTTTTCTAGTATCAGCTCTTGCTTTCCGGGAATGATATCTTATTTGTTTCCCAAACCTGGAAATAACAAAAAGGGAGAATTTGTCTGTTTATGTTGTCCGGTCATAACACTGAAAAATAGAACCCTAGCTGCCATATGGCTGAAACCACAAAGTGATAACTAGAGTTAGATATATTAACCGATAAGATCATGAGTTTTACCCAAGAACACACTAATCAGTCTAAACATTTAACCGTCAAAATTGCAGTGAAAGTTAAAACAAGCAAATGCATGCTGAGATAATTCACTCAATAACCCAAACACCTGGCTAACGGAAATTAAATTCCATCATCTTACCGCAATTTATTTACTAGAGATCATATGGATATAGAAGTAACTTACATACGTGTCTTCTTCTTTTCATTGTATCTGATCTTTGCTTTATCTCTTGCTTGTGGACACCTAGCTTCCAAATTTGATTCCCAAGGGGATTCCCCGCCAAGAAATACCGGTATACACTCCTGACAATCTGCAGCCCTACTTTCCCCAGCAATGTTGGATAGTGGCACTGGTATGCTTGATGGAACTTGGCCAGCAGGAAATCCTAGATTAATGTTTCTGTTACCACTAGGATTAATGGCCATGCAATTTGAACTACTACCTCCAACTTGAGAAGATGGAAAACCACCACAATCCTGCTGTGTGGGTGATGATGCCTGGGAAGATTCAAAAGATTCTGTCCGATTAGATATAAGCAACTTTCAAGATGAAAACAATGGCTATGAGTGCCAGTGACAGTTAACATGCAGGATACTTGATATGCATACGAAATTCAGAATCCTTTCTTAGTTTCTAGAAACTGGAATATTTTATGGACGCAGAGGCTATTTGAAAAGATGTCAAATCTTGTTCCCTCTTTCTATCACTTCTTCAAGAGGCGGACTCTGGGATTTTTGGGCCACAGCAAGCCCATCGAAGTTCACAATGAGGCAAAACAAAAGACCCATGTCTCTCCATCAATGAGAGAGGATATATGGCTAAGAAACTAGTTCAAGCACCAATCTTTTCTTTTTGTTGTTTGAGAGAGGTAGCCACGGATCAAGCTTAGGAGGGGCGAGGCATATGAGCAAGTTATTAACATGTATAATGATAGAAAATAAGTATCAAATAATATTATATCTAAACTCATTAAATTTGAAAATCTACAATAATTACATTTAATTCAAAAGTTTATAACTCAAAATTTAACACGATACTCCTTCAAATCCCTAAATTCATCAATTATTGAATTCACACTGAAAATCTTAGTAATATTTTTTTTCTATATATAAAAGCAAATTATAAACAAGAAAATAAGTATCTATCTTATTTTTTAATCTGGTCTTCACAATTTTTTTAGTTAAAAAAAATAAATTCTGTAGTGGCATTTGACATAAGAATAAATATCAAACGGATCAATCTATCAATCTTGGTCTTATATATTATCATCAAAATCTAGAAAATCTTATTTTAGACACTTAAGAATTAATTTATCTAGCCAATTTATATCATGATTACTTGGGAATCACAATACAATCATCCTAAAATTATGCAAAACAATTACAATGAAAAATTTGTTTGTAGAATAACTCTTTTTTTCCAGCGATAAAATGGTTGAAAATTGATGAAGAAATCAGGAACTGGTTATAATTAGTTGAGGGTTGTTCGAGAGTTGATGAGTAATAAATGGGCCTCTATATTCTTATGGGGTGAAACATTTAAAAGGATAAATTGCATCAAAGTCCATTATTAATTATATAATTTACAAATAAGTACCTAATAAGTTTAAAACTTTTACAATTCTATATTATATTTAATTATTATTGATAAAAAAAAACTAAAAATTCTAGCCCTTGGTAACCACGTCCCTTGTTTCCAGCAAGCATGTTCAGAACTTGAAGCTATTGTCTCAGAGGGTTGAGAAATCAGTGGTCATATTAATATGCTAGTCTTATTGAAGATTTGATATGCAAGAGGAAGACGGCAAATCACGCATATAAGCAACAAGACTGGGCTTAATAGCATTTGAACTTTGAAAATGACCTCTAATGCATTCTCTATTTGACCACTAGATTCAGTTAAGGAAATGCTCCCCTCCATTTGGGTGGAGGATGAACCAACAGCCTCCATCTGGTATCTAGAATGACCTTGAAGCCAGCCAAATATCTCATCACCAACTTCAAGGTTCAAAGGAAGATCATCCATGTTCAGGCCCTCACAGAGGTCATCGCCATTGAGAAGCTTAAGATCTTTGAACTCGGAGTAGCCCTGCAGCACAGATTAGAGGAAGCTTTCAAGGGCTACAACCTAAACTAATGAAATCAACAATCTTGTAATACGTGTTAAGAGTAGGGGTGTTCACTATTTGGATAAAATGGAATAATCCAAATGGATTATTTGGATTGAATAAAATGGTTCGGTTATTTGATTATTTGATTCGGATTTAATCAAAATCAAATTTTTTATTTGGTTATTGGATCGGTTATTGGTTTCTAAACTTAAAACCGTATGAACTAAATAAACCGAAAAGTAACATAAATTTTATAATTATACCCATCAACTTCATATATGTAAGGTTATTTTTGTTAATTTTGGACTATATGTTATGAATCAAATCTTAAGTTTAGGTATAAATGGAATATTATCAAAATTTATCATATCTTTTTCAAGTTTTATTTAACTTTTTCAATTATTATGTGTTTAATTCTAATACAAAAGAATTGAATTATAAAAATTGGATAAATTGAACTACAATTTGGATGGTTGGGATAAAAACCGAAAAAATTGAATTATGATTCGGATGGTTCGGATCAATATTAATATGTGATTTGAATTAAATTTATAAAAATAAAAAATTAATCGAATTATTCTATTCAGATGAATCGGATCGGTTCTAAACCGATTCAACCAAATGAACACCCCTAGTTAAGAGGCGCGGGGGCAGGAGCATATTAGATTAGGTATGTATTACCTTATGTGAGTCGGTATCCTCTTTCACCATCTGGATTTGGTCCCTGCAGTATGGCAAGTAACTTGGAATTGAAGGACCAAGAGAAGGTGGTGAACCCAAACCCATCAAAGTATCGAGCTTGGGACAATGCTGGAGATCATTCACTTTGGTACTTGGCCACCCAAAAGATCCATCATCTACCCCTTGCTGCAAACAAATAGGAATCGGATTTTCATTGGGCGGAGAAGTGCAGATCGGCTTGCCGGAATCCGATCCGGTCGAAGAAGAGGTATCGAGAACCAAAGACAAAATCCTGGCGTAGTCTCCTGGAGAAAGGCAACCTGTGTAAGAATTCAACTTCTGCCACCTGTGGCCGAAACTAGAGCAGCCGTTGCCGTTCAAGTAACAGTTGTGACAAAAGCAAACTTGGTCGTCAATGCACTGGAGGATTGCAGGCTGAGAAAAACATTTATCGCAGAGGATGGAACGAGAGTGCCTTCGAGAAAATGAATTGGCGGAGTGCACACATTCATCACAGTTCAAGCAAAGCCTGGCCATGTCTGGTTTACAGAACACAACCGGCCACGCCCTCCCACAGAAATCACATAGAAGTTCCATATCGATCCTCCCTTGGAAGCGGAAAACAGAACCCTTCAACCCTACCAAAGCAATGAATTGAAACGACGAACAAGTTAAAATTTCCAGAGAGAGGAAAAGAGGCAGCCACTGGGGCTGAAGTAAATTCAAGGATAGAGTGAGTCAGTCTTGAATTAGCCAGTGCCGAGGAAGATAGAATCCATTAACAGGGTGAAGCAAAGCAGGCATTTCGGTGAGATATGGGCTAGGCTCGCTCGCTAATGGGGCACAAGAGACGAAAGCGCAACAGCAGTGAGAGAAGATCAATCGGGATTTCCAGGGTCAGCGGCACACTCGCTTTTATGCCCAAATACTGCACCCGCTGAATCGATCACGTTTCGCCGCATCCTTTTCTGGGCTGCCGCCACGTCGCACTCTAATCTGAACACGTGAGCAGCTTCAACTTCCACCCCCTTTTTTATACCGAGCCAATCGGCAATCCGTGGAGCCAGTCTGCCCTACTACAAATGTATGTTACGTATACATTTCTTAACTCAATGAATTTTTATAAATTCAATTCAATTCAATTCAATACCCTTAGTTAGCCTGCTTTCCATCTACCAAGAAAAACAAAATTTTTCTTTTCTTCTGAAGAGAAAAAAGAAAAATTTAAGCGCCAACATGGAGGGAGGTGATAGAATATTGGGTGCCTAAAGTTGCGGTTTGTGCTGTAGTGTAGTTTTGGCAGGGTCAGGTCATGATCTCCCTCCAAATTCGGATGGGTAGGATAGGATTGTGAAGATGCGGCAACCCGTTGCTGTTGAGGTGGTCGTCTTCCATTCCACTCCTACCTGACAAACTGCATCCGCCCGAGGGTCCATTGGGCTTGGCCCATTTTCATTGGCTCCACCGATTTTCCGTGCCTCACAAGTCACAAGCTTTTCACTTACGGTCGCGGACTGTCCTGTCTCCACTCTAGATAATGATGCTGACTTGGCACCCTTCACATCCGCCCACAGGCCCAAGCCCAATATAACCACACAAGTCAAACTCCAAATCACTTCCAGTTCCAACACCCATGCCACGAGCCTATTACCCGAACGTTCTTATTTTTCCCCTCCCTCCCATTCGAAATAAGCCGTTTCTTCTTTTTTATCAGGAGGCATTTTTTCTCTTCCATCGTAATTCACATATAACAATAATAATAAATCTACAAAAAAAATGTTTATATATACAGAACTAAGTTTATAAAGAAGTGATGATGCTCAAACAATGGTTGAAATAAAATTGTGTGCAAAAATCTTGTGTAAAGATTTGAATTATTCAATGGTCCCTTGATATGTAAATTTGTAGAGTGGTTATTACTAGATATCACCATGATAGAAGACTCAAACTATAATTTATACTCCTTCCATCATATTTTATTTGTAGCATTTGCTCTTTAATGATGTCACAAAATGGATGCTACATTTCCAAAAAGTTAAATTTACCCTCATAATTTATTCCTTGAACTCTGTGTAAAAGTCTTTCAAAGACAAATTTAGAAAATGCTACCAAATAAAAGAATTTTTTCAAACTTTGTGCATTTTTAAATGTTGCAAACAAAATAAAAATTAATGTTGATTAAAAAAAAGCATGTAACTTTATTATTATAACAATGTGCATGACTGTGAATATACTCAATTACATTACATTGAAATGATCACTTAAATCGTGTTTATTTCACTGCGCCTATCATTTCAAAGTTTTGAAATGATATATGCTAAAACAAATGGACCCGTGTGCGTTACTTAGAAAAAAAATAATAATAATAAAAAAACTCTATTGTCTTTGGATAAAATGGTTTAGTTATTTTCTAAATTTAGTTGGTTTGGATCAAAATAGAATTTTTTTTTTGTATATATATTTGTTCCCATAATTGAAACCAAATAAACCGAATAATAATAAATATTTTATCATTATCCATATTTACCCTACATATACAAAGATATTTTTCTCTAATTTTTAACTATATGTTGTTGATCATATTTTAATTTTGGAACCAAATAAACTGAAACATAACTCAGATAATTCAGATATTAATTCTGACATATAACTTAAATGATTTGAATTTATTTTGTGAAAACCAAAATTCAATTAAATCATTATATTCATATCGATTTCAAACCCAATCAACCAAATAATAATCCTACAATCAAACGAGCAATGAGAGAAAGATTGAAAATTCTTGCATGCTAGAGCCGCATTAGCTATGCTTACGTAGTTACTTTACTTCCGATCATTTCTACCAGCAATTATTTATTGGTGTGTAATTTTCTAATGCTTCCATAAATTCTAATTATAGCATTATACCAAAGGCATGCTCTATATAACATTAGAGAATTTTTTCTTCTTTTTTGCCTAAACTCAGAATTAGTACATTGCAAAGTACTCATGTATGTGTGTGTATTTGTATACAGGAGCAAAGCCAGAATTTTAGCTAGTAGGGGCAAGGATCAGTAACGAATTTCCATAAAAAGAACTAGCGATAAATTTGCTCCTTTAAGTAAACATTAGTGTAAATTGCCTATTTGTCCTAAGTTTATTTATAAAATAATATTTTTTTTACTTATTAGATTACGCTATTCTATTGTTAGGTACGAATTTAGGTTGATATTATAATTACACAATTAAGGTTTGGAAATCTATATTTTTGCCTTATTTTATTTATTTATTTATTTATTTATTTATTTTTTATTTTTTATTTTTTGCAACATCTAAGTGAAACTTTTGAAACCTTAACATTAGACCCAAAATACCACTCCAACACCTAAACTCGACTAACCAAGATGCTTACCCCTAAACTTCAACTTGCTTAGCTCTTAAGCATACATAAATTGATTAGTAAACAAATTTTACTAACCCATGCGTGTCATGTGATGGGCTAGAAGTGGAGGCCATAACCATGAAAACCACCAAACTCTCCCCATCCTCAAGCACTAGACCCTCGTTGTCATCCATTGTTGGCTCTATACATTATTTTTTCAACCTCAAATGATGCTTCTCACCCCAGCCAACTATTTGAATTCAGCCTCATCTTAGCCACAAGGCACCTAATAGCCAAAGCTAGTATGGATATTTGTGGGGAGCAACTAGACACCAATTGAACAGCAGCTGGGTAATGATGAGATTTGTAAGAAATATAATAAATCGACTACGGCAAGGAAAGTATGGTGTAGGTTCTATAATTTTCTTTCTATTAAATGTACAAAAATTTTACCAATTTACTCCCAATAGTTCATCCAAGTTATAATTTTGACCCTATAGATTTATATGTCACTGAATTGTGGATGACAAAAGGCATACGCTTTTAAAATCACATGACAATAGATGCATTTCAGAGAGGTTGGCTAACCCACTTAACCAAATCTAGGGTTGAGCTGATCTGAGTTTAAATTTATGGTTAAATGTATTTTTAACTGAGTTCAGGGGTTGAATGTGTATTTTGACATTAATATTAACAATTTAATAATTATGTTATAATAATTGCAAGTTGTTTAGTATTTTTTCACAACTAATTGATATTTAAAAAATATTATTTTTGTATTTATAAAGAGAAAAAATTGAAAACTTTAAACCACTAACTACAAAAAATATTGAATAAATTGAAATTACCATTAGTTAGTTGTCGAACAACTTATAAGATTTTCAAAAGTTGATGTTGGGGAATGGGAGAGAGTATGTGTACAATTTCAAATCATACGGTATAAATATCAATTTAAATTCACCGGTACTATAAATTACACGCATTATATTAGTTAATATTTCTGTTATTATTGATGATGTAATCATTTATACAAAAAATACACATTAGAAAATTTCAATTGAAAGAAGGTGACCTGAAAGTGTCACTTCTTATGAAATAAACGTCCTTTTCTATTTCCCCTAAAAACCTAACTACTTATGGACAAGGAAATAATACTGTACTCATGAAAAAAGTGAAGATATCGGTTTTAAATTTCGGAAATTAAGAATTATATTTTGAGAGAATTAGTTTACATACCCGACATTGGAACAAAATTCCAAGTTATATAAAATTTAGAAAAGTATATATATTTAAAGGTTATAAAAATATTATTAAGAAAAATATTACGTAAAACAATGATTTAAAAAGTATTAAATTCTTTCAAAATCTTATTGAGTATCACCAATAAATTTATTTATTATGTCAAACTTTATTAATGATTAAATTTATTATTTAAAATATTCTTCAAACATCAATTGTGCTATATATATATATATATATATATATATATATATATATATATATATATATTAAATTTATGAATTTATCTAGTAATAATAAAATATTATAACTTGAATTAGAATGATTATAATTACATTCTTTTAACTTCAATTTCAAAGTTCTACAATAATAATGAATATTAAATCTAAAACAAATATCTAACTAATGCCCTAAAACTCCATGAAATGAAAGTTATTAACAATTTCTTCCACTTGAGTTTTGTCCATATTGTTATTGAAGTCAACAACATTGGATTTTATGAACAGAAACCACTTTCTATATGCTCTTCCATTCATACATCCCAACTTTTTTATACAACTATCTTATAATGAAATTTCATCGTTGAGGGTAGAAGTGTTATTTTATCATATTTTTTTCTTTTTTTTTCCACACACACATATGTAATGTCATAAAGCAATTGATTTAGATATAAATGGATAGTTTTATTTAATCAGAGCAACTATATATATTGTTGTGTATTTTTTATAGAAAATGGATGATGAATAGGTGTGGCAACGTCGGGTTTTCGGGAGTCGCCACCAATCTGTTTATCTAGGTCGATTGGACACCTTAAAATTAGTCTGCGAGAGTTCGGGGATCGGGAGTACGGTTACGCTAAAACAACTTTGTTATAGCGCCCAAAATTGGCACCTTAGTTGATTTTAATTTTGTTTTGCTTTGCTTTTAGAAAATATTCAGTTAATTTTCAAACTAGAAATTTTAACTGAATTAATCGGATGTGGATTTTTAAATTAATTTATATAAAATTTTATACTTCCGAACCATGGACTCTGCCGAGTCACCTGGACACAGAATTTGACGAAATTTTAAATAATTTAATCCATATTGTAAATATGGATTTTTACCTTTTTATTTATTTAATTTTTAAAAAGTTGATATTTTCCAAACCGTAGATCCTGCCGGATCATGCGGATATGGAAATTATTTATAGTTAATTATTATTTTATTATTTTATGGAATCAATTATTAGTTTAACTTATAAGTCTTTTTTATTAAATTTGTTAATGATTTTTAAAAAAAATCTTTCTTTTTTATATCTTATTATTCTTTTCTTTCTTTTCTTTTCTTTTCTTTATCTTTTTTATTTTTATCTTTCTCTTATCTTTCTTTTCTTTTTCTTATCTGATTTTTCTTGTTTAATGAAAGATATTTATTATTTAAAGAATTACTCAATTTATAAAAGAATTAAAAAAAATAATTAATTTTTTATTTAATAAGAAGTTAATTTAAAGGAATCAAAGAGTTTAAAAATAAAAATCTTTGATCATGGTACGGGGCGTTGTTACTCAGCCAGACCCTCTTCACCAGGTGAAGCAGCTCAAAAGCGGGCACTAGACAGTTTCCAGCCAATATACCATGAACTAAAAAATTTTTTTTTTTTTTTTACTTAACAACATGGTTCAGATTTATTTTACATATATATTTTTTATGGCTAATTTCTTTAAATGAAATGAGTTTAACTATAAATAAAGAAAAATTAAATAACAATAAATAAAGTGGAGGTTTTCTTCTTTTTTATTTTTTTATTTTTTTTGTTTTGAACATCCATTAAAAAAAAAGAGATGCATAAATTAAATAACACATGCAAATAGATAAAGGGAAAACACATAAAGTAAACAAAAGAATATCAAAAGAGGTTATATAAATAAATAAAGTGGGGCTTTTTGGCCATCCACTTTTTTAAAATAATAAATAGGAGGCATAACCTTCCATTATAGTTATAATAATAATAATAATAATAATAATAATAATAATAATTAAAGTTAGTTATTAATAAAGTTAGTAAAGTTAGTTGTTAGTATAACAAATATTAAATGGTTAGTGACAACAATAATAATAAAAGTTAGTGGTCAGTACAGTTAATTGTTAGTATAGCAAAAATTAAAGTTAGTGATAACAATAATAATAAAAGTTAGTGGTTAGCACAATTAATTGTTAGTATAGCAAAAATTAAATGGTTAGTGATGTTAGTTGAGTTAGTAATTAGTTTATGCAAAAATTAAATAGTTAGTAATCTGAATAGAATAATAATAATAATAACAATAATAATAATAAATAATAATAATAATAATAAACATATAAAGATTATTGTTAGTTCTGTAGAAATAAAAAAGGTTAGTGACTTGTATAAATAAAAAAATGGAGAATAAGAGAAGAATTGTACCGAGATTCTGAATCGACTTTTAATCGAGTTGAGGATTCGCGAACGGATTTCATTATTAAAATTTTATTTTATTTTATTATTATTTTTTAAAATAATTTCAATTAATATCCAAGCCATAGATTCTAACCGAATCATCTGGTCATGGAATTTAATTTAAATTTAATTTATTATTAGCTATTTAATTAATTATTAAATGGCACAGGTAGACTGAATATTTCCTAGGTGTGATTTTTATTATGTCAAACTAATTTTAGATTAATTAAAAAAAGGTTTATCTAATCTAATCATATAATTATGCTTAACATTAATTCCTCAGTTAATTTACACATTTAATTATTTGAGCAAACGAAAAGACAATAAAAGGAAATCAATGCGTGAATTGTAAATCAAAACAAACTCAAAGTTCAGATGAATAAATCAAATAAATCCAAGGACAAATTATTTATTAAAATTACCTATTTAACTTAATCATATAATTAAGCTTAATGTCAATCCCTAAGTTAATTTATGCTTTTAATTAGCTGAACAAACAAAAGTATAATAGAAAATAAGTGAATTAATGACTTAATTGTAAAAATTAAAACTAAGTTAAAGTATCAATTAGACAAATCCAATAAATTCATGAGCGAAAATTAAAATTATGTCAAAATTATAGGCTTTCATAACAGATCCGGACTACGAGTCGGTTCGCCATCGGGATTTCGTTATTAAATGTTAATTTAAACAATTTCAGTTAATATCCAAGCCATGGATTCTAACCGAATCATCTGGACATGGATTTTGTGATTTACTATCGTCCTAAATTCAGTTTTTTTTAGAATTTTATTAAAACCCGTTCAAAATTGAATCTCGTAAAGATGATCTTTCAAATATGTTATGTAAACATGTGTTTTAAACTTATGCTAACAATGAAAAGTTAAAATCAATATATAAGTAAATATCTGATCTAATTTAAACATACAATTTTATATTAACTCATCAACAAATTCATGATCCAAAATAATAAGACGAGCAATTGAACAAAAATAAACAAAACTATAGATAAAAAACAATGCTGTCAATAATTGATCTGCAAAGAAAATAAGGTTAGTGACTTAAATGGATGAAATAAAAAGAACTAAGGAGTAACAAGGAGTTTACCCAGAATTTTTAAAGTTTTGACTTGGTCAAAACGAGAAACGCGTCTTCTTCCTGGTTTGTCTTCAACCTTCATACGACTAGGCGACGGTGGCTAAGGCAGGGGAGACGCGGCGGCGTGTTTGGACAGCAGGGGAGATGCGACGGCGTACTCGGACGGCAGGGAAGGGCGTCAACGTGCTCGAACGGCAAGGGAGGACGTTGGCATGTTCGGACGGTAGGGGAGACGTGGCGATGAGCTCGGGATGAAGGCGCGCGACCCGGGAGTGGAGGGAGCACGGCAGCAGGTGAGCAGCAGGGGAGATCGGAGGTGAGCGACGGGAACAGGGAGAGAGCTACGGTGACGACGCGGAAGGTGGCGACGGAGGCGATGCGACGGTGGAGGAGAGAAAACGAAGGCTGGGACGTCGGGGCTGGAAACCGGAGGTGATGGCGATGCGAAGCTAGGATAGTGTCGGACGGCGACGCGGAAGGAGGCTAAAGGGAAGCTGGCGCGGAGAGAAAAGGGAGAAGAGAGGCAGCCATGTGGTAGAGAGGGAGATGACGCGGCGGCGGGGCAGGAGGAGAAGAGAGAGGAAGAAAATAGTGGCGGAGGGTGGAGAGACGAGGGCGAGTGAGGCAGGGGTTGGAAACCGGAGGTGATGGCGGCGCTTGGCTGGAACGGCGGCTGTGTCGCGAGGAAGGCGTCGTCAGAGAGCTGGTGAGGCAAGGCGAGGGAGAGGATGAGTAGCAAGAAGGGGCGAAGGAGAGAACACTAGTGACAGTGGAGCAATGATTAGGCGAGGCGGCAAGGGAGAGCAGAGGAGAGAGTTGTCGGGAAAAGTCCTGGGAGAGGAGAGAGAGAATTTTTTTTTTTTTTCTGTGTGTGTGCGTTCTCTGCGTTGAGTGAGGGGGAGAGAATAGATGAAGATTGAGAGTGCCAGAGAGAGAGCCAGAGAAAAAAAGATTGTGTCTGTAGGAAGAGAGGGGTCCCCAGCTGAGGGGGAGCGTCTGTGTGATAGAGGGAGAAGACGTGCTCAAGAAGAGAGAAGAGTTTAGAAGGCTCTCTCGCTCAGATGTGTGCGAGAGAAAAGATAAGATAAGGGGGGGAGGAGCCTCTGTCGGCCACCCTCCCCATTTATTATTATTATTATTATTATTATTATTTTGTTTCTTTTTTCTTTTTTTTTTCTCTTTCTTTTTTTTTAATTAATTAATTAATTAAAATTTTTTAGTTTTAATTAATTTAGATTTAATTAATTAATTTTTTTTCATCTTTTCTTCTTCCCTTTTTTTTTTTTTTAACACACAAACTATAAAAGAATGCCCCTAAAATAATATTGCTATTATTATTATTATTATTTTTAATTAATTAAGTAATCAATTAATTAAGTAATTTAATAATAGTTTTTTTTAATTAATAATTTTTTAAAAAAAATTTTAAGCCGGACGAAATTGGGTGTCAACAATAGGTAAAAGCATACTAGCAAAAATAATGCTGGAAATTTATGACTGATGAATGGGTAAAGCACACAAGCAAAAAGAAAAAGAAATGCAGGACATTTTTCTCAAACCATATATATGTTGGTACAACTATATTTATGAAACAACTCCAAGAAAAATATAAATACTCATTGGCCTCAATCATTATTTTTCAATATGTGTATAATGCCAGGCTAAGAGCAACTGTAGTGCTAACTAGTCATATCAACATTTTTTATCTTCCAACATTTTTTTAGGAAGAAAATAGTAGAAAAAATTAATTCTAAAAAATTACAGCAAACCTAAACTAATTATATTTAAATAGTCATATAATTTGGGTGACTTAAAAAAAATTTAAAAATCATACCAAAATTGTTATATTTAAATAGTTATAAAAATTTTGCAATTAAGGCTAAAGCTAGTGTCCAAAAAAATTATTACAATAATACAAATAGCCAACACTAATAATAAAAAATGCATGAACCATAATGCGATGGAAGAAGAAGTAGAGGCCGGATGGTCTATTAATAAGGTATTAAATACTGTTACCGCCAGCTATAACATACCATTTAATTTTAATGTATACCACAGGGCACACTGTACTACATACTAGTATCATTTTCAAAAATAAAAATATTAGAAATATTATTTTAAGATAAATAAATTAAATACAATTTTTACACCTTTTTATATGTATTCTAATCTTTCTCAATATTATTTGTCAAATATAAATAGAATATGTATGAAAGATGATATTTTTTATACAAAAAAATATAAAAATTTTATATATATAAAAAAATTAATATTACTAAAAAAACTAATTTATTGATACATGAAAAAAATGAACAATACTCTAATAATAACAATATTTTTTTTTATATCATATTAAATTTCTAGGTGGCTTAAATTATTTAATTCTCTTCTACATCTGTTATATCTCTAAGATTAAGTTTTTATGTTATAATAGCAAAGGAAAAAGTAACCAAAAAATAAAAATAAATATTTATGTTAAAATATGTGTATAAATTATATTTTACTATTTTGCATATTTATGCATGATATTTTGATATAAAATGATAAAAAAAATATGTCACACATGCCTAGCGAAAAATAGGATAT
Organism: Aquilaria yunnanensis; assembly: GCA_039654915.1. Taxonomy (NCBI): domain Eukaryota; kingdom Viridiplantae; phylum Streptophyta; class Magnoliopsida; order Malvales; family Thymelaeaceae; genus Aquilaria; species Aquilaria yunnanensis. The sequence continues at coordinate 25,884,348 of CM077598.1, read as the reverse complement.
CGTATAAAGAACCTTGTAGTATTTTGTGGTTAACCACAATATTCTGAAAAAATATACATAAAAATTGAGCAGTATATGAAATATTGCAAAAGAACACAATATACTGTAATATTTTACATGACAAATAATAAAATATGAAAACATTTGTACCGCATACCACTTACTGGTCTGTATACTATGATATAACGCAGTATTGAAAACTATGTCCATTACCCAACCAACAGAAATGCATTCCACAACTCAATACGCTGAAAATATTGTAATAACTATAAAAATTCTTTCCTTTAATTCATACTTAGCAAGAAAATTTTAAGTTTATGAAAAATTAGAACCAATCTCAAACCATATATATGTTGGTACTATTATATATTTTTTTCTAAGAGAACACCAAGAAAAAAATATATATACATTGGATTCAATCACAATGTTTCAATCTGTGAATAATGTCAAGCTAAAAGCAATTCTAATGCTTAGTCATGATGATATAATTACTACCTATAAATGAAAAAAATCCCCAAAACAATTGATCAAGCTTGAAACAATAAACATTGGTAATGGTCAAAAGCACTTTAGAATCAACAATTGAATTTTGAAGTACTAGACAGACATAATATATTCTTGCCTTTTTTTCAGCTTTTCTCATACTAAATATAGATATAATTTATCTAATTAATACATACCATGCTTAGTAGAATGTAGAACTTTTTTGGTGACGGACATATGTGCATCCCATCTATCTCTATTAAAGTACTCATTTATTGTGCTATTAATTTTTTACTTATAACTAATCACCCGCATACGATTGAGATAAGTGTATATATTGAATTTTCAAAACTTGCATATATAGTAAGCTAATCACTAATTAGTTGGCAAAAAAATTAAAAAATGTTACTTTTTATCAACAATATATTTCTTCTTTGATAAGAATTTTTTGTTTACATATTATCATTATGGTCTCCGGTGCCCGAAGTGAATCAACAAAAGTCGGCTAACTTTACACAATTTGATATGGGAGAAAATTCACATTATTTTTTTCTTTTTATCTATAGCTTGTCATGTAATCCTAGTAAGCTAGCTCATTAAATTTCACGTCAACCATGATCCTCAAGAAATAAAATCAGTAACACAATATTTCACAAGTTTGTTTGAATATGATCACCATTTCTCTATTTGCCCTAAAAGCCTGCCTGGAATAACTGCAACCAATTCAACAGTTGGGACTATCCTAAATTAAAGAATAAGCCATTTGTTGCACCAATATTAGTTGATGGCCACCGGCGACTCCATTTTCTAGCTTGAATCCTTTTCCCTAAACTGAATCAGATCAAAGGTCATCGTGACTGATGAATTATTAAACTTTGCCGCTCGTAGGCTTCATGCTATTGCTGCTTTGACTTACCGAAACTCTACTAGAAAAGCCATATTGTGTTCTTCTTCATAAGTAGCCTTCAATATTATGGGATCCTCAGCACTTTTTTGAACCTAATAATCAAAATTTATCAATTAAGCCAATAATTATACTTATTACAAAACTGAATAAAAAAATTAAATCGAGTATATATATTTATCGTTGGTATCAATTACCTTATTCTTCACTAGGCAAGTTGAGGCATAAGAACACTTGAAGTAAGCACAGAGTGAAGAGATGTCTCTTATCACCTTTTGGTCATGTTTTCTCCATGATGATATCCATCTCTTACAATCTACTAAAAATTTGGGAAAACAAATCATGGAAACGTTAGATCAAATGAAACAAAAGTATGATACTTTCAAATCATAAATATGACTATATATACAAAATTGGATTACTTTTATTAAAAAGGCATAAATGAATATTATAATTATATTACTGGTATAACAACATTCATTTTAGACAATGAAAAATGTAGAGATCATCGCTTTTAAATTTTAAGTGTGATCCTTTAGTACAGCTACCGCCAAAGGACACGGACCGAACTGTCACTTCCCCAAATTGCTAATTTTGTCTTATGTGCCCTTTAAATTTTGAGAAACTAGCAAGTTATCTGTCATACTTTACAGCAACTTATTAAGAAAAAGAAACATAGCTGCATTAAGATGTTCAAATAGTAAGATTTGACATAAGATAAATCAAATATAAGGTTAAGTGTAATTGGCCGAGCTTGGCCCCTACCAATAAGGATGATAGAATTACTTTATTGCTGTCACCCTTCTCAAACCAGGTCACTTTAGCTCGACCCTATCCACAAAGTATTGGGAAGGTTACGGGTTTAACTAATTCTATTACATCTTACACCTCATAAATTAGTATATTTATTTATAAAAATTTTAATTTTATCTCAAAATAAGGTTATAATTTAGTGTAAATTTTTCTGATGTTACTTGATTTTACAAATTTGTATTTATTAATTATTTGTAGGCACACATATTATTTTAAAACATCAATAAAATATATAAAAAATGAAATTTTTGTGTGCATGTATGTACGCTCGCACACATATACATATACCAAATGGGTAAAAGTGTGTTACTTGCCTACTCGTAAGAGCCGGGTATAAACTCACTTACATGTTGAAAAAGTTTGAATTTAGTAATATCTTACCCAAACCTCTTCATTCACATCTCTATTTACTAAGGAAGATCTATGACCCATGATTGACCTAACCTATCCTCTCAACACGTAAGAAAAAACTTTCTATTAAAATGAATATATACTTTATATCAGAAGATTTGTACTTTAATGAAAATGTTTTTTTTTTTTTTTGCAAAGAAAAAATATTCATTAATTTTCAAAATGATTATTTGAAAAACCAATTATCTGTTATACAGGTTGGGGTTCTAATCGAGCCAAGCCAAGGCTAAACACCCTTAGCTCGAACTCGACTGAAACTTTTCATTAAAATCAAAACTTGATAACAATTACTATATATTATATGAATCCCAACTATTGAAAAATTTCTATTTTGAAAAGTTGACAATGATAACAATTTCAGGTGCATGAAAAAAATAAGGGGGGAGTTGATTTCCAACTCTATAGTTAAGATATAAATACTTAGCTAGTTATTGAGTATTAATAATAAAGTTGTAAACTAATAATATTTAGATTAAAATTAATCTAATAAACATCATTATAATTAATAAATAAAAAAATTTGACCTATTCACCAAAGAAAGTAATTTAACCTGACATTAATTTTTTATTACATTTCATGTTCGACCATCTTCTTAATATAGTATTAGCCTATATTAATTAATCCTTAATGTAGTACTGCTTATTTATTTAATTATTAATTTTTTTAAAAACTTTTAAAGAAAAAAAATGAAGGTAATCTAGGAAAATTATGATTTGAAGCTAACAAATAAAAGCTCCAACCAAGTGTCATGTATTTTTTAGTAAACAAACATGATTGAGTGGTGAAAATAGTAATAATACCATCTAATGTAAAATATATTGATAAATTTAAAATAAAAAATTCAATAATAATTAACAAAATAAATGATAAAAAATATTTAATAGTAACCGTCCATACAAAAAAAATATAAAAAAGTTGAATAAAAAAATGGAACAATGAACATGTCCAGTATTGTTTATTAGTTTAGATTTTATTTTCAATATGTACTTATATATACGGGAAATTTTATAATAGGAATAAGAAAAGTTTAAGATGTAATAAAAGTAATAATATTAACACACATCATAATTCAGTTTACCTTTTTTGTATAATGTATATTTGACCAAATTAATTTAAAACAAAGAAAAATGCTGGTATTAGTTTAATGCATTGGTTAAACAAAAAAAGTACAATTTTGAAAATCATACAAGAATTTTATATTGAATTCAAGACTTTAAAGTTGAATAAAAAACTAATATCTTTTACCATTGAGAAGAATAAAACTATTTTTTGGTAAGTGTTAATGTATTTTCTATATTTTTCTAAAATAAATTAAATGTTAATAAATATCAATTTAATTATGTTTTGGAAATAATTAATGTTGACATTCCCATTTATTTTATAAAGTGATCCAAATTTACAATTATTTGAAAATTAATTGTTTCCTTTTTATGAAAATAGGTACTAATTGGTGTGATCTTTTTATTTTAGATAATAAAATGTTTCCTCATGAAAAAAATTATTCTTGTTACATAAAATATCCTGCCTATTATATTTCTATAATAGAGAAGTTGTATGAAGGTTTTAGAATAAACATTAAAGGTTATGATATTATTGCCAAAATTAATATTTTCTTACTAATTGCATTATATGTATAAGATTTTAAAGTGCTTCTCCTTTTTGTGTGAAGTTAATATGTGAATTTATGTTAGAAAATATGCTATAAAATCTATTTTAAATATGTTAATGTGTGAGAGATCACAAGGGAGATAAAAGAATATTGAAAATTTTGTCCCAAAAGTATTAAAATGGATATTTTTGGTACCAAAATTATAAAATCTTGATATTAATTAGTAAACAAAAAAGTATGCAAAAAAATGTTTTTACGATTACAAGATAACCATCATACATTTATGGGCTTTACATAATTATATTTATCATAGGTTAAACTTATTAAATAGTGTAATTACAATAATAAGAATTTATGAGTTTTACATAATGAAAATGATACACTATACACACTTAGAAAGTGTAAAAAATGGAAAAGTAACATATTAAAAATTATATATAAAAAGTTAACATATATTATATAATATAGATTTTTTTTTCTTTTCCTTGTCTCCTATCAACTCTTCCCAATGTCTCAATCTCGTATTTGTATTTTTCATAACATAGCTTCTAAGTTTATTCTTGAATATAAAAATGATGAAAAATTAATATTTTTAAAAGAAGATCCAACAATATAGATAGAATTTGATTAGAATTGTAATTCAAAAGACAAAATGTCATAATTCAAATCTTAAAAACATACAAAAGAAGAATTTTATAGGACTGAAATGTATCACTAGATTCATTACACAATAATATTATGTTAATCAAAATAGATCCAAAAAATAACATACATACATACATACATATAAAGAGAGGAGAAGAAGAAGAAGAAGAAGAAGAAGAAACCTAAATTCAATATATCAATGACAAAGAATTATGTATAATTTCAATATTAGAAAATATGATTTTTTTTTTAAATGAAAAGAGAAGAGATGCTTACATTTGTATAGGTTTTGTAAGATTATAATGTGTTAATATATATAAAGAAAAAAAAATGAAAGGAAAGACTTCAATTTTTCAAAACAGGTTACATAACATATGACTAATAAAATAAATAGATTATTTATTTATGATACTTATATATTTAAAAGATAGAGTTTTCAAATTCAACTGATATGTATAAATTTTAGAATTAATACATAGTTGACATTCATTTTAAATATCATGGTAATTAGAAAAAAAATGTAATTTATAACTAATGAAATGACAAAATTGAAACATCAGTATAAAAATGTGATGTTGCAGTGTAAAAGTAAAAAAACAGAAGTAAGAGTTAAAAAAAAGATATTTCTAGACATGGACATAATCTTACTTTAGTATATAATATTAGATTTAGATTTTCTCTTAAATAAAGTAATAAAGTCTGATGTAACTCACCGTAAATGATAGGGAAAATTACAAAAACCTCTCTGAAGTATAGCTAGACCTACGGTTTTTCCCCCTATTTCAAATATCTAGAGTTACCCCCTCAATTGTTACTCACCGTTAGCAAAGAAAAGAGAAAATATCTGACTTTGCCCTCTTAACCTTCATTAACAAAAACTTGACCCCTTAATTTTTGCATCTTAACAAAAACAAATACAAACCACAACCCAAAAACCTTCAGTCATTGCTGCTGCCGCCCCTTGCTCTCTCTATTCCCCTTGTTCCTCCCCCTTTCTCTAGCTTGATCCTAAATTCATCTGCCATACTCGCTTCATTGCCCTCCACTCTCCCGTATCCCATCTTCACCGCCTGCTTCGCCACCCCATCTTCACTAATTTGGAGGGAGAGAATTGGAGAAACGATAAGGGTAGGTTGACGGAGAATCGGAGAAAGACAAGGACAGGTCAGCGGAGAATCAGAGCAGGCACGTTGGTGCGGCAACGAGGAGAAAGGGGATCGTGTTGGGGTCGCGTCGGAATCGACAAGGTGTGGAAGGGACAGCGGAGACCTAATCGCTGGTGGGGAAGTGGGGAGTACCCGGGGCAGCGGCTGTTAGGGCTCTGCTGGGACAACGACGAATGATCTCCTTTTACTGCCTTGCTCACCTCCATCTCTGAACCGGCGAAAGAATCAGTGATTCGAAGGACAGATGAACAACAATTGACAGCCCATAAACAACGATCAAAGGATGGACGATCGAAAGCCCATAAATAGCCGAATCTCCATCACCGAATCTCTGTCATCGCCTTCATCGGCTCGTCGTCCTCGTTGGACGTCGAACAGGCAAAAGTGACGGAGGTGACAGAGAAGAAGAAAGAAGAAGAGAGGAAGAGAAAGTTTTGTTTTTCATTAGATGTAGAAGTTTGGGGGTGCAAAGTTTTTTTGAAAAAAAGGTTAGGAGCGCAAAATAATATTTTTTCTTTTATGTGGTGATGGTGAGTGACGAAGCTAACACGGGAAGGGTAAATGTAGGCATGTCAATATTCAGAGAGGTAACTGTAGGTATTTGAAATAGAAGGATAAAATTGTATGTTTCACTCTACCTCAGGGGGTTTTTGTAAGTTTCCCGAATAATAGAGCGCTTAACTCCGTAATCAAGACCTTGATGGCCCTACGACTACGGTTACGACACCAGATACAACTTGCTATTTCTCTCTCTCCTTTCGTTTTTCATTCGCGCCGAGCGGGCAAAAAATAAAAATAAAACAAACGCAAACAAGCCCAGGACCTTCGATTCAGGTTTCGCAGATCCCAAAGAAAAATAAAGGTTAAAATCTGGATTCGGCGAAGCACTTCGTTTGACGTTGCTTGTGGTTGTTCACGAATCCGAGCTAAATCTGATCCGATCTGGGTCCGAGATTTTCTCGAAATTCTGTAGTTAATTGATAGCATTCTTCGGATTCAGGTTTTCCCACCTTATCGTTTCTCCTGGAACCAAACGGAAAAGACATCCATGTTTGGAAGCCCCGCGATTGCTCCTATTAATAGCCCGCATTTGAGGAAGTCCGGAAGCAGAGTTGTAGTTTCAGATTACGGTAAACAACCTGCTTGTCCTCTTAGTGTTTTGATGAGCCATTTCTCTATAGATACAACTTCCTTAGCGCTAAAGGATTACTCCATTTCTCAAGGTAATGAGTCGTTGAATGTTTCCGAGGAAGATCAGATGTATTCGGAAGAAGGGAACGATATGAAGATTTCGAGCTTGCCGATGCCAACCATAGCAATCGTGCCTTCACCTGCATTGCTTTGGAGATCAAAGGTTTGTTCTTCTCACCGAATAATTGGCCACCTTTCAGTTGGCTTTTCGTCGTTTCCACGTGCGCTGTATAGTAGGTCACAAAGGTGGATGTTGGGCGTGGAGATGCATCCTCATTCTGGTGGGGAATGCTGTGGTTAAAATTGATTTTCCTGTGATCAGTCCCCCCCCTCCCCCCCATGTTCATCTTCACATGTTTCTGAAGTTCTTATCTGTGTAAATGTTCAGGTGCTCTTGTTCTTTATCTGGGGTTTCACATGTACAAAGGTCAGTTGAATCATGTGATGTTCATTGCTATCAGGCTAATATTTTTATGTAAGACTAGCCATACTATAAGCACTATCAGTCTCTAGCTAGCTCTTATTCCTTCTATATGAAAATTGCAGATTGGATGGGACTCTGTGATGAGAATGAGCGCAGACTTGCGGGATCTTTTTCTATATGAAGCATTTTTGTATTATAATCCTCTTCTCCTGGTGGTTGGTTAAGCTTGATGTTCTCTTGTCTGATTTTCTCCCTCATTTAGAGGCGTTCTCTATTTTGTGTCCCATTTGCTAAGTATCTGCCTCTTTGTAATTCCAGAACTTGATGGTTTGGCTGTGGGGAGTCAACTTATGGGTGTTTTCCCAGTCTAATGTTAGTTATGCAAAAATTTTTGAGCTTGATCATGATCATCTTACTCACAGAGAAATATGGAAGGTAATTGATTTAAATGAAATGAATAGCAGTTACATCATGTATCATTCTCTTTTTACTTCAATTAAAACGGATGGCTTATCAGGAAGAAGTTTATTGGTTTTGCTTCACAAAGTCACTTATAAGAACCTTTTTGGTGTTAACTGGTTTTCCATCAACATTTGCAACTTTCCATCTTATTTGTGGACATACTCTGATATATTTTAGCATTGGCATCTGTACTGAAGCAAGTTAGAAATATTGTAAAATCTAACTTTACTAGTTATCAACTTGCAGGTCCTTCCTCTTGGGGGTCAGTTCCTTGCTTTTTTTTTTTGTTAATTTTGGTCTTCTTCTCTTTGTTTCTGCTCATTCATAACATTGTCAGTTTAAAATGTCTACTAGAAAAAGATATGTCTGGTACCATGGCCATTACTGCACTAGATTGGGAAAATTGGATATTATTATTGCTACTACTTCTATCAGCGTAATGCTGCTCCTGCTCCCCCCTTCTATTTACTCTATTTTAAGTTTCGGTTTTGCAGTGTGCCACATGGATGACCATCATTGTCCCAACTAGCATGACAGCATATCTCTATCTTTATTCACATGGAGAAGTATCTTGGGCTGCCTCCCAACCAGTGTAATAGATGCATCCTCTTCTTTAAGACATTAGTATTTTCATACGCTCAGTCCTCATTGACCATCGTAGTACTGCTCATAATTAAATTTTGTTTTGTCACTAAGCGAATGCAATTTCTCTCAAGTTGCTTGTTTTATTATTTTTGTTCCTTTGAACATCCAGCAACTGCATCCTTGGTCAAAAAGCACCATTCACTGACTCAGGGGGTATGTAGACTTGGTATTGGGCAATGAAACATTAACTTGTGACCTTAGGCTCAAATCCTTAGAATTGTGTGACATCAATTTACAGAGGATTAGCTAAATCAAAAAGTATTCTGATCAACTAAAAAGAATGGTGCCATGGCCTAATGCTGTAGGCTCTTGTTTTTTTATAGAATGATGTAGAGAATATCAACATTCCCTTCCCCACTTAGAGACTCGGCTGATAAGAAACGATGTTGCGGCCTCCAGGGTGCATCATGGCTGAAACATAAAAAAATCATCACTGTCCTCATCCTCATCCTCATATTGTGTTTTAATCCAGATAGTTGGGGTTGAGAGGAACTTCATAAAGTCAAATAACTATTGAGAAGGGGTTTGATACCACGGATTCATGCAAAAAGAACAGGTGGGGAAGCTTTATGCCTAATGCCCTTCTTGACATAATGTATATCGTTTTTCATGTGGAGAGGTATCATAAGAGTGTTGTGTCAAGAAGAGCTTTTAGTGTAAAACCTTGCCACTTTGTCCTTTGCATGAATTCCATGTGGGTTTCACAAGTTAATTGATATTCTAGATTTCCAACGCATGAGCCATAATTTGGGATTAGGGTGCAACATGATAATGATGGTGCATTCATGAATGGGATGCATTGGAAAGTCCGTTATTGCATCTTGTTGGTTGAATTTTTTTTCAACTGTTGTAAAAAACAATGATGGTTAGTGATGGTTGTAAAAGCATTTGCTGACATCACTTTCTTGGTATCATGAAACTTCCTACATTGTACTGTTGATGCTGCAGGTGTTACTATATTGTGGGGTTTTCATGATGTTGATATTCCCTTTTGAGATTTTCTACTTACCATCACGTTACTACTTGCTAAGGACCATCTGGCGGATAGTTCTCCCGTTACAGGTGAGTCATTTATTTATTTTATTTTATTTTTCTTTTCTACACCAGCATTGTTAATGAAAATCTGTCTTGTCATAACTGGCTTTGTGTTCTCTCTTTCTCTCCATCCACCTGTTAAAGAAAATATTGGTCTGTGGAAAATTGAAATCAATTAGTCTATCAAGTTTTATCTGTATTGTGTTGAAATAAATCAAGCATTTATGTTGAATGGTTGGCATAGAAAGCAATTTTTTGTTCTTCTACCCTCAAAAAGTTGCAACATGTCAGTGGGGCACAAACATATGTAGTTTCAACTCTGATTTGACAGGGATTTGCAGTATGGGCAGGAGATACTTTATGTCTTTAATCTCACAAGTCTAACTGATGTGTCCTGGAGGCTATTAACATATGACATATATACACGTTAAAGCTTGTAATTATACCTAAACTTCTGTGAGCTGAAGCCATTTCATGAGAAAGTGGGGCCAATATTTGGCACAGCATAGCTTACTGCATCATGAGATATCGTAGCCCCTCTGTCCCAAATAGAATGTCACTTTATATGATTCTTTCTCTCCTGGAATGAATGGAACCAACATCTATTTGTCATTTGTTCTATTTAAACTTCAAGGAGTTATTCAGATAGCATAGTTGTGAGAAGATAAGAAAGTTGAAGGGAAATTCTCTTTACAAAGAATGGTCCTTTAATGTACTTAAATGTTGTGACAATAAGTGAAATACATTCTTTTTTATAGAGAGAAAATATTATGTTTTTGTTTATTAGTTTGTATTTACGTCATCATTGCTTTTCATATATATTATTTTCAAATTTATCTTATGTTTGCAAGTGTAGGCAATTACATTTTCTGACTTCTTCTTAGCTGATGTTTTGACCTCGATGGCAAAGGTGTGCATCTGCGACTCACAAATGAAATCCACATATAATTATATATTATAGATGTGAAATTGTCATATTTTACCAGCCACGTGTTAAGAATATAGACAAGAAATTATAGTGGCATTCTAAAAATCTTCCACAGGTCTTCTCAGATTTGGAGCGTTCAGTATGCCGCATGGTTCATAGACAGGTATGGAGGTTTAGTTGTCGAGGGCAAGGCTTCATTCATGTTGGTACATATCCAGAAGGCTGAAAACTAAAGCAATATATGTGGTTGAAATTTCTTTCAGCTTCTATCTGGAGATTCTACTTGAGTCTTTATTTGTGATTGTTAAGTTGCAATGATCTGAGATAGTTTTAACTGAATTCTTAGTGGGATATAGTTTCATAGGAGGATAGTATTCCAATGAAAATGACCAGAAATTCGTACAAAATCCATGTCCTGGATTCTTGATCTAGAGACCTAGTTCCACCTTCAGATTCTGCTGCTGGTAATTCAGATGAACATGTTCTCATATATGATGGATCGGAGTTGTGGCAAAATCTTTTCTGTGGAAAAGCACGGAAGGCTATGCAAGATGATGCCTGTGTTTCACTGCTGGAGTTTGAGCAGTTTGATTTTTTCATTTTTTATTCTTTAAATAATGTAGATACGTCATATGGAAGCTTATTCTCTTCTTCTCCCTCTCTCTAAACCCCAAACCCTCTCTTGCATGTTGGTTTTCGAATGGCATAGTGTGTTGGCAACAAATAAGCACATATAAAATTAATAACTTTGGTTTCTCTTTTTAAAAATCTTAGTCGAATGGACTAGTGATGTTAATGATATGTTTCAAGCCGTAAAGGTAGCCTTTCTCTCGGCAAAAAGGCATATTTAATTTTGAAGGAAAAAGAATAATATGTTGCCAAACAAGGTGAAAAAGGAGAACTAGGACTCCATGTAAAAGTTAAATTAAGGCATTTGTGAAATCGCATTACCCATCGGTAAAGGATATAACTCTAGAGCATCCATAGAACATGCAAATATGTAATCTTAGACCAAAGAGTACTGAAATCCCTAGCAAGGTCTAGCTTTTTGTATCTGGTTTGAGACATGGAGATGATGAAATGAAATGCTTACCAGTTGCTTTCCTTGTTCTTGATTGGGAAAAAAATCTCATTTGGACTTAGAGGTGAACTTCTGGGTAATTGGGGCCTTGGGCATCTTGAATTGTGCTAAAATGTTTTTGTTCCTAGCATGATATGCTTACCTTCCTCTGCTGAGGATATATACTTTGGATGCTTGCAGGTTGCTACTATTGCATGGTTTGAAGCTGATTCTGTTTGTGGCAGTCACTCTATTGCTATACCTTTAGTTCTTGTTTTGCCATATCTTTTCCGGTTTTTCCAATGTATCCAACAGTACAAGGACATTGGGGAGAGGTCATCGCTTCTAAATGGTAAGAGACATTACAACTTTATGTTGAAGTGCAATGTCTTGTGATTTGATTATTGGATAGAACACTACTTGGGCTTTATTTACAGCCATGCAATTATCAATGAAAGGTCTACTGTCTTGTGGATTCAAAGCCTAGAATCATGAATGCAATAACAGGAATTTGAGCTTATACAGGCTGTTCGATGGCCTCTTGCTTTTGTATCATAGTAACCTAAACTGTTTATGGTTTTCAGCGTTGAAATATTGTACTGCTGTACCAGTAATTTTCCTTTCAGCCCTTAAGTACCATGTCTTACCTGATATGTGGATGAGCTTCTATCGGCCTCTTTGGCTTCTTTCAAGTGTTTTGAACTCATTATATTCATTCTACTGGGATGTAAGGCGAGATTGGGACTTGAGGTATGCCCGGTGCCCTTCTGACCTTTCAATACCATCATGCAATATTTTGTTTCTGGCTTGTGGCTTCTGCTAGTAATTCAAATCAACATTTTGACACAATTATTGTTATAATCTTATTCATACTTGATTGTACTGTGTGTTGCCTTTTGGTGCTTAACTTGACACTCATTTGAAATGGCATACTCTTCATGATTTTTGTCCCATGTTAGTAGAGGAACAGCTTGATTGACGGGTAATAATTTGCATGCTTTTGGACAGGAAAAACTGTTGAAATGGCTCCATTTAGTAACTGTAATTTTTTATTGACAGATGCATTATATGAGCTTTAGCCTTTACCTTTCTGAAATAGTCGTGGTGTAATATTTAAAGCCACAGTCATGATTGAGGAAAGTCAGTGGCTGCGTCTTTTACTTTCAGAACATAATTTCCTGACATGGTTACTTCATTTCCAGTGGCTTCACTCGGATTTTCAAATTCAGTAAACCACGGCTCTGCTCATGCCTTTTATATGGACGGAAATGGGTAAAACTAAAATATTCGTTTTTCTTTTTATAGAAAAACTAAAATTTCTTGTAATGCAAGCTCCCCCCCTCCCCCACACACCCAACCCAGTAAATCGTTGAATATGGAGCTGCAGGTGTATGTTTGGGTGATTGGAAGCAATTTGATTCTGAGGTGTACATGGACATACAAGCTGTCCGCGCATCTGCGCCACAATTACCTGACTGTTTTCACCATAGGTGCCTTGGAGATTTTCCGTCGGTTCCAATGGATTTTCTTCCGTGTGGAGAATGAATGGAACAAGATTAACTCCAGGTCCAGTGGTCAGCCATCCACCAATGGCCGGACAAATGAGGAAGAAAGGTTAATTATCTCTAGTGGATACAATGTTTAGAGCAGCAAATGTATCTTTGTTTTCCTTCTCCTTCTCATCACTGAATTTCGTCCAAGCCATCACTATATAGCAGCATCTTAGCATGTTTATGTCTCCATTCTAAAGCCGTATTACTTCCAACCGATATAGTTAGAGGCGGATAGATCATCTTAAAATCACTAGAAGCTGTTGTTTTGACAGAGTTAGGTACGTTAAGCATAACGACACTGATAGGAAAGAAGAATCATCAAATGTATAAGATGTTTCCGCTTATCTCGTTGTATCTTGATGTTTTGTTGATAATAAATCGGTTTGCATATTTTATTTATGTTTTTTTCTTTTGTTAAATTGTGAAATTTATGAAAGCTACACAAAAGATCCATCAAGATGAGTTTCAGAGCAAAAGTTTTTGAAGTCGAAAGCTACTCACTCGTTTTTTCTTTTTTTCTTTCTTGTCTTTTTTTGGGTGGGAGTGGGGTTCGGGTGTTTTAATTGTCTAAAACCACCTGTCTTATTCTTATCTAGAATACTAGGGGAGAACCAGAGCTTCGCTGCAAGCAATGTATTTTGTATTGACGGCATACTAATAATAAAGTTGTATATATGTGCTATGGCCTATTGATTCGCGCTTATCGGCCTCTCCATGCATTAGAAGTTCCAAATATTTGAGGGTCCGATCCCTAAAGAAAAAAAAAATGTTCAAAATCTTGTATTTTGCTTAGCCCAAAAACCAAGGGACAGCGAATGAAACAAACAATCACATTTGGCGTCTTCAACTGGGTTTTAGCCCACAACCTGAAAGACATATGGCTAAATTCCAACTCCGGACACACTTTACTATACATATGGGAAATGATTTGAATTATGTAACAGATGGCAGACATCACGTGGGATCCACAGTTACAGATGGCTCAGATTTATCCGTGACGTCTATTATTTGTCACATATAGGTTTTCTTATAGGAAATGTCCATGGAGGTCGAGAGATCACTTAACTTATTTTCGTGTTTTATTAGGTGGACAAGTTCTAGTTGGGTTTTCCCTCCTGTCAATGATTCGAAGTTTAAAGCTAATAGATCAATGATGGGTAAACTGGGTTCAAGAGCTATTGGCAATTTCCTTAAAGATCATTATTCTTCTTCAATTGATGTCTATTCTAAAGTTGTTGGGGGTGGTTGATTCGAATGTAATGAAGGTTTTAGCTATTTGTGAAGCACTCCGCTTAGTTGCACATGATAAAGGTTTGTCTCTCTCGATGTTTGTGGGTAGAAACTGATTCCATGGTGGTGGTTTCTTTGGCTCATTATCCTATCGACAAACCTTGGCAGTTGTTTGACTTTTTTTTTTCTCCCATAATTTGCAGGTTGATGAGTTATGGTTTTAAGTATAGAGTGTGTCATGTGTTAAGAGAAAGTAATCAAGATGTTGAACATTTGGTTAAAAAGGGTATTTAGAGAGATAGATCCATTTATGTATAGGGATGAAAAATGAACTAACTGCTCGAGTTCGACTTGATTTAAAGCTTTGTTCTTAACCCATTCAAATTATTATCAAACTAAACTTGAACAAAATTTCAAATTCAATCAATAATTAAAAAAAAACTCAATTTACTTATTACCCATCTTGGCTAGGTTTTAGCTTTTTTCCCCCCTTGATTTAAGCAAATAACTTGAGTTCGATTGATTTAAAGTTTGTTTATGACTTATTCATATTCTTTTGAATCCAAATATGAACAAAATATCAAGCTTAATAGATATTTCAAGCCCAACATGATCAGCCCATTACTAAACTTAAACTGGGGAAAAGTTAAAGATTTACGGCTTGTTAATGTGTAAGATTTTAAGTAGAAACTAGATAATAGTATAAAACTTGACATATAGAAATTGAAGAAATGTATTTAAAAGTGATTTGTTATTTTCACATATCAGGAGTAAGTTTAATAGTGAATTGACCATAGAACTTAATAAAGATGCCCAATTTGGTCAATTTAAAAACATGAGTGGTATACTTGAGCTTAAAAAAAAAAAATTTTTTTTTTGTTCCTGTGATTTTTGCTTAAAAAAATGAATCCTTGGGTTCTTTTAGGTGGAAAAGGAAATTATTGATTTGGTCGATAAAGATGGATAAAATTATGTGGATGCTGACCATGAAGGTTTAGCCCAATAGTCACTTCAATATACACCAGAGTTGGCGTTGACTAGAGAGCTAGGGTTCAAACCTATCTCAAGATAAAAAATTCACTTAATTCTCAATTTTCATCTCTTAACCTTGTACAGCTTTATCAAACCCACTCAACCTCCAATTTTACTCTCTTAACCTTGTATTGTATAAATCTACTTAATTCCTAATTTCTCTCATAACCTTGTATAGCCTTATATTATACTGCATTTTGACTACTGAAAAAAAAATTATGCAGATGCTAAACCTCTCTTAACCTTATATAGTATAAAATTTATCTAATCCTCAATTTCTCTCTCTTAACCTTATATAGCCTTATATTTAAGGTTGAAAACGAGCCGAGTCGTAGGCTGTTCATGTTCAGCTTGAATTAATTATCGAGCTTGATATTTTGTTTATGTTTGGATTGAAAATTATATGAACGATTTTGCTTAAATTAAGAAAAAAATCTAAAATCAAATCGAGTCGAGTCGAGTAGTAAACAATTTGAGCTTTGTTTGAATTGTATATCGAGCTTTAAATTTTTTTTAGGTTTAACTTGATAATTATTTGAATAAATCATGAACGAGTTTTAAATCAAGCCAAACTCGAGCCAAGCTTGAGCTGTTTGTTCAGTTTTTCACCTATACTTATATTGTATTGCATTCTAAGTAATAAAAAAAAATTATGCGGACGTTAAACGACATATAGTATTGTCGTTTGGAGACTTGTCTTTCAAATTACGATTCATGTTCGACCAAAATGGAACGTCTGCAAAATTCATTTCTTCAAAACAAGCACCGCAAAAGGGGCAAGTCGCATAGCAGTTAGACGACCGTAGTCTCTCTCGAACTGCCCTTGAAGCCTTTAAGCAACCTTTTCTCTTTCAGTACCTCGCACTCCTTCGAATTGGTGGCGTCAACGGAAGAGCCCGGAGAGTGGGATCTATAACCGCAAGCTAGAGCGTAACCTTCTTTACTGAATAAGCTGCCGCAGATATACTGGCTTGAGTGGGTCATGGCGGAGGCACCGTCGTCATCCTCGAAGGGAGAGCTGATTCAGCTGATCAAGCGTCTGGGGACTTATCTCACCCTCAGGGTGTCCAATTGCGTCCCCGTCTCTCTCCAGAAGCTCGTAACTCTCTTTTTATATTTCCCTTATGATCGTAATTTTTCGTGTCTTTTATTTTTCTCGATCCTATATGGGTATGCTTTCTCGCGGAAGGAGATAGAAATTTCCAATTTCCCCTGTACTATCAACGTGGAGAGCAGATAGGGGTCGATTTGGTCATTTGCGGGTGATTTGAATACGTAATTCTGTGGGGAATCGAAAATTTTGGATTTCTATCTGATAGTTGGAAGATAGGGCCTCTGTTTTATGGGGTTGATTTTAAAGGTTTGCTCTGTGACATGAGAACTACGGTCAAGTTCATCTTTGTAAGGAAGTTGTTGCCTTTGTGGATAACGAGAACATTTTGCATTGTATGGTGAAAGTTATTATGTTGAGGCATGAGGGACTAATATGCCACTATGGTAGTAAATGAGCAAGATCAAGAACGGAACAATTTCTTGTTCAGTGGACATGCATGCTTTAGTTTCTACGAGAGATTTTTCTTTTGGTTCTTTTTGACCTTAAAATTGACTCCAGTATTGTTTGTGCTGAAGATAGAGCCCTCCGCTGACTAAGAAGGATATGATATAAATGGAAGAAGCAAAAAGGGTTAGAATGTTAGATATGTGTTTGGACTTGCATGGGTTGGGGCCATAGGAAAATGACCAAGAAGTGGCATGTTTATTGATATCAAACATGATGTCTATGATTCTCACTGCGTCAAAATTTTAATAGGATCCAAGATCTGTTGGGGCCATTGCAGGACTTGCTGTTGGAATAGTCTTTGCATACAGGTTGATGAGATCACCTCGAGGACCACAAAGAAGGCAACCAAAACGGCAAGGCCCATTGTCTACTAATCCTGCTGCCAGTGCTCAATCAAATACCACTGTAGTGCCTCCTAGTTCTGGAGCTTATTCACCATTAGGTGATTTAAGAGCACAAAATGCTAATAATGAGTTCATCCAGCCAGTGAAGGTACATTAAGTAGTAATATTTCTTTGGAAAAGTTAGAAACATCAAATAATTATTTGTGCTGTTTGGTCTGCATTGTTTACAAGTTGAACTTTTGGGCTCTGTTTCAGCTAACTTTAGGACAAGTTGTTAGGCAGAAACTGACTGAAGGAAGAAAAGTAAGTTACATATGTTTCTTTATTCTGTGGTTATTTGGAATAGGTTCCACAGCTCATGTCAATCAGTTCCTACTTTGGTATTCACTCTCAAGGTTTCACTCTTGGATGCTTGTATTCTATAGGTAACATGTCGCTTAGTTGGAGTAATTCTTGAAGAAAACAGTCCAGCAGAGATTCAGGTGCTAGTTCATTTATTTCAAATAACTGTGATTGTAAACAATATGTGAAGGTTATTTATTTACTCTTTTCTCTTTCTGGTAGAAACAAGCTACAGTGAGACCTTCTGTGTTGGAAGTTTTGGTAGAGATAACCAAAATCTGCGATCTTTATCTAATGGAAACAGTTATAGATGATGAAAGTGAGGTGAGTGTACATTTTACGCACAAAGAATTCGATGTTTATGTGTGTCCATACATGCCATGAATGTTTTATGACTTCTTTTACTTGCCATGCATCTAGATCTTACAATAATATCTATGATGAAAGAAATGATCTCGAGTTACTTGTTCCTGGTCAGCTAGCTTCTGCTTGTTGTCGTTCTCAGATTTTATTTAAGCAAAAGACAGTTAATTTATTCTTTTTTAATTTTATATTTCTAATTACAAACAGAATATAAACTCCTGCATGTTAGATTGCTAGGTAGTGTGCTGCACAATCCTGAGATTTTCATGGTTTATTCACGCTAACCAAAGATTCATCCTTTTTTGCCCTTCATTGTCATGCTTCGCATTTTAAAGCCTTATCACCATACTTTCTTTCCTTTAGTTAGGTTTGTCATACTTCTGTTTGTATGTTCTCTCCCTTGTGACGTATAGTGTGAACAATTTTTCTGCAGAGAAAGGTTCTTCTAGCTTTGGAAAATGCAGGGATTTTCAGCTCTGGTGGTTTGGTGAAGGACAAGGTAAGCACACCACCTTATTGTAGAAGATTGATATTTTGGAAACAAAAAGCTACCAGGAGTACCACCTTCATTTTTCTGGGAATAAAATAACAAACCTGGTTATCAAAACTTTCTATGGAAAACATATACTCTTATTGCATTTGATTAAAACTACTGATATCCAGAGTCTCCAGACTTCCGTTTCTTTAAGATGTGATGCCTGTTTAGGATCTCATTTGTTTGTTTAAGCTATTATGCTGGGACATCAATCTGTGCAATCAAAATCTGGCTACTGTTATTGTGCCTGCGGTGTCATCACTGCTGCTGCCATCTATTTATGCTCAAATTCTTGGTGTTACTGCAAGTTAGAGCTGAATGTGGCTTTCAAGCTGCAGCTAGTTCTTGGTGGTATTTGCATGAAGGATACAAAAACTATAAACTTGCTACTATTATCATAATTATTCATATTCTATTGGATAGTTAGAGTGGTCATGGGAAGCAATCATGATGTTTTCTCAGGATGTGAAGATTAATTTATCAGGTAGAGAGTTGCCATGCAGATGCCTTCTAGGCAGATTTATTATGTGGTTGTAACTTGTAATAAGCTTGGTAAAGTCAGGAGATTATGGATGTACCGAAGCTGTAATTAATTGTTCATTAAATATGTCGCAATGTTGAAACTTATTTCCATTTTATCTACTTGTCAACTTTTGTGATCCATGGGCAATATATTGTATTCGAGATATTCAATTACTGTGATCCTTCTGGTTACCGGGGATCTTTAAACTTTAAGAACCAGAGCCTAGGAATTAAGAACACCCTCCTCTCTCCCAAACTCTTCCCCCCCCCCCCCCCCCCCCTAAAATACTCTTGGCCTATCTACCTCTGAAACTCTCCTTAGCTCTGTTTTTCCATCATAATGTTACTCCTATTATTTGTTGTTGTTATTACTGTTTATCAGTGTTGTATTTCTTATGTTTGTGGTGCAGGTTCTGTTTTGTAGCACAGAGAACGGGCGAACTTCTTTTGTGCGGCAGCTAGAACCAGATTGGCATATTGACACAAATCTTGAAATTATTTCACAGTTAGCTGTATATAATCCTTACCATAAGAACTACAGTTATTCAGTCAATTTCCATTACTTCCCCGTTCACATTCTGATATTGATGAGGTTGTCTGATTCTATTTTTCTGTTGGTTCTCTTTGGGCAGAGATTCATTAGGTATCAGCTTCACATCTCGCCTGTCACCCTAGAAAGAAATGCTGCGAATGTGTTCAGCTCTCCATCATTGGAGCACTTCTTCAGGTGCACTTGACTAAACACACGAACTGGTAAAAGTGGTCATTTTGTTTAGGCTTTGTTCCAGCCTTCGTGTTCCTTGTAGCAACTCTTCTTGTCTCCACGCATCCCCATGTTGCCGCTGCTGCTACAGTCAGGCTTATTTGCTCAAAATTTGTGAAATAGTACTAGTACTTCCAAAACTGGAGTCCTCCCTCCTAAAAGATGGAACCGTGTGCAAACTAGTTGTCTGCAAGTCATATTATTTGAAAGATACCAGATTATACGAACATTCTGTTGTTTCATCAATTCCTGGAAGCTGGTCGATTTGATTTGTCCGGTTTTATGCAACTCTTTTGCCGGAGCTGCCAAGCTTGTTGTTTATTATGCACACCAGAGGATGTTCCTTTGCGTGCTTGCGCAATATGTGCGCGCGTGTGTGTGTTTTTGTACCCAGAAAGAAGCAGGTAAGGGTGTTATAGAGTGCTTGTAAAGGATGAGGGTGTTATAGAGTGCTTGTAAAGGATGAGTGTTATCGAAACTTTGAGGGTCTCGAGCCACATTTGCAATTTTTGGTTACCTTCGGACTTGAGAATAGAACTCAGGTCGAGGCAAAGCCAACTAGGCTAGGCTTGGACCGAGGGGATGCCTGCACAGATTTTAAAACTCAGTTCAAAGAAAATCTGGTGACTCGTTTTGTTTTTGGTAAAATTTAAAAAAAGAAAAGCGTATTGTCATTATTTCGTGTGAATGTTTAACGTGCATGCAGGATAGGTGAAAAGCACATGAAATTTATTTTGGAATGCGGGGACTTGGGAAAAGTGAAACTCTTTTTGGGATAAAAAAGAAATTTATTTAAATTCGTCCAAAACAGGGCTGTCAATTACCCAAAATTGAAAAACATAAATCGGAGTAATATACTAATATAAAGGTCGTTGTTAAACGGGTAGATCGTTTGGAGTTTTTGTGACCATGTTAATGCGTTAAAATCAGTCAGGTCAAACCGCTGTGTTAGAAGCATCGGATCCATAAAATCTTTACATGAAACGAACCATAAGGTTGACACTGTTCACTTTCACTTGCCCTTGAGGCATCCTAGCGGAATCTCTTCATTCACGCAACCTCGACTCTGACCTCCGCCGCCACGCTCGATACCAAAAAAAAAAATAAAACGAGGAGGTTCAAAGACATAAATTGATTAGAGAGTTACGTTAGCGGCAGTCCTGATGGTGAGAATTAGGTGGGAAGAGGAGGTCACGAGGGAGAGGGAATGGGGTTTGGCTGATGGTTGTAGTGAAATGGGAGATGACAGACCAAAGGTAGGAAGGGGACGACAACCGGGGGGTTGCGATAAAACAATAACTATCCATTCGCGCCGCTCCGCAGCCTCGTGCCCAGTTCCATTTGTAGCCAAATCTACCCCTGTCCACAAAACCCTTGTCGGAGATACTATGGAGAAAAATTGCTTTTGTGGAAAGGTGAAGAGCAAGGTTGTGTCATGGGGAGGAGATATGCTCTTGCTGAAAAGGGAAGAACAAGAGAAGCAAGGGATGTGATTCAGAAGACTAAGGAACACAAAGGCTGGTTAGTAAACTTGTGTCTGTACGGGAAAAGCTTCAATGACAAAATCTTAATTTAACGCATTAATGCAATCATGAAAATCCGAGATGAACTGCGACATATATAGTTGTCGACTAAAGTTTACATACATTTCTTCTCTACTAAGGCTTTTTGTTTTTCGCTATTAATTTTACGTTGATTAGTTGTCACAAATTCTTTCTTTGATTCGGAGGTTAATTTTTTCTCATGAAAATTTGGAGAACATTAACACGTCTATTCTATATAAAGGTTAAAGAGACATTAAATGTCCTTGTGCACCAACCATTGCTTCGATTACAAGAAAAACATAAGATCCTCTATCACAAATAGCCAAACACTAGATGATAGACGAATTTTTTTTGGATCAAGTGATCAACAAATGATTCCAAAATCTGTTTTTATGTCAATTGTTCTCATTTCTAACCTAAAGATTGCTTCTTCCATTTTAGTTAATTTTTGTAAAAATTTGTAAGGCATCCGAAGATGTAACGTTTAATAATATCCACGTGTCTTTAAAATTGAAAATTATAGTTTTTTTTATAGAAAAAAATTATAGTTCTTTATTGCGTTGTATTTGTACAAATTACAATTTCATCACCTATGTCCGGAAACCCCATCAATTTTTAAAACTCTGCTTAAACTAACAGATATCTTTCTTCTGATAAATTAAAATTATTTAATATTTTTAACAGTTAAAAAGTAGTATAAATTAGTATCATTGCATCAGGTTTTTTTCCCCTTTTATTGGTGCTTAAAAAATAGAGATTTAACGTGTTTTTTTTACGTTAAAAGACTAATTGCAAAATTCATATTTACAATTTTATTGATTTTTTTGGTCTAAAATGATTGCCATTTGAAAGCTCACAATCTATTTATCTAACAATCAATTGAATGGTTTTTTCCCCCCCCTGAAAGAAACGTTAGAATATCATTAAGAATCAATGGGAAAGGCATCTGACAAACATTGTGCAAAAGGTATATTTCCATTCCACTCGACCTGACAAATCCCTTTGCCAATGTTACAAGGTTGTGAGCAACAAAGTTTCGAGACTAAGGGATATGAACAAAACAACAAGAAGTAAAGGTTCCAGCTAATTCCATTATGTTGTCAACAACCACACCATGCACACACATGTAGGGATAAGTGTAGTTCAGAAGCATCAACACACTATCTAGCAATCTGATTGAATGATGATATGGTCCAACCATGTGAGTGAGCTTCAAGCAGACCTTTCCAAATCACTAAAGTCTCAACATAAGTAATGTCATTCACAAAGGAGATGACGTGAGAAATGGTCAATAGACTGTAGATGCAGAGTTCTTAGCTACGACTCCAATACTAGTGAATCCTTGTGAAGTAAATAGCATAGTGTCCATGTTGATAGCAATTGAGTCATTATGCAGAGGAGACTAGCGAATAACTGTATGTGGTATAGACGCTGAATTTGTTCTCGTATTAATACGTTTGGATTGTAACCATTCGTGATCCATAATATTTCCTATATATTAGGAATATCCACTTGCAACTCAATGAATCCAAAAGCTCATAGTGCCAATTTCATGAAATGGAAAAAAAATAATACATGTTCAATAGATTCATTTTCAGAAACACATACCAGGCAAAGTTGAGAGTCAATAATCTATTGACGCCAAAGGCTAGTTCGAGTAGGGAGTCTATTTAAGATAGCCCACCACCAGAGTCCAGAAATTCGTTAATCTTGGAGGAAGCTTCAATCTCCAAAAAGATTTCCAACGTGATTATTCCAAAATAGAAACACCTGGGTCAGAATATAAAATACTGTATTGCATGTGATAGCCTGATCGAACTGTGTACACATCTCTGCAATCGACAATCCATGAAAAAATGTCTGCAACATTGTGGGAACTGAGAGGGATTTGGATAATGTTTGACACATCAACAGGATGGAACATAAATGTGAGAAGATCAAGATTCTAGCCGTTCCCATTTGGATGCTTCAAATTCACAACAGTTTATTGTTCGACATCCAAAGTAGGTTCAGTAACGAGGGAGAAAAATGGAGCCAAAGAAACCCACCGATCATACTAAACGCTGAATGAGGTACCATCTCCTACCCTTCATAGGCCCCTTGTTTTGAGAAGTGAACAACCTTCAACAATTGCTGATAAGTGCATAATGTCATGGTCAAAGTTGTTGACTTTTTGACAACTTTGACCATCAATTTCTATCTTGTCATTCAATCTTTATTAGTTTTTCTTGCTTTGTTTAACCTTTCTACAGGTTGGAGTGCATTGTGGATGCGTTGGAATGAAGCGAGATCAAGTAGAGCAAAAGTTAGGCATGCACGGGTCAAAGTTGGAGAAAGGCATTAGCGACGCATCACTAACGTTATAGAGTTCCTGCCATTTTGTGTCACCATTGGCAATACGTCGTTAATGATTTGATGCATCGACTACAAGTAGCCACCAAATCCCCTGTTTTGGCGACGCGTTGACCTGGTTCTTGGATCTTGGTTGTCATCCACTCCTTCCTTATTCTAAGTTCTCTATTGACTAGGGGATTTTACCCATTAAGTTAGGTGGAGCATAAGACAATGATTGACAAGGGTTTTAAAGTACAATTTCTCCAACAAGGGATTTTACCATTCATCATTTATCATACTCTTCTTTTCTTTATCTTTTGGAATCACCATTAGGAGCTAGAGCTTAAAGCTTTGTTGAAGGTGCCAGGAGGGAGCTTGGAGGCTAAGAAGACTTAAGCTTTTAGGGTTTCTTTTGGTTTCTTTTTCTTTTTTATCTCTTGTATTTTTCATGGTTCACTTGAACTTTAGGATGATGTTTGTTACTAGTTTGGATATGGAGTAGATTTTCATGTCTCTCTATGATGAAACTCTTGTTACTTATTATCTAATGTTTATTTGAGGTTTTTCATGGGTATTGATTTTCTTGTGTTGCCTACTTTTGTACTTAATGTTTGTGTGTTGATTGGCCACTACACACACTTCATAATCTCACTCCTATCTTAAGAAAGAAAGAAGAAATGTGAAAAAGAAGCATAGAGCATGGTAGGACTTGTGGATTAGAGGTAATTCATGAACCCATTAGGTGATTGAATTGGGGTTAGGTTTTAATCCATCTTAGGTCAATTTATGAGCTTAGGAAATGCCATAGTTAATTTTAGGTGAGCAAAACTTGATCTTGAGAAATAGAGTTTTGATGTTCGAATCCTCTTACCACATAAGAAATTAATGCCCTTAAAACTTTATTTAACTTAGGCAGCAAGTAAAAGAGTGAAATCCTAGGGAGATAGCCTTTATAATTAAGTCACTTTCTTGGTAGTTAAATTAGCTAGTTCAAGTTAATTTAGTCCACATTTCGGTACTTCATTTCCACTTGTGACATTTACATTCATTTGGTATTTAGAATTCAATTAGCTTAAAGTAGAATTTAGCTTTAATCTTGTTTTAACTTAACTTTTTAGTGAGTAGCTAAAACTTGACTACAGGTATAATCCTCCCTATCTCTTGGGACAACACTCGTATTCACCATTTGCACACAACAATACCGTACACTTGCAGGTGAATAGAGGTTATAAGTTTAAAACTTTTGTGTTCACAACAATTACCTTCCAAACATAGGAAGAGCCCGGAACATTAGGAGCATAGAGCAAACACATAAAGCCTAGGTAATACTGACCTTACATGACATGAGAGACCAACAATTCAAGATGCTTAAGTAGTTGCCAACATTATTTGGCCAACAGAGCAATATGGAATGCTTGTAAATCTCTAAATCCCCGATTACCATTCATTTTTTATCTACTCATAGAAGTCCATAAGCACCAGTGAATTGCTTATTGGCCTAAGTTATGGTGCCAGAAGATATTTGCCATTAAAGAGTGTAAAAATTGTATCACCGTTATCCAGAGATGAAGATAGCTTAAAACAAAAGAAATGACAGCTTAGAGCACCAATTTAAGTAATACTTTTATACTAGCCTACAATAGAAGATGAGCTTCCCACCCTTGACGTTTCTTGCAAACCTTATCATATAGCAAATAAAAAATTTGAACATGTTTATGTCCCAAGATAATAGGAATACCCAAGTACCTATCTTCCATCAATTTGGCCTAGATCCTAACTATTCACTTTATTAGATCACATTGTTGCATAAGAACAACAGAACTAAAAAATATAGACAATTTAGATAGATTGACACGTTGGCACGGGGCTCTTTGATATTGCTTTAGTAGAGCTCAAATGATGCCAACCCTCATTGACAGAAGCACAAGTGAATAATATGGAATCGTCAGTGAAAAAAAAATGTGTAATAGCTGGACTAGTGGCATTGATAGATACTTTATGAAGAAGTCCCTGTGAAGAAGCCCAATGAAAAAAAGATGACAGACTTTCTAATCAAATCAAGAACAAATACGGTGATATTGGGTCTACTTGTCAGATGCCAAGTGTTGGTGTGAATTATTCTGTCAAAACACCATTAACTAGGACAGAATATCTAACTATGCACATGCACTTCATCATCAGTTGAACCTGCCATTCTGTGAAATCCAGTCTTAACATCATTTCCTCTAGGAAATCCCATTTGACACAATTATATGATTTTGTCATATTTAACTTCAAAGCCATATAATTTTGTGAAGTATTTGTAGATGAATGCATATAATGACATACCTCTAGAGTAATCATTGCATTGTCAAATAGAATTCTGTCAGGTACAAATGCTGCCAGCTCATCTGAAATTATCAAAAGCAAAATCTATTTGAGTCGATTTACCATGGCTTTAGAAAGGATCTTATATATGCCATTGTATAAGCTAATTGGATGATATTCTGTAATGTATTTGGGATCAGATACCTTGAGAATAAGAATTATATATGTATCATTTAAGACATTTGTTATATTCTCACCATTTGAAATTTGTATAAGGCAGTGTGAAATATCCTAACACACTAAAGACCAAAACTTCTGATAAAATAGGAAAAAAAAATCTGTATAGTCTAGGAGTTTTATAAGGGTACATTTGGTTCAGTGCAACCTTAAGTTCTTAAAAGGTAAAAGGCTATAGGAGCAAATCATTCATCTTATTTGTAACTTTGGGAAAAATTGAGGAAAGAACCTTCATCAAATTCACCACACCCTTCGACAAAAATAAACAGAGATAAAAATCTATGATATGGTTTTGTATTTCATTTGAATGAGAAAAAACCATACCAGACTCATCTCTCAATTCCCAAATCATTTTTTTTTTTTTTGCTTTTGAATGGATGCCACCTGATGAAAATATTTTGTATTTCGATCACCACATTGTAGCCATAAAGATTTGGATATTTGCTTCCATAACATTTCTTTTTTATTCAAGAGATCATTTAAATTTATGTGAATTTCCTGTTGTATAGAAGTTAAAACAGAAGCATTCGGGTACAAATGGGCTTCCAATTTATTCTTCAATTTATGAATCTAATGTGGGAGTGAAGAAAATTTGGATGCATGCCAAAGGAGAGACGTAATTAGCATAGTCTTTGCTTATGTTATAAAATAGACCAGTTTGTGGTATGCAGGAAAACCAACACTCACGAATAATATTTTTGCACTCAGGTTTTGAGGCCCATAAATTTTCAAAATGCCATACATAACTATTCCCATTCTCAACTATTGTGATTGTAATGACAAGTGTAAAGCATAATGATCCGAATAAAGAAAGAAACAATTTTTGCAATATGGCATTCGGATGAATATTCATCCATAAAGAAGTAGCTAATCCTTGATCCAGCCTTGTTCGGACTAGAACATTCTCTTTACAGTTACGTTGCCATGTGAATTTTGGACCCATATATCTAATGTCGTGTAAATCACATTGTGCTACAACTGATCGAAAGACATCTATTTATGTAGAGGGTTGAAAGATGCCTTCATCCTTTTTAGAGTGATTCATAATCTCATTAAAATCACCCTACACAAACCATGGTTCACTTGAAACCAATGATAATGAGTGCAAAAGTGACCAAGAAGCATCCCGAGGAGAACGATCTGGATCGCCGTAGAAAGATTTTAATCTCTACTTTGGTGATTATCCCTTCATACATATCTGAACATCAATATGAAAAGTGGACATGGAAAGAAGTTTAATAGTAGTATCATTGTCATATAAAAAAGCAAGCCCTTCTATTTGACTATGAACACAATCAACAGCTATACAAGATGGATACTGTAATTGAGCGAATAAATTCCATTTCATTAGCATATTTGTGAGTTTCAATTAAAAAAACAACATTAGGGGCTAGTCTTCGAACAAGACTATGTAGAGCATGAATTGTAGATCATGCCTCTAGACTCTGATAGTTCAAAGATAAACAACTTATTGTGATTAGCGCGGTTGGTCATCACCAACCTCTGCCAAAGATGGGGGCGAGCCTTCTTTAATATTGAATCATTATCAGTAGTAGAGTCATGTGACTTGTGCTTCTGAGTAGGAATGGAGGACTCGGGAATTTCATAAATACAGAAACACCAGTTCAAACTGCCTTCTTCCACTTACGATGATAAGAAGTAGGTTGAGTACCATCCACACAGAAGCCAATCTCAGCAATACATATCGTATCACAACCTAGTTTATCCAGAACAAAACCCTCCATCTGATTAATCAAAGCATCAAAATGTTGAATTCTTAATGGCTCCAAAACGTTGCCACTTTTAGCAATACGTGGAAAACCAAAATCATGCACTATCTTCTTCCCAAAAGTGAGTACATGATCAAATTTCAGACAAACCGAGTCATTATGTAAAGTTATGACTACGTTATGAGAAGGAGCTACCGAAGCAACAAAGGTTGTTGAGGCCATAGGTAGTGCAAATGTAAAATGAGATTGACGATTGTGCCCAGGAACCCTATCCCTTCTGCATGATTTAGGAGCGAGGCGAAGCTATCCACCATATGATTATGGTCCAAAGATTTGTGGGAGAAGACAATTCTACTCTAAATGATTAAAACAGCCACAATGAAAATGAATCGATAAGAGTCTATTGTATTGTGCAAAGAACCATTTCTCTTGCTTGTCCGGTAGAACCACCTTTATTGTCTGTTTTACATGTATTGATACATCAAGCCGGTCAGTCGTCGAAACCGCAAAAATAATGATGGTATCCCTAACAACTCAGAATAAATAAATTTGTAGTTTAACAGTGAAAACTAGGTCGAATCCCAAAACAAATTTCTTAACCGAAAGCCTCTTGTCAGAAAACTGAAATAAAAGATTAGGGAAGTTTTCTTGAATTAAAAGCTGAAATAAATTAACTGTAGAATCAAAACAAAATTAACCAATACTAAAAACGCTCAATTCAAGGTTGATTATCCATTCCAATCACGCAGTTGATCATCAAAAGAAAATATTTCTTCAATCCAAGCAAATAAATAGGATTTTCTTTAAAGCTAAAAAGAACCCAAAGAATTCAACAGTAAAATTAACTAAAAAAAACTTTAGATTAATTTCTTAATTTTGAGTAACAAGATATTGAAAAGTAATTTCTAATTATCTCAAAATCAGCATTAAGATCAATGAACCAAAAAGTTTATTTTAGACAACAATTCAAAAGTTTGAACAATTTAACATGTCTTACTTTTTCGTATGAATTAACCTGAAATAAAAATAATCTTCAATCAATTCACTTGCTTCTAATTGAATTCTTCACCTAAGTGATTGAAAGAAAATCAAGCAAATTTGCAATCGTATAACAAATCCAACAAGCGATAACAGGAAAATTAATTGCAATAAATCTGAACAAAAAAAAAGTAAATACTTGAATTTAAAGAGAATTTAAGCAAGAAAAATCAATTCTCATAACCAATGTTGGCGATGGAAATCATCCCTAAAACCGAATCAGAAAAATTACTCACTCATATTTTCAAAGAAAAAAAAAAGAACAATAATAATAAAAAAAAACTAAAACTGTTGAAAGAGAGATGGCACCCTCTAGCGGCAGCCATGCCTTTAAACACATAAAAAAAAACCAAGTGTGCTAAACTCATAAAAACTTCCTAAACTTTTTATATTGTTACAAAAGTACCCCAAACAAATAAAAAGATTCAAAATAACTAGAAGATTTCAAAATTGTCAGCCAAGTAATGCTCTAGAACAGCAATAGCAACTTCAAGCTGAGAGTCGACCTTGATAGAGGCAGTATCACTCAAAACTCAAAGCATGAAAGTTGTAGAGCTCCTTCTTAGCTTCGAAACGACAACTGAATCATATAAAATGGACATCTACAGCCAAAGATATGTCCAAAATATCACAACTACTTCCACACCAGTGATGACTCGCAAATCGCGACTTTGAAATTGAATTTGACCATCTTAATGTGCAAAATGGGTTTCATGGTCTGAATGTGATTTGTAGCTCCAGATGTTAGCTTTTCAATGAATTAATAATCACTTCATTCCAATCTATATAGCTCAAAATATGATTTTTCTACCGGAACATCGTTAATCTGTCAAAATCCTGAAAGAACACAACCAAATTAAAATTTGTAAAATGGAAAATTAAATTCACTTTCAATCAATTGAGTCTAGATATGCTCTAAGCTACAAAATATACTCAAAATATATATTTAAGGTTTAGAACATATTAAAACATACTAAATATGAGAGAAATAATAATAATAAATATAAGCTCATCACAAGCATTACTCGACATCGAAGAAATGGTCCACAAGTGTCGACCTCTAATACAAGCCCAAACATTGTGCCCATAAAATGATTGCATGAAAGAGATAACCAAGAAGGAATAACATCCAGAATGTTAATCCAAAAAAGGACACTTAGATAAATGTTCTTTAGAGGGACAGGTTAATGAATCACAAAAAGTAAAAACCAACAAGTGGTCTTCAAAATTCCAAAGACCATCCAAAAGTGCTCTATTTTTACCCATTTAAGTTTCAAAGTAGAATAAAAACAAGTTTTTTGTGAAGTCTATACATGCTGAGGAGACTTTGAACTTGAATTAGTGACACCATGCAGATTTAAGAATAGTTTTCATGACTTCAGGCGTGATAGGCCTTGATCCATATGATTTTGCAAAAAGACAATCACTCTCATCAAGAGTTTGAGCGCTAGCACCAAGACAAACACCTTTAGATTCTTCTTCGATGAGTGCCATACCTTGAATATAAGTAAATAAGTCATCCATTCACCCAAGAAAGTGAAAATCATTTGGAGGACCAAGGAAGCATACATATAGAAGTAGAAAACTCCCACGATGGAGAAAACCCTAGCAGAGCCAGGAACTGTTAGCCAACGCTAGATATCTCGATTGTTTTGGTAATTGACTTAGAAAAATTCAATAAAAATACTTTATTTTTTTCAAATATTATTTTAAAAATGTGTCTTTAGACTTATGAAATTGTAGAGTTTCAATTGATATAAAAATTAAATAAAGTAATTAATAAAAATAAAAATAAAAATAGTACATTAAATAGCTTAGAGCCTTAGTCACAGGAAGCGTCTGTTTCACCAGCGCTCTAGAAGTTCAGCGCATCAATTCATGCTTTTGGAGCGCGAGCATCACCAATCCCCGCTTTGAGGACTATGAAAGTGCATTCTAATTCTTTACAATTCACGAATTCGATTTAACAGAAAAATCCTATTTGTAATAGAAGTGTCTCTTGTATTTTTAGCACGATAATTGATTTACCTAAGTTAAGTTGAAGTCTAAACCTAAAAAGAAACCAAAAGCCCTTGTTTTACATGGGTTTTGAATATTTATAAAAAAATTAGAACCATGTTACTTGATAGAGAAAGAACGAAAATTTATTGTGCTTTAATTCTTATTAAAGAACAATGACCTACGTATGAAATTTTAATAGTGTCGGATGGTTGGTTCAACATTAAGAACCAACATTTGATAAATGTTTTGACTATTTCTAGAGGGAGGGCTATGTTTCTGAATGCTGTTGATTGTTTTGGTGATGAGAAAAATGCATAATTTATTGTTGGCATTTTAGTTAAGATTATTGAAACTGTGGGGACTTATAATGTTATACAAGTTTTGACGGATAATGCTTCAAACTGTAAGGCCGCTGGAGATATTATTCAAGATAAACATCCTCATATTCTTTGGTTTGATTGTATGGCATATACTCTAAGTCTTCTTGTGAAAGATCTAGCCAAATCATCTTATCTGGGCTTATCATTTTTAATGACTGTTATGAGAAGGTAAAATGAGTTGTGAACTATATTAAAAATCATACCTTTGTGCTGCATATCTTTAGAACTTTTTTCTACATTGAATGTTATTCAAGTGAAGAAAACTAGATTTGGTCATCACTATATAGTTTTGGAGTGCTTTTTTCGAGTAAAAAATGTTTTGATATCCATGGTTTTAAATGATGAATGGGAAAAACTTAAGAAAAGAAATTCTAGATCAAACTTGGAACATGATCAGGTTAAGAAAGTGATATTGGATGATGAGTTTTGAGGACAGGTAAAATTCATTTTATTTGTCACAAAACATTGGTTAATGATTCGTTTTTGTGATTATGATAAAGTAGTTGTTGGGGAGGTGTATCAAAGAATGGAAGATATGATTGGTTCTATTGAAGAAGACTTGCAGAATGATCATGATCTATATAAAATAATGAAAAATTTAATCTTGGAACAGTGGATAAAAATGAATCTGCCACTACATATACTTGCTTATGTACTTGCTCCATTTCATTACTCACGAACTTGGCTACGCAAGGTGAGTCCTTGTGGAAGGAAGATGATTAAGCCACATGCTAATTCATTTGTACAAGGTATGTTTAATTTCCTTGTTAATGTTACTTGATTTTTCATTATTTATTTGCTGGCTAATTATTAGCAATTTTTTTAGTATATATATCTTTATTATTAGTAATATTTTGTCTTATTTTTAGGGACATACTTGAATGTGGTTGACCGACTTGTTCATGATTTATAGGAGACTCCACTAATTCGTCACTATATATGTATATATATAAGAAGACACAAAGAAATTGATAGTCTTCAACACTGAAACATAATGGGCTTAAATATATTCATTTTTGTCTAATCTCATACTGATATTTCAAAATGGGCTTAAATATGCCACTGCCGTCAAAAAATAATGGAAAACGTAAACAGTAAAAAGTTTTGAAATTTCAGGATGATAATGTAACTTTAAAAAAACTACAAAAGTCATAAGTAATTAAACCCATCTTCAATGTTAGGAATTTTTTCTGCCTCATCTCTGGCGACATCGCATTCGATCTAGCCTCACATCTGGCAATATCCCATCAAACTGAGGAAGGAGCACCAGTGGAAGGCTACAGGCAAAGCATCTAGCCAGCCATTCCATTAAATTAATTTTGGGATCAAAACTGACGAAATCTTGAGTATTTCTCCCGATTTAGTCTCTAGTGTAGCAATTGAAATTTCCAAGAACATTAGCTTTGTATTTTGTGCTGGAGATTCTGGAAGATTGGTTTCCCATCTGGTGGAGTGGTGAAAAGGAAAGGAAGGAGAAAAAGCATCAGAGACGATGAAGGCAAGCATTAAAGATGGTGGAGGGAATGCTTTCGTGCAGAGGAAAGATAGTTTTTCCTCTCGAATCTCACTAGTGGCGATAAAAGGAGAAAAAACTGAAATTTTTTTTATCATTGGCGGTCACGGATGGTGGCCGAAGAAGCTTTAGAAGGCAGTGGCAGTAGACGGCTTTTGAGAGAGAGAGAGAGAGAGAGAATGAGTGAGATTAATTACATAAGATATTTGAAGTTTGTTAAAATTTATATTATCACCCTAAAATTTCAAAATTTATTATTTTTAACATTTTCTGTTAACTTTTTTAACGGCAATGACATATGCATCTCTAATATGAAATTTTAGTGGTATATTCAAGTTAATTTTAAAATATTAATGGAAGATTGGATAACAAAAACTATAATAACAGATTTGAGCTTTTATCTAAACATTAATAACAAATTTAATACTTTTGCCAACTTGAAAACTAAGAATTCAATTACCTCAAATACATCACAGCGAGAAAAAGTTAAATAAATACAGGAGTTTACTCACTAGAGAAAAATACTCCCTCCGTCCCGATTTCTTTGAACCATTTGACTTTTTGGTCTAGTTTGACTTGAATTTTTTTATATTATTGATTGTTAGAAAAAAATTAAAAAAAATATATTTAGAAACTATAGGTTTTGATTTATCATTCACACATAAAAAATTTTCATTTATATGTTAAAATGTCTAAAATAAAAAATTATAGATTAATTGGTAAAACGTGAATGGTGCAAAGAATTTGGGACGGAGGAGTATGACTTTAGCATAAAAACCCGAAGACCCAAACCAAAAACGTCGCGTAATTCGCATAAAACCCGAAGACCCAAACCAAAAACGTCGCGTCGCGTTTATGAACTGCTTGATACGTCCTTTGGCCTCGACCCACTCGTCCGGGCCACTTCGTTCCTCGCTCTCCTTCGCCGTAGCTGCAACGAGATTCCCTCTGCTCAGCTCCCGCAAGAAACAACCACGCACCTTGTTCACTCATTCATCGTTAATTGAACCCCGCAAAGCTCCTTCTTTCTGCAACACCGCCCACCGTCGCCGGCTCACCGCGGTGCCTCCATCCATGGACCTGGATCCGACGGAGAGGGATCCGCCGCTGCCCGAGGACTTTGTAAACGTCGAAAATCCTGACCCAGCCTTTGGGGATTCCTTGAGCGAGAGTATTGTCAAGGTCGAGCATGAGCCGGGAAACGACGAAGGAAATGATGGCGTGACAGCAATCGAGGATTTTGGTTCTCCAGAGAGGATCAAGGTCTCGCTTCCTGAGGAGCTCTCCAGGAGCGTGATGGTTCTCACGTGCGAATCTCGGGCGGAGGGCGGCACATGCGATGTTTACTTAGTTGGGACCGCTCATGTATCCCAGGTTCGTGAGGGTTTTTGTTTCTGATTGGTTGGTGAAATAATGCTGGAAAATTTTGAAATTCAGCATTTGTTTTGCCTTTTCAGAGGCTTGAAGTCTCGAAGACGAAAAATCATCATACTTTCTCCTTTCTGAGACAGAAATAAGATGCTAATCGGTTGTCATTTAATCGTCTGAATACAGGAGTCGTGCCAAGAAGTTGAGACTGTAATCAGTTGCTTGAAACCCCAGGTTCTTTCCTTTTGAAAATCTCTAACTCATCATAACGCACGAGTAGATAAGCAAGTTAGCTGCCTGCTTTATGATCTTCAGGAAATTCCGTTTTGTTACTTACACTGATCGTAAATGTAGCTTCCCAGTTCACATTTTGATATGTGCGTTCCTACCCACAGGCGGTTTTCTTGGAATTATGCTCAAGTAGAGTAGCTGTTCTGACTCCTCAAAGTTTGAAGGTACTCTTTTAAGAATCCATGGTGTTTCTATCTTTGTTACGCTGTGTTGGTGATGAAATGATTCTTGTGTTGTTCCATAGTTTTCACATTTGAACCTTGCATTCTGTACCTTTAATTTCACATCCAGATGTCAGCATCATGGACTTAAATGAAAATGATAGAGAAGTCCCATATTATTACTTGATATTCCCCCTTGGCCCCTGTGATAGCCCTGCATGTGTCTTTTTCTTTGATGTTATGTCACGTCTTGACTGGTGTGGTTAGGCATAAAACCCTCCTTTATCCTGATATCTCTTTCTTTTCCCACCATGAGTTTAGAAAGCCAGTCTAGAGCCTGTTAGTTCGGGGTACATGAATCTTGTTTATTCATTGGCTTGGTTGGATGCAATGTCTGTCTCCTGCTACCTCTACTTTTATGATTTTTGGCCTAGCATCACCTCCTTCACTTATAATTTTATGGCCCAGGCAATATCTAAGTCAAGCCTTTACTTGCTAAAATCTTCTAAGTCCATAACGATGTAAATTCCAAGTCGTCTAAAAGTGATAGAAGCATTGCAGTTTGTAATTTATAACATGAAATGTCTAAGTTGTGGGCTTGACACTGGTATCAAGGCCAGGAAAAGAAGGAACTGGTTTACAATCAATTGGATTTAGTCTACCTGATCAAGGGATATAGAGGACAAATTAGGCCTTGTTTGGTTACACTCCTTGTTCTTTGCTCTCTCTCTTTTAATTTTTCAGAAAAAGGTTGCATAAACTGTATAATTGGACCATCAACTATATGCATGGTTGTATTTCGGTCCCTACACCACAAAGCATAGATAGGAACCCTTGAACTGTCAAAAAGTAACATTTTAACCTTCCATTTCTTATTTCTGTTAGGGTTAACGAAGATGCCACATTGCTACTGTGTGAGTGTCACACTCAGTAGCCAACTTGTCAAAATTAGAATACACGTTTCATCATTAGTCTCTAAACTATTGCCAATGATGTACTTATTGACCCAAATGTTGCAACCTTCACTAGTACCTAGTCCCTTCCTTAGCTGATTTCTTGACCTATGGCCTGCCACCAGGAATCCCGAGTGACAATCATTGATGCCAAATTGATGACTGCCAACAGCCTAGGCCAAGCCTCAATTGGGTCCTCAGCTGTGGGGGCTCTCCTGCGTTGGCTACCCCAGCCAATGTATCCTTCATTGATTTGGAGGCAAGAATGGTTGCTCATGATGCCGACTCCATGCCAAGGGGCAAGGGGTCAGCTAGGAACGGCCTGGCCTGCAAAAAGAGATTGCAATAAGAGTAAAGTGCAATCTTAGTTTTAGTTTAGGAATGAAGGATGCGCCATGTATTCCAGCCTTTGACAGTTCGGCTGCTGAGTGGATGCCAACATTGCAACCTTGTCTGATTTTCGTTGACCCTAATGGAAATAGGGAACGAAAAAGTTAATATTGCTGTTTTTAGGTAGTTTAAGGGCTACAATGCTTCATTTTTGTAGTTTATGGACTGCAGGACAACCATGTATTTAGTTTAGGGGTTTTACTCAAAACAGTGTTTCTTAAACTCCTCTCCTTTCTTGTTTCTTGAAACCAGATCCAGAGGCAGACTTTTACCGAAAAGGCTGGAAGTATGGAAGGATGCTCTTAATATTTTTCAAATTTAGAAAATGCATTGCTTTCAATGGAGTTTCTCCTTGAAATTCTGGCAGAAACATGTTTCCCAAATTGGAAAACATGGAACTAACAAATAAAAAATAAAGAACATGAAATACTGAAAAAAATGAAAGCGATACCAAACAGCTGGGTAATCTTGCAACAAAACAGATACAGTGAATTATTGATCTTGGGTCATCATGAGAATATAAAGTATTTTGCTCCTTTTATGTCATTATTCGTATTGTAAATTACATATTCAATATCGATGATGCTAAGTTTATCAGGTGCCGACCTTGAGAGAAATGGTAGACATGTACAAGAACAAACATAACTTGTTTGGAATATTGTACAGTTGGTTTCTGGCCAAGGTATGTTCCTTAATATGATGGCAAATTGTTCAGTTTTATTTGTTACTAGGGAAAATGTGTTCAGCTGTGCATCCTAAGCTGTTTGCCGTTGCCCTAATAGGTTGCTCATAAGCTTGAGGTTTTCCCTGGCTCTGAATTTCGTGTGGCATTTCAAGAAGCTGTGAAGTATGGCGGAAAGGTTATTCTTGGGGATCGTCCTGTACAGGTAATGTTTATTGCCTGTTACTACTAAGATGTTTCTGTACCTACTTCCTTATATATATACATATATTTAAAAAAAAAAAACTGTTACATCGCAAGTCAATCTTGCAATTATACTCAATACTTGTACTTCAGATGCATGACCAGATCGAAATATCTCAATTCTTAAAAAATGAAGAAGGCTGTAACAAGTCAACCTTGCAATTATATTCAATACTTGCAGTTTGATGTATGAGCAGAATGAATTATCTCATTCTTAGAAAATGGAGTCGTCCAGCATCCTTTCTGAACTTGTTGACAAAATTTTTAACTTTTTATGCTTGCTAAAGAAACTATCTATCAGGACCTGTTTGTATTAAGATGATTTAGTTTAGCTGGTGGACACTGAATGTAAATGGATCTATTTCAGTGGAAACTTCACGAAGATGCTCCATAATTTAGTTAGGTAATGTTTCTGCTAGCTGTGCCAGGGTCCTGGGATTGACAACTGCTGTGAGGCAATGCTCCTGCTTTTCTTACTTATTACATGGAGTCAGTTTATTTTCTTATCATACAATCCTACCCATATTTTAGTTCAATATAGCAAGGTCTGCTAAGTTTTGGTTCACTGAAGTAGATTACACTGCGAAGGACATGGGTAAAGATGCCACTCTGGCATAAGGTCAAGCTACTGTATTCCATGCTTTTTCAAGCAGTATTCTTGCCAAGCGCTGAAGATCTTAACAAAATGGTAGCTTCCTTCTCTAGTCACATCAATGTTACATTGTTCTCATCATGTTTCATTATACATATTCTTTTTCCCAAGATGAATCTAACTTCAAACTTTTTTGTTACATCAGCTGAAGGACATGGGTGATGTTGATATGCTGACTCTGGTGATACAAGAAATGAGCAAGGAATTCCCAACGCTAATGGAAACACTTGTCCATGAAAGAGATCAGTTAGTTTCCTCTACTTCCCTAGTACTTACTGAAGCTCAGATCAATAATCATCTGTGTACTCTGTTATTGGTCATAGTGTTTCAGTTGATTTCTTCTTCTCCACATAATTTGAAGTTGCTTTTATCAGGCCAACCATGGAGCAACAATTAAAGATATAATTGGCCAACTGTATAATGGATTTTCCATTGAATCTGTGTGGTTGTAATTCACATTTGGGGTAGATAGTATGACATTTGTGTACTGGGTTTTGCTTATCAATGATTGTGGGGAGGGCACTGATTTTCTCACTTCTAGGTATGGTTGCTGATAGCTTTGAGATTCTTGAAGGAGGCAAGCAAGATAGAACTTTTAGGGTGTTGTAACTAAGTCCAGAACATGGTGTCAGTATTTAAATATGATCGTTGAATTGGTCAGTTATGCAGTGTTGCGCTGTAACCTGAATGAACAAACATGCAGGTACATGTCATCTTCATTACTGAGGGTTGCTAGAGAGAACAGTTCAGTTGTTGCAGTTGTCGGGAAGGGGCACTTGCAAGGAATTAAGAAGCACTGGCAGCAGCCAATATCTGTGAAGGATCTTATGGAAATACCTTCAAAAAAGCCAGCATTTTCGGTTGGGACGATTCTTGCTTCTCTAGGAGCTGCAGCTGCTGGGGTAGCAATCGTTTCAGGCCTCTACTTCTCAATGAAGAAGTAGTCCAGTTGAAGTTTGCTTGAAGCGGAGGTGGCTGACAATATGGAAATTGTGTCTGTGGCGAAGGCGTTCAAGTGAAACTTGCAGCAGAGATGAAACAGCTGAAGCGGGAAGCGGATGGCTTGATTTCTGATTCTTCTAGGATATGTCGCTGACGTTTGGGGAGGTTCACTTCACAGAATTTGAGTATGTTGCCACTTCTGATGGGGTTTGTTTTCCAGCTATTACTAGTTGGCGCCAAGGGTAGCCGCTGCAATATGATTAATAATCACATGGAAGAAAAGCATGCTGCGCTGAACATTATGTAGGTGAGTCAAGCAACATGGCAAATAAACACAAATGTCTCAGACAATGAACGAAAAAGTTCAAATTAGTTTTTGTTGTTTTATTTATGATTTTTTTAAGTAACAGTTGTGTTTTTTGTTTTTTGATAAAATGGTTGCTTATTTAAACAAGGTGATGTACTTGTATGCGATTTATTTATGAATCAAACACATGAGTGGGGTTGGGCACATATAGATGATCGCTGCCTGGGGAACGAGCAACAACACAGCTATGGGGCAGAAGGAAGGCTAGTCTTGCATGCCTTCCACGTTCACTTCTCTTTGGAGGTGGCCAGTTCGCTTCATTTACTCATAAGTGGCGGGAAGTTCAAAGCCTTTAGACTTGTCCAAAACCTGCATTGATGGGGGATGTTTTAACGAAGGAGCTGCTCATATCAAAATAAGAAAAATGAAGATGATCAAGTGACAGACCAGATTAGCTGAGTTGTTAGGGACTTTGTGTCCTATCCAACAATTGCGATTCATCCAAAGCAACAGTAAGCATTATCCCATATCAAAGTTGTAAAGGACAAAAAATGCATGGCTTTCACAAAATATGACTTAGCGTTCCTTTCACTCGTTCAATAGAGATTATTAATAAATATTTAGTTTTATATCGAGTGATTATTTAAAATTATCTGTCAATCGAAACTCTCCGTTTTAAATAACTTGAAATGAACTTTTAGAACATTTTTTCAAATCTAAATATTTATTTATATTTTTCTAAAGTTGGAACAGAAAAAAAAATCATGGAAGATTATTTTCCTTCTTAAAAAATATTATTTAATTGGCTATTAGGTAGATATAGTATTTACCTTGCGAATGATGGTTCTAGATAAGTAAAAATAAAAAATAATACTTCCAAAATCACTACTAGAAAAGCCGCATTTAGTGACAGCCGTTAGCAACGGCTGGCCGTCGCTAAACATGATATAGCGACGGCACACCGTCGCTAAAATGTCAGTTGCTAATTCGCTCGCTGCTAATTTTCTAACAACGGTTACCGTCGTTAATTAGCGATAGCTAAACGTCGCTAAATAGGCCGTCACAAATTTTTCGGTAACGGTGCTGCCAGCGCGTCGCTACTTAGTGACGCGTAACCGTCGCTAGTTAGTGACGCGTGACCGTCATTAGTTAGTGACGTGTAGCCGTCGCTAATTAGTGACACATAACCGTCGCTAGTTAGTGCCAGTTAGTGACACGTAGCCGTCGCTAGTTAGTGACAATTAGTAACGCGTAGCTGTCGCTAGTTAGTTCTAGTTAGTGACGTGTGGCCTTCGCTAGTTAGTGACGTGTAATCGTCGCTAATAACTAGTAAAAATTTCAAAATTGTAGCGACCGCTAGTTCCATTATATACATCCATACGAATTCAGCTTTGTCATGCTCAACAATTTCATCAACAAACCTCCACTATACGTGTCTATTTCATACAACCCAAACACAAAACTAGGTAACATTAATCCAAAGTTATGTTATACACTCCCAATAGTCATAAACATAACAATTGATATTTAGAATACATACAATGTCAGAATGTATTTTGGCTAATGTACAACCTTAATAATTATAGTGAAACAAGTTCATGGGATATAATTGTACCCTAATTACAAATACTGCTAATACCTTCGTCCCAAATTAGATGAAACATTTGACTGGGCACGGAGATTAAGGTGTATGTAATTTGTGTTAATTTTTTATGTAGTAAAAATTTAAATAATGATTAAAAAAGAAAAGATTCTTTTTTGGGTTTTGTGCAGTGAGAGATTGAGTGGATATTAAAAAAAGAGTCTTTATTGGGTTTTGTGTAAAAAGATTATTTAATTGTTTACACTTTTCCAAAAGAGGAAACGTTTCAACCTTTTTGGGACTTCCCAAAAAGGAATATGTTTCAAGTAAACTGGGACGGAGGTAGTATATCATAGGAAGCCAAAGATTCTTTGTTTGACAGCAACCTCTGAACACCATCTACGGGTATTTCTCTTAGGACCAAGGTCTTCTTTGTTCCCTGCAAATCACATGATCAAATGGACCAAGTCAATATCCTTAGATGAACAGACAGACAGCTAGAGATCCAAAAGCTATTTCAATCTCATGATTGGTACAAACACCCTCACCATCTGGCAGAACTTGGATTCAAAAAAATGTGAACAAGTGCAGTGGCAAAAAGCAAAATCCAAAGCTCTAGTGAAGTCTAACTTTCATATTCTCCAACAATAGACAAAATACAGGTTGCACATCCATGAATTAGCGAAAGGCTTCTAAACATAAATTCGAAAATATATTAAAGCACAGAGCGAATTGAAAGCTCTTCATAGTCATGGCAGCAACAAGTTATAAAAAAAAAATCAATGCTGTCCTTCCAGAAATACTGATTAGCAACCAACTTTCATGCCAACAAAGGAATTCTCGAATTTGAGCACAAAACATTTCTGTCCTTAAAGTGCATGAATGGAACGTTTTGCTTGAGAAATGGGGGTAATTTTTTAATCACCAGACCAACATGGAAGCAGATAAAGAAAGGAAAAACAAGAATTCTTTGGTTCTTACCTTCTCGGATAAACAAGTCTCGGAAAAGCCTCTTCAAATATGAGCAGTCTGGTTTGTCTTCAAAGCGCAGGGATCGGCAATAATGAAAATATGATGCAAATTCTGTTGGATATGACCTGCAGAGAACCTGGAGGAAATTTTTGAGGTACAAATGTAGATAATCAAGCTTCATCTCTGCCTAAAGTATGTTTTAATATATTTTGCACTAAATAAGAAGAGTTTGACAGTTAAAAGTACCTCAACAGGAGTTAATGTTTTCCTTTTACTGATTTTGTCATACTTCTGCTTTTTGTTCCCCGCCCTTAGACCTTGCCAAGGAAGGCTGAGGACAAAAGCAAGCTCAGACAACTTGTAAATACAGAATACTTTCACATCAGAAGAAGCAATAATTTCAAAAACATATCATCATAGGATTACAACATTCCATGTAGGAAATACATCAGCACATAACCAAGAGATTCAAGATCGTCCCTCCGGCTTTGTTCTGTACTTAAAGAAAGCAACAGTTGGATACCACATTGCATATTGAACAATGACAAATGCCTTTTGAAACAGGTAGGAAAAGATAATCAGCATAGCACTTTACCCACCAACTCCAAGATGAGTGTTAATGCTAGCATATCGAGCTGTGCCTGTAAGACTCTTGTTCTCCCTGCAAAAAGTTTGCCCAATATTAAAAGAAACCAATAAGAGCATATAAACTACAACCAAAACCAACCAGAAAGAATATGGTTAACAAAAATTATTTGATTAAGAACAGGGTACAACTTCAAAAACTTATGTATTGTTGAATTGCAGTCAACTATGGAATGAAAACCAGAAATGGTCTAACTAGTCAATAAGGTCAGGGACGTTTTGCTGGAATTCGTGACTGCAATCTCCAAATAGTTCACTAAGTTTCTAAATGATAGGGTGGGATATGAGAGTCAAAGTTATTAAGTTAGTGAAAAAATAAACACCACCCAGTTCTTTTGCATACAGCCTAAAATCATCAACCACAACTCACACTAAACAGGCCAGGGCACCAATTAAATTCTACAAATCATGTCAAAACAAAAACACTAAACCCTATGCATTGATATCCATTGATTTTAATCATAATGCAAGTAAAAACCTTTCATGAGGAAAACAAAAACTGCAAAAAGAAATCCCAACAGAAAATTAAAAATTGTACTTATCCGCCAAAACTAGATTGCGAGGAATTGCACTTAATGCCATCTGATTCACTTCACAGAACACATATTAGAACCACAATCCTGTCTTATGCAGAAACTACACCAAAGACTCTTCAATATTATCAGCAAGAAAGCAACTCCCAGTAGAGAATCGGTAAACAAGCGACGAAGCACGGAGACGATCGACCACCAACTCGGCGAAGCACGGAGACGCAAGATCTGCAACAATGGCAATTGAAGGATCCAATAATCTTAGGGTTCAGCTTCCCCTAGCTTCCCCCAACAGCTTCTGCCAACCGAACAGACGAAAAAGGAAGGAGCTTTCAAGCTTGAAAACCCTACGAACAACGAAAAAGAAAAAAGATCTAAACTTTCAGGGAAAGCTAGTCACAAACATCAAAATAGACCAAGCTCTACAGTTACAATGATCTAATCCTCCCCACAAAGGCACAAACACTAGTTCTCAAGCAAAAAAAAAGAAGAAAAGAAGAAAAGAAAAAAGACATCCATTTTCAATATAGAAAGTCAGGTGAGTATATGTAACTTCAATTTCATCTGCCCTTTGGCCCCTTTCCATGATCACCAGAGGTGCTCTGCTTCGTTGTGACAATTTCACAAACACAAAACATTCATATCGCAAAACCAATGAAACAGAAGAAAGTTTAACCAGGCAACTATACGCAGACCCAGAACAACTAACCTGCAAGAGCACTCGAACCGGGGAAAGTTCGTAATTTTCTGGGAAACGATGGATGCTGCTGTGCTGCGGGTTTGGGGTTGAATGCAATAGGAGAGATAGACGATAGCTACAGGTTTGATAGGAGAGATAGCCAGTTTAGCTGCGAGTGCTTCCTGCCGCTAGGATGGCCGGAAATGGAGCAATACTCCCTCAGATCAGACAGCTGCCGGCGCCGGAGTTAAAAGAACAAGATTGAAGGTACCGGAAAAGCTTTAATTTAACAATTTCAACTTCCCACGAGATTCGAGAACAAGTACTTGAATCGAATAAAGGAAGAGCAAAAGCATTAATTGAAAGTACCTGGGCTGGAATCAGACAACCGCCTTGCTAGGGATGGCCGCCCGGTGCCGGATTCGTTACGACTTCGTTTACTCTCAAGATGTAGCGGCCAGCGTCGACGTCGAGACCTCGCAGAGTGTAAGTTGGAAAACAAGCGGTGGAGACACTTCAGTGAACAGCGTGTAAGTTGGAAAACGTGGATGCCAGACGAGGAAAAAAGAGAATAAAAGATAATTTTAAGCGACGGCTTCCGGTCGCTTAAAGCTAGCGACTTCGGGCCCTCGCTACAATGTCATAATAAAATATTAATAAATGGTTAAGCCTCATATGACAATAAATTAATTTAAATTAATTTAATTTTTATTAAATAAAATTTTTATTAATTGCTAAAAAAATATTAAGAGATTTCTATGCTAAATTAATCAAATTAAAATTTATAATTATAAAATTAAACAAGTGGTATATGAAATGATAACTGGTTTTGTTGAACACGATTTAACTAAACTTTTATCCGACTTTAAGGTACACATCTTCACTACATTACATATATTAAAAAAAAAATTATTTATGTTAAAAGAGATGACAATTTAGCACAAAAAATGACTAACACATGAGAAGTATTACTTTTTTTTTGGATTTGTTAAGTTTAGTGATTGCTAACCGTCACTAATTTTAGTGACGCATAACCGTCATTAAGTAGCGACGGCAAACCGTCACTAATATTAGCGATGAATAACTGTCATTAAATTAGCGACGGTAATCCGTCACTAATATTAGCAACGTTAAGGAGTCACTAAAATTTAGTGACGCATAACCGTCACTAAATTAGGGATTTTAACTGTCACTTATTTAGCGAAGATAGCCAAACAAAAACTTTAGAAATGTTTAACAGTAAGTATATTTTCAGTGGTAAATTATCACGTAAAGCTCGGTGAAACTTTTGCGACGGATATAT
Source organism: Aquilaria yunnanensis (assembly GCA_039654915.1). Lineage (NCBI taxonomy): Eukaryota > Viridiplantae > Streptophyta > Magnoliopsida > Malvales > Thymelaeaceae > Aquilaria > Aquilaria yunnanensis. The sequence continues at coordinate 25,839,543 of CM077598.1, read as the reverse complement.
TCGTTGTGTATTAATATTTTTATTTTATTATTCTGTTTATTTAAATAAGATTGTTTGTTTTAATGCTACAGATACAGCAACTTGTTGGATAGAAGGATCTCAATAACGTAAATAAAATTTGTATAATCTTAATTAAAATTGTTTCGTGAGGAAAAAAATATCTACAATCTAAATACATTTGTATTATATCAACTGAAATAATTTATGTTGTGTGAGAATTTGAGACGTCACACAATTTTCAGCTATAATATTTTCATTTTTCTGGTAGTGTATTCAAAAGTAATTATTTGTGTTCAATCACATAACAAATTATCATAAAAAATGACAGCCACATGAGAACCCAAACTTTTATTTTTTTATATTTATTAGTTTAGCGACGTGTAACCGACACTAAGTTAGCGACGGCAAGACGTCGCTAAGGTTAGCGACGTGTAACCGTCACTAGTTAGCGATGGCAAGCCGTCTTGCCGTCGCTAATTTTAGCGACGTGTAACCATTACTAAGTTAGCGACGGCTTGCGACGTGTAACCGTCACTAATTAGCGACGGCAAGTCGTCGCTAAATTCTCACCGGAATATTACCGACTATTAACCGTTGCTAATTAGCGACAGTTTTTTGCCGTCGCTAATTAAACTGTCGCTAAATTCGATTTTTCTTGTAGTGAATGTGTGTCATTTATCCTTTTTTTTTTTACCCAAGATGTTTGTTCCATTTACCCATTTATACAATTTCTTTAAAAAATTTGCTATTTTTACAATTTTTTTTTGGACCCAAGATGTTTGTTCCATTAACTATAGAGATTTGCATTTGTGAACCCTCTGTCTAATGGCTGCCTAAAGATCTTGGATAATGAGATCATTATTCCGAAGAGTTTGCCGAGTATCGATATCCGAGTTTTTTAAAACCTTTGCATTTCTACTGAGCCATATGCTCCATAAGGAGATGATAAGTTGGTCCCTAGTCTGTGACTGCTAAGAAGAAGAGGAGGAAAGATTCTCAATAATCAATGAAACCAAATTCTCGTTTGTAGTTGGGCCATTAACACTCGAGATGGAAGCCCATACCGGACAGTGAAAAATAAAGAAAAAAGATAAGTCTTCCTCAGCCAAATCACATTGAGGCCAACTTATAGGAACTCTCATACCCTGCTTTGCAATCTCCATTCTAGTGGGAAGGGTATTATTAATACATTTCCACACAAAGGTTTTGAATTTAAATGGGAGATCAAAAGCCCCAAGTCTTTTAAGGAGCTTGTGGCTATTTATAAAGTTAAAGGAATTTAATTGGCACTTGAAGAACTTTACCCAGCTAAGATAACACATATCCTTTTTCGTTGTGTAATTCCAGTCACTTGCCCCTTCTCACAATAGCCAATTGTCTACGCTTTTGATTCTACGTCTAACCTTTTGGGTAACAGTCTCGGGCACCTCCTTGTAAGGATATTGTAGGATAAGGTCATAATTCCATAAAGAAATATAGGGAACAAATATGTCTTTCACCATGTAAATTCCACCATATGGATCACTCTAAGATAACTGTGGGCCTTGAAATTATGTAATGTATCTAATAGGAATCTCGATATCCAATAGTCTATCCAAATATTAACAAAGGATTCGTCTCCAATTCTCTAGCATAACTAAGGCTTTATGAAGTCTCTCTAAATAATTAAACTTTTCCATACAATTGTTAGGTTTGAGCCTAGCCCTGCCTTCCATAAGGATTACTCTCTCTAATATTTACCTTCAAAACTTGGACAACCAGGGAATTAGTATCTTCATGCATGAGTCTCCAGAATAATTTTGCTAGTAAAGGCTGATTAAAAATTCTTATATCTCAATCCCTTTGGAAGAGTCAATATAAACTTATCGTGAAAATGGACACCCTACTTTCGGTCAGAGCCCTTCCACCAAAATCTAATCATAGGATTGGATATACCATCACTTGTTATGACCAACATATGGAACAAATACATGATGTAGATTGAGACAAATGATAATGATACCTAGATAAGTGTAGGTTTTCCTGCAGGGCTTAAAAGTCTTCACTTCCAAATTGAGACTTTAGCTTCAATCTTGGAACTTGGTAAATCAAAGGAATCATTCTTAGGAAGATCACAGTTAAAAAGGATCAACAAATATTTGGCCATTGAGCTGCTCACTGAGAACAGAAGAAAAATCTCTAAAATAGTTTGATAAATCGATGAGGAATATTTCCACTGAAGGCCCATTTAGATTTTTGATAATTCATCTTTTAACCTTCCATTTCTCAATATACCGGCAAATCTTGTTTGAATCTAGTGACCGTTTCAAGATTCGACTTGAAGAAGATAATGCAATTATCAGCCAAAAAAATAGATGATTTATGCTCAACCTTGATATGCTAGGTCTGATTCCGGAAAGAAGGCTCACGGATTGCTAGACATTCAGATAACTAGAGAAAAACCTACCTGCACAAGATAAAGGCCCCGTTTGGCATTAGCGTCAGCAATTAGCGTTAGAGTTTTGAAAAAACTATCCAATGGTAGCTTTTAGCTTCAGCGTTTTCATCACAACCGTTAAATAAATTATCAAAAACTCTAACACTGATTACAAAAGCTGTTCCCAAACAGGGCCAAAGAGATAGGGCGACAATGGATTGGATCGCCTCAACTATTCCCCTTTTTTGGAGCAAAACCAACCAGTCGGACTTCTATTCACAAAGACCGAATAGGATATCTTACGGATATTGCATGATTATATGAATCCATTAGGCGGGGAAATTCATGACTTGTAACACAGTTTCAATAAAACCCAAATGAATTATATCATAGGCCTCCCTAATGTCCAGTTTAAGAGTTGTTTGAAACCCCCGAGTCCACTAGACCTTTTTGTTCTCTTAATTGAGTGGAACAGTTTTTGAGCGATAAAGATATATTGTATTGTTCGGCCAAGGATGAAAGTGTTCTAACTTTTTGAGACTAAGCCACCCAAATTGACTTCAAACAATTAACAAGAAACTTATAAATAACTTTATATATTATGTTGCACAGATTAATGGGCCCGTAGTCATTGATAGATTCTGGGTATTTGAATCTTCAGAATAAGTGTGATGAAAGTTATGTTGAATTCCTTGACGAAAAATTTCCCCCGAACAAAGGATTATTATTGTTTTAACTGATCGTGTCCCATTTATAATTTGTAATGGGAGAAATTAACAATTACCTCCCTAAGGTTTGCCCTAACTTACAATTTATCCAATCTATTTTTAAAAACCTACACTTTACCCCCTAATTCTTTTACAATGTCAGATAACAACTTTTAAAATTATAATTTAAACTATACGATAGTCATCTTTTGATAATTTCAATATCTTCCATATTTTTTTAAAGTTAATAGATATTGTAAATTATCAGTTTTTTCTTTCTATAAATACATTTTTTTTCCTGAAAATGCATATTAGTATTTTTTTAAAGGATAGTTAGATATGGAAAAAAATATAAAAAAATTTTAAAATTACTGGAACATGAATATTAGCTAGTTTAAATTACGGTTTCAGAAGTTATTATCAGACACTGTAAAGGATGGAGGGGGTAAAGTATAGGTTTATGAAAATAGATAAAGTAAAGTGTAGGTTAGACCAAAGCACACTGGAGTTTTTGTAATTTTTCCTTTATAATGGTGAAATAATTTGTAATTAAATTGGGTCATGAAGTGCCTGGCTAGGCCAGCTAGGTGGATCAAGACAAGAGCAGCACAATTGTTTATTTGGACTTTGAGCTTCCCATTTCAAAATGTCATAAAAAATGAGACATTGCTGAGAGTGAAAAGAATTCATATTGTCAGTTTAGTCACAGGAAGCACCTGAATCATTGCTGCTTTGGAGTTCTATGTATGAGTTCGCGTTTTTAGAGCGCAAGCGTGATGAATTCATGTTTGATGATTAAGAAAGTGCACTATGATGGTTTCCAATTCGTTTCATCAATTTAACAGAGAAATCATATTTGTAACACAAGTTTTTTTGGGGTTTTAGCATAGTAATTTAGTGACCTAAGTCAAGTCGAAGTCTAAACCTAAAACGGAAGCAAAAGTCTAAACTGAAATTGTTCGAAGTTATCTAATGACTCTAATCTGATTAATATAGAGCAGTAGCCTTATTCTATAGTAGAGTAGTAGCCAAACAGAGCCGCCTCATTCTACAGCAGAGCAATAGCCTTGTTAGCCACCGTACGATTCTGATCAAGGTCAAAGAGCAAAAGTAAATTGGTGAGTTAAGTTTTAATAAAGAAAGTGTATTTTCCTGTGTGGCGGTGGCCGGTGAGTCGGCTGTCGGCATATTTTACAAGCAGAAGTGCTGTTGAAATCATGCTCCAAAGTTTTATTGGTGAAGTAAAATTGAAGCAACTAGCCAAAAGACACAATTAAATTTAAAAAAGCCTAAACTACAGTAGCTCTATTCTTCTTATATATATATATATATATATATATAGTGATGCTCTCGAGCCGCTTCCGCTCTTAATGTTTTTTCAAGTTTAATGAATTTGTGATCCCACTCCCACCTTATGTGACTTATGTTGTGAGCCACGTGGGATTGCCGCTCTTAAGAAGGCCACACTTAAGAAAGGCTAAAGTATGTTACCAACCCTTGAATTCATTCACCTAGGTAGAGTTAGTCCAAAATTGTCAAATAAGTTCATTTAAGCCTTCTAACTTTGCAAAACTGTTTAGTTTAGTTACTTAAGTCAATTCGTGGATAAGAATACCTGAAAATTTGACGGTGTTAAGTTTATTCAAAGGACAACATACAAATTATCCCCATATTTAATTAGTGTCCTTTTTTATTTCCAAACCTAATAATTCTTTACAGATGTACCAAAACTTGTTTAAAATTAACATCAAAATTGAATTTTCCTTATAGGTTATAACATATAATTAAAAGAATTCTTTTTTATGTTTTTGTTATTTTTCAGAGCTATTTGTTATAAATCTTACTCCAATATTACTTAGATTATTTGTTCTTTCCACATGATGATTTCTTTCTCATTCATATCCTCTTCCGAAATTACAAAGGAACCCTTATGGAAAATAAAAACTTGGTTTTAATAATATAAATCCAAAATTTTATTTTAAATTAATTATAATTTAAAATTATTAAAAAAAAAACTGATTGTCTCTCATCAAATTTTTATTTGAAGAGCCAAATCACGCTGAATTCCAGTTGAGGGACCAACAGTTTACTTAAGATTAGTAGGCCAAATGACCAATTGACTATTCTTTACTCGTCTCTGCGAATGGAATTGCTTCGCTGCTTCGACTTCCACTTTCACTTCAGCTTCAACTTCTCTCTTATGTGCTAATTATTAATGTTGTCGAAGCGGAAATATAGACCCAGATGTTCCTCTCCTGGGATGGGGAAGTTGCTCAAATCTCTTATTCTTAACCCCTCACGCTTCAAAGATCTTCTTCTCCTCCTCTCTCTTTTCCTTTCCGTTTTCCTCATCTTTCACCAACCGCACGCGCCACTTCCCCTCGTTCCCTCTCCCCCCTCCTCATCCGCCACGCGCCGTCACCATCTCCTCTTCTCAATCGCTTCTTCCTCCGCTTCCTTCGCCAATCGAAGACCGTACATTCGACTCTGGTACAACCTCCATAACACACGCGCCATCGCGTTCCTGGATGCGACCGCCGCCTCCTCCGATCCCACGCTCCCTCCGACTGTCGTCTCCGCCGACACCTCTCGATTCCCGTACACACTGAAGGGCGGCCTGAGGTCGGCCGTCCGCGTCGCCCGCGTGGTCAAGGAGGCAGTCGATCGGAATGAAACGGGAATCCGGTGGTTCGTCTTCGGTGACGATGATACAATTTTCGTGGTGGACAATCTGGTGAAAGTACTGTCGAAGTATGATCACGAGAAGTGGTTTTACGTGGGGAGCAATTCGGAGAGTTACGGTCAGAATGCCATGTACTCTTTCGACATGGCCTTCGGCGGCGGAGGGTTCGCCCTTAGTACCTCCTTGGCGAAGGCTCTGGCGAAGGTTCTGGACTCGTGTTTGATGAGATACGGCCACTTGTATGGTAGTGATTCCAGGATCTGGTCGTGCCTGGTGGAGCTCGGTGTTGGCTTGACTCATGAGCCGGGCTTTCATCAGGTGATTGAATCTTCAGTATACACTACACTTTCAAGCTTGGCACCATTTTAATATTCAGTTTTAAATTGTATTACGGTTTTTTATCAGTTTAATGAGGGATCTTCAGTGATTTAAGGAAATTGTAGTTGCTTGAATTTCTGCCATCTTGGTTCTTGATAGGTTAGCAAATAGCAATTAGCTTTAGTTTCGTTCCTGAGTATTGCAGGATGTTTATGCTTCGTTTCTGAGTGATTTTTGTTCTGTCTCCTCCATATTGTTCAGCTTGATATGAGGGGTAATATACTTGGCATGCTCACCTCACACCCCATGTCACCTCTGTTGTCCCTTCATCATCTGGATGCTATTCACCCAATCTTCCCGGACATGAACAAGACTCAAGCTCTTGAAAGGTTCTTTGAAGCTGTCAGTGTTGATTCGGCCAGGATGTTGCAGCATACTGTCTGTTATGACCACTTAAATTCCTTCACCGTTTCTGTTGCATGGGGTTATGCTGTTCAGGTTTATGAAGGCAATCAACTCCTTCCGGATCTCATTTCATTGCAGAAAACCTTTTCCTCCTGGAGAAGAGGTTTCAACGCTGAAACACGTTTCATGTTCAACACCAGGGATCATCCTAGAGATCCATGTAAACGACCTCTCATCTTTTTCCTGGAAAGTGTTCTCTCTGGAGAAAATGGCGTCTGGAGCAACTACACTCGGCACAATGATGGAAATTGCCATCGAACTGATGCGGTGAAGAATCTCAAAATGATTAGAATATTCTCTCGAAAGCTAGAGCTTGAAATCGACCAGGTTAGTATGGGATAGACATCAAGGCTTTGGTTATTTTTCCTGCATCACATCTTTTGTGTTTTTTTTTTTTTTTGGCTTTTCGTCCCTTATGAAGACTTTGTCCATTGTTGCACATTAGTCGTCAATATGTTTTCTTGTCGTAGATGAACGCTCCTCGTCGTGGCTGCTGCGAGGTTTCGCCCCTAGATATTCAGTCATTTGTTATTAACATGAGACAGTGTGGATCTGACGAACTGACCGCCATGCATATCTGATGCTCCTACTGGAGTGATTGCTTAAATTGAAAATTCCAAGCGTGTAAGAGTAGCATGGGATTTGCTCAGTCGCTTCTAACCTAGGAGCAGATGTTGAAGGTATGTTCTTAAATCCTGAGGCTTGCATGTAGAAGTTCATTAGCCGAAGCTAGAGTAGTTTGCTTCGATGCTTGTGTTAAACGGCTGATCAATAGTATTGAGTAAAAATCATTAATAGAAACTAGAATATGTGGATTTTGTTGGGTTTTCTCTTTGAAGTTCACTATATAGCAGATCTCCAGTTAGTTTATAAATGTTGTGTGCCTTTGGAATGGAATTTGCAACAGGAATTAACGGATTTTAGTTGTTCAATTGGCTTTTGAAAGTTGTCGTATAAGTATGGATGTCATTGTTGTCTGACCTGTTTCCCATTCTGGTACTTCATTTTTCTCCTCTTTTTCCTAATGAAGCTGATTGTTGTTTCATATGATTGATTTGTCGTTCAGGCTAGAGAATGGTTGTACCATAGACAACTTTCCGTTTCCTGGTAGTTGTCCCACAGGAAAACTTGCAACTTGCTTGTGGGAACAGGCTTGGAACTTTGGAACTGGAAGACTGACTGGTTCCATGTAATATAGGATGAATGGAGTTCTTTTGCAGAGACGATGCGTTTTAATATGACCGCTCACCGAGGTTTTGATGAGATTTTTCTTAACTCTTTTATTTGTTGATGGCCTAAACTTGTAACCCCATGGAATTTGTGTTTGATAAAATTCATTTGTGGACCGCTATACTCCACTGTCTTGAGTCCATCACATTGGTGGTTGCGTGAGGGCTGTTGGATCCACTCAATACAACGGCGTTCATGTGTCTGTCACTATGATGGATTGGATTGTGAGGGTGTGATTTTCCTTTGTATATATCATGACAACACTCTGCTACAGCAACTGTACAAAAATAGGATAATCGTTTCTTGTCAATAACAGTATGATGTTTGGATTTATTTAGTTCTATCTAAAGGAGAAGACGATGGATGACTGTTGCTTGTGCCTCGTAAAGCACTGTGTTCAGCCCATTTCTTGCAGTGTATTACAAGATTCTAGAGAGAGAATAGGTATCATTATTATTGTTTTTGAATTTGGTACTTTTCCCTACCCCTTGAGATCTTGTATGATGCTCAACACTACATTACAAAACTGTTAAAAATTACGGTAAATTACTTTTTTGTTCCCTGATGTTTTATCCTAACTAAACTTTGCCCCTCTTGTTTCAAAGATCTCTTAAAAGCTCTTTGAAATTTTAAGAAACATATACTCATCATCCTTTTGTCTCTTTTGAAATTTAAAATCAATAGATTAATTGCACTTTGAAACCTCAATTTTAATTCTCTTTAAGTTTTCTTCTCAACATACAAATTGCTTCATTACTGGTTTTTTTACTAACCATATTATTTTTCTTATGATTCAGTTTTTATTTACTTTTTGTTGTTTGTATGTACTTTACTTCATATTTTCAATTTTTCAATCACCTCTAATTAATAATGTCATATTAATTTTTAAAATTAGTTGTTACTTTCTGTCACCTTCATCTTTATCAAAACTTGTAATGGTAACTATAAAGCAAAAATCAAAGAAATGATACAACTCATTTTATAATAATATGGAAACTTTAAAATTTAATTTGTTCAAGTTAATGTAATTTTCTTCTTGAAATGTCTATAAAAATGTCATAGATTGGAATATCCATGGATATCCACAAGTTAGATGGAGCAAGTCGTAAGTTAATTCATAAAGGAATTGAGCAAGTTATGGATCGATCTACAAAGATGTGGAGCAATGGTTAACCGCTCCATGAAGTCGATTGGCCCACTCCATGTCCATCCCTAAGAAAGAAGCAAGCCATTGCTCTACTAAAAGGTCGAATAAAAGCAACTTCGATGTCTTTCATGCTTATAATTACTTTCTTTCATTCCAATTTGGATGATACATTTTTTTTTTCGTATGGAAGTTAAGATTTTTTTTTCGTATGGAAGTTAAGATGTATGTAATTTTTATTTTCATTTTCATTTTTATTTCTGACGCTAAACTAAAATATTTTTTTGAGTTTTGTGTAATGATAGTTTATTAAATATGGATTAGAAAAAGAAAAGATTATCTTTTTTTGGTTTCGTACTGCTTTTAAATCTTGTGTTGATAGAGTTTAAATGATTGTAATAAGATAAGTTAAATGTTAAAAAAATTTCAAAAAAGGAAATGACTCATCCTTTTGAGGACGGTTCAAAAAAGAATACTTATAGTCTTTTTTGGGACAAATGAAATATTAGATAACAACAAGGCCTAAATCACTTTTACTCCCTTAAATTTTGTCAACTCACTTAGAAAACACCCTGAATTTTGATACGGTGTAACTCACTCCCTCGATTATGGACCTTAGAGCACTTTGTCCATTTGACAGTCCAATCTGTTGATGGACTAGCACATAAAAAGATAAAACTACGTGTCTAGCCACTCAGACTCTTAGTTACTCTCTTTAATATCTTATATTATAGTAGCATCTAGCAATCTAAGCCCCGTCTCCAATTCATTTAACGCCACCGACTGCGACCTCACCCACAACCACACCTCTCTGCCACCTAATCCAATCCTGGTGCACCATCAACGCCCACTACGAAATCAAACGCATCCCCACTCCCAAGCCACCGGTCAACCACTCGCAGAGCATCACTTTCGACAAGCCAAACTCTCTCCCCATCGAGCGTAAAGCTATTGGAGCTGCTCGCCACAATACAGCTTACTGGCGGCAAATCAGTCTCCTCATGAGCTTCTGGACGAGCTCACGGAAGAGGCCAAAGCTCGTGGGATAGCGATCGAATCGTGATCGTATTAAGGAGTGTAACCATTGGCTCCGACGGATAGGGAAATCACGTCGCTAGAATATTCGAATCAGAGCAGCCTAAGCTCCAGCAGATCTTGTAAATGGATATGACCGCCTTGGTGGCCATCCCACAAGCTTCTCCAACAGCGAATTCGAATAAACTAGAGTTCTGGAGATGATAGACCCGGCTGCCATGGTACAAGCATGCGTCATGTGCCAATGACCCTCTTTGTCGAGCGGTGGCTTGGATTCTGTAGTCTCGTCAGTGGGTCTTTGGAGATAAGCCTCGTAGCCTTTGTAGAACGCCTTCGGGCCAATGGTTTTCTAGTCGCAAGCAATGGCCGGAAAATCTGGCCCAGCCTCGCGAGCATTAATTTTTTTATAAAAATTAATTAATTTCCAGTAAATTTGTGCTTAATTCTTATTAAGTGCTTTAAATTACATATTTTTGTGATTTAGTGGTCAAGACTTTAAATTTATTTTCATAATCAAGTAGCTTAACTATTAGAAATCTAACAGAGTTAACCAAGTTAACGAGTTAAAGAGGAAAAATGTCTTATTTTTATATTTAAGGGATTGAGTTACACCGTATCAAAATTTAGGAATGAAAATGTCTGATTTAATATAATTCAGGGGACCAAAAGTGATTTAGGCCTAACAACAATTAACATAAAATTTTAATAATTTTATTAATATTCTTGATTAAAATGTATATATATATATATATATTATTTGCTCAACTTGTATGACACTTGAAACTCTATATTTTAAGAATGTTGACCACTCACAAGAAAAAAATATTTTTTATTAATTTTTATAAGCTGTACATGGAAAAAATTTAGCCACAGATATTATTAATTAGTAATAAAAATATAATTCAAGTGATTATTAGGTAAATAAAATATTAGATTGCAAAGAACTCTAATTATAAAAAAATAAAATTAAAAATAAGTGATTTTATAACTAATTAATTATTTTCCGTGGAATGCCGCTTTATATAAAATTAAAGCTATTCACTAATTAAGCTGAGTGGATATCCCTAAAAAAAAAATATCCCCATCTGATTTTGATTTGAGGTGTTTAGAAATTTCGTAACCGAGGAAGAAGGTTGGGCATGCGGACGACCGGTCTCATCGATCGGTTGGATAAACCATCTCCTGTGTCCAATATTTGTTGTTTCTTGTTTTTTGTCGTTGTTATTGTTGTTTAGTGTTGCGGCTGCTGATACTAAGAGAGTTGAGAGGAAGGAAAAGGGACGAGACAGTCGGTGGGAAAAATGTCCCCAGATTAACAGATATTCTAACTCGATCGGGAAAGCTTAAGGTGACTTTTGAATGTGAAAATTTGTTTTATTTTTTTTTAAAATTTTCTTTAATAGAAGTTTAAGTATATAGTTAATTTTAAAAATGCAGAAAATTTTATTTTTTAAATTTTAAAAAACTTATATTATAAAATAGAAAATTTTATTTTAGATGTTTTCCACTTTAATATATGAGTTTTCCAAAATTTAGAAAACAAAATTTTCCACATCTTTAAAACATGTCATATACTCAAACTTTCATCAAAACAAATTTAAAAAAGAGAAATGAGGAAATTTTTTACAACTAAACGCCACCTAAACCTCGCTCTTGTCTGCTGCAGGTCAGGTCAGCCGGTTTCCAGGCTTCAACTCCTTAATACTGCTATCAATTTATCTATCTATGTATCTGTTAAGAGTACTTATAATTATATATGTGAAAAATGGGGGATCAAGCCCAATTTGCTCGCTGCTTCCACAAGACAATGAACGTGGGTGGGAACGATGAGTCCAATTGTGTTTAGGTTTTTTAATATTCAGAATCAGATCACATCATTCTGCATTAGAAAGCAACCCGCCATTAGTTTCAGCTTCTGACTTCTGGGATAAAGGACAAATTTGTCACCCATATTTGGCCTCTAAAGCAGTTTTACATCCTTACTTTTATGTGCTGCAAATTAATCTGCCATTAGCGTTATGGTGGGGCGGGGAGCAGATTTTTTCATCAATCTCAGCGAGAGGCAGGTTGGGCCTTATCCAGTGGTGAGGAATGACCTTTAATTAGTGACTAGTAGTGGTGTTTGGGCAATATGACATCAAGATTGTTGATAAATTAGAGAGGGAGCAGGGTCATCACTAATTGTTCTTCTTCCTTCGATTAGCATCAACAGCGGGTAATGACACCTTAGACCGCAGAGTGGATTAAGGCAGAGCATTAGAAGTGATAAATTACAAATGGGGGGTTTTTAGTCATCGTACTCTTGTTGGATATGGCTATAATAGAGGTGAAATTAGAGGTTTAAAAGGTTATGCAATGGGATTATAGTTCTGGCCAAATTAAATTTAGGATCAAACCTGGGGTTTTTTCTACTTTTGCCACGTTGGCTTTTTAACAACAGGTGGCATATTGCTCCCAAAATATAACTTAAGTGATCAATTTGCACAAAGAAAAAAGTGGCAAAATATGATAACTTAAGTGATCAATTTGCACAATCTCCAGTTTCTTACAAAGCCCAGAAAGCTGATAATAACAAACGGATCCTAGCCTGTCTACTCAAAATATGAAGTTACCATTCGGGAAGGGCCTTTTTTGTTGCTTCTGGAGGCGTAAACCATGTGTTCGGTCCACTTTTCTTCTACTTGTGGCGAAATAGACAGTCACGCCAATTAACACGTCAAATACCGTCCTGAAGATTGAGAAACCCCACATCAGGCATCAGCTCCACGCGACAAAATGCAGCTTCTCTCCAAAACTCCCTCTTCCAGCTGCTCCCGTCTGCTGAACTTCGTTTTGGTCTCCTCCACCATTTTCGTCCTCTACCTTCTTGTCTCCATCTTTCTAGTTCATAACTCCAAGCCCTTACTTGCATACTACTCCAAAGAATCAGAGGACTTGTATGCTCCGACCACCCTTGAACACTTGGTGTTCGGCATTGCATCGGGCAAGAAGTCATGGCCGCAGCGAAAAGAGTACATCAGGCTCTGGTGGAAGCCTCAACAAATGCGTGGCTGTGTGTTTTTTGACAGCATTCCCCAGGCCGACAGCGATTCCAACAAAGGTGGTAATACTTCTCTTCCCTCACTATGCGTTTCCGAGGACATCTCCCGGTTCCGGTACACTTACCGTGGTGGCCCCCGGTCAGCAATCCGCTTGGCACGTATGGTTCTGGAGACGGTTGCTCTCAACCATTCTGATAACGTGCGGTGGTTTGTCTTCGGAGACGATGACACCGTTTTCTTCCCCGAGAATCTGGTGAAGACGCTAGGAAAATATGATCATAAGCACTGGTTCTATATAGGGGCTCAATCGGAGACACAGGAACAGAATAAGTTTTTTGGGTTCGGGACAGCTTTTTCTGGAGCAGGTTTTGCAATCAGTTATCCCCTGGCTAAAGCTTTTGCTAAGGTTTTCGATGCTTGCCTAGAAAGGTATCCACATCTTTACGGGAGTGAGTCGAGGGTGTCTTATTGCTTGGCAGAGCTTGGAGTCGGATTAACCCGTGAACCCGGATTCCATCAGGTATGTATTGGTACTAACTTCTGATTCTAAATGAATCTTAAATATATATATATATATATATATATAGGTCTGGAATTAACAGATGTGCTCAATTCGTCCAGTTTGATGTCAAAGGGAATGCTTTTGGTTTGCTGGCAGCGCATCCTTTGTCTCCCTTAGTATCAATGCATCATATAGACTACATAGACCCAATCTTCCCTAACATGACCAGAAACAAGGCTCTTGAGCATTTATTTGAAGCAGCGAGGGTTGATTCTGAGAGGATTCTGCAGTTAACAGTCTGCTACGATCGTTTCTTTTCATGGACGATTTCAGTATCGTGGGGCTATGCAATTCAGGTATACAAAGGACATTTGTGGTTATCCGACATTCTTCCTGTGCAAGAAACGTTTCAGCAGTGGAAGCAGGAGAAGGACCCTCGACAGTCCTACACCTTCCATACAAATACAGTTCACCAAGATCCATGCCAAAGGCCATCAGTTTTCTTTCTGGATACTGTTTCTTCTGGTAAGGGTGGAATCAGTACAGTTTACAAGAAATCTTACGAGAACTGTACATTTGATGCGAGTTCACCAAAGAAGCTTGAAGAGATCAGAGTTTTCACCCAGAAAATGGAGCTTAACTCGAAACAGGTATGGCTCAACAATCTTTTTTACATCAACTCATTTGTATCTCCTTTTCCCCTCCTTTTTGTGATGATGATTGAGGATTCTATTAATCTTATTGTATTCAGTTATGGGGACCAAGGAGGCAGTGCTGTGATGTGTTAGACTCGGGTGTTGGCCAAGTCATGGATATCACTGTCAGAGAATGCAGAGAGGATGAAATAATTTATGTACGTCAGTAGAATGTGAAATGAAGAGTGCGGAAACATTTTTCTTTTTAATTTTGGACAGTTCCCTGTTTAATTGTCATTGGACCATGAAGAATAAAATCAATATCTTAATACTACCTTTATGCGAAGTATAATGGATTGCAGTTGGAGAACCAGAAGTTCTCATGACTCAAAAGTTCAAGGACTCCCTTGACTTGCTCCGAAGCTCTGTCTTAGGCCTCCATTTGCTTCAGTTCCACTCGTGCGAAAACACAAAAAAAAAAAAAAATGTTTTCCGATAGATCTCTTGCGAAGAAGCTGACTTTCTAGTTACAAATAAAAGAAGCTCCTAAAAACAGAATATAACTAAAAACAGATAAAGCCTAGCAAAATTTGGCATGGTCAATATCCTAGCATGTGGTTTTGCTTGTGAGATACATAAAGGTAGTTTATTCCCATGTATCTTTGGGTGAGAGAAAAGGTAGTACAATTAGCTTTGCTAAGAAGTTATATATATCACGAGTCTGTCTTCTCGTAAGTGATTACATTTGTGATCCCGATCCCTCTTCTTTTCTTTTCGCCAAATGCAGTTGTCATAAGTGATTACAAGTAACAATCATTTGAATTATGGAAGTTATTGGTTGATTTTCACACAAGAAATATTGGTTGACTTGAGACCATATGTGAGGTGGCAGGTCTACCTTATGACATAAGTTATCTTTGTATACTGATTAGTGTTTAGGTGGCAGGTCTACGTTCATGCTATGAAATCCATACCCATGCAAGTAAGTCAACGGGGGAAGCCTAAACATTGTAGCCGTTCTTCTAGTGGATTTTTTCAGTAATAGAACTTGTCTTTCATCAAGTCTTTCGAGCAGTTTAAACCTGAAAAAATGTGACTAGAAGCCAGATTACAGCTCTAAAATGTGATTGCATAATCACAAAAAGAAGGAATACACATCATTGTAGCCGAGCCACATAAATCGTGTGTCTCAATTTCTCACTTTTATTTGTCGGTGGCATGCTTCCGCTGCCCCTGTTATAATACAAACTTCAAATGTACTTCTAATATTTTATGCAGATGCATATGGACATTATTGAAAAGAGTTGAAAGTTTGCTTGTATTATTTAAGAAGTCGATTTCAGTTCATTGAAAATGTTGTTTTGGGCTAAGAATGAATGTCAATCTGCCCTATAAAATATTCAAGTCGCATTTTTTGTTTAAGGCAACCACTGCCGGCCGGTCCATTGTTAAGCTGATTGATTATTTTGACGAACAACGGCAAAGCAATTTCTCAAGTCCTCTCCATGAAGATAAAACAATCTGGTGTTTGGCTTTATCTCAATGGATTATTGTTCAGTTTCTCACCAGAATTTGACTAAAAATTCCTACCGGATTGATAAGGATAAGGCAGGTTGTGACTTTTAAGTAGTGCCTTCATATGTGTCTGGTTGTGCCATTTTGGATTACGTGGTTGGGAGTATGTGGAACTGAAGATCAAAATTATGTGGAACAAGTCATATGCTTAAACCTGATGTTGAGAGGGTGATCAAGTTTCCATAGCCAAAGCCCCTGGATTTTTCTTTTTTCCTTTTCTGCATAAACACTGTTTCTATATTATGATGGTAGTTGAAACGTGTTGCTCCTACTGTCAGTTCCCTTCGTTCACATTGCTCAAACCATGTAAAACCATCCTTTTAATTACCTATGGTTGTAGTTCCAGTCTCAAAATGACCTTAATCTTCCCTTAAGTGCTAATACAAAGAAGACACTTCCAGATCCTTGCTGACTTGAAGCCAGGATGAATTCTCTGGTCTGGTATGCATTTCAAGCTACTGTAGCTTTGCATCTTTCTTTCAGTTTGAATGTTGTCAGAGCTCAAGATGATGGGAGTAGATTTTTCTTCTGTCTTGGCGACACCAATTACACAGCTGGGAGCACCTTTGATCAAAACCTTAATGCTACTCTCGCTTTATTCGCTGCCAATGCTTCTGAATCCAACCTCTACACCTCCATGGTTGGCCAGAAAGAAGTGGTTTATGGACTTGTGCAGTGCAGAGTTGATGCGTCGAAAGATGCTTGCCAAACTTGTGTAGATGCAGCCGTGAAAGCCGTGAACCAAGTTTGCCCATACAACAAGGAAGCAGTATTAGGCTACTATGATTGTGTATTAAGATACTCAGACTGGCGTTTCTTTGCAACTTCCAGGAGCACCCCACTTTTTTCCTTCAAGAACACTCAGAATGTAGCTGAAGCAGTTGTCTTTAACCGTCAGCTGGGAAATTTGCTTAGAAATATTACATACGATGCTTCATCTAGTCCTCTGAAGTTCAAAGCCAGTAGCATCAGTGCCACCGACTTTGGTAACATATACGGATTGGTTCAGTGCACCAGAGACTTGGCAGAAAGCAGCTGTTTCAGTTGCTTGCAGAGCATTATCAGCACTATAACTCTGTGCTGTAACCAATCACAAGGTGCTCGGATATATGCACCGAGTTGTGCTCTGCGGTTTGAGGTATATCCATTCTTTCAGTTATTTCCACCACCTCCTGCAACTGCACCTGGAGTTTCTTCCAATTCAACTCCAAGTGTGACAGAGGATTCTTCTGGCTCCAATTGTAAGAGTTTTCACTCTTCTCATTCTCAGAAAAGAAATTCTAAGTTACTATATCAACTAACACAGTCCTGCCAATACTCTTCAGGTGGCAAGGGCAAGGCTACTTCAAAGACCGTAATTGCTGTGATCATACCAGTGGCTGCTGCTTCAGGATTGGTGATTGTAATTGTTGGTTGCTTGTTCTGGAGAAATGCCAAGAGAAAATTAATTGGTTAGTGATATCTGCACTGACAAAGCAAGCAGCATTTCATTTCCTGTTTTACCCAAAGTATTCTTCACCATTACTGAAATGCAACATGAGATTTCATACCGTGATGTAGGCTTTGCGCGTGAAGAATATGACAACAACACTGAGCCACTTATAATTAGACTCGACAACATTAAGGCTGCGACAAGAAATTTTTCTGATGAATATAAACTCGGACAAGGTGGTTTTGGTCCAGTCTACAAGGTACTGTTTTGACGCATACGTTTAGTCTGAGTTATGGCTTTCGTATCGACGTATGTTAAAAGGTGATCGGATTGCAATGTCATTTACAGGGAAGACTGGTAGATGGAAGAGACATAGCAGTAAAGCGGCTGTCCAGAAGCTCAGTGCAAGGTCTAGAAGAGCTCAAAACGGAAGTGGTTTTGGTTGCTAGACTTCTGCACCGCAACCTTGTTAAGTTGATAGGCTTCTGTTTGGAAGAAGAAGAGAAGCTTCTAGTCTATGAATACCTTCCTAATGGAAGCTTAGACAAACTTTTATTTGGTACTTCAATTTCTTTTCCTCATTAGTGTTTTGTGCTTCTTGGGCTTCCCTCACAATCACACTTGCTAAAAGTGACTTTGAAATTGGATGGAGTAGATCAAAACAGACGTATCGGTTTGGAATGGGAAAGAAGACACAAAATCATTGTTGGGATTGCAAGAGGGTTGCTTTATCTGCATGAAGACTCTCAACTCAGGATTATTCACAGGGACTTGAAAGCTAGCAATGTTCTTTTAGACGAGTTCATGAATCCCAAAATTTCTGATTTCGGTCAAGCAAGACTCTTCAGTGAAAGCCAGACCCAAGGCAACACAGATCGGATTGCAGGGACACAGTAAGTCCACATTCTTGCTCAATCCCTGAGTACCTAATTTGTCCTGCTGTCTATTGTTGTAACATAACAGAGATGCCTTACTCCTCAAGGAAGCATATCAAACCAGTGATTGACCATATTACTTGATAGACTCACAAATGTCTGCTTTTGTTTGATTTGATCATGACTTGAAGTGGATATATGGCACCGGAGTATGCAAAGAACGGTCAGTTCTCAACCAAATCAGACGTGTATAGCTTCGGTGTCCTCGTTCTGGAAATAGTAACAGGCCGTAGGAACTCCAATTTCCGCAGCTCAATCAACCTTCAGAGCCAAGTAAGCCCTCAAGTTTCATGTTCTGTATCTGGTCATCAGACTAATAAAGACTTTTAGTTTTGTCCGAAACCAAAACAAAATCCAAAATTTTTGCTGCACTTTTTACAGGCATGGCAACACTGGGCCAATGGAACAGCTCTGGAGCTATTGGATCTGGCATTGGATGATCAGTGGCCAAGAAATGAAGTAATAAAGTGCATCCACGTTGCCCTGCTGTGCGTTCAAGAAGTTGCTGCTGATAGGCCTACAATGTCCGAGATACTGTTGATGCTTAGCGGCTACTCCCCAACCAATCGAGCGCCCTCACGACCGGCATTTTTCGTCATTCCGGAGAATTTCCAGCCGGATTCAGACGTCAGTGCCTCTCTACCGGGTATTAATTCCAGGCCAGATTCAGTACAACATTCCACGAACGAGGTTACAATCACTGAGCTAGACCCTCGGTGATGCTCAGAATGTTGGGATTAGAAAGCTACATAACTCCCAGGTGTATCTTTGGAATACCGGACGTCAAGAAATGCAATGCTCCGATCCATGTGAATCCTTTGTGCAATGGAAGAAACCAAAATCATGTGAAATAAACTCCCAATAAATGAATCTACGCTTAGAACATTGTAAGGGACGCTATTATCCTAATTCCTACACCATCTATCTCAAGTATACTTTCATCTCATCACCTCACTCGAGCTCATTTTGTAGCTGCAAAGAGATAATTGAACTTCTTTCTTCTTACACAAAATAATGATTTGAACCCTAATCAGTTAAAAGGAATGATAAATATCATCATGCAAATGAACCAACAGACAAAATTGACAAATGTATAACTACTTGTGTAAAATGATATGTTTCTTTTTTTCTTTTTTTTTTCCTTAGATCAGTAATTAAGCCTCATATTCCAGACAATTACCTCGAGAAATAAGATTTTGGCCCAATTGTATATATCCAGTTCTCTACCAAACAAGTAAGCATGCATGACTGAAACAGTATGTACATAAATATGTATATATACATTTCTTCTGTGAGCACAAGTTAATTGTTATTGTTACAAGGACCATGGTTGGTTTTACCTTCAATATATAATTGAGCGCCATTATTAACAACCTAGTTGAACATTAACTATATTTCATCCAATACTAAGCAATTCTACAATTTGTTGAGGACCTGTTCCAGAATAATTTTCCTTTTTCTTTTTTTAAGAAAATGATCTATGGAATAAACATATATAGTATGTTTCGTCTACACTTGCGTCTACGATATGATAGTTATAAAAATTTGATACTTTCAAAGAGGGAATCATTTTTTTTTCTAAAGCGACCCGACAGTTTAAAAAAAAGTGTATTTACGATAATAAAGTCAAAGTATTTCTAATTACTCTTCTATTAGTCAATTAATGCAATTTATAACTAAATCATTTTTCTCGGGAACATATAAATTAAACGCTCTCAGCCTTGGTTGTTTCATCAGTACCAAAAGACCTTTAATTCTACTAATTGTTTGCAGACCATTGTGAATTTTTTTTATAAATTAAAAATTTGGGCGATATTTTTACTGTGTTTTCATCAGAGTATTGCGTATGTATTCTAATTTTTTTAGAAAACGTATAATAATTATTTAGAAATGAACATATATTATACGTTGCAACAGCAGTTTTGCTATATTTATTTAAAAAAGTACTTATGTTTTTCTTAATTAACTCGGACGAAATTTTTCTGAAAATATGTTACCTTGCTATATATATATATATATATATATTACGATAGGCATGCATGCATACGGACATACGATGATTTTAAGCGGTGAAAAATAAAATACCAAATTCTACCAAAATATTGTTAACGCAGGTCACTCAAAATTAACATAAAACTTATGCCCTCACATGTATGCTGGTGCGGCTCCGCCATATGACTAATAGCTATAACTAAATCAGTAAATTTTGAGTTTTGATATTGTTAGTTCAAAACTAATTGATAATAAATAGAGAAGTGTATCATAATACAAATTAAACCACTTAACTAACTCACTTATTACTTGACCATATGAGATTTTCTTATTTAATATGTCAATTCTACATACACTAACTAAAATCACTACTAAAAAAATTAGATTTTCCAACTGCCATTTCCAACTGTCAGCCGTTGGAAATGAACTGTTTCCAACGGCAGGCAGTTGGAAAATAGTCTGTTGGAAAATTATTCGTTCGAAGTTAATTTTCCAACTGCCCAGAAGTGAACAGTTGGAACTTCCAACTGTCAGCCGTTGGAAATTAAGCAGTTGGAGAATTTTCCAACGGCTTTATTAATTTTTTTATTTTTTGGTTTTCCAACTGCCTTGGCAGTTGGGAAATTTGCCAGGGCAATTGGAACAAGCAGTTGGAAATGAAGGCAGTTGGAAAATACACTAGCTAGTTGAAAATGTGGTAGTTGGAAAATTTTCCAACTGCCTAACAGTTGGAAATTTTTTAAGCCATTGGAAACATTTCCAACTGCCTCAGCAGTTGGAAAGTTTTCCAGATTTTATTTTTAGCTTCGAATTATTTTTTCATTTATATTATTTATCTCTATACTGTCCATTTTCAATCGAATGTTTTGTTTAAACTCGTATGCTGCCGATACTGATATCGTTTGTAGTCAATTTTTAAAACTCACAAAATTTCATAAATTAAAATTACTAAGTGAATGTTTGTTAAAACAAACATACAGAATTAAAATTACTAAGTCAAGTTGGAAATTTACTACTAAATCCACATGAGCTCCAGTAGAGTTTAAATTACATGCTTTCATAATCCAACTAAGTGAATGTTTGTTAATAAATACATATAGTAGCATGATATACCTGATCTATGCGTCATCCGATCCCGAGTCATCATCATCATCTGCAGGTGGTGCGGGCGGGGGAATGCCAATTGAATTGCATATGTACTCCAGCTCAGCTCGTTGTCTCCTCTTCAGACGTTCTAGCTTCCGCTCATAATGTGATGCTTGCTGTGCAGTTTGCTCCGCTACGACTCGCTGTACTTGTTCAGCGAACTCCGGAGTCTACATCACATCAACATGTACTGCATGAGTAAGCCCTGGTCGTCGTCGTCCAGGCACGACATGTTGTTCTGATCCAAGGCCAAATACACGCCCTTTCTTCTTGCCGCCAGCAGCGGCACTTATGATCGCAACCTCATCTATGTCAGGTGCGCCACCTGAATCATCCGTTTGCTGCGTTGTTTCCTCGATCTCAGCAACTACTATTGCCTGCATATAACAGTACAGAAAATTTATTAGTAACAAGATCAGAAATTATACTTAAGCATTATGTAACAATTACTTACCGCAACTTCTTCAGTCCGCCTGTTAACGTAATCCCCGCTCTTTTTCTTATGAGTTTGTTACATCACCTTGAAAAATCCTGGGTCCCTCTTCTCCGGATCTTTATCACGCTACATTTGAAACGTAGTCACATTAATTGATTCTCCAAATAAAGTTACTTGAATTATGTGTAAAAGATTATGATTATTTTACTATTCGTTCTCGGTGTTCAGTAATGGAAACCGAACCTCCTGCATATGTAGCACTGCATGCACCTGTGGAGTTAGATGACTCCGATGATGAAGCTCGCATCGTCTTACCCCTTGCCGATCGCTCGTTAAACTCCGCGGTAACCCACCATGCTTCCATTTCTGCATACTGCGCGTCGGTAATAAAAGATGCCCTTGCTCGTCGTTTCTCCGGATTCTTTTCTCGGCGGATGTCCCCCAGCGTATGTCGGTAATGACTAGCCGCCAACATATGCCAGACGCGGTAGACCTCATTATGGTGGGCTGGATCCCACTCACATAATCCCTGCACGTTATTATTTATAAAAACTATATAGCGGATCTATAGATTCCAACATAGACGATAAAGGCGAAATAGTTATAACAAGTATCTAACCTCAAATACGCGCCACCACACCTGAATATCTGCTGGACTCGCGCTCGTCCAGTCATGATGTCCCCTGAAGTGTGTGGTGAAGCATCTAGTGACCAACCTTGTTGCTCATGATGGAAGGAAGCTACATGAAGTGGATGTTTCACAGAATTCATGAAATTAGTCTTACTGCGACTTCAGATACTACATGTTAAATAAACTAATTTGGTACAAGCAGGTGCATTACTTACGTGTTCCCGTGAGGTATTATCCGTAAACGAGCTTGCAGCGGGGCTTGGGATACCGCGGACTGACCATGTGAACTCCCACCATCCGGTGACATTACAGGGGTCGGGATAGACCGACTACCACTACCACGTGTAGGACCAATGCGAATACCACCTGTGGGAGGGTGAGGATGATGAACAGGTGTTTGTTCTGTTGATGGCTGTGCATCCGAATGATGAGAGTGCGATTGTAATACAAATTTTTAGTTAGTAATACAAATTTTAGTTAGTAATACAAATTTTTTTGTAAATATACGAACTACTTTTACACATAAAATTACTACCTAAACAAATTAGTTAAAACTAATTACTAACTATTTCTAATAATACTAAATAAATTCACACATAAAGAAAGAGGTGAAACAATTTACTTTAAACTAATTATTTATTATTTTTAAAATATACATACAGAATTTAACACATAAACATACTATCTAATCAATTTAATTAAAACTAATTAGTAACTATTTTTAATTTGACTAACTAATTGCACACATAATTATACTACATAAATAATTTAATTAAAACTAATTATTTGTAATTTTGTAACTCATTCCGAAATAAAAAAAAATAGTTAGAAAATGGAAAAAAATGTACAATTACAATGGATACCCCAAATACTTCAGATCCCACCATCAACATCTACACCTCAAATACTAATCACATCTTTCAACCCAAATAAGCATGAAAAATTCGGATTTAAACTAATTCATAGGAAAAAAAATTAAACTTTCGGATTAACCAAAAACTAACCTCAAATCCGTAATAGAACTTGCTTCAAATGCCTGAGAATAGGTTCGAATCACCTATATTTTCCAAGAAATCGAAACCCACAGTAAAAAAAAACGCATCTTCCGAAAAAAAAAAATTAACGAAAACTCTCTAAAATTAGGTACTAACCAGCAAATCGAGGAAAATGAGGCCAGATCCACATTAAAATCAGCTTCAGGATGTTGATAAACCCCTTAATCGAGCAAAGAAACGTGCTGTGTGTGCGTGTGATGCGCGAATGTGAGAGAGAGGAGAGAGAGCTTCTGTGATGGTTTTGCTGGAGCGAGGAAGAAGACGCGAATGGCGTTGGAGGGGGGGTGACTTTTAAAATTTAATTTCCAACGGCTCTAGCCATTGGAAAAAAAATTTCCAAACTCACCGTTTCATTAAATGATTTTCCAATGGCTTTAGCCGTTGGAAAATAATCAAATTACAAAAAAATCAAAACAGACAACTTTTTACGAAAATAACTTCCAACGGCTTTAGCCGTTGGAAAAATTATCCAATTAAAAAAATATTCAAAACTCACAAATGTTTAAGAAAATAAACTTCCAACGGCTTTAGCCGTTGGAGAAATTATACAATTAAAAAAAAATATTCAAAACGCACAAATGTTTAAGGAAATAAACTTCCAACGGCTTTAGCCGTTGGAGAAATTATACAATTAAAAAAAATATTCCAAACGGCCCAACTGTTTAAGAAAATATACTCAAGCCGTTGGAAAAATTATCCTCATTAAAAAACCTCACAACTGTTGAAGAAAATATATATATATATATTACCAATTATACAATTGATTACCAATTATTATAGATATAAATTTATCACCATTTGTGAATATGTTAGCTTTTTCCAACGGCCATAGCCGTTGGAACTTTGATATATATTTTTTTGTTTTTTGTCCCATTTTCCAACGGCCATAGCCGTTGGAACTTTGAACTATATATATTTGTTGTTCTGTTCCATTTTCCAACGGCTTTAGCTATTGGAACTTTGATATATGATATTTTTTAAGATTCTGTCCCATTTTCCAACGGCTATGGCCGTTGGAACTTTGAATTATATATAACTTTGAACTTTGCTATATATATTTTTCTTTTCTGTCCCATTTTCCAACGGCCATGGCCGTTGGAACTTTGATATATAGACATTTTTGGTTTTCTGTCCCATTTTCCAATGGCTATAGCCGTTGGAATTATTTTAGATATAAATTTATTGAAATTTGTAAATACGTTGCTTATTTTCCAACGGCTATAGCCGTTGGAAATATTATCCAAAATTAGTTTATTCATCTTCCAACCGCTAAGCCGTTGGAAACTTGGATGTTATACTTCCAACGGTTTTGGCAGTTGGAGATTTCCAACTGCCTAGCCGTTGGAATTTAGGGCAGTTGGAAATTTGTGATTTTTTAGTAGTGAATATTAGTATCATCAAATTAATAATTCAACAAGTAGTTATACAACATAGTTGTAATAGCCGGACCGAACCAACTTGTTTGACCGACATGACCGTGAATTGTTCCTCCTATCAGCCACACCATTGGCCCATTTGGATTTCGGTTAAAATTATCTAAAATCGTCGAACTGCTGAATAGGTGAATTGTAACAAATTGCAATTTCCTAAACACTTTCTCTGACCCCAATTTTTAAAATAATGCACCTCACATACATTAAGCCCATTTAACATTATTTTTTTATGCCCTGAAATAATAAAAATGTTAGATTTTTTTATAAAAAAAACTACAAATATTAGTGATATTTCCGAGGGAAGAGAAAAACTATCTGAATTTGATTTTGTTACGGAGGAATGAAAATATTTGAATAAATTAATTTTTCCTTAGTCAGATCAGGAGCCAAATTTCTATTTCCGAGGGGAAAAAGATATCGTGTCATTCTTGGACTCGTATTCCATTCACCATTCCGCCGTCAATACATTCATTCTCCTATTTAAACCCCCCAAACCCTCGTCCTTCCGCATAAACAAACAACACAAGCCCTGCAGAGCAAACTATTTCCGAGGATGACGAGGGACGAAGTGGAACTGGAAGCGGGAGCGGG
The DNA here is from genome assembly GCA_039654915.1 of Aquilaria yunnanensis. Taxonomy (NCBI): domain Eukaryota; kingdom Viridiplantae; phylum Streptophyta; class Magnoliopsida; order Malvales; family Thymelaeaceae; genus Aquilaria; species Aquilaria yunnanensis. The sequence continues at coordinate 25,814,141 of CM077598.1, read as the reverse complement.
AGCGGGAACCCACCAGCAGGAGGATGACGCCTTCAAGAACACGCCCGTTCCGCCGTGGAGACAGCAGATAACGGCGAGGGCCATCGTTACGAGCCTCATTCTCAGCCTGGTTTTTAACTTCATCGTCTGCAAACTCAACCTTACCACCGGTATCATCCCCTCCCTCAACGTGGCCGCCGGCCTCCTCGGCTTCGCCCTTGTAAAGATCTGGACCACCGCTCTCGAGAAAACCAACCTTCTCAAGCAGCCCTTCACCCGCCAGGAAAACACCGTTATCCAGACCTGCGTGGTCGCCTCGTCCGGAATTGCCTTCAGCAGTAAGTAGCTACTTTAATTATTTTCCGATGGATTAATATCGTACATGGTTTTAATTAATTGGACTGTTAACTGTATTAGGCGGGACGGCTAGCTATCTGCTGGGGATGAGTCCGGGAATTGCGGGCACGGTGGACGGTGAGACGTCGTTGCCGATCAATGTGAAGAAACTGGAGATTGGTTGGATGATGGGTTTTCTTTTTGTCGTCAGCTTTGTGGGTTTGTTTTCCATCGTCACGCTCAGAAAGGTACGTGATTAACCTTTTGATCTATCTCTCTCTCTCTCCCTCCATGAATTCTGCACGATTATATATATATATATATATAACTAATTAATGTTGGGTCAAGGTGTGGTTAAATACTGGTATATATAATTAATGTGATTTATTAATTTGCAGATAATGATCTTGAGGTACAGATTAACGTATCCCAGTGGAACAGCAACTGCTTATCTTATCAACAGCTTCCACACACCTAAAGGTGCCAAACTAGCAGCGTAAGTAGTACTAGCAGTAGTACTATTTTTGTTTATATATAATTAATTGGACTGTTTTAATTAGTAGTAGTGGTGTATTTAATAATTAATTTACGCATATATGCATGCATGCAGAAAACAAGTGGGAGTTCTGTTCAAATCGTTCGGGTGTAGCTTTGCGTGGGCCTTCTTCCAGTGGTTCTTTACTGCTGCTGACGGTTGTGGATTCAGTAGCTTCCCTACTTTCGGCCTCCAAGCTTTCGACAAAAAGTTCTACTTTGATTTCTCTTCGACGTACGTGGGAGTTGGGATGATCTGCCCTTACATGGTGAACATATCTCTCCTCGTAGGATCCATCATCTCTTGGGCCATCTTGTGGCCCTTTATTGCCAGCAAGAAAGGCATTTGGTACTCCGCTGACCTCAAGCCCAGCAGTATTTATGGCCTCAACGGCTACAAAGTTTTCGCCTCTGTTGGAATGATACTGGGAGACGGACTTTTCCAGGTCCTCTGTCTCCTAATCCAGACCTGCTGGAGCCTTTACAAGAAACATACCACTGCTAAGGACTCGTCCGCCATCGCACCCTCAACCGACGAAAACCAGCCCCTCGACCACGGCGCTCACCAACGCCGGACCAAGTACTTCCTCCAAGACCAGATCCCCACTTGGGCAGCCATCGGTGGCTACGCCCTTTTAGCCGTTCTCTCCATTATTGTTGTCCCCATTATCTTCCACTACCGGATCAAGTGGTACCACATCCTCGTGGCCTACCTCATCGCTCCCATCCTCGCCTTCTGCAACGCCTACGGCTGCGGCCTCACCGACTGGTCCCTCGCCTCCACCTACGGCAAAGTCGCCATAATCATCTTCAGCGCCTGGGTCGGCCTAGAAGACGGCGGCATCATCGCTGGCCTTGCCAGCTGCGGTGTCATGATGAGCATCGTCTCCACCGCCTCCGATCTCATGCAAGATTTCAAAACCGGTTATCTCACCCTCTCGTCCCCCAGATCCATGTTCGTCAGCCAAGTCATTGGAACCGCCATAGGCTGCTTCACTAGCCCACTGGTCTTCTGGTTCTTCTACAAGGCCTACAACGTCGGCGATCCCAACGGATCTTACCCCGCTCCCTTCGGCGCTCTCTACCGCGGGATCGCGCTTCTTGGGGTGCGAGGAACCAGCGCGCTCCCTGATAATTGTCTGTTGCTCGTGATCATCTGCTTCTTAGCCGCGGTGGTCATAAACGTGATTAAGATGCTGCTGAGGAAGTACGAGACTAAGTACCGGATATACAGATTCATTCCGATCCCGATGTGCATGGCGATTCCCTTCTATTTGGGTGGCTACTTTGCGATTGATATGTGCGTTGGAAGTTTTATTCTCTTCCTGTGGGAGCTGAAGAACAAGCAGAAGGCGGAAGAGTATGCTCCGGCCGCGGCCTCTGGGCTGATATGCGGGGATTCATTGTGGAGCGTCCCGGCGGCGATTCTGGCCCTGGCGGGCGTAAATGCCCCGATTTGCATGAAGTTTCTGTCAGCCTCCGTGAATAGCAAGGTTGATGGCTTCTTGGGCGGGAGTTAGTTAAATACTAATTAAACTAGCAGATTAGTAATAAGCTGATCAACTCTTCTCTCCGCCCGCTAGCTGTTGCTTTGCCGTCAATTTTGCGTTTCAGTTTAAATATCAACTCACTTGTAAATTAATTAGTGATAAACAGGGTAGCTGGTTATTACTTATTATCACTAGTATTATTTTTTTTAAATGAATTACTTGTTTCAAGTTATGAGTCTACTGTTTCAAGGTCCACTAAAAATTTATAAATAACTAAAGCAGGTGGCTTTAGTTACTATTCAAAAGCCACGGTGAATCTCTCTCTCATGCTCTCCCGTGCTAACCAACCACAAAGCAGTCCTGAATTCGTGTGGGATGATATAATTTGGTCATCAAACTTTAAAATGAGTCATTTTTGCCATCCCAATAATTAAGCACTAAAGAAGGTGTCCATAGGTCTCACCTTTCCCCCTTTTTTGCCCCCAGATTTTCATAAGTTTCAGTCAAGCCCCAATTTATGCTGGAACATGAAAAAAAACAACTATCTTAATTAGTCATATGAGTTTTGTTTTCTATCTATTAAATAGATCACAAACAACTTTAAAATAATTTAAATTTAAAACTTTTGCAATTCATCATGACTTAGTTGTAATTTAATCATTCATAACTATTTTTCTATATAAATGTAATAGGTATGAAAAATTTATACCCCTCTATACCACTATCTTTGTTCTATTTTGACTTTTTTAAATAGTTTGACTAAAATTTATTCATATTATTATTTGTTAGGAAAAAAAATAAATTTTTTTTAAAAAAATATAGGTCTTGATTTATCATTTATGCATAAAATTTTTTCATTTATATACTGAAATATTAAAAATATAAAATTATAGATTAATTTCTAAATAATGAATGACAAAAAATTTATAACAAATGTTCCATGGTGGACCCTTAGCATGTACAGCATGAGCTAAAACACAATGGAAATGGAAAAGTATGAGGGTAAGAGCTCAATATTGCCCCGATAGAAATATGGGCCGGCCTATTGAGAGAAAAATTCTTAAATAGTTAGCTTTTGAAGTTTATATTTCGCCGTACTATGCCAATGTCCTCAAGCTTAATGATTCATATAAGGCATCGAGCCAAGGCTTTAGAAAAATCTAAATTTTAGTTGAAATGGTATAATTGTTTCTAGAAGTACAATGATAAGCATAGTAGCCCAATGGACATGTGTTCGGACATCTCCACTATGATCAATGTTTAAATCTTCACGGGTACATTGTATGTCACTCTACTAAATTACAACTTAACGTCCTCCAGGTTTTAAGAAGTATCTAATACCAGTATACTACACTATGTCTTGTGCACACTTCTAAGTGTCAATATATATAGATATAGTTTGTGGTTTTAATTAGTAGCTAAGGCAAATATAGTTGATAATATGAAGAAAAAAAAATGGAAAAGGCGCAATGTCCCAAAATATTAGAAGTATGACTTTCTTGTTTCCTAAACTAAAAATAAGTTCCCAAAAATGTCCTCATTTCAAATTTGTTCCTAATTATCCTTAAGTGGTGGTGCCTCAAATGAGTTTTCAATCTAAAAACCTACTCAACTCTCCAACACATCAATATTCTAACTTCAATTCTGTGTTTGATAGCTCCATTTGATCAATTGGGGCCCTTAAATTCAAGAGACCAGTTTGATTAGAGATTGAGAAATAATATTTTAAATTAGGATTGGGGCTTTTTATTTTGCGACGCACCAAAATATGTACATTTGTCATGAATGAGGGGTCACTAGCTAGGTGAACGCAAAATAAAAAAATTGCAAAAGACAGCTTTCTAACTAAAGGCTCCAAATTAAAAGGTATCTTTATGTAATTGAAGCGCCAAATTGAGACTTTAGCAACGATGTTGCGGGCCTTGCGGCAACTTTTAAACTGTAGTGACTAATATGACAAGAACGTCATTTCGAGTGGCAGGGTCTGGGTGTTTCAGAATTCAGGCAGCAGGTCAGGTCAGGGTGCTAAAAGTGAGTGAGTTATGGTTGGTGAGTGGTAACTGGCAAGATAATAAGACTGAGAATGAGAGTGGGACCCAGGGAATCGGCAGCGGGGAATCCGGCATAGAGTCCGGAAGGAAATTTGCGATTGATGGGGATGGGGATGGGGATGAGGCACAGGCACCCATCGGTAAGCAACGAAGTCAAATTTAGGGTCAGAGCAGAAGCAGCAACTCTACACTCCGCCGCCACGTATGGGGCGTGTGAGTGTCACGTGTCCCTCCTCCGGTCCGACCCGGTTGGGCCGTAGACAAGTGTATGGGAAGAGCAGGCTGAGGCGCACGTGCGGATAACCGCATCTGAATTCTGAACTGGAAGGGATCATTTTGGGGTGATTGATGGGAAGCAGTCACCTGAGGCTGACCCTCACCCGCGACGCGAGTCGGCACTCAACTCTCGTCTCTACGGCTTCGCTGCGCCCTCCCTCTCCCTCTCCCTTCCCCACTTGTTTTAATACTCCTCTTCTGTCGCCTTTCTCCTCTCTACTCCTTTTCCCTTTCCTCCCCATCCCACCCATATCATATCAGATTTCGTTCCCTTTTTCTAACTGGGAGTATTTTTTTTCTCCTCTACATACATATTTTGATTTTTTTTTTTTTTTATCTCCTATATGTCCGAATCTTCCTCATGGTTTTGTTTTTAAACATCATTTCGAACTTGTTGGTTAATTATATGTAAGATTTTGAATCTATCTCTATATATATTTTGATTCATATTCATCACCAGCTGCAGTACGATCAATTCTCTATCACTGCCTTTTTGTTGTTCCCTCAAAAAATGAAAGCGTCTTTCCAATTAATTACAGGCATATATATATGTGTGTGTGTGTGTTTAATTTGAAGTCTAAACCTGAAAAGGCCTTAATTCTTTTGCGATTGCGAAGAATACAAGAGTGGCCTTTCCTAGCATCAACGGACGGAGAAGACAATGGAGGCTAGCTAGCTTAGCTAGGAGAGATATGCACGCGACAACTAGAAAGAAGATGTATGGCGGGAGCTGGTTCGAGAACGTGCGTGCGCATGTTTTTCAGTGAAGAGACATGCATGGCACGGCAGGAGCAGAGATTGATCAGGAAGAATTGAAGAAAGAAACAAGTCATTTCATGCTTTTCCACGGCTTTCTTGAACTTAGCTAGCACGATCGCAGGTGCTTCTCTCCCTTTCTCTAGACTTAATTAACTAGTACAGTACCCTAATGTAATGATTAAGTTAATATATAAATAAACCTGCATGCTGCTGGAATTGAAACTTATTATGAAGCACCAAATCTTGGTCTGAAGTTCAAGAAAGCCGTGGGAAGACATGGATAAAATGACTTTGTTCCCGGCCGGTGCAATGCAACTACTTGTCAAGTTCAACACCTAGGTTGAGTGTTGTGGTAAGAAGAAGAGCTAGCTCATCATAATCCTAGCTACAGGTACTCCCATCCCATTCCCTGCAAAAGTGAGCAGCAACTAGCTAGCACAGTTTTTCCTCAATTTCTATCCCCTAATATTTAAATGTACTCTCACTTTATTAACTAAATCAAAGGGTACTTATAATATATTGCTTTAATTTCTGGCATTGGATTTGATGTTGGATATGGTACTCATACTATTTATGTATCACTCCAATTAAATTTGCTCTGTTTGTTTCGATGTAATTGGTTTTAAGCATAAAACATTTACGGTGTAAAACGTTTTATGCAGAAAATTATATTTTCAGTTTCATTCTTTTTTTGGTTGTTTTAAGGTGTAAAATATTGGCGAATTATTATTTATAGTGTTTAATAGAAAATATTGTACGACAGTTTCACTTTTTTCTTCGGTTTCTCCTTATCAACGAACCACCCAAAAAAATAAAGATAATATATAGAAAATGTTTTCTGGACTGGAGAAAGCATTTTACACCTTGCAGGATGGAAACTGTTTTCCGCCTGAATCTATTTTCCGAAGAAAACAAACACAATAAAATCTGCATTTTACATGTAAAACATTTTCGACGCCCTATTTTACATTGGAACGAACAGAGAGGAGTAAAATGCGCTTCTTTCATTCCTTCTTCTCTAATACTATTACTTGTAAAATGATTCAACTTGGGGTTTGTGTTGTATTAATTTCCTTCTCATCCGGCCGTTTTGCCAACTGTGGCTTGTGCTTTGACCTCGGGTGAGGTGAGTGGCCAAGTCAAAAACAAGTAATCAAATCTTTGACTAGGTCATCTTCACCAATTCGAAACCGAATCTTCTAATTTGATTGAAGAGATTGTTAGACTTAATTATGATATTTGGAATTAAGTCATTTTTTTTCTTGGAGCCAATTTTATTTTAAAGTTAATAGTTTGTAGATGTAATAATTTATTTGAAGGTAAATTATCATAATGTTATTAAATTTCTACAATTTTTTTTATTTTAGGCATTACAAAGAAAAAACTCATAAAAATTTACATAATATTGACTATTAAATCAAATTAGTTCCAGTAAAAAAGATGTAAAAATAAAAATATATTATTTTGAATTAAGTCAGTTTAAGTTAAAATAAATTGACCCTTAAAAACAAAGCACCCAATTTGTCCCAAGGTTTCAACTCATATTCACACAACATCAATTGTTGATGTTGTGATTACACACACACACACACAAATACATACATACATATAGGGGTGTATGCCCTTTTTTTTTTTGTTATTCACCATGCTTCACACTTTAGCTCTATAAGAATTAACAGGTAGTTCGAATAGCGCTAACAAGGGATAATTAATACATTTTAGGTTTCGGGTTAGATCCCGCATAATCCAGTTTCGGAAAAAATGACGAACATTTGTAGCTTGACGGCACAAATGTGTCCATCGCGTCTGTGATCTATCATGCTTAGATTTCCAAAAGATGAAATAGCCCATGAATCCATAAATAATGCATTTGGATCAAACTGTAATTAATGTAAATTTTAGGGGCACATTTGACTCTCCTGGAACTGGCTCATGTGACTTGACCCATAACCTGAAACTCATTAACAGCCCCAATTAAAGCCATCTGAATTGGTCATTAGTAGAAAAGCTTTGAATTGATATACACCTCTGTGTGTGTGTGTATTAAACAAGAGGCAATATCTCCACAAGGTAATTTGCAGTACTTAAAAACTTGCTACAATATTTCTTAATTAGTGCTTTGAGGATGAGTTATTTAATTATAAAGTCTCTTTGAGAAAGAGTTGGTATAACAAGTTGGTCTAATTATTCTTACCTAGCTACCTCATACATAGAAACAGAATAGTTACCTTACCTGTATCGAGAGGATGAGTTGCAAGGCAACACAGGTAATAACTGAACGAAAAATAGCTAGCAAATGAATGAGATTGTAAGTGTTGTGCACCATTCAATTCCATTTCAATAAGCATATATGTGACGTGTGTTTGTGTGTCCCTTCTCTGAACTTCTGGTTGGACAGTACAGATTAGGGTCTGCACAGCATGATGAGTGGCTTACAATTAAATGAGGGGAGAGGACTATTCTGTTTCTATTTTGTCCCCTAACCAGAGGTGATCACTACTCAAATCAAACTAAAAAAAACTGAAATTTTAAAAGATTTTAGAAAGTCTGTTCATTTTTTGTAGAAATCAAAATGTACATTATTCAGTTTCGGGCACGGCATTGGTTAATTCAATTACTGAATTAACAGAATTTCTATTTTCTTCAAATTTTCATTTTTTTCATGGGTTGGGTCACTAGTTGGGGGTGACAATACTTATTTCTTACTGGGCCTTATATCCAAATTATACTGCACCAGCTCACGCACACGTACAGACCCCACACACACACGACGCACCAAACAAAACACGCACCCTTCCCTGCACCCTGCCAACCCTCCCTCTCTCAGCTCTCTCGTGAGTCGCAACCTCGCCTTCCTAACCTACTGTGTGTCTCGCGGTGGCCCCTGCCCCTTGCATCTCGTCTCAGCTCCGGTCTTGTCGCTCCATCGCCGGCGTCTCGTCACTCCATCTCCGGCACCCTCGGCCTCCAGTTCTCACTTCTTCGGCAAGTTTTGTCCCTTCTTTTCTCGGTCTATCTCACACAAATCATAGCCAAAGACTCCCCACCCCACCAGGGTCGAATCAAAGTAGCTAACATTGGGTATATTATTTTTGTTGATTATTTGTTGTGTGAATATTAGATTTAATTAGATTTAGTTTGAGGAACCAATTAGGTAATGAATATGGAGCCAAAGATTGTAAATTGTGTTAATTAAGGTATGACAATTCGGTCCAACATGAGTTTTTCTCCTTCTCTTCTTTATATTTTTTTGGTTAATTCGGGTTCACCCAAATAAGTTCAATTCTAGACACTATTTCGAGCTATTCGATTTGTAACCATTAAAAAAAAAACAAAATAAGCTGAATAAACCGACTTATTCGGTTTGGTTTAAACCAAACAAACCGGGTAGGGGTCCAACCCATCATACTGCCACTTTTTGACCTTTTCTGTCTTCTCCCTTTTTCTAGATTTAGAATGATAAGCAAATGGAAAAGAGAGATAGATTCTTTTTTCAGAAACAACTTCATTCATATCATACCAGATAATGCATTGTGGAATTGCATGCTTTAGATTTCTTTGTAGCTGCTTAATTAGCCAACTGCTATACCATCCATCTTTTCTTCTGCAGATAGTTCCAAAATGTAACACTAATCAGTGACTAGGGAGGACACTCAGGCCCCGTTTAGCTCTTGGAAAATTTTATTGAAAAATGGAAACAAAGAAAGAAAAGAAATAAAATTCTTTTTATTGTTTTCCATTTTCTAAAATTTAGAAAACACGTGGTTTTCCAATTTCATTAAAAGTCCTAAGTCTCTCGATATAAACCTCTTCTCCCTTATTGACTCAAGGCTCTTGAGCCATGAGTGGTGCTAGGATGTAAAAAAATTTCTTATTTTTATTTTCCAAGTTTCTTTTATAAAAATTTGAGTGCACAACTTATTTTGAGAATATGGAAAACCTTGTTTTCTAAATTTTTTAAAACTTATGTTATAAAATAGAAACTCTTATTTTAGATGTTTTACATTTTAACACTTGAGTTTTCCAAAATAATATTTTCAACATCCTTAAAACATGTGTGTGTGTTTTCAAATTTTTATTAAAGTAAATTTGGAAAAAAAAAAAAAAAAAAAAGAGAAAATGTTCTACAACTAAATACCACCATAAACATCTCGGGTTCCTCACAGTCCAATGGCCATGGACTGATCCACATATATCACTACATAAGGGATTCACAGACCCACTAAAATTTTTAATTTGTTTAGAAAATATTAAGTAATTTTTATATGGATCCCATTAAAATTTACCACATGATTTTATTAATTTAAGAAAATGAAGAAAATAAAATTAAAAAATGAATAATTAAAATTATTTTTTCTATGATAATTAAAATTGTACATTTCTTTTATAGCCTATTGTATATATATAAAAACTAATTATATATGAACAATAGAAAAAATTTCTAGATCCTTTCCTGCCGATGGCCTGCTTGCTCAACTGTCTGATTTATCGTAAGAGCGCCTCCGAGGGAAACCTGAGCTGGTGAAGTAATAGTGTCTTCTTCGATCTCTAGCTAGGAAGAATTAGGAAGAGGGAAGTTGATAAAAGTGAAATTGCATTGGAATTGTTCATCTAGGTAATAATATATTTGTGTAGTAACACATGAAAACTTGTTAGCTTGTTAGCTGAGGAAACATGAGATTCTGGAAGCCCTATCAAAAATGAACTAAGCTAGGAATGCATTGTATTAGACATCAAACATTGGTAGTGCTTGTGTTTACTTGGATGTTATGTGTACTAGTCTGTTTTTGCTTTCATGTGTAATGGATAATTATTTGGCTGTTAGCTGTAATAATATAAGCATTTACCTAGGACTAGGAGGGCTTGTGTCCTGAATTCACTTTTTCCTGGTTAGTGAAAGATAATTTGTTTTCATCTGCAATTAAATATATATATATATATAATGTACAGAAGGAGATGGATATTTTGGAGACAGTTTATAGCTTAGCTACGTCAAATGAAACGCCTAGAGTTCATGTTAGAGTGATGCAGAGTTCATATTTAGTTCTTCTACAATATCATCTTAATATTAAGTGCTAATTTCTTGGCTGTGATTATTTATGAGAATGTGTACATTTATACTGTCTCACAAATCTTCCAATATTCCTCCTTGACGCTTTTTATTTCTATTGGTGCAGGCATTAAATTGCCTTCTTATTTTAGTTATATACCATCTGGCCTAAAGAGATGAGCTCTTTGAGAAACGTTTGTATGTTTGTCATGCATTTTACTTTGGTGTGATTTTATATTTAGCTTCTTATCTTTCACTTGCACTTGATTAGTTTATGTCGCAAATTCAATGCCCCATCTTATTTCTCTCTCATTTGGAAATGGTAACTACATACATACGCCAAAAATAAATATTTTTGGCTTCTTATTTTTTTACTTGCTTTTGACTATTGTGGTTCGAGCAATTTCAACACTAGTTTGAAAATTTTTTTGTGGAATTTGTACTGAAATTTGCATGGAACCTAGGTATATCATATATTATTTAAAAGGTGTATGAGTCTACTTCCATGTAGAAGAAACATATTGTAATTTTGAGTTCTGGATAAAGAGATACATAGATTCTCCTAAGACATTGCTGAAATGACAAAAACTATTCATGAATCTGAAGTTTGGGAAATAAACTGCACCAATTGGCTAAGTCAAAAATTGTGATTTATATACTACATTAAAGCTTGATAAGTCTAGTTTTACAGTAATTCTACAGGTTGTAATTTCAAGGTTTCTACAAAGAATTATAGTCATTCTAGTGGGCATACGCAATTAAGTCAGTTTTTCTAAGTTAGTTGCATTGTGCCATGTGTGGTGGTAGTCATTTTTGGGAGTGTGAGCAATTTATTACATTTTGCCCAGTATAAAACAATATTTCCTCTTCCATACAAATGGGAGTTGGCCTCTGATGATGATCTCCCTAGAGTTTTAGGTCTCCCTAGAGTTTTAAGTAACCCCAATCATCGTTTGGAGTTCAAGTGATATGCTACTAGATATAAGATGTGAAACAGAGAAATAGAATTCATGTCATACAAGTCGTCTTCACTAGGTTGCAAGAGGCCTTAGTTGATTATTTCATGATTTTTTTTTTAATATTTATTCATTCAACAAACTCATACAAATTTGGATTTGATGTTGATTTCTCTGAGATTGGTATACAGCTCTATCTAGTCTCCAACTTGGAGTAAAAGCCTATGGTATAATTTGATATATTTATTTCTAAATTTATTGATTCATGAAGATTATTTTTATTTGATGGATCAGTTTTCCAAATATTTCAGGATGTTTAGCCTTTATAGAGGCTAAGAGTATCACTTGAGAGATTCCATGAGAGAACCATATTTAGAGGGAAGGAAAAAGTAGTTATTCAATCATTGTTACTCTTTTTCCCCTGATGTAGTGGAGTGAGTTTTTGGTTGATGGAAAGCCAGATTTTCAATTTTAAAGAAAATACTTAACTATCCACATCACTTGTATCTTCTTGTTTATTACACAATTTTATTAAATAAACAAGATAAAGCAAGTGAAATATTTACTCAATTTAAAAGTAAATGGGTTTAGCAACAAATGGTCGATGATCTTGAGGTTGACATGTTTAAAACAACCCAAATGACCTATGTGAAAGATAAGATCACCACATGAATGTGGAAGAGAGTTCATTCACATTAGCATTGACTTTTAGTATATTCTATTCTATTTAATATCATGTTCTATGCGGAATTGTATGGAAAAAATCTTATTCATCAGCTCATTGTCTTGGTATTATTTTTTTATTTTTTGGATTGTACATAATAAAAAACATGTCTAGAAATTTTATTATAGTTTCAAATTTTTTTTATTTTATATGAGTTTGAGTGTTTTAACTATGTAAAAATTTAAAATCTTGTTGTAAGAAAAAAAATATATCTTAACTAAACATGTTGTCCAACTTTTCATTTCCAAAAAATGATTTTTGGAAAGAAGTATACATATATTTTTGAAAAGCATTTTAAAAAACTTGCATAAAAGATGAAAAATTAGAAACAGATTAGGAAAATGAAAACTATCTTCTCCATCCAAACAATAACTCAGTTTCTTTAAAGTTTGTCAAAATAGCACAACCCTACTAGTGAAATTCCTGATGGGTTGAAAAAAACTTACCCCGACACTTGCTATTCCTATGTGATTTCAAAATCTCACATTTATCTCATTGTCTCTCTTGCACGGTAAATAGAACGAGAAAGATTATTTTACTTTTAAATAAACAACTGTGCTAGATAATTTCAGTTGCTATATTAGTTATTATATCTAGAGTTCAAAGTGGATTTGTTATGGATTATTTATAGTTACCTCCTGAACTTTAGTTGATACCACAAGAGATAATTATAATTTGTCCCTTGAGATTTAAGTAAAACCATACTTTACCCCTCCTGTTTCATAAATATACATTTTGTAGGGGGCCTTATTAATACTGTTTAATAGTAATTTTTGAAATCTTAATTTAGATATTATAGTAGTTATCTTCCAATAATTTTATTAATATGTATGGTATTTTTTTACAGTTAATAGATATTTTAAATTATTAGTTTTTTCTTTTTGTATTTCTTTCAACTTTTAAAATAATATTTTTTAAATGTCAATTAATTATAAAAAAAATATTATACAGATTAAAATTACTTAAAGATGACAAGCATATAATTTAAAATAAGATTTCAGAAGTTGTTATTAGATGGATTGTATTAAAAATGTAATGGTAAAGTGTATAATTTATAAACAGGAGGGGCAAAGTGTAATTTTACCTAAACCTTAAAGGGCAAATTGTAATGAACCCATATTATAATTACCCCTAAAGTTTGAAAATATACATTTTTTCCTTCCTTTTTTACATTATTTGGAAATAAATTTTGAAGCCCTAATTTAAACTATATAATCTACATCTTCTAGTAATTTTGAAATTTGAAATGTTATGTTTTCTAAAAGTGATTGGACATTTAAAATTGTTGGTTTTCCTCTATATAAATATAAAACAGTATTTTTTTTAATGTAAAATAATTATGATTAAATACCTAATAGATTGAAATTACTGAAAAATGCTACCGTATAATTTAAATTAAAATTTCTAAAACTTTTTTGTAACTGTATAAAAAAACCTCAAAGTCTAATTGTAAGCAACCCTCTTTTAATTATTACATTTCCTTCATTTAAGGCCAAATAGTTTTCTTCCCCCATGCCATGCCTGATTCCCTCCAAGTCAGGAGGGTTGAAGTCTGACATTCGCACAACCCGTTTCCCTACATTTCTCAAAGAACTCCCTTGCAGGATGAGAATGTTTTGGACAAAAAGAACGCGAATAGTAGATGAGAGAAAGACTATTAGAAAAGGGCATTTAGCAATGGCCAAATTAGCGACAGTTAAAAATAATCACTAATTGGAGACAGCAAGTTATCACTAAATTTCTGTTGAAAGTTTAGTAAAGATTACTTATCGCTAACTATTAGCGACAGCTTGTTTTCACTAATTTAGCAATGATTAGCCGTTGCTAATATTAACAACAGCTTATTTTCGCTAACAGTCTTTAATATTAGCAATAGCTTATTTTCACTAATTCGGTAACGGTCAGCCATCATTAAAATTAGTAATGACTTACCCTCACTATAATGCCAAAAAATAGTGGTAACTAGCCCTCACTAGGTTGTCAAAGACTAGCATTGGCTAGTTGTCACTAGCTTTTGATGATAATTTTCTCTTATTGTCATTTCATTTGTTTTAAGAATGATTAATTTTAATTGATTTCGGTTTCTTTTCTGATTAAGATGTGTGAATCGATAGATCTAGGTATCTATTAAAAAAAAAAAGGTTACAATTTAGGATAAATATTTTTGGAATTTCAACTAATTTATTTGCCAGATCTTAGGGATATTGTTTTGTTGATCAATATTAGTCATTTGCATACAGGAATGACCCTAAATAGTTCATGATAAATGTTTTACCTTTTTTATGAAAAAATATGGATAAAATAGTTCTTTTAGTGATAGTTAGTTATAAATAAATTGTTGTCAGAAGTAGCCGCGTGTTATTGTTAGTAATTAACTATACTCTTGCGACAGTCGGCCGTCGCTAGTTCAAAAACTTCCCCGTGTTCTCCTGAGGAGCTGCTTAAAAATTTTAAAGACTGCAAAGCCTCCATCGCATCGCTACTATCGTCACTTCCTCTCTGTCGAACTCCTTCAATTCCTCAGTGAAATACCTAATTTCTCCTCTGCCCTTCGCCGGAGGCCTACTCGCAATCGTGTCCCTTCCCCGCCATGGCCCCCTCCCCAGCCGCCGCCTCGCGTCCACCAGAGTCTGGCTCAGCTTCAACAAAATCCCTCCGCTTCGCTCCTGCTCTGACGCAACGGCCATGAACGCCGACGACGCCGACCTGCAGAAGAACGACACCATCTGCCTTAGTTCGAAGGCGGGCATCAGAGTAGGTATCAAACTTGTTTTGTCTGTTCTTTTTCTCTCAGACGAACTTGGGTCAATGAAGGCCAGAAAACAAAATTCAGGTGATTTCTTTGATCTCTTACGCAAATCATGTAATTTTGTATTATCATCTTCTTTTCTTGCTGGAATCGATTAAAGCACTTTGTGATATTTAATTGCTTTGTGAATTTTCTATTAGAATTAGGCTGGAAATCTCACGACTATTTTTCTATTAATTGTTTCCCAAAGGATGGCCACCAGCTATTTGATAAAATGTCTGATAGACGTATATATTTTAGTTAAGATAATCGGACTCTATTAACTCATTTTTCACGATTGAAATGCATATTTTATAAGCACATTTACTTGAAGAAAAGTTTAGTAGAGGAGCTGGCCACGCAACTGGTATGAATCTAGTACCTTTTGCGTTGTTGGAGTTTTAATTTCAGTTGTAAGTGTTTTATATCTGTGCCACCTTTGTTAAACTTCAGACTCATACAATCAGATCTCTCTCTGGTGACCTAGATTTGCTGGCAAATGCTGTTGTTTTGTATTGACTGTAGCTTTTGAGCTTGAGTTTATATTACTTGTTGCTGAAGATATAGTATCCTTGTCTGTATTGGAATTGTTCTATATTTTTTGGGCTTAGGGACTCTATGGCTTCATATTTTTTATGGTTTACACCACGGAGCTAGTAGTGTTTACATTACTTTAACAGGGTCTGTTCTATGGCCGTTTCTGCCAGCTTTTGTTTATGTAATCAGACTTTTGGTCATATGATATATGTCTTCTTGCAGCTAATCGAATGCCCATCCATATATGAGTTGATGCCTTGCCGAGATTTTAATTGGCAACATATTCCATGTTTGGAGATCTGGAAGGAGAAGCAAGGTTCTGATGGACAAACTCGAGCTATTCTAGAAAATCTTGATTTATTTGTTAACAAGTGAATAGCATCTCTCTTTTTGTGGTCTTTGATCTGGATCTCAATACTTGCTGTACTGAAACATAATACCTTTCTTTAAAATGATGGCCTACATATGTATGTGTTGATGGAGATGGAACAGTCCCAGTTGAGTCAGCAAAGGTTTGTCCAATGAAAATGTCGGTGACTGTGCCAATGTTCTATAGTTTATTGCTGAACTTATGAATTTAGCTTAGGACTAAACAAAATATCTGCTGACATCTATCTGAAAAAAAAAAAGAAGAATAAGAAGATGTGCTGACTTCTCAAAAGAGCTTAACCGTGAACCTTACTTTGTTCCTGTTAAAGCATACGCTTAATATCTGAAGTGTTGTTGTGTGGTTTGCATAAATTTCTTCACATGTCAGTGACCTTTTTTACATCAAGTCTCCAATGCATGTAGTTATAAAAGCTGTATCAGTAAGTCATGAAAAACAATAGTTTAGGTTCATCTTGTCTACACTGTTTGTGTGGAATATGATCACTTGGAAGCTGCTGTTTGAAGTTTATGGAATTAACACCTATGAAGAATTCTTGTTAGGCTTTTTTTTGTGGGCTCATTCTATGGTAATATAACTTATAAGTACTCATCTTTGTAAGAAGCAAGTGGAGGCGATTGTGAGATGATGGGACAACATAATGGGAAGATTGGTTGATCTGAACTTTACTCGGTTCTGTGATGTACCAGTTGGTGTTAGGTGTAGTTTTTTTATGTGTGCTTAGATCCCACATCCTACATGTATTTATTGTCTTTTTTCATTGGGTTTCCTCAATTTTGACCTTTTTTCAGTTGCCTTAATGACAACATATGAAGTGCATTGAAGAGACATCGTGAACTACTTATAATACGCTGCTGTGTATGACTTAGATTTCTATTATATAAAAGACATCAAATAGATGTTATGTACTCTTGGCATATATAATCAAAACAGATCACTATTACAATGAGCTTTTTTTCAATTGTATATATGATCTTTTGTATCTTTTGTACAACTTGATTGTTAAATGATATTGGTGATTTACTTTATATTTGTGGAAATGTACCATTTGCCTCTATTTTATAATTTTTGAATTGTAGAAAACAGAACATATTGCGTGTATGTGAAAAAATAATTTAATGACAACTTACTATCACTAAAAATGGCTATTGACTAGTGAAAGTCAACTGTCGCTAGTATTAGCGACAGTCATGTATCACTAACCAGCGACAACCATTTGTTACTAACCAGCGACAATCGTGAGTCATAAAAGTTAGCAACAGCTGCTCGTTACTAATTTAGTGACCGCTATTGCCACATAGCAACCTCCAACCGTCACCATTGCTGGTAAATAAGCAACTGTAAGTTTTGCGATAGCTCGATGTCATCATTACTAAATCCTCATCGCTAAACCCAAAATAGCAATGGTCAACTGTTGTTTAGTCAATTTTTTCTAGTAGAGAGAGAGAGAGAGCAGTGAGAACCAATCTTGTTGCTTCCCGAACGTTGCAAAGAGCAGGAACAACACAAGGGGCAAAACAATACTTAACCCAACGCCGGCGGTAAAATAAACAAAATAAATCTACCTAAAAGAATAAAATAAAATATACACACAAGAGCCATGTATTTACAATACAGTGTTAATATGAAGAGCTTTAAGAAGCGAAGTAGCCATTTGCTTCACCAAAACTTGACCTCCAGAACGCTGCCCGTCTCGGCGTTCTTCAATCAGATTCTTAAGTTTCTGTGGTAGATCGTTTTCCACAATCAATTGCTTGGGTTTTGGATGATGCTCATACACAGCCTGCCACAACGAAAACAAACACAACCGTTAGGATTAGAGCCATTTTATTCTGCAAATTAATTCATTAAACCGTTGTGGACGGCACCCAAATCATTTGCAACGCTTCGAAGCTTAAATCTAACTCTTTTGACTGGTCAACAGAATAAGTTCTACTAATAACCCACAACAGTGTGACTATGATTGTTTATGAAAGAAGGCCTCACCTTAATCAGCTTAAGCAGATTAAGACGAGCTATTGCATCCTGGTGATCCAGCCTTGCAATAAGCAACGGTGTCAGCCCATTAACAGCGAGAGTTGTGTTTATCCGGGATGATTTCCTGCATTCCAGAAACAGCTTGCTATCAACTCGGGATCCAAATTTATGTACATGAACTCATATGAAGTAAAAGCAACAACTTTTCAGAAAGTTCTGCTCTTTCCCAAATTTAACAACTATGAGAACATGTACCGTTCGATGGCTAGAATCTAAAACCAGCCAACATGTTCAGAATACAATCACCAACAAATGATTCAAAAAACAAACAAATGTTCCATACGTGATAATTTTCAGGAAAGGCTCCAATATATGCACAAAGTGTTGTTCGGGGCAACACTGGAAAAATTTCACCAATTTCTGAACTGCATCCTTCTTCAGCAATGCTTGTTCCACCTTGCGGCTGTCATTGTCATGAGCTAAGCAAACAGCAATTGAATCTAATGCTGTCACAGACCACAGCTCATCATCAAGCAGGCTCAGATATACATCCAAGCCACCATGTGCCCTCAATTGTTCCCTTGAATTGCGGGATGCATGAGCCATGTCACAAAGTAGCGGCAATGCATATTGTTTCAAAGGAGAATCTGACATGATAATATTCATCAAGTGCGGAATTATCCCATTTTCTGCTGCTTGTTCCTGTCTCCTCTTATTAATTTTGCATAGGTTGAACAGTGCATTGAGGACCTTTATGACACAGGATGATGAATATGATCAGTAAGTAGACAACTAGGTATAGCTGATGACTTGGCACACCAAATGTAACTGCAAAACTATTTTCAATTCTATATGAACATAAGGCACAAATTTATGTTTTTTTCCTCTTTAAAAGAATCTCAAGCACATTCAACTCCATGTACTAGCATGTCTAGTGCATACAGGAAGAAGTTCCGTAAAATGAGCATGAACAGATGTATATCCTTCTATGGCATTCACGTTTTTTCTCCTAAAGGCAACACAAAAACAAGATTATTTTATTCTTCCTTAATGCTGAGAGACCAGACTAGAAGATTGTTTTAGCATCCGTAGCCATAACTAAACTTTTGTACATGGATCAGTAACCTCCATATGCTGATACTGATGTAGAATTCAGTGTACAGTGTGACTTCATCCACAAGGATTTGGTTCACAAATTACAACAGTAAAGACGTTGTTGGTGGAGAAATACACCGAGAGCAAAGATATGAAACAACAACAATAATAATAATAAAGCACCTAAGTAACGGTGTCATGAAATCTCGAGGCCAAACTCAAATCAGCCGCCAGTCCTACTCTCCCTTTCTCTTTTATCTCGACCCACTTCTTTGCCAACTGAGTTACTATAATTTTCTAATTTAAGTGGGCTGGAACAGGTTGCACTTATTTATTAAAGAAAAGAATAGGTTACAACAGAAAACTAACAGATGACATGCAAGTGAATAGAGAATTAATATTTACAATAATAAAAGATATACAAAGAGCAACTCTATTAAACTCTTATCTAAGCCACCATAAACTATGTTGACTCATAATTCCATGACATGTCCCTGCACCTTGTGCCCTTGAGACACTTAATAAGTGAATTTTTGAAGGTCTACAGACATGACAAAGTAACCTCTAGCTATCTACAACTAATATTGAAAAGATAAAATCCTGACCTCGTGATGTATTTGAGAGACAAGAGTACCATCTGTGAGTTCAAGATTCGGTATCAAGTACTTGATTGCATCTGCACGCTGAAGATTCTCTAAGCAATTAGGATCAGTGGACAAATGATTAATGCACTTCAGTATCTGAGAGAAAGAAGAAAAATAGCTGTCAGTGACACAGAGAGAAGGGTCTATCAATCTGAAACATCAAGTTGACGGAAGATAATTTTAAGTGCCTTTAGAAGGATAGGAGGCTCTATACGATTGAACATCTGGAACAACCGGCTGAGCAAGCTCTGGCTACACATGTAGGATTTAACAGTAGTATCTGCTTGAGCAAACTCAAGCAGAAGGTCTGCAACCTTTTCCAGGTATTCCTTCGCAACATCCGCATTCATTGTTGAAACCATATGAGAGAGTATTCCTGATGATGTTGCACTTCCTGGTCTAGCATTTAGAACACCCGAGCCAGACAGTACACCTGATGCTGTCTGAGAGGCTACCCCAGATGAGGAAGTCCCTCCTTCACTCAATACCACTGGTAATGCTTTCTTCTGCACACTTTTATGTGATGTTTTAGGTGCATAATCAAGATTTCCATTTTCTCTTCCACGACCAGTGACCTCTGAAACAAGAAATCACTTGCTTCAATAAACTGATACCAGACGAGTTCCAACAAAAACTATGAGCAAATTAAATGTAAGTTACATGAAATAGAATAGAGTGTAAATAAAGCCAATGCAAAAAAAAATAATAATCATTGTTTACAATGGCCAAATGTGGCATAATTTCCAAAAGAAGCCTGCTGACAGTCTGAAGGGGGAGAGAGAGAGAGAGAGAGAGAGAGAGACGGTGAAGACCTGATGTTGTGAGCATTTACTAATCAAGTTCCAAAAAATACATCTTTTGACAATTGAAATATGAAAACTGATGGAAGTGTTCTGTTTCAGAAAAGGTAATCAACAAAAATGAATCAGAAATTAAGAATTACCTGCAAATTCAGCCATCAAAAAATCTAGTTCACCATTGGTTTTCTTTTCATTAGAAGCATGTAACAGAGGCAGAATGCTTTCATGTCTCTCTAAGCCTGGGAGATGACGCATATACTCTAATTGACCAGATACATGTCTGGAAGGTGGCTCCTTTTCCAACAAGCTAAGAAGAGGCCGAACTTCAACTGTCTGATTAGTTGTTGAAGCAGGAAACCCATTGGATGAAGCTTCTAACAATTTTGGAGGCCTGTCAGTAGATGTTCCATCACCAGAGACACTTGTTCTCTGCTGCCGGACATCCTCAGTCCTACTAGGATCAAATTTCCATCGATCTAAGCTATCTCGTTCTTTAGACATAGTTGTTGGTGAGTCCTTCGTGGCTACACTTGCAACATCAGCTGATGCATTGCTTGAACGAGATCTATCAGTATCTAATAGAGGGTAACGCGAATCTGGAAAATTACCATCAGATCTCTGGGAATGTGAAGTTGATGCACGTGAAGGTTCTTGTACTCCAGATGGAATGGTATGATCACCACCTACATGCCTAGCTTTAAGAATATCAGACTGATCAGTTGCAGGATTTGATGTTTCATTTAGAAGAAACAGCGGGTGACTTGAATCCAATGGACCAGAGCGTGGCCTTTGAACAGCAACATCAGCTGAGAGTCCAGCCCCACCCGAGATGGACACCAGGCGTGTTGCCTCATTCAAGCTATAAAGAGTGTTAATGAGCCTAAGCAATATTCCATTCTTAGCAGCAATCCGACAAAAATCATTCCTAGGTGTTGAGCGTTGAAGCTTGAAAACCTGCCACATGCCATCAATAGCCAGGTGAACCATTTCCCTGAACAAGAAGAGGTCCATCAGTTATCTAAGAGATGCATTACCTGGAACCAATCATCAAAAAGATAAGTGCAAAAAGAATATCATCTAGATAAAATATGAACATAATTGAGATCATCTCATCAAATAACAACTAACCGCAAAATGGTTGTGGTTGTGGTTGGAGAACACGTTGAATTTGTAAAGCAAATTCACATGAAATGACTGGTTGCAGTTACCAAAATATATACTCAACATTATTAAGCCACGGCTGCCACGCAAAGAACCACGCCATATGCTATTTATGAGCTGAAGAAACTATTATAGAAAGACAAAACCACCTATTTCTGGTTTCAGGAAGATCCATTTCTTAGCTTTTTTCATGTGTTTGAGTTGAAACTTCGATAAATAATTCATTGTGGTTGTGTAAAATATTTTCCAGAAAACAAATAACAAATTTTCCTTAGAATCATTCATCCTTTCCCTCATATATAAGTAGGGGTGTTCATTCGGTTGGATCGGTTTAGAACCGATCCGAATAGAACAATCCGATTAATTTTCGGTTTTTGTAAATTCAATCCAAACCATCCGAATTATATATTAAAACCGATCCAAACCATCTGAATTATAATTTGGTTTTTTCGGGTTTTATCCGAACCATCCAAATTGTAATTCAATTTATCCAATTTTTATAATTCAATTCTTTTTTATTAGAATTACACACATGATAATTGAAAAGGTAAAATAAAACTTCAAAAAGATATGATAAATTTTGATAATATTCCATTTATACCTAAATTTAAGATTTGATTCATAACATATAGTCCAAAATTAACAAAAATGACCTTACATATATGGAGTTGAGGGGTATAATTATAAAATACATATTACTTTTCGGTTTGTTCGGTTTTAAGCTTACAAACCAATAACTGATCCAATAATCAAATAAGAAATTCGGTTTTGATCCAAACCAAATAACCAAATAACTGAACAATTTTGTCCGATCCAAATAATCCATTTTGATTATTCTGTTTTATCCAAATAGTGAACACCCCTATCTATAAGTTCTGGAAACAAAAACACTAAGATGTTCGAGACCTAACATCTTTTAACTTCATAACTATAGTTCTAAAAGTTACATGCTAAACTCTGAGCATCTCCTAGCAAGAGGCCCAAAAATGTCAAAATACAGAGACGATGAAACACACCCCCTGGCAAAACATGTGCGAGCACACAAACACAAAAGGAAAACCCGGATAGAACCTAAGTTACTCAAAGCGGAAGCGGGAGGGGAGTAAGGGCAGGAGCTGGAGCGGCTTGAGAGTGCTATATATTAATTATAACAAAATATTATAAATTAAATCATCTTCAATAATTTCTAGAAATATTTATATATACTAAAATATGCTACTACATTTTCATTTACAGTAACATTTGTAGGATAATTGGCATTCAATTCATTTTGCAGATTCAGAAAAAGAAAATGTGCATATGCGATAACAAAACTTGGACAGTGAAAATGTCATGAATAAGATTTAACTTTTTAGAAATAGCATAAAGGATGTTGTGGCGTAATGGTTTCTGCAGTGTTGGTAGCCTTCCTTAGGCCTGGGTTTAAGTATAAGTGGAGGTGCTTTTGCCTCATTTTTCCAGATTCGAAAGCTGTTGCCTTCATAAATTCACCACGAATCCGCTCTCAATTCACAAATTTGTGAACTGGAGCGCAATTCAGCCACCCAAATCCACAAATTTACGTAACTAAGGATAGAATTCTGCATTTCTAAAAGGCTAGACCTGGATTTAGTTAATCAAGTTTATGACTTTAATCTGACCCAGAAGATGGTGCCAGTCCAGCTACACCATTACCTTATTCAATAAGTTTTTATTATATTAAAGTGGATTGTCCACTCCCTCCATAAAGCATCCAATGCAACTATGGAGTATCTGCCTCCATTTATTTAGGCCAAGTTTGGCATTGCCATTGAAACTCCAAACCTTTGCTTGCCTGTGTTTGAACTGAGAAACGGTTGTTTAGCTATCACACAAACCACATTTAGGAAAACTCCGGTTTGCTCCCAAGTTATTTTTCAGCATTTCATTGACTGGTGGAATTGAGCACCAGCCAAAATTCCAAACTGGGTTCCTGTCCTTAAATTATTTCTTCCCCCAGATAACCTTAATGCAGTACAAACTTTTTTTAGTTAGCCAACTGCTGACTATAAAAGATATTCTCAAGAAACTAGCTACCAGAATGATTAAAGTTTGAACTGAGATCTAGATAAAGCCAAAAAAAGAATGTTGAAAGTCTAGCATCTTATAGGAGAAACGTATTATTATTATTATTGTTATTTAAAAATTCCTTATATTACTCTCATGACATACCAGGCTACTTTACATTTATTCATATTATCATTCTGTTGTTGTATTATTATTAGTATTATTATTTTTTTTTGGGGGGGGGGGGGGGGGGGGGGGGTGTTACTCATATTATTATTGTTTATATTGTTGTGGTTAATGAATATCCTGTCCAATTTAGAGTTTTAACACTTTAGACGCAATCAACCACTATTTTCATGTACAAATTTGCCATACACTTGACATTTAGAACATTTAGATGGCTGTTATGTTTGATCACTACGTTTCAACCACTTTGTTTCAACAGCTATATTTCAATCACAACAACACCAAACTAAGCCTTAGTTATCACATGATAATCCACTGAACAAAAATCCATTTTCAAGTTCTTAAATTCAACATTAGTGCCCATTTATATGAGAATCAAGTTAGTACTGGAGTATGAGCACACCTGTATTTTGCATAATCAGCCTCTAAGAAGCCCACCAAAACAGGTATCCCACGGCAAGCTATGAACATCTGCAATGTTAAGGAGCTGCATGAACCAAAACCCAGCTTAGGCATGAAGCTCTTTCCC
Source organism: Aquilaria yunnanensis (assembly GCA_039654915.1). NCBI lineage: Eukaryota > Viridiplantae > Streptophyta > Magnoliopsida > Malvales > Thymelaeaceae > Aquilaria > Aquilaria yunnanensis. The sequence goes on along the minus strand of CM077598.1, from coordinate 25,789,856 downwards.
TTTTTTTATTCTTTTTACAGGATTAATTAACTTGTCGAAAGGAAATCTGAACCTTGACTGACAAAGCTGTTGCAAGAAATATGCTGCCTCCATTCTAATTTCCCGCGGGCGATCAGGACTAGCAAAGCTCATTACCACAGGGATCTGTTACATGACAAGAATAGGTAAAATAGCTATCTGAATATTTGATATACTAGATCTGTCTGCATGGACATTTGCGGTGTGCAAAGGCTCATCAACTTCAGCCCACATTACGGGTTTTCATGGGTATCCACTTAATTAATGCAACAATACTACCTGTAAATATCTCCAAAATTAATTGATGTCCAGAATTCCAGAAAATTAAGACTGGTACCATTGATGACCATATTCTCTTTTCCTTACCCTAACCATATTACATAGAAAGGAATTTGTTCCAGCAATTGCCTGTGATGGCTACTCATCCAAACATGATTACTACAGGTAAAGAAACTTACCAAGCCAACAAGACAAGCATTCTCCTGGAAATCAGTGTTGTCTTTTATTATCTGATTGATTAGTTGAAGTACAGAACTTATAACCTGGAATTAAAGCAAACATAGGCAACTCATATCAGAAGTTGAGATGGAAAATAGTAAGTTGACGATCATAGCATGCATTCCAATAGATGATCATACACGGGTTCTTGGTACATCAAGCAATTCCATCAAAGGAAGAAGGCCATGCTGAGTAACGAAAACAATTTTCTGCTCAGGGCGCTGGTGGAATATGCCAATAAGCTTCTGACAAGCAGACACAATTGCATCCTCGGACTCCTCAGGCCTTAGTGAACCAACTAATCTGCTAAACTCTACAGCCTATCAAGATAAGATCAAATAAAGGTGTTAACCATTTATTAACAAACAATTAGTAAAATATGCACTCAAATACTGACAGAAGATAAAATAAAGACTTGAATATGCAAGTCAACAGCTTAAGTTATCATCACAGGAGAAGATGGCGAGAAAATTAGGAAAAAAGGGAATAAAGATCAAGGACCAGATTCAACTTCAAGCTAATACGAATATAAACAAATAAATAAACATGATACACTTGTTCTTGTGCAGCTTGCAAAAAGGTTCAAATGTGCGTAATATGCCTCGAACTCACAAAATGACTCAATTTGCACTTAATCTATTGTTTTTACCTGTTCACTGTAACTTCATGCTATAGAAAGGACATAGTAATAAATAACTTTGACAGTTTTATCAGAACCTCGTTCCCTTTGGTGTCAGTTATACGAGGTACAGTTAAAAAGCAAAAGGTTAGCAATAAATATCTGGACTCACATTAGTCCGAAGATCATGCAGATTCATAACTCAGGTGTCATAACTCAGGTCTCTTCTTTTGGAAAAAGAAAAGAAATGGAGGTACATAACATAAACAACAATATCATTCCAGCACATACATAAGAATCAAAGTAGTCAAATCCACGTCAAGACAGATGCAAGGTACCTGTAGAGGAAATAGGTTCTCAGCAGGCAATTTATCACCAAAGTCCTGAACAAAAGAATACAATTAGAAAAGAGAAATCATTCTAAAGGTTCAAGGTTTGGTTTCTAGAGTATCAGGAGCTTCATTTCGCAAGGATGGAAAGATCAATATTAGACACTTTAAACATACCAGACCATCAATATCGATAACGTCATCCTTTAAGTGCATGACCAAACGCAACAGGTTACCACCACCATTTGCCTGCACCAATTCGTCTTCCATCTGTTTCTTTGCAATAGTATCTCTCAGTTGTTTAGCCAGATTTTTTACAGGTTCAGTTGGAGTCCCCTGGTTCACTTGTGATGATGATTCAGATGTTGAAGCTTCAGCAACTCTTCCCTCTTGATTTTTCTCCAAAGGTTGAAATAAGTCATCCAGGGAGGCATCTCCAGGGGTATCACTAAATTTACTTAGCCCATTGCTACCAGAGGTTGGTGAAGGCTTCACAGGCTTCAAAAGTGGCAATCAAATTTGTTAAGAGTTATCTCTTATACTGTAGTTTTAGAAGCTCTATGCACAAAAACGGTTCATTTGAAGAACTAAAAAACCAATTAACCAAAATTAGATAATTGAAAGTTTAGCCATCCAAGACACCATAGTACCCAAAAAAGTATATCTACCTCCTGAGAGCTGTCATTCAGCCATAATTTTGATGTGCATGAATGCATTAATTCATGTTTGTGCTCCACATTAAAACAAATGTCTAATCACGGTGTTAAAGCATCCAACCTTAAAACAAAAGGATGGTGCCCTATCCGCAACACAAAGCATTACTAAGCCACTTATCTTCACTATGTGGGATTATAACCCTTGAAGCCACCCCCCCCCCCCCCCCCCCAATAAAAAAAAAAAAAAACTTAGTAGTCAATGACAAAATAGGTCTGCAACATGGACCATGACAAATTCAATACTGCAGATTAACTGATAGACGGGGTGATGACAAACCTTGGGCTCAAGTAGCATGTCAAAGCATCCTGAAAGCACTTATGTGCAACAAGTGAATAGGCCTTACCACAATATGCACTACTAAACCCTTAACAACAACTTGACCATGTGTGATTATACTGCTTAGACAAGGCATAAAATTAACCAAGAATAGTACATTAATAGGTTTCAAACATTGCAAAATGCAAAAAGCATCTTTCCAATAACCAACCAAGAACAAAGCTACAAACACACATATCATACAAATGGATGGTGCCCTACTAAGTCAATGTGAGCCAAATGAACTTGAAAACCTACCAAGTTAGAGTGAAAACATTCAAGCAAAGATTACACCTTCTAGATTATGAACTGTTCAGCCAGCATGCTAGCATATGATACTTCACCTTTTGCCTGCTAGTATCTTGAGTTCTAGGTCCAAATCCAAAGAATGTATTATCAGAGCCGATTGGAGCCCCTTTCCCTCCATGTTTCTTGTCCACATGTCTTCTACCTGATTCAGGAGACCTATCCTCACCATTCCCTAGAATTTCTTCCTGGTCAACCATATTTGATGTCTGAAGGTCAGCTTGGTCACAGGCATTAACTACGGGAGTAACAGAAGCAGTCTGTAAAGATGGCTTTTCATGGATGGCTAAGGTCAGAACTTGATCTGAAAAAGGATCATCTGCTAAACTATCTCTTGTTTCCTTGACAAGACTATTAATTGCAGAACATTCACCACCAGACTTGTCCACGACCTCTTTTCTGGCTCCCTGAAAACCAAGAAATACCAGATAAAAGAGTAACACATCTGCATTGCTTCAGCCTAATTTAAAATTAAACCATCATTCTGAAGTTAAAGAAGTATCTTCAGCAATCAAAGCAGCAGCTCTACTCTATATGTGTCAAGTTTTTATTTGTCCAGCCAGCAGCTACTTCTTTCAGTTTCGGTCAGGTTAAAATGTTCAAGGTTAGAGAGGTCCATTCTCACATTTTGAGATGCTTCTCCTTTTTCTGAGGTAAGATTTTCTACAGCACTTTGATTATCTCCATTAAAACTTTCTGCATCAGCAGCAACATCTTCCTCTATATTTCTGCAGTGGGAAAAAATGAGGGAAGAATTCAATAGCAAATTATTGCCGATGGAATATTTGGATAAAATTTAATTCTCAATACTGTGGATGATCAACAAACTTCCCTGCAATGTGAGTACTAGAGAATCCTTCCCTTCAGTACAAATAAGCAATTGTTTAAAGAGAATATAACATTTTGAGTGAAAACAAAACAATCAGTGTGTAATAGTCTTATATCAAATAGCAAAGTGTATCAGAAGCAATTTTTAACATAAAGCACAACCTAATATAACGCACAGTCTAATATCAAATAGCAAAGTAAATATCAGAAGCAATGTTTTACATAACGCACACACACACTCCCAAAATATAAACACACAGACACGCACAAAAATATGTGCTTGTGTCTGTGTGTGTGTGTGCATGAGTTCCAAGGAACAGATTTGAGTTGATCATGCAAGGTTTTTTATAGTTATTGAATTGGCTACACAGAAACGACAAAGCAAATAGCTAGTCGAATTCAGAAACCCAAAGTAGTATTAAGAATATATAGTGTGTAATGAGAATCAATATAAATTTCATAGCTGATGATCCTAATCAGAGTAGCATTTAAAACACAGCAATTTAATTCAAGAACAATCTAAAATCTTTACTCCCCAAACAGCAAAAGAGGGGCTTTTTTTTTTGGGGCGGGGGGGCCCCTAAAAAGAAGACTAACTCCATTGTTTTGAAATTTAAGCTTAGTTCTAGGAAATGCTAGTGGTAAAACCTTTACTACACATAACATGAGGAAAGCACAACCAATAATAATAGGAATAACTAAATTTTGAGGAATAAGGAATAGATTTCAGAAAACATAATGTGTGGCACTGGCTTGTCAAAATCAAATATACACTTAACCAATACCTAATTGTTCCACTATGGCGAAGAGAAGACTGTAAAGCACGTCTACAATTCTGAATCCATGGGTGAGATAGCAATGTCTTTGCATCAGGCCTCTGTCTTGCATCCTGGGAAGTTAAACTAAGTCATGCAAAAGCCACTAATATGAGAAACGATTTGAAAAATGCAACTCAATTCACAACCAGGTTGAAGCGGCCAGTACATGACTGATGCAGATTTCAACAGTCAACTGCTATATCTATTGTCTACAACTCATCAGGATTCTGCTAGCATAAACTGTTTGGACATTATCAATGGAGTCCCTCAATAAATTAAAAAACTCAGGGACCATGAATCTCAAAGACCAAGCATGTTTGGGACTGGATTGATTCCAGATCCACCAGAACATCCATTGATAGAATTTTTTAACAAAGGTCAGGTATTTATTGCTCCTTTACAATCAGACAAAACAAGAATACTCTTTCTAGTCAGTTTCACCATGAATAGACCATTCAACAAACCGTTCATTCTACTTGAGTTGCGCTGCAGAACAGCTAATCTTTTCCTCCTACTTAAGAGGTCCATAATTTCTTTCAAGAAATACAGCAAGCTGGAGGGACTAATCAAAACAGATATGATCTTTAACCGGTCAAAGGTTGACTTTTACAGAGTTGAGAATGTTTTCTCAACTTGATTTTGTTTTTTCTCATTCCTGTTCCAAATGAAGACACAGGATCATTTATTTTCTCCTTTTTTTCAGCCTCAACATTGTACAACTTTTGCATGAGGCTTGACAAACCGGAGCTTCCTTGCATGTGCATTCTAGAACATGTAACTGACAAAAGACTGACTTATAACTACTACCACTTGAAAACTAAATCTGCAGGAACATAAAATATTTAAAGCAGCAAATTTTTTAATATTTCCATTCCAAAAGAAAAGGAAAATTTCTCATATCTCCCAAACCATGGATGTACACATATAAAGAACATGGAACTTACCTTCTTAAAACACTGACGTAAAAAGTCCGTAATGTCAGGAGATAAGCTATCAGGTATTGGGGGATGCTCATCCTAGAAACAGAAAAGAAAATGCCAAAAATTTAAGAGGATCGATGCAACACAAGAATAGTACAATAAAATCTAATTGCTTGATTTGAAGAGAACGCAAAAGGCCAGTTAAGATATGACAGGATTAACATATACATCAACATAATACATAGGAAAATCTAAAAATCTATTAAATATTAATCCCAACTTGTAGGAGCTGGAAAAATGAATCATAAGTTCCTACCCAAGCTCCAAAAGAGCATGATCATCTATCACTGTTTCCACTCCAAGTTTCTGTCCAACCTACCTCATTTCTTGCCTCTGCACCAACATGTCTATCAGTCTATCGTAACCAAGCCAAAAAACCACCTGTAATGACCTTTCCATGTTTTATACTCTATTGCAGCCCCTTCTACTGAAGATAGCATGCTCACTTTCTTATTCTATCCTTTATTGCATGTTTGATCATCTAAAGCAGCATCCTTACCAAGGCATGTCAGCAATAGCCCAGCATCCTTACCAAGTCATGTCAGCAATACCCCATATTCTTTCCTAATTGCCCAGCATTTAGATGGCTAATTATCATCTTTATTTCTCCTTTTCATTTAAGTGCACAATGTTATTTACTAAAGTCTGTATGGAACTTCTCCACTTCATTAAACCTGTTTTCATTTGATGATTAACATACTGCTCAAGACTTCAAGTTCCTCATATCCATAGATAAAGGAGCCCAAAGGACTTACTTTGAGAAGTCCTTGGGCATCTAGCGTAACGATAGATAATCAAATGATGAAATTATTGAAGAACACTGCAATAACGAAGCATCAATGCTTCATTTAGGAATGAAATCAGAACACACAATGAGACATTTTAGTAGACAAGAAATTACACAAAAAGTATAACTTGCATTCACCCCAGTTGCATCCAGAAAAGAGCATTTCTTTATTTGGAGGGATGGAGGGGAGGAAAAAACCTGAACTATACGAAAGAGGGCTGGCATAGGCTGCAAGTCATAGTAAGGGGGCACACAGGTGAGTAGTTCAATCACAGTGCAACCCACACTCCAAATATCAGAAGCAGCACAAACCCCTGACATTTCAATCACCTGTAATAAGAATGAAGCTTAATGTAAGTGCAGGCTTCCTGAGAAGCTTCATGCTTGTCATTATGAATAATAGTAGTATAAAAAAATGATCATCATACAAACAGACAATCAAACTTTTGAAAGAGCAAACTTCAATCATTAGGTAAAGAAGAGCTACAGCACTATATTAAGGGGAGATCAAGTATAGCAAAAAAACCTCCGGAGCCATCCAGTACGGTGTTCCAACCACTGAATGTGTATTAACATCAGCTTCTGTTAGTTTTGTTGCAACACCAAAATCAGCAAGCTTCACAAGACCCTGAAAGAGAAATAGTTGAGCAGTTCATACAGGATAAGGAAGCCTGAACATTCATATGCTCCCAAGAGCCAACCCTCAGCTACAGTTAGTATCCTACACATATACATGGAGAAAAACAACAACCAAGAAACCTAGATGGTGCGGTGCAGCAAACACTCTATTTCATTCACAGTGTCTATGCACCTCAAGGAAATAATTCCCCATTCATCAGATTATTACATAAGTCATCATGTGGGAGGAAAAAATTTCTGGCTTTCTGTCTATAAGTTTGTCACCATGATGCTAACTATGATATCAGAGATATTAAGAGTTCATTAACATGAAAAACTTGTAGCATGGTAACTGGAAGGCCAAAACTTGAAGTTTTTTATACAATACTCTTAAGGCTCAGAAAGGAAAATAGCTCAGTCTCTTTCTTTTCGCATTTGATAAAAATAAAATAACATTAATAACAAAAGCACATTAAAGGAGATATACCATAATGTACGGGGAAAACAAAAGCTCAGATTAAAGGAGAGATATACGCTAATGTCCAGGGAAAACAAAAGCACATTAATAACAATAACATCTCTATTAATTCAAGTATACTTAAGAATCACCTCCTTCGTTGTCAAAATATTTGCACCCTTGATATCCCTATGGATGACACCCTGCTCATGGAGATAAACCAAGCCTTCCAAGACCTGCTTTAATAACAATTAGAATAAATTCCATCCAAAAATCTAACAACAGGTAGAGTTAATGCACATAAACAAATCACAAACATGAGCAACCTGAGCAATGTATACAGCCACTAAAGATTCTGGAAAAGGTCCAAATTTATTGGGCTTGATAATGTTTGCAAGTGAACCATTCTCCACATACCTACGTGTAAAAAACAAACAGAAATAACCAGAAGGTACTCCAACAATAGAACAGAAGTAACACAGAAACATTAATATATATGAACTTTCTTACTCAAGAATTATATGAAGGTGAGTCTTTGTCTTCAGTGATCCAAGATATTTCACAATATTTTTGTGGTTCAGATTCTGCAAAACTTAAGTCAGTATGAATAAAATAATGCCAAATGCATGCCGCTGCAGGGGCATTTAGACAAATGTTAACAGCATAAATTGAAGTAAATAATGATTAGAGACACAGCTAACGCGATAAGATAAATTGAATCAACTAAACATAAATAATACCTTCAACAAATCAATTTCTTGCTGATGTGACGAGATACCCCAGCGAATAAATAAAGAAGGAAAATGAAAGAGTTAGCAAAACACTGAAAGTAGATACTAAATTAGACATTATTCAAACATAGAATGCTGTGGACCAAGAAAACTATAAAATAATTATTAAAGTATGAACAGCTTACTGTCTTCAGAAACAGTACGGAAAGTGGAATAATAAATCTTAACTCTTGAGTAAGAGCAAGAGCTACAAAAATAGATAACAAGGAAATCAACAACGAGAAGCTAATTGTTTATTTCTTGTCTTAGAACAACCAATAAACACTATTATGATATAATAAAAAAAGCTGGTGCCTAAATTTTCCGTAACCAAAAAAGTCAGGATAAAAGAAACTGGAAACAGATGCAAACCACACACATCATATTGTAAGAAAATTCTCCCTGTATTGTGAACATTCCTGTGACTCATCTACCTTCCCTTAAACCTATAAAAATTCAGAAAACAACTTAACACACCACTTAACGAAAAACATGGAAAGAAAATTTCAAGCTTAGGGTAGCAGCTCCTAGAATAACAATAAAAATCAACCTCAATTCACAAATTCTGCTCATGGACTGCACGTCACCATCTTCAACCGCAACAATGAATAAGCACTTAATTGATCAAAAGGAATCAGAATCAAACCATGATAATATTGAGATCCTCCTGTGCAATATTTTCCAGAGACACTTGTTTGATAGCAACAAAGTCCCCATTTTCCAAATCCAAACCTTTGTAAACTCTACCATAGGCACCTTTGCCAATCTCATCACCAAGCATCTGCACCCAACAACGAAGAAGCTTGGAAGGGTAAGCCAACAAATCCAAAATTGCAACTCCATTGTTTCAGAATTGAGTAAATTATATTTATCAGCATTGCACACAGTACCATATATAGTTTAAAAACCTATTATCCACGAATAGGGATGGAAAAATACATAGAAAGCATATAACCCAATGTTTTGGAGACGAATGAAGAAGCCTGGGCTTGGCCAGTGAATAAATGAGGAAGAATAAGCATACACTTCACTTCTGCTCCTAACTTGTAGAAACAGAACATATACAGACTCCGAAATGAACTGTAGTCCTTGCGTTGTTATTTTTCTCGCACCAAATAAGTTCAAAACTCCAGCCAGTTTTGCATTCCTCGCAAGGAAAATAACCAGTAACATTACGTGGGAAGGAAGATGAGGCTGTGTTTAAAGCTTCCTCATTGCATCTCTATCTCACTTCCCATTACATCAGCTTCCTTATTTCATCTCTCTTCCACTTCGCATTACAACAGCTTCGTAACCCGCCAGACATGGCAAATTAACAGAAGAGACAATACACAGAGAGAACAGAAGTCCATAATTCCAAGAAGAAAAGTGATGGGAAGCGACAATGGAGCAGGCAACAGGGCAATTGGCTTACATATTTGTTGTCGAGAGTCTTAGATTTGTGGAAATGGGAAGAGGTCGCTTGGCGAGACATCGTAGCCCTCGGAGCTCCAGCAGGGAGAGGAGGAAGAGAAGCAAAGCCACCTCTCGCTCTTCGGGCACAAACCCTACGACAAACGCTCCATTCTCGGGGGATGATTAGGGCCTGGAATCGCAGGAATCCAGCAACGAAGCCAGAGCTCCCACGAGAAGGGACGAAAGCGAGGGGCCAAAAAAACCTTATAAATTAAAAAATAAATAAAATGAGAAAGGTAAAGCAAAGGGGCAATTTGGTCCTTGAATGTGGGTGTTTACCTTTAATGAATTGTTTTGACAGTCTTCATAATTTGGACTGGGAGAGTGCTGTTTCATGTTAGCAGAATGAAAAATGAATTAAGTGGTTTTATATTTTATTGTATTTGGTTTTGTCGACAGCCCTAGAAGCTTTTAATATAAATCGATTGAGTACCCAAACTGTGGCTTTTGTTCGGTCTTTGTTTTAAAATTCTGAGTCGCATCAATATACGGGTTAACACGTTTATTGCACTATGCGATTTTTTTTTATTTTTGCATATAAAAGCTCATTATTTTTTATTTTATTAATTTTTATCTGAAGTTAATGATGTTTGAAAGCTAGTACTATATCTATCTAACAATTACTTAAATAAAAAATATTTTAGAGAGTAATAAATTATTGTAATAAATTATTTACTATTTCATTTCTGCACTCAACTTAAAGAAATAAAAATTTAGTTAAAAAATACTTAGATTGAAAAATATATATTTTGAGAATATATCTTTGTCTTCTTAAATTGCATAGTTTCCATTGTAATACGAGTTAAGTGAAAAAAATCAACAAAATTAAGAATAACTTATTATTTAATTTCTCAAAAACACTAACAACCAGTTCGGGAAAAATTAATTGGAGAAGGTTAATCAATTTTGGATTTGGGCATGTGACAAGATGTGGGTTCCACATCCTTTCTGGACATATACGCCTTTACACTTGATCATAATTACGTGACCAGCCTTTCACCTACATATGTGAAACTCTCTCTCCTAACACCATCTTGTAATCAGGTCATTTTGTTCGGCCATCCCCAGTTTCGGTTTTGAACGACTTGTCCTCCTAACTAATCACCAACCTTCAGTTGAATTTTGCTGGAAAACTTGTTAATTGAATTATGAATGAGTCATTCCAATGGCAATCAGTGAAGTCATTTTCATTTCAATTGAATGTGCCACTATCAACAACGGATTTGAGGGAGAGGATTCATCGTGCTCGCTGAGCGACGAGGCCAATTGCAACAGGCCCTCTTCGCCGATTCACGTAGTCTATCAACCCTATCTGTAAAGTCCCAATTTGTACTTTAGACTTCTCATCAATTTTCTCTAGGTTTACTCACAAACCATGGCTGATGGGAAGTGAAACTTTGAATTGAACAAAAGAGCTACAAAGAGCACAAAGGAGAGTCTGATATAGCAAAGATGCAAGGGATTCAAACCAACAGGCAAAGAGCCGAAAAGGCTCTACTGCCTCGGCTTTCATCAACTATAAAACGATTGAAGTCGATGAAAATGATGGGGGAGGGGAATCTAGATGATGTTGATGAAAAAAATAATTCACTGTACTTGCTTATAATTGTTGGACCATACTCGCTTGTAATTCTTGGAAACTTTAGAGGGCTTATCACATTTGGATGTAAACTAAGTCCCACCCATGTCATAAAAATGTGTTAACCTCCTTCATTGACCTTTCCCGAACTGGTTGTAAAGTTACTATTGATTTAATAGTAAGTTTTGGTTCAATTGTATTTTGGGATAATTACTTTGAATGTTGGTTTTGTCCAGCTACTTTTAAAACTATTAAGTTGATGATAATAATTTTCTTAAGAATATTTTATTAATTTTCAAATATATATTATTTTATTATACAGAATATAATTTGAAATCTCATCACATCATTACGTATCTATTATATATATAAAAAGTAGGATACACTTAAGGATTTAAAGGTCTTATCACTTAACAAACTAAACAATAAGTTGACATGTGACATTTAAGAAAAAAAGGAAATAAAAGTAAGTGTTCACATTGCCAATTTACACACATACCCTCAATTTTTTTACACAGAAGGGTAAATTTTCACTTAACAGACCTAACCTATATGTGACAAGTGGCATTTCTTCTCCTTAAGGTAAAAAATCCACCATTTTTTTGCTATTCTAGGACCATTTTAACCTTCCCTTTTGTATGAATAAGTAATGTTATGCTAGAATTGACAAAATGCTTTTGTCAATTCTAGCATGGTGCCTAGAATTACGAGAAACATGAAATTAGGAAAAAAGTAAATTGACAAGTAAATTGATTACATTTGCTTAACTTAATTATATTTACCTAAAACATATTTTGTTAACTAAATCAATATTAATCCATCACTTTATAAAAACTATGGAACACACCAACTCTTTATATCAAAGTTCATAATTTTTAAATGGAGCCCAAAGATATGATGTCTAAATGCTATTCTAATATCATACATGCTAATGGAGCATTGCTTGCTTACTTACGGCGACTTAAGATAGAGAATGAGGGCCTGTTCCATCTTTGTATTAAAAATGATAGGATTAAATGAAAGAATATTGAACTAGAATCACAAGTGGTATACTTGTAGTAAAAATTGTTTTTCACTTACTTTTTTCATTGAATGATTAGTTTTGTGCATATTTTGCTTCATTTTATTTGATGGACAATCTAAGATCAGAGTCAAGCAAATAACTCAAGCAGAATTGAGTATGTTTCTACAAAAGGAACCAAGTATTATGACTTTGTCAACATCAAGAAAATGAGGGTTTTTTGAGTAAAAGACTTCCCAATATGTACTGGACCTAATAACATTCCAGCAAGTGCTTCCATGGAATATAAAGATCCAGGAGAAATAAAGCAAGAGGCCGGAATCAAAATCAAGCTTAATATTCAATAATAATACTATGCTAAAAATAAGTGGTTTAAAAACCAAACTTGCTTTATTTGATATCTGAGCTATCTTATTTGAATGTTATGTTTCATCTTATTAAATAATGTGTGATAATTTAAGTTATCTGGCAACCGCCACTATTTCATTGATTGATTCAGGAACATACTTGCATTATTGATATAATAGTTGGCAACATTAACATTATAATAAGATGGCATTGAAAGAATGAAAGATAAAATAACAATAGGAACCCATTAAAATTTAGATCGTGATTATAAAAACAAACTTTACTTCTCATTTATGGTTTTACATATCCGTAACAACACTTATGTAACAACAAGCTTTACTTATCTTCTACCAAATGAAGTCAATTCTCCTTATTATTTGAAAAAGTTAAAAAGTTAGACATATTTTAAATTAAAAAATAATGTACTAATACACCCCATTACATTCCATTGGAATATTTATGACTTTCAAAAAGTAGGAACACAAAAGAAACAGCAAAAATATAAATTTGCTTTCAATATAATATAGTGCATAAGATTGTTTCGAATCACGCAATCCTTGCCAAAACAAACCTTACCTTCCATTCAGATTAAACATTTGACAAAATTTAAAATATCCTAAATTATAATATGCGGAATTTGGTTGCCTAAAATCTCAAATGGAAAAATGAGATTTATGCTTATGTTTAGAATTACTACTTCATCTCAATAGAAAACACAATAAAAGGTAAAACTGAACTCTAAATCAATCTTAAGTCCCACTTTAATGAAGATCTTAAATAACTGGGTAAAATCACTAAAACTTTCCAATGCAATTATCCAATGGCCAATATATTTACCTTAAATAACCGGGTAAATTACTAAAATCTATTCTCTTAAATGAGAAAATATATTTACCTTTAATAATAGGATAAAATCCCACCTTGGCAAAAGGAATCTTACTTACCATTCAAATTATAATTTCTACAAAATTTAAAATATGCTAAATTATAATATTCTCATGCTTAAATAAAGATTCATTTTAAGTGCACTTTAATGAATATCTTATATAACCAGCTAAAATCAATATATTTACCTTTAATAATCGGATAAAATCCCACCTTAGCAAAAGGAATCTTACTTACCATTCAAATTATAATTTCCACAAAATTTAAAATATGCTAAATTATAATATTCTCATGCTTAAATGAAGATTCATTTTAAGTGCACTTTAATGAATATCTTATATAACCAGCTAAAATCATTATTCCTTCCCAAGTCAAGTGCAATATACAATAAATTATGTTAACCATGTCTATCTCTTAGATGCGCAGTTATATTTACTTTTAAGAACCGGGTTAAATTATTTCATAACCCAACCACTATATAAGTTTCTCAATTGACGCAAAGTTTAGCATGCTTTCAAAAACTATAATAATGGATCTTTTTTAGTATTGGGATGCGCAATTGATGGATTTTGATAACACTAAAGATATGATCAATGAAGTTATGAAGTTTGAACCAAAGATGGTCAATGAAAAGGCATCCAGATGATATTGATATATGTATCTGATTTCATTGTTATTTATGACTTAAAACTTTGATAGGTGCAATATTTTTGTTGTCGATATTATTTTAGGATACTTTATTATAATATTCTTAAAATTTTTTGTACTATGATACTTTCAAAACATTTAAATATGTATACAATTGTTCATCCAACATACTTTTGGATCTCATAGCAATGTCGGGTACATAAACTAGTTTAAATTAGTTAGAACTTAAAAAGCACTTAACTATTTTTCACTCACACAACTAGACCCCTAAATTAATAAATTCATATTTTATAGACTAAGTTGAAAAGTGAAATTCAACGGGTTTTTTGGATAAAATCACAAAGGTGATATCTAGTGAAAACAATGGTGACCTAAAGATGGGTAAATCCTCCTAAATAGTACAAAGGGAATTTATATGAATACCATATGGCAAATGATGTGGAATTTATATGAGTACCACATGGTAAATAGTGATTAAGATTATGCGCTTCAATTGTCAAATATTTATTTTATGCCAAAATTTCAACTGTTCATTTTTCTATTTTTCTTTTAATTTTTGCAAATATAAACATGTTTCCTTTTTAGTTATCCCCAATCCTCCAAAACTAATAGTACTAGAATTTAAGCAAACAAGCCAAATGTCAATTTTTTGTGAATACCACATGGATAATAGTTACACTCAATTCATTTTAACTCAAGTCAATTGATTCCAAAATGGTTTATTTTGATTATTACATTTTTTTACCTGAAACTAATTTAATTAAAATTTAATATTATGTAACTACAATAATCTATTGAAAATATAATTTTTCTAATATTACTAATGTTTTATGAATTTTTCTAGTTTAAGACATTAAAAATGAAAAATTCTTAAAATTTAACAACATCATAAAAATTTACTTTCGAATAAATTATTGTATCTATAAAATATTGACTTTCAAATTAAATTAATTTTAGGGAAAAAATATATAAGAGTAAAAATAATTTAGTTAACTTAAGTTAAAACAAATTTGTTATAAGACTGTGTGCATATTTATTTATATTTAAATTGCCAAAAATTTACTTGATGCCAAAATTTTCTATTTTTTAAAATTTTTTGGAAATGTAAACATTTTTTTCCTAGTTATCTGCAATCCTCAAAAACTAACAGCATTCGAAATTAAGCAAGAGGCCAAATGTGGAATTATTCAACTTCACATAGTTTATAGCGCTCGGAATTAAGCAAAAGGCCAAATGTGGAATTATTCAACTTCACATAGTTTATACCAATAAGTTTACACCTATTTTGTTTTGTTAGTTTGTTAACTACATGCACATAGACAAGTATCAATTTGTGCATGTTCATGAATAAATCATCAAATATTTTCTTTTCTTTTTTATTTAGAATTAGATTGCAAATGAGGATTATAAGAAATAATCTTATTAGTAAGTTATCCTAAACCCTTCTCACCTTACCTAAGCCCCCTCATTTGGGTGCAAAGAAAATAATCATACTGCATGAACCAGAATTTGAACCCTAATCAGCTACAAGAAATGATAAGTATATAATACCAATTTGCTAACAAGCCATTGATGTCAAACATTTTACTTAAGATTATAAGATAACCAAACATGTTGAGCAGTAACTTATCCATTCTTAATCATTACAGAGTGAGCTCATGTTATGTTTAAGCACATCTCTAAAACTTTTAAGCTTAATTCAATTTATTGAGAATGTATTATTTCCCTATCTACTTTTTTTTATTTAGAATCAATGTCATTTAAAAGATAATATTATATATACATAACAATCAATTAATAATATTTTATACAAAATTACTATTTTTTCATTTTTTTAAGAATAAAGTTTACTGGAGGTACTTTAATTTTTACTCTTGTCCCAAATGGTAACCCTACCTTTACATTTGTCCCATTAAGATAGCTAATCTCTTGATGCGTATTCCATTGACACACTTTCCATCTATTTTGTTATTAAATTGTATGGAAACTGATAACATGACATTAAATAATATTAAAATAAAGTTTTAATAACATTTTTTGTCCTCAAACTTTTTCAATCAATAATTCTAAATCTTAAACTTCTAAACCTACCTTTCCTAAGCCTAAATCTACTTTTCCTCCTCTACCTAGCCTTATTTGTGCGCATCTCGCAACCCTCCCTAACATTATCAAGCAAGCCCGTTTGAAACACCATCAAATCTGAAGTAGAAGATCAGCATCGTGAATGTTGTGAGGGTTCACATTGAAGATTGTTATGATTCACACTCATCTTTCCATCGAGGATGCCAACTATGGCCGACATTAGCAACCACAACTGCTTCCTCCGCTATAAACCTAGAAAACTTCATTTGTGACGGCAATGGTGCTGACCCAAAAAAATTGCTTCCTCCGACAGCAATGACTCTCGGATTTGGTGCTTCTTTTAGCAACGATGACGCTTGGATCCAGTGATTCCTCTAGCATCAATGACGCTCGAATTTGGTACGAGCGTTGCTTCCTCCGCTATTGACTTAGAAACTTCATCGGGAAAGTTGACAAGGCGTACGAGATTTACTGTGTAGATCCGGATAATGTCACATGCTTAGAAAAATTCAAAGACAAATTAAAGGAATTATTTGATAAAGTGAGGGTCTCGATTGGTAAGCCAAAAAACAGAGGGCTAGGGGGCAGGTCAAACGACTATTTTGGGGAATACTATGAGAATCGAAAAGGGAATGGCAAGCGACGGAGGTTAGGGACAAAAAGGAAGAATAGATTTAGGCTAAGAAATGTAGGTTTAGAAGTTTAGGGTTTAAAATTATTGATCAAAAAAGTTTGAGGACAAGGGATGTTATTAAAATTTTATTTTAATGTTATTTAATATCACATCATCAATTTTCATCTAATTTAATGACACAATCGACAAAAAAGTATTTCAATGAAACACGCATTAAGAGATTAGGTATTTCATTATAACAAATATAAAAGTCTTTGGCAGCCTTTCCCTTTTTTTTTTACTTACAAAGCATGAAAAACGGAAATTAACAAAAAAATATATATGCTATATATATTCATGGCTTGATAAAGTATAGAGGCTATTTTTGGAAAAATAATTACTAGTTATAGAAATAATTTTTTTTAATGCACTCCTACTAATCCCAAACAAACTGGCCTACTGTTTTTTTTTTTAGTCATAAATGAGCTTATAAAAGTACACTTTATAAATCAATGTACAAAGACATTTTTCCTACACCACAAATCCAACCGAAACCCGTTTGGTTTTGGCCCGCCAAATCACCAATCAACTACGGATTTTTGTTTGATGGAAAATGAGCCAAATCAAAGGGAGACGATTCAAATTTGTGATATGACCAGAAGAGTGGGTCTATTCTTAATCGTAATCTTGAAATCCAAACCCATTCCAAAATAAAATATATTACATCGTTCAGACAATATCAAATGCAACTGATTTAAAAACTAACAAGGATCAAGAGCCTGGAGGATTCCATATACGGTCTGCGATTTCCATTTGTTCACACATTTGAACGAAAAATTCATCTACAAATATGTTGTGATTTCTTCCATTAATCAAACAGAGCAATGCGCAAATCGGGCCAAGATTTATGGAAGCGCAGGAGGCACAAACTCCTACAGCTTTAGTAGTGACAATTGCTCCTCAATGGAACAGTCAACATGACAAGAGGTTCGACATGAGAAAGGGATCAGAATGAGACCTAGGCATCGTTGCTCCATAGGAGAAGGAGATGAGCGTCGCACGCTGCGGTACTCAACTGCATCTTGGAGGATGATATTTCCTTGCTTGTCAAGGCAGTGGAAGTTGCCCAAGAAGAATCTTCCATCTTTGATTCCCACCAGCATTCTGCGAAATAACAGCTTTCTTACTCGAGTTACAGTTGCTGGGCAGGTTAGATCAGATGCACCTGAGTTGCTGAGCTGATCCATAGCTTCAGCTTCAACTTCTGCCTGTTCCATGTTGCTCAAGTTGATCTATGAGTTGGAAAGGAAGTATGTAATTTTGGTGTTAGTGCAGCCAAAGTTATCAAATCACAAATGGGTGAAAACACAGCTAACAAAATGTCATGATCTTAAATCAAAAGAAACGTCATAAATTCTAGTTAGCCAGCCTGATATTTAACATCAAACGAGTGAAGCAAGATAGCTCCTCAGGAACCTGACTGTTAACAGTCTATACACAAACAAAATTGGATTCTCCCTTCCAAGCTCATCTGGACATTATTTTAAATGAAAAAAAAAAAACAAGGAACTAAGTAAGCAAGCACATACCCATGTTCACACATGCCAAGAAATCTGTTCACATCTTTCCTTCCCACTCACAAATAGGTTACTCAAGTGTAGGCATGGGCACCAGATATGGGTAAATGATCCGAAAGTCAGGGTGCGTTTTTCAGAGAAAATTTCCTAACTTTTAGTCCTTGAGCGTATAAGTGTTAACTCATGTTCAGCATGGATAAACATACATTAAGTTATTAACTAGACAGGGTAACTGTAACATCCAACTGAGACTTAACGATGAAGAACCCATTTTATAAATCTTACAGTATAGAGGAGCAAATTTAAGGAAGTTTTGACTTTTAAATGAAGTAAAACTTAGACATGCTGAAAAAATAGTATTATCAGTTACCTGTTACACCCCACCAAGATACACCAATAAAGAAGCCAATCTTTACACAACTCTTCGTCCAGTGTAAGGAAGAATTGGCAGGAAAATAAACAGAACTTCTAAACCTTCCCAAAACTTGTGCTGTAATCAAGTCAAGCTTTCACAAAAGACGGTTCTTTCAAAACTCCAAAGAGTCAACAAGAATGAAGCTTGTAGAAAGAATGTTGAGAAATACAAACGAGTTATAGTTTCTCTGTAACACTAACATAGCTGTGTACGACTGCTCCAACCATTCCAACGATCATAACAATAGATAAGTCTTCAAAACAACCTGCTGGCAAGGGCTTGGAACATCTAAACAGGAATCTAATAAGAGAGACACCCAGGTAATTACACGTGCATATCAAGCACACAGTAGTTTGGTCATAACTTCCTAACATGCTTCTCATATTTGGTTGTTATATTCATAGAACGTTAAGATACATAATCGGTACCTATATTAGCAGTTAACTAATTCAGAGTATAGCAGATAACACATATTGTTAAAATCAGACTTATATGGTTGCAAAAACCCCCGGGTTTGAAAACGAAAATTAAGGGGTTAGGGAGCTTACCTGAAACCGAAGCTACACCAAACTATTGTGTCGATATCTGACTTCTAAGCCGCTGAATCCAACAACAGCCAAACGAGCCCCAAATCCCAACCTTAACTCGACCCTTCTCCAGATGTTTCTCCCAAGAATTTCAAGGCCGAAGCAACACTGAACAGAAATCTCAGCCCCGAGGCTGATCTCCAACTTCCTTTTGTGCAAGATTTAGCACCCTGATTCACATCAAATTGAATCAATCCCAGGCGTTAAACCCACACTCGAGCAAACCTAGAAACAAAAGTGTGACTAAGCAAGGAGGGCCAGGAGGAGCCGAACAGATGACCTGGAAAGTTTTCTTTATACAAGGCCAAAATATACCTGTAGCCCCTGAACTCGGCCAACCATAACTCCTGCCCCCTGAACTTAGAAATCGGATAACTCTACCCTTGAATATGGTAAAGTAGGTCAATTGACCAGCACGTGCCATCATTGATCTTAAGATCTCTAAAGCTATTCTGTTAATTTTTCTGCCATCATTGATCTTAAGATCTTTAATGCTATTTTGTTAATTTTTCTAGCCTACTAAAATCATACATGAGAGTATCAAACACAAATTAAATTGGAATAAATAAAACATCTGACCTAATTTAGGCTTCATCAAGAAATACAACAAAAACAATATCGATGAATGTATTTTCTCCTTTATTCCAGCTAGTATCTCTTCCAATAGGTGAAAAACTTTTGCCCTAATGATTTTGTTAATAGAGGTACCTG
The DNA here is from genome assembly GCA_039654915.1 of Aquilaria yunnanensis. Classification (NCBI taxonomy): domain Eukaryota; kingdom Viridiplantae; phylum Streptophyta; class Magnoliopsida; order Malvales; family Thymelaeaceae; genus Aquilaria; species Aquilaria yunnanensis. The sequence goes on along the minus strand of CM077598.1, from coordinate 25,769,875 downwards.
GCATTTTTTTAATATAAAAGTTCATGGGCTTATCTATTATTGACCACATGGACTCTATTGACACACACTTAAATAAACTCACATCTTTTATCATATTAGGAGTCATTGGCTTGTTTTTATACCAATTACCTATGTGCTCTATATGTTTTATCTAACCAATTTTAATTTTCAATATGATAAAGTAAAAACACATACAATTAATATAGCCAACATACAAGAAAATTCCAACATTTTTCCACTTGGGCATATTGTTAATTATTTTGAAAGCAAAACCATTTTATCAGATTAAGACAATTGAAAAACTTTATGTGCATGCTATTTAAAAACAATCGATCATAAAATAACTCAAAATATCATTCCATCCAATAAGGTTATCAATGGCAAATTGTGGCAGCAACTATATTACTTAACAATGCAAGACCTTTTAGGGTCACACATACTAATATACTTCACCGATATGAACATGATGTGGAAGTGCGACAAGTGACAACAACCTTTACTTTATGATCTAATTGCGTTATTGTCCACTTGTCGATCTCACTAATTCCTTTCCTTAAGAAACAAAAAGCACACCTGTGAAATCTTTTATCTCTCTTTATTGAGATTGTATGTCTTTATAACTTTATACATCTGGAGATGACCTTTTATGTATCATATAAGACATACAACCATAAGGCCACAAACAATGACGCCTCCGGCCTTTGCTTAAGATTGATACTCAACTTAAGACTTTATAACATTTCATAATAAATAAGCTTTATGACTAAAAAACATCATTTATTATAAACTGTCTAAAAAAATTACATAATATTCAAATGTGTAATCAAAACAAAGTAATAAAGCAACTACATATGACTCCCACTAACCAAGTGCATCAAAGTATTCTACTAATCTCATATTAGTAACATGACCCCTAAAACTTTCAGGGCGAAGTCTTTTGGTTAGAGGATTAGCAATCATATACTCAGTCCTAATGTGCTCTATCACAATTTCACTTTTTCGTATTTGCTTCTTAACTGTCAAATATTTGACTTCCAAATGCTTAGCTCCAGAAATATTTCTATTATTCTTGCAAAACAGCACTACTGTAAAATTATCACAATACAATTGAATAAGCTTAGTGGTAGAATCCACAATATATATATATCAGTGATGAGATTCTACAGCCATGCGCTATGTGTGAAAGTTCCAAAACATGCTATGTATTTAGCATGTATGGTAGAATAGGTTACAAGTGTCTATTTGACACTTTTCCATAAAATTGCACCATCTGCTAATATGAAATGATACTCTGATGTGGGCTTTCTATCATTTTTGCAACCAACATAGTCAAAACCTGTAAAATCAATAAGCTCAAGTTTATCAACCCTTTTTTATATCTTAACATGTAGTATTTGGTTCATTTTAAGTATCTCAGTACTTTCTTTATAGCAACCCAATAGTCAAGCATAGGATGTGACAAGCATATTCCTATAAGACATACTGCAACGACAATGTCCGATCTAGTGCAAACCTTAGCATACATTAGGCTCCTAATAACACTAACATATGACACATTCTTCATGGATTATTTCTCATAATCATTCTTAGGACATTGTGTCAAGCTCCAGCTTTTACCTTTAGCAATTGGCATATTTTAAGATTTACAGTTTTACATATTAAATCACTTTAATATGTGTTCAATGTGTGATTTTTAGAGAAACTCAGCAAGTACTAAAATTTGTCCTTATGGATTTCAATTCCAAAAACAAAAGATGTTTCACCATGATCATTCATGTCAAATTGCTTAGACAAAAAGTGCTTAACCTCATGCAGCATGCCTAGGTCATTTGTTAGGAGCAAAATAACATCCATATAAATGACTAGAAAGATAATTTTGCTTCTACTAACCTTGTGATACATGCATCTCCATAAAACCAAATGAGGTGATTATCTCATCAAACTTTAGGTATCATTGACCGAAAGCTTGCTTTAGACCATAAATAGACTTTAACGGTCTACATATCATATGATCTTTACTAGCTACCTTAAAACTTTTAACTTGTTCTATATGAACTTATTATTTTAAGTTCCAATTTAGAAAGATGATTTTAATGCTCATCTAATGAAACTTCAAATCATAATGAGTTACAAGTGTCATAATGACTTGAAATGAAGCTTTAGAGGACACAGGAGAAAATAAATTAATGTAGTCAATTTCTTCTCTCTGAGTGTACTGTTTGACAATCAATCTGACTTTAAACCTCTCAATCTTTCCATTAGAGTCCCTTTTAGTCTTAAACACTCATTTATTACCAATAGGTTTATAGGTCTCAGGTAGATCAACAAGCTCCCACACTTGATTGTGTTGCATGGATTGTATCTCATCATTCATTACATCCCACCATAGATTTTTTTTAGGACTAAATACAGTTTAAAAAAAAAAAGTCACTAGATCGATGACATAATTAGTATCATAATCACTCTTACTAAAATAGACTACATAATTAGAAGATATAGTAGACCTTTTCTCCCTAATAGACCATCTAAATGGAATTTCTGTTCCTACATGTTGTGCCAGATAAACCTCTTTAACCAGTTGTTGTAGAGGTTCTTGCTCTAGAAGTTCTTCCTTTATTAGAGCAAACACAAGTAAAAAATATACGGTATCTTGCTGTATAAGTAAAGGAACACAAATTATACTAGTTTATATATCCTTTTTTATGGTCTTAGAGTGATAACTTTTATCGCCTACATTGTGCTCCAGAAATTTAGTTGTTTGTGATTCCACAATTCTAGAACATCAATTTTTACGATATAATCAACATCATTTAAAATGTTTAAGGTAACCAAAAAATCATTGATAAATAAAACAATGTTGCTATTTGTTTTCCATGGGACCATACAATATCACTTTAGTAGGATAACCCCAAACTCAAAAATGGTTCAAGTTAAGTTGCCTATTAATCCACAACTCAAAAAGCATTTCTTGCACTGCTTTACTGGGTATTCGATTGAGGATATACAAGACCGTTTTGATAGTCTCACCACAAAAAAAAGTTAAGCAAATTTGTCCTACTTTACATGCTCCTTATCATGTCATTTAAGTTGTGATTATGCCTTTCAACCACACCATTTTATTTAGGACTTTTTGGCACAATGAACTAAATCACTATTCTACAATTTTTTAAGTACATGGAAAATAGGCCCATAATTTGTTCATTGTCCCTAGATTTGCCATAATGCTCATCTCCTTAGTCAAATCTTACAATTTTGGTAACTTTTCCCAATTGTTTCTTAACTTCACTCTTAAAGATCTTGAACTTGTCAAAAGCTTCAAATTTTTTCTTAATCAAGTACAAGTAATTGTAATGGGAATAACCATCAATAAAAGTAATGAAATATTTGAAGTTACAAATTATATATGAGTATGGTCCACTTATATCAGTGTGAATTACTTCTAAGAGGTTCGAGTTACGTGTAGCTCCTTTTTTTAATCTTGGTCAACTTGCCTCTACAACAATGAATACATGTATCTAAGTCACTGAAGTCAAGAGTCGGTAAGATGTTTTCCTTTATCAACCTTTTTATTTTTTTTCCTAAAGTGTGGCCAAGTCTTTTATGCCATAACATGAAAGATTTTTTTCTTTATAAGAAGCCTTTTAGCAATAACTTTTGTAACATTATATGAGATAATATAGATATTTTTTGGAGTTAAACATGATTTATATAGGCCATATGACAAAGAACAACCACCAAAATATTTTGAGTTAAAGAGTAGTTTAACAAAACCATCATTAATTTCAAAAGCATAGCCATCATTGTCCAACATGGAAACTAAAACCAAATTCTATTTAAAAGATGGTATATATAATGTGTTATTCAAAATAAGTCTAAATTCAAAATCTAAATTTAGACAAACAACTTTTATGAACTCCACGTCCATTTCTTCCTTATTGTCAATAATGAGCATTGACTCATTTTTATTTGGTTTCCTCTTACTTATGAACCTCTATCAATTAAAAGTAATATAAATAGTTGTTTTACTATCTAGCCACCAATAATTGGATGAGACCATAACTAAGCTGGATTCATGTAAAACAAAAGCTAAAAAGTCATTATCTTTATGCTCATTCTTAGCTAACCAAGTTTTAAATTTAGGACAATTATTTTTAAAGTGACCTTATTTTCTATAAAAGAAACTTTTCTTTTATTTTTTCTCAATCACAACATTTGGACCACTCACTATTCTAGTCTGACCATTTGCCTAAGTCTAAACATTTTTATGAGCATTGGAATTCAGCTTCTTACCTTTTTTTCTTGTTATGCTTACCTGATACAAACAAGCCAGTTTGAGACTTATCACTCTTAAGCTTTTTCTCTTCAGTGACGCACTTGGTAATCAAGCCATTGATTGCCTAAGTCTCATCCTAAGAGTTATAAGTTATAATAAGAAGCCTATATTCCATATAAAGGGTATTTAGCGTTTGATGTATAATGCATGCAACAGGGATGACAATGTTGAACGCTTTAAGTCTACTCTGAATTTGAACCATCTCAATAATGTACTCTCTAATACCACTGACTCTATCATACCTCATAGGGTAAAATTCCTTTAAGAGGATACCTATCTCAATAATTGAGGACACTCTATACCTCTGAGACATAGTATTAAGGAAATATTTCGCTATATTACTTTTAGAAAGACTATTAAACAGGTGCTTAGAAATAAACCTTTTTATCAAAAGATAACACATGCGGTTTGATTTCTTCCAAATTGCATAAGCCATATTCTTCTTATCACTACTTGTGGCAATAATATCTATAGGCTTATAAGTGATCATGGCCAGATTTATATCTATCATCTTAAAAATAAATTTCACATCTTGCTTCCACTTTTTGAAGTTGAAATCAGTCAACAACTCAATAATATCCAACTTGTTGTTAACAGAAAAAAGTTAATTGAAGAGATCAAGTAAACCCAAACATCAATATTTTGTAAGGTAACGATGATACTTAAAACCACAAATAGTATCCACTTTGAGAATTCAAGCACCTTACCATGAAAACACATTTGGGCAGAATTCATAACATTTAATCTCAAATTCTCACATATAATGACAATTCAAGAAACTTGCTATCCTCACTAATATACCACTTTTGGGCATATAAACAATTTAAACAAGTCAATCTTCAATCATATGTGATATGTGTCTCATATCTAAACTTTATACATAGTCAACACCTTTGAGTCGAATAACTATGCATTTAATCCAAAGACATCCCAAATTATGTAAGAATGGAATTTTAGAAGGCCCATCCAATTGACCACTTTAGTGGCAACAATTCAATGGAACTTATAAAACCCTCTTATAATGGGATATTCCTTATGTTACCTTCCCAATAAACTATAATCACGAGGCTCAATTTCAATTTTTATATGACTTTCTCGTATGAAAGAATTGATTCATTTAAAATTTCTCCCTAATCATATGTTGCCGTAATTATTCGTGTCTTTTGATCTATTTAAAGAATCATTTATCATGCATATTCACTTTAATTTACCTTTAAGAAATACCATGACCATATGTGTCACTTCAATTAAAGTGACATTAACATTTATTGCAAGAAAATAAATTTTAGTGTGGTTTTAATTAAAGGTTTTGGGTCACTTTTATGAAATCAACAACTTCAGGGTTCATTATGAAAGTCCAGGGATTACAATACACAAAGAAGAAAAACTTAATGGCCAACAAATAATTTCGGCAATAATTTAGGACATAAATGATCAAGAACAAAGCTTAAGGCCTAACTCATCACAAAGACGAATCTTGGAGGACTCATGCAATCATTAAATCAAAAGTTAGGAAAACAATCTAAGTATTCTTCTCTGATTGGCGTTGTACACAACTTTCAACCCAATAGCAATTTTTTTTTTTCTCTTTTAATACACCACAGCAGATTTCAACCCCAAAAATTAGAATCAATAGGTATATATGATGAGTCGCCTTAATTTCCTGTCAATACCTAATGATGAAAAACCCGGGTAATCGTTCTAACAGCCTCCACCCCAACGATCCGCAACTAGGCATCACCGGAAATAGGTAGTAACCACCACGATCTCGATCAAGGTGCTTGACGCGACTACAAGATGATGTCACTCCCTTGTGATGCTTTATTGACAGAGCTATTTTAATCCTTAACATGTTTCTAAATCTATTTTCTTTGTTTTATTAGACAAACCAGTAAAACAACAGAAACTTATAAACAACAGCAAACAAGCATGCATCGATTGTAGAAAAATAAAATCCAATTGCATCATCAGAAGCTCATAATCCAATTAAACATGTATTTTATTATCATGTAACAAAGCTCTGATACTACATATTAATTTTTTTAGTCTACCAAGATTATACATGAGAGTATAGAACACAAAAATTAAATTGGAATAAATAAAACATCTGACCTGGTTTAGACTCCATCAATAAATGCAATGGAAACAAGATTGATGAATGTACAGGTCTTCTTCCTTATTCCAGTTGGCAACTCTTCTAATGAGTAAAATTTTTTTGTCCTAATGACTTGGCTAAGGGAGGGACCTAGTTTTTTTTTATTTATATAGAAGTTTATGGATCTATCTATTATTAGCTACATTAACTCTATTGATCCACACTTAAATAAACTCACATCTTTTATCATAATTGAAGTCATTAGCCAGTTTTTAGATCAATTACCATATAGGCTCTGTATGTTTTATCTGATCAATTTCAATTCTTAATCTGATAAAGTAAAAACACATATAATTAATATAGCTGACACACAAGAAAATTCCAACATATTCACATTTTGTTTTCTATGCCATGAGAAATGATAAAAGGAGAAAGAGCAGTACATCAAAAAATTTGCAAATTTGAACCCTAGGCACCACAAACCACTTATCTCACACATAAAAACACTATATTTCTTTTTAACTTTATCTCATCCCCGAGCTATAAAACAGCCAAAAACATCATTGGAAGTTGCCGGCCCTTCACTTGCTGCTCATCCAGTGGCAAAGCTAGAGTTTTGTCATTGAAGGGCCAACATGAAACCATTTTTTCTTAATGGGGAACTTATGAGTAAAAACTATTTAAGATATAACCCAAAAAAGATGCTTAAATATATTGTTTTCTAAAGAAACTTGATTTAAAGATATTGATAACCTACCAAAAGAGCATTACATTCAAATTCAAGATTATTTTTATTTAATCTTATAGACTTATTATAACTCTTAAGTAGTATTTAATTAGACAATGTAAGAAAAAATCAACAAACTACGTAAAAGATAGGAAAAGTATAAATTATATATTGAAATAGTATTCAATGATAGATCAATATAAATGCCTGACTTTTTTTTTTATAAAATGATACTTCACTCCAATTATCAGTAAATCAAATGACATCTTACAAACTAATGCCATGGAACACTAAAAAACTACATGGACATATAAATTGGCCAATAAAAAGTTATGCATCTTCACGACACTGAATAAAATAAAGAGAACCGGATCGAGCTGAAACCTTCTAGGTAAATCAGGATAATCGTATAAAAATAACTCATAAGTAGCTAAAAAAAACTAGATAAAGAAAAAAATAAATAAAAGAAATAACATATGGATATCTCAATCTATTATTCGTAAATGCCTCATCATTTAAATTTCAGTCACATTCTACACCTCACTTGATCTTCCCATAACCACTAGTTTAAAAATTGGGTTACCCAGATCTGTCTGTCTTAAAGCATCGGATGAACTAGATGGTGCTTCTATCGATGACGGTGATAAAATTTTGCGGATGAGAAAGAACGATAAAAGTAATTAAAAATAATTAGATTAAATAATGATAAAAATCAACCAGCTAGACTTAGATTGGTATCCAAACTTGGTCGGGTACATAGAGAACATATGAGAAAAAAATGATAGGAGGAGAGAAAAGATATGTGCAATTAGGTTTTTTTTAAATGCTTAACTTTTTGGATATCTATAGTAAATATTTTAATTATTTATTAATTGAATAAACTAATCAACCTAACCTTTAAAATATCCATTTCAAATTAGATAAATATTGTTTCTTAAAGATGTCTTTAACTATTTGGTTAAAATTATTTTCAATTTCATGGAAATTGCTCAAGCCCATAGACATTTGAACCTAATATCTCTTGATAACTTAGTAGACAATTCGTTAAGTTAACAAATTCTTTAATTTGTTAATGATAAACTTTTATAAGCATATGTTATATAATTTTGACTTCATTTGATTGTTTATTACTCAATCATTCTTATAAAATGACCTATTTGACTTTTCATTGTGTGTAAGAAAATTATTTTTTTAGTAGGTTTGCAAAAAAAAAAGTAAATTAGTAACAGTGATATTCTTCTTACTTGTTAAGGGAAAAAAGATAGGTAATTCGAGATCTTTAGAAAATTAAATAAATATCAGGTAAAACAAGATAAAGATGGTAAGAAAACTTTCAAAAGACAAATCACATTAGTGTACATTCTTTTTCTTTTGAATTTTTTGTTGTATTGAATTTTTTAATTCAATCAGTTATTTTTTTACTTTAAAAATCAACATGGAAATAGTATAAAAGTTGAGGGTTTATATAAAAATTTGACCTCAATATTCAACAAACCCTAAAAATTTAATTGAGATTGAGGGGGGGGGGGCATGGCCCTTCCAGGTTATATGGTGGCTCTGCTATTGTGCTCAATCTCTAATTTTCTCTTTCTTTACTAATTTCTTTGACTAGCAACAGTCACATTTTTAAGTTTGTAGGTATTGGCATCGGGCAAGGGCTTTATGGTGGTTAACAATGGTTGGGACCATTGTAGATTATTTATTTCTCATGCATTACTTTAGTCTCTAGCCTATTTATAATTTTTATTATATTCACAATGCTTGACTTATTTTTTTTTATTAATTTTAATAGTTAACCCAAACTACACAAAACACTTTTTATTTTGTTTTGTAATCATTTAGGTCCTTTTTTTTTTGCAATCATTTAAGTCCTAAATTTTGTTTTATAACCAGCCATGGTAAGTGATAAAATGAGCAAGAATAGTTGATCAAATAGATTTGGGAATTAGGGATCGTGGTTGGAAAATAGAGAGCAAACAATGTTATTAGATATATTGAGATCACATGGCAGAACATGCAAGTGAAAGTTGACTAACCCACTTTACTAAATTTAAGGACTAAGTTGCCATGAGTTCAAGTTCAAGGATGTGAAGTGTTCTGGTTTAATGATGAATTTAACCTTGAGTTTATAACATATAATTATCTAAAAGTTAGATACAATTCCCTAATCTCAACCACAATTGACAAATAGAAGCTTATAAATCTTCTTTAAAAAAGCTTCAAATTTTGTTTCTACACTTTATTTATACAAAAATTAGAAAATATTTTATTTTACATTAATTTTAACATATTATTGTGCATTATTTCCATACAAAGTGACTATTTGTCCAAATTATCAATTTATAAAAACTTTACACTTCAAGAAATCCAAAAAGTAACAACTGGTTTATTTTGCAAGTAGCCAACTACAACCAACCAATGTTTTATCATTGTAGAAAATCTTATATGGAGCACGTATGTCTTAAACTTTGTCATTTCAATAAAAATAGTCATGGATTCATTATTATAATTACACTAGTTGGTAAAAACTAAGATTGAACAAGATGTTGTAAATCATTAATACTATTTAAGAAAAGTGAAAAGTTATAAATATTTCTATATATTATGAAAATTAATGGGAGAGGGAGAGAGATAAACCACTAGTTATATTTTTATAATTATTAAAAATTGAAATTAAATAACATGAGAAAAATACAAGTAACTGGTGTTTTTGTAATACAAAAAAGGAATACAGTAAAAACTAAAAAGAGCACATAGAGAGAGTGCTAACATATAATGAGATTAAAGCCAGTGCAGATAAAATTATCACAAAAAATATAAATAAAAGGATAAGCATGAGTAAGGGTGTGGCCAAAAACCAAGTTTGGGACTAGTTGGTGGCCGCGGGTTGTTAACATGTGTAAAATTACAATTAATAATAGAAAAATATTAAATAATGTTACACATAAATTCATGAATTTGAAAGTTTACAATGAATAAGTTTAATTCAAAAATTTATAACTGAAAATCTAATATGATGCTTCTATAAAACCATATGTTCAAAATTATCAAATTCAAAATAAAAATACTTAAAAATCAAAATCAAACATCAACCTTTTGATGACAATATTGGAAATTAAACAATTATTTATTGTTTATTTAGAAAAATTATTCATTACTTTATGACAAAAAAAGTAGCTCATATAATTTAGGATGAAGAGAGTAACTTCTTACTTCTCTAACACTATTCAAACTTAAGAAAAATATGCACTTTTTAGATAAAAAATTTATAGGTTTGTTATTATTCTAAAAGTTAGCAAATATGATCTATATAAATAGATTTTTAAGTTTAACAGTTGGTTTAAAATAGTTTTTTTTTGTATTATTTTCATGCAACGTAAAAATAATGAAGTGTAATAGGTTTAAGAAGATTCTCCCTCATTATTTGTAAAGTATGTCCTATAAATTCAATATTAATAGTAGTCATTGGTAGGCTAAAAATAAGTATGTTCTATTAATTCAAAATTAATAAGAAGATTCTCCTTATTATTTGAACTAATTGAGAAGTTGAATAAGATGTTAGAAAGTAAATATTAATATTAATCATAATCATAAACTTAATTGATAAAAATGAAAATATATTATAGATTTTTAGAAATTATTAATAAATTTATACACATAGAAATTATTAGAAGCAAAAAATATATATTATATATTTACGAATAATTGAATTAGAGGTGGTATGAGATGAACCTTGTGATTGATTTGCATGATTTGCAAACCTTGTTGCGCAATCAACACATTTGACCTCACTAGCATAACATATGGAGTTACTATTAAATGACGAAGTGTAAGTTTTTTAAGATGAGCAACTGTAGATTAGGCCAAACCTTGGAAGGGTTTTTGTAAGTTTCTCTTTGTTTTTTTATAAAAGCCTAAAACATAGTTCATTATCAACTTCAAACTTTACAAATAAATACATAGTTCATTATCAACTTCAAACTTTACAAATAAATACTTAATTTTAATATTGTTACAATTTTATATCACATTAACCAGCCTTATCCCCACCCGTTAAAAACTATGCCCCTGAGTATGAACATCCTTCCATATTTACGCTTATTGGCCAAAAAAGGTCTCTCATTTAGTAAGGAATAGCTTACATAGGGTGTTTTGTTTAAGAATTCTCAAAATTCTTAGAAAACAAGATTGCAGTAAACGACATGTTTAATAATTAGTGTAAAAATGACCAAACTCACACATTTTTAAGTTCAGTGAAAATAGATAATATCTTTATAATGTAAACAAAACAAGATTATGAAAATTTGAATTTAATTACTTTATATACAGATAATGCATAATAATATATTAAATGAATGTAAAAATAAACTAGCACAATATTTTTTTTAACACGCATGACAAGAAAAAAGGATACTAATAGTTGAGGCTGAGGTGTTAAGCTAATGAACGACCTATTTTATAGAGGTGGAAACAAGTAGAGTTGAGTTTGAATATCCTAGACTCGAAGCATGAGCTCAAGCTCACCAAGCTTAGTAAAAGGGGCTAGAAGATCAGCTTGAAAAGGCTCAAGCTTGGCTTAATGGTTAGATAAGTTTGAAGCTTGACTTAGATGATGGAGTTAAATGCAAGCTCTATTAAAGTTCATTTTGCTTTATAAGAGCTCGAGTAGGATTGTAGGAATTAGAGTATTATTTATTTTATTAAATTAATTATATTATGTTAATATTATATTGGACTCCTTAAGCTTGATAAAAATTCAAGTTGCATAATATTGGGGCTTAAACTCGATTCATTAAGAATTCAAATATAAAATGTGGTTCAAAATTCGTGCTTGAAGCTCATAAAGCTTAATTTGTTAATAAAAAGATCAAGTTAGAGTTTGAACTGTTCAATAAAGGCTAAGCTCGTTTGCACACATATGAACGTCTAGTTTGGTGAGCAGTTAATAAATGCTCACATATCCGTGGAGCACAACTGGATAAACTTGGATACAAATGTTAAGGTAGCATTTGGATGTGGAAAATAGTTTTCCTTTTCCTTTTATGTTATCTGTTTTCATTTTCCATGTATAATTTTCCAAAATGTGTTTTTGAAAACATATTTAGTTGTTTTAAATTAAGTAAAGATGATTATACATATATGCACTACATTAGAAAGTTCAGTGCCTTAGTTGAAGGTTGAAGGAAAGTTTTTGCACTATAGTAGAGATTTTCCTAAATCTATCTGCTTCAAAAGTAAAACAAAAAATTGTTAAAGTCAGCCCCCAACTTTTTATTATCTGCGGCTTAGGCTCCAACTTTTCTATTCCTTATGTCTACACCACATTTTTTATCATTACCAAATACTTGACATCCCAGCACTGGTACTATATTCCACCACCATATTGCTTATTGCTAAGTCACATATGAATACCGGTACTTTTCGGCGAATCTGTCATTGATAATTGTTGACATAGTTCAAAGGAAGAAGAGAAGCTCAATCCCAAGCCCTATATTCTACTGTTGGTGGGGCTGTGGGGATGAGGTCGTTGGTTGAGTGGTGATGGTAAGGGAGATGTGGCGATGGCAAAAAAAGGCACGACAACTCTAGAATGTACAAAAGTCAGATCGAGATCGAGATTAAGAGTGAGAGAGAGATTGACGACAAGGATGTTGTTTAGGTGGTGACAGCAAGGGAGAAGTTGACTAGTGGGTGGCAGCAACGCGGAAGTGGCGATGGCAAAAAGAGGATGCACAATGCCGAATGTGAAAAATTTTGAGATTGATAGATAGACGAAGATGTAAGAAAGAGGTTAGAAAATTGAGAAAATAAGAAAAAAATATGTTTTTCAAATCTCCATAAAAATGAAAAATTATTTTTTAAGAAAACTGAAAAAGAAAATTACCTAAGTGAACAAGTTTTCTTTTTATTTTCAAGTTTTTAGAAAAATTTTCAGAAAAATAAAATTTTTTTTGAAACTAAATAGGGCCTAAGAGTTTGTAGGCCATACAAGTTGGATCCGAAGATAAGAAGCGCTCTGGACTTAGTTGGATTTTGTTCCAGATGGCCCATACCCATATAAAGCTAAGTCAACAATTTCCGCTGACTTAACTTTGCGTCCCAAAATTTTTAAAAACCAAACGGCGTTCAGACGGAAGGTTGATGGCACGCCATGCTCCATCGGTGGTACGATGCACCCGCGCACAGCGGAAAACCCTAGCGGCTCCACCGCTGGTATAAAGCCACTACTTCCTTCGCCTTCTCCTAAACCCTACGGCAGAAAATATCTTCACCATTAGGGTTTTGCGCTTTCGCAGGACCAGCAGTTCTCCTCAAGTGACTCATTGATCTTCTTATTCTTCTTCTGTCCTCCTTCTCATGGCCAAGTCCAGCAAGAAATCAGCAGCCAAAGTACTTCTCTCGGATTATTTCTGTCTAATTTTGTTCGATTTTCACATTCCATGTATTTTCGCTGACATGGTTTGTTTAATCGTGTTTGGCTCTGTCTTCAAAACAGCTTGAAGGAGCTCCTGCTTTGGATCCACCCAAGTCTGCGAAGAAAGGTAAAAATCGTTCTAATGTATTATGTTCATTTTTGTGCTGTTATTGTTTTTTATCTGGTGGCATGGTGTTTCATTCTTTCTATTTATCATCGGAGTTAAAAAAAAGGTTTTAATTTCCAGGAACTATTTTTTTAGTGGTTTGGAGCGATCTACTGTCTGTGTAGTTTAGAATTTTTGCATTGGTTGTTTTACCTGCTGTCCAAAAGCCACTGCCCTCATTTGTCAGTGAATGCGACTTTCGATATATTATTGCTGGTCTTTGAAGTGGTGGTCGTTGAAATAAACAGGTAAGCGTGACGCTGATGATTCAGTGGACAAAAATGTGTCTGTTAAAAAGCAGAAGAAAAATGATGGGGTAGCCCAAGCTGTCCAGAAGGAGAAGGTCAAAGTTAAGAAGCAGAAAAAGAAGCAAGACTCATCTGCTAGCTCAGACTCGTCCTCTGATTCTGACAATGATAATAAGGTAAGCGAGTGTCAATAGTTTGCTCTCTGATTTAATATTTCATATGTGCTGTGAACGGGTCACTTTGTGCACACACACACACACACATATATATATAACAAATGGCTTTTGTTTAGGTGTCTAATTTACCCAAGAAGCAGGCTGTTCCTGTGAAAAATGGCAATTTGGCTGCGCCTCCCAAAAAAGGAAAACAGCCTAGTAGCTCGGAGTCTGGAGAATCTAGTGATGATTCCTCTTCAGAAGTGAGCCTGAGCATTTTTACCTATTTTGATAGCCCACTAGGTTTCTTGCCTATATAGGTACGGTATTAGACTGTCATTTTTTTTTTCGCAGGAAGATGCAGCTAAAAATACGAGACCAGCAGGAAAAAATGGTCCTTTTGGATATTCAGCCAAGAAAGGGAAGCCTGATGGTAGCAGTTCAGATTCTTCTCATGATTCCGATTCTGATGAGGATACTGTGAGTCTCTGTGAACTTTATGCAGTTTTTTTAACCTATTTTTGATACTCCAATAGTTTCTTTTTACGTAGATATATATTACTAAACTGACATTTTTTGCAGGAAGATGCAGCTAAAAATAAGAAACCAGTTGGAAAAACTGGCCCTATCGGAGTTTCAGTCAATAAAGGGAAGCCTGATGGTAGTAGTTCAAATTCTTCTGATGATGATTCTGATTCTGATGAGGATACTGTGAGTCTCTGTAAACTGTATGCAGGTTTTGGGAAACACTGTCTTGCACATATTTACTGGTTTGAATTGTATTATTGTGTAACAGAAACCTGCTGTTCAGAAAAGGCAAGTTACACTGACTAAGAATTTAGCAGTAAAGAAGGATGACACTTCTAGCGGTTCTGATTCTTCAGAGGATAAGGAGGTTGTTTACTGTATGCAAGAATGATTTCTTTTATTTAAGTTCCTTTAACGCCATTTTGACATTTTTCCTAAAAAAAATTTTTAGGACGTGAAGAAGGTACCCACTTCAGCTAGAAAACAGCCTCAAAATATCTCTGAGTCGGACAGTAGCTCTGATGAAGAGGAGGTGAGTATTTAAATGTTGATCTAGGGCTCATCTAACTGAATTCCATATCTTGAATGCTTTTTGGTTAAGATATTTGAATGTTAGCAGGAGGCCTCCAAGCCTAGTTCACAAGTGAAGAATGTAGCTGCTGTCCCATTAAATAAGTCTGAAGAAACTGATAGCTCATCTGATGAAGAAACTGATAGCTCTTCTGATGAGGTAATGGGTTAACAAATTGTTAATTTTTTCTTCAGAAATATATATTCTATCATTTGACTGAGTAAGATCCCTGTGATTCATCGCTTGCTTTTGAATCTGTTAGTTTTTCAATTATGGTGATTCTAGTCAGTTCTATGAAATGTACGTTTGAAGCTCTTATTGAAGTTCCATCTAGGAGCTGTATTATAGTCCCATTTAGGAGGTGCATGAATAGTACTAGAGTAGAGAAATTTGGATGAGTTTTTGTTCGAGGTTTGATTTTTCTCATTTGGTTTGCAGGACACTAAAAAGACAGTCAAACATCCTGTGGCTAAGACTGCCCCTACCAAAGCTAAAGAGGAGAGCTCGAGTTCTGATGATAGTTCTTCAGAGTCTGATGAAGATGAGGTTGTCTTTTTTGTCTAGATGTGGATATAGCTGTATGAGTTTCTTGTTTTAATTGGGGATTTCTTTTCACTTTAGCCTGTGAAGAAAGTAATGGTTCCAGCACAAAAGAAAGCAGATGCTGATAGCAGTTCAGAAGATTCAGATGATAGCAATTCTGAGGAAGAGGTTTACTTCCCCCTATAGACTTTGTTTTCAGTTGAAGCATTTAAGTAACAGTGTTCACTTTATTCTTGCTTGTTGATAAATTACATATAGTGTTCCTTTTTTTGGAATTTTTCTGGTAGTCCTCTTAATTTCATAAAATTCCTCCAGGCTCCTGCCAAGACAGCAGCAACACCAAAGAGGCCAATTACCACAACTGCTGTGAAGGAGTCCAAAAAGGTTAGAGCTTGAATCACTGTACTGACACTTTGTTTCCTTCTTGATATTCCTGCTTGATAGTCCTGTAATATGCTTGCTTTTTGTTAGAATTAATTTTTAGGAGTATGTTCCTATGTCAGTATCCATTATATTTATCTCTTCTTCCCAAATATCTTGGAACATTTTTCACTTCTAGAGTTTTCCATTTTCCTTTTATCAAGGGAAAATTTGGAGAAAGTATGCAAGTCATGGATTTTATTCGAATTTGTTGCAGGAAAGTGATGATAGTGAAGAGGATAGTGAAGAGGAAAGTGAGGAGGAAAGTGATGATGAACAGCCTGCAAGTAAGAAGGTAAAGTCATTATTTTTGTTCTTGATTGCTGAGAGGTTATTTTTGGCCCTTCTTTGGCCTGGTATTTAGCTGTGTTTTCTGTGTGATATGTTCCAGGTGAAAGTTGCTTCTAATGGCACCAATAAAGCAAATGCTGGGGACAGTAGCAGTGGAGAGGATGAATCATCTGATGTTGAAAGTGATGATGAGCCTGCCAAGAGGTCAAAGAAAGTAAGAATTTATGATGATTTACGCCTTTGTTTCTGTTTCTGTTCTTGAGTGATTTCTGGTTTTTATTTTGTCGTAACATGTTCTATTTTCTTATCCTGTTGGAAATAGAATACTGATGTAGATATGGCGGATGCCAGCACCCCTCATACTGCTGCCAAACAGGCCTTTGCTAAATCTGGAAAGAAAGCGGTAATTGATACAGTCTTCCTGGTCTCATTAATCATCTTTCATGCTCCAGTAGTTTTTTTTTTCTTTTAATTTATATCTGGCAGTTTTTTGGTGGTTGTAGCACTACTATTCCCTTCACCCAAGGGAGAGTGTTTTTTGTTGTTTGTAATTTCTGATATTTTCCTTTTTAGAAGCCTAAAACTGACAATAGCTCTCTGCAGCAGCAAACTCCAGTAACCCCGCAAA
The DNA here is from genome assembly GCA_039654915.1 of Aquilaria yunnanensis. Classification (NCBI taxonomy): domain Eukaryota; kingdom Viridiplantae; phylum Streptophyta; class Magnoliopsida; order Malvales; family Thymelaeaceae; genus Aquilaria; species Aquilaria yunnanensis. The sequence continues at coordinate 25,752,755 of CM077598.1, read as the reverse complement.
TGCAGAATGCAGAATCAAAGACACTCTTTGTTGGCAACTTGCCCTTTCAAATTGAACAATCTGATGTGTATGTATAATTCTCTTCTTCTTCTTTAGAGCAATAAATGGCTTTGTTTAGGTGACATTGTTCTTGCTGCAGGGAAAATTTTTTCAAAGATGTGGGTGAGATTGTAGATGTCCGTTTTTCTTGTGATCCTGAAGGAAATTTTAAGGGCTTTGGACATGTCGAGTTTGCAACAGTAGAAGCTGCTAAAAAGGCATGATTTTTCCCAAACTAGTTGCGTAAACCAAATCCATCATATTTTCTAGTTGAAACGTAAACACATTTCTAGTTTTAAGGTTCATCTTTGTAATTATTTAATATTAAAGCTGTTTTCATGCAATTAATTGGGTTTCTAGCCTTGCCAAGTATGTTTTACAGATTTGATATTGTTATCTGGCGTATGATTTTTTTATTGTACTATTGATAGGCTCTAGAGCTGAATGGTATGAGTCTGAACGGACGTGGATTAAGGCTTGATTTGGCTCGTGAACGGGGCTCGTACACACCATATGGCGGGTTTGTGCTTTTAACATGATGGGATGTGTTTCAATTTCCATTACACTAATGAGTGCTTGATACCTAACTCTGTAGTCTTAACTGTTTACAGTAAAGAAGGTGGTTCATTTGGCGGGAGGGAAAGAGTTCAGTCCCAAACTGTGTATGTGAGAGGGTTTGATCAGTCTCTTGGCGAGGATGAGGTATATGTAGCTCCCTTATAATATGCATTTTTTTTTCTTCCATCTGTTTCCTGCCCGAACCTGTGGATATTCAGGCTTAATGCTCTCTATTGAATTATGCAGATTAGGAAGGCCTTGGAGGAACATTTTGGGGCTTGTGGCTCACTGTCTAGGGTGGCAATTCCAACTGACCGTGAAACGGGTCATGTTAAGGGGTATGTTTTCATCATCAGAGATTATGATTTTGTTCAAACCTGATTGAGTTATTTTGTTCAAGATCATGAGCTATTTCAATCAATCTTTCTAGGTTCATCTCACCATGCATCTTTCTTTGGAATGCCTACAGATTTGCATACTTGGATTTTCAGGATACAGAAAGTTTCAATAACGCCCTGGAACTAAATGGTGTTGAATTGAAAAATAATTATTTGACTGTTGAAGAGGCAAAACCAAGAGAACCTCGTTCTGGTCCTGGTAGTGGAGGTGACCGAGGAAGAGGTCGGAGAGGTGGTTTTGGTGGAAGAAGCGGTGACAGGAATAGTGGCGGAAGAGGTGATTTTGGAGGTCGAGGTGGTGGTCGTGGCCGTGGCCGAGGCCGAGGACGCGGGACACCCAATAAACCTAGCATGGCCACTGCTGGAACAGGTACTTAATTACCGTGTCTACCAAAGAAATGTTCTGCATGGAGCAACAGTAGAAATGCGTTTATAGGGCGTATTCTGAAGCTGTTTTTATGATGTAGGAAAAAAGACAACATTTGCAGATGAGGACTAGCCGAGGAAGGCAGACGGGAAGAGGGTTTAGATCTGTTGCCTGTTGCATTTTGGACGACGAAGTTATGGTTTCCTTTTATTCGACTTGTTTACTTAGATTGACCTCCCAAAATTTTGGTTGACAATGCTCTTTTAGCAGTTTGGTAATTTAATAGAAATGTGTCGTGCTGTCGAGAGTATCGCATCTCGTTAAATAACCTAAAATTATGAATGATTTTGTTGTATTAATTGAACTTGATGGGCATTCTCGTTTCTGTTTCTCTCTAAGAGTGACCTATCGGTCCAAAAGTGATGTTCTGTCGTCTCTCTGCGTTTGCAATTTGCAAAGAATCTCGGATGTTTCAAGTTGAGCAGCAGCCTGGAGAAAGCCTAGATGTGGATGGAAGGGCTCGCTGACTGCAAATTGTTATTTTTTAATTCATTTACTTGTACGGCGGAAATGGTTGACAGGCTACATTAGAATTTCCGACAGGAATTTTTCAAGGCCTGTGGAAGTTCCAACTTCCAACAAGTTAAGCTGTTTAGAAAAGCATACAAATTTTTCCAGCAATCTGCCGTTGAAAGATTTTGTGGAGACCTTGGGGCTGAGTGGTATCCAAATGACAGGTGCTGGGATTAAAGCTGTAATTTTTTGGCCAAGTACAAATACCTATTTATCTGTTACTCTTCACCTTCCACGCTTCTTTTCTCTAACTCAAACTGCTTGGTTTCTAGGCTTGGTGGGGGCACCACTGCACCGGGTTCCCAGAACATCAATTTTTTCTTGTCATTGATAATTGATTGTCTTTTACCTCTTCTTCAACTTTCTTTAAAGCCATTTTTTGGAAAACTCATATATCCTTTGTTAGTCGAACTTCAAAGTTTCGGTTTGAGGTTTTTTATTCCAGAAATTTGATATATTTACATGGTTTTGATCCTCTTTTTCTTTTCTTTAATTTCTTCTAAAGCCATTTCTTTAAGATTTCAACCGATTTTCATAAATTAGGATTTGAAATTTTAGAGCCCATTTTTTTTTTCCATTTCTGGGTTTGGGTTGGTTTTTGGCTTGGTTCCTTTGGAGACTTATGTTTCTGGGAAGGAGACACGTGGAATGCCTCCATCGGTGTCAGGTAGTCTGCTGCCGAAGCAGTGCGTGGTCGCCACTCCCCTCCATCAGAAGCTAACCGTTGATATAGAAGGTCTATTCTCATTCTTTTTCTATTTTCCTTTTGAATTCACTTGTTAATTTCGAGTTCTGACCTGTTTTGTTTGTGTTTCTCTGCATGACGTTTTAGGATTCTGAAATAAATGAGCAAGCGGATGCAATTTTTTGATTTAGGTATATCCTCTCTTTTTCTTTTTATTCTAATGCCTAATTTGTACGAATTTGTATGTAACTTTTGTGCTGCAGCCAAGTTCTAACCATTTCGCCAGGAGCTCGATGCCATGTGCCTGTTCGAGGCTTACATATTTCACTTTTAGTTGACTTATTTGTAAAAGGCTACTTTACATTATAATTATGTTTACATTTTTGTAATTCTATTTATAGTTTTATAATTTAGTTGACTTCTATTGCATCGCGATGGCGCTGGATGGATAAAAAATTTATTTTTTTCAACAAAAAGATATTTCCAACGGCTGTGGCTGGGACTTTATAAATTTTTGTGGTATGAAGACCATTTTCAACGGCCCAAGCTGCTGAAATCATCCTTGGGTTCTTCCAACAGCCCTAGACGTTGCTAAATTCTGACTGCTCATATATTGTCCTTACCAACGGCTCATCTGTTGGAACTTCCAACCGCTGCAGCCATTAAATTTTTTTTTAACGGCTCATATCCATCGACTACGTGTTCGAAATTTGCTGAAAGCTCAAGACATTGCAGTAACCAAATGCCCTCATTCCAACGGCGGCATGACGGAATTTCCAAAAGTTAAACGAAATATGGAATGAAAATCTTTCCGGTGCGTTGATGTCCGACATGCATGTTTTTAAAAACTGAGAAAATGACAATTTTTTAGTAGTGTATTCCAAATCAATCGTTAATTGGACATCTTTAGTCTTTCCCAAAGCCGCCCTTTGGTTTTAATCCACCCCACCCATTTGGTTGATTTTCCAATGAAAAAACGAATAAGAAAGAAAATAGAAGTTGCTAACTGAAAATGATTTTGTTGTAATCAATTGAAATCAATATTAATAATATAGTAAATCGGTGGGCACGGGTCATCAAAGCGACCTTAATCAGTAAATTTCCTCTCCTTTTATGGAATCGTTGATACATATATACGATTCCTTCGGATGAAGGAGGTGAGAAACAGATAGCTTTGGTCTCGTTAATTTCTGTTTTGTCGAAAAGTAACTTGTCGGTCCAAAAATGATGCTCTCTCGTGTCGGTGCGTTTGCAAAGAATCACGGGTTTTGTTTCAAGTTGGGGAGCAGCCTAGGGAAATACTCGATGAAGATAACAAGATTTGCTGACTGCAAATTAATTGTTCAGAATGATTTTTTAATTCAATTGCTCGTACTTGCGAAATGGTTGACAAAATACAGTATACACTTTTTGGACTCAGTTGCTCGTCCTGGAGATGGATGCTGATTTACGGATGGGTCATATTTAATGGTAGCCAAGGATTGAAACTTTTGCCTGGGGGCCTCCTTGAACGTAAACGAAGCTGCACTCAGAATCTGGGTTAAGAGATTTGAGCCAACTTGGGAGCGCATAAGTGTTCTTTTCAGCTGTTGGAGAAAGACCCCAGATCGGGCCCGAAAGATCTTCAATCGCCAACTTGAGCCCTGTGATGGGCTTGATCGATACGTTCTTGATTATCACCTTGTGCCGGTAGAAAGTGGTTGTCCCAACTGTCCACGTTTTTGTAATCGAATGAATCAACTCCACCGGACTTCTTCCTGCATGGGCAACAGAATAAGATAAAATAAATGTCTTGAAATTTAACGTTTTGGGACTGTCTTAATCATTGCTTTGGCTATTTTCCACTCACCTGACAAAGGCTCTCCGCCTGGCTTTGCTGTTTCCTGGACATAGGAACCTGAAACAACAGAAGCGGTCAGTTGTTCAGTCTCTGCCCGTATAATATCTAACCATGTAATAGGCAGAGGAGAGTGATGCTCACTTGGTTGTGGCCGACTTTGGTAGGAGCCTTGGGTTCCATATAGGCTGTGCAGTTTAGAGAAGAGGCCTACGAGAGGAGCAGAGCCAGATAGGGTTGGCTCAGTCTGTTCATAGTTGGAGCGGTCATCGTTGAAGTTGTCATTCTGATCAGGGCCTCCCACAAGGGCACCATATATAGCGTTTGGATTTGCATCTGGCCGACGATACCATGTCTCAAAACCTTGAACGCAGCCCACTGCAGAGTGCAAGGTGAAGACGGAGGCGATTGAGGAGCCCCTGTGGTGGACGTGGATTGGGTACTTGTGCCCGTATCCAACTAAGTAACTCGTCGACTTGGGGTTCATGCCCAGTATGTAGTCAGCCTGTGGGTATGAAATTCCACAGCTACTGATTATTAGCAAAAATCTCTGGTGTTAATGATTCAAGTGTTGTTTGCAGGGAAAAGGACTTGCCTGGGACTTGGCAAAGCTAAGAAGCTCTTGAGGTTGAATTTGGCCGTCCGGGCAAGTAAGTGCAGCGTTAGATAGAGACAGATAATCAGAATACACAGCGAGAAGAAAAGCAGCGGCAGAGGCATATTGCAGGTTGTTCCATTCGCGCACATACATCAAACCACCTGCAGGAAAGAGAAAATAGTCGAAATGAAACCCATCAGATATCAGGAGAGGCGTGAGCAGAGGTATATATTTGGCTAACCTGGAGTCTTGTAAATGTTGTAACCGTCATTCTTTTGCAAGCAAGCACAGGCAAAGTAATCTGCTTTCGCCTGATATTGCTTCAGTGTAGAAGCGTATGCGCCGGCTTTTCCCTCCATCAGCACCTGAAAAATCAGATTGCGGCTATCTTCAGTACAATTGGATGCCATTTTATAGTTATCATCAAAGACCCAACTTGTTTGGTCCGTTTATCAGAATAAGCTTGTGTTCTGGTCACCTTAGAAAGGAGGATCTGAACACCGGCATATTTGTTGTCCCAAGAGAACTCTTTAACGGCCCATCCTGTCCCTCCCATGTAGACGGCATTGTCCACCGCATACTTCAAGTAGTATTCGTCTCCCGTAGCATGGAACAGCCACACGGCAGCCCATAGCAACTCATCCTTCACCCCAGAAAACAAGAGAGATAAATAACATTCGAGAAAAGTTCATATAAATGGCTCATGGCTGACTAAAAATACCGTTCCCAAGCAAAAGCTTAGGTGACTATTTTTCTGCAGACTTGTGCTACTTCTTACTTACCGAGTAACCGGAAGAAGTATAGAATTGCTTGGCACATTCAATGGAGTCATCATATAGCCCTCTGAATTTATCCGCAAATGAGAAAATCTGCGACACATTGACAGCTCCAATATCAACCAAACAGTAATAATTTTCCCAAAAAAGAGAGGAAATAAAAAAACAGAGAAGGCGATTGTTACTAATCAAACTCCAAAAGTATATGATTGCTTGATAAGTTAACTAATCACCTGTTTGGCGTGGACAAGAAGAAGATTTGAGTAGGAAGAATTGTAAGGCTTGAAAGCTATGGAAGCGGCCGCCAAGGCAGCAGCTGTTTCACCGGCAAGGTCGGAACCAGGATGATCCTGGTCGAGCTTGTATGCTGTTCTTGGAGTTGTCATGTCTTCCGCTCTCTCCCAACAGTAATGATCTGTGTCTCCGTCACCAACCTGCAGCCACATTTTCCACACCAGTCACACCCATCAGTGAACTTGATGCTTAACTCGACCGCTGAGTAAAGTAGGTGACCAAATTAAGATTAATGTTCCTTATCTGTAATTAACTAGCTGGATCGTCATTACCTGTCCCCAAAGGACATCTGGTTGCGTATGTGCCTTGAGAAAGTAATCGGTTCCCCATCTAATTGCCCACAAAGCGTGTCCCATTTGGTCTAAGCTTGTTATCTCTTTTCTGTACTCTATTGTTCCCCACGAAAGCATTGTTACACTGAAGGCCATGGGCAAACCAAATTTCACATGGTCCCCTGCATCAAAGTATCCACCCACCAAATCCACCTGCATGAATCATTCTAAAATAAATCAAAAAACGAACATGGATTATAACTAAGCATCATCAAACTGTAAGTTCAATTAACTGTTAAACATTCATATCGACACAATGTGTTCGTAGACAAGTATGGTAGCCATGTTTTAGTATCACGAACCCCTTGAAGAAAACCATCCTTGAGTGCTGAGTCACCACGCCATTTGACGCGCTGGGCAGCGGGAAGCTTGCCGGACCTCTGTGCCTCGAAGAACATGAAGGTTTTGTCTAGGGCGTCGCCATAGTTGAAGTAACTGTTATATACATCAGTTGCTGCAACAAGTGTTGCTCCCGTTAAAAGGAATGAACACAAAATGAAACCAACGTAGTTGAACACCATGATGAAAGTGTTGTTATTGCTTAGCTCGTTAGCTTCTGTACAATGCATGTATGTTTGAGTTGATAAACTGCGGGTCCATCATATATTGGGAGCAAGAGGGAATTGGAAGAAGAAAAGGTCTGAAATTTGGTGGGATAATTAATCGATGACTAACTAATTACGAAGATAGTTTTGTTTGAAGCCCTCACGTTCCAACGCTAGAGACCAAGTAGAGCGCCTCACGTCGTGTCGTTGCACGTTGACAATAAACAAACTTGGTCGACTGAATATTGCATCCCGACCGTCCACCACACTTTTAGATAACAACCGCTGTCAAAAAAAGCCCAAGTTTAAGTAGCCCAGTTATTATGATTCATATAAGGAAATTTCCAGACAATAAATATGTCCTTTCCGACGCAATGTACACAAAAATGGATACAAAAACTTCACGAATTATATATGAAGATTGTCAAATATAATTTCTCTTGAACTCAAATAATAACGAAAGAACCTAGAGACAAAAATTTCCAGTTTTGAAGAAGCAATTCGATTTTGTTGTGGATTATGGTCTACTTTAAACTTAACTGAGAATGAAAATTAAACTCAATTCCCAGCACGACGTTTTCTGACCAATAAGAGATACTAACAAAAATTCTTAGGTGTGCCATGTCTCTGCATATAAATATAAATGTTTATAGATGAAACCATGGTATTGACACTAGTCTCAGAAAATGTTGTAGTAATAAACCATACCTACACCCAATTGAATACTAAAACAAACATAAAAATTTATACGATCACATATTAAGGTCAACTTCACATACTATAAAAAAAACTTCCGTTCGATTAGCTGACTCATGTATGTATTTGTGCAAGTACAGTATGTATATATCCATTCAAAGTTCGGCCAAATAGCAAAATTCAATAAACATCTTGATCCAATCATGTTGCCAACACACACACACACACACACCCAAATACCCAAGAACAGAGAGCCGAGTACCCCCACCCGCCAGCGAAACCATTAATACCTTCTCTTGACTGTGTGTAAACCAAACATTGCTCACGCTTCAGCCAGTCACGTAATTCTCTAACGAACAATCCTACACATGTTGCTGCCAGCATTAAGGCACTACTTTTGCCCGTGAAACACCAGGCGCCAATGTGGATTAGAAGATCTACATCATGACGTAGGAATATCTAATAGGTAATTTTTTTTTATTATTTCAATTGAACAAGTTTGAGCCGAGTTTGGGTATTTTTTTACTTTTGTGCTCATTGGGTATGAATAGAGTACGGGTTTAGTACCGAACCCCTACCCGCATATTTTACATAGCATATAATTATCTAAAATATTATATATATTATATATACATTCTAAGTTCTAGTCCTACACAACTCAAATATATGCTCCCGCCATCCCCCATTCTTTCCAGCATTTTCTTTTTTGGGTCATCTCAAGTTTTTTTAAACATTTTCTTATTTAGTAAACTTTTCTCATCTCATTTACCATTATATCCCAATTTTAACTCATCTCTCTCTCTCTCTCTCTCTCTCTCTCTCTCTCTCTCTCTTCACCATTTCATCTTTGCTCTCATTTTTTCTTTCATCCAACTGCAATTTTGGAGGCGATCAATGGCAGAGATAGGCGATGGGGTGATGGATGGTGATTCAACAATGATAGGCAATGAGGCAACAGCAGATCGAGGCAAATCGTTGCCTTCCCCTGCCTTCTGTTGCTCCAATTGACTGATTCACGTCGTAACAGGGACTAGGACATGAACTAGAACCGAAACGGAGATAAAGATAGATATGGCAAAAAATATGAAGGCTCAAAACGGTAGAGAAGACAAAGGACAAAACTAAGAACAATGGTTAAAAGTAAGGTTGCCTTAAATTTCATACCAAATCAAAACGTTTCAAACTAGCACAAAAGGAGTGGTATAATTCTAACATAATAAACCCTAAAATTTATAATCGTATGACTAAGCTACTTTGATTTCAATTATATTGTATATTTAAACATGTTATATTTTTTTAGTATCAATTTTATATTATGTAATCACTTCTGCAGGTATGGCGAATACAATACCTAACCCTACCCACCCCAATATAGGAAAAGTCTAAGCCAAAAAATCCGATCCGATGTAGGTAGCGGGAAGGATTTGGGATTATAGGTAGAGCTTGAGAATCACCACCCTCCCCAAACTCGACTGTCGACATCCCTAGTCACAAGCAAAAATATCAGCCACCATTTCTTTACCCCATCCTCTACACTGAGAAAGAAACCAAGTTGAAGAGGCGATTGAGAGAGAGCATTCAAAAAATCTTCTATAGCAACATTGGCAGTCAAATCATCTGTACATGACATTTTTAGTCTTGCATTAGCTTATACTCCTTACAAATCTGCAAAATAGTTGGTATTGGAACCCCAAACCCCTCCTGATATAATATAAAAATCTCACAATATCAATTTGTGTAAGGTCCAGAAGGCATATGATATCTGTCATTGGTGGGCCCCATGCCCCGGTTTCCTTCCTTCTTTCTTACCATTCCTGCTTCCGCCAGAGAGAGTTGCCTGGCTCAAACTTGCAAAACAATACACAGGCAACACCAGGAGATGACTTTGGAAGAACTCACATCATCTAAAAATGAGTAAGAGAGATAGAGTTGCTTGATCAGAAATCAAGATACAATGCACGGAAGACATACTCAACTGGAAATGCAAGACTGAATAAAACAAATGATAAGATTTCGAGTATAACCATCTTGTGCAATACAAAAGAATATGTGAGTTTATAAGGACAAAAAGAAAGTTTTAAGCATGCTAATGTCACAGCCTTCAATCTCATGAAACACAGTTCTGAAAGAACCATCTCTATCTAACCAATAAATAATCTCCGTCGATATTGCTTCTGCACAAGAGTAATTACCTCAATATGGCACGTTTTCACCTAACACAGCCAAGTTTGAATCTTATGATGCGCAGCATATAAATCCATCAACATACTGGCATTTCAGTTACTCATAGTTTTCAAAACCTGTAATCAAATATCATATCACCAAATCATTGCCACAACTAATTCTACTTGGCTAGAAGTACAATGCACAAGAACAATTGCAACGCAGACATCATTCCCATTTTTCTTCCATTTACACACCATGGGGAACATAAATGAACTTGCTTTAAATTCCATTTCCTTGATCCATCAAAATGTATTTGGGAAACCAAATCTCATCTAAGGAAAATAGCTCTCTACACAAATGACAATGGTTCTTCTGCAAGTACAAATTATGCAGGTATCAAAATATGGAGTTGAATATATCCCCCAGTGAACCCCAAGTATTCTGCTTCCTTTCCCTTCATGGGCAACCTAACCATGCTTTATGCTCCAGCTAGACTCAACATATTAACATATTATGATGAACACCAACTTCAACACACACACACACAAAAGTGAATTAAAGCTCTTGATGACCTCAATTATCTAGATCATATAGAGACTCCTACATTCATAAGTGCAACTGGTGAGTGACTAAACTCCAAGAGCACATTTTTGTTCCATGACTTGACGCGATATTGAATATGCTGCATTCGGTCCTCTGAAAAAGTAGAGTAAATAAATTGATTTTAAATTATGTGATTTTGCTAATACTTTCCTTTGTAAATACAATGCTTAAAATAAGTTCTTAAGGAGTAGGCACTCAGGCTACCTCATTATTCGGTACTACAAATGAACTGCAGCCTTTGCTACCAAGCAGCTTAAAAAGTAAAATCTCGAACTATTATAATCTAAATGTAGACTAACATTAGGTTATTGGCATCTTCAACAAAATTAGTCATGACAAAGTTAGAGGAATATGAAAGGGCATGTGTGAGTCGGTGCAACTATGACATTCCTTTCAACAAATAAACTTGACATATATCATCGATTATAGCATAATCATAGCATAATCAATCCTCCACAGGGGCAACCTTCAATTTGAAGATTCTTAAGGATAACATTTGCATCTTGTCCGTGTTCTATCTGTATCTCCCTTCAAAGACAAGGATCAGCTTCATTTTAATTCAACTACAAAATTTTATGAGTAGATGAAAATACCTCGGGCATAGGTATATCCAAGAATTATGTAAAGCCATATCTTTTTTTCAGAAGAATCAGAAAGGCAACAGAATCCGACATATTTGTGAACCACTACCTCTTACCAAAATATAATTGTCCACCAGAAAAAGGAAAAGGTAATAAGGTATCAACTTAAGTAGTTCAAGTCAGTATGATACTCTTAAAACCTAATCAATGAACCACCAAAATGGCGTAATCACCTAACCATAATATATACATTAAACACATAACTTGAGAGCAGGAAACTTCAGAGGTCAGAATCAATTAAACAGATGTGCTACTGTTTTCTAGTACAATTGCAATCTCCAATCTAAAAGAAATTTAACTGCACATATGTTACATATGTATGCATGCATGTGAACACTTAGTTATTATGAAGAACCAAGTAACAAAGTTGCAGCTAAGAACAACACAGAGGAATGAGCCACTATCTTCCCATTCTTCCTTGCTTATTTTCAATGGAAAATTCAAGAACCATTTAGTTGTTGAAAATTTTCAATGTTTCTCTAAATTTTCTTCAATAAAAGTTTTGAGTGCATCATAACTTGTTTCAAGGTGATGAAAACCTTGTATTCTGAAATTTAGAGAAAGTCTCCAAAGTTTGGAGAACAGGGATTTCCCCCACCCTAAATTATGCTTCATCCTCACACACAATGAAGAAAATTTGCAGAAGAAAAATGGAAAATTTTCTATGACTCAATGTCACCACAGCTTTTCCATGATCCCTTCCAGCTGACCATACAGGAAAATGCACTTCTGGAAAGCTTAAACAAAGCTAATCATCTAAGGAACCCAAATAACATGCCAAGGCATGCGAAATATAGAATGTAAAAGCCCAACTACTACAAGAAATGAGATCTGAAGATACTCTATGAAAGCAAAATCCTATCCTATGACCAAAACAAGCCTCATAGCTAAATTCTGAGAACAGTAAACAGACACAGGTATGAAATTCAATGCTTAGATTGGCTGCACATATTACCTTTTGAATTCATACAAGTCCTTAAAAAACGAGTCTCCCTATTACTCAAGGAAATTGATAAGCATAGAAGTCATTTAATTTCAAAACAGTAAAATAGAATGAAAAGAATTGAGAAGGGTAAAGCTCCAGTAAGACACTGTAAGTTAAACAAAATATCACCTTAAGCTGAACAGTGTGTGTGTGTGTTTTCAACTTCCAATAGGACAAAGAATGACACCGAGGCAAAAAATATACTAATGCCAATAATTCAGGATTAATGAGGTTGCCTAAACTTTTTTTTTTTTTTTTGGTACCCAAATAAAGAATATTTTTGTAAAGTCATCAAGAAGATTCCGGCAAATGCCTATATTAACATGTCTAAAAAATGAAGAATAACAACAGCAATAATAACAAAAAGGAAAAAAGAAAACAGAAATACATCTAAATAGAAACAAATCATAAACAACCACCACTTGCCGACAGCAGCCAACATATACACGTTATACAAGCAAATAGCTTTCTTTGCTCAACGAAAACATGTTCCATGATAGATGCAACAAGCCAACAAGAGCACATCCACGAAGTGAGTGGATTTGCAGGCATTGTGCTAAAACAGCACAACAAAGATGTTATTGGAAAAATGATGCCATAAAAAAAAGAGGAGAAGGGCAAGCCTTCAATTTGGATCATGTATAATTCACCAAGTCGTATATAAATTTGAAAAAAAAAAATTGTTAAAACGTGTTCTCTATAATTACAGAAGTTAAGAACAAGCTGTACTAACCAAGTCAGAAACAAAGGCCTAAACTCAGAAGCAAAAGTTCCGGGGATACGTTCGTCAGGAAAAAATTACAATATACAAAATCCTGCCAAGAGCCTCCACTAGACAACAAAACTGCTTTCAAGTGATAGCTGTATCCACATGTTCAACCATCCTTTGAAGTCACTGTTCCACGGTCAACTGTTCCATGATCAACTACATCAATTATGGAAGAAAAAAAAGATTGCTTAAGAAATACTCTCACTTCTTAAATTAAAAAAAAATCTACCAAAAAATAAAAAGATCTAAAACCTAAAGAACCACAAGAACAATGTTTCAAGGGAGGATGCAAAATTGCCACTAATGTTCACTTGAGGCAGCAATTTTGCTACTTTTTTTTTTGCACAAATTTACCACTAATGTTACATGTTAGGAACAATTCCACCACCAAAGTTATGAAAAAAGAGCAAAATAGCCACTGAGCACCAAACAATTGTCTAACAGTAAAAATATTCCGTCCAAAATGAGAACTATTCCTTACCATGTTAGCAACACGTCAGTGTCACATCAACAACTAGCAAACTGAGAAAATTCTTAAACTAGCTCCTAAAAATTTGGTCCTTAGCCTCTAGGTACCCAACTTTTCCAATTGGCTTTTTTGACCATCTTCTCCAACAGGTGTGATCTCAACTGGGACAAGGGCTCCCTCACATGAATCTGGTTGCTCGTCGCCAAACTTGTCTTCCTCCCCATCACACTGTTGCCACTGTTGCCGTCACCTACTCCTTCATCTTCCTCAACCTCATATTTGGAACCCACCCACCCATGACCCAAATAAGCAGCACTGGCCTCGTTAACTTTGCTGATAGATTCCCAGCCCCAGAAGTCCCATAAAACTAAAAACACTCTTAATTCCAAGAAAAAGAATGAAATGGTTAAGGCTAGGGTTTCAAGTAGAGGAAACATGGAATTGAAACTTGCATTTTCTCCATTTGCCACACAAGCAATTTTAATGACTAGTGGCAAAATTGCTTCCAGCAGGTAACTTTAGTGGGCAAATTTGCATCCAAAAAAAGATTAAGGGCAAAATCGCTCCAACGAGCAAACTTTAGTGTGCAAATTTGCCCCTTCTCCCATGCTTCAAACTCCCTAACAACATAAAAAAAGACGATTTAGCCATTTCTGTTTCATTGAGACTAATGAAATCTCTTTGCCATTAAAAGGCCACATGTCCAATGGCCTCTAAATTATACAAATAATTGGAAGAAGGCATGAAGTGAAAGGGATCAAGCAGAATAAAAGTACAGGATGTGCTAAATTATCCAACTAACATTCTATAGCTAACTGACTCAATACGCATGAAGACTAAACCAATAGATAATCATAAAAAAGAGCATCAATTTTCACAAATTGCAAATCACATAAAAACAAGCCCTAGGTTATATATGAGTATGAAGAGGAAGATACTAGGACTATCAGAAGAAAGTGGGGGCCATGGTGCAACAACACATTGATGAAATCATCAAACACTGGATCTTTCCGCCCATCTTACCCCATATCCACACCCTCTCTGAAAAATATATTCATCCTCAGATCACTAAAATTGCAAAAAGATTCATCAGATAACAAGAAAATGTAGCATTCTTACTGTTACTGAAAGTACTTTTTTGTCAGGCTGGTCTCCAACAGTTAACTGTAGACATATCAGGTCGACATGGCAACAGGTGAGGAACACCATGAACTGAAAGCAACAAGCCAGGCAAAACATTAAAACTCATTGCTTAAGAAGAAACTGAAAAGCCCAAAACCAGGCATGAAATAACCTCCAAGATAAATACCTGGATTTGGAGCCACAGCTGGTAAATTGTTGCCACCAGGCAGTGGAATATTCATATTGCTTGTTGGTGGCCTTTCAATATGTGGTCTGAAGTAACCTGCCAGAAAATAATGGAGATTTCCCATCAGAAGGCAAGCACAATACACAACTCCTGATAATACTGAATGGTGAATTTTGCAAAAGCAAGCTCCTACTCCTTCACATTCCCCTTTTTTCCTTCTAATTAAAAGGGGAAAAAAAAGGTGAATTCTAATTTTTAGGGAAAAGGAAAAAAGAAATGAAAGTGAAAATCTAATAACAAAACAACAGAACAAAAATAATATTAGGGGAAAAAAGGTTAAGCTGCAGGGTCCTAAGCAATTAAGGACCTGATTCACAAGTTCTTTTTAGAAGGATTTAATCCTTAAAACACCAATGCAATACAATTCCAGGTGCTATTACACTTAAAACTATATTAGAGAAGAAACATACTCACAAAATTCCAAACGATCAAAACGCAAGATAGATACTAGTAATTTCTCAAACCAACTCAAGTTCCAATAACCATACATACCACTCTGCTTGGCCTAGATAATATAAAATTACTAGATAGAAAGTCTGCTACTTAATCTACCAGTTCATACCTTCCTGTACGAACATGGGGCCTGATTGGTTTGGATTTCTTCCACCACCCATCCAGCCTCCAAGCTGATTACTAGTGTTATATTCACCTGAAGGCATTCGCCATTGTTCTTCAGCCATAAACTGCCTCTGTCCATCATGTTGGGGAGGCAACGAGTATGGAGGATATGGATGCTGAGGATGTTGGGGGATTACAGGCTTGGAAAATGAGAAATGGCTGGATGGTGGTTGTGAGACACACTGTGGCAAAGGCCTCTGACAAAAGGGTCCATTGCTGGTTTGAAATTGTTGACTAGGCTGAGATGACTGTGGGTTTATGTACATCTCATGTCCATATTCCAATTGTCTTGAAGAATTATATCCAGAGGCTTCTCGGGAACTGCATATTCCAGCTGGACCAAAGCATGGAGACTGCTGTTGAACATGTGGTTGATAAGCCACCTGAGCAGATGGTTGAATTGGTGGCTGCGGTGCGAGTAATTGTTGTGGCAGTGTAGGAGGTTGAGTTGCTACAGTAGACTGGGGAACAAATGAAGGTGGATGACCCATAGGCAACATAGGAGGTGGTGGTAGTTGAATTTGCGGAGGTGGAGGTGGTGGGGGTGGTAAAGGAGACGAAGTTGGAGCAGGTGGGGGTGGAGGTGGTAAGTTCGGTGAAGGAGGTAGAGGCGGAGGTGGAGGAGGAGAATCAGGAGGTAGTGGTGGAGAACCCTGTGATGGAGGAGAATCAGAACAACTCTGTTGTTTCAAAGTTATACCCTGGGGACCATTTGCAGCCAATAGTTTTTCATCCTTTGGGTGTCCTGAAACATCTTCCATCTCAAGCTCCACATCCACATCTTCCAATATGCAATGGTGCCTGTCATTCTGACTAGATCTGCCCGTTTCTTCATCACCAACAGTAGCAACAGGCTCCATAGGGGTCCCATCACTGGCTTCCTTAAATGAACTGCTAGGAAGATTTGCATCTTCTTCTTCATCATCATCATCATCAAATACATTACAAGATAGAAAGCCAGGCAACTGAAAAGTAGCATTGCTGCATATATTGACCAACACCATGTCAGAAACTAATGCCATTCAAAAATATGAATTAATAAGAAGAATCCACAGCTAGACCAGACTCAATGTATGAAACAACCAATTATACACAAAATGCACATTATTTCATACAGTATCTAAAGCTGAATATAGCAAAATCAACTAGGTGTAGCCAAGGTTGTCAAAGGCGAAAGGCGCACCTAAGGCACTAGACCCTTGTATTGCCTAAGGCACAAGGCGCACAAAAAAGCGCTCGCCTGAGTGAAGGGGGGCGCACAAAAAGGACATATAGTAGTATGGTAGAAGATATACCAAATGATAGAAATTTTATCATAAAATAATAAAATTCAGTTATTAAAAGCCTTGCTTATATGAATGAAATGAACGTTTTAGTATGGTTTTTTTTTGTATTTAGAAATATTTGCAAGTCTTTTAATAAAGTTTGGTTCAACAAACTTAATTTAGTATAGTTTTGGGTTTGGGGGGGGGGGGGGGGGTTTGTTGGAATTCGGGTTTTAATCCAATTAAAGGGGTTCCATTATTGGTTGGGTAAAAGACATGTCAATGGGAGATTAGGAAAGGGATCTTGGTTTTTTAGTTATTTACAATATTTGCCACCGGATAAGTGAGGTTAGGAGATGGCAAGGGGATTGAGAGATTGGGGCACTCGAGTCACTGAGAATGGTCCACGACGGTGGAACCGTCGTATTCGAACAAGATCAGACATTGTCCGGCATATTAGCTTGGATGTGGAGCTGAAGTGGATCAACGTTGTCCGGCGTATTAGCTTGTATCCAACATTGTCCGCCGGTGGAGCTGAAGTGGACCCAACAGGACGGCAATCACCCAGCAGGCAGAGGCGTGTGCCTGATTGAAGACGCCTCACCTCTACCATGCCGAGGCGGTCTGCCGCTGCCTTTCTGCGCCTCAGCGCCTAGCCACTTGCCTTGCTCGCCTTTGACAACCTTGGGTGTAGCTTAATCTAACACAAATTACTGATGGAAATGTACATGAGAAAATTTTTATAGGAAAAAGAACTTGAAATCAGAAAAGTTCCCAGAGAAATCCTACGTTTTTTTTGGGGGGGGGGGGGGGGGGGGGGGGAGAGGTTTAAGGGTTTGCACGCCCTTGTTGCTCCTTATATATTTTTCTCCTCTTATCCAAAAATAAAAATTGCAGTTGTTGGTTAGCCATGGTATTGGGTATCTGCACAAATTTGTAAATAAAGCACCTCCAGCTCTCCTTGTTTAACTTTACATTATTTTCCTTCTATCATAAAACATAAAGAAAGCAAAGAAAGAATATATGTAACCCTGCAAAACGCCCTCAACAAGAGAATCACCTGCAAAACACCTGATGTAAAAAATATACTCCACAATGAACAAGTCTAACACAGGAACAACTTCAGCACCAACAATAATAAGAACAGTATTTCACAAAGCAATGCAATGCAACAAACAGGGACTAATTGACGTAATACGTTCTCTCAGTTCTTCTATAAGAAAAGGTATTCATCTACAAAGAATCCTCTATTACAAAGAGAAAGAACTGACAAAACAGAGAAGAATACGGTTTCAGAGGTTTAAATACCTGCCATACTCATCAACAAGCATCCCTTCCATTTCCCTAATAGGATCATCTATAGATCGCTCAGCTCGAGACGGACGACGAAGAGAAAATCCAGAAACTGTATCATCATTTGAGCCCCCAAATTCATCCATATGTCGTCGCAGAAGAGATTCAGGAAAAATTTTCCTCTCAAGCCATAGCCGTAAAACCTGACAAATACAGAAGGTCATTTACAGTTGGAAAAAAAAAACAAGAAAAAGAAGGCAGAAAGTTGCTTCACATTTACAAACAAATAAAGAGTACCTTGAGACACTGACGGCGATTTTCACGAGTACTAGCTCCAGGTGGTGCAGCTGCGACAAGAAGACGCGGCATTGCTGCTTCAACCGTAGGGATGTAAGAAGCACCTGCAATGCCTGTAAAATGATCACCTCAAGCATGCTTAACAATTGCTCTCTGGTAAAACATCACTAGTTAAAAAAAAGAATATGCACAAGCATGGGATCAATTGTTTTCATGCTACAAAAATATTAAACTACTTAGGATCACATGCATAACCTGATTAAAAGAACAACTGTTTACAAAAAGGAAAGGAGGTAGAAGATCACAAGCAACCAAAAACAAACCAACCACAGTTTTACACATCACAGAATTTCGCTGGACATCTTCACTGAGATAGCAGGACTAACCTTTTTGGCTGTGTGAACACTGAGTGATCGAATCCACAAGGAAGAATAGATCCACTTTACGATGAGAACTGGTCTCATTCTCTAACTTTCGGATTAGAAGCTCTATGACCTGCACGCAATCATAGAATTTAAAACCATTTCTAACCAGTAAAAAACAATTAAAGATACAAAAACAACACAACCACTGAAGATCTCCTCTAGGAAGTACAAGTTATACATTTCCAATCAAAGCTGAATACTTCTTTCCAAACTTCATTCTCACAGAAGTTTAGAATATTTGCTTCAGTACAGGTATGCAATGCATAAACAAAACCATAGGTGCAAATTTACCCCGGGAAACAAACCATTTTAGGCTTTCCTTACCAAACTATTGTTAAGCAACTCAAGGTATGGAGTGAATAAGGCACACCGGAAATCTAACCTACCTCATTTGCAATGCCATACTTGGCACAATCAATCGCAAGGCGAGTTGCACGTCCGATACTCTCCTTGGTCCTTGACAAAGTCTCTATCATTCCTTCAAAAGCATCTCGAGCAACAGCTACATCAGTATCACCACTAAGTGGACCTCCAACATCCCTGTGTCCTGTACTGGTCCTCCTCTCCTCAATTTCTTCACCAAGTGTTTGACTTCTGGATGCTGAATGACGACCGATGGTGGACGGAGAAACTGTGTCAGCAAATCGTTGTAAATCTGGCTGCAGAGAGTTGGTTACTGAAAACATATGTTGAACCATGGAGGAACTAGGGCTGATCCCATGCATGTCAGAAATTGCCACCAAACTAGAACCAGGATTTCCAAAGACAATGTTTTGAGAATGAGCTTGTCTTCGTTTAGCCTGAGCTGCTGCAATAAGATTCTTCATTGACATGACTGAATCAGGAGTCCTGGAGTCAAGCAGTGAACCACTTCTATCTTCTCGAATAGTGTCAAATCTGTAAACAGCAATGGAAAAGTTCAGCAAAACATACCAACTATTCAAAAATATTAAAAACTTAAGGATGGATACTCTGGGCCGTACCCAGTTGAAACTTCGGTTCCAATAGTAGTTTCATTTATTAGAGAATTTGCCTTTGGAGTAGCTTTTGGTCTTTCAACGGAGACAACCAACTTATTTCTTGGACCTGACATTTGCTTCTGAGGAACCTTCAAATTATCAGAAACCAGACTGGATACAGGTTGAGACTTTTTCTGTATTCCATTACTTTTAACCTTGACAGAAGCTTTAGAGGTATCATGTAAATGAATCTGTTTGCTGGCAGAGACTGAATGAGACTTTTCAGGAGAAAGATGGACAGATTTGCCTTCCTTAGAGGAAAGCTGTTTGGCTTGTGATCCTTCAGGACTCAGACGCTGATCAGCAGAAGGCTTCCTCCCCATGGTTTGAGGCTTATCATCTTCATCTGCCAATGACTCGCTTCTAGATAGCAAGGATGACTCCTTTACTTGAACATTTTTCACCTCATCTTCAATCATACTTTCGGCAGCTGCACTCTTTTCAGCACCAGGATCAGATGCATGTATCTTGGCACCACCTGCAGATTCCCTGTGAACTGGAGTTCTCGGATCTTCTTCATCCTCATCAGAAAGGCAAACAGCTCTCCGCCTTTTGATCACTTGGTTATTAGATATTCTTGCTTTGTTAGAATTTGACTTGTTATTCTTTGATTCAGGATGTTTTTTCCCAAATCTATCTTTGGAATCAATTAAAGAAGAATCTGAAGTAGCCTCCGAAGCTCTGCATCGTCGCTTTGCTGATGGCAGATCAGCTTCATCAGAATCTGCATCTGATCTATTCATTCTCAAAGATTTCAATGCTAAAACAGGTGAAGTGCTAAACCCCAATGTTCCAGCCGTAACCTTGTGAGAATTCTCAGAATCTGGTGAATCCTTCAAGCCTTTATCATATGGTGCTCTCAATGCATTAGGTTTTTCACCAACAAATTTTGACTTTTTGGCAGGCCGTGAAGCTTCATCTGCTGCCAACTTAGACTTCTTAACTCCAGCTTCACTAGTTCTTTTCTTACCATCATTTTGACCCTTGGCACTGGCCACTGAATCATGTACACCATCAACCTTCATGTGCTTTTGTGATGACCTAAAGTCTTTTCCTTTCTTCCCATCAGCGGGATCTCTATGAGGTTTAACAGCATCAACAGAGACGTTCTTCTTGCTGCCAGCACCTGCAACTTTCTGTACTTTCTTTTTGGATGGCTCCCTAGAATCACCATTATCATCCTTTGATGATGTTGTAGCTGACTTGCTACTTTTTTGTCTTTCAACATCATCAGATCTTCTCCTTGCTCCAGGTGCCATTTGCTTCATCTTATCATGATCAGTCAAATTTGTTTCCTCCTTAATTTTTGATCTACTGGCCACTTCTTCTCCCCCGGTGGGAGGCAAGATACCATCCCCTTGACATGATAACTTAGACAACTCTGCATCTTTATTATCAGATCCAGTTTTTTGCAAAGAGCCCTCCATCTCAGTATCAGGATGATCCCTTTCTACTTTAGCAGTTTCTCCAGTGGCTGAAACTACATTGGACCCATCCTTAAATTCAACTCCTCCATCATCCTCAGCTCCACCAACAAAGGAGGCCTTATGGTCTGCTGATCCATCAGTATCACCTCTCAAGCCAATTGACTGTCCCTCTTGCACCTCTTCAAATGCCTCACATATTTCCTTAACAGCTTGGGCAAAGTGCTTTGCTTTACCTTGACATCGAGCTGACAACTTACTCTTAGTCTCACTGGTGAACGATTGAATATCAACAGGGGCAATGAATGCTCTGCAAAAGAAAGAAACCGAAATATGTCTGAGTAAAGATCTTGAAAATTAAAAAGCTGGAGCTGAAGCACTCATAACAAGGATAAAAAACAAAGGAATATCAGGTGCAAGCAAGCAAACTAAGAATTAAAAATAAAAAGTAGAACCAAAAGGCCATATCTTTTTCCTTTTTACCACTACAAGAGAATATTCAAAGACAAAGAAAATGCAGACCACCTCATATAAATGCTAGAAAACCAAAAGGCTAAAATAAACCAACAATTACTCAAGTCAGAAAAAAAAAGCACATCATTAAGGAAAAAAGAAGAATGACAAATTCAATTTATGAAGGGAACTGAATCCACGGTAAGGAATGCTTCTTCAGGCAGATTCTTTGCACAATGCATTGGAAGAGCATGGATCAGAATCACTGTGCAGCATAGTGGCCAAAACATGGAACAAAAAAAGCAAACACCAAATTCAGTCAATTTGAAGCCAAAGGCAGACAGTATGGCATCCACATATATTACCACCAGCTAGTAACATTGAGACTTCAATTAACTTTACACTGATAAAAAATCATGAAAGCACACTGAACTGATGTTTTGATTTCTGGACAAGAATTTTATTTGAACAAGCAATCCTAAAAAAACTACTGCTGTTGCATAAAGTTTTACAAATCAACTTTACGAAATGACCAAAATAAGAACAAGGGTACTAAAACATTAAAGAAAAATGGTAAGCTCATCTCATTGCAGGTCAGTAGTAATAGAAAGAACCATAAAAACAACCATATCAAAAAGTTCGAGAATACCTAATAAATATATCCCTACCCCACACCATAACCATGCCAAGTTCTGGTTTTCTTCTTTTAACAAACTTCACAAATCTCTCATTCAGTTACACCCACGACCCCTATTGACCACACCCCTGTAGACAACTTTTGATAAACTACAGCATTTTAGTTCCAGCTAGCTGAGCTCACAACAATAAAACCTTGAGTGCATAAGCATGAAATGGAACAGAAGTTTAACAATTCTAAGAGAACCTAAAACGTTCTACTCATGTCTACCTCAATGTGTTACTCAACGTTCCTAAAGGGGTAAGGAGCACCCATGCATTAAGGGGGCAATGCAGGAAGTACAAAGCATAGCGTACACATAGACGAGACCAATGAAGAACTTGCTCAAAATAAATTAAAGATTCTCTTCTAAATAAGGAATGTATTGGATAGAAAAACATTAACTTATTCTTCTTCTTTTTTTCTTCTGAAATGTCTCCCCCAAAAATGCCCAAGGAGGGCCCAGGTGAATCACTTTGGGGCGCAAACCTACTCCATATGTGACTAACAGCTTGATCTCACCAAAATGTGAAGGATAAAATCAATCAGCATTTTGGTTTTGTGAGAGCATACAAGAGACTTTCATCATTTCATGAGACAAGGCATCTTGTGGTGCCATGTCAGGAACTTATGTAAGTTACCTTACCTAAGATTTAAAATCACTCAATCCGACATTCTAGTCCTCCTACATTACCCCCATAGAAATCTCAATGGAAAAGACACAATTAAATTCCTTAATCCGTCATGCAGGAACAAACATGTAAGAACTAAAGGAGAATACTTACATTTCTTGTGTTCCGAAGAATTGAACAAAATATTTCTTAGGATCAGGTTCTCGGTCCCAGTCTTCAGGCCGGCTAATCTGAAATCCAAATCCCACAGCATCGTCCTCAAAACCTACCAAATTGCTTTGACCAAGAAAGGAAGTACACAACCAATCGAACAGAAGTTTGAAACGACAAAATAGTAACACAAAAGAAGGCAGCCACCACAATGTGACGAAAATTAATCTTCCTGAAGGGAAGTGGAAGACGAAAGAGCAGGAAACACACTGATTCAGTATTGCCACTAAGCCAGATAACAAGGACACCCTAACTATGCATAGCCAATCGAAGACTATGAAGTGCCCAGAATCTACTTGCCAAAAACAATAACAAGATCACACTGATCCCACGAACCCAACAGGAAGCTCACAGAATCACCCCCAGTCAATGCAAGAACATGAAAGGCAAAAGTAAACGCAAAAACCTAAAATCCTCTCCTCAACCGTACAACAAACTAGAAGAAAAGAAATTGGCACGCATAAATCACAAAAAGAATAATGCAAGTGATAAAAAAGCCAGAATCAACGTAGCCAAAGAGTATCAAAGAGCACCAACAGGACAACCAAGTCAGGCAAAAAGAAAAAAGGAAGGAAGCGAAGTGGAGTAAGAAACACAGAACCTTGGCAGGCCAAGCAGGGAAACCCTTGACCTTGGCAAGTACAAGATCGCCCAAACTGAAACTCTTGTCTTTGGCCTTGTTACCACCCTTCTTGCGCCCCCCGGCCATGAAGACTAAAACCAGAAAATACAACCTCGACAGCGTCCTACCAATCCAATCAAATACAGAATTCCAGATTTCCAATCCAACCAAGAAAACCCTACAAGGGGACAGGAAGTTCCCGATTCGCGCCGGGTAATTGCCGGCGGCGGCGTGTCTAGGAGGGACTCCGGCCACAGAGGGGGCCGCTAGGGTGTGGAGAGATTGTATTCCAGGAGCAACAGTGATGCACAAATTGTTGGCAGTATTGCAGACGACTGGACGGAGAGAGAGAGGCGGTAGAGAGAGTAGATGAATTTTGTTGTGTTTTGCGGGAGCCGGGGTTATTCTGTAAATCTGGACATTATTTTGCTAACGCGGGTCGTGGCCTCGTGGGGTTTTTCTCGTCGGAGTTCAGCGTCCCTGTGAAGGAAATTGCGAATTTTGTAGTTGCAATTCGTGTCCTTGAAATTTTTAAATATTTCACATAAAGTGGTCATTGATTTACCCTTTGATTCATTCTAATTTAAATTAATTTAATTTAAAATTACTTATTTTTACTTTTATATCTTTTCTACTCAGTATCAATTTTATTTAAAAGTTAATATTATATAGATGTAATAATTTATTATTTGAAAGTAAATTTTTATTGTGTTATTAAATTATTATGAACTTTCTAGTTTTAAGTATTGAAAAATAAAAAAAAAATTAAAAAAATTAATAATATCATAAAAATTGTATTTCCAATAGATTATTTAATCAACATACTATTATCTTTCAAATGAAATTAGTTTTGGTAAAAAAGATATAAAAGTAAAAATAAATTATTTTAAATTAAATTGACTTAAGTTAAAATAAATTGACTCTTATAATTTTTATGTGAACCTACCACCAACATTAATCAGATAAAACAAATGTATCACTCTTAGATAAAAAAAAATGTTAGATACAAATTAAATTTTCATTATCACATAAATTATATATTTAATTCATAAATCTGTTGTATATTTTTGTGTATGATGATAAACTGCGAAAGTTTTAGTTATGGTGCAATGAGAATGGCATGAACAAGGCATGTGGTAAAAGGGGAATTCTAGGGTTATTGATGCAAAGGATCAAATCATTTGAAATATATTAGGACTATCTCTCTCGACCCAAAAAAAAAAGAAAGAAAGAAATATGTTAGGACTTGGGTTATCAATTGTAATCCTAATTTTATTTCATTCAAACCAAACAAGCCATTTTACTACTATTAGATCGTTAGAATTGAAATACTAATAATCGAGTAGATTGTAAAATGTCAAAGCTTTTTGTAGCATAGTTGACCTATAGAGAAAAACTTGGATACATAAGAAACAAAATTTTTGGCCCACGGACAAAATTATAGCCAGTTTAGCTTAAAATTAAAACCTTAGCTTAGTGATTGTTAGTATAAGGCCGTGGCTTATTAGCCATATTTCAAAAAGGTCGTGGCTTATTAGCCATATTTCACAAAGGTATATATAAGGCTAAATTGTGTCGGTACCCTACGATGAGTGGCATCTTTTCAATTTTACCAATTTTTAAAGCAGGGTTTATTGTTTTACAACTACTTTCAAACGTTTTAATTTGTCATTTTGTATATCCTCTTATAACCAAGATCTTTAAGTTTATGTTATTAAGCCAGGAAAAGTATTAAAAAAATAATTGTAGTGATGAACCTGAGTTGATTTGGACATTATGGTTTTGAGTGATTCTAATTGCATCATTAAAATCATAGTTTGAGCCAAAATTAGCTACTAACATTACAATTTGATATAAAAAATATCATCAATCGTTAAAAATCTAACAGTAAATGTGAGAAGTTACTAGTTTTAAAATTTTGGGATACTAATGCAACCTCTAACAAATTTAAATTTTTTTTTTATAATTTACCATTTTCATTTATTTTATGACCCAACCATTGCATCCACCAGTAGTGACAAAGATAATGCCAGATGAGGTAGCGTTGAACATCACTATTTACACAAAAAAAAATATCATACAAATAAACAGATAGTTAGAAACACATCGATATTTAATGAATGAATTTCATTAGATCGAGGTTTGAGTTATTTGTAGTACCGAAATGCAGTGACTAATTTGAATATCATTTTCTAGATGGACCAATGGTAAATCCAGTGAAAAATAAAGGTGGTTTCATGCAAAAAAAAAAAAGTGAAAATGATAAATTACACAGTTCATGAAGTTTGACAAAAGTTACATAAGTTCCTAAAAATTTCAAAATCAACAACTTTCCACATTTACTGCTAGGTTTTTAAAGGGGTAAAATCCACCGGGGGTCACCTAGCTTATTTTTTTGTCCTAAATGGGTACCTTACCTTCAAATTGTCCTACCGAGGTACCTTACCTCTTATCGCGTGTTCTATCTGGGTACTTTCCGTTGATTCCATAGTTAAGTCTCACGGAAATTGCTGACGTGACATTAATTAATGTTACAATAAACGTAAAATAATAACTTTGGACCCTAAACTTTTCTAATAACTAATTCTAACCCTTAAACTTCCACCAAAATCATTTTGGCCACCGTCAACCTCTTCCTCTGTCACCCACCATCCCAGCCGCCCTCAACCTCTACGTCGTCCTCCCCGCCCTCCGCAGTCGACCACCACCCCTGCGTGTCCACTTGGGCCACCATCCTCCTCCCTCTCTCGGCCACGTCTCTCCAGAACTCGATCCTCCTTGCTACCGTTGCGGCCCACGCCGGCAATTCTACATCCTCCTTCGTCAAGATCGGTTTATTGATTCCTTCACGCTCAAAATCTACCCCCTGAAAAAACCTCACGATGTCAAAGATCAATACCCTCATATCCTCTCCGTCGATATAAAAAATCGGATTCCCCGCCACGGTCGGCGTCGACAGAACGTAACAATTCCAATAAACCGGAACTAGAATGGGTGCATCATTATACAACTTCCTGACAATACCCAACGCGTCATTCGGGTCATCGGGTTTGGGTAACCAAGAATCGGACCAGAAGTTGTTGATGGAGACGTTGAAACAGAGGCTCTACCTTAGCAAGCGGCTCTGCTTGGAACCCACACAAGTCAAGTTCTGGTTCCAGAATCGTCGAACCCAGTTGAAGGTGTTTGAGTCCGCAGTCGTTTCTCTGACCTCTGGCATTTCTTCGATATTTTGAATGGTGACTAATTGTTCCATGTTTGATCCGCGCAGATGCAATTGGAGAGGCACGAAAACTTGCTCCTCCGCCGGGAGAATGATAAGCTCCGAGCCGAGAACATGTCAATCCGCGACGCCATGAGAAATCCAATTTGCACCAACTGCGGTGGTCCGGCGATTATAGGCGATGTCTCGTTGGAAGAGCAACACCTGAGAATTGAGAACGCGCGCTTGAAGGATGAGCTAGATCGTGTCTGCGCGCTCGCCGGCAAGTTATTGGGCTGTCCCATTTCGTCCCTGCCGCCTCCGATTTCGGATGTCGGCTTGGAACTGGACATCGGAAGCAACGGATACGGGGGTTTGAACACCTGTTTTCCACTCATCCAGGATTTCTCCGGCGTGATGAATAGTGTGCTACCGGTGGCCCTGCCACCCAACGGGCTGGATGAGTTGCCGATGGCGGCGGCGAAAAGGTCGGTGCTTCTGGAACTCGCTCTTGCGGCCATGAGGGAGCTGGTGAAGATGGCTTGGAGGATACTGCAGAGGACGGGGAGGACGACGTAGAGGTCGAGGGCAGCTGGGATGGTGGGCGACAGAGGAAGAGGTTGACGGTGGCTAAAATGATTTTGGTGGAAGTTTAAGGGTTAGAATTAGTTATTAGAAAATTTTTAGGGTCCAAAGTTATTATTTTACGTTTATTGTAGCATTAATTAATGCCACGTCAGCAATTTCCGTGAGACTTAACGATGGAATCAACGGAAAGTACCCAGATAGGACACGCGATAAAAGGTAAGGTACCTCGGTAGGACAATTTGAAGGTAAGGTACCCGTTTAGGATAAAAAAATAAGCTAGGTGACCCCCGGTGGATTTTATCCGTTTTTAAAGGCTAGTGACATATTTAATACCAAACTATAACATTAGTGCTATTTGGGCCCAAATTATGACTTTGATTATGCAATTATAACTAATCAAAACTATGGTGACTAAATCAACCCAGATCCATAACTATAATGAAATTTTTTTACTTTTCCTTATTAAATTTGAAGACAGATGATGACTTGCAAAGTTTTTAATCTCTAAGAGCTTACATTTATTTTCAAATCTAATATTTATAAATCTGCGCCAATCCCAGGTATATTGCCTAAATAATCAAATGGGTGAAACTTTAACAAAAAAGTATGGAGTACCCTTGAAAAAACCTAAATAGCTTAGTTGGCTAGCATTTATAAAGAAAGTTTATAAGTGCTTATGGCTTAAGGAATGACTGTGTAATTTTCAAGTTGTATTACCTCAGAGTTTGTGAAATTGGTTATCTTAGAATACATTTGGATATTTAGAGTAGTCAGATGAGGCATTAAGTGCACCGCAACAGGTCACGTGATGCACGCATGGATTAAAAGGGCTAAAGTGTATCATTGTTACATGTTCAATGAGCAAGTTATACTGAGTTGACATTAAAGGGTTAAGTGTCATCAAAGCTTAAGGGCTAAAAATAGCTTTAGGCCTCCATTTAAACATGCACACAATCGAGGTTTCAAGAATGAATGAAATTCCATCATCCCTACTTGACTTATAGTGGGTTCAATTTTTCACGTCTCTCAAATTGCAAGTTAAGTCTTACAAGTCATATAAGGTTCGAGAAATAAATAAGTTACCACTACCATTTACTTGCAAGGAAAAATGTCATTCCCTAAATACTTGTACATGTATAGATACTTCTAAGTTAAAAAAAAAAATGAATGGATAGAGTTATAATTATACATATTTGAATCAAAATAGGAAATAAAAAAAATTAAAAATCCTTTCTTTGAGTTTTTTTTATTGTCATTGTCTCAAGATATCTCATAAGAATGAAAAAACAACAACAAAAATTGCACCTACAGGTGATGCAAGAAGATAAGCTAAAAACAATAACAAATGTATCAAGAGGTATTTGTAATGTTGTCTAAATTTCAATGGATAAATGCAATTAACTCCAGTTATTTTTACCATTCAAAATGAAATTATAATGGTATTTTTCGTTAATACATAGAAATGTCTCTGTAAGCTATAGGGTAAGAATGTACTTTATAGTATAAAGAGAAAGAAAAATACCCATTTTCTTGGAATCCTAAAAACAACTTAACCAACATTGAATGTCATATTAGGGGAACCAGGAAGTGGCTATCAAGCAATGGAAACTATAGTGATTTTATTTTTTATTTCAAGCCAAACCCTTTTTGTTATTTTTCTGTAACGAAAATGCTTATTATTATTTTAACCATTGGTTGACTCGACTGTGCGGTGGGCTCACTTTTGATTTTTGTTGCAGTCTCCTTAGTAAGTATGCTTGGGCCGATTGATGTATTTTGAAGTTAAGGGTTGGACTTTGTAGTTGGTTAAACCCATTTTATTTAAGCCACATCAAAGGTGGGTTTACACCCAGTAAACACCTTAATAATTAATAAACTTAAATGTGAAACAGTATCTCAAACTTTGTTTACTGTATCACTTAAATGTCTGAACTATGAATAAGTATAACTCAAAACTCATATTTTTGAATTTGAGATAGTTCAGTCTAGAAGGTGAGTTGGTCAGCCAAATAAAATCACATATTTGAATGCCATTTGCCACCGTTTGAATATCTTCATGAGTGACGACGTAACCAAGTCTATTAGTTTGGTCAGACAGTGGCAAACAGCATTTGAATACGTGACTTCACCGAACTCACCAACTTACCTTCCAGATTGAACTATCTCAAGCTCAGAAATATGAGTTCTGACTTTTGAGTTGTGCTAATTTATAGTTCAGGCTCTTAAGTGATTTAGTAGGCAAAGTCCGGGATACTATTCCATATTTAAGTCTCTCTACTATAAAATGCCTTTTTAAACATGAAAGTATAATTTGTGTATCAATCTTAGAAGGATATGAATTGTCTTTTTAATTGCTCATACCATGTCATTTTGATTTGACAAAGTTAAATTTATCAAAAAAGAAAAAGGAAAACAAATCTCTCTGGTTTGAAAAATTAGTTGCCAATTAAAAAAAGTTTTGTAAAATTTTTATTTTCAAGGGTAATTTTGTCTAAAAATACATAATTTCATTATTTCTTAATCCCTTATGTAAACAAAGTAGGACAAATGGAGTATTTGAAAAGTGAAAATAAATGAAAAAAAAATATAAAATAATTATACAAAAAAGTTTTCAAGCTTCTTAAAGTGTAAGGTTCTAATCGATATACAAATCTTAGAAACAATCATGGTATATAGAAATAATTATTTTTAGTAATCTTTTCCAATAATTATAAATTTGTTAAAAAATATTTATAGATGTAGCACTAATGTATCCTTAGAAAAGATACAATACTATCATTTTGTAAAGTTGAAGTTTAAGATTATTTAAATTAGATAATGAAGAAAAAATCTAAAATTTAAAGCTATGAATTGTTTTAACTATCATACTTAACAAAAAAGGCAACTATATTATGTTTTTTTTTTTCAAATATTCTAAATTTTATATTTTATTTTTTCTTTACTAATGCATGTGAAAAAATGGATAAATTACCCAAAAGTCCACAAAATTTATTAAAATTTATATTATTATCTTAAGATTTCCTAAAAATCTACTACTTTCCTTCCATTTTCATTAGTCTTTTAATGTCCAGTGGCCAATTTGAGTCAATTTTAAAATATTAGTAGCTAATTTAAGTTATTTAAAAAATTGTATTGAAATTTGAGATAAAAAAGAACTTTAGTGACAGATTTAGTCTTAACCCAAAATATTTGGGGTATATTTGAGATTTTTGTCAAATTAAATTTGTACAGGGATTAACTCGTTTCGCCTCGTCCACAATTTCACGGTTCTCTTTGTTGTTGAATCAATAAAGAAGATCACCCGTCTTGCCATGTTTATATTTTCTCTAGCCTTGGCCATTTAGTAGAATAGATAAATGATATAGGTGGAGGTCTAGAGTTCGGCTCTAGTCTCCATCATTTCTTTACACAAAATATTACTAAATGTTAGTTTGGGTATTTTTCAAATCCAAAAAAAATCGATATTCCTCGTTTCCTTAAATACATAGTACCTCTAAACTTTGTATCTTATTAATTGTTGATGTTTACCAAAAAAAAATTCTCTAGAATGGTTAAACCTCAATAAAAGCCATCAATCTTCCATTTTCATTCTACTTAGCCATTAGGCCCTTTGCTACTTTTCAACTTAGGGGTGTAAAAAAGCCAGACTTTTATCGAGTAACTTAAGCTCAAATTGAGGCCTATCAAGTTCTAGCCTAAATTTGAGCTTGAGCTAGAGCCTAAAACTAGAGTAAAAAACTTAAAAGGTTGAGCTCGGGCTAACTAGTACCCGGCTTCATACGATGTCAAGCCTAAGGGGCCTAATTGGCCTTTGATTTTTGAACTGCCTGAATGCCTAATCTAATTACCTATGAGGCTATGACCCATCCAATTCAAAACCATTCCTTTATAAGTCAGATTTACAATATTCCTAAAACTTAAACCCCTTGTTGAGTCTCGACCATCCACCAGGAGTCCACCATGGATGGCTAAGGGTGATGCCGCTACCAAGTCTCGACCATTCACCAGGATGCTTACAATGATGCCCTATGACTGGTACCAATTTCTCCAAGTATCTGCTCTAATTTATTGAGGAATGATGATAGTATAGTAAATTGGATTTAAAAAACTTACTAAATAAGAAAATAGTGTAAAGAATTTGAGACGTCTAAAAAAAAATACGGTGCAAATAATATGGGACAAATGAAGTACTTTTCAAAATTTCATATTTTATTTTTCTTCAATTAGGGCATAAGGAAAAAATGGATGAATCACCTTAAGTTCTCAAAATTTGTTATAATTTATATTATCACTCTAACCTTCCAAAACCTAATACTTTTCCCCTTAGTCTTTGAACGGTTAATGGCCAGTTTGATCCAATTTTAAAACATTAATAGCTAGTTTGAGACATTTAAAAACATTAATGATAATTCGAGACCAAACAAAAAAAATTAGTGAAAGATTTGGTCCCCACCAAAATATTAGTTGTATATTTGAGATTTTTGACATTCAACTTGTATGCCTAAATCATATAGAGGAGAACCTAGTGAATTACTCTACCAAAAATTCTATGAAAATTATTGTATTTCCCTCTTGGATTAAGGTCTGAATTTTTTTGGGAATTTCCATTGTTGTGTATTGCAGATTTGAAAGAGGCGGTGAGAGGAAAGATAAAACATTAGAAAACACTAGTTTTGTTGTTTTCCCAGTTTTCTATCCAATCTCTCTTGCCTTTCTTTCATCTAACTTTTTCATATTCCATCTTTGCTACACTCTTTTGTTGCCACCATTTGACTAACTTTTTGTTGTCACTACCCAACCAGTGTTGCCAAACTCCTCGGCCACCGTCTAATTGACCTATGTCTTTCTTGACTTCTCTAGTTTGAATGATTGCTAAATCCTCTTCTATCCTTTTCAATTACAAGTGACTTAACTGTCCTCAAGGCATGAAGCAATTTTTGGAAGCAACAACAGTAGCTTTGGAGCTATGAGATTATGGAAATAGCAGCGGGACATGGGGCTTGCAATGGGACCCTCTCCTTATTTTCAAATAATGCCACAATTATCAGTTTGTTTGGTACAACGCAAAGTGAAAGCAATGGTCAGTGACTCGATGATGAATGAAACAATGGTGGAAGAGGCAACAGTGCTAGAATGTCATTTAGGAATCACATAAAAGGTGGTGTAGACTGCAGAAGCAAAGTATATAAAAGCTAGGAGCCTAAGGGGCAAATAGCAAAAAGTTGGCGACTGGCTTTGGAAATTTGTTGATTTTACTTTTGAAGCTGATAGAATTACAATGCATAAACTTTCTTTCAACTTTCAACTAAGTTCTTGAACTTTTCCAATATAGTGTATACGAGGTTTTGATGACCCGTATGTTGTTGTAGGGACTTAATTTGATAAATTTTGTAATAAAATACATTTTTATTATAAGTAATTAAAAAAATTTTACCTATAAATGCACATTAATCAACTAAAATTTTACTTTATTTTAATTTTGAGTTAGGTTCTCTTTACATTATGTTTTGATCATTAAAATAATTAGTTGTGATCAAAACATACTACTGTGAAACAAAAAATTGTGTGTGCTTTGAGTCTATACATATTTTCTTTGTTATTAAAAAATAATTTACTAAAATTTTTCATCTCCTATTAATTCAAACTCTAATTTTTAATATCAATAAAAAAATTATCCAGAAAATATTACTTTAAATTTAAGCAATTATTGACCAAATTATTTTAGTAAACTATAGACCTTAAAGTAAATAATTGATGCAACAAAATTCAATCATTAATAATGAAAAAAATGACCAAAATATAAAAATATATTTAACTTATGTTAATCAATTAATGGTTTAGCTATTAACTTAATAAAAATAAAAAGAAAAGAAAAAAAATTGACTTAAGCCAAATCAACCAGAACCATATTCAAAAGTAGTCAAATTATAATGATCAAAGTTTCATTTCATAAAGCAATAATAACGAAAGATAATTAAAAAAAGACTTTGGGCCAAGATAAAAACTGGAAAATTTTATGTATTAAAGGTTTAATAATTGATTTAATAAAGTCAAAAAATGATTTAACAAAAAAATAAACAAATATGATAACTAATGTCTTAGTTTAAAAGATAGTATACGAAAAACAACAAAAATAGTTTGGTGACCAAGAAAGCAAATAGAAAAAATCTAGTTCAATATTTATTAAATTTAGGGACCAAAATGAAACATGGAAAATACTTGGGGACTAACTTCAGAAAGAGTGAAAATTCAGGTATTGAAATTGAGTTTTAACCAAAACAAAACATGAAACAGACTAAAAATGGGAAATTGCAACACATGCTCTAAAAAAGGCAAATGCCTCATGAAAAGGGGATCAAATTGAAAAAAACAGTTAATAGCATCCCAGAAAAGGGGAAAAAAAAGAGGCACTAATAATGTACAATGAAATTCACCATAGATTAATAGTACAAACACTAGTCTCTTCTAGAAATAAACGAAGTATGTGGAGACTCGTGTAATAAGACAAGTCATTGATGGAACAATATAAAAAGATAAGATATACTTTGATATTAAAAAAAATTCAAGCATAGATAATTGTAAATACACAAAATAGCTAAATAAAGATGCGTTTACATTAATCATTATAACTTGCCTACTTTTGCCTTTTTTTTTTAATACAACCCTAGTTTTTTTTTATATAAATACAAAGATAGAAATAATTGGCTTAATGAAGATAACAAATGGTTTAACTAAAAAATAAATAAATTATGATTACCAATGTCTTATTTTAGAAGATAGTACATAAAACAACAAAAAAAAAGTTTTGGGATCAAAAGAGCAAATAGAAGATCTAAATAAATAATTATAAAATTTAGGGACCAAAATGTAACACGGATGTAGCTCAGGGCCTAAAATGGAAAAATTAATAAATTAGGGACTGAAACTGTTTTTTACTAAAATAAGAGTGAAACTGACTTAAAATTGGGAAAATTGCAACATTGGCCCTCATAAAGGTGAGCGCCTTGCTAAGAGTGGATCAAATTAATAAAAGAGCAAATCACATCCGAAAAAAGGCAAAAGCAAAAAAAAAAAAAAAATGCACTGTTCATCTACTGTATATGAACAGTAAATCATTCATTCTTTAAAATATAACATGAGGTGCATGGAGGCAGTGCGTTACGGCGGTTCATATAGCCATTGCATAAATTTATAGAAAGATGTAGATATTTGATGTAACAAAAAAATATGCTTTTAAGTTTCAGCCATTATAATTTTGGAACAAAATAATATTCACACTCTACTAGGTTGAGGTTGGAGTAAAAAATGTTACTACTAGAAACATAAGAGAAACAAATCATAGTTACCAATATTTGCTTTAAAAGACAATAAAAAAGTGACAAAAAAATTAGAGACCAAGAGAACAAATGAAAAAGTTTTTTGTAATAAATTTTAACAATAACAAGGCAACACAAAATATGTTATGTGCTTTGAAATAATGCATATTTTGTCTGTTAATTAAAAATAATTCAATAAAAATTTTCATCTCCTATTAATACAAAATCTAATTTTTAATATCGATGAAAAATTTATCTAGAAAAATTTACTCTCAAATTTAACAATTATGGAACAAATTGCTTTATTAAACTATAGAGCTTGAAATAAATAATTAATGTTACAAATCTTAATAATTAATAATGAAAGAACAATGATAAAAATAATGATTAAAACTTCATCTTAGAAAACAACAATAAAAAAAGTTAGGATCAAGAACAAAAAATGGAGTGATTTGGTGACCTACACATTGTAGTGGATATTTTTTGTAATAATTTTTAATAATAACAGTGTGGCACAAAATACGGTGCTTCAAAACAATGCATATTTTATCTGTTAATTAAAAATAATTCAATAAAAAATTTTATCTCCTATTAACACAAAATCTAATTTTTAATATCGATTAAAAATTTACTCTCAAATTTAACAATTATGGAACAAATTGCTTTATTAAACTATAGAGCTTGAAATAAATAATTGATGCTATAAATCTTAATAATCAATAATAAAAGAATAATGATAAATAATAATTAAAGCTTCATTTTAGAAAACAACAATAAATAAAATCAATAAAAAAATAAGTTAGGATCAAGACAAAAAAAATAGAAAAACTTTAGGCACTAAGGATTTAACAATTGACTGAATGAAATAAAGAAATGGTTTAACTAAAAAATAAATAAATTTTAACTAAAAAAATAAATAAATTATAGTCACCAATATCTTACTTTTGAAGATAGTATGTACAAAACAACAAAAATAAAAACCTGAATGCCAAGAGAACAAATAAAATATTTAATTAAATAGTTATAAAATTTAGGGATTAAAATGTAATAAGGACGTAACTTAGGTAAAAAAAAAAAAAAAGTTGGGGAATGAAATAGCGTTTTAACCGAAAAATATGTGGGACAGATGAAAACCGTAAAAATTACAACCTAAGCCCTAAAAAAGGCAAACGCTTTACAAAATGAGATAAAACTAAAAAAAAAAAGAAAAGTAAATTGCATCCTAAAAACAAAAAAAACAAAAAACTTCTGAATCATGACTCAAAACCAATTGAGCTCAACCAGCTCAAAACAATTGCTACTATTCATCTAACAATAACCCTATACATCTTTAGAATATAGTATAATAATTTATATAATCATCTTTACTTTCTTTAACACAACTAAACAGTTATCTAGAATACACTTAAAAATTGTACATAGAAAAAGAAAAATAAAAAAAAAAAATAAAAGTGTTTTCTACATCTAAACGCGCCCATATCTCTCAAATCTCAATCTTTCTCTCTTGCTGTTTCTCCACCAATTTTTACATTCATATGATCAGGAAGGTCAAAATTCACAGCAAGGTTTGGCGAAGAGGGCTGGACAGAAGAGGCAAGTGCATGGTCTCAGGTATAGAGAATCGGCCGAACAGAGTCAGGTCTCAGGTAAAGAGAATCGGCAGAACTACTGCTGGTTTTGAGGACAATTGCAATACCATATACTGCTGCAAGTTCCTGAGAAGATTAGGGATTAATTGGGTTCAGTAGAACTCAACTCTGGTCAAGAGTTTCGGCTGTAGGAAGCTGCTGGTTCCTGCAGTAGAGTTACAAGATCTATCACCTCGGCCTCCAAGGTGCAAGGCAGAGGCGACATGAATTCTTATTCTTGAGTTCCAAATTATCAGGGACTGGTTTGGCCAGCGATGAACCCAGGTTTATGGGAAAGATGAGTCGACACCTCTACTGCTATCTTGGTGTCCGTCTTGGCAGCAAAGGATTTCAGGTTCGAGGAAGTAAAATTAAATGCTCCGCTTGCAGTTTTTGGTGTCAATTTCAGCTTACCCAAGTTGCTGTATATCAGGTAAGCAAAGCTTTTACATCGTTGATTGATAAGAGTTCAGTTTGGTTTCTTCATTGAAATTAAGCTTGTGAGTTACTAATTCTTGTGATTTGGATAACGAGGTTTGGTCTAGGAACCAACCCGATATACTGGAGGTATAATATAAACAAGTTAAACTCTTGACTTAGCATTCATATTTGGTTCTCGATGAACAATAAAATGACGAAGGCTTTGAGTTTGCGAACGTTCAACTCTTCAACTGCCTGTTGTGGCTCTCAACCAAGGTCCATCTGTTTCTGGCTCGTTGGAGCAATAAGAAGAAAGATCCTTATAGGTGACAAGCAAGCTCTCTTATGAGTGAAGGTGAACGAAAAAGTTTTCTTATGAAAACTTATAGAAAGAAAAAGCTTGGCTCTTATGAGCTAAGATATGTAAGAATGAGGTATTCTCTCTTTATGAGCAAACCCAAGTAAAACTTTTTAAGTAACAAGAAGTGCTTTAAGGTGCTCTGTAAGATGAACTAACGTTATTGGTAGTAAGCTATGTACTCTTAATGAGTTCAGGAAAGAAGAGACACTTTGGGGTTAAAAGTTGGATATGTAAAAAATTCTTTGTAACTGTCTGTTTTGTGGCTCTTAGGATTAGTATGTGTTTCTGGCCCTCTGACGGGCAAATGATTGTTTCCGCTCGTATGAGCCACTTTAATCTTTGTAAAGAACTAGGTTTAAGGACTTTGATTCATCAGTGAGGATATGTAGGCATCAGATAGCCACTTCATGAAATCAGACAGCTACTTCGTAATAAGTGGTCTTATTCTGAGTTATTATGTGCAGGGAATTAAGGAGTTGCAATGCCTTTCCTCTTGCAATGCTTGATTTGGTAAAGAAAAGTTTGTGCTGGGTAGTAAAGTAGAAGCTCTTATGTTGACCTACTTAGAATACAGAAAGATGATCCAAAGTTTGTAAAATGGAACTGTGTTTTTATTAAACAAAACCATTATGTATTTGGTTTCGCAGCTGTACTTACCTAACCTCTCTATTTAAATACGTGTTTTTTGCATATTACAATTATTCTTCTTAAGAGAGTTTTCAAAGAAAATCACTCAAATTCCAGTTCTTACAGTATTTTCCATCACCTACTTATGGCTATTGGAGGGGCGTAACAGTGAGCTTGTTTGAAATTATTATTATTATTATTATTACTATTATTATTATTATCATCATCATCATTATTTATCTAAAACTAATAAAAGGATGCTACATATCCTAGTATTTTGGGTTGTCCTTAAACTTTGCAACATTTCCATATTTAATAAGTTACTTTACTATACCAAACAAACTATCATTTTAATATCTACATTTTTTCCTTTTTCTTAATTTATGTGTAAAAAGTGAAGGGTAAATGCAAAAGCAATACATAATTTTTTTTTCTTTCTTAATATTCATGTCAAACTCTAACATTTCATTTGAAATGAGATGGATAAAGTATTATTTAAAGCTAATACTCTATTGCGATACAATAGGATTTCTTAGAAATTGCCTAAACAAATAAAAAGTACCATCCTTTTACAAAAAAAAAAAAGTGCTTTAGAAGTATATTTTTGGGCTTCTTAATTGCTGCAAATTAAATCGAGGGAAATAATTACTACATACAAAAATAAAATTTTTACTTAATTTTTAAAAATCCAACCAATTTTGGGGGAGTATGGGAGTATGGGATTTCTTTATTTGTGGTACATTTTCATCTGTTTAAGATGAAACTATTTACAACTTTTGTAGAATAAAGCCTACTAATTTCCAGTGGTCGGTGTCTATTTAAGCTTGACACCTCTTGAAACCACTTTGGTGGTTTAGGGGGAATTTGGATCTGAGGTTTAAGGGTTTCCCTTGTAAGTTATACTAGTTAAAGAGCCCGCACGATACAGCGGGTTTCGATCCAGTGGCAATAATTTACACCATTATAGTATATGCTACTTAAAAAAACGTTTTCAAAAACATGTACACTAGTATAATAATCTACATAATTATAGTAATTTATAGTATGTGATAATTTGTTCATAATACTATCTACATCATTAAAGTTTTATGTTGTATAAATAGCACATGTTGTGAGTTTTATTAGATACTCATTCCGTCCCATAAATTTTGATACATTTGACTTTTTGTTGTATTTTGACTTAATTTTATTCATATTATTGTTTGTTAAAAAAATCAAAAAAAATATATTTAGAAACTACATATCTTGAATTATCATTCATATACAAAGATTTTGTATTTATATATTAAAATGTTGAAAATAAAAAATTATAGATTAATTGTAAAAAACAAATTGAGCAAAACTTTTGGGACGGAGGGAGTATATGTTAGTCTTAATTTGGAGTGTATCTTTGTTGGCATCTTCAGTAGATGTTTGATAGATTATCAACGCTATAATGATAACAAAGTAGTGAGAATGAGTAAGTGCAAAGATAATTGTATTAAAATATAAAGAAAATTTTGGAGAATCTTATAATAATTTTTATATGGGGTTTTTATAAATCTTAATTCCAATTTAAGAAAATTTGATACGATTAATTGAAAATCAAAAGCTACAAATGCCATCAAATAAAAAAACTACATAAGAGCTTTTTTAAATTCTAAGTTATGTAAAAAATCTTAATTTCCCAAAATTGGTATTTTATACCTAAGTTAAAAATTAAGATTCATTAATATTTTAAATTTTTTAAAAAATTATAACTTAATCCTAATTTAGGTAAATCAGAATTAGACAAACACCAGCCTCCCCAGAATGGCAACATTTATTACACTCTTTAATAAAAGGTAATTTGGGTCACGCCCTTTTATATAGCAATGATAGTAATTAAAAAAACAAAAACGTTTCTGGAAAAGCAAAAGAGAAAATGAAAATGTTATGGCTGATACCAAGGATTTGATCATTAAATGAAAGAGTTTGAGGACCAAAAGAGCAGAAAGAACACACTGAGCAACTAAAAGAAGGATTTCACCATTACTTAAAGAAAAACAAAATGGCATGGAACTATTGTTCAATAAACAATGAAATTGGCCATAGTCTTTAATATATAGATACAACGAGGTGTATGGAGGTTGCGCGTTGCGGCGGTTTATATGATCATTGCATAAATATGTGGAAAGCCGTTGAGGCTTAATATAACAAAAAATATATGTTTTCAAGTTTCAGCTATTGTAATTTTCAAGCAAAATAATGTTCATATTTTGTTAGGTAAAGGCTAGAGTAAAAAATACTACTACAAAAAACATAAGAGAAACAAATCATGATTACCAATATTTTACTTTAGAAGACAATAAAAAATAAAAAAAAATTAGAGACCAAAAGAACAAATGGAAAGGTTTAGTGACCCGCAGATTATAGTAGATATTTTTTTATAATAAATTTTAATAATAACAGTGCGACACAAAACAGGTTACATGCTTCGAAACAATGCATATTTTGTTTGTTAATTAAAAATAATCCAATAAATATTTTCAACTCCTATTAACACAAAATCTAATTTTTAATATCAATGAAAAATTTATCTAGAAAAATTTACTCTTAAATTTAACAATTATTGATCAAATTGCTTTATTAAACTATAGAGTTTGAAATAATTAATTGATGCTACAAATCTTAATAATCAATAATGAAATAATGATAGAAATAATGATTAAAGCGTCATTTTAGAAAACAACAATAAAGAAAATCAATAAAAAAAATTTAGGATCAAGACAAAAAAAATGAAAAAGCTTTAGGCATTAAGGATTTAACAATTGATTTAATGAAGATAAAAAATAGTTTAACTAAAAAATAAACAAATTATGATCACCAGTGTCTTACTTTAGAAGATAGTATATAAAAAACAACAAAAAGAAAAACTTGAGGGCAAGAGAACAAATAGAATATTTAATTAAATAGTTATAAAATTCAAGGATTAAAATGTACAACAGACATAACTCAGGTTCAAAAAAATAATTAGAAAGTTAGGGAATGAAATTGCATTTTAACCGAAAAAAATGTGCAATAGATGAAAACCGGGAAAATTTCAAGCTAGGCCCTCATAAAGGCAAGCACCTTATGAAATGAGATAAAACTAAAAAAAAAAAAAAAAAGCAAATCATATCCTTGAAAAAAAAAAAAAATGAAGAGTTGAAAGCAAAAAAAAAAAGGTGCTGAACCGTGGCAAATCAATTGGGTTCAACCAGCTCAAAACCGAGTTACTGTTTATCTAACAGTTCCATTATTGATATTTAGAAGTATCGTGTAATTTCTTGTGATGACAAATGTTCTTTTTGTAAGCTGGCGTCGTACCTCACATATTAGAACACGTAATTTTTGTACATGTATCCTTTTATATATTAAGGTTAATTACGCTTTCACGAGATGTTTTTATTCAAAATTACGTAATTTGAGGTTTTAAAACTTATGCTTTCACGCCTACTTTAAAAAAAAAAAAAAAACTTTTGTCAACGAAAAGACTATTTTGCCTAAAATTAAGAAAATGTAGCAGTAAAAAGTGCATTTAACCTACTAGTAACTACCCACTATAGTATTGGATAGTTTAACAACAATTTGACAGTTAGGCTAAACTACAACCTTTTATATTCTATATAAATGCAATAGTTTTTTACATGCTGTTAATTGATTATTTAGTTGTCTAACAGGGTTATGAAATGATAGAAAAATATACAGGTTTTGAAGCTACAAAGAATGGTGTAGTTCAACGACACCTCCAAACAACTACTCGTATTATTTCTGCTTCCCTAGTTTTTTCTTAATCAGAAAATAAGTAAGAAAGTTTAAGGAAGGTGATTAGCTGCTTGTAAATGGACACCCAATACTTTATCCCTATAAACGATAACCACTGTGCTCCTGTAAGTTGCATCTAGATCTGTTGTAATCTCTTGAAGCATGAGTAATATGTTTGGAATAGTTGCAGTAGATCCTCGGAGAGCTTTGAAGAGTTGGGCATAGTCAGATATAAAGGGGCAACATGGAATGAAATACCTCTTTGTTGACTTAGTAGCTTCCAAAAGGCTTCGGGTCTCTGCTTCTAGAGTTGAATAACAATGGAGAAGCAATATTCCTGCTTGCATTTTAGGGGGTCTGTTAGTTCTTTTCCAGACCTAAGCAACTGCTCCTAATTCAGTAGATTGTCTCCAGCATCATCAATTGGAAAAATTTCTGGATTAGAATGCATGGCTTGCAACTTCCAAAAACCCCAAGTAAGTATGACATAGAGGTCAAGGTTGATTATAAAAGGTTTTGAGATATTGGGATTGATATTTCCTCGACAAAGTGATTTGGTATAGGAGGTTGGCTCTTCTTGCTATAATTGGTAGATCATGAAGTGAGCCGTTTCTGAAGACAAACTCATTCTACCTAACTAAATAAGTAAGAGTGTTGAGACTATGAAGGAGACAGTTCCAAATGCCATTTGTTAGCCTAAAGAGCAACCAAGAATGAGGGTAAATTTGTTGGTTTAAAAAAAAAATTTCAAAACAATTATTTGTTGCCTTTAGTTGGGAAGCAAATAAAAGAGCTTATGTAAACTTACACTACTCAGAAAACTCTACCACAAATGTCCTAGAATTTGTTTTGAAAATATGCTTTGAACAAACTAAAGAAAGGGCAACAAACGTTTGATAATCATGAACCGAAGAATACAAAGTAAACAAGAAATTGAAGAATAAAAAGGAAGAGCTTGAACATTAATATTTTTATAAAGGTTCAGTCTCTTCTCTTGAGAGCCTACTTTTCTCCTCAAGCTTACCACTTGAGAGTTTATTCTTCACTAAACAATTGCAATTGTACAAGACCTCATACTCTTTGGTAGTTTTTTCTATCACCAACTTTCACTAGTTTTCCTAGAGGCTAACTATAAACCTCATCAACACCTTTTCTCTCACTAATTTTCCTAGAGGCTAACTAGAAACCTCACCAACACAATCTCATCAAATGATATTTATAAGATTACAAACTTAAACAATAGCACCCTTGCTAGATATATAAGTGAAAGCACAAATTCT
Source organism: Aquilaria yunnanensis (assembly GCA_039654915.1). Lineage (NCBI taxonomy): Eukaryota > Viridiplantae > Streptophyta > Magnoliopsida > Malvales > Thymelaeaceae > Aquilaria > Aquilaria yunnanensis. The sequence continues at coordinate 25,709,934 of CM077598.1, read as the reverse complement.
CTTGGCAAATCTCAAATTTAAGCTCTTTGAAGATGAATTCTCTTTTTTAGTTATCAAGAGTTCTTCCTAAAGTGTTTCTCCATATTTTTATACTAAATTGGGGGCCAAAACACTGTTGAAGAGCTGTTGTGAATGTCAGAAAATCTTCAAAGAAATCTTGTGACTATTGCTGTCAAATTTGACAGTCTTTTCCTTCTATCTAGCGTTTTTAACCGATTAGAAATTTTCAACTTGTTGAAAACTGAGTCTCAGACCAAAAAGTTAACTTTTCTCTAACGGTTATAATTCTAACTGGGCTGGTGTGAAATCCACATGGCTATTTAAGTTGTCATCAATTTAATTTGAATTTTTGAAGATTTTTTAGATGCATTCTTTCTTGGAAGACATTTATGGCACTTTTCAACTGGTTGTTTTGCTACTAACCAGTTGTTTCTGACTTCCAGGAGTTAAAAATGATTCTTACTTTAGAAATTAACCCGCTAGTTTGTTTCAATCTGTTGCTTTGTAACTTTGTAGAGTTAAAACGTTCCAAGTACAAAAATAAGCATATATACCAACTTGTTGGACCTTTTCAACTCATTATTTTTGCTTTCCTTACACCTTATTACATTAACTTGCCAATTTTCATACCTTATTAACACATTTTAACACCAAATCAACTTACTTCAAGCCTTTGATATAAAACACTTGAGAAAATCCAACACCTTTTTTATGACCCTAAATGAAAGAGGATAATGGAAAGGCTGACAATGCAAGTCATTGACAGGAACTACCTTATACCTCTTGAGAGCCTTGACAACCTCAAATAAGTGAAGTGTTGTCTTAGGTTAATCTCTAGCACACATGGATTTGAAAGGCCACTGCCATGAAAAGCTAGGTTGATACCTATTTGGGAGAGCATTAAACAAACACTTTCAGAAAAAGACTTTAAACTTTTGAGAGATGCCAAAGTCCCATGTCCTTTTAAGGATCTTAAAAAGCTTTGAATATACTATTAGATAAGTACTAGGTTTTTTAACCCGTGCATTGCAATGAGAGAAAAAATACATAATTTTAAGAAATATAGAAATGACCTAAAAGTTAAAATAAAGTTTAGGGACAACTTAGTCCATGCTCAAAACCAAATAAATCATAATGATAAAGTTTTATTTTAGAAGATAGAAATAATATGGAAAAATTTAGAGACCAAAATGACAAATAGATAACATTTAGCGCTTCAAATGAGAAAAATCAATAAATCAAGGGCTAACATAGATTTAGACCAAAGAAAATGTGAAAAAGCTCAATTGTGGAAAGTAATAATATATGACCCTGTGGAAGTGATTACCTAGTTAAAAGCGATCAATGTTAAAAAAAATAAAGTGATTGTCTCTTAGGAAAGGAATTACGTGAGAAAAAGGAACCAAGGAAAACACAAAAATAAAAAAAAATAAAATGACACTCACTGTTTATTAAATATTGAATAACCCTTACACATTTAATATATACAAGGGGAAAAATGGGAAAAATACTATTAAATCAGGCAGAAAGCTCAGGCAAGTAAAAATTATCACTGTTGATAAAAATATATATACAAAAGAACGTAATCAAAATTTATTACTATCTTTTATAAGAGTAGGGATAAAAATGAACTATCCTAAATCTATGAGGTGAAGGAATTTGTTGCTTAAAACTTGGAGGACATAAACTGTAATAAAACATTGCTTCTTGTGCCACTATTCAATGAATAGTGATTTTACCTTATACATTTAGTATATACAAGATTACTTATACTAGAACATACCCGTGCTTTGCTATGGGCATTTTAATGGCTAATGTTTTGTTGCATTATATATGACATACATGATACATAAATGTACATAATATTTTAGCATGCATAAATATTGTATTTTTTATCCTCTATTTTTGTATTGCTATCTTAATCATTCGGCCGGTGGGTTGTCTGAGTTTCTATTTATGACAATAGAGTAATGATAATGTAATGAGAATGAGAATATATGTATATTATATTATGGAGTATGTAAATATGCTGAAGAGAAAGATTAAGAAAAACTTAAGCAGCAAGAACTCAAAAATTTACGATTTATAGTGAAAGGTTTTTATAGGTGGGCTGTTGGTTTACTACTCTGCAAAAGATGTGTCTAAGGACTGAATTATTTTCTTGTAATGGTCAAGTTAATAGTAACCGATGCCTAGATCAATAATTTCTAATGTATTAGGGACTACTACTAATAATAATAATAATTGTAATTGTAGTTGACCCATGCCCATTACAAAAAAGATTAAAAAAAAAAAAAAGCAACCCACCACATCAAGGATAAGAATGAAACAATTAAATGCTTCCGGTGCCTTACTTGGAACATTTTGACATGGAGGACTTAAGCATAAATATGGAGAGATTTCGATAGCTTTTTTTGTAGTTGAACCGTTGAATTTTGAAAATCAAAATAGCAAGTTGTGGAATAGAGCCCAATCAACAGAGCAAATTAGCTTCAACTATTACCAGTGCACCGGTGATGATGGGTCTAACAGCCAAGACCGAAATGTCTCTTAAGAGTTTTATACTGTCGTTAACTATCCGAAATTCGATGAAGGCGGAAAGAGCGGAGAGTGAGAAAAAAAAAAGAAGAACGGCTATGGCAGCGAGTAGGAGATCAACAAATAGATAAAGGTGGCAAGTGTTAGTAGTGATAAAGAAGAGAGAGAGAGAGCAGATAAAATGGATGAGAGAAACAGGTTGCTAGGCTTTTAGACTGAAGTGGTGGCCTGAGGCGGAGGTGACTATAAGATAACCAACACCCATAGTTTAAACTTGCTGTTTTGCATTTTCCAATGGCCAGTTGCCAGTATCTTACCCATAGTTTTTGTTGGGCAATTGTCATAGCTCTGTCATTATTACCATTCCCTGAGCAAATGACTCTTATGTACCTAACATTCACGTACCATGTCCCCAGCGATTGGCCTTGTGGCGCCACAAAGCAACAACATTCCCATCCTTCTATCACGTCTACTATGCCATATTCCTTGCAATGAGATGTTACCTCCACTACTGTGCAACCTATTCAATTGCTGCATGATAGTTTCTGCTATTGTCTTGATTGCCCAGAAGAAAAGAGATCCAAAGGTACCTACTCAGCCTTTCTCTTATATTCTTCTCTCCCTATCCTCTTTTTTTTAGGAGTAATTTGAAATAGTACCGTTTTTAGGTAACAGATGACACACCCAAGTTGAACCTCACACACTTTCCAGTATGTTATATAGATTACTTCGGCCTGATTCGTGCGGTAAAGTGATTACCTTGTTGAAGGATAAATTTGAGAATGAGAGTTTGAGTTGTGTTACACTTTTTTATGCCTTCTATCTTTTTTTTTTTTTGTTTCTTTGTTAGTTTTTTATTCATACTTTCAGAAATTTTTATTTTCATTTTCTCAATAAACTTTTTTTTTTCGTTAAATTACACCTATTTGTTTTTTGTTATATTTTTATAGTTTTATTTTATTTTTTTATTTTCATCTACTCATCTTTTTTCAGTTTCCCCTTTTTCCTTTTTTCATTCTTTTGTTTATTTCATATGTTGTTTTATTTTTAGTTTTATTCTTTATTTTTTATAATTTGTCTATCTATTGTTCTTGCTTTTATTTTATTTTTCTTATATATTATTTTTTAGGGTTAATTATGATTTACCCTTAAGGTTTAGGTGAAATTACACTTTGTCTCATTCTATTTAAAAATATATACACTTTACCCATATATTTTTAATACAATTCAATTGTAACTTCTAAAATCTTAATCTAGATCACACAGTCTTCATCTTCAAGTAAGGATGTTAATGGACCAGGGTTACACTGAGTATAGCCAATTCCAAACCTTAAGTGATCAAGTTCATGGGGCAGGTACTGCCCACTAACTCATGTTAAGGCATATGTTTAATTTTTTTAACTTCTTTTTTTATATGTTTACATATATTTTTAAAAGATTGTGTATATTCAAAATTAATTAATACTTAAAAAATCATAAGCCAAAGTAACATAAGGTAATTTATGTTAAATTATAATTTTATTTTTCAAATAAAACCATATTTTGAATATAAATATACTAATTTAAGAGGGGTGTGGATAGGGTCAGGTAAAATAAATTAACCCATACCCTCCCCATAGCTTTCACTACTAACTTTTGTTGCTTTTCCAACGGCATATTTTACCAACAGCGTAGCCGTTGGAAATTATTTTCAACGTGCACGCGTTGGTGTCACATTTAAAATTTTTTTTACCAACAGCCTAGCCGTTGATAATTAGCAACGGTCACGACCGTTGGTAAATTTCCAACTTCCCTGCGTTGGTAGAATTTTTTTTATTAAGGCTAATTTACCAACGGCTAGGCGTTGGTAAATCGTTTTTTAAATGCATCATCTTCCTCCTTCAGGTTCAGACGCCATTTCTGTCGGGGAGGAGGGAGAGAGAAGCTCGCACTTGAGCTTACGCCGACGCCGTCAATTGGCATCTGTTTTCCGGCCGTGGAGCGCCGTTTTCGCCTCCATGGTTATCAAATATCACTTTTTATTCTCTCGCAGTTCTGCTCCTCTTGGTCGCTCTTGAGTTCTGGATTTTCAATGTCTACGGCTTTACAAATTGCTCCTACCCATCGTTCTAGATCTTCTCTTGCAGATTTCTTCTTCGTGATTACCTTTTTTTGCCACTACGATACATTATTTATTGATTCTCTGGTTGTATTCAATTTTTTGTTCCTTCAGGACTGTAAAGCTGTCGAATTCATCTGTCTTAACTCATTATTAATTTGTAAATTTCAGGGTTGGCAAGACTTCTTTGATGAATCAGTATCCTCTCTGCATATATATGTATTTGTTTTGTTACTTAATTTTTTTTAATTAGACTAACCAAGAATCAGATTTGGATCAATTTTCCTAACGCTTGCTTTTAGATATGTAAATAAGAAATTCAGCAACCAGTACAAGGCCACCATTGGGCCGATTTTCTGACAAAGGAAGTGCAAGTTTGAGGATAGGCTCTTCACCTTACAGGTGAGTCAATCTGTTTCTTTGCAGCACTAGTTATTTTAAGTTTTGATCCAAGTTGCAGCTGCTGGTTCTGTTTCCTGACACTCTAGATTTTCACTGTTAGACATTTTTGGGGCCAGGACTTTGCAGGAACATGTGTGCCCAGCAGCACATGCAGCATTTGTAAGTTGTAGTTTAAGTTAATGCAGTTAACTGGTTGTGTTACTATCACAAAAAATGTTGCTATGTTTCGTTGTATGTATTAGGCAATTTGACTTTGGATATGTTGCGGTAGCACAAGTCATTAGGAGCTAGGAAATCAATTCTGTAGTGGTAGTAGAAGTTGCTGGGAGTTAGGAGCTCAGCTGTGCAGGTCTCCATGAGCCATCTCCTTATTTGGGGTTTCATTTTGATGCCTTAGGATTCATCTTATCATAATTGCCAGCCAGAACCTAGCACTCGAACAAACATGAACTGGAAGGGTCAGGTCATATGTTGATCGAGTCTTGTTGGGTTTTAGGTCATTTAGCCACTGTGTCACTGCAATTCTTAGTCCAGCTGCATTTCAGGCTAACAGGTTTCGGATCATTTGCAGACCAAGTTATGGCTTTGTCAACCATTTTATTTTGGTTTCAGGTCATTGCCGGGTTGGATAAGCAGGTTTGCTTAGGTTCATTTAGTTGCAAGTTTTTGGTCAAAGGGTGTTGGGTAAGGTTGGGTCAGGTCGGTTCAAATTCTGCCATCTATAATGGGCACTTGTTCTCTTCAATAACAAATGGGAGCATCTTTCTTTAAAATTGTCACCAGTTGATACCTCGCACCCTTCAACAGCAGCTAATCTCTCGACAAGAAATTTGTTTGAATTATCAAGGTTTATAAGTAGTTTTGTGCTAATACTAAGTGTTCTTCTGTTAGTTGAGGAGTCTGCAGAAAAACTCTCGTGCCCCCGCTTCTCTGTTATTCTATCTCTCTCCCTCAGTTATAGCTATTGATTGGCTGTGCGACATGGAGATTTGGTAAACTCATCAAGATTATTCTAAGATTTTCTCCGTGACTCAAGCTGGTTAATTGTGCTTTCTCCATATTCAGATCTTGGATCCTCTGAGCTTCTAATGTCGAACAAGGAAGTTTTTTATTTTAACTCCGTCTCTTGTTAACTGTTTTTGTAGTTTGGGTTTGATCGCGGTTAGCTCGTATATTGTTGAAACCAGGCATAGCTTTCGCAGCTTGATTGTTCATATAGTAGTTTCAGATTGTAGGTTTTGGCGTTTTCTGTGGTTGTGTTTATTGTGTTTACAGTTGCAGCTCTGATTTCTTTTTAAGTTTTTGCGAATTCTGGTATGGATTTCAGCAAAGTTCTGCAACGTACTAATCACCTCTCTTGGCTAGTTTGAAGCTTGGTGTTTTGGTTGATTTTCAAGTCTGTATTAGCCTGCTAGTCTTCCTGATCTTGAACTCATGACGTTGCGTTCCTGGTGTGTCCTTGCCTGTGTGTGTTCCTGGTGTAATTTTCAGTCAGATTCTACAGTAGTGTTGGCTTCACATCAAGCCCTGTTCTTAGATCGTACAATCTGAGCATGTTTTCCTTTCCCTGTTTCCTAGGATTCTCCTCAAGTTTCTGTCAAGGAGGTCAGAACAACAGATGGAGCATGTTGCTTGGAACTAAAGCTTCCATCGAGGTCAAGACCGCAAGACAACTTTTGGAATTTCTTAGATAGATTTGGTTTTCATTATGGTGATGGCACCAGTCGAACATTGCTGCCTTGTGAGGTTTGGCTTCAATCTTGAAATGTTTTATTTCCTATTTCTGTTTCATGGTAGCTGTAACTAATGCATTGTAGTCAAATTTCCTGCAATTAAATGGTTTTTAGTTGCATTTTTTGGAATGGCTGTTTTGTTTGCGTCATTACCTATTTAACCCTTCATTCTTCATTGAACAGAAAGGAGTGATGCTTTGAATCTACGCTTTAAGATGCTGTATTTAGTTTTTCTTTTATGAGAAAAACTGTTTAGAATAGGCAACATTTTTTAGTGCAAAACCAACTCTGAGCAGCTCCACGCAAACAAGTATAAACTTAAATTCTTGCTAACCAACTGAGAGAGAGACCAAAGGCAAGCAGGGCCATAAAGTAGAGCAGCCAAGAAATAGTCTCTAAGGGACAAACTGCCGGAGAAAACAAACATGTGCCAGGAGAAGAAAACTCCATAGATAACACAAACGAAGCCCAAGGAAAGCCAAAAGTACACCTAAACAAGAAATATTCAGGGAAGAAAGCATGAATGGTGGTAGTGCTGGTAGAGCAAGTGTAGGCAGATAGCATCTCAAGATGATGGAAGATAAATGAGTAGCCTTGTCATGATCAAGACGTTATGTGGATCTGCCACTGCTCTTGTTCTCCTCTTTTATGGTCAATTTAAGGACATCAATAAGAACAGCGATGATACCTTTTCTGACAGTTCTTAACTTAAAGCTCTAATTTCAATAACAGGTTACTGTAGACCATTCATTCTTTAGTTTGAGATTGCTGCATTTGTTATCTGTGTTGAATGGATGGATTCATGTAGGCAAATTTACTTGGTTTTATTTGATTTTCATATACTATTGTTTGTAGCTATCATTTGGGTTCAGCAAATTGCAAATCATATAATGGCTCTTTTTTTTTTTTTATACACGCACCCACAATATATTATATTGCAGTTGGAAATTCTCAGGAGTTGGAACTTGTTGCTTCTGTCCTGATGTTTTTCTTTTCTTCTTCTTTTTTTTTTTTTGTTCTTTGTTGTTTTTGTTTTTGCTCTTGTTTTTTTTGGACCTTGATTGTCATTGTGAATTAGGTAATGGAAATTCTGAGAAGAGGTCCCCAAGAGACAAGAAGAAAGCTTTCTACAAAGGGATACTTTCCCCAAGATGGATACATTTTGCGATATTTGCCAGTTCCTCCTAACTGCTTGTCTGTACCAGATGTCTCTGATGGTGTCAGCATCATGTCTTTGGTAGGACTACTAAGTGCAAATCTTGTTGCTTGTATCAATCCTTTTGTTTCATTAATTTGGTGGTATTTCCTTTCCTACTTTTTTTTTCTCGACCAGATTTCCGTTTCTATTTGCTTTGATGGTTTGACATTTACCATATCTTTCAGGATCTATCAACATCAATACTGAAGAAGGTTCTCAAGAAAATTGAGATCATTAGAAGCTCTAGGTCTGGAGTCCCAAACTTTGAATCCCATGAAGTGGAAGCTAATGATTTGCAATGTGCAGTCAGTCAATATCTTGAAGTTTGGGGTACCACTAGAGCTTCAAGAAATATAGATGCTCGATTTGGGATTAGCAAATATGCAGGTGAGTCCACAACAAAGGTGTGGTTGGAGAAAATGAGAACACTGTTTATAAGCAAGGGGTCGGGGTTTTCATCTCGAAGTGTCATTACTGGTGAGCCATATAGAAGGGTCAATGAAATTGGGATTCCAGCTGAAATAGCTCAGCGAATCACTTTTGAAGAAAGGGTTAGTGAACATAACATGGAATATCTTCAAAAGTTGGTGGATGATAAATTGTGCTTAACCTATAGAGATGGCTCTTCCACATATTCATTGAGGGAGGGCTCAAAGGGGCATACATTTTTAAGACCTGGTCAGGTGGTACATAGACGGATCATGGATGGTGACATGGTTTTCATCGACAGGCTACCAACTACAAAGAAGTGCTGAGCAGTCTCAATTGCAATAGTTGCCAGCAAAACTGCTCTTCCTAGTATGAAAAAAAGCCCCCACCGGAAAGCAGAATGAATGTTCCAATTAACTGGCTTCTGTGGATCTTATGCCTCTCCTCAGTTGCCCAAGCAATCCAGTAGCTGCTGGCCATCTGTAGCCCTTGGAAGAAGACTTGACACAGAAGAACAACTGGAACAAGAGCTCTTTTAAAAGCCAGACTGACGAATGTTGAGTAAACATGCCATCCAACTCTGCCAGCTATTGCTTCTTCCTCTAAACTCCTTTGATCGGACTTCCCATGGTGCATGGAAGGAAGTATTTCTTGTGCAACTTCAATCTGGCTGGTCTGACAGGGTCTAGCAGTCAAAATTTTATCTTTCTGTCTCGGACTAACTTGGTTTAGTGATTTTCTGTGAGCATTCATTTGTCTGACAAGCTCACCACTAGAATCAGAAATCAAGTCTTCACATTTCCCAAACTGAACAATCATACCATCTTTGATCACCTACGGTAAAGCATGGAGCAGAAGGAGATAAGGAATAAGAAGATTTCTGAAGCTAGTGTTTAGGAGTAATCTTTTACTTCTTACCACCTACCATAACAAGGTCTGCAGCATCTAAAAATTCTAACTGATGTGTAGTATAAATGACAGTTTTCTGAGACAGTAGCTACATGAGACACTTCTGCACAAGAAGATCCAAGATGTAATTTCATATGAGCGAAAGATATTTTGATGCAAGTTGTGTAAACAAAAAAGGGTAATAGAAGAAAGATCGCACAATCCGTACCTTGAACAGATGTGTTCCAGTGTGAGCATCAACAGCACTGAAAGGGTCATATAAGATGTAAACATCAGAATCTCCATAGACAGCCCTTGCCAATTGAATTCTCTGCTTCTCAGTGGAGAAACAATTGTTGAGCTCTCATAATGGTCTACTGAATTTGCAGATGGCCACTGATTCTTTATTGTCTTTGAGATACATGTTCAAGAGATTTTTCTTTGGAAAAGACTTTGCTCAGCAGTTGTCAATGTTTCTCTCAACCAGTTTGCCTTCACCTGCTCTGGTTAAGGGTTGTTCGGGTTCCTTCTGGACAGCTTTATAGATGTTGCAGTGTGCATTGCCTTCTTTGTTTGACTACTCTGGAGAAAGATTCCTAATTAGTAGAAGTGACTTACTGAGATTTGACATTAGTAGGGATAATCTACAATCAGTTATGAATGAGTTGGTTACTTCTATATTGTTTGAGAAGGGTCCTAGCGATGCTCTTAGCCTTTTTTGATTTTTTACAGCCATTGTTGATGGAGAATTTGTTTTCTGAAGGCTTTAGTGTTAGCTTAGGTGACTTTTAAATATCCAGGGCTAGTGTACAAGACATTCAGAATGTTTAGCAGAAAAGTACATGTATGTGACATGTTAGTTTTTCTTGAACTTAATAGCATATGAAAGAATAGACAACACTAGATTAAAAGCAGGATTATCATTAACCATAAGATAATACGCACCGGGAAAAACACGAAACAACCGCAGCCTGAAACTGAAAATGTACATTACCAACGTGCAAATGTCATTTACCAACTCGCACTAGTTCGTAATTACCAACTGTCATAGGCGTTGGTACTAACCAACATAATTACCAACTGTCTGCAAGTTGGTAATTATTGGTAATTACCAACGGCTTGCTACCAACGCGCACGCGTTAGTAATTACCGACTTTCACGCACGTTGATAATTACCAACTTCCTTACCAACTGTAATTACCAACGCGGTCTCCTACCAACTGCCGTGCAGTTGGTAATTACCAACGCGCAGAGCAGTTGATAAATTACCAACTGCCATCAGTTGGTAACTACAAGTACGCGTTGGTAACCAAAGCCGGTTCCTGACCGTTGGTAATTACCAACGTGCATTTTACCAACGTGCATTTTACCAACGTTTACGCGTTGGAATTTACCAACGTGTTATTTTTTACGCGTTGGTAAAAAAATTTCCAACGAATCGAATACCAACGTGCGTTTACCAACGGCTGGCAGTTGGTGAATTCAGTTTACCAACGCGCAGCAGTTGGTAACTGGCAGTTGGTAAACTCGAGAATTTTAGTAGTGTTTAAAGGTATGGTTGAGTTTAGGTTTGAGTAGCTGGTTTGGGGAGGGTAGAGGTGGGTAAAGTATTTTTTTAACATCCCTATCTTTAAACAATTTCAATCTATATAATATTTTCTTTATAATTAATTGATATTTAAACCACAATAAGAAACATACTTACCCCACCACAGTCACCCATTGCCACCTCACCATCATCCTAAACGTCGTCTGTTAGCATTGTAGAAATTAGACTGAAGTGCATATTTTTTCAAAATTCAAGGGCCAAATTTTAATGAGTACTAAGTTTTGTATGAACTTACTCGAGTTGACAAAGTTCATGAGCTATTTCTGTAGTTAGGCTTTATAATTATTCCAAAACTTAATGCAAAACTTCCTAAACTTAACACAGATTAAATCTTACTAGCCAAGCAACAAAGATGCGCTCCTCCAATCCCACAACTCTCCACATGCATTGACCCAAAATCTTATGGGTAAAAGTCCAAAATTTTAGCCAATTTATTTGCGGATCAAATCCCAAAACCCTACAATTTTGTGCCAAAAACCCAGCACAATTATACACCCGACCATTGATCAACCTAACTAAACTTCCATTGTTGATTTATATACTGATTACTGGCTCCACCTTCTAATTCATGGAAAAGCAAATTATTATTATTATTATCATCATTATTGTTATTATTATTATTTGCATGAAACATTAAGATTTGGATGTCATACCACCTTGTGTTTCCTTTAATAATGCGTTCAAATAATGGATATGCCAACATGAGGTATATATGGTTGCGGGCAATTACATCATACCATTGTAAATACATACTTCAGAAACAATACCTGGCCAGATCAAATTCCTTCTACCATATGCTTGAAGGAAGGTATTGTGTGTGTGTGTGTGTGTATATACATAATATAGATTTCATACAGTTTACCATACTTCATGCTTTTTTTTTTTACTCATATTCCGCCTACGGACCATCTCTATATGGATGAATAGCCGATACGATTCCAATACATTTCTTTTAGTATCGAAGATCTTTTCATAAATTTTAGTTTATCTTAAATGATACGTGATACTTTTTTTTTTAATAAAAAAAAATGTTTTCCCCAATATACAATATTGCATGACAGAATGATTTGAATGTATTAAGCAATGACAGATATGCATCCATAATGCATTTAAATTTTAAATAGGTATTATTTGGTGAGGCTACGGAGGAAGGATTTGCTCTTTTAAATTTAACTAGGTTTTTTTTTTACCCGCACTTTGTAGCAGGTAATTTATTTTGATAAATTTACCATTAAAATTTTACTTTATTTTAATTTTGAGTTGAGTTTTCTTTATATTATGTTCTTATTATTAAAATGATTGATCATGATCGAAAAGTAGAATTGTACATATTTAAAAGTGATGGATATTTTTTTCTTGTTAAAAAATAATTAACTAAAAAATTTCTCTAATAAACTCAAATTATAATTTTTAATATTTTTGGGAAATTTATTTAGAATAGTTCACTTTCAATTTTAACAATTATGGATCAAATTACTCTATTAAACCATAAATATTTTGAATTAAATAACTCATGCTACAAAAATCAATTAATAATAATGAAAATATATGATGGAAATAGAAAAATTATGTTTAATTTATTTTGCTTTAGAAAATTGTACATAAAAAAAATTGGGGAGTAAGAGAGCAAATAGAAAGAATATTAAGTAATTATTAAGTTTGGGGACCAAAACGTAACACGCGTCGAAATTAGTGACTTATATGGTAAAGATTAGAAACTATGGGACAGAAGACGCATTTAACCACAACCAAAAGTGAAACGGGCTTAAACTAAAGAAAATTGCAACACTGGCCCTCAGGATTCTATTCTCCTGCCGAAAGTATACTGAACTTAAAAAATAGTCAATCTAGTCCAGGAAAAAGCAAAAAAGAAAAGTGTGACACTGTTGATGAATAATGCACTTTCACTCTACTTTTGCACTATTCATATACAGTAACTTGTGTTTATCTTTAGAAATATAGTGTAACTAGTGATTGAACCGCACTTCGTTGTAGGTCGATTAACAAAGATATAAATTTTTCATAACAAATACACTTATATTGGAAAAAAAGTATTTAAAAATAATGGATTTAAAATTAAATTATCATCAATTTAAAATTTTTCCAAAACTTGAAACATTTCAAAGTTATTTGTATCCAATTTTTTTTGGAATTGAAGCAAAAAATTAGTTTTTTATTGTAACTTATGTAAGCTTAAGAGTTTAAAACATACAAATCAAAGGTTTAGAACATGTTTTGTGTTTATTATGATACAGAAACAAAACTATTTGGTTTCAAAATTTGAGGACTAAAAGATATCCTCATACACAAATAGAATATCTATTGTGTAATTGTACCTTTAAGAAAATGACCTAACAGAACTGTACTAGAATGGCTATTATTCGTAGTATCCATTGCTATAGCAGAATGGCTACTATTGATAGTGTTGCTTTGACTTGTAGTGAAAAAAAAAATTCAGGCAAAAAAACCCAAAAAAAAAAAATAAAGGGAAAAACAATCCAAACGGAAAAAAGGGGCTTTGCCCACCCCCCCCCCCCCCCAAAAAAAAAAAAAACCAGCCCAAATGTAAAAAAAAGTTTAAAAAAAAACTGTAACAGCAAGGTGGGGAGAAAAACAATCCAAATGTAATAAAAATAAGGCTTCAGCAAAAAAAAAATAGATTAAAAAAAACTGGCTTCAGCCCACAAAAAAAAAAAAAACTATAGCAGCAAGGACCAAAATCCCAAAACACGTACATAAAAAAAAAAAAAAAGGAAAACAGAAAAAATAAAAAAATAAAAAAGAAACACACTGTAATCGGGACTGTTAGTAATATCTCATCAAGCTGTTAGAGCTTTAGTATCTATAATATATAATTTTAAATCAACTGACCTCTCTCTATGGCTGCCCGATCTAAAACCAATAGGATTTGCTCAAGTTAGACATGTCATTTTTTGTTATAAAAAATTCATTATTTTTTATGAATTACCTAAAATTAATATTATTTAAAAGCTAGTATTATATCTACTTAATAATAACCACCCGAATTACATTATTTTATAAGGTAACTATTTTTTCCTTATGGCAAAAATGATAAGAGTATAAAGTAGAGTTTTGTTTTTATTGTTGTTGTTATTATTGTTATTGTTATTGTTAATTTCACCTTATTTAAGCTATAATATAGTATTTTCCTATTGTTGACTAATATGTGACTAAGAGTGTTAAGAGATGAGGGGAAAGTGTGATTTATGAAACCAAAGGGGAAAACTGTTATCCTAGCCAGTCTCGGAGAGAAAAGTGTAATGTCATGAAACAAATTTCACGGTTTCATAGAATCGTAATGTCATAATTGTCATCCACTCAATAGCAACAAAGGTTTGAACGAAAAAATGAAGCTTAGATGGTATAAATTCAAATCAAAATATGGAATAAAAAAATTAGTCAATTCTTTTCTTTGGGTTTTTTTAATTATAATTCTCTCAAGATATATTATGGGAATGAAAAAAAAAAAAAAAAAAAGGAATCATGAGAGAAAAGGGTAAAATTTATTTGTCATCCATAACCATTTTCATACTGTCCTAAACAAGTCTCAACCTTCATTTTGTCCATTTAAAGTTTCCAATGTGCCAATTTTTATCTCAATTATGGTCATTCCATCACTTCTATAATTAACTCTGACAAAATTTCATGGCAAATGTCAACTCTGCTTTGTACATTTTCTTCTTCCAACAAAAAAACACCCCTAACCTAGTTGATCACATAGATTCACCACCATCGTCACTTTCCCTCATAGATCTAATCACCTTTGCCACCACTATGACCAATAATCTCTGCTTCACCCACATTTCCCTATCGCTGCCACGATCTGCCATCATCTGTTATGCGATCAATCTCCTTGGCCTCTAATTCCCGTTTATCAATTTTTTCCCCCCACCATCTACTGCTTCATCACTCACAAATCTCCAGTGCTTACACTCACAATCCAAACCAAGTCTCCACACACTCTTTCCCAGATACCTTTCTTATTCATGGAGCAAAGAGCACCCAGTCTTAGCTCCAACCACCTCCATTTTTCTCATGGTTGTTTTTGCCAACAGTAAGAGTTGGCCATGATAGGGTAAAATCGGGCCCAGGCAAGTAGGTTGGCTACCTGAAATATGTGGTTGCAAGGTTTGAGAAGGAAGGAGAGAATCGAGAATTAATTGAAGGATCAAGTTGAGGTAGCTAGATCAGAAGTTGATGACTTTGTAAGTTGAACAATGGTTTAAAGTGTTAAATTTACAAGTTCAAGGAAGCTTTGAGAAGAGAAAGAAATGCAGGGACCAAAGTATGCATTTTTTATAAGGATTTTTGTTAACTTTAATAGTGAAAGTGATGGAAGGACAATGATTGGCGTAAAATCTGGTACATTGAGGATTTTTAGAGGAAAGAATGAAGGTTATGAACTCATTTAGAATAACGCAAAAAAGTTAAAAACAACAAATGAATTTTAGTCTCAAAAAAATCTAAAGTCATTTTCAAAGCTCAGCATAATCTAGGTTATCTATGTTGGACCTATGCCTGCAATTATACGTGAATCACATCTTCTTATTTCCAGAAATACCCCTGTGCTTATTCTTCTCCATTTGAAACCTCTGTCTTTTTTATCCTAGAAACTCCATAATCTAGAAATTTGAACTAGTATTTTCTTAAAACCAATAGTACAATGATTTATTCCCAATTTCTTTAATTTATTCAATAATTTCTTCCCGATTTCTTCAATTTATTCAATGATTTCCTTGAAACCAACAGTAGAACTAATTCCAACACTAATAAAAAAACTTATAAATTGAAAATGGAATCCTCTAATAACGTCTGATCAACTTTTTCTCTAGTCTAAAGTCCTACATCTTTTTCTCTCATATTTCTCCCCAAATTCATCATTCCCAAGTATTGCCAAACGTGACTTGTAATTGTGTATTAAAGAACATATTTTCATTTAATTTCATATCATATTTTCATTGACACATTAGCTGTGATACACATTATCCACTTTTCATTGATATATCTCATACTTTCCACATATATTAGGTAAATAACTTCACTTCAATGTTTATTAACATAACTCATGCATTTTCATATCCTGTTTTTATTTTCATTTAAACTCCAACACACCATTCACATCAAAAATTTTATTATATAGGAATTTTTCCTTAACATATATTGCATTTTTCACATTAGCCTAATAAATAGTTCTAAATTATAGAACAGGTCATTGATTTCATTATATATATATTTTTTTTTTAAATTGATGGATTTGAATTTTACATTGACACATTGAATACTTTTTATATTAACTTAGTAAATAACTCTAGACGATAGAATAAGTTATCGAGTTTTATATAGAATTTTTTTCAGTGACAGATTGTAACTTTTCTAATAACATATCTTACTCTCTTCACATTAATCTAGTAAATAGCTTAGAATAATAAAAATATGTTATTTAGTTTCATGTAACTTTTTGTTCATTGATAGATTATGAATGTTTCCTTGACACATCTTTCAGTTTTCACAGTAGCCTATTAAATAGCTCTGAATGATAGAAGATGTTATTCAACTCATAAATTGCACTTCCACCAGTCTTTTTTCTGCATGATTTTACCTTTATCAATTTATACCAGGTTGTTTAACTTCTAATAAATTTTACATTGGTGGGCAAAGAGAATATTTTACACATGACCTGTTCTTTTCCTTTAATTCCCACGATCAAGGGTGTGGTTGTGTTTGATGGATGATGATCCTCTAAGCTAGTAAGATACATGATCAGATGGAAGGGATAACAAGTTTGGTTATACTCATTCGGATTGATCTTTAGGGAGAGAATCAGAGAATGGTTGCAATACAAGGTTGGTGACGACAGTGGGCAGAAAGTGAACAACGGCGAGTGGGAAATGAGATAAGAAGAAGCTCAATATACATGCTGGGATAAAAGAAATTAAAGCAGGAGTAATATTGTAAGTAAATATTCTATCCACCATATACATATATATATACATATATATGTACATGATAGAAATAGTAAGTATAATCACTTGCAAATGATTGCGCTACAAATCCTATATGCTTACATCACTTTGCCTAATTTTTGGACAAATTGTTTAGGGCATATTTAGTGAAGATATTTAAAAAGTAATTAAAAATATTTATTTTTTCTTATAATAATTATTTCCTAAAATTTCATCACAATTCCAAATTAAACTAAAAAAAAACTTAAAAACCACTTTAAAACATTTTTTCCTCTAGTATTCATATAGTTTTTCTTATATATATATATATTATTTTATAGTCATGACAAAATGTTATGCATATAATAGAACAATAAATGATCATGAATGACATGCAAAATGAAAAACACGTGCAAACAATCATTTTCGAACTTAGTTTCATTTAGGAAATATAATATTACTAACATTTGTGGAGAAGCCGCCACCTTAATCTGCTAATGCTGTTAAGCCAAGCACATCCCATGCCATATACTTTTAACTTCCATTTATTTGCAGTTATGTTCTCCTATCTTCTATTTTTCTTCCCTGATTTCTTCTTCGGATCTCTTCCCATTTTTCACTCTCCAAGTCTTCCCATTCTTCTTCGTACCAATCATTTTTTTTTGTTTTTTAATCTTTAATTGTTAGATCTTATTGTCAATAACAATTGATCATCAAGTTCGTCTCCTATATCTACTTAAAAAACCCATTTTTCTAGCGGCTAAATTCCCAATGGTTTGACCATTGGAAATAGCAGAAACCATTTTCGAACAGCCTTTGTGTTGAAATTTTTCAAGACAATAGTTTTAAACGGTCAGTTACAACATGAAGATTGTTATTTCCAATGTGAAGGGCCGTTGGTAATTTCCAACAAGAAGGCGTTGGAAATTTGCCTTTGAGAGGGTTGAGTTTTCCAACACAAAAGGCCATTGAAAACCAATAAATTTTACAATTTTAGAAAGTAAAGTAGTATTTTGAAAATATTTTATTATAAATAATGATAATAATAATATTAATTTATATAAATATTTCATATATATCATATATATATATATATATATACACATACATACATACATAATCATCATATATATAATACATATCATATTATATATCATATACACAACAAAATGCACACTGGACCAACTCATATAAAAACTCGAACATTTATATTATATACATATATAAATTAAAATATAATATATGATATGTGTGTGTGTGTGTGTGTGTAACCCAGCCTAAAGCAATTTAAACCCTAATTCATCCATACCCTCACCTTTTGCATCTCATCCTTCCCACCAAACTGTCGCTTCTGCCTCCAGTCTTTTATCTTTCAAAGCCTTGCCCTCACCAGCCTTGCTACTCGTTCTCCACCATCCTCCCTCACCATTCTCCCTCATCGTCCGCCTTACCCTCCTTCCTCGCTTGCTATTGGCCTTTGTCGTATGCTGTTTTGCTTGTCGCTTGTCACCGTCTCCTTGATTCGCCACCTGACGTTTGCCATTCTGCCATTTCTCAGTTTTGCTGCCTCCATCACTGTTTCCTCAGCCTCGCTATTTGTCGCCATAAGTCATCATTCCTTGCCATCATTTTCCTCAGTTGTCGTTTGCCACTGTTTCTTACCTCAGTCTCCTCGGTTCACCTTGTAGATTTGATTTTGATCTACTTTTTTTTATTTGATTTTAATATGGTTGTTATGATCTGGTTTTTGTGATTTTTGTGGATTGATTTTGTGATTTTGTAATATAACCTTAGGATTTTGTGGATTTTTTATCTTTTTGGTAATGGTGTGATTTTGTGGATCAAATTTTTTGTGTAGTGGTGTGATTGTGTTTTTGGATCAAATTTGGTGATTGAATTTTTTGATTTTTTATTATTTTATTTGTATTTTTTTATTTTTTTTAATTTAGTTATTTGTGTAATATTTTATTATTTTTAATTTTATGCAACCTAATTGTTATAAAGTTGTTTCAAATTATTGTAATATTTTAATTATTTTATTTTAAAAAAATGATAGTTTCCAGCGGTTTTACATTGGAAATTGTTATAATTTTTTTAAAAAATATATATAATTTTACCAATGGCACTATTTCATGTTGGAAAAAATTTTGACAATTGGAAATAAGTCTAGTTTACGACCGCTGGTAATTACCAATGTGTGCATGTGGAAAATTACCAACAGTTTAAATTTTGACAGTTGGTAATATGGTTTCTAATAATTAATTTACCAAAGGTCCCCGTTTAGTATTAGCGCTAACGATTAATATTAGAGTTTTAGGGGAAAAAAACTATTAGGAGTAGTTTTTAGTTTCAACAATTTTATTTCTATTGTTGAATAAATTATCAAAAATTCTAACGCTAATCATAAAGCTGTTTTCAAATAATGACATTAATTGATGTTACTTTCAATAATAAATATCGTTTATTTTGTGAAAAAAATCACGGTAATAGCCTTTTAAATAAGGCAATTTTGGACGTAATGAATTTTTTTGAAAATAAGGTGATAATAGGGTATCACCTAGTAGTTGTCGTCAAATTCCGCGGCCAATTGGATTAACCGCAAACAAAATCAGCAGCAGACGTAAATAAAAGCAAGCGAATATGAAGTTTTTTGAAGGGGTCAAATCCATCGGGGGTCACCTAGCTTATTTTTTTGTCCTAAATGGGTACCTTACCTTCAAATTGTCCTACCGAGGTACCTTACCTCTTATCGCGTGTCCTGTTTAACTACTTTTCGTTAATTTCAGAATTATATCTAACGAAAATTGCTTACATGGCTTTAAAAAAATTAAAATAAATCATAAAATAACACTTATGGTCATTTAATTTTTTTCTATCAACAATTCTAAACCCTAACATTATAAATCTAACCCTAACATTATAAACTCCTCGATTCTGACAGTGGGAGATCTCCAGCCTAATCGCTAAGCCCGATTTAATCATTGATACCGCAAAATCACACGGCGGAGAAAGAGAGTACTGGGACCGAATTGAGGCGTTTTGGTACCGAATCGAGGAGTTCTGGCGAGTTGAGGCTGTCGGTCGGTGAGTATCGGAGATAGAAGACGGCGGTTTTGTAAGCGCGAGAGGCAACGACGGGCTTAGAGATAGTAATACAGGCGCCGTTGGCGATGTGGACATTGGCTCCACGGCCATCGATGGCCTTGAAGCTGTTCATGATTAGCTCCTACTTCAGCGTGATGACCATGTCTCGTTTGAAGATTATCCACAGCGGCTAGTCCTGGATGACGGCGTGGCGGAGGGTGCCGGGATTTGGGTTGACGGGGTCATCATTGCAGGGGTCCGTGACGACGTAATACTTGCCATCCTGGCCAGCGATGGCGTTGCGGCCGAAGCCGATGGCGTAGTCGGCAAGGCGCTTGCGGCAGAGGTACCAGCGGTGGTCGCAGCGCCAGCAGTCGTCGATGGGGTTGCCAGTCCCGCATGAGAAAAATCCCAAAATCCATTGGCGGAGGGAGAGACGGAGGAGAGGAGAGGAGGGTGGCGGAGAGGAGGGAAACGGAGGCAGAGAGGGGAGGAGGGAGGATGGAGGCGGCTTGCGGCGGTGTGCGTGCGTGCATTTGGTTTAGGAAGGGGATGGGTTAGATTTTAAATGTTAGGGTTTAGAATTGTTAATAGAAAAAAATTAAAGGACCATAAGTGTTATTTTATGATTTATTTTAATTTTTTTTTATGCCACGTAAGCAATTTTCGTTAGATATAACTCTGAAATTAACGGAAAGTAGTTAAATAAGACACGCGATAAGAGGTAAGGTATCTCGGTAGGACAATTTAAAGGTAAGGTACCCATTTAGGATAAAAAAATAAGCTAGGTGACCCCCGGTGGATTTTACCCTTTTTTGAAGTGGGTTAACAACCAACAAAATCAGAAGTACTAAATAAAAGGAATTGAATATGAAGTTTTCTTTCTTTTATTTTTATAGAAAGGGAATGATAAAACAAAGCGAATATGAAGTTGGTGCTACCAAATCCCATTGAAAATGGTAGCGCCTTTGATATCGAGAGAAGGATAATTTCACCAAAAGTCCTAATATCTTTAATACTCATTACAAATTGATCTACAACTTCTATTTTGTTACATATTGGTCTCTAATCTTTATAGTCAATTGAATGTTGGTCCCTAGCATAAAAACACTAATATACCATAGAAATCTAATTTAATAAGAGAAAAACTGATAATTTAAATTATCTATTAATTATTACAAAATTATAATATAGCTTAAATTTATGAGAAGTCAATTACCAAACAATTTGAATTCTAACTCTTACATAATCATTTGATTTCAAGTTTTTATATTCTAATTTAAACTGTTTAATTCTTATAAATTTAATGTGTATAATTATTTTTGACAGTTAATAAACCAATTAAAGTATCCATTGATTTCATCCATAAAGTGGATTTCTATACCAATTTAGTCTTAACTAATGCAAAGACTAATATACAACAAATTATTAAGATTTTGGTGCCAATATGTAACAAAATAAAAATTGAAAACAATATACAGTAATTAAAATGTTGGAACTTTTGGTGCAATTTTCGATTCCGCAAACAGCGTTTACCAAGCCCGAGTCAGATCACGTTCGTCATTTCTTAAGTCATACGAAGAAAAAATGGTCAATATTCAGAAACTGGTTGCCAAGAGAATTCCACAAATCAAATATCAGCCTATTGTCCTTCCTCCTGTGCTCTGACCAAGCCCTCCACCCATGGCTCCCGATTTGAAAAAACGGGCCAATAAATATAAAATTTTAAAAAATCATTAGAAAATAAAAACCTTCCAGAAAAAGCTACTGCTCTTTCTTAAAAAATTATTATAACATATTTATTTTGAATATTTTTAAATCTTTAAAATATTTCACATTGAGTAAATACTATCAAACTATCTTTTCAGTACTCAAATTTTCTAATTTTCTAAATTTATATGAAAAAATTAAAGAAAAAAAAATTATATATAATTTTTTAATCTCCATAACAAATCAAATTATTCAATATGTGACGGACGCAGTAATATTTTGTAATGCAAATAATTTGTACACAAAATCTAGTATTCCTAACCAAGCAAACCAATTGAAAAAAAAAAAAAGAAGAAAACAAAACAAAAATCATAAAAGGCTCCTGTTGTTGTGATTCCTGTAAAGAAAACCCTCCAAAACGACTCGCTTCTTATGCTCCGCCGAGTTCAAATCCAAATCCGCAGAGCTGGAATTCCCTCTGTCTTTAACGGCATCATTATCGTTAATCAGAGTCCTTAATCGCGGGAAAAAGTATAACCATGCAGACGTACAAAGAATCGCACACAGCCGACCCCAAAATAGCGTTATTATCAGCGTCACAATCAGGATCGACATCCCCAACACCGGCTCATACTTCCCATTGACCCGTTCGACCGGTTCCTTCGATCCGACCCGGAATTGCGCCGCCGGGATTACTGCCCGAATCCCGTGCGTTGTGCTTGTCGCCTGCAACGAGACGGTGTGGGACTGAGATAGCCGGGTTGATAAATGGGTCTGGGCCCTGGCCGACTTTGGTTTAGCCTGAGGAGGCTTTCCGGGTTGGATGGCGTCTACCTTCCGGCAAATCGATATGCGCTTGTGACACGTCTCAGACTTAGAAGGTTCCACGTGACGACCCGAAGTTACCCTCTTTCCAGTGATCGAGTTCGGTGGATCACTTGCTGGCCTTATCTGAAAATCCAAAAATAAAAAGTACCAATATAATCTGAAAGAAAGATCAGGTGACGCCAATTTTCGCAAAGAGTAATATTAGTATATATAACCAGTACGTATCTATACATACCTGATTTTCGGATATCTCCGGCACCATAACTTGACCGGAGCGTCGAGTTTTAGTGGAATTTTTACTGGTATCGGTAATTAGTTCTGCTGAGTGATCGACGGGGACGGTTCTAGCGGTGGCTTTGTTGATGCGATGCGTTGACCACCGAAACCATCTTTTGCAAGGCTTTTTGGTGTGATTGGTTTGGAGGGTTTTGCCGTCGGAAAATCTGTTCCGGGAAAATCCGAAGCAGCGGAGAAAGAAGATTACTGGGCGGTTGGGTTGGCGGGACTTACGGTGGGTTTTGGCCATGAGCGAGCGATTGTGTTTGTTGAGGAGCCGGCATGGAGGATTGGACTTCTGGGAACGGTTCGCTCGCTCTGGGGACCTGAAGGCTGAAATAACCGAAAATAATGTATTAAATTGACGCATTAGTCTACTAAGTACTCCTGTATATTTTACAATGGCCAAGATTCATATTTCACTCCCAAACTTTATGATTCGGAAACATAACCCCTCCAACTTTAATTGGTGTCATTTTGTCCTTTAACTTTGTAAATTAGGCATATAAGTTTATCTGTCGACAGTAATGTTACTTTTTCTTATTTTAGGACCCAAACAAGAAAATGAACATAAAGGGCCCAATTGGTATTCTATTATCATGGTGCATAAGAAAGAGTTGAGAGTTCTGGCCACCGTTAAAAATGAATTTGATTCTCCATTTTTTCCTAAAACCTAGTAATCTCTATTGAAAAGAGTGATATTAATACTACAGGCTCTTCATGATGTCTCCGTGTTAAAGATAGAGATAAACAACACTTAAGCTAAGCTAAGCTTATCCTATGTACTTATCCAGTTGTATTATCTATTTGTCTCCCATTCACATGTATCTACTGTATAGATGTATAAATACACAGATTGGTCTCAGTTATTTATTAATCAAGACACACAAACTTTACTGCGTTGCTCTCTACTGCTTTTATTCATTTACAACTCTTGTCAGCTTTCATGGTATCAAAGCCAAATGACTCAATTGCAACCACCATGTCCTCCAACAAATCACCCGCAGCTTCCCACAATGGGTTCGCCTACGACTCACCTTCAACCTTCACTTTGCCAAACCCACTCCAGCCAACACGAACGGCAAATCTGCAACACCATATCAACATCAAGCTCACCCGCGACAATTACCTTCTATGGAAGGCCCAGTTCTTGCCCTACTTGAGAGGGCAAAATTTGCTTGGTTATGTGAAGGGAACTACGAAGGCTCCGCTACAAATCATCATGGGAGAAAACGATAGCACCATAAACAATCCAGCCTACCAGACCTAGCACCAGCAAGACCAGATTGTTCTTAGTGCATTAATCTCTTCATTATCTGAAGAGATTCTTGGGCATGTAATTAACCTGGACACAGCCCAAGAAGTGTGGGAGGCACTTGAACAACTTTTCTTGTCCCAATCACATGCTCGCACCATGCAAATTCGATACCAGCTGTTTACAATGAAGAAAAATAATCTCTCCATAACAGACTATTTTAGAAAATCAAGAGCCTGGCGGATATCCTTGCAACAATAGGTCAGCCTTTACATGACTTTGAAATTGTTTCTTACATCCTAACCGGATTGTCTTTTAAATATGATCCCTTTATTACCTCTATCACAACACGTGTTGAGCATATCTCTTTAAATGACCTTTATGGCTATTTGTTGAGTTATGAGTTAAGATTGGAACAACACAACTCCATGGCATCGCTCCAAGCCTCATTACCAAATGTTGCTACAAGAAACACCAATGGCCGAGGGCGAACTCGTGGTAACCAGCCTAGAGGTTGTGGAAGAAGTCAAGGGCAACCTTTCAATAATACATATAATGTTGCTCCATGAGTTCTCTGCCAAATCTATTCCAAGCCAGGTCATTCAGCCATAAATTGTCATCATCGCTTTGATCATTCATATTAGGAAACAATATATCACTTTGTAGGAGTGGCTGCCACTCCAAGTCACCAAATAGATCCTAACTAGTATACAGATTCTGGAGTGAATGATCACGTTACTGTTGAGCTCTCAAAACTTACAACCTACGACAAGTACAATGGTTCAGATCAGGTTTATGTTGGCAATGGTGCAGGTTTGAAAATTGAAAACATTGATCATCTTTTTGTTCATCCAAATTCTTATCTTTTAAAATTATCCAATATACTTCATGTTCCAAATATATCTAAGAACTTCATCTCTGTTAGTAAATTGACATGTGACAATAATGTCTTTATTGAATTTCACCTTGATTATTTTTGTGTTAAGGACCAAGCCACGAGGACAAAACTGCTTCAAGGCCCATGTAAAAATACTCTATCAATTACCTTTAGCATTGTTCTCTTCCGACCATAAGACACTTTTCCTTGGTGAGTGAGCAAGCATAAACCAATGGCATAGTCACTTTGGCCGTCCATCCAGTAGAGTCAGCCACATGATCATTCATCAAAACAAGTTGCCTTTGAGTTCAAATAAAACCTCTGTGGTTTATGATGCCTGTCAGCAAGCTAAGAGTCACCAACTCCCTTTTCCTTCTTTTAGTTTAGTATCTAAATTTCCTTTAGAACTTATTTTCTTTGATGTTTGGGGGCATACAACAAAGTTCGTCAATGGATATTCATATCATGTAAGCTTTGTTGACGATTTTAGCAAATTCATTTGGATTTATCCTATCAATTGTAAATCTGATGTTGAACGTGTCTTCATTAATTTTCAAAGACATGTTGAGCGTCTTTTTCACATGAAAATCTTGGCCATACAAACCAATTGGGGTCGTGAGTTTTGAAAGTTACATATCTTTCTTCTCTCCCAATGAATTTTATATAGACTCACTTGTTCTCATACTCACCAACAAAATAGGATCGTTGAGTGCAAACACAGACATATTGTGGAAACTGCCTTGGCTTTATTAGCTCAAGCTAGTATGCCACTCAAGTTTTGGGACGAAGCCTTTCTTACAGTGTCCTTTTTGATTAACTGAATGCTTACACCTATTTCTTTGAGAGCTTGTCGGATGTAGACATCGGTGTAGAGACCGGCTTGGCATTTTCCATTTTGGTGCGACTCAATATATCACTTATATATTTTTGCTGAGATAGAACAATGCCATCCAAGACATGAGTGGTTTCAATTCCCAAGAAGTAATGAAAGGTGCCAAGATCCTTAACAGGGAAGTCATGTCCTAGTTTCTGAAGAATGTGATCAATGACTAATGGATTTGAGCTTGTGATGATGATGTCGTCAACAGAGATGAGCATGTAGAGAATAACATCGTTCTTGTACATTATGAACAATGATGGATCTGATTTAGAAATACGAAAACCATACTCCAGAATTCGGGAGCTAAGTTGGGAGTACCAAGCTTATGGAGCTTGTTTGAGGCCGTAAATCGCTTTTCTTAGTTTGCAGACATGGTTCAGCAGCTGGGGGTATGTAAAACCTTGAGGTTGATCCATAAACACTTCTTCATCTAAGAACCATGAAGGAATGCATTCTGAATGTCTAGTTGTCGAAGACTCTAATTTTGTGAAACGACAATGGAAAGCACAGTTCGAACAATTGTGGGTTTGACAACCGGGCTATAAGTCTCCCCATAATCGATTCCTTCTTGTTGACTGAAACCCTTAGCCACAAGCCTAGCTTTGTGTCTTGCCATTGAACCATCTGGATTTATTTTGAGGCGATAGACCCATTTTGAGCCAACAATATTCATATGAGGTTGGTGCGGTACGAGTGTCCAAGTTCCATTTTTTGGTAGTGCGTTGATTTCATTGGTCATTGCCTCTCGCCACCCTTGGCTTTTAATTACAAGAGAATAAGAAGTTGGCTCTTGGTGAATATGATTAGCATTGTCAACAAGTAAGGTCCGAGACACTGAGTATCGAACAGTTTCATCTGTGTACTGCTTTGGTTTTATGATGTAATTTCGTAGGCGAATGCACTTGGGATGCCGCTGCATAGGAGAAGGTGATGCCTCTGCCGGTGACGGTTAATCTGAATCTATTTCTGTTGGCAAAGGTGAAAAAGTAAAATCGTCTACATCAGTGGGAATGATATTTGAAGACTCAATGGTTTGAGATGATGGAGGCTAACTAATGTTCACAAGAAGGAGTTGAGTCGACAATAGGGCTATAGGCAATAAGAGTGAGCTCACATTAAGAGACTGATTTGTGGGACTTGGAGCTGGCTTCCTCATAGTAAAAAGGAAAAGACTTTAATCGAAAACAACATTTTTTGCTATGTAGACACGACCCGTTTTAATGTCAAGGCATTTATACCCTTTGTGATGACTACTATAACCAATGAAGACATATTGCTAGATCAAAAATCAAGTTTCCGTGCATTAAACGGATGTAGGTAAGGCCAGCAAGCACAGCCAAAGATTTTAAGAAATTTGTAATCTGGCTTAACATGAAAAAGATGTTTGAGATGAGAGTGATTACCAAGAACAGGTAATATTTTGCCTTAGGTTTTATCATTGCTAGAAAGCGCAACTAGCTTTAAAGAAAATGCTTTCTCATTTCTATATATATCGATGAACAAATTTTCCAATTCTCTGCTTGTCCATGAGAGGAAGATTGTCAACCATGCATCTAAAAGCGCCCAGACTAATGGCATCTAAATTTTTATTACCAAGGGAAGCAATAAACCTCAATGTAGCTTTGCCTTGTGCAATTGTTTGATTTATTTGATTTAACTGCTATATTCATGTGTCTGTCAATATATTACATGCTATAACAAACTTTTGTTTGTTCTATACACTATGAACCAGGGTAATTAATATACTACAAAGGTTATTAGGGCCTACATTCACGTCCTGCAGATAAAAATCGCAAAAGAATACATATGTTACATTGTTACTAGAATTTAGTTCATTATGAAGCAAGGGTTTTAATATTGTTCCTTGTAGATAGACATACAACATTCTATAAATAATACTACTTCTTCTATCCCACTTTTTTTACTCTATTTGACTTTTTTGACTAGTTTGACTTAAATTTATTCATATTATTGTTTGTTAGAAAAAAATAAAAAATATATATATTTAAAAACTATAGGTCTTAATTTATCATTTATATATATATATTTTTTAATTTATATGCTAAAATTCTGAAAATAAAAAATCATAAATAAAATACTAAAAAGTGAATTATGGAAAAAATTTGGGACAGAGAAAGTAATAGGTATGACATTCCACATACCATTACAAATTTTGCAAATTAAAATATTTCCTCCATCCCATATTCTTTTCACCATTCACTTTTTAGCAATTAATCTATGATTTTTTTATTTCCAACATTTTAGTATATAAATGATGAAATTATATAGTTTCTAAATATATTTTTAAAATTTTTTAATAAATACTAATATAAATAAATTTAAGTTAAACTATATAAAAAAGTCAAATGGTGCAAATAATATGGGATGAAGATAATATTATTTTAAGTTGAAATCATTAAAAAATACTTTTTTTGTACCCTTTTATATGCATTCTAATTATTTTCATGATAATTTTTTAATATAAATAAAATATATACAAAAAATAGCATCTTTTTCTTATGAACACAAAAAAGGAATATATAGAATAATATAAATATTTGCATTGACATTTATCAATTGAATTTTATT
This sequence comes from Aquilaria yunnanensis, assembly GCA_039654915.1. Taxonomy (NCBI): domain Eukaryota; kingdom Viridiplantae; phylum Streptophyta; class Magnoliopsida; order Malvales; family Thymelaeaceae; genus Aquilaria; species Aquilaria yunnanensis. The sequence goes on along the minus strand of CM077598.1, from coordinate 25,681,577 downwards.
CTTAAAACAAAATGAAAGAAACAATATATATATATATATATATATATATATATATATATATATATAACAATTATATTTTTTCATTTTATATATGTATGTATGGTACATTGATATATGTTATTTAAAATGAAATAAAAAAAAGATATTTTTCCCCTAATTTATGGTGAAAAATCTTCATAAGAGATGGTGCTCAAACCAGAGAAATCATCAAGGGCCTATCTTCATAATATAATCTCAAATGATTATTACTAGGTTGTAAGAAATGAAGATTTAAACTAAGAACTTTAGGTTTTATTATAGACATCATTATTGTAGAACACCAACTGGTTCTTTCATATTGACCCTTATTTTTATTTGAGTCCAAAAATAAGTGAAAGTAAACATTGTTATCCCTTGAAGGGCCTAAGTGACAAAATTAAAAGGCTAAGTGACATCAAATTATAATTGGATGATTTATGTGTCAGGGTGAAAACCGGGTTGAAAAAGACAGGTTTGGGTTAAAAGTGACCTAAATTATGCATACTCTTCTCCCTATTATGTGACTTAAAATTGAGCTTATAACTCATATAAACCGACCTCAACCTGAACCCGATTCAATTAGATTTAGATTAACAGTAATTTGGTTAACCCAATTTATGACCTCATGCCTAAACAAAAACTAATAAATGTTCTGTCACTCATTGTTGTCTTGTGTTTACAACAAATATAGGTTTTACTAAAACTTCATAAAGAATAACCAATAGAACAAAGTAAAAACAAACAAACCAACAAACAAACAAATATATGGTAAGGAGGGTGTTAGGTTATAAGCGGTGGCGGCCATGAACTTTGCCTTCACAGAGGGCAACTACAGTAGTAGAAGCATCAACATTCTAGGGTAAAACACTGTGTTCTCCAAGGTTTGGGATATAAATTAGATAAGGATGTAGGGGCGATTCACTGAAAGCTTCAAAGAAAGGAGGATGTGAAAAAGAGTCACAGTGAGCATAGAGCATTGTGGTGGCAATGAGGTAATCTCATCTGATGTCTAAGAGAGAAAAAATGAAAGATTGGCTTGGGCAACATGACAAGAGAAAGAGAAAGGCAAGAGATGATGGAAATACCAAAAGAGAAAGATAATGGTGAGAGAGGATGCGGAGACCAGGAGAGAAAAAAATGGAGAACAAGAGTGACGGCTAGATGAATGAAAGTGGTGAACGAAGTAGTAGGGTTAGGAATAGGCACATGTGAGTTGGCCAATATGTATTTATATATGGGTTGAATTGTAGTTATTTATAGATATAGGTTAAGACTAATGGGCTCTGGGTTAGGAAATTTAAACTGACTCAAATCAACAAATTTCAAGACAGGTCAAAACAACTAAATTTTAGTAACAAAATGGACTCGAACATGACTTTTTCAGGTCGAATTTGGGGTCAGAAATTGAATTTTAGTTTTAATTTACACATCTTTTTATATGCCCCAGTGACCAAAGCTTATGGGTGAAAAATGAATTTAGTAATGTGGTTAATGGTATATGTATGCCTTTTTAGCAAGGCTCAAGATAAAATATACCTAGACTATGCCATACCCTCATACTTTTAGCTTATTTGTGATTGTACCACTCGCTTCATTTCATCTATTTTTCATTATTCTCTCTTTAGCCCTCCCCTCTCATCTCAAAATCCATCCAAAGCTCCTTTGCTTTTCTCCCCCTTCCTAACGTCACTCATATATTCATCATGCATTTTTTTTTGTACAACATATATTTTTTCTCAAATATGTTCATATATTTTAACAAGAAGATAAATAATAAGAGAAAAATTATACATGTTTTTAAATGATTATTATACTATTTTTTTTAATAAAAAAGTGATGTTTTGTTAACACAAATGTGTTGTTCTGTAATATGTTGTTCATTTTGTAACAAGTGTTGTTTGTAAATTATACTGTTCAATTTAGTAAAAAGTGTTGTCCCATTCATATAAATGTGTTATTTTATAATATACGGTTTATTTGGTAAGATGTGTTATTAAAAAATTATGATGTTCCATTTAGTAGGAAGTGTCATTCTATTCTGATAAATATGTTGTTTTGTAATGTGTTGTTTTTTTTATAAGTTTTGCTATTTGTAAATAATGTCATTTTTTTTAGTAAGAAATGATGTTTTATTTATACAAATGCGTTGTTCTATAATATATTATTTATTTCATAAGATGTGCTGTTTATAAATTATATTATTCTGTTTAATAAGAAATATTTGTTCCATTGTTCAAAGATAATATTTTATAAATAATACGTTGTTTTGTAATATACTAATTATTTTGTAAGATGTGTTATTCACTAAATTTTATTTTTTTAATAAAAAGTGTTACTTTATTAACATAAATATATTATTTTATATAATAATATTCATCTAATAAAATGTATTATTCCATTTATATAAAAGCGAGGTTTCATATAAATTCGTGAATGGGAAGAAACTTGTTAGGGGGACGACTTGGACTTCGCTGTCCGGTGACTTCGGTCGACGCGCTTACACGTTTAACATTTTCCCACGCGTTGACTCCCAATTGCGTTGCTCCGGAAATTACCAAACCTTTTAACATGTGAAAAAAAGACTATTAGTTCATTTTTTTTTTCTGAAAGAACGAAAAAACATAGAATGAATGCACCAACCAGCTTTAAATTGCCTTTAATTTTTTCTAAGGAAAAAAAAATGAGCGTGAATTAACATGATGTTAATTATTAATTAATTAACGGATTCTTCTTCTATTTGTGCAGTGCTGATCCGTGAGGATTTATCATTTATTGCACTTTCTTTGTGACTGTGATTGAACAGGGATAACAATTATGTGGGTTGGGTTAGGTCATTCAAGTTCAAGTTTAATTAGGTTAACATTAATTTGGGTCTATGTCAAGTCATTTAGGTTCAAGTTGAGTATATTTTGGGTTCAAGTTGAGTTAACTCAGGTTTATTTGGGTTCAGGTTCAATATAAGTAGGGTCGATTTCAGTCTTAAATGATTTTAGATTGAGTTTCAGTACAAACTTGAGTTGACCAGTTGAGTTTGTTTGGGTTACTGGTATATATGCCGAAATCACTTAATCAATTTAATTTTTTTGTTCAATTTTTGTTAAAATTTAAATCAAATATTTTTTTTGCACTTAATTTATGTTAATTTTTTTCTTAGCATGTTAAATTAAAAAAATTAATATTTTTTTAATTATATTTTGACAAATTTACTATGATATCAAACTTTTTCTGTGAAATTGTTACAAAATATAACTCTAGTTCACTATTACTTTATTAGTGACTAAACTATAAAATTTAAAAAATTTTAATTTAAAATGTTAATATTTGAAAAGTTTTGGGACCCATATTGTAATTATTGTGGTGACTAAAATGAACATTTTTAAAATTTAGGTACTTGTTGCACTATATTTAAAAGTTTATGGACCAATGTTATAATTTGGCAATTGCCTACCAATATCATCAAACTTAATAAATATAGAAGTTTCTTATTTCAAAAAAACCCTAGTATGAAACTTATTAAATATGAAAGTTTTTTAATATGAAACTCATTAAATATTAATGTTTCTAAAAAAGGAAAGTTATTAAATATGGAAGTCCCAAATGTAAAACTTATTAAATATTAAAGGTAATAAAAAAGGAAAGTTAAGGTTTAGGGTAAACATTAGAATTAATAGTTAAAGTTTAAGATAAGGGTTAATGTTAAGATTAAGTGTTAAGGTTTAGGGTTTAGAGTTAGGATTGAAGGCTTATGGTTACAGTTAGAGTTTGGGTTTATGGTAAAGGTTAAGGTTTCAATTAGGGTTAGGGTTTATGTTTTGGTATAGTGTTTATGGTTAGGATTACAGGCTTATGGTTTATGTTAGGATAAGTGTTTGGGGGTTTTTGGGTTTAGGTTTAAGGTTTAAGGTTTATGGTAAATTAAATTCAAGTTCAAAGATAAATAATTAAAAATTAATCTTGTATTTATCATTAATACTAATACAAGACAGGAATATTAGTAATATGAGATAGGGAGGGAATGTTAATACTAGTGGAAGAAAAAACTATTGAAAAATTTAATTTGACTATATATAAAAATATCCTAATTTGAAACATTTGAAATCAATTTAATCAATTTTCAACAAATAAGAGAACCATATTAATTAAATCAAATTTCAAATACCCTCATTTAAAAAAATAACTATATTAAAATAATATTATATTTACTAATTGAAGTTTTTATGGCAAACTTGAAATTTGAAACCCAATTAACCAATCTAAGTGTCCCATAATTCACCAAATTTGTGTGTGATTACAAAAAAGATTTTGTCTGGTAAATAAAGTTTTCCCTAAATAGATCTTTTGCTACTCGATTTGTATTAGTCAATGTCCAATTTAACTACTAAATGAGACATAGTGTGTCGGTTACATGCTTTAAAAGAATATATAAGAAAATTCCTAAATAATTAAATTCCAAAAAACCCCGATGGAAAGCATATTATTTTCTTAATTTATTCTTCCAATACCCTTAAATAAAAAATAATTTTATAGTAATATTTTCAAAGTTTCTTAAATTATATGGTCATGATTAATTTATAATTTAAATAAGTAAGCAATATATAAAAAATTACAATTTTTAAAATATTTGTTAACTATATATTTATATTGATTTGGGTTAAAATCGGGTTATTTAGGGTATAGTCATTGGGTCATTTCAAGTTTAGGTTAGGTCAATCTTGAGTTTGGGTTATTTCAGATTCAGATCATTTCAGGTATGGGAATTTCGGGTTTGGGTTCAAGTTTTTGTGGGTTTCACTTCAAGTAGGTACAAGTTCAAGTCATTTGGGTACAGTTAAATTCAGACCATTATCTTTTCTTGTCAAACTGAATCATGTAAGACTTGTATTCTGATAGGTTGGGTTAGATTTTGCCATCTTATTTACAACTTGCATGGTTCGCGCTTCTCTTCCACTTCTTTCCCCTGTTACCTTCTCTTCAACCTTTGATCCAAAAGGTCGAGAAAGTCTAGATTGAGTATGTAGTAGCTAGGCATGGAAGAATGAGGGATGGTTCTACAAAAAGTATAACAATTAGTTTTGTTTTCCTTCATGAAAGCCAAATACAAAATATCTAATACACTGAAAATGGTTACACATGTGTATATCAATGCAAAGTTAATTATATGCTAATAGGGATAAAAAATTAGTTAGTCTTAAAACTCATGAACTTGTCAAAGTAGTTCTAAAACTATAAAATCATTAATTCTGTTAGTCTTAATTTAGATTTCTTACTGGGTGGCGAACGAAAAAACTGAGGTGGCACATAAACAAAGTTAAATGTTGACTTTTGACCACCTTTTTTGTTCTGAAGGCAATTTTGTAATCACACATACAGTTCAAAGACTCAACTCACAATTCCAAAACCCTAAGCTCTTAGCAAAAAAAAAAAGGAAAACGAGACATCTGGTCCCTGATGTAGGCGAAGGTGTCAAAGTTCCCAGATCCAGCGTTTGAATGTGGCGAAGCTTGAATCACAAAGCTCCTATCCTTTGATTCGGTGTCATCAATGGCTGGGCGATGCCTGGAAACGATGGCATCTGGCGAAGCAAGACATCGGCGATTGGTCGAAGTGGCTAGCCGCAACAAAGTGATGCGGGGAAGCTCGAGCGGAGTTTTAACAGTGGTGGCGGTTGATGGAAAAGGCTATGGTTTTGGGGGGGCAAGGAAGATTGAAGGCCTTCCCATTTTCACGACCAAGACCTCTAAGCGATGTTTTGATGAGGAACAAAGAAAATAATGTTTTGAAACTAAATTTGAGAATCAAGTAAGGATTAAAAGGTTAAGGTTTGGTGGGACAATTTGGGTATTTGGGTTTTGGAGCTAGAAACAAAGATTTTTGAGCAAGTTCATCATCTGGTTGGAACGAGTTCATCATTGTCTCAAGGGTGCCAACGGTTGTGGAGAAAGTTTAGCGTTTTGGGGAGTAGGATAAAAAAATTTAGGGCTTAAGCTATAAATATATAAATTATGGGTTGGGTCCCTAAACTATAGGTATAATTGCAAACTCACCCTTAAAATAAAAAGGGTGCTTAGAAGTCAACATTTAATAGCCGTTATGTGCCAACTCAGCTTTTCCATTCACCACCTAACGGAATATCCAAATTAAGCTATTTCCGATTGTTCGAATTTGAACTCTATCTTGAGTTTAAAAAACCAACAACAAAAGACGAAGAAAAGATTAAAAAAAAGCGAAATATATAAACCCAAAAACTATGAATAAGAAATACCACTCTGTCCATCTGGTTTCCTTCGTTTTCTTTTGTATTAGTACCTTTTCATTCACTTGACGAGCTAATTAAATGGTTGGTTAAGATTTAGGGTACATTAATGGAAATTATTCTGTCCATCTCAATTTAACTGAAACAATTAACTGGGTATGAAGACTAATATTTTTTATTTTTGCCCTGAAACTAAAATTTAAGTAAAAATGAATTTTGTATAATTAGAGTTTATATGAGAATTTAAAACATTTTTTTAATTTTGTGTAATAAGAGGTTAAAGGAAGATAATAGGATAAATTGAAGACTAAAAATTTTCTAAAATAAAAATGGTTCAATTTTTTTAGACAACCTAAAAACATATACGGATCATTTTTTTTTTTTAAAAAAAAAAGGAAAACGGAGGCAGTCGTTCTTAAACAAACAGCCTATAGGGGACTTTTTTAGCGCGTACACTGATGACGTCCGAAACTTCGGAAGTTGTGGATCGAGCTGGTAATCTTCTTTTTTCCCATTGACCCGCAAGCTGAGTTTTAATTTATTGAAAGAACAGAAAAAATTGCAAGCGTACGTTTCTGCAGCGGCCAGGCGCATCACAATTTACTACAAGCATATAAAAATATGCACCGATGCTTCAAGTAGGGTAGGGGTATATGTTCAGCTCGGGTTGGGGCTGGTTTTCATTTTCTACCACCCGATTTAATTCGAGTTTGCAACAAAACCCAACCTAAAACGAAAATATATGTCAGGTTGTCATTTCTTCAGTACCCGCAAAAGTAAGCCAAAATGTTTGAAAGAAAATAAAAAACAATAAAAGCAGATTTAAAAATAAAAAAAATGAAAGTAAATGTTTAGTTCAACTATTACAAAAAGTGTTTGAAACCCGAACCCTGTCATCTAGGCCTCGTATTTTCAAATCTTCAAGTTGGCAGGTTTCCGGTTTTCCAGATTTGTGACATAGTGGATTAAGTTGGGTTTTCAGATTTCAGATTATTCGGCACACCTCATCGTTCGAGTCAATGCTGATCTTCCTTGACCTTTGGGTCTGAATCTTTATATATTCATGTACAACGTGTATATTGGCCTTAATTATGTTTGATCTCTCAAACTATGTTAAATTAGATATTTTCATTCCTGAATTTTAACACAAAGTGAAACTCAATCTCTTAATTATAAAATGTGAGGCACTTAACCCATTTAACATATTAACTCACTCCATGTGCAATAAGGTAATAATAGTTAAATCAAAGTCAAATTTTTAACAATGCAGTCATCTGATTGTAAAATTCTAAAGCTATAGGTCCTAAATTACAAAAATACATAACTTTAGACTTAATAGTGATTATGAGTAGAGCAAATTTATATTAGGCTGTTTTTTTCTAAAAAAATATTTTGAGTAAAAAAATATAAAATAAAAATATAAATAAAAGGACAAAAATACTAAAGAAACTCTAAAATTTTATTATTTTAATGTTTACTTACCATTTTTCGGAGAACTAATAGCAATTGGAAGCGAATAATCTATCCACAGTGGCGGACCTATATAGGGGCAGGGGTGCCATTTCCCATTGAAAATTTTAAAAAAATTTAAATATAAGTACTTAATTAGTTAATTTAAGGGAAATTAGGACTGAAAATATATTTTTACCCCTAAAAATAATGGAAGAATATCAAGATGGGGGCAGTGAGGTAGGCGCTAAAGCAAGCAATGACCAAATGAGTAATTATTCCCTCTAGCCTTAAACAAATATTCAAACATGGCCTAAATATACCATTAGTCCTCCAAACTTTTCAACTTTACGAGTTGCACCCTAATATTTGAATTAGTACGAATTAGTCCCAATCTTCAGCTTTGCCTCGCCGCAATGCCATCCCTCTCCTCCGGGCTCGCCCCCCCAAACCAAAAATCCTGGTTTCGCCACTGTCTATCTACGTAATGAGAACTTACATACTAATATTTTTGTTGAAGTAACTACTTTTTCAAGAAATTTATTCCTTCACCCAATCTCGAAAAAATGAAATATATAAAATTACTTACTCTTTCAAAATATTTCTAAAAATTTTGTTCAATTTTTCAAAATATAGGATTTAAATAAAAATAGAAATTGAACAAGCAATCATTATATATTAAATTTCTACTCAATTTTTAACAATTTTCCCCAAATGCATCCTAAAAAGTATTTTCTTCTCATTTTCATTTCTTTATGAAGTGATAAAAATGAAAGAAAATTGTTTTTAAAATGAAAAAACTGAAAAAAAAAATTGTCAAGCCTTTGTCGCCCTCGCTTCATATGTGGCTTCATCCCGTATCAACTCCCCCGCCGGAAATTCATTGCCATCCCCATCACGAATTTCATCTTCTACATGCCACCCCTGGACACCGAATCCTCTTCTCCGACCTCTTTTTCCAGCTCAAACACGACCAACAAAGTGCCCTAGCTTCAAAACTGCATTGTTATAGTTGACTCCGAGTAGTTCGAGTTCCTGGTAGAGTTCGAAAATCATGGGACGTATGAATTAGGTGGAATTGAGGTTAGCCAAGTGGATATTACCTTGATTGCAAAGAATGGGCTCCCCTGTAGGAAACAATGGCCTGGTTGAGAACTTGGGATAGGGGAATAGTTCAAGATTATGTCAGGTTTGTATCTCTTATTTTTTTAGAGTTTTTTCTGTTGGTCTATATGCTTGAATGTCGGACATACTCATGTATTTTCTATAGTTTTACCATATAATACAGTATCATAAAAACGTTATGAACTATATAAGCTGAGCCTCTTATCTTTGTGGAGTTTAACGTTGTCTATTATTAGTAAATATCATAGGACCTATAGTTAATAAAAAAGAACTTTTATTTAAAAAAAAAGTTAAGTTTAACTATTGACCAAAAAAGGAATAAAAAAAAGAAAGAAAGAAAGAAACACCATAAATTAAGAGTTCAATCCTCAACCAGATTGATAAGGTTGGGGATCAAAAGAGAAAATGAAAAGATTGTAAGGACTAAAATGAATTTTAAATATTGATTCAATAAAAGCAAAAAATAAAAAAGGGATAAACATGCCAACCCAGCCAATTAAAGTCCAACAGTAAATACAGATCATATCAAAATTAAGAGCAGATTAGACCAAGTTCAAAAATCAGATAAACAAACTGCGAAGAGATCATTTACCACTACTTAGTATAAAAGTTGTGTTTTTTAAAACTTAGTAATAGAAAGGCCACAGGTCGTGTCACATTCGGTCTATTGTGCATTAAGTATAATGTAATCTATAGCAATTTGTGACCATAAAAAGTTTTTTCATAAAATTCAAATGAATGGATATTGATTTTACCAAAATAGGGAAATGAACGGATTTTTAGTAACAAACAGTCGGGTTCAACCATACGTTAATCCAAAATAAGTAAAAACAAATTGGCCGGCTACTTACTTTGGTTGAAGTTTGGGGCCCTTCTAACAATAAATAAAATTTGATAGTTAGTAGGACAAAAAACGATATTTAGTGGACTAAATTTGGATTTAACTATCTTTTTCAGGGGAAACATAACTCTCCCAATCCAAAACGGAGTTCGCTCAAGCAAGAAACCGTGCAAATTATGGTCGCCTGATTGATCCGCCTTGCCCTTTGTTGTCGCAGCTTGTTCGAAATAATGTCCCATCTCTTTTAGAAGTGCATGGGCTTTAAAGATATTTGGGGCAATTTTCCTCTTTTCCTTCAACTACGTTATATTTGTGTTTTGAGGAATAGCTTGCTTCTCTTCTAAGTACTTATCAGCACTACCTGCAATATGGGTTGGTCGTAATGAATATACTTTCTAAAATGGAACTTATCATGTTCCATCCTTAATTGCCAAAAGGGTTGAGCTTCATCTTCAACTCCACAGCCCACATGGCTAGGGATTTTCTACAAAAATTGCCTTTTAATCTGTACAACCATCTCTCTACCTTATATAATATTTAGGGTCATGATTAACATCTACACCATTCCCAATAGGCGGTCATCTTTACCACTGATGGGGCGTAGTATAGATCTTCTGGGATGGGTGTGGCGGCTTGAGTCTGGATGAGAATTAATGATTCAGCTCAACTTTGCCAAGACATTCTTCTCCGTCCTTATGAATCTACCCTGGAAGTAGAATTTCGCGTAGTCCATGGAACTTTATCACTCGCATCAGCTTAACATCTACCTTTGATAACTTTGTTAACCAATTATTCACAGGTGTCCTTGATTTGAGTTTGAATCTCTATGAGGTCGTCCACCAAATCTTGGAACTCTTAAATTTTACTTAGTGTTATCTAGTGATTGTGGTGCCTTGACAAAAAGTTATTATTGCTCACTAGCTTGTTGCATCTTGTCCCCCTTAGCTTATATGTATCTTATTTTGATTACTAAAAAAAAGGAGTTCACACCTTGTTGGACGAGACTTGAGTACAAAAAGCTACTATAATTATCAAAAGAAAAAAAAAATGGTATCAGTTGGGGGTTGATTATTGGAGCACAGAAAAGTTTGAGGACCATTAAAATAAAACATAAGATTTATGGGACCTTTTCTAAAGGTTTCCATTTTCTTGTGTACATGTTACTGGGGCCAAGATGGACACATCTCAAACCTGGTCCAAACCTACCATCACAAACACACACAGACAGATATATATATATATATATATATATATATATATATATATATATATATAATAGCAACAACAGCAGCAGCAACAAACTTCCGCTGAAAAACGGGGCTCGACTGGAAGACAGAAAAACAACAACAATTCGGCGGCCCAAACCTTTGCTTAGTCATTAATCAGTTTTTTTTTTGTTCATATAATTAGAATATAGTAGTATATCCTGATACAGATCCGGCACGCATACGTTGTAAACATTCCAATTCTCGCAACATTTGTTTTCGCCCTATAATTCCTTTTTTTCTTCAAAAAAATCTCAACATGACGTACAGCATAAAAAAAAATTGCTATATGTGTATTTACCTTCTCCTTCTTTTCTTTTTTCTTTTTAGAGTTTAGGGATTAATGGTGTGTATTTACCTAGTAGAGGAACAAACTGGAACAACCACAGCGCATGGCTAGGCGGGCGCGCGACCCCCACATGCTCCATAATCGTTCATGGGGCCTTATTATTGCATGGTAACTAATTTTTTTTTATGTGGTTGTAGTTAAACGGAAATTTAAAACTGTTTTTCAATAAAGCTTATATTATAATTTGTGTTTTTATTTTCTTGAAAAAAATTTATGTAAATTATACAGCTTAAGATTTTATTGATGCTACACATAAAACGCTAATATGAATAAAATGAGGGATAAAATCCAAATATGATCCCTTAACTTTAAGAGTTGTCCTAAAGTGGTCCTCTATCTCTTTTTCAGCTTCTTAAGGTCCTTTAACTCAACTAGTGTGCACTATTTTTGTCCCTACAATTAGTTCAGACATTATCTCAGACTGAATTTTCCTATGTGGCACTTGTTACCTTCATGGTGGATCCCAAACTGCCACGTGGATGACCATATTAGAAGAGAAAGGGACTTCAAGTTAAAATTAACACTAACAAATAACCATGATGACTTAAATTGTAATCTTCCCAAACTTATCATCATCTTCTTCAGCCTTGAATTCTCTCCTTTTGTGCGCAACAACCGAGCCATTCTGTGCCAGTTCTCCTGTCTCAAGGCCATGCTCGATTAGGTCGCACTTCTCCCTTCATCTTCTTCTGCATTTTCCTCCCCTTAAACAATTAATTTCAACCTCATTCATGCCCGTGCCCTTCAATTTTGTCTCGCATCACAAACTCGCTCACTAGTTCAACAAAGAAAACGACACCAACATTCAGACCACGCGAGAGATAGAATCGGAGATCGTCAAGTGTACAGAAATCGAGACTGTTTTGATCGCTCAAGAATCTGAGCTTACCAAGAAGTTGTTCTTGAATCAGTTTGAAATCACTGGATTTGTTTCCATTGCTGGTAAATTTCTTGCTCAGATTTAATTGACGTCGGTGTTTTATGATCCAATTTGTTTTGTCTATTTGATCAGGTGAAGCAAAAGAATCAATAATACTATTGGAGGAACAGTTTGGGCTACTTAAGAGCTAATTTTATGAAAATCTAAGGCTGATTCGCGCCAGGCGGCGAGTTGGTCTTGACAGTTGATACGCATCCGGCGATGGGTTGGCCTTGGTGGCAGCGACGGAGGGGATTACAGAAGTGGCTGGCACGAGAGGAAGGAGGGGGCGGCTGCAGGTGTGAGAGCTCGTAGGGATTTGGGGGGGGGGGGGGGGGGGGGGTGGAGGGGGAGAAGAACAATTTCTGGCTAATATGTGTTTGAAGTCTCTAAAATTATGCATTTTATCAATTTTACCCAATAATTTCATATTCTTCCAATATAGTCACATGCTATTGTGAAATAAGATGCCACAGGGCAGAGTGAATGCGACATAAGCATCTTCCGTCCAATATAACGACTCAACTAACGAAATGGACCGAAATAGTACACGCTGGTTTAGTAAAAGGACTTTAAGAGGCCGAAAAATATATAAGGGACTACTTTAGGACAACCCTCAAAGCTAGGGGATCATATTTGAATTTTACCCATAAAATGAGCATCTAAAGTTTTATTAGCAAAACAAATTGAATCTTAAGTTCTGACAATGAGTAGCTTGCCCGTCGACCTTTTTTTGTCTCTCTCCATCTCTAGCTTTGGCTTTCAATTTAAGTAAGTCGACTTAGTAACTTAACTATTAAAGAAATCTTGAAAGATCGATCTTGCAATTCAACGCCCATGAATCAATAACAATTTCAACGTTGCAATGGATGAAAGTAAACTTCATGGGTAAAAAGCCCTTGCCCAATCAATTAGAAGGTTAATCTAAATGTCAAATCTTCATGTTCATATAAATTTGGAAAATTTAAAAGCTGTTCGTAACGTTTGCACAAGTCCTTTAGTACGCAATGTATCTGTCTCCTAAACTTTTATAAAATAATGTATCATATGTATATATATATATATCAATTGGTTACATTTTTTTACGCGAAAGTGTGTGGGAGATCTAAAGGGGATTGATGATTTTTTCATAATCTCAATTATTGTCGTGTGGGCGAGTTAGGAAGTCGTAATATTTCTAATGGCCTCTGCTCAACCCAACAATAGACTTATTTTCAGTTTTAACAACACTGCAGTTCGGCCCGAATCACACATCGTCTTCTCTACATTGGGCACGAGAGCAAGGCACAAAAAGTATTTTATTCTATATTCAACCGAATCAAATAATCTGAAATGTTTTTATTCTATATTCAACTGAATCAATAAATCTAACTGAATTAGTTAGATGGAATGCCGTCAAATAAATATAGTCCTAATTATATCATTAATTTTAATTAGCTCGTCTATTGTCCATGATAATTTTCTGTTTAATTTTTATAAATCAGAATTTTCTATTTTTTCTGATCTCAGCATAGGTTTAGGAGTAGTAGATGTCAAAAGAATACAATAGTTCCCTTTTAACGTCGAAACACATACATTTGTTAAAAATTTTATGAATTAGTAATCATAAATTGTTCATAATAATTAGAAACAGCAGTGTATGTATGCAATGTGTTTACACGTAGAATATAATTATTATATACTCGGCTCCTTATTAATTAATACAATTTCTTTTTATGTAACATCCATCTTCAAAGTTTTTCCCTTTATTTCCAATACGTTTCTAATTAATTTTAATCAAAATTAATTAATTGATTCAATAAATTCGTTGGTCAGTACAAATAAAAATAAAAAACCGAAAAAAGAGAGATTTCGTTAAGCTAAGTTGTGTTTTTGTCCCTATTTTGAAAATCTATTGGAAAGAGACATGTCAATATAGTGTGTTGGTATATATATACACACATATGATGATAGTATTTATAACCAATTCATTTTAACTTAAGTCAACTTAATCAGAAATGATTTATTTTTATTCTTACATCTTTTTTACTCGGTACTAATTTTATTTAAAAATCAATATTATGTAATTATAATAATTCATTAAAAATATAATTTTTATAATCTTATTAATTTTTTATGAATTTTCTAGTTTTAAGCATTAAAAAGGAAAAATTCATAAAAATTTTATAATATCAAAAAAATATTTTTTCAAATGGATTATTACATCTACATAATATTGGCTTTTAAATGAAATTAGTTTTAGATAAAAAAAAATATAAAAATAAAAATAAGTCATTTTAAATTAAGTTGACTGCGACTTGTTCCTATTACATACATACAATACATACACGTAAGTGAAGTTGAAAACAAGCAGAGTTAATCTGAATAGTAGGCATGTCAAGTTTAATTTAGCATATGTACTGAGTTTAGTATTTTGTTTAAGTTTGGATTGAAAGGAGTATATGAATAAATAAAAAAAAGGCATTTAAATTATCAAGGTCAAAGTCAGAGCTAAGGGGAGCTGGGGTGTTTCTTGCCTCATAATATTTTTCTTAATTATATATATGATGTATATTTTATGAATTACCTCATAAAATTAAATAATGAAAATATACATAAAAAAATAACCATTCTTTCCATTTCATAAAAACAGACCTTTTTTTTAATTACAGTAATTAATTTATGATTTTATTTCTTTCAAAATTTATTATAAAAATATGAATATTGTATATGAAAATGAAACTTTAAAGATTATAGTTTCTAAATATCATTTTTAAGAATTTTTTTCAATACATGTTAATATGAATATATTCAAGTCAAACTTCAGTAAAAAAAGGTAAAATAGTCAATTAATGCAAAACAAAGAGAGTATTAAAGAAAGGAAAAAAATAATAATAATTTTATTTTTTTTCCCATGTAAAAATTTATCTCCAATATTAATTTATTAACATTGATTTTTTTTACTTATAGCTGAAAATGCTTATTTTTTTAATATTTTTTTATTACCAAATTGGAATTGACTTAGAATGTAAGGACAATATAAGTGATCATATTCGCTTACATATAAAAGTCACATGAATTTATTTTTTTGGTGTAAGAAATTGAGATAGTGAGTCCACAAAACAACAACAAAAAAGAAAAGTTCGTGGAATTGAGGGTCACGAAGCGTCAGGCAGCATTTTTGTTTTTCGTGATTTTTTTTGGCCCATATATATACTTATTGTTTTTATTTAGTGGGTTTGGTGGTGATTTTTGGGTTCATCGAAATAGTACAGGACCCTTACTGCTACACTCGACAAAAAAATTTCAACCTTGCCACATCAATTTTTGAAAGTTGAAAATTGTAGTTGCAATTTCTTCATTGTCCATGTCGCTCATTGCCTAATTTCCATAAGTTTTCTTTCTAGTTTTTTTATTTATTTGTTACGGCTCTCCAAGATTGAAAGCCGGATTACTAAAGTAAGTAATTAGCTTAAGTGTAATTTTTCATCCTTAGAACTCCTACTAAGGTAAGTAAGCTTTGATGTAATTTTTCATCTTTAGAACTCCATATTCAAGCCAAGTATTAATGTAAGTTCATGAAGTGAAAATAAGGTAATTTTGGTCATTTGAGCAAAGTAGGGCTAAGAAGGGCAAAAATGTCATTTTACTCTAAAATCCCATTCTAGCGTCATAAATGAATTTAGAACTTGGAAATAAATGATTTCTAGTTCCAATATAAATTTATGAAAGATAAAATCTCTTTAAGACTATGGATTAAGAAATGAACAAAAGTAAGAGTTAAAGGACTAGTTGTGTCATTAAGAGGAGTTAAAGGGATAAAATATTATAGGCTAGTGAGCCTCCTTCCTTAACACTTCCCATACGCCATTTTTAAGCTCAAAGAAGAGCAAATTCATTCCTCCTACAACCCCACCTTAAGAGAGCTCAAATCTAAAGATTTTGGGTGCAAAGTGACTTCTTGAAGCTTGCTTGGGCTTAAAGGAGCTAGAAACCATGTTTTTGTCTATGGTAAGCCTTCAATCCCTAGCTTGATTTAAGTCTAAGAGAATCTATTTATCAAAATGAGGTGTAGGTAGGCTAGGTAACTAATTTCTAAGCTTAATTCTAGCTCTTTAAGGTAGAATACAAGCTAGAAGCGGGCAACAAATAGGTAGTTGTAGGGCATGCCAGGTGAAGCCTTGACGCTTAGGACCAAGCGACACTATAGCACTAGGGGGGCTGAGCTTAGACAACATGGTTTTTCATACGATGCCACCATTGGCGCCACAATACTGAGCCCTTAAAGCCCAATGTTTAAGGCATCTTTTGGACATTCAGATGTTCCAGTTAACTTCCTCGAACCTTTCTAAGATATGTAGAACCTTTGAATGGGTCTTAGAACCACTTCTAAAGTAAGATTTAAACATTTGTTGGATAAGTTAAGGGGTGGCTAAAGAAGTACATTAAGGCCTAAGAAATGAATGAGGGCCTTAAGCAAAATTAAAGGTGCTAAGTAAGAAATAGAAGGAAACTTTTAAGCACATTGATTAAGCAATTTTAGCTTAATAAGTTAAGCCACCAAGTTAAGTAAATTTCTGTATAATGCGACTAAAGGTAAGAAACAATAAGTTAAGTTTAAGGCAGGAATTTAATCTTATAATTAGAACTAAGTTGGGGTTGGGTTAGCAAAATAGAATCATTTCTAATGGCCATTAGATAAGACCTCAAGACGTTTGAGCTCGCATTAAGTTATATATAATTATTTTATATATTGAGCCATGAGATTTTCTTGCAGGTTAAAAAGTAAAAAATCTCTTACTGAGAATCAATGTGTTTTCATTCTCATACTTTCATATTGTGCAGATATATTTATTTATGAGTATAATTGTAAGTAGTTATATGTTAAGTTTTGTTTTGCTACAGGTACAAGTTACTTAAATCTAAATTTGATTATAAGACATGTGGTTAGTAATGATATGTACTAACTAAAGTTGTTCTATAGTTTTTATAGTGGCCAAGCAAAAGAAGAGTACAAGGACTATGTGGAGTTCTCTACATTTGGTGAAGGTGCTCAAATTGGAGTATAGTCGTTGATCTCAGATAGTCAATAGCTTGTATTTAAGTATGCTAAGTTATGCCTCATAGTAATTACAAGTGTTTAGAGAATACTTTCAACTGTGTGACAAACACATTAGTTGCCTTTAGACGTACACAAGTTTATTTGTTGTACATTTAGTCATTGCTTGAAGTTTAAGATAATTTATTGTTTTATGGACTTCAATTATGGTTTCCTTCATTGTTTTTATAAATACCTAGGCTAGCTTGCATTTTGTTTTTATATTTGATTTAATCTTGAAACTGAAGTAAAGTAGACATTAGGATTGGTTTAGGTTAAAAGAACTAATGGCATGAAAGTTTTAATGAATTACAAGAAATGACTTAGCCAATTGCAATTAAGAGTAAGATCACCATAATCTTGGTTATTTCAAGTGATCCTAGGCTGTGCCCCTAACGTTTTATTGTCTTTTTTATTTTTATTTTTTATTTTTGATTTCAATAGATCTTATGCTAAAATTGTTATTTGACTGTGGAGATTAGAATTAGTAAGTTTCAATATTTTTAGTAGTAAGGGCTCGAATTATAGTTTACAAATTAATATATTTTTTTGTAATTTAAATATATAAAATTATTTTTATATATAAATTTTATATTAAAATTTCCTAAATCCTACCTCCCTTAACCTGAAATTCTGCCTTCGCCCTTGATCAAACTTGAACTATTCATTTACATCAAGAAAATAATTAATTTAAATTCGAGTTAAGTAGTAGGTAAGCTAAGCTTTATTTGAATGTCTATAAAACTATGAAACGACAGCTTGTAGGTTTGAGATTGTTGAGCACATTTTTCTAATTTCGCTATTTGATTTTCAGTACCCATTTGGTGAATGTTCAGAGGCAATCATATGTATATGCCTTGCTTGTCATGCAAATGCAGTTCTGTCCTAATGCCTTGGTTGTTGTTTAACATACAACCAGAAGTTGGTAACTATTTTTGGGAGAGAAAAAAAAAACAAAGAAGTTAACAACTGATAGGAAATTTATACCAGAAGTTGGTAACTACTTTCGGGAGAGAAAAAAAAAAAAAGAAGTTAACAACTTAAAGGAAATTTATAGTAGTATTTAATTACTGCCTGGAGAAATTAAAAGATGGAAATGCAATTTTTTGAATAATTGTACACATAAAAATTTAAGATTATATAACCCAAATTATTTGTTGTGTGTGCTATAAGTTCATAACTCGACTTCTATAGAGTTATAAGTTGCTATACTAAATTAAGTTAGATAAGGAAATAAATAGATAGAAGGCTCATGTGCATGGGATTGGACACGCCCAATATGCCCCCTCTACGAGTGAAGTGCTATGAGGCTTGGTTCAAGTTAGGTGTTTGCTTTTTTCAGTTTAATTTTTGTCTTCACTCGGCAAGCTCATTTTAATGCTTTAATTGCTAACATTTCAGCTTTAATGATTAAGCTTAACGTTTATAAACACTTAACAAAAAGTTTTTATTTGTTACATTTGTTCCAATCATGACTCATATTTAGTTAATTTTGATGATTACAAAACATATTTTATTTTCATTGGTTAATGGTGATTAGTGATGCATTAAACTATTTGGATGTAGTATGTTTTTCGCTTGATGAGTATGAGTTACTCATTACTGTTAGAAGATATGTGATTGTTGGGTTTCGGGAGCCAAACAGTGCAGCGGAATTTAACCGAAACCCTCCAGGATCCAAGTGAAACGGGGTAAATCGGGTGTTCGAAAATTTCATACCTAATTTTCGGTTGAGATCTTTCACTCAACTGTAGAGTTGAATCACAAAACCTGAACAGTTGACGTGTTCAGGCTCTCTATGGTATCCACACGAGCCTCTCGCGATCACCACGCTTCCACCACGTCCCGGCAGATGCGTTTCTCTTGCGCTCGCAGTGCTAGCTTGCGTCCTCCAAGGAATTGCAAGAGAAGAGTGCGGCTGTCCTTTTGGGAGGCTAGGGCAAGGAGACCTGTGAATTTCTCACTTAAAAGTTGTATTTATAGTGATACTCAACTTCCAGGCCTAATGGGTTTCAAAGCCCTAATCCAATTAGGATTTAATTTCGGGCTTAATAATGGCTCAACTCCTTGGCCCATTATTAATACGAAATTAAAGTGAAACCATAACCCAAATAATTAGCCCATGCACTCTAATGATCTAAATAGCTCTATGTGTGCGACCCAATAGGCTCTTGCCATGTTGGCAATGATCATAAATCACATTTATGATCCTAAACAATGAGCGGTGTCTAGCAACACATCATTGCTACCCAAGTGACAAGATTATCGGTGAATCGACTAAACCTTTATGATCATCACCGATATATGCCATTGTCCCTTTGTCCAAAATATCAAGACTAAGCACGAGACATGGAATGTGTCACTCTCGTATAGCCCAATCTTTGGTTTCTTGATTACCGAGTAGACCAACTTAAACCGACGACATTGATATCATATATCAACTCATCGGAGCATGGCCATGCATTTTCTAAGTCTCACTCTATCAATGGGCCCAAAGATATCACTCCCGTTACATAGGAGGGACAAAACCCATCTTGATCATACAAATCCCTCCGCATGATATGTGACATACCCAATGACCTCCTTCAAGTTCACTCAGTTACGAGCAACAAAGGAAAGTATCAAAGTATGTGACTCACATGTAGGGAACCTTGATGATCTTAGGTCGAAGGACTACATATACCATGATCACTATGAGAATCACTTATAACACTCATATAACGATCCATGAAGTGTTCTCATGGTGGGTCGGTCCAGTACACAAGTTCTCCAACTTGTACCCATATGTAGACTACATATCTCATATTAGTCTCCACATATGCTAGTCATTATGTATTATTGCAACCCGCTCCACAATAATACTAGACTAGGGACGTTTAAGAATATCATTATTCTAGGGTTACAACTATGTTTATTACGTTACGCAGAAACAAAACAACAAACAAAATTGCTGGATTAATGCCTCAATAAAATATCATGACTCAATGTGCAAAAATACAATCATCTCATAATTGACTTTTTAGGCACAACACTAACAGTGATGTGTTTGATATTACCATGATTATTATAGATTTGTTCCAATGTTTTGATGACTTAATCCTTCTTAGTTAATAAATTATGACAAATCCGAGTTCAAGTAACTTAGCTCTAAGGTTCATTTAGGAAGTTTATAATCATGTTTCTTAAGTTCAATACATTGTCTATATCTTGATTTTGTAGCAAAAATTTGATGAGTTTACATTAAATAGTTTTAAGACCAAATCTCTGCAATTTTTTAGATAATTTTAGGAGTTGAGTGACCAAATTTTGTTTTGAAGTTTAGATTTTTGTTTTAACACCTCAAGCAAGTTATTTTACTAAAAGAAAAGTGTTTGCAAAGTTTAAACTTCTTTGTAAGCTGCAGCTTTGGTTTTGAGTGACCATTTGCATAAATTTTTTGCTTTTAAAGGCTTCTGCTAGCTTTATAAGTCACATTTAATGCATGAAACTTATCTACAACATTTGATTTAAGAAAATACTTGTTTATTCAAAACTTAGTGTTGAATTTCTCTTATTTTACTGCACAATTTACCATAGATTTTTTTTTGTGCAAAGTGTGTTGTTTTGAGGTATTGTTCCTAACTAGACCAAGCAAATTTTCCTAAACTGTTTTGCTTTATGTTTACCTTAGTATTACATTTAAAATGCATGTTTTAGTTATTTGAAAATGGATTGAACTTGGATTGGTTTTAGAACTGAAAGTTATGCTGTAGCTTTCTAAGAAATTGTTAGCTTCACTTTTGGGTTGACTTTTTTCATTTGTTGTCCTTTTGGTTTGAAACTTTACGGTCAAGCTTCTTATGGCACTTGAGACTTTTTTTTTTTTTGCAAAATTTGGTAATTTACTTTTTTCTATAACTTAAATTATGTGATTAAATCAGAATTTGAAAGTTTCTTTACTAAATAATTTGTGCAGTTGTTTCAAAAAGGCTATTTCTATTTCTTTCTCATATCTATTTGGTTCTTACAGACTTAGCTACATTTTGGCCTGGGTTTAGAAGGCCATAGGTGCTACACTAGCTTCAAAATATTTGGTTTTTTTTATTGAATTAGGAAGAGAGAGAAATATATATATGCTTGAAGTTAGGGGGAGTATGTTTTCTTCTGAAAATATCTTAGAATTTTATGCCTTGATTAAGGGGGACATTGTTAATTGTTTTGGTAACTTTATTTGAAAATTTTCATGATTTATATTGATGATTTATGTCTTTTTGATTATGATAGAGAGAGAGAGAGAGAGAGAAAGAGAGAGAGAGAGAGAGAGATGAAATTGAATAATATTTGATGAAAGAGGGAAAACCATTGTTTATATTTGTTGTTTGGATATTATATATGCTTTGAAGAATATTTGATGAAAATGAGAGAAGTATTGTTCATGTTTGTTGTTTGAATATTATATATGTTTTTTAAAAGGTTGTTTTGTCATTATTAAAAAGGAGGAAGATTGTTAGA
Source organism: Aquilaria yunnanensis (assembly GCA_039654915.1). Lineage (NCBI taxonomy): Eukaryota > Viridiplantae > Streptophyta > Magnoliopsida > Malvales > Thymelaeaceae > Aquilaria > Aquilaria yunnanensis. The sequence goes on along the minus strand of CM077598.1, from coordinate 25,659,790 downwards.
TTTGTTCCACTCATGACTCATATTTAGTTAGTTTTGATGATTACAAAACATATTTGTTTAATGTGTTTCAAGTCCATATTTAAAGATTTATACTTTGGTTTCTTGTTATTAACGTTTTGATCTTTGAAAGGAAAAATGGTTCTTAAGTATATTTTAAGTATTTTTTATGATTCAAGCATTGCTTGTAAAGAAAAAAAAATTTGTGCAAAATTCATTGAAGTTTGGAAGTCTAGAAGTGAGAAAAACTTAGAGCTATAGTTTCAACAGGGTGAAAGTATTTCAACTTGTTGAAACTGAAGTAATTTCTCCAACTCGATGACATTTTGGTTTTGGAGAAAAAAATCACTCGAGTGAAAACTTTTTAACAAGGTGAAAAGTTTATTCCAAACCTGTGTGTGATTTTCTAATTTGAAAATTCTTTGAAAAATCTTTTTAAATTCATGTCACATTAGATTATGACATGTGTTTGGTGCTGGCACCTTATGAATTAGCAATCTAGCCATTGGAGATCAAACCTTTGATGATGTTATGATACCAAATTTTCAACAGAGTGAAAATTTTTCATCCGAGTGAAAACTGGGCGATAAAGGTAATTTCCTATCAAATTTGACAGCAATGTTAACCAAATTTTCAAGAGACTTTTCTGATCATTCTAACAATCTTTAACATCTCTTTTGTATCTATTGGAGTATTAAAACATCAAAAAATCACCTTGGAAAGATCCTTTGGCAACTAGAAAAAAGAATTTATCTTCAAGGAGCTTAAATTTGAAAATTACCAAAAGATTTGTACTTTCACTTGTATATCTAGCAAGAGTGTTATTGTTTGAGCTTAAATTTGAAAATTACCAAAAGATTTGTACTTTCACTTGAGATTGAGTTAGTAAGGTTTTTAGTTAGCCTCTACGAAAAGTAGTGAAGGAAAAAGTATTGGTGAGGTTTCTAGTTAGTCTCTAGGAAAACTGGTGAGAGTTTGTGGTAGAGAGAGCTATTAAAATGTGTAAGGCCTTGTACAATTGTAATTTTTTAGTGAAAAAGAAACTCTCAAGTGGTAAGCTTGAGGAGATGAGTAAGCTCTTAAGATAAGAGACCGAATCTCTATAAAAATATTGGTGTTTAAGCTCCTCCATTCTTTTCTTCAATTTCTTGTCTACTTTGTATTTTTCGGTTCATTGAGTATCAAACCTTTGTTGTTATTTCTTTAGTTTGTTTCAAAGCATATTTTTAAAACAAACTCTAGGACATTTCTAACAAAGTTTTCTATGTAATGGAAGTTTACATAAGCTATTTTATTTGCTTCTTAACTAAAGGCAACAAAGAAGTATTTTGGGAAATTTTTTGAAATCAACCAATTCACCCTCTATTGTTTGCTCCTTAGGCCAACATTATCCTATTAACTTTTCTAGCATTACAATTAGTCCCTTTGCTGCCTATAAATACATACCATCACTTCATTTGTTTCTTGTCCATAATTTATGCTCTCTCTTCTTCCTCTGAACACTTCTGATAGCTATTTGTTTTTGCTAGTTCAGCTGTCTCTACTGACCCCTGAGTATTCTAGTTGCAGGTGTATATAGTTTTCAAAAAGCCCAATGTATCATAGGGAATTTTTATAGATGTATTCTCTTACACTACCAAAGAGTCACAAACAATAATTTTTTAATAATAGTGTTTACATGTCTCGGACTTTTATTTTCCTATCTTGAATTTTTATTTTCTTATGGCTCGTGATTTTTTTTTGCTCAACTTTTCCACCACTATCTACTATAAATTGTTTCATTTGTTATCAGTATCTAGGCTGATTAGCTGTTACCTAAAGAGAAATTGCAATATTGAAGCCAAGCATGATTTTCTAATGAAATGTCATATCCATGACAAGACGTACATGACAGGGACAGTATATCAATTTCATCATCCTTAGTTTTTGTTATTATGATTTAGATTAACTTAAGATATCAACTTTCTGTTATCGGCTATAAGCCCAAACCAATTGAACCAGTAAGTTTTAAAATGCAATAATAATTTACTATTAAATTCGATGCTACAGCTATTCTAAGCCTTATTGCTAATCAACTAACTTTGCTTTAGAGAAGGTTATGAAAGTTGGCTTTCTAGTAGAATCTTTTTATTATTATTTTTAATCATAAAGTTGTAAAAATTTCAAACATTTTATAAGATTGTACTTAAAAGTTATTAGAAAAAGATAAGGAAAAGTAGAATCATCTAATTTCTCATAGTAAATTCATATTACATAATATTTTTATTTACTAATACTCTAATATGATAAGAAAGGTATAATGCCATAAACATACAATACCTAAAAAAATTCTACAATCTACAGTTTATAATAAGAAGTTAAAAATATTTAAATTATCTAATGGAATAAATGAACATCATGATCAATGGTAATATCCATTAAAAGTTCATATTTCATTTTCTTCTTTTGTCATCTCATCGTTTGAGAGTTAAAACTCATTTGTGCAAACACTTATATCATTATTGACATTTTCTTTATTTATATCCACATTTAAATGAGTTTGATAATCAAGGTTATGAAAGTCACAATGAAGGGGAAGCAATCAAGTGATAGATAGAGCCCGAGACAAAAAACAAGAGATGATTTGTGTTTTAGACTCTAATATACCCATTTTTACATACATATAAATTTTTACTAAGATTGGGGATATATTTTCTTCTAAAATCATAGAAACAATTAACACTTAAATTTAGACATTAACAGCCATACTTTCAAGGAGATTGTTTTTGCACTCATATAGCTCTAAATCACATATCAGTGATAACTATTAGGGAAACTTACAGTTTTTCCCATCTATTTTTAGAAACCTACACTTTGCCCTCTATATTTTTTACATTGTCTGATAACAACTTTTGAAACTGTATTTAAACTATACGATAGTCATCTTCCAGTAATTTCAATGTTTTCAATATTTTTTTTATATTTAATAGACATTTTAAACTATTAGTTTTTTCTTTCTATAAATGTATTTTTCTAACTGTAAATACATATCAGTACCTTTTAAAGGCCGGTTGGCAGTGAAAAAAATGTTTAAAAACTTGAAATTACTGGAACACTATTATCAGATAGTTTAAATTGGGGTTTCAAAAGTTGTAATCGGACACTGTAAAGCAAGTAGGGGTAAAGTGTAGGTTAGACCAAACCACAATGGGGGGTTTTTGTAATTTTCTCTGACTATTATTTCTAATTTCCATGCTTACCATTAGAGGTGTAAAAGGGTCGGGCCGAGCCCGAGCCCACTGGGCTTGAGGTCAGCCCCTTAACTTATCGGTATTACCCGAGCTCGAGCTCAAATTGCTCGAGCCCAAATTTTGAGGCTCGAGCTCGGCTTAAGGAGGGCTCGAGCTTGGCTCGTGAGCCCATTAAGCTTGAATTTACAATTATGACCCAAACACAAGAATTTAACACTTGAGGCCTAGATGACTGGGGAGACACCAGGTGAAGAATGAGGTCGACGGAGGCAAGGGCCGGGGTTGAATAGCTGTGGGGAAAAGGAGAGGGAAGTGCTTTTTGGGCTGGGCTTCTATAGAACTTATAGACATATGGAAATTGGGTTTGGGTAGGGATAATATATAAAGACCTTATTGGGCCCCATAAGAATTAGGGTCGGGCTTCACCGGGCCTGGGCTCGGCTCGTTTAAGTACCGACCCCGAAAATAGGCTTGAGCTCGATAAGGCTCAATTCAATAAGACTCGAGCCGAACTCTGAGTTTGGGTAACCCAATGAAAAACCCTACCCTTTTACACCTCTACTTACCATGGGTTGCCGCATTTCTTCATAGCGAAACTTTTCTACTATTGTCACACTCTCCTCTCGTCCCAATATATGTTTTATTGGTTTACCACGAAATTTAAATTCATGGTTTTATGATCTGTTCCTGAACTTGGCATGAGTAAATAATTAGACATTTTACGGCCTTACCCGTCAAAACAGAATGCTGGACGTCTGTAACCAGCAGGATTGAAGTTTGTCACTTCACGATGCATCCCGCGCAACCACTTGCACTAGAAACGTTTCACGCCACTGATGCCACTTGGAGTTGGAGACATTACACCTTTGGTATTCTCCCATATATATATATATATATATATAGCTACCATCCACTCGTTTTCCCATTTTCCCTCATCATTACGTTTATGGCTTCTTTAGCAAGGTGAGGTTGAAATGAGCAAAATGACCAAGTTTAGGAGTGAAAGTGGTATATTTTCTCCCTGGCCCACATATAACTAAAAACACATAAAAGAAGCATTCTTGGAACAAATATCAACACCACACCCAAAAACACAAAGAGCAGATTTTTTTTTTAAAAAAAAGAACCAGTAATCAAAATGCATGACTATAATTAATCAGAGAGCAACATTAGCTATATATAGAACAACCAAAATCCAAAGTAAATCAATTATATTTGAATATTCTCAACCCCCTTATTTTACTCTAGAGTTTTTTTGCTTTCTTTTGGCAAACCACTAATTTGCATGTCTAAATCATGTATAGTCTCATGAATAACAGAAAAGCGAAGGAAAAAAAAAAAGCGAAAGGAGAAGAAAACACAATCGTATGAAGTATCGACACCAGGTGGGCGGACTTGCTAGCTAATTAAGACACGAAGGCCTTAACGTTTGAGGTACTTGAGGAGCTCCCACTCGTCCCTCCTGATTAAGTTGACCCTTAACCCGTGCTTCATGTACATGGTCAAGGCAAGCTTCGGCGCCACCGGGTGACCCTTCACGACCTCCACGCGGTAACGGTAGATGATGGCAGCTGCGGCGAACTTCATCTGATAGTAGGCGAAGTCTTTGCCTAAGCACAGCCTGGGACCGCCGTTGAAGGCGGTGAACTTGTAGGCGGATTCGCTCATGAACCGGCCCTCTCTCAGCCACCTCTCCGGCTTGAACTCCCGGCAGTCTTTTCCCCATATAGCCTCCATTCTTCCCATTGCATAGATGGCGTATATCACTTTTGTCCCTTTCTTCAGCACCGCCCCATCTGGGAATACGTCATCCTCAACCACCTATATATATTCATACACCATAAATTAGTCACCACTTGTCCATGTACGCTAGCAGGTCGTACTACTTGAAAACAAAACCAATTTATATTTATATTTTATTTGGGGTCAAGTCAAAAGTGGATAAGAATACAAGGTTCATTTTACTTGGCATAGATATCTAGGTAATCAGCTACTAATAATCAATTTCTAACAGCAGACATGGTTGTCAACAATTAATCTCATGTTCCCAGTTGATTAGGTAAACAAGAATATTGACCCAAAATAACTTAATTCTGGGGAAAAAAGACATGCATGATTCCACATGCAGTTCAGCTCAACATAAGTTGCACATGCAACTTCTAAGTGCTCATTCCCACCGTCATGAGATGAAATTAAAGCCCCTGTGTTTAATAAAACTTTTATACGTGCCGATCAATAGAAAAAAAAAACATTCCCACTCTCACTAGCTCTTTTCTCAGTTTAATTTCTGGCCTTAAAAGGGACCTCTCACAGAAAACTACCCCAGCCGATGGACCAAGGAAACACAAATTAGTAACATTGATTTACACTTAATAAAAAATTAATTACGGGTGAATTAATTTAATAAAATTACCTCCTTGTGATCCACAGGCACCGAAGGGTACAGTCTAAGAGCCTCCGAGAGGGCAGCTTGCAAATAATCCATTTTCTTAATCTCTTCTGGCCTGAATATTATTTCTTCATTCATTCTCTTTGCACCTTCTTCTCCTCTGTCTTTAATTATCCTGCAAATCTCTTCCAGAATCTTCTCCTCCACCGCCGGATTCTTGTCCAGCAGCCAGAAAAACCAGCTCAGCGCCACCGACGAAGTGTCCCTACCGGCGAGTATAAAATTCACGCAGATATCACGAAGGAATTTTTCCGAGTACGGCCGACCGCTCTCGTCCTTCAGCCCCATGAACACCGTTAACAAGTCGGAACGCGGTTTTGCGTCGTCCTTTTGACTTGCCAGTTCTTCCTTTCTCGTCCGAATCACTTCCTCAGCAAACTCGTCGACGCCTTCGATCGAAAGTTTCAGCCTTTTCTCAATGCCGATGTCCAGATACCTCATCGTCTTCCACACGCATGTCGGCGTTACGAACCGGAGAACTGTTGCCTCTGTCGCGTCCTCGAAGGCCCGAGCAAATGGGATCTTGGGCAGGTTCGGTCGGAGGCAACCTGGGTCGACACCGAACGCGATCATGCAGACGTTGTCGAAGGTTAATCTTAGCAGGACGTCTTGCAGGTCAAGGGCGGTGGAGGTTTCGACCGCGCTTTCGAGGACGGGAAGAAGGCGGTAGTGGACAAGTTCGACCAGCGACTCGGCGGTGAGCTGGCGGAACTTGGCGGAGTGAAACTCGATGCTCGCCGTCTTCCTCTGGCGCTGCCATGTCTCATCGTCGGCGCTGAAAATCCCGTCCCCGAGGAGGTCGCTTACGTTGCTGCGGAAGTAGTGGCCTTTCGGGTAAAGGGCGAACTTGGTCTTGAGAAGGTGCTCAAGGTTGCGCGGGTCGCACGTGACCACGCAGTTGAGGCTGCTGAGCCACGGACCTTTAAACCAAAACGTACCATTCTGACGGCACAAAACCTCCGAGATCCACTCGTACGCGTCAGCCCGGAGGGCCACCAGGAGCGACGGTAACATTCCGAGGACGGGCCATACGGGGAGCCCGCGGCGCTTCTTTTGCCTTAGTGAATGGATTGCGACGAAAACAAAGAGGGCGAGAAAAAGCTCCAATGTTTGGAGGTGTTGGAAGAAGATGAGCCGGCAGGAGACGATGTTCGTCCCGGTGGTGGCGCTTTCAGCGGCGGAGGTAAGGTTGGAGTTAGGGTTGATCATGGCGAAAGGATGAAGATCAAGAGTTGGGGCGTGAAGTGCATGGGAAATAAAACAGTTAGTTGGGGAGTGGGGATTGGCGGAAACGAATTATAATTATAAGGAAATGAAGTGAGCGTGTATATTTCTACTACTTTAATTTCTTGGCGTGGTTGATTTGGCCGATCGGTTCGATTTGGTGAGCAGAAATCTGGCTGCTTTTTTCTTAATTATTGCGGTAATTAATAAACCAAATTACGCTGCAAGTTTCTGTCATGGTTGTGAAATTGTTACGTTTTTTTCAGAGATGCGGCTTTTTTTTGGAGAAATTAGAGAAATGCCGGGATCAATAAGAAAAATAATGTTAGTGAGCAATTTAGTCGTTTGAGTGTCAAAGAAGGGTTTATACCAAATAATCCTAGAAACAGGAATTTGATGGAAATAGAGGGGGGTGGGTGGCTGCGGATGACCTAAGTGTAACTGATTCCGACATCAATCCCATAGTTGTTCTCTACTTTGCTCTGTGCAAGTTAGCTAATATATATAGAAAGTTGTTTAAGGTTTGATTTGCGTAACAATCTAGGATTAGTTGCTACTCTCTCTATCTCATAAAATTATTTTCTTTACTATTCACAGTAATTAATTTACAATTTTATTTCTTTTAAAATTTATCATAAAAATATAAACTTTTTACATGAAAATGAAACTTTAATTAAAGATTATAGTTTCTAAATATCATTTAAATTTTTTTTTTTCAATTCATATTAATATAAATATTTTTAATTCAAACTTTAGTTAAAAGAGTAAAATGGACAGCCAATATAAAATGTAGGGAGTACAATAAACGTGACGTGGTCATTGGTCACTGTTTTCTTTTTAATGAATTAACCCATCCATTGGTTATTGTTAATTATGTTTATCATGTTGTGATTTAAAGTCAGACCACCTGGCGAAAGCATATAGTAAATTGTTAATTATCTTTTTTCTTGTAATTAAAATCCCTATTTTTCCCCCTTGGGTTTTTTTGTTTCTGAATCGAAACAACCAAACATCCATTCCACAATCCAACAAATAAAAAGGCCCGGGAGAAAGAAAAGGAAGGGAAAAAGATGATGCGAGCTACCGGCGATATACGAAAAAAAACCCAATATAAAGGAATCAGAAGTCCAAAAATGCACAATGGATTTGGAATTATGGGCCAATCCAACGAACTGGATCAAATTTGGTCTGTGATATTGTGATAAGAGTCCAAAAACGTCTTGGGACCAAATTAGTGACTTGGAACTAGTACTATAAGACTTTGGAAATCTGAGGGTGACATTTTGACAGGCGCCATGCTCCATTCGATTAAGGTGATTTGGCGTATTTGTTATGGTGACAGAGATGGTATACGTACACCAAACAAAATTTATCTAATATGGAATTAAATTTGTCTGTTTTAGAATGTTTAATATTAGATTAATTGTGTTTGCTTTAACTTTTTGAGTGTCTAATTTTAAAGTTTGAATGTCTATATGTCGTTTACAAGTGGTGCAAATAAGGCAATTTTTTATTCATATTTTATATTTGAAGGGACATAATAATATCATTTTTAAGGATACTTATGTGAATAAATTGTATAATATTTTTATAATTTTTCATTTTTTTAGAGCCTAAATCAGTTAGCATTACTTATACCATGTTTAACGTGAATCTATATAGACATTTCATATATGGAAATAAACATTAGATGTATGGATTTGTATGCTACGTGTAAAAAGTTAGGCATCTCATACATAAAATTAGGCACCACAAACTCATACTAGGATGTTACAAATTTATATAGGATACCTTGAAATAGTGTCATTTGCAATTTTTCCTCTTTAATCATTTATTATGTAAAAGAAAAAAAAATACTCAAATTATTCAAACCATTATTTTCTATATTGATATGCCGTAATTAATAACTATTAGCTTTCAAACCCTATATCTACTTTGACTTATGTATGTGTTTATATCTAAGAAACCATTATCTTCTAATCTATATATAGGTGTCTAGTATTGATTTCTGGTGTTTTTAAACAAAATTAGAAATTGTTGCTAGTGAAATTGGACATCATCGCAAACGAAACTTAATGTTATCACTACTAGAAAAAAGGTGATTTGGTGACAACAGAATTAGTGACAGTAAAAAGTTGTCGCTAATTAGAGATGGCAAACAGTCGCTAAAAATTCGGTGAAAATTTAACTACGGCTATCTGTCACTAAAATTTAGTGACGGTTTACCGTTGCTAAAATTTAGTTACAGCTTATCGTCGTTAAATTTAGTGACGATTTACCCTCATGAAAATCATAAATATTAATGACGATTAGCCTTTGCTAAGTCTCAATCAAATTTTGCGACACGTGACTCTCACTAATATAGATCAATTCCAACTCATAGGGGTTTTTTTTTTATTTGGATGTATGGATCAAAGGATTTATGTGTTTACGGAAAAAATATATAGATTATAGTTTAGGTTATAAAATTTATTTATCTCAATTATTTTTCTAGAAAAGAAAAAAAAAAGAAGTGAAAATCTCTTGAATTTCAACTGATTTTTTTGCTAGACTTTAGGAATATTAATTTGTTGATCAGTAATAATAATATTAATTTGTAATTCTTTATGAAAAAAAAATGAATGAACAAAATTTTAAAAATGATGACCAGAGCTAGTGACAACTTGCCCTCGTAAATTTAATGAAGACTAGCCGTTACTAAGTTATGGACAATGTTAGTGACGGCTTGCCATCGCTAAAATTAGCGATGGCTGACCGTCACTAAATTTAGTGATGGTTAGCCATCGTTAATTTAGTGACAGCTAATTTAGTGACAATTTGCCCTGGCTAAAATCACAAATATTAGTGACGGTTAGCCTTCGCTAAATCTCAGCCAGATTTTATGATACGTAGCCCTCATTTATATAGATCAATTCCAACTCTTATGGGTGTTTTTTTTTTCTGATTTAGATGTATGGATCAAAGGATTTACGTGTTTACGGAATATATATATATATAATTTAGGTTATAAAATTTATTTATCTCAATTATTTTTCTAGAAAAGAAGAAAGAGAAGCAAAAATCACTTAATTTCAACTAATTTTTTTGCCAAACTTTAGGAATATTAATTTGTTGATCAATAATCATACTATTAAGGGGTGTGTTTTTTTACTGATTCAGATATATGGATCAATGGATTTATGTGTTTATGGAAAAAAATAGGTTATAATTTAGGTTTATATATATATATATATATATATATATATATATATATATATATATATATATATATATATATATATATATATATATATATATATTATAGAGATTATAATATAGGTTTAGATCAACTTATATTGATAAGTGTATTAGTTATTTTTAAAAATTTTAATAGATTCATTAAAAATTGGTCAGATTTAGTAAATATAAGTTGTCACTAATCTTTAGTAGATATGAGGTATGAAAGGCCCGCACGTTACGGCGATCATATAATGTTACAATATTAAATAAAATAATAATGAAGAAAAATAATAAAAATAATTTGGGGACCAAGAGAGAAAATGTAAAAACTTTAGGCATTTAGCTCTGTTTTTAGCATAAATTTGGGTTGGAAAAAAATGTGTTAATTCAAAAAAAAGCGGCGGGCAGACATGGAAGCGGGTCAGGGGAGGCGGGTCGGGTTCAGGGTGTCGGTAATGCAAATAACAACACTAGTGTCGTTTTTATATGAGCAAAATGACTGAACCAGAGGGAGAAAATCGGGCATTATTGTGTGTTGAATCAAAAGATGAGAGGAAAAAATACTCACGACAGCAGAAGAATCAATTTGTTGTACGCTTCTACTGACTTGGCTGCGGATTGAGGAGGAGGGGTTGACAGACGTAGCTGGTTCATGATATGACAATTTCAGACTGGAAATCGAAGAGGGAGAGGAGCACAAATCACAATAGCCGTTTATGTAATGGGGTTACTGACCTTAGGATGCAGTAGAGCAATTGGACCTGTCGAGTTAGCTCGATTTTTTAGGCAGACACACAAGTGGATGCGGAGGAGCAGCCAAGATTGGGAAGAAGAATGGCGGCCGGAAACGTAGCATGTTTGGGAGCAAAGAAGATAGAAGGTTTAGTTTAACGGAGTGGCAAACGTCGTAAATAACAACCAACTTCCAACCCATTTGCATTACCGACACCCTGAACCCGACCCGCCTCCCTTGACCCGCTTCCATGTTGGCCCGCCGCTTTTTTTTGAATTAACACATTTTTTTCCAACCCAAATTTACGCTAAAAACAGAGCTAAATTAACAATTGACTTAGGAAAAGTTAAGAAAAAAAAGTTTTATTTCACTAAAAAAATACATAAACCATGGTGACCAATATTTTAGTTTAGAAAATAAAACATCTTAAACAAAAACATTATAATTTATTAAACTCAGGATCTAATATCATAACCGGAAATAATATAGGAACTAGAAATGTGTTTCAACAGAAAGAAAAGTGAAAGTAGGAGAATAGCGAGATCGACCCTCTAAAAGATATTTTCATTTGAAAATTTCACCAACCTTCCAAAAGAAGCAACTCAACCCAACATAAAAAAAGAAAAAGAAAAAAAAGGAAAGGACAGACAACAAAGCGGGTCACAACCCAGCCCAACACTAAAGGGAAGAATCAGAAAGAAACTATAGCTCATTGTAGATAAAACGGTGGTTAGAATATAAAGAGTTTTTTTAAGTACATTTTGTAGCAAACATTTTTTTTAATAAATTTTGACATTAAAACAAATGCCAATAATAAATAATTAAAAAATTCTCATTCATAAATGGATGTTAATCAATTAAATTTTGCTTCATTTTAATTTTGGGTTGGGTTTTCTTTATGTTATGTTCTTATTATTAAAATGATTAATTGTGATCAAAACATAATTCTATAAAACATAACACTACATGTGCTTCGAAATGAAAAATATTTTTTGTCATAAAAAAATAATACACTAAAAAGTTTCATCTCTTATTAATTTAAATTTAAATTTTTAATATCGATAAGAAATTTATTTAGTAAAATTCACTTAAAAGCTTTAGAGTTTAATAAAGTAATTTGATCCATCGATCCATAATTGTTAAAATTGAAAATGATTATGAAACATAACATTGTACATGTTTTGAAATGATGGATAAAATTTTTCATTAAAAATTAATTTGCTAAAAATTTTTATCTCCTATTAACTGAAATTTCAATTTTTAATATTCTTTATAAATTTATTTAGAAAAATCCATCTTCTTTATAAACTTAAAATTTGGGGACCAAAATATAACACTGATGTAAATTCGAGACTAAAATGGAATCATTAGAAAGTTAGGGACTGAAACCGTGTTTTCACCGAAACAACACATGAAACAGATTGAAAGCGTAAAATTGTAACACAGATCCTCATGAAATTCATCGCCTTGGAAAAAGAGGATCAAACTCTAAAAAAAGCAAATCGTATCCGGAAAAACAAAAAAAAAAATGACAAACGCAAAAAAAAAAAACTGATAAGCCGTAAAATGGTAAAGGCACTTTTTTTAACTGTTTATTTAAACAGTACTCAAACACGAGTTTTAGTATATAGTATAATGGAGACATTTAGCCTTCACTAGGACGGCAGATTACCGCTAGTTAAAAAAAATATTGTGATCCCTGCCTTCAGCTTCAGTTTTTACATATACCATCTCCTCCCTCCCAATTTCGCGAAACTTCGCCAAACCTATGGCTTCGGCCATCTTCGCCGTAAACGTGATGGTTTGATATGCAGCTTGCCGTCAATCTCACTGCTTGCCGCACCAATCTTGCCACCAGTTCACCGAAAATCGGAGCATACAGAGATTCCAGTTCAGCAACAGAAATTCGATTCTTGCGAAGCTACATTTTGGAGATCCCTCAACTCCATCAAAGCCCGGGCCGAAGATTCCGCCCAAAATCGCGGTCGAAATCAATCTTCCCATATTCTTAAAGATACTTGCAATGAATTTCTCTGCATATTCATGTGTATTTTTGTCGATTCAGGGGTTTCCAAAAGGGTTAGGATTTACGCAGACAAAAGAGTTTAGCACGAGTCTGGTTCTTGCTTGACCTTTTGGTCTTTTGTTTTGTATGTTATATAGCTAAAATTGAAAAGCTGAAGGCTAACTTGGACATGTAGAGGATGAGCTTGTAGGATTTTTGGCTGGTGAGCCTCTCTCCAATTGCATTTAGGCCTTTCCCTTTTCATTTGTGTCAAAATCCATGTACATAGTGATGTTAGGTTTATTATGTTTGCAGTAGTTTGTTACTGGTAGTATTTCTTTCATTTTAATTTCTTTTATTTTTCTTTGTTCTGCTACATGACAGAAAGTTGGCAACTGGAGAATGAGTTTCCTAAAGGAGAATATAAGATTAATTTGTATTTCCATTTTCATCCCTTCTGATTTAATTGCAATGTGTTATGGAGAGAGGAGATTGATTATGCGATGGTTATGGCTGTTTAGAATGCTGGTGTTGTGTTTACTTTGAAGAGAAATACAAAATTCCAATGGATGTGAACTGTTTTGGTTTAATGTTTTTTTCTAGCTAAGACTCGTAAAGAGGAGAAGCTGATGGCTGTAAGGGATTCAATGTCTGATACAAAAGCAAGGATCGATGAACTAAAGAAAACCATCTTTATCCAAAGAATTAGGAGGGGCGAATATGCATCTATTGTATCTCGAGAGTCTGTTGGTAATCTTCTAGTTTGGTATTTACCAATTTTGTGAACTTGTATTTCATCCTTGGAACAGATGTTTTCTTAAAATGGGAACTTTCTTCTTTATCCTTTGGTAATATCTTTACCTTGCAATCAAGTAGCTCAAAAAGATTAATGGTTTCAAGTGAAGTGTTGAGTTTGTTTGGTTTATTTCGATAATTGCTTGGAAATGTGCCCTTTACCCTCAAAAGCATTTAATTGTTTGAGTTAGGTGTTGAATTGCTGTAAATTGGCCACTTTGTGCAAAGACACCATGCATATCATGATGCTGGATGTCCTGTAAGATTCCATTGCTTAATAATTTATGTTCCCAAAAACTGGCATTGCCATCCCCTTGCTGTCAAAGTGCTTGTATGTGTAAGTTTTAGTTTTGATACCTTTATGGATTTTTCCAAACTACCTCAAGCTACATGGAAGTACGTAATTTTAGTAACATGTTTTCTCTTAGTTGTTTATGGGAATAATTGTACATCCATTATGTTGTCCTGTTATGAAACTCACGAATGTTGCCTAATTTGCGTAGAAATTGGGACGTGAAGTTACTTTGACTGGAAATTGCTGATGCAATTTATACAAGACTAAGGTACTTGAAGCTCTTGCTTTGCAAATGACACAACTTTGCCAGCAAAATTCAAATAGGTATGCTTTATTTATTTTTTTTCATTTTTTAAGAAAATTAATATCAGGATGGGACATGATTTTGTTAGCCATTTAATGGTAGTTCATTTCTTTAAGTTGATACTTTTGGAAATATTATGAGATAATGAGAAAAATCTACATGGTAATTGGTACACAAGGGTGGTAAGCTTATTTTTTCTTCATTTTTTTTTCTCTGGTTACTCATCTTCTTTCTTTTCTCCATGTTACATTCCTCTCTATTTATTGATCACATTTTCATCTGAGGTTCACTTGGCTCCTGTGTGTTGCTCATTTGCTGGACCGTTCAATGCTCGCAAGTTTGTTTATGTGTGGAACTAGGATTTTGCATTATTACAACAAAATTAACAATTCAGTTCGGTGACTTATTGGCTAGTACTGTGATATATCTTGAAGTACACTATTGTGACGTTTGTTATGTAAAGGGCCTGTAACATGACTTAGTGGTTTTGTCAAGTTTTGTCCACTTTTTTTTTAACTGGGTTTCTTTGGTTTTGACCTTTTTGTAGCTACCAAAATGGCAACAACATATGAGGTGCACTGGAGAGACATCGTGAACTACTTAAAATCAACTATTGTATATGATTTAGACTTAGATTTCGGTTGTATAAAAGACCTAAAGTAGATGTTATGCACTCTTAGCATATATATGTCCTAATGCATAATCAAAACAGATCCCCGCTACAATGTGCAGGCGCTTTTTGTAGTGGATATATGATTTTTTATATCTTTTGTACGACTTGATTGTTAAATGATATTTGTTGATGTACTTTGTATTTGTAGATATTTGTAATTTGCCTCTTTTTTAAAATTTTTGAATTGTAGGACATAGGACAACATGATAATATATGTGAGATTAAGAAAGATACATGTTACTGATGGCTTGTTGTCACTAAAAATGACCATTAACTAGTGAAGGCTAACCATAACTAAATTAGCGACGGCTAGCCTTTGCTAAATTAGTGACGGTTAGTTGTTGCTAACTTGCTAGCAACACACCGGTGCTGAAAAATTAATGACTACATCGTTGTGAAGGCTAGTTGTTACTAGTTAATGACGGCAACCATTGTTAAATTATTAGCGGCGAATGAATTAGCCACGACACATTTTGCAATAGCTAGCTGTCACTAATAATAGTCACTAAAACTCCCTTTTTTAGTAGTGATTGTAGAAGATATTACACACAACTATAGGTAATATTAGACACTACTATAGACAATATTATACACCATTACAGAATATTAGACACCACTATATACGAAATTAAACATTACTATATATGAAATTAGACATTAGAATATGGACATTAGACACCATTATAGATGACGTTAGACACCATTATTCATGAAATTACACGCTAGTTTTTGTGTATAATTTTGTCCTTAATAGCGTGCAGTTTTGTTTATATTGTTTAATTTCTTCTGTAATATGTCTAATGTCATCTAAAAGGTCTCTAATACTATGTACAGTAGTTTCTAATTTTGTTTGAAATGACATAGAATTTTATTCATAATGACATCTAACATTATGTAATGGTGTTTAACATCGTCTATAAGAGTGTTTAGTTTTGTCTGTGGTGGCGTCCAATGTTCTTTACTGTGGTGTCTAATTTCTAAAAAAAAAAAAATGTACACACCATTTTTTTTATACTATTTGAGTCTATGTGTTGGCTAGAATATTAATAATTTAGTGTGAAAGCATAAAAATTATAAGTGATTTGGATCCCCTAATTAACAATAAGAACAATAAAAGAGATTTTGTAGAATAAAATGATATTTTTCATTACATGAGAATTGTTTGATGTTAAAAATAAAAAATGGTAATTGATTTAATTCCTTAAAAATATTAAAAATACTAAACATAAATTTGTTATAAAAATATATTTAGAAAAAATATACTAATTATTTCTTAATTAAATGTAAATTTTTTAAAAAAAAAGCAATTGAATTTGGAAAAAAAAAGAAAGAAAAGGAGGTTAGCTTTCTGTCCATGGCATACGTCTTCTAGGGCAGAGGCAAGATTTTCCCATTCTGACAGGCATTGCCATATAAAATGTCTAAATTTATAGTGTTCCCAGTCCACAAATATTACATTTTTAAAATTTCATTGCTATCATTTTTATTTTTTATTTGAAATAAATTTTTTGAGCCAATATCATATATGTCTAACAACCATTTGGATAATATTGCTTTGAGAGCAATTGAATGTTGAAGATTTTTTTTAACTTTAAAGGCCTAAAAAAAAGTATATTTTTTAAATAAAATTGTGTACAGGTTCAACAAAAAAGATATGTGCTTTTGAAAAAAAAAAATGTACCATGTCAACAAAAGGTATGTAATTTTGTCGAATTATTAGTATACATATAAATAAACAGGGGGTAAAGTCCATTGGAGATATGTTAGCCTTTGTTCTTGTCTCAAATAGATACCCACCTTAACATTTTTCCTATCAAACTACCTAAAATCATATAGTATGTCTCAATTCAGTACTTTCTGTCAATTTTACCATTAAATTTATTGAAATTGATGATGTGACATTAAATAATATTAAAATAAATTCAAAATAACAACTTTGAACCCTAAGTTTTTACAATTACTAATTCTAAACCCTAAGACTTCAACTAAAATCATTTATGCTATCCCAATGTCTATCTCCCTTTCTCTTGTTCACTTGATTCTCTCGGCTCTCTTTTCCTCTTCCACCACCGGCCAACCGCCTAACCGTCATTCTACCTTTGCTACTACCATACTGTACCATTGGGTTGAGAATCGGGGAAGAAACTCAAGGTTTGTCACAATCGGACGAGGAAATTCAATTGGCGTAGTTGAAGTGTGTGGTTACCGTCTGATCTCACCAATTACCGTCCAATCGTGCAGCCTAGTTGGACTCGATTCCAGGTGAGACCCAATGTTGGAGGAGCTCGATGCCGACATTTTCAATTGCTGTGGAGCATTACGAATCGAGATTGTTGCGAAAGGTTGCAAATTGTGGTCTTAGTTGTGGAAAGGAAAACAGACATCAGCGAGAGATGGTTACCACCAAAAGAGGAGGTGGGCAGGCATCTTCCAATCATATCGCCTGAATCACCAATGGTGACTGTTGAAGAAAAGGTGGGCAACTACAGTGAAAAATTGACACCCATGGGGTGGTTCTAAGGGCGGTCAACAGCTTTTGGCATGACAGTGGAAGAGAGGTTAGGGTTTTGGAGGGGTGATTGGGTGAGGGACAGTAGAGTTAGTTTTAGTTAAAGTTTAAGGGTTATAATTAGTAATTGGAAAATTTTGAGGGCTAAAATTGTTATTTTAAATTTATATTAGTATTATTTAATACCAAGTTAGCTTGTTCTGTCTGATTTAAAGACTGAATTGATGGAAAATATCTAGATGGAACACACATCAAGAGATTAGGTACCACGTTAGGATAAATGTTAAGGTAGGGTACCTATTTGAGACAAAAGTAAAAGTTAAGGTACCCCAATGAGTTTTACCCATAAACATGCGGAGTTACTAATAATCCCAAAACGAACTCAACGCACTAGTGGTGTGCAACCAATCCTCCACCATATATTTGGATTTGACATGGTGCCTGATAAAGAAAGAAATATTTTTTATGTTATTTTCACTTTTTTCTTTCAATTTTAACACATAAAATAAAAAATAAAAAAATAAGTATTGAAATAATAATTTGAAGAGTAATACGATATTGTAGTAATACTAAATATGAAATCTTATAAATATTTGTGATCCAAAATATTAAATACCGTAAAAAATGTATGTCAGAGGAAATACAAGTTCAAAGTTGCTTTTGAGGGCAACTTAAGAAAGTGATTGAAAATCACTTATTGTAATTTTTGCTTCTTTTTTGTATTGACTCCGTTTGGCATTAGCTTCAGCGATTAACGTTAGAGTTTTAAAAAAACTATCCAATGGTAGCTTTTAGTTTTTAGCTTCAGCATTTTCATCTCAACCGTCAAATAAATTATCCAAAACTCTAACACTGATGATAAAAACTGTTCCCAAACAGGGCCTATAGTTAAATTTGAAAGCTAATGTTTTATTTACTCAACAATCGCTTCATTCATATTATTTTAGAAATGAACTGATTTTTATGAACTTTTCCTTGCAAGTTTAGCAAAATAAAAATCAATAAAAATGTAACAATATGTCTTTACAAATTAAAAGAATTATTGTGCATAAAAATAATAACTTTTTTGATAATTTCCTCAAGGCCATTGGCTATCAAGTACAAGTAATTGGTCCTGCACAGAGATCAGTAGATCAATGATTCAACCTATGATTTCGAATTCAATCACTCGCCTAATAAGCTGCGACCTATGTGGAAAGCTTATTGGACCTATAAAGTAGGCTGTCTTTTTCTCCTCCGAAAACTGTCGTGATTAGCGGTAAGAGGCCCGCAAACATTCTTCCACTTACTGCTCGACAGTGCTCTACAAATTTTCTGGGATATGACAAATGGGTTTTCTGGTATATGTATTAAAAAGTCTAGAGTTTTATAAATTTTGTGCAATTTAATTAAATGATGAGAGAGTAATTGAAGCTGTTTGATTTTCTGCATTCTATCAATTATTATCACAAAAAATTGCATACAATTTTTTTATATAAGTGAAAATGATGTTCTAAAAAAACATTACACCTTCAATAAAAAAATTATACCTTTCAAAGACAACATGTTATTCCCTCAAAATTACTTGTAAAACTGATCAGTACTAAAACGCAAAAGAGTGCTTTGAAACATATAGGCGATTACTTTTTTTAAAACCTTTTCCTTCTTCCAAGTTAAAGAAATTAAAATTAGTGTTCATATATCCGTCACTGTCCTCCCCATATATCTCAATCCATCACCGTCCTCCCCATGCCATATTGGATCCATATATATCATGCGGAAAGCAGCAGATACGTGAAACAATTAAAACCGAGATTTGAAAGGGAAAACAAAAGGAGAAGGGATCAGTGAAACAATCAAAACCCTTTATTCAGTTTTCTTTGAACTTTCATGGCGTCACACCTATTTTCCTCTTCATACAGACAAACATTTTTTTTTCTTGATTTGTGGCAGCGAGATTGGACACAAAATTATTCAATTGATTTTTTGAATTTTTGATTCCTATTAGGCTAACCAGGGTGGAGGTCATGAGATTATGATTTCTGGTGACAGCGATGATGGCAGATGGAGGTGACGGATGGAGGGAGATGAGGCCTAATTTGTTAGATATAGAAATTCAAGGGGAAAAACTTTTAAGGAATAAAGATAGGAGGGCAAAAGTAGACATTTTCTTTTCTGTTATAACAGCCATTAGGGGAGTTAAATTTTCAAGGGGTAAATAGGTATTTGAAATAGAGATGACACAAGTATAAGTTTGCCTATACCTCAGGAGGGGTTTTGTTAATTTTTCTATAGATATTATTAATGACTTTTTTTATTGATAATCTGCTTCCATATATATATTGAAAAAAAATATTGCAAAGACTTTCAATTTTGATTCAACACTTGAAAATTTTAGGAATTTAGAGGAGCATTATGTTAAATTTTAGGTTAATTATTGTAGATTTTCAAAATTCATTGGTTAATATGTAATTTTATTTGAAGTTTTATGTTATTGATTGGAATTTTGTACATATTGAGAACTTGCCCCCTAAGTTTGTATATCCTGGCCATGCCCCTACTTGTATAACTCATAGATGGACATTGCTGGTATATTGACTTGAGCGTAAGCACCCTAATGGTAAACATCTGGTCCCTATCCAACTAAGAAACTTCTCATCATTAGCTCAGTTACCTATTTAACTAAGAAACTTCTCATCATTAGCTCAGTTACCTATTTATAAACAATCTAGCTTATTTATTTATGCATTATATCTTTTGCAAAAAAATTCATCGATCAAACTAACCTTTAGTTGGAAAAAGAAAAAAATCATGTGAAATTGTCCACTAATTTGAGCCATGTGAAATTGAATTCGAACTTGACGAAGTCTTAGCACTTGAAAGAATTTTTTCTTTTTCTATTTACCCGTAGTATAATGTGAGTTACAGGTTGTGTATCTCTGCAACAATCTTGAGGCAATTTAAATTATCAATCAGACAGTACGTGCTAGAATGATTAAATGAAGTAAAAAAAAAAGATGGGCACACCACATGCTGGTGCTCTTTTACACTACCCAAGCCACGCTCCCAATAAAGCACCCTCCTTTCTTCAACACTCTCAGTCCAAAAGCTCCAATTCTCTCATTTTGCCTCCTTATTTCTCTCTTTCTATCTCTCTTTTCGCTGGGCTCTTATTACCATTCTTTAATGGCTGAAATTCGAAACGTCTGGAGCCTAATATACAGCAATTTTCTGTTATGCGTGCTCGTGATAACTAGTCCTGCTTTGGGCAGGAAACTAAGCCAGCGAGAGGCCGATCTTGTAAGGGGCTTGCCGGGGCAGCCGCCAGTGACCTTCCGCCACTATGCTGGCTACGTGAAACCCCGGCCGCAGGACCAAAAGGCTTTGTTCTATTGGTTCTTCGAAGCTCAAGAAGCTGTTGCTCAGCAGCCGCTCGTCCTTTGGCTCAATGGAGGTCAGTTTCTTTCTCTTCGGTAGTTTTGCTTTGTCCTCTTCTGTTATCCAAGAACAAACAAAAATTGGTACTTGCCTAGCCTAGCTACCTATTTCTAGATGCCTTGGTTTTGTGTAACTCTCAAATTCATTCAGTACCTAATTGATTTTGTTTAAAAATGCGGAAACAAGAAAGTCCCACAATCTGGAAATTGAGAAACTTTTTGAGTAAAAAGTGGAATGAGTGGGCTAAATTTACTTTTATTACTGCTCTGCCAGTCTACGGACTAGAAATAATTTACCTTATTGACGAATGTTTTGCAGCCGTCGGGTTTGGCAGCTTAAAGCTACTTCTTAATTTTGTGGTTGTAATTCTCCGGTACTGGAAAGAATTGTTGTTAACTGGTGCCAGACTTCCAAATACACATATTATTGTCATTTTATTTGCTGTTTTGATTATCATAGACAAATAGTTATTATTGTAGGAATTTAAATGTTATATATATATATATATATATCAATGTATATAATTTTTTCGCAAACAAATTTTAGAAAAGAAATTCTTAGCCTGAAACCAATAATGGCCGTGACGGACGTCCGTTACTTGTCCTGATGGCGTGGAAATTATAATCCACTTTGACTGGTTCAGGCATCCTTGGGATGAATCCCACGAAATATTAATGAGCAGAATAGAAAAGACAGAGAATGAGAAAAGGTAAAGATCCGTTGGATTGATGGCCCACTTCTCGAATTTTCCGAAAAATAATATCAAAATTCACAAATAGACTCGGTCTGTCTACTCACTTCACTCGAGACTCTCAATTCTCAAACTCGGTGTCCGTTTCAGAGAACTTGGAGTTGGACTGTCTGGAGTGTTCGTAAATGACAGATCCACATGCTAAATGCTCTAACTTTTGGAGCATTTAGTTTTAGTACTTATTTTTGTGAATTAATAATTCATAATTTTTTATGGATGATCAAAGATGATTGCTGATCAATAGTATGAAAAAAAAATTCTAAAAAATATTGTATTTAATTAAATGGAGAAAATGATCTTTTAAATTCTTATTTTCTAAAAGATATGCTTCATTTATAATTTTCTGTAAAATCATTTTCTTGGTTGAAAAGTTAGGGAAATTACTTTTCAAAAATTATGAATAAAAAATATCTAGAAGGGTAGCTCAACTGGGTGGCTAGTTAAGACGTGTAGCTGGGTTGAGAATTTAAAGTCTCACATGGCCTCCTCTCAGCTAGAATACAAAAAATCCCTAAATTAGGGTAACCATAAACCATAAATGGAGATTAGTTTAACCTATTAGCTCATGATACCTCTAGTAAAAAAAAATAATTACTTTGTAAAAGTATGAACAACGAGAAGACAGGAAAGACCGCCTCTCCACTAAACTATTGGCCTCGATTTTCATCCATTCTTTTCTGTTGCAAGAAAATTACTATGTCGGTATGTCCCATGCATTACTGGCAATCTAGCTCCATATGACCCATCGGCTTCTTCGCATCCTGTAAAAATGAAAAGGGAGAGAAACAATTTAACTCCTAAATTTTTCATATTTTTTATTTAATTCTAAAATTTGTTACAAGTTTTTGTTTGAATCTCAATCCTACTGACAATTTGAAGACTGTAATAGAAAAGTAGATAAAGTTTTAAGACTAAGAGCGCCATATTTCCCCCAACCCAAATGGCCAAAAATAACGCGGGCTTGAATATTTTCCTTATAACAAAAAAAAAAAAATGGTCATTTCACACGCAGCAGTAGCACGCACAATTACACAAATAAATGGAGATCTAAAATAGTACTAGTACCTATTTATTCTTTTGGACTGTATATTTGAGAATTTATCTGACAAAAAAAACTTGTTTAGGACCTGGCTGCTCGTCAATAGCTTATGGAGCTTTGCAAGAAATTGGTCCTTTCCTCGTTCAGAGCAATGTTACCCAGCTTACCCTCAACAAATTTGCTTGGAACAAAGGTATATATGTTGCTTTTTTTTTTTCAGCAACACCTCAAAAAATTTTATCAGTAACACCCAACAAGCTGGTATAAAGAGGTTATAGATACATGCACTTAATTAAATATTGAATGAATGCCACTCATATCTCCTGTTTCCCCTAACAGAATTAATCTTGTAACCAATTCCTACATGCTAACACTGGATTTGCCTCTCAGTCATACATAGATAGTTGTAATACTGTGCTTCTCCTAGTGATCCATAAATGAGAAAGGGTCTGGATTGAGAATTTTGACTCAGCAGCCTTGAAAGCCTTGTTGTAGTGGACACATTCGTTCCTACCCGTATATCCAAGGGTGGAGCCAGAATTTCAGGTTAGGCAGGCAAGACTGAAGGCATTTTAATATAATATTTATCTAAGAATAACTTAATTTAAATTATATGAAAAATATATTAAAATTATAATTTGAGTATTTATGATTAAAAAATGTCAAAACATACTAATTTTAATCTTCATAATCACATAGCAATTTGGAACATCAGATCCATATTATATCATGAGCTTCCTTGTCTTTTATAGCTAAGATAGAAGAAAATATATATGATTTAAGGTTAAAGTATAAAAAAAAAAGCTAAGTATACTTTACAAAAATGAAGTTGTGGTAGCTTTCTTTTATCAAGTAGAAATAAGACTAAAAAATAAAAAGAACTTATAGAAATTAGAGGTCAGTGGCTTGGAGATTGGAAAAGTTACAAACAATTACAATTTTCAACTTGCAAATAATTGTTGTGATGGATTGACAGTCATGTGGTAGCAATTAATTGTTAGGTGTGGGCATAACTTAAAAATTTTTACATGAGAAAGATAAAACTGAGATAGAGAGAGATATCGATGTTAAGGGTAAATTTTTTAACACATACTTTTAAGTTCTTTTAATACACATGAAAGCATAAATTTTAGAAGAAAAAATTAAAACTAATATTTTTTACCCTTTTTACTATATATATATATATATATATATATATAATTTTTTTTAAATTTTTTTAAAATAATTCATAAAATATACATTATATATATGAATATGAAAAATATTGGAGGGGCAACACACCCCCAGCACCATGTTGCCGCCCCTGTGCCCGTCCAAATCACCCACCAGGTTACCAACACCACTGCTTCCCGTGCTTTCTTCAGCCCCTTGTTGGCATCTCTGCAAGAATAATTCATCCCAAGTTCTATCATTAATAAATTATCTAAAATTTTAATACTAATAACAAAAATTGCTCTTAATTGGGACATGAGATGTGTGAGTTCGAGTTGGGTCAGTTATATATTCTTGCATTTCTAGTTCTAGGTCACATTGAGTTGGGTTAGATCAAGTTTAAATTGGGATATATAGGTTGAGTTGGATTCTTTTAAGTGATTCCGTTATCTTATCTTCTTCAAATGCTGTTATGGTCAGTGGCAAATATGTTGTTTTTGGAAAGTCCGGTTGGTGTAGGCTTTTCTTACACCAACAATTCGAAGGACTTGAAGAAGCTTGGAGATCAAGTGACAGCCGAGGACTCTTATGCATTCCTAGTCAATTGGTTCAAAAGATTCCCAGCCTTCAAGTCCCATGATTTTTATATTGCTGGAGAGAGCTATGCTGGTAAAAAAACAAAGTGATATATGATCAATTTATCACTAATTAGAAAATTGGGCCACCAATTTGCACAATTAATTATGTAACATGTGAACGAACACTTTTGGTCTTTGTCCCTCTGTCAGGTCACTATGTTCCCCAGCTGGCCGACCTCATCTACCGAAAAAACAAAGCCTCCGCCAAAGATTCTTACATTAATCTCAAAGGATTCATGGTATTGATTAAGAATATTTCTGTCGCATTTAAGCTGATAATAACAATACTAGTATATATATACATATATATATCTAGTAGTATTTCAAAATTTTTATGCCGCCTGTATATTATTCGAAAAAAAAAAAAAAGATGGGGAATGCGGCGATCAACGACGCCACGGACACAGCTGGGTTGGTGGACTACGCGTGGAGCCATGCGATTATCTCAGACCAGCTTTACAAGGGCATAAAGAGGGAATGCGACTTCAAGCAGCAGCAGCAGGACAACCTGACGACGGTTTGCTACGAGCTCCTGAGAGGCTTCATGCAAGCTTACTCCGACATTGACATCTACAGCATCTACACTCCTGTTTGCCTCGATTCTCCCGCTCCCAAGCTCCACCTCTCAGCTCCCAGAATCATCCTCTCCCCACATGTACGTACGTACACCAATACGCTACCAGCTAGCTTCTTATATCTGCACCTGCACCTACAACTTCTTGCATTTGATAGATTTCACTTTCAGGACTTATGGCAGAAGCTACCATCAGGTTATGACCCTTGCAGAGAGGACTACGTAGAGAAATATTTCAACAGAGAAGACGTTCAGCGAGCGCTGCATGCAAATGTCACCAGGCTTCCTTATCCTTACACCACATGCAGGTATATATATACTATATATGTATTGATGATATGATACACATAAAAATCATCTTATATATATAATTACATTTAGCACTTATAATTGATCGCTAGCTAGTAGAATTAATGCAACCAAAAGGGGCGCCTCATCAAATTTGAAGCTCAAAAGTGTTACTATACTGGTAAAAGCATTTATGTGTAGTGGTAATACAAATGTCTACTGCTAGCTGCTAGCTAGTACCGGCTACTCAGAATTGGAGGCTAGGAAATTAAACAAGGAAAGGTTGCTATATATATATATAGGGAATTAATCTTGGAGCTAGCTAGGTACTGGCACAGATGCATTAAGTGAGTCTGCATGTACATGTTCGATTAAATCATCAAAGCATGCAGAGCTTTCTTTCTCTCCGTTTCCAAAATTTAATGGGAAGAAGTCTTGACATCTCCCATTCATCCGCTTCTACACTTTTTCGTGAAATTTATAACTCGGACATCAGCATGTGCCAAATTTATAACTCGTGAAATTTATAACTCGTACAGCTCGTACATCATTAATTAGGTGACAAAAACCCCTACCAGTATGTGCCAAATTCAGCATTGTGTAGGGACCGTCAATTAAATGAAACCCCCCCCCCCTCCCTCCCCTTTCAGTTATTTGGCCCCTGGTAAATCTTGGTACGCCCACTGATTTTGGCTGTTTAAGCTTCCAAGTCATGCTTACATATATATGATCCATATGTATATATAGCTAATGAATTTTACATAATGAACCGAACGTGCAGTGGCGTAATAAGTAAATGGAATGACTCCCCCAGCAGCATGCTTCCCATCATCAAGAAACTCCTCAACGCCGGATTGCGAATTTGGATTTACAGGTACGTACGTACAAAAGTCAAATAATTAAAATTCAGATGAATCATAGATTGCAGACAATACCATTGCCAATGCCAGAGAGAGAGAGAGAGAGAGAGAGAATTAATGATGAATTATGGTTGCAGCGGGGACACGGACGGGAGGGTGCCGGTGACGTCAACTCGGTACAGCGTAAACGAGATGAGGCTGAGAGTGGAGGAAGAGTGGAGGGCGTGGTTTCACAAGCAGCAAGTGGGGGGATGGGTGCAGACCTACGCTGGGGGGCTGACGCTGGCAACGGTGCGCGGTGCGGGACACCAGGTCCCCGTCTTCGCACCCGCTCAATCCCTTTCCCTCTTCCTCCACTTCCTCTCTGCCAACACCTTGCCAGCTTCCCGTTAATTTCTTGCTCCCTGTTTTAGCCTCCCATCCCATCAACGACATTAATATAATATATATAGCAGATCGATTTGCCCAGCTCAACAAGTGCACTCATAATTCGAACCTATAGAGTACTAGCCATTTTTTTGTTTCATTTTACTTGCGTTCCAATTCGTACTGCATTTCCCTCGCTTACTGTGTTTCTTTCCTTTGCCTTCCTCCGTTAAACCTTTTAGATTTAGAGTTGGTCGCACTGAAAAAGGGAATCAAGAAGGAATTATTTTCTTTTAGAAATGCTATCCATGTCACATTATAATGTCTGCGATTTGTATTCCATGTTTTTTCCCCTTCATTTATTTACACATGCACTAAACGTAAAACGGAACGTTTCGACATGCTACGTACCATATACTCTCCACCCATCCTGTCATCTATTTGCTGATAACTAACCATTGCTAAAGTGTGCGAAGCTGTTGGTACATCTGTTGCCGGCAATTCACTTGCCGTTAATTACATAACGATGGTTAGCGGTTAAAAAAACTGTCATCACTATTTCTACACTATAGGTAAGGTTGTTAAGATTTCTATTTGGATCTTAGAATCCCGCAATCCTATGATCTAACATTATGAAACCTACTATACCTGACTATATTTTAAAAATCGCAGCTAATGAGCCTCTTAAACCCAACAAATTTAGAAAACAATACTAAAGTACCCTGTAAGCCTGACAACTTTAATGAAAACGTGGGTAATGAACCTCTTAAACACACAGCTTAATTAGTAAGAAGCCCAACCCAATATACAAACTTGGAGAAAGATGAAAAAATAAAATTCGTGTCAGACTTGGAGAAAGATCCTAATTCTCATACTTTTACTCTTGACCGTGAACGACGATGAAGCCTGTCACCATCGAATTCGTCTCCCAAGTCCCGGCAGTCGAGCTACATTCTCCGTTCTCTTCACTTGCGAACCACCGCCAGTGATTTAAGCGAAGTTCCAAGCTCGCTTGCTCTACAGGCATACCCCAACTTCTGCCTCCCTCTCTCAGACGTTGCCTCATCCTCTCTTGGGCTTAACATTCAATCTCAATCTTTGTGGCTCATCCATTCCTCTCCATCCAGGCCCTAGCTGTCCTCTTGAATAGGTTTATTTGGTCCTTAGTGTAATTTTGAGGTAAGTGGATTGTGGAGATCCCTTTGTTGCCCTTATTTTGATGATTTGAATGTTTTATTAGTTGGAAAAGGTCTCTGTGAAATTTTTGTGAATTCAATGCGACTGGACCATAAGAGATTAAAGCCTTAGTATTGAACTAGTTTAGGAAGTCAAATTGATTGCTAAATCTTGACTAAGGTCTTGGCTGCTTTTTTAGTAAATGGTGATGTTACTTTTGTATGATACTAGTGCTTCGGGAAGCACATGAGTTGAGTGGCTGCAGCTCATGTTTTCTTCAGGTGAATTTCTAAGTCTTTCTTAGGGTCTACAAGTGGCCAATAATTATCTGGTCACTCTTTTCACCTTTTTTGTGTGAATTTGCAGGTAACTCTGTATTTTGTTCTTGCCACTGGCGCACTGTCTAATTTCATTGCTTTTGTTGTAACCAAATGCCGGTGCTATTTGTTTTTTCTTGTGTCACTTTTGGTATCTATGGGAGCATACCTAGGTTTCTTCCATGTACAGATGAAAAGGAAATTCAATATAAGGGTGGGAACATTTTCTCATGTTTGATTCAAAAGTTTTGTCAAGTAGCTTCCATTCATTTTTTCTTTTTCCCTCTTCAACCATCCCCACTGATTATATTAATTGTTGCCTACAATGTACATTTCCTATTGGTCCAGTCTGTTGAGAATTATGATGTCTATCTGTTTTGGCTCTCAACTTTGGTTCATTAGAATATGCTTGTTTGGTTATAATTTGACTACAACATCCACACAATTAGCTAGCAATTATCTATCCTGAAAGTTGTTCCTTTCTATATTGGGGAATATAAGGTATTATTTTCTTTCCTATTTTCGTCTCTTTAGATTTATTTTCTCTGAATTTTGTTCTTTTCTTAACTATCAATTTTTTGTAATTACTTGCATGTGTTAATGATTTGGTGTTACATTTTATAAGGCAACAAAATCTTAAGGAAATCAACTTCGACACCTTTTCCAAAGTTTCCTTCATTTCTGAAGTTTCCACAACATATTCTGAAGTTTCCTTCATTTCTGCACTATAGCTTGCTGCTACAATCAGCCTCATGAACTATAAGGTTAACTAATGTTTTATTATTCCATTAAGTTCTTTAAGACACTGAAACTAGTTTTTTTTATCTTGAACACTGATAAGTTCCTATATTTACTTTAGATAAAAAAATGTAACACTTAATCTAAAATTTATACGTGCTATGGTTTGTATCAAATTTTCCTCTGACTCTTTATGTCTCTCTTCATCAATTTTTTCTATGTTGTAAGAGCTTTGTAGGTCTTCACCGAATTGGAATTTTATTTCTCCAACCTAGTGAGTTTATGTTCTTTACAAAGCCTAGAAGAAATTAAATAGTGCTTGTTGATCTTTCACTAGCACTAATTTGAGCACTTGGTGCTTTTTCTTTCTAGTCACATTTTGTGATTTTTCAGTAGGGTTAGGCTTATAACTTCCACGGTTACTACAAAAGACCTTTAATTAATCCCAACGGTTGTAGTTTTATTTTTCTTTTTTGTTTCTTATGCAGCTTTCTAGCTTTATTCTGGATAAACCCTGTTTGTTTTTTTCCTGGATGCAGCAACTGATCTTGGCAGCTTCAACAACAGTGTAGTAGACCAGAAGGTTAGCAACTGATCTTGGCGGCTTCAACAACAGTGTAGCAGACCAGCATGTTTACCCTACAGCCTTTAATTATTATATTATTAAAGTGTGAAAAGGCTTACAGATTTTTGTTGTCAGATTGTTCTAGCTTTGTATTCACAACCTACCTTATATATTCAATTGCCTTACAGTGTTTTCCCCTATCTATTGTTTTTTCACCTGTAAATTTTCTTGTGTCAACCGAACTAGTCTTGGCCTCTAACTTGGATGTTCTCCAATTATGAGATGCTTTTCTTTCTCTCACTTTTAGTGCAATCCTCACTTCTGGAATTATTGTTGGTTATAACCAAAGCATATAAAATTGAGTCATCTGATACTTATATTAGTTTAATTTAAAAGGAGTTATAATAATATTCTTTGGAAGGCACTATTGCTATTCTTTTAGCAAGTTGAAAAGCTTTAGGGTTAGTTTGGTTCAATTTAACACACACAAGTTAACTCATTTTGGGTTAGTGGCTACAGCCTACTAAACCTCCTCTGCTGCATTCTTCGTCCCTGTTGGCCAAAGGAAGAACGAGTCTATGGCTTCCATTCCCATCGATGGGTCTACCGTTTTAATCCCCAATCTCAACCTATTGTCTACATCATTGGCTTTGGAATTAGCAGCTTCAGTACAGTGGCCTTTAACTCCAATAATAATGTCTTCACCAAATTTGACTTTGGGAACTATGACGTGCGAGAAGCATGCTAATGAAAGAATAAAAGTTAATTCGTTCATAAATCATGATTGAGAAAACAAAAGCAACATGAACTGGTTTCCTGAAGCATTGGAATTAAGCTAGTGACTCCTCCATAGCACAATCAACCTCTGAATCTTTTATTAAAAGGAGATATAATGGTAGTAGCCGAGTCTTCCTCCTTGGTACCCACCAAAGGGGGTGGCAGAGGGTGCTCAAGGCCTTTGTTGATGGTGTAGACCTTGTTGCGGTGGATCTGCTGCAATAGACTATTGCTGCTGTTAATTGAAGGTCACCGATCTCTCAAACCTAATAGAGAAGCCGAAGATCCATTGCTCAAATTTGTGGGGCAAATAAGGAATAAAAGTGAGGGACCCATGCCCAGTTGAAGAACCAGTGAAGGAAAACGCGTTAACATTCTTATATGAACATACGTTGAACTGGCTGTTAAGCTTTTAGAGCATCATTATTTGTGTTGATATGTTGGTGGACTTTTGGTATTCTGATGAAGGAAAGGTAATCTATTTTGAATTAATTATTTTTACATATTGTCATAGTCTTTCATTTGTACTCATTATTGTAAAGACGAGAAAAAATTTATAAGCAAATACGCTTCCACCAAAAGTATACTCATACTAGTGGATCAAAAAATTTTGCTCGTGTTAACTATGAGATTGTATGTTTTCATTCTCTTTTCTTATTCAATTAGTTTCCTACTTCATATTTTCTGTCCAAGCAAGTAAAGTGGATATGTAACACATTCTAGGAAGTTGCAACTGGGAAGGCATTGAGACATATTCATCTTTATGGGGTGACACACATGTATAATGGTGGAAAGTTCATGAACGATGAAACCAAACAATTATATGTAAGTTAAGCCTTTCGATCATTTTTGTTTGGTTTAGTGGATGTATTTATTGAATTGGAATGGATACTAATGGCTCCTGACTATTGGGTTTTTGTTTGGTTTAGTGTTTTATCGCTTGTGTAAATAATCACATGAGCTCAAGATAGTCCCTTCCAATATTTCTCACCTTCAGCTTTAGAACTTTAGGCTAATTGTGTGGTTGGACAGTTGGCTGTATTAATATATATTCTAAAGTTGTTAAGTCCATTGTACTTGGTTTAGTTTATGGTTTTTAAATTTTAGTGTGGTTGATTTTAATTGTTATGAGAAAATCATTAACAAGTTGTTGGTAAACATGTTTGTGCTTTATTATTATTATTATTATTATTATTATTATTATTATTATTAACATGGGCTGAATTGCATCATTCAACTTTGAGTTATACGTAATGTGTGTAATAAGTTAAAGCAAAGCAAAAGTTGAATGAAAAAGTAAAAGAGAAATAAAGATATGAGGAAAAGCTAGCGGCATTGAAGATTCCACTTTCATGGAAGTTATGAGCAGGGATTACCCAGGCCATGTTAGAGGCATGTGAAAGGGCCTAACTTTTTCTTCTTATTATGGGTCAACTTCTCGATCACATGCTGCCCATGTTAAGTTCATAGAGGTACAACAACTTCAAAGTGAGATGCAAGATATGAGACATGAAATGAAGGAGAAAGACGATTGTGTATCTGGAGAAACAAGTGAAGGAAAAAAATGATCATTTGGAAAAGTTGGAGGAACAAATGGCTCTACTTCTACAAAAGGTCAAACTTTAACTAGTTATCTTTTATGTTCACATCAAACATGAGATAATTTATTGTTGCATTCTATTTTATCAGATGAAGAAAAAGTCCAAGCAGAAGAGAATGTTTCATATTAATGAGTAAATGTCAAGTAGAAGGCTTCAAGGTAAATCACTTTTTTAATTATAAAAATTTTTCTAGCTTCCACACGTATATGAGTAGGCTTTCTTTGAATAGTCAGTTTTTAATCACTCAGATTCTGAAATGTATGACCATATAGTATAAGTCTTTCTAAGTCATAATCATTGGTGAGTTCCTTCGCACTTGCAATCTAAGTTAGCAACTTATAACAAGAAAAAAAAAACATTTTGGAATTGTCGCTTGGATAACTTAAGGTGGGTTTGTTGCATGTAGCTTCATACATAGATTTTATTGCGTTGAACTTGAGGGGTGGGTTCCAAAAGGATGTTTTATGTGTACATTTTTTCTGGACCACAGTTAATAGTAATGAATTTGGTATGAATCAGTTGGGTGGTGTTGTATTCATGAACCTTACCAGACCAGCTACAAGGTTTTGACAAATATATCATATTCTTCAGTGATCTGGATAGCTAAAGCTAATTATGGATTTAATTAAAGGAAAGAAAAAAAGGAAGAGGACATTTCTGGTTGTGTTGGTTGCTGCCAAGTTTTTTTAACCATGGAAAACATTAAGGATAGCTTTTATTTTCTTTTTTTCGCCTCTCTTACTTCTACAGCTATCTAGGCTAACCAAGTACATAAATAGTGTTGTATTCTACAGATAAAGTGGTTGTGGTTTTTTAGGAAATCTATATTACAAAATTGTTCGTCTTTTTTTATAAAATTTCACTTAATGTGTGAAACCGAGGGGTTAAGGTACTTATTTTTCTGCAATTTTTGTTGATATTTGTTTAACAACATCAATCATTATTTGTTTTGATCTATTTGCCTGACTTTTCTTAAAATTTTTTGTAGATTTTGGTAAGAATTGATGTGGTATTTATAGAGCTTTTAAAAATGGATGTGTATTTATGGAGCTCCAACTTTTAGTTTAACTTTTACTTATTTGTAGATATATGGATTTGAGTTCTAAGGGCATGATTACAACAATGAAAAATAATAATATTTTCATATTAAGAGTTTCTACATGTATGAATTTGTTGCAATATTTATTAATTAAAAAATTTCATTATTCAATATGAATTTTCTTGCAATTTTTATTGATGATAATAATATAGTATTTTGACCTCCTACTAAGAAATAGGTGAACAATGATATAGCAGGAGAGAAAATTATTATTTCAACTACTTTTTAATAATAACATTTTCTTACAAAAATGCTGGGAAAATTCAGTGTGATCTGTACATTGCCGGCATTTTTTCAATGGAAATGCTATTGAATGCATTACATTAGTGACGTTTTAAAGAAAAAAAAATGACTAAATATAATAATTTTATTTGTGTTTCTTGTCAAAATCATCACTAATAATAGTGCTTTACCTGTATTTATAAAACGCAGGAAAAATACCTGAAACCTTTACCAACGTGTTCCTATGTAATTTTTTTTTGTGGCGTTTCTAAATTGTCGGCAAAGGTCTTCCTGCGTTTTTGAAATGCCAGTAAAGGTGAAAAAAAAATGTTGCTAATGATCCATTTTGTTGTAGTGACTAAGTCACAAGCGTGTAATTAGATAATTAAACTAGTATTATTTTGTAAAGGTAAATATCAAATTACTTATTTAATGTTAGACATGTTTATTTAATGTTACTCTTCACCAATTAATATAATAATATTTATAATAGTATTTACATAACACATAATGCAAAGGGTATATAATTAGAGAAAAAGTAATAAACCTTTTGTAACACAAAACGTATGAAAAGTGACAAACATTTTGAGTATTACTAGCCAATGGCCATGCACATATAACATATTGTGAACGAATAATGCTAACCCTGAAAACAAATTGTACTACTCCTAATATGCCGTACAGCGATTGATATAACACTGTTTATAATTTCACTCAAAATTAAAATATTTTATAAGTGCTTAACAGATAAGTTTATAGATTATTATATAAAGTGATCATTAGCGCAAATTATCAAATCTAAACTATTTTATAATTACTGCTGTGGAGTGGCAAGTAAGAATTTGTAGTTGAGACTTGAGAGTATAGGATGACACATGTAGCGGGGGACTGGAATCCCAGTCCCAGTCCCGTTAACAATCCCAAAGCCATGGCCTTTGGAGCCTGGACTGGACTAATACATCATATATTCATTCATTCGGTGAAACCCTTCAACTCAACGGGACATTACCTCTTCAGATATAATACAAGTTCCCATATTTGGTTTACATCATTTAATTCCTCTACCCAAATTTATGTTATCTCTATTTTTTTTCACCTTTTTAATTCAAAAGGCACAGTGTAAAAATCAACTCCTGCATATTCATATATGTAGGTATAGTTTTAGGAAAGGGCTGTTTTTGGCCAAACATATATCATTCTACACCAGAAGCCTATATATATATATATATATATATCCATCCCAAAGTTCCACCACACTTTTTTTTAACATATTTTATTTGACATAAACTATCATACAGAATACAATAAAGAAATTTCTACCGAAAAACTGTGTGCTTTATTTTTTTTTTAAGAAGAGAATTATTCAAGTAGAATATATATATTTTTTCCTTTGAACAGCCAAGCAAATGCAATTTATTGCAAAATAACTAGAGCAAGCTAGGTCAAGCCAGATGCAAAAAGGAGACACAGACTAACCAGGAGCTAGACTACAAACGCAAATTATAACAAATTAACCTCTTAGACAAGAAACCTAAACCCCATCAGACCCAAGTTTTGACTGCCAAAATTGTGTTTAACACCCATTCTGAGCACAAATAATTAAATTTTATGCATTTATTACCCACCCACAAAATATATATGAGAGAACTTGAATATCATTAAACAACTCAAATCACGTGGAATATATTTAAGTACTCAAATTCACACCTATAAAGGCTGATACATATTAGTGAAATTCGATCCGTCATATGGTGAACTCCAAAATCGCTTATTACTCTCCATACGAGATTCCTATAGGACTAGGGTTTTAAATTAGAGAAAGATTTACTTATGTTTATATAAAGGTTAGTTGTAAAAATTAACAACTTGTACACACTCCTATAACTTTATCAGTAGTAAATATTGTATAATTTTATTAGTCAGAGTTAAAGTTTTATTGGCGAATATCATACTTTTTTCAATTTTTAGAATAATTGAAAAACTCTAATATATATGCATTTAATAGTATCGTTTTTATTCATAAACTTCAACGAAGTAAATTTTATAAGATAAATTAAAAAAATTCATAAAATCAATTAAGTTCAATTTTGTTGTGCATAATATATATTCAATATTAACATATTCACTTCGGGGGTTGAATGACTTCTATTTTCAATATGTAAAAAGTTATAGATGTGATTAATAAGAACAAAAACTTCTACTCATGTTAAAGTAATTAATCAACTTTAAATTAATAAATTCCATGTCATATAGTTATTAAAGCTTTCCACTCTCAATTTCGCAAGATTTTAAATGTGTCAATGGGCTTTAACTCGTAAATATTTTTGATATCTAAAATTAAAGACTATAATTGAATATCTCTCTCTCCACTAAATAAATCAGAATTCTTAGTGGCTACCTTAGTTGGCGAGAATTTTTGGCATTGAAATTCGGATCATGGAATTAGAGTTCTAGATCAATTTGTTATAACTTAAATCAATTGACTTATTTTTACTTCTATATTCTTTCTGCTTAAAATGAATTTTATTTGAAAGCCAATATTATATAGATATAATAATCTATTTAAAAGTGAATTTTCATGATGTTGTCAAATTTTTATGATTTTTTTTTAATTCCTTAAAATAGAAAATTTCATAAAAATTTAGTAAAAATATAAAAATTGTATTTTCAATGGATTATTGCACATACATAATATTGAATTTTAATTAAAATTATATTTTCAATGGATTATTGCACATACATAATATTAACTTTTAATTAAAATTAATTTCAGATAAAAAATATGTAAAAATAAAAATAAGTTATTTTGAAGTCAATTGACTTAAGTTAAAACGAACTTACTAAAAAATTAGTTTTAGCCAGTTGAAAAAGTCGAAAGTGAACCTTGGAAAAAGATTGAATAAAAACTTTTAGTAATTAACTCGCATTGTCTAGCCAAACGAAGTCCATTGGTGGTTCATGTAAAAGTTGAGCCGAAGAAAAAAAAGTTGTTCATCTTAAGACTCTGTTTGGGCCTTGATGGCCCATAAAGTTATGGAGCCACGAAGGCCCATTTCGGACCGAAACTCTAGATCAATGGGCTATCAGTACCCTGAAACCAGTCTCCGGACCGGACTGCCATCTCATTTCTTCTGCTTGTCATCGTAGTCACTCACTCTGCGCGGCAAACCCTCCGTGCTTCCAAGTAAACCATTGAAGCGGAAGCTTCCAATTCAATCGGCAACGAGGAACTGCTTTCTCTTCCCTGCAGCTTCCTCGATGGCTTTTTTGTTCAACAAATTTCAGGAGGTATCTTCTTTTCACTAGCTTTCCTGCTTTGCTCCTAACTCTAGATTCTCCAAGCTGTTTTTTTCGTTTGATTTGGAGCAAACTTTGACCTGGATATCATTTTTTTTTTCAATTGATTTCGTAATGGGTCCATTTTATTTTCCGAGTTATAGTGATATGTGTCGGTGATGTTCTGGTGGTTGGATTTTGCATTTTATTGGATAGTTGAGTAAATGGAAATGCTTGCTGCGAAACCTGCAAATACTTTTCAGACCAAGCTTGAAAGGTTGTTTAGTTCTGATCTTGGTCAGCGAGATTAGTGTCATTGTTGAAGTTTAGATCATAGAGAACTATAACATATTGATCTTGCAACTATGTGTTTGGTTTTGTTGCTTGTGTAATAGTATGTTTCTTTTGGAGGAAAGATCGAAGGATTAGATTTTAGTGTCACAGAAGGCACTTTCATCAGACAATGCCTATGTCATATTTCAGGCTGTAAAAACTCTTGCAAAAAGTCCTACATTTGTGAGGGATCCGAGGCAGTTGCAATTGGAAGCAGACATAAACCGCCTTTTTCTGTACACCAGGTGACTTCCACACTGCATATGGTCAACATGGTTTTCTGAACAGATTCATGGCACTCATTAATTTGGTCAATATACATTGTTTCTGACTCTTGTTTCATGATTTAATTGGATTTGCATTGATTTAAGCTTTCCATATCCACCTCATATAGTGAAAAGATATGGGAAACTGGGACTTGTCCTTATTGGAATGATCGTGAAATTGAAGTTACATGGTTAGATGGTCACTACAATGCATTATAAGCATTTGCCAATGTTTGATTATGACTTCAAGTTTTTGTACTTTTTCCAAGGCTTTTGGTTTCAGAAATTAAATTAGGTTTAGGGGCATTTGGCCCATAGAGGTTGAGTTTATTTATACCTTGTGCTTGACCAGAATGGATTTTTAAGTAGTCATTCTTTAATTTTACAGTTACAACCGTTTAGGAAAGGATGCTGATGAGGCTGATGCTGAGGAGGTGATAGACATGGCTGGAAAAGCCACCGTGGTGGAGCAGCAGAAGCAAGTCCAAGAAAATATCCATTGTCAAATTAGAAGCTTCTGCACCTCCATGGATGAAATTCTTCTTCCCAATATATCAACGGCCAAACAGCCAGAAGAACCACAGAAAAATGCTGCTTCTCACCGAAGTGGTCTTAGCTTTGCTGTAGGAAGGAGTGATCCTTCCACTGCTTGTCCAAGTAAGTTTAATATTAGTTGGTATTTCGTAATGCAATATAGTCATCAACAGAACATGGAACAAAGGATGTCCAATCTTGGGTGTCATGATTTAAATTCAATAAGAGAAACATTTCCCAATTCACTCTTCAAGAATTGCTAATCTCTTCCAGTTGTCCTCTTTATTGCAGAACATGTAGGCCACTATTCTGAACTTGAATCTTCTTTGCTTATTGTAAAAACTATTATAATGCTTGCTATGCTCATGCATAGCTTCTATTACAACAATCTATAGTAGAATGTGGCACGTATATAGAGCGTGCCCAGTCCTGATCAGTTGATTTTTTTTCAGCACAGCTGTACCTGAAACCAAATCAGTGAAACAGTGTGAACTCTCACACAGGATCAAGGATCTCATTGGCTACACTCTTGATGTCAAGAAATCTCAGTTAGCTCACCCTGAAGCTGGGAAAGGTTTGTTCCTGAGGGGCGAAGCAAATGTTGGTGCTGTAATTGCAATTTACCCTGGCGTAGTATACTCTCCAGCATACTATCGATATATTCCTGGGTACCCTAGAGTTGATGCATGTAACCCCTATTTGATAACAAGGTATGATGGGACTGTGATTAACTCGCAACCTTGGGGTTTGGGGAGTGAAACCTGTGAACTTTGGGATGGCTCAACAGTGGAAGAGCTTGCGCTGAGGGAAGAGGCCACTGAGAAAGGTTCAGACCGATTGTGGAAAATGCTGAGTAAGCCTTTGCAAAGTCCACGAGTGTGGAATACTGGTGAGGTGTTGGAGCGTAGAAACCCTCTGGCTTTTGCACATTTTGCCAACCACCCAGGTAAAGGGTTGGTCCCAAATGTCATGGTTTGTCCCTATGACTTCCCACTAACTGAAAAAAGCATGCGACTGTATATCCCCAATATCTCATATGGGGATGCAGAAGAAGTAAATATGAGGAGATTTGGTAGCTTTTGGTTTAGATCTGGTCGTTCCATAAGAAGAGAGCTGGATGTTCCTTGCCTGAAAACTATAGTTCTGGTTGCCACTCGGCCACTTTGTGATGAGGAAATTCTCTTGAATTACCGGTTGAGCAACTCAAAACGACGCCCTTCATGGTATTCTCCAGTAGATGAAGAGGAGGATCGAAGGAGGTGGAGCTAAGTATTAGTTGGGTTTCAAAACAAAGTTTCATAGGGTAAATGGTAATGTAATAGTGCTCTTCCTGTTTTACATGTTTTCACTTTAACTGGTGCAGGCTGTGAGGCTTTAGAAGAGAAATCGAGGAGTCTTTTAATGACTCTTGTTTCTCCTTCTGGGTGTTAAGACTTTGGACATTGGATTGTTTTGGTTCATAGAATAGGTTGTTGGTGCAAGCTGGAAAAT
Source organism: Aquilaria yunnanensis (assembly GCA_039654915.1). Taxonomy (NCBI): domain Eukaryota; kingdom Viridiplantae; phylum Streptophyta; class Magnoliopsida; order Malvales; family Thymelaeaceae; genus Aquilaria; species Aquilaria yunnanensis. The sequence continues at coordinate 25,620,877 of CM077598.1, read as the reverse complement.
GTTAACGTGTGGACCTTTGTACCTTTTCTCCACAAAATGAAGGGAAATAAGAAACTCTTGTTTGTTTCTCGTGTTTCCTTGTTCAAGTGTTGATTCTTTGGAGCTTCACATTGCAGCTTCGTAATTGATTTTTATGGACAGTATCTTCTAAATCGAGGCCTGGTCATCAGAGTTATTTTCTCGTTTTGCTTTCGCGAAAGCTCTTCCAAAACTTTAATTTAAACATTAAAAATTTCTCGGGACAGGGCAGACGAGTGGAAAAGGATCAAAGAAAAAGATGCACAAGATTGGTGGTGTTATATTTTCAAACATGTCCAACGAGAGCTATGCACAGGTACTTAAAACCCACAAGGAGAAGACCTTAATCGCGATTAATCTCATATATATTTTGAACAGCACAATTAGTTCAATGATGTGTTCTTTTTTCCTTTCAGTTAAAAACAAAAAAAGAAAACATGTCGAAACGAAATATACAGATAGGTGGATAGCTTTTTTATTTTTTATTTTGTAAGATTTTACAACCTAATATTAAACTAGTAGTTGCACACGTGTATTGTATGTGAATTAAGAATTAAGTTATCTTTTACTCAAACAATTGTAATTCTAATTATCTTGTTTAAAATAAATAGCAGCAATAATGATTTTATTTTATTTTTTTTAGTTTAGATATGTTTTTATTAATTTCATTTTTCTATTTGTTACATAATTTTTTTTATCATAATAGATTGCTCATTGTATTAGATTTTTTAATATAATAATAATAATAATAATAATAATAATAATAATAATAATAATAACAATAATAATACAATGTAGAATATACAATAGGTAATACTGTTTGAAAAAAAAATGATAGATTTTTTTTTTTTTTACTTTTGATGGTATAATACTTATAAAAATTATTTCCTCATATTTTTTTTATATCTGATCAAATATGTTAAAATTTCTCTTCTCATTGTAAAATTTAAAATTAATAACATACAACGTGTTAAGAAAAGATCTTAGTTTAATAGATATAATGATATTATATATTTACAAATTTTATCTAAAAATTAAGTTAGTAAATTTTATCTTAAGTTCTATACTTTAGATTCAAAAAGCTAATAATTAAATTGAAGATCTTATATGCTAAAAAAATTGAAGAGATTTACCATTAATATATTATCATAACTTTGACTTTTTAAAGAGATATAAATTAAGTTTAGAATAAATTTTTGTTTAAAATAAGGGGGAAAAAAAAGAGACATAAGCTAAGTCCACATGTAGAATATTTAATAAGAAGCTCAAGTAAAAATAAATTTATTTTAATAAGTATGACACAAATTAATATGGTCCATAAGATCAAAGTATAGAATTGGTAAGTAAATCTTGAGTTTTTTCAAATACATGTAATTATAAGTAAGTAAATTTAAAATTTTTCTTCTTAATTTAAAAATTAAAATTAATAGTATACAATCTATTAAAAAATATCTTCATTTAATGGACATAATGGTATTATGTATTCAGAAATTTTTAAAAAAATTAAGTTAATAAATTTTATCTTAATTTTTATATTTTAGATTTATAAAGCTAATGATTAAACTAAAGATCTTACATTAGTTGGCTAAAAAAATTAAATGGATTTACTATTAATGTATTAGTATAACTTTGACTTTTAAAGAGACATAAGCTAAGTTTTTAATAAATATTTTGAGGTTTCATTAAAATAGAAAAAACAAACATATTTTAGGTTCACAAGTGAGATATTCAATAAGAAACCTAGGCAAAAATAAATTTCTTCTAATAAGTATGACACAAATATGAGACATGATGTCTAATTATAGAGTTGGTAAGTAAACATTAAGTTTTTCAAAGACATATAACTATAAGTAAATATACATTACTAAAAAACTTGATTACCTTACTCTTGACTTTCAATAAAAAATATACTCACCCCAGGGTTTGAAATCTACACTTATCCTCTCTTTTATAGCCGAGTCAATATGTTTATTCCAAAGACCAAGATCAAGTCTTGTATAGCTTTCTTATCTTTTTTTGGTAATTAATGTTTACCCATTAATTTAGAAATTATACTCACATTACTCAGGTTTGAAAACCTATTCTTAACCATTGTTCTTATAGTATAATTAATCAACCATAAAAAAATAGACTCCTTCATATAGAACAAATTCCTAGTACCTAAAAGTAAAACTAATAAATTATAATTTAGGGTTTAGTCACTTTATATCTTTGCATTTTTATTATATATAGATATAAATATAGATATATAAAGATATGAAATTGTGCTTTTAGGTTCTGATAAAAATATTTAAAATTTAAAAAGTAAATAAATTGACAAATTAACATAATTTTTTTAGGCATGTTTAATAGACATATAAATAAAAGACATAGCTGTTAAAATTTTAAATTTAGTGGCATTTTTCAAAAATTTTGATAAAAAAAACTTATAGAAAATATTAAAAACAATCATCAATTTTGTTTTCTATTTTAACTTTTTTTTTTATAAAATTTTTTCCAATGACCTTTGCTACAATTACACACACACACACACATATTGTATAATTAATCAACCATAGAAAAATAGACTCCTTCATATAGAACAAATTTGTAATACCTAAAAGTAGAACTAATAAATTATAATTTAGGGTCTAGTCACTTTATATCTTTTCATTTTTATTATATATAGATATAAATATAGATATATAAAGACATGAAGTTGTGCTTTCAGGTTCTAAGAAAAATATTTAAAATTTTAATAGTAAATAAATTGACAAATTAACATAATGTTTTTAGGCATGTTTAATAGACATATAAATAAAAGACATAACTGTTAAATTTTTAAACTTAGTGGCATTTTGCAAATTTTTTGATAAAAAACTTATAGTAAATATTTAAAACAATGATTGATTTTGTTTTCTATTTTAATTTTTTTTTCATAAAATTTTTTCCACTAACCTTTGCTACAATTACACACACACACACACACACACACACATTGTAATAGATGCTTAAGTCATACTTAAATTATATTATTGCTCTAAGATGGACTAAAGGTGATCAATCAGTCGATTCGGTTAACAACTGACTGAAATAGCTAAAACCAATTGGTTTTCGGTTATAAAATATATGAACCGAACCAACCAAACAATTCTTTGAAACTGAAACCGATTGGTTTCCTCAATTGGTTTCTCTTTTTCCTCAACAGAATGCCTTATAACTAATTAAATAAATTTAAAAATGATTAAAGCAATACATCTTAGACCATAAAATTTGACATTTTTCATATCAAACCATTAAAGCTTCTTGTTTATCATAATATTACATATCATTAATAGGACAAGGGTTTCTAGTTGGCAAAGATTAACTAGCAACCAACAACAGCAAGTAAATCAATGCCAACAACAATCATTCCTGCACTTCAAAAACTAGAATCCCAAACTAGTGGTCTATGGGCCTATGGCAAATCCTAAGTATATGCAAAAAACCTATTGACTGTAACATCCAAAAAATAGCCTCCAGTTAACAACAGTACTAGATTCCACAATTATATACAAAGAAAATAACCACAACAAAATTCTTCCCACAACCAACTTCAGCAGTATAATCAACAATCAACTACAACAGCAAAGTCAGGAATAAGACTATAGCAGCAACATCAGTAACAAAATTCTTCATATAAGTAACTCCAACAGCAAAATCAGTAATAAACTGTAGTAGCAAAATTAGGAAATACAATCGTACAGCATAATCAGCACCAATCCATAATTTTCAACATTTTCCCCCATTTCATTCAAAATTTATAAAACATATTGGTTACCTCATATGTAAAATAGCAACAAAAGTCTTGACATAAACAACTCTAGCGACAAAATCAACAGCAATCTATATGTTGACACCCAATTTCGTCCGGCCATTAAAATAATTTTAAAAAAATTAAATAAAAAAAATTAAATAAAAAAATGTATTATTATTATTATTATTGTTATTATTATTACTAAATTTTTTTTTAATTAGTTTAAAATATATATATATATATATTTTTTGTTTTGTTTTGTGAAGATTTGATATATGTGTGTATATGTGTATGTTTGAAAGAAAAAAAGAAAACTCCATAAAAATGACAAAATTTAAAAGTTTGAGGTAAAAATGACAAAATTAAGAAGTTTCAGGCAAAATTGACAAATTTTGAAAGTTCCAGGAGCATTTGGCAGTTTGTCACATAAAATTTTGAGCCTGCCGACGTTTTTGGCTCAAATTGACAGAAAACGACAAAATTGTCAAAATCAGAAGCTTCAGGAACTTATCCAGAGGCTGAGAGACGTAAAGGACTAAAATTGTCATTTTACCAATTTAAGAGATAAGTTTGAAATTTTTTATTAATTTATCCATCAACAGTTCAGCTAAACTTCCTCTATAAATAGCCCCCCAAATTTTGTGCTGAACACAGAAAAAAATAGAAAGAAAACTTAGAGCTCCGTTTCAAAAAAAAGATAAAATTACAGCCTTATTCCCTAGCTTATCCTTTCTCTGCCCAGAAAGTCCCAAAAATTCCTTTTCTTACGATTCGACCATCTTCTTCGTTTGTTTTTTTTTCTTTTCTTCCGTTTTCTCTCTCTCTCTCCGTTCACCGTTTTTCTCTCCTCTGCCGCCGTCGTCCGGCCCAGCCACGCCCGCCGTCGTCATCCCGCCGCCGCCGGTAGCTCCCACGCCGTCCCGCCACCGTCCGCTTCCCTTCCCGTCGTGTCCCGTCTCTCCCTCCGCCGCGTCTCTCTCTCCTAGTTCGCCGGCCGCCGCCCCTCGCCTGGCCCGCCGTCACCCCGCCGTCCCTCGCCTGGCCCGCCATCGCCTCGCCGCCCCATTCCTGGCCCACCGTTGCCTCGCCGTCCCTCGCCTGGCGTGCCGTCACCCAGCTCCGCCCCCTTTCCCCCTCGTGCGCGCGCGCGTCCCTGTTTTCCTGTTCTCAGAATTCAAGTTTTAATTTGAAGGGTACAACTCTCATTTAATCCTTCATCTTTTTAATTTCTTTCACTTTGGTCACTAACCTTTTATTTTGTTCTTGCAGAATTAATTACTAACTCTTTTAATTTTTACTTGTTTATTTATTTGTTTATTGTTATTATTATTACTAACCTTTTTTTCTTTTTGTTGTTATTAATTAACTTACTTACTAATTCAACTAACCTTACTAACTTTACTAACTTTTATTTTTTTGCACAACTAACCTTACTAACTTTACTAATTTTTAATTTTTGCACAACTAACCTTACTAACTTTACTAATTTTTAATTTTTGCACAACTAACTTTACTAATTTTGCTAATTTTTATTATTGTTGTTATTATTATTGTGTTATTAAAGTGGATGGCCAAAAAGCCCCACTTTATTATTATTAATTGTCTTTTTTGGTAGTTAAATTTAATTCACTTTTAATTGTTATTAAAAAAAATAATAACAAATTATTATACAAAAATAAAAAAAATAGAGAATTTTATGTGAATATTTATTAAGGCTGATAAAAAAAAATCATTTTTTTAAAAGCCAATTATCTTTTATTTTGGAACACATGTTTTTATTATTTCTTTATTATTAACAAAAAGTTAACTTTTTATTCCTTTTGCTAAAAATTAATAAACAAACATAATTAGATAATTCTAAAAAATATATACAAAACAATTTTTAAACATAACTTTAAAATAATGATATTAAAAATTTAAAAGTTCAAGGAAAATAATAATAAAATTATGATTAAAATTAATAATTAATTAATTAATTAAAAAAAATTTAATAAAAATTAAAATCCATGTCCAAATGATCATCCAGGATCCAATGGTTTGGAGAATAAAAAATATTTTTAAAAATATAAAATATAAAATTAATTTTAATAGTTACTTTAATTCAGTAAAAATAATAAAAAATTAAAAGAAATACATGAAAATTAAGACTTTGTATTTTACTTATTTCTTTTAAACTAAAATATAACTTTTTAATTCCTTTATTGAATAAATAAAAATCTAAGCCAAATGATTTCAAAAATTCAAAATAAAATAAATAAAAAAGAATTAAATTTCTCTTAAATATTTTAGACTTATAGACTTATAAATTAAAAAAAAAATCTTTTATCAAACAAAAAGAACATAAAAATAAATTATATAAATATCAAAACTTTTCTTTTTGTTTAAATTTACATATAAATTTTTAGTTTCTTTATTAAATAATCACTTTTGGTTAATTTTTTATCAAAAATAAAACAAATCAAATATTAAGACTTTACTTTTATTTTAAAATAAATATATAAATCTTTAGTTTTCTTCATTAAATGAATAAAACCTTGATTAAGTAATTCCTTTTTGGTTTATCTTCTATCAAATAAAAAGAATAAACATAACATAAAAATATAAATATTTCCGTTATAAAACTTTGATTAGAATAAACATAACATAAAAATATAAATATTTCCGTTATAAAACCTTGATTAATTTATTTTTTTGGAATGAACATAAAATAAATATCAGGATTTTTTTAACTTTTTAATTTCTTTAAAGTAACTTTTTATTAAATAAAAATAAAAAATTACTTTTTAATTCTTTTATAAATTAAGTAATTATTTAAATAATAAATATCCTTCATTAAACAAGAAAAATAAAAAAAAAAAGGAAAGATAAGAAAAAGAAAAGAAAGAAAAGAAGAAAAATATAAAAATAAAAAATAAAAAAATAAACAAAATAAATTTTTAGATCATTAACAAAAAACCTAAAATTTCATAAACAAAAGAATTACAAAAATAATCATTAAACTAATAATTAATTCTATAATAAATAAGAATTAAATAATTAATTAAAATTAAATAATTTCCATGTCCGGATGATCCGGCAGGATCTACGGTTTGGAAAATATCAAATTTTTTTAATTAAATAAATTAAATAAATACAAAAGATAAAAATTCATATTTTACTATATGGATTAAATTATTTAAAATATCATCAACATTCTGTGTCCGGGTGACTCGGCAGAGTCCATGGTTCGGAATCAAAATCTTCCGTGTCCAAATGACTCGGCAGAGTCCATGGTTCGGAAGTATAAAATTTCATACAAATTAATTAATTTAAAAAAATCCACATTTCGACTAATCCAGTTAAAATTTCTAATTTTGAAAATTAACTGAAAATTATTTAAAAGCAAAGCAAAACAAAATTAAAATCAACTAAGGTGCCAATTTTTGGGCGTTTTAACAAAGTTGTTTTAACGTAACCGTACTCCCGATCCCCGAACTCTCGCAGACCATATTTTAGGTATCCAATCGACCTAAGAAAAACAGATTGGTGGCGACTCCCGAAAACCCGACGTTGCCACAGCTTGGCGACTCCACTGGGGAGTCGACGTTAGTGAGTCGAGCCTAAAGTTGATTTGTTTTAATTTACTTTGCTTATTATGTGGATTTTTATATGCTATATTTACTTAGCGAAAACATGCATTATGGATTCACAATATGAAGCTCTATATCCGAGCTTACTTAAATCGAACACGATTCTTTCTAAGCGGAATTGGTGTTGTTGTCCTTGTGAGGCCATGGTCTCCAAGCCTTCACCGGTTTCAAAGTAGCAAAGTAGTGTATTGCCTTCTGAGACGGTTAGTCTCTGCATGGGCCCACGAAAAGCTACGACTCGAATTAATCCATTCCTTACATTAACCCTAGAGGGTAAGGAATCGGGCCGTCACTATAATTTAGTGACGGGATTCGGGAACTATCCCTTGCCTTTTTGATAAGCCACCTTATGCATATAGAACTCCCCACTTAACCATAGAACTGACCATAGTATTCCTCCCATTTACCAACGCCATAAGCATATCCTTGTTATGCTGTGTTGTTGCTCTACACTTTTATTTTCGTATTTATGGTTTTAACTCATTTTTCCATAATAGTTCATGAGTTGTTAATTGCTATTTAAGTTATTAATAAACTTATCTTTCTTTTGTTATACTTCTGTTTTGTGCAAATATTCTTCATGCATCAAAACCACGCATCAAACTATGCTAACTTTTTGGTCTTTTTAATAACAACTAAAAGTCTTGAAGTTCCATGATATTGGATAAGCAAACTCACTCATTGCATGCATTCCATTACATTAATCACGTGCATATAAAGTCTGATAAAAATAATCTCATTGCATGCATTTCATTACATCAATCACACGCATATAAAATCTGATAAAAACATAATCTCATTGCATACATCCATTACATTAATCACGTGCATATAAAGTCTGATAAAAACATAATCTCGTTGCATACATCCATTACATCAATCACGTGTATACAAAGTCTGATAAAAACATAATCTCATTTTTCCTACATGCATCCATTGCATCAATCACATACACATAGGATCTAATAAAATATACCTTACTTTTAAAAGGATAAAATTGGACCTCGACACCGATATTCAATTCGGCTCCAAATAAGATTAATGGCAGAACAAATCGAAGGACGTCTCATAAAGATAGAGTCCAAGATAGAAAGTATGGCCGAACAAATGAGACAATTGATCGAGCTAATCAAGGCGAAAGCAATTCAAGAAGCACAAGTTCAGCCACCCATGACAGAAAGAGAAATGGTCACTTTGTTTGTCCAGACATTGAAGTACCTATATTATGACGAACTCATTGGCAATTCGGCAACTAATTTTTCTAACATTGTCATGTTTGGAGAAAGAATCGAGCATGAGATTAGGACTGGGAATATTGCTGAATCCTTTAATAATCCTATGAAAAGAGGAGGACCATCCAGAAGAAAAGATGACGAAGTACAACAAATAGGACGCGGAAGAAGGATTCCCCTCGTGGATACGGTGGCTATCGGACCTCGCCTATCCTATTTTGCCAATGGGCCCGATAATTACCTTCCAAATAGGCCCAATGATTATCCTCTAAATAGGCCCAATGATTATCCTCTGAATAGGCCCAATAATCATCCTCCAAATAGGCCCAATGATTATCCTTTCAATAGGCCCAACAATTATCCTTTTAACAGACCTAATCAGTCATGGCCACCTGCTCCTACTCCTCCAGTACCTGCACCAAGACCAAGAGAAGTTTTCACACCAATTTCCATGACTTATACTGAGTTATACCCAAAACTCATCGAAAGACAATTTATCCGTCCAATTCCTACAAAGCCATTCAAACCCCCATATCCAAGGTGGTATGACCCTAACATTACCTGCCCATATCATGATGGCGTTCCAGGCCATGGCTTGGAAAACTGCATGGCATTGAAGCGTATAGTTCAACAATTAATCGAGTCAAAGTGGTTGGACTTTTCCGATGAACCAAACGTCACTCACAATCCATTGCCGCCTCATCAAGCAAAACCAGTCAATATAATAGAAGAACACCAGCCGATAAAGAAGTCAGTCAACGATATCATAACCCCTCTTAAGCATGTATATTCATCCCTTCTAAAAGAAGGGGTTATCATCCGGAAGTCTTCTTTTAAACATGAAGAAGTCAAAGATGAGGACTGGTGTGACTTTCATGACAGTAAAAGTCATTCTATCCAAGAATGCTCAGAATTCCGTGAAAGTCTACAAAGGCTCATGGACTCATCCCAACTCATCATTTCTACGTCGGATAAAGATGATGATGTAAATGTGATCACTAAAAAACGGGAAGTCAATGCTACGCCAAAACCACTAGTTATACCAATTTCAAAATCTATTGTCAAGCCTTTAAGAACTCGAGTCCCGAGGTCATTCCTCTACAAATCAGACAAGGCTGTTCCATGGAGCCATGATTACACTTCCAACATCACATCAACTCCGTTAGAAGTTAGGAGTATGACTAGAAGTGGTCCATGTTACTCTCCAGAACAAATGTACAAGCTTCGACAAGATAAGAATGTCACAGACCCAACAAGTGAGCCTCTAGATACAGATACATCTAAAGAGCAAAAGATGTCTCAAGAGGTGACAGATGAACAAACTACTGAGTTCCTCAAACTCATGAAGCAAAGTGAGTACAGTGCCGTGGAGCAGTTAAACCACCTGCCAACAAAGATCTCCATACTTTCACTACTCATAAGCTCTGATGCTCATCGAGAAACCCTCCTCAAAGTCTTGAATAAGGCCTATGTTGAGCCAGATATTTCAGTGAATAATTTTGACCACCTCGTCAACAACATCACCGCACAGAATCTCATCACATTCACTGACGATGAGATACCAGCAGAAGGAAGGGGTCACTCTAAGGCTCTATATATTTCGGTTAAATACAAAGATCGAACTATGACTAGAGTTATTGTTGATAATGGGTCAGCTCTAAACATAATGCCAATTGAGACCTTACACAAGTTTGGTATAGACTCATCATACCTCAACTACAGTCATATCACTATTCAAGCATTTGACGGGACGAATAGAAATGTCGTCGGAAAAATAGAGCTGCCAATAGAGATCGGCCCTTGTGTCTTTCATATCACATTCCAAGTTATGGACATTAATCCTTCTTATACTTGTCTGTTGGGAAGACCATGGATTCATATGGCCGGAGCAATTCCCTCCTCATTACACCAAAAAATGAAATTCATTTTTGAAGGAAAGTTAATCACAGTCTTTGCTGAAGAAGGCATTCTGCTATCATCTATATCAATAGTAGCAAAGGCCAAGTGACCTTCTCTTCCAAGTTGGTGTGACCCAAATCCCAAATGTAACTGAAAAGTCTGTGGTGCTGAAACTCAAGGTCCAACAGTTGGTCGAGTCTAAGTTGCTAGGCCATGATGTGATTGATAATTGAAAGTGAAGATTTTGAGCTGGAATTACATTGATTTTGGAAGGGCTCCAAGTCAGATCTGACCTAACAGTCCGCATACATTTTCGAATGACAGGGAATCCTTTGAATAAACTTGTATCTTTGAAAGCTTGCAAAAGTAATCTAATAGTAAAAATCTCCTAGATTTAGTCCAGAATCTAGAGTGTAGTCTTTGTTAGATGGACACCTGGTATTCTTTCTGGTACAACAAAAAGATGTAATGCGTGCATTCTACTACTTTCCATTTTTACACTCTTTGCCATTATACTATCTATTATTGCCATCACACTTTACTTTTTGACAACTGGTAATTCTTTTTGTTCTCTAACAAAAAGATGTTACGTGTACATTATACCACTTTTTAATTCCATTATTACATCTACATATTGTACCAATTTTTACCAAAAATTCAATTATTACACCTACACATTCTATCACTTCTTACCAAAAATTCTGTTTTTACATCCATCTCTCACTCCTTTCCATTATACTATCCATTATTGCTATCATACTTTGCTTTCTAAATGATACTACTCGTGGGTGAAAATAAAAAGTTAAGAAAAATTTGATAGTAATGATCTTGAAAGTGCTGCCAAATCTAGTAAGAAGGATTTCATATGTTGCACCTCAACCCTCAAAAAGAATTCACAGTGGTTATCAACATCCTTGCAAGGAGTCCGGGATTAACTTCCAAAGAAGTTAGCTCTCATATTAAATGACTTCAGTGGCCTCCCAATTCTCACAAATGCTCAATACAAAAAAAAAATTCTCAGTTTTCCACAACACAAATTCCAACAAAGGAAAGAAGTTCCTCCCTTCCATCAAAAGCCATTAAAGAGAAAATCCAAACAAGAAAAAAAAATCCAAAAAAAAAAAAGAGACTGAGAAGCAAATAAAGCCACTTGAGTCATCTTACTTCAAGAAGGCTATGATCTCAGTTCTCCATAACACAAACTCCAAAAAAAAAAAGGGAAAAAGTTCATCCCTTCCATAAAAAAGCCAACAAGGGAAAATTCAAAACCAAAAAAAAGAGAGACTGAGAGCAAACACAAGCAAGTAAGGCCACTTGAATCATCTCATTTCAAGAAGGCTATGATCTCGGTTCTCTGTAACACAAACTCCGAAAAGAAAAAAGTTCATCCCTTCCATCAAAAAGCCAACAAGGGAAAATTCAAAACCAAAAAGAGACTGAGAACAAGCACGAGCAAGCAAGGCCACTTGAGTCATCTCACTTCAAGAGAGTTATCAAGTATGTCATCACCATAGTTCACACAAAAAAAAGAAAGGGAAGCAAAAAAAAAACAAAAAAAAAACAAAAGAAAAGAAAAAGGGCTCAAACTAGAGCAAAAGAAAAAAAGAAAAAGTGAGCTATGGATTCTAGACTGAAAACCTGCAAAGGTGGTTTAGAACACAAAAGCAACTTTCAAGCCAAGCATACATAAAGACCACGATAGTTAGGGGGCAACAGATGAGGTTTAACTTTCTGGGAAGAGTGGCAAGTTTGAGGTCATCACTATTGAGTTTTTCATCATAATCAAATTTGCTCACGAGTAGTATTAAAAGACCCTTCTTTCAAACCACTTAAACTTAACTTTCCTCAGACTTATCATCCTCATTCAGTTAAAAGACTATCATTGTGAATCATGTTTCTACCTTATTTAATACTGCTCACGAGTAGTATTAAAATACCCTTCTTTCACACCACTCAAACTTAACGTTTCTCGGATCTAACACTTACCTCTTGATATCATCGTCATTCAGTTAAAAAGCTATTATTATGAATCATGTTTCTACCTTATTGCCTTGCACAGTTTATGTCTTCGAGTTGGAAAGGGAAGAATGGCAGGATATTTTAATTAAAAACAAAGACCGTAAATTACTTTATCAAGCTTTGCAAATTGATGAAAGTTTTTCTTTAAGGCCAAACCATTATTCATTAATGTGTGTAGACTTAAAAGTGAGGAGATAGCTTGAGACTTTCTTTAAGAAGATGTGGTTCTTGTAAGAGAGATTTACGATCAAGTGCCATCACAAAGGTCTAGAAATGCTTGACCTTCTGTTAAAGGCGAGGTGATACCTTTTATCCACATAAACACCGTATTCAGGGGGGCAAAGTAGTCTCTACTAAGCGTAAGAGGAGTACTGCCAACAAAGAAGTTCAATAGACAAGGGGGCAAGTCTTATGGATCAAAACATGAGTTCAAGGAAGAGCAATCATTCAGATTATAACATGGGGATAAGTAAGTGTCGGCACGGTCACAAGAAAAGGGGCAAAGCAGACATTGGAAGATAAGCCTTCGATGATATGAAATCCATAACAGGGACAATTGTCCAGAGAAGCATAAAGAGATTCAATGATAGTCCAAGAAGGCAATCACAAAGAAGATCCAGTAAAGCAAAGACATGAAGAACTAGATCCATAAAAAAAAAAAACATCAATTCCACATGCTCTGCATTCATGCATTTCACATCATGCATGCATGGCTTTTACATAACAAGGACCAAACGGGAATCACATTCACAGCACAGTTACAGCAGTATAAGCTGAGATCTCAATGTCATCAGCTCTTACCAATCTATCACTGGATACACAGCTAATATGCAGGACCAACCCGCATCAGGAATTCAAGGATAAGGTAGACAAGATGTCAAAAGCCTGGCAATCGATTCAATAATCGAGACTACACCTGGAAGGACAGGATTGACGTCAGCTAGTAGTATCCAAGATAAGAGATAGCTATAGCCAAGGATAAGGCAGATATCAAAAAATATAAAGTAGACAATATTGTCAAAAGCCTGGCAATTGATTCAATAATCGAGGCTACACCTGGAAGGACAGGATTGATGCCAGCTTAGCAGCATCCAAGATAAGAGATAGCTGTGGTCAAAGATAAGGCAGACATCAAGAAATATTGTCGTTGAAACTTTGTCAAAAGCGGACAATGGATTCAATAATCGAGGACTGGATCAACGGATAAAAAAAAAATATCTATCAAAATGAAGTAGGATCTACTTTTCCGGTTAAACGGCGGATACGGTACTCCGTGACTCTCAAGTCGGTTCTCTCAGTTGCCCATAATAACTGATTCCTTTCCTCCCTCATTTCTTTTACTTTCTCCTAGAAAATGGATCCTACTTTTTCTGCCTTGCGAAAATATTTTCCTTCTCTCCCAATGAACATCCTCAAAAAGATCTACCAAGTTCGCTGTGAACGATTAAGAGCTCTGATGCATAAAGGAATCCCTGAAGATGTGCGGTGGTTAATTGAAGCTAAGGTTCGTCTGGCAGGTGAAATCCCAGAGGCATTTGTGTCTCACATGCCTGGTGTAGGCAAAAGCTCTTATGCCAAAAAATGAAGAGCGAGGAGACTAGGCGTCTGTCATAAATGCGGACGCTGGACCTGTAATACTAAATGTCGTTCTTTAGGGATGATCTCTGATAATCGAGAAGATAAAATACGATTCATTAAGAATGGCCTGAGTAAGGACTCATTGGATGATCTCCAATTGACTCTTGAGACGCATTCTTGTGGATCCGTGCAACGTGAACTTCTCGATTTATGGAGCATTTTTCATGAAGAACGAGAACGATACAGTCCCGGGAATCTGACATTAAACGACCCTATTTGTCAGCTTGTAAGAAAACTGGATGGGAAGCAAATCCTCGACTCATAGAAGCCATTAATCCCGTTACTGGACGTAAAACCAGTGGAAGATGTGAGCCACAGTCACAATCACTGTACATACAATTTATCATATTTAAAATTTTCCATTTTTTTTTAATAATGTATTTGCTCCCGTAAGTGTAATCGACACGTTATCCATTTCATCGCTATAAATGCATGTTCTTCCAGTCGGTTATCTAAGTTTCCTTCAATAACTGATTCATTTCCCTCTTCTCTCAAATTCTTCTCTCATCAATGGATTCTACTCTTTCTGCACTGCGAAAATACTTTCCTTCCTTTCCAATAAAAGTCCTTAAAAAGATCTACCTTGCTAGATGTGAAAGAATCAGAGTTTTTACACGCAAAGGCATTCCCGATAATGTGCAGTGGATAATTGAAGCTAAGGTCCGTCTGGCGGGTGAAGTTCCAGATGCATTTATGCCCCGCATGCCCGGTTTAGGTAAAAGCCGTTATGCCAAAAGGCGAAGAGCAAAGAGACTAGGCGTGTGTTATAAATGTGGGCGATGGAATTGTATTACTAAATGTCGCTCTTTAGGATACATCTCCATAAATCGTGAAGATAAAAGAAAATTCATTAAGAATGGCCTGCGTAAGGAATCTCTGGAAGATATCCGAGAGACTCTTGAAACGCATTCTTGTGGAAAAGTGCAAGGTGAAATTATCAGTTTATGGAGGACTTACCATAAAGAACGAAACCGTTACAGTCTTGGGAATGTGACTTTAAACGATCCTGTTTGTCAGTTTGTAAGAAAACTGGATGGGAAGCAAATCCCCGACTTATAGATGGCATTGAAGCCATTACTGGACATAAATCAGGGGAAGATGAGAGCCACGGTCATGATTCCTGTACATATAAGCTGTCATTTGTCTTTTCTTTTAATATACTTGTTCCTGTAAGCGTAATTAACACGTTATCCTTTCATCGCTATAAATGCGTGTTCTTCTTTCCGGTTAAGTAGCGGATGCAATACTCTCTGACTCTCAGTTTCCTACAATAACTGATTTCTTCATCTCTTCTCTCAAATTCTTCTTTTATCAATGGATTCTACTCTTTCCGCCATGCGAAAATACTTTCCTTCCATCCCAATAAATGTTCTTAAAATGATTTACCAAGCTAGATGTGAAAGGATTAGAGTCTTTATGCACAAAGGCATTCCTGACAATGTGCGGTGGCTAATTGAAGCTAAGGTTCGTTCAGCTGGTGAAGTTCCAGAAGCGTTCTTTCCCCGTATGCCCGACTTTGGTAAAAGCGCTTATGCCAAAAAGCGAAGAGCAAAGAGGCTTGGTGTCTGTCATAAATGTGGACGATGGAATTGTAATACTAAATGTCGCTTTTTAGGATACATCTCCAGAAATCATGAAGATAAAAGAAAATTCATCAAGAATGGCCTGCGTAAGGAATCTTTGGATGATATCCTATTAACTTTTGAAACACATTCTTGTGAAATAGTGCAATGGGAAATTATGGATTTATGGTGGACTTTCCGTAAAGAACAGGATCGTTACAGTCTTGGAAATCTAACTTTTAATGACCCTGTTTGCCAGTTTGTGAGAAAACTGGATGGGAAGCAAATCCCCGACTTATAGAAGGCATTGAAGCCGTTACTAGACATAAATCAGTGGAAGATGAGAGCCACAGTCATGATTGCTGTACATATAAGCTGTCATTTGTCTTTTCTTTTGACAATAATGTACTTGCTTCTGTAAGTGTAATAAACGCATTATCCCTTTCGTCACTATAAATATGTGTTAGTTATGTTCGTTTCCTACAATCACTAATTTCTTTCTTTGCCTCCTTCATCAATGGAGTCTTCTCTTTCCGCCCTACGAAAGTATTTTCCTTCCTTCCCAATAAATGTTCTTAAAAAGATTTATCAAGCTAGATGTGAACGATTCAGAGTATTTATGCACAAAGGCATTCCTGATAATGTGCGGTGGCTAATTGAAGCTAAGGTTCGTTCAGCTGGTGAAGTTCCCGAAGCGTTCTTTCCCCGTATGCCCGGCTTTGGTAAAAGCGCTTATGCCAAAAAAAGAAGAGCAAAGAGGCTAGGCGTTTGTCATAATTGTGGATGGTGGATTTGCGGCAATAAATGTCGTGCTCCAGGAGTGATCACCAGAAATCGTAATGATAGAATAAGATTCATTAAGAATGGCTTGCGTAAGGAATCTCTAGAAGATATTCGAGAGGTTCTTGAAGCGCATTCTTGTGGAATAGTGCAATTTGAGGTTGTTGGATTATGGATAATTTTCCAAAAAGAACGAGATCGTTACAGTCTTGGGAATCTGACCCTAAACGACCCTGTTTGCCAGTTTGTGAGAAAGCTAGATGAGATGCAAATCACCGATTCATAGAAAGCATTGAAGCCATTACTGGACGCAAAGCCAGTGGAAGACGAGGATCAAAGTCACGATTACTGTACGTGCTAGCTGTCGCTTTTGAAATTTTCCTCCCCTTTTGGTAATAATGTATCCACTCCTGACGTGAACCAAAGTCACGATTACTGTACGTACTAGCTGTCGCTTTTGAAATTTTCCTCCCCTTTTGGTAATAATGTATCCACTCCTGACGTGAACCAAAGTCACGATTACTGTACGTACTAACTGTCGCTTTTGAAATTTTCCTCCCCTTTCAGCGATAATGTATCCACTCCTGACATGAGCCATAGTTACGATTACTGTACGTGCTAGCTGTCGCTTTTGAAATTTTCCTCCCCTTTGGCAATAATGTACCCACTCCTGACACGGACTACTGTATATAGCTGCCACTTTTGAAATTTTCCTTCCCTTCCAACAATCACATACCTACTCCTGACGTAAGCTACAGTAGTGACTACTGTACATGCTAGCAGCTATTTTGAAAATTTTCCTCCTCTTTTAACGATAGTGTACCCATACCTGACCAGAGTCATACTCGTGACTACTGTGTATAGCTGGCAATAATGTATCCACTCTTGAAAATAAAATTATTGCCTTATCTCTTCATCTCTATAAATATATCCTCTTTTCTCACAAGGATAAGGATAGGAATGGAGAAAACCCCAACTCGTAAATCCCGAAGTATTTGTGTATTTTCTGGGGCTTTTCCTGGAAAAGATGAAGAGTATTTAAAGGCAGCCAACCATTTGGGTAGAGTATTAGCTGAGCGAAAAATACATTTAGTTTATGGAGGAGGTAGTGTCGGATTAATGGGAGGTGTAGCATCAGCAGCATCTTTAGGAGGAAGTCAAGTTTTGGGCATCATCCCTGGACCTTTGAAATTTGTTTCTGGGGGCACGATTGGAGAAGAATTAGTGGTTAAAAATTTGCAAGAGCGTGTGTTACAAATGCTTTTAAATGCTGATGCTTTTATCGCTCTACCAGGTGGTTTTGGCACGTTGGGAGAAGTCTTTCAAATTGCTTCCATGGCCCAACTTAATTTGCATAAGAAACCCATTGGGCTTTTAAATGTTAACAATTTCTTTACAGGTCTGATAGCTTTTATGGATTATGCTATGCAGAAGAATTTCATATCAAGAGTGGCACGGCGAATCATAATATCCGCAACAACTGCTGAAGAATTGCTAGATAAAATACAAGCTTTTGTTCCTGAACCAGATCCAGCAATGATTCAGATAGACTGGACACGACAGTCTTTTCCGACCAGTTCACTCCCATAATGGTCCTCTACTCACCCTGTTGAAGTATTGTGGAAGAAAGAAGCGATCTGATCCGTTTTTCTTGTCCTTTAGTTTTATTATCAGCATTTTCTTTCGCGTTTCAGTTTTTCTTTTCAAGGAATTTCTTTTCTTATAAGATAGTTTCGTCCATGCTGATATTAAAACCATGGGACAATGCCTTTAGGTTGGAATGGCTGAGTAAAGAGTAATTTTTATTACTCTTGAGACGCATCCTATTAGGTCTACTAGGCATAACATTTTGGGGTAGTTAAGCTTTAACCTTATTTGGATGACATATCTCACAAGGGAATCTATATTTACTGAAGAAAATATTAGATGAACCTTGGATATTGATTCCAAACATCCGTTCCCTTTACATAATTTGTCAGTGTTATTGTCATCATCAAGATTCACTCATCTTATCGAAGTTTAAATTTTTGCACTCACCTATTATGAAAATTCACACTTTCGAAGAAAATTATTCCAATTTCAATTACTTTCATATAAATTTCGCTCGAGGTCCTAAGGAAAGCTCCTTAGCCTCAAAATCAATTTTCATCATCGGGGTTTTAAGGATGGAACCTTTGCCTCGAAAACAATCAATTTTCATCATCGGGGTTTTAAGGAAGGAACCTTTGCCTCGAAAACAACCAATTTTCATCATCGGGGTTTTAAGGATGGAACCTTTGCCTCGAGATCAATCATTCAGTCCATCTTACAACGATAGAACCTTTCCTATCGTTAGAGGTTCCAAGGACCTTTCCTTAAACCTCAAACAAACAATCAATCATTCAGTCATTCTTACAACGATAGAACCTTTCCTATCGTTAGAGGTTCCAAGGACCTTTCCTTAAACCTCAAACAAACAATCAATCATTCAGTCCATCTTACAACGATAGAACCTTTCCTATCGTTAGAGGTTCTAAGGACCTTTCCTTAAACCTCAAACAAACAATCAATCATTCAGTCCATCTTACAACGATAGAACCTTTCCTATCGTTAGAGGTTCTAAGGACCTTTCCTTAAACCTCAAACAAACAATCAATCATTCAGTCCATCTTACAACGATAGAACCTTTCCTATCGTTAGAGGTTCTAAGGATCTTTCCTTAACCTCAAACAAACAATCAATCATTCAGTCCATCTTACAACGATAGAACCTTTCCTATCGTTAGAGGTTCTAAGGACCTTTCCTTAAACCTCAAACAAACAATCAATCATTCAGTCCATCTTACAACGATAGAACCTTTCCTATCGTTAGAGGTTCTAAGGACCTTTCCTTAAACCTCAAACAAACAATCAATCATTCAGTCCATCTTACAACGATAGAACCTTTCCTATCGTTAGAGGTTCCAAGGACCTTTCCTTAAACCTCAAACAAACAATCAATCATTCAGTCCATCTTACAACGATAGAACCTTTCCTATCGTTAGAGGTTCTAAGGACCTTTCCTTAAACCTCAAACAAACAATCAATCATTCAGTCCATCTTACAACGATAGAACCTTTCCTATCGTTAGAGGTTCTAAGGACCTTTCCTTAAACCTCAAACAAACAATCAATCATTCAGTCCATCTTACAACGATAGAACCTTTCCTATCGTTAGAGGTTCTAAGGATCTTTCCTTAACCTCAAACAAACAATCAATCATTCAGTCCATCTTACAACGATAGAACCTTTCCTATCGTTAGGGGTTCTAAGGACCTTTCCTTAAACCTCAAACAAACAATCAATCATTCAGTCCATCTTACAACGATAGAACCTTTCCTATCGTTAGGGGTTCTAAGGACCTTTCCTTAAACCTCAAACAAACAATCAATCATTCAGTCCATCTTACAACGATAGAACCTTTCCTATCGTTAGGGGTTCTAAGGACCTTTCCTTAACCTCAAACAAACAATCAATCATTCAGTCCATCTTACAACGATAGAACCTTTCCTATCGTTAGAGGTTCCAAGGACCTTTCCTTAAACCTCAAACAAACAATCAATCATTCAGTCCATCTTACAACGATAGAACCTTTCCTATCGTTAGAGGTTCCAAGGACCTTTCCTTAAACCTCAAACAAACAATCAATCATTCAGTCCATCTTACAACGATAGAACCTTTCCTATCGTTAGAGGTTCCAAGGACCTTTCCTTAAACCTCAAACAAACAATCAATCATTCAGTCCATCTTACAACGATAGAACCTTTCCTATCGTTAGAGGTTCTAAGGACCTTTCCTTAAACCTCAAACAAACAATCAATCATTCAGTCCATCTTACAACGATAGAACTTTTCCTATCGTTAGAGGTTCTAAGGACCTTTCCTTAAACCTCAAACAAGCAATCAATCATTCAGTCCATCTTACAACGATAGAACCTTTCCTATCGTTAGAGGTTCTAAGGACCTTTCCTTAACCTCAAACAAGCAATCAATCATTCAGTCCATCTTACAACGATAGAACCTTTCCTATCGTTAGAGGTTCTAAGGACCTTTCCTTAAACCTCAAACAAACAATCAATCATTCAGTCCATCTTACAACGATAGAACCTTTCCTATCGTTAGAGGTTCTAAGGATCTTTCCTTAAACCTCAAACAAACAATCAATCATTCAGTCCATCTTACAACGATAGAACCTTTCCTATCGTTAGGGGTTCTAAGGACCTTTCCTTAACCTCAAACAAACAATCAATCATTCAGTCCATCTTACAACGATAGAACCTTTCCTATCGTTAGGGGTTCTAAGGACCTTTCCTTAAACCTCAAACAAACAATCAATCATTCAGTCCATCTTACAACGATAGAACCTTTCCTATCGTTAGAGGTTCTAAGGACCTTTCCTTAAACCTCAAACAAACAATCAATCATTCAGTCCATCTTACAACGATAGAACCTTTCCTATCGTTAGAGGTTCTAAGGACCTTTCCTTAAACCTCAGAGTTTAGGCGGCGAGAAGGTTTTCAATGCCTAGCTAAGCTGGACGAAATTTGGTAACTAACTTTGCATACATCATGTCCCATGAAGCATGCAAAGGGGGGCAGCTGTTGACACCCAATTTCGTCCGGCCATTAAAATAATTTTAAAAAAATTAAATAAAAAAAATTAAATAAAAAAATGTATTATTATTATTATTATTGTTATTATTATTACTAAATTTTTTTTTAATTAGTTTAAAATATATATATATATATATTTTTTGTTTTGTTTTGTGAAGATTTGATATATGTGTGTATATGTGTATGTTTGAAAGAAAAAAAGAAAACTCCATAAAAATGACAAAATTTAAAAGTTTGAGGTAAAAATGACAAAATTAAGAAGTTTCAGGCAAAATTGACAAATTTTGAAAGTTCCAGGAGCATTTGGCAGTTTGTCACATAAAATTTTGAGCCTGCCGACGTTTTTGGCTCAAATTGACAGAAAACGACAAAATTGTCAAAATCAGAAGCTTCAGGAACTTATCCAGAGGCTGAGAGACGTAAAGGACTAAAATTGTCATTTTACCAATTTAAGAGATAAGTTTGAAATTTTTTATTAATTTATCCATCAACAGTTCAGCTAAACTTCCTCTATAAATAGCCCCCCAAATTTTGTGCTGAACACAGAAAAAAATAGAAAGAAAACTTAGAGCTCCGTTTCAAAAAAAAGATAAAATTACAGCCTTATTCCCTAGCTTATCCTTTCTCTGCCCAGAAAGTCCCAAAAATTCCTTTTCTTACGATTCGACCATCTTCTTCGTTTGTTTTTTTTTCTTTTCTTCCGTTTTCTCTCTCTCTCTCCGTTCACCGTTTTTCTCTCCTCTGCCGCCGTCGTCCGGCCCAGCCACGCCCGCCGTCGTCATCCCGCCGCCGCCGGTAGCTCCCACGCCGTCCCGCCACCGTCCGCTTCCCTTCCCGTCGTGTCCCGTCTCTCCCTCCGCCGCGTCTCTCTCTCCTAGTTCGCCGGCCGCCGCCCCTCGCCTGGCCCGCCGTCACCCCGCCGTCCCTCGCCTGGCCCGCCATCGCCTCGCCGCCCCATTCCTGGCCCACCGTTGCCTCGCCGTCCCTCGCCTGGCGTGCCGTCACCCAGCTCCGCCCCCTTTCCCCCTCGTGCGCGCGCGCGTCCCTGTTTTCCTGTTCTCAGAATTCAAGTTTTAATTTGAAGGGTACAACTCTCATTTAATCCTTCATCTTTTTAATTTCTTTCACTTTGGTCACTAACCTTTTATTTTGTTCTTGCAGAATTAATTACTAACTCTTTTAATTTTTACTTGTTTATTTATTTGTTTATTGTTATTATTATTACTAACCTTTTTTTCTTTTTGTTGTTATTAATTAACTTACTTACTAATTCAACTAACCTTACTAACTTTACTAACTTTTATTTTTTTGCACAACTAACCTTACTAACTTTACTAATTTTTAATTTTTGCACAACTAACCTTACTAACTTTACTAATTTTTAATTTTTGCACAACTAACTTTACTAATTTTGCTAATTTTTATTATTGTTGTTATTATTATTGTGTTATTAAAGTGGATGGCCAAAAAGCCCCACTTTATTATTATTAATTGTCTTTTTTGGTAGTTAAATTTAATTCACTTTTAATTGTTATTAAAAAAAATAATAACAAATTATTATACAAAAATAAAAAAAATAGAGAATTTTATGTGAATATTTATTAAGGCTGATAAAAAAAAATCATTTTTTTAAAAGCCAATTATCTTTTATTTTGGAACACATGTTTTTATTATTTCTTTATTATTAACAAAAAGTTAACTTTTTATTCCTTTTGCTAAAAATTAATAAACAAACATAATTAGATAATTCTAAAAAATATATACAAAACAATTTTTAAACATAACTTTAAAATAATGATATTAAAAATTTAAAAGTTCAAGGAAAATAATAATAAAATTATGATTAAAATTAATAATTAATTAATTAATTAAAAAAAATTTAATAAAAATTAAAATCCATGTCCAAATGATCATCCAGGATCCAATGGTTTGGAGAATAAAAAATATTTTTAAAAATATAAAATATAAAATTAATTTTAATAGTTACTTTAATTCAGTAAAAATAATAAAAAATTAAAAGAAATACATGAAAATTAAGACTTTGTATTTTACTTATTTCTTTTAAACTAAAATATAACTTTTTAATTCCTTTATTGAATAAATAAAAATCTAAGCCAAATGATTTCAAAAATTCAAAATAAAATAAATAAAAAAGAATTAAATTTCTCTTAAATATTTTAGACTTATAGACTTATAAATTAAAAAAAAAATCTTTTATCAAACAAAAAGAACATAAAAATAAATTATATAAATATCAAAACTTTTCTTTTTGTTTAAATTTACATATAAATTTTTAGTTTCTTTATTAAATAATCACTTTTGGTTAATTTTTTATCAAAAATAAAACAAATCAAATATTAAGACTTTACTTTTATTTTAAAATAAATATATAAATCTTTAGTTTTCTTCATTAAATGAATAAAACCTTGATTAAGTAATTCCTTTTTGGTTTATCTTCTATCAAATAAAAAGAATAAACATAACATAAAAATATAAATATTTCCGTTATAAAACTTTGATTAGAATAAACATAACATAAAAATATAAATATTTCCGTTATAAAACCTTGATTAATTTATTTTTTTGGAATGAACATAAAATAAATATCAGGATTTTTTTAACTTTTTAATTTCTTTAAAGTAACTTTTTATTAAATAAAAATAAAAAATTACTTTTTAATTCTTTTATAAATTAAGTAATTATTTAAATAATAAATATCCTTCATTAAACAAGAAAAATAAAAAAAAAAAAAGGAAAGATAAGAAAAAGAAAAGAAAGAAAAGAAGAAAAATATAAAAATAAAAAATAAAAAAATAAACAAAATAAATTTTTAGATCATTAACAAAAAACCTAAAATTTCATAAACAAAAGAATTACAAAAATAATCATTAAACTAATAATTAATTCTATAATAAATAAGAATTAAATAATTAATTAAAATTAAATAATTTCCATGTCCGGATGATCCGGCAGGATCTACGGTTTGGAAAATATCAAATTTTTTTAATTAAATAAATTAAATAAATACAAAAGATAAAAATTCATATTTTACTATATGGATTAAATTATTTAAAATATCATCAACATTCTGTGTCCGGGTGACTCGGCAGAGTCCATGGTTCGGAATCAAAATCTTCCGTGTCCAAATGACTCGGCAGAGTCCATGGTTCGGAAGTATAAAATTTCATACAAATTAATTAATTTAAAAAAATCCACATTTCGACTAATCCAGTTAAAATTTCTAATTTTGAAAATTAACTGAAAATTATTTAAAAGCAAAGCAAAACAAAATTAAAATCAACTAAGGTGCCAATTTTTGGGCGTTTTAACAAAGTTGTTTTAACGTAACCGTACTCCCGATCCCCGAACTCTCGCAGACCATATTTTAGGTATCCAATCGACCTAAGAAAAACAGATTGGTGGCGACTCCCGAAAACCCGACGTTGCCACACTATAATTTTCAGCATTTTTTCCTATCTCATTTTAAATTTATAAAACATAATTACAATACTTACCAATCAACAAAAGCAAGTATCTCATTTCAAACACAAGACAATAAATGGAATTGGCTACCTCATATATCAAGAATGGTTTGATTCAATCCCAATTATGATAGCTCTAAAAAAATAGAAATCAGTAAAAAAAAATTTAGTTCAATAAAAAATACAAAAAATTTAATAAAGAAGCTTGAAATGTAAAAAGATTACATTCATCAAGCTTTTCAATCTCTTCCAAATCTTCTTCAATTTTAAAATATTAGGAGATCTCCTAATCCAATCTTGAGCACATAAAAATGCTTGAACCATTTTAGGATTCATAAAGCTTCTAAATACATCAAGAACTCTCCCTCCAGTGCTAAAAGTGGATTTTAAGGCAATAGTTGATATTGGGACAACCAATACATCTTGTGCCATTTGAGAAAGAATAGGAAAATGGCTGCTATTAAACT
The DNA here is from genome assembly GCA_039654915.1 of Aquilaria yunnanensis. NCBI lineage: Eukaryota > Viridiplantae > Streptophyta > Magnoliopsida > Malvales > Thymelaeaceae > Aquilaria > Aquilaria yunnanensis. The sequence continues at coordinate 25,595,748 of CM077598.1, read as the reverse complement.
TCCACCAAGTCAGAATATCAAAAGAAGCATTATCATTTTCACAATCTTCACCAAGGTACTTCTCTAACTCAGATTTCCCTTCTCCACTTCCACTCAAACTTTTAAATTTCTTATATCTTTCTTTCAAGTGCTTTGGAAGAATTTTTTATGCACCCTCACTCCTTGAACTGAACCACTAGGCTCACCACTTTGAGATTGGTTCATTTTCTAATACTCAGAGAACAACTCAAAAGTGGCATCTCTTACATTCTTTGCCATCCTTTTCTCAATTTCACTATCTTTGCCATGCAATTCAGAGAAAACAAACTACACATACTCTAGCTTATAATGATGATCAAGAACAATGGCCACATAAATTAGCATATTAATTTTCCCAATATCACCCCAATACTTGTCATATTTTTCTTTCATCTTTTTTGCCATTAAAGAAAAACTAACATCAGAATCTTTCTCCCATTCCTTCAAAAGGCAATCAACTTCATTAATTTCATGGAAGAAAGTGTTTGATGTTACATAAAGTGAACTAGAAATTATTAAGGTCATCTCATAAAAATTCTTAAGAATAGTCACTAATCTCTCTACAATTTCCCAATCCATGTCAGTTGGAACTCCCAGATCAGGTTCTAACTCCACTAAAAAATTTGGATCATTGAGTTCATATCTAGCAATTGCTCTCACAAAATTTAAAGCAACGCTTAACATCAAATATGTAGAGTTCCATCTAGTGAAAACATCTAAACACAGTAAACTTTTGCACTCAATTTTTTCAAATTCCACACATGATTTAAACTTTGTTAACCGAGATGGAGAATTTCTCACATATTTCATAGCTGCTCGAACTTTAGCAATTGAATCACTTGCTTCTTTCAAACCATCAGTTACAACTAAATTAATTACATGAGCAATGCACCTCATGTGAAGATACTTGCCTCCTAAGATATCAATTTTCCAGTTCACCAAAATTTTCTTCACATAAGCAATTGCAGTATCATTTGAACTTGCATTGTCAATAGTAATTATTAAAAATTTGTCTATCTTTCAATCAAGCAAACAATTTTCAATCATTTCACCAATTTTAAACCCTTTATGGCTAAAACTAAGTTAAGGATTTTCTTTTGCAAGTTCGAGTTACTATCAACAAAATGGGCTATGATACACATATAATTAACCCTCTATAATGAAGTCCATGTGTTAGTAGTAAGGCAAACACGACTTCCACTAGTTCTTAGTCACTGCTGAAGCTTTTTTCTCTCATCTAAATAAAGTTGGAAACAATCCCTAGCAATAATGAACCGGGAAAGAATTTTAAACTTCAGACATGCAAGTGACATAAAACACTTAAACCCATCTTTCTTAACAAATTTAAAAGGGAGCTCATCAATAATAACCATCCGTGCCAACCCATTCCTAATGACACCTTGGTCAAATTACCAAACACCAAGTGTTCCCCCCCTCCCCATTTCCACCAGTTTCCTTAGATTTAGAACTAACAAAGCTTTATTTGCAGTAACACGGGCAGGATGATTTGGACATCTTTCCACATGTTTATTCAAAGTAGTTGTGCCATTATCCTTACTATCACAACAGTATTCAACAGGGCAGTAATTACATCATGCTTTCTTATGACCATCTTTGTCAACACACATTGTAAAGTGATCCTAAGCACTGCTTCTTCTTTTCATTTGTTTCTTTTTTCATTTAGGTGGAGATTTTGTTGCTGCGCCTGTATTTTTAATTGTTGTTGCCACATTTTGTGCTTTAACTGAAGACATCTAAGAATCAAACAAACAAAAAAAATATTTAGTGCAAAAAATCCCAAGTCTATAGAAAAAATAATCAAATTAGAGGTGTAATTTTATTTGAAAATCCTAAGTCTTAAATTAAACCAAGGTTTTATAACAGTTTTTTTTTAAATTGATTCAAGAAAAAAAAACTGGTAGACCATCTTCTTTAAAGTGTAACATGCAGCACCATATCACTATAAGAATAGTGTAATTATACAATGTACATTCTTCTGTGTACTTTTTCTAAAAAAAAACTACTCCTATTTAAACAATAAATTGAAGTAAAAAGGAAAAAAAATGAAAAAAGGTGAATTGAAAAGCAACTTTGAAGTACCCAAAGGATAAATATTAGGATCATAGTATATGTCCATTCCTTCAATTATTTACTCTACCCTACAATCATATTATTTTTTCTAAATTTAACATACATAAATGCATAACATCTTCTTAAATTAACTTGGTGGTCCATGACCACTAAATTTAAAAGAAGTATCATGTGGTGGACCACCACCAAAACTCTTCCAAATTTTCTTTTTAATTCATTCACCATGAAATGGCGAACTCCAAGGATGGCAAACCTGCATGACAACATACAAAAGTACCAAAAAGATGTTCCCAATAATTAAAGCGACATTTTGTCTGTTATTCATCATCAAATACCTTTTGTCTTTGTTTCGAAACAACATGATGTCAACCATTTTCAAACTCCTATGTCCACAAATCCTAACCCTGCAAAGTAGCAGTATATGTAAACAAAAGATCTATCAGTATGGTTAAAGTCCAGTTATTCTAGATAGATACTTCAGAAAATATAAACAAGTCATACGGCAGATTGAAAAGCAGAGACCCTAGTAGTTCAACGTCTAATGCTAATCAAATGAAAGCAAAATAGTATTAGCTTTCCTCAAATTTATAATTACTTGTGAATTTTCAAAGGAGATTTTAGTTACAAAATTAGAAACTAACAGTCATTCGCACATTTCCACAAACACTTCCATTGCACCTCTCCACTAATAGTTATTCACTGTCATTGAGTAGCCGAAATGCACCAAACAAGAAAATCTCACTCACCTAAAATAGATGGAGGTCGATTAGCCTCAGATTGGAAGAGTTACATGCCCACCCAGTTAGGGTTTCTTACTAAACAACGATGGAAACCTTGAGCACAAAGAAAGAGTCGATCCCAGTGGTCTTCGTCCACAATGAACGCTAAGTCGGACAGATGGCACGATCAGACGAAAAATATGGGAAAAAATCAGTGGAGTTAAGCATGGATGGGAAACTCTGGCTCTGGTTGCAGATTCACAGTAGAAAAGCGAAAGAGAATTGTTTGCGATAATAGTCCAGACATAAGAAAATTTAATTTATATACCTAGGGTAAATCCCTAATCAGCACTCATAAAACATTAATATTTACAATTTGGTCCTTCAATTTTTTCAGTTTCAATAATAGCACCCAAGACCGAACCATAGAATCGATTATATAATTCGGTTTCTGACCGAACCGACTTGAAAACCGAAAACCCAAACCAAGTTGTCCAAAATCAATTGAATTATTCAATTTTTTCAGTTTTATCCAAATAGTGCTCACCCTAAACCAGATATGTAAACTTTCAGATAGTATATGTTCATCCAAGTTTGCAAAAAAAAAACTTAATTGATAAAAATTTTATACTCAAAGGCATTTGTTTTATCATAGAATGAACTTAAGTCATACTTGTTAAGTTAAAATTTAATTTTTATAAAATATTTATTGTATTTGAGATAATTGTTAATTTGATAGAAATATAGAAATAAGGGCAGTATGTTTGATGTAAAAATGAAAGAAAGAAAGAAAAAGTTTTAGTGGCAATCTAGGAGCTTTAGCGATTAAAAGTAAGATTAAGGCAAAAAAAAAAATACATATAATACTTGGTTCCATAATATAGAATCAAACTTGCAATTAAAAAAAATAAAATTTAGTGGCAACTTAAGAGTCCCTCCTAGTATTCTAGTGCTAATATAACTCTAATTAAATAGATGATGATAAAATTATATTTCATTAAAAGAACAAAATAACTTATAATTTAAGGGTTAAAAAGTTGTTCAACATTTGTATACCTTTATACTTTTTATATATTAAAGATATAAACACTTGCAACTCAATTAGTTTAAAAATTGATTTGCTCTAAGAGAGATTATTTTAGGACTTAAACCTTTAACACTTTTTTGACTCTCAATGCCCAATCGTTTCTGTGTATTGGTAAGTGAAAATTAAAAAAAGTCCCTTTATGGTTTGGTCTAACATATACATTGTCCCATCTTTTTTTCAAAAACTTACACTTTACTCTCTATTTCCTTTATAGTATCTGACAATTACTTCTGAAACCCTATAACCCTAATTTAAATTGGCTGATTACTATGTTTCAATAATTTCAAGATTTTTTATATTTTTTTGACAGCCAATTGACTATTAAAAAATACTAATATGCATTTATAATGAGGAAAATATATCTATTGAAAGGAAAAACTGATAATTTAAAATGTCTATTAACTATAAAAAAATATTGGAAAGACTGAAATTACTTTAAGATGACTAGCGTATAGTTTAAATACAATTTTAAAAATTATTATTAGATAATATAAAAATATAAGAGGCAAAGTGTACATTTTTAGAAATAAAGAAGGTAAGTTGTAGGCTATGATATACTTCAGGGGTAATTGTAAGTTTCTTATTGGTAATGCCATAACTAAATATGAACATTGAGCTACCTCTTGAGCTGATTAAGAGTTCTCACTTTCAGGCTAAAAGCTGTACCACTAAACTTGACGTTGTAACTTGTAATTTGTAAAGGCTAGGAGGACACTTACATGCCTAAGATAACATATTACAACTAGCTGCTACTTCAAATGAACTCGAGCTATACTAAATTAGATTGGAGCAACACTTTAGCACATTTTTGTCATAGTTTTGAGGCAAACCTGAAAACTAAGTAGCACATGAGACCCAAACCTAATACTGTTATTAACTTACATCCAATTCATTTTAACTTAAGTTAATTAACTTCAAAATGATCTATTTTTATTTTACTCAAAACTAATTTTAATTAAAAGCCAATATTATGTTGTTGCAATAATCTATTGAAAATACAATTTTTGTAATCTTATTAAATTTTTATGAATTTTTCTAGCTTAAGAAATTAAAAAAATCCATAAAAATTTAACAATATCATGAAAATTTATTTTCAAATGGATTATTACATCTACATAATATTGAATTTTAAATGAAATTGGTTTTAGGTAAAAAAATATAAAAATAAAAACAAGTCAATTGACTTAAATTATAACAAATTGGCTCTTTATTCTCTCAATTGCTACTATTTTCTGGACGTGTTTGAATCTTAAAAATATTTTAACGGTAATAAAAATCATGTTGCTTACTTTTTAGCTAGGTTTTTCACTTTATTATTTTTCAAGCGTAGAGCATATGTGGCTTGGCTTAGCTAAGTTTAGTGTTGGAGGATTTTTTACGAGTCATCCATCCTCTCACCCCAACTTCCGGATTCTGTGGACTATATCTGTATATATGCATGTATACATGTGTATGCCTAATAAGCCTACATCTTGCACCTTTTATTTCATTATATCTCTAATTCAATAAAATGCACTTTTAAGAAGTTGAATATTCTATTACATCCATTTTGTTTTAATTTAAATTAATTGAATTTCAAATGACTTATTTTTATTTTTCATCTTTTTTACCTAAAATTAATTTTAATTAAAATGCAATATTATGTAGGTGCAATAATTCATTGAAAATACATATGCACTTCTATCAATTAATCTAAGCTTAATGTGTAAGTAGGTAAATGTAAATATATATACATATACACAAAATGAAATTGTCTGGAAGGACAAACAACGTGACGTCGCTTGTTTCTGATATATTGGGAATTAATGAGACTCTTGTAGAAAGAACGAGAATATAGAAAAGGAGAGTAAAACAACAAACAAACTACTTGTGATATATCTGCTAACAACAAATAACCAAACCCCGCCGGTCGATCGGAAATAAAAGAAACAAATTTCTTCTTGTCGAGTTCGTACGTTGTCACTTGAGAAACAAGAAGGATTTCAAAAATCAATTTAAGGTCTCGGCAATTTTTTTGTTTCCCGTTTTAAACAAAGAAACAACAAGTTAATTATATGTTTATTTTTTTTATCGGTAAGAAAAGATTTTATTAATAATGAAGAGCTCCAGCCAGGGGCTGGAAGAAACAACGAGTTCTACAAAAACAAAAGTCCTTTCACCAGCCAAACTAATTACAAGAAACAAAGCTGAGGGCAATTATATGTATACACACACATATATTTCTCAATTGATAGTGAAATACGTGTACATATACATTTTGATTTGTTCAGAAAATATCCCAAGAATATCTCTAGTCAATGTTTGAATTAGCGACATGCACGTTTAATATTAATGAATCAAATATGATTTACCATATCTCTATATATGAAAATAGATATAGACCAATTAAACTAATTAGCTTCTGCCCACGGGAACTACATCGTTGGCGCAGAAGATAGTGATCGATGTTGAAATGAAATAAAAGTTCGTCAAAAGTTTCAATCCAAAGCAAAGATGAAAACTGAAGAGTAAAACAAGGAATCATCACCCTTTATGCCCTCTATTTTATTCAGGCCCCCTTAGAAAAATATAAAAATCATGGGCTGTCTAAACAAACTGATCATATACACTATTAGAAAAACCAACTTTTCCAACGGCCTATCTTCCAACGGGCCGACCGTTGGAGAATTTCCAACGGCCAAAGCCGTTGGAGAAAAGGAAAAAAAATTTCCAACGCCTTTCCCGTTGGAAAAATTAATAAATTAAAAACAAGCTGGATTTCCAACAGCTAGGGCCGTTGGAATTAAGTATGTGAGCTTTAAAAATTATTTCCAACGGCCTAAGCCGATGAAAAATGAAGTTAGTCAAATCAACGTTCTCAGTAATTTTGAAAATTGAAAATTATTTCCAACGGCCTAAGCTGTTGGAAAATGGAAGTTGAAAACGCACCGTTTGACTTAATTTTTTCCAACGGCCTTGGCCGTTGGAAAATGCAAAAAATAAATATCCCCCAGCTCGCTATTTCGTCTTCTTCGTGAGTTTCGGAACTTCTCTCTCTGCTCGCGTCCTCTGCTGCAAATCTCCACACGCACACACAGCACCTTCCTCAAGTCTCCCAGGGCCGAATTAACGTCGATCAGAGCCTGATTTGTTGGATCTGGTGCTCTAACGTCGATAAGAGCCCGAGAAGGTAACAGTAGCTCTTGGTGAAGAAGGCAGAGGCAAATGGAAGAGATGGATATGAGTGAAAGGTTGCCGGAAGGCTGCATTGCTCGAATCCTCTCCTTCACCTCTCCCAAGGACGTTTGTCGATCGTCCGCCGTCTGTCCCTTGTTCCGATCTGCCGCGGACTCCGACGCCGTCTGGGAGAACTTTTTCCCGTTCGATTATCAGCTGATCATCTCCGAATCCTCCTCCGATTTCTCCTCCTCCTTCACCAAAAAGAAGGATCTCTTCTTCCACCTCTCTCATCACCCCGTCCTCGTTGCCGACGGCTCCATGGTACTTCTCCCGGCACTAATTTTCCTTCTCTCGAATCTTTTACTTTGATGGGCAAGATGAGTGGCTCAGAGACAAAGTTCTTGCAAGAGCTGATATTGTACGCTGCTAGCGCTGCCCTCAATTGCCTCGTCCTCTTTGCGGGTCTGCGACACCTCGACCCCAATCGAGACGCCGCCAAGAAAGCCCTCGAACACAAGAAGGAAATCGCCAAGCGTCTAGGTCGCCCTCTTGTTCAAACCACTCCCTACGAGGTTTTATTTATTATTTTCTTCTCTTCTCCTTTTTCCCTTTTAATTTTTCCATAATCACCTCCCTTTTTCTATTGTGGATTCATTAGTTGCTGCATGCATCAAGTTCTTTGTTTTTTCCTCCAATACTTTTGGGTTTCTTACTTCGCGATTCATCTGTTTATTTGTTTATTTGGTAACAGGTATTTTTGGCTTCTGGCGTTGGTATGGAATTGCATTATTGATTGTATTCTCTCAATTAGGGTCTGATTTGAATTTGCAACTAGATGTGAACTTTGAGAACTGTGAGCTGTAAAGATGATTTTTTCCCCCTTTCGTTCTTGGTAACTTGCTGTAATTCTAATGGAATATAATTTGAAATTTAGTTCTGTTTGTGTGGGAGTTAAGCTGCGTTGTCTTTTTACTGTCAAACAGGATGTGATAGCTTGTGATGTTATAAATCCTGATCACATTGATGTGGAGTTTGACTCTATTGGAGGGTTGGAATCCATCAAGCAATCCTTGTATGAATTGGTTATTCTACCATTAAGGAGACCTGAACTTTTTTCTCATGGAAAGCTTCTCGGCCCGCAGAAAGGGGTGTTGTTGTATGGACCACCTGGTACAGGAAAGACCATACTCGCCAAAGCTATTGCCAAAGAATCTGGAGCTGTTTTTATAAATGTGAGGGTGTCTAGTTTAATGAGCAAATGGTTCGGTGATGCACAGAAACTCGGTATTTGTAGCTCTTTCTCCCTGTTCATTTAAAATGTTCAGTTGATTCCTGTTAGAGTGATTCTTCTTTTATAGAGGGAGAGAGAGACACTGTAAGAATAGTACAAAATTGATCTAATCATGCTGGCTATTTCATTATAGAGGTGATATGAGTCATTGGTCCAGATTTTTCCTTTATTTTTGCCAAAAAAAATGATAATTTTTTGTTCAATAAGATCAGATCTTGTTTGTTGATTGTTTTCTGCCTGTGTTCCCGTGGCTGTTGATTTTATGCTTGTGAAATCTGAAATATTATCTCCCATCTGTCATCTAGAACCTGTGGTTTTGTTTGAACAGTATCTATCATCTTCGGCTTATTATTCTGGTGTACTGCTTCAGTTGTAATTTGATTGGAATATTGGGTCTGAGAATCAAATGAATTTGTGTTGTCAAATAGGCTTGCTTTCTATTTCTTAGATTGTTTATGTGTTGTTGGCTACTTTAGATTTGATGTACGAAGGTTCTGAAATAGCACTAAACAATGTCTTATTCTTGTTTCACTGATTGTTGTTGGGAATGATGAATAAGTAGTTTGGTATTGGTAAGAAATTGGTTTTCCTAATACGAATGATTTGCAGGTCAATCCATATTGAAAACTGGAGATAGGCAGTGGTTCTTTTTTAGCCCGAGGGAATTGGTGGTGAGCAAAAGAGCACTGTGCTGCTGGACGCTCCAGCACATTCTTCTGATAGAGGAGATGGATGGACGGAAATTAGGATTGGTGAGTTCCTCAACGAGCACGGAGATCATGGGGCAGTAGATTGCCGTCTGTGGGAGGTTGATGACTATGGAGTCAAAGGGGGACTCATTGTTGAAGGGATTGAGCTCAGGCCTAATGGTACCTGAAAGTACAGGAGTTGTAATGAAATGGCTCCATACTGGACCGTTCGATATATGCTTGTTTAGTATACATCTGCTAATTTAGTAGTTGTATATATGTTTGGACTTGGGAAATGTGCAGGACCTCTGTAAGGAATCCCAAATTACACACTGTGCTGTGGATTAGGTATATCACTTTGTAAGGGATCCGATGATGACTAGATCAGGTATATCACTTTACTTTCTGTGTTCACCAACAAACAAACACTTTTTAGGAGAATAGAACTATGTAATTTCAATTATATATGTTTTTATGTGGATTGTAACTATATTTGTGTCATGATATTGTAATTTCAATTGTGTATGCTTTTATGTGTATGTTATAACTATATTTATGACATGATTCTATACTATCAATTGTGTATGTTTTCATTGAGATTTACAACTGCATATATGTACGTGCACCCGTTCAGAATATGATTACATACGATACAATAAATTTAAATCGCCTAAGCTGTTTGACGTTTAAAGAAACGTATTGGAAATAGAACGGGAATATACAAAATATCAAAAAGCCTACTTTCCAACGGCCAAGGCAGTTGGAAACCAACATTTCAATTTTCCAACGGCCTTGGTAGTTGGAAAATGAAAAAAATAAAAAAAATAATAGAGCCGTTGGAAAATTTCCAACTGCTCAGATTCCAACGGCTGACAGTTGGAAATTCCAACGGCCCTCACTTTGACCGTTGGAAAATGGACTTCCAACGGTTGGTTTTCCAACGTCTTATTTCCAACGGCTTAAATTTCCAACGCGAAGCCGTTGGAAAAATGATTTTTTTTAGTAGTGATATGTATACGTATACAATATAATACGGGTGATAAAAATCTTTTCATTGATACCAAATAAATAAATACGCCAAATATTAATTAATTAATTATATATTAATACTTTCTGAAGTAAATCTCCATAATGAAATGCACAAAGATTATGGTACTTCCGTTCCGAAAAGGGAAATAAATCATGCATGGTACGTGTTAAATGTTATCAGCAAGAGATTAGCAAAAAATCTCTCTCACGAAATTCAGAATAGGTAGAAAAGTAAGTAATATTCTAAAAAGGGTCTACCAGCTCGGTAGCGGATACTACGTACGATAGGGACAATAATTAATTCCAATCTGTCAACTTTGAATATCCTCCGATCCGGCTCTCTATAAATATGGACAGCGAGCGAGGTGGCCAGAGAAGGGGAATTATCACAATCACAATCAGATATTCTGATTCAATCCTTGGTCAAGGCCTGCCCAACCAACTGGAGGCTGAAGAAAAGGTCTCCAATGGCTCTTTCTTCTTTCAAACTCCTGGTTTCGTTTCATTTTCTGGTTGCTATGCTGATAAGCACCAACCTGGCAACCAGGTTGGGGGTTCCAGCCCGGCTGAGCCGGGAGGTGCTGGCACGGCAGGAGGCGGACCGGGTGGTGAGCCTGCCGGGGCAGCCGGAGGTGAAGTTCAGGCACTACTCCGGCTATGTTACTGTGAACGAAACACACGGGAGAGCACTGTTCTATTGGTTCTTTGAGGCCACCCACAGGCCTCATCAGCAGCCCCTCCTCCTCTGGCTCAATGGAGGTAATTAATGATGATGATTTTCCATGACATGAAATTAAACATATACATATATACAAGTTTAATTTCTTTCATTAATTATGGTTATCATGTTCCCTACTTATGGTGTTCAACATATATATATATATCACAATTTTGAGGTTCTGAAATCATTAAAAATTAATTAAGGATGGACCCAAATTAAAAAAAAAGGTGATGGTCGGACCGGACGTCCAAACGGCCATCACAGCCAGCATTTTGTTGAAATTTAATTTACAAAATTAATAAGCTCGGTGGGTCTCTATGGGTTTCGTCGCATGCATCGGTAATGAATAAAACGAAACAAGTAGAAGAATAAGAATATACTCTAGTCCATGTCCTATCGTATATAGTAGGTAGGCAGTGCAGTCATATGTATTATTCCGCATTTCTAGCGGCCATTCCTTTTGCTTGCTCTGATTGATGATATTATACTAGCCTTTATCCCTATCGCGTGGTCCATAGGAATATATGTATATATATATAACTACAGCTTCACAAACTCCATCGGTCGCTGCTATTTTCCTTTTTTTTGTCCTCTTGGAAAAAAAAATATTTGGATAAATATAATATTTATTGCCTTTGGTTTTGGTCGCCCCTCAATCTTTTTGTCATTTCTTCTGTCTGCAAGTAATTCGTTGTCAACCAAGAATCATGGTGAACCAACCGTATTATTAATAATTATCACTATTTAATTAACCATCCAACGATTCTTCTTCTTCTTCTTCTTCTTCTTCTTCTTCTTCTTCTTTTTTTCGATCCTTTAACTAGCTAGTAACAATTAAGATTCAATTTAAAAAAAAAAAATGAAACCCACCGTTGTAACTTCCTTGTCTTCACGCATACCATACGTGACAATAATGGAGCCAGCCTTGAAAGATATACACACACACACACTAACAAACAATATGGGACAATGTATAACTAGCTAGCTTGCTATCTTCAATTTGGGAAAATCGTGGGCTGGTCCGGATTGTCTATACTGGGTCAGCATATTCCTATGATCCTATCCTACCTAGCTATATATGTTTCCCAGTCAATTTCTTTTTTCCTCAATAATTATTTCCAAAAAAAAAAAAAACTACTTATTAGAGTGCATACACACACACATATGTGTTTCTTTGGTGAATGGGGGGATGTAAAACAAAATAGATTACTATGAGATTTGTGTACATTTTTGTGAAATCAGGCTCTAAAATTAACAATTACTCTAGATGTTATATATATAGATATTCCATGAAAATCAAACTTATAAGTGTGTGAAAGTATAGAGCTAGTGATAACAGTTGTATTGTAGCAGCCAGCTGGTCTGGTCGCGTTGGAATTCGGCCATTCACTTACACATGTTAGCAAACGCGTAAATAATTAATGTTTAAAAAAATTATTTAAAGGTATTTTTTAGTTTTTTAGTTTTAATGATTTGATTTTCACTGTTAACAAATTATCAATAAAATAAAATAAAATAAAGTCAACCTCAAAATTAGTTTCCAATCAGTTTCAAGGTGAAATGGGTAGATGAAAATGAGAGCGGATATATTGAGTAGAGAACGAGAGAGAGAAAGAGAGAGCTTGCAATCGGATTAGTCCGAAAAAGAGAGTGGGGCTTGCATGTTTGACCAAAATTACGTAAGGCTAGAGCTAGTAATTTGGTAATTTTCTTAATCTCAAATCTCAAATGAATACAGATTTTGCCGCACGCAACGCATGTGTTTATCAATCGGGAACTGTAAATTGGGGTTTGACATCCATAATATACTATATGCATGTTAGATTATTATCACAAACGTTAATTCTGATTAAGTAGAGTTCTGCTATGAAAATATGGTACTGATAGCATTTTTTCCTTCTAATTAATTATTCTTTAAAATTAGTTAATGATTACTATTTTGGCATGTATTTGTTTCAACGTGCGTACCAGGTCCTGGATGCTCATCAATAGGGTACGGATTAGCAGAGGAGCTGGGACCTTTCTTCCCTCAGAAAGACATACCAAACCTCAAGCTCAATCCTTACCGATGGAACCTAGGTAATTAATATATATATATATATGCCTACTAATTTTTAGCTACCACCAAATTAAAATAGTACTAATTAATAAAGCCTGCATACTTTTGGCATTTTTATTATTTCCTTGTAAAAAAAAAAAAAAAAAAGAAGAATAACTTAACTTATGGTGCTGAAACAAACTGTACTTTAAACTGTGGGGTGGTGTCCACTCCTGCATGCAGCTGCCAACTTGCTGTTCCTGGAAGCTCCTGTTGGAGTGGGATTTTCCTATACCAATACGAGCAGTGATATCCCCCAGCTGGGCGATAAAATTACGGCCCAGGACTCGTATGAATTCCTGGTTAACTGGTTCCGCAGATTCCCGCAGTACAAGCACCATGAGTTCTTCATTTCTGGGGAAAGCTACGCAGGTAATTATCGATCTCTCAACTGATAATTATTTAATTTTCTTGATAATAAGTATATAATTGTTAATTAATTAGATTAAGGAACGTTTATGGACCATGATGTCATGCTTTATTAATTAATTTGTTGCATATATCATGCATGCTGCAGGGCACTACGTTCCTCAACTGGCCGAAGTAATCTTCAATAACAATCAGAAAGTCCCCAACAAAGACTACATCAATCTGAGAGGGTTCATGGTCAGCATTATATTGATTGAATTAATTCCTAAGTAACAAGAGTTGCTAGCCTTAAATTGCCAGCAGCAGTTATAAATATAAGTTGCTAGCTAATTGATTAATTTTACATGACATATATAATCTTAATTATTCAATTAATTGATAAGAATGAATTTGCAGATTGGTAACGCATTGTTGGACGATGAGACAGACCAGAGGGGGATGATCGATTTCGCATGGGACCACGCGGTGATATCCGACAAAGTGTACAGAGATGTGAAGGGGAACTGTGACTTCACCGAAGAGGAGGCTTCCGACAAGTGCAACAATGCCCTGGCAGAGTACTTCGGCGTCTACAGGCTCATCGACATGTACAGTTTGTACACCCCAACATGCGCCGCCGACGACAACCTCACCACCTTTTCCAAGCAGCGCCCCATCATCCAGGGCAATCTTGCCCCTAAACTCTTCTCCAAGCACAAAGGGTGGCACAGAAAGCCGGCGGGCTATGATCCATGTGCCTCCTACTACACTGAGGTGTATTTCAATAGGCATGATGTTCAAGCCGCTCTTCATGCTAATGTCACCAAAATTCCTTATGCATGGACTCACTGCAGCGACGTTATCCAGACCTGGGGTGATGCGCCATCTTCCATCTTGCCCATAATCAAGAAGCTTAGAGCAGCCGGACTTCGCATTTGGGTCTTCAGGTTTACCTTAATCTCTCTCTCTCTGTTTCTGATCTCTCTACACACACATGCACACACTAATTCCTTAATTAGTTATAGTATATATAGAATGAGCGGCTCATTAATGAAATTTAATTGCATTTTGCAGTGGAGATACTGATGGAAGAATCCCGGTGACCTCGACGAGATTAACATTGACAAAACTTGGGTTTCATACTGTTCAAGAGTGGGCACCTTGGTACACCAACAATCAGCAGGTACGTACCTATTCTTGTTTATTTGTATGTATATAGGATTAAGAGTACGTATAATTCTCTTTTATTCTTTCTAACGTAAACCATTCATTTATTCCTTTGTCTGCTTTTTTGCTTTTTCCGCAAAGGTTGGTGGCTGGACGATCGAGTATGATGGTCTGATGTTTGTGACCGTCAGAGGAGCTGGCCATCAGGTCCCAACTTTTAAACCCAGGGAAGCTCTGCAACTTTTGCAACGGTTCCTGGCCAACGAGAAGCTGCCACTTCGGCCCTTTTAGGAACACATAGGATTTCAAATTCAATTGCTCATCCGTCTTTTAGGAATTTCCACAGAGTCGTCTACGTTCCCCATTCTCCGCCTCCTGCAATTAGGAGTGATTACAAATACAATGATTGTTCCTCCAAAAAAGGAGAATATTTACATTGATCGATGAAAGCCAGCAGATTCTTTTTTTTTTTTTCTTTCCCTTTATGATTGCCTCTGTTCTTCGTAGTAATTACAGTGGCCTAAATGCGCCAGTGGTCCCATAAGTTTGGTGGCTTTCACGAGTTAGTCCGTAAAGTGTGAATGATCACAGCTTAGTCCTTTAGGTTTGATAAATATTATAACTTAGTCCCTAATTGGATGGCAAGATGGATGACATTACTTAGCCTACTAGGACAGGCGATAGGAATCGGGTTAGGATGTAGGTTACCAAAAACGATGGAACTAGAAAATTTTCCTTCGAGGTTGAATGCTCCCAAAGCTCTCGGGGGCCACCATCCCTAAAAATCAATTGTGCATGACTTGGTTCTATAATATTTAGGCAACACAACAATAGCCCTATGGTTTTAGGTCTTAATTTTACATGGTTTGTTTTAATTCTAATTCGAATCAAATCTGATTTTTCAAAGTTGTTTATAAACCTTAACTTTGAAAAATCAAATCTACAATTACATCATCGATGTATATCACCATCAAATCATGAAATTTGTAAATTTTTTAAGGTCAATCACGGGAGATGATAGCAACTAGCCATGAGACGACAACAATCAGGTAGGGACATCACCAAAGATGGTAACCGGTGAGGTAGAGATGTCACCAGTGAGGTAGGGACATCGTAGGAGATGTAGCAACTAGTCACGAGATGACGCCGATAAGGTACGTACATCATTGGAGATGGTAGCCGTTGAGGTAGGGGTGTCACCAAGGATGGTAGCAGCCAGCCACAATGGTAGCCGTTGAGGTAGGGGTGTCACCAAGGATGGTAGCAGCCAGCCACAAGACATCATCAATAACACATGATAGCCCGTGATAGTTGAAAAGGACTAAGGTAGATACACTTTCCAAGTTACAAGACTAAGTTGTAACATTTTTCAAACTTAGAGGACTAAGTAACTATGAGTTAATCTTTAGGACTAAGTAGCTATGAGTTAATCTTTAGGAACTAACTCGTATGAGTCACCAAACTTAAGAGACCATGGGCGCATTTAGGCCTAATTACAGTCTGCTGCCGAAAAGCACGAAACCAACATAAAAAGCGTAGTTCCGTTGCCGGGACTCGAACCCGGGTCTTTCGGGTGAGAGCCGAATATCCTAACCAGCTAGACTACAACGGAAAGTCAACTACAACGTTCTGGGAATATTATAATTGTAA
Organism: Aquilaria yunnanensis; assembly: GCA_039654915.1. NCBI lineage: Eukaryota > Viridiplantae > Streptophyta > Magnoliopsida > Malvales > Thymelaeaceae > Aquilaria > Aquilaria yunnanensis. Next base: position 25,579,681 of record CM077598.1, on the reverse strand, counting down.
CAACCAAAGCTGTACCTTGCCACCACTTCTACAGCTGAGGCATAGGTGCTTATACATAATATTAAGTGGCACAAAATAAAAAAATTAAAATCAGAACTGTGTGTTTTTATATTTAAATGTTATATAACAATCTGACAAATTTGTAACCTTTTGTAGCAAAATTGCTTACTTAAACTTGAGATCTAACTTGAGTGATAAGTCTCAAAATTCATGCCGTTTAAAAAAAGGGCAGAATTCAAGATGGATGCAACCGCAAGAGCAGGGATCGGTGGTCAAAATTTTCATTAAGTTGATCTTGATCCGAAATCACAAAATCGTATAACTCCTATACGATTAATCAGAAGATTATCTTTCCCCTTAGATTCACTACAACCATCACCGCGAAAATTACAACAAACAACAAACAAATAATGGGTGAGCCTGATGAATAAAATTAGCGCCATGGAAACAGAAAGCATGAGAACGCTGAAACCCCCTTTCACCTACGCTAAAGATTTGATCTTACTGATCAAAGAAGCCTGGACCTGCTCGAGAAAGAAGTTCCTTGCCAGCATCTTTCGCCACCAAGATCATATCTTCATACGCATATGGACCTTTTCGAGAAGTTTCAATGACTGCAAGCAAGCAGATAACAACTGTGTCAAACCAAGAGTGTGAGTGCTTAATATTGTCCAAAGTCACTATCATCATCCGACTGCATTTGATCTCAATTATGTTAGAATAGGTAACCAGGAGTTTATGATATCAATTAACTGTAATCATAAAAGTAGGCATCAGGGATGCATATCATACCACGGGTTCCATCAGGAGAAGCCACCAATCCTTTGAATATGCAATTACCATCTTCATCTTTACGAGCATAGCCAGCAATAGGAGTGCGGCAAGACCCATCCAAGGTCTCCAGAAAGGCCCTCTCACATGCAACAGCTAGCCATGTTTCCTCATGATTCAGTGAGGCTAAGTAATTAGCCTGAACAAAACCAGCAATAAAAGAGAACACGAGATTAATTACATCAAACTAGGTTTATGGGATTGCTCTTCAGATAGGGATGAAAAGAAATGCTGCATCAATGGACAGCTCAGTTTTAGCTTAGAAATCTAACCAATCCACTTGTGTTATCACAAGAGAATAATTACATCAACTTACATTATGGAGTCTCAAGTTACCCTCTTTTCAGATGTCTGAGAATGAATAATTCGACAAATACATTGGCAAACCATTATACAAGATCAAAACAGAAATCAGAAATTTGTTTAACCTAAAGTTAAAATAGACAAAGAGTTGGTCTGAAACACCCCAAGAAATCTTCCAATCCGAGAATGGATCTTTACTTCAACCAGAAATTCAGCCTTTATTTGGCTGCGAGGACGGGAAAGCACTCAAATCTAGCAGCCATTTTCAACTACATGTCTTCCTACAGTTTACCTAAAGAATTAAATGGAGTATTCTACCTTCCTTTTACATTTCAATCCTTCCCCCGAAGCATAGCCTTAAAGTAACCACTCAGTGCAACTACTCCCAAGACAAAGACCTTCAAAAGGACATAGTTACCACACAGATGATACAACTACCTTCGGCACACCCATACTTGGCTCATATACAATGACTGACTTTGAATTGGCAAAATACACTATATCTCAGCTATTCTCAAGCACAGTATATGTCAAGTTAGTGTTGAGTTCCATACTCAAGCTATTCAAGGAGATTTTTAGGATCATAAACTAGATCAGGTACCAGCACTTCAGACTAAAAGGTATTTTTTCAGGAGATGAGTAAGATGAAATGCACCATTTTGTCATCACTGCTTCTGCATGCAATTCCAATCGCCCCTTGGGCTACAGCGGGAAGCATTTCATCAACTGGAAGAATGGATGTCACATTTTCTGTCATATTTAAGCGTTTGAGTCCAGCTAATGCCAATAAAGTTGCTTCTACTACACCTTCACTCAGTTTTCGTAACCGTGTTTGGACATTTCCACGGAAGTTCTCCTCAACCTGATGGTAAGAAAAATCACCAGTAACATTTACACAACTTAAACCAAAGAAGAAGGGCATAATAAGGAATGATATGGCATTAACAATGAATATTGTCTTGTTGCCATTTGACAGAAATTCAGTAGAACTAGAAATATTTATGGTCTGATTATCATGGCAGTACTGGTGAAATTGATTCATCCACTGATGGATTACTATCCAATAGAAATAACTGTAGACTATGCTTCAAATCAATTTGAAAGACCCGAAAAAAGGATGCTCAATTAGATTGTGAGATGAAAAAATCTTAAGTGATCTTAAACATGTTCCTCATCTATGAATAATGTGAAGCATGCCATCATGTGAGATTTTTTCTCCAAGTGAAACAACAACAATAACTCCACACTAGGGGCTTACTTTGAGCGATGGGAATCTATAAAGAATCTGTGACTTTCTCCTGAGTGAAGCAGTGCCAATGACACTCCCAGTAGGAAGCTCAGCTAAAGAAGTTGCATTTAAGGAAATAAATGCATCCCTGACATCCTCACGCAGAAGATTACATGGTAGGATTGTTTTCTCAGGTAGGTACGTAGGAACATCTTTCATAGAATGGACAGCAATGTCAATATCTCCATTTATTAGCGCCTCATCAATTTCTTTTGTAAACAAACCTTTCCCACCAATGTCTGCAAGTGGCTGATTTAGTATTTTGTCACCAGTTGTTTTAATTATCACAATTTCAATAGCCCCTTCTTCAGCTAGTTCTGGATGGCTAGCCATGAGCTTGTCTCGTGTCTCATGAGCCTGAGCAAGGGCCAATGGGCTGTCCTAAACAAATAAATAATATAAATCGTTGGTAGTTTTTGCAATCTTCTTAAAGAAAAGCTTGAAAAAGTGGGGCCTAAGAAGAACATTGTACAAATCATGGACAATAAGCTTATAAGCACAAAGGATAATTTACACTCCACTTTTTGTGTAAAAGAAAAAATGTCAGCATCTAAGAACAAGATATGCGAAAACAGTGTAGTTCAAGACAGGGGTTCTGCTGATATTGGTTACAGGCATAAATTTCAGTTTCTGCAAAGATTGGTTCCTCCATTCACCAATTTAAGCCCTGGTTCACTACTTCACACAAACAAATCTTACAGTATTTCACATGGTAATACAAAGCACCAGTCGGTTCCATAGTCTCCCTCCAGTCCACTATGTAACATTCCTATTTTCTATTGCTTTCCATCTAATGACAAATTGCTTGCCTTTGGATAAGAGTGCAACTCTAAATTACCTGGGAAAAGAACACCAGTGCCATCTATTCAATAAAATGCCCACGAGGAGAAAGTTTTTAGCCAAAAAATCTCATGCTAAAGAATGTGGAGGTTTGAGTCCTCTTCAAGGGGCATAACAATGACAATATTCATTGAACTAGAATAAGACGATAACATGAAGCATGAAACACAACCAGCCAACTGAGGAAACATTATGGTTCTCCCGTAGCCAAACAGTTAATTCCCACATTTAAGACAATGGGATAGAGGCAAGGGACTCAGCCAAATCTTCTGCTCAAGGGGTCAGCCTATGACACATACTTTAGTTTAGGTCTTTAGGACGCACATAATCTTCTGAGGCTGACTATGAAAATTCAGTCAAAATGACAACCCAACCTGCAATCCTCTCTACTGAAAAGGAAGGAACCCGTGTACTTCCCATTAAAACATTTCCCCCACAAGACACAGAGACACACATACACACACACGCTTGTCTGCACTTAGCATGGAATTGAATTAATTCTAGTTCATTTTAAAACCAAAATAAACTGCAAGAAATTCAATTCCATGCGAAATGCAACCAGGTAAACATGTCCATCATAATGCCATTAGTTTTGACCATTAGATCTCATTATATGGCGAGCAACAAATGGAACTTAAAAATGTAGCTGAAACCAAAAGAGGATCAAGATTAGCAATCCATTCAGCAGTCGCCAACTCTGGAATTAACATATGCTGAACACCCAGAACAACAGAAAGCCAACAACCCCGGCCACATAAAACCCCTTCCAAGCTTAATAACAGAGGGGGGGGGGGGAATAAAAAGACATTATTGAGCAGAAAATGGGTCAAATTTTATGTTTTCATAAACAGCAAGTGAGCAAGAGATTCAAGAAATACAATGAAGTTTCCAGGAAAATAAAAGAAGAGAAGCACCTTCCTCTGGTGCCGATTCTGATGACAGCAACCTCCGTCTTGGTAACAGAAGCCTTTATGACCCGGAAACTCTCCTTCTTAATAAACCCTGGGAAAGCTCGAGTCCGGAGGCGTTGCTTTGGGAACGCGAGAACCGAAGCAGACCCTCCGCCGCCTAATGTGAAAGCGCCGCCGCTGTAGCTGGCATGAAGACACGAAAGAGCTTCCATTGGCGATGGACCAACTGAGAGAGAGAAAGGGTCGAAGGGAGAGTGAATTAGCTTTGAAGGATTGTTTGGGTACTGTCTGTTAAAACAGATAGTAGTTGTTGGGTGAGAGTGGATACCGGATAGGATTTTGGGATTTGCAGGGGTTGGATTGTGTACGGCCCGCTAAGAACCAGGCCACTGCGAGCTTTTTACTTTCTCCAGGGAGGAGTAGCCTTAAAATTTTGGGAAATTTACACAACCCCCCCCCCCCCCATGTTTTGGCCAAACCTACATTTCCCCCCCTCTATTTTAAAACCTGCACTTTGCCCCTAATAGTAACCTCCATATTTTATGCTAGTTGGGTCAAATGCTTTGATTGCCCAAAAGGTTTCCAAATCATTCAAATCAACCACAAGGTTCATCATATGCCACTTCCAATCCAATTTTCCCTATATATATATATATATATATATATATATATATATATATATAAAGTATTTCTAATAAATTTTTTACTTCTGAATAATATCTATATTTGTAAATTTATTAATAATTTGTAATCTATAACATATTTCCATTTTTATAAATCAATTTTACATTTTTCATTAACATTAATATTTACTTCATATTCATTTGTTTAGGTTAGTGAATAAAAATTCATGTTCATTTTAGCCAAATTAATAAAACTAGAATAACATATTATCCGGTTCATTCATAAAGATCTTATTTGGTGTTTGGTTAAGGTTGATTTTATGTTTTTTTTTTCATGTTTGTATCAGTTTTGTACTTGTAATTAGTTCATTCAATAATTAGTTACAAGCAAAAATTTATTTACATTTACTCTTACACTATCTTATAGTAATTTTTAAAGTAACTTATATATAATCAGTTTAAAAGCTAGATTGTTTGTAAAGAATGTTCTATAAATTTAGTATTAACATATATATTAAGAAAACTTACAAAAAATCCTTAAAATTTTGACCTAACTTACACAAACCCTCTATATAAACCAAAACAAATTTGAAATAGATAACTCATAAATAATTAAAACAAAACCCAAATAAAGTATGACCAAATAGTAAAAAAAATGAACAATAAATGATCCAACCAAATAAAAAGTAAATAAACCCCTAATAGTAGATCAATTAACATAAAGTGTAATGTAATGAATAGATACAAAAAAAATTTGGCATCATCTAGAGTGGCAACCCAATCTCTTCTTTGCCAAGCAACACGTTTTTTACTACTCCTGCTGCAACTGATTTGGACTCCCTACTTCACCTCCCCTTAAAGTGGTTCATGGTAGATAATGAATACCAAAGGACGTATTCTTTCTTTATCTCAACATAAGAACAAAAATTAGAACAAATAAGCTGCACCTTAATCTCCACAGAAAATGAAACCCTAATCATGTGATATATATAGACAGAAACATGATGTCTGCTAAAAATACTCAAAAAAACAGTTGATAATTATAATTTTTGAAGACTCTCTGTATGTGTATTCTACTTCCACTAATCACCTTAACAACTTTTTTACAAACACACAGCTTGAGAAACAACTGCTTACCCTATCAACAGAAACACCTCCACTCATAATTGTATTATTATTAATTCTTCTGTAGAATCTTGAGAAAAAAATTAACTGCAGATACCTCAGGACTTGCTTATATTCATAAAGTCACCATGTGCTCTTCTGGTCATGTTTTTCTGGTTTTAAAATTTTGTAACCAAAGTAACTGAATCTTTAAAAAAATAAATTCAAACACAAATTAACAATTACTCCAATCCCTTTATCATATAGATTTGCACCATACTTACCCTTTCTTTTATGCGCTAAGTTCCAGGACCCTTTATCATGTAGATTTGTTCCATATTTTCCGGTCCAGCGATACCTATAGACTGATGATTAAATTCAAGTTGCAAATTGATGATTCAATTCAAATATGTGAATGAAAGGTCAGAGAGGGTGAAGGATTAATAACCTCCTGACTCCTCGAAATTTAGAACTCTTTTAACAGTGATGTAGGTGTAATGGCAGGCTAATCCGATGAAATGGATAACCACCCATGATGAAAACATTTCCAATCTATGTAGTGGATGATTGGAGTCATTGTTGGAAATGAGAGAGGAGCGAAGAAACCCCGCCAAGAGTTACAAAAATTAGTGAGAAGTGCTGAAGAATGCCCAATTATAACCACAAAAAGCACAAGAAAAGCCACTAGACCGTTTCCATCCTATCCCGCTCCATTGCCGAAATTAGCGTAAACCTCTGCTCTTCATGACCATTAGAACCTTATCAGTAGAAAAAACTTGCTTGTCACCTGTGTAGTAAAAACAACATTAAAAATAAACATGCAGTAGTAAAACCAAATTTTCACGTAACTTGTACACAAAATAATATAGGTCAAAACGATCTATTCCATGGGTCAAGTTAATCAGATATTTAGAATCAAGCAAAACCTTTTTGTTACATTAAAAGTCAACACAATGTAACTCATATTCGATTGTGCTAACCAATGTAGTCGAGAGAACTTTGTAATACAAGTTTTGTCCCCACCTGTTTTTGCAAAAGATATGAAGTTGATTAGCCAAATAAAGAGGTAAACAAAAATATAAAAGGCTGAACAAAGTTTAATTCCAAAGAAACAATTAAACCAGAGTATTACCACAAAGGGAAATTTACAAAAGCTCCCCCAATGTTTGCCCTAACCTACATGTGCCCCCCCTTTATTTTAGAAAACCTACAGTTTTCCCCCTCAAATTGTTGCATATGTCAGTTTGTCTGATATGTTAGTGGGGCAAATGTCCTGATTAACCAACAAGATTTTCAATTTGTGCAAATCAACTACAATATTTATCCCATGCCACCTTCAATCCATTTTCCCTAAATATATGATATATTTCTAATAATTTTTTCATTCATGAATAATTTATATATTTATAAATTTACTATTAATTTCTAAATATATAATATATTTCCATCTTTATAAAGCAATTTTAGTATTAATTTACTTTTTAACATCTTATTCATTTTTTTAATTAATTCAAATGGGGAAGTGTCATTTTTTAGGAACAATATATTTTAACTAATTTGATGCATATGTTATTACTAATTTGATGGATTTTTTTTTAACACATTCAATATGAACTAAACCGTATGGTATAATGTTGAGCTAGTTATATTGGTGGAAGCATATGTGTTTTTAATTTATAGATGATGACAAATAAGGGAAGTATAACGTGAACTGATCAACTTAATTAGTGATACTAGTAATTAGAACAAATTTTGAAAGAAAAAGAATAAAAAATCTTGCTTCCATATATTTATCTTCCAATATGTGAATTTATTATTAGTTTTATTCAATGTTATTCCAATTAAATAAAATGAATAAGATGTTAAAAAGTAAATTAATACTAAAATTGCTTTATAAAGATGGAAATAGATTATATATTTAGAAATTAATAGTAAATTTATAAATATATAAATTATTCATGAATGAAAATACTATTAGAAATATATCATACATTTAGGGAAAATAGATTGGAGGCGGCATGGGATGAATATTGCGATTGATTTGCATAAATTGAAAATCTTGTTGGTCAATCAGTGTATTTGCCTCACTAACATATCAGACAAGCTGACAGATGTGACAATTTGAGGGGGAAACTGTAGGTTTTCTAAAATAGAATGGGTAAGTATAGGTTAAGGCAAACATTAGGGGGGTTTTGTAAATTTTCCAAAAATAAATTTCAATGTAAATGTGGAGTTGAACCACACTTTAACACTTAATTATTGGCATCCATACAAACAAAAATATTCCCATAATTGGGAGTCTTCTTCATTTGTCTTAGTAGTCCATTAAACAAACTAAACTCAATATTTTAGACTGTAAAAGTACAAGGGAGATCAATAACAAAAATATAAGGAACTGACCAACAAAACCTCACTTTGTTTTTGTGCCTCATTCATTCTCCATGACAACCGTCTCCTATATGCTTGACTGAAAACCAGAATTGGTTCGAAACCCGTTGGGTGGTTTTGCGCGCCGGTTTCGAGTTAAATTTGGGGGGGGGGGGGGTGGGGGGGGGGGATGGGTCTCAAATAGGAACGCATAATTAAAACAAAATAATTAGGGAAAGTGAATAAAGTTTAACCAATTACGATCAATTTCTTTTTTCCATTTAACAGTCGCACTATGCTTCTACACAAAAATTGAAACTCGAAAAGTTTTTTTACTCACAACATAACTATCTGATTCTTTCCTTAATTATATATGAACATGATTTATTGTCTATAAAAAAGGAATGTGACGATTTAATGTCTATTGAAAAGGAATTTGAAGATTTAAAATGGAATGGAATGCAAATCACCTTCAGAGTTGTTCGACTGGGAAAACTGTCACGGTGACATTGTTAGCAGCAGCACCATTGATGTGGCTGCAAGTTCTCGCTCGTCCACAAATAGAGGTGGCACATGTAGGCGCTATGGGCGATGTTCACTTAGCTGCAATTTTTAGTATGCCACAAGTTTGTTATAGTTCATTTCAATTTGAGGTCTTAGAAATCGATATGAAATCGCGGTTGGTCAAGTATGATCTTTTGCTTATCATATGTGGATGCAGGATCCCCAATGGAAGGGAGATAAAATGATGCAGAAGTTGAGGCCAATGGAAACTTTGTTTTGTAATTAGAGTGGTGCCAGATGAAGTACGTACTTTTACTAAAACCTCAAGCCATATGAAAAAGAAAATTCCTAAATGTATTATTGTTTTTAACTTTTTATAAAGTTTTCTCTTATTAGATAGTGTGATAAAAAAAATTACTGAACGTAGAATTTAATTTATGACTTACTTTATATTGACACTGTTGACTAATTATTTAACACATTAATTAACATTTTTAAGTTTGAGGAAATTTTATAAAAGTGTACGTACATATAACATAACTATATAAAATATTGGTTGACACAATCTACATGGAGAAGTAAATGGTATTCGGTTATCTCATTTTCTTTTTTCAACATCTCCAAATGCATAGTTTAAGAAACTCATTTGTCTTCTAATACTTTAAGAAGCTTTTGCACAAATTTCAAGAGATAAAAAGTTAGAGTAAAATTACAAAGGTATTTTACCTTTGGAAATATAGCATTTAATTTCGGAAAATCCAAAATAAATATGTTACAAATAAAATGGAAAGAAAAAGACTAAATGTTATCTTTTTGCATCATGTTAACTCATGTCACATAAAATTATGTATAAGTTTTAATAAAATTGTTACTCATCAACAGTTTTTATAATTAGTGCTTATTAGAGTTTTAGATAATTTATTAATAGTGAAGATAAAGCCTCTAAAATTTAAAATTATTTTTAATAAATTTTTTAAAATTTCTAACATCAATCACCAACCTTGATTTAAAGAGAAAATTACAAAAACCCCTATGATTTGATCTAATTTACATTTTACCTCATCTATTCTTAAAAACCTACGCTTTACCCTCAATTTTTTTTTACAGTGTCCGACAACAACTTTTGAAAACTTAATTTAAATTGTCTGTTAATCATGTTCTAATAATTTTAAAATTTTTCATATTTTTTCACAGCTAATCGATCTTTAAAAAATACTGATATGCATTTATAGAGAAAAATATATATTTATAGAAAAAAATTGATAATTAAAAATATCTATTAATTATAAAAAATATTAGAAAGATTGAAATTACTAGAATTAGGGAAAGTGAATAAAGTTTAACCAATTACGATCAATTTCTTTTTTCCATTTAACAGTCGCACTATGCTTCTACACAAAAATTGAAACTCGAAAAGTTTTTTTACTCACAACATAACTATCTGATTCTTTCCTTAATTATATATGAACATGATTTATTGTCTATAAAAAAGGAATGTGACGATTTAATGTCTATTGAAAAGGAATTTGAAGATTTAAAATGGAATGGAATGCAAATCACCTTCAGAGTTGTTCGACTGGGAAAACTGTCACGGTGACATTGTTAGCAGCAGCACCATTGATGTGGCTGCAAGTTCTCGCTCGTCCACAAATAGAGGTGGCACATGTAGGCGCTATGGGCGATGTTCACTTAGCTGCAATTTTTAGTATGCCACAAGTTTGTTATAGTTCATTTCAATTTGAGGTCTTAGAAATCGATATGAAATCGCGGTTGGTCAAGTATGATCTTTTGCTTATCATATGTGGATGCAGGATCCCCAATGGAAGGGAGATAAAATGATGCAGAAGTTGAGGCCAATGGAAACTTTGTTTTGTAATTAGAGTGGTGCCAGATGAAGTACGTACTTTTACTAAAACCTCAAGCCATATGAAAAAGAAAATTCCTAAATGTATTATTGTTTTTAACTTTTTATAAAGTTTTCTCTTATTAGATAGTGTGATAAAAAAAATTACTGAACGTAGAATTTAATTTATGACTTACTTTATATTGACACTGTTGACTAATTATTTAACACATTAATTAACATTTTTAAGTTTGAGGAAATTTTATAAAAGTGTACGTACATATAACATAGCTATATAAAATATTGGTTGACACAATCTACATGGAGAAGTAAATGGTATTCGGTTATCTCATTTTCTTTTTTCAACATCTCCAAATGCATAGTTTAAGAAACTCATTTGTCTTCTAATACTTTAAGAAGCTTTTGCACAAATTTCAAGAGATAAAAAGTTAGAGTAAAATTACAAAGGTATTTTACCTTTGGAAATATAGCATTTAATTTCGGAAAATCCAAAATAAATATGTTACAAATAAAATGGAAAGAAAAAGACTAAATGTTATCTTTTTGCATCATGTTAACTCATGTCACATAAAATTATGTATAAGTTTTAATAAAATTGTTACTCATCAACAGTTTTTATAATTAGTGCTTATTAGAGTTTTAGATAATTTATTAATAGTGAAGATAAAGCCTCTAAAATTTAAAATTATTTTTAATAAATTTTTTAAAATTTCTAACATCAATCACCAACCTTGATTTAAAGAGAAAATTACAAAAACCCCTATGATTTGATCTAATTTACATTTTACCTCATCTATTCTTAAAAACCTACGCTTTACCCTCAATTTTTTTTTACAGTGTCCGACAACAACTTTTGAAAACTTAATTTAAATTGTCTGTTAATCATGTTCTAATAATTTTAAAATTTTTCATATTTTTTCACAGCTAATCGATCTTTAAAAAATACTGATATGCATTTATAGAGAAAAATATATATTTATAGAAAAAAATTGATAATTAAAAATATCTATTAATTATAAAAAATATTAGAAAGATTGAAATTACTAGAATATAACTATTATATAATTTAAATATAATTTTAAAAATTATTACCAAATAATATAAATAATATAAAAATAAAATATAAATTTTTAAAAATATATAAAATAAATTATAAATTAGAGTAAACCTCAACAATAATTGTAATAAGTCTTCTTCTATAAACAAAGGCTGGCAGATTTTGTTTACAAGGGTAAGTGGCTCCTTGGCAGTTCACGGGTCAAGATTCTCGAGGAACGCTACGTTTTGGTGTGCGTACGGACAACGCAGATTGTAGGCAAATGAAATGATTAGTGGGGGCGGGGCCGCGGGGGGCAGTATATATATAAGGGACTGGTGTAGAGTTATGTCAATTCAGCGAGGAAGGGAAAGCAGAGATGTCGTATCTGCTGCCACACCTGCACTCGGGATGGGCTGTAGATCAGGCCATCCTGGCGGAGGAAGAGCGTCTCGTCGTCATCCGTTTTGGCCACGACTGGGACGAAACCTGCATGCAGGTACTTGTATTTGTGTTCTTCTTCCCTTACTTGCCAATTAATTGTGATTCCATAACTCTAAAAATATTTGTTACTCGGGAGAAAAACCTAGCCGTGTATTTGCGTTATATGATCTGGTCCTACATTGAAATTTCCCCAATTCCAGCCATAAGTTGAATCAAAACTATGAATTTGCGAATTTGGGGCTTGCTTACCAGTTAATCTCTTTGGGGGTTTTGTGCTCTCGAATAATCTATATGTAAGGGAGCTGCTTATGATTATTGGGTCAAACTTGATGGGTTCCGTGTCTGTATTGATGGCATCTGGAAATCCTAGCCATGAAAGGAGGCTGGCATAAGAGTTAAAATCTTCATATTTGCTTCCCACATATGGTTGTTGGTCAGGGAAATGTTCTGCTCGTATTTTTTATGATGCTACTTGCTGCTGGTATTTGTTTTATCCTTTGCTATCTCTTAGTCAGACCCGCATCTAGTGGAATGTCTTTATTTTTGCTCTGCCTTCTGGTTGATTTCATCTTTATGAAATTGCTTGCAACAGCAGGATATTGAAGGGAACATTTTATACAGTATGTTCCTGCTCAAGAGGGTCCTTTATGTGGGTTTCATTTTGTTTTGAAGAATCTTGCTTTAAACCCAAATAGAAAATGAAAGGTTTTGAGCCTAGCTGCGCTGGTGTTACTGCACAGCAAATTTCTTGCGCATATTCAACGTTATTATAGAGGCTGAAGGGATGCCACTGATGTTGAAGACTGCTAGGCTAACTATTCGAGGTGAAAAAAGAGGCAGTGGTAGATATAACCTCACTTGGGTTTTTGCATTTGGCATTATTAGATGGAGTGTAGTTATTGATTTTTTTTTTTTTTCAAATTTTATTAAATAGAGTATGGGGGCATCGCATAACATATGGAGGGCAATATTTTCCAAACTTTGGACAGAGCTCTTTAGTATAGTGAAAATCATCTAAAATAAGTTTCCCATTTATCAAAATGAGCTGTCTGAACTTTGGAAAACAGGGTTTTCCACCTTGTTTTTGTTGTACAAAATTCGGAGAAGAAAAAGAGAGAACTTTGTAGAATCAGGTGTCATCTTTGAGCTCCCGAAAGTTCTTGCTTGTAATTGAGCTACTCAGGACGGGTGTTTTATGCAGCTAACCCCAATTTAATTAGGATTGAGGCATTAGTTAGTTGATTGATTGATTGTTTATTTTAGCTTAAATCTCTCTCTCTTTTCATTTCATCCTCTTGTTCTCAAAAAGTTTGGTTTTCTTTAAACAAGATGTTGTAATACTATATGGAACATGAACATGTGGCACTGTGATGGATTTATGTAGGATGCTGGTTGTTGCGACTTGTCGTATGGCGCTGACAAGTTTGTTCACATGGGTTTCAGATGGATGAGGTGCTTGCTTCTGTTGCTGAGACCATGAAGAACTTTGCTGTGATATATCTTGTGGACATCACTGAAGTGCCTGATTTTAACACAATGTATGAGCTGTATGACCCGTCAACAGTGATGTTCTTTTTCAGAAACAAACACATAATGATTGATCTTGGCACCGGTAACAACAACAAGATCAATTGGGCTCTGAAGGACAAGCAAGAGTTCATTGACATTGTTGAAACAGTTTACCGAGGGGCAAGAAAGGGTCGCGGTCTGGTGATTGCTCCAAAAGACTACTCTACCAAGTATCGCTACTAAGTAATCTTGCTTGCGGTCGTGTTTGATTCCTGTCAGACTAATGATTCAGAAAGTGTTGAACTGAGATTGTGTTGTTACTTGCTGTAGTTATGGGGTTTTTATGTTCATTTGTTGCTAAATGATGTTTTTCCAGAAGCCGGTCCTCCTGACATATGGTTAAGCATACGTAGATCCCAACCTTTATCTATTGTTCCACCTTCTATCTTTAATCTCCATTTTGTTTTACTCTCACCTCTAACTTAATTATAATGTTTTATTTTTGTCCCTTCATAAATAGAAATCGTTATGGTGGATGGAAAAATGCCACATCAGGCCAAGATTGGGGAAAAACTACAATTTTCATCTTTGAGACCTTAGCTTCTGTTTTTAATGCTGAAGTTATTATTTCCCACAAAAAAATAACTCATTTCAAATTTTTCTATTTGACAAACGAGCCACCATCTTCACTCACTTCCTTTCTGCCATTCTCCCTTGGCATTCTGCCATTGTGGGTGTTGCACGACTAGTAGAGTTCCATGAATGAGTAAATGAGTAGTGGTTCCGACCTGCATAGTGCTGCGTTGCCATAAAAGCTTTGGATGACGAAATTGTTCAACAAATTTTAGAGTAATCAATAGTAGAATTAATTAGTTAAATTCAGTCCCATAAGATTGGGGAGATAGAGAAAAATCTATAATTAAACTGATGGGTTCGTTGCCCTACAGCCAGAGGGTCATCAAGCAGATCAAGCTGAAGACTTGCGAACTTGTCCTTCATTTTGGCAATTAAAAGATAATGTGAACTACAGACCTGGAAATTCAAGAGAGAATAATAATGCCAAACAGATGCTTGATGTATGTTCATCTCAAAGATTGAAGTTGAGCAATCACTGGAGGTCGCGAGTCGCCGAGTCATCCATCAATATCTTGTCTCTTATTGGAAAATGACCGTAGAGGAAGCAAGCTCAATGATGGAGAAACCGTGAAGGCCGATCCAACATAAAATTCAGACATGAGATCCATAGTTTGGCTTTGTCTCGAGACTATTTTCGGACTTGGTTTTGATGCGATCAAACCTTTGGAAGAAAGAAAATGAGTCGGATATAGGTATGCCGAAATTGAACTGTACTCCATAGTTTATGACTCCATTCAATCTAGCAGTATCTAATAAATTAATGCTGATATGTATCCATATTCGACTAAACCACCAATAGCTTCAACAAGAATTTGTCAAAGTAATCTTATACCCATGGTAAATATCCTCTGGTCATATTCTTTACAATTAACTAAACACCGTAGAGGAACTACTGTTCATTAAACAATACCAAAGCTACAATATTTTTATGGTGATTTTTCCCAACTAAGCCCCCGCTCGCCTAACTGCTTATGTTTCTTTCTGAAATCAATCGGCTATTCAACCTAAGGGTTTTCCTATTTTTCAATTTGCATTCCATTCTAATTTTTCCATGAGGCTTCGCCATCCTATAGCCGTCGTTGTCTGTTTTCGCTGCGGTGTCACCAGTTCCTAAGTCGTCAGCCGAACGTCTAATCAATTTGTTCATTGCCGAGTCATCAGATGCCATTAGTAGCCAAAATGAAAGGTCAATGGTGATGCCATGAGAGGCTCTT
Organism: Aquilaria yunnanensis; assembly: GCA_039654915.1. Classification (NCBI taxonomy): domain Eukaryota; kingdom Viridiplantae; phylum Streptophyta; class Magnoliopsida; order Malvales; family Thymelaeaceae; genus Aquilaria; species Aquilaria yunnanensis. The sequence goes on along the minus strand of CM077598.1, from coordinate 25,564,207 downwards.
GTTACTCCCGTCTTCCAACTTAGAATAATCGTTTCCTTTTTTGTTCATCTCTTTGAATCCCTTTGCTGCTGCAAGGAAACCCTACTTTTCGCTATATATCTCGTAAGTTTCTTGAGATTTCGTCTTTGCTTCTTCGTTAGACAATGAATCATATTGTTGTTAGAGTATAAGGTCGTTGTCATGACTCATTTCTTTGTACCCCTCGTCTCATTTGATTTGCCGTTTGCGTTTTTCATTCGAAATGCTCTTTGCCACTCTTTTTATCTCGCTTATTCCCTTGTTGCCAATTTTTCAGTGTTTTGAATATCTCTCTTAATCATTGTTGACTCAAATGCAACCAATGGATGGTGAATTGGTTGAATTCAAAAAATCACCGAAAATAAATTTTTAATCTCTTAAACAAAATTGCAATTCAATGAGTTTAAATAAACTTATTTTAATTAGAATATGACTACCACAATAATTTTAAATTTTGCTTTGAAAACCTGCTTTGAAGTGTTTTTGAAAACAAATAACTTCAACTAATGAATGAAGACAAATTACCAAGCAATAATCAAGCAAGGAGAATGAGAGAAGTTTGCATACAATGATTTTTATAGAGGTTCGGTCTCTCCTCTTGATAGCCTACTATTTTCCTCAAGTTCACCACTTGAGAGATTTCTTCTCCACTATAAATCACAATAGTACATATTCCTTTTATAGTTATCTTTACCATAATTATTCACTAGTTTTCCTAGAGGCTAACTAAAAACTTCACCAACATCATTTCTCTCATTAGTTTTCCTAGAGGTTAACTAGAAACCTCACCAACTCAATTTCATCAAATGGTGTTTACAAGGTTAAAAGGTATTAAGAACAATAGAAGCACTCAAAGTTAGATAAACAAATGATAGTTCAAACTCTTGGCAATTCTCAAACTCAAGTTTTTTGAAGATGAAATCTTTTTTCTAATTGCCAAGAGTTCTTTCCAAAGTATTTCTACATGTTTTTATACTCATTTTGGAGCTAAAGAGACGTTGAAATCCTACTGGAGATGTTTGGAAAAGGTTCTAAAGAACTGGTGACCGTTGCTCTGTTTTTTATACAAGAAAAGCTTCAGATTTTGTGTTAAGTTCTGGGTTTAACACGTTAAACTTGATTTTATCCTCCAACAGTAAAAATCAGCTAGAAACAGGTCATTAAATGCTCTATTGGTCTGTCTAGGTGGCGTCTTTTGATTCGTCTGAATGGTATTTCAAATTTTAGTTGAAATCGTGCCAGTCAAAGAATTTGAGCAGAAATTTTCAGATTTGCGATTAACAAGTTAAACTTAGAATTTAACACATTACCTAATATCTCAAAAATAGATAGCAGCTCCAGACTTCGAATTAAAACCTTTTAATGCATTAAAAATAAACTTGGGAGCTGGGTGAACTAAAGTGATAAAAAGACATATTAAACTATTTTTTAATGGATTAAACATGAAACAACTTAAAAAAACTTGTCATTTGGAAATCAAACTTGATTCAAATACCAACATATTTTTGATGACCTACTAACTTCTCTTTAAAAACAAGTTTTATCTTTAAATTTAAAACACATTTTTTTAAAATAACACTTGAAATACTTGAAAATCAAACACAGCATTAACAAATCTATTTTGATCTAATAAAATGAGATTAAACATACTAATACAATATACTTGTCATCATGAAAATTAAATATTTACTTGGAATAAATCCAACAATCATGTTTGGGTATGCAAAAATTTCTCAAAAGCTGTGAAAAAAAGAAGCAAACTTTGGTTTTAGGTATGGCATAACGGTGGAAAAGATTGCCACAATACAATAAGCATTCTCTTCCTTCATGATTTGTTATCATGCAGGTAGAACTGGAGAAAAAAAAGCACATGAAGAGAAGATTGACAATCACTTATAACTGATTTACTGGACATTTCAACAGCGTTTATGCATTGCCTTCTTGTTTGTTTCCCCTCATGTTCAAAATTTCATATCCTTTCGAGCCATAAGGGTAATATAGCTTGGCTGTATTCTCAAACAACCAAATGTAATGATGTTGTTCTTTCCATGGGTGAGTAATCGATTAATTCAGTTTGAAACTAATACAAATATAATGATTATATCGATTTTTGATTTTTACATAATATATCCAAATTACTTGAATTATATTTCCATTTATTTGAGTCATCTTTCTAAGACCTATACACACATTAAATGAAAAAAAAAAAAGATAATTATTCAAAATTTTACCTCTCTTACTCAAAATTAAAGAAAAAGGTAAACAACATTGTTGGATTTGTTCCTCTCATAACTTATGTTTATTTAATTTTGATGATAACAAAACATATTTGTTTTTTGTGTTTCAAGGTTTTATTTAAAGATTTATACTTTGGTTAGTCATTCATAAAGTCTTGATCCTTGTTAGAAAAATTGTTTTCTCAAGTATATATCAAGTATTTTTAATGATTCAAGCATTACTTGTGAATGAAGAAATCTCCTTGGCAAAAACCTTTTTGAAATTTGGAAGTCTGGAAGCAAGAAAATCCTGGAACTACAGTTTCAACAGGGTGAAATATTTTTAACGTGTTGAAACTAGAGTCCGTTTTCGAACCCGAGAGGATTTTACTTCTGGACAAGAAAATCATTCGAGTAAAATATTTTCAACATGTTGAAACTAGAGTCAGTTTTCGAACATGAGAGGATTTTACTTTTGGACAAGAAAATCATTCGAGTGAAAATCTTTCAACGTGTTGAAACTGGAGCCAATTTTCGAACCCGAGAGAACTTTCATTCTGGACAAAAGTTTCATTCGAATAGAAAATTTTCAACCGGGTGAAACATGGTTTCCAGACCTGCCCTCGAGTTTCCGGTTCGACAAAATCTTTGAAAATTAATTATAAATTCATGCGACATCAGATTTCCACGTATATAAAGTGTTGACAGCTCATTAATTACAAATATAGCCGTTGGAGGTCAAACCTTGAATTTCATTATCAGACAAAATTTTCAACCGAGTGAAAATATTTCACCCGGGTGAAACTGGGCGACAGACGCGATTTTCTGTCAAATTAACAACAACGTTCACCAGATTTCAATGGGTCTTTTTCTGATCATTCCAACAGTCTTCAACGTCTCTTGTGCATCCATTGGAGTATAAAAACATCAAGAATCATCAAGGAAAACCCTCTTGGCAACTAGAAGAGAAAATCCTTTATCAAAGAGCTTGAACTAGAAAAATTGCCAAGAACTTGTGCTTGTGCTTTCATTGGCTTATTTAGTATTGAGTGCTTCCTAAATTCTTACCACCTTGTAACTACGAAATTATTGAGCTTGCCTTGAGTGGTTGAGTGATTTCCTTATAAGGGAAAGGGAGTTAGATAGGTTTCTAGTTAGCCTTTGGCAAAATTAGTGAGAGGTGAAGGTAGAAGGAACTACCAAATGGTTGTGTGCCCTTATAGGCTATTGTGTATTTTTGTGTTTCATAGTCTAGAAGAAAACTCTCAAGTGGTGAACTTGAAGAGAGAAGTAGGCTCTCAAGTGGAGAGTTCGAATCTCTATAAAAAAAATTTTTGTACAAGCTTCTCCTTCTCTTTACATACTTGAGCTTTAGTTTGTGTTTTATACAACCTATTTTGATTAAACTTGTTTGTTTTCAAAACTGCTTCAAATGTAGCTTCCAAAGCAAAATTTAGGTGGATTGTGGTAGTCATTTTTTGGTCAAAATAGAGTTAATCATTGTTCTTTAAATTCAATTTGAGTTTGAGGGTTCAAGAACTTATTTGTGATTTGTTTTGGAATATAACCAATTCACCCCCCTCTTGGTTGCACTTGGGTCAACAAACATGTAGTCAAATATTAGTAGGAAATAACTCTATATATGTGGTGTCAATATGGGTAATGGTAAAATATTTATTATTATTTGGTCTATTTGGTTTCTCTAATTTCAAGTATATGATCGATCTAATAACTGAACATGAAATTCGATTTTGGCCCAACCTAATTAAACTAAAAAAACAACTGAACCATTTTATCAAAATGTAATCAGTATTTTCCGATTTTATCCAAATAATGCTCACCCTTAATTCTTCTTATGCTCATAAACAACTCTCATGTATTCATTTGGCTTGCTTAGATACATGAAATGAGAAATTTGCCCTTTTGGTTGTGTTGCTGACATTAACTGTCATTATTTTATTCAGAGAATAGAGTGTAATCACTTCAAAGTGAATAAAGTGATGGTAAATGAAAGCAATTTATGCCTTGAATAAAGTGATGGTAAATGAGAGCAATTTATGCTGTAGACGTTGTACCATCACTTTGAATTTATCTGGCTGCAAAGCACAGGCTATAAATCCTAGTTGGGATTCTGAAAGAAAAGGTACAAATCTACTAACATGGTATGAGCTTTGTTATTGCACCATTCCCATCCTAACTGACGCTTTTCTTATTGCCAAGTGTTGTGATCATCTTCTTGTCTCCCCCCTGCTTCGAATAGCCTCTATAAGCTCAACAAGTATCATTCCAATAAGAAACCATGTAACCCCAGCCAGTGCAACCTGCAGCCAAGAGCTGTTGACTACGGCCAAGGCGAAAGAACCATACGCATGTTCTTTTATGTCCCCCACGACTCCATCACCAACTTGCGAATGAACCGTGACTGCAGCAGCCGTGGCTGTACCCATAGGTATGAACCATTGCAGAGGGTTTCTCTCGTTTCTTCCACTCACATTGTTAACTTGGTCATCCCTTGGCTGCGCTTGCTTGGCTTGCGAGGGCTGGACTGCTTCTTTGGCGCTGGAGATCCCATTAACTGATGCGGGAAGACTCAGCCGCGATGGCATCCAGTACTCATCGTGATGAAGATAATTTGAAGTTTTGCCGTTGAGTGATCTTGTTGTCTTGCTTCCCTGTTTCCGGGCTGCGGCCACTTCACGGAGCTTGTTCATATGCTGCTCTGTAGCTTGCGCTTGCTTCTGGTTCATGTGCTTGCGGGCCAGCTTCTTACTAGAAGCTGCATTTAGCGGCTGCCAATACAACCAGTTTGAGATTGCTTGGATTGCTTGAACTGCCGCCATTACTGCTTCCCTGTGTTGATCTGTCCCCTGAATGAAACAGCGAGCACTAGGAAGAGTTGGGAAACAAAAGCGATTGGCTATGCAGCCATCTTAATTTTGGATACGAATAGTAGCTGTGCCAGAAGGATGGGTCACGTTTACCTTGTAATTATCTGTAAAAGCTTTGTCCTTGGCATTGGCAACTCTTGCCTGAAACTTCTTGATGTCGACAAATACGTTGGAGACTCGAGCACCCACAGAATTGCCTCCGCCGACTCTAACATTCCCGCGGGGCTGCTTCGACATCAGAAATTCCAAGGCCGCAAGGTCCGATCTGTCCACGACCCTAAAATTAAATTCGGTTCAGTTGCATAGGAATTTTAAGTCGAAATAAAAACAAAGATCCATAATAGTATCCATTAAAGGTGACACGTAAACGCTGGATTTTCAGAGGGCTCACGAAATGCAATCAACAGGGCAAGTTTCAATGGCAGCTTGGATCTTGTGCTCTGGATCAGCCCACTGAGCCACAACTCGGGCTCTTCCATAAACGGCTTCAATAGCAAACGTCTTTTCAGCGAACAGGGCACATTTCAGGCAACCAACACACTTCACTTCGTCCACGAAAACTGCTCTCTGCTCGCTCTCCGGCCCCAGCCAAACCGAGTATAAGGGCTTTCCTGTGTATCCCCTGAGTTCAGCTATCTTGGACTGCTCCTGCAAGCGCATAAGCCACTCTACATCAAGGCCCTTTTTGGCTCACAGAACTACTCATTCTAACATGCAACGAAATACTGGATGACTGACCTTGTCATAGGCCAAACGTGAGGATGGATCAGAAAGAACAGAGTAAGCTTCGTTGAGTATTATGGCCATGTCGTGTCCGGCCGGCCCGGCGATGTCCGGGTGGCAGTGCTTCTGAAGGGCACGGTAGGCGGATTTGATATCGGTTTGGTTGGAAGAGCTTTCAACACCCAGAAGGTCGTAGAGATTGTGGTCTGCGATTTGTGAGCATCTTGAAGAAATGGAAGCTTTACAGTTGAAACTGAAAGAGTGGAAGCTCGTGGAAGCTGGTGGGGTGCTAAAAATGGTGGTGGATTTAGGGGTTAGGCTCTTGGTTATGATTGAAGGTGTACTGGGTGCGTACAGAGGTAAAAATGTTCCAGACATTCTTTTTGATTTTTCCACCGGAAGTGCAACGGAGTTAGAGATCGATCTTCTGGGTTCTTATGAAGATTGTGGAAAGACACTTGTGCGGCCAACAGAGACAGGTGCAAGATATTTGTATCTTTTGTTCTCTCTTTAATTTCCTTGCAATGGCGTGGGTAAATATGTTACGACACTAGCCTACAAAATAAAATGGACCCACAGACTTGGCCCTGTTAAGGAAACTTGATTGGGCACACTCAACAAATCTGGGAGAATGATCTATTTTATTAAGAGATGACTTGGCTATTATATAGCCTTACATGAGGTAATAGAAGGAAGCAACTAAACGTGCAGAAGAAACAGAAAAAACAACTTCTCCTAATTCATAGAAATTTATTGAGATTGAGAGATATCCAAATCAGTAAGGATAGGATCCTAAAGCTACTATGAATCCTAACTCCCATCATTTTCCCTCCCTTAAACTTACTGCAGATTGCAGTCAGTTTATATTGGGAACTTCACAAACACCCAGCAGCTTCCTTATCTTTAGAAACTTATCGAGCTTCAATGGTTTAGTCATTATATCAGCAATCTGATCTTGTGTACCACAGTGAACCAGCTCCACAACACCCTCCTTAGTAAGGTCACGTAGAAAATGAAATCGGACATCCATGTGCTTGCTGCGTCCGTGCATTACTGGATTTTTTGACAGTTTAATTGTGGAACTATTATCACAGAAGACAGTAGTGCAGTCACCTTGTGAATGACAGGGCTTCTCCAAGATCTTTCTTATCCATACAGCTTGGCACGCACAAGATACAGCAGCTACATACTCCGCTTCAGTCGTTGAGAGAGCCACAATAGACTGCTTCTTAGATGACCAAGATACAACACCCGAACTCATCATGAACACATACCCCGAGGTGCTTTTTCTATCCTCCATATCACCGGCATAGTCGCTATCATTAAAAACAACTAGTTCTTCGGTCCCTCCCTTCTTATAGAAGATCCATCGGTTTGTTGTACCCTTTCAGATATCTTAACACTTTCTTTGCAGCCTGTAAGTGAAGCTTTGTTGGCTGCGCTGCATATCTACTAATTAAGCTCACCACAAACATTAAATCGGGTCTGGTGGTTGTAAGATACATGAGGCACCCCACCAGTTGTTTGTAAAATGTGATGTCAACTTTCTCTCCGTCTTCATTCTTCATGAGTTTAAAACCAGGAACCATTGGATTTTGAACAGGATTGCTATTTTCCATTCCGAACCTCTTTAATACGTCCAAGGCATATTTCTTTTGGCTCATATAGATTCCTGCACCACACTGTAAAATTTCAATTCCTTGGAAGTACCTCATTCTTCCTAAGTCGGTCATGTCAAATTCACGCAACATTGAGCTTTTGAATTCTTCGAACATGGCTTCATTATTCCCGGTAAAGATTAAATCATCAACATATAAGCTAACAATTAAAACTTTACCTCCTTTGCTTGTTTTGACGAACAATGTATGCTCATCATAGCACTTCTCGAACCCTTCAGTCAAGAAATGAGCTTCGATACGACTGAACCAAGCTCTTGGGGCTTGTTTCAATCCATACAAAGCCTTCTTCAGCTTGTAGACTTTGCATGGATACTCTAGCAGCTCATAGCCTTTTGGTTGTTCAACGTACACTTTTTCACTAAGCTCTCCATGCAAGAATGCCGATTTTACGTCAAGTTGGAAGATTGACCAACCTTTTTGAGTTGTCAAGGCAACAATCAACCGAACAGTATCCATTCTTGCTACAGGAGCAAAGACTTCCATGTAATCTATTCCATGTTGTTGGGTATACCCTTTTGCCATGAGACGTGCTTTATATTTATCAACCTCTCCTTGCTCATTTACCTTCGTCTTGTAAACCCATTTGAGACCTATCTTCTTTGCTCCTTTAGGTAGATCGGTTAACACCCAAGTTTCATTTTTTTTTATTGACTGCATCTCTGAGTCCATTGCATCCTTCCATTTAGTAGACTTCGCAGCTTCTTCATATTAGAGAGGATCAGTGGCAGCTGAAAATAAAACCAGATTGGCTTCATTTTCTTCTTCAGACAAATCTTTTCCTGCTACATAATCTTCCATCCAAACTGGCTGCCTTCGAACTCTTCTTTCTCGTACCATATTCGGAGACGCTGCTTCATCTTCAATCTCAATTTCACCTTCATCATTTGTCGCAGCCTCATCTTCATCACTCGCAGCGGCCTCTTCTCCATCGTCTCCCCATTCAAGCGTGGCTGTCACTTGTTGCTCATAGCTTTTGTCCCATTCCCAAGACTTGTTTTCTTCAAAAACTACATCTTTGTTGGTGACAATCTTCTTAGCTAGTGGATCATAAAGCCTATACGCTTTAGACTCCTCACTTACTCCTAACAACACACAAGGAGTGCTCTTAACCTCTAACTTGGTTCTTTTGACATCTGGTACGTGAGCATGGGCAACACAACCGAACATGCGGAAGTGTGAAACTGAAGGTTTTTCTCCACTCTAGGCCTCTTCTGGAGTCACGTTCTTTATCGCCAACATCGGACTTCGGTTCAAAATGTACACGGCCTACTCCACTGCTTCTGGCCAGAAGGTTTTTGGCACTTTCTTTTCTGAGAGCATGCTTCGAACTAAATTCATGATAGTCTGATTCTTTCTCTTGGACACTCCGTTCTGTTGTGGGGTGTAGGCTGTAGTCAGCTGCCTCTTGATTCCATTTTCTTTGCAAAACTCATTGAAAGAGTGTGAAGTAAATTCACCCCCATGATCAGTGCGTAAGCATTTGATATAAGTACCCGTTTCTTTTTCAACGTAACTTTTAAAAATCTTGAAAGTAGACAATGCTTCAGCTTTTTCAACCAAGAAGTAAACCCATGCTTTCCTACTAAAATCATCAATAAAGCAAATTAAGTACCTTTTCTGACCATTCGAAGCAGGTGAAATAGGATCACATATATCAGCATGGATCAACTGAAGCTTCTGTGTTGCTCTCCAAGAACTTTTTTTTGGAATCGGATCTCGATGTTGTTTTCCGATGAAGCAGTCAATACAGACAGTTGTCGAAGCCTCCAGTTGAGGTAGTCCAAGCACCATTTTTTTTTATTAAAGGGTTTTTAACCCTTTATGACTTAAGTGCCCATATCTGCGATGCCAAAGATGTGGCACGTCTTCTGACGTTGTGTGAAAGTATACCTGTTTGCTTGGTTGTAATGTGGCCATCAAGATGAACATTCTGTTGATAAACATTGCTGTTTGAATAATGAGTCCTTTCTTGGGATGATAGATCTTGCAGAAGCCATGTTCAAAGAGAATTGTGAAGCCTTTTTCTTGTAGTTGCCCGATACTCAGCAAATTGTTTTTCAAGTCTGGTACAAAATATACATCAGTTACCACATGACTGAGCCCATTCACCTTCAGCCTTACATCTCCTTTTCCCATCACCTCCATCTTTGAGTTATTCCCAAGTTTTACATCCTACCTATAGCTCTCATTGAGATTGCAAAAGAGAGTTTTATTCCCACACATGTGATTGCTACATCCGGAGTCAAAAAACCACATGTCCTTTGTTTTGTTTAACTCTACCTGGGCCATTAACAACATTTCTTCTTCTCCAAACTCAGCATAATTTGCCTCTTTATCCCAACTTGGACATTCATACTGAAAATGACCAAGTTTGTGACATTTGTAGCATTCCATCAGAGCTTTGTTGAATGATTGACGCCCTCTACTTCTTCCTCTCCCTCGAAAGGTAGCTCGACCACGACCTCTGCCTCCTACTCTTTCTTCATAAGTCACTTTCAGCGCCTGTTCCTCTCCATTATGCCTGTGGAACTTCTGCTCGTGAACAACTAACGAACTTTGTAGTTCGTCAATGGATAAGCTATCAATGTCTTTTGATTCTTCAATGGAGCAAACAACGTAGTTGAATTTGTCGGTCAGAGAGCGCAATATTTTCTCCACTATTGTGACATCTTTCATCACTTCTCCTTGGATTCTCATTTTGTTTGCTACTGCCATCACCCTGGAGAAATACTCAAAAACGCCTTCTCCAGACTTCATCTCCAGCGTTTCAAACTCTTTGCAAAGAGCTTGGAGAACAGATCGCTTTACTCTCTCATTGCCCGCGTACTTCCTTTTCATGGAGTCCCGAATTTGCTTAGATGTATCCTTCTGAAGAATGGTTCGGTCGATGGCCTGGAACAAATAATTTTTCACCTTCAGATCTTTCAACTTTGCTTCATCCAATCGCTTTTGCTGTGCCTCTGTCAACGGTGGCGCTCCATCCTCGGGCTCAATGTAACCGGTCTCCACAAGACTCCAGTACTCTTTAGATCTCAAGAAGTTCTCCATCAGCATACTCCAATGGTCGTAATGGCCATCGAAGCGGGGAATGACTGGTTGCACAAAGCTCCCTTCTGATGCCGTTTTCTTGCTGCTGTAAAACGAAGACTGCTGCTTTGTTTTTCACAAGCCTAGTGGGGGCTCTGATACCAAAATTGTTAAGGAAACTTGATTGGGCACACTCAACAAATTTGGGAGAATGATCTATTTTATTAAGAGATGACTTGGCTATTATATAGCCTTACATGAGGTAATAGAATGAAGCAACTAAACGTGCAGCAGAAACAGAAAAAACAACTTCTCCTAATTCATAGGGATTTATTGAGATTGAGAGATATCCAAATCAGTAAGGATAGGATCCTAAAACTACTATGAATCCTAACTCCCTTTAGGCCCATTATAAATTTATAATAGAGTTTTAATTTTAAATAAAAATATGACTTCAATACTTAAAAAAAAAAGAATATTACTTCAAATTTTTATTTACAGATTAGGTAGTTATTATGTATGAACTGAAGGCCGTAGTTCGCGGCGGGGATTTTTTTTGAAGGGATTGTGCTAATATGGATACAGACAGAACCATAAAAATAATATTTACATCATTAGTTAAGAAAGTTTGATCATTATACAAGAGGGCACATGTTTATGCAGAAGAGGTTAAAAAAGAATTGATTTCTCACGTATCGGCTACCTTGTTTTTATGCGAGGATGCTTTGCCACTGATTGGTGAATATAGCAAGCTATAAATATTCCAAAAGTGTTGTACCCGTGTGCAAGTTTTTTTTTTTTTTGGGTTTTTCGATGTATTCTCACTAACAGTTGATGAGCTAATCTTTCAAGGTACTATCAGGTAAATATGATACTTTTTATTTACAACCGTTAGAAATTGAATATTCATGTTCAGATAAAATTCGCTTTAATTTTGAAGATTTGATTTGTTTCACCATTTATTTATAAAACAACACAGTAAGTGATCAATTCCCCATTCCTACGTAAAGATGTTACACACACAAAATTTTGATATTAATTTTTTATTATTAAGTATAGTTTGAAACCATTTAGATTTAAATAGGTTTCATACATAATTCTAAAGACAATCATAATTTGATATCTCATTAACATGAGAGATTTTACAAGATTATGTTTATGTAAGTATCTTATGCGTTTGTATAATTTTTTTGTGAAAGACGCATATTCGAAATACTCCAATTTACTCCTTGTCGCGTACATCACTAAACGAGCCCCGTAGCCTCTTAGTGACGCCTTAGTGACGCCGCCCACCTCGACGTCTCATAAAACGACATCGGTGGATCACTGTGAGAACCAACACGGATTGAGCGACCAAAATTACCAGGCTCTTTGTCGAGATTTGCTTCCAAGTTAAGAAACGGATAATACAGTTACCATTAAGTAGATAAGTAGTCACTTATGTAATTATCTCCTAGTTTCCCTAGTTTATCTCCTAGTTACTTATCCTATTGAAACTCATCTTTGTACCATTATTTATGTACGTGAATGACAATGAGAAAGCAAGCTTTGAACAGCATTCACTCTATTTTCTTCATGGTATCAGAGCCGAACCTGGCTTTCCTAAATTACAAATAGAAGCGTGGGTTAAGCTTCAACCAAAGAATGACAAGTAACGACGTCCAGGATGGAGGGGTAGCCACCAGCAGCCAATGGAAAAGCATAGATGCCATGTCGCCATACTACATACACGCCTCGGACAGCCCTGGGCAAATCTATGTCAGTGAACTCCTCAACGATGGAAACTACGGGGAATGGGTGAATGACATGAGCAATGCCCTATTCGCCAAGAACAAGGCAGGCTTCATTGACGGGACAATCCCAAGGCCACCATTAAACTCGCCAGACCTAAGCCACTGGATGCGCTGCGACGCCATGGTCAAAGGGTGGTTGAAGAGTTCAATGGATAAGGAAGTTCGAAGCAGCGTGCGGTATGCAAAGACTGCCCAAGAGATCTGGCAAGACCTTGAAGAAAGATTTGGGAAAGGGAATGCGCCAAGAGCCTATGAGCTGAGGCGTGCCATAGCCCTCCTAAGGCAAAAGAAGCTTTCAGTTTTGGCCTACTACACAAAGTTAAAAGGTTTATGGGATGAAGCGCAGTCCATTTCGCCTTGGCCAAAGTGCACCTGTGAGGGTTGTACATGCGATGTTCAGAAGCAGCTGACAGAGATGAGAGGCAAAGAGTAGTTATATGACTTCCTCATGGGCTTGGACGACACGTTCAGCACTGTCAAGACACAAATTCTCAGCACAAAGCCCATCATTGGCCTTGGCAGCGCTTACCACTTGGTCGCACAGGATGAGCAGCAAAGGCAAGTCTCTGCGGCATTCAAACCAGCGACAGAAGCAGCAGCCTTCCAGGCACAAGGGAGCCGTGATGCTAAAGTGGTGAAAGACCAGAAGGCCGAGAGGAAGGACAAGCCAAGGTGTGACCACTGCCACAAGTTGGGACACTTGGAGGAAGAATGCTTCGAAATAATAGGCTACCCGCCATGATGGAACAAGGGAAAACGCGACAAGAAAAGTGGAGCATGGACTAATAAAAGGGATGGTCCAAAGGCGGCTCAAGTCGACATGAGCAGCAGCCCCATACCAGGTCTGACGCAGGCCCAATACAATCGCCTACTACAGTGTCTTGGCCAAGAGGGTGAGACGCCAAAGGCAGAAGGACACACAGCACCAGTAGTCAACATGGCTGGTAAGATAAATTTCACAAAACCATGGGTAATTGATTCCGGTGCAACTGAGCATATTACGTGCAATGGTGAAGCACTCCAAGCAAAACAAGAAGAAAAGGAACAGAGACCAGTGAGAATACCAACTGGAGAAAGCGTGCCAGTCAAGGGAACAGGAAAACTATACTTGCCAAATGGAATAAAAGTTGATCATGTCTTGAATATTCCTGATTTTAAGTGCAACCTTCTTTCAGTTAGCAAATTAACAAAAGAGCTAAACTGTGCATTAACTTTTGTGGCCGACCTTTGTGTGATGCAGGACTTACCTACGAGGAACCTGATTGGAGTGGGTAGGCAATGCGATGGGCTATATCTCCTTGAGCCAGTGCAAGGTAGAGGTGTGGCAATGACAGTAACCAAGACAGATGACATGGAGGTATGGCATCAAAGGCTGGGTCACGCATCAGAAAGGAAACTCAAGATGATGGAGTCAAACTTTAAACAAGTTAGAGGTAGTAAGCTCAAGCATTGTGATTCTTGTATTCGGGCTAAGCAGACTAGACTGCCTTTTCCTAAAGCCGAAATAAAAAGTGCTGCATGTTTCGACTTAATACATTGCGACATATGGGGAGGCTATAAGGCAGCGTCTTTATCAGGGGCACACTATTTTCTCACCATAGTTGATGATTTCAGTCGAGGAGTTTGGGTTTATCTAATGAAGCACAAATCCGAAGTAAGCCATTATTTGCCTGTGTTCTTAAAAATGGTAGAGACACAATTCGAAAGAAGAGTGAAGCAAATAAGAGTAGACAATGGCATGGAGTTTCGATCACATTTCATGCAAAGGCTATACGATGAGCAAGGCATAATCTTACAAACCACATGCGTCTATACTCCTCAACAGAATGGCATAGTTAAGCGGAAACATAGACATATATTGGAGATTGCACGTGCACTGAGGTTTCATGCTAGTCTACCAATAGATTTCTGGGGAGAATGCGTGCTCACGGCAGTCTACATAATAAACAGATTACCATCCACGGCGATCGACAACAAAACACCCCATGAAATTTTACTGGGAAGGAAACCGAACTACACTCATTTGAAAACCTTTGGATGTCTTGCGTATGCTCACGAGAAAAGAAGAGAGGACAAATTTAGCGAAAGGGGGAGACCCTATGTCTTCATTGGATATCCCAACGGACAAAAGGGATATAAGCTCTATGACTTAAAAAGTGGAGAAGTTCACACATCAAGAGATGTTGTGTTCTTGGAGAATGAGTTCCCTTATAAGAAGCAGGAAGACGACACAGTGAACCAGGAGGAAATAAGGCAAGAGATGAAAATGTCCTATGATCAAGATCAAGAATATGAAAGGTGCCCACAAGAAGGTGAAGGGCACGAAGCTCCCCAAAGGGAAGCAATTCTTGAGGCGAACACAGAAGAAGACGCCTCAGCGTGTGACAATAGGACAGAGATCGAGACAAGACGCAGTCAGCGAATCAAACAGCCCTCGAAGCATCTTGAAGGATATGAAGTTGACTTGCCACCCTCCATCAAGCAGTCGCAACAGTCTACCCCTCCGACAGGTAACTCAGTGGTATATCCTCTCTCACACTTTGTTGGTTATGATAAGTTTTCACGTTCACATAAAGCTTTTTTGTCGGCCATCACTATAGACGATGAGCCAAAGACGTTTTCTCAGGCAGTAAAGGATGAACGTTGGAGAGAAGCCATGCGAAAGGAGATAGAAGCACTGGAGAAAAATGAAACATGGACTCTTGAACGTTTGCCACCAGGAAAGAAAGCAGTGGACTCTAAATGGGTTTACAAAATCAAGTTCAAGCCAAACGGTGAGGTAGAACGCTACAAAGCGCGCCTCGTTGCCAAAGGATTCACACAGATTGAAGGCATTGATTTCCATGAAACGTATGCACCAGTCGCGAAACTCGTCACTGTTCGAACCTTATTGGCGGTAGCAGCTAAGAGAAACTGGAAAGTCCACCAACTTGACGTAAACAACGCCTTCCTTCATGGCGATTTAGAGGAAGAAGTTTACATGCGGGTTCCCCAAGGGTTTGCAAGGAAGGAAGAGACGAGAGTATGTCGTTTGAGAAAATCATTATATGGACTCAGACAAGCGTCGAGGAACTGGTACCGAAAATTCACGGAGGCACTGACTGAGCTAGGCTTCCAACAATCAAGAGCAGACCACTCCTTGTTCATACACAAAAGAGGTGAGAATTTCGCTGTCGCATTAATATATGTGGACGATGTGATCTTGGCAGGGAATGATAGCAAGA
Source organism: Aquilaria yunnanensis (assembly GCA_039654915.1). Taxonomy (NCBI): domain Eukaryota; kingdom Viridiplantae; phylum Streptophyta; class Magnoliopsida; order Malvales; family Thymelaeaceae; genus Aquilaria; species Aquilaria yunnanensis. The sequence goes on along the minus strand of CM077598.1, from coordinate 25,548,639 downwards.
AAATGGAAGAAGTGAGGAAGCACTTGAATGAGAGATTCAGCATAAAGGACTTGGGAGACTTGAAATATTTTCTGGGCATAGAAGTAGCACGGTCGGAGCAGGGCATTGTCCTTAGCCAACGTAAATATACGTTGGACATCCTGAAGGAAGCTCGGATGGAGGCTTGCCGTCCCAGTGCATTTCCTATGGAACAAAACTGCAAGTTTAAACCTGATGACGGTGGAGAACTTGTCGATGCAGCAAGGTACCGGAGGTTAATTGGGCGACTACTGTATCTAACAGTTACGAGACCAGACATAGTATTTGCGGTGAATGTCCTGAGTCAATTCGTAGCAGCACCACGGCGAGCGTACATGGACGCAGCAGAAAGAGTCCTAAGGTACCTAAAGTCAGCTCCTGGACAAGGTATTCTGTTAACAGCCTATGGTGATTTAAAACTTGAAGCGTATAGCAATGCCGACTGGGGAGGTTGTCAGGCAACGCGAAGATCTTGCACGGGGTACCTCATTACGCTAGGTGGATCACCAATTTCATGGAAGACTAAGAAGCAAACTGTTGTAGCAAAATCATCAGCCGAGGCAGAATACAAGGCGATGGCCACAACAGTTAGTGAGATATTATGGCTGCGATGGTTAATGAAGGAGCTACATGCATCACAGGAAGGGCCAACCACATTATTTTGTGACAACCAAGCAGCTTTACACATAACAATGAATCCAGTATTTCATGAAAGGACGAAGCATGTGGAAATGGATTGTTACTTTGTTAGAGAACGAGTACAATCGCAAGAAATACAGCCGATGAAAATATGGACCAAAGCACAGATTGCTGACTTGTTTACCAAGGCATTAGGCAAGAATGCTTTTGAAATGTTATTGAGCAAGTTGGGCATGATAAACTTACATGCGCCAACTTGAGGGGGAGTGAAGAAACGGATAATACAGTTACCATTAAGTAGATAAGTAGTCACTTATGTAATTATCTCCTAGTTTCCCTAGTTTATCTCCTAGTTACTTATCCTATTGAAACTCATCTTTGTACCATTATTTATGTACGTGAATGACAATGAGAAAGCAAGCTTTAAATAGCATTCACTCTCTTTTCTTCAGTGAGTTTGTTGCATTGGAGAAGGAAAGACAGCCCTTGGGTCCAGATCCGGTGCTCGAATCCGGCACATCTTGTTGCGTTTCTAACAGACTTGTGCAGCTGATATATCTGGGTATGAGGATGAACTTCCCATCAATTCATGAAGTGGAGTATATGAATTGGAAGATGACATTTTGGGATTCTGGGGGCAGGTGGAGTGTTGGAAGGACGGAGGAGATGGTGATAGATGGAGGACGGTGATATTTCTTGTAACATAACAAATCCTAGTTATGAGCTTTCAGTTTTATCTCTATTTTCCAGACTTTGAGCGAACCAGTACGCCGGTTTAGGTGGAATTAAAAAGTTGAAGAACCCCCTATGTAAGAAACTAAAAATAATCTGTAAATAAAATCCCATTCAAATTTCAAGTACTGGAAGATGGAAAGGAAAACGAGAAAAATAATATTCAAGAAATCCGAAAATAGCACGACGACTGACGAAATTGACTGAATAGAAACACAATATTCTCCCGTTACTTTGGACAGGAGCGCTTTGCAGCAGATTAGTCTCGGCGGATCCAGCTTGAATCGGAGGAAGCCATGGCGAGACAAGCAACGAAACTCATCAGCTCTCTTTCGTCCAAGATCTTACCCTGCAGCAGCACCTCTTCCTCGTTTATTTCCTCTTCTAATGCTTTGACCCAGTCTCGGTCTTTCGCTGCGGCTCCGGCGCCTCCTGCCGCTGTGTTCGTCGACAAGAACACTCGCGTGCTTTGCCAAGGGATCACCGGAAAAAATGGAACCTTTCACACAGGGCAAGCTATTGAATATGGCACCAATATGGTACCTTCACGATCATATGTTTCGTTTTTCCCTCCTCGTCAGATTCCTAATGCGTTTCGGTGACCTGTCTTTCATACGATTTATTAATTGTCATTTCTTGCGCATTCGCTTTCTTTTTTTCTTTTGAAATTTCTTGCTCGGTTTTTTGTCCTATGAGCTTGATCTCTCTAGCCTTGGTTGGTTGGTTTGACATGGATGATAGGTGACTCTTTGTGTTTCTGTTTGATCCCAAGTGGTGGCCGAATACAGTAGTCAAATGTCAATCGAAAATACAAATTGACAGATATGAACTTACATTTGTTTGATCAATTTATTGGGTTGAATTCCTAAGTTCAATTTTCTTGTTTGCAAATGGTGAAGAAGTCATTTTGCTACTGATTTTTGTTACTTGTGCATGGGCAGAAGGTCTGCATCTTCTAACATGCTGTCCAATTTTTGTATGCTATGGAGTGCCTGCTTCACTCTGTTGGCCTTCTGGAAACAGCTATCCATTCCCTTACAATCAAGTTCTTTCCCTTCTTGTGTTTGGTCCCTTTGTCAATAGGTTGGTGGAGTCACGCCAAAGAAAGGTGGGACGGAGCACTTGGGACTTCCCATTTTCAACTCTGTTGCTGAAGCAAAGGCTGAAACCAAGGCTAATGCATCAGTCATTTATGTCCCTCCACCATTTGCTGCAGCTGCTATTATGGAGTCTATGGAGGCCGAATTGGATCTTGTTGTGTGCATCACTGAAGGAATTCCTCAAAATGATATGGTAGTCGAACATTTGTTTGCTTTTTCTTATCTAAGGGGGGCATGCCATTGTTTTCTAACCATAACTCTTGCTGTTCTGAAAAGCAGTAGAATAAGCAAATTTCAGATAGTTTGCTGGCAATAGATTACAACAGAACCCGCTATATATGCAAGAATTGGTTGTGTTTTATTGGATGAATGGTTATGTCAACTTTCAGCAAAGGAATCAGCCAGATAGAAGATTTTTATGCGTCCTTATGCATGCATGTTTATTACCTTTTAGGGAAATCTCTTGCAATATGGTAGTTTGCCTGTAATTTAGTCCAATTTTTTATAGGCAAGGTCATTTTCGATGTTTTGAGCATGATGAATGGTTTGATGCCAGGTACGTGTAAAGGCTGCTCTTAACCAACAATAAAAAACAAAGCTAATAGGTCCAAACTGCCCTGGTATCATAAAACCTGGAGAATGCAAGATTGGAATTATGCCTGGATATATTCATAAGCCAGGGCGTATTGGAATTGTCTCTAGATCGGGCACATTGACATATGAAGCAGTGAGATACTTTTCCTTTTCCTTTTCGTTTAGCTGAATGTAGATTTTAAGTTGCTCAAGTATCTTATTTCAGGCAATGTTTATGGCAAGCAACTACTGAATGTCATTGTAACCATATACTGTAATCCTTTTATGTTGATACTGCCATTGGCTTGTATTTTATGACTTTCCACCATGGCAATGACACTAATGTGGTAATGGATCTTGACCTTAACCGAGATTGACCCACTGTTCACAGTCTACATTGTAATTACCTCATCATGGTTATGATGAAAGACATTGCCCGTCATAAGCCAAAATCTTTAGTCTATTTGGATTCTAAACTTACATATTGGTAGCACTTTAATTATGAAGAACCTTTTCTTTTCTTGGAATAAGTTTCAATGATCAGTGTTCTGGCTCCAAAAGCTAAATGAAGCATTGCACCTCACTATGCTGTATTCTAATAGGTTTACCAAACGACTGCAGTTGGTCTTGGGCAATCGACCTGTGTAGGTATTGGTGGGGATCCTTTCAATGGAACCAATTTTGTTGACTGTGTAAGAAAATTCCTTGCAGATCCACAGACAGAAGGTAAAATTTCCTCAATGATTGATAGATCAAGATAGAATTTCTTTAGCTTATCATGCATTATGTGGCTTTCGCCCATGATGAGCAACAAAGTTTTGTTTATTTATTTAACATTCTGCATTGTACTTATTAAAGTTCTAAAAACACTATCAAAGAGTTTAAATCATGTTGCTTTGCTGTAAGAACTCTAAAATGGTTGTTTCTTTTTCTTTTTCTTGTTCTTGTTCTTGTTCTTGTTCTCTCTCTCTCTCTCTCTCTCTCTCTCTCTCTCTCTTTTTCTGTTGCTGCTTACTGATGTGCCGGTGAAAAGGGTCTTGCTTTTTGCGCAATCAGGTTTTGTAGTTCTTAAAATGTAAAATTCTGTCACAAAAACACACATGTAGCTGACCGATTTCTCCAGTTCCTCTACTAGAAATTCATCACTAGTTTAAGATTCCATGATACAGGGCAACTACATCGTACCTTGCCCTCTTACCAGCTTTCATGAATATACATTGTTAGCTTGTTTTTATTTATTTAGATCAGATTTTGTTGTTAATGAACCATATGATTTCATCTCAGGTATAGTTCTGATTGGTGAGATTGGGGGCACTGCAGAAGAGGAAGCTGCTGCATTAATAAAGGTATTTTGGATAGCTGCTCCTGGCCTGATAAGAAGTGAACAGAATAACATCTATCAAATTAAATATTTGATGTTATGTTTGGAGAGATTCATTCATCATCTGGCTGGCATCCACAACATCTGAAGATTTCCCAACTAATGTTAATGAAAACCTAACTTATGAGTTTTTTTAACTCCCATATGATGTTAATTTTCCTGTGCTTGCATGTATAGTTGATTGTGTTCAACTTGATTGTGCCTTAGGATCTAGGTGAAATGTATACATGTGCTTCGTGACTAACATATTATTAGTGATAACCTTACAATTAGGAATTCTTCAATTTGCAGTGGCAGATGGATTTCTTTGTCGCTTATTTAACTCAGCATTTCTATTTTCTGTAATGAAACAGGAAAGTGGCACTGAAAAACCTATAGTTGGGTTCATTGCTGGACTTACTGCTCCTCCTGGTCGTCGTATGGGTCATGCCGGTGGTATCACATACTATTTCAAGTTTTGTCATTTTGTTTTGATATTCACATATTTAGAGAAGGCAAGGGTGTCAATCACATTCAAGTATCTTGTTATGGTGCTTGCAGTCATTGGTCATTTTTCACATTTCTCTCGCAGCAAAAGCTCTCCAAGCATCTTTTATTTGATTATTATCATAGCTTTAGCTTACTGTTGGAGACTGTTGCAATTGGTGATGAAAAGATCAGGAAAAAAATAAGAATCAAGTAGAGGCATTTTCATTGGATAAACGCATATTTTCACTAGTTCCTTTTAATGGAATGGTGTCTGATTTGTGCTTTTGCCTTGCCTTGTGGAAATAGCCATCATATCTGGAGGGAAGGGCACAGCACAAGATAAAATCAGAATCTTAAGGGAAGCTGGAGTGACAGTGGTGGAATCGCCTGCAAAGATCGGTGTTGCAATGCAAGATGTTTTCAAATCGAGAGGTCTCCTAGATTGACTTCAAATCAGAGTAGGATTGTTCTCTGAGAACTTGGCCTGGAATCTTTTATACAGTAACCAGATCGAATGAACATTACCAGTTTTTGAGATCAAAAGCCTGCATTGGGTTGTTTCATTGTATCGGTATGCAATGTGCTGATGATTTTGAGGGAAATGATATTCCCTTGTCATCCTTTTTCTTCATGTTGGATTTATTTATCCATTTTATGGAAATAAAGCTCTTCGAAGAATTACAAAGCACCTACTAAGTAATAAGTAATCGCAAAGTTCACCTTTTAAAGAAAAACAGGTATAGATACTTAAAAATTTGTTACCATCCTGAGTAGTAGTGGCCAATGGGCCGGGTTGACCTGAACCCAGCTTGGGTCAAACTCGGCCCGGCACAGTTAAACCCAGGCTTGGCCCAGCGCGGAACAAGCTAAGGAGGTGATGGGGCAAACATGGGCCTAGAAGAAGAGGGTGGCCTAAACTAGCACGGCTCGCCCCAACAAGCTGTTCAACTTGGACCGGCTCATGACTTGGCCGGACTTGGGTTGGGTCTAACGTTTCTAGAAATCTGTCGAGTTTTCAAAATTAAAAAAAAAAAAATGGTAAAATGACAGCAGCTCCCCTAACAGCTCTAGGTATTTATTTGACCCCTTACTTTTTTACCCTTACTCAACAACCATTAACAGCTAATTTTTTAGAGTTTTTTGGGCAAAACCAAAATTTTATTCACCTATAAATAGCCAGCCTTCTTCCCACACTTCTTCATACCAATCCTCTCTTCTCCAATCTCTTACAATATTCTCTCATTCTCTCTACTATTTCTCTCCAAGTTTCTTAATCTTTCACTAATATTTTCTTAATTTCTTCTTAATTATCTCTAAATCTCTTCAATTATTTTCTTCCACTAATGGCTTCATGAGGGAAGAACTCTGGCAAGGGTAAGGTTGTTGCCTCCTCCTCCTCCTCCTCCACCACTGGGGTCGGTGCATTTTTATGAGGACTTTTATTCTGCAAAAATCGAGGCCCGCATTTACAAGAAATTGACGACAACGATCCCAACATTGACATGGCGGTGTATGACCTAGGCCTTAACGATCAACTCTTTGATGATGACATCGAAGAAATTCCACCAACCCAAGGCGACGCTAAGGGGTTCCAACCAATGCCACAAAGCGAGCAACTCAAGCGGATTCAAGTTAAGAGCGGGAATTTCAAGGCTTCCGTTTGGGCCCATTTTGAGCAAGTTTGGGAAGATGATACGAGTTATGCCAAGTGCAAACACTGTGACAACAATTTTGCACACAAATTGAACTTCGGAATGGGCACCTTCACACAGCACTTGAGCAAAGTCCATGGAGACATTGGTGGTATATCTGGTGGACAAACACAATTAATAGCCGTTGGGAGCTTCGATGGTCTAAGTACTTTTCGATTTAATCCAAAAACTATTAGACAATGTTTAATTAATTGGATGATGATTACAGAAAAACCATTTAGATAAGCTGAAGATGAACACTTAGAAAGATTCATCAAAGATAATTTAAATCCTGCTTATAAAAAAATGTCTAGGCAAACAGTTAGGAAAGGAAGCTTTAAACTTTATGAAACTAGGAAAAGTTGTTTGTAAGCATATTTTTTTACCATTAATCATTGTTTGTCATTTACATGTGATATGTGGATATCTCCAATAGAACAAAACTACTATTCTGTCACTACTCATTGGATAGATGATGAATGAGTTATTAAAAAATGGATTATTGCTTTCAAATGTATGGAATCCGATCATATAGGTTATAATATTTTCAACTGCATTATTGAAAGTTTGCGTGAATTTTTTGTTGCCAATAAAGTTTTGTCAACTTCTTTTGACAATGCTTCAAACAATGATTTAACGGTGATAGAATTGATAAAAGAAATAAAACCACTGCTTGATGAAAAAAAATTTCATATTCATTGCTTATGTCACATTTTGAATTTATGTGTTTAAAAATGATTTACAACAACTGCAAAACTAAATCGAGCCAATTCGGAATGCTTCACTTTTTCTTAAAACAAGGAACAAATTGACCCGTAAATTTAAAATGTTTTATATTGAAAATAATGTGAATTTTTCTTGGAAAAGGTTTAAAATTGATTGCCCTATTTGATGGAACTCAACATTTGAAATGTTAAAAGATGCTCAACCATAGGCAAATCTTTTGACTCCATTTGTGAACTCAAAAGTGCAATGCGACTGACTAATGAACGAGGTTTGAGAAAAATGTTTTAAGTTAGTTGAGTTACTTAGATATTTTTACAATACAATAAATTTTTTCTCTGAGGTTTATTACTCAACAGTGCACCAATCAATGTTATATTTTGTAAACATCGTGTATGTTTTCCTCAAATATAAAGACAATGAGTTTTTTAAACTAACTGTTGAAGTAATACAAAAAAAAATAACTTGATTATTTTTAACAAATACTGTAAATTTATTTTATTATATGTGCATTAGATCCAAATGTCAAAATTACGGGTTGTCTGCAATTGTTAGAAGCATACTATGATACATATTTAGGTTGAGCACAAGTTTCTGCACTTGCTATTTCTGTTAAAGCTGATCACAATTTGAGATAATTATGCAAAATCTACTCTGTTAAGCATTTTGATAATGTTAGATCATCCGATCTAACACCCGTTAGACATTCTACCTCATCCTCATCATCAAGGTTCAACCCAGCGGCAAATATCCTCAAACGACCGAGACCCACAAACTCGAGATTGACAGAATCAGATAATTACCTCCGCACCTCATTTGAAAGCAATGAGGAAGATTCCCGATCCTATCTATACTGGCGCAAGAGATCTTAGCAGTTCCAATCTCTACCATCACCTCTGAGGCTGCCTTTAGTGCCGGGAAACAAATCATATCAGAGAAACGAACAAGACTCACATTTGAAGCTGTTGAGGTTTGCGTCTGCAATCAGGATTGGGTGCTTGCTGCTCTAAGGAATAGAGATATAAAAAGCTCGAATGATGAGGTATCTTCTAATGATGACCCGCAAGAGTATATTATAAGTATCTTTACAATTTAAATAATTTAATCGATCTGATTATGCTGTTAAATACAAATTTTAAGTTGTACCTTCTTTTTTTTTTGGAACATTTTATCATTTTCAAGTATAAGGCACGTTCCAAATTATGTAAGTATTGTTTGGCTTTTTCATTAATAAAAATGACACCGGCGGTGGTGTTTCTTCTAAAAAAATATATATTTCATAAAATTACAATCGAAAAACGATTGCAAACATATTAAAACATACTCCCTCCGTCCTATAAATTTTGATACATTTGACTTTTTGTTGTATTTTGACTCAATTTTATTCATATTATTGTTTGTTAGAAAAAATAAAAAAATATATATTTAGAAACTACATATCTTGAATTGTTAGTCATATACAAAGATTTTTTATTTATATATTAGAATGTTGAAAATAAAAAATCATAGATTAATTGCAAAAAAAAAATGGAGCAAAACTTTTGGGACGGAGGGAGTATTTTTTATTAATTGCACAAACTCGGCCCAGACCCACCCCGCTTTGATGTAGGTCATGCCCAGGTCCAAAAAAACCGACCTAGGCCCTGCCGGGCCGGATCTGGTTGGCCCACCGGCTACTTGTAATCCTAAGAGCTGAAGTGGCCCATCCAACTAGCAGAATATTCTTTTAATCCTTGGGGCTCACTCGTTATAGGAATAATTGTTTTGGGCTCCTGTAATCTAACAAGAAGCTGAGTGAATGTTTACAAGAGTAACATATATTTTCAGTAATCGTGGGGGAGCAGGTCCAAATTTACAATGGTTCCCTCATCTTGATTCTTTGTAGCTTCACTGGCTAGAAGAGTGGCTACTCTTTTGCCTTGTTTATATGTGTGAGAAGCCTTAAAGCATTGAATTCATCCAGAGCAGGATCACTTGGGAATCCATCTCTTCCTAAGAGCTGCAGTTTGAAACTATAAAACCAATTTCAGCTGCTCAGTGCTCACTCAGCTGCAAGATTATCTGGTAAGCCAACATTTTCTCCAAAGGCCATGACAAACTACCTAACGCATTTTTTTCATGATGCCTCCAGCTCCTGTTCAACCAAATTCCAACTTCGTACATTGCTTATACGTTTCCCCCCTTTTTTGGTACATTGAAAAGAAAAAATAGAACTATGAGGCTGGGGAACGCCCGATTTACATATATATGCGAAGAGGAAAGTTATAACAATTGGTTATTGTACTGGAATTTGACACTAACCAATTAGCTATACAGTTTTCTTCATGATAAATATATATATGCAAGGAAACAACTTTATCATCTAGCTCTCTACACAGCAAACTAATACTAACATATGAACCTCTGTTTTCTAGCACTCCTGATTTTCTAAACAACAATAGTTGGATCAAATTCTGCATCTCTACCACATTTTCATGAAACCTTTCCGATTCTACGAGTGATCTGATTTGAATCATCGGATCGAATTCTGCATCTCTTCTCCTCGCAAATTAGCTAAATGTAAGAATCTCATGATACACTCCTTTCTCCTCTTGCTTTAACTACGCTATGAAAACTCATATGATTTGAATTTGTTATTGTCTCAACCTATCATCAATCGATAAAAACAATTCCTGGAAAACATGGTAGGATTCCCAAATGCTAACCTGTTCTCATTAACTACTAATTGTCTCAGCAATTGATAACGAAGTGCATTACAATGATTACGCACGCTTCTGTTAAAACTTGAGGTAATAAAGAAAGATGATTTACTTTAACTGTAACAGTAACACCCCAAACAACACTTAAATAAAAACAAACAATATAAATAATGGCATCTGAGATATAAAAGGATTCATTGATTCACGGATATTATTATCATTATTAACTCCTCACAGTAACTTATTTACAACAGCAACATCATGAATCGTAAAGAAGCTTGGTACCCAAGCCACCATTTTTTGTTTTATGGATTTGATTACTATCATTGTTCATCAGGGGTTATTATGAAACTGTCTCAGTCATTGCTTAAGTTTGAAATCTAACAATTTGTTGGCTTTCAATTTTTTGTATTTCACCAGTTATCTAATATAAATCTTTTTATTGCTGTTAAAAAAAAAAGGTTCATTAGGTGGCTATTGTGAAAATTATTTTGATATGGTCAACCTCTTTTTAAGTCTCAGAACTGCATTTGAAAAACTGTTAATAGAGCCTAACCAGAGGAAATTTCTACAAAAAGGTTCCCATTTCATCTGTAACTCCAGTATGATTGGATGCTACAAGGAACTGATCTTACAAGTAAAAACACTTCTTTAATCCAATAAATGATATACTTCTCATCTCATTTCTACACAATTGATGAAGTTTGAGAATCATTTCGTTTAACAACAAACAACAACTAATCCCTAAAAAACCAACAACGAGATAACCTTACACGACACCAAAAGTACTTACCAAAAAATAAAAAATAAAAAAACCCTCTGTCCCAACCAAAAGTGTGTAAGAATATTGTATCTGCTGTAAAATTGTTTGTAATTGCTGGTCGTAGAACATTCTATGGGAAATCAAAAACCGGGAGCACTACGCACCGACCCCGATGAAGCTCCAGACTTTCGCGTTTCACAGTCTAATCAAATCAAACCAGCACTGCAGCTTCTCCGCCGATGGGTTAATTAAGGCGGATCTTTCCCCTTTTCCCTCCCAAATTCAACTCCCAACAAACCCTAAAACCTCCAAATTTCGTACTAATTGGCGGCAATTTTGAAATTCCACTGGTACCCACCGTTTCTCTCACAACCAGCACCGCTTCGTGGCTACTCAGTTTCAACCTAGCTCGGTCTCTTAGGCTGTCCAGACTCTCTGTTTCCTCGCAAGCAATTATAATGGCCCTGGTAGGGACGCGGCGAAAGGCGGAGGTAGCGGCGGAGATGGGCGAGGCGGTGGAGCACGCGGCCGAGCAAGTTGATCAAGATGGTGGAGGTGGTGGCTCTCTGGCGGAAGAAGATGATCTCGAGAATGCGGATGAAGCAACTCAAATCAGACGAGAGGACATTGGTGAGAGAGAAGAAAACGCGGAGAGAGGCGACGTGAAGAGGAAGAAGATGGATGACGATGAAGGTCACAGCGAAAAGGGACGTTCCAATTTCTTGGGCGACGAACAGCAAGAATGTGGGGAGTCAGAACATTGGAAGAAAGAGAAAGCTGAGGACAAGGGTGAGGAAGATATTGGCTCGGTGCTGGAGAACGGGAATGAAAGCGTTCCGATGGACAGGGTTAATAGCAAAACTGAGGGAAAGGTGACTTCTGTTGAGAATGGAGAGCGAAAGGAAGGTATTGAGAAACAAAAGAATAGCGACAGCGATGTTGAAGTTAAATACCAACCTGATTGGAAGTCGAGACTTAGAACTAAAACGCGAAAAAACTATGTTGAGCTTCTTGAGGATGAAGAAGAAATGCCCAGGAAACCGAGGGGCAGGCGTAAGAGTAAAATCCCAGACGGTGAATCTGAAGAAAGTGGCGATCAAGAGAAAGCAGATGAAACAGAACAAGTTGATTCTGCTGGAAAGAGGAAGAGTATTTCAGCGAGAAAGCAGGGTCCAAAGAACGGGCAAAAGAGGAAAGTTTCTGATATTCAAGAGACTGCAGGTAAAGAAGAGCGTGCTGAAACAGATAAAGAAGATACTGGCAGTGATTTTGCACGTGATGGAATGAGGCGCACTAGGATTAAAAAGGAGGTTTCAGAAGGTGGTCGAGGTCTTGGTAATGCAGTGGACATGAGGAGACGATCGTATCCTACAAGGGACTCTAATGCTACTAAGAGAGTGGAAGAACCTGTTCTAAAGAAAAAAGATCGCGATAAGGTCAGATGCGGCTTCTGTTTTCAGTTATTGGGTCTCTTGAGTTTGTTTCTGATTTTAGTTTCTGGCTTAACCAAGAACAACTTTTGAATTACCAGTATATAGAAGAGGAATGTTTAATGTGTCATCAATGTCAGAGGAATGATAAGGGCAGGGTGGTGAGGTGCAAGAACTGCAAACGTAAACGATATTGCGTGCATTGTATTGAAACCTGGTAACTTCTTTTCCTTCACCTTTCAACGCCTAATATTTATTTTATATTGCAGTCATTCAGCCCCATCAGATTTATTGTCAACAATTTGTTTTTCTGTTTTTGTGTTTTTAAGGTATGATTCTTCCGAGCTGTAGTGGGAAAATTGTAATTAAGACCATATTTGCACTGGGTTTTTTAACTTGTTCAGTCTTTCATATAACACTGAGGCTTTCTTGCCCAATAATTGGATTGAATCAGGAGCAATACTCAGTCACCCAATAGGTGATTTGGTGTTGCATATATTATAGCTGGAAAAATTTGTCCCATGATTTAAGCTACTCTTTGTCCTTTGTGATGGTATATCTTTTGCTTTTCAAAATTGTTACGCCTTTGTGGATCATGATAAGTGACTGCAGTTTGAAAACCCTATATTATTCTGATAAGTTGTCTGACTTGTCCCAGTTCTTTTTGTGAGCCCGAGAAGTTGGTTTGCTGTAGTTAGTACTGGGAAATTGTATATGGTTGCTTAAAGCTGTCTTTTTGCCCCATGTAGGTTGCAGCCCCTTCTTGGGCCTAATTAACTGTGTACATAAACCCTGTTTTTTTTTTCCTGTTTATTTTTAATTTTTTCATTTTAACGATCTCCACATGTGCATAAAATCATTTTCTTTTTCATATACATGCTCTCTCAATTGCTTTTGAAAATAAAATGAAAGAAACACCACTCTTTTTGTCTCTAAATCTGATGACCTGGCCCTTGACTTTCTGTCAAAAGTTTGACTTGTGAACTCCTATTACTATGCCCAAAGAAAGACTAAGTTATGCATGTTTTTCTGTGCTTTCTGGCGACTGGATTACGTGTTTTTGCTTCTGTTTAACTTGGGGCCTAGTAATGGCTGTTGTCTTGTTATGTTCTCGTTAAAAGCCTTAATCTATTCTTTGGAGAAAAGTTGATGAAGTGCACTATTATTTTTAGAGGAATGATCCTGCTCGTTTTCCCTTTCATTGTCCTTGTGATAGTAGCAAGATGGTTTACTCCTGCAATTTTTCCTCTTGTAGGTACCCCAAAATGTCTGAAGATGAAATTGCTGATTCCTGTCCGGTATGTCGTGATAATTGCAATTGCAAGGCATGCTTGTGCAGAGATGCGCCTCGGAAAGTCAGTCTTGTATAACCCTGACTCCCCCCCCTCCTCTCTACAAAAGATATTGTTTTTATTGTGTACAACTGTTGTTTCATCATTTGTTTACTGGTGGGATGTAGAAATTGCCAGGTGCTCTCACATTGAAGTTCAGTCAATCAGAAAAAGATCAGCACTTTCAGCACTTACTGCAGGCACTTCTTCCTCACATTGAAAAATTTAGTGAACAACAAATGATGGAGAAGGATATTGAAGCTAAAATTCAAGGTTTCCTGATTTGTTTTTTGTTTTTGTTATTCGTTGAATGTTTATTGCTTATACTTGAAAGCTTTCTTTTCTATTTGTTGTTAGTTTGCTTTAGAACCAACAATTTTGCTTGACATAAGCTTTGATTTTCTAAAACCTGTAGAAGTAGTGGGGAGCCTAAATATTAGACTGCATTTGGTTAAGATGGCGTTACAATAGTTTGTTCTTTACATGGACATGTTTTTGCTGAGGCGGATAATATGTTTGGTTGAATCTGCTGCAATTTTCCCTTTGTTTGTCAAGAGTCTGGAAAAATAATGAGTGTGAAGATTCTGCCAACTAAGTTGAATTCTCTGCATTTGGTTAAAATGGCATTACAATAGTTTGTTCTTTACATGGACATGTTTTTGTTGAGGTCGATAATATTCTTGGTTGAATCTGCTGTAATTTTCCATTTGCTTGTCAAGAGTCTAGAAAAACAATGAGTGTGAAGATTCTGTCGATTAAGTTTAATTCTCTGGAAGTGTTCAGAATGGACGAGTGCAAACTGTTGTGTCATGGCTTCAAATATGCTGAAAGAAATTGGTTTTTATGAGAATGGTGATTCACTTTTACATGTTGTAAAATTTGAGATTTGTTGGCTGGTGATGTGTTGGTAACTGGTTAAGCATATAAAGTCATGATGGAAAGTATTTAAAGCTTGTTCAGGTTCTTATCATTCTGCTTGCAAATGTTTAAGGTAAGATTCAGGGAATTGATATTTCTCAATCACCATAGTCCAACATGTGTGGAGATCTCTTACTTGGTATTGGCTTATTGTCTCTTTCTTATAGATCATCTTGATCAGTAATTTGTCACGGTGCTGACTCCTAATGACTATTGTAAATTCGGAAACAATAAAATCTTTTTACTTTGATGGCTATGCTGCTAACTGAGATGAAATACCATGTATCAATTCCTTTTAAATGGATTGTAATTGTAGCTTTATATGGGTAGGTAAAGATATATGCATCCAGCGGGCACTTTGTGATTCTGATGAGCGTGTTTACTGGTAGGTGCTTGCTTTTGGTCAATATTTTCATTGGTGTTAATGATTAGTGGAATATCGGTCATAATGTTGTTGGTGGTTCTCATTCCATTATGTTCTGCAGTGATCTTTGCAAAACGGCAATAGTTGACTTCCATAGAAGCTGCCCTAAATGCGGTCTTGATCTCTGCCTTATTTGTTGCTCGGAAATACGTAATGGTCAATTGCAGGGGGGAGAAAAAGGAGTTCCTGTGCAGTACTTTAACCGTGGCCTTGGTTACTTGCATGGTGAACTTCCGGGTGAGGTATCTGCTGAGGAAAAGGCAACTTTGAGTTTACCTGGTGAAGTCAATAGCAAAGAATGCCAAAACATATGTCAATGGAAAGCAAACGAAAATGGTAGTATTCCTTGCCCCCCAAAGGACTTGGGTGGTTGTGGTGATGGCCTCCTGGAGTTGAGGTGCATGTTTACAGAAAATGCTGTTGCTAAGTTGGTGGAAAATGCGGAGAAAGTTGTCCAAGCGGAATTCTCTAGTTGTATCAAGCAGAAGTGTGGTTGTCACAGCTCAAAGGGTGAAGTTGATACTGATAATGGTGACCTTAGGAAAGCAGCTTCTCGGCCAGACCCCAGTGATGACTTTCTGTACTGTCCAAAGGCCAAAGAGAGTGACTTGAAGCACTTCCAAAGACATTGGGCTAAAGGTGAGCCTGTTATTGTCCGTGGTGTGCTTGAGACTACTTCTGGTCTGAGCTGGGAACCGATGGTTATGTGGCGTGCTTTCCGTCAGATTAATAAAGGTGAAAAATATCTGGAAGTTCAGGCCCTTGATTGCTTAGATTGGTCTCTGGTATGTTCAGCTATCCATTTTAGTACATTTGTATCTATCAGGCCTGATTTTGTGAAACCAAGTTTATGAAGATTTTAGTGTAATATATTTGCTTTAATTTTGGTGTTCTTGCTAGCTATGGCCTATGGGGTTTCCAGTGTCATTCTTGAATTAGAGGTTCTCTTTTATTTGGATGATTTGGGGCACGTGAACTAACTCCTCTGGCAACAGCCTGAGACTGCTTCAGAGGAGTTAGTGGTGTTCTTGCTAGCTATGTGGTTTTCAGTGTCATTCTTGAATTAGAGGTTCTCTTTTATTTGGATGATTTTGATGCTATACTTTTTTAGCACATATAACAGACTTGAGATATTGCATTCATGGCTTATTTGATGTTCTTTACGTTCTAATTCGTTCATCAACATAGTGATGTCTGAGTTTCCCAAAATTAAAGTTAATAATTGTCTGCCAGATGAGGTTTGGATTTCAGTCAATTAACTTAATAGCATTTATTTGAAATTGTTTTTTTTTTCAATTTTAAAATCAAATTGAGTGTTTAAGGTGATGTATCTTGCTGTCCTTATTCAAACTGAACCTAATTTGTTCAATATCAAGAGGCAAGCACATCAGAAACAATGGAAGTGATATCCTGCTTGTTGCTTCTGTAGTATCACTGTCGTTTTGGTTTCTGGTTTTAATGCCAAATGATTTTCTTGGTGGAGATGAGAATGGTATTGGTTTGAAATGTCCTTATTGCTTCAAGGTCTCTATCTTATGTTCTTTCATAATGAAACAGGCAGAGGTCAACATTCATAAATTTTTTTATGGGTACATGGAAGGTCAGTTTGACTATGAATTATGGCCCCAGATATGGAAGTTAAAGGACTGGCCCCCATCTGATAAATTTGAGGAAATCCTTCCACGTCATCATATGGAGTTTATTTCTTGTTTACCCTATAAGGAGTACACAAACCCTCAGAGTGGAATTCTTAATCTTGCTACAAAGTTGCCTGCCAAAGCCCTAAAGCCAGACATGGGGCCCAAGACCTATATTGCGTTTGGAGTTGCTCAAGAACTTGGACGTGGTGACTCTGTAACTAAGCTTCACTGTGATATGTCTGATGCGGTATCCACTTTTTTCTCTTGAGAGTAGTTTTTGCCCCTTTACTTGTTCAATTTTGCAAATATTGTGCCAGGTTATTGACTCCAATCTACTCTTTTTTCGAGTTGCTATCATTTGTTAGGGAAGGGGTTATAAATTATATGATGTCCATGGTTGGCTCATGCTGCCGACTAAGAATTTTTTCCAGGATGAATCATTTTTTTTTTGTTTTTGTTGTTCTCTTGCCCTATCTTGTTGAATGCATTCAAATATTTCTGCTTAATTGTTTAGATCATGACGGTCAGTGTCACGCAATGTCTTCGATTTTGATGATTCTATCATCTGTGAGTATATTTTTATTTATTTAAAGAGGATCTTTTTAGTGAGATACTCGTTAAAAACCTTCATCATTTCTTTGTTGATGGAGTGATAAGAGATCTGTGTTCACTCTTGAAAGCTTGGTCCTACCTGTTGCTTTAGGTGAACGTCCTAACCCATACTGCTGAAGTGAAACTTGAACCTGAACAACTTAAAGCAATAGAGAGTTTGAAACGCAAACATTATAGACAAGACCAGGAAGAAATTTTCAGATTGGATATGGCAGTTAACAGGAAGAAGTCTTCTCCTGGATCTTCCGAACCCTCTGATGTGCAGTCAACTCAGGGAAGTGACCAAGATGAAGACCAGAGAGTTAATTTAGATGGTTGTGGTGGTGATACCTTGCTGAGTGGCGCTGGTTCAGATAACAATGAAAGTGGAAAGAGAGAAGCATCTCAAGTAAATTGTTGCAAGGGTGATGAATCTGAAGAGTTAGGAGAAAGAACTGAAGGAAAGGAATCCATTGAAGGAGGTGCTGTATGGGACATATTTCGAAGAGAGGATGTTTCCAAGCTTCAGGATTTTCTCAAGAAGCACTTTCAAGAGTTCAGGCACATTCATTGTCGTCCTGTACCTCAGGTAATATTCTGGTGATATTGATATTACATATCCAAGTCCTACCGCCCATGTCCTCAACACTTGCACCTATGCAACAAAAGGAGCTATCCTGTTTTTGTTCCTCTTTCTTTAAATTCATGTTTAAGCAATTATGAAAGGAAATGATCTGACTATTTTGGTTAGTTTTGAGGTGGTGTTGAATTCTACTTGCTGTCTTTGTGGGTTGTCCTACCTTGTCATAATTTACAGATCACTTTCTATTTTTTGACAGGTTATCCACCCTATACATGATCAATCAATTTTTCTGACCATGGATCATAAAGCAAAGCTTAAGGAGGAATATGGTGCGGTTTCCTTGTGAATACCACTATTGTAATGTAATCTGTAACCCAGCAGGGAGCTTAAGTTTGTGTAATATGCTTTCATACAGGAATTGAGCCATGGACATTTGTTCAGAAATTGGGTGAGGCTGTTTTTATACCTGCAGGCTGTCCCCATCAAGTTAGAAACATCAAGGTAGTATAATTCTCTGATTGCTCTTTGCACACAGATGTGTGAGTGCGCACAGTTGCTCTGCTTGATTTTGTGTGTAATTAAGTGATGGAGTAATCTCTACTTGAACTAATTTGTATCGTTGGTTTGCTTTCTGCTAGCAAGTGCTTTTAGTGTCAGAAGGAACTTCTTGATATTTGGCTTTGGATCTCAAGTTCCTAACTGTTGAGGATTCCAAGTTTCCAGCAGACTCCTTTCTTTTCTTTTTTTTTTTTGGGGGGGGGGAGGGGGGGGGGGGGGGTGTGGTTCCTGGAATAGATCCTCACTTTTCATTTGAATATTTCTGTCCGGAATGATGAATACTCCATCAGATTTACACATCACTCCAAGATTCCTTCACATAAGGCAGTTTTGTATGATATTTTCTTGAATCTTGTTATTTAGTTGTTCATCTTGTTGAAAAAGGAAATTCTGCATTAATTTGTTTTTTCTTGGGTTCTGGCCAGTTAATCTCTTTCTAGTAACTTTCATTTCTTATTCCATCCTTCCTGTTGAGTTGTTACTTTGTTCTGTTTGCCATATTTTTTAAAAAATAGAAGTAGAAAGAAGAAAATTTATGTGCAACTGTATCTCTGATGCTGTTGTGCTAATGTTCCAGTCTTGCATAAAGGTTGCGCTGGATTTTGTTTCACCTGAAAATCTCAGTGAGTGTCTTCGTCTGACGGAAGAATTCCGGGTTCTTCCCCAAGGGCACATGGCTAAAGAGGACAAATTGGAGGTGTGCAGTCAGGGATGTTTTTATTCCATGGTTCTTTTCTTCCATTTGTAAGCTTTGTTGATGGTGGGAGGCTCTAGTGCTTCAGGAATAATTTGATTTTGACATCTGAGTGCCCAACCTTTTGTAAATGGCTGCTGCCATGTCTGAAGTGCGTATTGAACTTGATTAACTATGCAGTTCCTATTTGCATGGAGTTGCATAATATCATCTTCACACAGGATTTGCTGTTACTGCACGCTTAAGCTGTTAGATACGTACAGCATGGGGCTTCAATTTGCTGTTTTTAATTGATTATTGTGGTGTTCTAACTTCATACATGGAATGTTTCAAGCACTTCTGTTCCATGTGCTCTGATCTTTTCCTTTTTGTTTAGTCTTGTCAATATTCTGTGTTTTACTGGATGCTGTACTCAGTAATCATTCTATTCTATAAATGGTAGTTGTAGATGAAACACAAAAAAGTGCGCTAAGCTTATTGTCATGTGAAACAGGTGAAGAAAATGTCTCTTTTTGCATTCTACCAAGCTGTAAAGCACTTCAAGAGTTTGGGGTAAGTTATTTCAAACAAATGAATTTAAGTGCATGAGTTGGAGTACTCTTTAGACTGTAAGCATCTGCAAGCATTGATTTTGCAAATATGAAAGAGGTGTGTTACTGTAGAAGTTATTGCTTACCATTTTGACTGTTGAATTAAAATTGCTTCAGTATGATATATTACTGTTGAACAGTGCGGAAACTGTTTAAAATCCTAAAATTTTTGGAAATGCTACTGATTTTATGGCAACTTCTCTAGCATCAAGTCAAGGAAATGCAGATTATTGTTATAGTGTTGAACTCTGTCATGTTGGTTTGGTGGCATGAAACTAATAGTCCATTGATGGTAGGACCATATTGTTCCTATGATATTTGTTTTCAACAAACAAAATTATCTTTGTAACTTTTTTCTTCTTGAATTTGCTTCCGTTTTGGAATAGATCCTGTACACAAGCTTTGGTTGGTTGATATGGGAAGTCAGTCTTGTTGTTCAAGTATTGTTGAACTGTGATTGACACCCCCTTGCACCAAGGTTCTGTGATTTCATATTTCATGTATTAGGAGGCATTAGTTGCTGACATGGCATTTCGGATTTGCTTGATTCAGATTTAAGCTGCAGGAGTGGCAAGATGATAAGAAAAATGATGGTAAGAAAATGGGGAAAAGCCATAGGAGGGGAAAGAAGAAGTCTAAGGTGGAAGGCGAGAAAGTTGAGCAAGAAAACGAAGATGGAGCGAAAGGGGAAGGTGATTTTACTGTTAGTGGTGAATCTTGATGCACCACCCTGACAGATTTTGCACGATGTTTTGGTAGCAGAGCAGTTATTTGTACATGGAGCATGTAGTTGTCCATGAAGCATGTATGTATTGGCCGCTGTAGTTGCTTGTCGTGGCTGAAGTTATTTATCGGCCCTTGTATGTCATATTTTAAGCGCATTGCGATGAAACCCCATCTTTTGTAATACCGCGGGAGCTCCGTGCTCGTGAAGTAATGATATTTGGGCCGTCCCTTTCTCCCACACAACTGCTTATTCTCACTGTAGTCTCTGGTTGAGCTAAACGGTTGCTTTCGACATTGTTCTTAATGGAAAACACAAACAAAAGATTGAGTTATCTGATATTATAAAAAAACCCTATGCCGTTGTTGGTTTGAGACGAAGTTTTGAAATTGATCTTCCCTAGACGCATACTTTTTTCAAGAGCTTTGTATAGCATCGCGTGTTGGAGTCTAGATAGGCTTCTGATCTCTTGCGTGACTTGGATTGGATCTATGTTCTGTTTTCGGAGGTCAGATTTCTGTCCCGTTGGTTGGTTCTGTTTGGTAGGCTGGGAATTTTTAGGAGAAAAGAAAAAACGTTGTGAAGGTCCTAACTGTCGAGGATTCCAACATAGGTTTTATTGAATCTACATTTTTTGTTGTTCAACTAGTTAGGAAAGAAAATGCAACATCAAAGTGTTTTTCCTTCGGTTCTGGCCAGAAAAAGCTCTTTCTGATGAATGTCATTCTCATTCCATCCGTCCTGTCGAGTTAGTTACTTTCTTCTGTTAGACAGCTTCCGCTTCTTTCTAATATCTCTGTTGCTGTTGTGTTAATGTTCTGGTCTTGCATAAAGGTTGCTCTGGTGGGTTTTGTTTCACCTGAAAAACCTCTTGAGGGTCTTCGTCTGACGGAAGAATCCGAGTGCTTCCCCCAAGGCAGGTGGCTAAAGAGGCCAAATTCGTAGCATAAAGCCCGGGGTTTAATGTTTTGTTTTTGGAAAAAGGGGCTTAATGTTTTGGTTCCATGATTCTTTTCTTCTACTTGTTAGCTTTTAGATGGTTAATTGGCTGTTGGGAAGCAATGCCGGGTCTGAAGTGCATAGCAAACTTGATTAACCATGAAGTTTCTATTTGCCTATTATGTATAGTAGCGCACTATCATCTTCACATAAATTGCAACTTATGGATTGTTCAAGTCGTTAAATATTCAAATCACGGGGATTCAACTGCTAGTTTTAACAGATTGTTGTAGCCTTGTAGCTTCAAACATCAAATGTTGCAACTTCACCTTTTATCAAGCACTTTTGTTTCATATACTCTAGTTATCAGCGTCTTACAGTTGCCTAAACACCAAAGATGTAATTGTAATATCAATATCAATTTAGAGATAACTAAAAGATTAGGATTAAGGTTATCAAAGTTGAGTTTTTACCTATAGTCATTTTGGATTTTCTACAGTCGTAAAATTGTAAAAGGTCATTATCGAGTCACAAGATTTTATCAAAAAGCTTTTAGAAAAATATGAAAAAAAATATAATCATATAAATTATCTCATGAATTTTATATTATAGAATCTTTTCACCTAATAATACTTTAATACTATAAAAAATATCATGATATGAACATATAATACAAAAAAAAAAAAAATTAAATTTACAATTCATAAATGAAAAGTTGAAAACAGCTCAATTATCTAATGGAACACGTAGAACATTATGACCAATAACAATATCAATATTATCATCTTCTACATTCATATCTTCATCTTCTTCTTTTATAGTTTTATCGTTTAATAAGTTAAAATAATTTATATAAATATTTTTATCATTATTGGAATTTTGTTCATCTACATTTACATCTACATCTATTAAAGTTATAGTAAATGACAGCAATCAAGCGACATTAAGAGCCTGAAAGAAAAAACAATAGATGATTTGTGTTTTTTATATTATCTTTATTTTTTTTATTTTAACTTTAAATGAGTTGAGTTTAATTATATAAATATTGAATTAGGTAATAAATTAATATATTTTTTTCTTGCTATCATTTTTAGCCCAATTTCAACAAATTTGACATAATGATATAGAAATGTAAAGTCATAAAATTTCTAAATTTTTAAAATTAAAGTCGGGATTCTATCCGTTTCTACATACATATAAATTTCTATTAAAACCTGAAATATTTTTTGTTTCTAGAGTTATAGAAATGTAAATTTTTAAAACTTAAGTCGGGGTTTTAATAACCTTGATTAGAATTATTTGATAATTTATCATTTTATACTACAACACCTTTCTATCAGCAAGTGAAGATTTTATTTTTTTTATCTCAACGCCATAGTGAAACTTCTGATAAACGATTCTTTTCCATACATAAAAACCTTACATCAAAGTATTGAAATTGTCTATGATAATTTCATTTAAAGTTGGTAGTTTTATCTTTTTCGCGCTTGATATAAAGGGTTAATTACACCATACATCCAAAAGTTTGGAAACATACCATCTCGGCATGTTTCTTTAACATTATTTTTCTTTTTGTTTTTTTTTATAAATAAGAATGAAATAGAAAAGCAGAAAGCAATTAAACATCCATTGTTTTGTTTTTTAAGCTTCTTTTTTCAATTACTTATGCTGTCTTTTAAAATATTAATTTAAACAGACTTTCAATAAATTTTAATTGTCTGATATCTGCATTAGAGTGTGTCATTTTAAGGCAGAGAGATTATCTGGTTGGAGAGCTATCATGTGAAATCACCAATTTTTTATGTTGACACTTTAAAAGAAAAAAAAATTGGCAAAAGTATCAAATTTATTACTAATATTTTGGGTAGGAAACGGATTTTTTTTACCCAATCTCCCACTAATGCTTTGAAATGGGCCGAAAATACCACTATCGGATAGAAAATAATAAAAAATGGTAAAAATAGCAGAATTTTAAAATCTTAAAGTTATTATGCATCTTTAAAAAAATATTATGATCTTTAGGATTTTTCCAAAAAAGGATATGATCTCCGCCATCAGCAGTTTAGGCCAATCTCTATCTAATCTCCTCATCAACATTTAAAAGAGAAAGAGAGAGTCTAATTACAGAAAGTCTTTGAAATTTGTTAAAACTTGCATTATTACACTAAAATTTCAAAACTTGTTATTTTTAATGTTTTTTGTTCCCTTTTAAATGTTTTCCGTTAAGTTTTTTAATGGCCAATTACATATTCATTCCTAATTTGAAACTTTAGTGATATCTAAGTTCATTTTAAAACATTAGTGAAAGATTAGGCAAAAAAAAACTATTGTAGCATATCCGCTTCCAACCCAAAATATTAGTAGCAAATTTGTAATTTTTACCAAAAAAATCTCATCCTTTGATAAATTGTAAATTGACATAAACGATCCTAAGACTAAAATGACTGGTGCATATACAGAACAAAATGCCCCAATGAGCAGTAAAGTCCCTTGCCAATCAAAGAGCGTGACACGTATTTCCCCAACAGCACTTTAATTGTGTGCTTGGGGAGCCTTCTCATGGACACTGTGCCTGGATGCTTGGTACCACCGGTAAAAGCTTGTCGCCTTGTCGACCCAAACGCTTCAACAATAGCCAAGTCGCTATGGAGCCGAAATCACAATTATAGCCCCAACATCTTAATAGGAAACAGTTAACCAGGTCGATATCTTGACAATAGAAGGAATGGAAAACGAATCAGGCAGCTGGAAAATATCAAGGTCTGAACAGAAAGCATGTAAGTGCATAAGTATAGTTTCTTTTTTCTGGAACAATATATTTTTCTTTTCAAATATAAAACTAAGCAATCTTTAAATTTTGAAATTTTATAAGTTTTCACCCTAGATGATGATGATGTTTATTCCAAGAGACTCTACATGATGTGTTCTAGACATGTTTAATATAAATCGATAATATGTTTGTAATATTTTTTAAATATTTTTTCTTAATTAAATTGCCTGAATTTGGGTTTTAGGCAATCATATAAGGCAACAGCTTCTCTTTAAGCTAATATATGAAATGCTAAACGTTACTTCTAATGCTAATCCATTAACCACTAAGTTTGGTCCCATTTGGTACCAGTGTCAGTGATTAATGTTAGAGTTTTGAAAAAACTATCCAATTGTAGCACTTTCATCTTAACCGTTAAATAAATTATCCAAAAGTCTAATACTAATTGTAAAAGTTGTTCTCAAATAGGCCATTTATCTTTAAAAGTAAACTCTAACGCTATTACCAAATACACCCTAATAAACAAGCACAAATGTCATGACAGGTACATCTTAGATACCTAGACATGCAAAACAATCATGTGTGACAGGAATTGTTCGAGAGAAATTAGGATTGAAATGTGAACCATAATATTATCTAGCATGTAGAATTAAGATTGTCTTTTTTTACACCATATTTCAAACTAGACAATTTCCTCATATCCCAAAAGTTTTTTGACAAACCTAAAACTTGTTAATAATTTAAAATATCAGCATAGAAAGATATGAATTCATGACTCCAAAATCAATTTAACCTGAAATTATTTTCTATTGACAATAACTTCACATCTAAAGTTATAAATAATTTAACCTTTTTTAGAAGAATTAAATGATTCAAATTTTAGAAAAAGGTGGGATTAACCCTAGCCGCTAGCCACTCTTCTCCTTTCTCTCTCATTAATTGGCTAGATCTGGCTGGTTTTTTAGTCGTGTTTGGCCATCTCTTCTAAATTTTTATGTTATTTCTTCAAATAATCGATTTCATCAGTGGAGTCTTTTATTTGCTTTTATCAGATCTAGTTTTCTTCTTTCTGATAGATGAGACGGATGAGTTGCAGACTAAAGGGCGGTAACAAATAGTTCCACTTGATGGAGTCGATTGATTTGCTCTTCCATAGTGGATTAGGAGTTAATGTTTATTAGTCTAAACATTATGCTAGGGTTGTATCCCTTAGTTTTAAGAGTTTTTTTTCTGTCAATTTGTAGATTCAAATGTCGAAAATACCCATGTATTCTATAAAGTTTTTTTTTTTTAATAATACGGTATTACAAAGATCCTATGAATGACATGAGTTTAGCATATTATCTTTGTAGAGTTCAGCATTTGTATCTTATTGGTAAATGCCATATGACATACAATTAACGGAAAAGAACTTTCATAAAAAAATTATATGATTCAAATTTTAAGGTATACAAAAATAGGTCAAAGACGTGGGTTGCTAAAACTAAGATAAGTGATGAATCATTCAATTTTGTTTTTTTATTATCTAAAATTAATTATATTTAAAAGTCAATGCTATATATATTTACCTAAAGCTCACTTGAATCATATTATTTTAAAAAAATTAATTAATTTTCACCAACATTTTTCACCCAGCTTAAAAAAAGAAATTAATTAAAATATTACCTTTTACAAAAATTATCTTTAAAATGATTTCTGTACGTACTTCTTAAAATGTAAGATTTCAATTAATAATCACTATATATAAGATAATCACTAATAATTATATTCATCATCAATACTTTCCTCTGAACTACATTCAAGTTGCATGGACTATTTTTGTATGCCAACGTGCAAAGTTTATCGTGACATTTAACATAATAACTAAGGCTTATATCAAGACTCCCCAATTTCTACTTTATGCCACAAATAAACTGATTTCCCATTCTATATAATTTCAATAGTAAAACCTTATTACTTATTTTTCTGATATAATTACCTTATTACCTAGTAATGATTATTATGAGTGAAAAAAGCTTAAGTATCCCATCAACCCCTAAACTTGACTAAGTTAGTCCTCAAACTTGGTAAAACGTAATGACTTAATCTCAGAAGTGAGTTAGAGTGCCAAGTGTCAAGTGCCCTTATAGCGATAACGCCATTAAAACAATTTCATCTTCATCTCGACCGTCACCTTTATTTTGTTTAGTGTACAAGAACACCAAAAACCTAATTGACCCATTGCCAATTGGCCTTAAAATCTAATAAAAATATAGGGTTTTTCCAAACTGAGTCACGTTTTCCATCTTTCCATTGGAATTGGATGTCAACAACAGGAATTGGTTCTTGACAATGCTAGCAGCCAGTTTGACATCCAAGGGAGGATGAGAGTGACGGGGGCAAAGGACAAGGACAAAATTTTGGGTAAGAGGAATTTAGCATACATATGAGCGCAAACTTTTTACAACAACAAAGGCATGCTTTTATAAATTTGCAGGGATTCACGAAATTGGAGATATTGAAGGCAATTATATGGACTAGTTAATGCAGAACAAACCTTAGGTCTGCTAGGTCTGGCAATGTTGAGAAAGAACTTCTTGGAATCTGCCTCGATTTGATTGGGAGAGTAATTGGAGATCTCGAGGGAAGAATAGAAAGGACAAGTGAAAATATCCAAGGCACTAGCGTCTGATGACCTAGAATCTAGTTAGGAGTTAGGTTGTGAGTGGGATTGGGAAGAGATGATTGGGGAGAGCTTGGAGGGAGAAAGGGAGGAGAAGTAGGAGCTAGGTGCAGCATAGTTTTTAAGGCGACTGATGCTACGGTGGAGATTACAGACTTCAATAGTCTAGTGCTGATGATAATCAAGTCGAAGGTCAAAGGTTAGATGGGTCGATACGACATGAGGCCCGTCATGGCGCACAGGATATGAAGTCAGTCAAAATCCAAAGCTCTTACAACCAGTTGGACAACTGGAAATGGAGAACTCAAATTTTTCGAGTTTGGTTTGAGTTACAAATTGCTTGTCTCAGACCCTCTTTCATGCATTTCAATTTTCAGCTGCTTTGAATAGCTCATCAACCAAAATCTACTCCTACAAAAGTGACGACATTTATCCCACATGTCATGCTAACTCGCTTCAGGGACTAAGCCAATACGCTTTGCCAACTTTGAGGACTAACTTATACTGATTTTTGGTTGAGAGAACAACTTGTGTGAGTTGATCAAGTTAAGGAACCAGTACAGTATTTAAGTAAAAAAAAAGGTAAATTCCTCTTGGGGTCCCTTAGCTCATTTTTTTGTCCTAAATAAGTACCCTATCTCATTATGCGCATCTCAATTGAGTACTTTCCGCTCATTTCACTATTAAATTGGGTGAAAATTAATGACATGGCACTAATTAAGATTAAAATAAATATACAATAACAATTTTAGTCCTTATACTTTTCTCAATTAATAATTCTAATCTTGAAATTCTAAAACTAATTTCTACACCCCTACTTTCTAATGTCCCTCTTTTCTGGCAAAAAATAAGACATCCAGCATCACCCATTCCTTTGCTAATTCCAACCCCTTATCTGATGAGTCGGTCCTTCTTTACACCAGACCTTCTTTCAGCCGACGAGCTCTTTGTCCATGCCATCTTCCTCACTCTTGATCTCATGCCGCCAACCGCTTGAATCCATCGATGCCTTGATGCCGAACCGCTCGAATATGATGGCAAACGCTGCAAGGCGATGGATCATTAAGATCTAGGCATCAGATTCGAAATCGATCTAAGCAACCCAGCTTCTTGCTGGTGCTCTCCCTCCACCGTCCTCTTTGACAGTGATTGGTCTGCCATTGCTGCTGTCCTCCTTGCCAGTGATTCTGCCATTATCATCCACCATTTCGAAGCCCGATTTTCGTCGATTTCATTGTCAGAAGCCCTGTATTCTCTTTATCATCCACCATTTCAAAAAAAGATAGGGCTTTCATTAAGGCTTGAATGGATAGCGCTTGGTGGCCGGAAGGATCTTGAATCCATCACTGTTCAACTCGAATCCGTCACTGAGATCTTTGTGCTCCCAAGGCCGCAGTAAGAGATGAAAACACGAGGAGAGAAGACGAGACGTAGACTCGTTCCAGATCTGACCACAGATCCAAGGTGGAGGATTTAGGTGTCATGTCCAAAATTAGCGAGCTCGCATCATCATTATCGCAACGAAGGAAGAGTGCGGAAGGCTGGGAATTTCTCTAACTAGGCTGCGATCGAATGTGGAGGGTTGGTTTTGTTTCGATTTAATTGTTTTATAACATCCAGATTCTTTGCTCATTTAGAGATAATTGTTTTTCTGGCAAGGGGAAGAATTTTAAAAGTTTGGGTTCATTATTGATATTCAGAAAGTTTGAGAGTCTTATTTTACATTTCTTTTAAAAGTTTGAAGATAAAATTGTTATTTTACATTTATTTTAATCTTAATTAATGTTATGTCATCAATTTTTGTCCGATTTAACGCTGAAATGAATAGAAAGTACTCAGTTGGGACTCACAAATGAGATTAAGTACTTTGATAGGACAATCTTAAAGTATGGTACTCATTTGTAGGGGTGTAAACGAACAAAACGTTCAATGAACGGTTTGTGAACTGTTCAGCAGAAGTTTTTTTATGTTCATTTATTTAGTTAAACGAATAAATGAATGAATATGAACAAATTTGTCTATTCGATTAGTTAAACGAACAAAGATGAATAAAGTTCCGTTCGTTCATTTACGTTCACGAACCATTTAATTATTATTCGTGTATATTTATTTATTTATTTGTTAGTTTATGTCTATTTTAGATTGATAGTAGCTATCAACTTTAATTGTTCGTGTTCGTGTTTGTATTCGTTTATTAATAAATGAACGAACATAAACAAAGAAGTTGTGTTCGTTTATTATTCGTATTCATTAAAAATTAAAGGATAAATGACACTTATCGTCATTGAACTAATACTTACGTTATAGATTTATCCTGAAACTAAAAAATGCTATACCGTTTGTCTTCTATTTATGAAAATGTTGCACTATTCATCATGCAGTCAAAATTCCAGTTAAAATGGACAAAAAAAAGTGAAAAGTAAGTTTTAACCCTAAAAAAACTTTTCATTTATCTTAGAAATCTCAAAACTTTTACATCTCACAATCAAACCACATTCTCCATTGTAAATGAACGAATCTGTAAGTAGCTGGTATTTCATCTAGCCATTACTTACCTGCGATCCCATAACTCTCTGATAAATCCATAATTTTCGTATATTTTTGCCCTAATCTTCTTAAGCTTTTGTTTTTATTTGTTAGCTTAATGAAGCTATTAATTACATTTTTACTTATGTTTTGAAAGAAAATATGTGTTGTCATTTTTTTTTCGCTCCAGGAGGACATTTTACACTTTTCTAATTGCACAGCCTTTTGTTTTTATGCGTATAGGATTTCTTTTTTTAAGTGGAGCATTGTCCAATTCTTTTAGAAAGGGAGTAAAGAACAGTGCTTTAAAGAATCAAATTCTTATTTTGCTTCTTTAACTACTTGGGCACCAGACCTCTCTCACGGGGACTTTTCAAACGCAAGCTTGTGGTCTGCCGTGCTCATGCTATTATACTATATTCTAAATACGAAACGGGGTTTTACTGTTTATAAACAGTACCCCTTTCGCTGCTTTTTTTTTTTTAGCTTTTCCCCGTTTTATGATAAAACCTCTATTTTAGTACTTGAGTATTTCAGGTCTGCCAGAATGATCCCTAACTTTCACCATATGTTGCGAGATAGGATGAAGACTGTTTTTTTGAAAGTGGTAACATCGCCAGATAATAACAATTGGGGACTACTACTTTCCAGGGCCAACAATACAGGGACTGAGAGTACATTTGTCCAATTTCTACTTCAAAGGTTGAATGACCAAATCCCCCTTTTGGTCCTTAATATAACAATTCTGCCATAATAGTCCCCAACTTTTTCAATCTGTTGGAAACTTTTAGAGAAAAATAAAATATGGTTTGTTTGAATTTAAAATGATAGATTCTTAAAAGAAAATGAGAGACATGCCTTCATTAACCATATTAAATACCAAAAGCTTTTTCTTTTATGTGATTTTATTCAAAGGTTTAGTTAGATAAGTTAGATTTAAAGTTTTGATGAATTGAAACATATGCACAATTTATATAATGCACAGGCACTTTACATGAGTTTGATTCTGAGTTTTGATTAGTTAAAATAGCGCACAATTTGTATTATGTATAGGTGCTTGATTCATAAAATGTTCCATTTTAGCATTAATTCATTAATATGTAAAATTTCAGAAAAACTTATTACATATATATTGTGCAATGTTATCCTATTATAAATGCTAGAATCATTTCTTAACTTTATTAAGAAAATTATTAAACCCTTAATACCTAAAGTTTTCTATTTTTTGGCTTTGTCTAAACTTTTTTTATTATCTTTTTTATTTTTTTTTATGAAATGAAACCTTAATCATTATAGTTTACCAACTTTTGACAATAATTATGGTTTATTCGACTTTAGTCAATTTTATTTTTTTTTATCTTTATTAAGTTAATAGTTAAACCATTAATTCATTGATATAAATTAAATACATTCATGTTTCAGTCATTTTTTTTATTATTGGTGATTAAAATTTGTAGCACCAATGATATACTTTAAGGTATATGGTTTACTAAAATAATTTAGACCATTATTGTTGAAATTGGAAGTGATTTTTTCTAGATAAATTTATCATTGATATTGAAAATTGGATTTTGAGTTAATAAGGCATGAAAAATTTTAGTAAATTATTTTTGATAACATAAGAAATATGTATCGTTTCAAAACACATACAATGTTTTGTTTCACAGTATTATATTTCAATCATAACTAATCATTTAGATGATAAGAATATAATATAAATAGAGCCAAAGTAAAGAATTGAAAAAAACCAAAATTTCAATTGATTAATATAAATCTATTGGTGAGAAAATTTTAATTTCTTATTATTAAAAATTATTTTCATGCTAAATTTATTGAAAAAAAATACTAACTACAAAGTGTGGTTATCAAAACTTCACTATATTCTAAAACATGATGTGTTTTTTACTGTTTATCTACAATAAAAATCACCATGTATGAACATTATGTTCTTTTTTTGCTTTTGTGTTTTACTGTTTTTTTTATGTGATTGATTTTTTTTTTAAATTTGATTCTTTTTTTCACATAGAAATTACTTTCTCGAGGGCCTGTGATGTTATTTTTAACAATTTCAGTTTGTTTCACATTTCTTTTTTATTAAAAGCATTTTTAGTACATGAATTTATACATTTGTTTTTTTTATGTGATTGATTAGTTCTTGATTTTTGTTCGTCGGTCATTTTAATCTCAAAACTTAATAATTAGGGTTTTTCAATTTGTTATTTGGCCACTAATTTTTTTTGTTCTTTTTTATTTATTGTCTGCTAAAGCAAAATCTTGGAAACCATTTTTTGTTTCTTTTCTTTTTCTAATTAACCATAATAATTCGCTCAACCTTTTTTGTTGCTTTTTTTTAAAAACAAAACGTTAATTACTATATAAGAGTTGTCTATTTTTTTATATGGTTTGAGCTAATTTTTTTTAGTTAATGTTTTCATTTATTTTTTCTTTATTAAGTTGATGATTAAGTCTTTAATTCCTAAAATTTTTACATTTGTTATCTTGGTCTGAAGACAATTTTTTAATATTTTTTTGTATCAATCATTAAACTTCACTCTTTGTCACTGAAATCTCACTCTTTGTCTTATTTTATCAACTTTTTTATATTCTTTCTCTCTTATAAAAGAAAATTTTAACCACTGAGATTTATCTCTTAATACTTACAATCTTTTTGTTAGTTCTTTTTGCCCCAAAACTTTACATTGAATTTTTTTTTTATTATCTCGATTCATACTCTCTTTTTTTTCCCCTTATTTTTATGAAACTTTTTTTCTTTTGTTAATGATTATTACTATTTATATTTATATTTAATGTTTAATACGGATTGAATTGCAGCAACATGCGGGCACCATAAAACTTGTTATGATCTAATTCACTGATTCTTCTCAAAATCAAACATGAAAATTCAAGTCTCCAACAATTTGGACACTACATTTGTTTGCTTTCCGAATTGATGCTGATCTTGCAAAAAAAGAAAAAAAAAGAGAGTTAGCCAATTTCCTTCGTTCTTTTTACATTGGCTAGAAACAATGAGCAACAGCAACTGTGTTTATGTAACACATCTCTCTCCCTTCTCCCTTGTCTCTTCTCTTTAGTACCACTGCTGCTTATATTTTCAGCTAGTAGAATCTCGAAATGTCAGAGCCTTTCAACGCCATTAACCAGATGCTTCCGATATAAAAACTTCTTGGCGTATTCCTTCTTCACCTCCCAATTGATGTCATGCAAGAACACATGAGTCACTCTCGATTGTTTCTAGTCCCTCGCCATCATTGTTGCTGAGAATATCACCCCCATCGATCGATTGTAGTTTTAAAAGAAGATTTTGTTTAATTTGTTAATTAGTTTGGTTTCTCTTGAAACTATATTGTTGTTGGGAGAACATAATTGGTCTAAAAATGGGGGAGCAAGACAATAAAGAACTAGTAAATGACCATTGCTTTAGCTTGTTTCACTTGGCAGTTAGATGTGTCACTGTGGAAGCTTTTGTTTGTTATATATGATATTTTCAAATTGCCATAAAATAATCTATTTTTAATTCGAGTAATTTTTGAAGCCCTTAATTACTCTGACTATAAATCTTTACGCTTGTTTAGTTTCTAATATTTTATACTACGTATTATTTTCACTTTTCTACTATTTTTTTAACAAAATTAATATCACTTGAAATTTAATACCATATATTTTTAATAACCACTTGAATAATATTTTAAAGTGTAAAGTTTTGATTAAGTTTTTAATTTTAAAAAAATATAGATCAGATACTATAAAAATTAAATACTTTCAATACATTATTAATTATACTTGAAATGAAAAGCCACTAAGTAGTTTAATCCTACACCATCTAAATAATGATTATATCCAAGTAATAAAAAATAAATATAGTCCGAACAAGGTTTTGGTGGGAAGAAGAAGAAAATGACTGTAGGAAAACTATGAGTTTAGGGTTAAAGTATTGAAAGAAAGTGGAGAAGGTAGTTTGATTGCAAGATGTAAAAGTTTTGATGTTTCCAAGGCAATGGAAAGTTTTTCGAAGGTTAAAACTTGTTTTTCATAGTTTTTTTGTCCATTTGAACGAGAAATTTGACGGCAGGATGAATATTGCAACATTTTTATAGTTAGAGGACGAATGGTGTAACATTTTTTAGTTTCAGAATGAATCTGCAACATGAGTCTTAATTCAAGAATAATGGGTATCATTTATCCAAAATTAAATGAAAGAACACAAATATAACTTGTTCATGTTATTTCAGTTCATTCACAGTTCTACTCTAAAAAAAGTAAACTAAGAGACCCATTGGAATTTACTTGAAAAAAGCTTGAAAAAGTTTGTGTATGGAACAACGGTGAATAGTAATGACGAGGTATGGAAGATCCCGCGTTGCGGCGATCATATAATGTCACAATATTAAATAAAATAATAATGAAGAAAAATAATAAAAATAATTTGGGGACTAAGAGAGAAAATGTAAAAACTTTAGGCATTAAGAATTTAATAATTGACTTAGGAAAAGTTAAGAAAAAAAAAGTCTTATTTCACTCAAAAAATAAATAAACCATGGTGACCAATATTTTAGTTTAGAAAATAAAACATAAAAAAAAAAACCAAGAGATTAAACAAAAACACTATAATTTATTAAACTCAGGGTCTAATATCAGAAACGGAAATAATATAGGGACTGGAAATGTGTTTCACAAAAAAGAAAAGTAAAAGTAAGAGAATAGCGAGATCGACCATCGAAAAGATATTTTCATTCAAAACTTTCACCAACCTTCCAAAAGAAGCAACCCAACCCAACATAAAAAAAAAGAAAAAAAGAAAATGATAGGTAACAGAACGGGTCACAATACAGCCCAACACTGAATGAAAAAAGCAGAAAGAAATTATAGTTTACTGTAGATAAAACAGTGGTTAGAATATAGAGAGTTTTTTTAGGCGCACTTTGTAGAAAACTTTTTTATATAAATTTTGACATTAAAACAAATGCCAATAATAAATAATTAAAAAATTCTCATTCATAAATGGATGTTAATCAATTAATTTTGCTTCATTTTAATTTTGGGTTGGGTTTTCTTTATGTTATGTTTTTATCATTAAAATAATTAATTGTGATCAAAACATAATTCTATAAAACATAACACTACACGTGCTTTGAAATGATAAATATTTTTTGTCATAAAAAAATAATTCACAAAAAAGTTTCATCTCTTATTAATTTAAATTTCAATTTTTAATATCGATATAAAATTTATTTAGTAAAATTCACTCAAAAGCTTTAGAGTTTAATAAAATAATTTGATCCATCAATCCATAATTGTTAAAATTGAAAATGAATATGAAACATAACATTGTACATGTTTTGAAATGATGGATAAAATTTTTCATTAAAAATTAATTCACTAAAAAATTTTATTTCCTATTAACTGAAATTTCAATTTTTAATATTCTTTATAAATTTATTCATAAAAATCCATATTCAATTTATTTATCTTTTTTTAACCTTTATTAAGTCAATTATTAAAATCTTAATGTCAAAAGTTATTTCTTCAAGCTAAAGAAATAAACCATGATTACCAAGATTTTGCTTTAGAAGACAATAAATAAAAAAATAACAAAAAAATTAGAGAAAAAAAGAACAAATTATGTTCACCAATGTCTTTCCTTAGAAAGTACTTAGTACATAAAACAACAACAAAAAAAAAGCTTGGGATGAAGAGAGCAAATGGAAGAGGCAGATTAATAGTTATAAAATTTGGGGATCAAAATATAACACTGATGTAAATTCGAGCCTAAAATGGAAGTATTAGAAAGTTAGGGACTGAAACCGTGTTTTCACCGAAACAACACATGAAACAGATTGAAAGCCTAAAATTGCAACACAGATCCTCATGAAATTCACCGATTTTCAAAAAGAGGATCAAACTATAAAAAAATAAAATCGTATCCGGAAAAAAAAAAAAAAAACGACGAAGGCAAAAAAAGTAAAAAACTGATAAGGGGCAAAACGGTAAAGGCACTGTTTTTTCCTGTTCATTTGAACGGTACCCGAACTCGGGTTTTAGTATATGGTACTTCCTCCGTCCCATAAATTTTGATACATTTGATTTTTTGTTGTATTTTGACTCAATTTTATTCATATTATTGTTTGTTAAAAAAAATAAAAAAATATATATTTAGAAATTACATATCTTGAATTATTATTTATATACAAAGATTTTATATTTATATATTAAAATATTAAAAATAAAATATTATAAATTAATTGTCAAAAATAAATGGAGGAAAACTTTTGGGATAGAGGGAGTATAATATAATTCGTTTTGCAGGCAAAATTCAAGCATTATTGCGCGTAAACTACAAAAGGGCCCCAAATTTGCAGACTCAATTGCTCACTCCGTCCCCTACGAAAACGATACTGGTTAAGTGACTCGGTTCCGACCTAACAATGCCACGGAAGAAGCCAGTGAGAGCGCCCCGGCGCCGCAAGACCTCGGAGCAAGCGATTGAAGATGGTGAACGTTCCAGTTCTGCGCGGTTCTCTCGCGGGAAGCTGGCGGAAGAAGCGACTGCAATCGGAGGAGAAAACGCTGATGGTGGAGAAGAAAGTAATAATGGTGATGATGAAGGTGAGTATGACATTGATTTCAAAGTTAGGTTTAGAACTCCTCGTTGTAACTGCCAGAGGCTAAATCATGCCGAGCGTCTGGAGTTCGAAGAAGATATGGTGTTTTTAGCAAGGAAGGGTGGAAAAATGGGCAGGTCTGTGAGAAAAGTCCCAAGAGGAGGTGGTGATGGAGAGAGAGCAGATGGAGGATGTTCCGGCTCAAAGACTTGGCAAAAGAGGAAAGCTTGTGATAACCAACAGAGTGATTTAGGGGGTGCTGGAAACAAACATACAAGGAGAGAAAAGGAGGTTTGCAAGCACAGTCAAGGTCTGGTGATGGAGAATGTAGATGAAGGCAATATGGTGACGAGGGTCGGTGGTAAAAATACTGAGATAAAGGTGGCTTTTGTTGGGAACGGACAGCAAGGTGAAGGTACTAGGATGGGGTCCGAGGAAGAGAATGATGGTGATGCTGTAGGTGAATTTGAAGTTGATTTCAATGTGAGGTTTAGAACTCCTTGTAAGAAAATAAAATATGCTGGGCATCTTGAGTGTGAAGGAGAAATAGCATTTTTAGTGAGGAAGCATGGGAAAATGGGGAAGCCTAAGAGGAAGTCACTACCAGAAGGTGAATGTGAGGGAGGTGGTGATGAAGAGAAAGCAGATGACCACATATATGTTGATTCTCCTGGAAAAAGGAAGAGTGTCCCAACGACGAAACAAGGTTCAAATTACTGGAAAAAAAGGAAAATTCCTGGTAACCAAGAAACTGAAGGAAAAGGAGTAGGAGAATGCACTGCAAAGGATAAGGAAGAGGCTATTGTTGATTTAGCAGATGAAGGAAACCAGAGGACAAGGATGGAAAAGCAGGTTTTGGAAGGTGTTCAGGGTCTTGATAAGGACGAGGGCAGGATTACAGAATTGTATCCACTTAGGCACTCTAAAGCTTCCACTTCCCAGTCCACTGCTGCTAAGAGAATGAGCTATGCTGAGCTTCTAGAGTGTGAAGAGGGCAGGTCTAAGAGGAAAGTCCCAGATGGTGAATATGGAGGGGGTTCGGATTTGTTGGGCAAGGAACAGCAAGAGGGTGAGGAGCTAGAACATGGGAAGGAAGAGAAAGCTGAAGACAAGGGCGAGGAAGATAATGGTTCAGAGCTGGAGAACGGGGATGAAAGCATTCCAATCAACAGGGTTAATGGAAAAACTGAGGCAAAGGTGACTTTTGTTGAGAATGGAGAGCGAAAGGAAGTTATTGAGAAACAAAAGAATAGCGACATCAATGTTGGAGTTAAATACCAACCTGATTTGAATTCGAGACTCAGAACTAAATTGCAAAAATACTATGCTCAGCTTCTTGAGGATGAAGAAGACATTCCCAAGAAACGAAGGGGCAGGTGTAAGAGTAAAGTCCCAGACGGTGAATATGAAGAGAAAGCAGATGAAACAAAACATGTTGATTCTGCTAAAAAAGGGAAGAGTATTTCAGCAAGAAAGCAGGGTTCAAAGAATGGGAAAAAGAGGAAAGTTGATGATAATGAAGACAGTGAAGGAAAAGAAGAAGAGCACTCTGAAATAGATAAAGAAGAGACTGGCAGTGATTTTATACATGATGGAGTGAAGAACTCAATGATTAATGAGGTCCCAGAAGGTGGTCGAGGTCTTCGTAATGTAGAGGACATGAGTACACGATCCAATCCACCAGGTCACTCTAAAGCTCCTAAGGAAGTGGAAGAACCTGGTCTGAAGAGAAAAGATCGCAATAAGGTCAGCTGCAGCTTCTGTTTTCAGTTGTTGGGTCTCTTGAGTTTGTTTCTGATTGTAGTTGCTAGCATAACCAAGAAAAATTTTTGGATTACCAGTTCATAGAAGAGGAATCTTCAATGTGTCATCAATGCCAGAGGAATGATAAGGGCAGGGTGGTGAGGTGCAAGAACTGCAAACGTAAACGATATTGCGTGTATTGTATTGAAACCTGGTAACTTCTTTTCCTTCACCTGTCAATGTTTGATGTTTATTTTATATTGGTAATTTAACCCCGTAAATTATTCACCACAACGAAGGATCTGTTTTTTTCTTAGTGTGTATGATTGTTCTTTGTTTTGTAATGGGAAATTTCTAGTTAAGACTGTTTGCATTGGATTTCTGACTCCACTTGTTCAGTTCTTCATTTAACATTGAGTCTTTCTTACCCAGTTATTGGATTGAATCAGCAGTAATGGTGAGTCACCCATTCAGTGACTTAGTCATGTATTACTGCTGGAAATTTTTGCTGTGATGATTTAAGCTACTCTTTTGCCTTGTCAGGGTATATGTTTTGCCTTTCCAAATTGTTAAGTCTATGTGGATTATGATAGGAGGCTTGCCTTTCCAAATTATTCTTAGAGGAATGACCCTGCTCGTTTTCCCTCTCACTGTCCTTGTGATAGTTACAAGGTGGTTTACTCTTGCAAATTTTTCCTCTTGTAGGTATCCCAAAATGTCTGAAGATGAAATTGCTGATTCCTGTCCAGTCTGTCGTGATAATTGCAATTGCAAGGCATGTTTGTGCGGAGGTGCCCCTCGCAAAGTCAGTCTTGTGTAACCCTGTCTCCCCCCTTTTACTCTCTACAAAAAAATATTGTTTTAATTGTGTACAACTGTTGTTTCATCATGTTTTTACTGGTGGGATGTAGAAATTGACAGATGCTCTCAAATTGGAATTCAGTCAATCAGAAAGAGATCAGCACTTTCAGTACTTACTGCAGGCACTTCTTCCTCACATTAAAAAATTTAATGAACAACAAATGATGGAGAAGGATATTGAGACTAAAATTCAAGGTTTGCTTTACTTTTTTGTTATCTGTTGACTGTTTATTATTTGAAGCTTTTATTCATTGCTTGTTTGATTTAGAACCAATTCCGAAGGGCAATTAGCTCCCCAATTATATTTTTTGACTGTTTATTATTTGAAAATGATAGTTCTCCATTTGTGGAGATCTCTTATTTTGTATTGTTTGATTGCCTATTTCTTATAAATCCTCTTGATCAGTAATTTCTCACAGTGCTGATCCCTAATGACTACTATAAAGCGGAAACAAGTAAATCAAATCTTTATATTTCGATGGATCAAATCTTTATATTTCGATGGCTATGCTGCTAACTGAGATGAAATGTCATGCATCGATTCCTTTTATAACGGATTGTAACTGTAGCTTTATATGAATAGGTAAAGGTATACGCATCCAGCGGGCACTTTGTGATCCTGATGAGAGTGTTTACTGGTAGGTGCTTGTTTTTGGCCAACATTTTCATGGGTGTTAATGCTCAGTGGAGTATCGTCTTTATGTTTTTGGTGGTTCTCATTCCATTATGTTCTGCAGTGATGTTTGCGAAATGGCAATAGTTGACTTCCATAGAAGCTGCCCTAAATGCGGTCTTGATCTCTGCCTCATTTGTTGCTCGGAAATCCGTAATGGTCAATTGCAGGGGGGAGAAAAAGAAGTTTCTGTGCAGTACTTCAACTGTGGCCTTGGTTACTTGCATGGTGAACTTCCGGGTGAGGTATCTGCTGAGGAGGAGGCAACTTTGAGTTTACCTGGTGAAGTCAATAGTGAAGAATGCCAAAACATATGTCAATGGAAAGTGAAGGAAAATGGTAGTATTCCTTGCCCACCCAAGGACTTTGGTGGTTGTGGTGATGGACTTCTGGAGTTGAGGTGCATGTTTACAGAAAATGCCGTTGCTAAGTTGGTGGAAAATGCAGAGAAAGTTGTCCAATCAGAATTTGGTAGTTGTGTCAAGCAGAAGTGTGGTTGTAACAGCTCAGAGGGTAAAGTTGATATTGAAAAATGTGACCTTAGGAAAGCAGCTTCTCGGCCAGACCCCAGTGATGACTTTCTGT
The DNA here is from genome assembly GCA_039654915.1 of Aquilaria yunnanensis. NCBI lineage: Eukaryota > Viridiplantae > Streptophyta > Magnoliopsida > Malvales > Thymelaeaceae > Aquilaria > Aquilaria yunnanensis. Next base: position 25,508,990 of record CM077598.1, on the reverse strand, counting down.
ACTGTCCAAAGGCCAAAGATTTTCAAGAGTGTGACTTGAAGCATTTCCAAGAACATTGGGGTATAGGTGAGCCTGTTATTGTCCGTGGTGTGCATGAGACAACTCCTGGTCTGAGCTGGGAACCGTTCGTTATGTGGCGTGCTCTCCGTTATATTAGTAAAGATCAAAAACATCTGGAAGTTCAAGCCCTTGATTGCTTAGATTGGTTGTCGGTATGTTTATTACCCATTAATTCATTTGTATCCTATCAGGTCTGATTTTGGAAAGCCAGTTTAAGAAGTTTTAATGTAACATTTCACCTTTAACTTTGAAGTTTTTGCTAGCTATGGAGGTTTCAGTGTCATTTTTGCTATGAAACTTTCTGTTATTTGGATGGTTTGGGGTATTTGAACCTTTTTTTTAAACAGTTTGAGGCTGCTCCATTTATTTTGATTGAAAGTGAGTCTGACGCTATACTTCTTTAGTATGTATTAATGACTTAAATATTGCGTTCATGGCTTGTTTGAAGTTCTGTTTACATTCTGAATTTGTTTATCATTAATATGCTACTTAAGAAAGTGGCAGATATAGATGTCAGAGTTCTCTAAAAATAAAATTAATAAATGTTTGCCAGATGAGCTCTGGCATGTGATAAATCAATGAAGTGACTCAATACTTTTTTTTGGCTGTTGTTTGTCTTCTTTTCCTTTTTTCATTGTCAAATGAAATTGAGCATTTAAGATGAGTTATCTAGCCTCTCCAAATTCGAATTGAATCTATTGCATTCAATATCTTGAGGCAAGCACATTAGAACCACGGAAGTAATATCCTGCTTGTTGCTTTTGTAGTATCATTGTGATTTTGGTGTCTGGTTTAATTGCCCATTGATTTTCCTGGTGGAGATGAGAACAGTATTTGTTTTGAATGTCTTCATTGCTTGACAGTCTGACTTATGGTCTTTCATACTGAAACAGGCTGAAATAAACATGTGTAAGTTTTTTGATGGGTACATGAGAGGTCAGTTTGACTCTGAATGCTGGCCCCGGATATTGAAGTTAAAGGACTGGCCCCCATCTGATAAATTTAAGGAAATCCTTCCACGTCACTGTATGGAGTTTATTTCTTGTTTGCCATATAAGGAATACACACATCCTCAGAGTGGGATTCTTAATCTTGCCACAAAGTTGCCTGCAAAATCCTTAAAGCCAGACATGGGACCAAAGGCCTATATTGCTTTTGGGGTTGCTCAAGAACTTGGTCGTGGGGACTCTGTAACTAAGCTTCACTGTGATATGTCTGATGTGGTATCCAATTTTTACTCTTCGAAGTAGTTATTGCACATGTACCTGTTCAATTTTGCAAATGTTGTGCTAGGTTTGCCATGTATGGACTGCAGTCTACTCATTTGCTGAGTTACTATCATTTGTTTGGGAAGGGGTCATGAATTATTTAATGTCCATGGTTGGCTCATGTTGCTGACTAAGAAATTTTTTGCAGGATGAATAATTTTCTGTTTTTGTTGTTCTCTTGCCCTGTCTTGTTGAATGCATTCCATTTTGTCTGCATAATTGTTTTGCCCATGACAGTCAGCATGATACAGTGTCTTCAATTTTGATGATTCTACCATCTGTGCCTGCATATTCTTATATAAAGAGGGTGTTTTTAGCAAGATACTCATTAAAAAAACTTGATCATTCCTTTGTTGATTGAGTGATATGAGATCTGTGTTCACTCTTGAAAGCTTGGTCCTACCTGTTGCTTTAGGTGAATGTCCTAACCAATACTGCTGAAGTGAAACTTGAACCTGAACAACTTAAAGCAATAGAGAGGTTGAAACGCAAACATTATTTACAAGACCAGGAAGAAATTTTCAGATTGGATATGGCAGTTAACAGGAAGAAGTCCTCTGCTGGATCTTGCGAGCCTTCTGACGTGGAATCAACTCAGGGAGGTGATCATAATGAAGACCAAAGAGTTAATTTAAATGGTCAAGGTGGTGTTTCCTGGCTGAATGGAAGTGAAAAGAGAGAAGCATCTCAGGTAAATTTTTGCAAGATTGATGAATCTGAAAAGTTCAGAGAAAGATCTGAAGGAAAGGAATCCACAGAAGGAGGTGCTGTATGGGACATATTTCGAAGGGAGGATGTTCCCAAGCTTCAGGATTATCTTGAGAAGCACTTTCGGGAGTTCAGGCACATTCATTGTCGTCCTGTACCTCAGGTAATTTCTGATGATGTTGATCTTACCTAGCCAAGTCCTACTGCTCATGCCCTCAACACTTGCCCATATGCAACAAAAGAAACTGTCCTGTTTTTGTTTCTCTTGCTATAAATTCATGTTTAAGCAATTATGAAAGGAAATGATGCGACTATTTTGGTTAGTTTAGAGGTGGTGTTGAATTTTACTTGCTTTCATTGTGGATTGTCCTACCTTCTCATAATTTATGGATTACTTTCTATTTTTGACAGGTTATCCACCCTATACATGATCAATCATTTTTCCTGACCATGGATCACAAAGCAAAGCTTAAGGAGGAATATGGTGTTGTTTCCTTATGAATACCACTATCATAATGTAATCTGTAACAGTAACCCAGTGGGGGAGCTTAAGTTTGTGTAATATGCTTTCATACAGGAGTTGAGCCGTGGACATTCGTTCAGAAATTGGGTGAGGCTGTTTTTATACCTGCAGGCTGTCCCCATCAAGTTAGAAACATCAAGGTAGTATATTTCTCATATTGCACTTTGCAACACAGACATGCAAGTGCACACAATTGCATCTGCTTGATTTTGTGTGTAATTAGATGATGGGGTAATATCTACTTCAACAAATCTGTACCGTTGGTGTTGCTTTTTGCTAGCAAGTGCTTTTAGTATCAGAAAGATCTTGTTGATATTTGGCTTTGGATAACAAGTTCCTACAGATACATATATATTTTTTTGTGGGGGGGGGGGGGGGGTGATAGTTCCTTGTTTTGCATTTGAATATTTTGCATTTGAATATTTCTTTCCAATTTCTGTCCAGAATGATGAAATACTCCATCAAATTAAGACATCACTTTGAGATTCCTTCACGTGAGGCAGTTTTGTATGATCTTTTCTTAAATCTTGTTATTTTGTTGTTCAACTTGTTAAAAAGGGAAATGCTACATGGAAGTGTTTTTCCTTGGGTTCTGGCTAGCTAATCTCTTCCTAATAAATTTCATTTCTTATTCCATCCGTCCTGTAGAGTTGTTACTTTCTTCTGTTTGCTGGATTTCTTTTAAAAAAAATAGAAAGAAGAAAATCTACCTTCAGAACTATATCTGTGATGCTGTTTTGTTAATGTTGCAGTCTTGCATAAAGGTTGCACTGCATTTTGTTTCACCTGAAAATCTTAGTGAGTGTCTTCGTCTGACGGAAGAATTCCGGGTTCTTCCCCGAGGGCACATGGCTAAAGAGGACAGACTGGAGGTATGTGGTCAGGGATGTTTTGATTCCACGATACTTTTTGTCCATTTGTTAGCTTTTTTTATGGTTGGAGCTCCAGTGCTTCAAGAATAATTCGATTTTGACATCTGAGTATCCAACCCTTTGAAAATGGCCGTTGAGCAACAGTGCATTGTGCATTGTCTGAAGTGCATGGGAAACTTTATTAACTATGCAGTTTCTATTTGCATGGATTAGCAAAGCATCATATTCACACAGAAATTGCAGTTACGCTACTGCATGCTTAAGCCGTTAAATACATAAAGCATGGGGATTCAATTGCTGGTTTTAACTGATTATTGCAGTGTTGTAATTTTATAGATTGAATGATCAAGCACTTCTGTTCCACGTGCTCTGATATGATAAACCTTTTGTTTAGTCTTGTCAATATTCTGTTTTCTTACTGGATGCAGCACTCAGTAATCCTTCTATTCTATAAATAGTAGTTGTAGATGAAAAACACAAAAGTGGGTTAATCTTTCCTACTGATATGATGATTTCCATGTGAAACAGGTGAAGAAAATGTCTCTTTATGCATGCTACCAAGCTGTGAACCACTTCAGGAATCTGGGGTTAGTCTCTGGGTCTCTCTCTCTCTCTCTCTCTCTCTCTAGAACACACAAAAAACAAGCAACTGCATCTGTAAGCACTGATTTTGCAAATATGGAAGAGAAGTGTAATGTCTCGCTGTAGAAGTTATTGCTTGTGATTTAGACTGTTGAATTAAAAATTGCTTCAGTCTGATAGACTACTGTTGAAACTTGAACAGTTTAGAAACTGTTTAAAATCCTAAAATTTTTTTACATGCAACTGATTTTATGACAATTTCTCGAGCATCAAGTTAAGGAAATGCAGAATATTGTTGGTAGGATTGTTATCGTGTTGAACTGTCATGTTGGTTTTGTGGCATGAAACTGATTAGTCCAGTGGTGGCAGGACTATAATGTTCCAGTGATATATATGTTGTCTACAAACAAAAATATCTTTTTAGCTATTTTCTTGTAGACTTTGGTTCTTTCTGAAATAGATCTTGTAAGGCTTTGGTTGATTGATAAGGGAAGTCAGTCTTGTTGTTCAAGTATCGTTAAACTGTGACCAAGGTTCTTTAATTTCATAATTCATGTCTTTGGAGGCGTGAGTTGCTGATTTGGTATTTTTGGTTTGCTTGATTCAGATTTAAGCTGCAGGAGTGGCAAGATGATGACAAAGGTGATGCTAAGAAAATGGGGAAAAGCCACAGGAGGAGAAAGTAGAAGTCTAGGGTGGAAGGCAAGAAAGTTGAGCAAGAAAACGAAGATGGAGGGAAAGAGGAAGGTGATGTTACTGTTAGTTGCGAAACTTGATGCACCACCTTGACAGATTTTGCGTGATGTTTTAGTAGCAGAGCAGTTGTCCATGAAGCATGTATGGCGGCTGTGGCTGCTTGTCGTGGCTGAAGTTATTTACCGGCCCTTGAAACCCCATCTTTTGTAATACCGCGATGCTTGCTGGAGCTACTGATGTATAGTGGGCCGACTCTGCTCGGGACCGGACTGGACCGGCCAGGCTCGATCCTGTGTTTATTGGGGCATGCCGGCTTTGTGCCAGTCCTGGGCCGAGCAAGGCTAAATCCGGTCCTTAGCCTGCAATTTTTTATTTTTATTTTAATTTTAAATTTCAATTTTAATTTTTAAAAATTGATTTTAATACAAATTTTTTTAAAACTACTAGTTTTAAGAGTAAAACACCACAACTGGTGTGAAATTTTATTAATTTTAAAGCCAAACAGCACTTACATAATATGAAATGGGCTTTACATGAGTCAATAGCAAAACGTTCCATAAAAGTAAATGCAAAATAAAAGTTACGATCTGTGCTAAACAGCAAAATCAGATCAAATACAAAGTAAGAAAATAATAAGTAAGCTATAGATTTAATCATCTATCTCATCAGGGTTTTCCTCGTCGGAATTTTTGTGGTCTTGTAATCTGAAAGCTGTAAGATCCCAATCATGGTTGTATATATAAACTTTAATTGCTTTCGCTAATAACCGTGCGTGTTTATCTGAAATTACATGCTTCCCAGCACTGAAAGTGGACTCAAATGTAACGGTTGAGATGGGAACAATTAAATTTTTTTTTGACAATTATGGAGATTATTGGAAATTTGTTGCTTCTTGCTTTTCACCATTCTAGGATGTCGGTCTCATTATTCTTCCAGATCAAGTTGAGGTATGCATCCACTTCATTAAGGTCGGATGTTGCAGCACGGGGCCGTTTGAGGAGTTATTCCGCCGGATTGAATGATGATGAGCCCGACAATGATGAACACCAGATGGTAGATGAAGTAGTGTTCATAACCCTATCCTTATGCCGGTTGGCATAAATTTTAAATAACTCTTGCAAGTGCTCATCAATAGTGGCAGTTATAGCATGAACAGAAATATATGTCATTTTTAAGAAACTATAATAACCCTTAAGTAGATGCTGTGTATCCGTGATTCTGATGGTCGGGTCTAGTGCAAATGTAAGTAAATAGATCGGGGGTATAACACTGAAATATAAAATCCATTTGTCTTTCATGACCTTAATTGTGTCTTTTAAGAACTCATCATCTTTGTATTGGTTAAAAACCCATGCAATGTTGACCATATGCATTAAACTTTTGTGTAATGTGGGATAGTATACACCAGAGCCAAAAATAGTGACATCATAAAAATATCGTAGTACAGCAGCTAATTTTGACAGTTTATCCCACATCTCTTGTTTCAAAATCGTTTTCTTTTCTTTGACATTTATAAAACATGTTATGTGTGTAGCATATGGCATTGCATCCATCAACATCTCATAAGTGGAGTTCCATCGGGTGGGACAATCAAGTTTAAAACGTTTCCAACTAAAATCGAGGCCATTTTCCAGACAATATTGCTTAAATTCTTTGAAAATTTTGGTCCTTAACTTAAAATAATGGATTGCCCACCTGATTAAAGTAATTTCAGTACTTAAAACTTGAAGACCTTTTTGGACAGCTAAGTTTAAATTATGACATACACATCTAATATGAAAAAATGCGGCATCACGGATAGGTTCTAGTGATTTCTTTAATGTCTCAGCCGCGGCATCGTTGTTTGATGCATTATCAAATGTTATACTAAAAAGCTTTGTCATGACAAAAAAATTCTTTTAAACTTTCTGAAATTACTTGGAATATGTTCCAACCAGTATGATCGACCTTCATCCACTTCAATGCAATGATACGTTTTTGAATGACCCAACTATCATCAATCCGATGTGCAGTTATACAATAATAATCTTGACCTAGTGGTGAAATCCACATGTCACTAGTGAATGAGATAGAATGATCAAAAGAAGAGAAGTATGCTTGTAAGTTTGATTTATTAGCTTCATAAATTTTAAATGTCTCTCTAGTAGCAGTAGCCTAGATGTTCTTTTAAAAGCTGGGTTTAAGTGTGATTTTATCCATTTTTTCATGTGCATATCTTACAATTGTGTAAATGGTTTTTCAGTTAACATCATCCATTCTATCATATTTTCTCTATAATCTTTTTGATTAAATCTAAAAATACCTGATCCGCCGGCAGTATTTGCAAGCTATGTCTGACCGCCAATACTAGCAGCTGCATCTGAACATAAATTTGGATACTTATGTTCCATGTGACGTCTCGATATTCCTGTGCCAGAGTTCTTCTTGTGCGAGAGTTTTTGCTTACAATGTGCGAACATCGCATCGTTTCTATGAGCATCCTTCTCGAAAACTTGGTCAAAATGCTCCCAAACCCATGCGATGAGCCTCGACATCTTACTTTATGGTGGAAATTCGGGTTGATGGCTTGTCGAGGTTTGTTGAGAACCATCTCCTCCACCAATATTCTCTGATGCCGTTGGCTCCACCTTTTCAACGTCATCATCGGAAATTTAATCGTTGAGACCCAAGTCGTATTGACTCATATCAAATTGCTCGTCATCGTCAGTTTGTTGGATATGAGCCCACGGGTCGCCGGTCGAGAAAGGTCACGAAAAAAAGACCTCAAATCTGTGCAAGATGAAGAGCTTAAGGCCTTTGTGTGAGAAAAAATTGAGAAGATCACAAGCTTCAAAAGTAATTAAGGAATGATTAAGAAAAAATGAAGAAAATAAAATTGAGAGCTTCAAAGAAATGAGAGAATGTATTAGTAGAGAAGGAGAGATTGCTAAGATTGGTGTGAAGAAATGGTTAAAATGGCCTCCCTATTTATAGGGGAAGACATTTTTTTTTTGTTTACTAAAAAACCCTTAGAATATAGTTGTTAGGGGGGCAACAAAGTAATTTCTGGGGGTCAAAAAACGTCAGCCAGCCATTACAAGGATTAAGTCTGTAATTTTCCCCTTTTTTTTTTTAATTTCGGAGCTATTGGACCCAAGCGACCATTGGTGCTAGCCGTGCCGAGTTGGTCCCGGGCCGGTCTTCGTGCCAGTCTCTGTCTGTGCAGGGCCTAACTACAAATTGGGTCGTGCCGAGCCCACTTTCCTCCCTTTCCTCCTTAAAGCTTGTAGCCGCCCCTCTCTTCGCCGAATTTTGGCCGGGCCCGTGCCATGCTGGGTTTGACCAGTCCTAGGTCGTGCTTGACGCGAGCCAGTCCCAAGCTGGGCCGGTCCCGACCCAGCCCAATGTTCACCTCTAGCTGGAGCTCTGTGCTCGTGAATTAATGATATTTGGGCTAGGCTGGGCATAAGATGCATCAAAGTTGTGAAGATTGGACTCCTGCTCAAGATTGTTTTTCACTGTGTAAGATTGAAATTATAAAATTGGATTGTAAATTATAAAATTCTACCAAAAACTTAAAAATTTATTGCCTAAATAATATAATTCGTGTAAAAAATAAATTATATTGGAAACTCAAATAAAGTTTAAGTGTCATATATAGCAATTATACGACATAATTATTGATACATTACATGTGAAGAAAACAATAAAAGACAAGTTTGAAAAAAATTCATAAACAAAAACATCATTGACAAAGAAAATAAAGTATAATGTTCATAACTTTTCTTTAACCTATTGAATGTTCTGTTTTAGTCTTAAATAAATTAAAATAGTTTTGCTTTGGTCCTTGTAAATGAAATCCATTATCTTAAATTAATTATCTGAAATAAGCTTTAGAAATTCTAGTTTAAATATTCAGTAATTATCTTACAATAAATTTAAAATATATAATAATTTTTTGACAGTTAATAATTATTAAAATTACAAAAATGCTTGGAACACCACCAACTTTCACCGCCAACAGTATTTTACACTTTTGTCCATATTAAAAGCCTTAAATTTTCACATAGTACCAAATGAAATAATGTAAGTTTTGAAGTTACCGAGCAACAAGCTCATCATAGATACCCATATGGAAAACAAATTTATAGCTTTTTATTTAGACAATCAATTGATATAAGACACAATGATGTGCAAAAAAACTTCCATCACTAATTCTTGGATAAGTGACTCGTCAATTTTTATATCGTTTATGGCCAATTTCTTTCATAGAAGACTCAATTTCCTCAAAGAATAAAGAAGGGGAGGACAAAGAAAGCAACAAAAACAGAATTAGAAAAACTAATAAAGACAAATAGTTGGTAGGCAACTAACTAAAAACCAACAAACCAACAAAGAATTTGTCTCCATTGTCAGCTTCATAGAATATTACACTACATACATCTAATTTGTCTAGGAGCGAGGCTTAGGAAGATCAAGGGCAGAATCCGACTTGTGCACTATTGTTGGTTTGTGAAGAAAGCTTCCAAAAGTTAAGAATAGGAGAAGGTTTGAAAACTATCATTTTCAGCCAGCTTTAGCCACTGTTTGCATTGCCCTTCATCTTTGTAGCTCGCCCGTTAACTTGAGCCATAAAACTAGGTAAGTCATTTGATTGATTGCATCTCTATCAATCAGGGGTTGACATGAAATGAAGGATTCTACTAAGAATAATTGAAGCCGGCAAAGCTTTAGATCTTCAACTAAGCAAATTTTCTCATAGACAACAGAGAGGCTTCTATCCCCATGGATCTCTATACTGGGGATAATTTACAATAAAAAGAACAGGAAAAATTGAAACCGTAACATTGTATTGGGGATTAGGATTTGGGATTGATAGAGATATAAAATTGGAAAAGGAAGACAATTTTTTTAACTGACCCACGTGTATCAATAGAAAGTCTCAAACATGCTTTGATGGTGCTCCATTTTGACGGTGTGCGTAGCAGTACTCTTTAAATTAATAGTTTATTCTTTTTGAATAAAATAAGTTTAAGTTATAAAGGAAAAATTAAAAAATTAAATGCCTATCAGCTGTAAAAAAAATTATTATACATATTAAATTTATTGTAAGATAGTTATTGAATAATTTAAATTATGATCTGAAAGGTTGTTATTATATGGTTACCTTAAGTCAACGAATTTCGTTCAATTGGGGACCAAAATAAAATGTTTTTAATATGTTTAGAACTAAAATAGATTGTTTTTAATAGGTTTAGAATCAAAATAGAACATTTAATAGATTAGGGATAACAACAAAATGATAATTAAATGTTATGGATCATCCATGCAATTTAGCTTTAATAAAAATCAATAACCGAGTAGGATCCATATGATCTTTTAATTTTACGATCCTATGATCCTAGTTACAATACTATCACGATCCTATCATGGCATTGATCCTACAATGCTTTAACAAGGTTTTCTATATCAAGATCGTAGGATCGTGTGATCTTCCAATCTAGATCGCAATTTTAACAACTTTGAGATACAGTATGTGTTTATTTAAAAGGGAAAACTACCAAAAATCCCTTGAGATTTGTGTGGACCTATAGTTTTATCCTTTATGATTCAAATACCCACACTTACCTCCTTCAACATTTAACTCCGTGATTCCTCGTTATGAGAGAAAAGAGAAACTAACTGATTTTGCTCTCTTAACATCCTTCCTTATAAACTTTTGCCCCCAAAACTTACGCATCTAACGAAAAACCCCTTCCCATGATCCCATCCTCTCTCTCTGTCTAAACCGAATTTGGAAGAAACTCAAGTAGCAAAAAATGCCGTAGTTATTTTCTGCCTCCTCGATCTCCTCGCGTCTGGAACCTGGAAATTCATAGAACTAAAAAAAGAGATGCCAATTTCATAGATCTCGTTTGTTTTGCCATCTCGAAAGTGATCCACACTGCGACAGTCATTGCGTCAAAATGAGAATGGGAGAGATTCTCAGCACCGAGCCGCTTGTCCCCGTCAATTGTCGAATAGAACCGACGCCCATCTCTCCGAGTCCATCAGCCTGGCTTCCGGAATAGCGGCGGGGATCGGATCCCATTGGCCGCCTCCGCCAAGCTCTGGGACCGCCGGAAGCACTACATCTCCAGCGACGCCAATCTATCTGATGCCCTCGAGGATCGATTGTTGCTGCCTCTGAGAATTTCCAGCGACACAGGGTGGTTCAAGTACAAGAATGGGGAGGGTGTCAATCGTGAGGTCTGAGCAATTCGATTCCAAGCCTATGGCAATTCTTGAGGTCTGGGCGATTCTGATTCCAAAATCGACGTGCGCAACTTGATCCATGTTGGCCTCACCCTCACCTATGCCGCCGGAAACCTCCCCGACTTGTGGAAAGACACGCAATTCATATGGACGAAGATTGAGAGGAGGAAGAGAGTGAGGCCATGGGGGAGGAGATGGAAAGAAGGGAGACGCGTGCCGCCAGGTCCTCTGCCCATCTCACAACCCGTCCGCCGCAGATGATCGCCTTCACTGCCGGTTCAATTCGCCTACGTCCGCACCTTCGCTCTCTACGGGAAAGCTTTAGTGAATAGATTCCCTGCGCTTGAGTGAAGAGGCGGTAGAACCCAAAAAACCCCTCTGTCTCGATAGTGAAGCTCCGTCAACAGCCAGTGGCTCTGGAAAGGAAGAAGATAAGAGGCTTGAGGCGGAAAAGCAGAAGAAAAAGGTTAAGGTTTATGTTTGATCTCTTAGAAAGCAAGGAGGGCAAAGTAAAACTTTTTCCCTCTTCTTTAATAATTGTCATTAACAGTGTTAATGCTGTAGGAAGTAAGTGTACGTATTTAAAACATGGAGGACAAACCTGTAGGTTCAAGCAAACCTTGAGAGATTTTTGTTAAATTTCCCTTATTTACAATTATTTCATTTCACCTAGTCCGTTCTAATTTAAGTCAATTGATTATATAATAACTTATTTTTATTCTTACGTCTTTTTTACTTGAAACTAATTTTAATTAAAAACTAATATTATCCAGCTCCAATAATTCATTAAAAACACAATTTTTATAATCTTACTAATTTTTTTTTAAATTTTTTTATTTTAAAAAAATTAATAATATCATGAAAATTTACTTTCAAATGAAATATTGAATCTATATAATATTAATTTTTAAATAAAATTAATTTTAAGTAAAAAAAATATAAAAATAAAAATAAATTAATTGACTTAAATTCAAACAAATTAATTCTTTCTGTGGGCCACCGAATCTTTCCGGTTGTACTTTCACCTGTGGTGACTCCTTCTTGATCACCCCATTCCTCGCCAAGAAGTCTTCGAGCGTCATCATCTTGTCCCCTAACTGCTCGATCCCCATCTCCTTCCTGTGGTTGAAAACGATCTCCCTCCAAACCTCCACGCTCTTGGCCACATTCCCACCAGCGCTGCTCACCCTTTGGAACTGTCGCTCTGATTCCTCTGTGTATCGGCGTCTGAAACATATAAATTAAGTGTATCAGAGACGAATGAACTCGTAAAGCCGAAAGGAGATGGACCTTCATTGGTTGGACATGTATCTTGGATATGGTCCAGTAGAAACATCTTGAAGCTCACATTGCCCCTTGATGGAGACAAATTTTCAGTCTATCTCCAAGTAAAGGGAGATAAACCTGTCGACTTTTCTCCCTGTTGCCATTTGGTTGGAGCACTAATCTCATGTGGAGCGGATGATCATTAAAAACAAATTCCAAATATGCTCACAATAACATGTATCGGCAGATTATATTCCAAGAAATTTATGCCAGAAAGTAGCTGGGATTGTCAAAATCGCTTAACTCAAAATCCACACATTTGACTTACCAATTTTCATTCAAAGCCTCTCAACTCCTCTTTTCATTGTCAAGAAGCTCGTTTGGGCATATATTTCTTTCATGGTTGACCCAATCTCTTTTCTATTTGCTGAATTTTTGTGCATTCTTTCTTCTCATGATATGCTATTAGCCTGGCGGTTTTACGACAATTAATTTTTTTGTAATCTTATTTAGCCTTCATGTAATTTCTATGATTTTTGTTGTTGCATGAGTAATTTTGTTAAGAATTTTTTGTTAAAATATTGCATTTTGTGTTTTAGGATGTCTTTGTAATTAATTATATATTTTGTTCTGTGTCTTCCAATGAATTTTGCCAAATGGGTTTTATGTTGGCCTTCACAACGAGAATTGGCAGGATGTATGCTCAGGGTCCTGCTACCAGGTATTGATCCCAGCAACGTAGTTGGAGGTTTGGGAAGAGGGGTATCTTATAAGCCATCCTTGAGTTCCTATCCCTCATCACCAGGATCCTATCCACCACTACTGGGATCATACCAGCCTCCGCCGCCAAAATTCTATTTACCTCCACCAGGATCGCACCCAACATATGGGCATGACACATATTAGCAGGCCTTTACAAGTGCATACGAGTCTTAACATTCTCAGTTTGAAAGTTACGTGCCCGAGATGCAAACTACCTGGGCATCCTGATTAGGATCATACTAATGAGCAGCGTGAGGCAGACGTTGGTTAGGACAGTGATATTAGGGTTCGTATTACGGATGAGTTCATTCATTGTTCTTATATAAAGGGTTACATACTTTGTTTTTATTTACTAAATTTGGATTTAAATTAACTTTTTAAATTATTTTATAATTAAATTAATTTTCATTTTCATTTTTTTAAATTAATTCTATTTACAATTGTTATACATATTTTTGTTTATTATATTTACAATTATATAAACTAATTAAAAAATAAAAACCTTAAGCCCAGCAACTAGCATTTCAATTGCTATTATTAGTGAATGTTCACTATTTTTTGCGCAATACCATTAAAAGGAGCGGCTGAGCTTTCAATTGCTCCTCTTTAATGACTAGATTTTTGTGACTAAAGAATGAGTAACTTTATTTTCAGCCACCATTTTCCCTCAATATTGCATTGACATGAGTACACATATTATACTCTTGGGAATGAGATACCACCAACTATCGACCTTCTTAAAGAGGACATAAGGTAAGGCCCTCCTCATTGAGGAGTCAGACAGAAACACTTCCGCATCAACCTCTCCAAACCGTACACCTGGAGTAGGGGACAGTATGTTTATTTTGATGCCTCCCGGCCAGAGCATCGGGTTCGCTGTTGTTTTCCTCAATTTGTCCTGAAGATGCTTATTAGATTCAATCCACAACTAGGGTGATACTTGAACTATTGCAGATGCAATCCTCTAGTCCTTGCCTTCTCATGGGCATAGAAACGATTTAAGAGTTAAGCGGGAACGTTGAACTTGTCACATTTATTCATCATATATATAAGTGAAGGGAAGCAACTTTTTTTTTTTCTTTTCTAATTCAAGCAGCTAAATTTAGTTCTCGTGTATAGGAAGCGCTGAGAGTACTATGGTATGCTACCTATCCTGGTCAGGAGCTTGAAGGCCTCATATCTGATCAATGGAAACAAATGGGATGGCAGGGAAAGGATCCATCCACTGATTTCTGGTTATTTTCTTGCCTAATGTTTAAGATATGCTGGCGCCTGCTTTCGGCATCATGCAACTCTTAACTTTTTGGAAAATTGAACAGGGGAGCAGGTTTTATTTCCTTGGAGAACCTGCTATTCTTTGCCAAGACATTTTCGATATGAGCATGGAATAGTATTTTAGATTTGCTCCCATAACTATTAGTACTTCCCGAGACATCATTTGGCTGACCTTGTAATTTACTTAACACTCTTACACGACCTACAGTTGACTTTGATGGTGAATCTTGAAAGTCTTTCGTGTACCCACATGTTGCAGACATCATTTCAACGTCTGTTAAAAAAGCAGGGAGGAAAACGAGCAGCGTGGGAGTATCCATTTGCTGTTGCTGGCATGAACATTACATTCATGATCATGCAAATGCTTGACCTTGATGCTTGTATGTGATGAGCAAGGTCCACTGTTTCTGCCTTTGAATTCTGTCAATTTGTTCCGAGAGGTTGCTCATACTGGCTTTACATTTTGCAGTAAAACAAGGACATTCATCATACCGGTCTTTTTACAGATGTTGTCGGGTACGTGTAGGCGAATTTATGCAGCGTGAAATGGTTCCTGTGTTCTTAAGAAATGATCATGATTCAAGAGGCGCTGTGGCTCAATATCGCGAGCTAGTCATATGCAGGAAAGTAAACATCCATTGTTTTTCTCCATATTACTTGCAGAAAATGAGTGGGCCTTTGACTTGCTTTATGGACAAGCTATGGCTTGAAAGGAACGCCACATACATGGAGTTCAACGTGAGCAGGCTACTCATTAATTCATTGTTTACTTTCTAATTAACTTAATCCGGCCTAGTAGAAAACCTATAACTTCGTATAATAACTACAAAACATAACTAAAAAAGGGGAACATGGGTTAGAAAATAGATTAGTAACTGTAAAAAAATTCCAAAGAAAATTTGAGCAAAAAAAAAGTAAAAAAGTATATTTACCTAACGTAACAAATGGACACGTGGTGTGTTCGTAAGTTTTATGGCGACATTGTAAATGGATGTTAACTGAGGGTAGAGTCAAATAGTTAGCCAATAACAGCTTGACATGTGTAGTTTTTAAGGGGCAATTTTAGAAATCACCACATGTCATGTAATGCAGAGTTACAAAATACACGCATCAGTTTGCTATAATTTTTGAAAATTTTAAATAACATGAAAAAATCATTTGGCCAAACTATCTACTTTCATATCTATTTATAGATCACACTCAAAATAGATCTGCACAAGTATAACATAAAATAAAAAAAAGACAACAAAATCACAATATAAAACCAAATCCGCAAACTTTACAAACATAAAGTACAAAAATTCAAAATCCAGATCTACAAACGCAGTAGGTGGAGGAGTGTGGCAAAGCGAAGAGGAAAGGCGGACGGCAATGAATGGAGAACGGACAAGCCAAGGTGGTGGACGAGGAGTAGCAAACGGCAATTGGCGAACAGAGAAGTTGAGCACGAATGATGAACGATGGCGGTTGATGAACAGCAAGATACAGGAGGGTTTCGGTACAATGATGACAGTGAGATGAACGGCGGCCGATAAAGGCGAATCAGATGGGAGAGGCAAGATTCGGATGAGAGAGGAGTGATGAAAGTGAGAAAGGATGATAGGAGTGATGCGAATGAGAGAGCAGAAGGCAAGGTGGAGAGAGCAGAAGGCGAGGCGGAGAAGGGGAGAGAGCAATGGGGGATAGAGCAGAGGGGCGAGACTATAAGGGTGAAAGAGCAGAGGGCGAGGCGGTGAGTGTGAGAGGTGAGAGTAAGAAAATGTGATATATGAGTATATATAGCTAGGGTTAGATTAGGTCTAGGTTAGCTTTGGGCTAATAGTTGCGCCTAATAGGTTGGGTTAGCTTGACACTTTTGTGTGGGTTTTATATGTGATATATATTATTATTAGCTTATATATACTCCCTTCGTTCCATGTTGTTTGAAATAAATGGTTTTGCAAGAAGTTTTAGGTGAGGTCTGTGAAAGCACGCATTTTCCTATTATGCCCCTGTCTCTGTGCGTCTCCACGTCGCTCCATTGGTCTTGATTTGTCAGTCTCGATCGTCAGTCTTGATTCGTTGATCTTGATCCATCAATTGGTCTTGTCTCCTTGATTTGTCAATCAGCCTCATCGCGTCTATTCGTAGATCGGTCTCGTCGCCTTGATTCGTCACGTCGATCGGAGATCCTTTGGTCATCTCCATCTGTCATCTCCCGTCGCCTCCGTTTGTCATCTGTTGTCGCCTTCTTTGGTCGTCTACCATCACCTCCATCGGTCGTTTTCATCTTCGGTCCTTCAGCCGTCGCTCACCTCAATTTGCTATCATCACGTTCGTTAGTCATTCGCTTCCGTCTGCTACCTCGTCGCCTCGTGGCTGTCACCTCATCACCGTCATCTCCGTCCATGTATCCATGCTTAGATACAAGGAGAGAACAAAACAATGACATTGGCTGTAGGTTTTAGGGTAGAATAGAGGAATGAAGAGATGGTAAAGGGTATAATGGTAAAGAAACATAGTAAAACTTACTTAAAAAGGAAATGTTTCAAAGAATTTGAAACAGCCCAAAATGAAATGTGTTTTAAAGAATGTGGGACATATATTGTTGTATATATTATTATACATTATGATATGTGATATATTGTTGTATATATTATTATACATTATATTAAATATATTGAATATATCATTATGCGTTATATATATGATGTATAAATATATATACACACACAAATATAATTATTGTTATTATTATTATAAATATATACACGCGCGCGCACACACACACACACACACACAAATATGTTTATATAAACATATTTGTATATGATATGTGTGTGTATTTACATATACATATATATAAGAAATGTGTGTATATTTGTATTATATATATATATATATTATTCATAACAAAATAGTTTCAAAATATTTCTTTACTTTCTAAAACTGTAAACCTTTGGTTCAATACCACCCTTTTCCAATCCGAGAATTTCCAACGGTCTCTCCAATGCGAGAATTTCTAATTGCTTTGTGTTGGAAATTTCCATAAGCCTTTGCATTAAAAATTGAAATTCTAAAATTTTCAATGGTCATATTTCTAGCGGCTCAACACTTTAGAAATTTCCAACAGCCAAGTCATTGAAAAATACTATCTTCAAAATTTCCAACAACTAAGCTATTGGCAATTCATCTCCCATTTTTCTAATGGCTCATCATGTTGGAAAGTTAGCCGCTAGAAATGCCCATGTTTTAGTAGTGGCTTACTAGACCAGCCACTCACTATACTTGGACCTGTCCCAATAGCCAAGATGCTTGGTTGGCACATCAGGCTATCTTGCTTAATTCTCTATAGCAACCAATGGTCAACACTTCTGATGCGGTCACAGCAGTAGCACTCGAGGGTGCCCAAAATACCATTGCTCAAATGCGACAACATACAAATTAATGCACATTCTCACCCAGAATAGCTTTGTTTTAGATTTAAGCTGCAGGCATGCAAGGGAAAAATGATGGGAAGGATCCAGCTAGGAAAATGTGGAAAAGCCATAGGGGGAGAAAGAGGAAGAACTGGGGAAGCACGTTGTGGAAGGCAAGAAAGTTGAGCAGGAAAACAATGGTCTTAAGTTGTTGGCGGTACTTGACACCACACTGATTGATGTCGCATGATTCTGGGAGATGTAATCATAGCAGTTAGTTGTACATGAATCATGTATGGCCGCTGAAGTCATTCATCGGTCCTTGTGTATCAACACTTATAAGTCAATCTTAGTTTGAGGAAAAAATTTTAAAATCGAACCTTCCTGTTGGGGTGAAAAGTACTGCTACTTTGTTAGATGCTCTGAAGTGAACCCTAAAGCTTTTATCAAGAGCGTTATATGTTCAAGTCCAGGTAATTTTGCGTGACTTAATTGGACCAAGATGGGATGTATTGGACGGCGGTCACATTTCTGTCCCCGTTGGAGGATATGAGCTGATGCAAGCGTTCTGATCTCCCAGATCGTTCAATCCCCCGTCCGCATTGTGTCTTAAAATGTATGTGTATATGTTATAATATTGCTGAGAAATTTAAATACAGTCCTTGTATTTATGGATTGATATGTTATCGCTTTCAGTCCCTTCGGTTTGACTTTGATCAAATATTATATATATATATATCTGTTGGTGAGGGTGATTAATGAGTCGATCGAGTCATGGTATGGTGCGCTTCAATTGACAGACTCCATCAACATACTAAATATAAAGTTCTGTGATCAAGGCTGGCTAGCAGCTGCCTCCAAGCCAAGCTATATATACGTATCTCTGGCTGTGCCTGTACGTATATGTAGTCAAAATAATACCAGGCCAGGGTTTCAACTTTTTTTAATCACTAAAATAAATTGCTTATTATAGTAATATCTCCCTTCCCAGCTTTATTTAGAACTAGTGTTATTTGAAAGACATTACTGTATTAATTTATCTAATAATATCTTGAATGTATAGTATTTTTTTTTCAACAAGCATATGCAATCAATATTAATATTTATAATTTTCTTTCCTTTATTCAGCTCAAAAAATTAATAAGAAAATTATAGTTATTTTTCAAAAATATATTTGAAAGTAATTCTGTGGCTTCTTAAAGCTAGCTAGCATGAGATTTAATTCACATATCTAACTTAAATAATTATATGTAAAGGTAACTATTTCATGATCATAGTCACTTAATTATGGATAATCTCCTCAAATACAACCATTTGCAAAAGTACAAGATGAGAAGGGTTCAGCCTCTAGCGCTGTTGATTTTTTGCACAAGCTGCCAAGTCTTTGATTTTGTTTCGTAGACGAAAATTAATCTCTTTGATAAATACATTTCAGTCTCCTGAAATTTGGACTCAAATCGGTGGAATTTATTGACTGAGTCGGTCAGCCACTACCTCTCTGGCTCTCCCGCTTGGTCTGATTCTGATGCAGTTTATATGCGCACGTAATGATTACTTACTGCGTTCAGTCCCATCTCATGAAATACATCAATTAATTACTCCCCCTATCCTAATTTACTTGAAACGTTTTTATGGGCACAAAAATTAATGTATGTATAATTTATATTATTTTTTTATATAGTAAAACTTTAACAAATGATTAATTTTTTTTTAATTTTATACAGTGAGAGATTTAGTAGAGATTAAAAAAAAAATTTTTATTAAATTTTATATAAAATGATAATTTAATTATTTAAATTTTTTTAAAAGAAGAAACATTTCAACTTTTTGAGATATTAAAAAAAATATATATGTTTCAAGTACATTTGGGCAAAGAGAGCATTAATAATTAATACCATACCCTCTCAACTCATCTCATCAGCAAATTTCCCCCGGCCCACCTTGTGATTTCGGACATCTCTCCAACTGCTAGGCCGCCGTGTGAAGTTCTGGAGTCAATCGCCCCGGCCCGAGTTAATTTTGACAATACCAGTACGTATTTCAAGTTAAAAGTCCATCCATTATATATTCTATAATTAAATTAATTGCCTCTCTATCGTAACCTCATAATTTTGTTGCCCGCATTCCCTTGCTGTATGTAAAAAATATATATCATTAATCTCAAATCATTATTTTATTGTCAATCAGCTCTCATTCTTCATTTTATTGTATCTGTTCCTCATCTTTATAAATTATTTATTTTTTGGTCCATAATCCTAGATAAGACTAAATTAACATAGAAATGTGATTTATAAAAAGGAAAAAACTGATAATTTGAATAATAGTAAACTAATTATACTATATTCCAACTTTCTTAGACAATGGATCTCTAGTGTGGGTACTGGACCCAACGCTAATAATTTACACATACCATTCCATTCTATAAGTGTGGTATATAGGCGCAGCTCCCTACGAACCGATCCGATCCAACCCAATATGCATTATTTCCTCTCTGCTCAAACTGGTCTAGAAAGCAAATAAACCGAGACTACCTATGTCTCTGAATATCCCTCCCCCCACCCCCCTCCCCCTCCTTCCCCCAAGGAAAAAAAAAAAAGGAGACTTCAGAGTCAGTCAATGTCAAGTGTGACCAGTACTACACCAAATTAAGTTCACACATGAGAATGTGGAAAGGAAAATAATCCCCCTCTTCCAAGCAATTTCCTAGCTTGGGAGGAAGTTGAGTTTGGGAATAACTCGGTTTCCAATTAGTAAGGTTTAATATCTTGTCCGGGTATCATCAATACCTTGTGCCAAATGAAACTACTTGTTGGTTTTTACAGAGGGACTATACGAAAATAATTCAAAAAACTTCCGATTTCTTGTCTTATGCATGAGGCCTGAATTTATAAGTTTGTCACAAATATAACATCAAGTTTTACTACTAATTGATTTTAAAATTGGGACATAATTTATCTATTCATGATGTGTAATTAGAGTTAGTGATAAAGACGTTAACAAGTCGGATTTAGGTTAGATGAGAGTACTATTCCCACATTCTACCTGCTACCTTGAAAGTTCTACTAACATCCTACCTATTATCCATTAGGTGAAAATTTTTACATCCATATCATACCCATTTTAGATGGGTTTGGTTGGATAAAACTCATTTACCCACTACATCTCCACAACCACAATTTTATTGAATTATATTATGTTCAATCATACATTTGTTACTATTAAAAACAGTCATTATACTTTGTCTATTAAAGCAACTCATACTTGTTCTTAATTCCATAAAATTATCTATTATATTTTTATTTTCATTACATAACTAATACTAATATGTTATACACACACACACACACACACATATAGATCGAATATAAGGTAGGTGAACCCCAACCTGCCAGTGCATGAAAAAAAAATTATATCTAACTTAAACCTAATTAATTACAAAAAGAACTTAATCCATTAGATCAAATGAAGTTGAATGCCTGTCAAATTGGACATCGGTTGACATCCTTAGATAAGGACCGAAAGCAGTCTCCCAAACCGGTTTTGTAGCAATCACATACTCAGAGCAATGGGGGTGGTGGGCCCCCACAGGGAATTGGGTTTCGGTTCAAGAATTAAGAATACAACTGAGCGGGGGGGCCCTAGTCCATATGTAGATTGTCCGGAAACAGCAGAAATTGCCCAATTTGGAAAATTCCACGTTGCTCAGCAGAGGAAATCAGAGAGCGGTTACGGGTCGCAAGCCGAGCCAGTGACCTACCATTTTGTCTCTGTTTCTGCAAAGGACAACCAGCACCCTCTCTTTTGTGAGGAATTACAGAATATGCCACCCTGGGGACAGACTGCAAAGTGCAGAACATTGATTTTACTACCTAGTTACTAGTAGTAATTTTCAACTTTGTTTCCCCTCCATACTTTGACTCTCTCTCTCCATCCGAGCTCGTACGGTTAAGGTGCGGTTGCAATTCTGTAATTTTCTCGGCAAAAGCTGTACTGTAAAATTTCTTTATATATAAAGCTTGCTACCTTATTGCTGTTTACTCTGACTCACAAGCAAGCAACAAATTAAGAAGAGAAAACAAGCCCTAGCTAGGTAAGAACAAACCCCTCTCTCTCTCTCTCTCTCTCTCTCTCTCTCTCTGATTTCATTGTGAAATTTATAATTTCCATATGTACATATATAGAATTAATTCATTCATTTGCTTTAATTTGCACAAGCAATAGTTAGCTTGTTTTACATAAACTAATAATAATGATGAGGGCTGCAGGGTTCAATTTAGTTTGTTGAAAATAGATATATATACATAGTAGATGATATATCAGTAATTAATCAAATATATTGAAGGGATCGGATCGAAAAGGTTAGCTAGGAAGAAGAAATCGTAGCCAACTTTCCAGCAGTGGTAAGCGAAGGCGAGGGGGGAATTGCGGAAAATTAAGATGGGACGAGGGAAGATAGAGATAAAGAGGATAGAGAACCAGACGAGCAGGCAGGTGACCTTCTCCAAGCGCCGAGCAGGGCTGCTCAAGAAGACCCACGAGCTCTCCGTCCTCTGCGACGCCCAGATCGGCCTCATCATCTTCTCCCCCACCGGCAAGCTCTTCCAGTTCTCCTCCCACCCACACAGGTCCATCTTCACCGCTTCCTCTCTCCTTCTACCTACCTACCAAGCTAGCTAGGGTTTTCTTAATTTATTTCATGACTATATATACACTTATTGTTAACGTTTGCTTCTTTTAATTAAGATGTTTTGATTATAATTATCTCATATTCAACAGTTCTTCTCAACAATTTTAATTCCATTTATTAATCTTTCAGGAATTCCGTCTTTCTTAATTTTCCCCTTTTCTGTGAATTACTTGGATTTCCTTTTCCTCCACCAATTTATGATTTTCTTTTTCTCCATTTAATTAATTTGTTTCGTTCTTCCCCTTTTCCTCTTCTTTTTTGAAAGACCCCCTTCTTAATTTATGATTGTATATATGATAAAACGGATGCATGTGTGCTGCTTAAAAGAACACAGTTAAATTTAGATCTGAGTTGCACAATGGTGTACTATAATCATTAATTGATTAATTACTCCACCGCTTCCGTTTTTATATCCGTTAACATTAACTGATGAGTGGCAAACCTTCATTCTACACCTGCCTGCAAATCATGCCCTAATAGTGAGATACTATTAAAAAAGCTTTTAGTTATTAATTAAGTCGTCTGATGATTTATTACTCTTTAGAAAAATTCAGTTGATTATTATTTAATTTGTTTCTTGGGTAATTTTTTTTATTTTTATTTTAGGTGCATGCGCTAATTACGTACTCTTTTGTAATTAATTTTGACTTATTCATTTGAATTATTAATTCTGATATGAAATTAAAACAAGTAATTCCACAATAATTTTGTTTGTATGTATGTTACAACAGAATGGAGCAAATCATTGAGAGGTATCAGAAGGTGACGGGGACCCGTATCTCTGATCAGCTTGATCACCCACAGCCGGTGCGATATTCCATAATAAGATATATATATATATATATAGTCCAATATTATATATACATACATACATATATATATATATATATATATATATATATTGGTTTGGTGCATATATATATAGAGAGAGAATATATATGGTGGGGTGGGTGTGCAGGATCCTGTAATACGGCATGAAGTGGCAGCACTGAGAAACGAAACCCAGCGTCTTCAGTTGAGCCTGCAACGCTACTCTGCCGAGGCCATCCCTAACGTCCCCTTTGCTGACCTTGATCGCCTTGAACACGAACTCGAACGCTCCGTCCGCAACATCCGAGATCGCAAGGTACGTAATGTACACCACACAGCTATATATTCATATATATATATATATATATATAATTACCTACGTACCTACCTACCTATTTTAACTTCAATACAAATATCACCATAATCATCGATTACTAGTTAAATTAATAGAGTGAGACATATGTATGTATGTATGTATACACACACGCATATATATACATATAACTTGATCATTTGTTGATTAATGTTGGTTCTCCCCTTTCATCAGAATGAGCTCTTGCAACAGCAGCTGCGTAATCTGAGTCGTAAGGTACCTTAAATCATCTATATTAGTAGATTAATTAATTTGTGTGTTCTCCAAGTGTTTATAGATCTATATATCTATTATCAATAATATATATATATATTAGTTTCATATAATTAAACTCTACGAGTAATTAATTAGGTGCTAATGCTGGAAGAAGAGAACGTCAACATGTACCGTTGGGTAAGCATCTAGCTATATATATATAGAAAGACATATATATATATATGCGTAAAACAATACTAGACATGGTTAGCTAGGTGCGATATATATATAATCTATACACGTAAAATGAACAGCTTCAGGAGCACCAGGGGGCGGGAGTGGGGGTGGATCAGTACCAGCAGCAGGAAGTGAAGGGTGAAAAGCAGCAGCAGGTGATGGATCATCATCAGTTCCCCTTGTTCGAAGCGCAGGCGAGCGAGATGATGCTGCAGCTGGCCACCGTCCCTCACCACTTCCAACCTCCTGCAGCTGCGTATAGCCTACAGCTCGGTCAGCCAAGCCTTCACGACTCTCACTCTGCAGGTCTCTAGCCTCCGCGCCTCCTCTGCATGCGTAGATATGGCTGCTTCCCTTCCCTTCCTGCGGTATGCCTACATCTTGCATATATATATATACATACTAGCAAGTATTAATTAATTAATCTTCATTAATTTGTACTAATTAGTAACTCTCATACACGATAGAATTAATTGTACTATTAAGTAGTTTAGGTATATATATATATATATATATATATATAGTAACCTTTATATGTTTACTGGTATATATATTTATGTGTCATGTGTGTGTGTGTGTGTTTGAACATACATATACATACAGTGACAGGCCACCAATTGTTCATCACGTTCTGCAGGACTGACGAGCTGGTGGCTGCATATGCATGCTCATGGGAGTTACGGGCCGGGGATCGATCTATTGACCAACCATTGCACTCCAAATTATCGACTCTAGTTTGCTACTTAATTACATATATATATATATCTTACAGTTTAGAATCAAGATCATTCAAACTTGAACATTAATTAATATATATTTGTAGTTAACTTTATATCATATATACGTAATTTGCATTTAATTTGCATGCCCCTTTCCCTTCTCTCTCCCCCTCTTTCTATGTATTTATAATTGAATATTTCTGCTGGAATTTAACGTGCGGTACTAGTCGTTCCATCGGCTGATTGATTGTGGTCCAAGTGTTTAAGCTTATATATCATATATCCTTGCAAATCTGAATTTGATATAAAGTCTCTATCGAGCATAGCATAAGAGTGAGTGTGTTACTCTCTGATTGATACTTGAGAAGTCAGATACGGTTCATTTTTTTCTGCATTCAACCAAACTATGACTTATATTATTATGATTACTTCATCCATTTTAAAATGTTTGTCATTTTTCCTATTTTTTGTGTATTTTAAATTAATGTTTGCCATCTTTCTCTATATTCTACTATTTGATCCAATGGAAGTATATATATTTTATTTAAATAATTACAAATATTTAACTAGTCACTTGATTTTTTTAAATGGTTTATGATTTTTTTATAAATGAAAAGTTCTTATGTGTTTCAAGTATAATTTTCAAGTTTCAATTGCATTCAAGAGATGATTTTTTAAAGCTAGACATCTTTTTTTTTTTTCATGTTTCCGTTTAAATGGTTCGAGTTTTATGAAGTCTTCTTTAGAGTTTAATTCACTTATATGTAAATCTTTTCAGTAAATTGAAGTTCCATAGTTCAAGTGTCTAAGTTGTAGGGGGAGGCAAAATCAACAGGTTAAAAAGATTATCTTTTTTGTGGCAACGTCGGGTTTTCTTGGAGTCGCCACCAATCTGTTTTCCTAGGTCGATTGGTCACCTTAAAATTGGTCTGCGAGAGTTCGGGGATCGGGAGTACGGTTACGTTAAAACAACTTTGTTAAAACGCCCAAAAATTGGCACCTTAGTTGATTTTAATTTTGTTTTACTTTGCTTTTAAATAATTCTCAGTTAATTTTCAAAATTAGAAATTTTAACTGGATTAGTCGAAATGTGGATTTTTAAATTAATTAATTTGTATGAAATTTTATACTTCCGAACCATGGACTCTGCCGAGTCATTTGGACACGGAAGATTTTTGATTCCGAACCATGGACTCTGCCGAGTCATTTGGACACGGAATTTGGTGAACTTTTAAATAATTTAATCCATATTGTAAATATGGATTTTAATCTTTTTTTTTTTTATTTAATTTATTTAATTAAAAGGGTGATATTTTTTTTTAAACCGCAGATCCTGACGGATCATCCGGATATGTAAGTTGATTTAATTTATAGTTAATTATATAATTCTTATTTATTATAGAATTAATTTTAGTTTAATTACTAAATTATAAATTTTTATTTTTATTTATGAAATTTTAGAGTTTTTGTTAATGATCTTTAATGTTAACTAATTTAAAAAAAAATTTTGTTTATTTCTTTTTTTTTTTATATTTTTTTTACTTCTTTTCTTTCTTTCTTTTTATTATTTTTTTTTTGTTATCTTTTATCTTATTTTTCTTATCTTCTTTTTTTTTATTTCTTTTTTTATTTCTTTTTTTATCTTTCTTTTATTTCTTTTTTTTATCTTTCTTTTATTTTTATCTGATTTTTTTCTTAATTTATAAAAGAATTCAAAAGAAATTAATTTTTTTATTTAATAAGAAGTTAATTTAAAGGAATCAAAGAGTTTAAAAAAAATAAGAAAAAAATCTTTGATCATGGTACGGGGCGTTGTTACTCAGCCAGACCCTCTTCACCAGGTGAAGCAGCTCAAAAGCGGGCACGAGACAGTTTCCAGCCAATATACCATGAACTAATTTTTTATAAAAATAATTATTTAATACCAGGATTTTATTTATTTACCAAAGAAAACAAAAGAGTTGAAAATAAAATCTTAATTCTCATGTATTTGATTTTTTATTTAAAAGATTAACCAAAATTAATTATTCAATAAAATAATAAAGAAAAGATTTATATAAAGAAAGTCTTGATATTTATACATATTTATTTTTTAAGCTTATTTTTTTTGATTTGATAAAAGATGAACCAAGAAAGTAATTATTTAATCAAGGTTTTGTTTATTTAATGAAGAAAACTAAAGATTTATACGTATATTTTAAAAATAAAAGTGAAGCCTTAATATTTTATTTAATAAAAGGTGAATCAAAAAGTAAACAAAACTTTACTTATTTAATGATGAAACCGGAAATTTATATATATATTTCAAAAATAAAATAAAAATCTTAATATTTGTTTGTTTTATTTTTGATAAAAAAAAATTAAGCAAAAATGATTATTTAATAAGGAAAATAAAGGTAAAGTTTTGATATTTATATAATTTATTTTAAAAAAAGATTAAAGAAATCAAAGATTTATATGTATAAAAAGTTTTTGATATTTATATGATTTTTTTATGTTCTTTTTGTTTGCTAAAAGATTTTTATTATTACCTTTATTTGAAATCATTTGAATAAAATTTTATTTAATAAAGGAAACAAAAAAAAAAAAAAAAATGTTATATCTTTTTTTTTATTATTTTGAAAGAAATAAGTAAAATATTAGCCCAAGAAAATTTTTACTCCTTTATTCTTTTTATTAATAAAGAAAGCTAAAAATTTATATTTTATTAAATAATTAATATATTAGTCCAAAGTTTTTATTTTTAATAAAGAAAAATTTATTTGTATACTTTATTTAAAAATATTTCCAAGCCATGGATCCTGGCGGATCATTTGGACATGGAATTTAATTTTTAAAAATTTTTAATTTTTAATTTTTAATTATTAATTTTAATTATAATTTTATTGGATTTTTCTTGAATTTTTAAATTTTAATATCATTACTTTAAAGATATGTTAAAAAAGAATTGATTTGTATATTTAGAATTATTTAATTATGTTTGTTTATTAATTTTAATAAAAGGGATAAAAAGTTAATTAATTTTTCTTATTGCTCCTTCAAGAAATAATAAAAGATAATTAGCTTTTTTTTTTTTTTTTAAAACATTTATGCTAGTCTTAAAGAATAAAATTAATCATTCACATAAAAGGATTTTCTTTTAATTAGTTGTTATTTACTTATGTTTATTCAATTATTTTAGTAAAGGAATAAAAGATTAAATTGTTGTTGTTGTTCTCTCTTTTTTTTTTAAGAAATATGTGTTTTAGAAATAACAAAAGATAATTGGCTTTTAAAAATGATTTTTAATTAACCTTAATAAATTATTCACATAAAATTCTTTTTCTTTTTATAATAACTAAATTTAAACACCTAAAAGAGACAATTAATAATAAAGTGGGGCTTCTTTGGCCCTCCACAATAATTATAATAATAAAATAAAAAAATTAGTTGTTAACAACAATGATAAAAATTGTCAAAAGTTAGTAAAGTTAATGGTTAAAATTAATAATAACAATAATAAAAGTTAATGATGTTAATTGATTTAATCGTTAACAATAATAACAACAATAAAAATAAAAGTTAGTAAGTTAGTAACAATTATAACAATAATAAAAGATTAGTAAGTTAGTGACAATAATAATAATAAAGTTAGTAAGTTAGTAACAATAATAAAAAAGTAATAAAGTTAGTAAAGTTAGTAACAATAATAATAATAAAGTTAGTAGTTAGCACAGTTAATTGTTAGTATAGCACAAATTAAATGGTTAGTGATAACAATAATAATGAAAGTTAGTGGTTAGCACAATTAATTGTTAGTATAGCACAAATTAAATGGTTAGTGATAACAATAATAATGAAAGTTAGTGGTTAGCACAATTAATTGTTAGTATAGCACAAATTAAATGGTTAGTGATAACAATAATAATGAAAGTTAGTGGTTAGCACAATTAATTGTTAGTATAGCACAAATTAAATGGTTAGTGATAACAATAATAATGAAAGTTAGTGGTTAACACAATTAATTGTTAGTATAGCAAAAATTAAATGGTTAGTGATGTTAGTTGAGTTAGTAATTAGTTTATACAAAAATTAAATAGTTAGTAATCTGAATAGAATAATAATAATAACAATAATAATAATAATAATAATAAATAATAATAATAATAAACATATAAAGATTATTGTTAGTTCTGTAGAAATAAAAAAAAGTTAGTGACTTGTATAAATAAAAAAATGGAGAATAAGAAAAGAATTGTACCGAGATTCTGAATCGACTTTTAGTCGAGTTGAGGATTCACGAACGAATTTCATTATTAAATTTTTATTTTATTTTATTATTATTTTTTTTAAAATAATTTCAATTAATATCCAAGCCATAGATTCTAACCGAATCATCTGGTCATGGAATTTAATTTAAATTTAATTTATTATTAGCTATTTAATTAATTATTAAATGGCAGAGGTAGACTGAATATTTCCTAGATGTGATTTTTATTATGTCAAACTAATTTTAGATTAATAAAAAAAAGTTTATCTAATCTAATCATATAATTATGCTTAACATTAATTCCTCAGTTAATTTACACATTTAATTATTTGAGCAAACGAAAAGACAATAAAAGGAAATCAATGCACGAATTGTAAATCAAAACAAACTCAAAGTTCAGATGAATAAATCAAATAAATCCAAAGATAAATTATTTATTAAAATTACCTATTTAACTTAATCATATAATTAAGCTTAATGTCAATTCCTAAGTTTTATGCTTTTAATTAGTTGAACAAACAAAAGTATAATAGAAAATAAGTGAATTAATGACTTAATTGCAAAAATTAAAACTAAGTTAAAGTATCAATTAGACAAATCCAATAAATTCATGAGCAAAAATTAAAATTATGTCAAAATTATGGGCTTTCATAACAGATCCGGACTACGAGTCGGTTCACCATCGGGATTTCGTTATTAAATTTTAATTTAAATAATTTCAGTTAATATCCAAGCCATGGATTCTAACCGAATCATCTGGACATGGATTTTGTGATTTACTATCGTCCTAAATTCAGTTTTTTTAGAATTTTATTAAAACCCGTTCAAAATTGAATCTCGTAAAGATGATCTTTCAAATATGTTATGTAAACATGTGTTTTAAACTTATGCTAACAATGAAAAGTTAAAATCAATATATAAGTAAATATCTGATCTAATTTAAACATACAATTTTATATTAACTCATCAACAAATTCATGATCCAAAATAATAAGACGAACAATTGATCAAAAATAAACAAAACTATAGATAAAAAACAATGCTGTCGATGATTGATCTGCAAAGAAAATAAGGTTAGTGACTTAAATGGATGAAATAAAAAGAACTAAGGGCTAAATAAGAGTTTTACCAAAAAGTTAAGTTTTGACTTGGTCAAAAAAAAAACGAAAACGCATCAGTTTTTTTTTTTTCGTTTTTCAAGCTCTGTTTCTTTCTTCCGGCATCGCAGCGGCGGCGGCTAGGGGGCACTGGGGCTGGGTGGCTGGTGGCGCGACGCGAGGGTGATCTGGCTGGCGGGTGAAGTCGAAGCTGGCGGTGGCTGTCGGCAGCTGGAGACGGCTGGAGGTGTGATCGACGACGGCGAGCTCGGACGGGCCGTCGACGCAGAGGAGGAGGCCCAGCCAGCAGAGGAAGGGCATCGGGCTGGAACAGAGGGGGCGAAAGGGAAGAGAGGGGGAAGAGAAGAGAGAGAGAGAAGGAGAAACAGAGAGGAGAGCAAAGGAGAGAGAGAGAGTTTGCGAGAAGAGAGAGAGAGAAGGAGAAACAGAGAGGGAGAAGGAGAGAGGAGAGCAAAGGAGAGAGAGAGAGTTCGCGAGAGAAGTGAGAGAGGGAGAGGGAAAAGAAGGAGAGAAGCTCTGTCGAGGGAGAAGAGAGAGATGGAAGGCTAGCTGAGAAGCTCCCAGAGGGAGAGAATTGTTGCGAGAGGGAGAAAGAGAAAAAAAAAATCGAAACAGAGAGGGAGAAGGAGAAAGATAACTCAGCTGTCGGCCGAGAGAGAGAGGGAGAGCGTGAGAGAAGGAGAGAAGATAAGATTAGAGATAAAGGGGGGGAGCCTCTGTCGGCCACCCTCCCCATTTTTTATTATTATTTTTGTTTTTTTCTTCTTTTTCTTTTTAATTAAGTAATTCAATAATAATTTTTTTTTTAATAAGTTTTAATTTTTAAAATAATTAATTAATTTTTTTATTTAATTAATTTTTTTTATTTTTAAGCCGGACGAAATTGGGTGTCAACAGCTGCCCCCCTTTGCATGCTTCATGGGACATGATGTATGCAAAGTTAGTTACCAAATTTCGTCCAGCTTAGCTAGACATTGAAAACCTTCTCGCCGCCTAAACTCTGAGATTTAAGAAAAGGTCCTTAGAACCTCTAACGATAGGAAAAGTTCTATCGTTGTAAGATGGACTGAATGATTGATTGTTTGTTTGAGGTTTAAGGAAAGGTCCTTAGAACCTCTAACGATAGGAAAGGTTCTATCGTTGTAAGATGGACTGAATGATTGATTGTTTGTTTGAGGTTTAAGGAAAGGTCCTTAGAACCTCTAACGATAGGAAAGGTTCTATCGTTGTAAGATGGACTGAATGATTGATTGTTTGTTTGAGGTTTAAGGAAAGGTCCTTAGAACCTCTAACGATAGGAAAGGTTCTATCGTTGTAAGATGGACTGAATGATTGATTGTTTGTTTGAGGTTTAAGGAAAGGTCCTTGGAACCTCTAACGATAGGAAAGGTTCTATCGTTGTAAGATGGACTGAATGATTGATTGTTTGTTTGAGGTTTAAGGAAAGGTCCTTGGAACCTCTAACGATAGGAAAGGTTCTATCGTTGTAAGATGGACTGAATGATTGATTGTTTGTTTGAGGTTTAAGGAAAGGTCCTTAGAACCTCTAACGATAGGAAAGGTTCTATCGTTGTAAGATGGACTGAATGATTGATTGTTTGTTTGAGGTTTAAGGAAAGGTCCTTAGAACCTCTAACGATAGGAAAGGTTCTATCGTTGTAAGATGGACTGAATGATTGATTGTTTGTTTGAGGTTTAAGGAAAGGTCCTTAGAACCTCTAACGATAGGAAAGGTTCTATCGTTGTAAGATGGACTGAATGATTGATTGTTTGTTTGAGGTTTAAGGAAAGGTCCTTAGAACCTCTAACGATAGGAAAGGTTCTATCGTTGTAAGATGGACTGAATGATTGATTGTTTGTTTGAGGTTTAAGGAAAGGTCCTTAGAACCTCTAACGATAGGAAAGGTTCTATCGTTGTAAGATGGACTGAATGATTGATTGTTTGTTTGAGGTTTAAGGAAAGGTCCTTAGAACCTCTAACGATAGGAAAGGTTCTATCGTTGTAAGATGGACTGAATGATTGATTGTTTGTTTGAGGTTTAAGGAAAGGTCCTTAGAACCTCTAACGATAGGAAAGGTTCTATCGTTGTAAGATGGACTGAATGATTGATTGTTTGTTTGAGGTTTAAGGAAAGGTCCTTGGAACCTCTAACGATAGGAAAGATTCTATCGTTGTAAGATGGACTGAATGATTGATTGTTTGAGGTTTAAGGAAAGGTTCTTAGAACTTCTAACGATAGGAAAGGTTCTATCGTTGTAAGATGGACTGAATGATTGATTGTTTGTTTGAGGTTAAGGAAAGGTCCTTAGAACCTCTAACGATAGGAAAGGTTCTATCGTTGTAAGATGGACTGAATGATTGATTGTTTGTTTGAGGTTTAAGGAAAGGTCCTTAGAACCTCTAACGATAGAAAAGGTTCTATCGTTGTAAGATGGACTGAATGATTGATTGTTTGTTTGAGGCTTAAGGAAAGGTCCTTAGAACCTCTAACGATAGGAAAGGTTCTATCGTTGTAAGATGGACTGAATGATTGATTGTTTGTTTGAGGTTTAAGGAAAGGTCCTTAGAACCTCTAACGATAGGAAAGGTTCTATCGTTGTAAGATGGACTGAATGATTGTTTGTTTGTTTGAGGTTAAGGAAAGGTCCTTAGAACCTCTAACGATAGGAAAGGTTCTATCGTTGTAAGATGGACTGAATGATTGTTTGTTTGTTTGAGGTTAAGGAAAGGTCCTTAGAACCTCTAACGATAGGAAAGGTTCTATCGTTGTAAGATGGACTGAATGATTGATTGTTTGTTTGAGGTTAAGGAAAGGTCCTTAGAACCTCTAACGATAGGAAAGGTTCTATCGTTGTAAGATGGACTGAATGATTGATTGTTTGTTTGAGGTTTAAGGAAAGGTCCTTAGAACCTCTAACGATAGGAAAGGTTCTATCGTTGTAAGATGGACTGAATGATTGATTGTTTGTTTGAGGCTTAAGGAAAGGTCCTTAGAACCTCTAACGATAGGAAAGGTTCTATCGTTGTAAGATGGACTGAATGATTGATTGTTTGTTTGAGGTTTAAGGAAAAGTCCTTAGAACCTCTAACGATAGGAAAGGTTCTATCGTTGTAAGATGGACTGAATGATTGATGTCGAGGTAAAGGTTCCATCCTTATAACCTCGGATTGATTGATTGATCTCGAGGCAAAGGTTCCATCCTTAAAACCTCGGATTGATAATTGATCTCGAGGCAAAGGTTCCATCCTTAAAACCTCAGATTGATTGGTTGATTTCGAGGCAAAGGTTCCATCCTTAAAACCTCGGATTGATTGATTGATGTCGAGGTAAAGGTTCCATCCTTAAAACCCTGATGATAAAAATTGATTATTTTCGAGGCAAAGGTTCCATCCTTACAACCCCGATGAAAATTGATTGTTTTCGAGGCAAAGGTTCCATCCTTAAAACCCCGATGATGAAAATTGATTGTTTTCGAGGCAAAGGTTCCATCCTTAAAACCCCGATGATGAAAATTGATTATTTTCGAGGCAAAGGTTCCATCCTTAAAACCCCGATGATGAAAATTGATTGTTTTCGAGGCAAAGGTTCCATCCTTAAAACCCCGAATTGATGAAAATTGATTGTTTTCGAGGCAAAGGTTCCATCCTTAAAACCCCGATGATGAAAATTGATTCTTTTCAAGGCAAAGGTTCCATCCTTACAACCCCGATGAAAATTGATTGTTTTCGAGGCAAAGGTTCCATCCTTAAAACCCCGATGATGAAAATTGATTCTGAGGCTAAGGAGCTTTCCTTAGGACCTCGAGCGAAATTTATATGAAAGCAATTGAAATTGGAATAATTTTCTTCGAAAGTGTGAATTTTCATAATTGGCGAGCGCAAAGAATTAGGCTTCGATAAAACGAGTGAATCTTGATGATGACAATAACACTGACAAATTATGTAAATGGAGTGGATGTTTGGAATCAATATTCAAGGTTCATCTAATATTTTCTTCAGTAAATATAGATTCCCTTGTGAGATATGTCATCCGAATAAGGTTAAAGCTTAACTACCCCAAAATGTTATGCCTAGTAGACCTAATAGGATGCGTCTCAAGAGTAATAAAAATTACTCTTTACTCAGCCATTCCAACCTAAAGGCATTGTCGCATGGTTTTAATATCAGCATGGACGAAACTATCTTATAAGATAACGAAATTCCCTGAAAAGAAAAACTGAAATACGAAAGAAAATGCTGATAATTAAAATGAAAGGACAAGAAAAACGGATCAGATCGCTTCTTTTTCCACAATGCTTCAACAGGCCGGGTAAAGGACAATTATGGGAGTGCACTGGTCGGGAAAGACTGTCGTGTCCAGTCTATTTGGATCATCGCTGGATCTGGTTCAGGAACAAAAGCTTGCATTTTATCTAGCAATTCTTCAGCAGTTGTTGCGGATATTATGATTCACCGTGCCACCTCAGGGATAAACTTCTGCTTCACAGCACGATTCATAAAAGATAATAGACCTGCGAAGAAATAGTTAACATTTAACAGCCCAATGGGTTTTTGATGCAAATTAAGTTGGGCCATGGAAGAGATTTGGAAGACTTCTCCTAATGTGCCAAAGCCACCTGGTAGAGCGATAAAAGCATCAGCATTAAAAAGCATTTGTAACAAACGCTATTGCAGATTTTTAACCACTAGCTCTTCTCTAATTGTGCCCCCAGAAACCGATTTCAAAGATGCAGGGATAATACCCAGAACCTGGCTTCCTCCTAAAGATGCTGCTGATGCTACAGCTCCCATTAATCCGACACTACCTCCTCCATAAACTAAGTGTATTTTTCGCTCAGCTAATACTCTACCCAAATGGTTGTCTGCTTTTAAATATTCTTCATCTTTTCCAGGAAAAGCCCTAGAAAATACACAAATACTTCAGGATTTACGAGTTGGGGTTTTCTCCATTCCTATCCTTACCCTTGTGAGAAAAGAGGATATATTTATAGAGATGACGAGATAAGGCAATAATTTTATTTTCAAGAATGGATACATTATTGCCAGCTATTCACAGTAGTCACGAGTATGACTCTGGTCAGGTATGGGTACACTATCGTTAAAAGAGGAGGAAAATTTTCAAAATAGCTGCTAGCATGTACAGTAGTCACTACTGTAGCTTACGTCAGGAGTAGGTACGTGATTGATGGAAGAGAAGGAAAATTTTAAAAAGTGGCAGCTAGCATGTACAGTATCGTGACTATGGCTCATGTCAGGAGTGGATACATTATCGCCGAAAGGGGAGGAAGATTTCAAAAGCGACAGCTAGCACGTACAGTAATCGTGACTTTGGTTCACGTCAGGAGTGGATACATTATTACCAAAAGGGGAGGAAAATTTCAAAAGCGACAGCTAGCACGTACAGTAATCGTGACTTTGATCCTCGTCTTCCACTGGCTTTGCGTCCAGTAATGGCTTCAATGCTTTCTATGAATCGGTGATTTGCATCTCATCTAGCTTTCTCACAAACTGGCAAACAGGGTCGTTTAGGGTCAGATTCCCAAGACTGTAACGATCTCGTTCTTTTTGGAAAATTATCCATAATCCAACAACCTCAAATTGCACTATTCCACAAGAATGCGCTTCAAGAACCTCTCGAATATCTTCTAGAGATTCCTTACGCAAGCCATTCTTAATGAATCTTATTCTATCATTACGATTTCTGGTGATCACTCCTGGAGCACGACATTTATTGCCGCAACTCCACCATCCACAATTATGACAAACGCCTAGCCTCTTTGCTCTTCTTTTTTTGGCATAAGCGCTTTTACCAAAGCCGGGCATACGGGGAAAGAACGCTTCGGGAACTTCACCAGCTGAACGAACCTTAGCTTCAATTAGCCACCGCACATTATCAGGAATGCCTTTGTGCATAAATACTCTGAATCGTTCACATCTAGCTTGATAAATCTTTTTAAGAACATTTATTGGGAAGGAAGGAAAATACTTTCGTAGGGCGGAAAGAGAAGACTCCATTGATGAAGGAGGCAAAGAAAGAAATTAGTGATTGTAGGAAACGAACATAACTAACACATATTTATAGTGATGAAAGGGATAATGCGTTTATTACACTTACAGAAGTAAGTACATTATTGTCAAAAGAAAAGACAAATGACAGCTTATATGTACAGCAATCATGACTGTGGCTCTCATCTTCCACTGATTTATGTCTAGTAACGGCTTCAATGCCTTCTATAAGTCGGGGATTTGCTTCCCATCCAGTTTTCTCACAAACTGGCAAACAGGGTCATTAAAAGTTAGATTTCCAAGACTGTAACGATCCTGTTCTTTACGGAAAGTCCACCATAAATCCATAATTTCCCATTGCACTATTTCACAAGAATGTGTTTCAAAAGTTAATAGGATATCATCCAAAGATTCCTTACGCAGGCCATTCTTGATGAATTTTCTTTTATCTTCATGATTTCTGGAGATGTATCCTAAAAAGCGACATTTAGTATTACAATTCCATCATCCACATTTATGACAGACACCAAGCCTCTTTGCTCTTCGCTTTTTGGCATAAGCGTTTTTACCAAAGCCGGGCATACGGGGAAAGAACGCTTCTGGAACTTCACCAGCTGAACGAACCTTAGCTTCAATTAGCCACCGCACATTGTCAGGAATGCCTTTGTGCATAAAGACTCTAATCCTTTCACATCTAGCTTGGTAAATCATTTTAAGAACATTTATTGGGATGGAAGGAAAGTATTTTCGCATGGCGGAAAGTGTAGAATCCATTGATAAAAGAAGAATTTGAGAGAAGAGATGAAGAAATCAGTTATTGTAGGAAACTGAGAGTCAGAGAGTATTGCATCCGCTACTTAACCGGAAAGAAGAACACGCATTTATAGCGATGAAAGGATAACGTGTTAATTACGCTTACAGGAACAAGTATATTAAAAGAAAAGACAAATGACAGCTTATATGTACAGGAATCATGACCGTGGCTCTCATCTTCCCCTGATTTATGTCCAGTAATGGCTTCAATGCCATCTATAAGTCGGGGATTTGCTTCCCATCCAGTTTTCTTACAAACTGACAAACAGGATCGTTTAAAGTCACATTCCCAAGACTGTAACGGTTTCGTTCTTTATGGTAAGTCCTCCATAAACTGATAATTTCACCTTGCACTTTTCCACAAGAATGCGTTTCAAGAGTCTCTCGGATATCTTCCAGAGATTCCTTACGCAGGCCATTCTTAATGAATTTTCTTTTATCTTCACGATTTATGGAGATGTATCCTAAAGAGCGACATTTAGTAATACAATTCCATCGCCCACATTTATAACACACGCCTAGTCTCTTTGCTCTTCGCCTTTTGGCATAACGGCTTTTACCTAAACCGGGCATGCGGGGCATAAATGCATCTGGAACTTCACCCGCCAGACGGACCTTAGCTTCAATTATCCACTGCACATTATCGGGAATGCTTTTGCGTGTAAAAACTCTGATTCTTTCACATCTAGTAAGGTAGATCTTTTTAAGGACTTTTATTGGAAAGGAAGGAAAGTATTTTCGCAGTGCAGAAAGAGTAGAATCCATTGATGAGAGAAGAATTTGAGAGAAGAGGGAAATGAATCAGTTATTGAAGGAAACTTAGATAACCGACTGGAAGAACATGCATTTATAGCGATGAAATGGATAACGTGTCGATTACACTTACGGGAGCAAATACATTATTAAAAGAAAAATGGAAAATTTTAAATATGATAAATTGTATGTACAGTGATTGTGACTGTGGCTCACATCTTCCACTGGTTTTACGTCCAGTAACGGGATTAATGGCTTCTATGAGTCGAGGATTTGCTTCCAATCCAGTTTTCTTACAAGCTGACAAATAGGGTCGTTTAATGTCAGATTCCCGGGACTGTATCGTTCTTGTTCTTCATGAAAAATGCTCCATAAATCGAGAAGTTCACGTTGCACGGATCCACAAGAATGCGTCTCAAGAGTCAATTGGATATCATCCAACGAGTCTTTACTCAAGCCATTCTTAATGAATCGTATTTTATCTTCTCGATTATCAGAGATCATCCCTAAAGAACGACATTTAGTATTACAAGTCCACCGTCCACATTTATGGCAGACTTGTAACCTTTTCGCTCTTCGCTTTTTGGCATAAGAGCTTTTGCCTATACCAGGCATGTGAGACACAAATGCCTCTGGGATTCCACCTGCCAGACGAACCTTGGCTTCGATTAACCACTGCACATCTTCAGGGATTCCTTTGTGCATCAGAACTCTTAATCGTTCACAGCGAACTTGGTAGATCTTTTTGAGAATGTTCATTGGGAGAGAAGGAAAATACTTTCGCAAGACGGAAAAAGTAGGATCGATTTTCTAGGAGGAAGTAAAAGAAAGAAGGGGTGAAGGAATCAGTTATTATGGGCAACTGAGAGAACCGACTTGAGAGTCACGGAGTACCGTATCCGCCGTTTAACCGGAAAAGTGGATCCTACTTTATTTTGATGTGAATGATATTTCTTATCTTTGATATTCCACCCAGCTGACGTCGATCGAGTCCTTGATTATTGAATCTTTTGTCCGCTTTTGACAAAGTTTCAACGACAATATTTCTTGATGTCTGCCTTATCTTTGACCACAGCTATCTCTTATCTTGGATGCTGCTAAGCTGGCATCAATCCTGTCCTACCAGGTGTAGCCTCGATTATTGAATCAGTAGCCAAGCTTTTGACAATATTGTCTACTTTATCCTTGAATTCTTGATGCGGGTTGGTCCCGCATATTAGCTGTGTATCCAGTGATAGATTGGTAAGAGCTGATGTCATTGAGATCTCAGCTTATACTGCTGTAACTGTGCTGTGAATGTGATTCCCGTTTGATCCTTGTTATGTAAAGGCTATGTATGCATGATATGAAATGCATGAATGTAGAGCATGTGTAACTAATGGCTTTTTTTTTTTGTATGGATCTAGTTCTTTATGTCTTTGTTTTACTGGATCCTCTTTGTGATGGCCTTCTTGGACTATCATTGAATCTCTTTATGCTTCCCAACTCTTGTCCATTGCCTCAAAAGCCCAACTCTTTTCAAAATCCTCTTTCTTTGACTTGTTCTTTGAATTTTGGCCTCAATTTCTTTAAAGTTGGCCCGCCTCATAATTTATATCTCTTTCGGGTACTCATCCATTGTCATGGATTTGATACCATCAAAGGCTTTACTTTCAATGTCTGCTTTGCCCATTTTCTTGTGACCGTGCCGACACTTACTTATCCCCATGTTATAATCTGAATGATTGCTCTTCCTTGAACTCATGTTTTGATCCATAAGACTTGCCCCCTTGTCTATTGAACTTCTTTGTTGGCAGTACTCCTCTTACGCTTCGTAGAGATTACTTTGCTCCCTTGAATATGGTATTTATGTGGATAAAAGGTATCATCTCGCCTTTAATTTAACAGAAAGTCGAGCATTTCTAGACCTTTGTGATGGCACTTGATCGTAAATTTCTCTTACAAGAACCACATCTTATTAAAGAAAGACTCAAGCTATATCCTCACTTTTAAGTCTACACACATTAATGAATAATGGTTTGGCCTTAAAGAAAAACTTTCATCAATTTGCAAAGCTTGACAAAGTAATTTACGGTCTTTGTTTTTAATTAAAATATCCTGCCATTCTTCCCTTTCCAACTCGAAGACATAAACTGCGCAAGGCAATAAGGTATAAACATGATTCACAAGGATAGCCTTTTAGCTGAATGAGGATGATATCGAGAGGTAAATGTTAGGTGTGAGGAAAGTTAAGTTTGAATGTTTTTTTTTTTTTTTGTGGCAGTCTTTTAGCTGAATGAGAATAATATTAAGAGGTAAATATTAGGTCTAAGTAAAGTTAAGTTTGAGTGGTGTGAAAGAAGGGTATTTTAATACTACTCGTGAGCAGTATTAAATAAGGTAGAAACATGATTCATAATGATAGTCTTTTAACTGAATGAGGATGTTAGGTCTGAGGAAAGTTAAATTTAAGTGGTGTGAAAGAATGGTCTTTTAATACTACTCGTGAGCAGTATTAAATAAGGTAGAAACATGTTTTACAATGATAGTCTTTTAGCTGAATGAGGATAATAAGTCTGAGGAAAGTTAAGTTTAAGTGGTTTGAAAGAAGGGTTTTTTAATACTACTCGTGAGCAAATTTGATTATGATGAAAAACTCAATAGTGATGACCTCAAACTTGCCACTCTTTCCAGAAAGTTAAACCTCATCTGTTGCCCCCCAACTATCGTGGTCTTTATGTATGCTTGGCTTGAAAGTTGCTTTTGTGTTCTAAACCGCCTTTGCAGGTTTTCAGTCTAGAATCCATAGCTCACTTTTTTTTTTTCTTTCTTTGGCTCTAACTTGAGCTTCGTTTCTTTTCTTTTTTCCTTTTTTTATTTTTGTTTTTGTTTCCCTTTTTTTTTTTTTGAGCTATGGTGATGACATACTTGATAACTCTCTTGAAGTGAGATGACTCGAGTGGCCTTGCTTGCTCGTGCTTGTTCTCAGTTCTTTTTGGTTTTGAATTTTCCCTTGTTGGCTTTTTGATGGAAGGGATGAACTTTTTCCTTTTCGGAGTTTTTATTACAGAGAACCGAGATCATAGCCTTCTTGAAATGAGATGATTCAAGTGGCCTTACTTGCTTGTGTTTGCTCTCAGTCTCTCTTTTTTTTTGGTTTTGAATTTTCCCTTGTTGGCTTTTTGATGAAAGGGATGAACTTTTTTCTTTTCGGAGTTTGTGTTGCAGAGAACCGAGATCATAGCCCTCTTGAAGTGAGATGACTCAAGTGGCCTTACTTGCTTGTGTTTGCTCTCAGTCTATTTTTGTTTTGGATTTTCCCTTTAATGGCTTTTGATGGAAGGGATGAACTTCTTTCCTTTTTTGGAATTTATGTTGCGGAAAACTGAGAACCCTTTTTTTTTTTTGTATTGAGCATTTGTGAGAATTGGGAGGCCACTGAAGTCATTTAATATGAGAGCTACCTTCTTTGGAAGCTAACCCCAGACTTCTTGCAAGGATGTTGATAACCACTGTGAATTTTTTTAGAGAGTTGGGGTGCAACATATGAAATCCTTCTTACTAGATTTGGCAGCACTTTCAAGATCACTACTATCAAATTTCTCTTAACTTTTTATTTTCACCCACGAGTAGTATCATTTAGAAAGCAAAGTATGATGGCAATAATGGAAAGTATAATGGAAAGGAGTGAGAGATGGATGTAAAAACGGAATTTTTGGTAAGAAGTGGTAGAATGTGTTGGTGTAATAATTGAATTTTTGGTAAAAATTGGTAGAATGTGTAGAAGTAATAATGGGATTAAAAAGTGGTAGAATGTACACGTAACATCTTTTTGTTAGAGAACAAAAAGAATTACCAGTTGTCAAAAAGTAAAGTGTGATGGCAATAATAGACAGTATAATGGCAAAGAGTGTAAAAATGGAAAGTAGTAGAATGCACGCATTACATCTTTTTGTTGTACCAGAAAAAGAATACCAGGTGTCCATCTAACAAAGACTACACCCTAGATTCTGGACTAAATCTAGGAGATTTTTACTATTAGATTACTTTTGCAAGCTTTCAAAGATACAAGTTTATTCAAAGGATTCCCTGTCATTCGAAAATGTATGCGGACTGTTAGGTCAGATCTGACTTGGAGGCCTTCCAAAGTCAATGTAATTCTAGCTCGAAATCTTCACTTTTCAATTATCAATCACATCGGGCCTAGCAACTTGGACTTGGTCAACTGTTAGACCTTGAGTTTCAGTATGACAGAATTTTCAGTTACATTTGGGATTTGGGTCACACCAACTTGGAAGAGAAGGTCACTTGGTCTTTGCTACTATTGATATAGATGATAGCAGAATGCCTTCTTCAGCAAAGACTGTGATTAACTTTCCTTCAAAAATGAATTTCATTTTTTTATGTAACGAGGAGGGAATTGCTCCGGCCATATTTTCTATCTTGGACTCTATATCTATGAGACGTCCTTCGGTTTGTTCTGCCATTAATCTTGTTTGGAGCCGAGTTGGATATTGGCGTTGAGGTCCAATTTTACCCCTTTTTAAAGTAAGATTTATTTTATTAGACTCTACATGTATGTGATTGATACAATGAATGCATGCATGCAATGTGAGATTATGTTTTTATCAGACTTTGTATGCACTTGATTGATGTAATGGAATACATGCAATGAGATTATTTTTATTAGATTTTATGTGCATGTGATTGATGTAATTGATGTATGCAATGAGTGAGCTTGATTATCAACTATTATGAAACTTCAAGACTTCTAGTTATTATTAAAAAGACCAAAAAGTTAGTATAATTTGATGCGTGGTTTTGATGCATGAAGAATAATTGCACAGAACGGAAGTATAACAAAAGAAAAATAAGGTTATTAACAAGTTAAATAGTAATTAACAACTCATGAAGTATTATGGATAAACAAGTTAAAACCATACGAAGAAAAGTGTAAAGTAACAACACAGCATAACAAGGATATGCTTATGGCGTTGGTAAAATGGTAGAAATTCTATGGTCAGTTCTATGGTTAAGTGGGGAGTTCTATATGCATAAGGTGGTTTATCAAAAAGGCAAGGGATAGTTCCCGAATCCCGTCACTAAATCATAGTGACGGCCCGATTCCTTACCCTCTAAGGTTAATGTAAGGAATGGATTAATTCGAGTCGTAGCTTTTCGTGGGCCCATGCAGAGACTAACCGTCTCAGAAGGCAATACACTACTTTGCTACTTTGAAACCGGTGAAGGCTTGGAGACCATGGCCTCACAAGGACAACAACACCAATTCCGCTTAGAAAGAATCGTGTTCGATTTGAGGAAGCTCGGGTATAGAGCTTCATATTGTGAATGCATAATGCATGTTTTTGCTAAGCAAATATAGCATATAAAAAAAAAATCCATATAAAAATAAGCAAAGCAAAGCAAATCAAGTTTTAGGCTCGACTCACTAACCGGATCCCCAGTGGAGTCGCCAAGCTGTGGCAACGTCGGGTTTTCTTGGAGTCGCCACCAATCTGTTTTCCTAGGTCGATTGGTCACCTTAAAATTGGTCTGCGAGAGTTCGGGGATCGGGAGTACGGTTACGTTAAAACAACTTTGTTAAAACGCCCAAAAATTGGCACCTTAGTTGATTTTAATTTTGTTTTACTTTGCTTTTAAATAATTCTCAGTTAATTTTCAAAATTAGAAATTTTAACTGGATTAGTCGAAATGTGGATTTTTAAATTAATTAATTTGTATGAAATTTTATACTTCCGAACCATGGACTCTGCCGAGTCATTTGGACACGGAAGATTTTTGATTCCGAACCATGGACTCTGCCGAGTCATTTGGACACGGAATTTGGTGAACTTTTAAATAATTTAATCCATATTGTAAATATGGATTTTAATCTTTTTTTTTTTTATTTAATTTATTTAATTAAAAGGGTGATATTTTTTTTTAAACCGCAGATCCTGACGGATCATCCGGATATGTAAGTTGATTTAATTTATAGTTAATTATATAATTCTTATTTATTATAGAATTAATTTTAGTTTAATTACTAAATTATAAATTTTTATTTTTATTTATGAAATTTTAGAGTTTTTGTTAATGATCTTTAATGTTAACTAATTTAAAAAAAAATTTTGTTTATTTCTTTTTTTTTTATATTTTTTTTACTTCTTTTCTTTCTTTCTTTTTATTATTTT
Source organism: Aquilaria yunnanensis (assembly GCA_039654915.1). NCBI lineage: Eukaryota > Viridiplantae > Streptophyta > Magnoliopsida > Malvales > Thymelaeaceae > Aquilaria > Aquilaria yunnanensis. The sequence goes on along the minus strand of CM077598.1, from coordinate 25,465,212 downwards.
TTTTTTGTTATCTTTTATCTTATTTTTCTTATCTTCTTTTTTTTTATTTCTTTTTTTATTTCTTTTTTTATCTTTCTTTTATTTCTTTTTTTTATCTTTCTTTTATTTTTATCTGATTTTTTTCTTAATTTATAAAAGAATTCAAAAGAAATTAATTTTTTTATTTAATAAGAAGTTAATTTAAAGGAATCAAAGAGTTTAAAAAAAATAAGAAAAAAATCTTTGATCATGGTACGGGGCGTTGTTACTCAGCCAGACCCTCTTCACCAGGTGAAGCAGCTCAAAAGCGGGCACGAGACAGTTTCCAGCCAATATACCATGAACTAATTTTTTATAAAAATAATTATTTAATACCAGGATTTTATTTATTTACCAAAGAAAACAAAAGAGTTGAAAATAAAATCTTAATTCTCATGTATTTGATTTTTTATTTAAAAGATTAACCAAAATTAATTATTCAATAAAATAATAAAGAAAAGATTTATATAAAGAAAGTCTTGATATTTATACATATTTATTTTTTAAGCTTATTTTTTTTGATTTGATAAAAGATGAACCAAGAAAGTAATTATTTAATCAAGGTTTTGTTTATTTAATGAAGAAAACTAAAGATTTATACGTATATTTTAAAAATAAAAGTGAAGCCTTAATATTTTATTTAATAAAAGGTGAATCAAAAAGTAAACAAAACTTTACTTATTTAATGATGAAACCGGAAATTTATATATATATTTCAAAAATAAAATAAAAATCTTAATATTTGTTTGTTTTATTTTTGATAAAAAAAAATTAAGCAAAAATGATTATTTAATAAGGAAAATAAAGGTAAAGTTTTGATATTTATATAATTTATTTTAAAAAAAGATTAAAGAAATCAAAGATTTATATGTATAAAAAGTTTTTGATATTTATATGATTTTTTTATGTTCTTTTTGTTTGCTAAAAGATTTTTATTATTACCTTTATTTGAAATCATTTGAATAAAATTTTATTTAATAAAGGAAACAAAAAAAAAAAATGTTATATCTTTTTTTTTATTATTTTGAAAGAAATAAGTAAAATATTAGCCCAAGAAAATTTTTACTCCTTTATTCTTTTTATTAATAAAGAAAGCTAAAAATTTATATTTTATTAAATAATTAATATATTAGTCCAAAGTTTTTATTTTTAATAAAGAAAAATTTATTTGTATACTTTATTTAAAAATATTTCCAAGCCATGGATCCTGGCGGATCATTTGGACATGGAATTTAATTTTTAAAAATTTTTAATTTTTAATTTTTAATTATTAATTTTAATTATAATTTTATTGGATTTTTCTTGAATTTTTAAATTTTAATATCATTACTTTAAAGATATGTTAAAAAAGAATTGATTTGTATATTTAGAATTATTTAATTATGTTTGTTTATTAATTTTAATAAAAGGGATAAAAAGTTAATTAATTTTTCTTATTGCTCCTTCAAGAAATAATAAAAGATAATTAGCTTTTTTTTTTTTTTAAAACATTTATGCTAGTCTTAAAGAATAAAATTAATCATTCACATAAAAGGATTTTCTTTTAATTAGTTGTTATTTACTTATGTTTATTCAATTATTTTAGTAAAGGAATAAAAGATTAAATTGTTGTTGTTGTTCTCTCTTTTTTTTTTAAGAAATATGTGTTTTAGAAATAACAAAAGATAATTGGCTTTTAAAAATGATTTTTAATTAACCTTAATAAATTATTCACATAAAATTCTTTTTTTTTTATAATAACTAAATTTAAACACCTAAAAGAGACAATTAATAATAAAGTGGGGCTTCTTTGGCCCTCCACAATAATTATAATAATAAAATAAAAAAATTAGTTGTTAACAACAATGATAAAAATTGTCAAAAGTTAGTAAAGTTAATGGTTAAAATTAATAATAACAATAATAAAAGTTAATGATGTTAATTGATTTAATCGTTAACAATAATAACAACAATAAAAATAAAAGTTAGTAAGTTAGTAACAATTATAACAATAATAAAAGATTAGTAAGTTAGTGACAATAATAATAATAAAGTTAGTAAGTTAGTAACAATAATAAAAAAGTAATAAAGTTAGTAAAGTTAGTAACAATAATAATAATAAAGTTAGTAGTTAGCACAGTTAATTGTTAGTATAGCACAAATTAAATGGTTAGTGATAACAATAATAATGAAAGTTAGTGGTTAGCACAATTAATTGTTAGTATAGCACAAATTAAATGGTTAGTGATAACAATAATAATGAAAGTTAGTGGTTAGCACAATTAATTGTTAGTATAGCACAAATTAAATGGTTAGTGATAACAATAATAATGAAAGTTAGTGGTTAGCACAATTAATTGTTAGTATAGCACAAATTAAATGGTTAGTGATAACAATAATAATGAAAGTTAGTGGTTAGCACAATTAATTGTTAGTATAGCAAAAATTAAATGGTTAGTGATGTTAGTTGAGTTAGTAATTAGTTTATACAAAAATTAAATAGTTAGTAATCTGAATAGAATAATAATAATAACAATAATAATAATAATAATAATAAATAATAATAATAATAAACATATAAAGATTATTGTTAGTTCTGTAGAAATAAAAAAAAGTTAGTGACTTGTATAAATAAAAAAATGGAGAATAAGAAAAGAATTGTACCGAGATTCTAAATCGACTTTTAGTCGAGTTGAGGATTCACGAACGAATTTCATTATTAAATTTTTATTTTATTTTATTATTATTTTTTTTAAAATAATTTCAATTAATATCCAAGCCATAGATTCTAACCGAATCATCTGGTCATGGAATTTAATTTAAATTTAATTTATTATTAGCTATTTAATTAATTATTAAATGGCAGAGGTAGACTGAATATTTCCTAGATGTGATTTTTATTATGTCAAACTAATTTTAGATTAATAAAAAAAAGTTTATCTAATCTAATCATATAATTATGCTTAACATTAATTCCTCAGTTAATTTACACATTTAATTATTTGAGCAAACGAAAAGACAATAAAAGGAAATCAATGCACGAATTGTAAATCAAAACAAACTCAAAGTTCAGATGAATAAATCAAATAAATCCAAAGATAAATTATTTATTAAAATTACCTATTTAACTTAATCATATAATTAAGCTTAATGTCAATTCCTAAGTTTTATGCTTTTAATTAGTTGAACAAACAAAAGTATAATAGAAAATAAGTGAATTAATGACTTAATTGCAAAAATTAAAACTAAGTTAAAGTATCAATTAGACAAATCCAATAAATTCATGAGCAAAAATTAAAATTATGTCAAAATTATGGGCTTTCATAACAGATCCGGACTACGAGTCGGTTCACCATCGGGATTTCGTTATTAAATTTTAATTTAAATAATTTCAGTTAATATCCAAGCCATGGATTCTAACCGAATCATCTGGACATGGATTTTGTGATTTACTATCGTCCTAAATTCAGTTTTTTTAGAATTTTATTAAAACCCGTTCAAAATTGAATCTCGTAAAGATGATCTTTCAAATATGTTATGTAAACATGTGTTTTAAACTTATGCTAACAATGAAAAGTTAAAATCAATATATAAGTAAATATCTGATCTAATTTAAACATACAATTTTATATTAACTCATCAACAAATTCATGATCCAAAATAATAAGACGAACAATTGATCAAAAATAAACAAAACTATAGATAAAAAACAATGCTGTCGATGATTGATCTGCAAAGAAAATAAGGTTAGTGACTTAAATGGATGAAATAAAAAGAACTAAGGGCTAAATAAGAGTTTTACCAAAAAGTTAAGTTTTGACTTGGTCAAAAAAAAAACGAAAACGCATCAGTTTTTTTTTTTTCGTTTTTCAAGCTCTGTTTCTTTCTTCCGGCATCGCAGCGGCGGCGGCTAGGGGGCACTGGGGCTGGGTGGCTGGTGGCGCGACGCGAGGGTGATCTGGCTGGCGGGTGAAGTCGAAGCTGGTGGCGAAGGCGAAGCTGGCGGTGGCTGTCGGCAGCTGGAGACGGCTGGAGGTGTGATCGACGACGGCGAGCTCGGACGGGCCGTCGACGCAGAGGAGGAGGCCCAGCCAGCAGAGGAAGGGCATCGGGCTGGAACAGAGGGGGCGAAAGGGAAGAGAGGGGGAAGAGAAGAGAGAGAGAGAAGGAGAAACAGAGAGGAGAGCAAAGGAGAGAGAGAGAGTTTGCGAGAAGAGAGAGAGAGAAGGAGAAACAGAGAGGGAGAAGGAGAGAGGAGAGCAAAGGAGAGAGAGAGAGTTCGCGAGAGAAGTGAGAGAGGGAGAGGGAAAAGAAGGAGAGAAGCTCTGTCGAGGGAGAAGAGAGAGATGGAAGGCTAGCTGAGAAGCTCCCAGAGGGAGAGAATTGTTGCGAGAGGGAGAAAGAGAAAAAAAAATAGAAACAGAGAGGGAGAAGGAGAAAGATAACTCAGCTGTCGGCCGAGAGAGAGAGGGAGAGCGTGAGAGAAGGAGAGAAGATAAGATTAGAGATAAAGGGAGGGAGCCTCTGTCGGCCACCCTCCCCATTTTTTATTATTATTTTTGTTTTTTTCTTCTTTTTCTTTTTAATTAAGTAATTCAATAATAATTTTTTTTTTAATAAGTTTTAATTTTTAAAATAATTAATTAATTTTTTTATTTAATTAATTTTTTTTATTTTTAAGCCGGACGAAATTGGGTGTCAACAGATTTAATAATGAAATTCGTTCGTGAATCCTCAACTCGACTAAAAGTCGATTCAGAATCTCGGTACAATTCTTTTCTTATTCTCCATTTTTTTATTTATACAAGTCACTAACTTTTTTTTATTTCTACAGAACTAACAATAATCTTTATATGTTTATTATTATTATTATTTATTATTATTATTATTATTATTGTTATTATTATTATTCTATTCAGATTACTAACTATTTAATTTTTGTATAAACAGCTGTTGACACCCAATTTCGTCCGACCATAAAAAATTTTTTTAAAAGAAATTAAATAAAAGAAATTAAAAAATTATTATTTTTATTATTATTATTATTACTAAAAATTTTAATTAGTTTAAAATACATTTTTGTTTTGTGAAGATTTGATTTAAAATGATATATGTGTGTATTTGAAAGAAAAAAAGAAAACTCCAAAAAAAATGGCAAAATTTAAAAGTTTGAGGTAAAAATGACAAAATTAAGAAGTTTCAGGCAAAATTGACAAATTCTGAAAGTTCCAGGAGCATTTAGTAGTTTGTCACATAAAATTTTGAGCCTGCCGACGTTTCTGGCCCAAATTGACAGAAAACGACAAAATTGTCAAAATCAGAAGCTTCAGGAACTTATCCAGAGACTGAGAGACGTAAAGGACTAAAATTGTCATTTTACCAATTTAAGAGATAAGTTTGAAATTTTTTATTAATTTATCCATCAACAGTTCAGCTAAACTTCCTCTATAAATAGCCCCCCAAATTTTGTGCTGAACACAGAAAAAAATACAGAGAAAGCTTAGAGCTCCGTTTTAAAAAATAGAAAAAATTACTGCCTTAGCCCCTGGCTCTCCTTCCTTTCTCCAGAAAATCCCAAAATTTTTTATTTTGACAGTTCGACCATCTTCTTCCTTCCATTTCCCGTGCGTTCTCTCTCTCTCTCCTCTCGTTTTCTCTCTCTTTCTCCTTCCTCTGCCGGCCGTCGCCTGCCGCCGCTCCGTCCGCGCCGCCGCCACGCCGCCGCTGCGTTCCTCCCTTGCGCCACCCTGCCCTTCCTCTTCCTCCCCTGCGTCGTGCCTGCTCCTCCCTCCTCCTCCCTCGCGTGTGCTCTGTCTCACGTTCCCAGCAAAATTCAAAATTAAAACTAAAGGGTACAACCCTTGTTTTGTCCTCTATTTTTTTTATTTCTTTCACTTTGGTCACTAACCTTTTATTTTGTTCTTGCAGAATTAATTCCTAACTATTTTAATTTTTACTTGTTTTACTTATTTGTTATTATTACTAACCCTTTTTTTTTTTGTTATTAACTTACTAACAACTAACTTTTAATATTATTATTGTTACTAACCTTTTAATTTTTGCATTATTACTAACTTTTATAATTGTTGTTAACAATTAATTAACTTTTTATTATTGTTGTTAATTAATTAATTTAATTAACTTGGCTAACTTTTTATTATTGTTGTTAATTAATTTAATTAACTTGTCTAACTTTTTATTATTTTTGTTAATTAATTAATTAACTTGGCTAACTTTTATTGTTGTTAATTAATTAATTTAATTAACTTGGCTAACTTTTATTGTTGTTAATTAATTAATTTAATTAACTTGACTAACTTTTTATTATTGTTGTTAATCAATTAATTTAATTAACTTGACTAACTTTTTATTATTGTTGTTAATCAATTAATTTAATTAAACTTGGCTAATTTTTATTATTGTTGTTAATTAATTTAATTAACTTTGCTAACCTTTATTATTATTTATTTTTAAAATGGATGGCCAAAAAGCCCCACTTTATTATTATTAATTTTCCTTTATATAATTTTTTTTTAATTTAATTCACCTTTACCCTTACTTAAATAAATAAATGAAAATTAAAAGAAGATTATTTTTTTAAGCCTAATAAAAGTAATTTTTTAAAAAGCCAATTATTTTTATTTTTCTTTTATAAATTGAATAATTATTTAAATAATAAATAACTTTCACTAAAAAAAAAACTAAAAGAAAGATAAGAAAAAGATAAGAAAGATAAGAAAAAGATAAAAAAAAAGAAAAGAAAGAAAGAAAAGAAAGAAAAGAAAAAGAAAAGATAAAAAAAGAAAAGAAAGAAAGAAAAGAAAGAAATGAAAAAGAAAAGAAAAGAAAAGAAAGAAAAGAAAGGAAAAATAAAACTAAAAGAAAGATAAAATCAAAAAGAAAGAAAAGAAAGAAAAGAAAAGAAAGTGTAAAGAATAAAAAATAAATTTTTTAGATTATTAATAAATCTAAAAACAAAAGACTTACAAATTAGTAATAATAAATTCCATAAAAATAATAATTATATAACTAACAATTAATTAAAGTAATTTCCATATCCGGATGATCTAGCAGGATCTACGGTTTGGAAAATATCAAACTTTCAAAATAAATAAATTAAATAAAAAGATAAAAATCCATATTTTTACGATATGGATTAAAATTTTCACCAAATTCCGTGTCCAAATGACTCGGCAGAGTCCATGGTTCGGAATAAAAATCTTCCGTGTCCAAATGACTCGGCAGAGTCCATGGTTCGGAAGTATAAAATTCTATACAAATTAATTACTAAAAATCCACATCCGATTAATTCAGTTAAAAATTCTAGATTGAAAATTAACTGAAATTTATTTAAAAGCAAAGCGAAACAAAATTAAAATCAACTAAGGTGCCAATTTTTGGGCGTTTTAACAAAGTTGTTTTAACGTAACCGTACTCCCGAACCCCCGAACTCTCGTAGACCAATATTTAAGGTGACCAATCGACCTAGGTAAACTGATTGGTGGCGACTCCCGAAAACCCGACGTTGCCACAGCTTGGCGACTCCACTGGGGACTCCACGTTAGCGAGTCGAGCCTAAAGTTGATTTGTTTTGATTTACTTTGCTTTACTATTATGTGGATTTATATATTATATTTACTTAAGTAAACATGCATTATGCATTCACAATATGAAGCTCTATACCCGAGCTTCCTCAAATCGAACACGATTCTTTCTAAGCGGAATTGGTGTTGTTGTCCTTGTGAGGCCATGGTCTCCAAGCCTTCACCGGTTTCAAAGTAGCAAAGTAGTGTATTGCCTTCTGAGACGGTTAGTCTCTGCATGGGCCCACGAAAAGCTACGACTCGAATTAATCCATTCCTTACATTAACCCTAGAGGGTAAGGAATCGGGCCGTCACTATGATTTAGTGACGGGATTCGGGAACTATCCCTTGCCTTTTTGATAAGCCACCTTATGCATATAGAACTCCCCACTTAACCATAGAACTGACCATAGAATTTCTACCATTTTTACCAACACCATAAGCATATCCTTATTATGCTGTGTTGTTACTCTACACTTTTCTTCGTATGGTTTTAACTTGTTTATCCATAATACTTCATGAATTGTTAATTACTATTTAACTTGTTAATAACCTTATTTTTCTTTTGTTATACTTCCGTTCTGTGCAATTATTCTTCATGCATCAAAACCACGCATCAAATTATGCTAACTTTTTGGTCTTTATAATGACAACTAGAAGTCTTAAGTTCCATGATAATGGATAATCAAACTCACTCATTGCATGCATGCATCCATTGCATCAATCACATACACGTAGAAGTTAATAAAATGAATCTTACTTTAAAGGGGTAAAATTGGATCTCAACACCGATATTCAAATCGGCTCCAAACAAGACTAATGGCAGAACAAACCGAAGGACGTCTCATAGATATAGAGTCCAAGATAGAAAATATGGCCGAAGCAATTCCCTCCTCATTACACCAAAAAAATGAAATTCATTTTTGAAGGAAAGTTAATCACAGTCTTTGCTGAAGAAGGCATTCTGCTATCATCTATATCAATAGTAGCAAAGGCCAAGTGACCTTCTCTTCCAAGTTGGTGTGACCCAAATCCCAAATGTAATTGAAAATTGTGTGGCACTGAAACTCAAGGTCCAATAGTTGGTCGAGTTTAAATTCCTAGGCCATGATGTGATTGGTAATTGAAAGTGAAGATTTTGAGCTGGAATTACATTGATTTTGGAAGGACTCTAAGTCAGATCCGATCTAACAGTTCGCACACACTTTTGAATAACAGGGAATCCTTTTACTAAGCTTGCATCTTTGAAAGCTTGCAAAAGTAATCTAATAGTAAAAATCTCCTAGATTTAGTCCAGAATCTAGGGTGTAGTCTTTGTTAAATGGACACCTGCTATTCTTTTTCTGGTACAACAAAAAGATGTGATGCGTGCATTCTACTACTTTCCATTTTTACACTCTTTGCCATTATACTGTCTATTATTGCCATCACACTTTACTTTTTGACAACTGGTAATTCTTTTTGTTCTCTAACAAAAAGATGTTACGTGTACATTCTACCACTTTTTAATCCCATTATTACTTCTACACATTCTACCAATTTTTACCAAAAATTCAATTATTACACCAACACATTCTACCACTTCTTACCAAAAATTCCGTTTTTACATCCCTCTCTCACTCCTTTCCATTATACTTTCCATTATTGCCATCATACTTTGCTTTCTAAATGATACTACTCGTGGGTGAAAATAAAAAGTTAAGGGAGATTTAATAGTGGCGATCTTGAAAGTGCTGTCAAATCTAGTAAGAAGGATTTCATATGTTGCACCCCAACTCTAAAAAAAAAAAAAAAAAGAATTCATAGTGGTTATCAACATCCTTGCAAGAAGTCTGGGGTTAGCTTCCAAACAAGTTAGCTCTCATATTAAATGACTTCAGTGGTCTCCCAATTCTCACAAATGCTCAATACAAAAAAAAAATTTCTCAGTTCTCCACAACACAAATTCCAACAAAGAAAAGAAGTTCCTCCCTTCCATCAAAAGCCATTAAAGGGAAAATCCAAAACAAAAAAAAACAGAGAGACTGAGAGCAAACACAAGCAACTAAGGCCACTTGAATCATTTCACTTCAAGAGGGCTATGATCTCAGTTCTTTGCAACACAAACTCCGAAAAGCGAAATTCATCCCTTCCATCAAAAGACAACAAGGGAAAATTCAAAACCAAAAAAGACTGAGAACAAGCACGAGCAAGCAAAGCCACTTGAGTCATCTCACTTCAAGAGAGTTATCAAGTATGTCATCACCATAGCTCACAAAAAAAAAAAAACAAAACAAAAAAAAAACAAAAAAAAGGGCTCAAGTTAGAGCAAAAGAAAGAAAACAAAAAAGTGAGCTATGGATTCTAGACTGAAAACCTGCAAAGGCAGTTTAGAACACAAAAGCAACCCTCAAGCCAAGCATACATAAAGACCACGATAGTTGGGGGGCAACAGATGAGGTTTAACTTTCTGGAAAGAGTGGCAAGTTTGAGGTCATCACTATTGAGTTTTTCATCATAATCAAATTTGCTCACGAGTAGTATTAAAAGACCCTTCTTTCAAACCACTTAAACTTAACTTTCCTCAGACTTATCATCCTCATTCAGCTAAAAGACTATCATTGTGAAACATGTTTCTACCTTATTTAATACTGCTCACGAGTAGTATTAAAAGACCATTCTTTCACACCACTTAAACTTAACTTTCCTCAGACCTAACATCCTCATTCAGTCAAAAGACTATCATTGTGAATCATGTTTCTACCTTATTTAATGCTGCTCACGAGTAGTATTAAAAGACCCTTTTTTTCACACCACTCAAACTTAACTTTACTTAGACCTAATATTTACCTCTTAATATTATTCTCATTCAGCTAAAAGACTGCCACAAAAAAAAAACATTTAAACTTAACTTTCCTCACGCCTAACAGTTACCTCTCGATATCATCCTCATTAAGCTAAAAGGCTATCCTTGTGAATCATGTTTCTACCTTATTGCCTTGCACAGTTTATGTCTTCGAGTTGGAAAGGGAAGAATGACAGGATATTTTAATTGAAAACAAAGACCGTAAATTACTTTGTCAAGCTTTGCAAATCGATGAAAGTTTTTCTTTAAGGCCAAACCATTATTCATTAATGTGTGTAGACTTAAAAGTGAGGAGATAGCTTGAGTCTTTCTTTAATAAGATGTGGTTCTTGTAAGAGAAATTTACGATCAAGTGCCATCACAAAGGTCTAGAAATGCTCGACCTTCTGTTAAATCAAAGGTGAGATGATACCTTTTATCCACATAAATACCATATTCAGGGGGCAAAGTAGTCTCTACGAAGCGTAAGAATAGTACTGCCAAGAAAGAAGTTTAATAGACAATGGGGCAAGTCTTATGGATCAAAACTTGAGCTCAAGGAAGAGCAATCATTCAGATTATAACATGGGGATAAGTATGTGTCAGCCCGGACACCAGAAAAAGGACAGACATTGAAAGTAAAGCCTTTGATGGTATCAAATCCATGACAATGGATGAGTACCCGAAAGAGATATAAATTATGAGGCGGGCCAATTTTAAAGAAATTGAGGCCAAAATTCAAAGAACAAGTCAAAGAAAGAGGATTTTGAAAAGAGTTGGGCTTTTGAGGCAGCGAACAAAAGCTGGAAAGCATAAAGAGATTCAATGATAGTCCAAGAAGGCCATCACAAAGAGGATCCAGTAAAACAAAGACATAAAGAACTAGATCCATACAAAAAAAAAGCCATTAGTTACATATGCTCTGCATTCATGCATTTCATATCATGCATACATAGCCTTTACATAACAAGGACCAAACGGGAATCACATTCACAGCACAGTTACAGCAATATAAGCTGAGATCTCAATGTCATCAGCTCTTAACAATCTATCACTGGATACACAGCTAATATGCGGGACCAACCCGCATCAGGAATTCAAGGATAAGGTAGACAATATGTCAAAAGCCTGGAAATCGATTCAATAATCGAGGCTACACCTGGAAGGATAGGATTCACGTCAGCTAGTAGTATCCAAGATAAGAGATAGCTATAGCCAAGGATAAGGCAGATATCAAAAAATATAAAGTAGACAATATTGTCAAAAGCCTGGCAATTGATTCAATAATCGAGGCTACACCTGGAAGGACAGGATTAATGCTAGCTTAGCAGCATCCAAGATAAGAGATAGCTGTGGTCAAAGATAAGGCAGACATCAAGAAATATTGTCGTTGAAACTTTGTCAAAAGCGGACAATGGATTCAATAATCGAGGACTGGATCAACGGATAAAAAAAAAAATGTCTATCAAAATGAAGTAGGATCTACTTTTCCGGTTAAACGGCGGATACGGTACTCCGTGACTCTCAAGTCGGTTCTCTCAGTTGCCCATAATAACTGATTCCTTCACCCCTTCTTTCTTTTACTTCCTCCTAGAAAATGGATCCTACTTTTTCCGCCTTGCGAAAGTATTTCCCTTCTCTCCCAATGAACATCCTCAAAAAGATCTACCAAGTTCGCTGTGAACGATTAAGAGTTCTGATGCACAAAGGAATCCCTGAAGATGTGCGGTGGTTAATCGAAGCCAAGGTTCGTCTAGCAGGTGAAATCCCAGAGGCATTTGTGTCTCATATGCCTGGTATAGGTAAAAGCTCTTATGCCAAAAAGCGAAGAGCGAAAAGGTTACAAGTCTGCCATAAATGTGGACGGTGGACTTGTAATACTAAATGTCGATCTTTAGGGATGATCTCTGATAATCGAGAAGATAAAATACGATTCATTAAGAATGGCCTGAGTAAAGACTCGTTGGATGATATCCAATTGACTCTTGAGACGCATTCTTGTGGATCTGTGCAACGTGAACTACTTGGTTTGTGGAGCATTTTTCATGAAGAACGAAACCGTTACAGTCCCGGGAATCTGACTGTAAATGACCCTGTTTGCCAGCTTGTAAGAAAACTGGATGGGAAGCAAATCCTCGACTCATAGAAGCCGTTAATGCCGTTACTGGACGAAAAACCAGTGGAAGATGTGAGCCACAGTCACAATTACTGTACATACAGTTTGTTATATTTGGAAAAGTTTGCATTTTCTTTTGACAGATGTACACGCTCCCCTAAGTGTAATCGACACGTTATCCCTTTTCATCACTATAAATGCGTGTTCTTCCTTCTGATTAAGCAGCGGATAAGATACCCCGTGACTTCTAAATTCGGTTATTCCAGTCTCCTACAATAACTGATTCATTTCCCTCTTCTCTCAAATTCTTCTCTCATCAATGGATTCTACTCTTTCTGCACTGCGAAAATACTTTCCTTCCCTTCCAATAAAAGTCCTTAAAAAGATCTACCTGACTAGATGTGAAAGAATCAGAGTTTTTACACGCAAAGGCATTCCCGATAATGTGCAGTGGATAATTGAAGCTAAGGTCCGTTTGGCGGGTGAAGTTCCAGATGCATTTATGCCCCGCATGCCCGGTTTAGGTAAAAGCCGTTATGCCAAAAGGCGAAGAGCAAAGAGACTAGACGTGTGTTATAAATGTGGGCGATGGAATTGTATTACTAAATGTCGCTCTTTAGGATACATCTCCATAAATCGTGAAGATAAAAGAAAATTCATTAAGAATGGCCTGCGTAAGGAATCTCTGGAAGATATCCGAGAGACTCTTGAAACGCATTCTTGTGGAAAAGTGCAAGGTGAAATTATCAGTTTATGGAGGACTTACCATAAAGAACGAAACCATTACAGTCTTGGGAATGTGACTTTAAACGATCCTGTTTGTCAGTTTGTAAGAAAACTGGATGGGAAGCAAATCCCCGACTTATAGAAGGCATTGAAGCCATTACTGGACATAAATCTGTGGAAGATGAGAGCCACGGTCATGATTCCTGTACATATAAGCTGTCATTTGTCTTTTCTTTTGACAATAATGTACTTGCTTCTGTAAGTGTAATTAACGCATTATCCCTTTCATCACTATAAATATGTGTTAGTTATTTTCGTTTCCTACAATCACTAATTTCTTTCTTTGCCTCCTTCATCAATGGAGTCTTCTCTTTCCGCCCTACGAAAGTATTTTCCTTCATTCCCAATAAATGTTCTTAAAAAGATTTATCAAGCTAGATGTGAACGATTCAGAGTATTTATGCACAAAGGCATTCCTGATAATGTGCGGTGGCTAATTGAAGCTAAGGTTCGTTCAGCTGGTGAAGTTCCAGAAGCGTTCTTTCCCCGTATGCCCGGCTTTGGTAAAAGCGCTTATGCCAAAAAAAGAAGAGCAAAGAGGCTAGGCGTTTGTCATAATTGTGGATGGTGGATTTGTGGCAATAAATGTCGTTCTCCAGGAGTGATCACCAGAAATCGTAATGATAGAAGAAGTTTCATTAAGAATGGACTGCGTAAGGAATCTCTGGAAAATATTCGAGAGACTCTTGAAGCGCACTCTTGTGGAATGGTGCAATTTGGGATTGTCGGTTTATGGATGACTTTCCAAAAAGAACGAGATCGCTACAATATTAAGAATCTGACTTTAAACGACCCTGTTTGCCAGTTTGTAAGAAAGCTAGATGAGATGCAAATCACCGATTCATAGAAAGCATTGAAGCCATTACTGGACGCAAAGCCAGTGGAAGACGAGGATCAAAGTCACGATTACTGTACGTGCTAGCTGTCGCTTTTGAAATTTTCCTCCCCTTTTGGTAATAATGTATCCACTTCTGACGTGAACCATAGTCACGATACTGTACATGCTAGCTGTCGCTTTCAAAATTTTCCTTCTTCTTTGGCAATAATGTACCCACTCCTGACACAGACTACTGTATATAGCTGCCACTTTTGAAATTTTCCTTCTCTTCCAACAATCACGTACCTACTCCTGACGTAAGCTACAGTAGTGACTACTGTACATGCTAGCAGCTATTTTGAAAATTTTCCTCCTCTTTTAACGATAGTGTACCCATACCTGACCAGAGTCATATTCGTGACTACTGTGAATAGCTGACAATAATGTATCCATTCTTGAAAATAAAATTATTGCCTTCTCTCTTCATCTCTATAAATATATCCTCTTTTCTCACAAGAGTAAGGATAGGAATGGAGAAAACCTCAACTCGTAAATCCCGAAGTATTTGTGTATTTTCTGGGGCTTTTCCTGGAAAAGATGAAGAATATTTAAAGGCAGCCAACCATTTAGGTAGAGTATTAGCTGAGCGAAAAATACATTTAGTTTATGGAGGAGGTAGTGTCGGATTAATGGGAGGTGTAGCATCAGCAGCATCTTTAGGAGGAAGTCAAGTTTTGGGCATCATCCCTGGACCTTTGAAATTTGTTTCTGGGGGCACGATTGGAGAAGAATTAGTGGTTAAAAATTTGCAAGAGCGTGTGTTACAAATGCTTTTAAATGCTGATGCTTTTATCGCTCTACCAGGTGGTTTTGGCACATTGGGAGAAGTCTTCCAAATTGCTTCCATGGCCCAACTCAATTTGCATAAGAAACCCATTGGGCTTTTGAATGTTAACAATTTCTTTACAGGTCTGATAGCTTTTATGGATTATGCTATGCAGAAGAATTTCATATCAAGAGTGGCACGGCGAATCATAATATCCGCAACAACTGCTGAAGAATTGCTAGATAAAATACAAGCTTTTGTTCCTGAACCAGATCCAGCAATGATTCAGATAGACTGGACACGACAGTCTTTCCCGACCAGTTCACTCCCATAATGGTCCTCTACTCACCCTGTTGAAGTATTGTGGAAGAAAGAAGCGATCTGATCCGTTTTTCTTGTCCTTTAGTTTCATTATCAGCATTTTCTTTCGCGTTTCAGTTTTTCCTTTCAGGGAATTTCTTTTTTTTATAATATAGTTTCGTCCATGCTGATATTAAAACCATAGGACAATGCCTTTAGGTTGGAATGGCTGAGTAAAGAGTAATTTTTGTTACTCTTGAGACGCATCCTATTAGGTCTACTAGGCATAACATTTTGGGGTAGTTAAGCTTTAATCTTATTCGGATGACATATCTCACAAGGGAATCTATATTTACTGAAGAAAATATTAGATGAACCTTGAATATTGATTCCAAACATCCGTTCCCTTTACATAATTTGTCAGTGTTATTGTCATCATCAAGATTCACTTGTTTTATCGAAGCCTAATTCTTTGCGCTCGCCTATTATGAAAATTCACACTTTCGAAGAAAATTATTCCAATTTCAATTGCTTTCATATAAATTTCGCTCGAGGTCCTAAGGAAAGCTCCTTAGCCTCAAAATCAATTTTCATCATCAGGGTTTTAAGGATGGAACCTTTGCCTCGAAAAGAATCAATTTTCATCATCGGGGTTTTAAGGATGGAACCTTTGCCTCGAAAACATTCAATTTTCATCATCGGGGTTTTAAGGATGGAACCTTTGCCTCGAAAATAATCAATTTTCATCATCGAGGTTTTAAGGATAGAACCTTTGCCTCGAAAACAATCAATTATCAATCCGAGGCTTTAAGGAGGGAACCTTTGCCTCGAAAACAACCAATTTTCATCATCGGGGTTTTAAGGATGGAACCTTTGCCTCGAAAACAATCAATTTTCATCATCGAGGTTTTAAGGATGGAACCTTTGCCTCGAAAACAATCAATTATCAATCCGAGGTTTTAAGGATGGAACCTTTGCCTCGAACTCAATCAATCGTCGAGGTTTTAAGGATGGAACCTTTGCCTCGACATCAATCAATCAATCCGGGGTTTTAAGGATGGAACCTTTGCCTCGAGATCAATTATCAATCCGAGGTTTTAAGGATGAAACCTTTGCCTCGAACTCAATCAATCATCGAGGTTTTAAGGATGGAACCTTTGCCTCGACATCAATTAATCAATCCGGGGTTTTAAGGATGGAACCTATGCCTCGAGATCAATCAATCAATCCGAGGTTTTAAGGATGGAACCTTTGCCTCGAGATCAATCAATCAATTCGAGGTTTTAAGGATGGAACCTTAACCTCGACATCAATCAATCAATCCGAGGTTTTAAGGATGGAACCTTTGCCTCGAAATCAATCAATCAATCCGAGGTTTTAAGGATGGAACCTTTGCCTCGAGATCAATCAATCAATTCAAGGTTTTAAGGATGGAACCTTTACCTCGACATCAATCAATCAATCCGAGGTTTTAAGGATGGAACCTTTGCCTCGAAATCAATCAATCAATCCGAGGTTTTAAGGATGGAACCTTTGCCTCGAGATCAATCAATCAATTCGAGGTTTTAAGGATGGAACCTTTACCTCGACATCAATCAATCAATCCGAGGTTTTAAGGATGGAACCTTTGTCTCGACATCAATCAATCAATTCGAGGCTTTAAGGATGGAACCTTTACCTCGACATCAATCAATCAATCCAAGGTTTTAAGGATGGAACCTTTGCCTCGAAATCAATCAATCAATTCGAGGTTTTAAGGATGGAACCTTTGCTTCGAAATCAATCAATCAATCCGAGGTTTTAAGGATGGAACCTTTGCCTCAGAAACAATCAATTTTCCTTCAACGATAGGAGAGCTCCTATCGCCGGGGTTCTAAGGAGAGTTCCTTAACCTCAGGATTTAGGCGGCGAAAAGGTTTTCAATGCCTAGCTAAGCCGGACGAAATTTGGTAACTAACTTTGCATACATCATGTCCCATGAAGCATGCAAAAGGGGGCAGCTGTTGACACCCAATTTCGTCCGACCATAAAAAATTTTTTTAAAAGAAATTAAATAAAAGAAATTAAAAAATTATTATTTTTATTATTATTATTATTACTAAAAATTTTAATTAGTTTAAAATACATTTTTGTTTTGTGAAGATTTGATTTAAAATGATATATGTGTGTATTTGAAAGAAAAAAAGAAAACTCCAAAAAAAATGGCAAAATTTAAAAGTTTGAGGTAAAAATGACAAAATTAAGAAGTTTCAGGCAAAATTGACAAATTCTGAAAGTTCCAGGAGCATTTAGTAGTTTGTCACATAAAATTTTGAGCCTGCCGACGTTTCTGGCCCAAATTGACAGAAAACGACAAAATTGTCAAAATCAGAAGCTTCAGGAACTTATCCAGAGACTGAGAGACGTAAAGGACTAAAATTGTCATTTTACCAATTTAAGAGATAAGTTTGAAATTTTTTATTAATTTATCCATCAACAGTTCAGCTAAACTTCCTCTATAAATAGCCCCCCAAATTTTGTGCTGAACACAGAAAAAAATACAGAGAAAGCTTAGAGCTCCGTTTTAAAAAATAGAAAAAATTACTGCCTTAGCCCCTGGCTCTCCTTCCTTTCTCCAGAAAATCCCAAAATTTTTTATTTTGACAGTTCGACCATCTTCTTCCTTCCATTTCCCGTGCGTTCTCTCTCTCTCTCCTCTCGTTTTCTCTCTCTTTCTCCTTCCTCTGCCGGCCGTCGCCTGCCGCCGCTCCGTCCGCGCCGCCGCCACGCCGCCGCTGCGTTCCTCCCTTGCGCCACCCTGCCCTTCCTCTTCCTCCCCTGCGCCGTGCCTGCTCCTCCCTCCTCCTCCCTCGCGTGTGCTCTGTCTCACGTTCCCAGCAAAATTCAAAATTAAAACTAAAGGGTACAACCCTTGTTTTGTCCTCTATTTTTTTTATTTCTTTCACTTTGGTCACTAACCTTTTATTTTGTTCTTGCAGAATTAATTCCTAACTATTTTAATTTTTACTTGTTTTACTTATTTGTTATTATTACTAACCCTTTTTTTTTTTGTTATTAACTTACTAACAACTAACTTTTAATATTATTATTGTTACTAACCTTTTAATTTTTGCATTATTACTAACTTTTATAATTGTTGTTAACAATTAATTAACTTTTTATTATTGTTGTTAATTAATTAATTTAATTAACTTGGCTAACTTTTTATTATTGTTGTTAATTAATTTAATTAACTTGTCTAACTTTTTATTATTTTTGTTAATTAATTAATTAACTTGGCTAACTTTTATTGTTGTTAATTAATTAATTTAATTAACTTGGCTAACTTTTATTGTTGTTAATTAATTAATTTAATTAACTTGACTAACTTTTTATTATTGTTGTTAATCAATTAATTTAATTAACTTGACCAACTTTTTATTATTGTTGTTAATCAATTAATTTAATTAAACTTGGCTAATTTTTATTATTGTTGTTAATTAATTTAATTAACTTTGCTAACCTTTATTATTATTTATTTTTAAAGTGGATGGCCAAAAAGCCCCACTTTATTATTATTAATTTTCCTTTATATAATTTTTTTTTAATTTAATTCACCTTTACCCTTACTTAAATAAATAAATGAAAATTAAAAGAAGATTATTTTTTTAAGCCTAATAAAAGTAATTTTTTAAAAAGCCAATTATTTTTATTTTTCTTTTATAAATTGAATAATTATTTAAATAATAAATAACTTTCACTAAAAAAAAACTAAAAGAAAGATAAGAAAAAGATAAGAAAGATAAGAAAAAGATAAAAAAAAAGAAAAGAAAGAAAGAAAAGAAAGAAAAGAAAAAGAAAAGATAAAAAAAGAAAAGAAAGAAAGAAAAGAAAGAAATGAAAAAGAAAAGAAAAGAAAAGAAAGAAAAGAAAGGAAAAATAAAACTAAAAGAAAGATAAAATCAAAAAGAAAGAAAAGAAAGAAAAGAAAAGAAAGTGTAAAGAATAAAAAATAAATTTTTTAGATTATTAATAAATCTAAAAACAAAAGACTTACAAATTAGTAATAATAAATTCCATAAAAATAATAATTATATAACTAACAATTAATTAAAGTAATTTCCATATCCGGATGATCTAGCAGGATCTACGGTTTGGAAAATATCAAACTTTCAAAATAAATAAATTAAATAAAAAGATAAAAATCCATATTTTTACGATATGGATTAAAATTTTCACCAAATTCCGTGTCCAAATGACTCGGCAGAGTCCATGGTTCGGAATAAAAATCTTCCGTGTCCAAATGACTCGGCAGAGTCCATGGTTCGGAAGTATAAAATTCTATACAAATTAATTACTAAAAATCCACATCCGATTAATTCAGTTAAAAATTCTAGATTGAAAATTAACTGAAATTTATTTAAAAGCAAAGCGAAACAAAATTAAAATCAACTAAGGTGCCAATTTTTGGGCGTTTTAACAAAGTTGTTTTAACGTAACCGTACTCCCGAACCCCCGAACTCTCGTAGACCAATATTTAAGGTGACCAATCGACCTAGGTAAACTGATTGGTGGCGACTCCCGAAAACCCGACGTTGCCACAGCTTGGTGCGGTGAGCGTGGAATGGCTTGGAGTCAAAATTAATAATTTTTTACGGTTAGTAAAGTTAATGGTTAAAATTAATAATTAAAAATTAAAAATTAAAAATTTTTAAAAATTAAATTCCATGTCCAAATGATCCGCCAGGATCCATGGCTTGGAAATATTTTTAAATAAAGTATACAAATAAATTTTTCTTTATTAAAAATAAAAACTTTGGACTAATATATTAATTATTTAATAAAATATAAATTTTTAGCTTTCTTTATTAATAAAAAGAATAAAGGAGTAAAAATTTTCTTGGGCTAATATTTTACTTATTTCTTTCAAAATAATAAAAAAAAAGATATAACATTTTTTTTTTTTGTTTCCTTTATTAAATAAAATTTTATTCAAATGATTTCAAATAAAGGTAATAATAAAAATCTTTTAGCAAACAAAAAGAACATAAAAAAATCATATAAATATCAAAAACTTTTTATACATATAAATCTTTGATTTCTTTAATCTTTTTTTAAAATAAATTATATAAATATCAAAACTTTACCTTTATTTTCCTTATTAAATAATCATTTTTGCTTAATTTTTTTTTATCAAAAATAAAACAAACAAATATTAAGATTTTTATTTTATTTTTGAAATATATATATAAATTTCCGGTTTCATCATTAAATAAGTAAAGTTTTGTTTACTTTTTGATTCACCTTTTATTAAATAAAATATTAAGGCTTCACTTTTATTTTTAAAATATACGTATAAATCTTTAGTTTTCTTCATTAAATAAACAAAACCTTGATTAAATAATTACTTTCTTGGTTCATCTTTTATCAAATCAAAAAAAATAAGCTTAAAAAATAAATATGTATAAATATCAAGACTTTCTTTATATAAATCTTTTCTTTATTATTTTATTGAATAATTAATTTTGGTTAATCTTTTAAATAAAAAATCAAATACATGAGAATTAAGATTTTATTTTCAACTCTTTTGTTTTCTTTGGTAAATAAATAAAATCCTGGTATTAAATAATTATTTTTATAAAAAATTAGTTCATGGTATATTGGCTGGAAACTGTCTCGTGCCCGCTTTTGAGCTGCTTCACCTGATGAAGAGGGTCTGGCTGAGTAACAACGCCCCGTACCATGATCAAAGATTTTTTTCTTATTTTTTTTAAACTCTTTGATTCCTTTAAATTAACTTCTTATTAAATAAAAAAATTAATTTCTTTTGAATTCTTTTATAAATTAAGAAAAAAATCAGATAAAAATAAAAGAAAGATAAAAAAAAAGAAATAAAAGAAAGATAAAAGAAGAAATAAAAAAAGAAATAAAAAAAAAAGAAGATAAGAAAAATAAGATAAAAGATAACAAAAAAAAAATAATAAAAAGAAAGAAAGAAAAGAAGTAAAAAAAATATAAAAAAAAAAGAAATAAACAAAATTTTTTTTTAAATTAGTTAACATTAAAGATCATTAACAAAAACTCTAAAATTTCATAAATAAAAATAAAAATTTATAATTTAGTAATTAAACTAAAATTAATTCTATAATAAATAAGAATTATATAATTAACTATAAATTAAATCAACTTACATATCCGGATGATCCGTCAGGATCTGCGGTTTAAAAAAAAATATCACCCTTTTAATTAAATAAATTAAATAAAAAAAAAAAAGATTAAAATCCATATTTACAATATGGATTAAATTATTTAAAAGTTCACCAAATTCCGTGTCCAAATGACTCGGCAGAGTCCATGGTTCGGAATCAAAAATCTTCCGTGTCCAAATGACTCGGCAGAGTCCATGGTTCGGAAGTATAAAATTTCATACAAATTAATTAATTTAAAAATCCACATTTCGACTAATCCAGTTAAAATTTCTAATTTTGAAAATTAACTGAGAATTATTTAAAAGCAAAGTAAAACAAAATTAAAATCAACTAAGGTGCCAATTTTTGGGCGTTTTAACAAAGTTGTTTTAACGTAACCGTACTCCCGATCCCCGAACTCTCGCAGACCAATTTTAAGGTGACCAATCGACCTAGGAAAACAGATTGGTGGCGACTCCAAGAAAACCCGACGTTGCCACATTTTTGAAAATGGAAGCATTTCTCAAACTCAAGAGAATGTTGATTGGCCCCTGGATAAGAAAAACAAATGGTTAAATAGTTGGACATGATGAGAATAATTTACTTCTTGCCAACCAGTTAACAAACCAAGTGAAATTTTCAATCGGTTAAAGATTGTGAAATTCTGTAGAAGAAGCCAAACTCAAGTTGATCTCAAACCTTCTCCAAGGGCTTTTCAATGTTAAAATGTGCCTAAATGAGCCTAAATTTATGGAGAAACCTATTTTTAAGGACTATTGACCATTAGAATAGAGGAATCATCATCTATACTCATCTAAGTGTGCTTTTGTGAAGAGATAATGTGCTTTCACTCGTCCATCTGGCATTTAATGCTATAATTAATTGATGAACTTTTAACTTTACAAACATGAATCTAGTGAGACTGAGTTGTGAGATAGAGTTATTTCCTTATGAGGAAAGAGTGTTGATGAGGTTTTTAACTGGCCTTTTAGGAATATTAGTAAGGAATTGTGATAGAGAGAATTACCAAAGAGTTGTAAAACTTTATATATTGATGCTTGTTTGTAGTTTCATTTGATGAATTGCTGTTGTTTCTTGAATTAACTTTAAAGCAAGTCTTTAAAGTAAAAATTAAGATCTTTTCTAGGTTATTATGAGAAAAAATTTTCTATTTGCTTTTCACTTAAGCTTTCAAATATATTATTTTCTGTATTTTTTGAAAACCAACCAATTTAGCTCCTTCTTTGTTGCATTTGATCCAACAATCTAATTATGCATATTATTCCAAATATACTTTTCTCAATTTGTAAAGCTTGCGATGAATGTGTAGTTCTTGAAATTAAAAGTAGCTGGTAATGGATAACGTATTATAAACATGTTAATTACACACAATGTTTCAAGAAACATTAATTAATGTTTAAAAAATCCAAAAGATGACAAATATGTTAAAATTAATAATATTAATAATAATAATAATAATAATAATAATAATAATAACAACAACAACAAACACTGTAAAACAAATATTACTATGGTGGGTGCAATAGAGAATTGTACCAAAATTTGCTTCATTAACTTTACTAATCTGATTGCACGTAGACAGAGCTTGTCTTCCACAATCTAATCCCAAGTTTAAGACGTTGTGCCAAAAATTGCTTCATTGACTTTATTAATCTGATTACTATCTCAGAACCCTCAGCAGGGTAGACAGAGTTTGTCCTTCCACAGCCCAGTCCCAAGTTTGAAATACTGCTACCCTTTGCTTTGCTATTAAACCTTAGACTTATTATGTAATTAATTTGAAGTATTAAAAAAAATGATCTGATTGCTTAACGGTTTGATAAGGAGGTGCTTCAAATTATAGTACTAGAGGATTACATTTACAACTTCTCCAGCTTTATATTTATATACCGGGACCTTTTCGAAAAGCCTCTTTTTCCATGGCTCGATTACTTAGAAAGAGGTAAACGTCACGGAGGCACTGCCGTCCGTACCCTAAAGAGAAGTTATAACTATAAGCGACAGATTACTTCAGTGACCTACTCTGCTCTTGTTCTTGTGCCCTGTCTGTGACCAAACAAGTTAGGATAACTAGCAAATGTGTTACCCTAAAAAGTTTTTGCTTGTTTGCATACATGGTTGGGGTGCTTAATTCCTGATATTTGCACGACCAAAATTTTGAAGTTTACCAACGCGTGTTGGTAATTTCAAAATTTCCAACGCATAGTCATTAGTAAATATATATTGGTAAATCACATATTAGAATCTATTTACCAACGCGCAAAATTTAAACCATTGGTAATGAGCACGGTTGTAATTACCAATGGTCATGTATCAAATTTGTTTTCCAACGGGCAAAAAACTTATCAACGTACACGTGCGTTCGTAATTACCAACATACAATCGCGTTGGTATTTACCAAAGTGCACGCGCATTGGTAATTACCAACATGCACACCCGTTAGTAGTATTTCCAATGTGCCAAACCATTGCTAAATAATTTTAAATTTTTAAAAAATTAAAAAAGTTTCCAACGTGGAGCCATTGGAAACTAAAATTCTTTTAAAAAATAAAAAATAAAAAATAATTATTTGTAAATTTCTAATTAAATTTTACTAAATTAATGTACGAATAAATATAAATAAATATTGAAATATTGCGAAAACTAAAATATAATTAGTAAAATTATATTTAACAAAAATATGTCATATTTACTAAATTTTATTATGACTAAAAATTATAATAAGTACAATTATAAAACAAAGGTTTTATTAGTACCACAAAATTAAAAAAAAATAAAAAAAACTAAAAAATGAAAAATTGCACAAAATTGTTAAAACATTTCCAAAACTCAAAGTTCAAAAAAATTCACAAAGTTTGGTAAAAAGTAAGAAAAATTTTATAATTCATAAAAATTTGAAAAATTAACACAATTAAAAAATATCACAATAATTAACCAAAAATTCACAAATTTAAAACCAAATATACAATAGAGAACTGAATCTACCAAATCTAACAACAAGATCTACAATCAATTAATCAAATCTATTAAATCAAAATGAGACAAGCAGATCTAGAAGTTCATACACAAAAATCGCAACTAAAAGTACAAAATCAAATATGAAATTATTCACAAAATTGAAATTGAAATTAGTTAAAAGGGGAGGAGACATATATGGGTTACAAAATCAAAATCGAAATCAGTGAAGATCAGAGCAGACCCATCGTGGCGTCAGTCCAAGCTGTGGTCGGCTAGGCGGTGGCAGGCTAGGAGGCAAGGCGATCAGGCGTTCGCTAGGCCGAAGAGGGGCTGAGGGGCTGGCAAGGCGATCAGGTGTCCAGGAAGCCGGAGAGGGGCGAACGCATCGGGGAGGAGGCTTGGTCGAGGACAAATGGAGAAGAACGGCGGAGAGACACTGCTAAAAAAACTGAATTTTCCAACGGCCAAATTACCAACGTGTTAAGCCGTTGGTAAAAAACATTTAAATTTACTAACAGCTAAACGTGTTAGTAATTTATCAACGGTTCAACGCGTTGGTAAATCAGCTATTTCCTAACGGTCAAATTATCAACGTGCAAACGCGTTATTAATTACCAATGTGCATTACCAACGCTTCTGTGCGTTAGTAATTACCAACGTCACGACGCGTTAGTAATTACCAACACGTTTGCACGTTGGTAACTGTTAATAATAATAATAATAATAATAAATATTTAAAATATATCATATATATTATAATTTTTAATGATAATAATCATATATAAAGCTATATTTTAGAAAATAAAGTTTAAAAATTTTTAAAACATTTTTAAAAAATAATAATTATAATTTAAAATATATATTCTCATTCACTTATTGAATAATAATAATAATAATAATAATAATAATAATAATGTATCATATATAAGAATATGTACTTAAAATATATCATATATACATTAAAAATATGATACATACGTACATAAAATAATTATATTGTCAATTATATCATTTTTTATAATATTTATACTTAAATATATATGTGTTTATATATATATATATATATATATATATATATATATATGTGTGTGTGTGTGTGTGTGTGTGTGTGTGTGTGTGTGTGTGTGTGTGTGTAATATACAATTTATAAGTCTTTAGTTGTAATAAATATATTCTTATGTTTAGTCAAGATTTAAATTTTGCAGGCTTGTGTAAAAAATTTCTTCTCTGTACAACTAAAGAATAGGCTTGTATCATATGTATATTTTTATCATATATATCATATGTATATTATTATAAATAATAATAATTATATATTATAGAATCTAATTTTTGAAATTATAGAAAGTAAAGTAATATTTTTAAAATGTTTGTTACAAATAATAATTACAATTTAAAATACTCCCCCTGTCCCAAATTCTTTGCACCATTCACTTTTCAGTAATTAATCTATGATTTTTTATTTTAGACATTTTAGCATATAAACGAAAAAAATTTATATGTAAATGATAAATCAAGACTTATAGTTTCTAAATATATTTTTTTAAATTTTTTTCAAATAAATAATAATATAAAAAAATTCAAGTCAAACTAGCCAAAAAAGTCAAATGGATCAAAGAAATCGGGACGGAGGGAGTATATGTAAAAGCCCAAAAAACCCACAAAGCCCAAATAAAACCCTAACCTAACCCACATTTATACGTAAATCTACCTCTACAACTTTTTCCACCCTTGCCGCCTCTCACTCTCTCTTTTCTCACCCCTCACGTTCTTCTCCCTCTTTCCCATTCTTCGGCCACCGCTCCTTCTCCTCCATGGCTACTGATCACCCTCCATCCGTCGCCAGCCTTGCCTCACCTTGCCGCACCGCCTCTTTTTCTCCTCCTTGGCCATCGATCTACCTTTGTCGTTTTGCCTCCGTCGTCTCTCCTCCCTAGCTTCCGATCTACCTCTGCCGTTTTGGCCCCATAGTGTCTTCTCCCTAGCCACCGATTTTCCTCCGCCGGTCTCCCTCCGTATGTCCTCGACCCAACCTCCTCACCGACGCCTCGCCCTCCGTCAGATTGCCTCTCCACCTCGCAAACGACCTCCCTCAGCTTCTCTGCCTCACAGATGCATTCTCGTCTCGCAGCCTCATTCGACTCAGTGTAGCAAGCCGCCGCCTGGCCCTACGCTGCGATGGGTCTCCTTCGATCTTCACTGATTTTCACTGATTTTGTAGTTTTGGTTGTGATTTTTGTGTATAAACTTGTAGATCCGCTTGTCTTGTTTGTATTTCGTACATTTGGTAGATCCGATATTTTGATTGTAGATTTGGTTTTAATTTTGTGATTTTTTAGGTATTTTTGTCAAATTTTGTGAATTTTTGGTTAAGTGTTGTGATATTTTTAATTCTGTTAATTTTTGAATAAATTTTCAACTTTTCAAACGTCAGTGAATTTTAAATTTTTTATTAATGTCAGTGAAATTTTCCCGATTTTTTTTGAACTTTGTGATTTGGGGAAATATTATTATAATTTTGTGCAATTTACAATTTTTCAGTTTATGAATTTTTGTCAATTTTCTGGTACTAATAAATTCTGTGAATTTTTATTGATTATTTTTTTTTCTTAATATTAATTTATGTAATAATAAAATCTTAGTTATCTAATTCTACTAAATATAATTTTTAGTGAATATAACGTATAATTTAAATATTACATTTTAAAAAAAATCAGTTTCTAACGGCTCCTCGTTGGAAACTACTTAATTTTTTTAAATTTTTAACATGTATACCAATGTCTTAGTCGTTGGTAAATTTACAAACACATGTGCACGTTGGTAATCATCAATGTGCGTGCATGTTGGAAAACATTGCTGCTATATGACTGTTGGTAAATTACCAATGTGCCTATTACCAACGTGCATGCGTTGGAAATTACCAACGCCGTTGGAAATGCGCATTGATAAATACCAAAATTTCAGTAGTGAAAAATCCGCGGCCAAGGAGGAGAGACGACGTTGGGAAAACGTTAGAGGGAGGAGAAGGAGAGGCGGCGTGGCTAGGCGATGCGAAACTAGGGACGGACGGACGGAGGATGATCGGCGGTCATGGAGGATAGGGAGAGGTGGCTGGAAAACGGGACTGAGGGAGGAGAGGGTAAGACCGTGAGAGGCGAGAGCAAAGATGGTGAGAGGCGGATTAGAGGCGACAAGGGTTATGGGTAATAGTAAGAGTTGAGATAGGTTAAGGTATTTAAATGGGTTAGATTAGGGTTTTGGGTTTTGGGTTTTGGGTTTTGATTGGGCTTTTTTGGTTTTTTGGGCTTTTACATGTAAATAATATATGGGCTTTTAATATAAGATATATAAATTCACATTATATTGTTATTATTACATTTAAAGTGTATATTCTTATATATAATACAATATCTTATTATTATTATTATTATTAAATAAGTGTATGAGAATATATATTTTAGATTATAATTATTATTTTTTTAAAATGTTTTAAAAAATTTAAAACTTTATTTTAAAAAATATATAATTTTGTATATGATTATTATCATTATGATATATTTTAAATATATATTATTATATTTTTAATAAATAATAATAATAATAAATTATTATTATTATTATTATTATTATTATTATTTAATTGTTACCAACGTGCTGATGCGTTGGAAAATAGCTGATTTACCAACACATTGGACCATTGGTGACTTATCAATGCGTTTGGCCATTGGTAAATTTTAATTTTTTTTATCAACGATTTAACGCGTTGGTAATTACCGACGTGCAGCCCGTTAGTAATTTGACCGTTGGAAAACTTGATTTTTTTAGTAGTGTTGGGATTTATTTTGTTTATTCTATGATTTAACGTAACTTGGTGATGATCATGGGTGTGCTTTTCCCATTTTACAAGTCAATGGAGATAATTACACCAGCGTGAACAAGCCTAAAGATATGGAATCCACCATGGATCATTCGCACCACTCGAATAGCATTCCAAAACCACCATCCATATCAATGTCAACTTTCATTTGCTTCACAGTGAAGTCTAACATTATCTGTATCTGCTCTGAACTAGAATGTCTCTTATCATGAGCTATAAATCTATGAAGGGAACCAGACACCTCCACGCAGCTAAACCCAGGACATTTCTTAACACCTCTCATTTCCATGGCTTCTCTAGTTGTTCTGGCATCATTCCACCGCTTCACAATAGTATAAACGTTGGATAGGCCGATGTATCTTCCATCATGATCTGGCTGTAGCTCAATCAGCTTCCTTCCAACAATCTCCGCGAGACCTAGCTTCTTGTGGTTTATGCACCCACTAAGTAGTGCACCTAGCATCGAAGATGTTGGATCAATGGGAATTCGACTCACATACTGGTACGCCTCTTCAACCTGACCTGCACGTGCCAGGACATCCACCATACACGCATAATGCTCACACTTGGGCATTATTTTATGCTCACCCATACACTCGAAGAAATGCCAGGCTTGTCTCACCAATCCGCCATGAGCACAGGCACTCAAGAGGCATAAAAATGTGACCTCGTCTGGCCTCACCCCAGCTGCTTGCATTTTTCCGAACAATACCAGTGACCTCTCAACCAATCCGTGTGTTGCAAATCCTCCGATCATAGCATTCCACAATAACACATCTCTCTCACCCACCGGAACTCCTTGAAACACATTCACGGCCTCCTCTATTTCACCGCATTTAGCATACATGTCGACCAGAGATGTGCACAAAGCCAATGTCAACGGCAACTTCCTATCGAAAATGTAACGATGCACCATCCTCCCTCGATCAAGAGCGCCCAAATGAGCACAAGCACACAAAACGCTCACCATGGTCACCTCATTGGCATTATAACCCAAAGCCAGCATTTCCTGGAAGAACTCCATAGCTTTCCCATAGTCCCCGCTTTTAACATAACCGTCAATCAAAGAACTCCAGGAAACGACGTTCCTCTGTTGCATTGAATCAAACACTTGACGGGCGGACGCAATATCACCACATTTAGCATAGCCATCTAGCATAGCATTCCACGATACCAAATTCTTGACGGGCATAACATCAAACAGCTTACGCGCGTACACTATATCACCACAGGACGCATACATATGAATCAAAGAATTCCGTATATACTTATCCGATTCAAACCCACTAGTAACGGTGCGGCAATGCACTGAACCACCAAGGTCGAGCCTTAGAAGACGCGCGGACGCCCTGGCGAGGAAAGGGTACGTTAAGTGATCTGGGACGAACCCTTGTCTCAACATGTGAACGAAAACGGACAGCGAGCGGTTGGGGTTTCTACTGCGCGAGAAGCCTCGTATGACTGTGTTCCAGTTGAAGACTGTTGGGGTGGGCAGGGAAGATAAAATCCTGTGAGCGTAATTGACGCTTGCGGAATCATAGAGGGCAGAGAAACAGATGAGGTTGGAAGTAAAAGAATGGTCGCGGGAAAGGCCAAGAGCCGTTCCCAAGGCATGGATTTGCTTCAGCTTTGATAAGGATGTACAGCTTTCGAGAGCTTGGTTGAGCTTGAGACAGGAATGAAGCATCAGGGAGGCGAACATCAATTTCAAGTCAAATGCTTTAAATACATACAAGCATTTGGCACTAAACCAACTGATTAGCTCTCTCTCTCTCTCTCTCTCTCTCTCCGAATTAAGAATAGCCGGTGGGATGGCGCATGGGTCGGGATTAGTAATTAGAGTGGGCAGTGAGTTGACTTCCATGGAGAAGATACAAGCTCAGGTTGGTGGAGACAGGAAGGACAAAGCTTAAGGCAGTAGATAGCGCCCAAGGAAAAAAACGGCTAGAGACATACAAGTGCGACCCAGTACTGTAGCAGGCGATGTATTGTTCCTAACATCACATGAAAAGCTTGTTGCTTTAGTTATTATAATAAAGAAATGTCGATGAAGCAAGCCTGAGTCCAAAATTTGTACGCGCATTCCTTTTGTATGGGGCCTATGGGTGAGGCGATTCACTTGGCTAAGAAGGTCGGCTCCAGACATTGATGAGGCCTTAAAGAATTTTATTCGGTAAACTCCAAGGTTTGTCTTTTATTTTTAAACAGATCATATAATTTAATTTTGTTTTAAAGAGGTTCATCACCTTATATCATACATCATGTTTTAATTTTATCCGTTAGTTAAATTGTTAATTTTAGTGAAATTTTATTTAAAAATAACAACTTCAGTCTCAAAAATTCATTCAGCTTATAGTACCCTAAACTTTATTATTTTCATTCTCTTCTAGTACCCAAATCAAAAAAGTAAAAGAAAACCCATGAAAGAAAGAAATCCAAAATAGAAAAGAAAAGAAAAGCCCAAATCAGAAAGAAGATCCAATTTGTCTTCCCCGTATAACGTGGCTATCTATGACGGATCGATGGCGGCTGGGATAATGGACCCCGGTAGGAACAGTCGTATCTACGGAGGTTGGACTGGGAAGAGGAGCCAGCCACACGGGAGGTCTAATTGACCCTCAATTTTGTCCAAACTCTTCGCTGCCGAGAAAGCCCCGATGCGCATCACCGTCGTCCCCACCCAGTGCGACGTGGAAAAAGGGGCTACACAGCCGACAATCGGGTGTCGAGCTTCTCGGACGATTTGGGTTTGATCATGTTTTCTTCAATCCAATCACAAATTCCAATTGCTCTTCGTTCAGAAATTTGGGTTGATTGTGTGTTGATTTCAGCAATAAAGGTGGAAAACCTGGGCATCGACTTTAACCCATCTTCTGTTGCCTGACAGGAATAAGGGATTCACGAAGAAGATTGGGTGCGAGCTTGATTTGCACGATTAGCCTGTTGGGCTCGGCATCAACCCATCGATTTCATCAAGATGCTCAATTTGGCGGAGGGCGGCGCAGTAGATGCAGAAGGGAGAAAATATTTTTTTTAAGTTTTCTGAGTTTTTTCGAGTTAAGCATTCACAGATCCGATTTGTTCTTTGAATTTTTTGGGTTTCTTCTTATTCATATGTAAGGAAAAAAAGTTGTCCTTTTTCTTTTGTTGATGTGTTAGATTTATAATTTTTATGGTATTAGAAATAGAATAAATAAAGTTTAAGGTACTAAGAGCAGGATGAACAAATTTTTTAGGGACTGGAGGCCTCATTTTTAATTAAGATTTCATTAAAATTAATAGCTCAACTAATGAAAATGACACAGAAAGGACATGAAATATAAGGTGAGAAATCTCCTCAAGACAAAATGGAGTCATGTGACCCATTTAGGATAAAATAAAAAATAAAAAAAGGGGATCATCATGAAATTTATCTGAATTTTATTAGTCTAGATGATTCATGTACTAAGGCTATAGTAAACATATGTTTAATTAGATATAGAAAATGATTTTACAAATTTACCCTCACCATAAATCACATATCTAACTGTCTCTCTGTCTCTCTCTTTTTCTCTCTCTCCAAGCCCTGTTTCGCAAATCCCCTCAACAGGTCAAAATATTTCCATCCTTTCTTGATTATTTTGCCAATCGCCATCAGCGTCACTCTTTCTCAATCCTCCTATTCTCCAATTGCCATTGGCAGTCGCTCTTTGTCAATCCTCCTCTCAGCCTACGCTGGCAACTTGTACGCTAGCAAAAACAATTAGAAATCTAGGTAGTGAAGGTGGCTTGTTGCAGCTTTTGCAACGGCATAAATCGGCCGCAAAACTCTAGCTGCAGCTAAGGAAACCAATCACCCTGACCACCAACAAGCAAAAAGCTTCCATGAAACCCCAAGATTGCACCATGTTCTTTGTTGGAATGATTAAAAAATGTGGTAGCCGCTTTTGAAAGGGATCGCGATTGAGAATTAGATTTGGATTCATAAGCAAATCGGATCATGGAGAAAAAGAGTGGTTGAGAGAAATCGAAGAGTGGTGATCGTCAGCTTAGAGAGATCGAAACGCGATGATCTCTAATATTGCTTTGTTCAATCTCGAAAGGAAAGTGAGAAAACCCCTTGAAAATGACACAATGCAGATTTTTTTTTTTTTAGTTTTACATGCTTATTTACATTTTTGTGTTTTTGTTAAGATACCTTTATAAATTTATTTGGACACTTTGTTCTATTTTTTTAGAGATTATTAAATTTGAAGATAACAAATTTTTTACATTCTGTTTGTAGTCACTTTTATATATATTCATAGACACTTTACATATTGTTATAGACGCTTTTGATATATTACTCCAACCACTTTTTGCATACAACATTAGACACTTTTACATATTGTTTCAGACATTTTACAAATTAATTTAGATATCTTTTACTTATTGAATCAAACACTTTTAAATATTTATTTAGACACTTTTGTATATTTCTTTAGACACTTTTACAATTTATATATTGTCTAAAAAAATAAATTGTGTATATATTTTCATACACGTTTACATACTTTTTCAGACATTTTTAGCTATTTCTTAAAATACTTTTATACTTTACATATTGTTGGAAGAAAACAAAATACCTACATATTGTGTTATATACTTCACATAATTCTTCAAGTACTTTTATCTATTGTTTTAAACATTTTTGTATCTTGTCTTTGACACTTTTCCAATTTGTTTCTGTGCATAGCTCGTTGGTGGCGACATCCAAGGCAAAGACTAAAGGCTTTAATTGGCACGATCTGAAGGCAATTGCTAACAGATCTGGAGATAATAGATGACAGTACGGTTCAGAGGTGAACAACGATCAGGTACGATCACGGAGGCGAAGGTAGAGACATCCAGAGGTGAACGATGACAGTGAGATCTCTAGGTAATGATCTGGAGCTGATTACAGTCCGTCAGAGATTGCAACAATAGTGGGGTAGGATTTCTGAGGATGAGGACGAATTTTAGTCTAGTGGCAAATTAGTCAAATTGGATCTTCTTTCCATCTCGTTTCATTTTTTCCTTTTTTTTAGTAGGTTACTCTTTTAGTAAACAAGGAAATTGAAAAAACAAAAACCTTGTCACTTTCACGTTCTCTTAAAGCCGACAGAGGAGTACAACAAAGATTCTATCTCCTTTACTAAGCTTTCTTCTCTCAAAGCTGGAGTTGAAAAGGTTAAAAAAAGTAATATCACATGGTTGAATCTTTATGTGTACACTGGTTTATGATTTATTTATGACTAAAAAATTGTTCAATTGGATATATATAATTCCTTGCAGATGGTGAATGTCAAAATACATTTTTACTATGGAGGAGTATTATTGAGGAACCCGAGTATGAGATATGTGGACTACTTGTTGTGTGGATTATGTTTTGATGATAATTACATGACATATTGGTGCTTTAAGGATGTATTAAAATAAATTCGTTATGATGATAAGGATGTGGAGACCATATACTATAGGGTACCGGGCTCATTTTTTAGTGAATGGTTTAGGGTGCTTCATAATGATGATACGACTTTGGATATGGTTGCTTGTGCAATTAACAGTGGCTGTGTTGAAGTATATGTGGAGCACACTATGGCTAAGATTAAAAAAGACAAGAGTTTACTTAATAAACCAAGGGGTAAGGAAGTCTTTACACCTGGGGTAAATGCAGCAAATATTGTAGGCCAAGTGGGTGAAATTTCTAGTTTTAACGATGAGGAAGATGTGGTGTGTACTGAGGCTGGCAGTGGTGGGTGGAAGGACAAATATAATACTGATGAGGGTAGTGAGGATGTAGAAAGTGAAGATAGTGAAAATGAAGGGGAGGATCCCATTGTGGATTTAGAAAGAGAGTTAAACCGATTTGATGAAACCATATTAAGAGTTGTTGATGATAAGGTGTTGGATGGCATATCCAAGGTGAAAGAGCATTATATTCAGTAGCA
Organism: Aquilaria yunnanensis; assembly: GCA_039654915.1. Classification (NCBI taxonomy): domain Eukaryota; kingdom Viridiplantae; phylum Streptophyta; class Magnoliopsida; order Malvales; family Thymelaeaceae; genus Aquilaria; species Aquilaria yunnanensis. Next base: position 25,430,991 of record CM077598.1, on the reverse strand, counting down.
GCGTGTTGGTCCAAATGATTCCACTGCAGCATTGTTCTCAAATTCTTGTAATCAGCAACAACATGATGTGAATGAGGTTATAGAATTCGATGAGTCCAAGAGTAAGGAATCAGTTGAAACCGAGAATAAGCTTGATAATTCAGATCTTGGGAGTTTCTACTCAAAAAGTGATAAAGATGAGGATAAGGTTATCTTAATAAGGAAGAACCATTTTGAGATGTATGATCCAAAATCACCAACAACTAGTTTTTGCATTGGTTTGAGTTTCTTTGATCATAATGAATTTAAGGATGTTTTGATAAAGTATTGTGTCCTTGAGAACAACGATTTTAACTATGTCAAAAATGAAAGAACCATATCGGGTTAGGGTAAAGTGCAAGACAGATGGTTGCTCCTAGCTTTTATTTGCATCTACTGAAATGTTTCAAGGCAAAAAATATTTCATGGTGAAAAGGTATAGGAAGAAACATATGTGTGGGAAAGTTTTTAAAATTTCTAGAACTACGGCACCATGGATTGCTAAAAACTTTAAAGCTTTCATTGCAAAATATCCTGAAATAAGGCAAAGTTTCCTTTAAGATACTATTCGACAGCTGCTAAGGATCGATGTTTCAAGAAATCAGTGTAAAAGGGCCAAGGCAAGTGTTAGGAAAAAGTTAGAAAGGGATGTTGGAGAAGAATATGCGAAGTTGCATGATTATGCAAAGGCCATTGTATCTTCGAATCCTGAAAACAGTGTTGACATTGAAGCTGATTATAGAAGTCTTAGAATCCCTCCATATTTCAAAAGATTCTATGTGTGCTTTTCAGCTCTAAGGAAAGAGTTCCTAAAAGGTTGTAGGCCATTTATAGGACTAGATGGTTGTTTCCTAAAAGGAGTAGTTAAGGGCCAACTTTTGACAGCTATTGGGAAGGATGGAAATAATCAAATGTTTCCACTAGCATGGGCTATTGTTGAGGTGGAATCCACTGCATCATGGACTTGGTTCTTACAATACCTAAAATCTGATCTAAATACCATAGATGGAAATTGTTGGACATTCATGTATGGTCAACGAAAGGTACATCTTGTTGAAATAATGAACATGCTCTTTACATTAACCATTTTGACAGTCCTTTTTTACCTGTATGTTCTATTTCTATGCATGTTGTAGGGACTTCTTAATGTTATATCTGAGGTTTTCCCAAGAGTAGAGCATAGATTATGTGCAAGGCATATTTATGCCAATTGGTATTCAAAATTTCGGGGTGAAAATCTGAAGGTTGTATTCTATGGTATTGCAAAGGCACCAAATGAGCCATCTTTGAGAAAGAGATGAAATGAAATAGATAGAATAAGGGTTGGTACAAATGAGGGTTGGTGCAAATGAGGCAATCTTGCGGGTTGACATTAAATCATGGTGTAAGGCATATTTCTTATGTGTGGCTCAATGTAACAGTGTAGACAATAACAGCTGCGATGCATTCAATTTTATTTTGATTGAAGCAAGAAGCAAACCAATTATTTCTATGCTAAAAAAAATTAGGGTGTATGTCTTTGAGAAGAATATGAAAAGAAGACTTTTTGCAAGCAAATGGATAATTGAGTATAGGCACTTGGTCATGGCTGAAATTAATACAAATATTGATGAAAGTTACAAATTGACTGTTAGATGCAATGGGGATGATGGTTTTCAAGTTAACATTGGAAAATCTCAATATGCAGTGAGTTTGAGATTAAAGACTTGTAATTGCCGAAGCTGGGATATTTGTGGGATACCTTGTGTTCATGCAGCTACTGCCATTCGATATGTAGGAGAAGATCCCAAGAGCTATATATCCCATTGGTACAAGAAGCACATGTTCCTCAAATCATATCAATATTCTCTAGACCTAATGCTAGGGGAAGATTTTTTGGAGGATAATGGAAATGGCATTTTACTACTTCCACTTCCGAAGCCAATGCCTGGTAGGCCTCGTACCAATAGAAGAAAATCCAATAATGAACCTATAAAAGGTAAGTCAAAACTTTCAAGGCATGGTAGTGAAATGCACTGCACAAAGTGTAAACAAGTTTGTCACAACAAGAGATCATGTTCTGTTGCTCCAAGTGCAAGCCAAGCATCTGTAATTCTTATTTTATTACACTAATTCTGTTAATATCCAGTTTAACTATTTTTTAAAAAATTCAGTTGCACCAATTCTTATATCTCGTTCACATTTGCACATTTCAGGATGCTAGTCATGTGAGTGTGCATTTGGGGAGTGAAATTGCCTTCAATAATGGTCATGCAACTACTCAAGGATTTGCCATTCTACAAGCAAGGAAAAAAACAAAAGTTGAAAGAGACTTTCAGAAAAACTAATGCCAAACTGAACAATGTGTTATGATATTTTTTATAGATAGTAACACTACTACTTTTTTTTGTCTAGATGAAGCAAACATCCAGTTTAAGTTGTGGAATTAGGCATCCCTAATTCTAATTTTGTTTGGTTGAACAAGAAGCAACTTCTGCAAGATCATGTTAAATTTGCACTTATGCAGTTTTCGGTTGTTGCTTAGTGAAGTGTTGCAACTATCTCTTTGACTTTAGAAATTCATACATGCATCAGTTAGCTTCTGTTAAGTATTTCCTTCTTACAGTGTTTGAAACTTGATATGCCATCTTTTATATTATTTTACGCTTATTATGCCATGATTATTTGAAAATTTTGCTCATTTCCTTATTTATGGGAAAACCATATTCTAGTTAATTTTACTGGTTTGACCCTACCTTTGACTTTCTATTTTTGGGGGCACATGAGGCTAAGATTTCATACATATAAACTAAACCAGCATTCAAACTTGTTTGTAATGAGTTTTACATGTTCTGATATGATGTTGGCAGTTTCAGTAGATATTGGATGATATAATGTGTGTAGTTTGACTTTAGTTTGACTTTTTGCTTGAAAACTTAAATTGGCTTGAATATTTGTCAAAATGTCGATAACCATATTTTAGATGTGTTGGTAATGTTTTTTGTAGTAGGAAATCTGAGTTTTACAATGGAACAAATAGTGCTTTTGATGTTCTGTCACTTTTACCTCCAACATTGATTCTGCGGAATTCAGTTTTTTTTACAGTGATTCATCCTGCGTTGGTAGTGATTCATCTTGCTGTAGTCACTCCAAGCAAGTCTCAAATAACACTCCTAACTAATATGTGAAATTGAATAGCTTTAAGGAGAGGTTTTGTTGAAAGTTTAAGTAGAAGTGAACCCTATAGACAAGAAAAACATTCTGTAGATTTTTACACTCAAATATATATGTTTTTAACACCTGCTGCTTTTAACCTTTCCCATTTCTTGGTTTTGGGACTTGTAGATTTTAACCTCTCCTTGGTCTATATTAGTATGCACTACCACACTTGTGTATACATAGAAACAGAACCAATAATAAATATGATCCAAACACTTAATAAATATTTAATAGGCAGTAAACCAGAACCAACAATGTCCTCAATACCAATTCCATTTCATCATTCTTAATCAAAATGATACATATTTCAAGAGATTCAACTCTCTTTCCCTACAATATAGACTGCAAGAACTCTTGTTTATACATTACTACCTTCAGACAATATACACAACCAAAACCACAGAAATAACATAAACTAGTCCACAAGTCCACCTAACATATTCTCTAATTTCTCTCAAACTCCTTTTTTGTGATGAAATATCAGCAGCAATCCCAGTCAAAGGTGAAGCAGAACTCCTTCCAGCCATTGCCAAAGCTTCTTTCAGTTGCAATTCCAACATCCCTACTTTGTGTTTTAGTTCTTTCTCCCTTAAACAATGTTCAAGAATTGTAACCTTTGCTTGAGCTGGAAATGGTTCATCAATTCAAGTGAAAAACCCACACTTCCTTGTCTGTCCACAACAAAATTGCTAAATCAGATATACAATACCTACTTGAATAACCAAGTAATTCATCTTCCTTCCAAACATGAATTTATCACATCTTAATAACAAAATGCATCCTACTCGAAGACAAGCAATTCTCTTTTGTCTGTTCACAACAGTATTTGTTTTTGTTAGGACAATAGACAAGTAATTCTACTTGCTATCACCGAAATATATGGAAATTGTAGGCCATCTCTCATTTTGGATGACCATTAATCAACTTTGGTTCCAATTGCAATCCAAGCACCAAACAATTACTCATGGATACTCGTAACAACAAGATAAAAATTCATCTTCCTTCCAAACATGAATTTATCACATCTTAATAACAAAATGCATCCTACTCGAAAACAAGTAATTCTCTTTTGTCTGTTCACAACAGTATTTGTTTTTGTTAAGACAATAGACAAGTAATTCTACCTACCATCACTGAAATATATGGAAATTATAGGTCATCTATCATTTTGGATGACCATTAATCAACTTTGGTATAGGCTGCAATCCAAGCACCAAACAATTCTTCATGGATAATTGTAACAACAAGATAAAAATTCATCTTTCTTCCAAACATGAATTTATCTCATCTCAACAACAAAATAAGAAATATAAGACCTAATCGAATAACAAAATCATATATACAGACCTATTCGATATATAGGAGAAGCTAGTTACCTGATTATTGTAGAATTGCAACCAAAAAACCTTCTTCCAATGTTATCTCCTTTCTTTGTCGTCCAGCTTCCAGCCCTCAAATTGCAACCACACACTAGGGTGTCTCCGAATTGAGATTTCGTCCTCCCAACAGACATCAAAGAAGTTTCTGAATCAGTGCTCATTGTGACTAATTTAGGCCAAGATGCTATAGGGTTTTATCACAAGGGCCTGCTCTTCACGTCTCTATTCTACTTGTTGAGTCGTTTTCCATTAGCTCATTTATTTGTTTTATGTAAGAGGAAATCCAAACTCAAGTCCTCTCTGTTTCCAGTCATTTTCTTTTCAGTCATCCTACCCCCAATTCTATCATTTCTTTCACCAAATTTAACATCTCTCTCATTTCCGTCAGTCGAAAGGGCTTATGTGTCCCACTTCTTAAAGTTTGAGGGGCGAGTCGGCCCAAGTCAAAGTTAAACGGGTCATGTGTCTGAGTCAACAAAGTTTAGGGGCTATTTATGGTTTTAGACCATAAAAATAACAGTGTTGCCACCGTGACAGGATCATTAATTTAAGTACATTTCAAAGTTCCTTCGAAAATATCATGCCACACCTAATGTTGTGAGACTATAAACAATTGGCCTCCACTATGGTGTATATGTTTTCCTTTACCAGTTAAAGTCATCCAATCAAACGCAGCTACATTGTTGCACGTTGGCCGAGTGTCTCTGGTTTTCAACACAAGATTGATGGAACCTGACACAATATGTAGCAAACTCTACTTTCTTCCGTTTTTTACTTCGTTTCGTGTTGCCGGAATGCTAGGAAAGCAACAAAACCTACCAAGTTGCAAGACGCTTCAACTATAATTTCTAAAGCAAACCAAGTATCACCAACACTGATGGTACCTGACACAATATGGAGCAAAATCTTGTTGCTCATCTGTCTCGCTCGCAAATGGATGAGGAGACTAATATTTAAGAGTGAATAACAGATACAGACGAGTACATACAAGAGCTTTCCCAATTAGGGGAGAGTATAGTCTGCGTAATAAAAAGAGCAGATGCAGCTGAAGAAGATGAGGATACTAGCTGTGTCCAGAAGTTGAGACCTCGGCACTGCAGACCGGGCACACCTGCAAGTGAAACAGCAAAAGGAAGGAAAAAAAATAAAATCAGAACTCTACAGGTGCCTGATGCTCATCCATTTGGCCATTTATAGAATCATAAATACTGATCAGACCTAAAACAACTGAAAAAGGGATATACAGCGGAAATAACCATACCTTGTTTATCTTCAACCAATTATTTATACATTCTTGATGATAAGTATGCTTGCAAGAAAGCGCTGTCAGGGTCTCACCATCCTCATAATCTAAACGACATATGACACACCTGAAATACAGAGGAGATATCCAACGAATCAGGTATTCAAGAAAAGGTAATTCAAACGTTGAACTTATAGTACTTGCACTTACGACTCATTGCTCCCATTCTGACTGCTTTCTGCCTTGTAATTTACTGAAGGCAAAGAGGCAATTGTATCAGCTGAAAGCCCTCTGCTCTCTGTGCCAACAACTTCACCTAATGCAATCAGCTCCTGAAGTGAAATAAAGATAAAATGCTTTATTAAGTCAAGGACTGTAGACACTGCTAGAATAGACACATCCAAAGCCCATCAGACCTCATAAGATAGCTCATCTGGATCAACCTCCTCCCATCCATCCTGCAATAAATGATTGACAACTGGACTTGAAATCTAGTAAAACCATTAGAAATGAAATTAAGCACAAGCGTGGAGACTTTGCATGTGTCCCTGTCTATAGTGTTTTCCGTTTTAAATGAACAGGGAAAAAATACACACACAAAATGCACTTAGTCACTTCAGCCTATGGAGAAAAAATAATATGTAGAATGCATGAAAAATGTCCAGTTCATTAATTGTATAAACAACAACATATTACAACAATTCTGATGTTAGTTAGAAGGAGCGTGATGTCCGTGATCCATCTAGGTCTGTCAACAGCAGGGGCTCCACATGATTCAGGGGGTCTCAGTGGATGATCGCTGGACCGTGATGAATTACAGAAATCATGGTCAGTGAACTTGTTATTTTCCTCATTAGAATCCTAAGCTTTGAACCTTCATCCAGTACTATGGCAGAATGCATTCTTGACATTGTTTGGTAAATAAAATGCAGGAGAAAAATTTAAAGCTCCAAGTACAAGACAACATATCCCCTTCCTGAACTCTTTGCCGTATTTGATAAAAATTCATAGAATGAGATTTATCAATCCTACAATATCCTCCATATTGAAACATTCCTCCCACTTAAAAAACTAGAAATTGAATAATAAAAAAAAAAAAGACAGAAAAAGAAAAATAGTCCATCCAAACAAAAGAAAAGGAGAAAAAAAATGAAAACATGGAAGGAAAGAAAACATGATGGTTTATGCCTTCTGACAACACCTACATTGGACCAACAAAGTAAAATTACTATCATGTGGTAGCTTTTCTGCCATGTCATTCAACTCTATTAAAATATTTCACCGTTTAAGCATGTTGTTCATCCACAAGAAAAAAGCACCAACGGCCCTTCAACTTAACACTAAGATAATAAACTCTAGGCAGGAAGCAAAACAAACTAGAAACTAAGAGCAAACAGCTGTATATGCTTGTACCATATAGTTCTGACTTCTAGCAATAACAAATAAAGTTTTTGGTGAAACTAATTCCCTCTCAAGTTCACACGCATAAAATTCGACACACAAGTTATCCTAAATGACTCTTGTAGATCAAAGAGTAGACAGTAGACCCTGAACTACATGGAGTGGAAGTTTGAATTCAGTTACCATGCTGACAAAAGGCTAAAGTGGAGTAAGGAAAAAGCAATCAGAACACAAGGGAAACAACTACCTGATGGTCAGTGCCATGATACTCCATTTCTATAATTCTTCCTGAAATCACCAAAATTTAGCAATTCAGCACCCAAAAACAGAGTTCAATAAGATTTCACCATTGACATTGATATATTAAAATCAATCTTACTTTACTAATCAACACTTACTATCATTAATCCCAGCAAGTGCAAACAATCTGGCAGCCATATCCCTTTCTTCAGCATCCTGCAGGGCTCTTGCATATGCTTCATCACTTGAGAAAACAGCTGAGTCGTATTCGAGAGTACTTTGGTTTTCCTCAACAACTTCAGCATCAGCATGAACATCAAATGCATCTCTATCATCTTCACCCTCTGATTCATCAAATTCATGATCATGATCATGATCATGATCATGTTCATGTTCATGTTCATCATCACCATCATCCTCCCCCTCACCATCATGTGCATCTTGATCAGCATCATGGGGATCTCCAAAATCATCGTCTTCATAGCTTCCTTCTTCCCAACTACCATAGTCGCTCCCTTCAGCATTCATCCTAAGCATCATGTACGCTCTTTCCTATTGCAGTTATAAAGTTGATCAACTTAGACGTGAAATAATCGCGGCCATAACACTGTGGCACCCAACAAACATCGTCCTTAAGAGGAAAAACAAGACATGTTGAAAAATTCGGAAACCATTCATATTAGTACTTCCCTTTTCAATTTCCAGATTACTAAGTAAGCACGTATCAAACCCAAATAAATAGCAGGAAAAGAAAACGCGTTTTGTTCCAGACCTTCAACATTCAATACAAGAACGGCTAAGAGAAGTTAAGAAGAACAAAACAAGCAAGTAAAATCATCGAGAAAGGCAAGGAGATTCCTACATTCGAAATTGAACAGAGGTGAACGATACCTGTTCTTGAAGCGTTCGAGCAAGAGCTAGGTCGGCATCGATCTGGCTGAGGTTAGTGAAGGGAGTCCTCCTCGACGACGACTGACGCCGCTGGTCGTCCCCTTCTTCAGCTTCTTGTTCTTGTTCTTCTTGTCCTTCTTCGGCTTCCTCCTCACTTACGGAATTCAAACAATTGCTATCGTCGCAATTAGGGTTTCGTTCGTGCAAAAGCTCTTGCTGATCGTCGAGCAATTTGGCTCCTTCGGAGACCGATTTGGCTCCGCCGTTGCCGTCCTTGTTCTCCATTAACAATCAGTTCCGTTTGGATTCGATCAGAGATCGGTATGTGGCAGTACTATTAAACCTAAAAAGCTAGCGAAAATGAAATCACTAATTGGAAATAGAGTATTTTAGAGAGAGAGAGAGAGAGAGAGAGCGCTCGGGGAGCTGGTTGGAACTTGGAAACTTGACAAAGACTTTTATAAATTGCACCATTGGTCTCAATTCTATAATTATTTTATAAATTGATCTTCAGTTTTTGTTTTGTTTTATGTTGGTCCTGAACCTTTATAAAATGTTGCATATTAGTTTTTAGCCCCACAATAAGCTGAAGTAGAACAAAAACTCAATTTATAGAGAGAAAAATAATTAATAGTTTAAATATTCCATTAATTGTGAAAACATTATAATACCACTTGAATTTACTGATAGACAATTATCAAATAATTTAAATTAATACTTAAAATGGTTATATATTTAATCAAGGGGAAGAAACTTATAATATTTCATTAACTGTAAAAAGATTATGACATGATTTAATATTTTATAGTTACGTTAGAGTTAGTGAATTTTAGAGGGTTAAAAACCAACAAATAATGCAACAGATTTAAACGTTTAGGACCAAAATGTGCCAAAAGGAAGATTAAGGACCAATTACAATGATAATTATAAGTTTAGGATCAATGATGCATGTTAGCCAGAGGGTTGGGACGATAGAGAGAATCAGAACATACGGAAGGGGCAAAAAGAAGTAGACGCAGACAGAAACAGCGGTCCGGATCTTCTCCCGTAATCACATGCCAAGCTCTCAACTCAAGTTAGCCGTTTGGCGACTTTTTTCCATTTTTTTTTCTCTCTTTTTTGTTTTTTTTTTTTTGGTACGGAGCCGTCGGTGGCTTGACACGAAAGAGCAAACATATCCCACGTCCTCCAATCAGAGACTGAGCCGTGTCAGTTACAAGAAAGAGCGCCGTCTCCAAGTCCTTCAGCGTTGTATGAGCCTCGAGCCCGAAAAAGCCCATAATATAATAATACTATATGACTTGTCTTTTTCCTTCTTTTATTAATAATAGAAAATATTTAAATCAATAATCGGTTTTCGAATTTGGGCCCATCTCTCTCTCTGGGTTTTGTTTAGTACTTGAATCCAATGACAAAAAAAATCGAAGGTATATATTATAGGTGTTCGATGGGCAGAGACCCAGCTAGACCCAGCCCGGGTTAAGACGTGCCAGGGCTAACTGGGGCCTGGGCCTAGACCCTCTTTTTTTTTCAATATTTTTTATATTTTTAAATTTTGATTTTTACACAAATTTTTTAAAGACTACAGACTACTTGTTTTAAGAGTTAATATAATATTATTTATTAATTGTTAAAAATCGTTACACATTTTCAATTTACTAAAAACAGTACAAATAATTCAAACTTAGATTTTAAAAATTGATGTCATATTATTAGGGATGACATCTAACAAAGTTGATATGGAAAATTTAAAAATGTTCTACCAAAATTAATATATTAACAGCAAATTTGTTTTAATTGAAGTCAACTTAATTCAAAATGACTTATATTTTTTTTTTGTCCAAAACTAATTACACTCGAAAGTCAATATTATGTATGTATAACAAACCATTGAAAATAAAATTTTTAGAGTGTTGTTAAATTTTCATAAATTTTTCTTTTTTTAGTGCCTAGAAAATAAAAATCCATAAAAAATAATAATATCATAAAAATTCTATTTTTACTCAATTGTTACACCAACTTAATATGAGCTTTTGAATAAAATTGATTCCAAGAAAAAAAGATTTAAAAAATAAATCATTTTAAATTAAGATGATTTAAATTAAAATGAATTTGGTATAAGAATGACCTATCACCCAAGCTTTTATGGTAAAGGGATACATAGTTGGCGGCCCTTGTTCCAAGATTTATCCAACCATTTCCATAATGTCATTAATCTTGATTCAGTTTTTCATTGATTTCAAACTAGTTTGCAGTTCCGTACCAATATAACATGACCAGTGCCTCCCTATCATTGGGATCGGACAAGATCAGATTGGAAACCACCGGTCTAGGGCCAAGCCAAGCCCTGTCCTGGGCTACGAGCTGAGCTGCACGGGGTCAAAAGTCGAACTGGGCCATGCCAGTCCCAGGTCCATCCCCCTCTTTCCTAAGGCCCATACCCGCCCCTTTATATCCATTACCGAGCCAAGTTTGACCCGGGTCGATCCCAAGCTAGGCCGGGCCTAACCCGTCCCTTTAAACACCTCTAGCATATATCCTTTGTCACTCTATAATAAAAATATTTATTTCTCATGCTCTTAAGAACCAATATTTAGACTCTTGAAAGTGAGAGCTGAAACATATTCTAAAATGTCTCAATTATCCAACTAAATTTGATATAGTTATAAAATAAGTATGTACTTGCAAGACCTTTACACTTGCATTGTATTTTTTACCTAGGATTCACATACATTGGTCACCAAAAATTCTGTATATAGCGAAGCAATAGGTTTTAGTTGTTTTTTTTAATAATCAAAAGAGCATAATAAAGTTAAAGGAACAAAGAAACAACAAAATTGTGCATCAGAGAAACACGCTCTTGAGACATAATGGCCACCTAGCAACGATTGAAAGTCTTCATTTGCATTAAAATTCGTTGAGATAGGCTTATAGGAATAGGAGGCAAAGAGATTCAAAGATGGAGAACAACAAGAACCTACAATCTATAAGAATAATAATATTATTCAAATAGACAAGATGGGATGTTAAGATTGTCATCCAAAGCAAGCTGCTTGCTAGATGTATCCCAAAATCTTAGATGGCATTTAGATATGAAAAATTTTCTCATTTTTCTTTTTTAAATTTTCTTTAATAGAAATTTAAGTGCATAGCCAACTTTAAAAATGTAGAAACACTACTAAAAAAACCCGCTTTTCCAACGGATCATTTTCTAACGGCCAATTTGTTGGAAACAGGAAAAAAAATTATAACATGTGAAAAAAAGTTTCCGACATCAAAGCCATTGGAAGGTGCAAAATTTTTGTTTCCAACTGTTAAGGCCGTTGGAAACAAGTGATGAATTTTCCAACAGCCCAGGCCTAGGCCGTTGGAAACATTTTGTAAATTTTACATAATATAAATTTACCATAATACATATATATTAATACGTATATATATCTTACACATTATTATTATATTTATACATAGTATATTTTAAAAAGTTAAGTACAATTTTGAAAATATTTTATTATAAACAACAACAATAATAATAGTAATACATTTATATATATAGTTTGTTAGAAATAAAAATAATAATATTTATATTTATATGTATTCATATTAATATATTCATATGTATTTATATTGCTATCCATATATATATATATATATCATACACATACATATTATATAAAAGCCCACAAAAACCCAAAAAAGCTCAGCCCATGAAAACCTAACCTATCCCCTAGTTATAACCCTTATTTCTCCTCCTTCCCATACTGTTATGTTGCTGCCGCATCCTCACCTCTTCCTCTCATCTGTCTACCCCCTCGCCATTCTCCATCCTCACCGTTTTCCCTTCTCACCGTCTTCCCTCCTTGGTGTTATCCCTCCTCTGCGTTCTCCCTCCTGGCCATTTTCCCCCCTCACCATTCTCCCTCCTCGCCGTTGCCATTCGTTGGATCGGCCCTTCGCCCGATCACCTTTCGTCCGTTCGTCCTCGCCTTCCCCGTTCATCCGCCGCCTTTGCCGATCGTCTGTTCGTCCGCTGCCTTCGCCGATCATAGGCCTCCTGGCCCGATCGTTGCCTCGTCAAATCTTCCACCATTCCAGATCGTAGTCGCGCCAGATCGTCGCACCAGATTCGCTTGCCAATCGTCCACTCTCTGTTGCACTAGATTCATTCGCTGCTCCTCATTGCCACCGTTCTTAGCCATCCACTGTTCTTTACCGTCCACTTTCGCATTGGAAAATCTTGATTTTCTAACGTGAAACCATTGGAAATGGCCATTGGAAAAAACCTATTTTTTAGTAGTGAAAACTTTATTTTAGATGTTTTCCATTTTAACACATGAATTTTTCAAAGTTTAGAAAACAAAGTTTTTCACATCTTTAAAACATGTTATACACTTAAACTTTTATCAAAAAAAATTTAAAAAAGAGACATGAAAAAATTTTCTACAACTAAACATTACCTTAACTTTTGAGCTTTCCCAATTTTCGTAAGTTACAATTAATCAATACCCTAATTAAAAATTACAAAATTCACTGGATTGTTCTTACGCCGTATATTTTCTATTTAGCAAATCGATCATAAAAAATTTAAACGCGTTTTAATTCACTAAAATCCTATTCATGATTTCTTTTAACATCTTTTACAAGAAACATGTACAGAGATGCGGGCAGCAATCTACTCGTTTCCTACGCCACAAACAAGTGTAGGAATGTCGAGGGACTGCTAAACTTCTTGGCGGCGCTGTGCCACAGAGAAGTGATGTCAGGAAACACGAGCAAACACTCTTTATTGTTGGCAAATATAAATACTGAACACAAATCGAATGAGCAACCAAACTAAACTAGCTCGCGGGTAAGCTGACACCAGCGGTCATAAGCAAGCTGGAGATTTGGCCAGTCGGCGGTGGAAACGGCAAAGTCCTGCAGCCAGTTGGAGAGGATGACCTCCTGCTCCGTCAACGGTAACGTCGGGATGGCTTGCTCCATCGCTCTTTGTATTTCCATCTTCTCCCAGCTGGACAATGCCGGATACGCAAGCCCGTTGTTCGCATGGCAGAATAGCGGAAGCCATAGCAGCAGTAGCCTGTACTTCACGTTACTTGATATTTCTAGCTCTTCTCGACCGAGATCTCGCACCAATATCCCTGCATGTATATATCCATATTCCTTAAACTCACTTAAAAGCACCTACTAATTAGCTATATCTTATCACATAGCTAAGCTAGCTTCAATAATGGTACAGAAAAAAAAAAGAAAAGAAAAGAACATCTGCTGACCTGAGATCCTCACGATGATGCCCTGAATTCTGGGGCTAGCTGTGAGAGAAAGGGAAGCCAGACCAGTGGCGAAGCCCCATTGCAACATAGCCTCATCCAAGGCCCCATAATCCCTAAGCTTGTTAGTTATCCACAAGAGCTCCTGCGCCAACTTCTCCGCCCACAAGTCTCCTTGGAGCTCCTCCAGTACTACCCCACCTCCACCGGCAGGTAGCAGCGACCTCCGCCTCTGCCAACTCACTGCCGCCGTATCGACCAATGAAATAGCTGCCTTCATGCAGGTCTTCAGCCCCTTTATGTATGAGGTCACGTAGGAGCCCATCGGGAGTGCTTTGATGGCGCGTGCCTGCCACGAGCTATCATCGTCTGCTGGGCGATTGCCCTTGAGGGTGCGGTAGAGGAGACCGGTCGTACGTGCGAATGATGAAGAGAGGGCCGTCCGATTGACGACGAGAAGCTCCTCCGCGTGGCTGTCCCTGGCGTTCTCTTCCATAATCTTGTCAGCCAGCGCCATGGCAAATAGGTATTTTCGTGATGAGGCGGGCATGTCGTTAAGCAACGTCATAATCTGCACATATCTTCTTTTATCAACTTCTAACATATTTTCTGATTAAGGAAAAAACAGATGTGCTAATCCACAGCCTAACAACTGCGATTAAATGATTTGCCCAGAAGTATGGTACAACAAGGGACAGAATCAAATTAAAACAAAATGAAGCCAGAAGTTCTGCAGCAGTACTTTTTCGTGGCGACAAAACAAGCTTGAACGCTTGCATGAAGGCCACCTAACGTGTAGCATAAGATCGGAAGGACCAGCGCAGAAATACTTATGAGGATTACTTTGTAAGACGCTTCATCTCATCAAAATTCTAGCATCTTTGTAAGATAATTAATAAACTGGTGTACTTGATTATTTATGATTTATGATCATCCTGCATTGATGTAGTATTATCTCTTTTTCATTCACTTAATGAATACAGAGAATCAACTAGTATTCATAGATAAAAGGTATATGACATCCATACCAATCTCCATATGTGTTCATTGTTGTTGCATGTTATTTGGACAGAAAAAACAATAGTAACATAACAAGAGAGTTTAAACTACTAATCAACAATCTAGTATATATATGACTACATAACAATAGGGCAAGAGACAAGGCAGGAAATTGAAACTAGTTCATTAATTATTAATTAATTGAGAGTAGAGAAGAAATCTTTACATGATATTTAGCAGGACGAAACCATATGTATAAAAAGAAGATACAAGTTTTTATTCTAAAGTACCTCATTCTGAAAAGCATATTTTTTTCCGGATAAATATGTGAGCATTCATTTAAGTTTATGTTCCCTTTTCATTCATTATATCCCGTTCTTCTCCCAAACCCCTTGTGTCCCGTAGTAAGATTCCGACCACTCCATTAACTCGAGGCCAGGTAAGAACTTATTTAAAAAATTATCTTTCTCAAAGTCTGCTTCTTAATTATTCATATGATTTGAATTCAAGACTTTATATTCATATATGATTCAGATTCAAGACTTTATCTTAGGGATGAGGAACTCCTACTTTAAAAACGCAACTGAAGAAATCAGAAACTGTTACAATAAGCTCGTTTCGTCACTTTTCAATTTTTTATATAAAAATTGTAAATGGTGAGGTACATAAATATATTATACAATCTTTTTTTTTTTTTTCCAAAAGGAGCCTTGACAAATTTTAAAAATTTAGACGCAAAAGCACTAATTTTGAATGAAAAGTCTAAAAATCATGTACATTTTATAAGAAAATCATGCACGATATATATATATCAATTCAGAAGTCTCAATTATAGGCTAAATTTTCAGGTTTCTCCTTTCTTGCTAAATTCCCAACACCGTCACATACATTGAACCGTTTAAAAGAGTTGGACAAAATTTGAAATATATTAGTATAAACAAATAAAGGTGATAAATATTTTAAAATATTTGGGAGGGATGGAGTAGTTTGGTTTTGGAACATGTGTGTTTCCTATGTTTGCGTTTCCATCTAAAAGCACCGATTAGAGGCGGTTCGCGGTCTACAGGGGCAGACATCTGAAGTCATTATATTGGATCCCCATGAAGACAAAAGCAACATGAACTCATCAATATATCCACAACCGTACGTCTTATGGATCAATTCCCCCCCCCCCCCCCTCGATCGGCTCTCTTCACCCCCACATAACTTACTTACGTAAAACAGGGCAGGCAGCAGCTGCCATGACTACTTGATAATTGATGTCTGTAAAAGCAGTACAGGTGGTGCCTTTGACATTCTGCATGCCTAAGCCTAACCCACACCACATGTTCCCTTATTGTTTGCTTTCACTTCATCCGTGGCACGCTCCCCTTCCTTTGGACGCTTCTGCGACCGCATTTTTATTTTATTTAAACACTAGCTACTCTTTTTTTAACCTTCGATCATCCCTTTTTCCCCTTCTCTCAAACGCACTTCACGGAAAACTTGTTGCAAAGACACATTTACGCCTTGATACACAATTGAAAACTGTTTTATTTAACATCTCCTGCACAAGGAGAAACGGCGTCCAATGGCTACAACTTTTTCAAATGGTTAAGGTAATTAATTAGTTTGAATATTTGAATCATTATAATGATCAAATCCAAGGAAACAAGACTACTTGGACAGAAGCGCCCCTCCCTGAACTAATAATTTGGACTAGATAGAATGGAACGTGGCAAGAATCGACCAAGAAAATGACATTTATTACAACATCAGGAACTGCTGATAGAAGAGCAACGGAAATGGACTTACATGGGTCAGTGCTCTGCACAACGATTTGAGAGAAGGGCCATCAATTGCTCCCGGGCGGAAAATATCCCTTGATGACTCGGATGCCACAAGAGCCAAAGACGCTGAAGGTGGCGGGGGCAACAGGAAGGAGCTGACAGAAGAAAGCCCTCCAAGCAAGTACCGAGAAGAAGTGAAAGAGGAAGGCATATAATCCATCACAACTCGAAGAGCCCAAACGGTCACCCACGTCATTAGCATCACCATGAACCTCACATGATCTCCTAGCCTCCACCTCTGTGGGTCAGCTTTCGATCTTTTGGCCACTGACACAAGAGTGTTGGAGGCTCTGTTCACTGTCGACAGGAAGATTGAGTTGAGGACTCCAGAAGGTTTGGTTTTGTAGCCATAATCCAGCTCCAACATACTAGCCATGCTTTTATTCGAGCAGAGAAGAATCAACACTGATCTTTTCAAGGTGTTTCTTATAAGAGGAAGAGTTTTCACGTTCTGGGGCGTTTCGTGAAGGGTATTTATAGGAGTTACAGTTACCCCTTGTGCCCTTTCGTGGATATATAAAGCCAAAAAGGAGGTTAAAGTAGTATGAACAATAGAATGCGTCCAAACTCCCCCCGACAGTTAATGTCCAGCTGCAAATGCCCTAACGCTTAAGTAAACAAATGCACAATCATGCGTTTCCACATACATACATGCATGCATACGTACATATATGTCCTCTTATGGTTCTAGTCTTGCATTTTTCTGAGAAACAAAAATGCACCACGTGTGTTTTAGAACTGCTTCAGTCCTGAACAAGATTAGTTTCGTTGTTCATACATACAACTTCCAATTTCACTGCAGTTTGCTCAGATCATGAAAAAAAGGGGTAAATTCAATCGCAGGCTGTCGACTAATCAATCTAATCTCACTTGAACAGAACAGGCAACCAAATGAAGTCCGCCTGACCTGCAATATGTCCCTTGTTCAGTTTACAGAAGAAAACAAGTCATCCATATTAAGTTGTCAAAGCCATTGGATTGAATTTCTAGTGACATCTTACAGAGAAGACAAGTTATCGAGTTTTCTGGTACTAAGTCGATTGAAAGAACTCTCTAGCTTACAGAATTCGCAAAATCAGTAAACATACAAATAAATTTGAGGAGGGAAATCACCAAGCATATGTACTGTTTCCTTGTCTAGAGTCCTTCCAATAGACTTGATGAAAAATTTCAGCCACGCGGCCGAATTCTTTTTCTGAAGGAATCATCTAAAATCAGAACTGTAGTGCCAACGCAGAAGCCATGCCACACAGCTTCACTTTCTCACAATGTATAGCTGCATTGTAAGCCTGAGTTAATATATGTAAGACCTTGGAATACAAATTTCTCAACCATGATTAACGAATCAGATTAATGAAGAAAAAATGAAAATGGGCACTCTTGTCAAAATCTAAATGAAGAAAAAATGAAAAAGACCCACCTGAAACTGGTCATCATTGTCCCAACGAAGATCCCAACTATGCTGTGATCCATCCTGACCATTATCTCAGGATCTGATAAAATCTCCAATCTGATTAGCCAATTCACAAGGCCATCTTGACCATTGTCTGACGATGTGATAAAATCTTCATTCTGATTAGCTAACAGCAACCAAACAAATTAAACGAAGAAGGTTGTTCCAGTAACAAATTAATGATAAATCCCATAATTACTCCTTCAACAGGATATGTAGAGAAGGAAACTGTAACAGAACGTATTACCTTCTTTGAGCTGAACAGAATGGTCAGTAGTGCAGAACAAGGTGGACTTCCTCTCATTCCATTAAGAAAGTTAGCTGCAACTTGGTGGTTCAGATCAAACTGGCAGCTTATTCTCATCTTTAGTTCTTTCTTGGAGATTGATATCTGAAATTCTGCTTTCTGTTATAAGATTTTTAACACTGCTGGACATCTCAGCATCTTCCAAAAGTTTACAAATTGCATCTCTTACAATGGCATAGTTCTTGTCTAGGGGGGCAGGTACACTTCCTTTATCAATCATCTCTTTCAACACGTCAAAAGCCAAGCGAAGTTTTGCATCTGATAGAAGAGAGCTAATAAGAACTACGTAGATGTAACTATGGGGTTTCATATCCTGGTGGATCATTTCATGAAAATAAGCCAGAGCGTCACAGGACTTGCTGTTCTTGCAAAGACCATTGATGAGAGCCATAAAAGCAACTTCGTTGGGGGAGCAACCTCTCCTCTCCATATCTGTCCATAGCTTGAGAGCGTCATCAGGTCTTCCATCAGAGCAAAGTCCATCAATCAAAGCAGTGTAAGTAATCACATTTGGTTCCATCTCCTTCCCATCCATTCGTAACAGGCAACATAAGGCTTTATCAACGTTATCATTTTTGCACCACCCATCTATCAGTGCGTTGTATGTAACAACTGAAGGAACAAGCCCCTTTGAGACCATATCATTCAAGAGATCCTCTGCTTCTGCAACTCTTCGGGTCTTACAAAGTGCTTTTATTAGTATGTTGTATGCAATCACATCAGGGCAATACCCACTTGTACAAATATTGCGGAATAACTCCAAAGCCTTATCTACTTCTTTAACATTGATTAAGCCATCCATGGCAGCAGAATAAGGGATTATGTCAAGAAGTGAACCTTCCTGAGCCATGTCAGCAAGAAATTCACAAGCTTCCATTACCCTCCCATGTTCACAAAGATTTTTCACGAGCAATGTAGAATTCTTTATCCATGGTTCATGGCCATAAAAGCGCATTTTCCTTATTAAATCAAGAGCTCCCTGGACATCCACAGTTCTACAAAGATATCTGTAGATGCAATTATATGTGAACTCAGTTGGTTCAAATCCCATGTCCTTCATCTTTTGCAAAAGCTCATTACTTTCTTCCAATCTGTTTAACTTGCAAAGCCCATCAATCAAGTTATTGTAAAGCAATAAAGTTTGTCTACAGCCAACACGGTTCATATCACGGAAAAGTGCTAGTGCCATATCAAGCTTACCCATGTGAATTAAGCCATTGATAACAATAGAGAAAGAATTGGAATCAGGCGTAATCAATAGCTTTTCTGCACTAAGGTAGTCAATGATTATATGTCTAGCATCACATGCTTCTCCCATCATGGCTTGAAGAAGATTGTAAGCTTCTTCTACAGAACCACAGCCCACAAGATTTTGCAAAACAGAATTGCAAAGGAGTGTCTTAGCTTCCAAATCCATATCTACCCAGCACTTGTCAAGTAGTTTCACCAGTCCTACTCCTCCAGAAAAGGAAGAAATGAGATTCCTAAGTATACCAATATCAGGATGAATTCCAATGGCCTTCATCTCTGAATACAAAGACAAAGCCTTCTCAAGCTCATGATGCTTACATAATCCTCCAATGATCACATCAAAAAGTGAAACACTGGGAGAAAAACCTGATTTCAGCATTTTTTTCAACAGTAGAAGAGCTTTATCCGCTCTGGCCTCCCTCACGAAACCATGAATCAGAACACAAAATGTCTTCTCATTTAATGTCACATTCCGCTCCTCCATCATATTTATCAGCTCATAAGCCGAGTCCACCTGTCCCCACTTGCTAAAAGACACAACCAAGCTGAAGAAAACATGCTCATCGACCCAACCTCTATCAAATATCTCACTGAAGACATCCAGAGCTTTCTTGAAGTTCCCAGCATTGCAATACACCTGAAGCAACGGTGTCAAACTGTACTTATCAAGACTCCACCCATACTGACGCATCTCTTCCAATCTCATCTCAACCAAATCAACCAAACCAGACTTGGATAAAGCCTCCAACAAACAGTTATAGCTATAATTGCTGTGTACGCACACACCCAGCGCTTGAACTCGATCGAACAAACCGTTAGCTTCATCAGCCAATCCTACACTACCCAAACATCTAATAAAAAACCCCAGAGCCCCAGGAGTCATATTACAACGCGAATCCAAAACCTCCATGGCCAGAGCTCTCATTGAGGCATTTTGTCGAGCACGGGATAGAACAGACGCCATTGCATTGTAAGTATACATACTGTGCCTGTACCCATTTTGATTGGAAGCCCAAGTGAAAAAGGCTTGTGCCCTTTTCCAAAAACGAAGACCTCCTAACACAGTCTCGACGATCTTATTGTCCAGCTTTGGTGCGACAGCCTGCAATTCTGGGCTATCAAGCAAAAGGGTCCTTTGGCTGAAGACGCTGATAAGGGAATTGGAGATTTCTCTCTGATCTGATGAGAGGATTGTTTTGCTTGGGACTCTGCCACAGAATGGTTTACGGAAGAGTAATCCACAGGGTTGGGTTTTGAAAGGGAACAAAAGGTGAGCTAGTGCTGTTATGGGTTTGAACAGTTTGGGGAGATGCTGATCGGCTCCAATGGCTCTATACAATGCCATGCGAGAGTGGAGGTTGGAGACGAAGAACGTTAGCGAGGATTGACAACGCCTCGAGTGTCTGTCCTGGGCCTGGGGCTTCTGTCTGGTGTGACAAAGGCGCTCTCGTGCATTTGAATTTCGTAAGGCACAACGGCCTTGATTATGGCACACACTGATACACTTAACACTACTAATGTTCATCAAATGAACATTTGGAAAACAAAGATTTTATCAATCATAAAAGCGTAAAGAGTAAAATTGCCACTAATGTTTGTTCAAATGGATAATTTTGCCGACCAATATATTTTTTTGGTAAATATGCTGTTAACATTTATATTGGGCGCAATCTCATCAATAACCGTTAAAATTACTTATGTGACAAATGTTAAAAAAAGATAAGTTTTAATTTTAAATATTTTTACCTAAAACCCTAACCGTTAAGATTTTTAATCTATCATTCTCAACATTATTACCATTTTGTTCTCCTTCTTGAAATCAAAATGGACGTTGCTGGTTTCTTGAGATTTCTGGGAGCTGGGAATCAATCGGCGAAGTTAGCTCCCGAGGTTTATAGTCTTAAGTTGTTTTAATCACGAAAGAGGCCTGGAGAGTGGAGGTTGAAATCGGGAGTGAAAGTCGATCTACTCCAGTAGGGTTATGTGAGGGGCGAATTGGACAAAGATCTGGTGAGCTTCGATGGCAACATGGTGTCACCATCACCTTGTTGGCACTGCTTGTTAGGGTTGTAGGTGGGAGGGTTTGTTGAAGCTGGAAGTGATAAAGAGGATTCTAATCATAAGATTGAGATAGACGAAGGAAGCTGCAGCGACGATGACAGAGAGCATGGGGAGAGGGAGGAGGTCAGCTACGAGTAACTAAAGCCTAGAGGACACGAGCTAGACTTGTTTGGGAGACCTCTTGACCCAGGCAAGGGCATGCCCACCTGAGAAAATAACCAAAATAGTAGTTTCGCGAAGTTGGGTGCCTAACGGCTAAGTTGGGTGCGTAACTAGTCTTATAATAAGTCATCATAACTGACTTATGATGCGATAAAATTTTACCGAGTTCCTGCCAAGTTTTCAACCATAATGGTTTCCACCTTGACCTAAAATATACAAGCTGTACTCGAGGCAATTTCTTTACACAGAATAAGTAGCATCCAACTTGACAGAAAATAAGTGTGCTCTCCGAGAACTCGTTCTTGGTCTGGGAATAGTCTGCCCGAGAAGTTTTTGGGTGCTCCAGATGGATTGATGGAACCATGCTTATTTTCATCGGCAATTTTTTTGCTGCCAAGAATATTTCAGCTATGTCCACATCATAAAATCCAGTTAGCTGGAATTCCTCCATCTCATTCCCAAAAGTGAACCTGCTTGGCAAGAGGTAAGGAGACGAATTAGGTGCCAACGACTTTGGTTTTTCTCATCCAGTTCGTTTGAATCATTAACTTTAGCTCAAGGACCTGGAGACAGGACACAGAAAAATAGACGATAAAGCACCAAAGAATCATCAAATACGCACCGAATGATTTTCAGAGGAAAAAAAGGTGGGGACCCGAAATGAAAATTTTCGGGGACAAGCACTCACCAATAGGTAGAGGTAGAGCCCGCTCCAACAACAATGTTCAACAATCTTACTCAAGCTTCCTACCTACAGGACCTGGAGGGGGAGGTGGTTGCTGAGAGAGAGCTCCAACTGTGAAAAGTTGTCCCTCATATTGCAGCAAAAAGTTTCAAGCCAGTTGCGTTGATTGATAGAAGAGAACATGTTTAGGCAACACACGGTAACAAAAATAAGTTTCAACAAAGCGTACGATATATAGATTGCCAGAAGAACTCATCTCATATACATTTGCATTAACAAGAGAGACATTCTCAGAAAATGTATGTCGTTTTACAGCTATAATCAGAAAGGGCAAACGCATAAAAGTCAGGTGCAAGACCAGGTGCCTACTCTATTCTGTATATATGCGTACACCAAAAGAATTAGATGCCTTAGGCAACAGATATAGTCTCCAATAAAGCATCAAGATACTCCTTGAGCTTCGGCTTTGTGATAGCACCTTCTCTCCTACTATTTGGAACTTCCTTCGCATCCTTGAAGAGAATCAAGGTCGGCAACCCGTAAACTTCATACTTCTTGATCAATCCTGGGTTTGCGTCATGGTCTATTTTCACAACCACCAATCTGTCTCCATACTCCTAAATGGCCATCCAAAGAACCCCACTTAATCAACCACAAAATGTCCTACACAACACTTGAAATGGCTAGCACTAATTCCATTGCGGATACGCAGGTCCTAATTGATGCACATATCTTTGAGTCCTGAGCAAAATCAATCTAACTCACATTTCAAGCTACTCTCAGAACATGTTGCCTCCTTTTTCTGTCAATTCAACCACTAAATCAGGCAAAAAAAACCTAATAACAATGAGTATGGTCATAAATCACATACCTGAGCGATCGATTCAATGGCTGGAGTGATTAAGCGGCAGGGGCCGCACCAGGTGGCGATGAACTCGACGAGAACAGGGCGGCTAGTTTGCAGGACCACGCTTTGGAACTCACTCTCGCCAATCTCGTTAATGTTACCGCACCGTATTGTAAGTCGTCGAACCGGTCGACCGACTGACGAACTTCGAAGCATCTGTTTCGGTGGAGCTGGGAACCTGAACCGGAGCCTGGTGAATGAAGAAGTCAAGCTAGCGGAGCAATAGTGACGTGTGGATATTGCAGTTACTGCGCCAGCCAAGGCAATCGGCTGCAATCGGACCAGCGTTGAAGGGCGGGCGATGATCGCGGCCATATCGTACGCGGGCGCGATGAAGATGCCAGCAGAAGATTGGATAGGAATTCTGCGACCCGGAGTTTGTCCGACATCATCTTTTCGATGGAAAGCTGACATTTAATTGTGGCCACGATTGCTTCTCGAATCTCACGTGATCTACTTGTAAGTTTTTTTCTTCTTCCCATGCTAAGAATGGTAATAAGAGACAAAGGGAAATAGTTATAGGATACAAGACATATAAGCTAGCAAGAAACAAAATGTTTCCTTTTAAAAACAAAATGTGATTCATTTTATCCACAATAAACTTACATGTACCATCCCCTTTAACCAATTCAATGTAGAGATCAGAGATTATGCGCATATAAAAAATGAGTATAAGAATATGACCTATATTTTCTCACCACATGGTTTTGTCCTATAGCATCTATGAGGTGCATAAAGACCGCGTGTTGTGACGATTCATATGATCATTGTATAAATTTATGAAAAAATGTTGAGACTTGATATAAACAAAAAATATGCTTTCAAGTTTCAGCCCTTATAATTTTGGAACAAAATAATGTTCACACCTTACTAGGTGGAAACTGGAGTAAAAAATGTTATTACTAGAAACATAAAAGAAACAAATCATGGTTACAAATATTTTGCTTCCGAAGACAATAAAAAAATGACAAAAAATTCGAGACCAAGAAAAAAAATGGAGAGGTTTGGTGACCAATACATTGTAGTGGATATTTTTTGTAATAAATTTTAATAATAACAGTGTGACATATAATATGTTATATGCTTTGAAATAATACATATTTGATCTTTTAATTAAAAATAATTCAATAAAAATTTTCATCTCTTATTAAAAAAAATCTAAGTTTTAATATCGATGAAAAATTTATCTAGAAAAATTTATTCTCAAATTTAACAATTATGGACCAAATTGCTTTATTAAACTATAGAGCTTGAAATAAATAATTAATGCTATAAATTTTAATAATCAATTATGAAAGAATAATGATAGAAATAATGATTAAAGCTTAATTTTAGAAAACAAAAATAAAGGCAATCAATAAAAAAAAGTTAGGATCACAACAAAAAAAATGAAAAAACTTTAGGCATTAAAGATTTAAAAATTGACTTAATGAAGATAAAAAATGGTTTAACTAAAAAATAAATAAATTATGACCACCAATGTCTTACTTTAGAAGATAGTACATAAAAAACAAAAAAAAATTGGGGGCCAAGAGAATAAATAGAAGATTGAATTAAATAGTTATAAATTTAAGAGACTAAATTGTAACATGGACGTAACTTAGGTCCAAAAAATAAAAAATTAGAAAGTTATGGAATGAAATCGCGTTTTAACAGAAAAAAAGGTAAGGCAGACAAAAACCATGAAAATTGCAATCTAAGCTCTCATAAAGGTAAGCACCTTACGAAATGAGATAAAACTAAAAAACGAGTAAATCGTATCCTAAAAAAAGTAAAAAAAAAAGTAAAAAGTAAAAAAAAAAAAACTGCTAAACCATGGCCCAAAATCAACTAGGCTCAACCAGCTCAAAACTGAGTTACTATTCATCCAAAAGTACCAATATTGATATTTAGAATTATAGTGTAATAAGTTTTACCCAACTCAAAATCAATGTTTTTTAAACCAAACCATGCCTCAAACCACTAGTGTCTCCAGTTCACTGTTCAATTACTTCAACTTGTTAAATCATCGGTCTATTGTATGTTTGTATTTGAATTTTATGAGTGTTAAGTGACTCTATTGTAAACATGAAAATAATAGAACTAAAATGAAAATGTGTACACAATGTAAGGATTGAACTTGTATTTTCGCAAACACTATGTAATATGTATAACTTTTTACGGGAAAGTTACAATTACCCTTGAGGTTTACTCTAACCTACAGTTTACCCATTTATTTTGGAAAACCTACATTTTGCCCTTGATTTTTTTATACTGTCCGATAACAACTTCTGAAACTATAATTTAAATTATACGATAGTCATCTTCCAGTAATGTCAGTCTCTCTAATATTTTTTTATAGTTAATAGATATTTTGAATTATCATTTTTTCCTTTCTGTAAATATATTTTTCTTCCTATATATGCATATCAATATTTTTTAAAGGTCAATTAGCTATAAAAAAAAATATCAAAAATCTTGAAATTACTAGAGCATGGTTATCAGGTAGTTTAATTTAGAGTTTCAAAAGTTATTGTCGGACACTATAAAAAGGACAAAAAGAGGTAAGGAGCAAACTGTAGGTTTTTTAAACTATGGGTAAATTATAAGTTAGATCAAACTATAGGGGGATTTTTATAATTTACCCAGCTTTTTATGTATCCTGGTTTTAACATGAGCAGCCCAAAAAAGGTTCTGCCACCGCACGGCACTGAGTTCCAGGCTTCCAACGCCTTTTCTTTTCCCTTTTTTTTTTTTTTTTGTCTTCCCCATCCCCCCCCCCCCCCCCAAATTTTCTCTTATTCCCTTCAGATGTTCTGACGTCTTTCTTTTTGTCTTTTTTTTTTCTTTTTTAATGTCTTGTTTTTCTCTTATTCCCTTCAGATGTTCTGACGTCTTTCTTTTTGTCTATTTTTTTTTCTTTTTTAATGTCTTGTTCACCGATGCAAGAGATCCAAGGTGATTCCTATGGAAGGTTATTAGGATGGAAACGGAAGAATAAAATCAAACCATTGCCTCCTCATCTCTTAGAATTTCTATTATTTTCTCTCTAATGGTCAATTTATAGTGGTTTTTTAATTCCTATCTTTCACTGTTTTGACTTTAGTACAATTGAGCTAAAACCTAAACCATAAAGATAGGCGGTTCATGGTTGAATTAGATGCACTGTCCAGTCCTGTTCAGATTTAATAACATTGCTCTGAACAAGTTACTCTAGATAACTATCTTACATTTTGTCTCACAACAAACCCCTTCTTACACTACATTATTATAAATAAGCATCTCCCTATACCCTAATTAAACCAGCCTCTTACCCACCAAGGCTTCATTGTAATCATCCAAGTCTCACTAAAACCCAATTTGTTTTGGTTTAATGTGACCTAGTTGACATGATTTTCTTTCCGGGTTAGCTTAAGCTTAACTTGGCTCCAAAAAAGTCCAAAAAGTCCTTTAAGGAGTGAGAAAGATTGTGTAAGTTTATTGTACATATTTGCATTTTCCATAACTTAAGAACACGTTGAATAGGCTGCATTAAACCAAAGAGAATTAAGCCCATGACAAGGATGGCAAGATCACACAATAATGAATGAATTACCTCTTAAGTCTTTCAAGTTTAAATTTTGAGATAAAATCCCCCAATAGTAGTATTGGAGTTTCAAACTATGCGTGATTTTTTTAGGCAAAAATATCAAATTTACCACTAAAGTTTAGGGTTGGGAGTAGATATGTCATTATAGTTTTTTTCCCTTCCTAATCTCCCATTAATGTTTTAAAATGGGCCGGATATGCCACTGAAATTTCAAATTACGAGTGAACATGCCACTGTCATTAAAAATATAACGGAAAATGTTAAAAAGCCAACAAAAAAATATTAAAAATAACAAGTTTTGAAATTTTATGGTGATAATGCAAGTTTTAAGAAACTTCAAAGACTTTTTGTAATTAAACACACACTCTCTCAAGAATGTCAGGGACGAGATTAGACAATAGAGACAGAGAGAGGGCAGCGATAGGGTTGGGGTGCTGGTGACAGATATAGCAATAAGGGTGAAGTGTTGACAGCAGAGATCAGACACTTTTTTTGTAAAAATCTCAAAGGTATTGTTATTTTTTCAAAAATCCATAATAACCCCAAAATTTCAAAATATGCTTTTTGTACCATTTTCCTTTATTTTTCTAAACGGTTGTGGCATATTCAGCCCATTTTAAAACATTAGTTGAAGATTGAGGACAAAAAAAACTATAGTAGCATATTCGCTCCCTACTCAAAATATTAGTGGTAAATTTGATATTATTGCCATTTTTTAATATAGTTTTTTTTTCATTGTTCAACAATTATTTTTTTAGACAAACATAGATGGAAAACTCTAAAATACTTCCTACTTTCTATGCGCCCTACAATTAAAATGTAAAAAAATATATATATATACCATTGGTAAAAATACAAAATCCCCAAAATGCCTCTTCCACTTTTTATCACTCGTGCCTCATCTTTCACTTTGTCACTTAGCAATGTTTTACCCACCGTACCCATTCCTCCTTTGATCCTCTGACCCTAAACTTTTTGTTGTCCCTGGAAGGTTATGTCCTTGTGCTTAGAGGGCTTTAATCTTTAGCTGGTTATTAGATCTATTAAGCGGATGAAAGATAGACGTAGCGTAGATTCTTTCCAACCATAGACATGGGTTGTGGTGGTGTTGATGGTGTTTATGTTGTTGCCATGAGGATTAATGGGGGTGCTATGATATTAGGGCTACAAAGGGTTGGGTTAAACCTTTTGTTTCTCGACCATTGTTTATTATTTTTTTTCCAAATCAATCCCTAATGTTTTTTTAAGTATAATTATGTATACAAATGAAAAATAATAAATATGTATATGTGTACCTAATGTCCTTTTAGGTACGCATATGTGTAATAAAAACAGTTTTCATAATATTAAATCTACATACTTTTTGGTATAGAAGAAAATTAAAAAAAGACTCATACTTTTCGGTATATAAGAAAATTAAACAAAGACTCATACTTTTTGGTATAAAAGAAAATTAAACAAAGACACAACCACATGTGGAGCAAAAGAATATCCAACTTGTTAGTGAACAAACGATACATAATAAATCTTAGGGCAGATGTAAACACAATAATTCCTAATTGTAAATAGTGACCCATGTTGGCTAAGAAATCCATACAATGGAATTTCGTGCAATGTATGAAGAATATTAAGAACTCAACATTGCACCATTAGCAAAAGGCAATCTTGAATGAGGATGCCATAAGGATGGCCCAGCATTTGAGAATTCAAAGGACCAACTGCAACTGGGGTATCCATTTCCACCACTACATATCTATCGTTGAGTTTGTATAGATGCTGAGATAATGAAATGTTCTAATTATTTTTTTTAGGACAAAAATAAATGTAACTAATGCTAATAAAGGGTTCAATTGTATAAACACACACACACACACACATAATGAATAAACTCATTTTCTGTAAATAATGTCACATGTAAATACAAGCTTATATGTTTCTATACATGTGGAATTATGTTCGTTTATTAATGTCTATGTATATTTAGAAAATGACACTTTAGCATAATAGATTTGTATATATGTTTCTTACAATTTGTACATATGTCTCATTTCTTCTTACATTGCATTTATACATACATATTATTAGACTTTTATAAATCTTTTTTTATGTAGGTAATGCATTTTTGCTACATTAATTTTTTTTGACATTTTCTTACCCAATAGGATGAAGGGCAAGTTAAGAATTTCTCATTACACCCTAGAAATATGTATGATATGATTTATACAAATCTGTCACCTTCTTTGTACATCAAAATGATATATATTTGTCATTTGATTTATATGTATACTTTATTTTTATGTTTATGTGTTCACATTTATTTTTAAGGCAAAGTGTTAAACTCATACTTACAATTGAATGTTTCAGTAACTGATATGTGATCTTATTTGTACATTTTTAAATCTCATATGATTTGTACATATTTAAGTCTCATATGATTCGTATTTATCTCTTACTTTATTTGTGTATCAATTATATAGTCACACACACACACACACACACACACACACAAAAGATTCAATTTGTACATATTTCTAACTTTGGTAGATAGCAGTATTTGATGCATTTATACATTTTTTGTACTATACAGGATATATTATTGAATTATAAATACCTATAAACACAAAGAGTATGATACATATTATATTTACCCAGCATAGGCATTAATAATTTTGCGTATTGTGTGTTACATGGTTTTTTTTAAATGCATATACATATATTTTAACATTAGAGGTCAACATCCCATGTATTTTACAAATTTCAATTGGATGACAGTATTTCCACATCCAACCCATTATGTTAAGCATCCTACCTACATTTTACCCATTGGGTGGATCATTTTCACCTTCATATTCTCCCCATTTTTATTTAGTTTTGGTCGGGTAAAATCCATCTGCCTACCACAATTCTCAACCACAAGTATTTGGCAATATTTCAATATAAAATATCACATCAAAAGTTTTTTTTAGGAATAACTTTTGTCAGCAATCATCAAGAAAATGTAATGAGGATCTATACTCTAGAGTAAAATAATCTATATACTTGTGTAAGTCACTTTGCTATATGAAGATTAGGATGACTGATCGCACCATCAAAAGAGATCATTATTCTTTTTAAAACATGATGAAATATCCAGCACTGAAAAAAAAAAAGGTAAATAGAAACATAACTCTAACTTTCATTTCTATAATGAAATATATATAAAAAAAAAGGGAAAGAATTTGTGTGTGTGTGTGTGTGTGCCTACAAACATACATACATATATGAATTGGATGGGTGTGGGTGAACCCTAAACCTGCATCTTACCCAAACTCGGTTGGTGAAAAAATAAGAAAAAATTATATCAAACCATAATTCGTTCAATTGAAAAAAAAATCTGGCCAATCGGATCAAATTCAACCAGATTTCCATTGGCCTATATATCCATTCAAATCCATACTCTCGAGCTTTAGAGATAATTGCAATTTTTTTTCTTCAAATAATTATACATAGAACGCAAAATCAATGTATAAAAAAAATGCTTTCAAAGCATTTCACGTTTACTAGCATTATATGTTTAAAAAGTATAAGGAAAAAAAAAACTAATCCATGTTCTCTTAGTAACTAATGGTGCCTTCAGTTAACGAGTTCCCAAGGATTTACACCTAGTTCATTTTTTGTATTCACACTTTCATTAACGCATTTTTCTCAATTTTGTAAAGTCCATGAAGCTAGTGTTTTTTAGTTAATTAAACAAAAGCCTCTAAAGTTGGCATTATTTTCGAGTTAAACCCAGTCAAACTATTTTCTTCCCCAAATTGTCAAACCAATGCATCCACACCAGATGCCATTAATGTTGTGATCCCAAGGAGGAAGAAATCTAGGTGTGAAAAATAATTAAGCATATTCTCAATACTAAAACAAAACTCAATGTAGAGAGCGGCCCTAAATCGGTACCCAAGTAGAACCATGCATGATAAGCAATGGTAAATCAACGATCATTCTCACTGTTAGAAAGCACAATCGAGAACTTCTTCACTTACATACCTCACATGTTTCCATAGTTTCCTCTTCAGCAACCGTTTCACAATCCTATAGGGACTTTATTCACAAAACCTTGGGAACCCAGTTTCAATTTTGCCCCTGTAAAGATGGCAACAACGTAGCACCACTATTCTTATGCATCAACCACTATTGCGTAGAGATATTGTACAAACGATTTGCTTTGTGGAAGAAGGTGAAGAGCAAGGTCGAGTCATGAGGATAGGTGAAGGGGTAGGAGCACGAGAAATATGAGGATCATCAAAGGGTTTGCGCACTGGGCGAGGCACCATTTAGACACCAGAGGACATGACAGATCTGGCTGGGCAGCGGCAGGGTGGGAAGCAAAGGCGGTGGGTAATGGGCGGGCCTAAGAAAGAGGGCCGACTAGGTATGCATGAGAGGAGTGAAGCTTGCGTAGAATCAAAGTCTTAATCAATGAAAAGAATCACAAGTTGAAAGGGGCAGTAAATGAGGCTATAATTGTAAATATGCCAAACATCAAGGGGTACTCGATTGGTTATGATAATGTCCACCTAACCCGGTAGTATTAACACATTAATGCGACCATGTGTTTGTTAGTGAAAATTTTTCGCACCTCTATCATCTTAAAGCTATACGCCAACATGTTTATGTATAAAAAATATAATAAGCATTTTATTTTCTTTTATAACATAAGGTAGAAGTTATAAAAATGTTATGAAATGAAAAAGTTACGAAATGAATAATTTCTTTTTTCAAATTAGCAACCATAATGTGCTTCAAAGTTGTCATTAACTAAATCAACACCAAATTTATTTTAATTTAAGTCAACTTATTTTAATTTTTATATTTTTTTATTGGATCGATTTCATTTGAAACAAATATTATATAGATGTAATAATATATTGATTGTAAAAATTTAATGATATTGTTAAATTTCTACAAATAATATATTGTTATACTTACATAATATTGGTTAAAAAAATGTCATGAGTAAAAAAGGATATATATATATATAAATTAAGCCGAATTAGTTGCAAGAAACACAATATTTTCCCTAAATTAAACACTTTTTGTTGGGTAATCTAAATCAAACACTTGAAGTGTGAGAAACACAATATTTGAAAAACTTAACAACAAAAAAAATTTTCATTTTGCCATTGGGAAAACGTTTTTTTTTTTTCAGAGACTACATTAAACGAAAAAAATCGTCCGGAACTGTAAAAAGAGAAAAGAAGTTTATTAATAATTTAACCGAGTCGGCACCTATGACCTATGAGTCAGCCCAAAGATTCCCCAGCCCCCATAGAGTTGAGCCAAAGAGGAGAAAATCAAAGCCTTACCATTTCTCTCATTCTCACAGAAAACCGTCAACTAAAATGTCGTCCGCCGGTAACGCCGCCGCCGGCAGCAATAAGCAGTATTTCTGCTACCAGTGCAACCGCACCGTCATGGTCACGATTTCCCCTTCTTCCGATCCCTCTTGCCCTCTCTGCAACGATGGTTTCCTCGAAGAGTTCGAAAACCCTAACCCTAACGTAATGCCCCCTTACCAGTCCAATCCTTTCGCAGATGCCTTCGATCCATTCCCCATACTCTTATCCAATCTATTTCAACCGCCGACTACGTCCTCGGCCGGAGCCGCAACCATCGATCTCCAGAATCCCAACCTCTTCGGTTCGTCTCGTGCCGCCCCAAACGAGCCCATGGGACCAGGAGGGTTTGATCCTTTTACCTTTCTTCATAACTATTTGAACAATCTCAGGTCAAGCGGGGCTCATATTCAGTTCGTGATCGAGAACCATCCGTCGGAGCAGGGTTTTAGGATGCCGGTGAACCTGGGGGATTACTTCATCGGGCCAGGGCTTGAGCAGCTGATTCAGCAGCTGGCTGAGAATGACCCGAACCGCTATGGCACACCTCCGGCTTCGAAGTCCTCGATCGAGTCTCTTCCAACCGTGAAGATAACGGATGAGGTGAATAATTCAGAGTTGAACCAATGCGCTGTTTGCTGGGAGGACTTTGAGAAAGGGACTGAAGCGAAGCAGATGCCGTGCAGGCATTTGTACCACAAAGATTGCATTCTACCGTGGCTGGAGTTACACAACTCTTGTCCAGTGTGCCGGCATGAGTTGCCAACGGATGATCCTGATTATGAGAGGAGGACTCGTGTGTCGCAGGAGAGTGGAAGCAGTGATGGTGGTTCAGGGCGAGGAGCAGGCGAGGAGAACCGGACGGTTGAGAGGAGTTTTCGGATTTCACTGCCGTGGCCATTTCGGGGTCGTGGGTCTGGTTCAGACTCCGGAGCTGGTGATGCTTCAGAGACCAGGCCAGAAGAATTGGATTAAATGTGAGCGCTCTTCTTGTTGTTTGTTGTAAAGAATAATGCCCGTGATTATGTGTTTATTCTCTCTACCATTCTGTTGATTAGCTTCTGTCATCACCACTTTGATTCTTAATCTCCTTAGGGCTTATGGAGATGCCGTCAAGGAATGCAGTTATTTTAGGTGCATTGTGCTATAATATTTATAGGTATATACCATGGTTTGGGAATTTCTTTCGTTGCCATTGGGTGGGGTGTCGTAAATTGAGATTAAGCGGTAGATATGTTAGATATTCTTTTATAAGAAAATGGATAATAAAATACCAGGAAAATGACGCCAGATTATTAAATAGTGTAATTTTTTGTGTAGAAGTGTATAACCACTCTTTGCTATCAACAAAAAATTTTCCTAGTGATGTGACGGAGCCCAAGCCTCAGTTCTGAGACTCCTTTAAATCACCCACAGAGGATTGCTACCGAAAGGGCTGTCCCCGCATAATTCTTTTGCTCGTGTATAGTTTAGAAAACGAAGTTGAATGGAGTCTGCTTCCTCCATTTATCTGCCAGATCCTACTGAGAAAGCTTTGTAACCTGTATAATTATGGTTGTTGTTTGCTGGTCTTGTGAATATTATCAGTCTCTTGTTCACGTTGTCTTTAAGCCTACAAGAGTTTTTAATCTGTTGTTGGCTGCATAAAACTTAGCTAATATACCAGCTTATCATTAGTTATTTGGGATTATGCTCCACCTCTGCCACGGTGTAAGTGAAAATAGGGTTGTGCAATATTATAAATATCATTAGTTAAGAGGGTCTATGGTCAAGGCAAGTATGAAGAAAAAAACTTATAAGCATAACTAGGGCAGTGGCTTGATGACATAGACAAATAGTGTCTTCTTTCTTGTGTGGCTGCAACTGGGGCACCTGATATGAGATTAAAGCTTTGTTTGGCTGATTTTTTTCCCCATAGATGCATGTGTTAAGTCAAGTTAAATATTTTTCTGCCTGTAGCCAACTTAAATTTCAGAAAGTCTTACTTCTAGGGGTGACATGAACTGCTAAGATAGGTCTACGATTGACTCTTCATTCTTGCTCAGGCTTGAACTGGGAAGCACCCTTTTTTCATAGTAGGATCTGACTGAGCATGTGATCACATCCTTGGTACATCATCGTTTGGTAGGGAAAAAATTTAACAGTTTAGCCATTGCTAGCAACCTCATGGTTAATTGTTTTCTTTCCCACCATCACCTGTTCCTGCAGTAATTTGAAGCACTTCATTATCTATCACTCTCAAGCGCTGCAGAATGTAGATCAAATAAATGGAAAACAAAGATAAAGCTTGAAACATAGGTGTGCTGAAAGTAAAATAATGAAAAGTTGCCTAGTCTTTGGATGTAGCTGAAATGTTTGAAACTAAGATAATGGTTTCTCCCCTAATGCACTGAGTGAGACTGGAAGTTTGGTTTTTGGTGTTTGGCAGCCTTCTAGACTTGGGTTCTTTGTCTGCTTGAGTGGATGGCTATCACATAGGTTTATTGTTCATTGCTACTGCAAGCTATAAGGTGTACCTTGTGTACAATGAGGGTGTGCCTTGCATGTGTTACATTTGATTTCATGTTGGTAGGTTTCTGCTGAAAATGCACTTTGACAATAATCGCATGCATCATGTAAATTCTCCAGCATCTTTTGCGAGGCACTGGAATTTATACATTTCCTCAGCCAGCGACTCCAGTTTATGTCCATGAAGAAATTTAGATATCGCTGAATATGCAGTTGCTTGATAGAAGTACCCAGTGTTGAGTTGTTAGTTGTTAGTATCGCATCAAGCTGTATATGGATGTTTGTTATCTAATGCTTGTTTCTCTTCATTGTCTCGCTAGCCTAGCCCCGTTCAACGTAGTCTGATTCCTTGACGGGAAAAGCACTGACTTTTGTAATTTGGTTCTTTTGCAGCCTGTAAGGCGAGCAGCCTTTTGATTCTTTTGGTCAGATACTGTGCTAGAAGAAAACCATTTCGAAGTAGCGGACGCAAAAGCTGTGTAAACATGGAAATCGTTGGTTTTAAATTTTGATGGATATTCAAGTGGATCTAAAGAGAAATTTACATGTACAAATTTCCAAAATTTGCCGGTTGTTTGTGGTCGACTCTCAGGTTTGTATACGTGTTGCCATGTAATACTAATTGCAGTATTTTTGTATTCTCCCGATGTTTGAATCCTGATACGATGTTAAGGAGGTTTGCCGGTCATTTTATTCCTCGTGGTAAAAAAGGGGAAAAAAGAAACACAACCTTTATTCCTCGTGTTAAAAAAAAAAAAAAAAAACGGCAACTATGTTTGCTGACTGCTGAGGTCTAATTGCAGCCATCCGCTGGGGATGATATTTCAGCCTATAGTGATCTTGCCTTGTTAATGAACTTGTGTATATGATTAATACTATGAAATTATATGTTCTCGCATCACAGCTGCATATCAACTTTAAGTCAAGATTAAGGGGGCAATGTTGTCGGAGCGGAAACCAAACAATGGATTGGTCGAGCGTTTAACATTCTAAACGCCGTCGCCAAACGGAGCATTTGCTTGTAACTTTAGCTGTTACCAAGTGGCAAAAACATTTTAAGTTGTTATTTGGTGGTGCTTATGCAGATGCATCAATGTTGGGCTGCACTACCTGGACAGAAGACCCTATATGGCAGGTGTTGGCTAAAGCTCCAAAGCCTACTAGGGGTAGGGGCCGGCTGCTCTACACGGGCAGGAGGCCCGATATAGCAGGTAGGCTGAAGCTCAAGCTTACTTGGGCACATGCCCAGTCAGCCATACGATTCCCAAGATAAGGTAAGGTCACTGGATTGTGCGCATGCATGTTTGCTCTGTCTCTTGAACCAAGGATCCTCCTGAAGCAAGACACCATCTCTAAACCTACGCAAGGCAAGGCCACCTATCTTCTTGAGAACGAAATTCTAATGTTTCTTGGACCACTACGAACATTTTTAACATTTACGTGCTCAGGCGCTAGAATGTGTTTTACAGATGCATCACACTGTCCCTCCAGAGCCTGCCTCCTCTTGCCCTACCGCTGATAGTGTTTGTAAAGCTCGTGCATTTTTATTATCTATTGTCAGAGTAAATTAAGTCATAAATTGATTATGGATTCTCATTCCTCGATCCTCACTTATTTCCTTTTTTATTCTCAAAATCATTGCATCATAACATCTTAAACATTAGTTTAGCTGTCAAAACTAAAACATTGATTTCGGTTCTTTACCTTTCTCGTATTTGGCTAGTCCTTAAAGTGTCGAACACTTACACACACAACATATCTTTTCGAGGTACAATGTTCTGAGGAATGGGGAAAGGTAAAAAATATCTACCTTCTTTGGACTTTTTTGTGGGAAACGGGGGAAATGGTGGAGGCTGGATTTTGGCCACTCTACCAAGTGGCACAGACACTTATAGATTCTGTAAGCTCGTCGCTCTACACAGCTCAAGTTCAATTAAAGAAATACACTTTTTAGTTTATTTTTTATATTCAGAAGCACCATTATAAGTTATAAGGGAATGAGATACTATTATTGTAATTCATTAATGAATAAATGTATCAGCTTTTTTTTTTTTTTTTTTTTGGACTAGAATAACAACCTAACAAATTTTGAGTAGTATAATGTAGGAAATAGAAAACCAGAGTTCGATCTTCCAATATTCCCTGAGCCTTTAGTCATTACGGTAAAGGATGGGAATGTTTTTGAGTTAACAGAGAACAAATTGGGCCTAATAAGGATCAGGAAGGGCGACTGCCGACTGGGCGAGTTAACCCTTAAGATTAGAAACAGCAAAGAAAGACGAAGAACGACGCCGCTTTGGTGGGTTCGCGGAGAGGTTCAATATTCGCACACGCAGCAAGCCTTTCCGTGTTGCCTTGCGGTGGATAGAGCGATGGAAGAAAAACGCAACACAGACGATGCAAATTCCCCCTCCAATTCGCAGAAAACAAGTAGGATTTTGTCACTTCTTCCCATGCTAATTTTTTAATTTCCTGTTGCCAATTACGTGGTATTTAGTTCCTTTGTCTCGATAATCCATTGATGTTGGGTCGAGCCAGCCGTGCTTGTTTTATCATACATTTTCTAATTTCGGATGTGGGTACTGTCTGTCATGAACTTGTTTCCCTGTTTTTGCAGGGCAAGTTGTTTTTTACTGGCTTTGAGTTCAATTTGGTTGTCTGATAAATGATTTTATTCATGTGCTATATTTCAGTTTCTGATGATGATGAAATAGACTACTCCATCAAGCCTGAATTTTACGATTCTGAGCTTGATGATAAAGATGAAGAGTGGGTTGAAAAACAGAGAAAAGGCCGCAGCACAGATGCTGTGCTCAGCTGCCCGGCTTGCTTTACAACCCTCTGCCTCGAGTGTCAAAGGTATGTGCTCTAGTATCTCCGTCATTTTCCTCTGCAAGTTTCCAGCCAGCTGTCTGAAGTGAACTTTACTAAATAAAAACCTACAATAGACAAGTTTTGCCGCTAGTTGGTTTTAATTAGTTCAAAAATTGGTTCTTTAATGGTTGCTGTGGTTGTTGTTATTTCTTATTCTGGTCATGTTTTTGTAAAGGACTCGTCCAATGTATTCGAATTTGTTCTTTGCACAATTTTTGTGTTCTTTGTGGAGCACTCGAGAGTCAAGTCTTGTCATGTTTGTTCCTGGGAAGGGAGAATGTGGGAAGCTGAAATTGATAGCTCAGGTGCTAGATAGAGATCTCGTGTTAACTAAGACCTTATGACTAAATCCCTTCTTTGCCCAGCATTCAGGTTTTCTCTGGAATCATGAGCACTATCTGTTTTTGTTTGGTTCAATTCAACAGTCATATTCCTAGACGTAGAGTGCATAAAATGGCTGGGCGTCTTCTGCACATGAGTCAATGAATTAAAAGAGAGGGTATGAGAACAGGAAAGAAGACAGAATCTGGCAACTTACATTGTCTACTTTGACATTGCCCCTGTGGAACTCTCCCTTTTCTTCTCTCGAAAACACACAACAGGGATGCAATTGCAGCCTCGTCAGGCTCAGGTTTCCCTCAACTTGTGTAGAGCTCCTTAGAGGCAGATTCACAAATTCACAAGCTAACATGGTAATTTTGGTTATTTTAAGCTGGTTTGAAAGTCCATATGAACTGAATTCAAAGCCTTCAGACAAAGTAGAGCTCAAGAGCACCCTTCAATGCCATGAGTAAGAAGTTTCCTACTAATTTCTAAGAATGCTTAGATTTTAGTGAGATGCCAAGGTCTTTTGTACTTGACAGATAAGCAAAAGTATGTTTCATGTTGAAGGATGAAGTGAATTTCACTTTCCTACACTCTTTAGGTTTTTTAATTTACATTTGGGTGTTCCAACTCCATTGCTTCTTCTAATTGTTGAATGATCAAGATGTTGTTTTGAAAAATTGGTACTCCCTGTCCCAAAAGATTGTCACCTTCCTTTTTTTTTTGTTTTTCTCTTTCGCAAATTGTTTGTCACTTTTCTCTAATTATGCATACTCTTCCAATTCTCCTTATGGAAAGCATATGAATGCTCATTGTTGCAATTATACTAGTCAGAAACGGGTAACGTTGGAAAAATATGTCTAATATGTTTATGTTACATGATGACATTGTAATAATTAAAAAAGAAAAAAGAAAGCCAGAAGTGACAAACATTTTTAGATGGAGGGAGTATTAGCCATCTCTTTGTTCTATCAAGAATAAGGGCACAGCTGTTTCTTTAACTGCTGTCTTAATTTCTAGCATTCTGTGGAGAGAGATGCAACGATAAAGGTAGCCAGAGAGACTAGATTGAGTAATAGTGAATCAGAAGTAATGAAATTCTGTTGCATTCTGGGTTTAGAGGGTGAGTTACACATGCAGAGAGAGTTGGGGCTTTTGATTTCTTGTCATGAAATGTTTTTCTAGGAATGTTCTTAATGCTTTATTATTAATTACCTGTTACTTATCAGCAGAGGTTGTGTTGGGGATTCAGGTGTTTTTTTACATCGAATCATGCAGGCATGAAACATATGTGACCCAATACAGAGCCATTTTCGTCACCAACTGCCAGGTTGAGCCTAATAAAGTCCGGCAAGCAAGGATAAAACCAACAAGAAGCAAGAGAAAGAGAGGATCTAGTAACGAAGAAGCACCCTCTGCCGACGCGGAAACTTTCAAGTCTGTCATCTGTTCTGTATGTTCAACTGAAGTTGGCGTCATTGACGCGGATGAGGTTTTTCACTTTTTCAATGTCCTCCCAAGTGAGGCTTGAAACTGCCTGGCATCTTTTTGCCAACCTGAAAACCAGAAATGTAGTGATGGTTAGTGTTCAATTACCTGTGACCCTTTTTTTTCCCGATTGCCCTCTCAGGTCAGGTAAGGTTTTTTGGGATCAATATTTTACCGTTGCACCCCAAGTGCTGAGCCTTGTTGCTGCCAGCCAGGGACAGGGGGAGCAATTGAGGCCCAAAGATCTCTGCCCTGCCCTTAAGTGAGCCCACAGTATCAAAACCGAGTACTTTAGGATCAAATCCAGCTTCACCTGAGAGAGCAGTTAAGGCCCAAAGTTCTCTGCTCTTAAGCGATGCCCATGATGCCAATTTTGGACATTAGAACATGGGAGAGGGTATAACAGAAGCCCAATAAAGTGTCTCCAGTCATGTGTGAACTGAAATGTTTAGAGAGGAAGGAAAAGAGGGAATTAAAGTCTCTCCAGTCTGGCAATATGATTGGATGGTAGTGATGTGGCGATCCGCGATTGGAGCATTGGAGAAAGCATAATCTATTAAAATCGTATGTTTCAAATGTATCCAGAAATAAGGGAAATTTAAAGAAAGGAAAAGAAAGAGAGCGGATTTTTCATTCTCAATAGTCCTTTTCACGCAAGACTCCAAAAACAGGTGGGAGATGGGCTCCAGCTGTTCGACACGTTTTTTTTCTTTATTCGCTTTTCCTTTTCTATTTATTATTTAATTTTGTGGCCTTTTCACAGACACATGTCAGTATTATAGTATCCACCCTAAAATCTGCTAATCGCTTGATTCGATTCATCTGCAAATTAATTTTCCATTTGTCTTCCTTTTAAATATAGATTGGAATTGAATTTGATTTTGGCGACAATCTACTACAACTATTCAGATTAGATGCTAAGGAAGAATCGTAGGACGTTGTTATTGCAGGAGTTTGTTTCAACCACTGCAAATTAAAACAAAAAAAAAAACATTATATTCCCACAAACATGATCAAATTTTAAGGGTAATTTATAATATAACAAGGAATCTAATTGAATGAAATAATGAAAACCCTTATCCATTAAACTTTTGTGGATATTCTATTTCCACGGAGCTGGAAGCGAAATGACGATGCAGCTTTTGTTTTGATGATGCCCATGCCCAGGGACAAATTAACTGCTTTCTGAGAAAGTGCTTCATTGGTTTTTTCCCCATAGATTTAGGATTAAACAAATTCGAACTAGTCTAACAATCTCATCGCCACATTAGAGCACCAGAAAAGAACCTGCAGGTCTTTGCTTTTGAATTAAGAATAATCTGTCCAAGTGTTGGTGGTTAATTTGTGGATAAATATTACTTGTTTATCACTTTTAACTCGTTTTGTAAATATTATTAATGATATCAAGCATAAATACTCTTTATCAACTATTATAATTATAAAAATGAATGTATGAGTATTTATAAGCTTTACATAAAAAAAAAATTGTATATTTGAAAAAATATGCAAAACTAAAGAGAGGTCACAAATATTTTAAAATATAAATAAATGGAAAAAGTGGAGAAAAAACTAGGACAAAAAAATTAGCATGAATTTTGAAACAACATGCGCATTAAAAGAAAAACATAACGGCGTTATAATCTGACTATCAGTCATTATAATAGAACATCGGGGTAAGAATTTCCCTGTTTAACATAGTCTCACCTCGTGTCGTGATTTTCTTACGCTATCTGATATGGGTTTTTCAAATCCTAAATTAAACCATTAGGTAATTGCATTCAAGTATATTTAAATTATCTAATGATTGTTTAGTAGTCATTGACGAATTTGAATTATTTAGTTTTTCTTTTTTGTTCGCTTTTTTTTTTCACAAACGTTGAAAAACCCAAAAGACAAGGGCAGGTTTTTTTTTTTTTTTTTGCTAATTTATCACGATGTATCTTCATTACGTATGATGAAATTATTATTATTATTTTATTAAACTAAGTGTTGAAGTATTCAACCTAAAATCAACTGACAATAAGTGGAAAGACATCATCACTATGTAAAGCATTAACCTAACCACTTTTATTGACCAAATGAGATTTTTCTCACTTAACATGCCTCTGCATATGTAGACTACTTTGACTCTATCACGTGAGTTAATTTTGACAATGGTATTAAAGTGGGTTTGAAAGTACCCAAACTATTGCTGAAAATAACTTATGTGATAGAGCCGAAGTGGCTTATACGTCATGTGGGATTTTTCTCACTTAACTTACCCCCTCACATGTAGGTCATTTTAGTGCTATTATGTGAGTTATTTTTTACAATGGTTGGGGCAATTGCGAACATACTCTAATATAATGTTAAACCATCCAACTTAAAACCAATTGACAATAGGTAGAGAGATCTCATCACTATATAAAGCATTAACTTAGCCCCTTTATTGACTATGTGAAATTTTTCCCACTTAACACTAAGCCTACCAATAACTCATGTTTTTTAGCTCAAGACCCCTTGGAAACCAGTAATGCATAGGTAACTGAATTAACGAGTAAAGAGAATGATCACTCCCAAGCCTTTTAGTTATCATTATAAATCGGCTATTAACCTCTATTTTATTTTAAATTGGCCTCACACATTTATAGTTTATTGCATATTGATCCATATGCTTAAGCAAGAGTGACTTGACATAGAAACCATATTCACAGAAAGAAAAAAATTAATATTTAAGATTGTCAAATAATTGTCAAAATATTATGAAAAAAATTAAATTTATTAGAATACAATTACCAAACAGTCTGACTTAATTAACTCATGTAACTATATGGTATAAAATTTTAAAATTTTAATTTAAATGGTAGAGTAAATGTCTTCCCATAAACTCAATCTATGCTATAATTTTTAAAAAGTAAATTGCATGGATGGTCCATAACCTTTAATTATCCTCCTAGTTTAGATTTAATGTACTAATTGTTTTCTTTTAGTCCTAAATCTATTAAAAATGTTTCATTTTAGACCTAATTCTTGTAAAAAAGTTTCATTTTGATCGCAAATTGATAAAATTTGTTAATGGACATAATTCAAGCTATTTGATAATTATCTTATAATAAATTTAATCTATCTAATAACTTTTTATAGTTAATGGACAATGTGAATTGCTTTTTTCTCTCTATAAATTGAATTTATTTCATTTAAAGATTAAAAAGTGCTAATATACATTATCTATTGATTGCCAGAAAATTGTTATGTACTTTAAATTTTTTGAAAGGCAATTACTGAATATCTGAATTATAATTTAAAAAGGTTTGTATTAGACAATTATTATGAATTAATGGATTTTTTCTTCTAAGGGACCAAAATGAAACAATTTTAATAGATTGAGGGCCAAAATACAACAGTCAATGTGTTATGGACAAAAAGAGGACGATAATTGAAATGTTATAGAGCATCAACGCAATTTACTTATTTTTTAATAGTTAATTAATCATTAAATTATCAATTTTTTTATTTAACAACTCAATCTTGCCTAGATTTAGGAAACAATATACAACAAATTGTAAAAATTTTACATGATTTACTGCAAAAGAAAAATTGATGACCAATTTGTAATGACAATTATAAGTTTTAAGAAGAATGGTTCTAGCTACTGCTAAACTAACCTATTCGCGTTGAGAAAAGTGTAGTTCTTTCACTCCTGATATTTTAATGAAACATGTGGGTCCATGTATCCGTGGTTGAG
Organism: Aquilaria yunnanensis; assembly: GCA_039654915.1. NCBI lineage: Eukaryota > Viridiplantae > Streptophyta > Magnoliopsida > Malvales > Thymelaeaceae > Aquilaria > Aquilaria yunnanensis. Next base: position 25,387,842 of record CM077598.1, on the reverse strand, counting down.
AACCTAATTTTGGGTCACTACTTATAAGTAGCATACTTTCTGTAAATTTAATCATTTGGCAGTTTTCATCAAACATTGTATTTTTTTTATTTAGAACACTATTCAAGTTATTTTAAAATTTAGGCACAGTAGAATGAGAAATTTAAAAGTGAGAAGGCTTTTTTGCTTGTAAAAAGGCTTAAATAACCCTCACCTCTATGGTGTGAATAACCTAAATTCAAATTCATTTTGAAAATTGACATTTGGCTATAAACATTCAAGTGCGCGCGTTTCTTGCCCCTTATTATTATTGTTAAAAAAACAAACAAAAACTGAAATTCAATGTTGCTTTTTAGAGTGAAACTTGCATGCATGTTAGACAGATAAGGGGTAAAATCCATATTTAGTCCCCTAACTTTAAGGGTCGTCCTAATGTGGTCCCTTAACTCAAAAAGTGACTTTTAAAGTCCCTTAACTCAATTAATGCATCCTATTTGGGTCCATACTGTCAGTTCTGCTGTTATTTATGATGGAAATTGTTAATGTGGCAACCATACTACCACGTGGCTGCCCTTTTCATGACAGTAAGTGGCTAAATTGAAAGAAAAATAAATATATGGCTAAAAAGACGTAATTGCATAGTCTAAAGGTCCTAAGACATAGTTTAACTCAAATTTTTTCCCTAAATCTTATCCGATTCAAACGGATGATGTCGCCGGCTCCAGCTGTCCCCGTCCCCATCTCACGACTACAAAAACAGTTCTAATTCCTAATCAGATCTACAAACGCAGTGGGCCGAGGACCCAAGGCGGACAGCGATTCAAACGGCAAACAGAGTCAAGGAGCATGGGCGAGGAGGCGATCCGAGCGGAGGAGCGAGGAGGAGGGAAGAGCCTGGGCGAACGATGATTCGAATGGCGAAGGATTTTGCAATCAGGGCTTCGGCTGTCACCATCCCCATCTCATGACTACAAAAACAGTTCTAATTCTTAATCAGATTTACAAAAGTAGCGGGCCGATGACCCAAGGCAGACGGCGATTCAAACGGCGAACGGAGTCAAGAAGCATGGGCGAGGAGGCGATCCAAGCGGAGGAGCGAGGCAGAGGGAAGAGCCTGGGTGATGAAGGGGGAAGGTGGAGCGTCGGTTGGAAAGAAGGAAGATGAAGCGTTGGCCGAGAGAGGAAGAGAGGCGGTGGCGGCGATCGAATCGGAGAGGGGGGAAAACTGGGTTAACTATCCTTTTAGGTCCCTAAAATTACTTTTTGTGCCAAATTTAGCTTGAACTTTATGTTCTTGCAATCGAATAACTTCTTATCATAAAAGAAACTGCCACATGGCAATATACGTGCCACGTGGGCAATTTCCATCCATGATAATGGTAGAACTAATGGTAGGGACCAAAATAGGACAGTTAAATTGAGTTAGGGGACTTTAAGAGTCACTTTTTGAGTTAAGAGACCACATTATGATGACCTTTAAAGTTAGGGGACTAAATATGAATTTTACCCAACAGATAAGGTTTACCATAAAGACTCTCGCGTAAATCGATAAAGACATTGCTAATGCAAGGGATAGAGATGTCCCTATCTGGCGTTTAAGCCATAGAGTTATTTTATTTTAAAACAAAATTATTATATTACCATGCATTATTTGCGTATAAAGTTATTATTTACCTAAATTATCAATTTATTAAATTTTATACTTTAAAAAATAAAAAAAAAATTTAAAATATTTTCATAAAACAATATATTTATATAAAAATAACTAATTCCGTCTTAAATTTGACCAATTTACAAAAAGAACATATCGGATGAAAAAATACATACAAACAGATGAAATAACCAATGCTGCATGTTTGTGCACTAAATGTACTCAAGACTTACTCAAAGTACACTCTGAATTCTAATTGTAATAAAATAAATGAATTTCATAATTAACTACACAGAATAAACCTCTCACATAATTGGAAATTACTACACCGAATGGAGCAATGCCATAATTAGATGATTTTTTAAAAAAGCCAAAGAAGAAGAGAAAATTAACAGTAGTTTTAACTTAACTCAATTTAATTTAAAATAATTTTTTAATTTTTATATATTTTTTTATAAGAACTAAATGCTTTTGAAATCTTATATTATGCAGGTTGAATATCCATTTAAAATAATTTTTATGATGCTTTTAAATTTTATAATTTTTTTAATGCTTAACAAAAGAAAAATTCATAAACATTTTATGATAAATATATTATTACACCTAAATAAAATTTCTTTTCAAGTGACATTAATTCCACACAAAAAATGTAAAACTAACAACAATTTATTTTAAATTAAGTTGATATAAGTTAAAACAAAATGATTCTAAGGACTAACTTGAGAATGTATTCATATGTTAGAATAAATTAGGGGAAATTGCACAAAAAAAAAAAAAAAACCCTGAGCTTTGGTCAAATCTCAGGTTGTCCCTATGTTTCAAATACCCACAGTTCCCCATCCCTTATATTAAATACGCACACTCCCCACTTAATCCTGTGATTCGTTGTTATGAGATAAAGAATTTTTTTTTAATTCTTTATTTATACTTTTACCGTATAAAATCTTTAAAAGAATCATTTTGTTTTTAATTATTATTTAAATTTTTATTATATAAATACCTTAATTTCCATATACATAAAAACATTTCAATTAAAACAGAAGAGAGGAGTACTTTTTCTTAATGGGACAGCTTTTTCTAACGTCTGATGTTAAACACTGATAATTTTCCTGACCAAAGCCACCGTCCGGCAGAGGAGAAGAGGTGCAGGTGCAGCTCTGGCCTTTATGCTCCAGACCGTCATTCAAGTAACAAGATGTTTTTAGGTAAGCACCTGAGTCTGAATTTAACACTGCAATTAATTCTACTAAAACAGACAGGCCAATAAAAAATAAAAATAAAATCAGGATCAAATATAATAATGGATCCCGATGTTCTCCAAAAGATACTACCACTCCACTAATAGTGGATCTCGCTGAAGAATGTTCCATTCTATGTGACTTTTAAAAGAAAAAGATGACAACCATGTTAATCGAAGAGTAAATCAAACTCTTGCACGATTGACGGATGCCAATTGTTAGTTCTTGATGGAAAGTGAATATTAATCTGTTTGACCTAAAATTAATTCCCATCTCTTGAATAAGTTCAGCGGGTAATAACTTAAGTTTCATTAGTTAAAAATAATTTATTTTTATTTTTATAGTTTCTCTCCGTAGTTGAGTCATTAATATCATGTATTTATAATAATTTAGTGACTAACATTTTTTTAATAATTTAATTAAATATTATGAATTTTTAACTTAACATAAAAAGGAAATTAACAAAAAAAATTAATTATAATATAAAAAATAACTATACAATAAATTATTATACTCATATAGTATTTGCTTTCAAAGAACATTTATTTCAGACAGAAAGAGAAGGGTAAAAACATGTTACATTAATATAGTTCCAAGTTCCAACCACCTTCTTTTATTTTTTTTTTTTAATCCAAAGTTTCAACCACCTTCAAATGATATTAACACCAAACAATTAATTGATCAACATCAACATTGGATTTTAACTTACCATAATTCGGTGGAAATCATTGCACGGATCTCAACTCCCTGCCCTGAGAACCCAAAAATTACTTTTTGAGAGAGAGAAACACATCAACTCTGTAACTACCTTGAATCAAAACATCAATAAGTAGAGCAATTTAAACCGCCTTTCACAAAACAAACTTTTTATTTTAAATAAAAATGTAGCGTCCGAACGACTACAACAGTCTACAGTGTAGTTTATCTGTACAGGTTTTAGTGCTCCGAAAAACGCGTTGCTATGGACCCACCACAAGGGCCCAGTTATTGAAGACTTCTGTGCAGAGGTCAAAACGTACCACTATAGTATAGAGAACTAAATTAGCTTCAGGCTCAACCTTCTTTCCGGAAAATTTCTTTTTTTTAAAAAAATAAAAGGTCCCCCGAATATACCAAAACTTGGACTTGCAGTAGTAGTTTATAAATGCATACAAATAAGTCCCTGTCTATTACGAAGTGATAAGTTGCAATCAATCCCCCGAAAGACCGATGGAGACGATATCGCCATTGAATTGAAGCAACAATTTCCAATTCCAACCCAGAATATTATATAGTATCACTTTGGGTTTCGAAATGTGTAAACTAGCGCAATTAATTAACTTTATTACTACTCGATGGGCTCCATCTTAAAGATTGCATGGTTGTTAGTGCCCAATATATTCCTTAACCTACATTCGTTAATCTGTATCTATACGCTATAGCTTGTCCTGTTTACTTGCCTCGCATGTCCACTCCAAAGCACTCTTTCATGATAATAATAATTTACCGACATATATACTTTCTACAAATGTGGAAAAAACATATAATATACTCACATGAAAAAAACGTTATCCAACATTAAAAACAATTGAAACACTAACAGAAATATCCTTTCACCATCATGCACTAGTACAACAAAAAGATAAAAGACTTATAGTGCGATGGTCCATGACTATCACAAATATATTAGGAGCTGTCATAGTATGATTTTCTTTGTCACAATTTCTCTCATAACAATTAAGCTCCATTATACCATCTACAAATATATATTATATCTATAAACTAACTCAGCCATGGGTTTAGGAAGTGAAAATGTTTTAATGTAAAACAAAGAACGGTACATTTATTGCCTACTTAATGTCATTTTTTTTTTAAAAAAAATGTATTTCAGTCACTACAAGATGGATGTTAAAAACCAGTCAAGGAGATAGCTGCCAGTAAGCTGCTATTTCATTTTTTTTGCATTTTTTTGCAGTGAACAATTAAGGATCACTACTAAAAATATACAGTTTACTAACTGCCACTTACCAACTGTTGTGCGTGTGCGTTGGTAAACGTACGTTGGTATTCGAATCGTTGGAAATTTTTTTACCAACGCGCAAGTAATAACACGTTGGTAAATTTCAACGTGTACACGTTGGTAAAATTCACATTGGTAATTACCAACGGTTAGGAACCGGGCTTGGGTTCCAACGCGTAATTGTAGTTACCAACAGTCATGGCAGTTGGTAATTACCAACGCGTACGGCAGTTGGTAAGGCATTTGGGAATTACCAACTGCCATACGCGTTGGTAATTACCAACTGCCATGATAGTTGGTAGGAGGCTGCGTTGGTAATTACCAACTTATGGCAATTGGTATTGAGGTTGGTAATTACCAACTGCCATGTACGTTGGTAATTACCAACGCGTGCGAGTTGGTAGCAAGCCGTTGGTAATTACCAACTGCCATACACGTTGGTAACAGTGTCTGTAAGCACCAACGCGGATGACAGTCGGTAATTACCAATGCGCGCGAGTTGGTAAACTCCGGTTGCGCATTGGTAATGTACATTTAGCGTTCTAGGATTCGGTTGTTTCGTATTTTTTCCAGTTTGAAACAAGTTTGAAACGGACATACCAACAGTAAAGTTCCCCCCGCCTTGCTCAGCAATAAAGATTACATAGATATGCACACGTAATTTCCAGAAAATATTCTCAAATACACCATAATTAAAACATCAACATATATGTCTGGAACAAACCATACAACATTCAACGGATTACACATTTCAGTAATTTCAATTGAGTCTTAATTATTTCTAACAATTATTATGTAAGTCTGATAACACAAGAAATTTGGAAATGATTTACCTGTTGATGACAATCATCACGGAGTCCTGACTATCTCATCATCCTCTGAGTCATCAGGATACTGTGGAACTGGTTGAGCTGGCGGGCACGGAAGGTTTAGCGAACGACAAATAATCTCCAACTGAGCCCAGTTCGCCTCCAATGCGGCTCTATTCACCTCCATCTCTGCTCTCTGTCTCCTCTTAATTCTCTCGAGCTTCCTCTCGTACTCGGCATCTGTTCGTGCATTCTCCTCCGCCATCATCTTCTGTACTTGCTCGTTGAATTGCGGTATCTATGTGATGTCGATAGGTGGGATGACACCTGCCTGTCGGCGTCCCCGTATGACACACTGCCCAGATCTTAATCCAAAAACACGCTTCAATAATTATTTTAATTATTCTGTATAATTAGTATTTGTAATTTTTTAAGTCTTATTAATAATGATATTGTTATTATAATAATTATTATACTTATTTTTATTATAATTATAATTATACTTATTATTACTAATATTATTGTTATGACTGTGCCATGCTTATAAGTAAAATTATTATGATGTCCCATGCATATAAGTAAAATTAGTTTTAGTATGATTTTGATTATAATCATCATCAATAAAATTATTTTTATTACTATTATTATTATTCTTCATATTATTGTTATTATTAAACGTATTATTACATTATTATTATTAACATTCTTATTTTTCTTAGTATTAACGTTATAACATTGAACATATCATACTTAATTAATTAATATTACTTAGGTTCATTACTATTATTTTATAAGTTCATACTACTCCTCTTGTACACATATTAATTAATTAATATTATTACTCTTATTATTTTGATATTATCGGTACATTTTATTATTATTATTATTATTATTATTACACCATGACATAATATAACCATTTACACTAAATCACTCCAACTAAACCATAACTAAACATATTACCATCAAATTATACAAATAATCATTCCATAAAATAATCTATATCATAAACTAAAACTATCTACCTTTAACATAATTAAAAACAACGCACAAAGATATTGCATATTCACTCTAATCCATCACAAAAAATATCCACATAGAACAAATAATTAACATAAATTGCATATTCAAATACCAACAACTATGTTCAAACCATAGTGACAACACATAAGTTTTATTATCAATATTAATAATTAAAAACAATTTCCCTTTAGAAATCCCATTTTTATTTCGGAAGGAAAAAAAATGAAACTTACCTCGAACGACTTCGAACGGAGAGGAAAAACAATGGGTACGTCTTCAAGCTCATAGATGCAGGGAGGAACTGAAAAAAGGGGGGGGAACTTAATATCTTGGTAATATAAGAAATTTCTGAAAATGAATAAAAAACGTTAATTTACACGCGTATTATTACAAAAAAAATGTTAATAATATTATTATTATTATAATTATTAGTATTATTATTATTATTATTATTATTATTTGGACGTAATATTATTATGACTATTATTAGAACTACTACTATTATTATAAAAATTTGGTACAAATAATTTTGTTTTGTATTATTATTATACTAATCATTATTATTATTATTATTATTGTTATATTTTTCATATTATTCTTATTATTAAGCATATTATTACATTATTATTTTCCTCATTCTTATTGTTCTTATGATTAAGGTAATTATTATTACTTAGTTTCATTAATTATTATTATTTTCTAACTTACTTCTACAACTATGTACTCTTCTTAATTATTATTATTACTGTTATTATGTTTATATTATTGGGTACATCTTATAATAATAATAATAATTATTATTATTATTATTATTATTTTTTATTGTTACCATTACCCAACACTAAATCACTCAAACTAAACCTTAAGTCAACTAATTACGATCTAAAGAATATAGAAAAGAATAAATGAAATAAACAATCTATATGGAAATTGAAAATACCTATCTTCAACATAATTAAATACCATAAATAAATTTCATCTTCACATTTTCAATCACTAAAATTACCCATAAATAAAAAATAATTAACACAAAATAAATGGAAAAAACCCAACTAAAATAACCAGAAAAATGTATAACCTCAATCATAATACATAAATTTTAATTACAACACTACCAACTTCAGGTTATGCCACTAACAGAAAAAATTCAGATAATAGAAAAAAAAAATATAAACGTACCTCTACCAACTTCAGAAGCTACGGGATGTAACAATGAGAAGTTATGAAACCTCAAATAAGAGCTGAAAATGAAACAATAATGCATCAAAATCCTTCCACGATTTTTTCACAAATATATACCTAAAATTAGCAAATATCTATTAAATACACACATACCCATGCTGAGAACGACCTGATCTACGAAATGGATCCCAAAACGGCCGGACGTTGGATGCCAATCGACGGCGTTGCCTGAACTCGTGAAACCAAAGCTTCTCTCTCCTCCTCCTCGCCTGATTTCGCGATTGAAGCAGCTGGAACGAAGAAAATGAATTTAAAACCCATTTACCAACGGTTAGTCGTTGGTAAATTAGCCTTAACAAAAAAAAAAATTTCTACCAACACAGGGAAGTTGGAATGTTACCAACGGTCGTGACCGTTGCTAATTAGCCGTTGGTAAAAAAAAAAAAAGAAACCTGAAAAAAAAAATTTACTATGTTACCAACGCGTGCACGTTGGAAATAATTACCAACGGTTCTACGCGTTGGTAACTACCAACGATGTAGCCGTTGGTAAAGGTGTAGTTGGAAAAGCAACAAAAGTTAGTAGTGGATTGAACTGATCCCTATTGGGCCAAAACCAATTTTGACCAATCAATTGAGTTTTTTTTAATAAAAATGTTTCTCTACCACTTGTGAATCATACAGAATCTGTAACCTGTAATGACACTACTAAAGATTTATGGAAACAAATGGAATATTAGTTATGCCACTAACAATGTCTCTATACCATATTCAAAGAAGAAAACTTACAATAATAATTAGGATAAACCTTGTATTCAAGCCTATAAGCTATGGAGAAAATCCTAAAACCACAAACATAATATTTTATGTCAAAAATATCATAAAAACAATCAAATCACCACATAGAAAGAGGATAGAAGATAAATTTATACCAAATATAAAGTTTGGATTGACGAAGTAAGTAATAGAAAATAAACAAACAAATACCAACAACATGCTGAATAATTGTCTTTTACTTGACCAATTCTACAACTTCATCATTCTGATCTATTATTTGATTAGAACTTTGATATTTAATTTTCAGCCTATATATAGATTTAACAGAAAAATTTTCAAAAATTCTAAATGGATATGGCGGTCAACCAACAAAATAGGTGGCTGACCATAAGCAATACCAACGTGACAAAGCAGATAGAAAATGGGTTTGAGAAAGGGAGCCGCATGGCTAGGGTTTTTCACTCATCCAAGTTAGATGATATAACTTATACTCTTCTCATCCTATATATGTTTAATAATTTGATTTTACATGGAGATTGAGAAAGTGAAAAAAAAAATCTGTTCTTTCCACTTTTATTCTTAACATTTTACACGTAGATCAAGAAAATTAAAAAAATGAATATTAAAATGATAGTTTGAATAGTAGTATGATCAAATAATTTACTAATTGTGAAAATATTGTAATGATTTGTGTGGATGCATGATTATTTGCCACTTTTTACCTAAGACTCTAAAGTGCAATGTCTTATATATATATATATATTCAAAAGCATGTACAAGGTATATATGGTATTAGAGAGATGATAATGAAAATTTGAGGAAAATCTACTTGCTTCTTGAACCTTGAAGGGTGTCAAACTGCAAATTCGCAAAGAATGATGCATTTTCGCAGAGAATGGTGCACAATGCCTTTGGCATAACTCGAACTCCGTTTGCGAGGATGGATGTCCAAGCACGTTGCCAATTGAGTTACGTGCTGTGGACAAAAAAAAAATAAGGCCTTGATGGTTAATGTTGTTTATGTCTTCAATTGGGAATGAAGGTTTAAGGGCTACATGGTACCAACAAAAAAAAAAACACAATGTAATTGAGTACAAGTAAGGCCTAGTTTGTAGTGTGTAATTGTGTCAGAGAAATGTGGTTTTGGCAGTTGAACCCAATGGCCAAATTTGACCTAAATGGTTGTGTTTACAAAAGTGGGTTGTTTGTAACAAATATTACACCATGTACCACTCAACCTTCTAGACCTTCCCTTAGTCCATGGATCTTCCAAGGTGTCATAGCGAACTGTAGATTAGCATACAAGAACGATATTTTGCATCTTGAGTTTTAGAAGGAGATTTAGTACGTGAAATTTGCTTATTTCACTGTGAATCAAGTGATTCTTGAAGCTTTTGACGGGCACGATTATATAGCATTGTGGATTTCAATCTGATGCACAGCTTGCAATGCCTAGCTAATTCAGACCTGGTGATCTGTCTCAGAGGCTTACCACTGCTTCGGCTAACAAGTATTGGTCTATTGTTAACTAATAAAGGTGATTCCCTTAGGAAAATTAGCTTTGGCCTTGTGGAGCCTGTACACTCCATTAATGCTAGATTCGCTTTTCATGGGTTTATCATGCCAGTAGTGAATAGCGGGCCTGCCTAATCATGACTGAGTTTTAATGTATTAACAAACCTTTAAACAAACTTGCTATTAGTCACAAGTCAAATAAATTTTATGTTATCTTATTTTATATAACCAAGTATATTTCTAACTTGTGAACGCTTGAACTTCAAATTTCCTATGAAGTTTATTGTGGATGAACCACCAACACTTATAATAGTATTGACTTTAGTCTTAGCTACTTATCATAATAAATTTGCTCTGGTATCACAATATGCTGATGTTTTCTGGATTAATAGAGTACATCACAAAACTTAAAACAATCAAAGTTACGATATGTTGATCATATTAGTACTCGTATCTTATTTTAGGCATTAGGAGTTTAATTATTCAAAAATTAATCATTTTAAATGGCAACATATTATTGATATGTCTAAGGATTGTGCTGGTAACAAATCATCCAATTCAATTACTACTTACTAGTGTACTAATGGGCATCATTGGAATTTAGACAGATTTTGCCACTGTTTAGGTAGATAAATAAATGAAAGTATAAATAGGAAGAAAATAAACACAAAGATAAATTTGTCCTCATCAGAGGAACATGGGAAATAAATAAATAAATAAATAAGACAAAAATCTCAAATTTGCCACTAATATTATAGGTTGGGTGTGGATTTGCTTCTATGATTTTTTTTCTCAATCTGTCACTGATGTTTTAAAATTAGTCGAATATGTCATAAAAGTTTCAAATTGTGATTGAATATGTTACTGCTAGTTAAAAATCTAACAAAAAAAATTAAAACTAACAAGTTTTGATATTTTAAAGTAACAATACAAATTTTAACAAATTTCAAAGAATTTAGGTAATTACACACACACACACACACACACACACACACACACACACACACACACTCTCTCTCTCTCTCTCTCTCTCTCTCTCTCTCTCTCTCTCTCTCTCCCCCAAATCTGGCCATAATGGAGGAATTAATGGAGTTTTGGAAAAAAATGACAAATTGCGTTTGTCGACAATCGTAATAGTGGAGGAATCGACAGTGTTCAGGGCTGGGATCATTGGAGTCGTTGCTAAAAGAGCAACCCAATTACGATTAGGATCGAGCAGGAGCTTCGGCGGACACCGGGCTGGAGTTCGCTTTTGGGCTAGGTATGGCAGAGTGGAGGAGGCAGCAAAGGAAGTGGATGAAAAATGTTGCCTTCTCTATTAAAAGCAGGGAAACAAGAGATTGCAAGTAGGACTAATCATTTGATTTTTTTTTGTTATCAAAATAACCGACACTTCTAGCCAAAACCGATATTCTTTCTATTCAGTTTCAATCAAAACCAAACTGAAAATTGAATTAACCAAACCAAATTTTATATTTTATTTATTTTTTTTAAATTTTTTTGTTTTAACCGAGTAGTGATCATCTTTAATTGCAAGAGGTCGTGTTACTAGATCTGGATATCAAAATCGACAATGTTGTAGGGGATCATGTCGTTGACGGAGTGGTCGTGGACCAAATCACTTAGCCATCTATCAATACATGCAATCAGAGGGCTGGCCAGCATAAGGGTCTTCATGCCTTGTTGCTTCATTGCCATGATAACCCTCGAGAAGAAGTTTATTTCTAATATGGACAGCTTGTCCGTCCACCAACTCGATTGCGGTCAGCAAGAGAAGTTGGCCATTTGATTTCCTCCCTTTGGAATACATCAAATGACACAAGTTTGAAAAATCTTGACATTTTTTGTAAGATACATAATAATACCAAGATTTCAAAATATACTATTTTTACCATTTTTCTTTATTGTTTTGTGCAAATAGACATATGTGAGTCAATTTGAAACATCAGTGGGAGATTGGGAGAAAAAAAACTATAGTGGAAGATCCGCACCCAGCCCAAAACCTCAGTGACAAATTTGAGATTTTTTCCAATAAATAAATGGCCATGATAGAGTGGTGATATCGTGTAGCACAGCCCACGGAGTGCGAAACAGAAGTGGCGTACGATGAAATTGGGAAGACGGGGAAGCTAGCGGGCAGAACAGACGGCATGACATGTTGCCGTAAATCGGTGTCTGATAAAACAGGCACTTGACCTTACTAGGGGTGTAAAACGAATCGAGCTTTATCGAATAGTTCGAGCTCGAGCTTGTTTTTCTTATTCTCGAATCGAGCCTAACGAGCTTCGAGCCCGAATTCGAGCCAGATTTTAGATTCGAATCCTTAACGAATCGAGCTCGAACCCAAACACGTTCGGCTCGAACTCCTATCGAACTTAACGAGCTTGATATAATATAATTTATTTATTAAAACGTAACATATATTCTAAAATCCTAAAATCCCTACATTCCAAATCCCATTCCAAATTTCGGAGTCCCGAGACTCCCGAGTCCCGACTGCCCTCACACCCTATCCCTCACAGCCCACCCACCCTCAGTAGTCGCGACTCACGAGCGGCGAATCTCGCCTTGCGACTCACCGTTGCCTCAATCGTCGAATCAATTGCGATTATCGTCTGCAGAATCGCCATCGCCCGTGCGGCCCAGCTGTCGCTGCTCCACCGTCGATTCCTGCATCCGCCGTCATAGCTCGATCTGCTCACTGTCGCGCCGTCTGTTGTCGAGCCGTTGCGCCTGAGCCTTATCTCCATCGTCCGTCTGTCACGCCGGCGAGCCTTCCCTCCATCGTGCCGTCGAGCATTCTCTCCGTCGGGCCTCCCCTGTCTCAGTCGGTCGCAGACGCATTACCCCCAGCTGAGTTTCGGTATTGTTTTTTTTTCCTCACTTTATTTGTCCAATAGGAAAATGTTTCATTACTTGATTTTTCTGTCACTTTGTTGGATCATTCTATCTACGTATGCAGCTTTATATGAGTTTGGGTTTGTTTTTTCCACTTATTACCACTGTTGGTTGTTGATTATAGCAACTATGCACTATGCTGGCTTAGTTACTACCTTCGCATGATACTTCTCTGTATGAATGGGGAAAGACAATGATAATTACGACTCTTTTACAATTTCATCATATTATTCATCAGGAAGGGCATCTGTAAAACATTATCACTTCAGTTAGCATGAATTTACAATGTGAATAATTAATTTCAACAGTTAATTTGGTAACTGGAATAATTTCGTGTATTCTTGTTTTTTTTTTCATTTCACTGTCCTGTTAATGATAAGGTGCTTGGATTTGTTGATTGTCTAGAGTTTTAATTTTGTGCTTAGCTCATGCATATTCTAAGTGACTTGTTGTTGACACTAGCATTTTTTTTTAAGCAATGTCTTCCTCAACGAGTCAGTTTCCTTCTGTTGAAGAGTCAAACTCTATTCCAATGTCAGAAGATGATTTTATTCATACAAATATTGATAAAGATCAAGTTATGGTGGAGGAAGTGGGGGATATTCCTGAATTGGAAGAAGGAAAAGTTGGAACTGAAAATAAAGAACAAGAAGAGGGCGGTGAAGCTCCTAGTGGAGCACTTGAAAAAAAGAGTAGAGCTCCAAGATCTAAAATTTGGGCATCATTTACAAAAGCTACAGATGTGAAAGGAATAACATCTGTCAAATGCAATTACTGTAGTGCATCTTTCTCTTGGCAGAAGACTGGAACAACTTCCCATCTTGCTAGGCATATGAATAGTTGTCTTAAAATGAAGTTGCATCTAAAGAAACAACAACTCCTTAACTTTCAACCCAGTGATACATCTGTTAGTGCTAACCTTCCAGCCCTTGCACCGGCTATAGTAGACGGAAAATATGATCCCATGAAGATGAGGGAAGCCGTTTGTCATTGGGTGTTAATGCATGAACATCCTTTCTCAATTGTGGAGGAGGAAGGGTTTAATTTCATGATGAAAGTTGCCATCCCCCAATTTGAAAGAATTGCTCGTGCTACTTTAAAGACTGATTGCATGAAGGTATATGAGCATGAAAAGAAGAAAGTGAAGGTCATGTTAGGAAACATTTCAAAGATTAGCTTAACAACAGACTTGTGGAAATCAAAAAGTCAAAAAATTGGATATATGGTCATCACTGCTCATTTTGTCGACTCTGAATGGCGGTTGAATAAGTGGGTGTTGAACTTTGTTCATATTCCTCCTCCACATACGGGCGACGCTATTTCAGATGCTATTTACAAGTGTTTGAAAGAGTGGGGTATCGAAAACAAGGTTTATAGCATTTCAGTTGATAATGCTTCAGCAAATGATTCGGCCATCAACAATTTGAGGGAAATTTTTGAAGCGAATAGGAAGTTGCTGTGTGGAGGGAAATTGTTTCATGTACGGTGTTGTGCGCATATTTTGAATCTTATTGTCCAAGATGGGTTATCGGAGATTAAATTTGCAATTCAAGATGTAAGAGAATCTGTTTCTTTCATCAATCATAGTGAAGCTCGATTAAAGACATTCTGTGAAATTGTTCAGCAGTTGCAGTTGCCAGCTCGAAAGCTTGTTCTTGATTGCAAGACTCGTTGGAATTCAACATACGAGATGCTGGCTTGTGCTTACAAGTTCAAGGATGTATTTCCAATATTCCAAAGAAAGGAACCTCATTATATTTCATGCCCAATGAAAGAGGATTGGGACAAGGTTGAGGTTATTTTACAAATCCTCGAAGTGTTCTCTAATGTGACAAACATCATCTCTGGAAGTTACTATCCAACATCAAACCTATTTCTTTGTGAAGTCTATAAGGTGAAACAATTGCTGGATGCCCGGGCTAATGATGAGAATTCCTTTGTAAAGGGTATGGTTACCCAGATGAAGAAGAAGTTTGATAAATATTGGGGAGAGTGCAACTTGATAATTTCTATTGCTGCCATTTTGGACCCTAGAGTGAAAATGAGGGCTGTGGACTACTGTTTTCCTAAGATATACACCCAAACAGAGGCACAATCTAATATTGAAAAGGTGAAGACTGTTTTGCAAGAACTTTATAATGAGTATGCAGAAATGCATAAGGTGAATGATCAAGAAAGTGTAGCAGTTAGATCTTCTAAGTCTTCTGTGACCTTTGTTTCTTCGGGTTCAGGCTTTAGGGAACTTAAAGAGTATGTGAAGCAAGTGGAAACAGTGCAGCCCCAAAAAACTGATTTGGATATGTATTTTACAGATGGATGTCATATCTGTGCAGAAGGGTCAGATGATGCATTTAACGTGTTGGAGTGGTGGAAAGGAAATCAAACCAAATATCGTGTTTTGTCGAAGATGGCATGTGATATTTTGGCAATCCCAGTGACTACAGTTGCTTCTGAGGCTACATTTAGTGCGGGAAGTCGAGTGATTGATTCATATCGTGCATCGCTTTCAATTGAAACCGTTCAAGCATTACTTTGTGGAGAGGATTGGCTTAGAAACCTCCACGGTGTGAAGAAAAGGAACAAAGTAAGTATTTGAACTATTTTTTAAGTTATATAAAGCTAACTGATCTATAGTTAACTTGTTTTGAAATGTTTTAAACTCCTACAATTTTTTCAGGGAGTGAAGCAACCGGTGGTAATCAACCTACCAATCTAGGATATGGCAATATGTTTTCTAGGTATGTTTCTTGTGTGATTTATCATGAAATCATAACCTATATGCTTTCCTGTGTTACTTATAGTTACTTCTACTATGTTGAGCCCTGTGTAGTCCAAACGGAAAAACTGTTGTTTGTGTTCCTGTTCCATTTTCTGGTTTTGATGTGTAGTTAGTCTTTTGTTTTCTGATTTGTGATTTTCGGAGGATTTTTTGGGGTTGCGCTTTGTGGAGGATTCTCTGATTAAGCTTGAGTTGTTTATGTTGTGTCTTAATCTCTTGATCCGACAGAGTGGAAGATTGTTTTCTTCTGTTTTCAATAAAATTTGTTGCTTGGTGATCTAAAAAGAAATTGTTTACCCTTGTCTTGTAATATGCCAGGAAAATTAATTTCTAGTTTAAGATTTGCAGTCTACTTTAATGAGTTCCGATTCTGAGGGAGTGGTTCTTGGCATTGGAAAGTTGACCTGATGAGGGTTTTAATTGATTGGGAAGTTGAGGTCCCTAATGATTTATTTACCAACTGAAGTTAACACCAAGAGATGATGTTTTAGCTGAAGCTCTAGTTTGGAGTTATTGGGCGTTAAGGTGTGGTCAATTTGGTTATTTAGAAATGAGAAGGTTTTTCAAACTAGATCCTGTGACTCACATTTGGTGGTAGATTTAGTGAAGACAAGAATAGCTTTTGGTGCAGACCTAAACGGTCAGAATCCGATGCTTCTGTTTTGGTTTTTGACCCAACTGGCAAGCATGGATTTATTAGAAGCTACAAAAATGGTAGTGTTGTAGATTTATGTAGACGCACCATTCAGGGGCACAAAGGATTAGCTATCAGTTTGTGGTCTCTTGAGGAATGACTTGGGAAAGACTTCAGCAATATGTTCCAGTCTCTGTGTTAGGAAGCTAGTTTTGCAGAAGTTGCAGCTATCAGAAAAGCATTGGGTTTGGCAGGCCAGGTAGAGTGGTGCTGATGTTAAACAAAATTGATCACTTGCACAAATAGCTAAGCTGTTGTAATTTGTCGGTGTTATAAAACTTTCTATTTCACTGGCATTTGTTTCCCATGCTTTACTAGTGCTCACTCAGTGTATTGTTACAAAAAAAAATGATTATCTTTATGAGAATGATGGCAAGTTAGCAACTCAGAAACGAAAGCATTAACATGGTCCGCTTAAGAATTTTTTCTCCCAAATAAAATGCCTTGAAAACATCTTCTGTTGAGTCATCTTTCTTGAGAGAATTGTCAGCAGTAAAGTTACATCCTCGAAGAGCAATAGCAGTAAATGTTCACCCTTATATCTTGTAAATTGTGGTCAGGTCTGCCAAAATTATAAATATAATTGTCTATTGGGGGTATTTCATTAACAATCCACTATTTCTATTCCTGGCTATTACATTTTATTGATTTATATTTGGATGAGTGATGTTGTTGTTAGTAACTTAGTATCCTCATAATTTCCGAAGTTTAATAATGTTACTCATGGCTATGTTTATTTTTGTAGCTTGGAGTGAAACTACTGCCACCAAGAGAAGCAAAATTCTTAGGAAATGGTTCTTAGCAAATTTTGTGAGTTCACTCTAAGGCTTCAAGAATGGTTAATGGTGGTGATGCACATTTCATGATCTTTTGTTCTTGTTGTTTGTCTGGATGTAAAGTAGTGAACCTTTGAGACAAACTTTTATAATTTGTTATTCCTGAATATTTCATGAGCTCAGTTGTTTAAAGTATGTATAACTTATTTTGAACTCGAATGAATGTCCTTGGTTATGTGCTTGATGAGATGCACCTTGATCATGTAGGTTTTATGTTATTTTGTTAAGTGCAATTAGGTAATTCGAATCGAGCTTGTTAACGAGCTCAGCTATGCTTTTCGAGCTTGAACCGAGCTCCACTATTCGAGCTCATGAACCAAGTATATCGAGCCTCTCGAGCTAACGAATCGAGCTCGAGCCTACTACT
Organism: Aquilaria yunnanensis; assembly: GCA_039654915.1. NCBI lineage: Eukaryota > Viridiplantae > Streptophyta > Magnoliopsida > Malvales > Thymelaeaceae > Aquilaria > Aquilaria yunnanensis. The sequence continues at coordinate 25,370,096 of CM077598.1, read as the reverse complement.
AGCCGAGCTCGAACCTTGTTTCTAAAGCTCGTCGAGCTCGAGCTCGAGCTCGAGCCTACTCCAATATGAAACGAACCGAACTCGAGCCTGGCCTGTTCGAGCTCGGTTCGGCTCGTTTACACCCCTAGACCTTACTGTTGTTGATTTGGAAAAGTGGCATTTCATGTAAATAAACAGCTGGAAAGATGTCATTTTGCAACCACTCCACTCCTCCTCACGCGCCTCCTCTCAGCTCGTGCTTTGCACTTCCTAGCGAGCACCACGTTTTTGTTTATGTTTACCACAGTAACTTACTGTTCCATATTTTACCACGTTTTTGTTTATATTTACCACAGTAAATTACGGTTCCATATTGTAATATTATATGGAGTATTATTTTAATTTTAGTAATTTTTTTATTGAAAAGTTTTAATTTGTTAAAATCTTATATATTAAGCAGTGTAGAAAGAGGTAAAATCTACCGTTTATCCCAAAATGAGTATCTTAACATAATGTTGTCTTATTGAAGTTCTTTATCGCATATTAAGTATTCTAACTTAGTATTTTCTGATAATTTTATTGATAAATTAGATGAAAATAACTAATGTGGCATTGTTTAATATAAAAAAGATACAAAATAATAAATTTAATTCTTAAATTTTTTCAATCAATAATTTTAACGCATCTATTATTTGCGTCATCCTCTTCAAACACCCACCCTTCTCTAACCCTGTCACAAACCACACCGTCGCCATAGCAGCACCCCACCAAGATTCTGACGATCTCTCCGCTGATGAGCCCACCATCGGGCCTCCAAGCCTTCTATCCACCAACGAGCTTTTCATCACTGCCGTCCTTCTCATTCACCTTCCTAACTTTCCTCCCTTTTGATCTGGAGCTCTTCGCCTTCTTATTTCTCAGATTCTACGGCGTCCCCTCAACTCCATTTTGAGGCTGCTTGGAACGGGCCCTGTGCAACCCATGGATCTCCGATTGGACCTTCAACGTGACCATCACCGTTGAAAGAAGTAAGGATCCTTTTTCACAACCTATCGGACCATTGCGCCCCAGAAACCCAAATATGGGCGGTGGCGGCATCGTACATGATGAATCTGAGCATGGTGGCGGTGGTGGTGGCGACGGATCTGGGTGTGTCCTCCACGACTTCGATAGCCACCTTTACAGCTATGGGACCTATCCCTAACTCTACCACGATCACGTCAGCTCTATGCTACATTTCTCCGTCCGCTTCCTTCATGCCCAGCTACCAATTAAGCTGGGTAATCGCCAGGAAAGGCTAGATATTTTTCTACACCTTGCTTGATTTTACTCTTTAAAAAATTAAAGATAAAAGAAACCCATAATTTGGATATTTCTGTTGGGGTATGAGGGAAACAGGAAGTGTTTGTTATGAACTACATAATTAGGATTCATGTGGGTGCTAAAATGTGAGATTTATAAATTTTGAGGGTTAAAATGGTTGATTGAAAAAGTTTTCAAAGCCAAAATTATTATTTTACATTTATTTTAATATTAATAAATATCACATTAGTAAAATTCATCTATTTTAATGATGAAATGAATGAAAAATATGTGGCTTGGGATACACAATATATAAGTTAAAGCATTTCAACAGAACAATCTTAAGATATTGTAATCATGTGGACAAAAAAATAAGCTAAGAGATTCTCAATAGATTTTACCATTTATAAAGTAATTTTAAGATATTTTTGTTAAAATTTACGATGTTTATTCATTTTTAACTCATTCCACCTAAAAATTAATAAAAAAAATTCACAAAAAAATCGTAAAATTATTTTTGGCACTCTTTAACGTATAAAGTTTTAATAAATTAATAATTAGGTAAATAATCAATTTATACAAGAATAATGCATAAAACTATATTAAAATTAATTAGAAAAACTGGCATATGTCAACCTTTTAAGATCATTAATGTATCCGTCTCACCCTCATAAAGATAATCATATTACGTGGCAATCAAAATTTAAGTTCTAGCTTATGTTTAAGAATTTCTTCCATTCAAGTTGTTGATGAATTGAGAATAGGTAAACTAGATATATTTGTATTTTGTGTGCTGAGGTGTAGGTGTTCGAGTGACAGAGTAGCTTCTAATTGAGTTTGCACCTGCACACTCAAACTGCTCTCAATTTGCAGGGAAAGGTCATCCACGCTTTGGCATAATGGCATAATGCCTCCCCACTTTGAATTCCAAACTTTTCTATTCTCTATATCACACAACAAACCGTTGGTCCTTGTTTGTTCTTTAAATTCTGAAACAGTTGGTATGCCATTTTTTCTTAATTAGTATAATTGTACATCATTCCCTTATATAATTGTAACGATTCTTCTAGGTAGAAGAAAAAATGCAGAAAAAGGAGAAGGAAAAACGAAAAGAAAAGACGAAGACAATCAAGATCGAAGAGGCTTTTCGACAGGCGAAGCAGTAGGTGTTTTGGGGTGTAAAATTATTTGGGCAGATAGGAAAAAGAAAAAAGATCTAAGAACGCCTTTCTCCATGTAAAAAAAAAAAAAAAAAAAAGGAAAATGCAAAATTTCGTTGTCGAAAAGATCAGTCAAGTCTACTGAAAAGCTAGCTAGGTATAGTATAGAATGTTTATTTTCGCAGGGAGAAATGAAATTGGAGTGAAAGTGAGAGGCCTGGGTGGGTGAGAGTAGAGACTAGAGAGACAGAAAAGCAGGACATTCATTTGAGCAGATATATGTATCTCTAACGTCCCTCTCTATACTCCTTTTTCCATACACACTGACCTGGCTAGCTGCTACCCTTCCATACATTACTTATAATTATTACTTACCCACAAAAGGGAAACATTTTCTTCACTCCGATCCGATCCGTTGTTGTTTGCCGCGCGAAGCTGCAGCCCCGCCCCGCCCCGCCCCGATTACCTTTAAACCAATCTTCTTAATTCATATATATATTTATTGTTGCTTCTTAATTATAAACCATCAGCTGATCTCCTCTCCCACCAATAAGCACATGCATCAAAATTTAGGCACGATATATAAGATAACATGCATATGCAGGTTTTGTCATGTGGCCATAATTTATGACAAGCAGTGACATAAAATCAATTGATGAACCGAACTCCTACCGGAGCACCAGTTGGGGAATTAATTTGAATCATGTAATTAAGAAGTAGAGTGAATATATATACTGCAGAGTTCAAATCAAAGAAATTAATTACCTTGGCGGAAAATAACAAATTTGCCACCACTATCACACTATTTGCTCCTTTACAAATTTCATTTGTCATCAAACATTGCCATGGATCCTCTGAAAAGTAACAAACCAACCAAACAGCTAGAATATTTTGTTTGCTTGGCCCCCTGTATCCAGCAGCATATATATACACACACATGTCGCCGATAGAAATAACCACCACAGACTCAGAGGGATAAATAAATTAATGCATCTCAACATGGGACGAAGCTCCGGCCTTTCTTATATTGATCATGGCATATCTACTAGGAGGACAATTTAACACGTGCATGGAACCATTATATATTTCAACCTACGACTTAATTTCTCCTCGTGTATCCAACCTCGTTTGTCAATGATGATAGTTGCAGCTGCAAGCCTGCAAATTAAAAGGATAATATTAATAGAACACATATCATGTATGTTCATGGGAAACAAAAGCCTCAATTTCAATTTCCATCGATCTTGATAGATTCAAGATGAACTAATAAACCTAGCTACAATCATTTTGAAATTATTTGTGATGAACATAAACTCTGACAAGCTAGGCTTAATCTAAGCATGCACTTGAAAGATGCTCGCGGTCCAATTTTTTATATATGCAGGAAATTAATGTTCCACCACAAGTGATGAGCAAAAGCCCTTTGTTGGCCAAGGTAAATCAGTTGCTCCTCTCCTCCTACATTTTCCTCAATTAATCGTTCCACTAATTTAACAACCCTTAACTAATAAGACAACGTCGATGATACATTTGTACTTTAAAAAAAACAGTGGAGGCCAATATCTGTACTGCAACTGCAAGCCATTTTTTTTGGGTGACAAGTTTGCTCTGTTTAGGCTTCCTAATTTAAACTAATCCGAACCATTTGCAACTTTTGTTCACTAGACATAGTTCACTATACATCACCCAATTATTATTAGGAAAATGATTGCAATAAAAGAAGACTATGATTAGAGTTAGAGTTTGTGTCATTCATTTAGGAATTTTGAGATAAATTCTTCAAATCTATATAACGCTAATTACCCACGTCAACTTAGTAGTCTCATACTTTCCTTATGTTATTCAAGTCATCATATATGATCCCATCGGATGGTCCTTTCCTTGCCATTGAACCACACTCTGCGTCTTTCTCCATCGATTGCAACTTGAACTATATATATGCACTTTCTTTCTTATTCGTTAGGTAGATTCAAATCATTCCAACTGTTTTATTATTCATTTACCATAAAAAGAGTACATCTTGAATTCCTCATATAACGAGATTTCGCCAATGAAAAATGTTTTCCCAATAACAGGGGTGAATCCATGCTATACATATGGGATCCACGAACTCTCTTTTTAAACAAAGTGTTAATAAGAGATACATGATTTAATAATTGAATCCCCTTAAATTTCCTAATAGTTCATCATAATTTTTATAATATTTATTGAAATAAAATAAGGAGTATCTATTATTTTAAAAAATATTAAAATAAATGGGTCAGCCTTTTTTTTTTTTATGTATTAATAATTTTCTAATGAAAAAGTCTATACTAGCCCCTAAACTTTCATAAATTTTCCAACCCAGGCCTTAAACATTTTTTTTTTACTTTTTTTATGTTCAAATATATGAAAAAATTAATGAGCTAGTTGGATATAGAATAAAACTAAGGACTAATTAAGAGAAACATTTTTTTTATTTTACATTGTATACAATATGTACATCTCGTTTATCTTCTCTATAATTCATATATATTTTATAATTTTTATTATAGTTTCTCGTCCAATAACAAAAAAAAAAAATAAATGTTAAATTTGAGCATTTTTAAAATTTTATTTGAAAAAAAAGAAAATTTGTATATGAATTTAAATTTTATGTGATATATGGAAATCTATAAGTTTTGTTACTTAATCTTGAGTTTGATATTTACACATATTTACAGACCCCATTTTATAAAATTTATGGATTTGCCATTGCCCAATATCCACACTTTTCTCCAAAGACGTTCATTTGTGCTCAGATCAAATGGTCTATCTTAGGTTATCTCAGACGTGAGCCCTTATGGCCATGTTATGATGAACGTATTTCCTCTAAATCTCTTACATTTTCTTTTGTTACCTTGAACATTAGGGTTCGTTATAGTCACAGGACATGCTCGGAGTCCTATTTGATGCACCGTGGGAAGCCCATATAGCGTGGACTTACCGATTCCAAAGTTCGAACTTTGTCTATAAGATTTACTGGGTGCACAAAAAGAAATTCTTCCATGCAACAAGTGATTACCTATTTGAATCGATTTTTCCAATATATAAACCGCTGATTTAAATTCAGAATTCCATCATCTAGAGCATATAGTTCTCGTCTATCAACTTGATGGTGCAAACATTTTCATTTGCTAGTAATTAATCAAGACAATGATGTATGAAAATACATAACTACATCGAAATAACCAATAAAAACCCGCATGCATACCAATGAAAATGGTGTTTAACCAAATTTTGCAACGATGAAAGAGGAGAAATCAAATCCAGATAAGAAGTAAGAATTCGTGATTAACACTAATAATTGTCATTAGCGAGCAGCAACAGAAAAACAAAAAGAAAAGAAAATAAAATAAAAAAAGGGACACAGACGAAATTACTGGCACTGCACGTAGCTGGAAGCTTCAACTGAATAGTACGGAAAGAGAGCGGGACCCTTTCTCTGACACTTGACAACCTCCACTTAAATTCATCTTCTCTCTCTCTCAAAATAGAGCGATTGCGCGTGTCGTCACGCGCATCCCCCTTCCGCTGCTCGAACGAGCCCTAAAGAAAAGGCTAAAAGGGGGCGTGAGCTGTGGGACGAGTGCGGGACCCACCACCCATGTGCCCTCCCTCCTGTCTCCACCAGCTCCTGCCGCTCAATCATTAGCTCTCTCTGCTCCCTCCTCCCTAAACCCTTCACACTCCCCTTACCGTCCCTTCCCTCTTCCTCTTCAATTCCATTTTCTTCACCATCTCTACATTTCCCAGTTCACTTCTGCGTTCTGGGTTGTTGGAATTTGCGGCCCAGTAAGGACATTAGGCGGCTTTTACTTGAATTGTATAAAATTCTTTAAGGATTCGATGTCTAATTCAGAGGCTGCGACGAATGGTGCCTTGATTGACCCACAAAGGCAGCAGTCCGCTGGAAACGGTGCGCTCGTGGTCAAGAAGCCGCCGTCCAAGGATCGCCACAGCAAGGTCGATGGCCGCGGCCGGAGAATCCGCATGCCAATTATTTGCGCTGCTCGCGTCTTCCAGCTCACGCGAGAACTGGGTCACAAGTCCGACGGTCAGACTATCGAGTGGCTGCTGCGCCAAGCGGAGCCGTCTATAATAGCCGCCACCGGGACCGGGACAACTCCGGCCAGCTTCTCCACCCTCTCCGTCTCGGTTCGTGGCGGTGCGAATTCTTCTTCCTTGCCATCCACGACCTCGTCTTCGCCTTTGGATCATAAACCCCTCCTGGGACCCACCCCCTTCATACTGGGAAAGCGGGTCCGGCCGGAGGACGATGGTGCCGGTAAGGACGATGCCGTCGGAGTCACGGTGGGTCCTGGAGTCGGATCGTTAGTTGGGCCCACCGGGGCCCCCGCGGGTGGATTCTGGGCACTTCCCGCTAGACCAGATATTGGGCAGCTGTGGAGCTTTGCGCCCCCTCCACCATCGGAGATGGTAGTACAAACGGCAGCCACGGGGGCTCAGCATCAGCAGGCTGCGGCGTTTTTCGTACAGCAGCAGCAGGCAATGGGTGAGGCGTCGGCGGCGAGGGTTGGCAATTATCTGCCGGGTCATCTGAATTTGTTGGCTTCATTGTCAGGTGCTCCTGGGGGTTCGGGTAGGAGAGACAACGATCCTCGTTGAATCGGAGGGCGATAATCATAGCTGCGCCGCAGCTGTGGGTATATATAATTAATATATCGTAACATAAATATATATATAGATTCTATTTTGTTCGTCTTCCGTCGTTGTTCTGTGTGTCTTGGGGGTGTGAGCGAGGAATTTCTGGTGCATTCTAGGATTAGGAATTCGCAAGCTCTCTGGAATTCAAGTAAGAGTGAATTCGGTTAAGAATCAGGGTTTTTCTTAGCATTTTGTTTCATGATTAATTAGGGCTCTAGGGTTCAGATTGTTTAGGCTTTTAAGGGGTTTTGTTGACGGAGGAGTGCGTGAGAATTCACTTCTGAAGCTGCTCAATTGGGACTAGCTAGGTTTGTGGATTTCTGTGAGATTAGTAACCATTTGGTGGAGAGCTCGTGGGCAATCTATGCTACAGGAGTGAAATGCGTGTAAAATTTTGGTTTTGAGAACCCTATCAAGTCTCAGTGAAATGGATCATCTATATATGTCCTGTTAAATGTTGCTGAAGCCATCAGAGTGGGGTTTGCAACGGGTTTGAGGCAGCAAGTTTCCAACTTGGTTGTCTTGTGTGAATTGTTGCCGGTGCTTGTTTAGAGCTAGCATCACACTTCACGTTGCCGGTAAACCTGAATTACAGATTGGAATTCCAATCTGTCATATTTGCCGGTTGATTGTGAAGACACTGAAGCCGTGTTGGATTCCTGTCTGTCCTAACGGTGATTGTCAAGGGCAGCGTTTTGATTGCTGCCATCTGAATCAGTCGCACAGAATTGGTAATGTTCCCCGAGTAAGAAGCTTAGCTTGTGAGGTGTCTCAGTTGCGGGTTGTTTTCGGCTCCCCCAGGTTCAGTGTTTGTGTTCCAAAGATTGTGGGATTGACTGGTATTCTAGTGGCGAGACTGATGTGTGATGGATGAGAACACAGCTTCCTCTCTGTAAGACCTCTGTTTTGGAAGGAATTTGTAGTTGTATTCTTAGCCAATTTCTTAGATTTATCAGCGTGCAAATAACGTGTTCTTGTATGTAAGTGGATTGTTTTTGGGTGCTTTGTCGTGTGAATAAAAAAGACCCATTTCTTATTTCAGCTTCTCCACTCTCATCTGCTCCATGCATCCTATTTGCTTCATGGTATCATGTTAGGCTTAGAGAATGAACTCTTTGGGAGGGAATTGCGGTGCAATATAATGCAGACACAAGATCCGTCCATGATGTTTATCTGATATCATGTCTCGGTTCAGGCAGAAATATGAACTGTGGATGGTAGAATTAACCGGATTAGATAAAATGGTGTGATTATCCCATATTTTTCACAGCCTTGAGTTGAGGGAAGAGTTGTTAGGGTTTATAAGTTTGCCATAGGAAGAAACATGAGTGCATTAATGGACCAGTTCACTGCATTTGAATTGATGGGAGTAGGGAAAACAAGGCATTAACTGCAGATATGTACAGCTACCTAGCCTAACCTAGCCAAGCCTAGCTTGCAAGGCTTGGGTTTCTCTTTGAGTTGAATTCGGTGCCTACTGCCTAGTGAAAGCATATGCCTCGCTGGTTTTCCAAAAATTGATGGAGCTACCGTTTCCCCCGTGACCCGAATGTTTTATCTTCATCAATTTCATACCATATTCATGGCTATTCTCATTCTGAGGCACACAAATTAAATTACTGCTTGCCCCCTCTCTTTAGGTTCAGGTAGTTGGGAATGGTGCCTCATGCATCCTACAAACGCCTATTCTGGGTCAGAACTTAAAAAGCATGAATTTTTGCGACTGTAGACTTCAAGGAGTTTGCATGTCCGCCATTTTGCTGTTATAAAAACATTCAGGCCTTTTTCTTTCTTTCTGAATATTTCGATGCAATGCTATTAAGTGAAAACCGTGATTTGTGAGCATTTTTTTGTTCAGAAACGGAAATAGGAATTGGACAGTAGTGTGAGTTATGAGTGGGTGAGCTGGAGAAAATGGTTGCCCACAACACCCCGCAGCCACAAGAAGGTTTATGGGTCATGTTGAGAAGATAGGAGTGCCTGAGATTTGCAATGGGGCACCTAGGTTAGGGGCTAATGGGGTTGCGAAAGCGGTGATCAATTCAAAATATTTGTACTTTGGAAAGATACTAATCACGGGGTCAGGACCCAATAATTGATGGGGTCACCCCCTAGCGGGAGTTAAATTGCGTGTTGAAAAGTTGGTAGCCAGAATCCTACGGAGATGGGACCATCTAAATCAACTGTCTCTGTATCATATCATATGAGGCGGGAGGTAAGGTAAATTATCTTCTCTTCACCAAACTGAAACTTGGTCCACTTTATCTTTACTATTGGGCCTGGCCCATCTATACGCTTCACAATCACCAATAAACAATATCACCCTTAATGGGGATCTTAAACAGAATAAAGTACTTTTCTGTTTTTTCCACCCATATTAGTTGGTTAATTCATAAGGAAAATCGATTATTAAGTCTATTCGTTCTAATTTTTTACAACCCTATTAACGTGTTTTTGTAAGTTCTAACAAAGTGGATGTTAACGGGTCTATATTTTTTATAACTTATCTGGCCTTGAGTAAACCTATCTCAATAGCCAAGTGCCTGTATCGTTTCCTCATCCTTAACCTCACCGTAAGACACTTCTCTGTGTGCGTAATCGGCGTTAGAGCCGATGGCCTTCACCAATTTCACGAGTATGCCGCAACCCTTTCATCTGGAGATTCCTCCGAAGATCGGGCACCGATTTGATTAATAATAAGGTTTGGCTATGGCAAATTGTTAGTTTCCGTTCCTTCACAGTCGCCTGAGGATCACCAGTAACAAATCCGACGACTCCAAAATTAGCCCGAAAATACATCTTGAGGGTCGAAGCAACAAATCGAAAGCACTGAGACAGGAGCTGTGAGGGAGATGAGTGGCAGAGAAACTTTATTCCTTTGTTTTGGACAGAGATGTGGACGAATGAGTTAGGTAAAAAAAATGAGATAAAAAGCCAAATTGGATGCAATAAATCAAGTAAGGCGGATTCAGCCGTCTTTGGCCAAGGATTTTGCCTGAGACTATGAGTGGATCTGACTCCATTTTTCTTGATTCTTTTAGACGGATTCCAGTGAAGCGAGCAAATCGGAGTCTTGGTACGAGGACGGAATTGGCCAAGGACGGATCTCGCCAGTGCACCACGTGGTGGCACTTGGAGGCAGCGGGATAGGGAGGAGTTGGGTGCACAGAAAGATCCATTGATGCAACTTGTGGTTTCCGAATATCAATTGCTGTTGAAGGAGAAAAAAATTTGGTTCTGGCGATATGTAAACTGTAAATACAGGGAGGTTTTTGTCTAACTTCAAGCTCTTGATGAGTAACTTTCAACATGAACCCCAGCCATTAATGCAAATTAACGCATTAACGCACCTATAAATGCACAAAACAAATGGTTAACACAAATGAATATACTTCTGGTTACTGAAAAAAAACCACACAAATGCACAACTCTTTGCCCGGCATTCTAACTAAGGACAATTTTTTTTAAAAAAAATAAACACCGGCTTGAATGGCTCAGTACCCAGTTAATGGTCACAATTAAAACTGAATTTCAGTTTCCAAATTGCCCCCACGCAGGATCGAACTACGGACCTTCAGTTTACAAGACTGACGCTCTACCACTGAGCTATAGGGGCCTCTTGGTCTTGTTTGTTTTCCAAATTTCTATACTAGTCAGTACTAATGATTGAGGCTTTCCTTTGGGTTTAGGGGCCACTGACCAGCGAGCATCGAGTTGAGTTGTGGAAAACAATGGCTTCGTCAAGAGGAGGCACAGCGATGGAGCTGGAGAAGATGAGCCTGGAGCAACTGAAAGCAGTGAAGGAGAAGGCCGATCTCGAAGTCAATCTTTTGCAGGACAGCCTAAACAACATCCGCACAGCCACCGGCCGTCTTGAGATAGCCTCCTCCGCCCTTCATGACCTCTCGCTTCGCCCCCATGGCAAGAAGATGTTGGTTCCTCTCACCGCCTCTCTCTACGTTCCGGGCACCCTCGATGACGCCGACAAAGTGCTCGTTGACATCGGGACGGGCTACTTCGTCGAGGTCTCTTTCTTCCAATCTGATCACTCTAGCTAATTGTGTGTTATTTTATTTTATTTTATTTTAGTTTGGTTCGCTTTTTATTCGGTGAATTATTTGGGTTTTTTCCCCCATTGATTTTTTAGTGTTTTTTTTACCAGAAAACTATGGGAGAAGGGAAAGATTACTGCGAGCGTAAGATCAACCTCCTAAAGTCCAACTTTGATCAGCTTGTTGAGGTGTGGATTTTCTCTTTGGTTAAAGTTCCAAAGTTTGATTTAGAGTTATATAGACAGGATTACGGAGGTTACAGTTGGTCGCCTTTATGGCCAACTACTATGAGGAGGTCTTAGATGCTGTGGTTGCTTTCTTTATGCATGCGTATTTACCGTTCTTTATTCTGCAATTTCCATAGTCATGCTAGAGGGGTTGCTAAGTTCAAGCCTCGTTACTGTTTATTTTGTTTTGTCTTTAAAAACCTTAGTTCTGTTTCTCGCATCTGGTACTCTTGTCCTGTTTTGAATCTACACTTTTCTGCCATATGCTGTTAAGTTGCCCATCCTTTCCTATTAAAGAAATCAAAAGACAAAAAATTATCAATTAGTGCAGAATTGGGAACTGTAACCCGGATTCGAATTCATCTTGCATCTCCAATTTTGCTTCCAAAAAATGGCCAAACTGGAGCTATAGAGTTGGGACATGGGTTGTATAGCGGGGCTAAACCGAAGCAGCTGCATTGTCTGACCTACTTACAGTTTGGGAATAGGTCAAGGGTGTTGCTCTCGATGCCTCTAGTCATTGACTTTGCCTGATAGAACTTGTATGAGATCCAACTTTCGTGAGGAAAACTAGAGGGAAATAGCTACTAAATTTTTCAGTTATTCATTCACCATTACACTAAAGTTAAATGAACAATTTGCACATCAGCATCCCCATGAGCCTCCACCAGAGTTTTCTTTGACCTTGTCTAGGCTCACCATCTTACCAGTCTCAATATGCATATTTACATTGTAAACCTTCTCACAATATCAAGTTGATTGGCTGTTCACCAAGAATGGATACTACTAATCAGCTTCCTTGCACCTTACTAGTTTTCTAGTCCTTCAACTCGCAAGCATGCCATATTTGTGCATGCATTGGCAGCACATTCTCTTGCCAGTTGTCCACGGGATAACTTCCAAAAGGTTTGGGATTGAGCCCTTGGTATGCATTACAAAAAGCAAGCCTTTTTTTTTTTTTTTGAGCTTTTACCATTTGAAGTAGTTTTAGCAATGGCATATATAGTTTTTCTTTATTCTTCAGAGATATTGTGCTGGCCAAATCTGCTCCTAACTCTTTCAGTATGCTGTCCATAGCAATCATTGTTTCTCATTAATCTCTCGATTGGCCTCCTCCCCTCTTTGGATGAAGACTTGTTATACACCATGTTGTCATATTTGAATGCAATTAGTAATGACTGTTCCATTTTATGTTTAGCAACATTGGCACAATCATAGGATCTTATGGGCAACTACCAATTTAGAGCCCTGTTATTCAAAGTTTTGCTGCTGTAGCATGTTTACTTGCAGTGTCCTACCTTTTCATCAGTAGAGTAATGCAATTCCGAATGCAGGTGGCGACTAAAAAGAAAAGTGTGGCAGATGAAGCTGGGGTACTTTTACAGGCAAAATTGAAGCAGCTAGCTCCTTCAAGTTAGGATTAGTTAGTTTAAGGACCAATCAAGATAATTTGTTGTGAGTAGAGTGATGTAAACTATTTCTTATCTGGGCGTTTCTTTCGGGTGTCTGGAAGTGAAAACTAACAGTGTATTATTGCATTTCATTTTCGGGATTGAGAGGGCTTTGATTACAGTGATTAGTCAAGAGTGGGAGGAGCTCCATATTCTTTTTTGATAAGATGGCTTTTGCAGATGCTCTCTTGTTTCTAGTCTTCTATATAAAAATAGAATACAGTCAGGTGAGTCGCGGGGGTTCGCCATGCACCACCTGTCATTGCTTCTCCCGTCGTAAGGACGCTGTTTGATGCTGTTATTGGTCGGTTTTCTGGCAGTGTCATTTTGTTGGATTAAATGGTTCATGTGTTGTTGCTGTGATTATTTGCATGGTTTTACAGGAGGGAATGTACTGTTTCTTTCTGTGACATATATAATCTGAGTTACTAGAGGTGGTCATCATCAGTATATGCAAATTGGAGTGGTTTTTGGCCGAGCTGATTTGTTATCTATAGCATGTTAGTGCAATTATGATGGTGAAGTGTTGCCTGTTCACAATTCTATGGCAGTTGTGGCAAAATCATGCTTAAAACCAGCGGCTGTAAAGGCAGTTTCCTTGAGTGTATATAAGAGGTCGTTGTTCGAGTCTTTTGCTCTCTCCTTGCCCCTTCAACTTCAAGTCGCTTCTGAAATATTTACCGTTGCTTTTATGCTTATTGTGCTATTTTATTTTATTTTTGCGAAACCTACTCCTGGAATTACATTGTGGTTTATTCCACTTCTCCTCCCTGTTGTGTTTAATTATTTGTTTTCCCTTTAAGAAATTGCGTATTTCCCCTAACGTCAATTTAATTTTTTTTTTATTTTCATACTTTTTTCATCTTAAAATTTGATTATATTGATTTTCAATGTTAAAATCAGGTTTTCCAATGGAAAATGAATGTATGGATCTGGATTGTTTATCATCGAAAACCATATTCGCTGAGTTGTGTCCCCAAATCAGATTGCCCCATCCATGTTATAGTGTAAAACCTTCTGTTGATGATTACTTTTGTTCCTCTCTTCATATTAGTCTCATTCCTCTTCATTGATACTAGTTACCGCTTATTATTACTGGGTATTTAAAAGTGGACACAGAGCAAGAAACACCCTCCATTTCAAAGTGCGAAGAGTAAGAAACTACAGTTTCTTCCTCAATGCACTAGAAATTAGTAAGCCACTATATGTACCCTTATCATTGTAGGAAAATAATTCAAATCATCCCATGCTCTTCTACAAAACAACAGCTCAGTCGCTCACATACAAAAACTTCTCAACACAGACTGTAAACTTTTTAACTTTTTTGTTGCTCGAGTTTCACTTGTTCTTCTTCTTAACGATATAATTAATGCATCGTTACTTATTCTAATTATGTAATTATTAATCTGTTGCTCCAAACAGAAACTTCCTGCTGCACCAGCTAAATGAGCGAACATAACAAGAAGACAACGGCGGATGAAAGAGTGAAATATGTACATGTTAAAATCACGTACATCAATTCTGATTACTTCACCTTTGTGTTATCCATCCCTACGTGCAAGGTGTCTGTATGTATTAGAACACTGTTGTGTAATATATGCTACAATAAAACAGAGATGCCACACCTCGCGCAGCAAAGAGCGCTCGCGTTCTAGTTTATTGCTAATTGTTCTTCCCTTTTTTTTTTTCTAACGCCCAATGTAGATCAAACTTCGTTCCCTAGGATGGTTTCCAGATTTTTTTGTCTCCTACGATTGGAGGAATGCGGGCATTTGTTGCAATTGGTTGTCTCCTAGGAATTATGGCTGATTCAGCTACTTGATTCTTTGCAACTACAAGCACTGTTATTTTCATTCCTGAACAATTTCATAGTATCATCTTTTGTCGTGGTTTTGTTTTGGTGATGAGTTTCAGCTTTGGGATAATACCATTTTTCTGTTATTCCTAGACTTGTCATATCTCAATCAATCAATTGAGTCAACTAGTTCGAGTCGTCTGCTAGTGCTAGTAACCTCATCCCATAGCCCTAAGAAGCCAAGATCTTTTTATTTGGATTATATGGTTCGTCCGATGATTTACTGAGATTGATGGGACTCCCGAGTTATATGTCCTATTGCATAAGTATAATGGCGAACCGTCTAATCTAATCTTAAGACCAGCAGACATGTCTGGCCTTAAGCCTGGTGCTGAGAAGACTGATATTTTTTGGAGGTATGAGCATTGCTGACAAAGAATCATTGCTCAACAAGATGGGTTTCCAGCCCCTTCCAAGTATTTGGGTGCTCCAACTCAGCTCAAGAATAGATATTTTGCGTCATTGGTGGATAAAAACCAACAGGCTAGATACTTATGCGGGGAGGGCCCAATTAATACAAGGGGTTAAGACTTATGGGGCTACTTCATTTGTTCTTCCTACTGGCATTCTTAATCAAATTGAAGCTAAATTGCAGCGCCTTTTTGTGGAGTGGGAAGAAGGATAATAGTAGAAAAAGAGTTTCTGTTGGCTGGAAAAATCTAGTGACACCAGAAAATGAAGGAGATTTAGGTCTGGTGCAGTTGAAAAGGTGGAATTATTCTCTTATTCTGAAGCTTACGCTGGGCAATCCAGAAAATGAAGGAATGCGTGAGGGTTCAGTAATATTCTTGAATGGTTGGGGATTCGGAGGAGATGTCTACCTCTTCAGCGAGAAAGATTGCCAAGTAGGGTTAAAAGGGTTGCATCCTGTGCTACGATTCATCATCCTTGGAAGGAACGCAACATATTATGCTTCATAAATGACATGAGGCAGTAGGCAGGACAAGGTGGTTGATCAAATTGATTGTGATCATAATATAATTAAACACTTTGTTACACATCAATCCTGTGTTTCTTTGAATTCTTTTCTAGCTCCAGCATTGCGTCAGTTAAGTCGCTGTTAGTCTATTAATATCAAGATCAGTAATTAATGTGTTTACCTAGACACATTAATTATTTTATGGATAACATTTACCGGAATTGAGCATAAATTTGAAAAAAGAAAGTAAATTCTCTATTACATAAAAATAACAAATTGAAAGTACAAAATAACAATTATGCTAATCTCTCAATAAAATGCTTTTCATTTACATCCCCCAGAGTTCAAATCAAAATGTATTTACTGGTCCAAACTCATTTCACATGGTTTAACTCATATTGTTACTTTTAGTTGCTCATTTGCTTCTACTATTTTTTCCCGCATAAAAAAAAAAAGCCGGAACAAAACGGTACAACTGGTTTAGGGACTAGGGTTTTAGTCGCCTCTTTTCCCGCCCAACGTCGTCCCACTCGCTAGCTTCTCGCCGGGAAACTAAAGAGCACCTGCCATGTGGTTCTTGTGTGTGTTTTATCATAGATTGCTAGATTACAGGAAGCCGGAAGTTGAATCTCTGGCTGAACTTTTTGGAACTTTCGGAGACGGTCGCATTTCTAGTGGACGGACTCTCGAGTGGCGGCTGCCCATGGACCACCACCCCGATTCACCCTTCCACTTCGTAAATCTACCTTCCGAGGATATCGCCCGGAACATCGCTGATCGGAGTACGGATCATCCTCTCTTTTCCTCAGCTCGGAATTTGCTTGTGCTGGTTTTGGTGTAATTATGAGTAGCAAATGTTTTTATGGGTTTTATTTTTTCGTGATTTCTCTTGTTTCTTTTTCATATCATCAGTTTGAAGTGCACTATTGCTTTACGTTTAATCGGGACGTGATATTTCGGTTAAAGTTCTTTCATCGATTTGGGCTGGTACCTGGTGGCTTGGATCACAGTAGCTTAGGCAGGCTCTTCATCGAGAAACCTGTTTGGTTTATCTGAAAGCTAGCAAGTACCAGCGTTTCTCTACGAAAATTTCTTTTTATAAAACCCAATTAGCTAACTTAAATGCTGCAGGTAATAAGTTTGCGCCGTTTTGTGTTTCTGGATGCTTTAGAGGAGTATTGTTTCCTATGTGACGCTACAGGTATCCTTGTCAAGGGAATCTATGAACTCTGGGGAGAGGGAAGTACCTATGAGGAGCTGGAAGATTCTGTGAAAAACTATCCAGATGAACGAAAGTTGCCATATTTGACTGCTGAGAGCACATTTAGGGTCACCGTTGATAGCTTTGGGAAGGCTCTCAGCTTGCAGGAACAAAATGAGTTAATTAAAGGGCTTACGTACATTCCCTTTAAGGTATGGTACTTGAAATGGAATCTACTAGCTTGAACTTGAAGAGTACATGTTTGCTCTACTGATATTGAATATCACTGAATCATGAAATATTGAACTATAACAGGCTGGCTGTCCTAAATTATCAAATATGATTACGAACTCTATGCCCCTTTCAAGATCAATTTTTCCATAGTAACTTCACTGGTTAAAATGTTGCAATTATGAGGCATCTTTATATGGTAATGGGCTAATGATATAGATTCAAGGGGAAGTATTCATCGGCAGTAAGCCTAGGAATAGAGCAAGTTCATCTACCTCATATTTTTGAGTTGATATTATTCTTTCATCTTTGTTGAACAATTAGAAGCTCCCTGTGGTTGATTGATGGCAATAAAGTTCACCTAATTTTTGTGGTGGTCATCAGGTGAGTTGTGAACGAGGGTTCAATTAAACTATGATACTTGTCCAGTTTGCTTGTTCAGTTTGATAAGTGTGGACGAATTTTCTTGAGCATCAAGTTATTCAGTTCGCTTAATCTTCTGCTACTTAATTGTTGAAACTGAGAAGCCAGTAGGATCTTAGGTGGTGTTTGTTTATGCTGATGTTGGTGCAAATGGATATATTGCAGGGTCGAGTTAAGCTGAAAAATCCAGATCACAAGTTCTGGCTCATGGAAACTGATGATAGTGCAGGTAATAATGGGCTTCCACCAATTTCAAGGAGGAGAATCTTTTTCGGTAGGGAGATTGGTGGTGCAGATAGAAAGCTTATACCAACTTATGAATTGAAAAGCCGCAAATATCTCGGCCCAACAGCAATGGATGCAGAAATGGCATTTCTGATGGCCAATCAAGCTCTCGCTGCACCTGGAAAATTTGTCTATGATCCTTTTGTAGGCACTGGTAGCATTCTTGTTTCTGCTGCTCACTTTGGAGCAATGACAATGGTTTGTTCTTTTTTCTCTTTCTTGTTTGACCTGAATAGTCATCATCAAGTGGTACAATTTGTGGCGATAATGATGGTGTTGAAACCTTATCTCATCTCTGCCCCCAACTTGGTTGGGATCAGGAGGTTGATGATGTATGCAAATGAGGTGCTGAAGATCACTTCCATTTTCATTTGTTAAAACAATTTAGGGTGCAGATATAGACATCAGGGTGGTGCGAGATGGACGTGGCCCTGATTGTAATGTTTGGAGCAACTTCAAGCAAGTACGTGTGCACTGATTACAAACTTCTCTTTGTAGATTGAACCTTGCTTATTAGGCTTGGGAAAAATGATTAAGAGTTTGATTAATATCTCCACTTTATGCGAAATACTTATTCCCATCTTTATGTCTTGCTTCTCCTTATGCAGTATGGGCTCCCAATGCCAATTGCTTTGCTAAGGTCAGATAACAACCTTCCTCCTTGGCGCCCTGGACTGAAAGAGGTATAGTTTCATTAGTAATGATAATTGGGTCATTTGTTTTCTTTATTTTTGTCAATTCAATTCCTTATTTCAATTAAGGATCTTTTCATTTAACTTTCTCATCTGATGCATTTCTAGTATCGACATGCCTTTTGCTTATTGTTTGATCAAACAAAAGGCATTTCCATTTGCATTTACTTTCAAATGTAGTGGTTTGTGGAAAATTAATTTTCTGATTATCTCAACCTTGTTGTGATTGAGACTTTAAGGTTAAAAACATACAGCTTAAAGCTTCAAATTAAAAGCAAGGAAATTGTTATGTTGAAGGGCAAAAAAAATTTCCGTGGGTCAAAAAGTTGCTTTTGCTTTATATAGATGTATCTATACAAGTTAAGATTACTGTGTTATGTATATAATTCCTTCTTTCAATTTTCTTTAGGTGTTTGATGCAATCATATGTGATCCCCCTTATGGAGTTCGCGCTGGAGGACGAAAATCTGGTGGAAGAAAATTGTTAAAAGGTGTTGTCGGTCCTTACACTGTTCCTGATGACAAAAGGGTAGATCATATACCATCAACAGCACCTTATAGCTTAGTTGAGTGTGTGCACGATTTGCTTGACCTTGCTGCGAAGATGCTTGTATTAGGTGGCAGGCTTGTCTTCTTTTACCCTGTGCTGAGAGAAGATGATTCTGTTGAAGACCGCTTTCCCAAGCATTCATGTTTCAAGTTAATTGCTAGTTCAGAACAGATACTTAGCTCACGTTACAGCCGTGTTTTACTCACTATGGTGAAGATGTCCTCGTATACAGAGGAACTTGCCGAAGCAGCTAGAATAAAGCATTTGGAGTTCAAGGCAAACCATCTGAAGTGGTTGGAAGAAGGCAATCTCCACTCTTCTGTTTTCAGTCCAGCTGATACAGCATTTGGAGATCCAAAACTTCAAAAAGAGTCCAAGCCAAAGTACAGAGGGAAATACGTGTAGCCCTTTCGCGTAATAAGAATAGGATCATAAAAGGAATAGGATCAGGTCACTATGTTGTTTAATGACAATTCAGCTGTACAATGAACTAGGCGTATAGCTGTTGTTTATTGACAATTCTGCTTGGAGATTAGCCTTTAGAAGGTTATCTTTCTTTCGGACCAGATCCTGCGAGAAGATAATACTATATAATTGAGTGACGGAGGTGAGTGAAAAAGATAAAAAGAAGTTTGGGCTAATGGGCATTTTGGGCTTTCAGAATGATCTCATTGAGATTTTTATTGTTCCATAATAAGTCTGGGAGGGATGATCTGAGTGAATTTATTCCAACGGGTTGACTCTGCATCATGCCAGCATCTTAAAATTACGCAAGACAGTGCTAAAGTGAGGCTAGTACGAGTGGTGGTTCGATGTGAAGCAGGTTCGGGCTATGACTCTAGCACTTAAGATAAGCATGGAGATGTTTGTTTCTTGAAAGCTAATTAGGATAGAAGAGGATTGAAGGGAACGCAAAATCCTAGTGCTAAGTCATTTTCCTGACACCAAATTAATGGGGACTTTTGTGGGTTGAGAGGCATGGCAATGGCATGTCCATAATATTCCTCAGGCAGGGTCTCTAATAATTGAGTTGGTTTTGGGTCTACCGCTCCGCTTTTACTTTTTTAGTTTCACTCCCCTTTTCGCCCCATGGATGGCAACCCAAACACATGGGGCGCTGTTGTTGCTTCCATATTTCATTTCAATAGATCTCCCCAACCACACACCCACCAGCTTTATTGAAAATCTTACATGATTCACCAAAACTTTTAGTTGGCATTTTTAATTAACTAACTGATAATTAAACATTTCTTTAGGAATGGATGAAATTGGAAAAATCTATACTTCTGTTCACAAGAGGTTTGATAATTTATTAATTATTATTATTATTATAATCATGATATAAGTGTAGAGTTTCAGTAAGTACAGATAATAGAGATAATGCCCTAAAGGCAATCAAATCAGTATTTAAATGACATTATTTGGGACAGGGGAAGGAGGTAGGGATTGAGCCTTGGCCAAAGCCAGAGTTGGTGTCCCCTTGGGACATTTTTAAATTCTCTTACAAATCCATGTGTTTACCTATGATCAATACGACAATTGATATAGTTCAGCGCAATATAGACATTTTTGCATGAGTTTACTTGTGTTCTTTCAATAAAAGGACTTGAAACTTGCACCTAGAAGCTACTTCTTTGAAGATCAAAGATTACTTCAATAAAGTAAAATCCCAAAGTCCTTCATTAAATTGAAATGAGATATTTAGGAATTCAATTAGTTTGTGTATAAATTATTTTTCTAAAATGTGATACAACTAATTGATCTAAAAATATGTTAATTCTGTCCTACCTAAATCTCAACATTCTTTTCTATGTACAGCTAAAATTCATACAAAGTCATATGGAGGTGCAAGCATGATGCTAGAAAACAACAAATTGGCACTTGCTATTCTTATGTTTTGAACCCAAATGTGTACATTGATTGGCAAATCTCCCATTATTACTATTCCTCTATTAACCAGGCATGTGTCATCACATTTTCTATGATTAAGTCGGTCAACATGAGTTTTTTCTTTCATTGTTTTTGGTGTCTTAACCATGTTGTTGTATCCAAAATATAGAGCCAAGTCAGTGGACTTTAAGGGGAGCAAAAGTAGCTTCCTTAATGTGATCAGGTCCGGTCAACTTACAGGTCTCAAGTCACCCAATGAGATGCATACCAATTCTACCCTAAGTTCCTCGCTTTTACGTGTCAGGGCGTCATGCAGCTCAAACTCTCGCAGCGTCACCTTACAACCAGACCAACCCCATTTGCAGAGCCACCCTCATTGCCAGCCTCTACCTCATTTCCCTCCCACCCCATGCTACCCGTGGCATGAGATACCACTCCCACAGCCTTCTCTGCCTCCCATCCATTTCAGTCTTTGCAAAGCCCATCCATAATCACAAATACTATCAATACATAACTTGTAAGTATAAAGTAGATGAAATTTATATGGTTCATCCTACAAAAAGAAAATCACGCATAATTCGAGCCGATAGGATGTTTAGGGAGTAATTCACAAATCCTTATCATCCTAAACTTGGGGATAAAAGTAGTGTTCTTATCAATCCATAAGCTATTCTCTTGTAGAAAAAGAATGGTTTTAATTAGTCACGGTTGTGATCCGTGTGGAAAAGATCAAAGGCCAGTGTACTGGTACTGGTACATAAATAATAACTAGTAGTAAGTTCCCATCAGACTGAGGGCTAATCAGTAACATGGCAACGCTTAATTAGGCCTTTGTGAGGCAAATTATGGATGATGCCTTGCTTTTGGATACTCTCAGTTTAATTAAGTTGGATTTCTTTTAAGGGGCGGGACCGCATTAATTTGAGTACTTTAGGGAGTTGAGTTGGAAGGAACCAGCATGTGATATATTATATTGTTGGATAATTACAAGCCCCCTAACTAATTAATCTCCACTTCACTTTCGCTTTTGGACAATAGGCCTTTCGCTGAACTGACGAGACGGCGGGGACGGGAGAGAGAGGTCGACGGAAGGAACAATTGACGCGAAAGAACAACCATTTTGCAATTTGTATGCTGGACTAGTTTATTACTGATTTTTTTTTCTTTTAGTAGATGGCGGACGGTATAGTATTGTTGTTGCATCTACGCCTGTATCGATGGAGTTAGAAAAGACAATATGATAATTGTTATATTAGAGTGCGCGAGCTGCTGGTGAGTTTTTGTTCTCGGGGTGGGTGAGCTAATTGTGTTATGTTTAACCCAAGTTGAAGGGTTATTAGTTTCACCTTGAACTTGAAGTGTTGGTTGAACCCAAAAAAAAAAAAAAAAAAAAACAGAAAAGAAAATAATACAAGCCAAGACCTAAGAGGGAAATTTTATATTGTATAGGAATTATTTGTTGTTTGAGCAATTTCTACATCTAATCCATTCTACAAATAAGCTGCATTACAAACTCTATATCCAGCACGATTAATTATTTGTCATCCTCACACCAATATCATAATAAAATGTACACTAGCTGTAGTTCTAAGATATTAGACATATACAGTAGCCCCTATTGAAAAAAAGGTATATGTAGATGGACTTCCTAAATTCTAACTAATACCTATTTAGATTATCTTCTTAGATTAATTTTGGTTCAAACTAAAGTTGTGACCCGTTCTAGACATTTTCACTTGGTGTAGTGTTGCATAGATGTCCTTAATTTACAACTTATTTTTCTGACTTGCTGTACATCATATATGATGGTGAGATAAATATCAAATACTTTATCTGTTTTATAAAGGTTAGTCCTTTTATATTTTTTTGACTAAAATTTGATTTAAATATATTCACATTAATTTGTATTATAACAATTTTTTAAAAAATATATTTATAAACTAGAGTTTTTAATTTACTATTTTAATATAAAAAACTTATATTTGTATAATTTTTTTAAAAAATTATATATAAATAATAAAAAGAACAAGTTTTACGAAATGAAGGTAGTATGTATGTATTATTATTACTATAGGCCTCGCCAACTATAGTCAAAATCCTTATGACCCAATCACAAGGTAAGAAAACTTCCATTTTGTCTATTTCATTTGTGAATAATGCGTACATATAAACAAAAGAAAGAGTCAAGGTGGGTTAGCTTATTGTACAATCTTTCGTCATTGCAGCCATGGAAGGTGTAACACACAGCTGTTCATGAGAGTCCTAGTTCCAAATCGTTGGGAGCATTAGAACCATTGTTACAACCCCATTCAGAAAAGTTGATACCGGTAAAAGTCCATCAACTATCATTCTATACTAGATGATCTAATTATTATTGGACAGATGTAGCGATACCTATAAAATTTATCTATAAGGTTAGAAAACTTTTAGTTTGAAATAAATTCATGTTGACAAAATATTATGTTGTCTATTGTTGTGGAAACTTTTTCCGAATGTAGAAAAACTTAAAACGCATATTTTCTAATTATAACATGAGCTTTTTAAATTTTTAAAAATAATAGTAGGATTTTTCTTAAACAAGTTAAAATATATAGGAAAAAGGAGGGAGGATCCATGGATAGATTGGTGGGACAGAAAGGGGTGTGAACACCTGATTCTAATCTTTGGCGTGTCGACAAGAGATAGCGGACAGAATTAGTGGCACCTCACCTCACCTTCACGCCCTGGACTAGACTGGATATAAATATATAGTATCCTTGCCCTTGCGTTGCCGCCCTTTACGAAAAGGTCTTAGTCCTTACCCTTGGCGCGCCGGAATCACCTGTTCTCCCCCCCACCCACGCCTTTGACTTCCTCCGCCCATCCAACGCTCAGATTTGCAATTAGAACATTCTTCTTTGACTTCTCTCCTCCCGGTCTGGGTGGGTCTTAACTCTTAATTACCTGCTCCGTCTCCGTGTCGTGTTGTTGGAGTTTCCAGTTTCTGTCAGACAGGTTGCTCACCTCCACCCTTCTTGCAACTTACCCTTTGTATCATTTCAACACCAACAACCGTATTGACGAAATTGACCTCGCTCTTGTATTGCTTTTGCTTGTCCCCATCCAATCCATGTCCTCTCTTCTTCTTTTCGGATTTCCCTAAAAATGAATAAACCAGGCTGAGGCTACACTAAAATTAAATGAGCAGCCGCCCCGGCCATCACCTAAAAATCTTCCCTAATTGTAATTGATATCCTCCACCCCATATATGTACCTTTGTGCCTGTTTCCGTTGAAAGCCATAGAATTAATTCACACGTTCTTGGAGCAATTAGTCAATTGAAGAGGTAATATTCACTCAAATCTCCGCCAATAAAATTTTTTCACTTTCTTTGTCAAAAAGCAATTGCAATAAAATTTCCATTAATTCTAATTATCATGCCGCCTGCTATTACCCCATCACAACGATGATGTTGTTCATGTATCATGGTTGATTAGTCATACCATAGGATAATCACCTATTTGTAGTGTAGGTTTGATTCACATAATAATCCCTATATAAACTCATTAAAATCTGTTCACAAATTAGCAATTTTTTTTTTTACTATTTTCTAGTGTTAAGCTCTGAGTAGGCAGTTTGTATCGTCATTTCTTACTAAAATTAGATCATGCGATTAAATAGTCAAGTACACTAAAATCGTTTATTATCCGAAAATAAATTTTGATATTTCGTGCACCCAATGATCAATGTGGTATAGGATTAGGAGACCTCAACTGAATGTACATATGAAATAAATATTGGCCGTGATTATTAGAATCAAATGTGCAGATAAAATAAATCTTGGCCGTAATTATTAGAATCATGGGATTAAATTATAGTAAACAGAAGAAAAATAAAACATAATTGTTCAAAGATTGACCTATGGTTCCGAAGCTCCTTAATCCAATTGGTACAGTTGTGCAGCTGGCAGAATACAATTTTCATGTAGTTGAAATTGCTTATAAGGAATTACTTTAGAATTAAGAGGCCAGATATTCCATAAAAAAACAGTGTTAGATATTATGAACAAATTTTAAATCGTACTCATGAATTTTAGGTTAATTATAAGTTAACTTATAGTTACAAAACCTACAGATTTAATTAAATTAATTTTTTTGCGACATATCAGCAAAAAAGAAAAAAAGTTTTATAACAATGTAAGTAGATCTTTACTTAAAAAAAAAAAACCATTGTTTCTCCTGTGTCTTCAGGTTTCGATTCCTAAATTTGCAAAACTAATGATTATTATATTACCCACAATATAAAGGAAAGCAATAAATTGGTTTAATGGCAGTTTTATATTTTGAATTTTAAAAGATTTTGAAGAGTGTTAAGTGTATGATTTTAAAATGTTGAGGAAATTGCTAGAATAAAAGCAATTACTTCTAGAATGAAGAGCACAATAGTTTATCTGTTACTACAACAAATTCAGAGCTGAGAATGAGTAATTTCAGATTTGCAGCCTAATACAATGTTTAGATTTGTTAAACTAATTACGAGATTGTAATCGTTTTCAAATTAGAGGAAGAATAGGGGTATATTGGTAAATATAATGACCTTTCAAAACCTTGCAGACTTTCATTTAAATCCGGAGGGTAACCACCACAGCACTGCAGGTAAGTTGGAAGCCTCGAAAAAAATTCAAATCCCTCCCAAGGTTAAAGTGAAAAAGAAGAAAAATCATTAAAAACAAAAGAAATTTCTTTTCTTCTTTATTCTGTGAAGCAGATAAAAAGAGCAGAAGAGAAGGGAGGGGGAAAAAAGAAAGGAAAAAACCTGCATCTTGCTCCACAGCTACATGCCCTGAATTTTCTATTCGATTTTCTTTTTCTGTTTCTCAGAAACCGAACACTCTCAGCAGTTAGCATTCCCCGAAGGTACGTCCACTTTTGCTTTTTCGGCGTACTTAAAAGGGAAAACAGCTTTGCTTTTGTCAGCATTTCTTCTTCGTCTTTGCAATTGTTTATTTTTGTGAGCTTCTGGCATTTCTAGGTTTTCTGAGTTCGATCGAAGAAGTTTCACAGAGTGGCTGAGAATTTTTGAGCAAGTGTTTCTGATTTGCTCTCAGGTATGTGTAGATGATTCATTTGCTTCAAACCTCTGTTAGTTTGGAAGCTCCGAAGGTTGGATTCAGCGATTGGAATCCTTCAGGTTTGATAGGCTATAATATGTTTTAGTTTCGCAAAAGGAGTAGGTGAAATGGCCGAAGAAAGATAAAAAAAAGTCTGAGTTTGAGGTGTTATTTACCGATCCCTGGAAGTCTTGATTTCATTGTATTTATGAATTTGTGTAGTAATTCGGATCGTCTCTTCTCCAAGATGTAACAGTGTTGTTCATGAAGTTTGGCAATTATAAGAGTTTGAAGGCTTTTCTTGTTGCCACCTGATTGGGCTCTTTATAATACTGTATCAGTCTCTTGGCCTACATTCTCTTCTTTACTTTAGGAACCCACCCATTTTCTTGGGTAAGACTTGTATAAAGCTAGGATATTTGAAAACTATATAATCTATGTTCTCTTTTAAGAGCGACTGAGGATGAAGCAGCACTTGGTAACTAGTAATCTTGAACTTGGGTCCCCACAATTTGAGTTATTGGAACCAGTCATCTTGTGGCCCGTGGGGTTTGTGATAAAGATTGATAGGACTTCTGGTGAACAATTGAAAAAGTTTCACTTTTTAAATTTTCAACCTTTATCTAATAATGCTCTTCAAATTCAATAATCAGGGTTGTGGAACAGGTAGGAGAAGATGTTGCAGAGAACCCTGGTTCCGCCTCCCCTTCAGTCAATCAAATCATTGCCTGCTGATTGTAGGCTGATGGGTTCTTTTGACACTAGTGGCATTAAGTACCCTGAGGATATGGATTATGGAAATATTCATTCCATCTGCTCAAGTGTTTCTGATAATGGTGGATCGGGAGATGGAGCTATTCAGAGAGCTGGAAATGTTTTTGGTGATATTGATCAACTTAATGAGGAATCACCATACGGTGGGAAAATTGTTTCGGTGGAAGACCGGCCTTCAGTTGGTGATGAGGAGTCAGATTTTGTGGCTTCACCATTGCCTTCAGTATCACCATCACATAGTCAACGTAGGTGGAGTGACACAATCACTTATGCTGGTAGAAAGGTAGTTTCTAGATCCTTGTTGAAATACAAGGTGCTTGTTCAACAATTGTTTTTGTTTTTTTGGGTGCAATGATACTGCTACCTGCTGCATTTTTTTTTTTGAGCTGTGTTGCGATCCTTTGCATATTGAGTAACAAATCATATGTGGATTTAAGAACTTCTGTGTAGAAATATGACAGTAGGAGAGCTGATTAGTTCATTACTAAATTGCTAATTGCCGATCAATGTTTAAACTGCTCTGGAATTTGCTTCTGAGAAGCATCTGGTCAAAAGACTAAAAAAATAGGGAGGTGACTATCTGTCAGATCTGAGATCATTCTTTGCTGCACTTGCATTCAGTACTCATGATAAGTTCATGTTTCTGAGGAGTAGCGTACTAGGTACAGTAATCTAAAAGGGCTTCATAGCTTAGCATACCGTTCATGGTGTCGAGTTGCAATGGTACACAAGCTTGTCAGCTGTGACGTACACTCGTAGGATGCTGGTTAGTGCTGTTAATGTCTCTTTATCCATTGGTTCCTTTTGCTGTTTCAGAAGCTTCAGTCATGGTATCAACTTCCAAACGGACATTGGGAGCTTGCAAAAATATTTTCTGTTTCAGGAGGTGAATCTGTTATTTCTCTGCCCGAGGGGAAAGTAAGTTAAGCTTTGCAAATTATGACGTTAGGTTTATTATTGGGATTGTAACTAGAATGATTAATTTATCATTTTGGCTTCCATGTAGGTTGTACAGGTGAATTCTGAATGTTTGGTGCCAGCGAATCCTGATATCCTTGATGGAGTAGATGATCTTATGCAACTTAGTTATTTAAATGAGCCATCAGTATTGTTCAATCTTCAATACAGATACAATGAAAACATGATTTATGTAAGTTCTTGTGCAGATTTTAGATAAGTTCATCTCTGCACTTGCTAGATTTATCCTGATACTTTTGTTGTCATCATCTTTTAAAATTTAGACAAAAGCGGGGCCAGTGTTGGTTGCAATCAATCCCTTCAAGTCAGTCCCATTGTATGGTAATAATTATATTGAAGCATACAGGAATAAATCAATGGAAAGTCCCCATGTCTATGCCATAGCGGACACAGCGATTCGGGAGATGATACGAGGTGATTTCACTTGACCTTAGCTACAGTTGCTTTTCCATTTTGCCCTGCTGATTTGGTATCGCTTTTTCCCCCAAAACATGAATATGTTGTTTTCTATAGTACATTACAAGAACTTGTCCCAAACTATTTAGCTCATGCATTTTTTATTTGCTTTCCGTTTTGTCATTTGCAGATGAGGTAAATCAATCGATCATTATAAGGTCAGTTTAATTCAATCGATTAATCCTTTTCTTTTTTAATCGCATCTGTCTCAACATGTTCATTTATCTAATGTAGCAAGATAATTTTTTAAACTTATTTTTCCTAGAGGTCTTGAGTTTAGAAGTTATAACATGCTAAGGAGCAGATATAAGAATTCCATGCATCACATACTAAATCTGTTGTTGTTTACTCATGCAGTGGTGAGAGTGGAGCGGGAAAGACTGAGACAGCAAAGATAGCAATGCAATATTTGGCTGCTCTTGGTGGTGGTAGTGGAATAGAATATGAAATATTGAAGACCAATCCAATCCTTGAAGCATTTGGCAATGCAAAAACGTTAAGAAATGACAACTCAAGTCGTTTTGTGAGCTCCAAATCCTTTTTGCGATATCCTTGAACTTGTTTTTAGGTTTTTTTGGTCTCCTGTTCCGCTGGAGTTTGCTAATTTGTCAAATTTGATTACATGGCTTTAAGTATTAACAGTTTGAATGATCACGAATATGCCGCAGGGAAAGCTGATAGAAATTCATTTCAGCGAAACTGGAAGAATATCTGGTGCCAAGATTCAAACCTGTAAGCCTGCTCGCAATACTGAGATCCTTTTATAGATTTCTTTTGGTGGTGAAGACATCCTAAAATTGATACTAACAGATGGTTTAAATCTTTCTTATACTTGGAACCTCAACAGTTTTACTTGAAAAGGTAATTCTTACTCCTGTTTCTTCCTAATTAGTCATTCATTCATTTGCTTGCTGATTTGGTCATTGGCATGGACAGTCTAGAGTGGTCCAATGTGCGGAGGGAGAAAGGTCCTATCATATATTCTATCAGCTTTGTTCTGGAGCACCTCGCTCTCTCAAAGGTATGGTTGCCCTTATATTCTAATCTAACTTTTATGGTGTTCGCATATAAATTATGTCATACATTTGATTAATCCTTGTTTTTATGGCCCTACTGTAACCTTACGTCGATTTTTCATTATGATTCGTGGGAGTGTTAGCTCAAAATTAGTATTCTTTGCTCTTTTTGTGCTGTGGTTTATTAGTGAAGTATCATATCTCACATTGTATAAGTGCCTTCCTGAAGCTGATAAATTTTTGGAATTTTGGTTTCACACAAGCCGTCATACTTTGATGGAGCTCTAACCATAGTTAGATAGGAGAATTTGCTCTTAATTTCACTCCTTCCATTCCAAATGGAAAAACATTTATTTTGCAATTTCTTTTCCCAAAGAAATGAGGTTCATTTATACCCGTGTTTTCTTTTTCAACTGTATGCATGTTATGCTAACCACCATTTGAAATACGTGCAATAGGTTAAGGGTGTGGAAAGGAGTCCACTACTAAATAAGGTGATAAGACTATACAGTTTTGAGTTCTATGGAGAAAAGGAAATTCTATTCATTTTAAACTAGAAGGTGTAATACATTGTACATTTCCTGATAAACTGTTTATTGATTCTGTACCATGATGTTTCAATTGGTGCTGCTGGAAGGATATGATAAGTTATGGCAGTTACTTGATGAGATTCACGTACAATTAAATTTTTAAGTCTTGAATATAGTTTCTGGATTTCTCAGTCGACTAATTATGAAACCATAGCTATCATAGATCTGCAAACAGGATCCTATGTATCTTGTGTTCCTGTCAGACAACAGTTATTTACCCTTCTATTGTCTTGGTGTTCCCCACTGGCATGATGTTGACTCTGAGGAAATGTGCTTATTGCTGACATATATCAAATTTGTTTATATTAATTCAATTCTGGTTCTCAGAGAAGCTGAATTTGAAGAGCGCAAATGAGTATAAATACTTGAGTCAGAGTGGTTGCTACACAATAACAGGGATTGATGATGCTGAACAATTTCGTATTGTTACGGTGCGCTAGTTATTCTATTGAAGTGTCTCATCATTTGTTTTGTGGATAATGACTTTTGTGCTTGGGATATGAGAAGGTGGCCCTTTATGTTTTTTGCATCTCAGGAAGCTCTAGATGTTGTACATGTTAGCAAAGAAGATCAGGAGAGTGTCTTTGCAATGCTTGCTGCAGTACTGTGGTTGGGAAATGTCTCCTTCTATGTGATTGACAATGAGAATCATGTTGAAGCTGTGGAAGATGAAAGTAAGTTTGATGGTCATTGTGAGAACCCTACCTTAAGGTTTTTAACACGTTTCTTGCTAGGTGGCTTTTATTAAAATCGCCTGAGGAGGGATAGAAGAAGCTGCAACATCGGCCAGATGACAGTGTT
The DNA here is from genome assembly GCA_039654915.1 of Aquilaria yunnanensis. Taxonomy (NCBI): domain Eukaryota; kingdom Viridiplantae; phylum Streptophyta; class Magnoliopsida; order Malvales; family Thymelaeaceae; genus Aquilaria; species Aquilaria yunnanensis. Next base: position 25,339,489 of record CM077598.1, on the reverse strand, counting down.
TAACTTCTTAATTGGCTTGCCAGCTTATTGATATAATCTGTGAAAGAGGAAAAGATCACTATACTTTGCAGTTTGCACTAATATAGCTAGAAGCAGATGAACATTTAATCTATCATGGAACAATTCATCTGTGCTTGTATAACCATAAATCATAAACATGGTCCTGTAATAACAAAAAACTGTATACTCTGAGGTCTATTCTCCTCTTAATGGTTGTGTACGGGCTAGTATCTGGAGCAGCTAAGATAACAAATTGGGTAGATTGACTTGATTTTTCATCATTGTACTTTTGTTGTCTCTAATGCTGATCCATTTGTCCTTTCCAATTTGTAGAAATGAATGCATGCATTTATCATTGATCTACTTAACCGCGTGAATTAATATGATGCGGCTGTGATATAGCTCAATCCAGATTTTCCTTTTGAAATTTTAGATCTTTCTAAGGATGATTCTACTATATTGCAGGCCTGTGCAATGTTGCCATGTTGACTGGATGTAGCACTGAGGAGCTTAAGCTGGCTTTATCAACTCGAAAAATGAGAGTTGGTAATGATACTATTGTTCAAAAGCTAACTTTATCACAGGTAAGAAGCTCAAATTTATGATTATCATTAGTTTTTCTAGTATAAAGTTCAACAGTTATGGCACTTGATTATTACATGCAGAATGATGTGCGATTTTAGTGTCACAAGTGGTATCTTTTAGCTTACCAACTTGCATATGTCTTGTTATGACTTGCTTGTCACTTGAGATCACCCATTGCTGCTGTCGGATTTGTGTTGTAGGTAGGTGCAAGGCATCTAACATAACAATTTATTCTCTTGCTATTCTACCTGATTTTGTTTCCTTTTTACTAGAACAATTGAAGGACCAGATGCTATCATTCTGGAAGTCTTTGCACAGTGTTTTACCTTTCCTGCCTCTGCCTTCCCATCAAATCTGTTTTCAAATCCAGACAGGATTGTGTGCTTGTTTGCTTTGTGCAATGATTCATTTTATGTCCTTCTTGGTCTGATGGTTTGGTTTTGGTGATTGTCTTCCTTTCTTTATCTTTGATAAGTTTATGCATGTATTGGTTCATGACGAATGTCTCCTAATGGGAGTTTCTTTATTCTTTATGTGATGCCCAGTTTTAGTGCCTTTTGTGTTGGGGTGATATTCAGCTTATTCCAAGCAAAACAAAATGATATGTTTTATGGTTACTGATCATATTTAATTCTATCCAGTTACAGTTGGGAGTCATTACACTAATGAATACATTTTGTTTTACATTTGTTAGGCAATTGACACAAGGGATGCCTTGGCAAAATCCATTTATGCTTGTTTGTTTGACTGGCTGGTTGACCAAATCAACAAATCACTTGCAGTTGGCAAGCGACGAACTGGAAGATCCATCAGTATTCTTGACATCTATGGCTTCGAATCTTTTGGGGTGCTCCTCTTATACCTGAACATCCTGTTTTTACGCGTGTTCAACTGTTATTTGCTTTTTGTCTATTTATGTTTCCATATTTTTGTTTTTAGCTAACCACTTATGTTCTCTGTTCAGCGGAATAGCTTTGAACAGTTCTGTATAAATTATGCAAATGAAAGGCTACAGCAACACTTCAATCGTCATCTGTTCAAGTTAGAGCAGGAGGTAACTACTGATATTTGTATGGCACACTGATAGAAAAAAAAAAAAAGAAAAACATCTTTGCTGACATGAAGTGTATAGAAATTTTCTCACTTCATTAAAAAAGGGAATGCTTAAGGTGAATTAGAAAGCTTCCCTGTCAATATGAAAATCACTTTTCCTAATTATCTGTGTGAGATCTCATTGTGTAGTAATTTGTACTTGAAATTAACTGGGGGCATGTGTATGTATACTATGGTGTGGATCACGTTTTCACTGTCTAATATCTGCGTTTGAAATAAAGGATTTAGAAGTTGACGATACATGTTATGAAATGGAAAATGTTTTAAGATTACTTGAAACTTCCTACAGGAATACATTCAAGATGGCATTGACTGGGCAAAAGTTGATTTTGATGATAACCAAGACTGCCTCAATCTTTTTGAAAAGGTAAGAAGTCTAACTATGAGTATAAGCTTTATTAATTTCATCTGCTTTACCCATGGTCAGAAATGTGACTATAATCAAGGATGTACATGTAGAACTTATCCTGTTACTTCATTTGAGATTGATGTTTATGGTCCATGTGCTTCTCAAGCTTTCAGATGCCCGTATTCTCCTTGTAATTCTAAGTCCAATTGCTTGAGACTAACTTGTAATTTTGGTGGATACATTCTTCTAGTTCGAAGTGTTTAACACACACAAGAAAGAAACGTGATATAGAAATTTCATATTTATGAAATTGGGACTTGCATGCCCTGAATTGATCTTTATTGGTTGCAGGTTTTAAATTTGTTCCATTTTGACCATTTTTGTCTATTACTATGGTTTAGGGTTTAGGGTGCAAAAGAGAACAATATGGAACTTGAATGGCTTTTATGTAGTTTTTCCTTTTCTTAGACAAAGTGATCACGTGACATCACGTGATCGAGATAGACCAAAGTGTAGTGACTGAGTCACTGTAATTGAGGGGAGTAATGGGTATTTAGGCCTTATAGTTATCAATCAACCGCTAGTTCAGAACAACATCTGAAATTTTATTGCATGGTTCTGATCAATTGTTTTGAACTGTGTTAGCAGTTCAATTGCTCAGACTTTATCCATGCCATGCCTTACACATTGAGTTCAATATTTCTAATGCTTAAGCTGCTTTATTTTATTTTGTTTCAAAAGGGAGCTTGTTTACCATGTTCTTCAGATATCATATTGTTCTCAGTGCTAGTTAAGTAGACAGTTGCGTGATTTTCCCCCCCTTTCGACTGCTCACTCTTGAAACAATACTGAAGTATGTCGATATTGAGGATCCAAGTTTGTCTATGGAACCCATATAAATATACATGAATGAAATTAGTAGCTCTGTTTACTTAGCATTATTGTCCAAGTTTTCTGCAGAAGCCATTGGGGTTGCTGTCGCTGTTAGATGAGGAGTCCACTTTCCCAAATGGAACTGATTTGACATTCGCAAACAAGCTCAAGCAGCATCTAAGTTCAAATCCCTGTTTTAGAGGAGAACGGGAAAAAGCTTTCACAGTTTCACATTTTGCTGGGGAGGTAGCCATCATTCTTGTTCTTGTTTACTTCTTGTTATGTTGAATATCCTTATATGATCAGTTTATGTTAGTATGGGAAAATTCTAGAGCAGGTATTCCCCCACTCTTACTCCCTTCTTTCAAGTTTCTACAGATGGTGTCATGCTCTTGTTATTATGAAGCATTTTGCTGCTAGTCTCCATGATCAGTCTGTCTTTGAGTTGTTTCCTAAACTAATGCCATGATCTTCCTGAACAAATTATGCCAATTATCACTTGAACCTTACTTTACTGAGGCATACACCTTTGCCTTATGCTCTACACTTCGTAATGGATGCACCTTGTGCTTTTCAGAATACTGTTTACAGTAATTTTCTTGATCAGATCAGTTTGCTGTTCTTCTTGGTGCTTTGTTCAGGTTACTTATGACACAACTGGATTTCTGGAAAAGAATAGAGACTTGCTGCACTTGGATTCCATCCAACTTCTGTCTTCGTGCTCATGCTACCTACCTCAGACATTTGGATCCAATATGCTTTCACAGACAGAGAAAACTGTAGTTGGTCCCTTACATAAAGCTGGTGGGGCAGACTCCCTGAAGCTAAGTGTTGCTACAAAATTTAAGGTTGTTACATTTCTCCTTTAGATGGGTATTATGTATGTGATGAAACATCTAGAAGTAGTGCATCTATGCATAGAAAAATTTGCAGTATTCCAAAGTTTCATCATTCTTGAACCTGGGTAATTCTTTTTTTGATGAATAAACCTGGTGACTAACAATATTTGATTTTACAAAGAATGCTGATGTAACCAGGAGAGCATTTCAGTGTTAATTGCACCTCTTTTGAGTCAGCCTTTATAGATATAGGTGCACTATTTTTTCATAATATAGTTTTTTTCAGATAAGTTTTTAGATTTTAAAGCATCATCTCCAGTTGTGAATGTGTGAGAAGCTCTTCCTCTAATATAGTGATATGCTCCCTGTCAAATTAGCAATATAAGTCCACTCCTATCCATTTATAAGGCTTATGAGCTTATCACCTGATATGTAACTTGATGTGTAAGAATGCCTCTTACTCTATCAAGTGGTATGAATGAGATCTGTTGACTCTAGTGTCATGTTAAAGCATCTGACCCATCTCTAATTAGAGATGCGTACTTCAATTCCCATAATGACAGTATGAAAAGGTGTACATAAGATGAGAAAGATCTTATGCAAGATCTTCTATCCATTGGAATGGTCTCTGCCTACAGCAAACGTGTTTATTCTTGTTGGAGGATTTGATAGGTGGAGCTTCGGCTCTACTTCAGACAAGCTTTTCTCCCCATCCCTGTTCCAATTCAGAATGGTGGAGTTTGAGAATTCCAGTAGGTAGTATAATGTGGAACGATTCCCAGTTTTAATCAGGAGCATGTCTCATTCACAAATCAGCAATGGAGTCTCTTGAGGACCTTGTTGAATATGGTCAAACTGTCCAACCCATTTTCACTTATATTATCGTCAACTGGGAAGGTTTCAACATATTACTTGGTATACAATCCATGCAACACGTATATGAAAAAAAAAAAAAAACCAGTAATCTGATTCCTGATAGAAAGAGCACCTTTTGTTTATTGTTTTGAAACAATTTGATTTTCCGACCTTGAAGGAAATTAAAGTTTAATGTCTGTTGCATGGTTGTGTAAACTCTTGTATATATTACGATAGTAGATGTGGGGAAAGTATGAAAAGGTTTGGATTAATTTGTGTTATTTAGGGAATAGGGACAGGAGAAGAGCTTTTTGTTACTATTATTATTGTTATTATTGATTATTGTTGTTATTATTATTATTATTACTACTATTTAAGTGGATTTTTTCTGGAGCTTGTTTCTCATAGGTCTTCCTGTACATCATATTTCACTATTTAGGGTCAACTCTTCCAGCTGATGCAACGACTTGAGAACACAACCCCACATTTCATACGCTGTATAAAGCCCAACAGTACACAATCTCCTGGACTATATGAGCAAGAGCTTGTGTTGCAGCAGCTAAGATGTTGTGGAGTTCTAGAGGTGGTCCGGATATCTCGATCTGGTTTTCCTACCAGAATGTTGCACCAGAAGTTTGCAAGAAGGTATTTGGGCCAGATTGATTGTTGTGAAGGAATATTCCTTCCTTTATTTTTTTTCGTACACACTTGCTGAATTATTTACCAAGGATTTTCTCAGTATGGGGTTTTTGGCTGAGTGTCCTAGTTCTCCCCCATTCTCTGCAGGTATGGCTTTCTTCTGCTGGAAAATGTTGCATCTCAGGATCCACTCAGTGTTTCGGTCGCAATTCTTCATCAGTTTAACATTTTGCCTGAAATGTACCAAGTCGGCTACACAAAATTATTTTTCCGTACAGGACAGGTATTGTACATTGCATCTGGTTTGTCTCCTCCTCTTCTCCCTTCTTCCTCCTCCTCCTTGAGCTCCCACATCTCTGTGGGTAAGGTTGAGAAAGGTGGTCGTGGAGAGATGTTATGTGAAGTGAATCAGTAATGTCTGAAATGTGAAAGGACATTGTTTCCACTCGTTCAGCTGCATAAAATGGATTTTTCCAGTATTGCTGTTTATTTGTTGTTATTTATTGGAATCTTTAGGAATAAAAACTATTCCCAGTTTAGTTCCTGTGTAAGGAGTCAAAGTTTCTTTTCTTTCTTTCTTTGTTTCCCCTTTTTTTTTGTTGACAATATTGAAGTAATGCTAAAATACTTGCAGATTGGGGTTCTTGAGGATACAAGGAATCGCACTCTGCATGGCATTTTGCGTGTTCAAAGTTGCTTCAGAGGGCACAAAGCTCGCCAATACCTTAAGGACCTTCGAAGAGGAATCACTACCCTACAATCATGTATTGCCTTCTCTGCCATTTTTCCCTTAAAGTTTAAATTCCTATTGCCTAATGATTGAATCATCTGTTCATTGAAACTACCATTTCACAAATAAGAAACACCATTAGTTTGTGAAAAGAACACTGGTTCTTACTTCTCTGATTTTCTTAATACAGTTGTTAAAGGGGAAAAGGTCAGAAAGGAATATGCTACCATATTACAGAAACACAGAGCTGCTGTTGCCATACAAAAGCAGATCAAAGGCATGATTGCTAGGAGAAATTTTGAGAACATTAATCATGCATCTGTTCTGATACAAGCAGGTATACCTTTTTGGTTATTTCATTGGTTTTGGATTCAAGTATTTCAAAAGAAACTCTAGCTTTTCATTTATGTTAATATCTTGAGGGGGCACAAGCAAACAAGAAATTTTTGTAGATTTTTCATTAGGCTAGTCGTTGTAGAATAGAGTTGTGCTAATACTAACTGTTGTCACGTTGTCTTCAACTGAATTCTGTCCTCATCTCTGATAGGTACAACTTATTGACATTTGTAGTTTGTAGAAGTCTGTTCCCTATTCTGACCAAAGCTAAAAAATTCTGTTTGTGTTCTTTTTTCTTCTTCTTCACATGTTTCTCCTGTAGAGTTGTTGAGAACTGTGTATCAACCACGTACTTTTATACAATTAAAATCTTCTCTGTATGTCAGTTATTCGTGGCTGGTTTGTCAGAAGATGCTCTGGAGATACAGCGTTGCTTAAAACTGGAACTCAAAAGGTATTATGTGATGATTATTATGTCCAAGCTTGCTTTCTTGCCTTTTCCTTCCAGTGCATGAATATCAGTGATTACATTCAGCAATTTTTTGTCTTTTCTGTTTGGGCATAGATTTATCTTTCAAATCCGGCATTTGGGCATAATCAAGAATATTTTTTGTTGGTTTTGGAGGGAGTACATGCCATCTCTAATTGATATGCTCAAATATGATTGCAAACAGGGAAATGAATCGGATGAGGTCATGGTGAAGTCATCATTTCTTGCTGAATTACAGCGTCGTGTTCTCAAGGCTGAAGCTGCTCTGAGGGACAAAGAAGAGGAGAACGACATCCTCCACCAACGGCTCCAACAATATGAGAGTCGATGGTCTGAGTACGAACAAAAAATGAAGTCCATGGAAGAAGTCTGGCAGAAGCAGATGAGGTCGTTACAATCTAGTATCTCTATAGCCAAAAAGAGCCTGGCGATTGATGATTCTGAGAGAAACTCAGACGCATCAGTGAATGCAAGTGATGATAAAGAGTCCAGCTGGGGCACAGGAAGTAACTTTAAGCCTCTAGAGAGCAATGGTGCGAGGCCAATGAGCGCTGGTTTGAGCGTGATAAGTAGGCTGGCTGAGGAATTTGAGCAGAGGAGCCAAGTGTTTGGCGATGACACAAAGTTCTTGGTTGAGGTAAAGTCAGGCCAGGTTGAGGCAAGCTTGAACCCAGACCGTGAGCTTAGAAGGTTGAAGCAAATGTTTGAAGCATGGAAGAAGGATTATGCAGCAAGATTGCGAGAAACGAAAGTTGTTTTGAATAAGCTTGGAAGTGAAGAAGGTGCCCTGGACAAGGCGAAGAAGAAATGGTGGGGGAGGAGGAACAGTACGAGATATAATTAAAGATGGTTCGATTGTGGTTGTTGGTAGTCCTTTGTCTTTGGTTGTGCCTTGGCCTGAGGCACCTTCTGTTTTATATAGTCACGGGTTGCTGCACAGGAAAACTCAGAGTTATTTTTTCTCGAGGCATCATTATTGTATTGCCTGCTTAGTAATTCAATTAATACCTAAAATCCAGGTATGTATATTACTTCAAATTTTCCAAAATTGCAAAATTCTATTTGTGCAAAAGACGACTTTATTTTGGCAGCAAGAACCATTTGCCACGAACGTGAGAATCACTCTTTAAGTCAACTTCATGACCCGGAGAGACGATTTGTTAGGTTTCAATTTTCTCAATTAATATGCTATATGTAAGAGGTAAAAGTCAAAACAACACAAACTTTTACCACTTTAATCTACAGCAAACCAAACTGTTCAACATATATTAGACAGTAAGAGTGTTAAATTATAATTTTATATTGAAATAAAATTATATTTTAAATATAAACATACCAATTTGAGACCGTTTAGGTTTAGGGTCATGTTCAGGTTCAAGTGATGGGACTCAGAGAGGGTGGTGGTGGATAGAGTATTTTTTTCATCCCTAACAAATTACCGTAGATTACTTTAACTTATGATTTTTTTTAGTATTACAAATATACACATTTATTTTTTAAAATACACATAAAATTATAAAAAAATCAAAATTAAAAATATGTCTTACATGAGTTGGTAGGTGGTACTCTCCTATTAGCGAATTAGGTACTAATAGAATCCAATTACTTGTAGGGAGAGTTTGAGATTATTTACATCCAGTTTAAACTCTACTCCTTAATATCTCTATATATTTTGGTATTGCATTGCTCATTATACATATAATGAATTTTGGCATCAATGATCGGTGTTGTTAGGAGAATTTTAATCTTCACGGGGTATCTTTAGATGCCACATTGGTGCCACATGAGATTTCAATGACTAACAGTGACCAATGGGTAAGAGCAAATAGCATTATAGACGTGCAACAAAATTATATTTCTTTTTAGTGCTCTGAAATTTATTTATTTATTTTATGGGAATGATATAGCTATCATGCCTATAGTTTAAACACATAATAGTGAAATTTATGCAAATGGTTTGCTTCTAGCAACTATTTTTTTTTATTTTTTCCCTAAAAAAATGATGCATAGCAGCACAGGACATACTATGGAGTGAAACAAAAAAAAAATCATTATATTTAACTTTTATGGCGTACTATATAATGTACGTGTTTCTAAACTATATATTTTGACTTGAACTAGTTTAGATGACAATTTGAAGGTGTATTAGGGTTTGATTTTGAATTAAATTTTTAGTAGATCTTTTAAAACTTGGACTATTTTATAATGTATTTGGAGCGGAAATATTAATTAAGCCACTAGCATCGTTCGCTATTAATTAAAGCCGATAGGTTGGTAAGAACGTAGCAACGAACGACGGTACTTCTCCAAAGACCAACAAACCCCTGTAAACGAGCAGCGAAATCCAACAAACGAGGGCATTTCGGTAAAAGCAATATGGTACCTTTTGTTCTAGCTGCTCCATCTCCGTCACAACCAGAACAAAGCTGTCGGATGTTGGACAAACTACAATCCTTGCTCCAGCTTTGGATTAAATACCGTTTGCTCCATCAGATTTCAGAAACTTACACGTACCAAATACCGATAAGCTGTTTAATGTCAAGTGAAGTGACGGAAAAATAATTCCTAAATAAAACATGAAAAAGTACAATTATTATTCATGAATTTTCATGACACAGTTTTACATACTGAAAAGTTAAAAAAAAATCTGTATTTTTCCCAATCTTAATAGATGTCTCCATAAGATTATGATTGAAAAATTTCATATTGCAAATACCCAAAAAACTGATTTCAATTTTCCCTATAATTTCACTTATTTTTTTCAGTATACAGAAAAATAATCTATAGATCACTTTTTTTTTCAAAGCACAGAAAAAAGAAACAAAAGAAAACCTGTAAGCATAAGATAAGAAGATAAATTCTAAATTAACTAAGATTGGTTGACCGTTAAATAATCTAACAGTGATAGGTATTCAGGGGATTGGACTTGGAGTAGGTTTCTGAAACGAGTGAAAACGGTATTTTAACACGAATCTGAGGGGTATTGTCTTTATCCTTTCTTACAGAGACAGGGATCAAGCTTCAACTTCAACTACTTCTTATTACAGATGTTCAAACGGGCTGCCCGGACCGGGACCGGACCGGACCGGCTGGTCCTGGGCCTAACTAATTTGGGCCCGGGCACAGCCCGTGTTTACACGTGCCGGTCCCGTGCCGGTCCTAACCCGGTCCCGTGCCGGTCCCGGGCCGAACCCGAGCTGGCCCGAAAAATTTTAATTTTTAAAATTGTAATTTTAATTTTAATTTTAAGTTTTAGTTTTTATTTTTAATTTTTAGTCTCCACTTTTTAGTCTTCATTTTTAAATAACTTAATAAAAACAAGAGTCTGAGAGTTTTTTTATAAGTGATATTTTATAATCTAGTTTATCTTAAATTCCACTTCATCTTCAATTCTACTAGACTTTTAAATTAATCAAACGTTAAAGGTAAGAAATTGACCAAAAAGTTTGGAAACTTTGATATATTTAATTTTGAGTTAAACCATTTTTTGTTATTTCTTTATGTTAAATAAACAAACCATGATTACCAAGATTTTACTTTACAAGACAGTAAATAAAATAATGACAAAAAAACTAGATAAATATTTATTCTAAGGTTATCTTTATATTTTGTATAATTACTTGTTTTAAGAGCAAAACACCACCACCGGTGTGAACTTTTATTAATATTAAAGCCAAACGGCACTTACATACCATGGAACGGGCTTTACATTACTCAATAGCCAAACGTTCCATAAAATTAAATGCAAAATAAAAAGTACGATCTGTGCTACACAGCAAAATCAGATCAAATACAAAGTAAGTAAATGATGAGCAAGTGGTGGATTTAAGCATCTACCTCATCGGGGTTTTCTTCGTCAGAACTCTTGTGGTCTTGTAATCTGCAAGCTGCAAGACCCCAATCACGGTTGCATATACAAACTTCAACTGAATCTGGTGATAGCCTTGCGCGTCTCTCTGAAATGACACGCTTTCCAGCGCTGAAAGCGGATTCCGATGCAACGGTTGAGACGGGAACAGCTAGAACTTCTTTGGCAATGATGGAGAGTATTGGAAATTTGTTACTTCTTGCTTTCCACCAGTCTAGAATCTCGGTCTCACTATTCTCCCAAACAAGGTTAAGGTATGCGTCCACTTCAGTAAGACCGGATGCGGCAGCATGGGGCCGTTTGAGGAGTTGTTCAGCCGGATTGAATGACAATGAGGCCGATGAAGATGCGATGGTAGATGAAGTAGTGTTTGCAACCTTATCCTTATGCCGACTGGCATATATCTTAAATAACTCTCGCAAGTGCTCATCAATAGAGGCAATTATAGGATGAACAGAAATATGTGTCATTTCTAAGAAACTATAATAACCCTCAAGTAGCTGTTGCGTACCTGTGATTCTTACGGTCGGGTCTAGTGTAGCTGCAACTAAGTAGATTGGGGGTATAGTACTGAAATATGAAATCCATTTATCTTTCATGGCCTTAATTGTGTCTTTTAAGAACTCGTCATCTTTGTATTGGTTCAAAACCCATGCAATGTTGACCATATGCATTAAAACTTTGTGCGATGTGGGATAGTATACACCGGAGCAAAAAACAGTGGCATCATAAAAATATCGCAGCACAGCAGCCAATTTTGACAGTTTATCCCACATCTCTTGTTTCAAAATCGTGTTCTTTTCTCTGACATTTATAAAACATGTCATGTATGCAGCAAATGGCATGACATCTATCAACATCTCAAAAGTGGAGTTCCATCGGGTAGGGCAATCAAGTTTAAAACGTTTCCAACTAAATTCGAGGCCATTTTCCAGACAATATTGCTTAAATTCTTTAGAAACTTTCGGCCTTGACTTTAAATAGTGGAGTGCCCACCTAATTGGAGTAATTTCATTACTCAAAACTTGAAGACCTTTTTGGACAGCTATGTTTAAAATATGACATATACACCTAATATGAAAAAATGCGGCATCACGGACAGGTTGTAGTGATTCCTTCAATGTCTCAGCCGCGATATCGTTGTTTGATGCATTATCAAATGTTATGCTAAAAACCTTGTCATGACAAAAATATTCTTTAAAACATTCTGAAATTACATTGAATATGTTCCAACCAGTATGATCGACCTCCATCCACTTAAATGCAATGATACGTTTTTGAATAACCCAACTATCATCAATCCAATGTGCAGTTATATAATAATAATCTTGTCCTAGTGGTGAAGTCCACATGTCACTAGTAAATGAGATAGAGTGATCTAAAGCAGAGAAGCATGCTTGTAAGTTTGATTTACCAGCTTCATAACTTTTAAATGCCTCCCTTCTAGCAGTGGTTCTAGATGTTTTTTTAAAAGCAGGGTTTAAGTGTGTTGTAATCCATTTTTCCATGTGTCTATCTTCCGATTGTGTAAATGGTTTTTCAGTTAACATCATCCATTCTATCATGCCTTCTCTACAATCTTTTTGATTAAATTTAAAAATACCTGATCCACCGGCAGTGCTTGCAAGCTGTGTCTGACCGCCGGTACTCGTAGCTGCATCTGGACATAAAGTCGGATGCTTTGATTCCATGTGACGTCTCAGTGTTCCTGTGCCAGCGTTCTTCTTATGCGAGAGCTTTTGCTTGCAGTGTTTGTACTGTGCGAACCTCGCATTGTTTCCATGACTATCATTCTCAAAAACTTGGTCAAAATGCTCCCAAACCCATGCGGTGCGCCTCGCCGTCTTACCTTCTGCCGGAAGTTCGGCTTGATGGCTTGTCGGGGTTTGTTCAGAACCATCTCCTCCACCAACATTCCCTGCTGCCGTTGCCTCCACCTCCTCAACGTCGTCATCAGAAAGTTGATCATCGAGGCCCAAGTCGTATTGACTCATATCGAATTGCTCGTCATCGTCAGTTTGTTGGATATGAGTCCCACGGGTCGCCGGTCGAGAAAGGCCACGAAAAAATGACCTCAAACCGGTGCGGGATGAAGAGCTTGAGGCTTTTCCCTTTCCTCTTGATGCCATTTGTGTGAGGCAAAATTGAGCAAAACACAAGTTTCGAAAGTAATTGAGAATTGAGTGAGAATGGAGAAAATAATATTGACTGCTTGAAAGAAATGAGAGAATATATGAGTAGAGAATGAGAGATTGCTAAGATTGATGTGAAGAAATGGTGCAAATGGCCTCCCTATTTATAGGGGAAGGCCTTATTTTTTTTGGCCTAAAATACCCTTAGAAAATAATTGTTGGAGGAGGCAAAAATGTAAATTCTGGGGTCCAGAAAATGCTGCCAACCGTTAAAAGGACCTAAGTTGTCATTTGCCCTTTTTTTTTGAAAATTCTGGCCGTTGGACTTGTCCCTGCCGTTGCGCCGCACCGGTCTCGTGCCGGTCCCGGGCCGCCGGTCCCGTGCCGTCCGCCGTGCCGGTCCCATGCCGCCGTGCCGAGCCGTGCCGAGCCGAGCCCAACCCGTCCCTGGGCCGTGCCGAGCCCACCTCCCTCCCCCCCCTCCTCCAGGCCCATATACGGCCCACATGCAGCCGGGCTTGACGCGGTCCTGGGCCGTGCCGGTCTTGGACGTGCTTGGGCCGTGCTCCAAGCGAGCCGGTCCCGAGCCGGGCCGTGTCAGGACCGGCCCACTGAACATCTCTACTTCTTATATACTGTTCCTCTGTCGCTCTCCCCAGCCCATAGCCTCGAATCCCCAATTTTGTCAAGTAACGGAGATTAGGGCTCGTGATCAACCCTAATCCCAAAAATTAGAAGTTCCCAGTATTTATTCATAGCCGAATTCCTGAATCCATCTATCTATGGCTACATCGGCGGTTTGCATTAACGACGCTCTGACTGACGACGAGCTCAGAGCGATTCTGTCTAGATTGGACAGTGAGAGAGACAAGGAGGTTTTTGGGTTCGTCTGTAAGAGATGGCTTAACCTGCAGAGCACTGAGAGGAGGAAGCTTTCCGCACGTGCTGGCCCTCACATGCTCCAGAGGATTGCCGCCAGGTTCACACGTGTGGTGGAGTTGGACCTTTCTCAGTCTAACTCCAGGTCTTTTTATCCTGGCCTCACCGACTCTGATCTCGCCCTCATTGCTGATGGCTTTAAGTGCTTGAGGGTGCTCAATTTGCAAAATTGTAAAGGTAAACGCGTTTCTTTGATGTTTTGTTGTTTTCCCAATGTTTCGCATGGAAGTTGCAATTTTCTATCAATTTTTTTTGGGGGGGTGGGGTTTGGTCTGGTTAGTTTCATGGGAAACTTGGATGCTTCGAGCTGCGTTGTGTTTCATGGTGATCGACAATGGAGATTTTGGATTGGTTCATCTGCACTAGTAATAATGCAAAGTCTTGTGTTTTTGGTCTCAAAAACAGAATAAAAAGATTGACTAAAATGATACTCTACTATACTCCAACTCCAATGTGAAATAGTTTTAAATTTCTTTCAACAAGAAATCTACCTAGTCAGCAACTGCATTAGTTGGTAAGTGAGAGATTAAAGATTTAAATCTGCACGTAGTGTCAATGAATATGTTGACCGAGACAGTGCAGGGATTGTTGGTTTTCAGTTTCAGTTGGATGTTTAGCTAGTTCAGTATGACGATGTTTTCCCATGTCCTGACGAAGTGTTTTTTTTGGATATTGGTGGTCGAGCACATTTTAATGGCTTATAGTGTTAAACTTATCCAAGTCCATGTCCTGCAAGATGTTGGACTTGAGAGGATATTGCTCTCTTCACTCCAAGAAAGGCAAAAAACCACATGCAATGAATTGTAATTCCATGCAGATGCAGCCAAGTTAACTTGCCTTTCTGTGAGATCCTTGTGTCCTTCATCTTGTTCTGTCACTTAAAGGTATATGTTTGGAGGGTTGCTTCGATGCCTGATCACAGTGGGGAATTAGTTTAGATTTCTGAATGCCATAAAAATGTCTAGCTTTGTAGGCTTGTTTATTTGTTCATTTTAATTTGAACAGCTATCACAGACAAAGGTTTGGCATCAATTGGGAGGGGCCTTGGTTCTCTAGAGTCCCTGGATGTCTCATATTGCAGAAAGTTAACCGACAAGGGCTTCCTAGCTGTTTCAGAGGGTTGTCATAACCTGAAAACGCTGCATCTTGCTGGCTGTAGATTAGTAACAGATGGGCTATTACAGGCATTGTCTAGTAGTTGCCATAATCTAGAAGAGCTGGGCCTGCAAGGGTGCATGAATATTACAGACTGTGGACTCACAGATCTTGTGGAGGGCTGTAAACATATCACACTCTTGGACATAAATAAATGCATTAATGTTGGGGATGTTGGGGTTTCTAATCTTTCTGAGGCTTGTTCGTATTCTCTGAAGACACTGAAGTTACTGGATTGTTTCAAGGTTGGAGATGGATCAATATTGTCCTTGGCCAGATTTTGCAAAAATCTTGAAACTCTTATTATTGGTGGTTGTAGGAATATAAGTGACGAGTCCATTAAATCTTTGGCCTCTGCCTGTAAAAATAGTCTGAAAAACTTGCGGATGGATTGGTGCTCCAACATTTCCGATGCTTCATTGAGATGCATCTTCTTGGAATGCATAAACTTAGAGGCAATTGACATTGGATGCTGTGAAAAGGTGACAGATGCCTGTTTTCAGGATTTAGGCGGCAGCAACATTAAGTTACCTTTAAAGATTTTGAAGGTCAGTAACTGTCCAAAGATCACGGTCTCAGGAATCGGCATGCTTCTGGCGAGATGTAGTTCTCTGGAATATCTCGATGTTCGGTCTTGTCCCCAAATCACCAAGGCAGGATGTGAAGAGGCTGGACTGGAGTTTCCCCAGTGTTGTAAAGTGAATTTCACAGGAAGTTTGACAGAGCCGGATGTACTCATTTGAGTCATCCAGCAACAAATGTTCGTTTTTCAGTTGAATCACTTCAGAAGCTCATTCCAGTGCCTGAGGGTCTAGTTGCTTCTCCATTCCGCTTGTTGTACATGTTAATCGCCAGCATTTCTTGGCCGAGCTCTGCAGTAGAATTAGCAGTAGCGGCAACTGATCGGGTCCTTTATGTATATCTTGTTCTACTCACTGCTGTTTTTTATCTGCCCCGAGCCTGCAGGTTTACGTGGATGATAATTTAGCTGCTGATTTGTACCTTGGAAAATCATATTTACATGCACCTTTCTGGCGAAGTAATAAAAATATTTCCTTCGACGTGCCAGAAAGCTGCATCTCATTCTTCATTTTGTGAATGACAAATGCCTGATGCAGCTTCCAGACGTGTTTGGAGTTGTGTTAACGATCGCACAGACAACATTTAAACTACATGATCTGATATACATATTCGTGTCAGACGATTTGTTAATCGTTCGACAATATTGAGCTTGTTCTTTTTGCATTAGCTCTATTGCATTATTTTGCATTGTTTTTGTATAAAAGCGATTATTTGCCGCTTGCCGGTGCATAACCCTAGTGCCAATATTCTATATCGGGTAAATTGCATTTGTGGCCCTTAACTTTTTTTTATTGTCTTATTTTGGGTCATAACCTTAAAGCTTTGCATGGAAAGTTTTCAATCTAAATTTATTATTTTACTTTAGACATTTGGAGAACGGAAAGCGTTAAAAATACTGAAATTGGCCATGTGGCATACCAGCGTAGGGTAATTTGCTACGGTGATATAATGAATCATTAGATATAAATGTCGTGCACAAGAAAAAAAAAATAGATGTGAAAGGTGGGGAAAAAAATGATAAATGGTAAAAAAAAACACTTCGATGCCTTTCCCTAGTGGTCCCTCGTGCTGTCTGCCCTCCTGCTGTTTGCCCCTTCACAGTTCGCTCGCCCTGCCTGATTTTGTTCACCATTTGCCTCACCATCCTTGATTTCGCTTGTCGTTCTCCTCCCTCTGCCCAATTTCATATAATTTGCTGGAACCTTCGCTTCGATTTAGATTTCATCAGATTTTGTCCTCGATTTCGTGTGATTTCATCCTTAAATTCATTCGTCATTCCCTCCCTCATTAGGTTTGATTTCGTCAAAACCTTCGATCTCCTTTACTTCGGATCGACTTCAAGGCAGTGATAGAGCATCAATTTCACTGACCCAGGAAATCAACGTCGGCTGGAAGGTGAACAAAATCAGAGATTGGTGAAGGAAATTGGAGATTTGCGAACAAGGCGAATGTAATTGGAGATTTGCAAATGAGGCGAATGAAATCATAGAACCTCCATTTGAATTGCAAATTTTTTGCCCAATCTTTGATCTGTCGAGGCTTCAATTTTTTCTTCACCGACAATGACGGAGCAAACAATTTGGAGCAATGGAGTGAACCTTCTCTTCTTCAATTAACATCATCGGTGGCTAGAATGGCCTTGGAGCGATGGCTTGAGGTTAATGGAGGGTTGAGCATCCAGTGATAGTTGATTGCTGGCAGCGACCACTTGATCAGCGGTAGAAAGTGTCAGGTAAGTTAAGCACAGCTTTTCAAATTGTTTTTATTTCTTTTTTCGTTTATTTTCCACATCATTGCTAGGGTCTATTTATTGTGCCACGTGATAATCGCCCAAAGCTAGCATGCCATGTGTCAGTTCCATAAATTTTAATGCTTTCCATCTTATAAAGGTTTAAAATAGAACAAAAAAAAAAGGTTAAGGACTTCCCATGCAAGGTTTTGAGTTTAGGGTCTAAAATAAGATAATAATAAAATGTTAGGGGCCAAAGATGCAATTTACCCATTCCATATCATGTTCCAAACTATTTTTGTTTCATATCTGGTGCCAAAATTGCTAGGTAACTAGACGCTTCAATGCAAGTTGCTTATAAGACCAAGATCCACACATACTAAATCTTACAAAAAAAGAGTGGCACATGAGGCATTAATAAGGTTTTAAATCTCGTATCAAATGTTGTACTTTTTTTCAGCGGTATGGTACAGTACTGGCATCGTATCATCATATTTTGAATCTACCAATTATATATTACTCCCTTCGTCCCAATTTGTTTACACCATTTGGTTTTTCACGCAAACCAAGGAAAGGGCAAAAGTAGCCCTTAGTTACCAAAATTACCCCTGTACCTGCTACAAAGCCTTACAGCCTTTACCTCGCCGACCTCCTCGCTTTTAACCTTGACATCATCACCCCATCGGCCGATCACCCTCCATCTGTCGCATCGATCACCTCGATTGCCATCCATCCCTGTCGATCTATCGTCATTGGGTCAATTTGTCGTCTCTCTTCCCATCTCCGTCAATCTGTTGCTTCGATCTGCTGTCTGTCGCCTACTCGATCGCCATCGCCTTTGCCCAGATTGCACCTTCACCCAGACAAACCTACGACAACAGACAGTGAACCCTAAACCTATGACCCTTGATAACAAACCCACGATGCCAGACGACGAAGCCTCACGATTTCGTCTCGTCCTTCATCTTCAATTTGGTCTCCGATTTTGTCTACCACTTTGTCTTTGATTTTGTATTTGATTGTCTTTCATTCCGTCTTCAGTCATTGTAAATCGCAGGCGGTGAAGGAAACGACAACGTTGGATCTGGTGGCACCAGTGGCAATGGAGATGGAATTTTGTTTTGGCAAGACTTGCTCGTCTGTTGATCTTTCTAAATTCATGCTATGAGAGGTTGAAAACAAAGAAAACAAAAAGAAAAAAGGGACTAGCCAAAAGGGTATAATTGTCATTTTATTTGCTAAAACTTACTAAAAGAGGAAATGGTGCAAAGAATTTAAAACAACTCAAAAAGAAAAGTTGTGCAAAGAATTTGAGACGGAGAGAGTATATATATATACATATGAACATATAAAACATAACAACTATTGAAAATGTACGGGTTTAAAGTGCACATAACATATATCTAGATTTTTTAACCATAAATGTATATATTTACAAAATAATAAATATAACTTTAAAAGGCATAGAAGAAATAAAAATACAAAATTCTTTCAAATATTAAAAATATTTTCACATTGGTGCAGAATCTAAAAGGGTTTGCATTGTGAAATCTAGGTATCATATTCAGAATGAACTGCTTCATTCTGACCATGGGATGCAACTGTCTGAGCAATTCTTTTGGAAGGATTGTTGGTGTCTTAGACAACCCCAAAAGATTATGAATTTTTGGTGGAGGGCCTTATCCAATAGACTTACGACACGAGACAATTTATGGCACTGGTGTGTTACTGTTCAGCAAGAATGTCCGATATGTCATTTGGCTACTGAATCCATTGATCATATTTTGTTTTTCTGTCCTTTTACGTAGGTAACTATACGAATGAGATTCGGTTTAATTTCCTACACAAAAAAAAAAAAAAAAAAAAAATTCAAAGTAGCAAGGGGTGTGTTACAAAGGGAAGATTGGCTGTGTTTTGTGTCCCTTGGCTAGAATGTTTGGTGGAATAGGAATTGCTGCATTGTTTATGGTGTTTGTTGCACTTTGTTCTCCATGATCAATATGGTTAAGCAATGGGTCTGAACCGAAGGTGTTGCAAGACGTGTAGAACGATCCCTTTCTTTGCCTCAGCTTGCTTCTCGATGGCCTCCCCCTCCTACTGGATTAGTAGCAATTAATGTGGACATTGGATTATTTGCATCTCATGGCTCGACTAAGGTTAATGTGATAGTCCAGGATTATTCTTCTTCGTTACTACTTGTGGCCTCGTACTTTGTTCCATACATTGTTTATATCACCTATTTAGAGGCATTGGCAATTTGGAAGGGTTTGCTTGAAGCTCACACTCGTGGTTGGAGAAATATCATCATCTGATCGGACTCTAAGCTCGCAATTGATGCTATTCTTCATCATTCCAGCTAGTCTCTGTATACCTATGGTGTGGTTTTGGATGATATTGTTGATCTATCCAAACTGTTTGAATCTTCCTATTTTATTCATGTTCCACGATCTACAAACTCTGCTGCTCACAATCTTGTGGAATGGAGACAATCTCTTCCATATCACCTCCTCGAAGCTCTTCAGTTTGATTTGTAATGATATTACTCGATTTATTTTGAAATTTTTTTTTTACAAGCATTCAATTAAACATAATAATTATATATTTTACTTAAAAATACCAGAAACTAAAAAAAATGTAATTTCCAGGTCCTATATTGTTTTCCTCTTCTCATACTGTTTTTTGACAAATACAACTAGTACAAAATAATATCTGCTAGTACAATATGCGATTCAAAACTATGGCAGATAGCCTTACTTTTGATTAAAAAAAAAAATGGTTTCACGATAGTTACTGAAGTTGATAATCTTATTTTTTGAAAAGAATATTTTTTATTTTACAAAGACAAGGTATGATACAAAGTGAAAATGATAAAAACATATCATTCTAAGGACCATTATTTTGTAAAAGATGACACTAGTGATCTTGGTCTGGGTTAAAAGTTACAAATTTGTGTTTGGTGTCTCGTTGCCATATCAGGATCTTACACGATTATCAAAATTAAGTTTGCTGTTGCCCCACAAATTATATGCCAAGGCATGGGTGATTTGGCCCAACTCAATGAAGTGGGCCGGGAATGTGGCCTAGAAGATTACCTGGGTGGGTGATTCTGGCCAAAAGTTGGTGATTTATAAGAGATGGTATATCGTTCGCCAATGGCGGATTTACGTCAGACAGAATTTTGTAACACCGTTAGTAACGTAATTTTTTATATGGGATTAAAAGTGTCTGTTTTAAAGTATCTCATATTGAGTTGAGAGTGTCTATTTTTACCATTTGAGTGTGTACTTCTGATGTTTGAATGCCAGTATGTATTACAAGTTGTGCAGATAAGACAATTTTTTTATTTAAATTTTACAATTGAAGGAAGATAATTATATCATTTTTAAGGATATTTATGTGGATAAATTGTGTAATATTTTTATGATTTTTCATTTTTTTGGAGCCCAAATCAGTCAACATTTCTTGTATCATGTTTAATGTAAATATATATAGATATTTCATATACAAAAATAAACATTAGATGTATAAATTTATACGCTACATATGAAGAGCTAGACATCTCATATGTAAAATTAGATACCATAAACTTAGAATTGGACATTATAAACTTATATCACATACCTTGAAATAGGGTCATTTGCAATTTTTCTTCTTTGTATCATTTATTATGTAAAAGAAAAGAAAATGTTCAAGTTATTCAAATCAGTATTCTCTATATTGTTATGTTGTATTTAATAACTAATAGATTTCAAGCCTCGTGTCTACTCCGATTTATGTATTTGTCTGTTCTAGTCTTTAGGTATCTACTTTTACTCGATAGGTTCCAGGCTTCCCGAAAGCATCACCGATATCTTCCTCAAGCTCACGGTCGCCAACCTCTAGCAATGTCGCCGCATCTGTAAGTCGTGGCGCTACTTCCTCTCCTCTTCTCTCCAAGCATGAGGAGGCCCCTCAACTGTCGCTCTCTGCAAAAGCGAGAATCAGTTATTCTTCCTCGAAGGCGAGGACTTGAGTCTGGTCGCAACTTCCCCCAGCAGTAAGGGTTCCAACTCTTCTTCAATACGCTCTGTGTTACATCTGATTAACTCCTGTAATGGTTTGATTTGCTTGTCCTGGTGTTCCGGAAAGGCCTGTTCGCTGTCATATCCTCGCTGCCGTGGTGAGGTTATTTTGATCGTCAACCCTGTCTCCGGCGAGTTCATCGCCCTTCCTCGCTGTCCATTGCGCATGGTCATGAAGTTTTGCATTGAGACTAATCAGTTTAAGGTTTTGAGAATTGTCACCGATAGGTCCGATTCCGATTATAGTCCTGATTCAGATGAGGAACGGGGTGCAAAGTATAAAGGTTTGGCTGTTGATTCCTACGATCCGCGGACAATATGCATTCGTGATTTCTATGACTATGATGATCTATATGGCTATGATGAACCGGTGCCTGGAGGAGGATAGAGGTTTATACTCTGATTTTGATGAAAATTTCACATCTAACAGGACAGCCATCAGTTTCAGGTCATGTTTCTTCTCGATTCAAATTTTGTTAATTACTGACGGCCAATATAGAGGCGCTTGGATGATGTACTTCGGTTTGATGTTTAAAGTAGGCAAATTGACCTTAAAAATTATAATTTCAATCGCTATGTATGTAAAAGGTCAATAATGTTAATTATGAGAAAAGGTCAACAAAGGTCAAACCATGCTCGGTTTGGTCTTGAGCTACTCTTTGAATGCTCGTTTTCGGTTACACCTTTCATCTTATTATATTACTGAAGCCAAGGATTATAAGTTTTAGAATTTTAGCAAAGTCACTTTTGTTCAAACTGCGCATTGGTAAGTTTCTACACAGAGGTGATCATTATTCAATTGAAATCGAGAGAACTAAAAAATCAAATTAACTTGAAAATTTTGTTCACAAAGTTTAGTTTTTCGGTTCTATTATGGTCGAAACTGAATAAGATAAAAATCCGTTTTTGTTTAATTTTGGTTATTTTAATTTTAAAACGAATCGAACTAAAATATTTTAGTTTGATTTAACTTCGGTAATTTTAATGCTTAGTCAATTAATTCAGTTTCTATAATAAATCAAAAAATTCAGTTTAATTTTAACCAAATAAACCAATAGCTATCTCTAACTTTTTTTTTGTTGGTAATTAGAAGTAGCTATTATTAGATACAATAGTTTAGAATATATTTATATGTATGAAAAAAGGAAAGTGCCTACTTATTTGGGACTTGAACGACACCCAAATTAATATAAATAGTACTCCCTCTACCTGACTTTCTTTGCTCTGTTGACTTTTTAGACTAATTTGACTAAATTTATTCATATTATTTTTTGTTATGAAAAAATATATATATATATATTTAAAAAGTATAGGTCTTGATTTATCATTCATATATAAAGATATTTCATTTATATGCTAAAATGTTAAAAATAAAAAAATTATAAATTAATTATTAAAAAGTAAATAATATAAAGAATTTGAAACATATAAAGTACTATTTAGGAGAAAATTGGAAAGGTGAGAGCCGAACCCTATAACCCATCCTCCCATTTTCCACCCAAGTCTAATTCTAGATAGGTACAAGTAAAACGAGCTTTTCAAAAGATAGGTAAACAAAACTATCTAACAGATTTGTGGATTTGACTCCCTAGGCCAAAAGTAGGATGTCAAGTGGTCGGATTTGGGTTGAGTATAACTAATCCTATACTTTCTTATCCAGTAATTGAGTTCAGGTAGTACTTACTTCATGAGTAGGTGGGTATTACTCACCAATCTATTTTAAGTAATATGTTTGACTTTGTTAGGTTTCTTTTTTATATATTTACATATATTTTTAAAAGAATATGTATATTCAAAAATAATTAATACTTAAAAAATTATAAACTAAAGTAATATAAGATAATTTATGTTAAACTATATTTTTATTTTTTAGATAAAATTATATTTTGAATATAAATATATTAATTTAAGAGGAGTGCGGATAGGGTCAGGTAGGATAAGTTAAACTCATACCCTTCCTATGACTTTGCAAGTAAAGTTAGATTCAGATTTGAGTAGCCGAATTTTAAGAAGGTAAGACCCAGAGGGTATTTTTTAAGGGTAAAATCCAAATTTAGCCCCCTAACTTTAAGGGTCATCCTAATGTGGTTCCTTAACTCAAAAAGTGACTATTAAAGTCACTTAACTCAACTTGCATGTCTTATTCTGGTCCCTACCATCAGTTCAGGCATTTGTTCGGATGGAAATTGACTATGTGGCAGCTTGACATCCTCTTTTATGACAATAGGTGACAAAATTGGAAGAATAATAAATCTTAGGATAGAATTAACACAAACAAACAATTTTAGAGACTTAAAAAATTAATAACCCTAATTTTATTCTCTTCACAAACTCTACGATTTGCCGCCTCATCTACCCCGCCACCGCTATTCCACCGTCGAAAATCACCCAATGAAGAGCAAACAAGCGAACAATTAAACAATCAAACAATGAGCAACGAACAATCAAAGCTTCGCAAGCAATTATAAAGCCCCTTATTAATAACACACAGTTTCACATATTTGTTTACTCTTCCAGTAATCGATCGTCAGCACCGTCGTGCCATCCCTCCAATCTTCCTCCCTCTTCTCACCCTTTAGGACACCTCCGCGGATCTGAGCAATGTAAGGCTCTCGTTCGTGTTTGTCAATTCTGAGCAAGCTCACTGGAAATTAGTCACTCGCCTGACGGGCTCCCCGTCAGGATATCCAAGAATTTGTATCGGCATTTTTTCAAATCTGGTATTGGCTCAGCATCTCGCTCTACTCCATTTTCTATAGGTTTTTTGTGACTTTTGCTTTCATCATCGCAGATGATGAGAAGTCGAGGTTGTTCTCCAATCGACGTGAGGTGGAGCAGAACTGTCAATGACGGCAACTTGGCTTTGGTTAGAATTGGGGAAGAAAAACTTTGGATTATTTGTGTTTCTAGTCCCTAAGATTATTGTTTATATTAGTTTGGGTTTCAATTTTTATTTCTGTATAGTTTGGTCATCAATTTTAGTTAAGGACAAAGCCACGTGGCAGTATGGATGCCACGTAGGCAAAACCCATCCGAAATAATGCCTAAACTAATGGCAGAGATCTGAATAGGACACGCTAGTTGAGTTAAGAGACTCTAATGAGTAAAATCCAAATTTGGTCCCTTAATTATTCAACTTGTCCTAAACGGGTCCCCTAACTCTAAAAGTGACTATTAGAGTCCCTTAACTCAAACAACGAGTTCAATTTAAGTCCCATCCGTCAGTTAGGCCATTAATTTGGATGGAATTGCTTATGTGGCACTTATAATGCCACATGGCATCCTATTTTAACTAAAATGGGTGAGCATTTTGTACAGAAATGAAAATTTAAACCCAAACAGACATAAACACAAAATAGTAAAACTTAAAACATAAATTAACCCCAATTATAAAAATTGACCCTTGCATATGATGGTGGCTGGTGACTAGAGATAGAGACGGACGAGACGGAGGCGAGTGAACTTCGTGTGAACCAGATTCAAGTACTTGAATTCGGCCCATTTCGTTCAATTTCTTCATTGTGCTGTTAGATCTGCAAGAAGCTTCGTGAAATTGATGATCAAAGAGATGGAATCAGCGAAATGGGATCTCGATGGGGCGGTCGGAGCCATCGATTCTGACGCCGGATTAGCCAAACCAAGCGACAAGCTCTTCATCTTCGAAGCTTTCGTCTGCAAAACGATGCTCGAAGGCTTCGACTCTCCGGATTTTTTACTGAACAAAGATTCTCCCCCGCCGAGTCTCACTCGTGAGCAGTTCTCCGGCAAGTTCAAAGTTCTGAACCCGGCGAGCTCCGTGCGATTCTTGACCAGAACCTGAAATCTTCATTCGCGAAGTTCGCGGGCTCGGTGACCTTACTGTAGTTGGATTGGACTCGAGGGCTAGAAGAATCGGCTGGAGGACTGATTCGGCGTCTGCAGGGGAGAGGCCGAGGAGCGGTGATGCTGGATCAGGGGAACCGGCGTCATAGATGGACTCGAGCTTGTCGAGGGTGGATTTACAGGAGGAGACGAGGTGAGAATGCTTCCGCCAGGCGGCGTTCTTGATGATCTTGTCGAGGGAAGGGCCAAGCGCTCGGCCGCAGCGCGACGCGCCGCCAAGTGAGGAAGCTGCCATAGGTCTGCGGAACGAATCAAGCGGCGGGAATTCGATCTACATCGGACGACAATGTTGAATCTGCCACATTGAGGGATTTGAATTGCGAGATACTAGATGAAGCCAATTTATTTGGTTTTCGGGGTGCCTTGCCACCCAGCGGATGAACGCCGTCGGACCAGAAGGCCAATCGAGAGCTTCAGGCTGGAATTGGGGAAGATTATACTATTTAACTTTTTAAGTACCTAAAATTATATTTCTTGTCAATTTGGGCCTAATATTTATTACTCTTAATCTTGTTACTTATTGTCTTGCCATGTGGCATTGTGGGACCAAGTAGGGAGGTATTAAGTGCCATGTGGCATTATAAGTGCCACATAAGCAATTCCATCCAAATTAACGGCCTAACTGACGGATGGGACTCAAATTGAACTCGTTGTTTGAGTTAAGGGACTCTAATAGTCACTTTTAGAGTTAGGGGACCCGTTTAGGACAAGTTGAATAATTAAGGGACCAAATTTGGATTTTACTCAGACTCTAATATTCACATTTTAAGTTAAGGGACCATATTAGGACGACCCTAAAAGTTTGAGGACTAAATTTAAATTTTACTCTATTTTTTAATATCCTCAGCCAGAAGTGGCCCAACTTTCATCTCTATTTGAGATAAACTCAGCAGTGGGAGTGGGAGACCTCCGCCGCGCCACCGTCTCCTCCATTTGTCGATTTCCCTTTTATTTTCACCCCACAAAAGGATTCTCGCACGGACATCAAATTGCAAAAGAAAGAAGACCAGACGCAGATGGCTGATTCCACCGCCGGCACTTGCTTCATCTCCAAACTCCCTGAAAGCATCATCGTCGAAATCTTTCTGAAGCTCGCCGTCGCAACTCTAATGCGATGCCGCCGGGTCTGCAAGTCCTGGCGCATGATTATCTCGTCCCCTTTCTTCAACCAGTCTCGCCTCGCGAAAGCACCGTCGGAACTCGTCATTTTTCGAAGCGGGAAGCTTTTCTACTTCCTCGAAGGCAGCAAACCCATTCCTGCCGCAGTTTCATCTCACGAAAAAGGGTCGCGGTTTGCCTCTCGACGATCCATTCTGCACTTGGTTAACTCTTGCAATGGTTTGGTTTGTATGACTCGTTGTTCTGGAAGGGAAAATTCGCAAACTTGTTCCCTGTCTATGCGTTACTGTCATGGCAAAACCATTTTTGTTGTGAATCCTGTTACTAGTCAGTGCATTGCTCTTCCGCCCTCTCCAAAATATGCCAGAATGGAATTCTGCGGTCTAGGGTTTTGTCCTGTGACAAATCAGTTTAAGGTCTTTAGATTTCTCTCTAAAAAGTCGAGTTGGTATAATTGCTTTTGTAATTCTGATTTGAGCGATTATGAAGTTGAAAGACCACAGACTTACGTGAGTGATGAAGAATTGAGCGAAAGTTTGAGCGGTTTCGCTGTTCATCCTGATGACAAGGTGGATTCTGGTGGTGAGTCTGATGGGAACTCAGGCTCTGCTGAGTGGCAGGAAAACTCAGATGAAGTAGACAATCCAGATTGGGATGACCCAGAAGAATACTTGGATTCAGATGATGATGGTGATGGGGATGAGGAGGATGTTTGTTTGTCCTTGAGCATGGTGGAGGTATATACTCTTGGTACTGGCACCTGGAGAAGAATTGAGGTTAATTCAGGCTCACTTGAGGATGCCCTAGACAATGATGGATATCATTCATCCACATATGCCAATGGATCTCTTTATTGGATTACCGAAAGGTATGGCCGTTTCCAAGTGTCCTCTTTTAACTTTGAAACTGAACAGTTGCAACGAGTTACCAATGGCGAGTTTTATAGTGACCATGTATTTGGTCTTGGGACTTACAAAAGCTGTCTCTATTTGTGCCGTTATGAAGAGAATAACTCCCTTGATTATGGAAGTGGTATTGATGGCGATGATGAAAATTATGAGGTAGAAGATGATCTTGATGTGGAACTATTTTTGTTGAAGTCGTCCTGGAGCAGAGAGAGTGTGGTCAAATTTCCAAAGGATTTCCACATAAATGAGTGGGAGAACAGAGTGATAAAATGGTTTGAGAACGGAGATATCCTGTTTTTCAGAAGTCCTCATTTATGTTTGTTCGATAGAGAAAAACAAGTTTTCAAGACATTTTCTGAGTGCAAGATTAGATCTGAAGATGATGCCATTGTTCATGTTCCGTCTTTTCTTTCTCTCGAAGATGTCATCAAGGGAGAGCCTTCAAAGGTACTAAATGTGGGGTCAAAGAAATAATCAGAACCCATGTACCAAGATCAAGAGCTTTTGCATGTTGTATCATCAGGCTAGCGCTGAAGAAATTTTCTTTCAAGACTCCAGAAAGGTAATGGTGCTTTTGGCTATGAATGATTCTGCCTTGCATTGTTTTGAGAAGTTGCTTAGGAGCATCCATGTGTAGCTTATCTTTGTAGCTGAGTTGTACGTATATTTTGGGTCATATGTTTGGAACGTCTATGTTTCTGAAATTTCTGTTCCATATTCTCCTGGTGGCATGTATGCAAAATCTATTCTAATCTATCTGCTTGCAGCCATGACTTTGATTCTAGTGACATCGCATACCTGTCAAAGGCTCTGCTACTACTTTTACTTACTGAACTATTAAATCATGACTCCAATGATTTGGCTGCATGAGGCGCTAGTACATTCTCCAGTGATTTTGCAGCAGTAGCTGTGAGGGTACTCACTGGTAAGTTGTCAGTAAAACAAGTGTTCATTTTGTGATGGAGCATGAAACACGAACCCTACTTCACTAATGGTAGTATTATGGTAGTTTGGCTTGGAGAATCGACTAGCTATATCCCAAAGCGTTTCCTGTTGACTCATGTCTCAGACTCAGAGTTCACCAAGATTGGTCTCTGTCCAACGTGATTGGGGCATGCACTTTGGTTTTCTGCTCTTCAATTTTCGCATGTCTCTGCAAGTTGCGAATATTAATTTTGGTATCACTGTTTCTGCTCAGGCATGCCGGCGATGGATAAGTAGTGTCTATTTCTAAACCGATTGTTGATGTCTTATTAGTTGAAAATTGATTAATTAAGTGATGTTGAGGCCAGAATAATTAAGAAATAGGTAAATAGAATAATTAAGAGGAAAAGCTTGCTGCCTTTGTTGTCCGTTTTAATCAAAAGTGTAATTTGTAATAAGTCTTGACGTGTGCACAACGCAACACATGCATACCAGCTGCAGTTATTCTCGACACAGGTCCCATCGTGGGAGGGAAATGGTATTTACAATTCAATGATCAGGCATTATAATTGTTGTAATTTAATTATTTAATTTTAACTGACCTTGTTAAACCAAAGAAGTTGGCAAATCCTGAAATACACTTAGGTGCTTGTGCACCTATTAGATGGCGCTTGGGTTCAGTTAATTTTAGATTTAAAAGGAAACTTAAATCAATTAGGATAAATTTATTATTTTTATGATAATTATCACTAAGTTTTCTTTTATAAATTAGTAAATTTAGTAACTACCATTTAATTCCCATAATTTTTGAATTAATTGTATCCCATACTACATTATATTCGAATTTAGAATCTGGGTTTTACGTTTATTCAGCCCTTCTACCATGGATTCGGCCGCCCGGAAGACGTCCATCAACCCCTACCTCTGGCTCATTCCGAAGCCGCCGGCCCAAGTGGCGGCCTTTCGCGATTTCCACCGGCGTGCTCTCATCTTCCCCGTGTGCTTTCATTTCCCTCTGATCCCTTTCTCCCCTAGTCCCCCTCGCGTGCCCTCATCTCCCTCCATCCCTCTGCTCTCTTCTCTGCTCTCCACCATCGCCACAGCAACGAGATCGAGGGGCGTCGGAGATCCTAATTCCTCCTAGTCACGCGCCTCTCTCTTCCAACAACGGTCCCAATCGACACCGTTTTCTCACCTTTCTCTTCGTTGCTTCGGCAGATCAGCTCGGCGGGAGTGGAGCCAATTGTCTAAAAAATGGAGATGGCGAACGGAGATTCGGTGAGGGTCTGATTCCGGTGGCATGTCAAGAATCTGATCGACGCTTGGCGTTCCGACTATGGTCTCCACGGCCCTTTCTGTTCCATCCAGATTTCCACGATTTGTTTGCTGTTTAGAGTGAGACGATGGTGCGAAGGTGAAACGAAAAGCATTTGAAAGCAAAAATGACAAACAATGGTGGCTAACATGATGATTTGACAAATCAACAGAAGGTGCGTATGATTCCGGAATTTTTTAAAAGAACACAAATATGTACATGGAATATGTATTTTTCTGGGCTTTTAATGTATGCTTCTGGTTTGCAAAGAACATAAATATTTATGTTTTTGGATTTTATTTGTATGATTCTAATTTGTAAAAGACACTGATATATATGTATGATTCCGAGCTTTATTTGTATGATTCTGGTTGCAAACAAAACAGAGATATTTATGTATGTTTTTTAGTTTTATTTGTATGATTTTAGGTTTTATTTGTATGTTTTTTGTGTTTTATTTGTATGCTTTTAGATTTTATTTGTATGCTTCTGAATTTTATTTCTGGGTTTTATGAGATTTTATTATACATATTCTACACAGTTTAATACATTTTCATTTTCAGTTTAATACATATTCTACACAGTTTAATACATTTTCATTTCCAGTTTAACACATCCCACACAGATTAATGCAATTCACTTACAGTTTAATACATATCCCATACAGTGTAATATATTTCACTTCAAGTTACATACATATAGCTCACATACTTTAATACAATTCACTTCCAGTTTAATACATATTCTACACAGTTTAATATATTTCATTTCCAGTTTAACATATCCCGCATAGATTAATATAATTCACTTACAGTTTAATACATATCTCACACAGTTTAATACGTTTCACTTCAAGTTACATACATTTCGCATTCAATTGATGGCTATGATGATATTGAGTATGATACGGGTGTGATGATTAGTTTAGTTGTTTTATTTTTTTTTCGTGGCAATGTCATTTTCTTGTGTGAATAATTTGTCGCACAGATTAATACATTTGACTTCTAGTTTAATTTATTTCACATATAGTATAATACATAGCCTAAAGAATTTAATACAATTCACTTGTTTTTAAATAATTACCATATTTATCATATTATATTTATTTGTTTCATTAGTATTTTCTTTTCAAATGAATTCAAATTTAAAACTTTCCCATAGTTAAAAAATTGAATAAGTTTAATATATTCCATAATTATCCTAATTAAATATGGCTTATCCTAAGAAGTAAAAATTACCATTTATACTTAAAACTAACGGAAACTTAACGGTGTTAAGTAGGTGTTTGTACACATAGGTGCATAGTCTCAGGGCTCCGACCTTAGAGAGATGGTGATTACAGAACCATTGGCATATATATGGATTTCGATCACTAATTCGAACTGGAGCACATGAATCATAGGCATATATATATAGGCCAAGGAAGAAGTTGATTCCCATGCACACTAGCTAGCTAATATATATATATGATTGCTGAAGTTTTAATTTGTTTTGACCATACTCGGAATCAAAATAAATAAAAAAAGAAAAAGACATAGGACAACGTTAACGACCAAGAACCGTTTAATAGATAATGATCGTGTAATTTATAGAATAGTTGTGCCGGTTCTTTAATTAGAGTCCTAAATTAATTGAAATTCTTGCAATTAATTCCTAGTTGTTTTATTATGGACATATGTCTAATTAGACATACTAACCTATCCCTTAATTTTCTATATATAAGGCATAAATCATCAAAAAAATTGACAAAAATATCCTTAGTTAAAATATTCTTCTCTGAAAAACACTCTAGCTTGCTACTGCTGTCTTATCTGGTGCTGGTACTAGCGCCGGCGCCGGTGCCGCTACCGAACTGTCATACATCATGATTTTGCCGTATAAGTCATGTCATATTCGAAAAAATGAAAAGTGTCTGAATAGATACCAAAAAGTGTCTAAAGAAATATTTAGATGTGTTTAACCGTAGCCAATTTACTCTCTTAAAAAATAATTAATTGAAACAATAAAAAAGTGTCTAAATAGATACTGAAAAGTGTTTAAAGAAATATTTAGAAGTGTCTGACCAATATGTAGATAATTTACTCTCTTAAAAAAATAACTAATTGAAATAATAAAAAGGTGTCTGAATGAATATTTAAAAGTGTCTAAAGAAAAGTAACAAAATGTCTAAAGCAATACACAAACAATTTATTTTTATGATAAAAAAATATATATGAAAAAATAAAAGAAGTGTCTACATAAAAATTTAAAAATGTCTAAATCAATATTTAAAAGTGTCTAAATAACCATTTAAAGTGTCATGTATAAGAGTGTATAAATAAAAATTACAAAATGTCTTCTGCAGCGTTCGCATCTCACCTAGCCTTAGTTCTCTGCCGCCGTGGTTCCTCCTTTAATCACTGGTCCCAGATCTGCTTCTTCCGCAACCCTCCCTCCACAACCCCTTCCTCCTTTAGTCACCGTCTCGTCCGCCGATGACCAGATCAAAAGCTGGCTTTTCAAATGAAGAAAATCGTCCGGATCCATCAGGAGATGAAGATCTTCGATCTCTGCCAGAAGCTTCCATGTCTTCTCGAGCGTGTTGCAATCGATAGCGGCCTTCCCGAAGCTTCTGGAATTGATCCCCTCGGAGATGCGTTTCAGGAGCTGGTTCCCTGTCTGGATCCACGACTCGAGGATTTGATGCGTCGTGTAGAGAGTCGGATTCTCTAGGTTTCCAATGTGATTGAACGGAGTTTTCTTCAGCACGTGGATGTCGGTCGGTTTACACACGGTGTCGAAATCGAGGCTTGGTTTTCCGGCGAGGTTCGGCATCACCACCTCACTTCAAATTGCTGATTCTCGTCACCGATCTTTTTCTCAGATCCCCGTCCTCCGCCTTCTCCGGTCGCCGCTCCTAGCTTTACCTCCTCCAGCCGCCATTACTGCCGTCGTCTTGCTCCAGTCGGCGCTTCAGCTTCATCTTTGGTCAATGGGAGTCGTGGTAGTTCTCGTGAAGGAGTAGGGTTTAGAGTGTCCTCTTGTCAGAAATTTTTGACAATAGTAAGGGGTAGAAATGTAAAATCTATGCTATGTCTAATTAGACATATGTGTATTATATCCATTGTAATTAATTCCTGTTTGCGCGTCAAACGCATCTAGGTTGATTGCTTGAGAGTGAAGCTAGGTTATTAGTTATCAAGTGAAGTCTATATATACATGTGTGTGTGTGTGTGTGTGTGTGTCGTCAGCCATCAATTGATTCGCTATCACTTACTTCCATACTACATAAAATCTACCCTTGTTTACTTCTCTCATCATAATCTCTTACTGCTCCCTCCATTACTGTATTCGGTTCATCCATCCATCCATGAGTTCTGCTGCGTCAAACAAGTTATGGGTGGGGAACTTGCCCTCCCACGTTTCAGAGGTTCACTTGAGATCCATCTTCGCTCCTCACGGCCCCGTCGAGCGGGTCTCTATCTTTCGACATCGCAACTACGCCATCGTTTTCTTCCGGCATAAGGCCAATGCGGTGGCCGCCGAGGCCGCCCTCCGCCACCGCTTAACCATCGAGTTTGAAGCTGGTGAAGACAGCAGTTCCGGCTACAGATTCTTACCCACCGATAAGGAATTGGTCGGCTTTTACCTTTACAACAGGGTGACTATGGCTTCTGCTTCTCCTATCATCAACGACTGTGATCTTTACGGCGATAAAGAACCCTGGGAGCTCTGGAAGGATTACGGGGGCGATGACGTGGCGGAGAAGCCAGAGGACCGGTGCCTGTACTTCTTCACTGAGCTGAAGAAGAAAAGCCCCAAGAGTAATTCGCGGATCGAACGGCGGGTGGGGAAGGCGGGAAGCTGGAAGGGAGAAGATACGGGGACCAAAGTGGCGGTGAGCGAAAACATAAAGGGAATGAAGAAACGGTACAAATACGAGGGGGGGCCAGAGGAGCAGCACGGATGTTGGTACATGCTGGAGTTCTCCCTCCTTGAGCCGACAAGGAGCAACATCGTCCTCTGCCGGCTCAAGAAGAATGAGAAGGCCCAGATGAAGAATCTTGAGAAGAAGAGAAAACGTGTTGAAGAGGTAACTAGGAAGGAGAAGGCAAAAAGTGGCGGCCGTACAAGAGTAGATATTCCCCTTCCCCTAAATTATGTTTCAGCGGGTCCCGCTTCCTGCAGCATGCAGACTTATAACGATGAGTACTTTGATCAAATGATGGCAATGGATGACATGGAGTTGATACGGAGATTTATTAATGGAGAATAAACAATGAGGGGAGCAGGAGAAACAGGTGGGGTGGCGGCGGGGGAAGAGGAATTGTTGGGAGCTGGGGATGAATGTGAGATGAAAGTAACATACGACGAAGTTAGTGGCGAGTATAAGCTGCAGATAACTCAGAAGGCCTTTTGCAGAGAACAGCTTCTCTAGCTACTTTGCGGATCACACCATAGCCTACCCTTGCACTACCTTAAATTTTAGTATTACAAATTTACAATCTACACTCTAGAAGCATCAACATTAATGTGTACTACTGTTAGAAAGAAGTTTCGCTCACTTACTTTGACTTAAATTTTTGTAGATGCCGAATGACTTGATTTAATATAAACAAAACAAAAATGTTTAATTTCTTAGCAAAAAACAAGAGCATGAGAACTATAAAGCAATCAATACCTACATGAATTGTTGTAGATGCCGTATGACTTGTTTTAATATAAATAAAATAACAAATGTTCAATTCCTTAAGACAAAAATAAGAGCATGAGAATTGAGAACTATAAAGCAATCAATACATACATGATTGCATAAATAAAATCATTATAATTACTTAGCATTTAATGTGCTATGGAAACAAGTGTGTGTGTGTGTGTTAGCATTAATGTGCTGTAATGTTACACTGTTGGGAAGAAATTTTGCTCACATTGAGTTGAGTTGTTGTGAATGTCTTTTGACTTAAATTCAAATGAAACAGTGAGTGAGAATTTTCCATGAACTAAAATTAGTGGTGACAAACATAGAGAAAAAGCGACTGTTCCATAGTAGATAATTAACACACAGGATTAACCTTTTGGTTATTTTCAGAGAATCTCAGAATCAAGGAGCTTAATTAGGCTCTGACCAATTTCAAACAAAAATGTTAAGAAATTGTAGAGTTGGGCTGCTCTCAATAGCTCAGACCTGACCTGCCAAACCAAGTAGCTAATTCGGTCCGGATTCGGCCTGGTCTTGTTCAGTCCAAACATCTCTCTTTAAACTTTAGCAGGCAGAGACCGCCATTCACCCCCTTCTCGAAGCTCCTTTCATTTTACGACTCCCATGGGTTCTACTTCTTACAGCAACAAATTGCAAAGGAACCGAGACGAGACCCAGATGGCAGATTCCTCCGCCGCCCCCTGGCCCTTCTTCATCTCCAAACTCCCGGATAGCATGATCGTCGAAATAGCTCCCCTTTGCAACCCAAATGCGATGCCGCCGGGTCTGTAAGTCCTTGCGCACCATTCTCTAGTCCGCTTCCTTCGACCAGGCCCGCCCCGCAAAAGGGCCCTCCGAACTTGTCATTCTCAAGAGCGGTAAGCTTTTCTACTTCATTGAAGTCGGGGAATCCATTCCCGCCGCAGTTTCATCACCCGAAACAGGTCCCCGCTGTGCCTCTAGACGATCTATTTTGCACTTGGTCAACTCTTGTAAGGGCTTGGTGTGCATGATTCTTTGTCGTGGAAGCTACATTACGCCAACTTGTTCTCGCGCTTACGGTTATTGTCATGGCAAAACCATATTTCTTGTGAATCCTGCCACTAGTGAGTATATTGCTCTTCCTTCCTTCCTCGCCCAAGGGAACCAGAATGGAATTCTGCGGTCTAATGCTTTGCACTAAGACTAATCAGTTTAAGGCTTTTAGGGTTTTCTCTAAAAGATCGCGTTGGTAAGATTATCCTAGTAATCCTAATTCTAATTTGAATGATTCTGAGGCACTATTAAATATAGAGAATTACGTGAGTGATGAAGACTTGGAAGACAGGTTAAAAGGGTGGGAGTCACTTGGATGACAAGTTAAAAGGTTTGGTTGTTCATTCTGATGAAAAGATGAATTTGGATGGTGATTCTGATGGGAATTCGTGCTCTGATGAATGGGAGGAGACCTCAGATGAGGAAAGCAACCACGATTGGGATGATTCAGAAGAGTATTTTGATTCGGATGCTGATGAGGATGATGATTTAGGCCAGAAGGTGATAGCGTTATATACTCTTGGCACTGGCACCTGAAGAAGGACTGAGGTCGATTCACATTCTCTTGGGAATACAACTTTAGGCTATGATGGATATCATTCGTTGTCATATGTCAACGGATCTCTCTATTGGATTATTGAGATGCGCTATCGTTTTGAAGTGGCCTCTTTTAATTTTGAAATGAACAGTATCAGCGGGGTTACTGAGGATCATTTTTTCTGTGACCATGTATTTGGTCTTGGGACTTACTAAAAACTATCTCTAATTGTGTCGTTATGAAGAGTATGATGATTCCCTTGATTTTGGAAGTATGAATAGTGATGTTGAAAATTATGTGGTAGAAGATGATCAGGGTGTGGAGCTATTCTTGTTGAAGGAATCCTGGAGCAGAGAGAATGTGGTCAAATTTTCAGACGGTTTTTGCGTAGATAAGTGGGTGGACAGAGTGGTAAAATACTTTGAGAAAGGGGATATCCTACTTTGCAAATATCCGTACTTGTATCCAATGAACACAGAAAAGCAGGATTTCAATAGGTTTTCTGACTTCAAGATTAGATCATAAGAAGATGCAGTTGTTCATGTTCCAAGTTTTCTTTTGCTCAAAGACGTTATCAAGGGAGAGCAGTAACTGTGATACTTTCTAGTACGTTATCTGTAACTGATGCACCTTTCGACCTGGGGTTTGGATTTTGACGAAAAGGTTTAGAAGGTTCACAATTACAGCAAGTGACTGTTGATGCCAAGGAAGAAAGCTCAAAGGTACTAACGGTAGGGAAACCTCGACCACCATCCTCATCAACTTTGCAATCTCCTCTCAGCTATGAATCCTTTAAGGCCCAATTTCAGGCACTCGTAGAACTGTATGAGGCACAAACCTGGGCATTCTACGGGGACACTTGATGCGAAGCGGAAACCGTTGAAGATGAGCTCATGGAGACACATCGTTCCACCCATCCTGAGAACCCTCCGCTATCCTCTTCCCATACCCCTTCACCTATATATGCGTCCTTTCAGACTTTACTGAAGTTGCTCACAAAATCGACTGTGCACAACTGAGCTTCTTCTTCAAAGATGATGCTAACGCTATAAAGTTTGTAGCCAAATTGAGGGGACAACCACGTAATACCACCCATCCTGAGAACCCTCCACTCAATGTCAGGTGTCCTCTGTCAAGTTTCTGAAGTGGCTACTGCTAAAGCTGATGTTATATCATTGCTTTCGTTGTTTTAAACTTTATCTAATATATGCTTGTTGAATCATGCATAATGGAAATGGTAAATTAATATTATGGTCATTTCATTCTGGGCTAAATTTCCCTTATTTCTTTTATCACCATTGATCATTGTTTTATTGATGCTTCTGCATTAAGAATTTTCTTCAATAGAGAGGGTTATAGTACGTTTTTAGGTTGAAATACCCATTTCAGTTTATGTGCTTGAATTTTGGAGAAAAATGATAATTAGATTCACAATCACATTACAGAACTTTGTACTGGTGGCAGTTTTGCTGGTCTTCCTCTCTCCCCTCAAAATATAGGAGCAAAGCAGAATAAACAGTTCTAGTCATCTTGTCTGGGACTCAACAAAACTTGGGGAAACGGCTTGGTGAAGATACTTGAAAGCTTTCTGGTAGTTCAAGAATCCCATAAACCAGAAATTGAAGTCATCAACTGTAACTATTTTCATGTATTTTTGCGATGGCTCTTTCATATTTCCACTCTAATTAACTCTCTTTATCTTCTCAAGTGGAACCACCTGCATCAGGAGCATAGGTTGTCAGGAATTGTTGAACACAGAGAGAGCATGAAAAAGAGAAGTAGAAAGAAAACAAGTCTTCAATTACCTTGTAGTGAAGTCTAAGAAATTTGCTATTTGCGGAAAAGATTTTTATTGATCTCTCGCTACAGAAGGCAACCTTGTCCGTGGAAATAAACAGCATTCTAGCTAAAGGTCCTGCTGTGGTTGATAGATAGCACTGGCAAGCCTACAACAATTTCTTCCCTTCTCTAACATTGAATAATTGCTTGAAAACATTCCCCACTCCACCGACTTGAAGAATGCTGGCCCCTAAACTCTAAACTCAGCTTACTCTTAACTGTTTCTGTGATCTTAGTGCCCAGCCTAACTGCATTTCAGCAGAAACATCATCATTAGTTTGGTTTTGTGCTCCATGCTGATATCTTAACTACACTAGAGTCATAGGCTCTAGAAAAGGTTCCTTATCATGCTCCCAGACTGCATTTGCGAAGCTATCAACCTTCTTCCCAAGCTTGCTGATCCTTTTGGTCATGAAATTAGTTGTTTTGCCTGCAATAGTAACACCAGTGTGATTGCTCTAGGAAAGCAGCATCCTTAGACTGTTGTCACTTATCCTTCTTTTATTTTCCCATAAGTGATGAGAAATGGTTAAAGGAGAATCTTACTTGATTTGAAGGTGGGACTCCCATCTGCAGAAGATTGATGGTGGTGCTGGCTAGCCAGATAAGGAAGGTAAAACCTTTTCCTTCTCCCTATCTGGAATATTTGGCAGCCAATAGGAACACCAAGAACTTGTTGATCATGTGCTTGGTTCTTCATATTGCCTGTTGGCTGACTGGATTAGTTCCTTTACGTATTGCAGTCACCAGGTCCCCAACTTCAACCATGAGATAACAGAAGTTTGTTAATTGTGGATATTGGAGAACAACGCGTCCCACAGATAGTATTATAAGAAGCAAGATGAGCGCGTCCATGTCCCACTAACATGGAAGAAGAAATCTGAAGTGAGTAAGAGATTTATTATTTTATCACCTCAAATTGTGATAAATGGGTCCTAAGAAAAAGATTTATTAGCACAATTAGTTGAACTGGGTTTTCGACAATAAATATTACACGTAAGATACAGACTGCTTCTATACCATACTGACTTGGGAGGATGTAGCGTTGGTGCTTTCTGATGTGGAAGAAAATGAAAGGCAGGGAGTTAAAAAAAAAAAAGGAAATTTGCTAAAGCAGCCGAAATCAGCCAACCAAATTTTGGGCGTCAAAGTTGAAGTTAGGTGTAGGATTAGTGAGTGATCTGCTTTATCCTTAGATATGCCACCCATGTGAGATTGCATCAAACTTCCATCACCTAATGCAACTTTTCCACCTCTATAGCCACCGCCGACTGTGTTTTTCTTCATACAGAGAATTGGGCAACAAAGTTGCAGAGAATGTTCTCAGTATTTGGTTGCTTGGCAATAATTTAGATAAGGTTGAAAATTGATTGCTTTTTAATAAATTATAAGTATACATTGGAGTTCCATTTTATCTTTTGTTGACCATTGGTCTTCTCGAAGGTCTTTAGCTGCTGTTAGTTTGATCAATTACTCTAAGTGCCTAAATCATCCTTTTGGTACACAGAGAAATAAGTGCGACATATTTTTTTATATGAAAACATCATTGCGAATTGAAAAAAAAAAAAAAGGCTTATTATTAGCTTTAATGGTACCTATTTTCCCGAAATCAATTTACAAGTACTTCTTCAAGGGAACATACCACTGCTCATCCTCGTTTGGCGATAGAGATGGACTGGAAGAAAGGTTGTTAGAGGTCCAAGAAATGCTGGCATGAAGCAATTGCCTATATTCCAAGTTTTGTTTCCCTTAAAGATGTTGCCTGGCAATGAAGAAAGTTTGAAGGTACTGATGGTGAGGAACTGTCCACCACCATGCTCATCCTATCCCCTCTCACTTCTGAATCTTTTCGGGCCCTGTTTCAGTCAATCTCACACTTGTTCCGGCAAAAACTTGAGCTTTTAAACCACACCCTTGATCTGAAGATCAACACAGTCAAACATGTGGTCATTTTTTTAATTGAAGGCACAGCAACATCATGCCACCCATACTGAGAAGAACACTATCTCTTCCGCTTCCCAAACCCCATTCACAAACGAAGTCAATCCTACCATAAATCCTGAGAACCATCCTCACCAAGCCCTCTTACCTATTAATCAGTTGCAGCTTTGTTACAGTCGATTGTTGACTAGATTATAGCATAGCTAAATAAAACGGACAACTATATTATAGCACCAATCTTGTGAATCTCCCGGCATCATGCTTAGAAGTGGCTGTCAAGTTTTGGAAGTTGCCACGGTTAAAGATGGTGTGAAATCTGTTTTTCCTCTTCTTTTAAACTGTTTTTGGGCCAGAGAATCCTTCAATATTGCATTTTTTCAAAAAGAAAGTTAATGTAAAATCTTGCCTTTTTGTTACAATAAACTTGATTTGCTCTATGCTATAGAGACAGTTAGTTTTGGATTGATTAATATTTGATGTCTGGTCTACTATTGAATGTCAGATTCAAGTTCAAGATGAGTCTGACATGAAGATCCAACCAGGAGATTTAATTTTCGAGAGCTAGAACACTTTCTTCTTAGGCTCAAAGACATGGCAGAAGGGTCGGGAGCAAAACTAGCAAGATCATCAGAAGTCGTTACAGACATTCTCTTTCAGACCATTGGATATCCTTGGAGGTCAGTTGTAGCTGTTAGATATTCTTGACTTGTTTTCATGTGTGCTTTTATGGCAATTTTCCTTATCTGGAAATTAACAAACCGGTTATATTCTATGTGGATGTCTATATTTATTTTAGATTTTTGCTTAATTTTCCTTATTTCTTCTGCCACCTTGGATCATGATTTCATTGATTTTCCTGCATTGAGAGTTGCTAAACAGGGAAGATGTTGATGTAAGTTAGCAGCATAGGGTTCTCCTTTCAAGTCGTGCACTTGAATTTGGAGAAAAGTGATTAGAAGAAGAAGAAGAAGAAGAAGAAGAAGAAGATATAAAATCACATTACAGAACTTTGTACAAGAGACTGTACTGTTGGTTTTCCGCACTCCACTAAAAATATGGGAGCAAAGAAGAGCAAACACTTCCTAGTCCCCTAGAATGTGACTGCATCTGAAGTTTGAGAAATTGCTTGCTGAATATACTTCAAAGCTTTCCGATAGTTTAAGAATCCCATAAACCAGAAGTCATGGTTATCAACTGTAACTATTTCCATGTATTTGTGGGATGGTTCTTTCATGCTTTCACTCTGATTAACTCTCTTTATCTTCTCAAGTGGAACCTTAACCTGCAAGAAATTGGTTGAGCATAGGTTGTTAGGATATGTCGGAGGGAGAATTGTGAAACAGCAAACAGGAAAAGAAAACAAGTCTTGGAGATGAATGACCTTATAGTGAACTCGAAGCATTTCGCCATTTGGAGAAGAGATTTTGATTGATCTATCACTGCAAAAGGCAACCTTATCCGTGGAAATAAACAGAAGGCCGGCTATAGGTCCTTCTGTAGTTGATAAGTAGCATTGGCAAGCCTTCAATAATTTCTCTCCTTCTCTAGCATCGAATAATTGCTTGAAAGCTTTCTCCATCCCACCTACTTGAAGAATTCTGGTCCCTAAACTCAGCTTACCCTTGACCATTTCTGTGATCTTAGGGCCCAGTCTAACTGTCATTGAGTGAGCAGGAATACTATCATTAGTCTGGTTTCTGTTCCATGCTGAACCAAATTACAGAAAAGTCATAGACTCTATAAAAGGTTTGTTACCATGCTGCCGAACTCCATTTGCGAAGCTATCAGCTTTCTTCCCCAGCTTGTTCATCCTTTTCATCATGAGAGTTACTTTGCCTGCAACAAAAAATGATAATTTTCTTTAGCAAAGC
Organism: Aquilaria yunnanensis; assembly: GCA_039654915.1. Taxonomy (NCBI): domain Eukaryota; kingdom Viridiplantae; phylum Streptophyta; class Magnoliopsida; order Malvales; family Thymelaeaceae; genus Aquilaria; species Aquilaria yunnanensis. Next base: position 25,298,164 of record CM077598.1, on the reverse strand, counting down.
ACCATCTTAAGACAGTATCCATTTCATATCTTCTTGTTCTTTTGCCGCTTCAATCCCAACTGCTTCGGGATTGGTGGCATGAAATACATAGTGTCTGTCAACAAAAGTTCTAACAGAAGCTTACTTGATTTAAAGGCGGGATTCCCATCTGCAGAAGGTTGAAAGCTGGCCGGATCCGGAAGGTATAACCGTTTGGCTCTTCCGATTTGGAATATCTGGCAGCCTATAGAAACTCTGAGAACTTGTTGATCATGTGGTTGGTTCTTCATATTTCCAGGTGAACGAGCCGATTAACTCTCTTCTGATTTGCAATAACTGCGGCGGGATGTTCCTCAGCCTCAAGTATCAGGGAGAAGAGAAGTCTGTCTGTTAGTTGTGGAAGATGGATCAGAATGTTATCCAGAAAATGGTACTTATACAAGCGTGTAGCTGGTGGTGCTTTTCTTGCTGAGTCAGTAACACTAGCAGAGGCATCTGATCTGAATTGACTCATTATTTTTTTTATTGGAACAAGAAACATCATTGGTGCTGTTAGTTGAAATAGCTTTTCGATTATAAATATGCACACGTAATATACAGGCAGCTTTTGTTCCAAGCCGACTTGGGGAGGACGTGGAATTGGGACTTTCTGATGTGGAATTGTGACTTTCTGATGCCTGCCCTCTATCAATCTAAAGACCACAAGAAAATGGCAGGAGACAAAAAAAAAAGAGGTCTGCAAAAGTAGGTGGGCATCAACCAAATTGGAGGCTCTAAGATTAAGTTAGGTGTAGGATTTGTTATTTCCTTTATCCTTGTTAGTTAGATATGTCACCCATGTGATGTTTCATCTATTTCTCATTACTTAATGGCATCTGTTGTTTTTTTAATAAAATTAGCTCTCGTGTCAATAGTAGACCAGGATGCTAGCTCTTTATGGCAGATTCATTGCTAACTAGATTTTTTTTTTTTTAAACTACTAAAATTACGTTATGGATGAATCGGAATTTCAGAAACCTATAACTACAACGAATAAGGCCCCTGCCATGGAGTAGACAGTGAAGCATGGCTCAACTGGTTGGTCGTTACTGCTTGCGCCTGGATGCATGTGTGTATCAGAAACTGATGTAACTGTTCATGCCCCATTGCTTCCTTTGGCCAAAAGTATCGTCATCCTGTGTGATCAAAGACACTAACCAATATGATTCTATTACTCTTTTTCCTACGGAGAAGATGGTGTTAGGAAAAATGGAAAACAACAGAAACTCTTACCTCAGGTTTAGCCTAACCTATATTTTACCCTCATTTCTTTTACACTATTTAACAATAATTTCTGAAATCATAATTTAAACTATCTAATAACTATGTTCCAGTAATTTTAAAATTTTTTATATTCTTTTCACAATTAGCTGACATTTAGAAAATATTTTTATGTATTTACAGAGAGGAAAATGTATTTACAAAGAAAAAAAATTGATAATTTAAAATATCTATTAACTATAAAAAAAATATCAAAGAGACTGAAATTACTAGAAAATTATTATCGTATAATTTAAATTATAGTTTTAAAAGTTGTTGTGATGTCTCATATCCTATATGAGAAGTCTATGTGAATCCTGACATATATAATCAAGTTTTAAAACAACGCTTATGCTTTTCATGAAGAATAGCTTATGTGATGTAGCAGATGTTTCACAGATCAGTTCTAAACTTGAGTTATCACAGTTGTTGTTGAACATGTGTAAAAGTAGGGGCAAAGGTTAGGTCTTCAAAATAGGTGGGCCAATGTGTAGGTTAAACCAAACCAAGTGATCTTATTGTAAGTTTCCCATAAAATGCCACTAAAAAGAGAGAAATTCGTTGCTTCAGGGGTTCGATGTCACTCGCTGCCCTTGAGATGAACTGGTGGGCCCTTGTCCAAAAACCAATATGGAAGAACAACTAGCCACTTGCTCGTTTGCACCAACATGGATCTAATAAAAGGCCTATTGCTTGTTTGTCTCTACATCAAAGCCTAGGACCAATCATTTTGGACTTTCTCCTTCTCTTGCAAGCCTGGGGAAAGCTTGGAGAAGAAGTCAGAGCTTGAACGTGAAGATTGGGCTACGGATTTCCTCCATTGTTTAGTGGGTTAATTTGTATTGTCTTGATCTTTAATCTATATTTTGATGTCTTTCCTTAGTTTGGTGTCTTATTCCTTTCCTAATTTTTCCGAGTACATGAGCAATGTGTTTCCTTGGAAGGTTGTTAATGAGAATCATAGTCCTTGCTGAGACTCAGGAGTGTTTAATTTAATACACAAGAGGGAGGTTTAAATAACATATATTTGTCTTTGCATAAAAACAAAGCTAAAAGGGAGGTGAAACTGATACTCTAGGCTAGGGATCGTCTTCTCTGCGTAATTCACTTGTGATTTGTTTTTCTGATTTATGATTTTTAGTTGCTTTCATTTACTCAGTAACCTCTTTTGGACCCTTATATTCTGTGTATGCCTGCCCTTAATGGTAAGAGACGGCACTCTTAGAGTTGCAAAAACTGAAATTAGTGATTCAAAGATGCACAATTACAGCAGTAGACTTTGTACAAGCAATTCTTTTGGTTTCCTCACTTCACTTTAAATATGGAAGCAGGGAAGAAAAAGCACTTCCTCAGCCACCTAGTATGTGACTCCATCATCTATGTTATGGGAAATTGCTTGCTGAAGATACTTGAGAGCTTTCTGATAGTTCAAGAATCCCATAAACCAGAAGTCAGAATTGTCAACTGTAACGATTTCCATGTACTTTTCTGATGGCTTCTTCATGTTTTCACTCTGGTTTACTCTCTTTATCTTCTCAAGTGGAACCATGACCTGCATGGAATTGGTTCAACATGTATCATTTGATAGGAATTGATGGAGAGAGAAACAGAGAGAGAGAGAGAGAGAGACAGTGCCCAGTTACCTTGTAGTGAACTCTAAGGAATTCACCGTTTGGAGAAGAGATTTTAATCGATCTTTCACTGCAAAAAGCAATCTTGGCTGTGGAAATAAACAGGAGGCCTGCTATAGGTCCTGCCGTGGTTGACAAGTAGCATTGGCAAGCCTTTAACAATTTCTCTCCTTCTCTGACTTTGAACAATTGCCTGAAGACTTTCTCTACTCCACCTACTTGAAGAATTCTAGCCCCCAAACTGAGCTTTCCCTTTACAGTTTCTGTGATCCTTGGCCCAACCCTAACTGCAATTCAGCAGAAACATCATCATCAGTTTGGTTTCAGTACAATCACAGTTTTAGGACTGAAAAATGTGAGATTTTCAAATGGCTATGCTGGGAAAGGGTTCCTTACGATGCTCCCTCACACCATTTGCAAAGTTGTCAGCTTTCTTTCCAAGCTTGTTCATCCCTTTGAGCACCAAAGTTACTTTGCCTGCAAGACCAACTATTTTCCATAAGTGAAGAACCATCTTTAGATCGCATTCATGATCATTTCACATCCAAGTGGACTTGAAGAGAAGAGAATCTTACTTGATTTAAAAGATGGAACCCCATCCGCAGAAGATTGAAGTCGGTATTGGCTAGCTGGATCTGGTAAGTAAAGCCTTTTCGTTCTTCCAATTCGGAACATTTGGCACCCAATAGGAAGCCTGAGAACTTGTTGCTCGTGTGCTTGGTTCTTCATATTGCCTGATGAAGTGCAGTAGCTGCTATGAGATATTCTTCTGTTTCAGCTCTGAGGGAAGAGAGGTCTGCTAATTGTCGATGATGGAGAACCATGTGTGCTGGTGACGGTATTTATAGAAAAATCATGCTGGTGGTTGAGTCTAGCTTTTGTTTTCATGACTCATCCATGACTTGGAAAAGCTCAGTTTGTGAAGGAATGAAAAAGAAAGGATAACAGAAGCGGGATTTTGGTTGGTTTCTTTAAGGAAAGGTGTTGCATAAAGAAGAAAGCCTTCTCCGGGATCTCCACCCTATTGTTCAAAACTACCGTCACCGTGTCTCACTCAATCCCTATGCATGTGGAACAAAAACTACGTGTGAAGCGAGGCTGTTTGTTGTTATGCGAGTTTTTGGAACAGAGATTTGATTAGGCTGCCAAATTCTGCTTAGTCTTACTAGGGAATCTGTTGTCATAAGTGAGTTCTTTTACAAAAGAAAAAACAAGGGGCCAAACAAAACGAAGATCGCGTTTGCCCATTTTGTTAAAGTTGAAGGGGGTAAGAGCTATAAGCTGGTAATGAGATTAGCATAATTAGTTGAGAAAGTTTTTCAATCACAAACATAATTGAAATTTAAGGCATAATATGATGATGATTTGAATATATGGCGAGCTTCTCTTTCTAGACTGATTTGGTGAGGATGTGGCATGGAGACATTCTGACCTGGAACTGTGACTTTGTGATGCCACTCCTCTTTCAACCTTATGATTAGAAAAAGAAAGGGGATAGAAAAGAGGCAGTTCTGCAACAGAAGTTGGTTACATCAACCAAGATGAGGGTCTTAAAGACAGAAATTTTCATTTGCTTTACAATAAGATGTGTCACCCATGTGAGTGAGATTGCATCAAACTGTCATAACCTGATGCCTACTTTAATTTCTTCCCCTAGTTTATTATCACTGATGATTTGTTCATTTTTAATTCACATTATTGGGCACCAGACCAGGTGATGGTGTTTGAGAATCTCCTCAACTTTTGGCTCTCCTCAACAGTTAGTACCATATTTTAGTGTCAGAATACTTTGCTAGCTTGTTGGTTAGCTACTAAGTAAGTTGGTATTTAAAATTAAAACTCCATAAAGCCCTAACTGTAATAAGAAGATTACCTTATTATAACGGAAGAAAAAGGAAGGCTCCATTGATAGAGCACTAGGACTAGGCTATGGCTTAATTGGTGAAAAGCAAAAAAGAAGCAATATTGGACCAACCATAGAAAAGATACAATGTTGAAGGCAACTGCAAGTCCCTTTTTATCTGTCAGTGATGATCCTAAGGTTTTGGTAGGGAGGATCTGTCAGTGATGATCCTAAGGTTTTGGTAGGGAGGGATAGCAAGTGGGTGGGTGCAATCCATTATTCACGGATATCTGCCCATAACAGATGAGTAAATGGGTAAAAATTCCAACAATAGGGCAGACATGGGTAATAAATCATACTCGTCTGGTGGGTACAGGTAGGTGGCGGGTATGAGGTACCAATCATGGATAAATCCGCCTCACCTAACTACGAGTGTAAATTTCCTACTTATTAATTATAATGAGATGCAACACTTACATTTAATTAATATTTTATACTAATTTTTATCAAATATTTTATTGTATGTATGTTATGATTTTGTTGTATTATATGTGGAGAATAACTTTGTATATGTTTTTCATATTTTATTTTTATGAAATTTAAAAAAAAAACACAATTTAAAACAGTGAGTTACCCACAGATACGGATACCTACAAGTTGTGGGTATGGATGAGATTTTTCACCTGCTTACAAATGCCCGCAAAGTCATTAGTACTTAAAAAGTGCGAGTACGGACAGTGGATAGGAGATATCCTCACCCAATCCGCCCCATTGCCATCGTTATTAGTAGGGGCATGCACAGGAGAGCAAGGCAAGAGGAGGGCCTCACTCGACGTAAAGGGCTGAGCCTGTGGCTGTGGGGATGCCTCTTCCTTAATACTAAAGAAACCCAGAGATGGTTGACAATTCAGTACCTCCTGTTTATTTACACTTGCAATGGGCAAACTTATTCAATAAAATGAGGATCAAGTACCTCTCTCTACCTTTGGTTAGAAACTGTTCTTCCATGAGACCTACTTCTCTTTCTTTCACAAGCCAAAAGTTTAGCTTTTAGTCCGTTTGTTTAAAAGTTTAAGCTTTCAATGTCAAAAGTCTGAATTTGAGGCAAACTGAATAATGCTTGTCATATCTTGCATGTTCTTGTGTTTGACAGAGTCTCGTGGGCCAGATCACTAGTCTTACGGCATCACATGGTAATGCTAAAACAAGATGCCTGAATTGAATGGCTCTCCAATCACTCCCGCTCTGCTCATCATAAAACTTTTCATTGGCCGGCAAAAAGTGCTTTTAGGGACGCGGACGGCCCCACGAAATCAGGATCTCACAATAATTTCGTCATCGTGCCAAGTCTTTGTCATTTTTAATCAATCCACACAACATGACACAACTTGAACAAGTCACCCATGTACATATACATGTTCATCGAGCAGGGAAGGAAAAAATGTTCTCCCATTATTCACTTTGCTGAAAATTTTTGCCGACAAATTTGTGGGAAAAAAAAAAACAAACAAACAGTTTCCGCAACTCTTTTCCTGCTATTGAACTTCTAAGCACCAACTCATTGCCAATAGTGGTATGGTATCAACAAATCTGTGACGACATGAAACCCCAAATAGATAGTGCTAATAATGTGTACCCTTCCTACCAATAAACCTGCCACTTCTAAAACTTTTCCCACAGTTGCCTATACAGACGGATGTGTTTTTCCCTCCCCACTGTTTATTTAAAGCAAATGCAGACCAGCATCAGACAACTCCTGCTTTCAAGACATTGACATTATTTCAGGCTAAAACGGCAAAAACTAGAAACCTGAAAATTGACAAGGTGAATGGTTTCTCTGTTCTTTGTACAGTTAATTGTCGAGGCAAAGATATTGACCGTTACCGATGAGCGGGTGCATGGGGCATTGGGTATGTCATTGGAGCCATGTTCATTGGAGCACCAGGAACCACTGCCCCCGGAACAGGAGCCCTAACTCCATATGCCATATGTGGCCGTCCAGGAAGATTGACAGGTGTCCCAACTGCAGAGACGAGGGGCCCTCCAATTGGTTGCCCTATAGTTGGAGTTACATACATGCCCACCCCAGGGGGTCCGGCTGGGTGTGAAGGCACTTGTTTGCCCGGCTTTCCAGAGGAAGATCCTGGAGCAGAACCGTTAGACTGACCAGTTATCGGTCCTTGGGGTGTTGAAATGTCTCCATTGCCAACACTTGTGATGTCGTGGATGCTTGATCTCCTCCTATCTTTATTCATCGAGTTCAAACGAATGAAGTATTTCTGTGCATGGCTTGCCACTTGCGTTGGAGTTCTTGTCACCACAAAGTTCCGCGATATGCTCCGCCAGTCACCCTTCCCATATTTGTCCAAACCAAGAAGAAATAACCTATAAACAGGAGAAAACCAAAAGAATCAAACTTGGACTCTGTAATTATATATCATACAACTTCGCAAATATAGCTTGAACATCCAGAATCAGTTAACCAAACAATTCAAACAACCCATTTGATGGGATAATCCAAATGACAAAAGACAGAAAAATGTAGAGCTCCATGACCAGGAGCACGAAAATGCCGGTAAATCTGATGCTGGAACTGTCATCTGTACAAGATACAAAAGTTAGAAAATGTTGCAGAAAACCTTCTGTCCCGGACAGCCCTTCTACGCATATTTGAACAACAAATTTCAGATGAGGCACCAGACCTAAACGTTTATATATTAAAGTTAAGGGCTTCAGGAAAACCAATCATGATTCCATGTATCAGGAACAAGGACAGGATGATGTAAAATGATTAACTACTACGCCCACTTCACTGTATATATCTGGATATGCGTCTAATCGAAACCTTTAACTATCATTGCAAATGAACAAAAATGCTTCCGGCATCTGCCTTCTGTTATCACTAACTCGATTTGCAACGAGACCTACTTCAAAGTGCTAGCTTGTTGCCTGCTGTAGATAGCCTCCACATAGCTCAGTCTAAGAAAGCCAACTGGGAATTTAAACTTAGACCATTGTGGAAGTCAACCCAAACAATAGTTCCCTGTAATCCTGAACCATGCCTCAGAATCACATCAACATTTATTTCTCAATGTATTGCAATAGTCCCAAAATACCTTTGCTGGGTAGCTCAGATGACACATAGACTTGAATACATTTGCCACTAAAGAAGCATTTCATGGAAGTGCCTCAGTTGATACTTTGTTATGATGATTAACCAAATATAATTGTTGGATGCTATATTCATTTAGGTGATGCCAAACAAATTGATGCAGTGATTCTCCACGTGGAAAACAGCCCTTCCTAAGAGGAGTCCTCAAGCAAGGATCTTTAACCTAATGAACAAAATAGGCATCAATTCTTGCTGTTTTATTTCCAAAATTCTGGGTACTAACACATTCTAACCATATCAGTACTCTAGAGTTATACATCTGAGTGCATTAGCATTCTATTATGAAGCCGCAAATGCACTGACTGTACATTAGAACTACTCTAAGGTAAAGCTTGTTTAAAGAAGAAGAAATTAGGTCTACTAAATGCCTACTCCAGTTTTATGGTCAGAGCCACAAGCTGAATCATGTAAACCCAATACCCAGCATAGCCCCGACATGCCAGTCCGTGCTCTCAAAGAAAATTATTTATACTTGTAGAAGATATAAATCCATAAAACAGGTGCCTGGACAATGTTAGAGAAATCTTGGCATTTTTGCAGAGCATAAATCCTAAAATAGTTAGAAGATGCTTGCTCACTAACCCAGTGGTTTGGATTGGAAGATAGTATCTACATATGTCAAATGGATAAACTCATATTTATCAAGCTATTATCTTGCAATAGTTTGTACCAATATCTGAGGATCAAGTTCTACCTTAATCTGGGGAAGGGTGGGTTAAGAGAAGTAACGAGCAACACCTTCCATTCTGTACCCACTTAGACCAGTTGACACTCATCTAGTTAAACAAATGAGCAAGGATTGAGATACCTTACAAATATTCACACACACAGAGTATTTGCTGCCTAACATCATATCAAGAACTTGACACCATTTTATTGTCACATGAATAATAATATAGAAGAGAATTACATGAGAATGTTGTTTTTTCATATGAGCACGGATGTCAAACAAACACCAACCCTTTGACCCATCCATACTACCATATGCACCATACAAAGATCAAAAGCATTAAATATCTTCTCAAGTTTCCACCTGTTAGAAAGGGAAGAAGCAGGCATACTAGCAACCTTGGTCCATATGTAAATGCAGGAAAAAAAAAGAGTCGAATGCTGTCCACAACTACACTCAACTAAAGTTATTTTTCCAGCATCAATTGGTCAGGGATCTACAGGTATGAATTGTAAACTCACTTATTGCAAGTTTCAAATAGATAGACAAACCCTATACTATCCTCTTTGTCGAGCAACTGTTTGTGGAGTAATATAATCTCGAAAATTAATAAAATTGTGTCCAATAGCAAAGTAAACACAAACTAAAACCAGGAATTCAGTATCTGTTTGATAGCTTAGCATGTACATCTGCCTGGTAGTTTCTGCATCTCTAGTATCAGTATGCGAAAATCCCAAAGTCTTATTGATCTGGATGATAATAACTAGTAATGAGGGACCAGGGAACTGAAATAACAAACGGATATATCTAAACCCAATCACAAGTTTGATGCATGACCAACGTACTTTATCTTTCAAATTTTCGTGGCTTAAGCCCTCCCCGTCTTTGGGATTTTCAGTGAGCATGTCCAATACCCCCCCAGAAAAACCCCTTCCCTCCATAATATGTAGGCAGACATAATTATGCTACCAAACCATTAAAAAAAAAAACACATCTCTACACCGTCTGACAATTAACCTCCTTTCAGGAAATCTAATAGCTAGCTGGGCACCAAAATAAATCTAATTCTTCCAAACCAGTGAAACAAGAATCAAACAGTATTTTTTACATTGTTAATATTCATTTTACTCTATCATCAAATGAAACATGATTCCAAAGAAGCACTGATCATTAGGCGCAACTGTTGCAGGAATTTAAAGTGCCTAAAAAGGTACATGCACTCTTTTTGCCAACAGTTTCTCGAAGCTACAAGAAAATAATCCGGAAAACATAACCAGCTATTACTTTCAATGAAAGAAGTACTTTCCTTTTATTTATCACAAAAATAGGTACAAGTTCCAGCAAAAATTTGTTTTACAATCTTTATAGCTGTTCTATAATGGATATGAAGTTAATTTGTTCAGGAAAAATATGTCAGAAAGAACATGTGATTTCATTGACCTTCCAATTGTCAATGGTTCAAGACAAACCACCAAATGAACTAATAAATATTGTTATGAAGGAAAACACAGACACACAGAAACACACAGCTCACCAACAATTAAGGAAAGATGACCAGCAGATATAAATTTGCTCACCAGAAAGAACCATGGACATAAATATAACAGGAATCCATACATTTGAAAAGGAAGTAATGACAGATGCTGAGAAGTGGAACAAATATTGGACAGCAATTGAATATAAGGCATAAATAGCATTGATTAAGAAGCACCAAAGAATTAGAGAAGATATATTGTGGGGTTAAGGTATAGGTGTGCAACAAAAAAAAAAAATACTAAATCAAGCAACTTAATTCACCTGTGCTCATCCTCTGTCCAGGCAATTCCTTTCCGCCGTTCCTGATCTGACCTTGAACCTTTGGTCCCATGGTTAGATTCATTATTATAGTGCCCGAAATTGCCACCCTTTTTCCCAGTTCCTTCCTCATCAGCATGACTTGTTGAACCTTCTGATGAGTTGTACGATGGAAGAGGCACATACCCAGATTCAATCCGACTTATATCATCCATAAGAAGATCATAATGTTCTTTAATCTCATCTAAAGTTTTCCCAGGTACATCAGTTGCAATTTTCTCCCAACGATCTGAATCATCCTCAGGATAAGTTGCAATTGCATTCTCAAATGCCTTGTCCTGCTCTCTACTCCAGGTAGAGCTACGGCCTGCTTCATCCACAGTCATCTAGCCTCAACAAAGCAATACAACCAAGAGAGCTGTTCTTGGAGAACGGATCTTCGGTATCTTCTCAGCCGATATCACAAGCTATTGGTCTAATGAATAACTAAATGATGGGCAGATATGTCTGGTAAAATAGGTCAGAGAGACGAGAGAACTAGAGGCAGGATAGGCCAAGGACGTTAACCAGAGATCACTTCCAATAAAACTCGTGAAGCGGCTAAAGCCTGAGTGAAGTATGTGAAGAATTCAATGGTGATTTGCTCCACCATTCAAAAATTGGACTCTTGTGAGTTGCTGACCTATTGGTGAAGAAAATAGTGGTGAAGTTAAATTAGTCCATGAGAAATATCCGTAAAAGCAAAAATCAACAATTGGCAGTCCAAAACAATGAGAAGGGGCAAAAACATAAATCTGCAGTGAAATCAACAATAAAGTAACCAGGGTTCGATTAAGTGACAGAGACGCAAGAAAAAAGTGACCAAACTAGAGAACCCAGAAACAATAATGGGTAAACTCAGGGATGTCAAGTTGCCATTTCTAATTCCAACAAAAACCAGCAAACCAAATTCCTTACCTGAAAGCAACAGTTTTAACAGCACATGCCCACACAAACTAAAATTTACAGCATATACTGCGGCTTCAAACTCAAATCCTTCTACCCTAATATTCCTCGTTCGTTCCTAATTTATGCTTACAAGTCGTATCACCAACAGTTCACAACATTATCTCAATACACTTTAGAGGATATCTGACGGCTGGAAAGGCCTTTCAGCATTCTTTGATCATGAATACAGGTACAGCATACCAATCAATTAACTCCACCTTCATCCTAGTTCACTAGACTAAATGAATCCTATGTCCCCACTCCACTCAGTTTGAGCCAAGTTTACTTATACGCTCTAAAAGAGCAATTCCTTTTGTTTTATATACTTATATGCCCTAAAAGAGCAATTCCTTTTGTTTTATACTATATAACCACCCAACAACGCTATGAACTCAACCAGGAAAAGCAACAACACTACATAAGCCAACTAAATCCTAGAGACTAGTTTATAATGAAACAAGTAAATCACAAACACCTAAAGTTAATCACTTGCAACTTAACCAACATATTGATCCTGGGCTGTCATTGTGGCAACGTCAGGTTTTCTGGAGTCGCCACCAATCGGTTTCACCTAGGTCGATTGGTCACCTAAAATATGGTCTGCGAGAGTTCGGGGATCGGGAGTACGGTTACGTTAAAACAACTTTGTTAAAACGCCCAAAAATTGGCACCTTAGTTGATTTTAATTTTGTTTTACTTTGCTTTTAAAACTTTTCAGTTAATTTAGATATTTTACCTGAATTAGTCGAAAATGTGGATTTTGGTAATTAATTCGGATAAAATTTTATACTTCCGAACCATGGACTCTGCCGAGTCATTTGGACACGGAAGATTTTGATTCCGAACCATGGACTCTGCCGAGTCATTTGGACACGGAATTTGGTGAAATTTTAAACAATTTTATCCATATTGTAAAAAATATGGATTTTTATCTTTTTATTTAATTTATTTATTTTAAAAGTTTGATATTTTCCAAACCGTAGATCCTGCCGGATCATCCGGATATGGAAATTGATTTATCGTAATTATTTAATTCTTATTATTATGAAATTAATTTTTAAATGGTAATTCTTTTTGTTTATGAATGATTTTTAATACTAACTAAAAAATTTATCTTTATATTTTTACTTCTTTTTTTACTTTCTTTCTTTTTCTTCTTTTTTACTTATTTTTACTTTTTTTTTTAATTTTCTTATAATTTCTTTTCTTTTCTTTCTTTTTTATTCTTTTCTTTCTTTCTTTTCTTTTTCTTTTTCTTTCTTTTATCTTTCTTTTCTTTCTTATCTTTCTTTTATTTTTCTTTCTTATCTTTCTTTTATTTTTCTTATCTTTCTTTTTTTTTTTTTTCTTGTTTACTTTTTTTGTTTTCTTGTTTAATGAAAGATATTTATTATTTTAAAGGATTACTCAATTTATAAAAGAATTAAAAAAAATAATAATTAATTTTTATTTAATAAGAAGTTAATTTAAAAGAATTAAAGAGTTTAAAAATAAAAATTTTGATCATGGTACGGGGCGTTGTTACTCAGCCAGACCCTCTTCACTAGGTGAAGCAGCTCAAAAGCGGGCACGAGACAGTTTCCAGCCAATATACCATGAACTAAAATTTTTTTATTTTTTTATTTTTTTATTTTTTTATTATTTTTTTATTTTTTTTTATAAAAGATTAACCAAAAGTAATTGTTTTATTAAGAGAATCAAAAATTTATATGTATATTTTAAACAAAAGAAGAAAAGTTTTGATATTTATTTAATTTATTTTGGAATAAAAGATTATTTAACCGAAAACTTATATGTATTTTAAAACAAAAGTCTTGATATTTTTATTTTTTATATTCTTCTTTGTTTGATGAAAGATTTTTTTTTTAATTTTAATTTATATTTCTGAAAATATATCTAATCAATAAGTCAAAAATATTTAAGAGAAAATTCAATTATTTTTGTTTTATTTTGTATTATTTTGAAATTATTTGATTAAGATTTTTATAAAGGAAACAAAAAGTTATATCTTTTAATAAGTAAAATATTACTGAATAAAATATTAACCCAAAATTTTTATTCTTTTCATTAAAAAAAATTATATTTTAAAAGAAATAAATAAAATATTACTGAAAAATATTAACTCAAAATTTACTCTTTTTATTCTTTTTATTAATAAAGAAAACTAAAAAAAAGTTATATTTTAAAAGAAATAAATAAAATATTACTGAAAAATATTAACCCAAAATTTACTCTTTTTATTCATTTTAATAAAGAAAACTAAAAAAAAGTTATATTTTATTATTTGAAAAGAAATAAATTTTACTGAAAAATATTAACCCAAAAAAAATTACTTTTTTTTATTCTTTTTACTAAAAAAAGTTATATTTTATTATCTTAAAAGAAATAAATAAAATATTACTGAAAAATATTAACCCAAAAATTTCACGCTTTTTATTCTTTTTATTAATAAAGAAAACTAAAAAAAAAATTATATATTAATAGATAATTAATATATTAGTCTAAAGTTTTTTTATTTTTTATAAAGAAAAAATTTATTTATATATTTTATTTAAAAATATTTCCAAGCCATGGATCCTGGCGGATCATTTGGTCATGAAGTTTTAATTTTTTTTATTTCATTAATTATTAATTTTAAAGATGTATTAAAAGAATGATTTTATGTTTATTTATTTATTTATTTTATTTTTGAATTATTTCATTATGTTTGTTTATTAAAAGGAATAAAAACTTTGTTTCAAAATAAAAAAAAGTAATTTTTATTAGCCTTTAGAAAATTATTCACATAAAATTCCTTTTTTTATCTTTTAATCATAAAAAAATTCAATTAATAAAGTGGGGCTTTTTGGCCATCCACTTTAATAACACAATAATAATAAAAGTTAGCACAATTAATATAGTTAGATTAGTTGGATTAGTTAGTTAATAACAATAAAAAAGGTTAGTAAAAGTTAGATTAAATTAATTAACAACAATAATAAAAATTAGCCAAGTTTAATTAAATTAATTGTTAACAACAATAATAAAAAGTTAGTCAAGTTAATTAAATTAATTAATTAACAACAATAATAAAAGAGTTAGCCAAGTTAATTAAGTTAATTAACCAAGTTAATTAAATTAATTAATTAACAACAATAAAAAAGTTAGTAAGTTAGTTGTTAGTTGTTAGTTGTTAATAACAACAATAAAAGAAGGGTTAGTAATAAACAAATAATAAACAAACAAGTAAAAATTAAAAAGGTTAGTAATTAATTCTGCAAGAACAAAATAAAAGGTTAGTGACTAAAGTGAAAGAAATTGAAAAGATGAAGGATTAAATGAGAGTTGTACCCTTCAAATTAAAATTTGAATTTCTGGAAACAGGAAAACGACGCGCGCGAGGGGCAGGGGGTTGGGCTGGCGGCGCTGGCGCGGCGGCACGGGTGCGGGGTGGCGAGGCGGAGGGGGGTACGGCAGCGCGGGACGGCCGGAGCGACGGCAGCGTGACGGTGGAGGCGGTGGACGGCGCGAGGCGAGGAGAAAGGAGGAGGAAAAAAGAAAAAGGACGGCGGCGGCGGGACGACGGCGGCGCGGGACGGCCGGGGCGACGGCAGGGAAGTGACGGCGACGGCGGGGCGTGGGCTAGGCAGCACGGCGGCAGGAGGAGAAAGAGAGAGAAAACGAGAGGAGAGAGAGAGAGAACAACGAAGGAGATCAAACGAAAGAGATGGTCAAATCGTAGAAAAATAAAATTTTGAGACTTTCTGGCAGAAGGAGGAGAGGCTAGGGAATAAGGCTGTAATTTTCTCTATTTTTAAAACGGAGCTCTGAACTTTTTTCTCTGATTTTCTGTGTGTTCAGCACTGAATTTGGGGGGGTATTTATAGAAGGAGCTTAGCTGAACTGTGGACGGATAAATTAATAAAAAATATCAAACTTATCTTTTAAATTGGTAAAATGACAGTTTCAGTCCTTTACGTTACTCCAGCTCTGGATAAGCTCAGAAGCTTCTGATTTTGACAATTTTAACGTTTTCTGTCAATTTGGGCTAGAAACGTCCGTTTAGGCCCAAAATTGACGCGAAAAATTACCCAAAGCTCCTGAAACTTTCAGAATTTGTCAATTTTATCCGAAACTTCTCAATTTTGTCATTTTTACCTCAAACTTTTAATTTTTTTGTCATTTTTTTCTGAAATTTTATTTTTATTCCAAACACATACATATTCACACATATATTATTTTAAATCAAATCTTCTCAAAATAAAAATATATTTTAAACTAATTAACATAATTAAAATTTTTTAGCAATAATAATAATAATAATAATAATTTTTTTTTAATTAGTTTTTTTTTAAAATTTTAAATTTTTTTTTTTTTTAAAAAAAAGGCCGGACGAAATTGGGTGTCAACAGCTGCCCCCCTTTGCATGCTTCATGGGACATGATGTATGCAAAGTAGTTACCAAATTTCGTCCGTCTTAGCTAGCCATTGAGAACCTTTTCGCCGCCTAAACTATGTGGTTAAGGAAAAATTTTTTAGAGCCTCTGCGATAAGAACTCTCCTATCGTTGAAGGGAAAATTTGATAATTTTGAGGTTAAGGGTCCTACCTTAGAACCTCGACGATAGGAACTCTCCTATCGTTTGAAGTAAAATTGATGATTTTGAGGTTAAGGGTCCTACCTTAGAACCTCGACGATAGGAACTCTCCTATCGTTTGAAGGAAAATTGATGATTTTGAGGTTAAGGGTCCTACCTTAGAACCTCGACGATAGGAACTCTCCTATCGTTTGAAGGAAAATTGATGATTTTGAGGTTAAGGGCCCTACCTTAGAACCTCGACGATAGGAACTCTCTTATCGTTTAAGAAAAATTGATGATTGATTGTTTGAGGTTTAAGGAACTCTCCTTAGAACCTTGACGATAGGAACTCTCCTATCGTTGCAAGTTTGAGGTTAAGGGCCCTACCTTAGAACCTCGACGATAGGAACTCTCCTATCGTTTGAAGGAAAATTGTTTGAATGAGGTTAAGGGTCCTACCTTAGAACCTCGACGATAGGAACTCTCCTATCGTTTGAAGGAAAATTGATGATTTTGAGGTTAAGGGTCCTACCTTAGAACCTCGACGATAGGAACTCTCCTATCGTTTGAAGGAAAATTGATGATTTTGAGGTTAAGGGTCCTACCTTAGAACCTCGACGACAGGAACTCTCCTATCGTTTGAAGGAAAATTGTTTGAATGAGGTTAAGGGTCCTACCTTAGAACCTCGACGACAGGAACTCTCCTATCGTTTGAAGGAAAATTGATGATTTTGAGGTTAAGGGTCCTACCTTAGAACCTCGACGATAGGAACTCTCCTATCGTTTGAAGGAAAATTGATGATTTTGAGGTTAAGGGTCCTACCTTAGAACCTCGACGACAGGAACTCTCCTATCGTTTGAAGGAAAATTGTTTGAATGAGGTTAAGGGTCCTACCTTAGAACCTCGACGACAGGAACTCTCCTATCGTTTGAAGGAAAATTGATGATTTTGAGGTTAAGGGTCCTACCTTAGAACCTCGACGATAGGAACTCTCCTATCATTTGAAGGAAAATTGATGATTTTGAGGTTAAGGGCCCTACCTTAGAACCTCGACGATAGGAACTCTCCTATCGTTTGAAGGAAAATTGATGATTTTGAGGTTAAGGGTCCTACCTTAGAACCTCGACGATAGGAACTCTCCTATCGTTTGAAGGAAAATTGATGATTTTGAGGTTAAGGGTCCTACCTTAGAACCTCGACGATAGGAACTCTCCTATCGTTTGAAGGAAAATTGATGGAATGAGGTTAAGGAAATCTCCTTGAACCTCGAGTGAAATTTATATGAAAGCAATTAGAATTGGAATAATTTTCTTCGAAAGTGTGAATTTGCATAATAGGCGAGTGCGAAATTTTAGACTTCGATAAAATGAGTGAATCTTGATGATGACAATATCGCTAACAAATTATGTAAAGGGAACGGATGTTTGGAATCAATATCCAAGGTTTATCTAATATTTTCTTTAGTAAATATAGATTCGCTTGAGAGATATGTCATCCAAATAAGGTTGAAGCTTAACTATCCTAAAATGTTATGCCTAGTAGACCTAATAGGATGCGTCTCAAGAGCAATAAAAATTACTCTTTACTCAGCCATTCCAACCTAAAGGCATTGTCCTATGGTTTTAATATCAGCATGGACGAGACTATCTTATAAGATAAAAAAAGAAATTCCCTGAAAGAAAAACTAAAACACGAAAGAAAATGCTGATAATAAAACTAAAGGACAAGCAAAACGGATCGGATCACTTCTTCTTCCACAATATTTCAACAGGGTTAGTAGAGGACTATTATGGGATCGAACTGTTCGGGAAAGACTGTCGCGTCCAGTCTATCTGAATCATTGCTGGATCTGGTTCAGGAACAAAAGCTTGTATTTTATCTAGCAATTCTTCAGCAGTTGTTGCGGATATTATGATTCGCCGTGCCACTCTTGATATAAAATTCTTCTGCATAGCATAATCCATAAAAGCTATCAGACCTGTAAAGAAATTGTTAACATTTAAAAGCCCAATGGGTTTCTTATGCAAATTAAGTTGGGCCATGGAAGCAATTTGAAAGACTTCTCCCAATGTGCCAAAACCACCTGGTAGAGCGATAAAAGCATCAGCATTTAAAAGCATTTGTAACACACGCTCTTGTAAATTTTTAACCACTAATTCTTCTCCAATTGTGCCCCCAGAAATAAATTTCAGAGGTCCAGGGATAATGCCCAGAACTTGACTTCCTCCTAGAGATGCTGCTGATGCTACACCTCCCATTAATCCGACACTACCTCCTCCATAAACTAAATGTATTTTTCGCTCAGCTAATACTCTACCCAAATGGTTGGCTGCTTTTAAATACTCTTCATCTTTTCCAGGAAAAGCCCCAGAAAATACACAAATACTTCGGGATTTACGAGTTGGGGTTTTCTCCATTCCTATCCTTACCCTTGTGAGAAAAGAGGATATATTTATAGAGATGAAGAGATAAGGCAATAATTTTATTTTTCAAGAATGGATACATTATTGCCAGCTATTCATAGTAGTCACGGGTATGACTCTGGTCAGGTATGGGTACACTATCGTTAAAAGAGGAGGAAAATTTTCAAAACAGCTGCTAGCATGTACAGTAGTTGCGACTGTAGCTTATGTCAGGAGTAGGTACATGATTGTCGGATGAGAAGGAAAATTTCAAAAGTGGCAGGTATATACAGTAGTCATAATTATAGCTCATGTCAGGAGTGGGTACATTATGGGAGGAAAATTTCAAAAGCGTCAGCTAGCATGTACAGTATCGTGACTATGGCTTATGTCAAGAGTGGATACATTATTGCTGAAAGAGGAGGAAAATTTCAAAAGCGCAGCTAGCACGTACAGTAATCGTGACTTTGGTTCATGTCAGGAGTGGATACATTATTACTAAAAGGGGAGGAAAATTTCAAAAGCGACAGCTAGCACGTACAGTAATCGTGACCTTGTTCCGTCTTCTACTGGCTTTGCGTCCAGTAACGGCTTCAATGCTTTCTATGAATCAGTGATTTGCATCTCATCTAGCTTTTTCACAAACTGGCAAACAGGGTCGTTTAGGGTCAGATTCCCAAGACTGTAACGTTCTCGTTCTTTTTGGAGAATTATCCATAATCCAACAACCTCAAATTGCACTATTCCGCAAGAATGCGCTTCAAGAACCTCTCGGATATCTTCCAGAGATTCCTTACGCAAGCCATTCTTGATGAATTTTATTCTATCATTACGATTTCTGGTGATCACTCCTGGAGAACGACATTTATTGCCGCAAATCCACCATCCACAATTGTGACAGACGCCTAGCCTCTTTGCTCTTCTCTTTTTGGCATAAACGCTTTTACCAAAGCCGGGCATACGGGGAAAGAACGCATCTGGAACTTCACCAGCCGAACGAACTTTAGCTTCGATTAGCCACCGCACATTATCAGGAATGCCTTTGTGCATAAATAGTCGGAATCGTTCACATCTAGCTTGATAAACCTTTTTAAGAACATTTATTGGGAAAGAAGGGAAATATTTTCGTAGAGCGGAAAGAGAAGGCTCCATTGATGAATGAGGCATTTAAGAGAAAAAGAAAGAAATTAGTGATTGTAGGAAATGGAAATAACTGAATTTGGGAGTTATGGAGTACCGTATCCAGAAGGAAGAACACGCATTTATAGTGATGAAAGGATAATGCGTTTATTACACTTACGGAAGTAAGTACATTATTGCCAAAAGAAAAGACAAATGACAGCTTATATGTACAGCAATCATGACTGTGGCTCTCATCTTCCACTAATTCATGTCCAGTAATGGCTTCAATGCCTTCTATAAGTCGGGGATTTGCTTCCCATCTAGTTTTCTTACAAACTGACAAACGGGGTCGTTTAAAATCACATTCCCAAGACTGTAACGGTTTCGTTCTTTATGGTAAGTCCTCCATAAACCGATAATTTCACCTTGCACTTTTCCACAAGAATGCGTTTCAAGAGTCTCTCGGATATCTTTCAGAGACTCCTTACGCAGGCCATTCTTAATGAATTTTCTTTTATCTTCACGATTTATGGAGATGTATCCTAAAGAGCGACATTTAGTATTACAATTCCATCGCCCACATTTATAACACACGCCTAGTCTCTTTGCTCTTCGCCTTTTGGCATAACGGCTTTTACCTAAACCGGGCATGCGGGGCATAAATGCATCTGGAACTTCACCCGCCAAACGGACCTTAGCTTCAATTATCCACTGCACATTGTCGGGAATGCCTTTGCGTGTAAAAACTCTGATTCTTTCACATCTAGCAAGGTAGATCTTTTTAAGGACTTTTAGTGGGAGGGAAGGAAAGTATTTTCGCAGTACAGAAAGAGTAGAATCCATTGATGAGAGAAGAATTTGAGAGAAGAGGGAAATGAATCAGTTATTGCAGGAAACTGGAATAATCGACTTTAGAAGTCACGGGGTATCTTATCTGTTGTTTAATCAGAAGGAAGAACACGCATTTATAGTGATGAAAAGGGATAACGTGTCGATTACACTTAGGGGAGCATGTACATCTGTCAAAAGAAAATGCAAATTTTTCCAAATATAACAAACTGTATGTACAGTAATTGTGACTGTGGCTTACATCTTCCACTGGTTTTATGTCCAGTAACGGCATTAACGGCTTCTATGAGTCGAGGATCTGCTTCCCATCTAGCTTTCTTACAAGCCGGCAAACAGGGTCGTTTAAAGTCAGATTCCCGGGACTGTAACGGTCTCGTTCTTCATGAAAAATACTCCATAAATCAAGAATTTCACGTTGCACAGATCCACAAGAATGCGTCTCAAGAGTCAATTGGATATCATCCAATGAGTCCTTACTCAAGCCATTCTTGATGAACCGTATTTTATCTTCTCGATTATTGGAGATCATTCCTAAAGAACGACACCTAGTCTTACAAGTCCACCTACCACATTTATGGCAGACTTGTAATCTTTTCGCTCTTCTTTTTCTGGCATAAGAACTTTTGCCAACACCAGGCATGTAAGACACAAATGCCTCTGGGATTTCACCTGCCAGACGAACCTTAGCTTCAATTAACCACCGCACATCTTCAGGGATTCCTTTATGCATCAGAGCTCTTAATCGTTCACAGCGAACTTGGTAGATCTTTTTTAGGATGTTCATTGGGAGAGAAGGGAAATACTTTCGCAAGGCGGAAAAAGTAGGATCCATTTTCTAGGAGGAAGTAAAAGAAAGAAGGGGTGAAGGAATCAGTTATTATGGGCAACTGAGAGAACCGACTTGAGAGTCACGGAGTACCGTATCCGCCGTTTAACCGGAAAAGTGGATCCTACTTTATTTTAGTATCATAGATATTTCTTATCTTTGATATCTCATCAGGCATGACATTGATCCAGTCCTTGATTATTGAATCCATTGTCTGCTTTCGACGACAATATTTCTCGATATCCACGCTTATCTTTGACCATAGCTATTTCTTATCTTGGATACTGCTAAGCTGGCATCAATTCTGTCCATCCCGGTGTAGCATCGATTATTGAATTGATTACCAGGATTTTGACAATATTGTCTACTTTATCCTTGAATTGCTGATGGGGCTGGGTCCACTATATCAGCTGTGCATCCAGCGGTAGATTGGTAAAAACGGATGTCACTGAGACGTCAGCTTATACTGCTGTGACTGTGCGGTGGATACGCTTCCCATTTGATCCTTGTTCTGTATGCCATGCATGCATGATGTGAAATGCATGAATGCAGAGCATGTGTAACTGATGGATTTATTATTATTTTTTTATATCTTTGCTTTACTGGATCCTCTTTGTAATTGCCTTCTATCGTTGAATCTCTTTATGCTTTCCAACTGTTGTCCATTGTTTCACTTTCCAGCTGTTGTTCATTGTCTTGCTTTCCAGCTGTTGTTCATTGTCTCGCTTTCCAGCTATTGTCCATTGTCTCAAAAGCCTAACTCTTTTCAAAAATCTTCTTTCCTTGATTTGTTCTTAAATTTTGGCTTTAATTTCCTTAATGTCCGCCTCGTACTTTATGCCTCTCTGGATAATTGTCCCTGTTGAGATATTCGTGAGTATGATTCTTTCTTGCTGACATGGACGTGTTAAGACTTCTGAAGCGATCATTCAGGCTACCACCAAGGCTATCTCCCAAAGATTTGTTACTCCTTCTTCTTTGTTAGCCTATGTTCTGTGCCGCTCGCAAAGCAGGACCTCAATCTTACCTGTTTTAATTCATAAAGCTTATCAAAGTAATCTACGGTCTTTGTTTTTTCTAAGTTTTAATTATTACTATTCTTCCTTCAAAAGTCATAATTTATTGCACACTTAAGGCTAGTAAGAATGTGAGATTTGAAGGAAAAGAACTGGATAGAAGCGACTTTAGCATTTTGAACGTGAGAATCTAAGGTAAGTTAAAGAAAATTGGCTTTTTATTTATGAGTAATATGAAAATCTTGGGTACAGATAGATAATGAAAGTGTAAGAGAAGAAAGCTCTCTTTGACAACTTTGATCAAATAAACTTTGGTAACCCTGTATCCACTTCTCCCCTTCTGTTTGAAAATTTCTTCATTATGCAAAGTATTTCTTTACTGCATCCGAATTTACTGGCTTCGGTAATTCTCGTCCATCCATTTCTGTCAGAATTAGTGCCCCTCCTGAAAATGCTTTCTTCACGACATATGGCCCGTCATAATTTGGTGTCCATTTTCCTCTTGAATCATGTTGCATGGGTAAAATTTTCTTGAGCACTATGTCACCATCGTGAAATTGTCGTGGGCGAACCTTTTTGTTGTAAGAACGAATCATCCTTCTTTGATAAAGTTGTCCATGGCAGAGGGCTATCATTCTTCTTTCATCAATTAGATTTAATTGCTCGTATCTAGCTTTGACCCATTCTGCTTCTCTTAATTGAGTATCCATTAGTACCCTTAATGAAGGAATTTCAACTTCGATGGGCAATACAGCCTCCATACCGTATACCAGAGAAAAAGGTGTTGCTCCAGTAGAAGTACGGGTAGAAGTTCTATAAGCATGTAGTGCAAAAGGTAACATCTCATGCCAGTCCTTGTAAGTGACGATCATCTTTTCAACAATTCTCTTGATATTTTTATTGGCCGCTTCTACTGCACCATTCATCATTGGTCGATAAGGTGCCGAATTGAGATGTTTGATTTTGAACTGCCGGCACAAAGTCTGCATCATTGCATTGTTCAGGTTCGTGGCATTGTCTGAGATGATACATTCCGGCGGCCCATAACGACAAATGATTTCTTTCTTAATGAACCGGCATACCACCTTTTGAGTCACACTTGCATATGACATAGCTTCTACCCATTTAGTGAAGTAATCAATTGCCACTAGGATGAATTTGTGACCATTGGAAGCTTTAGGGGTAATGGCTCCAATGACGTCAATTCCCCACATGGCAAAAGGCCAAGGTATTGCTGTTACATTAAGAGGGGTGGGTGGAGCTTGGATTTTGTTGGCATATATTTGACATTTGTGACATTTTCTCACGTGATTAATACAATCACTTTCCAATGTGAGCCAATAGTAGCCAGCCCTCATTATTTGTCTTGCCATGGTATGACCACTAGTGTGTGCTCCACATATTCCAGAATGAACTTCTTCCATAATCTTTCGTGCTTCATGAGTATCTACACAGCGAAGTAGCATCGAGTCTGGGGTTTTCTTATAGAGTATGTCTAGGTTTAAAAGAAAACCCATTGACAATCTTCGTAGAAATTTCTTGTCATTTTCTGATGCTTCTAGTGGATATGTTCGTTCTTGGAGGTATTTCTTGATATCATGATACCAAGGCTTTCCATCCAATTCTTCTTCGATGCTCATGCAATAAGCTGGAGAATCTATTATTTTCATTTCGAAGACAGGAGTATGCTTAGGGTCGCTTATCTTGTACATAGCAGCCAAAGTAGCTAAAGCGTCTGGGATTTGATTATCTTCCCTTGGAAGATGATGAAAACTTATACTGTTAAATCTTCGAGTCATGTCTAGTATAAGCTTTTGGTAAGGGATTAATTTTGAATCTCTTGTCTCCCATTCTCCATTGATTTGATATATGACTAATGCGGAATCCCCATAGACTCGGAGATCTCGCACTTTCAAATCCAATGCCATTTGGAGTCCCATAGCACATGCTTCATACTCTACTATATTGTTGGTACAAGGAAATGTAATTTTTGCTGTGAGGGGAAACTGTTTTCCGCTTGGAGAGATGAGTATAGCTCCAATCCCTTGTCCCAAAGCATTAGATGCTCCATCGAATGCCATTTTCCATGTTTCATTTTCTTCATCGACTTCCTGTTCTATAGTCATTATATCTCCATCAGGAAAGTCCATTCTCATGGGCTCGTAATCCTCCAATGCTCTATCAGCCAGATATTCAGCGATCACACTTCCTTTTACGGCCTTTTGGGTGACATACTGTATGTCGTATTCAGATAACAGCATTTGCCATTTTGCAATCCTGCCTGATAAAGCGGGTTTCTCGAAAATGTACTTAATGGGGTCAGTCTTGGAGATCAGTAATGTTGTGTTGTTGAGCATGTAGTGTCGTAGTCGATGTGCTACCCATGCAAGGGCACAACAGGACTTTTCTACTATTGAGTATTTAGCTTCATATGTGGTAAGCTTTTTGCTCAAATAGTAAATTGCATGCTCCTTCTTGCTTGTCTCATCACGTTGACCCAATACGGATCCTAATGAAGAATCCTGTATGGATAAATATAGAATCAATGGTTCTCCGGATCGAGGTGGTATCAAGACTGGTGGATTTGATAGATAACGTTTGATTTTCTCGAATGCTTCTTGGCATTCGTTATTCCACTCAATCGGATTGTTCTTCTTTAGTGATTTGAAAAGCGGTTCACACTTGGACGTCAATTGTGATATGAACCTTGATATGAAGTTGATTCTACCCAGAAAACTTCTTACTTGTTTTGGAGTCTTCGGGGGTTGCATTTCTTGTATCGCTTTGACTTTACTCGGGTCAACTTGAATCCCGTCCTTGCTGACTATGAAACCCAATAACTTTCCTGAAGAGGCTCCAAAAGTACATTTGGCAGGATTCAACTTCAATTGATATTTGCGAAGTCTATCGAATAGTTTTCTTAGCACTTTTAGATGCCCCCCAGCAGTGAAAGTTTTGGCGATCATGTCGTCCACATATACTTCAATTTCTTTATGCATCATGTCATGGAACAACGTGACCATGGCTCTTTGATATGTAGCACCAGCATTCTTTAACCCGAAAGGCATCACCTTATAGTAGAAGGTACCCCAAAGGGTAATAAAAGCAGTTTTTATCATGTCATCTGGATCAAGTTTGATTTGATTGTATCCAGAAAAACCATCCATGAAGGAAAAGTAGGAGTTTCCTGCGGTATTATCCACCAGTGTATCAATATGAGGAAGTGGGAAGTTATCTTTAGGACTGGCTTCGTTCAAAGGCCGGTAGTCCTGACAAACTCTTAGTTTCCCACTTTCTTTCTTTTCGACTGGGACAATGTTAACCACCCATTCTGTATATTCAGCGACCCCAAGAAATCCTGCATCCCACAGCTTTCGAATCTCGTCTTTTACTCTTAAGATTAACTCCGGCTTTAGTCTTCGTAACTTCTGTCTGACAGGCTTCGCCCCAGGCTTCAAAGGTATTTTGTGTAGTACTATGTCTGAGCTTAAGCCAGGCATATCTTGGTATGACCAAGCGAATACATCCACATATTCTTTCAATAAATGGACTAATTCTTCTTTTTCTTCAGGAGGGAATAAAGTGCCAATCTTGACTTCTTTTACATCCTGACTGTCTCCCAGGTTGAATACCTCAGTTGGTTCTTGACTTGTTGCTCTTTCTTTTTCATCTCGCTCAATCATTTTTAATAGCTCAGGAGATACTTGAAGATCTTCGTCGTCCGAGTCGGTAGTGTTTACAGGATTATCAAAGTTCATTCTTTCATTGTCATCAAAGAGAGTTTTGGGTCTGCATTATCCAGAGAGAAAAGAAAGAGAAGAGAAAAAAAATGGCACGAATGAGATGGATGCAAACTGGTACTTTATTTACAATGTGCATAAATCACAACTTTATTGGAATAAAAAGCAATAACTAAAAGGTTCACTTAAACAAAGACTACACCCTATTGATTGAACCTTTCTTTAGGAGGTTTTTACTATTAGATTACTTTGGAAAGCTTTCGATTATAACAGGCAGTTCTATCGCCTCCCAATTGTTCAGCACATCCCGTGGGCCACAAGGTTGAATGAGCTCCTCCTCTTCAGGTGAATCGCTGATGATTGCCTGAATAGAAAGACTTTCAAAAGACTTGTTGATGTTGATAGTCAGCTTGCCTTCATTGTCATTTTTCGGAATGAGACCACCACTCACGAACGTTTCGGTGATTTCAGGGATATCCAGATTTCTTTCCTGGAGAGGATGCCCTGTTAATCGTGCAATCCTCTTTTCTCTTTTTTCAGCTATTGCCTTCATTTTATCATGTCTTGTCGGTGTGAAGCCTAGGCCGTATTTCCCTTCATTTGCGGATATTTTCAATGGCTTTGGGATTCCTTGTAAATCTTGTCCCAAACCTAACCCCGGTGAGTATCCTCCTTTTATCATGAGTTTGGCGACCATGCGACTTGTTTTAGAGATGTTAGGAATGGGTTCTTCTCCATATTCACTGACATAAGCAGCATTGACAATCTCAAAAGACCTGAAGGAGCAATCAGGTATATTTTCATTGACCTCAACATATTGAGCATCCGCAGGTCTAGATAGCAGAATGTCTTCTTCAGCAAAGACTGTGATTATCTTTCCTTCAATGATGAATTTCATTTTTTGATGTAATGAGGAAGGAATTGCTCCAGCCATATGGATCCATGGTCTTCCCAGTAGACAAGTATAAGATGGAGAAATGTCCATGACTTGGAATGTGATATGGAAAAGACAGGGACCAATCCCAATTGGTAGCTCTATTTCTCCAACCACATCTCTCTTTGTTCCGTCAAATGCTCGAACAACAATATGACTGTTGTTGAGGTGTGATGGGTCTAAACCGATCTTATGTAAAGTTTCTAATGGCATTACATTTAGAGCTGATCCATTGTCGATCAGAACTCTAGCCATAATCCGATCTTTGTATTTAATCGAAATATGTAGAGCCTTAGAGTGACCCCTTCCTTCTGCTGGTATCTCATCGTCAGTGAATGTGATGAGATTTTGTGCCGTGATGTTGTTGACAAGGTGGTCAAAGTTGTTCACGGAGATATCTTGTTCAACATAAGCCTTATTCAGGACTTTGAGAAGAGCTTCTCGATGGGCATCAGAACTTAAGAGCAATGAAAGTATGGAGATCTTTGCTGGCAGACGGTTCAACTGCTCCACGATGCTGTATTCACTTTGCTTTATGAGTTTGAGAAACTCAGTAGCTTGTTCATCTGTTACTGCTCGAGGCATCTCTTGCTCTTTAGATGTGTTAATAGGTCCATTTGCTGGATCCGTAACATTCTTCTCTTGTTGGAGCTTGTTCATTTGCTCGGGAGAATAACACCGACCACTTCTAGTCATGCCCCCAACTTCTAACGGAGTTGATGTGATGTTAGAAGTATAGCCATAGTTCCATGGAACAGTTTTGTCTGATTTGTACGGGAATGGCTTTGGAACTTGAATTCTTAAAGGCTTGAGAGCAGATTTTGAGATTGGAATGACTAGTGGCCTTGGCATGATATTGACTTCTTGTTCTTTAATTATCACATTCACGTCATCCTCTTTATCTGACATAAAAACGATGATTTGGGAGGAGTCCATGAGACTTTGTAGACTTTTACGGAATTCTGGGCATTCTTGGATAGAATGACTCTTACTGTTATGAAAGTTGCACCATTCCTCATGCTCGACTTCTTTATTTCCAGAAGACTTTCCTATGATAATCCCTTCTTTCACAAGGCATGAATATACATGCTTAAGAGGGGTTATGATATCATTGACTGTTTTCTTCATCGGCCAGTATTCTTCCATCATATTGACTGGTTTGGCTTGATGAGGAGGCAATGGATTATGAGTGACGTTTGGTTCATCGGAAAAGTCCAACCACTTTGACTCAATTAATTGTTGGACTATACGCTTCAATGCTATGCAATTTTCGAGTCCGTGGCCCACGGCACCATCATGATATGGGCAATTTAGTTTAGGGTCATACCATGTTGGATATGGGGGTTCGAATGGCCTTGTGGGAATTGGGTGAATGAGTTGGCTCTGGATGAGTTTTGGATATAACTCAGTATAAGTCATGGGAATCGGTGCGAAAATTTCTCTTGGTCTTGGTGCAGGCATTGGAGGAGTCGGAACAGGTGGTCGTAACTGATTAGGCCTGTTGAGAGGATAATTGTTGGGTCTATTGGGAAGATAATCACTGGGCCTATTTGGAGGATAATCATTGGGCCTATTGGTAGGATAATAATTGGGCCTGTTGGCAGAATAGGATAGGCGAGGTCCGGTAGCCACGGTACCCACGAGGGGAATCCCTCTTCCTCGTCCGATTTGTTGTATTTCTTCATCTTTTCTTCTGGATGGTCCTCCTCTTTTCATAGGATCACTAAAGGACTCAGTAATCTTCCCGGTCCTGATACCATGCTCGATCCTTTCTCCAGACATGACTACGTCGGAGAAGTTAGTTGCCGCATTGCCAATAAGTTTGTCATAATATGGGTATTTCAGTGTCTGGACAAACAAAGTGACCATTTCTCTTTCTGTCATGGGTGGCTGTACTTGTGCAGCTAAGTCCCTCCATCGTTGGGCGTATTCCTTAAAAGTTTCTGTTTTTTTCTTCTCCATGTTTTGGAGAGTTTGGCGATCCGGAGCTAAGTCCATAACATGTTTATAGTTGCCGATGAAGGCCTGAGCAAGGTCATTCCAAGTTTTTATGTTTCTTGGACCTTGGCTTAGATACCACTGTAA
Source organism: Aquilaria yunnanensis (assembly GCA_039654915.1). Lineage (NCBI taxonomy): Eukaryota > Viridiplantae > Streptophyta > Magnoliopsida > Malvales > Thymelaeaceae > Aquilaria > Aquilaria yunnanensis. The sequence continues at coordinate 25,269,256 of CM077598.1, read as the reverse complement.
TGCTGATTTTGTGAGACTTTCCTGAAAAAGTGCGATCCACACCTTCTCATCTTTGGTAAGTGGTTGTAGTCTTCTGAGAAACAAAGTGATGTGAGTGATGGGATCACTCGTTCCATCGTATTTTACGAAATCTGGCACCTTAAAATCTGAAGGGATTACGACGTCTGGCACTAAGCAGAGGTCATCCACTGAAAGGGATCCGAATATAGTGCCTCCTTCAATGGCTCTCAGTCTTTTCTCTATTGTCTCGATTTTTTGAGATTCTGCTTCATCTTTTGGTAATGTCTTCTTCTCTTCCTGTACAGTATCTTGTTTCAGGTGAACACTAGCAGAGGGTCCTGATTCTTGAAACAGGTTTTCTTGGACTGAGACTCGTTGCGGGGTGAATCCCGGGGGATAAGTGGGATCTTGTACTTCTTTGATGGGGACTTGAGTTGCTTTCCCTTTGATTAATTCCATCAATTGTTTCATCTGTTCTGACATACTTTCAATCTTGGACTCCATCTCCATGAGACGTCCTTCGGCTTGTTCTGCCATTAATCTTGTTTGGAGTCGAGTTGAATATCGGTGTTGAGGTCCAATTTTACCCCTTCTAAAGGAAATATTTATTTTATTAGATTCTATGTGTGTATGATTGATGTGATGGATGCATGCATGAATATTGTAAATACTTGGTGAAAGAAGAATTATAGTGGAATTTCTCAATTACATTCACCAAAAGCTTATTATTTTCAAAAGAAACGGCCCAAAGTACAGTATTGCTTTCTGGCCTTTGAAATAAACTCCATCATTTTTTGAATATTCACCGATGGAGTAGGGCAGCTCAATTCTTCTAACTCCTTGGCTTCTTCGCCCATTAGTTGGGCTTGCTCAGTCACTTTTCTGACTTCTGCCAAAAATATTTGAAGCTGTTCTTGAGAAAATCTGTATTGATCTTCCCAATATCTTGCTCTCATCTCTGTTTGATCGGTTTCATCAACTAATTCGGTGATGACTTGTTTTTGGCTTTCGATCTTTTCTTCGAGGAGTTGTGTTTTGTGACTGAGCTGTTGTATGTCGAAGAGCATCTTTTTGTTCTTCTCCTTTTCTTCCTCTAGCTCTTTCTCCAACTCTCTTTTTGCCAATTTTCTGATGACCTCTTCGGGAAGAACTATTCCTTCTTTCCGATTATTTCTCCATTCATAATACGCAGTAGGAGAAATAATAGGGCCTGACTTTAATATGAAAAGTCTTTTCCATGCAACTGAAATACCCATTGCAAGCTTATTTGAATTTGGATCTTCATGTGAAAACTCCAACTTGCTCAGGTTATGTGTCATGGGTATAAATTGCATGGACCCAAATTGTTTACGTACTTGGGCTGGAGCATAGCTTGTTCCTCCCGATATGCCTAAGAGAGGAACCCACGGGCAATTGCCGCAACGGTAAACTATGCGGGTGGTGGTGGACCAGGGTGCTCTCCATTCAATTTGGAATTCGCTGATGTTCTTGAAGTAGTCAACCCATGCTTCCTTGCTATCATGATTAGTGGTTTCACTTTTCAAAAAGGCTTCAATTGGGATGAAGTCCTTTGAAAAGCGATTTCCAAAATGTTGCTTCTCACAAGGAAGGTGGCTTTTGATCCAAACGTTGAGGAGATGTGAACATCCTATGAATTTGCCTCCTCTTTGGCGACAAAAGTTTAATGCCCTGATAGTTTCACATAATATCACTGAGGTCGGATTTACTTGGGCATTGCAGACTTGCTCAAATAATGTGATGACGTCTCCTTCAATAAATCCGACAATTCTTGGGAAGACTACCAGGCCATATATTGCCAAGGCGAACAACTTGCGTCGTTGATTCTTCTGAGGGAGGGTGTGACTTAGTTGTTTTAGATCGGTCCAGCTGATAAATTTCCGACACCCTTTTGTTGCAAATTTGGGTTGAAGACTGGAAGCTGGCATGTCCAATAATTTTGCTAGGGCTCGATGAGGCTCTGTTCTTCTATCATGTTGATAAGTCTCGATTGGATAGTCGGAGGACCAACCCAAGAGGCTGTTGTATTCTTCAATGGTTGGAACCAGATCCATCTTATCGAAAGAAAAGCATCGATAAAATGGATCCCAAAATTGTATTAGAGCCCGGACAAGTGATGCATCAACGGTAACCTTTAGTAGGCAAGTGATGTGACCATATTTTGCCGTAAAAGCTTCCCGATCAGCAGAATTCCAACTATTCCAGACTTGCAATAATTCCGTGGTGTCGTTCTGATTTATCCGGACCGATACCTGGTCCTTAAGCTGTACGTGAGAATGGGATGTCAGAGCATCTCCGTGAAGCTTTTGAGCCGTTTCGGAATATTCCATAGCTTCAGGCTGAGTTTCGATTACCGTGTCATTCCATGATCCAGTAACAGTCGTGGGAAGATAATCGAGAATATCCATGATAATAGTTCTTTCACCAAATACTTATCTTTAATGATGAAATGTATATGCCGGAAAAATAAGGAAAAATAGAGTTAGTAAAAAAAATAACACATAGGATCATACAAACATATAGATAAAACAAAACCTATGGAAATGGGAACCGAGGTATGGGAAATTCTTAATGGCTGGTTCTAAGGTAGAGTAAGGAATTCTACATGCAGAAGGTGGTTTATCAAAAAGGCAAGGGATAGTTCCCGAATCCCGTCACTGAATCATAGTGACGGCCCGATTCCTTACCCTCTAGGGTTTATGTAAGGAATGGATTAATTCGAGTCGTAGCTTTTCGTGGGCCCATGCAGAGACTAACCGTCTCAGAAGGCAATACACTACTTTGCTACTTTGAAACCGGTGAAGGCTTGGAGACCGTGGCCTCACAAGGACAGCAACACCAATTCCGCTTAGAAAGAATCGTGTTTGATTTAAGGAAGCTCGGGTATAGAGCTTCATTTTGTGAATGCGTTATGCATGTTTACTTAAGTAAATATAATATATAAATCCACATAATAGTAAAGCAAAGTAAATCAAAACAAATCAACTTTAGGCTCGACTCACTAACGTCGCATGTCCCCAGTGGAGTCGCCAAGCTGTGGCAACGTCGGGTTTTCTGGAGTCGCCACCAATCGGTTTACCTAGGTCGATTGGTCACCTTAAAATTGGTCTGCGAGAGTTCGGGGATCGGGAGTACGGTTACGCTAAAACAATATTGTTATAGCGCCCAAAATTGGCACCTTAGTTGATTTTAATTTTGTTTTACTTTGCTTTTAAAAATTTTCAGTTAATTTAGATATTTTAACTGAATTAGTCAAAAATGTGGATTTTGGTAATTAATTCGGGTAAAATTTTATACTTCCGAACCATGGACTCTGCCGAGTCATTTGGACACGGAAGATTTTAATTCCGAACCATGGACTCTGCCGAGTCATTTGGACACGGAATTTTGGTGAAATTTTAAACAATTTTATCCATATTGTAAAAATATGGATTTTTATCTTTTTATTTAATTAATTTATTTTTTTTAAAAAAAAAAGTTTGATATTTTCCAAACCGTAGATCCTGCCGGATCGTCCGGATATGGAATTTAATTTAAAAATTAATTATTTAATTAATTATTAAATAGCACACTCAGCCTGAATTTTCCTGAGTTTGATTTTTTTATCACGTTAAACTATTTTAGATTACTTATTAAAAAAAAGGTTTATCTAATCTAATTATACTTAATATTAATTTCTAAGCTAATTAATGATTTTAATAAACCAAGCAAAACTATAAAAGAAAATCATAAGTAAAGCAATGACCAATTTGTAAATCAGAACAATATTAGAGTCTCAAATATGCAAATCAAATAAGACCAGGGGCAAATTAATTATTAAAAATATTTATCTAATCAAATCATACAATTATGTTTAATACTAATTCTTTAAGTTTATTCATGCTCTTAATTAAATGAACAAACAAAGACATAAAAGAAAATAAACATAAATGGCCAAATTGTAAGTCAAAACATCCTTAAAGTCTCAGATGAACAAATCAAATAAATCCGAGAACAAATTATTTATTAAAATTACCTATATAATCTAATCGTATAATTAAGCTTAATATCAATTCCTAAGTTAATTTATGCCTTTAATTAGCTGAACAAACAAAAGCATAATAGGAAATAAGTGAATTAATGACTAAATTACAAATCAAAACAACATTAAAGTCTCAATTAGACAAATCAAAATAATCCAGGGGCAAAAATTAGAATTATACCAAAATTATGGACTTTCAAATCAGATCCGGGTCGATAACGGGTCGGTTTGCGATCTGGGTTTCGTTATTTAATTTTAATTTTTATTTTGTTTACTTTAAATAAAATCAATTAATATCCAAACCATGGATTCTAACCGAACCACCTGGATATGGACGAATAATCGTTTTAAGATTTTATCAAACCATCAAGGACGGGTCTTTGAAATTTGCCAAGTGTTATAAAATAGACTCTTATTAAATCTTTTCTTAATTTCTAGATGATGAGAAAAGTAAGCATACATGAGCAATTAATTTACTAATTATTCTTATATACTATTAATATTTGTTATTTTCAAGATGTATTATGAGATCTAAATCACAATTATAAGAACCAGAGAATATAAAAATGAATTAAACATTCCAAATGATATGCCTATATAGATTTAATGACTTAATTTTATAGATGAAAAATCAAACAAAACAAAGAAAGAAATCAAATAAAATTAAAATAAATAAAGAAGTAAATAAATAATAAATAATAAATAAATAAATAAAATAAATAGTAAATAAGTAAGTAAATAAATCAACCGACGAGTAAATAAAGAGATCAAATAAAAAGAAAACAAACAAAACAAAAATACAACAGACAACATGAAGTAAAATATTTAAGACATATTTTATATAAACTCAATAGTTAAGGTTAATGCCAAGCTCAAACAGACAGAATAAGCAAAACAAAAAGAAATCAATGAAAATCCAGCTGTCAGTGACTGATCTGCAAGATAAAATAAAGTTAGTGGCTTAAATGGATAAAACAAAGAAAACTAAGGACTAAACGAGCATTTTACCCAAAAATCAAAAGTTTTGACTTAGTCAAAACGCAGAATTGTTGCGTCTGGTTTTTGTCTTCTCCATCTGTTTTCCTTCCGGCGTTGGGGCGGCGACGGCTAGGGGCAGTGAGAGCTGGGCGGCGGCAAATGGGAGAGCTTAGACGGGGCGGCAGCAGGCGACGGGCGTGACGGAAGAGGCGCAGCGGTAACGCGGCAGCAAAGGGGGCAGGCGACGTCAGACGGTGTCGCGGAGAAGCATCACGAACGAGCAGGGAAGAAGGGCGAGCAGGGGAGGAACGCGAGCAGGGAAGGAGGGCGCAAGGCGGGAAGGAGGAAGCGCCTGACGGGGGAGAGCAGCGAACGGGGGAAGAGCTGGTGCGACGCGAGGAGGATCCGGCTGGCGGCGTGACGAACAGAGGGTCCGGCTGGTGGCGTGGCGAACAGCAAAGGCCAGAGGTGACGCGATAGAGAACAGGGGAGGGAGACGGCAGGATCGAGAGCAGGGGTGGTGCGATGAGGCTTCGACGGGCGAGGGAGATGGAGTGAAGCAGAGAGCGAGAAGATTTCGCAACAGAGTCAGCCGGGAGAAAAATGAGATAGAGATCGAGCTGTGATTTTTTTGTCTCGAGCGAGAGAGAAGTCTGGTGCCAGCGGGAGGGAGAGAGATGAGAGCTTTTTTTTTGTGTATCCCAGAGAGTGAGATCGAGAGCAGATAAGAAGGGGGGAGAGAAGATTCTGGAGAGGGCGAGAAGAGAGAGACGTGTGGGAGTGAAAGAAGATTTTTTTTTTTTTTTTTTTTTTTTTTTTTTTTTTTAATTACATACATATAGATATTTATATATTATTTTTAACTAACCTTAAAATGTCCCCATAAGCTATTTAATAATATTAATTAATTAATTAACAATAATAATTAATTTAATTAATTAATCTCTTTTTTTTTATAAATTAATAATTTTATTTACTTTATTTTTTAAGAGTCGGACGAAATTGAGTGTCAACAGTCATAAATCCTCCTGAAAGCACTGAGCCAGTAATTTCTCTGTTTCAAAACCTTTTTGTTTTTTCTACTTCCCCTTTTCAGTGGAATGGGAAAAAGGTAAGGAACCACCCAAAATTTACAATCTTTCTCATTGCTTCATCCGTTAAGAAAAGGTGACGGCAATAACTCCACCAAAAGACCATTAAAAAAAAAAACTCTACCAACAACTCAGAGCACTGACACTATCAACATACTGACACATTAACCGATACTTGATCAACCTTTCCTCCAAAAGTAACTTGACCAATTATAACGGCAGTACAGAGAAGTGGCAAAACCCTAATATTGAGTTTAGAAAATATCATACTCCACCATCACCTATTTTAGTCAAAATCAAAAGGATTGATCCAAAGAAAATAACAGCCCAGTAACAATTATATCTTGATAAAGTTATAAATTTGATACACCCCAAAAATTAGAGGAGAAAAAAATGCAGCCACAGAAGTAAAAGGGTGTAGAATCAGCCCCCTTCTAATGAGAACAAAACGGCCGCATCCAGAAATCAAATATGCACAAACAAAGGAATCCATGAAAGCAGACAAAAGCAATGTAAAATAATTGCGCATGAAATTGGATTAAAATTTACAACTAGAGAGGGCAGGCCTTGAAATTATAGACGATGTTAATGGCTTATCCGGAAAAATCCATGAAAGGGATTGCAGGGAAAAGGGTCAATTGGTCCCATCACCTCTCACAACTACTTTGCTGCAAATAGGACAGCTGGGATTGAAAAAAGCCTTAACCTCTCCTTCAAGTTGCTCCCACACTGGAATCTGCAATATCCATTAATATCTGACAAGATAATAACGCAGACAGAGAGAGGAAAAGAAAGCAAACAAACAATAAATAATAAATAAATAAAAACTTCTTGAGAAAAAAAAGACGGGACAAATTGATTTTTTTTTTTTCTTCTTTTATGCGAGCATCGAACTAAGAAAACTATCAGCTGCCGGTGGGAGAGATAACAATGATAAGTTGCAATGAATAGAACAATATAACAATATGGAAAAGGAACTACGATGATTAAGCTAGAATCATTTATCACCTTTTTAATTGTTTTATATTAAATTTCAAGTTTACCTGCTTAAGAAATGAGAGGGCAAAAGAAGCAAAACTTGAAACTTGGATTTACCTGGCAGCCGCCTTTCTTCTGATATCCGGAACTTTAACAGCGTAGAAAACTATTTTATGTGCCTGTTAGCGGATTAAGGAGTGAGAGATAACTATGTCCTTATTTGTGCAATTAATTAATTTTATTAAGCTTGCTTGTTGCTTCGCTCCGAGGACTAAACTCGCCTTTAGGTGATCCTGTCGCATTTGTTATTTTTGTAAAATTTTTACTCATTTTAATTAATAAATATAACTCTTTCTGCTCCCTCCTCCACTCTATGAATTATGTCACATATTTAATATTAACTAGGCTTGATTAGCTTGAGATTAAATTTAGGGTTTAACAAAAAGTTGCTCTTTAAGGTACTTTCAAATGTTTTTTTATCTGTCCTCTATTACCAACTCAGTTAGCATCATAGTGAGATATTATAGACAAAAGATCCAAGCTTGAATGAGCCCGCACTCAAAACATCAGGTACACAAAATGTTTACTTGTCGTCTCTCCCACCCTCATTTGCTATTTTCAACCAGTCTAGATCTAGTTGGTTCTATTTCATTTCTTTTATTATTTGGCTAACTCATCCGACATTGTCTATTAAATTTTATGATATATGGAATTTTACTTCAAATTTTGGTCAATATTGATGTGAGACTCTTACATGATAGATCTTTAATTAGAAGCGTATAGTGATAGATCTATATTTTTTCTTGGGTTCACTAGAATTTCAACACTACCGAGGTGTTTCAATGTTTAGCAATAGATATGGAGATGATTACAAAAGCAAAGTTAGTCTTTAGTTTTTTAGATTTTATAATATAGTCTTTTGTATTTATAGAAACTCTTTTTGAGGCCTTTGATACTGGTTGGTTCCTACACTATTTACTTATTATCAGCTTGATCAAGGCTTTATTCCAATTATTTGTGAATTCTCTATTCTAGATTTATTCTAGTTTACATAGAAGACTCAGTTTAATCTGATACTCTTCCTTTTATTCTGTGTAACATAAATAAGTAATTTTTTAATAGTCAGTTATATGTTCTTCTTATCCCTTGTGTCTCAATTGATTTATAATATACTATTTGACTCATTCTCAATTGATATATATACACAGGCAGCATTTATGTGTTTGGGAACCATTATATGTCACGATTTATTTTTGTTCTCGGTATTTTTAAAAATTTAAAATAAATTTGTGAGGTCCATTTACAAAAAATTACATTTTGAAAGAAAAAGGGATATATTTGTAAAAAAAAAACTTTCAGCATTTTCTTAATGTGTTTCACCCAATTCGCTTTAAATTAAGTCAATTTAATCTAAAATTGTTTATTTTTATTTTTATATATTTTTTATATAGAATTAATTTTATTTAAAAATAAATATTAAGTAGATGTAATAATTTATTGAAAATAAATTTTTATAGATTTTTCTTCTATAGGCTTTAAAAAGAAAATTTTATACAAATTTAATAATATTGTAAAAATTTTTCTTTCAATGGACCATTACATATATATAATATTAGTTTTTAAGTTAAAATAATTTTAAATAAAATTATAAATTTAAAATAAATTATTTTAAATTAAATTAATTTAAGTTAAAACAAATTGTGTTCAGTCCAAGCGGTTGCTGGGAGCACTGGCTGGTCACTGAGCAAGTGGAGCGGAGAGTGAACGGTTCAACGTGATGAGCCGCGACGTTAAAGGAGAGTAGTTTTGTCTTTTGCCTAGAGAATGAGAATGCGTCAATCGGGGATTTTTTTTTATCTAATTTCACAATATGGAGCCATGATTTTGTGTTTGTGAGTAGAGCTTTATTGAACTTTAAATTTGTACATATGAGTCATTCATTGCGTGCCTCACGTCATATCCATGTACCAGGGTTAATAGACGTTAAGTCAGACATAAGGGTTTCCATCTGTCGCGCGGTGCCCTACCATTTTAGGACCAATAAACTGCACGTGGAGATTTAGAACTCATTTATAAACTTGATAAGTTTAAGAAACTGATATGGAAAAAATGAAAACTTTTAGGACTAAAAGTCTCTTTTTCCCTATTTCTGGTGAATTTAGTTTAGTATTGAGTCCAATATTCACTTTAACTGGGGTATGAGCTTTTGCATATATTCCTTCGAGAATAACATTTAAGATTAGCATCAGACGTTAAAACAATTTATAAACAGTTGAAATAAGTTTTTTCAAGTCTATAATGCTAAAAAGCTAGTATCGAATAGTTTTTTCAGCCTCTAAAACTAAACTGCTGTTCCAAAACTAATATCATAAATAAAAAGTAACTAAACAAGAAAATACATGGCCATATAAATGATTACGTGTCATTATCTAATGATAAAATTAAATAAAAAACTGTAGAAAATATTAATCTATCCCATGAAAGTGGGTAATGTAATAGTAACCAACCTAAATTACACCTATGTAAATATAAATCGAACTGATTCATCATGGGTTGAATCATATCTCATCTAGGGATCATAGTTGGGCTAGTAGAATTAGTAATTTACGAATATCCATTTATAATGAGTGAGTTTGCGGGTAAAAGTACCTATGACGGGATGACTATAAGTAGAAAAAATCTTACTCATTTGGCAGATACCAGCTTATCATAGGTTTGAGAAATCCATGATAGAAAACTTCTTATACCCCATGAGTTATGAAATTATGTTTACATTCACCCAATGAGAGCACACTAATTACAACTCTGTTTTTTAGTAGCCGCAATTCCAACAATTAACAACTTCCAAGATTGCATCCATATTGAGTTTAAATTTTAAAGAAAAATTGTTCAAGCTATTGGACGGATATGTCCAACCAACCATTTACACACACACACATTTATAAAAGGTGGTGGTTAAAATGGAAATGAACGAAAAGATATAGTATTAAGTGGTAGAGAGCAAATGAATTAGGATCAATCCTGATAGTTTTTTTTATTTGATTGACAAAATATAACTATTTGTAATACACATACAGATATTGGTATCCGCTGATTGTGGGGATGGATGAGAAATCTTACCTGATGATAAATACCCACAATTATATGAGTGAGGTAATACCCACAACAATTTATGATCGGCTGAGGTTTATTATTATGTAATGGTCTCTGTAACTGTATTGCAGGTCTTCTATGTAAAAGAAAAAGATAAATATACTAATTTTTCTATTAAATGATGTAGCAGAAAATAATTGAAGTAATAATTATTTTCATTTAAGCTGTCAACTAACTAATTGATACATATTTGAATAAGTAACTAATTGATACATACCGTAGAGCGTAGAAGAAGAAGGATCCCCACCATACATATACGCACCGTCGGTATTAATGGAGCTTTAACAGCTGATAGTAATGGATAAGGCCAGATACAATGCACAGAGTGCCCTGTGGGCCCGCTTCAACCAACCATTCCCTGCCACGCTAGCAAGCGGTCAAACTTCACGAGCTAATGTTTCACGTGGCCCATGTAATGTTGGCCCGCCTTCTTAATAATTGCCCTTATTTTATCTTGTCGTTCTACGTTTTTCAATTCTGAAACAGTGAAAAAGAGCACTTTTAATTCACAAAAAATAAAATAAAATAAAATAAAATAAAAAGAAAAGAAAAAGAGCACGTACTTTTGTTCCGAGTGTTGCCATGCTGGCCTACTAATTTATTGCTACGGGAAAATTATAAAAACTCTCCTGTAGTTTAATCTAACTTACAGTTTATCTCATCTATTTTTAAAAACTTACATTTTACCTCTTATTTGTTTTACAGTGTTCGACAACAACTTCTGAAACCATAATTTAAACTATATGATAATAATTTTCTAGTAATTTCAAGATTTTAGATATTCTTTTCACAGCGTACTGACCTTTAAAAAATACTAATATGTAATCATAGGGAGAAAGTATATTTACAGAAAGAAAAAATTAATAGTTTAAAATGTCTATTAACTATAAAAAAAATACTGGAGAGATTAAAATTACTGAAAGATGATTATTGTATAATTTAAATACAGTTTTATAAGTTGTTATCAGATAGTGTAAAAAACATATTGAACAAAGTGTAGGTTTCTCAAAATAAATAAAGCAAACTGTAAGTTAGACCAAACCACAAAAAAGCTTTTGTAATTTTCTCTTATTGCCACAATTTCTTTTCTTTTCTGTACTTTTCTTACCTTTGTTAGTTATCCGTTGCCAAAACTCGTGAGGTTTTTTTTAGTTTATTAAAAAATTCTCTAACTTTAAGTATCTCACTGTACTAGATATTCATAATAGTATAATTTTAGGATATCGATCACAGTTCCAAACGGTAAACTTGTCATATTCATGTGGCTTAGTCCTTGACTCTGGATGGATTCATATTCATATTATCATGCAAATTCATCCTCAACTTGTACTTACTCTTTCCATCATCACATCTAACGACTTTTATAGTTTCATTTTAATTAGACCATTCATCCTCTTTCTTTGACTTGTAGAAGATATTTTTTTTCTTTTTTTTAATGGGAGGTTTAGGTAGTGTGAAGTAAAATATAGAATAAACATATTTCTATAATACTATTTTTATACTCACAAATTTTTTTTTTTGCAACGCTTTGGGAAGTGCAAGAAAAAAAAATTAACATACCATTTAAAGCCCTTGATTGTTGATGCAATATTGTAATTCAAATCCGCACTCTTCCCTTGATTTTTATCATACTTACTGAGAAATAAACCAACTTAACTTTCAAAAGTATTATTACATCTATCTATATAATATTAACTTTATAATAAAATTGGTTTTGAATATAAAAAATATAAAAATAAAAATAAATTATTTCAAATTAAGTTGACATATATTAAAATGAATTGACTTTTAACTTTGAACTATCCATAGCGGTAATTTATTATATAAAAGAATTGGCTCTTAACTTCTCTTTTTTGCCTGTTAGCTCGAGCAAGTTTCTATTTAATACACCCAACTTCTATTTTTGGCCTGGTAGCTCAAGCAAGTTTCATTTCTCTTTCTACACTGGCGCATTGCTTCACCAAAATTTCTGCAATTAATTTCTACAAGAATAAATATTTTAATAAGGCCACTGTGAATTAAGGGTCAATTTATTTGAGCTAAAATTAACTAATTTTTTTTAATTTGTACATCTTTTTTATCTCAAATTAATTTTATTTGAAAGTTAATGTTATGTAGATACAATAATCAATTTGAAAATAAATTTTTAGGATGTTGTTAAATTTTTATGAATTTTTTTTTTAAGGCTTGAAACTAGAAAAATTCATAAAAATTTATTAAAATTATAAAAATTGTATTTTCAATTGATTATTGCAACTACATAATATTGGCTTTTAATTAAAATTAGTTTCAAATTAAAAAGATATAAAAATAAAAATAAGTCATTTTATAGTCAATAAACTAAAGTTAAAACAAATTTGGTGTAACTTAACAAATATATTTTACTTTTCATGCATAATTATTTTTGAAATAATCATTGCATAAATTATGATATTCATATTATATATTCCCATACACTTTTAGTTTTAAGATTACTGTGCTTGCACAATACAACAAGGGAGAAGCCAAATTTGTTATCTTTTACGTAAAAGCAAATGCTATTCTCAAATGTGGTGCAGGTGAATTACTCCTGATTTCTATAACGGTAATTTGTTACTTTTAATTATTTAATTTATGTATTGTGTACTTGTATAATTGTTTAACTTAATGTTATTTCAGCAAGGTAAAGGGAACCTCCAAGTTTAATAAAAGCTCGAAACATTACTTTTCTCCAAATATATTTTTGAGATTAAATTAAATAATTTTAATTGCAAAAAAAGGTTATTGGAAGGTAATACATATATCACTATATTGTTGTAACATTTAGAATTTCACACTAACTCCAAATTAATATATGTTGATATGTTACCAAATCCATATTGCAGCAACTGTACGCCATTGATATTGGTAAGCATCCTATGCAAACTTATTCCCAAGAAAATTCTTCATTGGCAAAACTAACACCTAATTTATTTTAATTTAAGTTAACTTAATCTAAAATGGTTTTAAATCTTTTTCACCTAGAACCGATTTCATTTGAAAGCCAATATTATATAAATGTAATAATCCATTTGAAACAAAATTTTTATTATATTATTAAATTTTTATGAAATTTTCTTTTTTAATGTTTAAAAAAATTCATAAAAAATTAATAGTATTATAAAAATTTTACAATTAATGGATTATTTCACCTAAATAATATTAATTTTCAAATAAATTTGGTTTCAAATAAAAAAATAAAAATATAAAAATAAGTTGTTTTGAATTAAGTTGACTTAAGTTAAAATGAATTGACCCTAAGAATATGAATATATGTATTTTTTATTTTGTTTGTGATTAGAAATGTCGTACTTTTACGTTCTAGCATTACAAGGACCATTGATTTTGAAGATGATGGAAACAAATAAATATCTCTTTATAATTTTTTTTTTCTTTTTTATATGGTTTTATTTTTGTTATTTGACCATTACTTATTTGTATTATGAAGGTTATTAGTTTCTTTTCCATGTAACAAACAGTTTCATTTATATCTTTAAGTTTCAGTTATTATAGTTATTCAAACTGTATAAAGAGAAACTTTTCATACCTCATATATATAAAACATTATAATAGAACAATTTTATATTTATAACACTCCTATGTTTATTATTCTTCTACTAATTCATAAATAACATACAAATTTTTTTACATGTTAATTTTTAATTAAGAAAAAAAATACAAATAAACAATTACGCATTATTATAGAAAATTATTTACTCCATCGTCTAACAGCTTTATCGTATAATAATCCTATCGGTGGCACAGGTACAGGACTAGTTGCTTGGAAATACCGTATTGTATTATTGTTAAATTAAAATTCGCCTATTGGACATTTTCTTATTGTCCTATGTGTTTCTAATTTCTATTGGGTTTTGCAGATGTGAAAATTCTTGCCTGCAAATGATAGTAAATTGCTAGCCGGAAATAATCCAGCCCCTCCGGTTGGGAATGTTCTCCTTCATGGGAATGTTATTCATCGATGCCTAGAACCAGGAAAGGACAGATAATCCCCAGCAAGTTTGACCATTTCTAGCTAAGAGATGGGTAATTCCATGAATGAATCTGCGCACAAATCACAGTAGAAAAAGAACAAGACTATATATAACATATATCTAAGAAACGAGTTTCTGATTATCAAAAAGTGAGTTTCAAAACTAAGAGCTTATAAATAAAATAAAGAAACTATAACTCCTAAACAAAAGTAGAAGGTGTTCACGGTGCGGGTTTGACCGGATTCACCCTAAATCCAAACCACACCGCATAGGTGATCAGGTTACATAATATAAAATCAAACCATACCATTAATTACAAACTTCGATTGAAACCCAAACTGCATAGAATGCGGTTCGGTTTGACCTATTTATCTTTTCTATCCTATAAAACAATTTAAGTTACTCCACAACACTTATCTTAATGTTAATATGTTATTCTAAAAACTAAATAATTTTACGAGATATCAACAATTTCATACTTTAAAACATCACAAGCACAAAATAGATTTTTTATTACAAAATACAAATATAGTATATGAAGGCTAAAGCTTATGCCACACAAGATTACCAAGGCTCATACTTGATTAGAGTGTAAAATTACTTTAAAATATTTCAGCTTCTTATACGTAATGATCTTGACTTCACCTACATGGTACCACTAAGTGTGAGTTGCAAGACATTCAAAATGAATTAAAATTATGAACAATAAATTTTTAAATATGAGAACATGTTTACATAGAAAAAAAATATGCAGTGAATAAATGGTTATCAATTAACACCAACACCAAGTGATGTCTGAGTTACCCTAAAAAATGTGATAAAGTTGTAGAATAATAAATTACAAATTAGATGTATCATTATGTGTATATTTACAATATACTAACCATAAATATAAAAGAAACTATTTTACCTGATTCAATTTATTTAAGTTCATCAATTTTTTTCTTAACCTCAAACAGAAGGTTCTATGAAGTTATTAAGGACGCGGTTCGGTCCAGGTTTCAGGGTTTCAAAATTAGAACCCAAACCACATCATATATACATCGGTTTTTAGTTTTTAGAACTCAAACCGCACCATAACCCACATAAACTTGTATAACCAACGAGTTGATTCGGTTTGATCTATGCGGTTTTACAGGTTGAGCGGGTTGGATAAACACCCCTAAGTAAAAGAGTCATATTCAACAATAAGTGAAGAAACTTGATCCATCCCTCCCTCTTTTACACCTGAAACGGTAACTATTAAAACAAAATCTTGTTTTTAATAGGACTTTGGCCTTTTGGTGGTATTTTCATTCAAAAAAGAAGTTTAAATTGCATGATCTACCCTTAAAATATACCATATTTTATAAATTTATCCTCAAATTTTTGAATGTTACAAAAGTATTATTAAAATAACATTTTGTAACAAAATGTCTTTTATTCCGTTTGTCAGTGTTAACAGAAATTTGAGTGAAAAATATAAAATTAGCCCTTGAATGCGAGTTAAACAAACACAAAACTCCCTGAGCATAAATTTGAAAGAAAAACTCCTTAAATAGTCGAAAAACCTTAAAATATAAGAAAAATAAAAAAAAACACCATAAATTTAACATATCCATTGAAAATTACAGTATCTAATCCCTCCAAATAATTATAGAGAATATTTTACAAGCCAAAAAAATATAATTTGACAACCTTATCTATTTTTTTCAACTTAAACTTTAAAAGCCAAAAAACTCAAAAAGTTGAATGAAAAACTATCAATTTGGCATGACATCTCATATTAAAGCATCCAATCCATTAAAATTTTTTGGAGAATATTCTAGATGCAAAATAAATACAATTTGACACATTTATCTATTTTTTTTTACTTAAAACATAAAATAGCAAAAAAATAACAAAATTATAATGAAAAATAAGAAAATTACCAATTCAATATGCCCATCCCAAATTAAAGCATAATATCTCTTGAAATAATCATGGATACTATTATAGATTCCAAATAAATAAAATTTGACACACTTATCTATTTTTCAACTTAAACCATAAAATAGGAAAAAAACCAAAAAATAGAATTAAATATAAAAAATTACCAATTCAACATGATTATCCACATTAAAGAATAAAATACCTTCAAATAATTATGGAGACTATTATAAATATCAAATAAATATAATTTGACACACTTATCTATTTTTTCACCTTAAACCACAAATAGCAAAGAAACAAAAAAATAGGATAAGAAATAAAAAATTACCAATTCAACATGCCCATCCTAAATGAAATCATCCAATACCTTAAAATAATTATATATGGTTTAATTTTGGATGGGAACTCTGAATTGGTAGTGTTTTTTTAGTTTTTTATTCTATTATTATTATTATTATTGCTATTTTATCGTTTAAGTTGAAAAAATATATAAGTGTGCAAATTATATTTATATGAAATATAGAATAGTCTCCATAATTATTTCGATATATTTTATGCTTTAATCTTTGATGGGCATTTTGAATTGGTAATTTTTTTATTTTTCATTATTGTTTTTGGTTTTTTTTCTATTTTATGGTTTAAGTTGAAAAAATAGATAAGTGTGTTAAATTCTATTTATTTTCCATCTAGAATACTCTCCATAATTATTTCAATGGATTTATATGCTTTAATTTGGGATGGACATGTTGAATTGGTAATGTTTTTATTTTTCATTTTTTTGTTATTTTATGGTTTAAGTTGAAAAAAATAGATAAATGTGTCAAATTTTATTTACTTGGAGTCTATAATTGTATCCATAATTATTTCTAGGGATTTTATGCTTTAATTTCAGATGGACATGTTGAATTGATAATTTTTTATTTTTCATTCTATTTTTTAGTTTCTTTCATTATTTTATAATTTAAGTTTAAAAAAAATAGGTGAGTGTATCAAATTCTCTTTTTTGGGCATTTGGAATAGGCTCCAAAATTATTTCAACGAATTGGGTGCTTTAATTTTTAATGGCATGTTGAATTGTTAGTTTTTCATTCAACTTTTTTAGTTTTTTAGCTTTTAAGGTTTAAGTTTAGAAAAATATATAAGTGTGACAATTTTTTTTTTTTTTGCATCTAAAACATTTTCTATAATTATAACATTTTATAGGAGAAATGAACCTCATTCCATTATCCCTATCAATGTTAATGAAAATTTGAGGGAAAAATGTAAAATTCGCCCATGAACACGAACAAAATAGATACAAAAGTCACAAGACTCCCTGAACATAAATTTGGAACACGAAACTCCTTAAATAGTTGAAAAACCTTACAATATAATATAAAATAAAATAAACTATAAATTTAACTTGCCCATTGAAAATTATAGTATCCAATCCCTTAAAATAATTATAGAGAATATTTTAAATGTCATAAAAATATAATTTGACATACTTATATATTTTTCAGCTTAAACCTTAAATGTTAAAAAATTAAAAAGTTGAATGAAAAAATATCAATTCAACATACCATATCAAATTAAAGCATCCCATCCCTTGAAATAATTTTGGAGACTATTCCAAATGCCAAAGAAAGATAATTTGATACACTCAACTATTTTTTTAAACTTAAACCATAAAATAGAAAAAGAAACTGAAAAATAGAATGAAAAATAAAAAAAAATACCAATTCAACATGTACATACCAAATTAAATCGTAAAATTCCTTGAAATAATTATGGATACCATTGTAGATTCCAAATAAATAAAATTTAACACACTTATCTATTTTCTTCAATTTAAACTATAAAATAGAAAAATACAATGAAAAATAAAAAGATTATCAATTCTACATGCCCATCCCAAATTAAAGCATATAATCCATTGAAATAATTATTTAGACTATTCTAAATGCTAAAGAAATAGAATTTGACACACTTATATATTTTTTTTCAACTTAAACCATAAAATATAAAAAAACCAAAAAATAGAATGAGAAACAAAATACAAACTCGACATGCACATACAATATAAAATCCATTAAAATAATTATGCATAGGGGTGTAAATGAATAAAATATTCAGTGAACCGTTCGGTAGGAGCTCATTTATGTTTATTTATTTATTTATTTATTTGTTTATGTCTATTTATTTGTTTATTTATATATTAGCTATGCATTTATTATTATATATACATTTTATATATCATATGTTTTTATTAGTGTTCACCTACTTCACACACACATGATTATGCCTAACCCCAACTTCCCCCAAATTAATCTATTATTTTTGTTTTCCCAAACATAAACATTTATTCCCCCCCCCCACAGTGTGAACGTGTTACAGCACTAAGTCGAGCCCCATAATCATAATCCATAATTTCTCTCATCATCGTCTATTGCTCCATCAACCATTGCTAGACTCGTTGAAATTCAGATTGGTGGTAGCCATCGGCTTTAATTGTTCATGTGTGTGTTCATATTTGTTTATTAACAAATGAATGAACATGAATAAAGAAGTTACTTTCGTTTAATGTTTGTGTTTGTGCTCGTTAAAACTTAAACAAATGAACACGAACATGGCTTGTTCGTGTTCTTTCAATTTGTTTACATGTCTAATTATGGAGACTATTCTAGATGCAAAACAAATAGAATTTAACACACTTGTCTATTTTTTCAACTTAAAACATGAAATAGCAAAAAAACCAAAAATAGAATGAAAAATGAAAAAATTACCAATTTAAAATTTCCATGCCAAATTAAAGCATAAAATCTCTTGAAATAATTATTTAAACTATTCTAGGTGGCAAATAAATAGAATTTGACATACTTATATATTTTTTTCAACTTAAACGATAAAATAACAAAAATATTAAAAAATAGAATGAAAAATAAAAAAACCTACCAATTCAACATTCCTATCCAAAATTAAACCATACACAATTATTTCAAGGTATCGGATAATTTAATTTTGGATGGGCATGTTGAATTGATTATTTTTTATTTCTCATTCTATTTTTTGGTTTTTTTTCTATTTGTAGTTTAAGGTGAAAAAAAATAGATAAGTGTGACAAATTCTATTTTTTTGGCATCTATAATAGTCTCTATAATTATTTCAAGGGATTTTATGCTTTAATATGGATAAGCATGTTGAATTGGTAATTTCTTATTTTTCATTCTATTTTTTGGTTTTTTTCTATTTTATCTTTTAAGTTGAAAAAAAAAAGATAAGTTCTTCAAATTTTATTTATTTTGAATCTGTAATAGTATCCATAATTATTTCAAGGGATTTTATGCTTTAATTTGGGATTGGCATGTTGAATTGGTAATTTTCTTATTTTTCATTGTAATTTTGTATTTTTTCCTATTTTATATTTCTAAGTTGGAAAGAATGGATAACTGTGCTAATTTTTATTTATTTTTTATTTTGAATAGTCTCCAATTTTTTTTAATGGATTGGATGCTTTAATTTGATAGGGCATGTTGAATTGGTGGTTTTTCATTCAATTTTTTAAGTTTTTGGTTTTTAAAGTTTAAGTTGAAAAAAATAGATAAATGTGGCAAATTATATTTTTTTGGCTTATAAAATATTATTTATAATTATTTAAAAGGATTGGATACTTTAATTTTCAATAGGCATGTTAAATTTATAGTGCTTTTTTATTTTTTATTTTTTATTTTTTTATATTTTAAGATTTTCTAGCTATTTAAGGGTTTTATGTTCCAAATTTATGTTCAAGGGATCTTGTATTCATTTTGCTCGCATTCGGAGGATAATTTTGTATTTTTCTCTTTAATTTTCATTAATATTGGCAATGATAATGGAAGGAAAGGCATTTCTGCCGCAAAACTTTATTTTAATCCAATTTTTGTAATGTTTGACAATTTGAAGGTAAATTTGAAAAATAGGGTATATTTTAAAGACAAATCGTACAATTTAGCCCAAAATAAAAAAAATGGCATTTACATTGTTTCTTTTATGTTTGGCCTCCAAGCATACTTAATAAAATAAATAGGAATAGGGTAAAGTCTACTAGGGGTACCTTAGTTTTTATTATTGTCTCAAATGGCTACCATTCATTTGCATTTGTCCCAGTAAGATACTTAATTTCTATAAGTGCATCCCACAGAAATACTTTTTGTCTATGCAGTCGTTAACCCGGACGGAATTCATTAATGTAGCCATTGTTTAACACCTGTTAAGGCCCACAACACCATGTTGGACCACTTTACTTATGAAAATTAATGGTGGGTTTATGTGAATCTGGTGAAGATGAGGAAAATAAAAGGCAGATGAGGGAAGGGGGAGATAGATTCTAGAAACACTTCATGAGTCAGACTCTTCTTCACCTTCATAATTGACATCCTCATTACTGCCCTCATTCTCATCTCCCTCACAACCATCAACCTCTGTTCTTTTACCTGCATATGTCTCATATCCTCCCCAATTCTCTGCCATTTCATCATTTCTCACTTATTCATTTTTGACCTCATCATCCTTCACATTTTTAATTCTCACTTCATCAGTTCTAACTTCATCAACCCTCACTTCATTATTTCTCACCTCTTCATTAATTTTTAATTCATCAACCCCTACTTCATCATTTCGCACATTTTCATCAGTTCTCACTTCTTCAACCCCCACTTCATCATTTCTTACCTTTTCCACCCCTTTGTTTAAACATTATACCACACCATGACATCTTTTATCGCCCACACTATAGCTAGGCAAACATAGTTTTGTCAAACCACAACTGTTACTACCTCAACAAATAAGAAATTACAGTATAAAGACATAATGGTTATAAACCATTATATAACATAATTTTCACCATAGTGAATGAAATGTGAGGGGTAAAGTGAATAATCTACACCTCCCTAAAAGATTACAATGGTTACTTGGTACTAAAGGGACCCTAAAGGATTACTTGTTTTACAAGTAATCTATGGGTCTTATTGCAAGATTTCAAGAATTGTGTACTCAATTGTACAACTCTAAAATAGAGATTTTGGAAGGATTTGAATGGTATGAAAGCAACTTTTGGAGGCTAAATTGCATAAAGGAAACAAAAGTTATTATTCAAGAACCTGGAACAACTAAGTGTACAATTGTTCACAAAAATAGCTTAAAGATGGGATGATTTTTTACAAGAGTCAAAGGTAGCCATTTCTAGCATTATCCCAGCCTTTTATTTTTAGGTTCTAAGGTCAAAAAGGTATGTTAAAGATTAGCCAAAAAACCTTTACTTAAGACATACTTATAGTGACCTACATAAGGATTAAGGTTAAACTAATCAAGTCAAGTAATCTTGATTTCTTGCCATTTCTTGGCCATTTTCATCCCCCACTAGGCACAACCTGTTCCTTATCTCCTCCATAAACTTCCATTACCACCATAGCTCAAGTTTTCAAAAAAATCACAAAGGAAAGCAACCGGATGCACCAAGAACAAGAAAAACCCTAGTTTTCAGGTTTATTGTCCAACACTTGTTATAATTAGCCTTCAGAGCCCAAGGTAAGGGTTTCATTTGGGTTTCATGGCTATTTATTGTTAAAAAATGATGCCCAAACATCCATAAAGCTAAGACCCTAGGCTTGGAAAAGAGCTAAGAGCTTGATGAACCAAGTTCAGGTTAAGGGGAAAATTGCATCTAAGGTTTCAGCCCTACAGCTTTGGTGCTCTGTTATGGCAGTGAAATTAAGGGTTTCTAAAGCCCAAGTTAGTACTAAGACTAATTAACCTCTTAAGACCAAGCATTAGCTTTAGGAGGGCTGCCATAGTGATTACATAAAGTTTATTTGAATGTTTATGAGCTAACCCTAATGATGTGTTGCTGCCAACATTACATTTGTTTGTTGCTGTGTTGTTTATGCATTTGGATGGCTGTGTTTGTGTATTTATACTGTATTTTTATGTTTTAGTGTCTTTGAATTTCAGGTATATAATTGAAATTTGAAGATTTTATTGATAAGCCCTTACTAAGTTTCATTTAAAAAACTTACCCCCATTTCTGTCAATTTCAGAAGCATCTAAAAGAGAGCATTCAAACTAACTAATAACTATCGTTTGAATTTCTCTGTGAAAGTTCATGTATAATAACTTCCATATGTATGGTTGTCAACTGGAAAGTTTCAAGATTTTTGGAGTACATTAGCTATTTTTAGTAATGGTACTTTTTGCCTTACGCAGCAGCTAGTCACTTTAAGTTTCTGGAGTTGTTAGTGCTTTTGAAGTTCTTCAAGAAGCTTAGTGTATGTATTAACTAAGTTATTGTCATATATGTGGTGCATAAATGCAAGTAAATTAGTTGGGTATGTTGTATGTGTAGTGTGAGAAGGGTATATGGATCAATGGAGTGTAGTTTGAAGTGTGTATACAATGCTGTCCATATGGTGTTTATGGGCTGTTTTGATGACACTTTTATGAATCATGATTAAAAGGGTTCTAAATTCAGGGGAATGATTTTCCCATGTGTATAAGACATGTATGGACACCACCAAGTGGGTTTTGCACTTGGAAATGAAGTGTATAAATATTATGATATTTTATATGGGCATAATGGCCAATAGTGGCTAAAATTTAGTACCCTGTACTCCAGCTACCATAAATTTTCGTACATAAAGAATTTGGCTATGAAATTTTGACCACATCTAAAACACTTCAATATAAATAACTTGGCTTTTGAATCATTGGATTTGGTGCCCTGTAGTCAGAGTTATGACCTATCAAAATTGGTTGATTTTGCTAAGCACTGTTCAGATGGTTAATTATACCTAGTTAAGTGTAAAATCCATAATTACAAACTTATATGGATTTAGTGTCTCAAACCTATTTCCCTATGAAGGTTTAAGTGTATTAAAGGGTTTAAAACCTTTAGGGCATAGAAGAATATAGGTAGAATTTGAGTTGGACATGGTGTGAAAATTTGGACACATAAAATGCGCACCAATAGCATCATGTGTGCATATGATTATACATATACTTGGAGATTTTACTCAAATTTCATATTGGCCAGGAATAAAGAATTTCACTGTCATCATTATTTCTTGAAGAAACAATATGTGAATATGTGTTTGATGGTTGGACCAATATATATATCTTTGCGTAATAACCAAGAGGGCCACTTGGGTAAACAGAGTGCGTATGTTCTGCTTGGCCTACAAAACATGAACTGCCTAGGGCTTGAGTACACTAAATCTAATCACTGTATAGAAGCACTCAAAATGGTAACAGAAGTTGGTATCAAAGCACGGTTTGGATTGGAGTTACATACAGTTCCATCATACATGCACATAATTACATACATAGAACTTAGTTGGGTCAGCTGCTAGTGTTAAGTACCTAATGTACTGTATATATTGTGCTCTTTTGTTGATCATGAAATAGTGAAAATGGTAGCTACAAGGAAAGGGGATTAGGGACCCCTAAGACCTTTTACTAAGCAAACACATGCCAATAGAAATGGAATGGGTGTATAAGAGCAGCCAAGTGTTCAGGGAGTAGAAAACCTAGTACCTGAAATGAACGTATCACAAGTGTGGGTCGAACTACAAAGAAATTTAGCCCAAATAAATAAAAACTTAGTAATGCTACTACAAGCTCAACAACAGGAAGTCCAAGTAGCACAGCCATTACCATAGGAGCAGAACCAGGAAGTTGTTAGGAATAACCCAGTGAATGTTCCTTCGAGAAAGAAATGAAGATGAAGAATTTGAAGAGGATGATGATAGAAAACATCCCAGAGGCAGTAGAATCAGGTCTGAGATTGGCCAAGTGTCAAGGAGAGAAAAAAGGAGACCTAAAGAGTATCCAGAGTCTGAGGGATCGCACAGGTCTAGGAGGTACAAAGCTGAAGATCTTGAGGTCTCTGATGATGTCAGATTGTTAAAGAGGTTTCAAGGCCTAAGACCTCAACAATTTGATGGTAGAGCTGGACCAGAAAAAACTGAGGAATGACTAATATTCATTAAGAAGATGTTCGGGATGATGCATTTAAGCTCCACAAAAAAAGTATTTCTGGCTACCTACAATTTTGTAAGTAGTGCAGAAATGTGGTGGAGTACTGTTAGAGACAGGTATACTGCCCAGAGAGGCAGAAAAACAGATCATGAGCTAGAGATGACATGGCCTAAATTTACAAAGATGTTTCAAGACCAATATATAAGTGATGCCATCAAAGACCTAAAACAGGCTGAGTTTGATGCACTAAAACAAGACAACTTTAGTGTTCTAGAATACAAACACAAGTTCAACCAACTTATGAGGTATGTAGCACAATACCACAGGTTGGAAGAACTTAAAGTAAAGAGGTTTGTCAGAGGTCTGAGACCAGATATCAGGAGAGCTATTAGGCCTTTCAATGCCATTACCTATCATGATGCTGTTCAGAAGGCTTTACTGATGGAACAGGAAGAGTATAAAAGTAAATGGTTTCCTAGTGGACCATGAAAGACTAGCCAGGCTAGAAAACTGCAGAAGCCAATGAAAGGTAAAGACACTGCCAAGGTTGGAAAACCTAGTATGGATGGCAAGGCTAAGAATAAGTTTGTTGGCCTAAGGTGTCCTTGATACAAGAAATTTCATGGCAAGAGGCCATGTTACTTTGAGACACAAGCATATCTCAGATGTGGTTCTTTGGATCACTAGATCAAAGACTGCCCTTTGATCCAAATAAGAGGGCAAGACGAGCAAGGCCATAATAGGCCTAATATACCAGCTGCCAGAGGTGTTCAACCAAGAGGTGCTCCAGCAGTACCAAGGCCACAAGTGTAGGGAGCTGAAAGAGTATTCCATATTAACAAATGGGAGACATCTCAACAAGGGGCACTTAGAGGTAACATTTATTTGAATGGTATGTCTGTTAGTGCATTGTTTGATACTGGTGCCTCAGTATCCATTGTGGTTACGAAGTCAACTGAATCTATAAAATTGCCTATTAAATTCATGCCTAACATATCATTAATAAGAACAACAGGTAGTCAATGTCTTTTCACTAATGAACTAGCTAAGGACTGTGAGCTAGAAGTAGGAAAAACTAAGATTATGACTGATATGCTAGTGTTGAATATTCCATAATATCATATTGTTTTGGATATGAATTGGTTGGCTATGCATGGTATAAAGATTGATTGTGCTAAAAGAGAAATCACATTGCCTAGTAATGAAGTGCATGCATTAGTGAATTCTAAAGAATTAGTGTATAAAAAACATGGCATGGAACTAAAAGTGTTAGATGAGATTGATGTGATTTCTGAAGATGAATATTATGCATTGAATGATGTTGAAATTGAGGAAGAAGTTAGTGGGATACCTATAGTGAAAGACTATCCACAAGTATTTCCTAAAGATTTGCCAGGTATTGTTTCTCTAAGAGAGATTGAATTTGAGATTAAACTACAACCTAGAGCTATACCAGTATCCATACCACCTTATAGAATGTCAATCACAGAGATGACTGAGCTCAAGAAACAACTTGATGAACTGCTTGAAAAAGGGTTCATAAGACCAAGTGTTTCACCATGTAGAGCTCCACTTTTCTTTGTGAAAACGAAGGATGGATCTTTAAGATTATGCATTGACTACAGAAAGCTAAATGCTATGACCATAAAAAACAAGTATCCACTCCCTAGGATTGCTGATCTATTTGATCAACTCAAGGGAGCAAAGATTTACTCCAAAATTGATTTAAGATCGGGGTACTTTGAGTTAAGGATAAAAGAGAAAGATATACCTAAGACAACATTCAGAACAAGATATGGACATTATGAGTACACAGTTATGCCTTTCGGCTTGACTAACGCCCCTGCTGCATTCATGAACTTAATGAACCGTGTGTTTAGACCATACTTGGCCAAGTTTGTAGTGGTGTTCATTGATAATATCCTAGTGTATTCTAAGGATAAAAGTAAACATGAGCATCACTTAATAATTTTCTTGAACATATTGTTAAAAAATCAGCTATATGCTAGATTTTCCAAGTGCCAATTCTGGTTAAAGGAAGTTTCTTTCTTTGGACATATCATTGATGCACAAGGCCATACAACACACCTTGTAAAGGTTAAGGCTGTGCCAAAGTGGGAAAAACCTAAGACTGTAAAAGAAATCAAAAGCTTCCTAGGATTGGCAGGCTATTATAGAAGATTTGTATCAAAATTCTCCATGATTGCCTCAGTCTTTACTCAACTGACCAAGAAGGGTTAAAAGTTTGAGTGGACTGAAAAATGTGAAAAGAACTTTCAGAAGTTAAAAAGCAAATTGATTCAAGCTCCAGTGTTAATCCTACCAGATCCAAGTCAGCCCTACATTATTTATGCAGATGCATTTAGATCTAGTTTAGGATGTGTGTTAATGCAAAAAAGGAATATGATTGCTTATGGGTCAAGGCAATTGAGACCCCATGAGCAAAATTACCCTACCTA
The DNA here is from genome assembly GCA_039654915.1 of Aquilaria yunnanensis. Taxonomy (NCBI): domain Eukaryota; kingdom Viridiplantae; phylum Streptophyta; class Magnoliopsida; order Malvales; family Thymelaeaceae; genus Aquilaria; species Aquilaria yunnanensis. The sequence goes on along the minus strand of CM077598.1, from coordinate 25,242,648 downwards.
TAACATAGAGCTTACTACAATGATCTTTGCCTTAAAGCAATGGAGGTATTACCTAATAGGAAGCTCATTTGTGATAGACACTGACCATATAGACCTAAAGTACTTGTTCACTCAGAAAAAGTTGAACATGAGGCAAAGAAAATGGTTGGAGTATATTAAAGACTATGACTATAGCATTGAGTATATAGAAGGCAAAGGCAATCTAATGGCAAATGCCTTAAGTAGGAAATACACTGGGTTGCTAAAAGGTGGATCTTCAGTAGATACCAATGAGGAGAATAGTTTGCTATGCCTTTGGCATAAGTGGAAACAGTGGGAAAGAGCACGAGTGAATATGTTAACTATTTAATCTACGTGGATTGAGGAGATAAGGAATACACAAGAAGCAGACCCAAATTTGAAGAAGATTTCAGGAGAAGACAAAGGGTCCTTGTATAAATTCTTTACCTACAAGCAAGGACTATTGCACTTCAAGGATAGAATATATGTGCCTAATGAGTGAGAACTCAGAAATGAGATACTTGAGGAAGCTCACACTAGTAAACTAAAAATCCATCCTGGAAGTGAGAAGATGTACAAAGACTTAAAAGCACATTTCTGGTGGCCAAACATGAAGAAGGACATACCCACATATGTCTCTAAATGTGCCACATGTTAAAGGATAAAAGTATAGCATAAGAAGCCAACATGAACACTACAGACTTTACCCATTCCAGTGAAAAAATTGGGTAACATCACTATGGACTTCTTAATTGGGCTGCTTATGACCAGATTAAGGCTTGACACAATCTGGGTCATTGTGGATAGGCTAAACAAATGTACCAACTTCTTACCAATGAAGATCGTAAACTCACTAGAAAAGTTGGCACAAATGTACATCAAGGAGATAGTAAGGTTACATGGAGTGCCAGACTCCATAGTGTCAAACAAAGATCCAAGGTTTACAGCTAGATTTTGGAGTGCATTTCACAAAGCACTAGGAACCAAAATCCACCTGAGCATTGCATACCACCTTCAGACAGATGGACAGATTAAGAGGGTGATTCAGATACTTGAGGGCATGCTCAAGAGCTATATCTTGGATTTTAAAGGAGAATGAGACCAACATTTACCTTTGGTGGAATTTTCTTACAACAATAGTTATCAAAGCACCATTGGTATGGCACCTTATAAGCCCTTTAAAAAAGAAGGTGCATGACACCCAATTGTTGGGTGGAAGCCTCAAATAGGCTAGAGTTAGGTTATGAGATTATTGAAGAAATGACAAGCAAAATCAAGAAAATACAAGAAAGGTTAAGGATAGCCGATGAAAGGACCACTGCTTATGTGAACAAAAAAAAAAAGACTTGGAGTTTGAGGTTGATGATAAAGTCTGGCTTAAAGTAACACCAACAAAAGGCACTATCAGGTTTGGAAAAAGAAGTAAACTAGCTCCAAGGTATCTTGGTCCCTATGAGATATTAGATAGAATTAGCAAAGTGGCTTATAGGTTAGCTTTACCACCAAGTATGTCAAGTGTCCATAATGTTTTCCATGTTAGTATGCTTAAGAAGTGCTTATTAGACACAAAGCTTGCTATAGTAGTGGAAGACATACAATTAGAGCCTAATCTAACATATAAAGAGAAACCTATAGATATCTTAGCTAAATATACCAGAAGGTTAAGAAATAAACTGATTCCCATGGTTAAAGTACAATGGTCAAGCCATTCTGAGAAAGAGACAACTTGGGAAATAGAGAAAGAAATTCTAGGATGGTATCCAGATGAGTACCCCCCAAGTTAAGGGCAATTTTGGAGGACCAAAATTTTTAAGGAAGAAATAAATGTTACCACCTCAACAAATGAGAAATTACAGTATAGAGGCATAATGATTATAAACCATTATATAGCATAATTTTCACCTTACTGAATAAAATGTGAAGGGTAAAGTGAATAATCTACACTTTCCTAAAAGATTACAATGGTTACTTGGTACTTAAGGGAGCCCTAAAGGATTGTTTATTTTACAAGTAATCTATAGGTCTTATTGCAAGATTTCAAGACTTGGGTACTCAATTGTACAACTCTAAAAGAGAGATTTTGGAAGGATTTGAATGGTATGGAAGCAATTTTTAGAGGCTGAATTGCTTAAACGAAATAAAAGCTATTATTCAAGAACCTAGGACAACTAAGTGTAAAATTGTTCACAAAAATAACTCAAGGATGGGAAGATTTTTTACAAGAGTCAAAGGTGGCCATTTCTAGCATTATCCCAGCCTTTTATTTTTAGGTTCTAAGGTCAAAAAGGTGGGCTAAAGATTAGCCAAAAAGTCTTTGCTTAAGATATACTTATAGTGACCTAAGTGAGGGTTAAGGTTAAATTAATCAAGTCAAGTAAAATATCTTGATTTCTTGCCATTTCTTGGCCATTTTCATCCTCCACCAAGCATAACATGTTCCTTATCTCGTCCATAAGCTTCCATAACCACCATAGCTTAAGCTCTAAAACAATCACAAAGGAAAGCAACCGGATGTACCAAGAACAAGAAAAACCCTAGTTTTCGGGTTTATTGTCCAACACTTGTTATAATCAGCCTTCAGAGCCCAAGGTAAGGGTTTTATCTGGGTTTTATGGCTATTTATTATTCAATAATGATGCCCAAATATCTATGAAGCTAATACCCTAAGCTTGGAAGAGAGCCAAGAGCTTGATCAACCAAGTTTAGGTTAAGGGGGAAATTGTACCTAGGGTTTCAGCCCTACAGCTTTGGTGTTCTGTTATGGCAGTGAAGTTGAGAGTTTCTAGAGCCCAAGTTAGTACTAACTAAGACTAATTATCCTCCTAAAACCAAGCATTACCTACAGGAGGGCTGCCATAATGATTACATAAAGTTTATTTAAATGTTTATGAGCTAACCCTAATGATGTGTTGCTGCCAGCATTACATTTGTTTGTTGCTGTGTTGTTTGTGCATTTGGATGGCTGTGTTTGTGTATTTGTACAATATTCTTGTGTTTTAGTGTCTTTATATTTTAGGTATATGACTAGATTTTGTAGATTTTATTGATAAGCCCTTACTAAATTTCATTTAAGAAACTTACCCCCATTTCTGTCCATTTCAAAAGTACTTGAAAGAGAGCGTTCAAACTAATAGCTTTCGTTTGAATTTCTCAGTGAAATTTCAAGTATATTAACTTCCATATGTTTGGTTATAAACTGGAAAGTTTCAAGATTTTTTTAGCATATTAGCTATTTTTAGTAATGGTAATTTCTGCCTTATGCAACAGCCGGTCCCTTCAAGTTTCTGGAGTGCTTAATGCTTTTGAAGTTCTCCGAAAAGCTTAGTATCTGTATTAACTAAGCTATTTTCATGTATGTAGTGCATAAATGCATATAAATAAGTTGGGTGTGTTGTATGTGTAGTGTGAGAATGATATATGGATCAATGGAGTGTAGTTTGAAGTGTGTATACAATGTTGTCCATATGGTGTTTATGGGATGCTTTGATTGCACTTTATGAATCATGTTTAAAAAGGTTCTAAATTCAGGGGAATGGTTTTTACATGTGTATAAGACATTTATGGACACTACCAAGTGCGTTTTGCACCTGAAAATGGAGTGTATGAATATTATGATATTTTGTATGGGCATAATGGTCAATAGTGGCTAAAATTTGGTACCCTGTACTCCAATTGACATAACTTTTTGTACATAAAGAATTTGGCTATAAAATTTTGACCACATCTAGAACACTTCAATATAAATAACTTGACTTTTGAATCATTGGATTTGGTGCCTTGTAACCAGAGTTATGGTCTGTCAAAATTGACTGATTTTGCTGTGCACTGTTCATATGGTTAATTATACCCGATTAAGTGTAAAATCCATAATTGCAAACTTAGATGGATTTAATGTCTCAAACCTATTTCCCTATGAAGGTTTAAGTGTATTGAAGGGTTTAAAACCTTTAGGGCATAGGAGAACACATGTAGAATTTGAGTTGGACATGGTGTGAAAGTTTGGACATATAAAATGTGCACCAATAACATCATGTGTGCATATGATTATACATACACTTGGAGATTTTACTCAAATTTAATATTGGCCAGAAATAAAGAATTTCATTGTCATCATTACTTCCAGATGAAACAGTACATGAATATGTGTGTGATGGTTGGACCAATATACATATATTTGCATAATGACCAAGAGGGCCACTTGGGTAAACATAGTGCACATGTTCTGCTTGGCCTACAAGACATGGATTGCGTGGGGCTTGAGCTCACTAAATCTAATCATTATATAGAAACACTCAGAGTGGTAACAACAACCACCTTGCCTTAGGCTCCTAATCCCACTTTTAGTAGCTCCTATACATTCTGTTGGTTGTTCCTCAGTCTCACCTTTAGTGCCTAGCTCCATTAACCTTGCCATAAGAATTATCAATAACTATTTAATATGATCAACACAATCTTTTTCCTACTTCAACACCTTTTCTCGAGATAATGAAACCACATATACATTAATTTTATACTAATGGGGAAAATTTGTAAATACCATATCCATAAAATCTTTGTTTGTCTTTAGCTCCTTAAACTTCTCATTTAGAAGTAGGTCTTCAGCCATTGGCAATGTCCAGAAGTAATTCAAGAACCCAACACATCCACACTCTTCCACCATCTCGCCTATATCCACCATGCAAATCTTATCCACATCACATAGGTCAAAATGATCCTCTGCTCCTCCAACATAAGCTAGTTATGAAAGATTGGTAAAGCAACCCCCGTGATGGAGTTTTATAGTGAACAACAGATCATGATTCCTTATAATGTTAACCAAAAAATAATAAAAAAAACCCAATATAGTCAACATACACACATATTAAGCCAATGGTCTGCCTACACTACACCAACCCATCCCCTGTTGACAAAATAACCAACCTACCATCAATGCCCGTTTCACCCACATTACACCAACATCTCGACTAAACAGGATTAAACCATTTATTGTATATCGCATCCCCTTCATTGACCTTTCTCCTCCTCCTCCATGCTTTCATTCTATACTCCTTTTCCGGTGCTTTACCTTTTCCTGATCGCTTCATCTTCATCAATTGAACACTTTTGATAATGAAACCCGTGTTTGAACTTTTGATCCTTTCACACTCAAAATTTAGGGTTTCAAATGGACACAATCAAAAGTTGCAGAGATTTAAAGGTTGAGTAAGTGTGGGTGATTGGCCGCATTAAATGAACCACTATTTTTTTTCCTGCTCATAAACTATCCATGTAGGATCTTAGAAATGGCCTTGTCAAGGTATTCCATGAGTAAAGTGGTCTAACATGGTGGTATATGCCCCAGCAGGTGTCAAACAATGGCCACATCAGCAAATTCCTTCTGGGTTAACAACTGAATTAACGGAAAATATTTCAATGAGACGTGCTTCTAGAGATTAGGTATCTTGTTGGGACAAATGTAAAAGAAAGGTAGCCATTTGGGATAATAATAAAAGCTAAGGTACCCCTAATAGACTTTACTCGATAGAAATATAAAAGAAAAAGTCCAATGAATAACAAATAGGCCTAGAGCCTACTCATTCAGTGCATTATTTGATGTGGTGTTTGGACTTGGATCACTCATAAACCTTACACCCACTATTGCATTTATTCTGATTTTGTTTTTTGTTTTTTTCCATGAATAGCTGGACATCAGTAAAAGATTCAACAAAATAAATTAGGCCAAAATGCATAGTCAATCGCTTAACTTTACTAACTTTTACGAGTTATCTTTAAACTATGAATCAATGCGGCTTAGTCCCTCAAATTTGCAAAAAGCAACGAGTTAGTCTATTTTTGGATGGAAGGGTAAACAACATTAGATTTATAGTTGATGTAAAATGGGGCAATTCTTAGCTACAATGATTTGGACAGTAAATGCTCATTTGGGCTCAGAATTTAGCAATGTCAGAATTATTCATCGGACCTCCAGCATTCTCTGTTTCTTTTACCGGTAAATCTATTCATCCATTTCTTTTGGCCATCATGTGTAGGCCAAACTACATTAATGGCCTCAATCCTCAGTCGTCGTAACTCATCTGCCCTAAGCCACAGTCAAAATCCTAATCATTGGCTTTGGTTTTTCTGAAACTAGTGGACAAAGATGATGACCTTAACGGAATCGTTGACTCGGCCATCCAACGTGGCAACATCTTCCCTTGCTGTCAACCTTTACCTATCCCTCTCTATAGCCGCCGACCTATTCTACTTTTTTTCCCCACATCGTCAACCTCCTCTTCCTTGCCCATACCTTCAGCCTCTTCTCCCCATTCCTTCTTAGCCATCACATCTTCAACAAATCTGTTGCCCCTTACTAATCACTGTCTGGTCTGAAATGAATAGTAGCCACCACTGCCAAATTTGTCTTATCCTTCATCCCCAAACCTTGCTGCTACACCTAGGGGCCTTACCACCATTACTCGGCCTTCTTCTACCAACGCTTAATGAATGACAAACAGCCCCTTACAAAGATTGTTAGGTCACGTAACTCCTCATTTGCTTTTTCTGTCAACCAAGAGGCCAAGTCGCATAATTTCTCAAAGTTTAAGGACGAAGTCACATAGTTTATCAAAGTTGGATGACTAAGTTATACTGAGTCAAACTTGACGGACCAACTCATGTTAGTTGATAAAGTTGGAGAACTAATAGTGCATTTAGGCCTAGTAAATTGTATTATCATCATCATCATCATTAGGTGGATAGATGGTGCATTGCTGCCCAAGTGACATAATCATTCTGTTTTGAGTCACCACTCTCAACTACTACTTTCACTCCCATTTTTTATAACATTTTTACTTACTTAAATTTTAAAAAGTAACACTTTCTTACTATCGCTCCGACTTTTATAATGCTTTGTGTCACTTTGATTGTTGTGATAATTTGTTGTTCAAGGTGCGACGATTAGAAGGCAAAGTTTGGGGATCGTGAGGACAAAGGCTTTCAAATTAAAGGAGTTAGTTGTTAGAAATAAAAGTTTGATAACCGCATAGCAAGATTCAATATTTGAAGGACCTATTTCAACATTTTTCCATTTTTGACATCAAGCATCCTAGACAGGGGATTGCTGTTTAATTTTTCTTTTACTAGCACAATGTCATTGAAGATAAATGGTGTTCCAGAACTTTACCTTAGTGTGTATGCATATATTTATATTTTGTAGTAAATCATTTTCCCCTTATTTTGGCAGTGAAACTCTTTAAAATAGAGAACCACTTCATATCAGTTTTTCACTTTAACTTGTAGGATATCATAATTCTATATGATCGTTCTCTAGCTCTTGTTACTCTTTGAAGATCCCTGGTTTTCGGTCCGTGTGGTAAATCACTAAATCTAGTCAAATAGGTTACAAGGTGAATGGAGACTTTTACTGCTGCTTATTGGTAATCATCTATTGGGAGCGTATTTCTTCAGCCCACTACTAAGATTTTTCTTTATTCCCTTAATCTCCTACTTTTACTTTTGACTACTGGAAAAAAAACCCGCCAAGGCTAAAAGAAATTTTTTGTATTAGTCTAAATAAAAATAGAGGAACATAAGTTAGAGCACAAGATTAAGCGCTGGTCCCATTTATATCAATTGATTAGTCATTAAGATGTAAAAATTAATAGCATTCATTTTGTAATATTTTATTTATATGTTTAAATATTTGAAAAAAGACTTTGAAATACTAATAGAAAGCTTTAGATATCTTTTAGTTATGTTTGGCATAATTAGCATAATTTTAAAATTGGCCTAAAGGCACCTTTTGTCCTTAAACTCGGGTGACTTGAATGGTTTACTCCTTAACTATGACTCAATCCAACTCGCCCTATGAACTTGCAAAAATGGTGCACTTTACCCCTTACTGTCATTGTGCTCATCACATGATGGATAGTAAACAAATGTCGCTTTTCGTCGTCTCCTTCTCTACCCTCCTCGACAATGACCTCTACTTCGAATCAAATTTGGTCGCCTCGCCCTTTCTTTCCTCTCATCCCTTTCACTTACTCTGCCCCATCCTTCTCTTTCTCCTTACCAAGGTCCATTTTTTACTCCGATTCTCACTTCTCACTACATTTTCCTTCATTTTCATTGCCAGACCTGCTTTCTCTTACTCTCTAAAAGCTCCATATCTCTTTTGCTCACTCATTCTCCTAGACCGCCAAGCACATCTCTATCCACGTAGCCCCTATGAACATCCTTAAGAACATCAGCTTTAATCGGCTCCTTTTGCCCGAATTAGTTGTCAAACACCAAATCCTCCATTGTTCAAGGCCTTGACAATGAAGTCCTGGAGTTGGCCAACAATTTGCCTAATTCAGCATTAGTTGTTTCTAGGGAGTTGAATTTGCCCTTCCATATACTTTTAAGGCATCAACTGTTTGATGTGTTCTAGGCTTACCATAACCTGACTATGCCTAAATGTGAGGTGGGTTTTTAAGTTTTCATTTCTCGCTTCCCTTTTCACATTGGTCAATTTATTAGGCATTTTTTGTCTGCTGAAAGTTCAAGAATTGCCAGTTCATAAGTAGGGTTTACGGTTGATGGAAGACTTTAGAGCTTGATTACAACTTTTGCTAGCATGTCTTTCACTAATGAATTTGGGTTATTGGTTGATTAAAATGGTTTGATAATAAAGTTTGATATGGTAATTAATCTATTTTATGAAGTTATGGATTGTTTGGGGTGACTTAATGAGATTTTCTTAGGGTCAATTTTAAGGAAGATATTTCACCATGACCTTTTAATTGATCTATGATGCTAACTAGTTGAACAATGGTAGAGAGGATTGGAGCTAGAATCAGATGTAGGTGAGGAGAAAGTGGAGGACAAGATGAAATAATCAAAAGGGAGGATAGGAATGAGAACACAAAGCGATTGAAGTAGGTGAGGGAAAAGAGCTCATCATCATAGAAGGTGGAGAAAAGGAGATGGTGAGAAGTGGCGTTTGTTTTCCATCCATCACATGATGAACATAAGGGCAATAAGGGGTGAAGTGCACTATTTTTCCAAGTTCAGGGGGTTAGTTGAACCGAGCCATAGTTTAGAGGGTAAGCTGCCCGGGTTACTCGAGTTCAAGTATCAAAAGTGCATTTAGGTCTAAAATTTCGATCGTTGAACTGATGTAAAAGTTAAATAGCCATTATGAAATACAAACTTTCAAATATTTACAAAATTATTGTTTATTTATATTTAAAAAGAAACGATTGAATTTAAAATTAAAGTATTTAGTATACTAATGGTGAGTATTACTAAAAGAAATTTTCAAGGCACTTTTGTAATTGTAATATTGTCCGTGCAATCATTAGCTTATACTATTGCAAACGAAATTTATAAATTACATAACGAATTAGTTAATGCACTCTTAGAATAATTAAAAAGTAAAATCATATGAGAGTGACATTTTGAAAAAAAAAATATCGACAAAGTTTGATGAAAATGATTTGAGTGTTAATAGTGGGAAAAAAAATCAAATTATATTTTGTTTGGTTAGATTGGGAGAGTAACTTCTTGGATTCTCACTTTATATTAGCACATCCATTCATAATAAGTAACTTTCACTTCATCACAAAAAGGAAAATGATTTTTCAACAAACCATAAGTGAAACATCTTTTTGGAAAATAAGAACTTAAAAATCATTTTATAAATCCAGCCAAACACAATATTTTTGAAATGTTTTTTCCCACAACTCATACTCAAATATTTTTATGCGGATAAATTTTGCAAGAGGTCACTTAACTTATTTTTATATCCTAAATTAGTACCTTAACTTAATATTGTACTATCGAAATCCCTTACCTTATATAGTGCCTCATAATTTAGTTATTCCCATTAATTTTACTGTTAACTCTGAAAGAAAATACTGACATGACATAATTTACATTAAAGTAAATTGTAAAATGATAGTTTTAATCTTGTAACTTTTTCAATCAACAATTCTTAACCTTAAAACTTCTAAATCTAGCAACTACTACAACCACCACAACCACCTCTTCCTCCTCATCCTCCCTCTCCACTATTGGCCACCAACACATGTCACTTGCAAGTCTGACACTGCTGCTCTTTGTAACACCTGCGACCATGACATCCACTCTGCGAATACAAGCCAGTACGTCTTCCCTAACACGGGCCAGTACAATGATTGGTTCTTGAAATTTCGTTGATGCATAAGATCGAACACATGGCTGGTGGGAGGACCTTCCCTAGCTCTAGCAATGGCTCGAGCACTTCTCTTCTGCTCCAAACCCAACCAAATTCAAGCATCGATTTCAATTTTTAAAGGTCATATCCATATAAGACCAAATGTTTGAAGATCAATAGAGATTCATTTGGGCCATTTTCCAAAGTTGTGTCTAATGAACTAGGATGTGGGGACAATGAAGAAGAGGGATGAAACCAGTTCAAGGCTCTACCGAAGCCATCAAATTCATGTGGGCTATTAACTGGAACTTTACAGGGCAAAGCCAAAATCGGGGAGAAGGACGGAGACCTTATAGATGGAGATCTCAACAATTCAGTCTACACTGTCACCAATTCCGGTGATTTTGACTTCGATTTCCTCAGGCTCAAGCTTACCGGCGGAGATGTACTAGTAGATTAGGACCTTTTTGGCGAACTAGAACTTGAAGACCAACAAGAGTAGCTACTGCTAGATGCATTGTTCTTCGATTCGACCACAACTTCGAGCAAAAAAGTCAATATTATAAATCTGGAGCCTCTGTCACATGTTTCTGGTGATCAAAAAAGCTAATTTGGATTTTTTAGGAAAGAAATCTCCAGCGAGTTTTTATACCTACAAATATATATGCGGTTGAAGGTAAAGGAAAGGTCGAAGGGGAAACCTATTTGGCCACCTCGAGAAGAATTTCAAGGCACAGGATGTCGAAAAAACGATCTGTAGTGTTAGGTTGGTGAAAGAAGCCATGATCACTTTGCATAGGCTTACACCAGAGCCGAAGCAAGACCATCTCCAAGCTTCCCAATTAATACAACCTCCTCAACCTCCCCCCATCATATGGCCGAGCTACCGTTAAAACCAAAATTAGGGGTAGAAGAATCGGATGAGATTAGGGTAGTAAACAGTAGAAACAGATGTTTAAGGTTTAAAGTTATTGATTGAAGATGTTTAAGAATCAAAATTGTTATTTAACATTTACTTTAGTATTAATTATGATAAAATTCAAATTTGGTCCCTTAACAATTCAGTTTGTCCTAAAATGGTCCCTTAACTCTAAAAGTGACTATTAAGGTCCTCTAACTTAAGCAACGCATTCAATTTGAGTCTCATCCATTATGTTCACATTATTTTTTAAAAAAAATGCATACATGGCACTTAATACCCCTTGCTTGGCCTCACAATGCCATGTGGTATCTTCTTTTATGACAATAAGTGACAAAATTGAGAGAATGATAAATCCTAGACTAAAATTGATAAAAAAAATAATTTTAGGGATTTAAACAATTAATTAACCAAATCTTCCCAAATCTACTATCGCCGCCGTCACCATCTTTTCTCCCCTTGCTGGCCAAATCTTCTCTCTCTTCGTCACCATCTTGAATTAGAGAATCGAATCCTTTAACTGAAGATGGAAATGGAGAATTGAAGGGGTGGAAGGTGATGGAGAATTGGAGGGGCAGAAGGAGACAGACGACGGAGAATCAGAGGGGCGGGGAATGGGGACAGGGAATCGAAGGAGCAAATGAGTGAAAATTATACGAATCTAAAATCAAATTCCATGAGACTATGTAATTAGTGGTCGGAAATTATACGAAGAATCAAATTCCACCATGTCGAAAGATTTTGTCAAAAACGAAGGCAGTCCGATGTCGTGGATGCCCTCTATAGGCTACGGCGCAAGCATCATCATCAGTTCATGGTCGTGCGGTGGCGAGGTCGAGCTAGAACTAGGGTACTCTTCTTTTATGGGGAAATACAAATTCATGGCTAGAAATTTATCCTAATCCGATTCGATTTGGCTGACAAAGGGAGAAAAGATAGTGACGACGGCGAGAGTAGATTTGGGAAGATTTGGGTAATTGACAGTTTAAGTCCCTAAAATTAGGTTTTTATCAATTATAGTCTAGGATTTATTATTATCTCAATTTTGTCACTTATTGTCAAAAAAGAATATGCCACATGGCATTGTGGGGCCAAACAAGGGGTATTAAGTACCATGTATGCATTTTCTATCAAAAATAACACCAACATAATGGATAAGACTCAAATTGAATGCGTCGCTTAAATTAGAGGACCTTAATAGTTATTTGTAGAGTTAAGGGACTATTTCAGGACAAACTGAATAGTTAAATGACCAAATTTGGATTTTATTGATATTAATTAATATTGCATCAGTATTTTTCATCCGATTTAGTAATGAAATGGATGAAAAAAACCTAATTAAAATGTGCAATATAAGGTAAGAGACTTCAATAAAACAGTCTCAAGTTAGGGTACTAATTTAAGACATAAAAATAAGCTAAGGGACCCAGAGTAAAATTTACCCATTTTTATGCTTTGAAAGTTGTGATTTTTACTTTCAAAAATTTTCTCTCTTATAATCTTACTTAAGTTTCAAGGGTTTGAGAATTCTTAAACAAAATGGTCCATACATAAATTGTGCACTTGTCTAAGAATAGCTTTTTTGGATCATTGTTTGGGTTTTGGTTAATTTATTAATAATTAAGATTAAACCACTACAGCCAAAAGCTCTAAGCTTCTTTTAGATAACCTCTATGCTAATCCATGAGGGGAAAACATCAACTTGGAACCTAAACACAAACCCGACTCAAAAATTTTCATTTAGTTTGGGTTACAAAAGAAGAAAATACTTATTGGACTAACCTGACTTGATTCATGTTAAAGGTTTATAAAAGTGGCTTAAATCAAATTAACTAAAAAAAACCCGACACATAAACTTTAAAAGCCCATAGAAACTCTTAACCTAACCCACTATCCAGACACTCTTATACTATCCCCTGCCTACCTTTCCTTACTTCCTAACTTTAAAACGTTAATATACGCCTCACCCAGCTTAGATTCCCTCACCCCACACTCATTTTAACCTCGTTGCCCTTATCATTTTTACATTGCTCTATCTATGTTTGGCGGACTTAAAGTTGGCAGTGACCTTCATCTCTCGACCATCTCTTCTCAGCCTTGCCTCCCTCACTTTCCACTCACCTTAGGCCCATGGCCTAACCTCCTTTACACTGCTTTAATATGGACTTGGAGTTGATGAAAATCCTTGTATCTCGGCCATCTTGCCGCACATCCCCCTCCCCACATTGCCTCAACCTTGTGGCCTTTACTCCCTTCCCCTACTGCAAAGAAGTCTGGTGAACTTCGAGCAGTTGGCAAGCCTTGCCTTTTGACCATTTTATCTCAGTCTTGCTTTCTTCACCCCACACTCTTTCATTTAGCCAAACACACCAGCTAGCCTAATGAAAAGAACCAGATAGAACCTAACCAATCAGAATCAATTGGAATCAGTAAGATTTTGGGTTTGAATTGGTTCTATTTGTTTGAAAAATTAAAATTAGTTTGGGTTAGATATTTTTAAAGTCTACATGTATTGTAAAGATCAGGTTCTAACTGAAACTCGACCTTATAACCCAAACTTACACCCCTACTAACTATTAATGCCAAACAGGTGGAATCTTTAAGCGACATAGTTAAAATTGTCATTATGCAACGGTAAAAATAATGAATAAACCATTAATGTTTTCTATTGGCCCAAGGTGGCTACTATTTTTTTTTTAACCGAATAAATCACTAATTTTTAAAATCAACCAAAATAAGCCATTAGTTGTTAACTTGTTGATTATACTGTTTGAAATGAAGAATATTCAGTCAAATAATAATGATGTGCCAAAAAACATATCATATTAGTCCTAAAACTTTTTTAACTTTTCGATATTAGTTGTTAAAATTGTCATTATGCAACAGTAAAAATAATGAATAAACCATTAATGTTTTCTATTGGCCCAAGGTGGCTACTAATTTTTTTTAACCGAGTAAATCACTAATTTTTTAAATCAACCAAAATAAGCCATTAGTTGTTAACTTGTTGATTATACTGTTTGAAATGAAGAATATTCAGTCAAATAATAATGATGTGCCAAAAAACATTTCATATTAGTCCTAAAACTTTTTTAACTTTTCTATATTAATCTTATAACTTTATGTTTTCTAAAAAAGTTGGATCAAAGAATTTAAAAAATACCGTGGAGGCCGAATTGCCCCCAAAAAATTTTTGGCCACCGTTGTTCATGAAAATCATCGATGGATCGCTTGATTTTATAGTATTTGGGCCAAAAAACAATAATCATATAGTGTGAACGCTTAATTTTAGATGATTTGGTTCAAATTGAAATCGAATTAGATCTAGGTTTTTGAAACTATTTATAAACCCTAACTTAAATTTTTTAAAATAAAAGTTTTATGTGCAAAATAGATGAGTGAGAGTGATTCATTGCTGTTAAGTAGCCTTTAAGGAGTAAAACTCCTTTAGTTTTGGTATAATTTGTTGAATGAAATAGTTTCACTAGCACCAGCTGGTTGAGCGAGCTTCAGTAAGTGTCCACATTTCTCACATACATGGTATTTTTTTTTAGAGGTTTTAATTTGCTAATGTTTATTTGGTTTAGGTATTTCTTGAGGAAATTGAATAAGGTTAAGAATAGCAATGCCAATTCCTGGATACCAACAAGGTAAATGATTATGAATTTTGTGCCCATTATCATGTATCTCTTTTAGTTGGGTTTCTAAGTTGATTCACGAGTTTGGCTTGTTTCTAATAGAGATCAAAGCATTCATCTTGCAAATTAACTTGTGAGCAGCACATAATCTAATATTCCCTCTATCCTGGGTTTTCTGCACCATTTATGTTTAGCACGGAGATTAAGAAATAATGAAAGTATATATTTTTTTTCAATTTTACCCTTGGTCCCACCTTGTTTCTACCCCATTGCTAGACTGCTACTATTTCTTCTCCGGCAGCCTGTCCATCGCCATCTGCCACTGTTTCTCCAGTAACCATTCCTTCGTTATTTGCCTTTCCGATCTTGCCATTTGCTTCATTTTCTAATTTCGCCATCTCTCATTTCTCCGATTTTGCCACCTACCTTCATGTCCTTCGCATCCCACAGCATCAAATCTCTCAATGTCTTTTCTCTAATCTCTCAGTTGCTTGCCAAGTTTCAAATTGATTTGACCTCCTCTGATCTCATCACTTCTCCTACCCCCTCCGAATCGCTGTCACCTTTCGCTTACTCCCCTTGTCTCAAATCTATTCGGCCTCCTCCAATCTCCTCGCCTTACCTACTCCCTCCGAATTGCCACCACCTCCCACCTACTTGCCCAATCTCAAATCGATTCGGCTTCTTCTTATCTCTTCATCTCACCCAATCAGAGCCCCTCAGATTTCGCTAATTGAGAAAAGGAAAATACTAACTCACTATTGACAATAGTAGATTGATCACCCATGGTGGCGTCAGGATTAATTGCTCCAAATTGGTATACTTTAGTTGTTTCAAAGTAAAAAGTAGAATATGGCACAATGGTCATTATGTATGATAAAACTTACCCAAAAAGGAAATTGTGCAGAGAACTTGGGACGACTCAAAATGACAAATGAAGTATAAAACCTGAGACAAAAGGAGTACATTTCAATGAGATAGAAAGGCTGATGAAATTTGTTTCACTGGGTTTTGGGTTTCTCCATCCTTTCTATGTGAAGATTTGGCCAAGCTAGGTTATTTTGAAGCTAAAGCTCATTTGAAAATTGAGAGAACATTTTAGGCTATGTAAATTGCAAACCTAGGAGATTTGCATTCTTTATGCTTCTTTTGCATAGTGAATCTCTTGGTTTTTAGTTGTTTGCTTCAATCTTGTATTTCCTTGTTTGAGGTAGTTTAATTGCAGTATGATTGTAGCGAGCCTTTTTCCCTAGGTATCTTCATCATGAATCATGATGAGTGCAAATTTGGTAGGGCAAGGGGGACAGTGCCCGGTTAGGTTGCCAATTCCCTATGGGCCTTGTTGCCCTAGCCAGTGGTGCATCGCCCCTAGAAAGGAGCTGTTACTCGTCTATATCACCTACTAATGGAGTAGATGTTGGTAAATCTATAAAACTTACATAGAAAAAATGTAAAATTACAAGATTAAAATAGAAAAGTTAGTAAATTTTTAGGACTAAAATGGATTGATCTTAACATAGTGAGTAACTTAGACTAACTTAGTAAAATTAGTGTTTTATTTGGCAAAAAGAACATTAGTAAATAAATACTGAATCAGGCTGTCATTGAAATTTTTTTAGTGGTTTATTCCTTATTTTTACATTATGCAGCCATTACTTGGATTAATAAAACATTTTTCTAAAGATAAATTAAAATGATTAGGAATTTACGACTCCAGATCTGCAAGGCACCTACTTCAACTGTACCAGCTTCCCAATTTCTGCTTCCTCTTTTCTGTCAAACCCACTTCCATCTTTGCCTAAAACACGTGTTCTGATCAAACTCTTTGATCTCTTCCCAGATTTAGGTTTCAGGGATTGGTTTTTGTGATGGGCAAATCATCTACTATAATTTACATCACCGTAGCTCTCCTCCTCCTCTTCCTCGTCTCTCGCTCTCCCAAGAAGCATTCCAACCATGGCCACGGCCATGGACACCGCCGCCTCAAGGTCAAGACCTCCTTCAACTTCGGAAACCCAAGCCGCCACGAACCGGTGCCCTTTGACCCAATTGTGGCTGAAATCGAGCGTCGCCGGGAGGACCGCCACTGGGAGAGGGAGTATTTCGAGCACAACCACCCGGAGTTCAAACCCACGCATGACCCGGCTCCGGCTCATGAGGCGCAGCCCGAATGGGAGGATTTCATGAACGCCGAGGATTACTTGAATGCCGAGGATAAATTCAACATCACCAACAGGTATGTACGAATTTCATTTTCCCCTCTTAATTCACGTCAATTGGTTGTTGCATGATAGTTCATTATGCTAAGAAACAGTGCAATTACAATTATGATAGTTTAAATTTACTGATGGAAGTTGGGGATATAATTAAAAGGAAAAAAATGATCTTGGTGTCAATATTCTTCCGCTTATATGCTAGGTCATTAGCATTTAGACGCGTGATTAGGTTGGCAATATATCTACTTGACATTGCAAATTCAGGAAGATTTCGACTCATGGTTGTGAGGATTCTATTTTCAAAATTTTGGTAGCACAGTGGTTATTAAGTAAAGCCTTGTTTCAATGACAGGCTAGTATTGCTGTTCCCAAAGATCGATGTGGACCCTGCTGATGGACTTGTAACTGTGCTTGAATTGACTGAGTGGAATTTACAGCAAGCCGAGAGGGAGGTCTTGCACAGGACTGAAAGGGAAATGGAAATTCATGACAAGAATCATGATGGATTTCTTTCGTTTGCAGAGTATGAACCCCCTAGTTGGGTACATAATTCAGGTCAGTTGGGTTTGTCAGTTTTGATTTACATTCTCTCTGTGGCCTGCTTTGGTTCATGTTCTCTTTTCTGGGTTTCTGTTTGGCTTGTTGGCGGTTTGTTCTTTTCTTGTTCTGATATTAGGTTTAGCTGATATGTCTTTTTGCTGTTGAGTAGAGTTAACTGCTAATTTGAATTTCTTGGCTTCTTTTTTGCGATAACAAACAATGTCTTTGGTTTAAATGAACACTGGAATTCTGTTGTCCCTTTTTCTGTAAGTCGTCGTATGACCTTCTTTGTTATGCTACATCTCTGTCTTCTGACTTGCAAAGTCCATCATGTCATCAGTGCATTAGCTCTGTCCTGGTTCTCAACTTCATGTAATCTCCCAAAGACATCATAAGAAGCATTCTGTGTTTCTCCTGCTTAAGCTGCCTTGAAATTAATGTTCTTTATGTGGTGAAAGTTGCCTAGATATTTTCGTATCTTTGGTGGATGATCATTGACTTTCTATATTCTTTTTACTCTTGTCTTTTTTAATTGGAATATTCTTCAATCGTTGCCTTCAATACTCTTCAAAACATGGTCATAAAATGGAGACAGGTGTCATCTTATTTAAATGGGGATCTCACCAATTTGTTGATCTTTTTCACAAATCCAAACATAATCTGGTGTCCCAATAATTGTTTGTTTTCGTAGCAGCCTTATGCTTCTGTTACAGTAAAATTTCTCATTACTTAGTGGTCCTGATAATGAAATTTACCTCTTCATTGTGGCTTGAGTTTTGTATCCATTCTTGTTTCTGTTGACTGACTAAGTTGTTGGTACTTTATGTGTCTGACATCATAATTGAGTGTCATGAGAAGCCATGTTGCATAAATCACCATAATGATAAGTTAGTGCTAACAAATGAGACCTTGAGAGTGTTTCAGTGAAAGATGATATTTCTAAAGTAATTATGCTCTTTCCATTCTGTCTATTTGCCCAGGTAATGATTCAAATGGCTACGAGATGGGCTGGTGGAAGGAGGAGCATTTCAATGCATCTGATGCTGATG
Source organism: Aquilaria yunnanensis (assembly GCA_039654915.1). Classification (NCBI taxonomy): domain Eukaryota; kingdom Viridiplantae; phylum Streptophyta; class Magnoliopsida; order Malvales; family Thymelaeaceae; genus Aquilaria; species Aquilaria yunnanensis. The sequence goes on along the minus strand of CM077598.1, from coordinate 25,224,130 downwards.
GGGATGGTCTGTTGAATATAACTGAGTTCAACGAGTAAGAAACTAACATTTTTTTCCCCTTTCTCTCAAGAAAAAGAAAACCTCGTTTTGTAATGGCTGATCTCTGCTCATCCTGCACCAACAGGGTTCTACCATCTCTTTTTGCAATTGCCCATCTCTGCCTCGTCCTGCAACAGAATTCTACCTGATGTCAATTTCATACTTAACATTGACATAATTCCTCTTTTTTCTAGATTTCTGCACCCAGCTGACAGCAAAAGTCAAAAGCTACTTCTCTGGCTGTGCAAAGAGGAAGTGAGGTAGCTGGGTTTTAATTATTTATCACACTGAATACTTGTGCCCATGATAGACCACTAATCATCAATTAGTTGAGATAAGCTGTGGGAATATTATCTTCACATCATAATAAGTATCTTTATCATTTTCTGCCCTTTAGGGAAAGAGATTCTGATGGAGATGGAAAGGTCAACTTCAATGAATTTTTCCATGGGCTGTTTGATTTAGTGAGGAACTATGATGAAGAAGGTCAGAATTCTTCAGGTTCACATGATGACATAACAGAGGCACCAGCTAAGCGTTTGTTTGCGCAGCTTGACAAAGATGGTGATGGGTGAGCCCTTAAGAATATGAGATGTTCTATTGCATAAGACTGACTGCATTTAGTGTCTGGATGTCCTTCCCCGCCAGTGGAATCTTGATGGTTTGGTAACTTACCAGCTTCTATTTATAGGTATTTGTCGGATGTGGAACTACTTCCAATAATTGGAAAAATTCATCCATCTGAGCGTTACTATGCGAAACAACAAGCTGACTACATCATGGGTCAGGTACTTATTAGCTAAAGAGTTCATTTTTATTTTTTATGTTTGGGTTCCTCTAATTTTAGTGGTCGCAATAGAAATTTTTTCCCCATATTTGTATGAAACGAGCAATTTATAACTGGACAAACAACAGACATGTGAAGAAAGAAAATGAAAAACATCTTGCTCATTGAAGTGCTTGTAGTTTGTTTTATATAGATTTAGGACTCTTGTTTTGTATGGTCGTGTGCCGCTACCTTCTCACCTTTTCCCTAAATGAAAATATGAGTTGACCTGGGCATTAAATGTGGCTTTGCCATTCAACCTTGTGTAAATCTTATTGCAGGCAGATGCGGATAAAGATGGTAAACTCAGTTTGGCGGAGATGATCGATAACCCATATGTCTTCTACAGTGCTATTTTCAGCGATGATGAGGATGAGGATGACTATGAATACCGTGATGAGTTCCGCTGATCTCATTGCAGGTAAGGGAGTGCCACCCAAAAATCCAATCGACTTTAGTCACCGTTAATGGTGGAATTTCTCTTATTTTATCTGCAGGGCTCGTACAAACATCATTGGGAAAATTTTTTGGTACCAAGAATTTTAGGCCTGATACTGATAGAATTGAAATCAAATCGTTTTGAAATTCATGGAGATAAAGGGGGTGGCATCCATGGCGAGTCCGAGTATCTTGGTTCCTTCCACTCTTGCTACAGAATCCAATTCCGGGGATTAGAATTTTGATGTTGTCAATTGTAGTTTAGAGCTCAGAACTTAGATTTCGCTATCTGGCATACGCTTGTAAAACAAATCCACGTTCCACACTGGATTTTGGTCATCAGCTAGTTGACATCCGTGTACAATAGAAAATGTTATCGTTTTATTGGTTGAGGCGGAGATTGGATTGAAGGATCTCAGTTCTGCATATTCTCTTGCCAGCCTATTCATAGATGATTCTGTTTCGAAGAGAATGGCTAATTTACATGAGATCTCCAGTGTTTTTAGATCAATGTACTCTGCGCTTCAGATAAATCAACAATCCTGAGGAGCCTTTAGGGAAGGAAAATCTTTTCAAAAGAAAAATCTGAAACAGAAGCAAACGATACGCTTCAAGAACTTGAAGCCAATATCAAATGCAGGTCCGGAAAAATTGTCTTCAATTTTTTCCAGAAAACAGCTGAGTCTAAGAAGTTTTCTAATTCAACACAAAACCATCGATATCTACAGAGTGCACTTGCGCAGTAAAGCTCTCAGCAGTTGACGCAGAGTCGTTTCATAACCATATTATCACATCCAGGCAAACCTTAACCAAGTGATCAAGTCCATGACCATGGTTCTTAATAGAAAAGTGTACCCTAACTTGACCCACAAGGCTATGACCAAATAATAACTCTCGACAGTTTGGAGAATCGATCAAGCAGAAATCAACTAAGAAAATCTCATCTTTGGAAAGAGACTTCCCAGAAAAAGGCAGACAAAAACTAACAAGTAGCTTGCAGGGCTGGGATCGCAACACAACAGCCTGACAAGTTTACCTGCAGTGGACGGACAATAAACAAACATACACAGTATACTCTCCCCAATCTTTAATCCTGGATTTTGAGTTACCTGGTGCAATATCTAATTATCAGTGCTGCGAGATCCTTGAGCACCAGCAACATCAGTTTCTCCGCGAGGCTGAAAAAAGATGAAAAGATTGATGAACAACTAAACGGAAATCAATGCACAGCCCACTTCAGTTCCTTGTCTTAACTTCCCCAAATTATAATCTCTTCTAAGAAAACAACTCTTCTTTCGTTGAATGTTTAGAGAATCTCTCTGGGTAGCACATATATTTGTATTTTAACTTCAAGACGCTTCATGGTACTTGAGTTTCATTTCAATTGCTGTCTATAATCAATCACCAAACAAACAAGAAGCCAAAACTGAAAATTTTTCTACCTTATTACACAAGGAAGAGAATGTTTCCTGTTTCTTGTAAGAATTCACTGTTTCTAGAACCACGGTTAAATAGGAAAGAGTACGTACATTTCTTGGTGGCCTTTTTACTTTTCCGGTGGTTGTGGTCATCGTCACTGTCATCAGAGTCCTCTTCTTCCTCTTCAGAAAGAGAGGGATCGAGGCGAGCGGCATCAATGGCCCACCGAATCACCTTCTCAACCTCATCATCTTCATCCTCCTGAGCAGCGCCACCAACCTTATCATAACCGTCCGATTTACCCGAGCCTGCCTTAATTTCATCCTTCTCGCTGTTATCATTGCCCGAAGAGGAAGAAGACAAGGAGGCCTTGAGAGCAGCGAATCGAGCGGAGAGATCATCGCCCAAAACACTACTTAGTTCCTCGTCTACATCATCGGCGGAGATATCCGGCCGGCGGGGCTTCCGTTGCTGATTTTCGGGCGACTGACGGGGAGCGGAGGAAGGCTTCGACCTGAGAGCTTGGAACCGGTGGTCGAGATCGGGTTGAAGATAATCGGGCGCGACACGAGCCATGTGGGAGTCCACGGAGAGCTTGAGCAGGACCTCGTCCTGTGCGGCCTGTAACAAGTGCTTCACTTGTTCGCTCTCCGTCGTTACGTTAGTGCCCTTCTTCCTGATACTCATTTTCCGGTCAGCGATTCCTCCTCTCGCAGGAGGGAGTAGTCGATTAGAAGATTATCCCCTCTTCTGTTCTGGTCCTGGACAGCCGAAGGCTCGTTGGTTGCAGGTAGGTACGCAAGGAAGAATCGCTACACAAGTACAAAAAGTATCGACGTTCTTTGGCAATGGTCCTCAAACTCCAAATTACTGCCAATCAAGCCCAATTTAGAAGCTGTGCCCTTGCATGCTGTTTTTGAGTAATTTTATCCTCTAACCTCTAAGAGTTCCAGCCTCGGGCTGCCTGACAGACATTTGACTTGCGTGTTTTCTGTAGATGGTCCATGGGTCCTTAAGTCTCAGAAGGGTTCTACATGATGGACATGGACTATTTATTTATATCATACAAGCCAAGGCCCCTCAGAGCCACCCACCCAAGATCAAAGTGGTAGTAGGGTTGTTAAGGTGGATATGGCTCTCTCAGCTCAGCAGAAATCCATGCTGTTTTTGCTGGACTTTGACATTGCCAGGTTACAAGTGCAAAGGCAAACCAGTGATAATACCGAGTGTATTCAAGCTTACTTATCACAACTTGTGAAGCCCAGCTCCAAGGCTGCGGGGAGGCAATTCACGGTGATTATTCTCTGACAGCTTCAAACTGGTATCCTGAGTCAGCACTGATTGTAATAGTAGTTGATTCAGTGTATCCCAAAAATCGATCTCCATATGACTGTTAACAGACTTTTTGTCTAGAAAAATAAGAAGGAAGAAACAAAAACTGTTGCAGACAAAGCAATGAATGGAATGTTGAAAATGTGAATTAACAAGTGTTAATTTTGCTTAACCATTTATTTGATTCGCTGGAATTCAGAACACATAAAAAGACATCCCATAGTGGACAGCAACACCAAATACAAGTTCTACCACTCTTACCGCAAAATTAAGCAAGGCGGTGTAACCAATTGAATAGCCTCAGTTGATTGAAAGCAGGTACAATTTAAAAAATTGCAGACGGCACTGAATGGACATTGCTCCAACCCAGCAAAGACTCTAAATCTTCTTTATCAGTCATCAGAAAACAAAGGCCACTGTCGACCAACAAAGTTTTTTCTAACTCACTAGTTCCCTGCCTAGTAAATAATGAACGTGTTTAGAACTTGGTACCGGCATGCGGCTTCTAATACATCACCCCACTGTCAGCCCGAATCCGAATTTGTAATCTCTCTTTTTATGATCTATCTGCAAAATGTGGACTTGGTATATTGTTAGAAATACATACGAGGAACCTACAGATTCAGAATTCAGATTCACTCGAAAACAACCAAGAATCAATATTCAGTAGCATCATGTAAAGAAGAAAAAAATTACATGAAAATACTTGAGATATATTATGTGTAAACCTCGGCAGCCAACCGACCAAGCATACATCTTTGGCATATTTAAACGTATAATTCTCTCATATGCAACTTGATTGCCACACTTTCATGATGTGTATGTCCTTCGGATGCCTTTCAGATAATTACAGCCCAGTAGATGAAATTGTCAATGATGAGTTCATGATTAAAGAGTCGGGCACCAAAAAAGAAAACCGGGATCGGACTTTCCAACAAGAGAATAAATGCCAGAGAAAAATTATTAGCTTATCTCACCTCAGCAGAGAGGATGAAATTAAGACCCATGCTTAATCGCTCCTCAACATAAGCAGCTGCACATCCATTTGAATCAATCTTCCCTCTCAAACGACTCTGAAACAAAAATAAATAAGTAAATTACTAAAACATAAAAATCATCACTAACTCCATTTCTGTACTTGAAGCATTTTAGTTTTTTGAAACAAGAGAAAAAAAGTAGCAATCATGCGAACGCAACAACAAAGAATATAACAAAAAAGTGTGAGGTATACAGAACCTAGTGATTGACAAGCATATAGACAAAGAGCTAAGTATCTTCCAAATGAAATAACATAAGCCTTGGTTGCTCAGAGAATTGAACACGAGATCTGAAATTCATCAATAACATGTAGAAACTTGCCAATCAATTACCTGTCTCAGCATGTAATCATAACCAACACTTGCTGTGACATCTCTTGACATGTAGTTGTACATGAAATCAGATGCTAAGGAAACCTTTACAAGGAACAACATAAAGGAATAGAAATTTGATTAAGAAAACTGAAAACATAAAAAAAGAGAACTCTTAAACTTGTTTTTCTCTGGGTTTTTGTGTTTCTTTGAATTGAGGTGAACATGGGGTCTAGATGGGCTTTACTTACCTTCTCTGATACCTTTTGAACATAGCTCATTGCAACCATTCCAGTGCTAGCAACTTGTCCAGTAGCAACCTGAAAGAAAGGTAATTAAAGGATGAAAAAGAGCAAGAATAGCAGATAAATAACAGGTCCATTGTTTAGATAAAGGAGGAAAAAAACATTCTTGGTAAGGAGTGAAAAAGGAGAAAACATTGGAGCAACAAATAACCAAGCAAGGCCCCTAAAAAGTGTGTCTGAAAACAAATTCAGCTTATGCAGTGCTGGGTTTGATGCTGTTAGAGAGAAAAATGTACCATTTCATAATCCACAGTTTTGCTCGACTTTTGTTACTAACAATCAAGTATAAGATAAATGAAAGCTCCCAAAAGTGACTCTAAGACTAACAATCATATATGCATATCCATCTCAAACTTTTTCAATGCTCAGAACAAAAGTACAGTAACCTTGACATCTGAAATTATTGCTTTCTCCTGTTTCATAGATTCCAGAAAATTGAATTATTAACTCCACAATAAGAACTCCCAAAATAGTTACAGGAAAGGAGAACAATGATCCATAACTGCTCTGTTAAAAAGTTTGGAATACATGCCAAACAATGCTGACAAGTAACTAGAATATGAAAAAGGCAATTAACAGAGCAGATATGCAACCAGGAGAAGGTTTCATCACCATTTTATCAGTTTCAAAGCGAGCAGCATAACCGATGCCTGACTTTCTATGCTGACCAGCCCAAAATGCTTCACCGCCCAAAGACAGATGTGGTGTCACACTCTGCAAGAGTTTAAGCATAGTCAAGAAAAATCAATGAAATCATGGTGTGTAAAATCATTTTGAAGAGGTAAGCAGGGGAATAACAATGCTAAACATAAATCCATAGCACAAACCAATCAGGATCCAATCAAAAAAGTTAGAATTAGAGACTGCAGCTGGAAGCTTTTTACCTGGATGTAACTAGCTCCGAATAAGGAACCATTACCCAGTTGAAATTGAGACCTATAGTCCTTTCCCTGCACAAGAAGCACAATATCAAAATGCACAAGAAATAGAACTCATATATCACATGCCACCAAGAAATTAATACTATTCCACTAGCTCTTAAGAGGGACTACATCACAAATTTAACATTTTTCTGGATGGCAGAACTAGATGCTTACGCATTAAGTGCTCAAAAAGGAAAATTTTGGTGTCTCAAGCACAACATTTACATAAACTAAAATGCATTGCTTTCATAGAAGAGATCACAATGTATAGTGATTTGAGGAAGAATGGTCACCTTGTAATCAAAGTTTGCCATGCCGTGTGACATGTGAGGTTCATTGGTGAGCTGTGAAAGGAAAAAACGTAATCAGCAGTCAAACAGCTAGAGGACTATAGAGAACAAAAGAACCCTCTAGTATCTATAGTGCACCTGGGCATTAGCTTTAAAAGTTAGGTTGTCAGTCCAATCCCACTTTACTCGGGCATTAACTCTACCATCAGTCAACACTCTCCCAATAAGCATCAACTGAAAAAAAGGAAGTTATTTAACCAACTGATTGATGAACTAACTAAAATATAAAGAGATTCATGGGGAAAAAATGTGCTTAAAATGCATAGATAATAAAAGGAACTACCTACATTTGGGTCTATGTAATTGGCACCAAACTCATAACTTGCAGTTGGGATTTTAATGGTTTCAGTAGATTGAGAAGGAACTTCAGTGGACCCCATGGCAACACTGACGGATGATCAGGGCCAAACAAAACGTTATATGACATAAAAACATACAAGAAAAGGAAACATATGAGAAATAGTTGAAAATACAAGCAATACTACCTGTGACTGAGGGAGAATTTCTGATTAAGTCCTTTTGTGAAATCAAAACGCAATCCTTCAAAAAGTTCTGGTTTCAAAGACACTGCACACATATTCAAGCTATTAGATATGTAATCTGTGATAATAGAGTTTCTCCCATAACTTTTAGCATACTGATATTTTTCTCAATTCTCTCATTTCTCGATCACTAACTATACTATCTTTGACCAAAAACACTTAGGGATTCCTCTCTCTCTCTCTCTCTCTCTCTCTCTCTCTCTCTCTGTGTGTGTGTGTGTGTGTGTGTGTAGACCAAAGAGTGCTCGTTTGCTAGCATCTTGCAGTATATGCTTGTCCAGTACTCACTTGAGCATTTCAGGGGTTTTTATATTTTATATTTGTTGATGGAAGCTTTAGAGGGACTTTAGTTTCAAAATTAGAATCCAGCATCAAATTAAAATCTCGTTATATAATTTAAACAAAAAACTGTCAATAAACAATGCATCTCGAAGGAAAGCTCAAGCCAAAACCCATCAAAATGCCAATTGAAATTAATCATATTGGATAAAACCTATTCATGGAAGCTTCAAATAAATTCAAATTCACCATAAAAAATGTCAATGTTCCGTAGCCAGTTGAGCATAGAATTCAGATTTAGAAAACCAACGTTGATATTAGATGGTATAGCTGGTATCTGAGCTAACTTCGAACTCCATGGAGCACCAATTTCACAAGGAAACAAACATTTGAAAGCCACATGCATCCATATAAGAAGGGTGGCTTGTCACACAAAAGGTGATTCGACAGAAGCAATACAGAACACGAGCATATTAATTAACAACATGAAAAAATAAAAGAAAGGGAATGGCAAAAAAACCCAGTAAGTATGATGATGATTGAGAGACTAACTGAAGGATTCACGGTGGATCTCTTCGTACGGAATCGGGCAAGGGAGGTTCATGTAGTCCACCTTCTCGTTAGCTTTGCCCGGGTTCATTTTCGATGTGTCGGTAGGCATCGCGGTGGCCGGAGGTGCAAGCCCCGCCATTGCTTCCGCCGCTGTTAGTTTGATGCAAGGCAGCTGTTGACTGCCCGGAGTAGACGCAGAGCCGAAGGGGTTTCGCAGAACGATTTTTGAAGGGTTTTAGGCTTTATGAAGCCAGGGTTTTTTTTACTTCCTTGGTGAGTCCTCTATTTTTCTTTTTCTTTCGTTTCTTTTTCCTTCTTTATTCTAAAAGCCGTACCAAGTCGCAATATAAAGCCCCTGACTTGTGAAATTTAGCATTTAAACCATCATGAACGAAGCAAAGCCCGCAGACTTTATACAAGCCCAATGTCAGGTTTGGTTGATGAGGGGATGGCTCAAACTATGACCTCATCTTATGTTTGGAAAATTATGGGCTGGGGGTAACTTTTACAGTCCATGGTTTATTTAAAGGGCAATTCGCTTTAACTTAAGTTAATTGATTTATTTTTATTTTTATATTATTTTTATCTAAAATTTATTTCATTTGAAATTTAATATTATATAGATACAATATTTCATTTGAAAGTAAACTTTTATGATATTATTAAATTTTTATAAATTTTTTTTAATGTGTAAAATTAAAAAAATTTATAAAAATTTAATAAGATTACAAAAATTATATTTTTAATGGATTATTGCACATACATAATATTAGCTTTTAATTAAAATTAATTCCAGGTAAAAAATAATAAGAATAAAAATGAGTCATTTAGAATTCAATTGACTTAAGTTAGAACGAACTGGATGTAAAACTTCTATCATAATCTTTATCAATAATATCTTAAATATATATCTTTTTAAGATATTTCTAAATCTTTGTTGATAGACTTTATCTAATTTGTGCAAGTGAATTCTATCTGACTGCTCAATTATAGTTGAATTTCGGCAACTGGATCTTCACCAAATTGGCACAAAAACACTATATTACATTGTCAACTATGGTTTAAGTCAGATCATTGTGAAGTTTTAATTTTTTGTAACTAATAAATTGGTGTAGCTTGAGTGTGGTAAGGTGTATAGTAGGTTAGGTTATATATTGTCTTATGTACTTATAACATTTTTCTTATAATGTTTCTAATACTTATAAGTACAAACAAAAATGAGGAAAGTACCTTAAGTAAAAAAAAATGAATTTTGCCAAATCAACCCTAAAACTAATCAATTTCCCAAAACAAATCGTAAGTAAATAATTATGAGATAATTTGAATTTTTTTTACAAACTATCATTCAATAGTAGGGATGGCAAGTGGGTGGGTCGGGTCAAGTTTAGGTTAGGTCATTCAAGTTTGGGTCTAGTCAGGTTAACATGAATTCGGGTTCAGGTCATGTCATTTAGGTTCGGGTTGATTTCAAGTTGAGTTGATTTTGGGTTCGGGTTGGGTTGGGCCAAGTTTATTTGGGTTCAGGTTCATTTCAGGTTGGGTCAATTTTAATCTCGGGTAACTTCAGACCAACTTTCAGGTCAAATTCGGGTCAACATTTGTGTTCACGTGGGTTAGTGGGGTGAAGTCAAAACGATTGAATCTATTCAATTTTTTAAAAAAATTTAAATCAAATAATTTGATTTTTTGTGTGATTTAATTTAACTTAAATTTTCATTTTTTAGTATATTTAATTAAAATATTCATAAAAATATTTTTCATTATAGTTTAGTACATATTTAAGTAATTTAACATTGTTAGTAATATTTGATTATTTTTCTAAACTCATACCCTTTAACTATTATTGTACAAATTATTCAGATCTTCACTCAGCTATCACTCAGACATACACAATGACAATTTTATTATGCTTGTGTTTCAATGAATTTTCTTTAAAATTACAACGAAATGCAAATCAAGTTCATTATCAATGACTAAATTGTAAAATTAAAAAAATTTTGGGTGAAAGTGCAAAGATTTTAAAAATTTTAGGATCCATGTTGTAATTATTATGGGTGACTAAAATAAATTTTTTTAAAATTTAAGTACCTTATTGCACTATACTTAAAAGTATAGGGATAAATGTTATAATTTTAATAATTGCCTATTAAAGATCATTAAACTTACTAAATATAAAAATTACTTTTGTTGGAAAAATCCAAACATGGGATTCATTAAATATAGATGTTTTTCCTCAAATAAGATACTTGTAATATATAGAAGTCCTAAAGAAATAGAAGTTACTAAATATGGAAATCCTTTCTCAAAATATGAAAATTATTAAACATGAATATGTTAAAAAAAGAAATGAAACTACTAAATATGAAAGTTTCATCTCCAGATATGAGACTTACTAAATATGGAAGTACCAAAAAATGAAAATTACTAATAACGGAAGTCACCATTCCTAAATATAAGGCATATTGAATATAAAAGTCTAAAAAAATATAAGTTACTAAATATGAAAACCTCCATATTTAGGACTGACTTCATATGAAAAATAATGAAAGAGAAAAGTTAAGGTTTAGGGTAAGGGTTAAAATTGGGTATTGTAGGGTTTAGTTATCAGGTTATCTCGGGTTCAGATCAGGTCAGTCTCGGGTTTGGGTCATTTCGGGTTCGGATCCTTTCGAATTCGGGTATTTCGGGTTTGGGTCATTTGGGTTCGGGTTTTCTCGAGTTTCCCTTTAATCGGGTTCGGGTTCGGGTTCAGGTCATTGACTTTTTTAGTTAAATCGGGTCAGGTCAAGCTTGGGTTCGGGTGGATTGGGCCAGGTCATCGGGTCGGGTTCGATTTTGCCATCCATAGTCAATAGTTTAAATCATAAAGTCTTTGTTTTTTTCTTAGGCAAAAGGGCAAATTTGTCACTAAACTATAGAGGTAAAGTAATTTTGTCATTAATTTCTTTTTTCACAGGCAAATTTATTTTTAACATTTTCGTTGTGGACAATTTTACCATTGACCATTAAATAGACTGTAGGAATATTCCATTTGTTCATATAATATTCTATGGCATAACTTTTAAATCAGTCCATGAACTCTTTAACCCCCAACTACCTAAACATTTCACAATATCAAAATGAGTCAAAATCCTATATTTGACCATACACACACATTGCTAAGCCTTCCTACTTTCACCTTCCCCATTTTTAGGGCTAATCATTCAGTTTATTCAGTTTTTGGTTTTTTTATAGTTAGAAACAAAATTAACCGAATTAGGCTTATAAACCGAAATAGCCGAAATAAAGTAAAATCCAAACATAATTATTCACCTGTAAGACATATAAACATAGGTGACTTAAAAAATTATATAACAATAAATAGAGGACAATTCTAAGGTTTGTGCGTATCTCCCTCAAATAAATATAAGGACCATCATTTTCTGGTGGATGTCTGGCCATCAGGAGCCATCGGAGAAAGGTTATGCCTAAAAGAGAGGCCAAAGGGTGGAGGCAGAACGAAGAAGAAAGGTGAAGGCGGCTGGAAGGCGGGGGATGAAGGTGAAGGCAAGTGGAGGGATTTGGAAAGGCCGAAAGATGGAAGGCGGAAGGTGGATGCGATTGGAAGGTGGAGGGTGGAAGGCAGAGACAACTAGAGCGCGAAGGCGACAGCCAACGAGGTGTCAGACGCGTACGGCATTCGTTTGTTTTTTGTCTGGTGATAGCAAACACCAATAGAAGCCACCAGTCTTCTATTCTTCTTCCACTCAGCCCCTACTCCTTTCAAACTTGTCAAATGGCCCACTAAACCACAAATAGAATATGAAAAAATTTCAGTTTTTTCAGTTGCCGAAATAATCGACACTCTTAATCAAAACCAAATTGAAACCGGTATTTTTTTTCTATTCGATTTCAATCAAAACCGAACCAAAAAATCGAATAAACCGAACCGAATTTATGAATTATTTCAGTTTTTCGGTTTTAACCGAATAATGATCACCCCTGCCCATTTTCACGAGTAACCCTCCACCGATGCAACCATCGATCCTTTATTCTATAACTGCAAAGTCTTTGGATTTAGGGCCAACGTTTTAACTTAAGTCAATTTAATCCAAAATAACTTATTTTTATTTTTACATTTTTTCACTGAGAACCAATTTCATTTGAAAGCCAATATTATGTAAGTGTAATAATCTATTAAAAATAATTTTTATGATGTTATTAATTTTTTAAGAATTTTTCATTTTTAATTCCTAGAATGGAAAATTTCTTAAAAATGTTAAAATCAATGGATAAATACACTTAAATAATATTGATTTTCAAATGAAATTGGATTAATAGAAAAAAAAAAGATGTAAAAAAAATAAGCTATTTTGAATTAAGTTGACTTAAGTTCATACAAATTGGCTCTTAGTTTCATCTGCATCGATTGAACCTGTATGTCAGGGTTTGTTCTGAAAAGCATTTTTTGGAACATTGCCGAGATATGTGGAAGAATGGAGTCAACGCCGGTGGTGAAAAAGGTGAATGGTGGCAAAGGGTGTAAAGGTTTGCTAGAGTGAAGATGATAATAAAAATTAGGAGTCACGGTGTTAGGTAAAGGAATTTGAATTTAAACTTGTATTTTTCTTATTTTTTTTCACATTTTTCACGTTAAAAATTTACTCATAACACAAAATATTGATGAAAATTTTGCTCTTTTTGAAAAGATTAATGGTAAATTTTTCCCGTAAAAAAAAATTTTTTTTGGCAAAATTACTTTATCTCATATAGTTTAGTAGCAAATTTACCCATTTTATCTTTTTTCTTGTTTAAGGCATAATAGTTCTTTTACACTACAACCAATAGACAATATATAAAAGTTCAGGTAAGTCCACGAGTGTCACCTAACTTATTGTTGTATCCTAAATAGGTATCTAACCTTAAGGTTTGTCCATCGAAGTACTGTATCTCTTATTGTGTATCCCGATTTGATATTTTTTGTCAATTTCAGTGTTAAGCCTGATGATGACATTGCACTAAAGGACATTAAAATAAATTTTAAAATAACACTTCTAGTCTACTAACTTTTCCTTCCAACAATTTTAAACCTTAAACTTTTCTCGTGGCCTCCCTCATCCCCCCCTCCCACTTTCCCTCATCCCCTCATCCCACTCTCCCTCGCCACCTCCTCTTGTTCCCTAACCACTACTACTAGTGAAAGTCACTATTAGATGGCTCGATTCTGTTGAGTATATATCAGAGGTCAATGACCCTATAGTTTAAGGGCTTAATTTCACATGATTTGGTTCAATTTTGGCTCAAATCAAATATGGGTTTGTTTAAATTGTTTAATGTTTCAAGTTGCACTTCAAGTTGCACACTCAACAAATGTTCCCCAACAACGATGCCAGAAAACTTGGTGAATTCATAGTTCACAATAAATTTTTTCCACTACACTAATAATAGTGTGGATGCGTAAAATCTCTCTATACTTAAACAAACATGTAAACTCACAAGTAAGTACATCTATTATCAAAGTATAGTAGTGACAAGTACCGAGATCATTTTTAATTATTTGAGCTAAAATAACTTGAACTCTTACCTCAAATCTACTTACAAAATAAGAACAGGACACAAGTACCATTAACACACTCAAGGTCAACTTAGCTCTCCTGAGTTCCAAACCAAAAGCTAACATGATATGGCACTAAGAACGTGAAATTAAGACCATGTATAGCTACTTAACAAACTTAGAGCCAACTCATTCAGATCAAGAAGCTTACCTTAGGGTAAATGCCCAAAATATGCAACAAAGAGCACAATTGAAGCAAATGTACTAAGAATGAGTTAGAGGCTTTTTAATTTTACTTAGGGAGCTTTAAATTTGCTAGAAAATTGTGGAATTTGAAAGGTTTATAGTAGATGAGTTGTTGGAGGAAGAGAGCTACGAAAATCACAAATGAAAAAGGTAAAGAATTGGGTTCATCTCTTACAAAATATCCTAACTACTCCATTAAGGCTTATCTTTGATTTTTTGCCTTTTGGTCCTTAAGTTCATTTTTGTTTCAATTTTGTTGCTGGTTTCAGTTCCAATTTGGGTGTAGGCCGTATAATTTGCATGTGGAGGGCCTTCATGTTTCTATGCTAGAGAAGTATGAGCGTCATGACATGTGAAACGGCGAGGACACAAAATGGAAAGATGAGCGATTGGCAAAGGCATAGAGAGTAGCGATTCGAAATGAGTGACGACAGTGGCTACCTAAGCAAGGCAACGAAACGAGGCGATCGAGGCAGGTTGGGTTGGGTTGAAAGACAGACAACGCATCGAATCACAGTGGACATGCCTCTGGGCTATCCTTCCCCCTTTCATTTTTGTGTTGCTAATGGCTAGATTGGTGGAAATAGCTACTGTGGCGGCAGATTGGGTGAGAGGTTAGTTTAGGGGCAGGATTAGATGTTTAGGCTAGGAAGAGTAGGTTTATAAGTTTAGGGTTTAGAATTATTAATTGGAAAAGTTTAAAAACCTAAATTGTTATTGAAATTTTATTTTAATGTTATTTAATGTCATGTCATCAATTTTCATCAATTTTAAGGGTTAAATTGACGGAAAATATCTTATTAGTATGCGCAATATGAAATTAAGTATTTCAATAAAACAAAATTGAATGTTGGGTACCCATTTAGGACAAAAAAAAATAAGCTATGGTAGCCTCAATAGACTTTATCCAATAAAAGGTTTGTTATTAAACTAAATTTTATTATTCCATTAGCAAAATCTTTTATTAGCAGAAGCAATGCCGAACACAAAAAAATATACCAAAGGAAAAAAAAATTGATCACAATTCTACGTGAAAAGATTTCAAGGAAAACAGAAACTTGGCTAGGATTCTACCCAAAAAGTAAGTAAATTTACGTGAAATGAAAATAGGGCCTTTCTGGCGCAGGAAAATAATAATAGAAAGATAAAATGACTTTCCTCGTGAAAAGGAATTAAATTCGGTTGATATTTCAGTTTATTTAATGTCGAAAAATAAAAAGCTAAAAAAAACTTTATAGAAGTCAAATAAGTGAAACTGAGCTGATTTTTTTTTTTTAATGATGGAGGAAGCGTGGAGATTATCAATGAGAGTTCTATGTTCATTTAAGAATTTTGATTGCAGTATACTTCTATAGATATCGGAATTACAGGATAAAATAATTTGATGAAAAAGGACTAACAGATAAAAAAGAATATAATAAGAGTATATTAATGTAAATTATTTTACTCTATCAAAGAAAAAAAAAAGTTATTTTACTGCGACACAATCCTTTTCGCAACACAATCAAAACTCTATCGACTGCCGCAACCTGAAAAATCGGAATGGCAAATCTGTCAAGCGAAGAAAAGATGAGGAAAATAAATAAATAAATACAGACTCTGTATGTGGCCCAAAACACTGATTCTAACATCCAATTCATTTTAACTTAAGTTAATTGACTTTAAAATAGTTTATTTTTATTCTTATATATTTTTTTACCTGGGATTAATTTTAATTAAAAGTCAATATTATGCAGCTATAATAATTCATTGAAAATACAAATTTTATAATTTTACTAAATTTTAAGGCATTAAAAAAATTATAAAAATTTAACATTATCATAAAAATTTACTTTGAAATAGATTATTACATCTATATAATATTAGCTTTCAAATGAAATTGATTTCAAGTAAAAACAATGTAAAAATAAAAATAAATCAATTGACTTAAATTAAAATGAATTTACTCTAAATTTTGAGAGTATTGGTCGTGACTAGCCTGGGGGGCTCCAAAACTTTAATTCATATGGCGATGAGACAGACAATTGACAGAAGTTTTTTGTTTCACCGTCCAGACCCTGAAGCCGAGCAACCGTGTCCGTGGCTTGTCCTTAGACAGACAAGGAGGCTTCAAAATTTCAGCGACATATTGCTATGGCCAGGCACAATTATAGGCTGGGCAACCATCCGTAGAGCATTGCGAAAGAAGGTGGTTCTAAATTGTTGCCATGGCTGGCTGATTCTTTCTGAGAATAATAGGAAGAAAGGCGTCATCCGATGCTCTTTATGGAACCTGCAGACATTAGAGCCGCCAATGCCACAGAAGGCCTATCGAGTGTTAAACCATGTCGTCTTGTCCTTCTCTCCACACAACTGTGACAGCATGCTTTTGTTGGAATTTAGTTATCAAGAATAATTACTAAATTCTATTGATGCACTAAAATATACTTGTTTTACTACTGCTTGGTATAGTCATATCATATGTTGGTGTACATGTACACCTTGACACATAGGATAATTATTTAATAACTACCCATAACTACTCATATCATGAAGGGATATGACATTTAAATGAAATGATATGTCTATCCCAACATATATGACCCTTGGGGAGATAGTTATGCACCATAACTACCCTGATTAGTGAAATAACATAACTTTTAGTGAAGAATCATGTTTTAGGCGAATTTAACAATCTTTAGAAGGTGGTTATGGCCTTGATTTAAGGAGACATAAATCTTAGAAGAGTTGTGACTCTATGGCTGAACCAACACATCTTTTCTAAGGGTAGTTATTGCCTTATTTTAAGGGAAGAAGTTATGGGTGGATAAAGGCACCTTTTGGCGAAGTAGTACAACCTTTTATGAAGAGTTGTGACTCTTTTATGAAGGGTTATGACCCTTCATAAGTGTCAATTCACCCTCTATAAATAGAGGACAATAGAATTGTGTAAGGTGAAGTTGTGAACACAATTTCTGGAGGTTCTACTTATTCTATTTCGTCATACACACTTCTCTATCACAATAAAGAGAATTATGGTCTAGTATTGGGTGTGAACCAACATATTTAATTACTTGTATTTCCAAGTTAATTAAATATCTGATCTTGGGTGTTCACAACAAGTCACGTCTTCCGCAAATATGTTTAAAGAGGCGTTTTTCATCAAGGAGGTTATCACTCGGTTCTTCAATGATAACCAAGTACTCCTTAATTTTCGCATTAATTTTATATCATAGAAATTAAAGTGCTCATTAGTTGTGCACTAAATTTCCTTCAGCTTCTGCTATTTGATTTGATTCACCATTCGATCTTGTTCTGCAACATCCTCGCAAAGGAGTAGGACTGGCGATGAGTTGAGATGGAATATTTGGAGCGTGTCCAGAAGATAAGAGGAACCCCCTAACAAGATCAAGTGTATGAGTCTTTGACTAACCCGGTGTTGTCTAATGAAAAAATCTACATTGGCCGTCGATATTCAGCCAACTTGTTGGTGATCGATCGAGTTACCCCCAACAGGATTGTGTTGAACCCATCGGAAATTGAGTTGCCTTGTTGCAATCATGGGTCACAACTGTTGATCGACTCTGATGGGGTACTCTTTCTAGTGGTCCTATCCATGGGCTAATAATGTAGAATGTTATCAACGTAGATGTTTACAAGCTTGAGGCTAACAACAACAAGTGGACACAGAGTCGAGTTAGAGGCAGTTGGAGTTAGAGGCGGATGAGTGTATTTTTCTTTGCATCTCCATGGTGGTGACATGTTCGTCTTTAACATTCAATACATGAGTCTTCTGTTTTCTTCATTGTTCCCTCTAAACAACTGGGCCCTCCAACAGCATTCACCCTGTCACCTAATTTCACATAACATGATCTACTACTACTACTACTACATTTATATGCATATACACGGATCGATCAACTTAGTTAAGATTTAAGACAACTAAGCATATCTACCTATTTTTACAGTGCTCGGCACAGAGATGAAATATGCAGTTTGATTCTTAAGACCAGAAACAACCAAGAAATACTAAATGCGGAATCAGTTCAACAGCAGGATATGATCCAAGCCGATTTTGTTAGTCTTCTGCATGACATTGTTCAAGGGCAAGTTGCCAACCGGCCCAACTTAGCTGACTACATGAATTTTTGCTCAGTAAGCAAGATCTATCTGTTAACACCCAATTTCGTCCGACCATAATTTTTTTTTAAAAAAGAAATTAAAAAATTATTATTTTTATTATTATTATTATTACTAAAAATTTTAATTAGTTTAAAATACATTTTTGTTTTGTGAAGATTTGATTTAAAATGATATATGTGTGTATTTGAAAGAAAAAAAGAAAACTCCAAAAAAAAAATGGCAAAATTTAAAAGTTTGAGGTAAAAATGACAAAATTAAGAAGTTTCAGGCAAAATTGACAAATTCTGAAAGTTCCAGGAGCATTTAGTAGTTTGTCACATAAAATTTTGAGCTTGCCGACGTTTCTGGCCCAAATTGACAGAAAACGATAAAATTGTCAAAATCAGAAGCTTCAGGAACTTATCCAGAGGCTGAGAGACGTAAAGGACTAAAATTGTCATTTTACCAATTTAAGAGATAAGTTTGAAATTTTTTATTAATTTATCCATCAACAGTTCAGCTAAACTTCCTCTATAAATAGCCCCCCAAATTTTGTGCTGAACACACAAAAAAAATAGACAGAAAGCTTAGAGCTCCGTTTTAGAAAAAATAAAAATTACAGACTTAGTCCCTGGCCCTCTTTTCTTTTCCCAGAAAGTCCCAAAAGTTTCTATTCTGACGTATAGACCATCTTCTTCCTCCGTTTTTTTTCTGTTTCTTCCTTCTCCTTCGCTGCCCGTCGCTCCACGCCGTCCCGCCGCCGCCCATCGCTCCCCCACGCTGCCGTCGCGCCATCCCCACCTGCCCCTGGCCGCGCTGCCCCCCCGCCGCCAGCTGCCCCTCCTTCCCCCCCTGCGCGCGCGTCTGTTTCTTTCGTTCCCAGAAATTCAAAATTGATTTCTAAGGGTAAACCCTTGTTTCACCTATCATCTTTTCAATTTCTTTCACTTTAGTCACTGACTTTTTATTTTGTTCTTGCAGAATTGATTCCTAACCCTTTTAATTTTTACTTGTTTATTTATTTGTTTATTATTGTTATTATTACTAACCCTTCTTTTTATTGTTATTATTATAACTAACTTACTAACCTTATTATTATTATGACTAACCTTATTATTATTATTATTATGACTAACCTACTAACCTTATTATTGTTACCTCAACTAACTTACTAACTTTTATTTTTATTGTTATTAACATCTAACTTTACTAATTTTGCTAATTTTTATTATTGTTGTTAATTAATTAATTTAATTAACTTGTCTAACTTTTTATTATTGTTGTTAATTAATTAATTTAATTAACTTGGCTAACTTTTTATTATTGTTGTTAATTAATTAATTTAATTAACTTGACTAACTTTTTATTATTGTTGTTAATAATTAATTTAATTAACTTTGCTAACCTTTATTATTATTATTTTTAAAGTGGATGGCCAAAAAGCCCCACTTTATTATTGTTAATTTTCCTTTATATAATTTATTTCATTTAATTCACCTTTACCCATAAATAATAAATAAATGAATGAAAACTAAAAGAAGATTCTTTTGTAATTAATTATTAAGGCTAATAAAAATTTAAAAGCCAATTATCTTTTGACATTTTGGAATACATGTTTTTATTATTTCTTTAAAGATATCAAAAAGTTAACTTTTTATTCTTTTCGATTAATAAACAAACATGATTAAAAAATTATACAAATCAAATTTTTTAAACATATCTTTAAAATAATGATCTTTAAATTTAAAATTCAAGAAAAATCCAATAAAATTATAATTAGAATTAATAATTAATTAAATAATTAAAATTTAATAAAAATTAAAACTCTATGACCAAATGATCCGCCAGGATCCATGGCTTGGAAATATTTTTAAATATATAAATAAAATTTTCTTTATTAAAAATAAAAAACTTTGGACTAATATATTAATTATTTATTAAAATAATAAAATATAACTTTTTAGTTTTTTTTTCTTTATTAATAAAAAGAATAAAAAGAATAAAAATTTTGGGCTAATATTTTATTCAGTAATATTTTTACTTATTTCTTTTTAAAATAATGAAAAGATATAAATTTTTGTTTCCTTTATAAAAATCTTAGTCAAATGATTTCGAAAATAATAAAAATAAATAATAAAAATTTAAATTTTCTCTTAGATATTTTAGACTTATATATTTTCAGAGATATAAATTAAAATTAAAAAAAATCTTTCATTAAACAAAAAAGAATATATAGAAAAATATAAATATCAAAACTTTTGTTTTAAAATACATATAAATTTTTGGTTAAATAATCTTTTATTCCAAAACAAATTAAATAAATATCAAAACTTTTCTTCTTTTGTTTAAAATATACATACAAATTTTTGATTTTCTTAATTAAACAATTACTTTTGGTTAATCTTTTATCAAAACAAAATAAAACAAAATAAAATATTAAGACTTTTATTATTTTAAAATATACATATAATTTTTGGTTTCTTTACTGAATAAATAAGATCTTGATTTAATAATTTTTTTGTTTATCTTTTATTAAATAAAAAGAACAAACATAACATAAAATATAAATCTTTCTTAATTAATTTATTTCTTTTTTTAATAAACATAAAATAAATCTCAAGATTAATTAATTAACTTTCTTATAAAAAAATTAATTACTTTTTAATTCTTTTATAAATTGAGTAATTATTTAAATAATAAATATCCTTCATTAAACAAGGAAAGATAAAAATCAAAAAGAAAAGAAAGATAAGAAAAAGAAAAGAAAGATAAAGAAAGAAGGAAAAGAATAATAAAATATAAAAAGAAATAAGAAAGATCTTTTAAAGATCATTAACAAAAAAACCTAAAATTTTAAAAGACTTACAAAAATAGTAATTAAAATAACAATTACTTCCATTAAAATAAAAAATCCATATTTACAATATGGATTAAATTGTTTAAATTTCACCAAATTCCGTGTCCAAATGACTCGGCAGAGTCCATGGTTCGGAATAAAAATCTTTCGTGTCCAAATGACTCGGCAGAGTCCATGGTTCGGAAGTATAAAATTCTATACAAATTAATTACCAAAAATCCACATCCAATTAATTCAGTTAAAAATTTTAGATTGAAAATTAACTGAAATTTATTTAAAAGCAAAGCGAAACAAAATTAAAATCAACTAAGGTGCCAATTTTTGGGCGTTTTAACAAAGTTATTTTAACGTAACCGTACTCCCGAACCCCCGACCTCTCGCAGACCAATATTTAAGGTGACCAATCGACCTAGGTAAATAGATTGGTGGCGACTCCAGAAAACCCGACGTTGCCACACTATCGAATGCTAGCTCTTCCCAATCAGTGAAGGCAAGTCCAAGGCACGTTGAAGTCCCACTCCTTGTCACCATGGCTCATCATCCCTAATGCACAGAGAACAGTATATCACCTCATCCACCCTGAATCCAATAACAGATATTTCATAAAAGTCCTCCCTTTACTGCAAGATGCCAATGTCCATTGCTCCAAGAATGGATGGTTGTTGATGTAAAAAACAATTGATATGTACTGGCTATCCTTATTCTTTTATAACCCTTTCAACAAAACCACCATCTAGGTTCCTTACACCCACTACATGCACTACAAACGCTTTGGTTTTTCATGTCCACCCACTAAACACAAATGCTGCATATTTGGAATTGCAAAGGGCTCGAATTGCTTCATGGGCATGGAGCAACCAATATGGTCATAGATACTTGCCTACCCATTTGAGCTTCTTTTCCCTACAAATCCCATATTCTATAATGGGATTTTTTATTTTATTGACTATTATGAGTAGCTAAATGCCTTCAATCCGTAGACTCTGGTGTTCAATAAGTATGAAATATATGGAGTATACGCATATTTTCCACAGAGAGGAACACCTCATCGACTGCACTTTTTGGTGGAATGAGATGGGAAGTTGCTCTTTGTTGTTGTATGATGTCAGGAGAATAGGGTTCAAGTTTTTTGGCAGATATTGACAGACCAGCATTGTAGCTATGCCATTCCAGTATCAAGTCTGGGAAATCATGTGTTGTTTTTTAGTGCTTCATCTTGTTTCCGCAAAAGCAAAGCTTCCTGGAATGGAGAACAGAATTTACTTCCCCAGGATTTGTGGGGAAAACATCCTTGTTTATTATTGCCTAAAAACTAGAAAGTTTTATGCCTTTTTAGACTGCAAGGAACTTCAAGTAGATTACTATTGTACAAGAGAACTCCTACTCGCTAGTTGGATTTAGCCTAGCCGGCTCTCATCTCCTTTTATTCCTAGTCTAACACCAATAAAAGGTGGGTCAACCGGTCAAGTCCCACCATGTTACCCTAGCTTTTTTTTTTTTTCCCAAATGGATTCAAATCAGTCCTATCAAAATACCTAATATTATATTGCACATTCTAATCAGATATTTTTTATTAATTTAACCATTAAAATAGATGAAAATTGATGATATGACATTAAATGACACTAAAATAAATTTAAACTAACAAATTTAGTCCTAAACTTTTCTAATCACTAATTCTAAGTTCTAACACCTTAAACTTCCACTAGAATCAATTGAGCTCTTCCTCTTCTAACTTCCCAAAACCTTAACCTCTCATCTATCGCTGCTAGCCTAGCCACCATTGTCGATTACCATCCCTGAAACGCGAATTCACGTCATCCTCATACCTTACTCTCTATCCACCACTACCCTAATGGCTCCTCTGACTTTGTCTCATTTTCAGACTTCGATTTAATCCCTCAACTCAATTAATGCCCTGACATTGATTTGCTCTCTAACACATTCGACTTTCACCATCACAATTGCACCTTGGATTTAGGTTTTACCTCTACCAGACATCTTGGTTTCTTTAGTTTCACAAAGAGTGAGGAAGAAGACATTGCTGAGGGATTTGGTTGCCGGTTTTAGTTCCAATCTGAGTTTGGGCCACATAATTTGCCTATGGAGGGCCTTTGTGTTTCCACTCTAGGGAAGTTTGTGCATTGTGATGGGTTGAACGGTGAGGATGTGGAATAGAAAAAAAGCAATCGGCAGAGGTGGGGAGATCAATGATTTGAGACGAGTGACGACGGAGGCTACGTGGGAAGGGCGGTGAATCGAGGTGATTGAGGTGATCGAGGCGGGTTGGGTTAGGTTAAGAGGCAGACAACATATTGAATCACGATAAATAGGCTTTAGGGCCGTCCTTCCCCTTTTTATTTTTGTGTTGCCAATGGCTAAGTTGGTGGCAAATCGGGTGAGAGGTTAATTTAGGGGTAGGATTAGAAGTTTAAGCTCAAAAGAGTAGGTTTATAAGTTTAGGGTTTAGAATTATTGATTAGAAAAGTTTAAGAACTAAAATTGTTATTAAAACTTTATTTTAATGTTATTTAATGTCATGTCATCAATTTTTATCCATTTTAACGATTAAATTGATGGAAAATATATGATTAGTACGCGCAATGTTAGATTAGATATTTTAATAGGACAAATTTAAAGGTTGGGTACCTATTTAAGATAAAAAAATAAGCTAGGGTACTATCGGTAGACTTTACCCAATAAAAGGTTTATTATTAAACTAAATTTTATTATTCCATTAGTAAAATCTTTTATTAGCAAAAAATGCCGAACACAAAAAATATACCAAAGGAAAAAAATTGATCACGATTCTACGTGAAAACATTTCAAGGAAACAGAAAACACGGATCCAGAAAGACAATCAATGCTAGGGGGTTCTAGATTGAAAATCTCCCATTTCTCTCTCTAGAAATTTGGGCTCTTTTCAGGACGAGAATTGATGCAGAAATATTATTCTCTACTGAGAAAAAATCCTTCAATATTTTTATTAAGTGGGGAAAATTTGGAGATGTTATAAGAATTGCTGAAATTCGGGGAAAATATCGGAGCTCCATTGATCTCATGAGAGAAGAAATTTCGTGGTTTTCTTTTTATTTGAAGGGGAGGAGCAGCTATCTAAGAAGCAATGGGAGGCAAAATGTTCCCCGATCGGACTCGAGGAACCTGTATTCTCATTCAATGAAAATAAGAAAGGGAGGTATCTGGAATTGATTGAAGTTAACAAATCGAATCGTTCAAGCATTATTATTCCAGAAGGTGTAAAGTCCCAAGGGTGGAGTCGATTCCAGTGTCTGCAGTCTCTGGATTATGGCAATGAGGTTGGAGGCAGGCGGGATATAAAGAATTAGAGCGCTTCGAAGGCTTTGATTGATGCACGAGTTGTGGCAGCACCAGCAGGAAAACTATCCGGAAGAGGCGAGTCGGACGGGAGGGGGCACTATGTAAGGAAATCGGTATCGAAGAAAGGAGATCAAGGGCGACGCGGCAGAGAATCAGGTCGACGGACGATGCGAATGAGAACAAATGGAGCCTCGGAGCTAGGAAGGAGTTTGGCGGGCTGCCGCAGCGAAAACGTTAGGCAGTCAGACGACGGATGGGCCTATGGTGGGGCTGCGGGATGACGGTGGAGCCAACGGCGGCGTCCCTTCTAGGGGCAGTAGGCTGAACGCATCTCAGGCGTTGGCGGCTCGCGTCTCTTCAGGAGGCGGCGGCGAGAGTTTAGTAAGGTAAGGGACCAATTTCCGGTTGCTGATAGTGGCGGAGGAGTTTCCTCACCGACGGAGATGGCTTGTCGTCTTGGGAATGGCCGAATTTTTAATGAAGCATTGAATGTGTTGAATGGGGAATTGGAGAAGGGCGAAGAAATAAGAGTTGGCAGTGAAGGAATTGATTGGGACATAAAGCTCCAATTAATTGCTTTATTGTGCCAATGATTTCTAATGCGTTTGATAAAGAAGTGGAGAATTTAAGACGAATGGATCCTTGTGCTGACAATATTGGATTCAAAGAGTCCAATTTAAAAAAGGAGCATTTAGATGGTTGTGAAGAACTTGCATTGAGAATTCTAGAAAAATTTGACAACATAAAAGATCAAAGGAGTTGGGGGAAAAAAGGTGGCTGCAAAATCGGAAGGTTCCGTGTTGCAAAACGAACTGAAAAGATTGGAGTAAGAGATTAATTCATAAAAAAAAAGTTGTGAGAACCAGCTAATATTTTTCTTTCCACCACTACAAGGCTAGCTTCATTAGTTATGGGTTTTGGTTCCGGGCATGAGGTTTTCTAGGTTGAGTTTCTATACTTGGGTATTGGCTTTAGCACCGTTTTAATTCTTGGGATTTCTTAATTTTTATGTTTGAGATATTATGTTGCTTAGGCGTTTGGGTTTTGAGGTTCTTTTTCTGGCATACATACTTTGGGTTTATTCATAGGGTCGGGATCTTTGGGTTTTTGAGTTGTTTTGGGCTTTTGGGATCTTTGAGTTTTTGGTCACCATTTTTCTCTTTAAAATGGTGTTTATATCTCTTATTTCTTCATTTATTTTAACAAAAATAACAAATAAATTACTAATATTTTTTAATTGGCCGATTAACCAACTAATGTTTTTTTTTTGCCAAATAAACTACTGGCATTTCTGAGTTGACTCAAATCGCCCACTTTCGTAACTTTAACTGTTAAGTCTAACAGATTGTCAGTGTAAAATGTCAAACTTTGTCCTCAAATTTTGTCCTTCCATTCCCAAAACCTATAAAGCTTGTAGATCTAACATTTCAACCACCGTTTCCACTTTATTCTTCCAGCACCTCTTCGCCGAAGCTAATGAGCTCACATTTCTGGTTATCACCACCATAATCACAATGTTCACTCATAACTCATTCTCATTGGCACCAACACCACCCACAGGCTCACATTTTGCTTCACCACCACCACAATCATAATCTTTATAGTATTTTCATGGAATGCTTAGATTATTGTACTAACCCTAAGGGCAGCGATAAATAGTACTGACAGGCCTCTAGTGGGCACGATAGTAGTGAAGCGAATGAGGATGCAGCTTGCGAGCTTGGGCTCTTATTTCATTCAAAATGACAGTGCATGCAATGGAGGTTGCTACCAACTCTGCTAGTGATGAGACGACAATGACCTATTTGGATTATTTTAAACCAAGTGGATCTATTTTGTCAATTTTAAAAAGATAATCATGAAATTTTGTAATATTTCAAAGCCGAATGGTTGATTTGGGCCATTTGGATAACGTTAGTGACTTATTCGAATATTTCGAATAACATTAGTGGTTTATTTGGTTGGAAAAAAAATATTAATGGCCGATTTGAGCTAATCCGAAAACATTAATGGCTTATTTTTTTTTCATTTATTTTTAATAAATTATTTCATTGCCGATAAAAAAAAAATACACCTAACTATTACCTAAATCAAGCAAAGGAATTCTATCCACTGAATAAAGTCCTCAAGGTCTTATGCTTTGCAGCCACTACATTTCTTGTGCCTGCCAATGAATTAAAACATCAACATATCAAAATTGCAGCTCTTAACAGCCATACATCACTTTAAAATGTTAACGTCGATCAACTTTAACAAAGCAGATTAGAAGCAAGTGCCTTTTCAGGGAAATTACAAATCATGGATGTCACTACTACCTTTTCTCAGACCAAATATTGTTAGCCTAAATACCCTAAGAATCCCTTAACTAGGCCAACTCATATGAGTTAGTCCTTCAATTACAACTTCTTTTATGTTGGTCCTTCAACTCTGGCACTCATCACAGGTGAATTTAACCATCCATGTGCCATAATGACCTTAGGCTTTTTTGGATGTTTATCAACAGTAGGGGTTGAAATATAGAACAATGGAAAAGAATATGGATTAGCATAATATTTTACCCCTCCTAAAACAAAAAGAAACTAAAACACCAGATCCACTACTCCTCATTAACCACTGGCATCCTAGTGGTCAAAAACTGAAATATCATATTATAGAAAAAAAAACTAAAACATTTGGAAAAAAAATTGAAAACCACAAAATCTCGTACAATAGCCATTTCTCAAGAAATCTCAACAATGGGTCAATCTTTATATCTCTCTACACCGTGGCAGGCTTGATCTCGTTGGCTATTGTCGACTATGAACCAACATCTAAATTATTAGAAGAATTAAATTAACTAAGAAGTGAGTTGAATTCCTTGTTGGAGTTAGAAGCACTAGATTTTTTTGGGAGGGCTTTTTCATCTAGTTTTGGAGTAGCCAAGAGATGAACTTGGAGCTAGAAATGTAAGGCAACACTGGCACACTAGAGAGATTATTAGAAATGGCTTTAGGATTGATAAGGTCTAAATCAAAAATATTGCTCAAAGATACACAACTTTCAATAGCCCATTTTGCCAATATGAATGTTTGTCTGAGGCATTCTCTCCAATTAGCCCTTGGACTTGGATGTCGATTGTGGATCTATCATTGTTTTGATTGTCCGTAAAGTTGTTCCAATTTTGAGTCTTCCTCAACTTTTTTTTTCTTCTTTTTTTCCTTCAAAGGATGATAAACGAAAACAAATAAAAGAGAAATAAAGAGTTTCTCAACTTCTTCATATATATGTTGTTGTTGTCCTAAATTTTACGCCTCACAACAATTTTATGCCTATAAAATTGGTCATCTTGAAACCAACTATGATTAAGGCCATCACCCACAGTTATTCTTGGGAGACATCATCAAGTTTCCTAATACTAACTACAAGGGATGCAATTGCCTTGGTTTTTCATGTCTACCTATTCAAGTAGAACATTCAGTCTTTTGAGTGAGAGAATGCAGTTTGCATCCTGGGAGAGTAGCGCCCAATGAAGTCGAAAATATAAATATTCATGTTTGAGACTGTTTACCCAGCAAATCCAGTGTCCAATAATGGAGTTTTTTATTTTCTTGATCAACCTAATGGAATAGGTGTCTTATATCCGTAGTCTCATGCATTCAATCTATATGAGATATATATATATATAAAGGACGCATACTTCTTAATCAGCAGTAAAAAATATCTTTCAATCAACACTTCTTGGTGCATGCAATGTAATGTAAAGTTGTTATTGGTCATAACTAGACCTTTGGAGAATCAGTTTCAGGTTTTTGAACTAACATTAACAGACTGATATATGCAACAATGGCAATAAGTTTTGGAAATCATGTGTTGTTTTTTTTTCTTTTTTGAGCCTCTCACTAAGCTCCCCCAGATTAAGAAAGGAATTTACTTTCAATGTCTAATTTTAATGATATAATTCTTCCAGTGCTCTTTAGCGATGCCCATATGAGGCTGTAGTGGATATGGAGGCAACAGTGCGGCATATTGGGGAAATGGAGGGGCTAGGGAAGGAGGCAGATTGGGTCCAGATGGACGTCCAAGTAGGGGACCATAGATGATGGCAGTGAGGTCATCTTCGTCTCCATGCTGAGGATGAAGAAGGCTATGAGCATAAACCTCATTCATGTCAAGTGAATGGATTGTTGGGTCAGGCTGTTTGTATGGGCACACATGGTAACGTCAGCAGCCATTAGGGGAGGTGAAGTGAATGCAAATCTCAGAAGTTCTTGTTAGCTTGCACTAAATTTTATGTGCAAGTAGGGGTTATTTGTGGAAAAACGTAAAGTGTTACACACGAAGGGGAAAGAAGATGATTAGGTGCCAATGGGGAGGAGGAGTAGGCAACCCCTACAAATTCAAAGGACTAGCAAGAGAAAAAATCTCAGGCAAAATAAAAATTAATAGCCTGTTCAAAATAAAATGTCAGGCAAAATGAAGTATTAACTTATATAATATAAAAAGCTTGGTGGAAGCAAGTAAGAGTGTAAGAAAGAAATGAAATAGTATGAGAGCTCTAAATGATGAAATGATTGTAAAAATGGCATCTTCTTCCCAAGGAAAGTAAAGGCTATTTATAGGGAAGTCAGGAGCATAGAATTGTGTCATTTGTCTTTAGATCAATAGTAGAGAAAAGTGTAACGGTTATCTTTAAGTAAAAGCTATTTTTTGGGGTTCTAGGTTTACCGGGTCAATTGAAAAATCCAACGAGCCTTACTTCAAACCCACCAAGCCTGAGCTCCCTAAAATCATCCCTTTATAATGTCGAACGAAAATTCTTGCTCAAAATTTTAAATATGACATTTTCTAACATGAAGCAATCAAATGGTCAATAAGATATTTTTATAAATGATAAAGAAATAGATAAATATAAAATTAGCTAATTTCATCACCACAATATGTATAAACTAGGTTTTCAAAGGAAAAAAAAATGTTTAAGTAAGAATTCTGAAGTAAAAAAGGAAAAAGAAAAAAAAGTTTAATTGACGAAGAATTCTTACTGTACAGAAGTCACCAGCATAACAGCTTCCAGCGGAGGCAAAGTAAGGGCAGATGATGGATCGGGGAGGTTGCGCACGGGGAGAATTAAAAAGAAAATTAAGAAGGACAAAAAAGTACAAGTATAAACATTGAATAAATAGTTTGATAGTATTAACAATCAGCTACTTTGAAATTACACTATACTTCTAAATATTAACATTGGTACTGTTGGATAAACAGTAACTTAGTTTTAGGTTGGTTGAACCCAGTTAGTTTTGGGTCATGGTTTAGCAATTTTTTTGTTGCTTTAGACTTTTCTTTTTGTTTTTTTTAGGATACAATTTGCTCTTTTTTTAGTTTTATCTCATTTCATAAGGTGCTTCCCTTTATAAGGGCCTAGATTACAATTTTCCCGGTTTTCATTTGTCTCTCATTTTTTCTTGCTAAAAGGCATTTTCATCTCCTAACTTTCTAATTTTTTATTTTTTGGACCTAATTTATGTCTGTGTTACATTTTAATACCTGAATTTTATAACTATTTAATTAAATCTTCTATTTATTCTCTTGACCCCCAAGTTTTTTTTGTTATTTTTTATGTACTATCTTCTAAAGTAAAACATTTGTGACAATAATTTGTTTATTTTTTAGTTAAAATTTATTTATTTTTTAGTTAAACCATTTTTTATCTTCATTAAGTCAATTGTTAAATCCTTAATGATTGAAATTTTTTTATTTTTTTTTTGTCTTGATCCTAACTTTTTTTTATTGATTTTGTTTATTGTTGTTTTCTAAAATGAAGCTTTAATCATTATTTCTATCATTATTCTTTCATTATTGATTATTAAGATTTATAACATCAATTATTTATTTCAAACTCTATAGTTTAATAAAGCAATTTGGTCCATAATTAGCTAGATAAATTTTTTATCGATATTAAAAATTAGATTTTATATTAATAGAAGATGAAAATTTTTATTGAATTATTTTTAATTAATAGACCAAATATGTATTGCTTCGAAGCATATAATATATTATGTGCCACATTGTTATTATTAAAATTTATTACAAAAAATATCCACTACAATGTGTGGGTCATCAAACCTCTCCATTTATTCTCTTGGTCTCTAATTTTCTTGTCATTTTTTTATTATCTTTTAAAGCAAAATATTGGTAACCATGATTTATTTCTCTTATATTTCTAGTAGTAACATTTTTTACTTCAGCCTCCACCTAGTAAAGTGTGAACATTATTTTGTTTTAAAATTACAATGGCTGAAACTTAAAAGCATATCTTTGGCCTATATCAAGTCTCTACATCTTCCTACAAATTTATGCAATGATAATATGCACCGCCACAACGTGTGACCTCCATGCACTTCGTGGTTTACTAAATACAGTCTCTAATCAAAAGAATCAAAATTCAAGAACAGAAACTAGAAGAAGAGATATAACAGCAAAAACAAAAAAAATTGAGACAATTACGCAAAAGAAAAAAAAACATACAATATCAAGAATGCAAGAGATTACAGGAATCTGAAGAACAGAAGAAATGAAAACAAATGTCTAGCGTAAACTGAGGTTGGCCGCGCAGCTGTGGCTGGTTCCATCTTTTAGAGGATTAAAAAGGAGCCGACGATAAAAGAATAAAAATTAGAAAATAGAAATAGCGATGAAGAAGTATTGAAACTTACCGTTGCTGGTGATCCTGATCCGCTATTTGTTGCTGATCAAGAAGGAGCTGACGATAGAGATTCTGAAAAAAAAATTGAAACTTACCGCTCTTGCTGATCGAACACGGTGGAACAATCTCAAGGATTTTGCAAAAATGGAGATACAAAGAGCTTGACCGAGTGGGAAAAATAGTGCACCTATACATACCGATGCAGAAACCAAATAATAAAAAAAAAATTACTAACCGCCTCCTCAAATATTCTCTTGGATTAATGATAATCTGTCCCAAAAATTTATGTGATATTACACTTTTACCCTACATTGTATCATAAATATACACATTTTTATCTTTACTCTACATGCCACCCTTTCAAAAAATTGTTTTAGATTTACGAAAAGAAAAAATTGATAATTTAAAATGTCCATTAACTATAAAAAAAAATACCTTTCAAACTGGAATTAGTGAAAGATAACTACCATATAATTTATATTAAGATTTCAGAAGTTGATGTCAGATAGTGTAAAATAAACTAAGGTAAAGTGTATATATCTAAAATAGGAGTGGTAAAGTGTAATATCACCTAAACCTTTTAGAGGGAAAATTATAATTAACCCTTAAAGGTTAAGGTAATAGATTAATTATACTTTGAGAACATAAGGTTTAGTTGTTGTTGAAGATTTCTCCTTAACATATAAATTATTTCACCTCGATACCTACACCAACTGACAATCGAAATACTTGGCCCTTGCAGTGGCCAAGGCTCGAAACTCTTCCCTTTCTCTAATCCACACAATACCATTAACTATTGGTTTAGTTGCATTTACGTCTAAAAAAAATAAACATTTCTCCTGTCCCTTACTATATATGAATACCTCATCAAACCCTATACTTGTATACATGATTGTGAACACCAAAAAAAAAAATATTTCATAAATTGTGTTTTCCAAATGACATATTATCCTAATGAAGACATGCATTAAATTCTTAATCTATAACTTCTGTCTGGTAATCAAAATTGTTGAGATTCATTTTAATCTATTTTATTTTTTTATTTACCTATAACAACGAGCAACAATCTTCCAGCTATCTAAATGCTAATACTTCGTCTTAAAACAAACAAACAAACAAAAAAAAAAACATCTAGTAACCCCATTTTTTCAGTTTTTACAATTCTTGGTTAATTTTTTGGTTGTTGGGCTATTTTAGCCATAAAAATATGTTAAATGGGCTTAAATGTGGATTATATTATTCTAAAAATTGGGCCAGAGAAAGTGTTTAGGAAGCCATCGATTTGTTTCATTTTACCAATTCAACAATTTTTTTTTAAACGATTTTGATCAAACACCAACTAAGCCGATAACCAGACAAGTAAGAGGACCAATTCGTGGTTGAACTGGATAGTATGATCCGGCTGTTACAACCATGATGGTCAACTAGAAAAGTAGAGAGCTTAGGTTGGAAAAAATTCAGCCGAATTGACTCTATTTATGGGCTTGTCTTACTCATTTGTACTACCTAAAATTTATATTTTAGATAAAAGGTATAATGCTAGTTTTACATTAATATGCATTTCCTTTTTGGGTTAATTTGTCAAGACCCAGTATTTAAGTTCAACCCTAACTCTTTAGCCCTATGGTCGTAATCTTAGCATACCTTAGTTCATTTAGTCTTGAATCTCCGATGAACAATAGCCAAATTAAAAAAGATTGGGTGTGAATTGCAAATGTCAAGTTTGAATCCTAAATATCCCCAATATCCCTTTAACCATCATGCTAGGAAGGCTAGGATTTGGATGTTGATAGTGTGTTATCGCTTTTTAAGGCATGTTAAGGGAAAAAAAATCAAAATAATGTCATTACTTAAAACACTTATTTATATCTAAGAGTAATATTTCTAGGGGTGCTTAGAAGAAAAAATAAAAAAATAAATACGGAAAAAGTTCCAAAAAATAGTTTATCACCTTAAAAAGTATGCTTTTAATACATATAGTGTAATATTTAAATAATAAAATAACTTAATTAATCTATATACATATAACATACACTTCACATTCTTATAATATCAAATTTTGGTATATTCTATGTGTTGATATGTTATATAAAAAAAATTTTACATTATATAACAAAAACTTGGAATAATCAACACCATATAATTCAAAATTAGAGCAAAATAACTTTATATATGTATTTTTTTAATAGAATAACTTTCTATATGTATGGTTAATAGAGATAAATGTCAAAAGTCCTAACTACTCAGTTTATTTACTTTTAAGTTTAGAAATTAATAAACGATCTAATAACATACTATTGAATTTACTTTTTTTCCAAAAAAAAAATAAAAAATTATAAATTATAAAACAACTGAATTCATTTTTCATTCCAATTGACTTGTTTATTTTTTTAAAATTTTTTTTGTCCGAATAATACTCACCTCCAACATTGAATATTGGGATTTAAAATATAACTGTTAAATAAAAAAAAAAAAAGGTACATACGACTGTATGTACAACTTCAAAATCATGGTCAAATCTTAAATACAGTTAAAATCAAACACAATGCCAATTACAACCATGAAATTGGAATGGTTGCCTGGGGCTGTCATATAAATCATAACTATATCACATGTTATATTGCATTTAATACTCTTATCGATTTTGTAAAAATGCAAATATGAAATTATTATTTTAAGGTAAAAATATCAAATATATTTTTTTAAACATTTTTATATATTATAATATAATTTTCCTAATATAAATAAAATATATATGAAAGGAAATACTTTTTTAAACGAAAAACATAAAAAATGAGTATTTATAATTAAATAAATATTATTTAGTGAAAAAACCTAATTTTGATACATGAGAAAAAAAAGCAATAGTCTTGATAGTCAAATTACCTAGGATTCCAGGACGGATTGTGGAGACCCTTGATCATCATGTGGCTTCGATTACCTGCATACAAAAATGCAAAGATGGGCATTAAAAGGGGCCCCAACTTTGTCTTTTTAACGCTCAAATCAGTATAGCCATCGTGTAGAACATAGTAAAAAGTAAAATAGATACTTTCTATACATATAGCCAACATATGGACTTAGTGGACCTGTGTCCTAGTTTCTAAACCTGATAAACTTCATTTGCCGTCTATTTGTTAATTAGGCCTATGACTTGATAATTTCATAATAATTTGGTCTAATTCAGGTTTTGACTATCAAGTGTAATAATAACAGTGTGTTTTTAATACCACATTAAGTTTCAAGGTAACTAAAGTATAATGTTCCATCCTAGTTTATTTCATAAAAGCAACATACTCACCCATGTCATTGAACTTTGGGTTTGAGTTAAAAAATTTTGTAGATGACACTAATATTTGGGGTAGCATGTACCAAAAACTCAATTGATGGATGTTGATCAACATCATATTGTAGTTGAGAGAATGACAATTGTTAAATTTTGTTTTTAAATTAAAAAAATAACATCAACATGTATGTCAAAATATGTGTCATTTTATATGTGTCATTTATTTATGTATTATATATTGATGTAATATGAAAAGAAATTATACCATGGTATTTTGTGCCAAAAACAAATAAACAATAAAAAAATTGTATCATGCACCACATATCCATAATATGTAAAATACCATGTGAAATTTCTCTATACTGCAATTTAATACACTAGGTATATTAACTATGGTAAATGACACTCATCATCCTTGAACTAATACCCATGTTGCGAAATCATCTCGCAATTACTAATTGTGACACTGGTCATTCTCAAACTATAAAATTGTTGCAATAAACATTTTGCCGTTACCTAAGGATGTTAGAAAGTGATGAAAGAAGCATTTTGTGAGGGGTGTATAGTTAGCCCTAAAAGTTAGTAAACTTTTTTATTTAAGACCTAAAACTTTATTATTTTCATTTCGCGCTATCTAAACTTGACATAAAACTTCTCCACTCCAAATCTCAATTCCCCGTTTCTCAAATAATGTCATAAAGAGTCTTCCCAGCTTCCAAGCCCTCCACCACCAATCCTGCCACTGCCAACGGCTATTACGGCTTTTCTAGCAGAAAACTCAACTGAGGGAAGTAAATTAATTAAATTTATAGATTGGAATCTTATTTCAAGTTCAAATAGCAAGAAGAAATAAGTTTACCAAAGTTTACTAAGTTCAATGAGGTTTAGGCACTAAATAAGGTTCGGGGGTAAAATGGTAATTTTACATTTCAAATTGTCGGCCCGGGTCCCAAGTATTAAAAACTAGGTTTTATAACTTAACTTTTAACTTTAACCCAAACTTAGTTGAAATATATAAGAATTGACAAAAAATGACTAAGGTTACCAAAAGAAAAGGGTTTAAGTGTTCAATGTCTAATATTTTGATGGCTTAGGTTTTAAACTTGGGTTATAAGATGGTAAAGTGGGGATGGCTGCCATAACCCGAGTTCATTCTTCACAGTTCACACCATCATTTTTCATCCATTTGAGCCCAAAATCAAGAGTTTTTAGTGAAAAGAGAAGTCATCATAAGTATATAGGCTATTGGAAGCTTATTTTAAGTATAAAATCATAGTTTTGGAGCTTGGAAGCATATTTCCTCCCACCCCTATTTTTGATACGAGGTAATCAATGTGTTCTTCATTGATTTCATGTTTATTAGTTTATTGGGAGCTTGGGTTTTAGTTAGAAGTTAGTAACTTGATGTTTTGTACCCATATTTGCTTAGAAATTAGGTTGGACTTTGTGGAACTTGGTTGGTGTGAAAGAGTTACATAATTCTTTCTTGTTACTTGAAATTGAAGCAAGGGATTAAGTGTTTCAAGTTTGATTAATGTTATTTGAGTGTTGATGCTTGATGGAATCAAGTAGTTTAAAAAATAGCATTGATTATGGGCAAGTGTGTTTATGGTGGAATAGGCTTGGAATTGTGGATTATGTGATGTTTTGATGCATCATAGGAAGTTTGAGATGTGTAGTTGTGGCCTATGTAAGTTGTTTTACAGGTTTATGGTGAGTTTAGGTGTCTATTGTATGCCTTAAAGTCATAGGAAACCTCTAAAGACGCTTAGGAGAGTGTTTTTGAGGTTCAAGACGCAGGGTCTTGGAGCCTCAGCACCAAAGGTGCATTTTTCTGTCCATAGAACAGAGTATTCCTGGCACCTACAGACACCCCTTTCTAGCGCCTAAGCCCCAGAGGTCTTTTTTAGCAAATTTCAGTTTTTTCAAATGACATTCGGGGGATGACAGGGATAGTCCTAGAGGTGCCTAAGGGTTGTAATGATACAATAACACTCCAGAACATCAAAAAAATCTATCATAATCTAGGGGTTTTTTCATAGGTTTGTAAATGGTAAATGCACTTTATAAGATAACTAGTTATATGGCCGCAATAATACACCATCAGATGAGGTGAAAGGTTTAGTACCATTGAGACCTTAGTTATGCCTTCAGGTTCAAGGTCTTGATGAGGAAACCTTAGTATACTTAGTGATAAGGTGGAAGGTTTAACACCATTAATACCTTTGTTGTATCTTTGGCTCAAAGTCTTAATGAGGCAACCTTAGTACACCTAATGGATTTTTCGGGACCTAAGAACTTTCAGTCCAACCATAACACCCCTATACAATATAAAGAAGATTCAACTAGTAGAGAATTTCACTAGTTAAACTAGTAAGCAATGTTTACTAGTAGACAAGGCTTTGCCTTGTAGTTCAAAGACTAGGTAGATGACAAGTCCCAATGAACTGAAACTTATGCGCATTAAGTTTAGTCTCACGCTGTACGAGCTCACAATAAATTACATATGGTTATATATGTATTATCTTTAGTATATTTTCTTGCAGATGATGACCCTTACTGAGAATTACAATTCCCACTCCCTAGTTTATGTTGTGCAGATTTTGATGGTGTTAGATTTGATAACCACTAATGTTGACACCCAATTTCGTCCGGGTTTTTTTTTAAAATTTTTTTTTAAAAAAAAAAAACTAATTAAAAAAATTATCATTATTATTATTATTATTGCTAAAAAATTTTAATTATGTTAATTAGTTTAAAATATATTTTTATTTTGAGAAGATTTGATTTAAAATAATATATGTGTGAATATGTATGTGTTTGAAATAAAAATAAAATTTCAGGAAAAAATGACAAAAAAATTAAAAGTTTGAGGTAAAAATGACAAAATTGAGAAGTTTCGGACAAAATTGACAAATTCTGAAAGTTTCAGGAGCTTTGGGTAATTTTTCGCGTCAATTTTGGGCCTAAACGGACGTTTCTGGCCCAAATTGACAGAAAACGTTAAAATTGTCAAAATCAGAAGCTTCTGAGCTTATCCAGAGCTGGAGTAACGTAAAGGACTGAAACTGTCATTTACCAATTTAAAAGATAAGTTTGATATTTTTTATTAATTTATCCGTCCACAGTTCAGCTAAGCTCCTTCTATAAATACCCCCCCAAATTCAGTTCTGAACACAGAAAAAAATAGAGGAAAAGCTTAGAGCTCCGTTTTAGAAAAAGAGAAAACCACAGCCCTTGTCCCTGGCTCTCCTCCCTTTCTCCAGAAAATCTCAAAAGTTTTTTTTAGTAAAGCTTTGGTCCCCGTCTTCCTCCTTGCCGTTTTCCCCTTTTTCCTCCCGTCACGCCATCTCCACCGCTTCTCCCGCCGTCGCCACCGCCGTCTCGCCGTCCTGCCGCCGCTGTCCTGCCGTCCCGCCGCCGCCGTCCCGCCGTTACGCCGCCGCCGTCCTGCCGTTCCGCCGCCGCCGTCCTGCCGTAGCCGACTCCCTTTTCCCCGGCGTTTTCCCTCCTCCTTCCGCTCCAGTCCGCCGGATACCGCCGCCGGGCTCCCGCGCCGCCGCTACCCTGCCCCGCCGCCGTCACCCTGCCCCGCCGCCGTGCTCCAGCGCCCCCGTCGCCTGGCCCGCCGTCGCTCCCCTGCCCTCCCTCGCGTCGCCTGCGTTTTCGTTTTCTCAGTATTCAATTTTAATTCTCAAGGGTAAAACCTCCTTTCAGTCCTTCATCTTTTCAATTTCTTTCACTTTGGTCACTAACCTTTTTCTTTTGTTCTTGCAGAATTAATTACTAACTTTTTTTTATTTTTTTGCTTGTGTATTTATTTGTTTATTATTGTTATTATTACTAACCCCTTTTTATTGTTGTTATTAACAACTAACAACTAACAACTAACTGGCTAACTTTTATTATTGTTGTTAATTAATTAACTTAATTAAACTTGGCTAAATTTTATTATTGTTGTTAATTAATTAACTTAATTAAACTTGGCTAACTTTTATTATTGTTGTTAATTAATTAACTTAATTAAACTTGGCTAATTTTTATTATTGTTGTTAATTAATTAACTTAATTAAACTTGGCTAAATTTTATTATTGTTGTTAATTAATTAACTTAATTAAACTTGGCTAAATTTTATTATTGTTGATAATTAATTAACTTAATTAAACTTGGCTAACTTTTATTATTGTTGTTAATTAATTAACTTTTATAATTGTTGCTAACATTTATTATTTTTTTTAAGTGGATGGCCAAAAAGCTCCACTTTATTAATTTTTCTTTATATGATTTAATTTATTTAATTCACCTTTTACCCATAAATAAAAAAAACTAAAAGAAGATTATTTTGTAATTAATTATTAAGGCTAATAAAAATTTAAAAGCCAATTATTTTATTTTTATTTTGGAATACATGTTTTATTATAACAAAGTTAACTTTTTGTTAAAATTAATAAATAAACATGATTAAATCAATTCTTTTTAAATATTTTTTTAAAAATTCAAGAAAAATCCAATAAAATTATAAATAAAATTAATAACTAATTAAATAGTTAAAATCTAATAAAAATTAAAATTCCATGACCAAATGATCCGTCAGGATCCATGGCTTGAAATTATTTTTAAATAAAGTATATAATAATTTATTTTCTTTATTAAAAATAAAAACTTTGGACTAATATATTAATAATTAAAATAATAAAATATAACTTTTTAATTTTCTATTTTAATAAAAAGAATAAAAAGAGTAAAATTTTTGGGTTAATATTTTATTCAGTAATATTTTACTTATTTCTTTTAAAATATAACTTTTTTTTAGTTTTCTTTATTAATAAAAAGAATAAAAAGAGTAAATTTTGAGTTAATATTTTTCAATAATATTTTATTTATTTCTTTTAAAATATAATTTTTTTTAGTTTTCTTTATTAATAAAAAGAATGAAAAGAATAAAAATTTTGGGTTAATATTTTATTCAGTAATATTTTACTTATTAAAAGATATAACTTTTTGTTTCCTTTATAAAAATCTTAATCAAATAATTTCAAAATAATACAAAATAAAACAAAAATAATTGAATTTTCTCTTAAATATTTTCGACTTATTGATTAGATATATTTTCAGAAATATAAATTAAAATTAAAAAAAAAATCTTTCATCAAACAAAGAAGAATATAAAAAATAAAAATATCAAGACTTTTGTTTTAAAATACATGTAAGTTTTCAGTTAAATAATCTTTTATTCCAAAATAAATTAAATAAATATCAAAACTTTTCTTCTTTTGTTTAAAATATACATATAAATTTTTGATTCTCTTAATAAAACAATTACTTTTGGTTAATCTTTTATAAAAAAAATAATAATAATAATAAAAAATAAAAAAATAATAAAAAAAAAATAAAAAATTTTAGTTCATGGTATATTGGCTGGAAACTGTCTCGTGCCCGCTTTTGAGCTGCTTCACCTGGTGAAGAGGGTCTGGCTGAGTAACAACGCCCCGTACCATGATCAAAATTTTTATTTTTAAATTCTTTGATTCCTTTAAATTAACTTCTTATTAAATAAAAAAATTAATTTTTTTTAATTCTTTTATAAATTGAGTAATTCTTTAAATAATAAATATCCTTCATTAAACAAGAAAAAAATCAAAAAAAGAAAAGATAAGAAAAAGAAAAGAAAGATAAGAAAAAGAAAACAAAAGAAAGAAAAGAAAAGAAAATTAAAAAGTAAAAATAAGAAGAAAAAGAAAGAAAGAAAAAGTAAAAATATAAAGATAAATTTAGTAATTAAACTAAAAATTAATAATAAGAATTAAATAATTACGATAAATTAAATCAATTTCCATATCCGGATGATCCGGCAGGATCTACGGTTTGGAAAATATCAAACTTTTAAAATAAATAAATTAAATAAAAAGATAAAAATCCATATTTTTACGATATGGATTGATTGTTTAAAATTTCACCAAATTCCGTGTCCAAATGACTCGGCAGAGTCCATGGTTCGGAATCAAAATCTTCCGTGTCCAAATGACTCGGCAGAGTCCATGGTTCGGAAGTATAAAATTTTATCCGAATTAATTACCAAAATCCACATTTTCGACTAATTCAGGTAAAATATCTAAATTAACTAAAAAGTTTTAAAAGCAAAGTAAAACAAAATTAAAATCAACTAAGGTGCCAATTTTGGACGCTATAACAAAGTTGTTTTAGCGTAACCGTACTCCCGATCCCCGAACTCTCGCAGACCAATTTTAAGGTGACCAATCGACCTAAGAAAACTGATTGGTGGTGACTCCAGAAAACCCGACGTTGCCACAGCTAAAGATTGTCATGGTAGTTTGCTTCTGCAGGTACTTAGCTTTGAGAATCTTTATGATTCTAGTTTTATTAGCTACTTGTTCGTAAAGTAGTAGTACTAACTATAGTCTTTCTTGGCCGCAGTGGCTAGTTAAGCACATGGAGGACTTTTTTAGGCTTGCCACTGGGATTACATATAAAGTGGGAGTTAGATGAAAAGATCTCAGTAGGACAACCTTGTGTATATTATATGCACTAGTTGCCTTTTATGTTTATGGATGGAATATTAGAATTTAGGGTTGCTCTTAGGTAAGGGCACTAGTCTACTTTATGTATGAATACTCCCACACAGTTGTTATGTGTAGTAAATTTATATCAATGTTGGTTTTGTATGCTTTAGCTTTTTGAGCTTGTTTTCTATAAAAATACTTGGCCAAGTAAATGTTTTTGTGATTTCATTTAGCTTAAGTCAAAGCATGAAAAACATGCATTTTCCATATTCTAGGTTAATCAACTAGTTTCATGGAGTTTTAATCCGTACATATATATAACTAGCCAATTACAACCACTGTAAGACTTATTCTCACAGGCTTTCTGGGCAGGGTTGAAGGCGGCCATGTCAATGGCGTTGTTGCCCTCACCAAAGCCCGACTATACAACCTCGTCTGCCTTGTCAGTCTATCAATTGCTGCCACCATCCTTATCCTTTTAATCCTTGCCTTTTTTGTAACTATCTCTGGCATCATGGTTTACATTCTCTACCGTCCTTATAACCCCACATTCACCATTGACTCCTTCATTATTCACTACCTCAACCTCACCACATCTGCCAACTCTTCTGTCAACATTTCCTATTTTATCAACCTTACTTTCTCCTCCAAAAACCCCAATTCTCAAATTTCATTTGCCATTCTAGATCTCCATCTTCTCTTCTTCCGATGAAGTTTTTATTGGGAACGAATCTTTGCAGGCATTCGACAGTGGAAGGAAAAATGAAACCACATTTCGGGTGGTGGTTTTAATGGCAACGAAAGATCTGGATGAGGACAAAGTAATAAGTTAAGACCAAATCTAAAGAAAAGAAATAGATTGGTCGTGTTGAAGACTCATATGGACACGAAAATAGAGGTGAAGATGGAGAAGTGGGAAGTAGAAACTTGCATCGCTTGCATTTTTTTATTTTTGGTTTAAATTTTTATTTTTATATACCAATAATAATTAGAATTTTTCCCCATTTACTTTTTGGGGCCTAAAAAAGTTTTAAAAAAATGTGTACATAAGAGAGAGGAGAAAGAAAGAGGTGAAATTGATAAGAGATATGATTGTGGTTCAGACAATGTTGGAATTTTTATTTTTGTTCCTAAAATTGTGATATAAACGATGATTCAAACGAATTATGGTGATTCAAGTTTTGAAATAGGGATTATTTGAAATTATGGCTCCTGAAAATGTTATGTTTAGGTTTTGCAGGTTCAGATGATGATTATTTAAGTTTTAGAACAAGGATTTTTGTTTTGCTTAGAGGAATTACTGCATGAAACTGGACTTTTGAAATCTTCTGTGAGAAGGAAATGAGGAACTACTATGAGTATTAAAGAGAAGGATTGGAATAGATATTGTGTTTGAGTGATGTGAAGTGGTAGTTGAAATAAAAAATAATAAAATTTTAGGACTCAAATAGACAAATTTATTAGCTTTTAAGGTTAACTGTGTAGTTTTTCCCCATAAAATGCCTTTTTCGTCACTTTCTAATGTCCTGTTTCTAGTGTCCTGGGTAATAGCAGGACATTTATTGTAATAATTTCATAGTTAAAGGATGATCGGTGTAATAATTGATAGTTGTGGGATGATTTCATAAATGAATATTAGTTCAAAGATTATGGGTGCTAGTACGCTATTAACTATCTCTATTTTCCTAGTTTCCTTGTTTATTAATATATAGATTACGATCAATCTTTATAGCCAAAATATCCCTTATAACTATATAATGAATTAATTTTTTTTTGGAACTCAATCACAAGGAATGAACCTTTTTTTTATGGATGGAAATGAATGGTTCTTCTTCCACCATTTGTTCTTTTTTTCTTTCCCATTAGCTCCTTTAATTTTTTTTTTGTCTTTACTTTCTTTTTGTTTTAACAACTAATGTTGTGGAAACTATTCTTTGAGTTTTCCCTTACTCTTTTATTATTATTTTTTGCCAAATTTTGAAGTTTTGCTTGTGAGTTTAGTCTTGTGATGGAATGAGATCCCAGTGCCCTCATTTAATAAACTCATAGGTTCTTAAGGACGGTGATTCCACTTAGTTACAGTTGGCTAACTGTTACTTATATGTAAATTAGAATAATTTACATGCAACTAGTTATTTAGCCTGTCCTGCAGAAAGATATGCATGTGTTTATCCTGACAATACAATTCAATTAAACAAACAAAGTGAAGAAAATACCACTCAAGCATTTATTCTAAAACATACTTAAAATGTGCCAAGACAATAAAACATTAGTTGTTTTAACTTCAAATAATAGTTTGTGCACATATATGAGCTATAGTATGCACCCAAAAGTAACGTAAGTGTCATACACCACAATGCATTCCACTAAAGACAATGTCTTAGTACACAAAGTACCATACATACAAGACAAAATCACAACTAAGATCCATCACTTGAGCCCTCATCTTTGAACCAAAAGCTCCATGTGTAAGCCCTTTACTTATCATTGTGTATTACTTAGTCTCTAAACTGGCAGGGCATAAACACTTAGTTAGTCCAAAATTATCACTCAAACAACCTTAAGAGTCCCAAAAATTCAAGTAAATTAGTACTTGCAAAAGAAAGAAACTTAGCTCATAACTATTCACTCAATTGTTAGGTCTGACGTCAAAACCTGCACAACAAATTTAATGGAGTGAGTACAGGATTGTACTCAGTAAGGTTTCCTTAAAGTACCTGCAAATAAGATAACATGTAAACATGCACACATGAAATACAAACAAGCAACCAACCATCCAATAATCAACACATACAAAAAAACATATTAAATATGCAATGCATGAATGTATGATATGTAACATGCATAATCCTTAGGACTTCTTACACTCGAGATGCCTTAAACATGTCATGAGATAAAACAGCAGAGAAACTTGAGACACTGGCCTATGTATCATGAATCCTTTACCTCTCTGAAGTCCTATTCATGGGCCCTAGAGTAGGTCATCACCTTCTCTCAAAACTTATCCCCCTTTCCCTTAACTTATTGTGCGAGGTAACCACCTTATGTGGTCCAACTTACCAAGCTCATTAGAGCTTGGCTTAGGGCACCTTAATGGCTTGCTTACCAAGCTACAAATTTTGGTGAGATCCTCTTAGGTTTCCTTTTCATTATCCAAAGGTCTAAGACCTCCTA
The DNA here is from genome assembly GCA_039654915.1 of Aquilaria yunnanensis. Classification (NCBI taxonomy): domain Eukaryota; kingdom Viridiplantae; phylum Streptophyta; class Magnoliopsida; order Malvales; family Thymelaeaceae; genus Aquilaria; species Aquilaria yunnanensis. The sequence continues at coordinate 25,180,039 of CM077598.1, read as the reverse complement.
CTTGGGCTAATGAAGATTTCGAAATCTCCTTAATCCCGTTAGTGTCATTTTTGCACCTTGAGCATTTTAACCATCACAGCACCCTATCTTGCCCTACCTTAGCCATACAACTTGGTTACCACTTAAATAATGCATAATTCCCATATTAGGAATAAGTTTTAGGCACAACCAAAGCTGTGGAACATTGTAAAATAACCTATGGATAATAACCGAGGGTTTGAAGTATCCTTAGGATGCCCAGATCTTAAGAGGTTTAGGGCTTGGTGATGTGGCATTATGGGTGGGGCCAAAGGCCACAACCTTCTGGTGTGCCATGAGCCACCCAGAGCAGTGGCACCGGGGTACACCCTACAGCTCGTCTTTTTGTGTTATCTCTCACAAAACTTGTCCAACCTTTCTATCCCTAAAGCCAATCTAAATGGGTCTTCTTTATACTTCATTCCCACATGTAAAGTAACATTTCTATGCATTATTTTAGCTAAAATAACTTGAACCCTTACCTCAAATCCACCTACAAAGTAAGAACAAAACACAAGCACACTTAAACTCAACTTAACTTTCCTGAATTCTATACCTAAAACCAACATGACATGACACTAAGAACTTGAAATTAAGACCATTTCTAGCTACTTAACAAACTTAGAACCAACTCATTTCAAATCAAGAAGCTTGCCCTATAGTTTATGCCCAAAATATGCAACAAAAAGCACAATTAAAGCAAATGTTCTAAGAATGAGCTAGAGGCTTCTTAATTTCACTTAGGGACCTTAAATTTTGCTGGAAAATTTGGAATTTGAAAAGTTTGTAGTAGGTGAGCTGATGGAGGGAGAGAGCCACGAAAATCATAAATGGTAAGGGTAAAGAATTAGGTCAATCTTTTACAAAATATCCTAACTACTCCATTAAGGTTTATCGTTTATTTTTTGCCCTTTGGTCCTCAAGTTCATTTTTGTTTCAATTTGGCCACTCAACCCACACTCAAAATTGTCTTCCCTTAGTCCCAAAGAGTAATTTTTATGCTTCATATACTTAGCTCTTTAGACACTTAAGCCACTTAAAACATACATAGCTCATTTGAACACCTAATACAATTTTTTTGTCTTTTTTCTTTAAATGTTGGTCATATTTGCTAAAATAACTTATGGTCTTAATTTAGTAAAAAAAATCTTACTTGACCCCAATCTCATTGAAATTACAATCATACCACTTGTTCAAGTCAAAATTATCATTTTGCCCTCATGACTATTAAATGTCAAATCATACTTAGGAACTCATCTTTACTTCACTTAGTTTGTCCTTTTTGCTTAATAAGAAATTAATTTGAGACATTTAATTAAAAACACTTAAATAAAACATACTTGCTGAATCAAAGCAAGTCGTTAAGTAGGAAAGTTGTCACAAGTCTTACATCAAAATTTAAGTCTATTAAGTAATTTTTTTTAGATATTCCAGTGGTTTGCCTACCTTCGCCCATCTTCCAACACGTCAGTCAATAATAGGTCAATAGTAAGAAAAAAATTGTTCCTTATTTAAATAGTGAACTGATAATGTGAATTATCTATTAGTATCACCTAATTCTTTTTAACTTAAGTCAATTTAATCTAAAATAATTTTTTTTGCATCTTTTTTTTTTTGTAGAACCATCTTCATTTGAAAACTAATATTATATGGATGTAATAATCCATTGAAAGTCAATTTTTTATAATGTTGTTAAATTTTCATGAATTTTTAATGCTTAGAAAAGAAAAATTTATAAAAATTTAGCAACATCATAAAAACTTTAATTTTAATGGATTATTACACATACATAATATTGGCTTTCAAATGAAATTAGTTTTGTGATAAAATATATAAAAATAAAAATAAATCATTTCAAATTAGGGATGGCAATGAATGTCCAATTTGACAGGCATTCGGTTGTATTCGATCCAATGAATCGGATTTTTTTAGCGATTGATTGGGTTTGGGTCAGATATGATTTTTCTTTTTCCACCCGCCAATGGGCTTGGTTAGGATGCGGGTTTAGGGTTTATTTGCTTCACATCTAACACACACACACACACACACACACACACACACACACACATGTGCATGTGTATAACATATTAGCATCAGTTATATGATGAAAATAAAAGTATAATGGATAAGTTATATGAAATTAAAAACAAGCATGAGTTACTTTAATAGATAATGTACAATGAATGTTTTTAACAATAATAAATGTAAGATTAAATATGACATGACTTAATAAAATTGTGGTTGTGGAGATACGGTGGATGGATGGATTTTACCTCGACCTAACTTGTTTAAAAATGAGTAGGATATGGATGTAAAAACTGTCTACTCGATGGGTAAAATGCGGGTAGAGCACTCAAGATCATGGGTAGGATATGAGAACACCTTCATCTAACTCAAATTTGACCCATTGACATCCTTATTTTAAATTAAGATGAGTTAAGTTAAAAGGAATTGAGTGTGTAATCATTAACTCTGTTGGTCCTAAAAGTTTCATATATTGTCAAATCAATCTTAAAACTTTTATTTATTGTATAAAAGATCACATTAGCATTTAATGTCATAAACAAAAGTTTTAGGACTAATTTGGCCAAACATGAAATTTTTAGGACTAACGAGGTAAACAATTATAAGTTTTAGGAAATATTTGACAAATTAATGAGTTCTGTGATTGACTTGGCAAAATGCAATAATTTTTAGCAATAAAATCTACTTTCATAAAAAAAAAATGATTTTTTTCACTCAAAATTTCAATGTAAGAGAGGATGAATAGAAATTTTATCGGTTAATTACAATTTGTCCCTTGAGATTTAAGTAAAATTACACTTTACCCCACATGTTTAAAAAAATATACACTTTACCCCCTACTTTTTTAATACAGTCTAACAACAACTTTTGAAATATTAATTTATACAGTACAGTTGCCATCTTTAAGCAATTTCAACATGTTAGTATTTTTTTTTATAATTATTTGACATTTAAAAAAATATTGTTTCAAAAATTGAAAAAAAATTGATAATTTAAAATATCCATTAACTGTAAAAAATACCATACATATTGAAATTATTAAAAGATGGTTATCTTAATGTCTAAATTATGATTTCAAAAATTAAAGTCAGGCTTTATTTATAAGACAAAGGGCAAAATGTATATTTTTTAAATAAGGGGAGCAAAGTGTTATTTCACCCAAACCTCATAGAGTAAATTGTAATTATCCCAAATTTTATTTATAAGTTTACCTAAACCTATGAAAGAACGATTTTGAACCTTGAAGGAGGGGGGGCCTTCAATTTAAAGACAGCTGTCAAAATTGCAAGTGAAAAATTCTTATTAGAGGAGAGACGATAAATCAGCACAAGACTACCATTGTCATCAATGCATAGGCATGAGATTGTGTTTTTGAAATATAGGTGAAGGTCATTGAATTAAATACCACGGTATAAATATTTTTGCACTTTGTCATTTTATTGCATGGTATACCATAGTATATCATAATATTTTGTGGTATTTTGTATACCACTCACTTTTTGTGTATAATTTTATCCAAAAACCACAATATACTACAAATACTGTGAGATACATATCGTAATATTTTATTTTTCATTGATGTGTTTGAGATATTTTTTTTATCATTTTACATAAAAATATTATAAATATATAAAACATTAAAATATAATGAATACACATCATAAAATAAAATATTTACTTTTATTCTTTTGGTTACTTTTCTTGGTTAACATAAAAATTTAATAGTTACTTTAAGCCACCTAAGAACTCAACCTAATATTAGAAAATGTATTGTTATTATTAAAGTATTATTTTTTTTCTTATATCAATAAATTAGTTTTTTTCTAAATATTGTTTATTTTTCTCTATATATATAACATTTTTTATATTTTTTGTATTAAAAAAATATCTTTTATCATATATACTTTATTTATATTTGACAAATTAAGACAAGAAAAATTAGAAGACATATAAAATGTGTAAAAAAAAATATTGAATTTATGTCATCTTAAAATAATATTCTTGCATTTTTTTATGAAAACGGTAATAGTATGCTATGCAGTTTATCATGCAGTATACCTTAAAAATTTGAAGTGCGATATACCTAGAGGTAAATGTATTTAACACCTTGGGTAGGGTAAATATCTTGTAAGTTCATGGTTTTGTTTTGCACCCTAAACTACAGAGTTCTGATATACTGTAAGATGGTTGGAGGGCTCAATTTTATATTATGTACATTGGGAGTTTACATGGCCTAAAGGAGAAAGTACGAGACCTAAAAGGTAGGGGCGAGCATGGATAGGGTCGTTCAATTTTTTAATGGAATTGAACTAACATGAAATAATGATGGTTCCAAAAAAATTCCCAGCTGACTTAAATACCGATAACCAAATAGAACCGAAACTATGAGTCTAGTTTTTTGGGTTTTGGTTCTTAGGTTTTTTGGTTTCTATCATATAGATAAATCATATAACAACTAATAACATTGTAATTCAATAAAACTGCATCTACAACCAATTTAAGAGATATTCAACATAATACAAAATTTAATCCACATTTAAATGTACATGTTTTTAGTATATGAATAATTTAGTAATATCATGATTTTTAATATACATGTTTAGATGTACATGCTCTTAGCATGTAAACAGTTTAATAATATCATAAATTGTAATGTGCATGTTTGTATATACATATATGAGCAATTTAGTAATGTATATATTTAAATGTACATGTTCATAAATAAAAAAAAGGCAATATAGTAACATCATAATTTCTATTCTATATTTATACATATCTATTGGGTTTAGTTCCATCTCAAGTTAATTCCATATAAAACTGGAACCAAATTGAAAATTAATAGTTTTTTTAGTTGTGTGACCAACTTGTGAACTATGATATATTTTTACCTAATGTAACTTAACCCAGTAGGAATAGTTTGGGTTGGGTTTTGAGTATACCCATACTCACTCTTACTTGCAGGGGCTAGGGATTTTAGGGCCTAATTTTTCCACTCATATCTAGGGCTGAACATAAGTTAGGTAAAGTCCAAACAAACTTGAACAATTTCTATTGAGTTGATTTGGGGTGAGTAAAAAATGATAATGGATAACAGGTTGGTTCCACAGCTAAAAAAACATCAGATCTCGAGTTGGTTCCAACTCTATGTGAAATAGAAACAAAAATATATGTTTAAATATATTGTAAGATTTATGATATTACAGATTTGCTCATATAATTCATTTACTTAAAGCTATATTATGAAGGTGTTTTGTAAATTAAAATTTATGATGATCTATTCCTTAATAATTTTTGTAACTGAATGATATACTTTTCTATATCATATTAATTAAATGTCTATTTAAACTTTGCATAGTGGTAATTTGTGCTAAATATTTCATAATGTGGTGAATGTTGATGAATTTAGTTATTTTTCACTTTTCAATGATTATTTTGAATAAAATTTTATTGGATTTTACAATTGGTATAAGTATATGATGGGAAAAAAAAAAACGAATTAAAACTGAAAAATTCGGAGCCATCTTGTCTTGACTCTTTGTTTAAACCTAACAAAATCGAACGACGCCGTCTGAGTTCAGAGTCCTCCACCATTCTCCGGCCGTCAAGGGCCCCTCATTTTCTCCTTCCTTCCCGAGCGCCACGCCAGTTTCAGAGCGAGCAAACTGGTCGGCTGTCGAGTCGAGATAAGGAACGTAACATGTACGGAAGCTCGGAGTACAGTAATGGTTACCACAACAACCACCAGCCGGGCCGCAGAGGGAGGAGAGGGCGGAGGTCGCGTGACCCCAGCCGCTTTAGGGTTTCCGACCAGTTCCTCGACAACCAGCACCATCAGCAGCAGCAGCAGCAGCAGCCTGCTCCGGCACCGAATGGTCCGCCGCCTTGCACCGACTTCGACATGGCGTATTTCCACTCCTACGCCCACGTCGGCATACATGAAGAGATGCTCAAGGTTGCTCACTCTCTAACCTCACTGACTCTGTGTAAGCGTGTCTGCTTTTCTCGGTTCTGGTTTTACTGTGATTTTGCATTTCGTTCTTTTCGCTGATTTTGAATTTGTGATCTTTAGTTACCGTTCTCATTCTCGGCAGATGTCTTTTCTGTTGTTCCTTGCCGATACCGCATTCAGGTGTACTGCATTGTATGTGCGTGTGTGTATTTGCATGTAAGGGAGAGAGGGGAGAGAGATTGAGTGAGTGAGTGAGTGTGTGCGCGTGAGATATAGAGCTTGTTGGAACTCTGGAAGATTTGGTGAGTAAGAAATGTGGTTTGTGGTGAAACTTGGAAATTCCCCAGATGGTAACCATAATGGCATGGTTCTTTATTTTATTATTTGTTTTGGTTTCTTTTGTTCGGGTTGTGACTAAATTGAAGTTCTTGTTGCTTATACGGCATGGCTGGTCAGGGGTTGCACAGCTTGGGAGACTGACAGAAATTCCTGTATAACTTGAGACGTGAACAATATGATTAAGTTTCTTGTGTGTGAGATTAAGCCATGCTTACTCAAAATAAGCATTGATTTATACAAAGCATAAGGGTTATTTTTAGTACATTTTTTGTGATAAAAGTGGCATATTTGTCCTCTCATTTTCAGAGAAGGTATGGTGGATGGAGCAAGTACAGAGACAGAGAAAGATATTTAGTTCAAGACATAAGATTCTGTCTAGTTCTGGCCTTTCAACTTTGTTTTGCATATGGCATTGCTATCTTTTTTTCATTGTGTTTTCAAGTGAAAATTAGTCTGATCATATTTTTTTCCTAAACTTATGCCAACTTATCTGATGTTCGCCTAAACTTGTGCATTCTTCTCTCGATTGCTTGGCTTATAATGAAGATTGTCTAATCCTTTTTATTTGTGCGTGTGTGAACCATTCAGGATCGTGTACGGACAAACGCCTATAAGGATGCCGTCATGCACCATCAGAATTTTATTGAAGGCAAAGTAATGTCATTGTTGTAGAAGTTACTAAATTATCACTTCATTATTCCTTATTGAGACATCCATTTCAAAATGATGATTGGTTTGGAGTGTCTTTTGAGTCATATTTTGTTCAGAATTTCGTTGTAATAAATGTCTTGTACCTCTTGGATGTACTTGCTATTTGTTGGCACTTTGAAACACACACATATTGAGCTTATGCCAAAAAAAAAAAAGGAAAGACTGCTGCATTTATCTGTTTGATAAATGAGATTGTATACTTATCTTGGTTGTTAATGGATTTTTCTTGTAGGTGGTGGTAGATGTTGGATGTGGCACAGGCGTACTTTCTATATTTTGTGCAAAAGCTGGTGCAAAGCGGGTAGGCCCTCATAATCATATGTTTTCTTCTTTGTTGGATAGAGCTTATTTATTCTAGTTAAAATATGTATCTGAACTGGAAAAAAGTTCAACTTAGCCTCTATTTGAATTTGGAATGACCCTAAAACAAAATTATGTTTAACAACTGCTGTTGGTTCTCTTGAATGAGCATGCAAGTGTTGTTAAAAGAAGAGTTTGTGATTTTATATTCTCCTAGTTGTTTCTTCTTTCTCAAATTGTTTTTTTCTTCTTGTCTGCTACCTTTTAAGTCCTATGTTAAAAGAAGACCTCTCTTTCGGTGGTTTTAGTTCCTTATTTCACTCTCTCTGACATACTGTTTATGTCTTGATAGGTATATGCAGTGGATGCCAGTGATATTGCGGTACAGGTATGCATTGAGAATAATGCTATGCTATGGGCAATCTGATAATCTTTTGTTTTGATGCTCTCATAAGTTATAATATATCTGTCTTTTCTTGGTCTTAGTTTCTAGCATCACATGAGAGTTTAGCAGCAGCATTTTTATGTCAGATATTGTTAGGCTTCTCAGGAAAAGAAAGGGTAGGATAGGGACAGAAATCCATCTATATATATCTAGTCTATTTACTTACTGGAGATAAGGTTTCCAGTAAAATTAGAACAGAGGCAACAATCTTTTTGTTGATAAATTTTCTTTTGATAAAAGCTTTCTGCTGAGATGTTTTCAAATTAACCGCAAAGGAGGTAAAATGTTATCTATTGTTCTCTTTAATTTTATGTTCATACTCATTTTTTAAAATGAAGTTGATGTTTGCTTTCTTTGTTGATTATTGTAATTTTCAAACAGGCAAATGAAGTTGTTAAAGCAAATAATTTAGCTGACAAAGTTATTGTACTGCATGGGCGGGTGGAGGTACGCTTCTTATCTTGGGACATTATGAATCCTGTAGACCAAAAGTGTTTACAAGATTCTATGCTCATGATTTGTGTAGTTTTAATCAATAGAATGAATGAGAGATGTTAAATGTATTTATTCTTTAAAGCGTCAATGTCTGAGATTTCTCTTTTATCTGCAATTAGATAGTGGTGTAAAAGCGTGCTTTTACATTTGTTCTGAAAGTTGAACAGGTTGCTGCTCTAACAGATAGTGTCAGCAGCTTGAATTGTGGTTGATGTTTGCAGAGTTACGGTTGGGATTATGTTGGATTTCTATTTTAAGCTGTTGTCATGAATGTGCTGCATGGTTGGGTGATGGTGAAACTGAAGTGACAGTTGTGCCGCTGGCATTTAGCACTATCATAGGCAGCTGGTACTACCAATTGAGCAATACTTAGTCTGGGCTTGGATGCTCTTCTTATGCATATCAGAATCAATGAAAATATTTCAAAGGAAAGGAAAAGGATTGATTGGTGTTGTGAATCTAATTTTTTTCTTGTGCGTTGTTCTTAGAGTACTATGGGAGTTCATCTAGTGGACATATTTGATTTGAATGAACACTATAGGTTTAATATTTAGGTTTATAGATTATTGGTGCATCATTATGGTAGGGTAATTACAGTGATATTGATATTTTTGGTATAGTTGATTCTAGCGCACATACAATCATCTTGATTTGATGGAATTGTTTGATCGTAAAGGAATATTATATAATTTTGCATGTGAGTTTATTTCTTGGTTTCATCTGGTCCTTAATAAGTTGCTAAACAGGAGAACCCTTTGCTAAGGATTGTCTTCATTGTTCTTCAAAGGCATGATCCTCTCACTCACCAATATGAGTAACTTGTGTGAATGGTCTCTAACCTTTAATTATTCTTTTGTTTTAGTCCCTAACCTATTGAATGTTATGTTTTGGTCCTAAGCCTATTAGAAACATTTCATTTTAGTCCTAATTAAAAACGTTTCATTTTGGTCCCCATTTGATGAAATTTGTTAACTCAAAGTATTTGCATAATAACAACTTTTTAGGTCATAATTTAAACTAGTTGGTAATTGTCTTACAATAAATTTAATCTACATAATAATTTTTTTATAGTTAATGGAAAATTCAAATCATTTTTTTTTCTATCTATAAATTGAATTTATATCATTTAGGAAGAAAAAGCTACTAATTTAAAATTTCTATTCAATGTCAAAAAATATTGAACTATTTAAATTTACGGGAAGATAATTACCGAATATTTAAATTAGAATTTCATAAGTTTGTGTTAGATAGTTATTTTGAGTTAATGAATTTCATCTGGTGAGGGGCCAAAGTGAAACAATTTTAATAAGTTTAGGACCAAAACAGACCATTCAATAGGTTAGGGACTAAAATGAAATGATAATTAAAGGTTAAGGACCATTTGTGCAATTTTCTCCATCAATATTAATGGGGTTTTGGAGATGCACAAAACCTGGGGACTAGCTTAGGGTTTAGGGAGTAAGGAAAAGTTCCAGTGAAGTGAAAGCCCAATCCCACTGAAAGAAAGCTGTACCCTGTACAGCCAACCAAGGGACAAGCTCTTCGTAGAAGAGTATAGCCAAGGGAAGGACTAGGAGAGCTGAAAGTTGAACCTTCCCGAGGGCCTCAGCAATAGATCTAAGACAGAAATCTGATGGCATAACTCCACTTAGAGATATCGGAGAGGATGAATATTACAGAGCCCAAGACTTGTAAGGTAGATAGATTATTGGTGTGTTGTTGCAGTGTGGGCCTATCATTGTCCTTCATCCAATTGCAATTATCCTTTGTGTGTATTCTTGAAGAAGTTAAACCAAGAATAAATTATGGAAATGCTATTTCTGTTTTCTTCTGACTTGTTTTTTGTCCTGGTCGCCTGGGTTGTATGTGTATTCTCTGTTGTTGGATACAAAAGTTTGCTCAGCTTGTGATGCTTGCAGGATGTTGAGATTGATGAGGAGGTTGATGTTATTATTTCAGAGTGGATGGGCTACATGCTTCTGTATGAGGTTACTGCCAAAGCCATCTGTGATTTTTTCCCGAAGTTCTGTTTTCGGGTCTTTTCTGGAATTCAATTAGTTGTTGGCCATGATTATGTTATTTTATCAGCAGTTCTTTTTCCTTTTATTTATTTTCCTTGCTAGTTTGATCATACTCCTATTGCGAACTTATTAGATCATCTTTATTTCATGGTTTTCAAATGCAGAGTATGCTGGGGAGTGTAATCACTGCTCGAGATCGGTGGCTAAAACCTGGAGGACTTATTCTTCCTTCAAATGCAACGGTTGTACCCATATTAAAATCCCTTTTTCTTTCAGTAGGCCAAAAAAGCCCCTTTCCCATTATTTCCCATTAAAACTTACCAGCTACTCGTAAATGATGATTGCTCCTTTTATTTGTATTACTTTTGCATACAAAAAATGCTGTCCTATAATTTTTCATTGAGGAAGTAACTATGCTATTTAGTTTTAAAATTTAATATTTCCTGGCTGCAGTTGTACATGGCACCTGTTACTCATCCTGATAGATACAGTTCAAGCATTGATTTCTGGCGTGATGTCTATGGAATTGACAGTAAGTATTAACTAAACTGAAATGCTCAACCAAAGGGTATCGGCTTTTAATAATTTGGTTTCATATTGTTTACTTGGGTATGATGGTCCATTATGGCCCTAAGGCTGCACTCTATGGAAATTCACTGCATGAGAACAAGGGAAGAGAGAAAAAATATGCTTGAAATATGTGACTGTTAGTTTTGTTGTTCCTGCAATATTTGGTCTTATTTGTTGAGACTGCTTCTAGCTCAATGCTTTATATACTCCGTCTTTCGATGTTGAGTATAGTTATCTAGCTAGTTTTTTTTATCATAGTTCATAACATTAATTCTAGGAAAGGCCAAATATTATCTTTGCCCTCCTGGCACCTTGGTGTCCTGTTTAATGAGATGGATGAACTCTGTTGTATCTTGGCAGGATATTTGGGTTCTTTGGATATCACTACCACTTGATCTTTATAAATTACTAATTTTTCCACCAAGAGTTACTTCGACTTTGGATACTTTGCCCACAAGCAGTTAAATGTTTATACCATAAATAATTTTTTTCATCAATGAGCAAGAGTTGTAATGGTTTTTCTTTACAGTGTCAGCTATGATGCAGTTAGCAAAACAGTGTGCCTTTGAAGAGCCATCTGTGGAGACAATAACAGGCGAGAATGTTTTGACGTGGCCTCATGTGGTGATTCATCTATTCTATTAAATTCCTTTAAGTTTGATAGGCACCTAAATATAAGACCGAAAAAATGTTCGTGGCTCGACTTTTTGTCTGCCAAAGGTCCAAAGCTTTGAAGTACCTAGGACTTTTTGAGTAACAAATATGAAGAAAGAGCTGGCCATTAAGTAGCTGCTTGCCTATACGAGTGAGCTATAGTCCAAAGTTGTCTGGTAGTTTAGCTTCTAAAAATCTGTGGTGTGGCCTGTTTTATTGTCTAACTAGGCCTATTGAGTTTCCTGTGAACAATAATAAAATATAAAGAAAAAAACAAAGGTAAAAATGCTCTCCATGCAAACGGTCTAGAATATGGTTGCCTCTATGTATTTCGCTAAGCTCTCCATGCAACTTCAACTGCTGAACTAAAGTTAGAGAGAGAGAGAGAGGGGGGGGGGGGGGGGGGAGGGAGGTGGGGTAATCCAAGCAATGATATGAGAATTATTTATTTGTTGCAGGTTAAGCATATTGACTGCTATACTGCTCAAATTCATGAGCTAGAGACTGTGACAACAAGATTTAAGTTCCAGTCAATGATGCGTGGTAAATCACCAGTTTTATCTTGTAATGTTGTTCATTTTGGGTCTTTCTAAAGGAAAGGCAATTTGGCAGGGTATTGTATGCTTGAATTTCTAATATTCCATCATGCCTCTATAATTGCAGCTCCATTTCATGGATTTGCTTTTTGGTTCGATGTTGAATTTGGTGGGCCTTCATTTTCTCCTATCAGTAATCATGGCCCAACCTCACTTATTGGATCAAGCACCAACCCTCTTCATGGACAGAGTAGAAAGCGCTCAAATCCCATTAAAACAATTGTACTGTCTACAGCGCCAGAGGATCCTCCAACCCACTGGCAACAGGTAAAGAATCTGCATTGCCCTTTTTATGAAGTGAATGCTTCTGGTTGTTTTTGTGTTTATTCTTTTGGACTCATGTGATCCATGGCCTTTTATGTAAACAAAATAATTTCATGCGAGGTAGATTATTGTTGCATTTGAACTTGTCCTTAGTATCGCAATGGCCATAGTTTATTGAACAGTTTCACACAACGTAAAGCCTCATCTGCCGAGCAGTTCGATAACTACTAATTTCTCCTCTTTCAAGCTCTGTGGTCTGAATCACATAAGTTTACTCTTCATGATGAAGCTACATTTGTAGAGTCAAGCAAATGAAGTATATGATTCTTTGCAGACTTTGATATACTTCTATGACCCGATTGATGTGGAGCAAGATCAAGTCATTGAAGGTTCTATGATCTTATCACAAAGTAAAGAAAATGCCCGGTTTATGAATATCCATCTCGAGTATGCGTAAGTGAAGCAGTTACATTTTAAGTCTGTACTGTTCTTTTCATAGTATTGGTATGACAAGAGTGGCCAATATGTTCTCTGGTCTTCGTGCTTGCAGTTCAGGTGGTAGAGCTTTTGTAAAAGAGTCGGTTATGAGGTGATTGCTCAATGGGGGGCACTTTGTTTCTGGTCTGCAAAAGTCACAAGTGCGTTCCCTGTGTCTCTTTCTCCAGTGGGGTCCCTCAATTCACCTGCGGATTCATTTAGGAATTCTTTACATCGGTATATATAATTTAGGAAGATTAGATATTTGTTTAACTGAATGCACGGTACGGACAGATGATCATCTAGACATTAACATTTCTCTGCTTGTAAAATTGCTGCTTCCAGTGCTCATGATGCTGTATCATGTAGCCGTTGTACTATAAAACTGTTATCTTTGCAACATTCCAGTTCTTGCTGACGATATTAATCTGCGTAATTGGTGCGTTAGCCTAGTGTTTGTCGAGTTTGGAGATCCTCCTTGTTCCTGTACCTTTTGTTTTTAAAGGGGTACAGTTTTCTACCAGAATTTGCGTGCTACTAAGTAACTACTGGTTTCCTCTTGTGGCGAATTTTTTATCTTTTAAAAAATATTTGATTAACTTGCCACAGCTTTAGCATCGTTCTTGGTTGAGAATTGTTCCGCTGGTTCAGTGGCAAGGAGTGGAACTACATTTCCGAGCTATGGGGCCTCTTGTCGACATTCATGGTAAAAAAACTAGCAGATGGAACCAGACAGCTACGTTCTCAACTGCTGTGTTGGTTGTGCACCACTCTGATCTCAACGCCCAAAATGTAGTCATTCTTTTCGTGTTTCCTGTAAAATTTTGGCTCATAGTATTTTGCAGAAAGCTAGTGTTACGTCATTGGTGTAGCTGTTGTTGAGTGTTTGCCTTGCAAGACCGAATAACTATAATGGAATTGGAGGAACAGAGATAAATGGTATTGGAACGGATGAAATTCGGAGGATGAGCCCCACGGAAAGCCCAGAAGAGAAGACGGTAAGACGACAGGAGGCCCATTAGAACCTTTCATTTGAGCATTTAGGTAATTTGCCCCATATCGAGCTGTTCCCCTTTGCAATTAAATGAAACCCAGTCACTAAAGAGCTCGTTCACTTGACAAGCCTTTGTGGGCACGGATGTTAGTGTGTTGGGATGCAGTATGGTAGGTGTCACAGGTCCATAGAGTTCCTACAGACACAGAGCACCTGCGATGGCGTCAAGTTCACACTTGACCAACCTTTACCACACAAACGCATGGCAACAACCAACACATGTTGAAAAACTAAGGCAACACAAGCAAAATTATAGGGTACCGCCTCAAACCACACTTTATTCCTCTCAAAGTAAAGGAACAATATCTCCTATGTGTGTGCCCAGCCAACTTGGCTAAAGCTACCCTCACACATAAAATGCTACAAAAATGCTTTGGCGGTTACACCCCAACTGCTTAGGGATGTGTATAACTGCTCGGGACATTAGGGCCATCCTTTAAGTCTCATGTAGTGCCCCATAACTGCCCACAATTTTACTAATTGTCTCTAGCATGCACCAAGCACCCGAGGTAAGGCTTACCACAATAGCATGCACCAAGCACGCAAGGTAAGGCTTACCTCCAACCCCCCCCCCCCAGACAAGCATAACCGTTAGTGGGTGTGAGTCACATGCATGCTTAGCGTGCTCCAGCTTGCGCTTGATCCCAGCAACACCCACATGGTTAAGTCTATCAGCTCTAGCATCAATTCCCACGTGTTCCTTGTCCGAATGCCACTCGAACTGGCAAGAAATGGCCGAACTAGGTGCAGACATCATATAAATCATGTAGGGGCTGATAGTAGGGCTAACGTAAGTCTCATATATTACATGTATCCTACCTATCAACCATAGTTGGTAGAATTTCCCCAGACACATTTTACCAGTTTTTTGGCATGTAGGATCAGGTTTTTTACTCGCTTGCTCTTTTTTCGTGCATAACTCCATGCATTAAAAAGAACAATAAGAATAAAGACTAATTAATGTGCAAAACTCATCTTGTACGGGAAAAATCAGCAAATATTTTTCTTAAATTTGAAAAATTAGTGCTACAACTACATGGAAAATTTTTTAAATTGTTCCAATAAAAAAATTTTAAATGATAATTGTTTTGGGTATGATATGGGTTGGATAGGCGTATTCTGCTGGCCTTCTGGCCTCCGACTAGTGTTTTCAGAATCAAAGTGGTGTCCGACCTGCGTAGGAGGAAAATCCTATCCGCATGGGCAGGTGGAAGTGGATCTACAGCAGGCTAAGACCTCCATTGCCATTCCTATTTGTGTGGGCTCAGCTGAAGACTTAGCATGCATGTACTAATTAACTCCTAATTAATTGCATCGAATGGAGAGTTAACATTCTAATAATACGCTTGCTAAAAAACTCAGAATCCCAGGTTGTGTTTATTTTTGTGTATTCCTACATTTCTCACCTCAGTTCATCGAATTGAATTCTTTTATAGTTTATCAAAATGAGCAACCGAGCAATTAAACGCGATGAATTTTGCTATGCAACGCAACACTAACAAAAGTGGAGATATATATTATCTTCATTACATAGCTGTACGCCTGCACAATGTTTCTAGGGGAGCATGAAACCTTGGAAAATATATAGCGATGGGTCCACTTTTGTTGAACAGAAATGGTTCAAATTATTGCCCGCCTTTAGTCCTTTTTCTAGAAACAATGGGTGGATTCGATCTTTAACGATTTGGATAAGGGTTTATCGATCGCCACTTAAACTCTGTCATCTTCCTCCTGGTCAAGCCAGAGACTAATTATTTGATCACTTCTCTGTCAATTATTCACTAGATGTCTCTATCTGACTCTCGTGGTGAATCATCGGATCATAATTTATCTTGATTGTATGTGAAAGTTTTTTTTTTAAAATTTTTTTGAGACTTAAAATCAAACATGGGATATTATGTACCAAGATGAAGTGAGACCATGAGCTCGAGAAACACCCACCGAACCAGCGTTTTGTCAATTTCTCATAAATATCACATATTTGTTGAATTGGTGGGTTTTTCAAATCCTAAAAAACAGATGTTCCTTTTTCTCTAAATATATATATATGTACTTTCTACAAACTTGTAAAGATAATTAATAGGAAAAAATTATCAATCAAAACCAGAGGAATATGAATACAAGCAATTATTGCTGATTGTTAGTGACACATTACGTACATGCTCTGCTTCTATTTAATGTTTAACGACGTGCATGGGTCATATGCACGACGGCTGACCAAAGAGACAAGGGAAGCGTGATTAGAAAATTCACAAATAAGGGCGGGTTATTTAATTAATTGTGTTTTAAAAAATTAGGGTACCTTTTAGTTGTAATAATGGCTCAATTATTAGGAACTCGTGCATTCTTATGTACACCCAACTTCAATTTTCTATTCTGCTAAATAATACTGGTGACATAAATTCCCACTTAATGTCCTTGACCATTTCTCTAATATATATATTATCACCATTTTGGTTGGCCTTGTCGTATTTAGCATTAATTCAGTTGAAAAACCTCTAAAACTTTGTCTACTTCTGCTCACCCCCACAGATTATTAATTTCAGTGTTCTTTCTCTTCCAATTCCTTCCTTACAAATCATATAAAAGGACAATAGCCAAAGCATGAGTGGACAACATGCTCCCAAAGTATGATTTTCTCCTTTTAAATGAAATTATTTGTGCATGATATATAGTCAATTATAAAGCAACTAAGCTTAGTGATCAACTAGTATCAAATTGATTGATATTTAGTTATACTAATTTGGTCTTCTTAAGTTTTTGCGAAGATTTTTATTTTCCAACATTGTGAATTGCAACTAACCAGAGAGAGAAAAAAAAGAGCAGGAATCAAACTTATCAATTACTTCACTCATCCTATATTCTTTGCACAATTTTAGTTTTTTTTTACTTGATTTTAACCTAAATTTATTTATATTAATATAAACTAAAAATTTTAACAAATTTATATTTAGAAACTAAAAAACTTATAGTTCTTTAATATAATTTTTTTAAATTTTTTTAGTAAATATTAATATAAATAAATTTAAGCCAAACTTAAATTAAAAAAACTAAAATGATGCAAAGAACTTGGAACGGAGATAATATCATAGTTCCCAAATAATCATTAAAACTAAACAAAAGTTCTAGATATTCATTTAATCAAACATATATAGTGAAGCATAATCCTCTTTTTTGGTTTAAAAAAAAACATAAAAGAAGATGTTAGGTTTGTTGGCTCAAATCCAAAAAGCTTAAGAATTTTATATTGTTTAAAATTGGTTTTTTGTTTTTCTAATTGTTTAGGATTTAATTTTCCTATTTTGATTTGGTTTAAGTTTTTGTATTACTTATGAAAAAGGCTTGTTGTGTTAGGATTTTTAGTATGAGAGAAAAATCAATTGTTGTGAAGAGACAATATGTGAAGGTTTCAAAAGGGAAAAAAGGTCCAAAAGCCAAAAAAGACTAGGATGAGAAGCTTTTTATGACCATCATATTTTTAATTGTATGAGGGTAGGATTATGAGGTGAGGTTATCAGTTGTGTGTAAGAAATTCATAGGTCAGCGTTACTACTACGGGCTATCTCTACTGTAATCTCTATTATTTGTTCAAGTGGATTTCTCTATTTCGTGGATGTAGACTAGTTAAGGTTGAACCACATTAAATTTGTGCATATTTACTTGATTATGTGTTTTGTTTTGCTGCACATGATAAGTGATCAGAGAACTTTTTCTAACAAGTGGTATCAGAGCTTAGTTTGATACCTAGCATGATGAAGCATATAGTTTAATGCTTGGCATTTGTGGAGTATTTAGATTGTTTGGTCGAGCATTGGGGAATCATCCTAGGGATATTTGGTCATGGTGATGAAATGGTATTGATGGCTTGGTATAAGTTTGAAAATTGAAGACTTTGTTCGTGTGTGTTACTACTCGTGTTGTTGGTGTTTGTAATATTCGTGGTTGTTTTAGTTCGTTGTTGTATTCGTGTCTTAGTGGTGTTTATTGTTCATGATCATGATTATTTGTTCATGATTGCCATCACATGTGCTTGTGTTTGGAAGGATTTAAACCAAGGTAGAGATTGTTTTGTTTGTTGGCTCAAATCTAATAAGCGTAAGAATTTTAGTTTGTTTAAGATTTTGTTTTAGTTTTTGTAATCGTTTGGGATTGAATTTTTCTATTTTGATATGGTTTGAGTTTTTGTATTACCTATAAAAGGGCTTGTTGTGTTAGAATTTTGAGTATGAGAGAAAAACTAATTGTTGTGAAGAGATAAGATATGAGGATTTCAAAAGGGAAAAAATGTTCGAAGACCGGAGATAGGGATGTCAAAAAATACCATACCTGATCTTACCCTCAAAGTCATAGGGAGGGTATATGTTTAACTTATCCTACACGGCCCTACCCACACATTTCTTAAATTAGTATATTTATATTCAAAATATGATTTTGTTTCAAAAATAAAATTATAATTTAACATAAATTACCTTATATTACTTTAGTTTATGATTTTTTAAATATTAATTAATTACAAATATACACATTCTTTTGAAAATATATGTAAATATATAAAAAATGAAGTCTACAAAAATCAAACATATTCCTTAAAATGGGTTGGTGAGTAGTACTCGCCTACCCATGGTGCGGATATTACCTGAACCCTATTACTTGAATGAAGAGTTTGGGATTAGCTATATCCGACCCAAACCCGGTTCGTTGACATCCATAGATGGAGAAGACTAGGACAAGAAACTTTTTGTGACCCTTATATATTTTAATTGCATGAGGGTAAGATTAGAAGGTTATTAATAGTGTGTAGGAGATCTATAGGCCAGGATGAGAATTAAGGGCATATCTCTACTATAATCTTTATTATTTATTTGAGTGGACTTCTCTACTCCGTGGATGTGGGCTAGTTAAGGCCGAACCAAATTAAATTTGTGCATGTTTGCTTGATTATGTTTTTTGTTCCACTACACATGATGAGTAATTGTAAAAGTTTTTCCAACTAGTAGTATTAGAGCTTGGTTTGATACCTAGCATGATGAAGCGCATAGTTCAATGCTTGACATTGGCGGAGCATTAGGGAATCATCATAGGGACATTTGACCATGGTTGCAGTATGGTATTGATGGCTCGATATAAGTTTGAAGATTGAAGATTTTGTTTATGTGTGTTGCTACTCATGTTATTGATGTTTGTGGTCATTTTAGGTCGTTGTTGTATTCGTGTCTTGGTGGTGTTTGTTGTTCATAGTCATGATCATTTGTTTGTGATTGTCATCACATGTGCTCCTATTTGAGAGAATTTGAACCAAGGTGGAGATTGTTTTGTTTGTTGGCTCAAATCCAATAAACTTAAGAATTTTATTTTATTTAGGATTTGGTTTTGGTTTTTCTAATTGTTTGGGATTTAATTTTCCTATTTTTGATGTGGCTTGAGTTTGTGCCTATAAAAATTCTTGTTATATTAAAGTTTTGAGTATGAGAAAAAAAAACCAATTGTTGTGAAGAGAAAAAATGTGAGGGTTTCAAGAGGGAGAAGATGTCCGGAGGCGGAAGAATGCCAGGACAGGAAGTCTTTTATAACCATCATATCTTGTAATTGTACGATGGTAAAATTATGGATTATCAGTAATGTGTAGAAGATCTATTGGTTAGCGTAAGTACTAAAAGCATATTTTTACTGTAATTTTTATATTTTGTTCAAATGAATTTCTCTCATCAATGGATATTTGCTAATTAAGAGTTAAACCATACATACTTGTTTTATTATGTTCGTTGTTTCATAGTACGTGATAAGTGATTAAAGAATTTTTTTCAAAGAGAAAAAATATTCTAATTGTTTTAGAGCACGCCAAAGGTAATTACTAGTACACATAAACCGTTCTTTTTCGGTGGAAAGGTACATGAAATATAAGATAAGAATTAAATAGTGAGAGTTGATGAGCTCAGTGCCACATTAAGGCTAAATTATGAGATTATGAACGATCTTTGCTTTTAAACTAACCTTCCACTGACGAGACAGGAAACTGGAGAATTAGGTGTTTTAATCTAACTAATTAATGTTACGCACTGACATATATATATGACTTTCGTTTCTTGAACAAGATATTCCAATGTCATGAGAATCTGAAAATATACGGAGAAAGTGGCTCCAAAAGACGTTGGGAGTGCCTTACACCCTTTAATACTTGGAGATTTTTCTAGAAAACAAAAACTAAATATATTTTTATAATTCATGTTTTCTTTATAAGAAATTTTGAAAACAAAATGTTAAACCTATGCAAATGAAGGATAAAAATGAGATATATATATTATACTACCTCCGTCTCATGTTTTCTGTTTCATTTGAGATTGACACGGAGATTAAGAAATGATGAAAATATGTACATTTTTTTAATTTTGTCCCTAATTTTTCCCCAATTCGCACAGTAGCCATAATCAACTCAAATTCACCACCATCCCCACCGGCCACCATCACACTGTCTCCTCCACGCCATCCTCACTGCATGCCATTCTCGTTACATGCCGTCCGCACCCTCCACCCCGAATCTCAACCTCAATTTCAATGAAGTCAAACCTCGAACTCCGATTCCGCCGTCTACTCACCTCCTTTGCGTGTGATCTCTCGACCTTTCTCCCGCTGTCGATTGCCCTGGCCTCAGAGCCCTGATTTTCTCAAGTAGTGGCCGGCCCACCGCCCAGTGCCTCGACCTCCATGCCCAAATCTTCTCGCCTCATTGCCTGCCGCACCAACCTCGTCACCTGGATCTCCTTCACATCGATCTTCTCACCTCGTCGCTTCACCGCCCTGACCTCTTCACCCTGTCGCTTGCCACTCGACCTCCTCATCCCATCACTCACCACCCCAATTGCCTGTCTCAACCACGCCAAAGGTGGTCGGCAAAAGGATCGGAAAAGTAGAACAAAAACAAAACAGTAACAGTAGTAGATGAGAGGGAAATAATTGCAAACTTGTCTAGTGAAACTTACTAAAAATAGAAATTGTGCAAAGAATTTGATACGGCTCAAAATGGCAAATGAAGCAAAAAACCTAGAACAGATGGAGTACTATATTCTAAAGAAAAATGGGTTTTTACTATTTATCAACAGTAGTTTTCCACCATTACTATTTTTTTTTTCTTCCAACTTTTGGTCAAACCCCTCTTTTGGTCCCTAAATCTTTAACGTCTGCCATAATGCTACCTCACTTTCGCTTGTTGTCACCAGATAGAGGGTAGACTATAGGTGCACAATGGGCCTACCTGGCCTGGCACCAGCCGGCCGGCTTGGGTTGAAAAGGGACCAGGCACGGCTCGGCTATATCTGTGCTGGTCTTAACCTAGGCCTGGGCTAGTTGAGCTTGGGCCAAGTCTAGGCCCACCTTTTTTTTATTTTTTTTAAATTTTTTGACTAAAAAATGTTAGAGTAATAATTTTATTAAGATTGAATTTCTCTTCAGTTATTCGCTTATTTCAGATATAATCAAAATTTTGCTAACGCCTAGTGAAATAGCTCATTTTAAATTGTATTCTATGCACTACAATTAATACCACTTAAACCTTCATGTGGATTCCCAAGGCTTTCATTTTCAAGTTTTTGACACTTGCATATCTATCATGTTTCATTAAGCAAAAAATTTCCTCCAATAAAAAATTTAAAAAATTATATTTAAAAGCTATAAATTTTTTAATTTTAAAATATAATTTTTTTAAAAAAATTAGCAAATAGTATTACAAATAGACTTAAGTCAAATTTAAGTAAGAAAACTAAAATGACACAAAAAATTTAAAACGTAAAAAGTAATAGTTAAATGCAAGTAACCATCAAAATAAACTATACTATAAACAAATTGTGAGATAAATATCACAATTATTGGACCTTAAGGCATTGAAAGGTTAATAGTAAAGTAATGATTCCATAATAGGGACAAACAAGCTACTTGAAACATATTTGTCAACAATTTGAGAACACTAATTTAAACTGATAAGTGTAATAAAGTGTAAATAAAAATATTGTATAAACTAGAATATATTAGTCAAACTATAGGTTAAAAAAACCCAGGCCTGGGCCGAGCTAGGCAGGGCCGGGCCTGTGCCAGGCCTAATGCTGGCTGGGTTCATTTTCCAAATCGGGTCGTGCCGAGCTCACTTCCAACCTCCTCCTCTATTAAGCCCATAATCCCCTCTCTCACCCATGCCTTACCCGGGCCCGGACCGGTCCTAGGCCGGGTTTGACCTGAGTTGGGCCGGACTCAACCCACCCTGGTGAACACCTCTAGGGTAGACCATTTGCTAATTGTGACATGATTGTCACAAAATAAAGATTAGGGAATATTACTATCCATAATAAACATTATAGAAACCCAAGAGTATTTTGTCCCTTTTTTTGACACGTCGCGCATCGTTTTAAATTTGTTTTACTCTCCTGTAGAATGATAAAATCTCTTCTTTAATCCCTAGATATAACATTTCTACCATAATGGTCCTCAACTTTTAGGATTTGCCATAATCCTTTTTTCTCCTTTTGCTAATCATAATTTTTGTATATACTAGAAGTCAAAGTTTTTTTAAAGAGAAGGGAAGAAGGCTATCTTGATCTCTGGCTGTAGGTGTGACAGACTTTCAAATATGTTTTTATTAATCATATTAAATACCAAAAGTTTTTTTTTACATGGTTTGACTCAGAGTTTTAATTATATAAGTTTGATTCAAAGTTTTAATTAGTTGAAATAAATGTACACTTTTCATAATGTATGAGCGCTTTACACAGATTTGATTTAAAGTTTTGATTAGTTAAAATAAGTGGACAATTTATATTATGAATGAGTACACAATTCTTAAAAGATTTTATTTTATCACTAATTCATTAGTAAGCAAAAAATCTGGAAAATCTATGCATGTATATTGTGCAATGTTATCCTAAACTATGAACACAAAAAACTTTCTAAACACCAGAAACTTTCTTTCTCTTAATGGTTTTATTGAAATGATTAAAAGAATTACTTTAATCATTTTTCATTTGTTATCTTTAATATTCTTTTGATGCTATATAAACACATATTTAGTTAACTACTCTATGTGCTTATAATTATTTATACTCAAATTTTACTTAATGTCAAGGTAAGTTTTAAGCTTACTATTTAATGGTAGAGTTTAACAATTGTATATGCATATGAACCTCCTTTATACAGATCCTACATTCGCCATTGACTTAATTTCACTAATTCCCCTAATAATTACATCCCGTAATATAAATCAATCAATGCCCATTTCCGATATTAGCTAGTAAACTCAGCCATATATAATTAATCTTTTCAACCAAGCGCTTTCTCTGAGCAAATAAAAAATTCTTCAACAAGGTGCGCAATCACAAGACAAGCAAAAAGGGCAGATCATACACTTCAGGCAAAAAGTTCGATCCTTAATTTGCTCATAGTAAGTGAAACTTACCACTAAGGCAAGATCTTAATATTTAGAACGTGACCAATTATATATTACAAGTGTAAGGATAAACTTTTCTTATGCTAAGAGGGTTGAAGTATATGTGAGACGACTAGCTAGATGAATAGGTGCAAACAAACTTAATTTTTTTCTGCACCAAGTTTCAAAAACAGTCACGGATGCATCTCTAAATACACAAATTAATTGCGCAACTGATCCTCTTCAACCCTAGCTCCGGTGGTACAAGACCTGCCATACCTCCTTGTGTGCCATGGTTCGAGCCGGCGCATGCTTCATCGAAGTAAGGCTTAATTTGTTGGCATCTGAAAGATATTTCTATATACTTGGAAAATATTTTCCTTTACAAGTAAAAGCAATTCTAATTAGCACGAAAAATGACACGCTTATTTCATTTTCATGTTTACAAGTATATTTTTATCCCTAATTTTTTTACTTAAGTAGGAAAAAAATGTTTAACATTTATCGAGAAAAAATGAATTATTTAAAATTTTCACTAATTGTAAAAAAATTATATAACACTTTAAATTAACCACAATAGGTTATAATTGGACAGCTTAAATTGAAATTTTAAAAATGAATATCAAAGAGTGATTTAAAAAAAAAATACTGATGATAAGAGTAGATTTGTAAACCTGAATGGTGAAAGTTTAATTAGTAACAAACCCTGTAATTCAAAAAAATTGAAATTTTAAAAACGAATATCAAAGAGTGATTTAAAAAAAAATACTGATGATGAGAGTAGATCTGCAAACCTGAATGGTGAAAGTTTAATTAGTGACAAGCCCTGTAATTCACCATATAAACTGGCTTATGTTCACGATTTTTCAATTGGAATTCGGAAATTAAAACAAAAAGTTCACGCACGAGCACGAACGGGAAACTTTTCGATTAAATATTAATTTCATGTAAGTAGGGTCTCATTGTATATTATACTCCGAAGGTACAAGTCCTGTCTTCGAGTTTGTGCACATAATAACTCAAAAATAAAGGAGGAGCACTAGCGAAAGCACAACACAATGGTTTATTGCTCCTTTGGTACAACTACCTCTTTATTTCTGCTTATCAAAAAATAAAACCACCTGTAAAACCATCGATCTCATACTTTAATACAACTAGGGGAAAATGACCTAAAATCTTCTGAGGTTTAGTTGCAGTAACTACACTTATGTCTCTTTTACTTTAAATACATACACGTACCCTCTAAAAAGTTAGTTTTGTTGAATGACCGTGACCGTAGAAAAGATAAAATATCTAACTTTTCCCTTATAGACTTTTTTATTAGAAGTTTTGCACCGAACTTATGCATCTAAAACGTTACCTGTCTTTAACTAGACTTATCCCTTCCTCTCGTGATCAGTAAAGATCCAATTTTGCCCCTTTCTATCACCGTCTTCAATTTTGCCCCCACCATTGTTCTATACAGATCTTTCCCTCTAGTTACCCTCGTCGCACCTAGATCTCAAAATCGTATCTGCAACTCCACCCTCATGACCATTCCTCCTCCACCAACCTTCATCGCCTCCCAACCACCAAGCCCACCCGATCATTCCTCTTCTACCGAACTTTGTAGCCCCCACTCTGCCCTAGCTCCACAGCCATTCCTCCTCCAACGACCTTAGTCACCACCCAGCCTCCAAGCCCTTCCACCCATTCCTCCAGCGACCTCCATAGCTGTCGTTCCAACCTCCATGATCATTTCTAATCCACCTGCCTATCCAACCCGCCAAGATGTTCCAAGATGGTTCTCCACTTCGGGCTCCCTTTTCAGCTTGGATTCAGGCTTCGTGTTGGATTTCTTTGATAGCCAGTTGAACAGTGGATGCCTTGCCCAATTTATCCATCTCAATAATTTTTTGTGACTTCTCTCTTCTCTGAATATTCTTTATGGCTGGTTTTGTTTTGTTGATTTTCTGTTTCTTCTTATTCATGTAGCCCTGTACTGCATGAGAAACTGAGAAGGTATCTAAAGAGATGCCCATTTGCTCATTTGTTAAACATGCTCAATATTTTGATTAATCAACCTTTCTACCAAAGGGGTGTCGATGCTGGCAAAAATGATGATGAAGAAGAAGTAAAGAACGAAAATGGCTGGAAACGGAAGCATAAGATCCTAGGGTTTGAGGGTTCAAATCTTTAGGTGAACTTGCTTCAGGATTCTGGATAATGTTTCATGTAAAATGAAGAGGAATACTGTTCATTCAATGATTGTGTAATCATTTGTAGAACTATTGAGATGATTGAATAAGTTCAAGGTTAAGTCTGTAAGGACATTAGGGACTGTAATTATAAGATGCCTAAAGTGTGTGGTCTATGGGTTAGGGAGGGAGAGATGTGGAGAAGGGAGGAAAAGAGGTGAGACCAAATGTCATGCTAGAGGTCGGAGTTAATGAGGTAGCCGCGGTCGATGAGGGGTTGGATAGCGGCGGAGGTGAGGTCTCCATGAAGGCAAAAGAAAAAGGAAGTAAGGAAGGATGGAGGGAAACGAGATAGCTCGCTGGATGCAGAAGTTGAGGAGGTAAAGTTTCTAGGCTAAGAGTGTAAAATAGAGTTCCTTTTTTTTCTCTCTTTTGTCTTAATAGTCATTAACAAACTTAACTTTTGAAAGGGTTAATTGTACATATTCCAAACACTGTGGACATAAGTATAGATTCAATTAAACCTTGGGGTGATTTTGATAATTTTCCCGACAACTAGTATCAACAATAAAATTACAGAAAAATTAACCAACATTTTGTTGAAGATATAGTTTTGCCACCAAAGATGACTATTTTATTTATATAGTAAGATAATGATTTGAATTATCCATCAATTATTTTTTAGTGAACTTAAATTGTTTAATAGTAGAATATTGAAAGTTAATGGATAATTTAGAATATTAAATAGTACAATGCTTGCAATAGCGGACAATATACATGAGTACTTTTTTGTTTCGAGACAAAATTTAAGAAAGTGGTATTGCTTTTATAATTGAAGGCGTAGCTTCCTATCTTGCAAGAAAGTGGATTGCTTAAAACACACGACACAGAGCAGTATCGCGCCTTAAGCTATTTGTTTGCATTTCAGACATAAATTAGATTGTACTGGGAAAAAAAAGGAGGAAAATTTATTGAAATTCCCTCTGGTTTTAAATTAACTATAAAAAATCCTAATGCCTAACAACTGAAAACGCAATTAAATTTATAATGGACATGATTAAGGAAGGGTACTCAACTTAACGTACAAGTTCACCAAGTCTGGATAATGAAGCATTTTCTCTCTCCATAGCCGATAATGCCCATAGGTTGACGCTTCTCTGTGCATGCTGCAGGTCAGCAGACAAACGATAACACAAATTAAGAACAGCTTGTAAACAACAATTCAAGTTAATGCTAACCCATTTATGAAATTTTTGTAGTTATAGCGGTAATTATTATACCATACACCTATGTCTAATTAGACAAGTTAACTCACTTTGAACTCTTTCTATATATAAGTCACTTTCATCAAAAGAAATTGATAAAAGTATCCCTTACCAAAACTCTCTTTCTCTCCCTTCAAAAATCCTTCTCTCAGTCCTTCCGTTATCGTTGTCACCGCTACTACCACCAGATTTTCCATCATTACTCGCATCTACATAAGTGTCAAAGACAAAGTGTAAAGTGTCTAAAGAAATTGGCAAATGTGTATGAAAAAGTATGTATACATGTCTGAAATAATATATAGACTATTTTTTTTTATAACATGCAAACTATCTGTTCTCTGCTAAAAATGTTATGTAAAAGCGTCTGAAGTAATGAGTAAATGTGTTTGAAAATAATATGTAAAAATTTCTAATGCAATATTTGAAAGTATCTAAAGTAATTTACAAAAAAAATGTTATTATCAAAAAATAAGAAGTGTTCAAAACAATAAGAAAGTGTCTGATTGGATATTGAAAAGTGTCTAAAAAAATATTCAAAAGTATCTAAGCTATTATGTAAACAAGTTTTCTCTTTAAAAAAACTATCTGAAATAAAAAAAAATGTTTGAATAAATGTGTAAAAATGTCTTAAAAAAAATTAAAAAATGTCTGAAGCTATATTATACAAATAATTTGTTTCCATCATAAATAAATGTCTGTGAAAATAATAAAAAAATATCTAAACAAATATTTGAAAATGTCCAAAGTAAAATATAAAAATGTCTATTTCATTGTTTTAGCGTAAATCCGTTGTTTTGGGTTTAAGTGTTATTTCTCTTTGGGCTTGTTGGAGCCAATTCTCCCATGTCACTGTCAAGTTTGCCGCCGAAGAAGGAGAGGAAGCGGAGTCACTTGGAAATGATGCAAGGATAATTAGAATGAGCGAAGATAAGACAAAGATCTTCCATCGCCAATTGTCCCTTTGCCAACGATCTTCGCTCTAATGTGATTTGATTTTCGATCTGGATGATGGCAGATCGACCATTACAGTAAATAATGGAGGTTGGAGGTGCGCAATTTAAAGATTGAAGGTGCACAACAAATATCGGATTCTGGAGCGGCGATCAATGGCGGTGGCAATATGAGAGAGAGAGAGAGAAACAGTTTGAGTGGTTGCGACAAGAGAGAGAGAGAGAGAGAAAGAGAGAGAGGGGGAAAACAGTTTGAAAGAGGAAAATTAAGATAAATGGTAAAATTGTAAAATCAGTACTATATCTAGTTATACATATGTCTACAATATTCATACATTTACAGCGGAGGAGCAGCAGAAGTGGGCATCATATATCTGCATCTCCCAACCCAAACTACTAATATTCCTCAAGGAAATAAAAACATAACAAGAAACGCCCAGCAAAGCGAACCAGAAAGAACACAAACCCCTCCCTCCCTCAATCATATCCCGAACCCCACACCTTTTTTCCCTCAGCCCCTGCCCCAAACTTCAGAGTTCAAACCATTATAAATTGCCACTAAAAAATACACCATCCCATCCAAAGACAAGTTCAAAACCTCAACAATTGAAAATGTCGGCCATACAACAAATACTGCTAGTCTCGGCGCTTATCCTACAATTTCTGACAACCATCGCGATCACCTCTTACCCGGACTTCCAACTCCTTCACGTCAAACAAACCATCGCACAAACAAACGCTGCGCCGCCAAAAACACAAGCAGACCAGCTTAACGAGAAACATAACCGCAGTGATCAAAATGATGCGAGTTGGAAGCTGAGACTAGTTCACAGGGACAGGCTATCTATGGACACCTCCCACAACCACACCCGCCTTTTCCTCGCTAGAATGCAGAGAGACGTTAAAAGGATGGCCACTCTCACCCGCCGCCTCTCCGCAGGGGTCGTCCTCACTTACCAACTCCAAGATTTCGGCTCCGATGTGGTGTCGGGTATGGACCAAGGAAGTGGAGAGTACTTCGTTCGAATCGGAGTTGGCAGCCCGGCCAGAAGCCAGTACATGGTTATTGATTCCGGCAGCGACATAGTGTGGGTCCAGTGTCAGCCGTGTGACCAATGTTACAAGCAATCGGACCCCCTGTTCGATCCGGCGGCCTCCTCGACTTACGCTGGAGTTTTATGCAGCTCCTCCATCTGTGATCGGATAGAGAACTCCGGCTGCCACCAAGGTCGCTGCGGTTACGAGGTTGAGTACGGTGACGGGTCTTTCACGAAGGGGACGCTGGCGTTCGAAACGCTCACTTTTGGACAAACCGTGGTCCAGAATGTGGCGATCGGGTGCGGGCATATGAACCGGGGCATGTTCGCCGGAGCAGCCGGCTTGCTGGGTCTGGGCGGCGGATCCATGTCTTTCGTTGGTCAATTGGGCGGTCAAACTGGGGGTGCGTTTAGTTACTGCTTGGTAAGTCGGGGCACCGATGCATCCGGATCAGTGGTATTCGGGCGCGGAGCAATGCCCGTGGGAGCAGCCTGGGTCCCACTGGTCCGTAATCCACGAGCCCCAAGTTTCTACTACGTCGGGCTCTCGGGTCTCGGAGTAGGAAGCATCCGGGTAGCCATATCCGAAGACGTTTTCCGGTTGACAGAATTGGGCGATGGAGGCGTGGTCATGGACACCGGGACGGCGGTGACTAGGATCCCGCCGTCAGCCTACGCTGCTTTCCGTGACGAATTCGTGGCGCAAACGTTGAACCTTCCTCGAGCGTCGGGCGTGTCCATATTCGATACCTGTTACAACTTAGCGGCGTTCCTGTCGGTTCGGGTCCCAACCGTATCGTTTTACTTCTCGGGTGGGCCAATCATGACCCTTCCAGCAAAGAACTTTCTAATCCCGGTGGACAACGTGGGAACTTTCTGTTTTGCATTTGCTCCATCCACTTCAGGACTTTCGATAATTGGGAACATTCAGCAGGAGGGTATCCAGATTTCCTTTGATGGAGCTAATGGTTTTCTGGGGTTCGGCCCCAATATTTGCTAAGCCCAAAACCAAGTAGATACCATATAAACAAGCCACCCGTAACTAAATTTTGCTAGGCTTTCGCTAAACTTAAGTAGTATATTAATGCGGTAATAATTGTCGAGTCTATAATTAATTAATTAGTTATGTTTGTATGAAAATAATAATATAATGACTTCATGTATGAATATCTATCAGCAATTATTAAGAATCTGTATCCTTATGTCGCTTTTTTCTATAGAAGCTGTCTTCAGTTCAATAGAGAAGTATTATTCATAAGGAAGATATAAAGAGTTTACTCCCGAAAATGGATCCAGGCAGCTCAATCATGATTCATTAGGACAGACCTAGTTGAAACTTCCAAATATCGAATGTCATAGGCCAAAAAAAAGAAGAGTTTGCAGTAAAGACATGCACCCATTGTCACTGTGACAAAGTAGCAGGTATAAGCACGGTTTGTGTTCGAGGAAAGGAAGCAAAAAAGGGGCAAAAGAGGCAGGGTATGTGAGAGTCAAAATATGGAAGGACTGAAGGAGGAGAGATATATTCTGTCAAAATAATCATGGAAAAGTTCATTTACTTGGTTATTAGAGCATCTTTGGGAGACACATGATAGGATTGAAGTCACACCAAGACAACCCTTTTCCACCAGTTGCATGAGTAAAGTGGGTGCATACACCAGATATGAGTAGGCTCCCATTTGATTTCTCTCTCCAAGACAAGAGCCCCTCTTCTTTTTCTTTCTGCTTTTGTTTCTGGGTTTTAATGAAATAGACAAAACATGGATAGTGATGATTCCTGAGGCCCTGTTTTATTCCATTAGAAAGATTCCTAATTTGAATTTGCCAGAGACAATCCTTCCGTGTAGAAATCATGGAGCAAGGGAGCCACCACCATAGCGGGCATGTGGAGTGAACCCAGCAGTTCATGATTTCTGGGTCTATGTTATGTTGTGTTGTTGTAGTAACTTTTGAGTTGGAGTGCCTTCAGGCAATGACTTTTTTCCCCCAAGCCCTTTTGCTTTTACTTTTCCTGCAGGCTAATAATAAGAGTTGTCATTTTACCTCTGCATGTTTTCAAGGACAAGAGGTCAAGGAACAAACACAAACTAATCCCGTTTCTTGACTTGGCTGTGTATCACTCGGGGAAACGAAAAAAGATACGTCTAGAGCTAAGCTCGAGTTACTTATTTATACTATAATGCTTGCCTAAAGTTTTGTCAGGGACGAACTCAGAACTTTTGAGGAGGCCCCCAAAAAGGTGAGTATTTCCCTAGTGCAAATTCATAAAAGACGAGGAATCAATCAACTAAAGCAGTGCAGGCTTTGGCAAAAATAAGGATCATTCTGGATATACATGCGGTTTTATTAGGCGTCCTTTTCCCTATTTCTGTTCTATCTTCAAGGGGTCAACTCTTCTATTGTTCTATAAATGAGGTCCTTTTACTTTTGCCAATCATTTGTCATGTCATCAAGACACATCAGAGGGTGACGGTGAGAGTAATTAAAGATGAGAATTTGGTAGGCGAAATCCCTAAACTAATGATATTCATCCATAATTGGCTCGTAAATGCATAAAAATATTCATAATAGTGCAAATATGGGCTACAAAGTACACTCATCTAGTGGATATGGGCAAGTGCTAGTTAAGGGGAACCCGTTACAAATAAATCCAACTTGTTTGTTTATTAAATTCAGCAAGTATGAAAACCCTATTATACCCTTGAAACTGATAAATGAAACTCCCTAACCTCCACAAATTGGTAAAAGAGACAAATTTGCCACAAAACTATGAGAGTAGAGTAATTTTTTCACTAAGTTTTTTTAATAAACAAATTTGTCATTAACGTTTTCATTCTAAGCAGTTTTGCCACTAGCTATTAAATGGTAAAAATATTTCATTTATTTAAAAAATATTTCATGACATAACTCTTAAACTAGTCTATAAAAGTTTTCTTTTTAACCCCTATCTACTCAAACATTTCACAATACCTAAATGAATCAAAACCCTATATTTGATCACACATCCCCATTATGGAGTCTTCTTATTTTTACCTTTCTCATTGTCATTGGCGGATGGCCAATGCACGCAGACCAACAGTTCAATGCGTTCAATGGGATGATTGAAGCTGGGGATTAGGTATGGAGGTGCGTCACTGATTATCGGATGGAGCAATAGACAAGAAAGGAGATGGGATCAGGATAGCGGCAGAGATAGGAAGCCAGAGCGATCAAGCGGTTGATGGAGAAAGGGTGGAGATGAGCCAGAGGGGACGGAAGGCGTTGAGGGAGTGTGGATCTTCTTACTCCAACTTGAACGTGTCATGGCCAGTATGCCTTGACGACTCAAAACCTGGAACTCAAAGGGAGTGACCAAACCATGAAAGGGAGTAAGCGATGATAAACAATAAAAAGGAGAAGAAGAAAGTGAAGAGTATTAGCGTCGATGGAGTGTGTTGTGGCAGAGAGAGAAGGAAAATGATCAGAGGGGGCAAGGACGAGTTTTGGGAAGAAGCAAGGGATGGTAAGAGAAATGGTGGCTGTCTAATAATTGGGTTGACGAAGCATGAGAGGGTTTGGGCGAATTGATGACGACAATAGCTTTTTTGTTATATGTAAAAGACTTGGGTGCTTAAGCTCAAAAGAAAGAAGACTAGGGCTAGTAAGGCATCTAATGGAGTAATGGACCTAACAGGCGACAGAGTTAAATGTATGTTTTTGAAACATGGGAGGGACACCTCTAAATGGTACCAAACCACAGGGGATAAAATGTGTTATAATATATAGTTTAAACACCAATGGTGCAGTTTATCTTTGTTTTTTAGACCTTGAAACTAAACAACGTTTCAGATAAAACCCAAACAAACACTTGGAAAAGCAGCAGCAGCCCAACCCAAAAAAACATCATATTTGCAAATTTTTAGACCTTGTAATATACCTGCTTATGATTGAAACCCAATTTAATGAACCAAATGATCCGAAATGGGGAAGTTGTCTGGTTTCATGGATGGACTGTTTTTAAGTTGTTGCTCTTAGATCAAAGCGAAGCAGCCCCCTAAAGTGACAGATCCTAACAATTACAATTAGCTCCCGTACCATGTAATGCATGGTAGCAGTGGTAGTTGTTGGGAATCCGAACGAGTTTCACGCTATTAAATTAGCGTACACCAGGATCGGATTGTAGAAATAATCACACGGGTACCTTGTTTTCAACAATTCCACAAATGCAGAATTCTCCAAGCTTAACACGCTCGAATTCCTTCTCTTCCGGTTGCACTATATGAGTGTTTGTGCTATTATTGTTTCTGGACTAATTATCTCTCTAGTTCAATAATACACAACCACTCCTTTTATAGGCAAAAGGTACAGTAGCTTCTCTCAGAAGCTAAAGTACAACTTCTCTTAGAAGTTAAGTACAATAGCTTCTCTCAGAAGCTGAAGTACAACTTCTTTTAGAAGTTTGACCGGGTAGAGTTTAGAATGTGGCGTGGGACCCTTGGGATCTCTTAATCCTGTCAAATTAGTCCCAACTAATTTATTGTTTACAAGTCAGTACAACATTTTGTACGACCTTGTAAAATCTCCCAGGATTTCAGAGATAATTCACAAGTACCCATTTTATTCTATTCTGTTCACCGTCCAATATTGTTGCACATAATCCGGACTAGACCATCCACATTCAAAACGTGGTACTGTCAATACGGAATTAAATATGTGCACGTCTCTTCAAGTTTATTCGGACTTTAAACAATTTAGAAAAACATTTATAAAATCTATATATACCATATATATAATTTTATATATAGAAAATAATATTTCCAAAACAATATTTTTCTAAATCGACCACGTGGATTTCTTAATCCGAAAAACCAAGAGACTTACTCCACAATATTCACTCTTATTTCAAGAGCGGTGAATTCTTTGTTGAATAATCATGAACTTAACATGTTACATTTATGTGATCCAACATGTCCAAGTATATCCTATATTAGGCATCATTGGTTGACATATCAAAATCACATAAAGTATACATTTAAATTCATATTATTCTCAAGTCTACGGAATAAATAACATTTACTCTTTCTCAACAATTGAAGGTCTAAGAGTAATTGATTTGGTCCTGTTCAAATATTTATCTCCATAAATATCCACATACACATTAGGAACAATATTCCAGTGATTGAGACAAATCACTCTATCTCATATAGTAATGTCATATGTGCAATCTTTTATGAGTAATCAACCCATGTATATACTCATAGATTGTGAACACCTTTTAAAGAACTACAAATATGAATTAAGTCTCATGTGGCATGATCTCCATCATCCATCAATTCATATATAATATAGTTCTTATGGGTTTATCACAGTAGGAGATAAGTTGGCTTTGATGAGCACAACAAATCTTTCAATCTCCCACTTGCGATTCAAAGCCAATCAGCAACTATTCTAAGACCCATTTCCTTTACATGTTTCTCAAAAACCTTTTGAGACAACGGTTTAGTCAGTGGGTCTGCCACGTTCTCCGCTGAAGCAATCTTTATGATGCTTACATCTCCTCTTTTGACAATTTCTCTTATCAAGTGAAATTTCCTCTGTACATGCTTCATGCGTTGATGAGCACGGGGCTCTTTGACTTGAGCAACAGCCCCAGTGTTATCACAGTACAGAGTAATTGGAGATTCTATGTTTGGAACAACTCCAAGTTCCTGAATGAACTTCTTGATCCAAACAGCCTCTTTTGCTGCTTCAGAAGCGGCAATGTATTCGGCTTCAGTTGTAGAGTCAGCTACAGTACTTTGCTTAAAGCTCCTCCAACTGAAAGCCCCACCATTTAGTCCATAAACGAATCCAGAATTCGATTTACCATCATCTGGATCAGATTGGAAGTCAGAATCAACATATCCTTTTACTTCCAATGAACCACCACCATAGACTAAGCAATAATGCTTTGTCCTGTTAAGATATTTCAAAATATGCTTAACAGCGGTCCAATGACCTTCCCCAGGGTTGGATTGGTACCTACTTACAACACTCACTGCTTGTGCTATATCGGGCCTAGTACACAACATTGCATACATGATACTGCCAACAGCAGAAGCATAAGGGCAGCGTTTCATTTTATCCAATTCCTCATCAGTCTTAGGAGACATCTTTTCGGAAAGGATGATTCCATGACGAGAAGGCACGAAGCCTTTCTTGGAATCTTGCATGTTGTACTTAGCCACGATCTTATCAATGTAAGTAGATTGAGATAACCCCAACAATCTTCGGCTTCTATCTCTATAGAGCTTAAGACCAAGGACATATGATGCCTCACCCAAATCCTTCATAGAAAAATGAGTGGACAACCATAGCTTCACTGCTGATAACATTTCTACATCATTCCCAATGAGTAGAATATCATCAACATATAGGACAAGGAATGTGATAGCACTCCCTTGTGTCTTCTTATAGACACAAGCTTCATCCGGATTTTGTGAGAAGCCAAATTGTTTAACTGTCTCATCAAAACGGATGTTCCAACTTCTGAAAGCCTGTTTAAGTCCATAAATGGACCTATTCAGCTTACATACTGACTGTTCCTCCCCACTAGATACAAATCCTGCAGGTTGGTTCATATAGATATCTTCATCAAGATACCCATTCAAGAAGGCAGTTTTTACATCCATCTGCCATATCTCGTAGTCATAGTATGCAGCTACGGCTAACAGAATTCTGATGGATTTAAGCATGACCACTGGCGAAAAGGTTTCCTCATAATCAATTCCTTCCTTTTGATTATACCCCTTTGCCACTAATCTTGCTTTAAAGGTTTCCACTTTTCCATCAGGTCCTCGTTTTCTCTTATAAATCCATTTACAACCAATAGTCTCAATATTGATTGGTGGATCTACAAGAGTCCAGACCTGATTCTTATGCATAGAATCCATTTCTGAATTCATAGCATCAATCCATCTATCCCTGTCAATATCCTTCATTGCCTCATCATATGTTCTAGGATCTTGTTCGCAATTTTCTGAAATCATCATGAATGATTCATTCAGAAGTGTCAACTTTTGAGGCGGACGAATGATCCTTGAACTTCTTCGAATAGGCTCTAAAGGAATATTAACTCGAGTACTATCATTAGAAGCAATACTATCAGATGTTTCAGTTAACTCTTGTAAGATAATCCCATTATCTTTCCTAGAGTCAACCACAAAATCTTCTTCCAAGAAGACCGCATCTCTACTAATGAACACCTTTTGTTCATTTGGATTATAGAAATAATAACCCATAGTATCTTTTGGGTATCCTACAAATAGGCATCTTTCTGTTCTAGATTCCAACTTTGTAAATTTTTGCTTCCTAACATGTGCAGGACAGCCCCAAATTTTCAAGTGTCTCACACTCGGTCTTTTGTTAGTCCATAACTCGTATGGAGTTTTTGGGACCGATTTAGTTGGAACTCTATTCAACAGATAAACAGCGGTCTCTAACGCATAACCCCAAAAAGACACTGGCAGATCGGCCATGTTTATCATTGAGCGCACCATATCCAATAAGGTACGATTTCTTCTCTCAGAAACACCATTGAGTTGTGGTGTTCCCGGTGGTGTCAATTGTGAGAGAATTCCATTATCTTTAAGATAACCTCTGAACTCATCGGAGAGGTACTCGCCTCCTCTATCGGAGCGAAGGCACTTGATACTTCTACCTTTTTGTTTCTCAACTTCATTTCGAAATTCTTTGAACTTTTCAAAGGCTTCCGATTTATGATGTAACAGGTAGATGTACCCGTATCTAGAATAGTCATCAGTGAAAGTGATGAAATAATAGATACCACCTCTTCCCATGTGGTTCATAGGTCCACATACATCAGTATGTATGAGATCTAATACATTTGAGCTTCTTTCACCTTTTCCAGAAAAAGGTAATCTAGTCATCTTTCCCTGAACGCAAGATTCACAGGTTGGATAAGTTTCTAATGTTAAGAAACTCAAAGGACCATCCTTAACCAACCTTTGAATTCTTTTGGCGTTAATATGACCAAGTCTCAAATGCCAAAGATAAGTGGGAACTATCTCTTCCCTTATTCGCTTTGTTGAACCATTTCCATCACATGGTTCAGATTCAACATTCATGCTGCTTTCATGAAGGGTATGCAAGAAATAAAGACCATCATTTTTGAAACCACTTGCCACAAATTTGTTACGAAATTTAATCGTAACTTTACTACGAAATAGGAATGAATATCCCATATCATCCAATTTCGAAACAGAAATCAAATTTCTCCTAACTTGCGGCACATAAAGACAATCTTTCAAATAAAGAGTGGTTCCATCTAAAAGAACTAATTTAAAAGTTCCTAAAGATATGGCTGCAACTCTTGCATCTGATCCCATCAACAATGAGATCTCTCCTTCACTCAGCCTTCTTGTTTCCTGGAACCCCTGCCATGTGTTACACACATGAGTGGTTGCCCCGGAATCAAGACACCAGGAATTCGTAATTCCATGCATTAAGTTTGTCTCAATGATAAAGACAGAAGACTTACCATCTGATGGTTTCTTGTTCACTGTAGCAATATAATGTTTACAATTACGCTTCCAATGACCTTTCTTTCCACAGAAATGACATTCATCTCGGGACTTGTCCTTCCCCTTCTTTTTAGACTCATTCCTAACTTGAAGAGGGTTCTTGCCCTTGTTCTTTTTGTTATTCTTGCGCCTGGTCATGGAGGACTGTCCTTCCATGACCATGATGGGCTTATCCTTCTTGAGCAACTCTTCCGCTCTTTGCAACATATTGCGCAGTTCAGGAAGTGTCACTACCTTGTCATTCATATGAAAGTTCAAAACAAAGTTATTGAATGACTTAGGCAACGAGCACAAGATAATGTCTATCTTGGTCGTATGGTCCATTTCAGCGCCAAGGGAATCCAACACATTGATATACCCAATCATGGTCATCACATGATCATGAATAGGTGTTCCCTCAACCATTTTGGTGGACATAAGCCCTTGCATGGCATTCATCCTAGCAGAACGATTCTGCATCTCAAACATCTCTTTTAGGCTATTCATAATTTCCTTAGCAGTTGGCATCTTTTCATACTGCTGCTGAAGCCTATTCTCGAGAGATGCCAAGATATAGCACTTAGCCAAGGAATCATGCTCATGCCAAACATCATATGCTTTCTTTTCCTCTTTATGATCATTATCAAGAGGGGGAAGTTCAGGTGGCAACTCGTTCAAAACGTGTGCCAACTTCCCTGCAGTGAGCGCAATGTCAAGGTTTCTCTTCCAATCACAATAGTTTGCCCCATTAAGGCGGTTCTCTTCCAGATTCTTAGCAAACTGAGGACTAATGTTGTTCATGGTTCTATAAAAGAGCACACAAACAAAATACATAAGGCATAGCGGAGAAAATCAATATTTTCTTTAAATGTATCATATACAAGAAAGTACTAATTGCATTCAAAGTCACCCTCATGACCATAACATATCACATATGAGCAATTAGAAAAACAAGAACTTCATTTAATTGTAAGACTACTCCTTTTGGCATTAATCTAACAATAATGAAGCAAATATCATGCTATATTTATCTTATAACATTTATAAGATTCTTATTTTTTAATTTTGGCTTCTAAAGACAATATACCCGCCATCCATTTTAGATCGGCATATCTCTTTAGTCAAGTGTACACCCATTGTCTAGATGTATTATATTGCTGTGAGAAACTAAATCATTTTAATTAAGCCCCCACTTGGCTATAACACATCCATTATCACCATAAAGTAAATCAATAAGCACAAATTATCATCAACCTAGTCATCTCCTTTTGGTATCAAACTAAGTCAACAATATCCATACTTATTATTTACGACAATGGAAAGCCTTTAGAAAATTAATCTTCTAAAGATATAATTTTCTATCTCTCACACTTGATATTTAAATACTGAGGGAATTTATTTTTGTATTTTGAACAATTCAAAACACATAAATTAATTTTCTCAATTATCACCATAATTGTAAAATATATTGCAACACTTGCACAAGCATGCATAATAATTCTCAACAATAAATTCAAGCAATTATCATGCATTCATCCATATTTGCAAAATTTCAATAAATGAAATAATCATGCAAATAAGCTCCCACTGAATAAAACATCCATTTATTCAGAAATAAATCATTCCAGAAAAATAAATATTCAAAATATTTAATTTCTGAAATTAATAAATAAATTTGGGAACTTAAAACAAATAAGTAAACAAATGCTTATGGGCCAATAAAACGTTTTTAAAGTAATGGCCCAATTGGGCCTTTTTCAAAAATAGGCCCGAAAACCTTTTTTTTTTTTTTTAATGGACTGCTGGACTTATTCCAGCTAATGGGCCTGCTTATGCAAAGCCCACCAGCCCCCTCTCCTCTTCTCCTTCGTCGCAGCACACCAGCAGCAGCAGGAGCTCCCTTCCCCCGCCGCCGGCAGCAGCTGTCACACCTCCGGCCAGCCTCCAATCGCCGTCGACTGGGGCGGCGCTGCCTCCCAGGAGACCGGCGGCCCTGCCGGCATCTTCCCACGGCCCGGCAGCCGTCGTTTCAGCACAGTGAAGTCGCGACAGTCGCGATTGTTTTCTAAAAAATTCCGGCAACGCAATCGCCGTCAAACGGCAACAAAATTATATGGGTTTTGTTCCTTGAAGGCCGATGATCACAATGGAACAATTCCTTTTGATCAATTTCGCACACACAACACTTAATTTCAAAAATTAATGTTAGGGTTCTTGAACTTTTCATAAACCCAGATTCGAAACAAATCAAAATTCAATCCGATTGAAGCGAAATCAGGCCTCCAAACCATAGGGCTATTGACCTTCGGCCTTGATACTTCAAAACCGAGTCATCCGCCAGCGACTTTCACGGACGGTGGTGGCCGGGGAGCATCGGGATCAAATCGGGCAATTTTTGGTTAATCTCAAAAAACAACCAGATCTTCTTTTCTCAATAACAGAATTGTTTTCGGAGTATTCTTGTTCTCAACAAAAATCCAGCAGCAACGAAAACAACAAGATCATTCAAAAAACAAGCAAGGATTCAGATCCGTGTGGGTTTTGTGTGTTTGTGTTCATCACATGAACAGTACACGAAAATCAAGAAATTAAATTCGTGAAAAACACACAAAATATTATTCCACAATCATAAACATGCTCTGATACCACTGTTGGGAATCCGAACGAGTTTCACGCTATTAAATTAGCGTACACCAGGATCGGATTGTAGAAATAATCACACGGGTACCTTGTTTTCAACAATTCCACAAATGCAGAATTCTCCAAGCTTAACACGCTCGAATTCCTTCTCTTCCGGTTGCACTATATGAGTGTTTGTGCTATTATTGTTTCTGGACTAATTATCTCTCTAGTTCAATAATACACAACCACTCCTTTTATAGGCAAAAGGTACAGTAGCTTCTCTCAGAAGCTAAAGTACAACTTCTCTTAGAAGTTAAGTACAATAGCTTCTCTCAGAAGCTGAAGTACAACTTCTTTTAGAAGTTTGACCGGGTAGAGTTTAGAATGTGGCGTGGGACCCTTGGGATCTCTTAATCCTGTCAAATTAGTCCCAACTAATTTATTGTTTACAAGTCAGTACAACATTTTGTACGACCTTGTAAAATCTCCCAGGATTTCAGAGATAATTCACAAGTACCCATTTTATTCTATTCTGTTCACCGTCCAATATTGTTGCACATAATCCGGACTAGACCATCCACATTCAAAACGTGGTACTGTCAATACGGAATTAAATATGTGCACGTCTCTTCAAGTTTATTCGGACTTTAAACAATTTAGAAAAACATTTATAAAATCTATATATACCATATATATAATTTTATATATAGAAAATAATATTTCCAAAACAATATTTTTCTAAATCGACCACGTGGATTTCTTAATCCGAAAAACCAAGAGACTTACTCCACAATATTCACTCTTATTTCAAGAGCGGTGAATTCTTTGTTGAATAATCATGAACTTAACATGTTACATTTATGTGATCCAACATGTCCAAGTATATCCTATATTAGGCATCATTGGTTGACATATCAAAATCACATAAAGTATACATTTAAATTCATATTATTCTCAAGTCTACGGAATAAATAACATTTACTCTTTCTCAACAATTGAAGGTCTAAGAGTAATTGATTTGGTCCTGTTCAAATATTTATCTCCATAAATATCCACATACACATTAGGAACAATATTCCAGTGATTGAGACAAATCACTCTATCTCATATAGTAATGTCATATGTGCAATCTTTTATGAGTAATCAACCCATGTATATACTCATAGATTGTGAACACCTTTTAAAGAACTACAAATATGAATTAAGTCTCATGTGGCATGATCTCCATCATCCATCAATTCATATATAATATAGTTCTTATGGGTTTATCACAGTAGGAGATAAGTTGGCTTTGATGAGCACAACAAATCTTTCAGTAGTATATCCACAAACGTTGGCAAGGCCATTGTTATTTGCTATTGCTTGTTGGTATTGGTATTCGCAATCATCACTACAATCTGCAGCACAGACGAGTTATTCGCTTTCGCATTAATTTCACACCACCAGCACCAACAACAGCAACTGCTAGGACAACTACTTGACCTCCTCCTCAACGAATGTAATCACCTTCTGTCCGACCACATTGAATCAAACCAATAATAAGACTATGATCCATCTATATAATATATAGGCTAGAGCTAGCTAGCTATCTAGCTAACTATATAATATATAAGTTTAACCACAGCCAAACTCTTTTTGATGCAAGTCCATCATATATGAAGCACACTGCGTGATGACATATTTACATAATGGTTGCATTTCACATATGTATAATTGAATATTTTGCTCGTCGTTAATTTCAAATTTAAAATGAGTTACAATAAATTTAATTTCATGTTAAGTGCAAGCAAAGTAAACATGTTGATTTCAATTTAACATAAAAAAACATGCAATGGAGCCCGAAACATGCAGTGGGAGTGTGTGGTGAGCTATGTTGGACGTCAACGTGCGGTCATTTGTTTTGTTGTTTGCTTCTACAAGTTTTTTTTTTTTTTTTTCCGGAGGCCAGGTGTTTGTTGCCTAAGTCCAATGATTTGTCTTAGTCAAGGTATATGCTTGTGATGGTTTCTCTAAAAACTTAAGCTGAGAGGTATATTTAGTCCTAAAACTTATCCTTCCTTTTTTATCTTAGGCGTAAAAATTTTAATTTTTTAAATAGGTGCTAATTTTTTGCTAAGATGTAAATAGTTATCAGCAAAAATACAATTATTGGGCATGAACAAGATTAAAAAAGACAGAAAAATAACTGATAGCTTAAATGGTTCATTACTTATTAAAAAATTATTACACAATATGAATTTATTAGAAGATAGTTAAGAGATAATCTAAACTATAAAATTTAAAAAGAGTTGGTTTCTAAAAAAGTGACCAATTAATTTTGAAACTAATTATTTACATAATTACAAAGTTTTAGGATTCAGTCGAAAAATTTGGTAGTTTTATACTAACTATTCAAAAAAAATAAAAAATTTTCGGACATATTTAAAATGTTAAAAAGAATAGGATTCAATGATCTTTCCAAAAATTGGCAAAGGGACATAAGATCTTTGGCTAAGACGAGAGATCAAATCCCTCATCTCCATTTTTACCCAATATTTCCACAATGCACAAATACTGAATTCAGTTGCCTTCAGATGATGAACAAATTGTTATACCCTGTCTTATATTATAATTGTAATTTTTTAAATCATACACCCCATGCAACTGATATGTGTGAAAAAAGGTTAACAAGTGCAAAAGATGAAGCAATGAGGTAAAAACGCAAAATGAAAGAGGGTGGCCGGCAGGTAAAAGTGTGGCTAGCTCTGGCTCTGTAATTGGAGAATTATTATTGTCGTGGTCCGCCTCTGCGTCCAAATGTCATAGCATCTACGACGATCTCAATGTATGTATTTGTGGGATATTTATCAATTTTAAATTAGAAAACTTATAATTATCTCTTAGGTTTTCTGTAACCTATAGTTTATTTTTTTTATTTTTAAAAATTTATATTTTACCATCTGTTTCTTTTAAACTATTCAATAACAACTTCTGAAACTGTAATTTAAACTATATAGTAGTCATCTTTCAGTAATTTTAATCTCTCTACTATTTTTTTTTTATAGTTAACAGATATTTTAAATTATCAATTTTTCATTTTTGTAAATGCTTTTGCCTTTCTATAAATACGTATCAATATTTTTTAAAGATCGATTAGTTATAAGAAAACGTAAAAAATCTTGAAATTACTGACACATGGTTATCAGACAGCTTAAATTAAGGTTTCAAAAGTTATTATCAGATACTGTAAAAAAATAGAAGGTAAAGTGTAGATTTTTTAAAATAGATGGGACAAAATGTAGGTTATATCAAATCACAGGGGGATTTTGTAATTTTCCTTTTCAAATTTCGCACCTTAACCATAATTGCATTTAGTCCATGGCTTAACGGTTCATCAATTAATCAAGGAACACAACCAGACTTTTCTTCTTATCCCATG
The DNA here is from genome assembly GCA_039654915.1 of Aquilaria yunnanensis. Taxonomy (NCBI): domain Eukaryota; kingdom Viridiplantae; phylum Streptophyta; class Magnoliopsida; order Malvales; family Thymelaeaceae; genus Aquilaria; species Aquilaria yunnanensis. The sequence goes on along the minus strand of CM077598.1, from coordinate 25,136,706 downwards.
CATCAAAAGATTTCTTGCCCAACAAAGGGAGCCATCCGCGGCTTTGTAAGAGAAAAAGAATTCTTTAATTTAATGAATTCACAGACCCATAGTACCACATTACCGTCTGAAAATGCAGTACGACGCCTAATTACAGTGTACAAAATTACTATGATTTTCACATTTTTCAACTTCTTTAACGTCTCCTTCCTCCTAAATTCATTGCTACGTTTTTACCTTGAAAATATTACTCTATAACATTTTGGTAAAAAATATTAGAGTAACTCAAATTACTTGAAACAGCACTTGTGTGATAAATGTAGGAAAGATATAGCATTTTGTTTTTGGTGTACCCTGACCCGATAAATGAAAATATCTCTCAATATACGGTCAGAATTCGAGGATTCGAATAGAGGTGTTTAGTGGGGCTAGGCCGTGGCCCAACTCAGGGTCAAATGCAACCCAGCCCGAGGGAGGCATAGGAGGATGTGAGGCGGTTATGGGACTGGGAGAAAAGGGTGCCTTGTGTGGACCCGCCTTGGCCCGGCCTATAATGAAGCTTGGACCAGGCCTAAATGGGCTAGCTTGAACATTAGTTTTTAGATTCTGTCAAAAAGCAAGTAAATTATATTCTAAGGCCCACAAATTGGTCAAATTTACTTTTTGACATTAAATTACTATTTCTTCTATTAATAATACAATGAAAAAAGTTAAAATTGAAATATTTCTAAAAGTTAGAACTACAAATATTGATTATATATTTTAGATTTTACCACATGATTAAAGTTTGTAAATATTGTTTAGTTTTTTTATTAATAAACATTACTCCGATAATAATATTTTTCTCTAAAATCATAATTTAACAAATATTTTTAAAAAGCTAAAAAAAAATATTAAAGCCAATCTAGGACCAAGCCTGCAGAGACTTAGCCCAAGCCTGACATGGATTTTGCATTCCATGCCTAAGGCCGGACTGATCCTGGGCCGGGTAGACATACTGTGCAGTGTGCACCATTAGGTTCGAATGTAACAGAACAAAAATAAACATAACAAAAAAAATATTGCTTCTGTAACGTAGGATCTATTGCTTCTGTAACACCCTTCCACTCGCAACACATTGTGTTGGTGAGACAATATTGCTTTTCAATGGCAATAATTATGAGTGTATGGAAATAAAGTACTCCATTTATGATGCAGAAAGATAAAAGGAAAAAGGCCTAACTATAAATATGGCCCTCCAACTTATTCAACTCACGCAAGTTGGTCCATGACTCATGACTCAATAAACTTAAGCCCCTGAACTTTGCAAAACATTATGAGTTGCCCCATAAGCTCATATGCCTTGATTGAAATATTACATAAATTTCCCATCATATCTTTTGATTTGTCAAAAAAATAAAAATCTTTTTAATTCATAAATATCGAATATGCTATCTTCATCATGCTAAATAGTTCTGCAACTATAAATTTAGCTTTTTTGTTAACCGATATAATGAACTATATCCTTGAAACACTAATCTAATTTCATTAGGCATTTCTGCAGCCATAAGCATATAAGAAGAGAAATAGTTGTTGTCAATTATCTAGTGAACATCCTACTGAACTTCCCAAACAACAAACATTTAGTCAGCTCGACATGCTTCCAATGTGTTTAGGGCCTATGTTTCAAGGTCCTTCCTCTCTCAAGTTTTTTGTTGTCCATGTTATGCAAAAAAAGGTCCTCTACTAGGACCCTTTTCTCGTCAAGCTGACTTACTAAATGCTCCTCAACTGAGGCTTTAAACCAAACTAAGAAACTTCTATTTGTGTCACTAAAAGCAACACTTAGCATAAAATAGGCAATTTCATTGCAAAATGATTCACTTTTTACAGCTCTCCTTGAGTTAAGTCATTGGAATAGACTAGTGAAAAAAGTAGTGAGAGGAGAACAACTTTTTATAAGCCAATTTATCGGCTAAGAATTTGATTGATTCTTAAGTGAGTTGATGAGTCAAGAAAGTGGGTTCTACATTTTGACAAACCATGTAGCTAAATTCTAAGATAGCGATAGAGGATGATGAGGCAGAAGGACTTTGACAGAGGAGGTAGTGAAACAAATGTCATTGTTTTGCAACATTTTGGATGCAACAATTTGGAATGAATTCAAACTTGATCGACTCTTATTCATAAATTGAAGGAGAAAAGGGAAAGAGTTGTAATTTTTTAATCACCAATGTTCCATGATACTAAATTCAATGTTTTGCCCCTTATTGACCTCAAGAATAAAGAGAAAATTCATGATTTTCATATAAAGCAATACCAATGAGTCTAAGGGAGGAGATTACGTATTTGGAAGTTTTTAAACTAGAACGATCTTTTCTTACAAATAAAAAGGGAGATGGGGTTTTTTTGCAATATCTACCTTAAGGCATTTGTCAATGGACCAACTCTTAATGTTCTGCAAAGTTTAGGGACTTGAATTCACTAAATTTTGAGTCATGAACCAACTTGTGCGAATTAGGTAAGTTGCAGGGCCATTTGTATAGTTAAGCCAAGGAAAAAATAAGAAGAGAAAATAAAAGATGAAATACTGAAAGTGAGTTGATCAGTAGCAGTTGCTCCGACAGCTTTATTCATCATCATCACAGATTTATGTCCGACTTCGGCCTCAGCTCAGATTCCTCCATCCTTTATGGTAAAATCGCATCGTCTTTTCAATTATCTTTTAGAAACTACACTCCAAGTCCCAAATGTTTTATGAATGGACATTTGAGCCACTGACAAATAAGCGCTTAATGATGAGGTAATTGATTGGAAGTCCGCACTCCGCAGCCCATGACAGATTTTTCACACATAAAAAGGGGAAGTTATCTCTTTCTTCATTTTTATCTCTCAATTATATATTCCAATGCGATGTAATCTACTTGTTAATCATTTAACATAATCATTGACGATGTATGTAGTAATTCCTTACTCAACTACTTTATCCGTTTCACATTAATAGACACTTTTACTTTTTTTTTTTTTGTTGAAATTTGACTTGACCATATTTTATATTAATATGCATTCAAAAAAGTTTTAAAAATGATATTTAGAAACTATAATTTTTAAATTTTTATTTTCATATAAAATATTCATATTTTTATAATAAATTTTGAATAAAATAAAATCATAAATCAATTGCAGTAAATAGTAAATTTGTTAGTTTTTGTCAAAAAATGGAGTATCTTTTTCCTTATGTGTAAACTCCCTTTCCTACTTATCTGATATAGTATGTTCGGATATAATTAATAAATAAATAAAATGAGAGGGGAGGGAAAAAATTGGAGAGATGTAATACTTTCCCTCAATTTAAAGAGCAAATTAATAAAGAGATAATAACCCTCTCTTTCCTCTCTATTTCCTCATGCCTCCCATACACTTGCTCGTATTTTATAGGCTATGACATGCAATTTTGTGAGGATTAATTTTAAGAGCTCAGAAAATATTTCATCAAACAAGATATTAGAGGCTCAAAATTTGTACTTTGCTTCCCTTTAATGTTTTAGAACTTGAAGTTGCATTCAATTACTTTAAGGATATAAATCAACAATTACCGAAAAAATTAGGACTTTTTATTTAGGCCCTGTTTGATATCAGTTTTTATGATGAGCATTATGTTAGTGTTGTGCCCAAAAAGGCCAATCATGAGATGATTGTATTTTTGCACATTGAGTCATGATATTTTATTGAAGCATTAATCCAGCAATTTTGTTTGTTGTTTTGTTTCTGCGTAACGTAATAAACATATTTGTAACCCTAGAATAATGATATTCTTAAACGTCCCTAGTCTAGTATTATTGTGGAGCGGGTTGCAATAATACATAATGACTAGCATATGTGGAGACTAATATGAGATATGTAGTCTACATATGGGTACAAGTTGGAGAACTTGTGTACTGGACCGATCCACCATGAGAACACTTCATGGATCGTTATATGAGTGTCATAAGTGATTCTCATAGTGATCATGGTATACGTAGTCCTTCGACCTAAGATCATCAAGGTTCCCTACATATGAGTCACATACTTTGATACTTTCCTTTGTTGCTCGTAACTGAGTGAACTTGAAGGAGATCATTTGGTATGTCACATATCATGCGGAGGGATTTGTATGATCAAGATGGGATTTGTCCCTCCTATGTAATGGGAGTGATATCTTCGGGCCCCTTGATAGAGTGAGACTTCGAAAATGCATGGCCATGCTCCGATGAGTTGATATATGATATCAATGTCGTCAGTTTAAGTTGGTCTACTCGGTAATCAAGAAACCAAAGATTGGGCTATACGAGAGTGACACATTCCATGTCTCGTGCTTAGTCTTGATATCTTGGACAAAGGGACAATGGCATATATCGGTGATGATCATAAAGGTTTAGTCGATTCACTGACAATCTTGTCACTTGGGTAGCAATGATGTGTTGCTAGACACCGCTCATTGCTTATGATCATAAATGTGATTTATGATCATTGCCAATATGGCAAGAGCCTATTGGGTCGCACACATAGAGCTATTTGGATTATTAGAGTGCATGGGCTAATTATTTGGGTTATGGTTTCACTTTAATTTCGTATTAATAATGGGCCAAGGAGTTGAGCCATTATTAAGCCCGAAATTAAATCCTAATTGGATTAAGGCTTTGAAACCCATTAGGCCTGGAAGTTGAGTCTCACTATAAATACAACTTTTAAGTGAGAAATTCGCAGGTCTCCTTGCCCTAGCCTCCCAAAAAGGACAGCCGCACTCTTCTCTTGCAATTCCTTGGAAGACGTAATCTAGCACTGCGAGCGCAATAGAAACGCATCTGCCGGGACATGGTGGAAGCGTGGTGATCCCGAGAGGCTCGTGTGGATACCATAGAGAGCCTGAACACGTCAACTGTTTAGGTTTTGTGATTCGACTCTACAGTTGAGTGAGAGATCTCAACCGAAAATTAGGTATGAAATTTTCGAACACCTGGTTTACCCCATTTCACTTGGATCCTGGAGGGTTTCGGTTAAATTCCGTTGCGCTGTTTGGCTCCCGAAACCCAACACATTAAAGTTTTGGATAATTTATTTAATAATTAAGATAAAAACACTGAAACTAAAAGCTAAAAGCTACAATTTGGTAGCTGTTTGAAAACTCTAATGTTAATGCAAAATGGAACCTTAGTCAACCAGTCAATATTGATGGATGTAGTATGTCTCAAAGCCCGATAAATACTTTAGGAGTTAAATTAGTTGCAAGACAATCCTATCCCTTTTGAAAGAAGCTAAATTTGATAACAACACTCTATTTTTCCAGTTTTTACTTATTTGGTAACTAAGCTTTATTTCCAACCCACCTACTGGTCTAAGAGTTTTTTTTTTTAAATAAAATCAGATAATTGCGTTACTGAAAGATCAAAGTCAAGAGCACATGGCGGCCAATCTAAATGAGGATTAGTGAAATAAACATGTCTTGCAAGCAAGTGCAAAGCTTAGGCAAGTTAATGAGCAACATCATTACATCTTCTATTCTTATAAATAAAAAAAGTAGAATTACATAAAGAAAATAAAGGTAAAATATCTTAAAAAATCACCTCAAAATGATAATTAAACTCTATTCTTCCAGAACAAAAAGTAGAAACCAAAATCTGATAATCAGACTCCAAAGCTATTGATGACCAACCATGTTTCAAAGCCTCAAGCAAAGCATAGAAAGCTGCCAAGGTCTCTACCTTAAGAAAACTACCATAAAAACCTCAATTCCTGAATTAACTTCTATGAATGATCATAAACAACAATCCCAATGCCAGTGGAAGCATGAGACTAAAAAACAAAATGCATCCATATTTATCTTAATCACACTAGTTTTAAGAGTGTTCTAATGATCCTGGTTACAAACAGATGGTGGAGCACTAGGCACTAGCCCCTACATTGAAGTCATAGAAGTAAAGATTGCCAAAAAATGTTATTCTTAAGTAGCCAAAGTCAAAGGGCGACTAGAGAAATAATTAAATAAGCACTCGTTTCTATTCCACCACAATTTCCACCAAGTAATAACCAAAATTTGTCCTTGTTGCTCACTCTGATAAAATCCCAAAGATTAATTCGAAGGGAAGTTAAAATCAAGAATAGCCCAAACTTGAAGAGACAAAAGATGTTTGAAAAACAAATGAATCAGCGTCTCATATTTACCCCTATGTATAACACATTTTGAAAGAACATCTATACCTTTATAACATAAATTGTCTTGCAAACGTAACACATTTGATTAAGCACGCCATAAGAAGTTTTGAATTTTCTGTGGCAACGATAGACTCCATAACCAACTCCAAAATTTTTTATCCTCATAAGTAATTTTATAATACGACCCCATTAGAACCAAAGCAAGATGATAAGTGATCTTAACAAAAAATTCTCCACTGTCCATCACTCCTCAAATAAATTTTTATAGTTTAGCAAAATGGCCCACATGAATCTAAGTAATATAAAATACACATTGAGGATGTAAAAATAGCACATAAATCTAACTCCTTCCAAACTTGTCTGTCGGCATCAATAGAGTCCCTAACACAAAGATCTTCAAGAAATGGAATAAATGATGTAGTCAAATGAATAAGGGGAGTAAGAAAAATCTAATTATCAAACCGCAACAAAACTCTCCTCGCATCACCTGCCCGCCATACCCCACTAGTGGCCAACACAGCTTATCCTGCACACTAGATTACGCTATGAGTAAAATGGGGAAAGGTCGAGCTCCTCATGCAATAATTAGGAAACTGCATCAACTATCACACTTGCTTAGGCAAAAGAGCCAAATTAAACATGTTAAGATTGTGAAATCGCTGACCACCATGCTACTTAGCCACACTTATGTGTTCCAACGTGCACTAGTGGATCTTTCGACCATCAACCTAACTAGAAAAAAGTGTGCCATTAGATGGTTAATCTTATCACAAATACTTTTAGGAACCGGTAAACATGTTATGACTTAAGTCAAAAAAACCTAAATCACCGACTTCAGAAAGACTTTCGTGTTTGCTTGGGATAATAACTTCAATTTCCATCCCCTTAATTTCTTTTTAACCCAATCAAGTATGAACTTGAATGGAGATATACGCTATGTACCTGATAAAATAGGGAACTTTAGATACCAATCATCAAGCAACTCATTAGCAACGTAGAAGAGATTTCGTAGTTGAAACTAATGATCCTCGCCAATATTCAAATAGATGAAAATAGATGAGGACATTTGATAATTAATATGTTGGCCCAAAGCATTATCATACAATTTTAGAAGAGTAACTAGATGTTCACTATTTACACACTTCTACTCTCTCTTATAAAAAAACAAAATATTATTAATGAATAAAAGATAAGATGTTGATAAAGCCCCAACATAAATAGAGACCCTCGATAAAGCCCTTTGAAGTTCAATTTGATAAAGCAAAGCATGAAATCCTTCCGTGCATATGAAAAATAAATAAGGAGAAAATATATCCCCTTGCCTAATCCCCTGCTCTGGGTGAAACACTAGAGTAGGCTGCCCATTTACTAAAATTGCATATGACACTGACTGAATGCACTACAACATCAAGCAAATCCATCTTTCACAAAACCCAAAGAACGCTTCATACCTGATAGGGAAACTCATTCAACTTGATCATACGCTTTCGTAACATAAACACTTAGATCTATCTGGCTGTTATTTGATGAATTATTCTTCCTTATATAGCTGCAGAGCTAAAAAGCTATAAGAGCATTGTCTTAAATCATTCGGCCTGAAATAAATGCACTTTGACTCCCATGAAATAACTAGCGAAAAACTTTCTTCAATTGATTAGTTAAAACCTTAAAATTTTAGCTTATATAGAACATTGTAAAAACTTATATAACGAGAGTCTCCAAAAGTCAAAGAAGTATTTTTTTCAAAATAAAGACAATGTAAGTAAAATTAATACCGCAATGCTTAATAGCTTAAAGAACAAAACAAGTTTTTGATACGGACTCAGTAAGCTGTTCAACAAGACAATCATACATTATTCTAAATTTCAAACGAACTTAAAAACTTGGACGGTTTCTTTGGCCTAAATACTTATTTTTCCCTTGAACTATGGTGACTCGAACAATTTGCCCCCTGAACTATAAAGTAGATCAATTCAAACCCTGAACTTTAATAAGTGGATCAATCTAAACCTTAAACTTTGATGAATCAGTCATTTTAGTCCCTTAAGCCAGCCTAATCCGCTAGACCTTTCTTTTACTTTTTTATTCTTTCACCTCTACTGCCAATGCAGCCTTCATCCCCGTTCCCCACCCTACCTCTGCCATCCAATGCCTCTACAACTGATTTGACGGTCATTATTAGGTACATCGCCACAGTCTTCAAAAGCTCATTCGTCCGTCGTATATGTCCTCTCCCTCGCTCCATTCTCTGAGCTTTAATTCGATTGTGAGAGGGTTTTTGTTGGGTGAAATAGAAAGAACCCACGACTTTGATGAACCCATGAATAGCAGCAGTTGCTACAACTAGGGTGCAATGATGGAAGAAACGTGATGATGATGATGATGAAATTTTGCTCAAAATCAATTAAATCAATTTATTTGACACACAATTGCATTGATTTCTTCTTCAAACATTGCTTGAATGACAATCATGATGACAAACTGGCAATAATGACAAGCCTAGGAGCAGTAGATATGGCAGATCTCCTGTAGGTCAAAAGGTTTGGTTGTCTATCTAACAACGTTTTTGTCTTGTGTGCCAACACGCGCATAAGTGAGTTGAGGGACCAAACTGACTGATTTTTCAAAGTTCAGGGTTCGAGTTGATCCACTTTAGGGTTCAAGGGCCAAACTATCCTAGTAACTATAATTCAGGAGAGCAAGAGGCATTTAGGCCTTTTTCTTTTCCTAAAGTTTTCTATTTCCCGGGCTCATAGAATTGTTTGGACAAAAGATAGTATTTGAAACTCATCCCACAGTAACTTTTTCGTTTCCGCTGTAAATTTTAAAATTAAATCATTTGTGACGAGCTTCTGGACCAAAAATTTGAAAGTATGTGCTATCACTTTTTTAAGGTAAATGAACACATGTGAAAAATTATCAGACATTGCACGAAAAATTGCTAGGCACGGGTGAAAATTATTCGATGCCCAAGCATTTTATATAGCATCCAAAGCATTTTAAACAGCATTCAAAATCATTCATTCAGTAATCAATAACATCCACTCTTACTGAACGTGAGAACATGTAATCGATTGAGTAATTTGAATTCCCAAAGGTAACGTTTGCCTCACATAACCAGTAAATTTAGGCTCTAAATCTCACTCACCTTTAAATAGAACCCACTTTATTGGTGAGCTCAAATTAGTGAGATATAACTTACAATAATAGTAACAAATTTTTTGCCTTATTTTTTGGTTTTTCTTTTCTAAATCTAAAATGATCATTCGATTCAAATACATGATATAATAGGCCAAAATGCACAATTAGTCTTTTAACTTTATCAACTCAAGTGAGTTAGTCCTTTAAGTATGGCTTAATGTGACTTAATTCCTAAACTTTGAAAAATATAGTGAATTAGTTCCTCAATAGCCCGGGCAAACCATAACCTTAGTCCTAAATTTCAGTATTTGAGCAAAATGACTATTATGTTTCGAAACTTTCATTCGCACCAAACTCATGTATTAACAAATTTTACTCAATTATTAACTATAATAATTAAATAATTACATTATTTACACGTGATAATTCAAAAAGTTGTGTAAAACAAATTTAAGAATTTATGATTAGCTAATAATGTATATTTTGCTTATTTTTAAAGAAACTATACAATTGTATATAAAAAATTATATACAATAATTTAAAATTTAAATAAAAAATGTAGAAGGTATACAATGTAGATCTACTGGCACAAAGTATATTTTTTGAAAATAATTTTTTTGCGGCATTTTTGTTTTAGGCGCCATTCAGTATCTTACACTATACAGTTAATAACTTAGTATCTATTTTTGTCCAATAATTTAATTTTCTTCTAAAAACAAAGTGGAAAAATCTGTTCATATTCAAATCATCAATACAAGTGCCTGGTCATCAATTAAATATATATACTTGACTAGTTCACTCACAAATTTAGCAAATTGGAAGATGTAGTAAATTTATTCTTATGTGAAACATTTGAAGGCCCGTTGCCAATCAAGTAACGGGTTGGCCTTGCCATGTCAAAATGCACAATCGAGTCAAGTTTCTCATATCATACGATTTTGATGTCCATACAACCCTTTTTTATTTTTTATTTTTTGAGCCCTCTTCTTCATCGAACTTAAACATCTGCATCAGGAGTTTGATGGTATATAATTTTTAAATTATTTTATATAATTTTCAAATAAAGTAATTAGAAAATTTTAAATTATAGTATATAATTTTTTTAAAATTATCATTTGTAAGTAATGTAATTAGTTAAATATGTATTTAACAATTTAGTAAAATTATTAGCCTAGGAGTTTGGTGATAATAAAAGTTTCTTAATAAAAGGTTCATTTTTCCATAAAATTGAAAGTTGAGACTTAAGGTTGTTGTTTATCTTGACAGCTAAAGGATTAAGTCACACAATTTACAAGATTTGAGGACTAATTTGCACAATTCTATAAAATTGGAGGACTAAATCGTACTAAATCAAAATTAAAGGACCAACTCATGTGCGGTTGACAAAATTGGAGGACTAATGTTGCATTCAAGACCAGTACAATACTGCAAGTGATATATGTATGGTACATAAATTTAGACAGAGTCGAAAGTGAATGATTAATGTAGTGAAAGAGGAAGTAAATTCGAAGCGGAAAAGATGGACGAGAAAAGACGTGGCGATCAACCTCACATGTCCATGAAAAGGCACGAAAAAGTGAAACAGGAAAACGCAGTAAATCTAAGTGAAGGATCCTCAACAGAATCTCATTCGACTTGTATTATACAGAGGACTTAGCTATGTCTCTTTAACCACGAATCCGTCAAACCAAGTCAAGTGCTTTTCATTTCCACGTGACCAACCATACCCCCCAAACGACCCACACCCAGATCCACTGACCCACCCCACCGTAGACTTTGTCGTCTCCCACAAACACAACATTTTTTAGTTTATAAATTATGCGGAGAGAGAGAGAGAGACTGGAAAGGTGAATTTTCTCGGTTTTTGGCATTCTAAAAAAGCCTTGTCCTACAAGCCACCCCTCCGAGATTCGACCTCTCTATATAAACCGGTTTATTTTGCTTCTACAGGTTTTAAGAACGCAAGTGAGTTTGTCTTGTGTGTTCTAGGAGTCGAAAGATAAAATGGGTGGGATTGAGGGGTTGTGTAGTTTCCAGCCGAGTGTTCTGGTATTGGGTGGGAAAAAGAAGATGAGGAGCTTGTTTTGGAAAATCAGAGCAGAGATTAAGAGGCGGGTGGAGGCTGCCAGGAGTTCTAAGAAGGAAAGCAGGTGTAGCTTCCATTACGATCCCTTGAGCTACAGTCTCAACTTCGACAATGGCAACTTCGGTTTTTTCTGCTGACTCAGCTCTGACTGCTTCTCAACCCAAGCCGCCATGGTCGAGCCCAAGTAGAAGCAGGAGGAAACAAATGCTGAAAACTGAATCTGCCTCGTTAGATTTGTTTTGGTAGTAGTATTAGTTTATTAATATTTCGATGCTTTTGAAGGAATATGAACATCTAACTTGGAATGAAAAGTAATTAATGCTGCGTAACTGTTTCGATGTTCTGTTCTGCTCTTGTTTCAGTTGTTGTCCTCTCTGATTCACTGTGAAAGTAGACAAGTCCTGAAATCTATTCTCTGGTAATAGATGAACTACCGCCGGTACCAGTAAAGGAGAGGAAGCATTATAATAATACATCTGTTTTTGGTGCCCCACTAATTTCTACACCAGAGAGAGAGAGAGAGAGAGAGAGAGAGAATAATTTTACTTTTACCATTTGAGCGTTGATATGAGGAAATGATCTACTGCTAGATATATGAAAACGATCTATCCACATCAACGAAGATTTTCTTTTTTCTTTTTTTCTGTATGTAAGTTTCTACTTATTCGATCTTGTTGCGTAGCAGATCTTGCTTTCGAGCCTTCGACCCTTTGGTGTTTGGTGGGCATGTGAGGCAGAAAGGTGTTTAACATTTTCCTCCACACCATCATCTATCTCTCAAATGTGTATGGAATATTTGGCGTAATGGTCTCCAGGAAAGCAAAAACTAACTGCGGAAGTGATCAACTTTTGATTAGTTACATTTTTGGTTGATCATTATCAAGCAATTATTAGAGGCGACAGGACACGTAGAATGGAGTAGGAGAATAATTTACTGTTTGGTGTGGTTAGTAAATGCGGCTTTACAATTCAATTCTAGCACGGGAGGTGAATTCTGGTGAAATTCACCTATTCGGCTGGCCAATCCGCAAGACCATAGGGCTAGGCCTATAGGCAGGCCATAGCCATCATAATTTAGGGCCCAGCAGTTTCTGATACGTTAAGACCCACAGCCCATGTACTATCCAATTAACTCCCCAATTTCGTTCTCGGTCATCATTGTTTTCTACAGTTTTCTGGGACCCGTGTTTTAGAATTTACAGTGTCTCTGCATTTGGCACGGTTGATAAGGTTTCATTTCTTTTATTCTGGGGAAATATTTTTTATTTGTTGTCGAAATGATTTAAATTTGATACGGTATATTTGAATACACGATCTAAAATAGAGTTGTATACACGATCTTCGTGAATTTAATGACAAAAATTTTATGTCTCAAACAGAAAAAAAAAAAATTAAAGTTGAATGTATTTGGAAGAATATTTTATACTCCCTTCGTCCCATATTGTTTAAAATAGTTGACTTTTGGTCATAGTTTGACTTAAATTTATTTATATTATTGGTTGTTAGAAAAAAATTTAAAAAATATATTTAAAAACTATAGGTTTTTATTTATTATTTATATAATTTTTTTTATTTATATACTAAAAATAAAAAATAAAAAATTATAGATTAATTGTTAAAAAGTGAGTGTTTTAAAAAATATGGAACAGAGGAAGTTTATTTTAATCATGATGTGTCTCACTTTTTTAAAAGCAAAACTTATTCTCTTCAAATACCTTCGGGGTTATATCGTATTTATTTTAAGGTGATCGTATGATAACATCTACAGACTATTCAAATCTTAAGCTAAGAATTCGGTCTTAGTAATTACTTATGTAAAAAAAATACAGCTGGTATAAATATAAGAGGGAAAAGGAGAGAAGCAACAAAAGCTGGGAAAATGAAACTTTTTGGTGGTATTTGGATATGAAAATTTTCTCATTTTCTTTTTCAAATCTTCTTTGACAAAAGTTGAAGTGTTTAATATGTTTTAAGGATATAAAAAATCTTATTTTTTAAAATTTTTTGAGAAACTTATATTTTAAAATAGAAAATTTTGCTTTAATTTTTTTTTATTTTAACATATTATTTTTTAAAAAAAAATTAAAAATAATAGTTTTCATATTCCTAAAACATGAAATGGCATGAACTCAAATTTTTATTAAAAAAAATAAAAAAAAATTCTCCATAACTAAATAACACATCTGTTTTCCATCTTTTCCTATTCCCATAAGGTAAGGGTGGTCAAAAACATAGAACAAAAAGTGAAGTCGGATTTCCGTCTCGCGTAGCGTCAATCATATCGGAATGACAAGTTCTGGTCTTCTCGATTACTTTGCTTCCATAGTTGCTGATTCCTGACCCTGGCCTTTGATGGCTGCTGGGGTGGGCTATATATAGACCATAATCCCACATACTATTATTAGTACTAAGTAGGTACTATTATTAGTACTAAGTAGGTTGAGTTTTAACATCCTTTTTCCGGGGCGCCAAATCCTGGTCTGCTCCTTCAATCCGCTTAAGATAATCTCTCCACTGTGGCTTACCTGCCAACCTACAACGAGTTTTTAATGAATGGCTCGTAATTACAAAACTTTTTTATCAAAACACATAGTAGCTTTTTTAACATATATACTATTACTCCTTTTGCCTCCTATCGCCATGTCTCACTATTTTTCTCTCCCATCACACGCCATTTCATTTTTTTTCCTTTTTTTCAAAAATTTAATTTTCTCTGTTTGCTTTGGGTTAAATAGTACTCCCTCCGTCCCATAAATTTTGATATATTTAACTTTTTGTTATATTTTGACTCAATTTTATTCATATTATTGTTTGTTAAAAAAAATTAAAAAAATATATTTAGAAACTACATATCTTGAATTATCATTCATATACAAAGATTTTGTATTTATATATTAAAATGTTGAAAATAAAAAATTATAGATTAATTGCCAAAAACAAATGGAGCAAAACTTTTGGGACGGAGGGAGTACACAATTAATATATTATTTTTATTTTTACTTCTCCCCGTCTAATAAAGATTGCTAATTAGCGAAAATATTAAGAAATGACAAAATTATGATTTTTTTTCACTTTTACCCCCATCTACCCTTTCTTCCCGTCCGCTACACGTTGAACAACAACCACCATCAAGAATATAAAAAAGCTTCCTAAACCATCTGTTTTTTTTTTTCGCTTCATGACTTTCTTGATTAGCATCCGAATCAAACCTATTACTTAAGATTTCATCATCAAGTCATCAACAACATCAGCATCAAATTCATCATCAACTTCAATGTCATCTTCTTGTGCTATTTAGCATTTAGATTGTCCATAACTTGTGCACCCCTAGTTGCACCAACTCTAGCTTTTCAATTCCAACCATGCTCCAACAGTGGCTGCAACATTGTCATCCAAGCTTAAGTTGCCAACACTCTAGCCTAGTTGCTCCACTTGGAATTTGTCTCTATTACAAGCACCAGACAATCTTCCATCCCTTTTCCTTGAGCTCATCTTCTTCAGCAAGGAAACAAAATAAAGAAAAGTCATAATCATAGTGATCCCTCACAATCATGAAACCATGACTAACAACTGAGTACTATGACTTTCTATTCCAATATAGGATGAGAGACAAGGCCAAATCCTCAATTTTGAAACATCAAGATCAATTTGGACTGTTTTGCAAACATCAAGCAGGCCAAAATTAAATCAGAAAAAAATCAAAGGCAAAAAATCTCAAATGGCGTTAGTCTCCTTTCTCATCACTTTCTAGATCCCCGTTGGTTACCCCATCGCATGCCGCTATCACTCTATCCTTACCGTTCCAGCTAACGATCTTCTGTATGAGACCCTACACTACAAGAGAGAAGCGATGAAACAACTGAAACTAGTGACTGAATTTCAGTTGCTAGTCAATTCAGTCGCTAATTAATTGCTAGCTTGTAGGCCATGTAATTATTAGGACTTACTAGCGACTGAAAACTTCAGTCGCTAATTTTAAATTTTTAGCCGCTAATCAATCACACATTTTATATTATTATTTGGAATTAGTCACTGTTCGGTCATTAATGTGCTTCAGTTACTATTTCAGTTAAAACAAATTTAAAACTTCAGCTCTGCCATCTTCTTCCATATTTCTCCTTTTTCTTCCTCCTTCATTTATCCTTTATCTTCTTTTTCCTCAACTTTGACCTCTCATTCCTCATTTCTCCTTCTTCTTTCTCCTTCTTCATTTTTCATTCTTCTTCCTCAACTCTGACCTCTCCTTCCTCATTTCTCCTTCTTCTGCCTCATTCATTTATCTTTTCTCTTCTCATTCTTTCAGCTTCGATTAAGGCTGTAAATGAACCGAACGAACATGAACAAATCATGTTCATGTTCATTCATTTAACTTTAAACGAACATGAACACGAATAATAAATGAACGCAACTTCTCTGTTCGTGTTCGTTTCTTTATTAATAAACAAACACAAACAATTAAACCTGATGATTACCACCAATTTAAATTGAAACAAGTCTAGCAATGGCTAACAGGGTAATAGGTGATGGTGAGAAAGATTATGAGTTATGGCAATAGGGCTCAACTTGGTGCTGCAGCAGGGTTTATGCTATAAGGAAAATGACTGATTATGTTTAGGGAAACAAAAATAATATATTAATTTGGGAAAGATTGGAGGATAATTACATGAGTGGAGTAGGTAGACACTAATAAAAATGCATGATCTATAAAACATATATAACAATAAATGTACAACTAATATATAAATAAACAAATAAATTAATATAAATGAACAAATAAATAAATGAACATAAATTAACAATAACCGAATGATTCATGAATGTAAATGAACAAACGGAAACTTGTTCGTGTTTGTTTATTTAACTAATTGAACAGAAAAATATGTTCGTATTTGTTCGTTTAACTAAATAAACAAATATAAATGAACTCTTACTGAACGGTTTACGAATGGTTCACCGAATGTTCTATTCGTTTACACTCTTAGCTTCGATCTCGCCTTCCTTATTTCTCTTACTTCTGCCTCCATCATTTCTCATTCCTTCATCTTCGGCCTCTCATTCCTCATCTTTTCTTCTCCTTCTCCTTCTCCTTCTTTCTCCTCCTTCATTTCTTCTTTTTCTTCCTCCTTATTTTATAATTAATAATATTAAGTTTAGATTTTATATTTATTTTAATTTAAATTTTTTATTATCATAATTCATTATCGCATTTAGTATATTTCACACACACACACACACAAGTAAACATCTTGGCAATTTATTTTTTTTAAAAAAAATTAAATTGGTTCCAGCGACTGAGGTTTTGGTTACTAGTAGCGATTGACATTTCAGTCGCTATTTTGCTGTGGTTTGAAAACTGTACGACTGAATTATTCAATCACTAGTCAGTCGTTAGCCACCTAGTGATTAAGGTTTTTGCAACTGACACATTCAGTTGCTAGTCAGTCACAACTAGTGACTGAAAGTGACTGTTTTCTCAGTCGCTATATTGCATTTGTGTTGTAGTGCTACCCCGTCAGTTAATGGCTTCCTTCGTTTCTCCCATGCTCGATTCAAAGCTATATACATGATTCGAAAACCCAGCCATTGACGTCATTGCGATTTAAAACCCATCAATGCCATTTCCAGTTCTTGATTCGAAGGCCAGTGCTTGGCTAGGGATTTGAAATCACAGCCACAATGATAAAACTACGCCATCGATCAGATAATCAGTAGCTACAATGCCGACATGCCTCACTTGGGAATGTGAAATCATGTTAAAGAAAAAAAATAAGAGAGGAAGAAAAGCGATGATCAGGTTGAGATTAAAAGAAAAATCCATATGGGAAAAAATAAGAAGGGAATGAGTGGAGAAATAGAGTACAAAATTTGGAAGACGGTGAAGTCAATTGGGGGCATAATTGTCATTTGGGTTGCTAAACCTTACCAAATAAACAAATTATACAAGTAATTTGGGACAACCCCAAAAGAAAAGTGAAGCAAACCTTATGAGGCAGAAAGAGTATTTCTTTATCTAACATTAACATCATTTATTTATTTATTTTTTGTCTAACATTAACATCATTTAAAAGTTGATCCTTTATTCACCAAGTACTCATTTGAATAAAATTCTTTTTAAAAGTAATTACCTTATTTTTTCTATATTGAATCCAACAAAATAAAAATTAATAAAATTCTTGTTTTAAAACATATTTTAAAAATATTTTTAAACTTCTTAAAAAGTAGAGTTTCAACTGATATATAAAATTGAGTCAATAATCACTAAAATTGAATCAATGCATTAAATTTTGTGTTCTCCATAGATCCAAAACAATCTTGAAATAATCAAATTTTCATTCTCATCTAATTCAAGTCATGGAGTATTATGTTCATTTTTTGTTGAAGCAATTTTCTTTGATGAAATTCATTTTTTTATATCGTAGGAAGAAACAAGAAGAATTCTGTACACTTAATTGATTTTATCATAATTCTTTTAAACCATTGTTCCCAGTTTATGAATATTGCCCATGTCATTTTTGTTGCAGGCAGATAGCTACAAAGTTTTGCAAGATGGTTCAAAAAGAAAATTTTTTTGAAGGTAGCCTTAATTGGCGATGTTTGGAGCGAAGTTTTTAATAACTTTATCACTATGCATACAGACACCCTGTAAATTATAGTTATTCACATGGTATATCATGATGTGTATCTTTCTAAATTTCATAAAAATAATGTTTATAAAAATATAAGTTTATGATTAAAAAATCAAAAATAATTTTTTGTAAAGATTCTTATATGTCCTCCAATTATTTTCAATGTAATTTTCCTAAGTTAAATAAAAAATATATAAAATGAAATATTTTTATACATAAAATGAAACAAGGGGTAAAATTCACCATGGGTCACCTAGCTTATTTTTTTGTCCTATTCGGGTACCTTACATTTATTTTGTTCTACTGAGGTACCTTTCCTCCTATTGCACATCTTGTTCAACTACTTTCCGTTAAATTGATTGTTAAATTAGATGGAAAATGATGATGTGGTATTAAATAATATTAAAATAAACTTAAAATGACAACTTCAACCCTCAAACTATTTCAATTACTAATTCTAAACCTTAAAATTTCACTTAACCCAATTCCACCCCCTCCCATCCCGTTCACCACCACCTCCCACGCTTATCCCCCGGTCATTCTCTAATTTCTGATTTCCAAATCCCAAAGTGAAACCGATGAACCAACACATCGAGCAGATGAAACCGATGAACCAACAACAGCTGTCGACGCAAGACCATTTCCTACTCCTGGACCTGGGTCTGAACTGGGTCTTTTTGGACTCTTCACCGTCATGTTTCTTCTCAATCGGTGGCTCCGAATCCGAGACCGCTACCTTCCTCCGTCGAATTAATGACATAGTTTGGTCCTTTGGTCCCAAAACTAGATCTACGAATCATAAATGCTCTCTAACGAAACTGGTTTCATTCATTTATCACCACCAAACCGTAAAAAGAAATAAAGAAAAACACCGCTGACAGAGAGACAATAAAGCCTACGGCAACGAGAACGCAGGTGATAAAAATCACGATCGACAAGTACACTCGGAAGACGGAGCAAGCAATTGAATCGATTTCATGGGAGTTGGAATAGGCGTTTCCACGTTGTGGAGGCTATGGCGGCTCCGGAGGAGAGAATACCAGGGACGACGGACGGTAGAGAAGTTGAAATTGAATCGGCGTTGCGGCTTGCTCTGGAGGTTCTTCAACGCCTCCGGGGGTTCGTGTACGGTGGCGATGGAGCGGTTGGGGCAAATGGAGAGGTTTCGAGAGAAGTAGATCGTGGCAAGCGAAGTAGCGTTAGCAATTGACACTGGGATCTAGAAATCAGAAATCGGAGAATGACGGGGGGAGGAGTGTGGGAGGTGGAGGTGAACGGGAAGGGAGGGTGAATATTTGGGGGGTAGAATTGGCTTAAGTGAAATTTTAAGGGTTAAAATTAGTAATTGAAATAGTTTGAGGACTTAAGTTGTCATTTTAAGTTTATTTTAGTATTATTTAATGTCACATCATCATTTTCCATCCAATTTAACAATCAATTTGACGGAAAGTAGTTGAACAGGATGCGCAATAGGAGGAAAGGTACCTCGCTAGGACAAAATAAAGGTAAGGTACCCGAATAGGACAAAAAAATAAGCTAAGTGACCCATGGTGAATTTTACCCATGAAACAAGTATATATATATATATAGGGTAAAATCCACCGGGGGTCACCTAGCTTATTTTTTTTTCCTAAACGGGTACCTCACCTTCAAATTGTCCTACCGAGGTACCTTACCTCTTATCTCGTATCCTGTCTAACTACTTTCTGTTAATTTCAGCGTTATAACTAACGAAAATTGCTTACGTGGCATTAAAAACATTAAAATAAATCATAAAATAACACTTATGGTCATTTAATTTTTTTCTATCAACAATTCTAAACCCTAACATTCTAAATCTAACCATCGCACAATTTTTAGCTCCTCTGCTTCATCACCGCCACTGCCGCCGTTGCTGCCACTCACTTCTCACTCATCACCGCCACCGCCACCGCTCACTCCTTTCTCCCTCCATCTCAATCTCTCCACTACACCAACTGGGTTTCAGCGAATCGCGATGGGTGCTCCGATCATGGCAGATTCAAGGGTTGGAGGAAACCCACCATTCAATTGGCCGTTGTCCCCTCCGAGTCGACGTTCTCCTCATGATTGTTAGCTCGTCATTTGATTCCACCGTTCAATCAGCCGTAGTTTCCAATCTTCCATCTCCACTCTCACAGATGGCGTCGTCTCTTCACCTGCTCCGATTTGGTTTCTCCACTTAATCCGATTCGGTGTCTCCACCTACCCAATCGTAGACCAGTTCTGCTGATGGAAGCGGTAGACGGTGAGGTGAACGGCGGCGAAGGTTAATGCAAGCCCATGGGAAGGAGCAAATTGAAGTGCTTCATAGTAGAATCAACACCGCAACTTTTGTATGTCAGGTCGTCGCGAGTTCATAGCGCGATCGTTGTCTGTGGCTGCTATTCTCTTAATCAAGGGGACAAATTGTCGCAAGTTCTAGCGGCCAATTGGTCATGAATTTTTGGGGATTTTGTTGGCTGATTGACCGACGGCGAGAATCTGGCATCAATTTCTTGCAAGATTGAAAGAGAATCGGAGAGAAAGCGAGAATCAAAGAGAGTGGGACAATGAAGAATGAGAGGCTAAGAACAGTAGGGTGAGAATCGGTGATGAACTAGACTTGGCTGGGAGAAGTTCTTGCTCTGGGGAAAGAACGGTTTGGCCCACAAAGGGGGTGGTGGAAACGAGGGAAATGGAGGATGAGGGGTCGACCAAGGTCAATCTAACGGAGGAGGAGGTGGTGATTTTGAGTAGGCGACAGTCGGCAATGGTGAACGGCGGGGTGGAAGCCATAAACGGACGAACACAGTGGAGGATGTTTTGATTCTGGGAATGGTTTGAATTTTCATTGTTGTCTCTAATTTGTTCATTGAATGTTAGGGTTTATAATTGTTGATAGAAAAAAATTAAAGGACCATAAGTGTTATTTTATGATTTATTTTAATGTTTTTAATGCCACGTAAGCAATTTTCGTTAGTTATAACGCTGAAATTAACAGAAAGTAGTTAGACAGGATACGAGATAAGAGGTAAGGTACCTCGGTAGGACAATTTGAAGGTTAAGTACCCGTTTAGGACAAAAAAATAAGCTAGGTGACCCCCGGTGGATTTTACCCTATATATATATAATAGAATAAATATTATTTAGTTAAAAAACTTATTTTATGGATGGGGTAGATTGAGATGGTGAAAATTAAAATGAAAAAAAGAATTATAATAATTTACAAAGGTCAATCAAGTCATCAATTAAATTCATATATCAAAATATGTACGTCATTTAAACATCAATATTTATGTCAAAATATGTATATGCTATCGATTACATTTTACCATTTTATATATGTTTCTATTATATATGCAAAAATGAAAAAAAAAAATCTTTAACTTTGTCGTATATGTGATATAACACATATGTACTATGTGGCATATAATAGTAAACCATGGTAAAATTTAAAAACAAAACACACGTACACACAAAAAAGCATTGATGCATAAAATAGCATGGTATATTTTGGGTGAAAAAATTGCAAACCATGAAAACTTGTATACCACATACAAACATATGCTTCATGCTTTTGTGTGAAATTTGTGACTATGATTTGAAATATGGATTTAGTGAAAAAATGCAAGAATTATGACCAACAAATTCTTATGAAATAATAATTTTTTATGAATAGGACAAAAGATTCTAATATGAACGGAACAACAAATTCTCATAAATAGAACAACTAAATTTTCACCAAATTTATTAACTAGCAAGAGTATTGTGAAAAAGGAGGAGAAAATGGTGACAAAGCCATGAAGACCTTGATAAAGTTGGAGAAGTATAAACAAACCAGATTTAATAATTACGGTATATAACAACAATTAGAAGAGACAGTGCAGAGAATGGTGAAGATGGTGATGAAGTTAAAAAATCAAAGTGAACTAGATCTAATAACAATGGTTAAGACGATTTTGAGACAACAAGTGATGGAGAAAAAAAGATAGACTATAGATAAGGGATAACTATTAACGAGAAATAGATGGCAACAAATGAGAGACAACCATAGACAAAAAAAAGAAGATTAGGAGACAACAGTGAGAAAGAAAAAGATGATGGACAAGAGACAACTGTACCAAAAAGAAACAAATGATGGCTAAATAGAATGTGGAGATTGGCGGTCGTAGCACTGTAATACTTAGGGACACGTGAATGGAGGAGTTGCCGAATTGTATAAGACTAAAATTAACAATTGATAAAATTGTAAATAATTGAAAAGTAAAGGTGCATTGTGTAGTGAGTGCATGTTATCTCCTTCTAATATCAACATGCGTCCATAACACTTTAGCCTAATGGCTAGGTGTTCGGACATCTCCAACCATGGCCGATTCGAACCTCCACGGGTATATTGTGCACTTCTTTACCAATATGTGACTTATGCCCTCCAAGCTTTAAAAAGTAGACAGATTTCTCTCAACTTTGGTAACTCTTTAAATACCTAATATACTTACACATGTTTCTTATTATAAAAATGAATAAATGAATAACATCAACATGGATTGTTGTCGTACTCAGGCCGACGAAGTTCAGCCCATTTATATTAGGTGGACCAAGGGAGAGAGACCGACCTAGGTTAATAGGGCTACATAGCCCAAGCGTGGAAACGAAACGACGGCCTACAGCAACGTGTTGAGGAGGTTAAGGCGCCAAATTTCCATTTCTATTCTGCTTGAAGGCTTCTTTCCCCAAACCCCTGTTTCTCACCTTGTGATTGGGTCTCAGTGTTACAGTGATCGCCGGAGAAGAGCAAGAAGCGGATATGGCGGGTGGCTCCTCCAATTCTGACTGCTCGAAGCCGAGGAAAAGAGTGGGCGTTGGTTCAACCGCTGCTCCCACTCTCGTCCGCGCCAAAGATGGCAGCGCTTTCGCCAAATGGTTGTCTTCCCATCCCTCTGTTGATTCCCACTTTCATATTCTTAATCTTGTTTTCCCAAAGACAAAACTGATTGATTCCCAAGCTCCTTTCGTTGGATCGTCTGCTTGATTTCGTGATTTTTCTTTAGTACTTGGGTGGTTTGGCTTAAAATCCAGTTCAAAGTTAGTCAGAATTTCTGGCTTTTTTTGCGCTAGGTGCTTAAAACTCTTTCGTGTTTAGGAACCTCGCTTGTTCAGGCCCTACTGTTTTTATCTATTTCACTTATTTATCGTACGCGTGTTCTCGTGACTTTGTTTTTCAATCTCCGGGGAACTTGGGAACTGTGGCGTTGCAGCGAGGAGTGCAATAAGGATGTTCCTGTAGCTCTTATTAGCATGCATGGCTGCAGCCTAGATGCCAAGATAAAAATGGACCTGGGTAAGCTACAGTTAGCTTGATATTCCTATTTAGGGAACCAATTGTGTGTCTGTCGATCATTTAGGGCTTCAAGCATATAGTTAATATGATGTCATTCTCTAATTTAGCTGCTCAAGTTGTTGAGGTGCCTGCTCAAAGCAGGAAGAAGCCTGCGGGAAGGTGATTTCCACAGCCTTAACTCTTTCTCCAACTTGGATTGATTATAGTTATATGAGTACACGGTAATATCTTTTGCTTGATATTAATGCCTTTGTAATTTTGGGTTCTAGGAACAGATCAAAATCATCTGAACTAAAGGCTAAGAGAGTCAAGGGACCAAAGAAAGGAGAAGATTCTAATGCTCTTAAACGCCCTTCCACTGCTTTCTTTCTCTTCATGTATTCTCCAAGATTTGTTTTCTGTTATTTTATGTTAAGTTTTATGTTTATTTGTATTGGTCTGACTGACAGGTCTGCTCATGCTTTAGGATTGATTATAGAAAAGCCTACAACGAAGCAAACCCTGAAGCAAAAGCTGCTAAACAGGTACACATTAACTACCCAGACGTTTTAGAAAGTTGGGGCCATAGTTTCATGATGGAACAATTGTGAAAGTTACTGTTAATTGTGTTTATGAAAAAACT
This sequence comes from Aquilaria yunnanensis, assembly GCA_039654915.1. NCBI lineage: Eukaryota > Viridiplantae > Streptophyta > Magnoliopsida > Malvales > Thymelaeaceae > Aquilaria > Aquilaria yunnanensis. The sequence goes on along the minus strand of CM077598.1, from coordinate 25,112,743 downwards.
CAGGTTGCAAAGGAAGGTGGTGAAAAATGGAAGTCCATGACAGAAGGAGTGAGTTTTTATTTAATTTACTATAACTCATATGCACTAACTAACTCAGTTAGGACAATTGTTTCAACTTTGAATTACTTGATTTAGGAAAAGAAGCATTATCTTGATAAAGCTGCTGAGCTCAAAGCAGAGTATGAGAAGGCTTTGGCAGTCAAAAATGATGATGATAATGAAGATGTGAGGGCCCACCAAATTATCTATTTAGCAATTAGAACTACATCCTTGTACTATTTGTTTGTCATTAACCTGTTATTCTAGTGTTCCTCACTGAAATGGATTTTCTTTTTGTTGTTGTAGGATGAATCCTCAAAGAAGGAAGCAGCAGCAAAGGAAGTGAAAGAGGGATTTGATGATTGTTAGCCTGGTGGTAATAGTGGCATCAGAGGTTTTTGTATATTTTGGATTGACATAATCACGTAACGAATGTGAGTAGGTGTTTTTGCGCATTGAGATTCGTTTTGCATCTTGTCATTGTGTTTATACCATGTTCGCTTCTATGAGATGGAAGGTTAAAAACATATTCTTTAGTAACTGATTGGTAGCAAGGATAAATGAAATGATCTTTTATAGGGGATCAACCTCCTCTATATGGGGTTGGTGTAACTTTTCGGCATACAAGCATGTTGTTATCTGATTTTCTTTACAGGCGTAAAGTTAAATGTGCTTCGATATCATGCATGAAAACATTGTTTCTTACTATAGTCATGGTTATTTATGAAGTTGCCTATAAAATAATAAGTATAAATAAATTGTCTATAGCAGTAGACTAGACGAGCAATATGATGATGTTGATAGTAAGCATCTTCACTTCAGCAGCAGAGTCAGCTGGTCACTGCCTTATCTGCTGGTCTTTCTTTCCTCTGCATGGTGGTAGGGGCTTGCCACACAAGCAGAGATTGTGAGCATAGGCAGCAGCAGGAAAAACGTTGTAGGGCTTTCCTTGTGGGATCTCACCACACAGTTTGTTTCCCCTGAAATTTGCATGTTTGATTGCCTGAATACCCAAGAAACTAGTTGGGATTTTTCCTGTGATCTTGTTGAGTGAAAGATCAAGCCATTGAAGCTTCACCAGTAGACCTAAACCGGTTGGAATGTTGCCAGTTACCTCATTCCTTGAAATGTCCAATCTTTCAAGTTCAATCAGGTTTGAGATTGAATTGGGAATTTGGCTTGAAATCTTATTGTTTCCAATGTTCAGCGACTTCAAACTCAAGCCTTCCAAAAAATCTGGCATGGTGCCAGATATTCGATTGCTTGACAGATCTAGAACCTCCAAAAATCCGCTTGTTCCGTTATTCAAAATGCTTGCAAGTGAACCAACCAGCTGATTTGAATGGAGATCAATCAAAGAAATTCCATCTGGCAGTTTGATTTCCTTAAGATCAGAACTCAGTTGATTGTTAGAAACCTTCAAGGTTTGCAAGCTCGACAAATTTGTCAGGAAGCTTGAAATGCCATCTGTGAAGAAGTTATCAGATAGGTCGATGTAGGTCAACGAGTCTGGTCTTGTAAACTTTGGCAGAGAACCTCTCAGTTTACAAGCGGCCAGACGAACATCAGAAAGCTGTCTGTCAGTAATCCAGTTGGGCACTGTCCCTAAACTGAGGTTGTTGTAAGAAAGGTCTATTGATAGAAGAGAGGGTATGCCCTTGGTTGAAACAGCAGGTAGAGGGTTTGAGAAACCATTTCTTGACAAATTTAGGTACCAGACTTTTTGTAGTGCTGAAATAGATGGTGGAATTTGACCAATGAACCTGTTTCCGCTCAGTGAAAGTCTAGTTAGTGACTTGAGATTCCCAACCTGATCTGGGATTACTCCAGTGAGCTGGTTATTGCTCAATGACAAGTCAGTGAGTGTAACCAAGTTGAACATGGAAACGGGTATATGCCCAGAAAACTGATTACTGGAGAGGTCAATGAAGGTAATATTTTGGTACTGCCCGATGAAATCTGAGATGAGCCCTGATAAGAGATTAGAGCTAAGATCAAGAGACTGCAGGTGAAGAAAACTCTTGAAACTGGGCGGGATTGGACCTGTGAGCACATTTCTAGCTAAATTTAGCTGGGCAATGTTTCTCAGGTTCCCTAAGCTGAGAGGAATAGGTCCACTAAAGTGGTTGCCACCGAGTAAGAGAGTTTGGAGCAGGGGAAGGTGACCTAAGGCTTGAGGAATGGTCCCTTCAAGAGAATTGTCTTCCAAGACCAACTGTGTAAGATGAGTGAGATTGGCCAAGCTCTCAGGGACTGGACCTGCAAGATGCTTTAGTCCACTGATGACCAAAACCTCCAAGAAGTGCAAATTTGACAGAGAAGGGGACAATGTGCCCCTCATGTAAAGTGTGCTGTCCCTTTCTGGCCTCTGCAATGCCAAAGTAGTGACCCTGCCTGCTGGATTACACTGAACACCTTCCCAATCACCTCCGCAGCAATTGCTTCCGACCCATGTGGAAAGAATATCAGTTGTGTCCTTCAAGATTTTGGATTTGAAGCCGAGAAGAGCAACTCTATCTGCCTCTGAGCAAGCTGCTGGGTTTGTCTGAGCCACTGAAAGAGAAAGCAGTCTAAAAATGGAACAGATGAGGAAAATGTTGAAATCCCACCTCGGACTCTGCATTTTGGGAGGGGGATCTTGATCAGATTACGAAACTGGCCAAAAAATATATAGAATTTTCAGCGAAGTTGAGATCTGACAGGAGGAACTTGCAATGGGAGGAAAATTATTTCTTATGTTGAGAAAAGAAAGAAGTTCATGTAAAGCAGGGACGGCTTTTCCATTCCTTCACGTAGACAGGAAGGTAGAATGATGAAGAAAAGAAGGGTGAAAGAAAAGAGGAGTGGTGAGTGAGTTATAATTGGGCGAGAGATCTGCCATGAAGAGTGATGAGTGAGTTATAATTGGGTAAGAAATCTGCGAAGAAGAGCCTCTTAAGAATGTACCGGCACTCTTATATTTATAATACCAAAAATGCTGTATTATTTATAGTTTGTAAAACGAAACTTGTACAGGAGTATTACATTTTAGAGGGCTGTATTATTTAAATACAATCACATGGAGAGTAAGTGACCGTTTTGTAACTCTCACGAGAAAACTTGTTGGCGTTTGAATTTTAACTAAAAAGCTAACGTTGGAACGCAGCAGATTATTATTATTATTTTCTTTTTTACTTTATTATTATATTTACGTAGGGATAAAGTATGAAGCGTAGCAATGGAATAAAGTTGGTTGGCTTGCTTTGCTTAGGTGGTTTATAGTCCCATGCCTGGCCTGGCCTGGCCATCATTGAGCTAATCTTATGCCATGACGAGAAAGGGGGAATTAAATGCTAGGAGTAGCAGCAGTAGGATTGTTTAGAGTGCTTCCAGAGTGTAAAGGAAGGCAATACCCTATCCTGTTTCCATAAGGATTACTTATAAGCTAAGCTTAAAAAAAAGTGCATATACTTAACTTGATTAGCCAGATTAATCTTTTTCACTTGAGAAACTTTTTGAAACAACCAAGCGGTTACATATGTGGGATTATTAAGAGAGTGGAAGAACTACCATTAGACTACCAACCAGGTACCCGAGTGAGAGGGGAGGAGAGTAGAGCTCACAAAAAAAATAAAATAAAAAAATAGAGTGGCTTAGGATTAGGAGGGTTCAGAGTACTTAATTTGTAGCCATGTAGGACAGGACAGCAGGAGCCACCACCCAATTAAACTCAATCCCTTCTCCAGAGAGCAGAGTACTCCGTTAAAGATTAGATTACCAAGTACAGTGCTGCCATAACTTAATTGGCATCCATCTTTTCCTAATCAAGAAGCTATCTTCATTCTTCTTCTTAATTAAGCTTGTTTGCCATTTTCATTGCGCGCACACTAATCTCTTCGCGGGTTAACCGTGTACTTCTGTTACTTATCCCTTTCTTACTCCTTTAAGTTTTAAACAGGGTTTAATTCCAAGATAAAGAGAATACCTTGATTCATGATTAAAGTTGTCGATTCTTTTAACCTTATAAACTATAAATATAAAATAAGTACTAAGTTGATCTAAATGTAAAGAACTCGGATAATTTTAATAAAATATACTCTCTCCCTCTCATAAAACATGTATTTTTTTTTCTTATTCATAGAAATTAATTCTTGATTTTATTTCTTTTAAAATTTATTATAGAAATATGAACATAACACTTTAAAAAAATTTTAATTCTTGATTTTTAAGAATTTTTTCAATACAAAGTAATATAAACATATTCAAGTTAAACTTTAATAAAAACATAAAATGGTCGACTAAAGCACGATGGAGAAAGTATTTTGTTTAACCTAAGTATTTTGTTTAACTTAAGGTCTCTATTATCCAACAATAAGCCTATAGGTTTCTCTGCCGAGTAGCTGATACTTGTATTTTACCCAATAAGCTGATATGTCTTTTTCTTAATAGTATATTTCTCATTGTAAACTTATATAATGATTCTAAATATAAAAAAATTTGCAATTCTCTCCAATTGTTTGAAAATGTCTTTTTTATTTTTATTTTTTATACTCAAAATATTTTTACAAGTATATAAAGAAAAAATAAAATATTATATTAATTAAGGGAAAAGAGCATGTCAGTTTTTTAGAACCAAAAAAGCATAATATAACGAGTGGGTAGGTTAGAGTTCGACTCCGGAAATTTTCAATGTACTTTCTAAAACTCTAACTATTGTGGTCAGGCACGGAGGATGAAAATGACCTCTTTTTTATCGATACGAAACTTGGTTCTGATTAGTTGAAACACATATAATTGCATCGCTTCCATTTCCTGTAATCCAGATCCTACAAAAACTTCGTTTTTTTTCAATTAGACTAACAACGTAAAAAAACTTCGTTTGATTTCTTTGACGGAAAAATTACAAAAACTCTTCTATAGTTTGGTCTAACTTACACTTTGTCCCTTTTTTTTTTTCTTTTCAAAAACTACATTTTACCCTATATTTGTTTTATAATGTCTAACAACAACTTTTGAAATGTTAATTTAAATTATCTAATAATAATATTCTAGTAATTTTAATATTTTTGATATTTTTTTTACAGATAATTAATCTTTAAAAAATACTAATATGTATTAACAAGGAGAAAAAAATATATATATAGAAAGAAAAAAAATGATAATTTAAAATATCTATTAATTATAAAAAAAATATTATAGAAATTAAAATTACTAAAAAATAAATATTGTATAATTTAAATATAATTTTAGAAATTATTTTTAAATAATATAAAAAAACAAAAAATAAAAAATATATTTCAAGAAATAGAAGGATAAACTGTAGTTTAGGACATACGTACGGAGGTAATCGTAAGCTTCTCGTTTTTTTACTTCGGAACTTTCAATGCGCGTTTGCATTCGTCAGAGAGGTTGAAAATTCTGGAACAACAACAGTTGTCAGCCAGTCACCGTGCTCTGGCTGCCATATTTCTCCAGCACTTTATGATCGCCTCAGGAAATAAAAAAGTCGGGCTTAATTTCTCCGCTTTGTCTATTTTATTTTTTAATTTTCACAGAGCGATAGAGTACGAATACGTTGTCTTATACTTTTTCCTCCCCCAGAAAGGAGTAACCCCGGCTACGTGATGTCGTTTTAGCACCAACAAGTAATCTTCCCTGGAAGTGAATCCACGAAAAAGATAGCTCCGGCAAGAGCGCCAGCTTATTAATTAATTAAGTAATTAATCATTTATCATTAATTATATATTTCAACCTTTACAACGTATTCTATTTTGATTAGTTTCAGATCTTTACAATGTTTTTATATGTATAAATAAGGTTACCTTATTATCATTTTAACATTCACATTTTTTAATTTTTTAAATTTATGTGTAAAAAATTCAGAGTAAAAATGAAAACAATATACTCCCTTTATCCCAAAAACTTTTACTCTATTTATTTTCATTAACTAATCTAGAATTTTTTATTTTTAACATTTTAATATAAAAATAAAAAAAATTTATATATGAATGATAAATCAAGACATATAATGCCAATTTGTTTCAACGTAATTTAAAATGGTTTATTTTCATTTTTACATATTTTTTACCCAAATAAATTTTATTTAAATTTTAAAATTATGTTGCTGCAATAATTTATTGAAAATGTAATTTTTAAAATCTTACTAAATTTTTCTGGCTTTAAGTATTAAAAAAGAAGTATTCATAAAAATTTAATAACATCATGAAAATTTACTTTCAAATGGATTATTATATCTATATAATATTGGTTTTCTAATGAAACTAGTTCAAGACAAAAAAATATATATATAAATAAAAATAAGTTATTTTAAATCAAGTTAACTTAAGTTAAAATAAATTGGCTCATAGTTTCTAAATATATGTTTTTTTAATTTTTTCTAACAAACAATGTTATGAATAAATTCAAGTTAAAATACTAAAAAAAGTTAAATAGATTAAAAGTTTTGGGATAGAGAGAATATATATTGTTTTTTAAATTCTTAATCCCTGTATAAAAAATGCTTCAAAGCTGTTGGAATGGGTGGAGTAAATTTTATTGTTAAGTTTACCTTACACCCAGCCATAGATCACAAAGAAATAGAATTCATGTGGATATTAGAATTTAATCGACTAAAATTTATTTGTGGTCTCTAACATTTTTATGCTTTTTTAAATAGGTCTCTAACTTTTACTTTATCCTTTTAAAGTCCCAAACCTACCAAATTTTGTCACAATTGTGGTCGTTTTGTCAAATTCACAGTTAATGAAATTTTGATGAAAAATACCTACATTAGTCCTGCTTTTCGTCTTCCCACTCAGCACCCTCAAGCTAGTAAAGTAGACACTTCAACCACCATCTCCTGCCTGACCCACTCCCGACAAGCTGTTCGGTGATGTCAATGACGCCTACGCCCGCACAGACTATGAAATCCCAGCAATAATTGAAAATTCAATACTAGTGGTCTAAAATTGAGCAGTTTTTGGAAGCTTGTTTGTTCATCGTGTAGAGAAACAACAACAGAGTCTCATCCCGGCTTTTGTTCTTCAGCTCAGCCATGAAAGTACCAGAGGTCAAGCTTGCACCGCCATGGCTGCAGCTTCAGTTTCAGCCGAAGGAGTGAATATAGGCATCATCAGTTCCCAAAAATCCAGAAACCTATCTCCATTTCTCTCCCAAAATTTCAACTTTAAGCTCTCCCCAAGACCCACCATGTCAAAACCCAGAAAAGATGATCACTTTATCTTGAAAGCTGAATTAATCGACTCCATTCATGACTTTTCCGTTGCGTTGGGCATAGGCTTGCCTTGTATAGTAGTGTGGGGATACTGTTTACAAAAGCACGTTGCCGAAGTCCGACGGATTGACTATCACGGTCCCTGGAGCTATTTTGGTTTCGGGTAGGCAACACCTGAGGTCGCTCCTGGGGGTTTTTTTTTAATTTTTTTTATAGGCTTTTCTGCCGGAAATCGATGGCCTTGGAACTACAAAGGAATCGAGTCTGCCGCTATGAAGCAGCTCTGCCAGACGAACTTTGACTAGATATGACGACGATACCAAATACAAGTGTGGATCTGTGCGTCCCATATTCAAGTATGGATTTGTGTTTCGCATATTCTCAACTGCGATAGAAATCTTGGTCCATTATCCCTACCGTCGCCACTCTGATATTTGCTCCGCTCTCTGTATTTGAACCAATTCAAAGAAATTGAGCTTATTGGTCACGAAAATGGAGCAATTCTTGGAGGCAATTGTTTAGTTTTGAGCAGGGGAGGAAAAATAGAGTGAGAGGGTTGCTTCAATGGCGGTCAAGCTTCGCTGATTGAAGTTGCTCGCTTCCTTTGGCAATTGAAGTGCAAAGAGGGGAGTAGGAACCCATTAACCCCCAATTCCATCGAACCCATTAAGTATTCAGCAGAAAGGTAGTATGAAAATGGCGGTCTCCGGCCGGTTGCACAAGTAGGATCCGCCAAGAAGGGGATTCTCTTTTGGGGCTGGGACAACAGAGGGAAGAAATTGATTTTATTTTGTTTGGAAGTTGGAATGGTTGAGATAAAGAGAGAAGTGTTAAATTTAAAAGCCTGATGGTGCTTTAAGTAGGAGGAATAAAATTTAGGGACCAGACTTGGCATTTTTTTCTAAAATTTTGTTAAATTTAACTGTAAAATTAATGGAATGGCTACAATTGGAACAAATATAGAGAGATTTGAAACTTTAAGAAGACAAAATGAAAATTAAAAACCCATTTAAGATGAGTTAAAAAGTTACGAACAACAAATGAATTTTACCTGAATTTACTCTCTAACCCACAACAATAAATTATACTTACTCTGTCTCAAATTCTTTGGACTATTCACTTTTTAGTATTTAATCTATAATTTTTTTATTTCTAATATTTAATTATATAAAAAAAATCTTTATATATGAATGATAAATGAAGAGTTATATTTTTAAATTTTTTTTTCTAATCAATAATAATATGAATAAATTCAGACTAAATTAATCAAAAAAATCAAATGAAGCTAAAAAAAGTGGGACGGAGGAGGAGGAGGGAGTAGATATATCAATGAGTTATTATGTCTTTTTAATAAAGGTTAGTAAATGACTCTACCACACCGAAAAACATTTCCGTAAGTGTATTATTTTTAGTTTTATTACAAGCATGCGCACAATCCTAGTTGACCATAATAAATGATTGGTGTGAGTGACTTAAAAGTGAGTGTATGAATGTTTAGTACCGAAGAACATTTTTCAAAGTATATTAGTTTTAGTTTTACTACGTATATATATACGATTCATTGGCTGCTGTTTTTTTTTCTTAGTTTATGAATTAAGTTTGACGTGTTTTTTTATGAAACTTAAACACCAACTGTTAATCTTCTTTCTCTATCCTTTAGAGTTGTGAACGATTTATATAGAAATAAAATCACAGTCCTTCGGGACCAGCAAACATTCACATTCACACGCCTCAGTCACAGCACATGCAGCGGTTATGTTTTTCGTGTTTGGATTTTGAAAGTCATGGCGCTAATTGCGCGAAAAGGCGACCGGCCCAATTTGGAAGGGACAAACCTCAAACAGGGGGGCGAGGCCTTGGTCGGCCTGGTTTTGTGTCAAGTTCTTGTGAGACGACAATCTTGGTCCCAAGTCCAATCACATGAAAGGTTGGGATAATTGCTTTGCTGCCTCAAACGGTTTCCGGGGACCAATTATTTTTTATTAAATTTCGTGGCTACATAGATTTGATATTGCATCAGCTAAGGACCCCTTGGTCAACCACCTTCTGCCTCGGTGCCTCCTATCAACTTGTTCTTACTCATTGCCACCATAGCTTCATGCAAACTGGGATACAGTGGCCAGTGACTCCTGTCCACAGGCATAATACGGGCATTTAGCAACACGACAAAAACACTTTTGTTTTAAAAAAAAAAAAAAAAAAAAAGAAATCATACCGAATATGAGGTACAAACTATAAAGGTAATTTATAAATCTAACGAGGTATGTGTATTGCGATGGCTTAACCTATGGTAGTATTTAATATAAATAATATACCAATAATTAATAAATATTTCCTCCATCTCATATTTGTTGAAACATTTAATTTTTATGAATAGTTTGATTTAAATTTATTTATATTATTATTTTTTAGAATTTTTTAAAAATATATTTAGAAACTATAGGTCTTTACTTATTATTTATATATAAAAGTTTTTCATTTATATAATAAAATATTAAAAAAAATTCATAGGTTAATTACCAAATAGTGAATGTTGTAAAAGAATTTAGGATGAAGGGAGTAATAAAGTTTGGGGATGAAACGAGGAAAGATTAGAGTTTTAATAATTAAAAGTGAATTTAACTATTGATGCAAAAAAAACTTTTCCATAAAAAATTTAAAAAAATTAAGATTTGGAGCTGACCTAAAATCAAATCTAATATCCATACAATAAAGTTTGGGATTAACAAGATATAAAGCATAATTTTAGTAACTAAAAGCGGTGTTTAACCATTGCTACAAACAAAAGTAAGTAATAAAAAATATTATGAATTGTGAGTTTAAACCAAAAGGTCCAAGAAAAAATTGAGGATACTTCAAGTTATTGCTAAAATAAAACAAACCATAAGTGACCATAGTTTTTATTTAGAATATAAAAATAACCTTAAAAAAAAAAAAGAATATTTGAGCATTGATATAAAAGTCAAAGTAAAGTTTTGGAATTAATAGAGCAAATGAAAATACTATAGGCAGTAAGGTTTAACATTAACTTAACAAAGGCAAAAAATGAAAAAAAAAAAAAAAAGAGAAAATGACCAAAATGGGAAACATATAGGATTTAGGGATGAAATGAAAAATATCGATGGCTCAGGTGCAGAAACAGATTTAAGCAAAAAAAAAAAAAAAAAAACATAAACTAGATAAAACTTGAAGAAAGTCCCTATAGTTTTTCTCTTTGACAACTTTAGTCCCAAGCTTGCAACTTTGTCAATCTTACCATTGCCTCATGCTATCTCTTAAGGCCTATCATCAAATAGAACAGTTTAGGGACCAAAACAAAGGCAAAAGGAATCCATAGGGGCTGGAAGAGGAGTTAGACTATTACATAGGAAAAAGCAACAAAAAAAAAAAAGACATAGTTTTCATGTTCGGTAATTAATATACAGTAATAATTTATCTCACGCTTACCTCTTTTTTTTTTTTCTTAATTCATAATACAAAGAAAGAACATCAGCTTTTGCACAATTATTTTTTTTAATACTAAAAATTGTCTACCTACTATTAAAGTTGAGTGTTTAAAGAAAACAGGAAGGAGATTGTCTTGAACTTGGGCCTACTACATCACAAGCATCACCAGTGCAGGAGGAGGAGCTCTTAGCATGTGTAGACCTAGTACTCTTCCTTGATGTTATTGATTTGAAGCAAATTAATGAGAAATAAAAATTAAGGGATATTAAGGAGAGATTAAGAAAAATGTTGGAAAGCTTGAAGAGAATTATGGAGAATGTAATACAAGTAGTGAGGAGATTGTAGGAGCTTGTGTGAGGAAATGAGGCCCTTTATTTATGGGAGACACCAAATATTTGTTGGACTAAAATACGCTAAAAAACTAGCCGTATGTAGGAGTTTGAGGGTCTCAAAGTGAGTTTTGGGTGAAAAAGGCGTTAAAATGCCATTAGGGGTCCTCAGGTTGTAATTTCACCATTTTTTTTTTACTGACCGTTGTTCTCCCCTTCAAATGTCCAGCCCGGCCCAGCTCTACCCGAACCAATCGAGCTAGTTTGAGCCTTGCCTAGGCCAAGGCTCAAATCGGGCTTGGCAGGTCCTCATTTCAGCTTTTCTCAGGCCCATAAATGGCCCATATTTTATTGGGCTTCTTTTGTGCTGTGCTAAGGCTAGTTTTGACCAAACTGGTTCCTGGTTGGGCCGGATTGGTCCACTTTATTGCACACCTCTACCTCGTTTCAATGTTCCTTAATGGACGACCCTTATCTTAATGACGGACGTCAAGTGTCGGCAAAGTGGGCTTTGTAAATGGGCTTAAGGTTGTCCTGCCTCTGGCCATGTGGTAAATAACTAAATATGGTTCACCTCAAACCTAACCCTCTCATTGGGGGCCCAAACCAAAATCTAGTTCCCAAAATTCGATTGACCCGTCGAACTTTTTCGTTGGTTGAGTAGAGCTCGGATCCATGTTCAAACTTCAAAGCCAGGAAAGCTATACTGCTACAGTAGTTTGGTTATTGATTTACGTTTTTTGGTAGAGTCCACCAATTTTCTCTGATCTCTAGTAGTTTTGAATATCTGTCTTTCGAATTCCTATCTTTAAATGTTAACAGGCTGGGAAGGAAGGCCAGCATTGCCATTCCCGTACCAAATGAAAGAATGGGAATGGTCAGTCCACTACAGGAATTGTCTCTTACTTGCGCCTGACTAGAAATTCTTACAATCTAGTAAGGAATGGTATACGCTAGCTGCTTCCTTAATTTCGTCATGTTTGAAGGATGATGGTACTAAATATGTTCAGTTCATAGCTAGGACATGCTAGCTTTTTCCTGCTAATAATGATGCTGCGGTTTATCCATAATTGTACGTAGTAGCTTCTATTCCTTCCAGTCCTACTGGAAAAGTTTCATGAGATTGATAAGACAAAATAGCTATCCTTTTATGATCATCTATTGCATGCTGCTTCTCTCCCTACCTTGGTTCTGTTCTATTCAACTGAATTTAATTACTTCCAGTTCTCTTTACTTTTTCCCTGTGGATAAATTAAAAGGATTTCAAGAAAGGATCATCTATGATGGGGCCTATGCAATTTTGAAATAGGTTCCTACGGTTCCCTTTGGTCAAAATTGGGTTGCAATTTGCAACGAAATTGAAACAAGCGGTAAAGTAAATCGCAGTGAGATTAATCTCACGCAGTGAAGGAATTCCTTATAAATAGGGATCAGTTTCTTCGGTCCAATTAATTCGGTTGAGCCAAAGAGTCACATATTGATTGTGAGAAAAATAAAGTAAGAGAGATTTATTTTGGGAAGTAACAAAATAGTGAGGTATTTATTTGGGGTATTTTTGGGAAACACTTGAGTGCAACTATTTGGGCTTATTCCAAATAGTGTTTTTACCTCTAGGATTTTGTCTTGAGAAATTTCTCTCTTTGTAGGCACGCTATTTATTTAGTGGAGAAAGACTCGTAGTCAATTCCGTGGACGTAGCCCAAAATTAAGGGTGAACGACGTAAAATTTTGGTGCCCTCTTCTTTTTACACTTGTTCTTGTCCGTTGTGCCCAACTGGAAATTTGCATCCACTGTGTGCATCCCTATAAGTGGTATCAGAGCCAATTTTGGGTGGGTGATATCTACTTATCGTATGCTCTGTGGTTGCCCTTAAAAGACGGATCTTCCACTTTAGAAAATAAGTAGTTTTATCATTCACCTTAAGGTGTTGGGTACTACTCTCATACACCGTTATTAATCAGTTTGTGACAGAGTTGATGACTAAAAAAGATATGGGTGAAAGCTCAGGTTCAATGGTCAGATTGAATGCATTAAATTATTCAATTTGGTAGCCAATGATGGAGGATCTACTTTATTGTCTTGATTTGTATGATCCTATTACAGGTGATTCAGCAAAGCCAGAGAACAAGTCAGAAGATGATTGGAAGAAGCTTAATCGCAAGATAGTTGGCGCCATTAGGAAATGGGTGGTTATGAGTTTATTCCACCATGTTTCGGCAGAGACAAATGTTCAATCTCTGTGGAAGAAATTAGAAAAGCTTATTTGAGAGGAAGACTGCTCAGAATAAAGCTTTCACTATACGGAAGCTTGTTAATTTGAAGCTTAAGGAGGGACATCAATTTCCGAACACTTGAATGATTTTCAGAATTTGATCAATTAGTTGACTACCATGAAGATGACGTTTGACGATGAATTACAAGCATTACTTCTTTTGAGTTCCTTACCCGAGAGTTGGAAAACCTTAGTGATTACTATCAGTAATTCGACCCCAGATGGCAAACTCACCTTGAGTTTGGTCAAAGATAACTTATTTAATGAAGAGACAAGGAGGAACGAGTTGGGTTCTGAGAATTCACAAGCTCTTGTCATCGAGAGTAGAGGAAGAAGTAGAAGTAAGGCACCTAAGGGTAGTCGTGGCAAATCTCGTGATCACTCAAAGTCAAGAGATGACAATAGTTGTCATTATTGCGGAAAACCTGGTCATATAAAAAAGTATTGCTAGAAGAGGAAGAAGGATGAAAAGAATAGGGAGAAAGCTCCTGATGACACAAATGCGGCTGCAGTCACTGAGTCAGATAGTGATAAGTTGGTTACGCTAGTTTGTGCACAAGGGGACTGTGATCATATTATAAATCCAAATGTCCAGTGAATAATTGATTCAATAGCATCTTATCACATATCTCCAAGAAATAAATTATTCATCACTTACAAGGAGGTTGATCTCGGGATGGTAAAAATGGGTAACACGACCCAGTCTAGAATCTTGGGGATCAATGATATTATTGTGCATACTAATTTAGGTGTCACTTTAACGTTGAAGGATATACGTCAAATTCCGAATATGTGACATAATCTTATTTCAGTGAATGTGCTTGATCATGAAGGTTATGATTAGAGTTTCAGAGATAGAACGTGGAAGCTGAAGTGCGGTTCTTTACTAGTGGAAAAAAGTGATATTTGTTGCACTTTATATAGGACACGTGTTCATGTTTGTGGAAGTGGTTCGCTGAATGTGGTTGAGGATGATGTTTTTATGAATTTGTGGCATAAACGGCTGGCTCACATCAGCGAGAGCGAGAAAGGGTTGGAGACTTTGGCAAAGCAGTCCCACATTCCTATTGCCAAATGTACTTCACTTGACCCTTATGATTACTGTTTAATAGAAAAGCATCATAGAGTTTCTTTTTGTGTTCCCTCTACACGAAAGAAAACCAAGCTTGAGTTAATACATTTTGATATTTGTGGTCCCATCGAGGAGGAATCGTTAGGAGGTAACAGGTATTTTGTGACTTTTATTGATGACGCTTCACAAAAGACTTGGGTATACTTGCTAAAGAAGAATAGTAAGGTGTTTGACTGCTTCAGGATTTTCCATGCCATGGTCGAGAGGGAGACTGATGTGCACTTGAAGTGTCTTTGTACGGATAATGGCAAGGAGTATACCTCTAATGAATTTGACAGGTATTGCAAAGAGCGTGGTATTCGTCATGAGAAGACGGAGCCTGGTATACCATAACATAATGGTGTAGCTAAGAGGTTGAATCGCACCATTATTAAGAAAGTCAGATGTATGCTAAAGATGTCTAAGTTGCCAAAGACATTTTGGGGTGAAGTTGTAAGTACTGCTGTTTATTTGATTAACCAGACTCCATCAATTCCTTTGGGTTTTCTAGTCCCGGAGAATGTTTAGACAGGTAAGAATGCTTCTTATTCACATTTGAAGGTGTTTGGTTGCAAAGCATTCATGCATGTACCCAAGGAACAATGATCAAAGCTTGATAGCAAGGCCAAACCATGCATACTTGTTGGTTACGGTAGTGAAGAATATGGCTATCGGTTATGGGATCTAGAGAAAAAGAAGGTGGTTAGAAGCAGGGATGTTGTCTTTAGAGAACATGAGAATATAGAAGATATTGGGCTGCAAGAAAAGATTTCAGATACTACTCCTGGTGTTAATGATTTGACACCTATACCTATTCCATCTAAGAATGCCACAGATGGAAGAGCTTCAGAACATGAGGAAGAACAACCAGCCATCATTGATGAACAGGTTGATGGCGATATAGCTGAGTATAACGATGGTTTTGAGCAGGGGGAGCAACCCCCTCCATTGGAAGAAGTAGAGTCTCAACTGAGGAGATCTACTAGAGAGCATCATCCATTTACCAAGTATCCCAGTTTTGATTATGTCATGCTTGTTGATGCAGGGGAGCCTGAGAGCTTCCTAGATGTGCAGTCATGTGCAGATAAAGATCAATGGATTGTTGCAATGCAAGATGAGATGGATTTTCTTCAGAAGAACAACACATATGAGTTGATGGATCTACCTAAGGGTAGAAGAGCATTGCAGAACAAGTAGGTGTTCAAGTTGAAGAAAGATGATGATAAGCTAGTCAAGTATAAAGCTCGTTTGGTGGTGAAGGGCTTTCATCAAAAGAATGGAGTTGACTTTAATGAGATCTTTTCCCCTGTGGTGAAGATGTGTTCTATTCGGGTAGTACTTGGACTAGCAGCTAGTCTAAATTTTAAGCTTAAGCAGCTAGATGTGAAGACTGCATTTTTACATGGTGACTTAAATGAGGAGATTTACATGGTTCAACCTGAAGGATTTAAAGTGAAAGGGAAGGAGCACATGGTCTGTAGGCTGAAAAAGAGCCTTTATGGCTTAAAGCAGACACCTAGACAGTGGTACCACAAGTTTGAATCTTTTATGGTAGGCCAGAACTATAAAAGAACCAATGCAGATTCTTGTGTCTATATCAGAAAGTTTCCCGAAGGTAACTTTATTATTTTTCTACTTTATGTTGATGATATACTTATTGTTGGGCAAGATGCTTTGATGATTCGCAAGTTGAAAGAGGAATTGTCTAAATCATTTTATATGAAGGATTTAGGGCCAGTGAAACATATTCTCGGTATGAGAATTATTCGTGATAGAGAAGCTGGTAAATTGTGGTTATCATAGGAAAATTATATTGAACGAGTCATTGAAAAGTTAAACATGGTAGATGCTAAACCAGTTAGCACACCTCCTGTGAATCACTTCAAATTGAGTAAGAAGTCATGTCCAACTACAATGAAAGAAAAGGAAGAGATGTCTACCATTCCTTACTCTTCTACAGTTAAATCTTTAATGTACGCCATTGTTTGTACTCGGCCAGACATTGCTCATGCTGTTGGAGTGGTTAGTAGGTTCTTATCTAATCTAGGGAAGCTTCATTGAGAAGCTGTGAAGTGGATTTTCAGATACTTGAGAGGTACTTCAAAATTGTGTTTGAGTTTTGGTAGTGCTAAACCTATTTTGGAAGGTTTTACTGATGCAGATGTAGCGGGTGATCCTGATGGTAAAAAATCTACATCAGGTTACATTTTTACTTTTGCTAGGGGAGCTGTCTCATGGCAGTCAAAGTTGCAAAAATGTGTACAACTGAAGCAGAGTACATAGCTGCCAATGAAGCAGGTAAAAAGATGTTTTGGATGAAACATTTCCTTCATGAGTTGAGTTTGAAGCAAGAGGAGTATGTATAAATTGTGACAGTCAGAGTGCTATTGATTTGAGCAAAAACTCAATGTATCATGCTCGCACTAACCATATTAAGGTGAGGTATCATTGGTTGCGTTTGGTGATTGAGAAGAAGCTTTTAAAGCTTGAGAAAATTCACACAGATGATAATGCAACTGACATGTTGACAAAGGTGATTCCCAGGGAGAAGCTTGAAGCATGCGGCTTCACGGCCGACATGTGTTTCGTATAAAACCAGTGATGGTATCTCCTCTCACATGTGGCGTGAGTGGGAGATTGTTAGTGTAAGTCCTGCCACAAGTCAAATAAAAACAAAGTGGTGGGGCCTATGCGATTTTGAAATAGGTTCCTACGGTTCCCTTTGGCCAAAATTGGCTTGCAATTTGCAACGAAATTGAATGGCCGGTAGAGCAAATCGCAGCAAGATTAATCTCACGCGGTGAAGGGATTCCCTCTAAATAGGGATCAGTTTTTTTAGTTCAATTGATTCAGTCGAGCCAAAGAGTCACATATTGGTTGTGAGAAAAATACAGTAAGAGAGATTTATTTTGGAAAGTGACAAAATAGTGAGATATTTATTTGGGGTATTTTTGGGAAACACTTGAGTGTTACTATTTGGGCTTATTCTAAATAGTATTTTTACCTTTGGGATTTTGCCTTGAGAAATTTCTTTCTTTGTAAGCACACTATTTATTCAGTGAAAAAAGGCTTTTAATTGATTTTGTAGACGTAACCCAAAATTAAGGGTGAACCACATAAAATTTTGATGCCCTCTTCTTTTTATACTTGTTATTATCCGTTGTGTCCAACTGAAAATTCGCATCCACTGTGTGCATCCCTACATAAACATTGCTTCAGTATTTATACGAAATGCGGAGGCCTCCAAGCAGTGCACACCTTATTCTATTGCATCATCACATCACAAAGCAGAACAAGTTACGTAGCATAGCGAAGCATACAGATGCATGAACTTGGCGGATGGGATGGATGTGTCAAAATGGAATTCGCGGCACACACGACACGGATGGTTGGGTTGGGTTGGGTGTCTTCGTCGGCTTTGTTCCCTTTTTCAAGCCGTCCCATCCATCACCTTGTCCCGCCCAGCAGGCAACACGGGCAGAGGCATTTCAGCATCACCTGCCACCACAAAGATTAAAGACCAGCCAGCCCATTATCTTGCTTCCTTTCCTTAATTTCTTTACAGATTATTGAAGCATATGAGGGAAACATAAGTTGGAAGGAAGTCAAATCCAGGAGCAAGAAGCTGGAACTGGAAGCAGGCAGATCGAGCAAGTCACAAGAGGGTCAACCCAACGGTCCAGACGACATTCCCCTGACGGAGACGATGCTAGAGAGGATGCATGGATGAAACTGGCAGAAATTAGACTCAACAAATATCGCTTTATCTGCTCATGTTCCAACCAATTAATTAATGGATTTTCAACGGGCATTACTTTTTTTGTGAACAACTGCCTACTATTTTCTTTCGCGGTTTTTTTTTCTTCCTTTAAGAGTTTTCGTGCCTAAAAGAAATGTTTCTTCTGTCAACGTAACGTATGGCAAGTTTTCGGTGCCTTTGAGGTTGGTGCCACTTACGCTCTCAAATCAAACTTGGAGTAAAGCAACGCAATTACGCCATTGGAGAGGGGTTATGGGCCAAAGTAATACACCTTTCCACCCAGAAACAGATGTTAGCACCTGCCATATTTCCTCCCCTTTTTTTGCGCCTCCCTTTCTTCTTACTTGCAATGTGTGCCGTCGACTGATTCTGACTCCTCAAGGTACAATTTTCTTTCTTTTTGTATCTTGGCATATTGTTGATGCTACTTAAGCCGTAGCTTTCGTACTATTCTATTTTTGAATTCCAGTCTCGATGGGTGGTTAGTTACTGCTGGCTAAGCAACTTGGGGTTTTGTTAATTCCATTTCCCTGCTTATTTTCCTCGTCAGAATCTTCTTTTCCCCGGATTTCCCTTGTGATGATTTCATTCTCATTGTAAAGCTTGTATTTTTGCTTTAAAGTAATGTGCTTTTGGTTTGGGTTGCCTTGCCCCCAGTTCACGTGAATGCCAATCAGCTGCTGCGAATTCTCTTATTGTGTATCTTCCTGTTTTGGAAGAGGAATCAGGATTTCGGCTCTTGGCTTTTCGCTAATTTTGAAAGGTATTTTTTTGTCGGTCAAACTTCTAATGTCTCAGTCAATCCTATGGCACTTGGAAGAAAACAAATTCAAAGCTTTTCTTGAACCATCTCCGTCTCTAATATTTACCTGCATTGTTGCAACGTTTGCTTCATCAAGACACCGCAGAAGAAAGGTAAACCTGAGGCTATGGGGTGCTTTGTTTCAACAGCCAATATTTTTGAGGCAATAAGGAGGAGTCCAAGGAATATTGGGGAGATTGCTGTGTTTGTTCCGGGATTCAGAATTCCTAAACCTCTTCATTTTATGCCGTCCTTGGATGATGAAGGACTGCCTACAAATTTGCTTGAGCGTCTATTTTTGCTCAGAGCTAGAGTTGTCGCCTTGGCTGCTCAAGAAGCATCCATGATCTATGATGAGCCAAGAAGAGCAGCCACACAACTTGGTTGGTTGGGTCCCTTGCAGTCTTAATTATTTTTCTAACTGAACTCGATTGATTTTTTATTTTGCAATGCAGGAGATTCGACATTGGCTGACCTGCTACAGACACTCGAGGATTATCTGCCAGTTTTATTAGCACTAGTGAATAACGGTAATTAATGTGCTTATCATTAGAAATGTTGCGGATTTTTTTGGGGAGGACAGGGCTTGATGTTTGTCTTCATGTTATCTTGATTGAAATGGAAATGTACTTGTAGTTGATACTGAACCCTAAAACTGTTTGCTTAAGTAGAGGTCTTACATGTAGTCCCCTCAACGGCAGAGTTGTGTAAAACTATGAAAAGCAGTTACCTTAAAATGATCTCTTTAGAAGGAATCAAGTTAAGATTGGGGGCACATATTTGAACATATTTCTTTTATATTTGATTATCTTGTTCAAATCAAGTTTTATGTTCCTGAACATATCATGCAGGAAACCAGCTAAAACAAAATTTGCAGTTCTCTTGGGTGAATCAGGAAGACAAAGTAAAGGTAAGTTTGCCAAACCAGAATCATCAAATTGAATTTTGACCATAAAACTATTTGGTGTTTCTTTTCTATAAATGATTTCTCCCAATTCTGCTATGCAGGAGACAACTATGTCAGATTCTTGGTATGAGATACTATCAGTTCTGCATCTTATTGCTATGCTGACATTAATGCAGGCCAATCTGTTGCTTCTTCCTAATAAATCTATCAGCATCCATTGGTCTAATGTGTCCAATGGTGAGATACACAGATAACTTGTACAGATTTGCTGTCACTGCTTTTTCACTATTCCAAGAAGATTTTGCGTATCTGTGAACATGATAGTGTTTCTAAATTTTATTATGATAACTTCTACTCATGAACCAGAAGATTGCACATGCAGGGAGAGTACCTGAGTTGTGAGAAATGCATAATTCAGAAATTACTTTAAATCTTTTACTTCTAATATTGGCACTAGTAGGTGCAGGATTGTTTGCAAGTGTTGTTGGATGAGTGAGCAGCAAATGGGGCTTTTCTATATATGGCCATATAAGTAACTTCATGAAAAATTTAGTTTCAATTTGAGCTCGTTGAGAGGCTTGTTAACTTGTCCTTATAGGGACCATTTCTTTTTGAACAAGAAAAAAATCGAGTGCCATTTGGAGAGACCCTTCCTTTGGCATGATCTAAGCCAGCAACCTTTACTTCCCCTAGTAATGTTCGCATCTACAGAAATGCTTCTATCTTATTTCATATTTCGTAGCAAAGCCCATTAAATTTTAAGTTTTCTGCTGCCTGTTCTCGAACTTTATACTTTATCTAACCAAAGGCCCATTTCATCATTCATTATGTGTCAGACTTCAAGTGTGCTTCCGTTGATATTTTGTTAAAGGCTGCAGGATATCTAGATTTTGCTGTCCAGCATATTCTCCCTGGTTTGCCTTCCGAAACAAGGTTTGTTAGAAAATTCTTGTTCAAAATTTTCCCACCTAGAAGTATTCTGATTGGATTTTTCTACTTGTTTTTCATAAGAACAAATTTTCACTGACCGGTAGTATAACTGTTGCATACGCCACTATTCCTGCAGAAACAATTTGCCCCTAGATTTGACAGAAGGAGTGCTTAAGGCCCTTTGCTTGCAAGCGTTAGGCCAGGTAAGAGATCAATGATAGGAAGACACAGATAATGGTTTAACATTTTGAAGCCATAGCAGTTTTCTGTTTCCCAACATTTTTATTGATGATAACGTCATATTTTTGGGAACAAGTCTAAACTAAAGGGTAATTGTGCTTTGAGAAGTAGATAAGGGAGCAAAGAAGGGTTGGTGTCTGTATACATGGCAAAAAAACTTTGGAGCAAAATTTATGAGTGAAAAGTTGATTTAGAATCAACATTTGGTATTGAACAATATGCATTTCCTGTTGTTGCTTCATTAGCTTGAAGAAAACACATTCCTCACTGCGCATGAGCTGGTGATCAGAATGCCTATGAATGTGAAAGAGCTGAAAAGATTAGTACAGGTTGATGTCTTAGTGTAAGATTAATTTGTTCATGTCTAGAATTATCTTTCCTTTAACATCAGTTTCTTAGACATGTAGTTTTTATGAGAGTCTTCTTTTTCTGGCTCGGAGGCCACTAATTCCCGCTGTCTACAGTGTATTGAGGTTCAGCTTGGTATAGCACTTGATAGTACCGTGGCTACAGTGGCAGTAAAAAGGAGGCTTGCTTGCGAGATGGTTAAATACTGGTTTGAGGTAACATTTGGTTGCACCTCACACATTCATGCCTATATATTGTGTTATTGGAACTTCTGTTTTATGGAAACAAATTTTACTTATTTCTGATCTTCGTTGGTGACACTGATACACTGTTTTATGTTCATGGTTGATGGTTGTTTTCTTCTTTTTCTTCCTTTCTCCCGTTTGCTCTGTACCTATGAATGGCTAAATTCTTGTCTTGTTTTCAGGCTCAGAGAAATATGCAGGCACTTCCACCGCGAAGCATGTGGGGTGAAAAGCATAAACTCTTCATCCAGTGGAAGCTCATCGAAGCCAAGGTATGATCTCCATGAAGGTTCATTGTTGGGATGATCTGAACCAGTTTTATGGGATACATTAGAGTTTCCTTAATCACTATACTCAAATCCAGGTAGTGGCATACCATCTACATGGTTTAATGCTTCTCGAGGGGAAGAAGGATGGAACGAGTAATATGGCTGTGTCAGCTATGCAAGCATCGGAAGAGTTGTATGGAGAGAGCGAAAGAGCTCGTAAACTTTTTCACGAAACCCAGCCTTTATCATGGTATATCTTGTTTTGAACTTCTTAGATGATAGTCTTTTAAACCGTTCAACCGGTTCTTCCATATATGATGGTAGTACGCAGAGTTGTTATTTTCTGATAATACGTTTGATATATATATACACTTATTTTGGTTCAGTGATCCACCTTTTTGCGGCATTAGCAACTACCTTCTCGAGAGACTTGCTCAAACTATCTCTAGTAAGGCAATCAATGGGAATCATGAAATGTGAGTTGTGAATATAGTTCAACTCTCTGGCTTTAATCTGGATCCTTTTATTGGGCCGGATCAGTGCGTGGCTTATTACCAAACATTGAAACATATGTAATTAATGAAACCTCTAACCATGATGTGTTGATTTTTTGTTAATTTGTCACAGAATATTGCAGGCAGCTCCAGCATTGCCAGACTTCGTTTTGTCACTCAAACCTGATGAGTATCATCTTCCTCCGTCTACAGGGTCTTACGGAATTAACTAGCTAAGCTACATTCTCATCTTTTTTGGGATATATATGGTGATCAATATATATGTTTTAAGAAAAATGCCAAACGGGTATTTTCTATATATACACGTTTTTTACAAGCATTGCTAAGACTTAATTTTGTTGTGTAATCTTCAACTCCCAGTCTAAACGAAGATATTTGGGGGATTGTTTGCTGCCTGTTTTTCCATGGGGTGGTTCCCAACTTCCGGTGAAGTATTTGCGATACCATCCGTCAAATTATGGAATTTCTTTTGCTCATAACCAATCCACCGACCTTCAACCTCCATCACCATCTTCCACACTTCATCGTCGTCAAATTTCATCTCCAAGTTATTGAACACGTCTGCTTTTTTAGGTTCCGATTCTAAATATGGCACAGGCGCCGCAATATATTCCAAGATTGCCGGAGGCTCGTCTGGCGGCGGCGGCGCAATGGTAAGACAAGGATTCCGAATTGCGTGACGATAATAGTGGTCCAAGTCGATTTTAGGCTCTCCCCTTGCGTGGGTGGTTTCCTCTGTTTCTTCTCCACCCAACAACATTTCGTCAAGAACTTCCTGGCCGGCCATCGACATCGGCGTTTCTTTTTCTTTTTCTTGTTGTTCTTCTTCTTGTTCTTGTTTAAGAAACTCTCTGAAAAAGTTACGATTCTCAATTTCTTTGGATTCGTCATAGGAATAGGCATAACCACCCGGAGGATAAATCGTCAGTGGAGTTGGAGCAGCGCCGACCATCGTCGTCCCCACAACAAAGCAAGACCGTTGTTGGGCTGTCTCCATCTTCTGAAAGTACGGTTTAACCTCGATTCTATGTTCCAAGTTGGGAAACGGGACGGGAGAAGAAGCAATTGCATTTGTATGGCCTCCGGTGACTTGCCTCCTTAAACGTTGACCACCTGTATTGTAGTCCTCTGTCGAGTCTCGCTCTCTCTTCCGCATCAAATTCCTAGTCTGAACTTTCTCATTCTTCTTGAGCCGGCAGAGCACAATGTTGCTGGTTTCGGGGTGCATGAGAGAGTACTGGATCATGTACCAGCAGCCTTGCTGCTCCGGCGGACCACCCACGAATTTGTACCGCTTCTTGCAACCCTTTATCTTTTCGTCAACCTCCACCTCTATTCCCCCGTCTTCTCCCTTCCAGGTTCCGACGTCGCCAACACGCCGGTTGATTCTCAAACCATTGACGCTTTTCGTCTTCAACTGAGTAAAGAAGTAGAGACATCGATCCTGCGGCCTCTCCGCCATGTCATTGCCTACGTACTTGTTCCATAACTTCCATGGTGCTTCTTCGTCGCCATAAAGATCGCAATTCTTGACAAGATCAGTGTCATAAGGTCGTGACATGACTTTGTTGTAAAGGAAGCTGCGGATCAAGTCCTTGTCACTTGGTTTGAACACAAATCCAGGAGCAGCTCGGAGGTCATGTTCGAACTCGATGTTGAACTGGTGGCGGAGGACGTGGGCTGCCTTCACAGCGTCCTGTTTGTGCCGGAAATGGACGACGGCATAGCCGCGAGTGGGGAAGAGAGCAACGCGCTCCACCGGACCATAAAGACTGAAGAGAGACTCAAGTTCACGGTTTGTAGGTTTAGGCGGCAATTTTCCGAGCCATAGTTTATTAGATTCAAAGGAAGACAAATTCGTCATCGTGGAGAGAGATTGTCGAGCAGAGAAACTGATTAATGAAGTAGAGTATAGAGTAGAGTTTTGTTTTACGTGATAATTTTGGTGTGTGGTGGGCGTCGCAGCATGTATATATATAGAAAGAGGGAGAGGGAGAGAGAGAGAGTTGAAAATTTGAAAACCTGGTAGCCTAATTCGACTCAAATTTTGAAAACCGGGTACCCTAATTCGAAATGCCGAAGGAAACAAAATTAAACATGGAATTGTACTTATCCGCTGTTACGCGTCTTCGTTTTTGGGAATGGGAGTACAATTTGCCACCCTATTTTCACCATAAATTACACTTTATCCCTCCTATTTCAGAAACTTCTTAAAAGATTCATAAGGTGCTAAGAAAACTACTCTTCCCTCTACAGTCTTTTTTGAATGTTAAAATTAATGGATTAATTACACTTTGAATCCTCAATTTTAGCTATTTTTTAGGTTTTTTTCCTTAACTTATAAATTATTTTATTACTTGTCTTTTTCAAATAATATGACACAATACATTTTTATATATATTGTCCCTTTCAACTTACTATCTCCTAATTATTTTTTTCTTATGATTATGCTTTTATTTTTTTTTCATTGTTTGTACATTTTTTATCTTTATATGTTCAATTTTTAAAATATCTCTAATTAAGGATATCAATTTTATTTTAAAATTGATTGTATTTATTTATTTATTTTTAATTAGAAGCTTTGCAAGCATCCTCCTCATTTTTTTTTCAAAACTTATTATGATAACTATTAAATCTAAAATCAAAGAAATGATAAGATTTATATTTACAATAATGTGAAAACTTCAAAATCGCTTTCATTTCAATGAAAATATAGTTGGTCATTTTGATAAAATTTTAGTTTTATATATTTATTCATTAGTTAATTGCTTTATAAGGAAGTTTTGTTCAACAAAATGCCTATTGATTATTTAATAATTTTTTTGACTTCATCTTTGATTTCGAGTGAAATTGAGTTCAATAAAAGATTACTATATTTTAGGTTACAATTCACCACCTCTTCCCATTTATATTCCTATACAAAGTCTTTGTTTGTTATTATTCACTCAAGAGATTGTGCTATTCAACGAACGATGCTACTTTTTGTTGTCTTACTTTTTCTAGCTGTCACCATTATTTCAAGGGCTAGTGTCTTTTTTAGTTAAGAAAATCAATTATAAACATTTTACTACATGAGAGCTTTGTAAAAAATAATCAATTAATCAATAAATATACAAAATTAAAATTACATTAAAATCACCAAATGTTCCATTAAATTGAACAAAGTGAATTTTAAAGTTTTCATATTATTATAAAGAGAGCCATATCATTTCTTTAATTTTTGCTTTAATAGTTATCACTACAAGTTTTGAAAAAAGGTGGAGGAGATAGAAAGTAAAAACCAATTTTAAAAACCAAAATGACATTATTAATTAGAAGTGATTAAAAAATTAAAAATATAAAATAAAATACATACAAATAATGAAAAGTAAATAAAAATTGAATAAAAAAATAGGGTAAGTAAAAAGGGACAATAAATATAAATATATTATGTCATTTGAGGAAAAAGACAAGTAATGAAGAATTTATATGTTAGGGTGAAAACTTAAATGAGAATCAAAAGTTGAGGTCTAAAAATGAATTAATTCATTAATTTTAAATTTCCAAAGAGACGGAGAGGAGATAAGTATAAGTTTCTTAAAATTCTAATGAAACTTTTAAGAGGTTTATAAAATAGGAATGGGCAAAATGTAATTTAGGGTAAATTTTAAAGGGCAAAATGTAATTCACCATTGCAAAATGCATGAGCATTCCTATTGATTTTCGTAGAAAGCCTATATGAATTGTACCAATCTCAGGAAAAACAAAAAAAAGAAGGCCTATCAGTTGTACTCATTCTCCTCGACTTGGTGAGTGATCTCACCTTTTGACCGAATTCCGCCGAGTTTCTTTTATATAAAAAGGTTTCTACTATTTATTTTTATAGAAAGTAATTATGCATGTAAATTATAGTATATCAGTTAAATTTTATACTTAAGAATTCAAGAAAAAAAAGTATTTTTGAATTATGTTTTTTACGAAGATTAATTTTTTTTGTTAATTCTTATTTTCAAAAAATGAGTATAGAAAAAACCATTTACTTTCAACAACTATCAGTACACTAATTATTGGGTAAATAAAGCAGTAGTTTTCAAATGACTGGTTACATGAATTCGTGACAGACTGCGCTGCAGTCAGCGAATACAACTACAAGGCAGAATTGCGCTCTGTAAATCTAAGTTCGCGAATTTATAGGCGCATTGGATTTGGGAAACGAGAGCTGTACCTGTACCTTCTGGCCCTCTTGGTCAAGGAAGCTCATCAGACAAAGTTTCGAAACACAAAAAGGCGCTTACACATACACAGTACTCCATTGGCTCAATAATGTACGGAAACTTCTACAAACCATTTAAGGTTTGGGCCACGTTCAACAGAAATTAATTTGGAGAATAGATAGTCAAAGTAACACTTCTCGGCCATACAATCTTTTGGTTCACGATGACGAGCTGAGGAAGCTTTTTTAATCGATTTGTAGTTTTCATTGGTTGGCAGGCAAAGAAGAACCATGGCAAATCTGGAGAGACGTAGGAAGAATTTTTCAGGCAGTGATTGATGCCCAGCATGTGTATAGTCGTTGAATGGCGCTCGCCATCCCTTAGTCCAACACCCGGGTCAATTGAAGGTAAAATTTTTTAGGACTGCGTTTACATAGTACTAACGCCCAAGTCAAAACCGATCAAGCATCAATTTATATAATTAATCACCTGAGAAATATGCCACACAAATTGTCTATCTGGAGCAATTCCTGTTATACAACAATGAGAAGGCTGTCATGCTTCAAACTTGCAAAAAATCATCATGCACCAGCCTTCCAGCAAATATTTTCACCATGTTTCTCAACGGCCGATAACATTCTGCTTTGTGCTGTCACCAGACTAAGAGGGAATCATGTTCAGAACCTTCATAATGAAAGCATAGGTGAAAGCATCCTCTTGAAGCTTCTCAAATCTGCATCCAACAACACACGCGCATATACCCGAAGTGAATAGAAGAAACAAGAGCATGCAATTTTTGCAGCCACATGTAAAAACACATAATGACAATGAGAGACATTTCTCGCAAGCAGATCCCAAGCCAACTATACAGGTTACAGCTACATTACAGCATGCAACTTTGAAAAGGTTGATATCTCCTACTCGAGTGGCTTTAGATAGGATACAGGAACAGAAACATCACCTCCCAGATTTTGAAAAGTGGCCAGCACCAAGCTCACATTTGAACAACAGAATGTTGTCATCTGTTTTCATCTCCCTCAGTTTCACGACAAACTTAGCTGGTTCTGAATACATTACTCGTGGATCTGTCACAATTTAACACCATTTAAAACTGGTCTGACATGGGGAAACTGAAATTTCTCAAACCAACTACTATTAATGCAGAATGCAAACTGAAATTGGTATAAAACCATCGTACAAAATGCTTCACCTCTGATTGTAAATGAGCACCTTAAAGGATGAATTCGACATGTAAAGCAGTTGAAAATTAACTGTAAATGTCGTAAACCAAACTTGCTTACCATTTAGACCAGCCGTCACAAGGATATTAGGATAATTTTGAGCCTTAACCTGTAAACCACATGACATATAAAAGTTTTAAAGCTGACAGGAATTCACAAATCAATATTCTCCTGTAATTGTATAAAAGGGCAATGCTACATGTTCAAAGAATTCTACAAAAGTTAAATTCTATAAATTACCGAGTCATACACTTAACGGTCACTTAAAATTCAAGTGGATTTTTTACACATGGTTTGCTTTCCAATCACTGCTACTTACACCAGCTTACAAGATTCAAATTAGGAAAACCTTTGTCAGTTAAAAACTACACTTGAATAAACATATACAGTAATTTATTCTCACATTGTCAACAGGAGAATAAGATTTCATGTAGAAATAGAACTCTTCCTTCCGAGGGTCACCCCATTCCTGCATTTGAAGTGGAAAAGAGTTAGTTGGTCCATATGCAGCAGCCTTTTGAAGTCACCAAAGACCTATCAGAAGGGCTAATCAAATTATTATCCAGATTGACTAAAATTACAAAAAGCCAATAAGTAAAAGCCGTAAAAAATTTCAGCGAATCCATTTTAAAAGTGCCAATTTCTAGATCATATTTCTTGTTCAAATAGCAAACTTGCCAGAGGCCTGCGACCTGAACTGTTCTGGTGATTGCATTTAACATTTGCAACAAAATAGAAAGGAACAGAAGTTACCTCCCACTCTGATGTTGTAAGTGGGATAGTAGGATCAAGCATTGTAGTCAAAACATCCACGAAAGGGACCCCAGCAACAGCAGCCTTGAACAGATCAGGCCTCATGTTGAGAACAGCACCCATAAGCAATCCACCAGCACTCCTTCCATTCATGCATAATTTTTCCTTTGAACAGTACCTTTTCTCTATCAAGAACTCAGCACAAGAAATAAAATCCGTGAAAGTGTTTTTCTTCTTTAACAATTTTCCATTTTCGTACCACTGCCTTCCCATTTCACCACCACCACGAACATGAGCTATTGCAAAGATGAAACCCCTATCTAATAAAGACAGCCTTGA
The DNA here is from genome assembly GCA_039654915.1 of Aquilaria yunnanensis. Taxonomy (NCBI): domain Eukaryota; kingdom Viridiplantae; phylum Streptophyta; class Magnoliopsida; order Malvales; family Thymelaeaceae; genus Aquilaria; species Aquilaria yunnanensis. The sequence goes on along the minus strand of CM077598.1, from coordinate 25,083,789 downwards.
GGCCTTGAAGCTAGGATCTATGCATATCTATTCATAAAGAGAAACCATGTCAGCTAGCAAGAATAGAAGTGTGCCATTTCTCATCTTCCCACTCAAACATTCAAGAAAATGTTGCAGTAACCAAAACAAAATGAATGAAACAATTGCACTGTCATCAGGAGAACAGAAAAGACCAACATTTTCCTGTCAGCTATTTGGGACTCATGTCACTCATCACACTCCAAGCACATAATATTCATTGGAATTAACAGTTGCCATAACATAGGAGAGTTTTTGGTTTCATAGGCCTAACTTGTTGGTGGTATTATATTCATCAAGAAAGAAAAAAAAATTCCTACCCTCTTTCTAATGTCTTCCAACATGTTATGCGAAGCATAAGAAAATATAATTTATTAGGAAGTAAAAACTCAGATCACCATTTGACTTTTACCTCATATGAACCATAGCCATAAAGTAACAAAGGATCAGATCCATCCAGCTTCACAAGGTTCTTTCTATATACAATTGATATGGGTATCTGGATACCATCTGATGCACTAGCCCACTGCCTTTCAGTAATATAATTAGATGCATCAAAATCTCCCAAGACCTATTAAAAAGTAAGTTAAGAGTAATTAATAGTTGTGATATCAGTGTTAACAGCTAACAAAGAAAAAAAAGAAAAAGAAAACATTCCTCTCCTATATTCACTAAAAAAATAAATAGAATGCTACACACTGTAGGAGAAACCAATGGTAGAGCAACACACAGAAAAGGGATGAAGAGATCCAGGCGATACAGATTACTTAGAGCACAATATAATATCCAAAGATAATACATTGAAGGGCAGCCTCATTAAGTGATTTGATACTCAAAGTACTCATACCACGAAATCTTCCTACAGTTGATGAGTTCAGATTCTTGGATATTTTCTGGGGCACTATTAGAATCAAAGAGACAAAAAGGTTCAAATGTAGAATAGAAAATGCACTACTGAAGATCAGAATTAAGTCACTAAACCTCATTCACCCCTGCAACATCAGACAAACTTGAGACATATACTACTGAGGAACTTAGAAGGCATTATTGACACTTGACAGTGCACCATTAAAATCTAACTTGAACAGAAAAACTAACTATAGATGGGAGATGTTTGGACTCATAAGGGTATAAAAGATAAATTTCCTCCTAAACTTACAGTTTCGAGCTTCTTCAAAACAGATATTCCTTCGTTTAGATCGTAATCATAAACAGAGGGTGGAGTCCTCAGTGAGCTATAAGAAAAGCGTAAAATGTTGGAAGAAAATTCTGATTCAGAGGGATCAACTGAATAGATAGGATCCATAAACTCAACAGCCTGACCACCTTGCAGGCTTTTAAGCGGTTCTTCAACTGGTGGAAGGCGATAAGACGTTACTTTGGGTATACCTTGTTCACGCTCATATGCAACTAGATAATCACTAAAAAGCTGTACATCCTGTAATTTTATGCTGAAACAAAAATTTAGATAGAATACATAAGCTCCAAGTCATGTGAAACAGATACTGTGTACAAGGAATATTTGCTGGGCAACAATTAAGATAAAGCTACTAAACAAAATACAGATATTTGCTCATGAGATAGCAAACAATAGATTATCCCAAAAATGCAGCACAAATCCATATATATACATATATATATATATATATATATAAAATCAAATATATCAGCGAGAGTGCAACTTGGTGTTAGTTGTTAAGAGATCCTTGTTACATCTCACCATAGCAGGCCATTTTAAGTAAATATATTATGGAATACCAAGCCAATGGAGAAGCTGCGGAGGCTGGTGACAGGTATGGGGATCGATATAATGCCTATTATGTGGCATCTTAGTGAGCCCTGAGATTTTATCTGGTAGACCAAATATGACTCTTTTATCCAATGCTCCAACAATAACAAAGTGTAACGATAAATAGTAAAAAGCCTTCCTGGAAATAAACAATCTAAAAGGGTTCATGACTACCTTTCCCTGTGAGGAATAAGAACAGTTGTTGCTGACGTATTATCCACTGGACAAGCTAATAACTCTGAATTGAAAAACTCATCACTTCTTCTCTTGATAAAAAAATGATTTCCACGATGACTAACTGAAGTATCAATCCCATTTACACGAGGTGTCAAAACCTTAAGCCCTTCTTCAGGCTTGGAAACATTAAGATTGAAAACAAACGCAGTAGTTTTGCTCCCGGATGTCACAAACAAAAATTTCTCACTTTCAGAAGTGCCAAGGTCAATGGAAAACATATCATCCTTCTCGTGGTAGAGACACAAGTCACTTGATTGATCCGTTCGCAGCTTATGTAGCCACACCTGTTTTGAGTAAAATGAATGCAAACCTTGAAAAGAATGACCATTAAAAGAAACAAACTGGAACCCAACTTGATTTAACAGTAGGATGCTACTTTTGATTTTCTTATAGGCTTGAGATAGACAAAAGCAACAAGCCAATGTAGAAGAGAAAAACAAAAAGCAGACTCATGCAATTCACACCAGTGGTCCTAATCAGTTAGTATCTATTGCTTCAAGATGCCGGAGTCCAAGTCTGAAAGTATTGCCACATAACTGAAACAGTACCTAGCTTGTTGGATCAACTTTGAATTTTACAGGTAAGTCATGCACATGTCCATCCTTTTCTTTGGCTTATTATGGAGTGAGAAATATAGTAACAGAATGAATCTTTTAGCAAAAGAAAACCATCAAAGACAGAAAACACTGAAAAATATTCATACCTTATCTGGCCTAAGGATCTCGTCCATTGTAATGTAAACTAAAGAATCATCACCAGCCCATTCCAAATAACTTGTGGTGCCAGCTAAAGGCTGACCCACCATAGCTCTAGTGTCTGCATCCATCACATAAACAGTATAAATTTCATCTCCTTTAGTGTCTTCTGCAAATGCAACCAGCTTATGGTTTGGACTCACCTGACGACAAATTGAGCAAGAAAAGTGTCTATGAGTGACAGAATGACCTCTGGAAATAGAACATGCCACTAAAGCAGGGATATAAGTCATAAAATAAGAAGCCAGCTGCCCTTACTTTGAAAGCACCAATGCTATAATACTGAAGTTCCAGCGCTTTAAGGTTCTCGTCCAAGATTACATGCTCAGGTGGGGCGTCGGATCCAGTGGGCATGGTATCATTCACAGAAGGAGGAGCCTCGGTCTTCGGAACCATTCGTCGGCAATGTTGAACATATTCCTTCCCCTCCAACGTCCTTTCATAGTAGTAATAAGGCCCTTTCCTTCGAGGCGCAGATATATCGTCCTCCTTTATTCGGCCTCTGATCTCAGCAAAGAGTTCAGCTTCGAACTTTTTCGTACCTGTAACAGATTTCACGATCATTCAGCAAACAACGTTCCTGAGTTCTCATTTCAGAATCAAGTTCAATTTCTACTGATTTCATCTCCAAGCAGGGAACAATAGATCGAGAACATTATTACTGATATCCGAGCTACACTACGACAAGCAACCGCAGATCAAGCAGAAGTATAACTGACATATCAATCACCTAAACGAAGCATAACTTGCACCAATTAAAGCCAAAAAAAAATAGGTAGATACGTCAATATTCGGTATCAGGCTATCAGCTAGCCTCACATTTTCCTGAGAACCAAACAGAAGAGAAGGTGATCGAGCGGGTGAAACACACCGGACATTATGGCATCGGTGTAGGCGTTTTCCTGCTGGAGATGAGAGATGACATCGGGATCTTTGCGGGAGTCATCCCGGAGCCAGTAGTAGTTGTCGACTCGAATGTCGCCGAACAACTCCATCCTGTGCTCCACCTTCTTCGCCACCGGCGGCGATGGAGACTGAGAATTCATGGTTAGAGTTGAGAGCGGAGAACGCTTGATCTTTGGGATCGGGACGACGGCGTTGGCAATGCCAATAGGAATTTCGTTAGTGGAAGTGAAGAGGAAGTAGAAACAGCCGCCTATGCTTAATCGCCTCCCAATCCGTAGGGGAGCTTGCATTTTCTTTTCTTTAATTATTTTTATATTCTACCTTCCTATTAAAATGGAATTCCACGCATTGGCGAGTAGAAGTGGGACGTGGGTTGGGTTGGCCCGGACCGAACCGGGACCGCCATGCGGTTAAACCCGTCCCGCCCCGCCCTGTAAGAGGGCCAATTTTATGGGTCGAATATGGGTCCAATAGGAGGAGGGGGACGAAAAAAAGACCGACCCGGAACAGACGAACCCGCAAGCCCAAACCGCCCCGCCGACCCGCGCGCAACGGCTCTATAACGTAAACCTGCTGCAAAACTTTTTTTTTTAAAAAATGGCTAATTACACAGCAAGCCCTCCAACGGTTTTCTGCTCCATTTCAGCCCCCAAAATTTCATTTTTGCCCCTCCTAACAACTAAATTTCAAGAACTTTTTGGTCAAACTAATTTTCCCCCTCCCCCTATAAATACCAATGCCATTTTCACTCAATCCTCACACAATCACTCAACCTCTCTTCTTCATCTACTATATTCTATCAACCATTCTCTTTATTTTCTTAATTTCTTCCAAATTTCTTACTAATCTCTCCATAATATCTTCATAATCCTCTATTGATTTTGCATTAATCACTACTATTAGTACGTGAGTCATGGCTTCAAAAGGAAAGGGCAAGTCAACAGATAGTTCATCTTCCCGCAACACCGGCCTCCGAGCCTTGTTCCGTCGTCAATTTCGGCGCGCCGATAAAGGCATTTCAATTCAAGAGTTTCACGACGATGATGCCGGAATCGATATAACGAATTACGATTTGGGTCTCGACGATCAATTATCCGATGATGAAGTGGAAGAGTTGGATGCGATGGTGTCTGGGAATCCGTCAACAGAACCGACGCCTACAAGTCATGAACCCGGCGTGGAGGGAACTCAAGTACAAGGTAAATCCACAAGACTAACTGCTTGGGTTTGGGAGCATTATGAGCTCATAAACGAAGGGGAGTCGAGGTACGAAAAATGCAAACATTGCGGGAAAAATTTTGTGCATAGAAAGAATTCCGGCACTGGAACGCTGAAGAGGCATCTTGAAAATCAACATGCTAACGTCCTCCCTAGTACCGGGACTAGTTCTGGAGGACAAACACAACTTGGGTCTACAACCGGCGCCAGCGGACCAGGTATATTTCGTTTTAACCAACAATCTTGTAGAGAAGGTATGGTAAATTGGATGATACTTACCGAAAAACCTTTTTCACAAGCGGAAGATGTCCACCTAAAATCTTGGATAAAATCACAATTAAATCCTGCATTTAGAAAAGTATCTAGGAAAACTGCTAGGAAAGAAAACTTTAGGCAATTTGAAACCGGAAAATCAGATTTGCAAGCATATTTTTCTGCTCTTGATCATTGTGTAGCATTTACTTCTGATATGTGGACATCACCTATAGGTCAATCATTCTATTGTGTTACTTCTCATTGGATTGATTCTGATTGGATAATGCAAAAATGAATTTTGTCATTTAAGGTTATTGAAACAGATCATACTGGTTTTCAAATATTTAATTGTATCTTAGAAACTTTACGTGATTATTTTTGTACTGATAAAGTTCTGTGCATTTCATTTGATAATGCTTCAAATAATGATGTTGCCGCTCGCCTTTTGAGTCAAAACTTAAAACCACCGCTCAACGGTGCATTTTTTCATGTTAGATGCATGTGCCATATTTTAAACATTTGTGTGCAAAAAGGTTTAGAAGTTCTCCAAAATGAGATTTTGCCTATTCGAAACTCATTAAAATATTTGATGTCTAGACCTGCTATTTTTCGTGAATTTAAAAGCTTTTGTATTGAAAATCAAAAACCATTTTCTTGGAAACGGTTTAAATTGGATTGCCCAACCCGCTGGAACTCCACATTTTTTATGTTGCAAGATGCATTACCATATGCAAATTTGTTGTCACATTTCATGAATTTACAAATGGGTTCTGAATTTCTTACGACTGAAATTTGGGAGAAATGTTCCAAAATCGGTGAATTGCTTAAGTTTTTTTACGAGGTAACTGAATTTTTCTCTGGTATTTACTACCCAACAAGTCATCAAGTTTTGTTTCATTTAGTGAACATCACATATGCTTTACATCAATTTAAAAATGATGAGTTGTTAAAACCGACTGTCGAAGCCATGCGGGCTAAGTGGCTTCAATATTTCTCAAACATTCCATCTATCTTTTTAGTCGCTTCTTTACTTGATCTGTATGTAAAATTAACTGGCACAACAACACTGCTTGAAGGAATTTTTCATACTTATTTAGAAATGTCTCATATAAATGTTTTGGCTATGTTTGCTTCTGCTTCCGAGTACTTGCATTCTTTATACAAGTTATATTGTGAGCGGCATTCAGATAAGGTAAGATCCGAAGCTTCTCAAACTGAGCCTCCAAGGAGATCAATCTCCTCAAGATTCAACCCGGCGCTCCAAATGCTCAAACGACCTCGACCGATGACATCGGGATTAGCTGAGGTCGATGACTATCTTAACACATCATTCGAGACAAGCGACCTCGACATCTTGGAGTGGTGGAAACAAAAGAGATCAAGATTTCCGATCTTGTCGATAATCGCACAAGAAATTATTGCCGTTCCAGTATCGACCGTCTCATTTGAGGCAGAGTTTAGTGCCGGAAAACGGGTGATAACAGAAAAACGGTCAAGATTGACACCCGACGCGGTAGAAGTATGCGTGTGCAACCGAGATTGGGGCCTCGCAGCACTCCGACATCAAGACCAAAAGAGTTCGGATGATGAGGTAATATCCGATACCGAGAGTTGAATTTTTTTCTTTCAATCATACATGTAGTTTGTATTTGATCTGATTATGCTGTTCAGCACAGATCATAGGTTTCTATTATTTATCATTTTCGGAACGTTTTTGCTATTTCAAAATGTAAGGCACATTCCGATTATTTATAAGTGCCGTTTGGCTTTTTAACTTAATAAAACTTACACCGGAGGTGGTGTTTTTTCTTAAAAATATTTATGACTTATATAATTAATAATTGTTCTATTTTATATATATATATTTTTTTTAACAAAAAAAAATGAAACCCGCCCCGCCCCGCCCCGGGACCGGCGTCGCCCCGCCCCGCCTAGAGCCGGTCCGTGCCCAGGCCTCAGAATCCAGGCCCAGGCCCGGCCGGCCCGGTTCCCACCTCTATTGGCGAGTTCGGTTCACATTAATTCAGATTTATGTACCCCATTATTTTCTGATAAAAAATTAGTAAAAATGATAAATGAAAAACACCCACCGTTTTTTAGTTATTTACACCATATGTCATCCACTCCGCTTTAGTCAAATATAATGATACGATGCTTACTGTCATGCTCCCAGTTGCTACCGTCGTCGCACTCTTGGTTGTTGCCGGTGTCGACCATGGCCAATAATCGGACAAAAGAATTTGGCACCTCTTCACATGCACCAATCCCATGATTTGTCCCGATTTTCACACACGAAGCTTTGCTGCCCATCCCTTTCCCCCCGCCAGCTATCTACCTCCCACAACCACGGCTTCTAGAGGATCCGGGTCACAAAGACTAGGTACTTATCAAATACACTTCAGCGGCCAGAGAACGAAGATCCACGACACGATTCACCACCAAGTTGCAGTCCTTGTGCAGTTTCTCGGCATCTTTCACGACCCCAACTTCGACGAAGATGTGGCGAAGATGGGCCAGGAAATCAAAGAGGGTTCTAGGGATGGCATTGGCATGAAGGATCTACAAGACGAGGCAATGGGCATTGACACAGAGTTAAAGAGTTGACGGCAAGGGATGATGGATGAATCTGAGCAGGAGATGAGAGCTACGGGTTCACCAAGGGCAAATTTATCCAATTTTCCAAAACAACCCATGGATCCTTTTAACCCGTCCGACGACCGTGAATAATCCAACCCCATTAATATCATTAATTTGAGCCAAACTTGCCCAATGAATTGAGTGTATCAATATTCATACAATTCAACCTCCTTTAGCCAGTTAAAAAGTTTTTTGACTTGAAACCGTTGCCACATGTCAAATTTATATGCAGAGGCTGTTAGAGTAACTACCGCAAGCAGTTCTCATTTCACCAATTAGGCCACCACTCCCTAGCTCTTACATTCAGCGTTCCTTCTCTATTTATCTTCCTCTTCCCTCCACTCTGTAAAATGATGTGCGTCCGCCTTTGAAAATTTCTTGTGATAGTCCGTTTTTTCATTTCATAGCAAGAAGGATCGATTCTCAAAGAAAATGAAAAGGAAGCGTCAAAATTCCTTTATCGCTGCGACCACAAAAGCATTCGACTCCCTCACCATCTCTGGTTCGGTACATTTTTCCTCGTTCTATCTCACGATTTTTTTTTCTTTCTGTTACTAGTGTTAATTTCAAGGAGTTTTGGTTAGTGTCGATTAGAGGCTATTCTATTCATTAAGAAGTAGTACTTTTCACTAGCTAGGCATTACTCTATTGCATTCCAACTCAATAGCATAGTAGAGGTTTGTTAAGCACTTAATTTCATTTTAGGAGTATTGTTTTAAGGCGAGTTCGGTTCAAATTAATGACATTAATGAGGTTGGATTATTTGTGGGTTGTCAGGCAGGTTAAGAGGATCCACGGTTTGTTTTGGAAAATTGGACAAATTTGCCCTTGGTGAACTTGTAGCCCTTATCTCCTGCTCAGATTCATCCATCATCCCTTGCCGTCAACTCTTCAACTCTGTTTCAGCGCCCATTGCCTCATCTTGTAGATCCTTCACGCCGATGCCATCCCCAGGACCCTTTTCGATTTCCTGGTTCATCTTCGCCACATCTTCGTCTGAGTTAGGGTTACGGAAGACGCCAAGAAATTGCACAAGGACTGCAACTTGGCGGTGAATCGTGTCGTGGATCTTTGTTCTCTGGCCGCCGAAGTGTATTTGATAAGTACCTAGTCTTTGTGACCCGGATCCTTTGGAAGTCGTGGCTGTGGGAGGCAGATGGCCAATGGGGGGATGGGGATGGGCAGAAAAACTTTGTGTGTGACAATCGGGCAAATCACGAGATTGGTGCATGTGAAGAGGTACCAAATTCTTTTGTTCAATTATTGGCCATGGTTGACGGCGGCAGCAACGAAGAGTGTGACAACGGCAGCAACAAGGAATGCGATGGCAAGCTTCGTATCATTATGTTTGACTAAAGTGGAGTGGATCGCATAGGGTGTAAATAACTAAAAGACGCAGGGGGGTGTTTTTCATTTATCATCTTGACTTGTTTTTTACTAGAAAATAATGGGGGTACATTAATCTAGTTTAATGTGAACCGAACTCGCCATTTTTTTTTCATTTTGTTTTCTATCGGCGAGGCAAACTTTGGCCCTAGGGCTTTGGCCCAAATTTTTTTTTCTTTTAAAAATCCCATAATGCATTAACTGACAATTCAGGGTAAAAATTTTAATAAACTTTTCATTAATATTTTGAACTGAGCACGAATATGCCATTATATGTTTTTTTGCCCAATCTCCTACTAAAATTTTAAAATGGACCGAATATGTCACTAAAGTTTCAAATTAGAAGTGGATATGTCACTGCCCATTAAAAAACTAACAAAAATGTTCAAAGTAATAAATTTTAAAATTTTAGTGTGATAATGTAAATTTTAATAAACTTCAAGAACTTTAGATAATTACTCTCTCTCTCTCAAATCTTGGCCAGCACACTTCTCCTCCCATTGCCACTGGTTCTCATGCAATCATTTAAACAACTTGGGATCGAGTTCATTTCAAATATACTACAATTTTACACAGAAGTAGCAATCATATACAGCTAGACCAAAAAAACATGATTCACTCTAACCAGAAAATTCATAAAAATGCCATTCCAGCAACAAATGCCCACTAGTTATTCGACAAAATGGCCACAACTCATACACTTGAAATGGACTCAGGATTACAACAAAATCATATAGAAGCAATTCATAATGGAGGAATCAGCGGAGTTTCATAAAAAGAAGATGAATTGCAGCTATAGATGCCGGTAATAGTGGAGGAATCAGCAGAGTTCCTGCCCAGGATTGCAAGATTTGTTGCTGGGTGAGCAACCCAATTGCAATTAGGATCGAGTAAGGGTTTTGGCAGACATCAAGCTCCAGTTAGCTTTTGGGTTGGTTATGGGGGAGAAGTACAGCTGCCATTGGAAGTTGATACCTACTGCTCAATGAATGATGACAACACATGCAAAAAGACACGATAACGCAACTTTCAGCTTAGAATTTAGCAATGGACTACCAAAGTAGAGCAAAATTAGTTAATCAAGAATTAGATAATTTCAAAATTACCCAAATTAAGAAAACAACTCTTAAACTGAATCCAAATAACCAAATAATATTTGTACAATAAAAGAACATAGGAACAACATCTAGGTTATTCTAACTACACATACCTATGCAAGTAGAAATTAGGAAGGAGACAAACTGGTAATAGGAAGTGGGCTTAGACATTGGGTTATATCTATTATCTAATGCTTTAAGTTTTTGGTCTTAAGAGGTTGGATTGTCTAAGGATATATTATCTAATGCTGCTTGTTTTGAGTTTGATCAAATTCCATATTCCCAACTCGAATTAACCCATATTAACATTAGATTTAAATTTACAAACCAAAAAAAGATCTGCATACACATTAGGTAGGGTCGATTCTCATCAATTGAGTTCACATTATTTGTGAGTTGGATGGACATCCATATTCATGAATACGCTATTCCTTTGGTGAGTTTCTAGATTTAAAAAAATCATCTGAATTTTCATCCAAAATTCTAGTAACATTATAATCAAGGCATCCAATGATCTAATAGGTAAAGTTTAAAAGCTTTAATGGATTAATGAACATAAAAATGTTAAAGGGCTAACTGGCATATTTTTAAAATTTAATGGTCATCTTGAAATTTGAACCCTTTTTTTTTCATTGAGAGAGTATGTCAATTAATATGATTAGGAGCATTCATCTATTCCATAAGCTGGGTTACTTACTGATCCATTTTCTAGACTATAAGGGCTTAATTGAATGACTGCTAAGTTGCGCTTATGCGCATAGCTTGTGAAAATGTCAATTTTTTCCCTAGCTATCCCAGCTAATTTTCATCATGTCCCTTAACCTAGAAACTTTATCTTCTCCGAACAACCACCACCTCCAAATGATGTCTCCAATGACGTGCTACTACAACATTGACATTATCGATATTTCTCTCATTCGATCTGGATGCTGTTTGTATAGATCAAATCTTGAGAAATTGCCGTCTTCGCCACTCAAACCAGATAAAGGTTGAAAGTTAGCGCCTTCGCCGCTCCATCGTGATTAAGGTTAGTGGTCATCTTACAATACCACCTCTACTATTCAGTCTTGAGTGAGACTAGTGGTATCCATTAGAAATGACTTCATGCCACACTTGTTGATTTCCTCATTAGATTCTGGAAACCGCTAAAAAGATTGCATCATTGGCTATATGTCATGCTCCAAAAAATAGTTCATTGCCTCAGGCAATTTTATTTTTAAAGATAATAAATTATTTGCATATTGTCCGAATAGAATAAATTCTTTGCATATATTTTTCAAACACCTTGTATATTTTTTTAAACAGTTTTACTTATTGTTTTAGACATTTATGCATCTTCGTTTAGATACTTACACAGTTTATTTTTGTACGTAATTTGATGGTGGAGACAAGGAAAGAGTGGCCTATACTTGGAGTGATGCAACCAAGGTGAATGGGAGAGAAGACCAACACAACCTTGAGGCAATAATCGGCAAATTCGAAGGTGAGCGACGACGGTTAGATCCAAAGGCAAATGTTGATGATGAGATCCAAAGGCAAGCGACGATTAGGACCATATGGAGACAAGCAACATGATTAAAAGGGGAGTGACAATCGGCGATGACAAGATTCGAAGGCGAGCAGCAATAGTGCAATTTGAATACGAGTGAATATGGCGAGAACGAAAGTTGATGATCAGCTAGAGAAGGCCCAATCTAAAGGCAGTGAATCGTTGGAAAAGCTTCTGAGGCAATGAAGGTCTTGCAACGATGACAATAGTGAAGTAAGGTTTTTGGAAGGAGTTTTGGTTTAGGACAATTTGGTTAAATCTTAGACTGGGTGATGACTGATAAGTTATATATGGCAAATTTGAGGTGGATTAGCATGTATTATTAAACATATGTGTATAATATACTATAATAACTAGCGTAGTTAGGCCTAATTGTATGTCATACTTTGATCGCACTTATGAAATATACGGGCTTTTGCTAATTTCAATCTATTGCCTTATGTTGCGCTACTCTATCATCATTCCGGAGCCCTCTGGGTAGGCCTAAAGTTTCTTCAACATAGGTCGGTCGGACGCAAAGCATGTTGAGTCATTCTAGTGGCGCTTGCCTTGGATCCCAAGAAACTCGTTAACTTGGTAAGACGCAAATTATTCTGCTTGAACTAAAATAACCCAACTAAAGCGTTAGTATCAGTTTCAAGGCTCATCATTGCATCCAACTTAGTATTATTATTATTATTTATGAAATAAAATATCTAACTTAAAACCAATTGATTATGAATGACGAGGCTCCAATTATAATATAAAACCTTGTTGATCCCGCTACATGGATCATATAGAATTTTTTCACTTAATACATCCACTTAACATGTAGGCCAATTTAGCTTTATCCATAACTTGTTACGGCAATGGCTGAGGTAGCAGCAAATCTTAGGCCCAGGTACTATATTAAAGTATCAAACGCAAAATCATTCGGCTAAGAAAAGAGAAGCTCAATCACAATATAAAGTCTTATTGATCCTTTTACTTGGATCACATGGAATTTTCCCACTTAATGAATAATGAATGTTTTATGTGAAGACACAGTCTGCCAATTAGGCAAGTAACGGACAATTCGAATCATCACCGCAGCTGAAGCTATAAGAGCTAAATACCAACTGCAGAACCGAGACGGAAGCGGGACAATTTCACCAATCTGTCCTACACCTGTCTTTCAAGCTTACGGAACATACTAGTATGAGTGGTTCAGAAAACTGCCAATAAGGTCATCAAATTCAGCAAAGATAAAGCTGGATAAAGAACAAGGTCTGACAAGAACTGCCAAAGAGAGCATCACTCGTTATTTTAGCCCCCAGTTGCGAAATGCAGGAATCCTCCTGGATTTTACAAGCGATTCGCCATAACGACCACCTCCTTATGTTTCAGACAGGTGAATTTTCCTTGCCTAGTAGCGCTTGCGTGTATGAAATCAAAGAATCAAAATTAAAATTCATTCAGTAACACAGAACCACCTAACTTTATGCTAATATGGTGGCTACGCTGGTGACTTATTCACTTATGCACTTACCAGACTTGATATAGGGTAACAAACTGTGACCAAGAAGATTTTGTTCGTTCTCTTTTTTTTTTTAATAATAAAAAGGTAGGAAGCTTTCCTTCTTCTCTTTTTCAAATAGTAAATATTTCTCATAACGTGTAGTGTGAATGGGATCCATGTTTGCGGGGACCAGAAAGCTGAAATCTTTGCAAGTGAACTTTGAAATCCAAATCTAGCTAAGAAATCCAATTACTTGCTCTTCATCAATGGTCACCAACATGAAAGAGAATGGCCATCTTGTCAGGCCTCTTTTATGGACAGACTTGGTTTAAACAAGAAAATGGGAATGAAAGAAAGCTCTGTCAATATGCCGGAAGTTGCCAATAGAAACGGATACATCCTTAAACTCTCTGCATATTGTAGCTAGATGCTTTCCACAGCCCACGGTAATTATTCTTATAACCCCTAATACAAGTAAGTACAGAAATTTAATATGCCAAGTTCAGGAAAAAGCTTCAGAGAAAGAGCAATACCATCTCACGCTAGCAAGTAAGCATGCTTTGGAGTTCAATTCTGCCCCCATCCATTATCTGAAGAGTTAGCTTCTAAAATATTTTCATCACGTATATCATCTTACATAGTGAAGGACAGCACTGCAGAAATTCATATTTCCATTTTTTTCAGAAAGAAACTCCATGTTTGATTGTGTTTAAAGAGTACATTCTAAAAACACACACACACACACACACACAAGCACAACAAATTTCGGGATCAGGAAGGCCCTTTCTGAATTCATAGTCATAGCACTAATGGTATCTAATTCGAAGATTGGTTCGCCTGTCAAAATAATCAAACCTTGAAACCAAATGGCTAATTTAGCTCGTTTGCACAGTCATAAAACCACTCAAAGTCAGACATACGAACACAATTTGCATCCAAGATGTCAGTGATCAAGGGTTCGCTATGCTCCAATGAACACTATAGACATCGATGAATTCGATCTAAGAAATACAAAATATGCAGCATGTTAAAAGAAACAAATGATTGACCCAAATGGAAGAAGCAAGTCCATGTACCTCTATAAACACAGAAAATTACCTATTTCCCCCAATTTTACATTCCAGATCAGTGATCTGACTAGCATGGAGCTTTTATGAATCCGGGAATAAGTCTAACATTTAACAGAGGAATCATAAAAAGCACGAGGCTTTATCTGCTATACTAGTATCTAAGATAAGAGAAGCATCTGTGCTATTGGGAACTCCAAATTTTAAACCATTATGTGAAGCAATCTCATTTACGGGTCTGATCCAGCGACACCCAAACAATTGGGCGCAAAAATATCTGCTCTAATTCAACGAGTATAGACTAGAGCAGCATATACAGAGGAGGTATAATTATGAAATAGAACAAGAGGTAAGAAAAATTACATACAACCGTAACCAGTCGGGCAATTCGTTCAAGAAACAAGAAAGTAGGGAGAAATTGCCTGGAATTATGAGACCAATTAGTCGAGGTATTCGAACTCGTCTTCCCTGAGATGGGCAAAGAACTTAACCGGTCCTCGACCTTCAATCTCTGCAACGAATTCGACCTTGTAGGGAAAATTGGCGGAGATTGGCTTCCCTTTCCAAACCCCAATGTACTGCTTCATCAGACCCTCCATCCCCGTAAGCTCCATCTCCGGCACCCTAGGCACGTGGTACACCTTGACCGGAGCCTTCACCCGAACCCTGGCTCCAATTCGTGCACCCGCTTGCTCCACCTCCTGGGATCCCGAAACAGATTCGCCTTTCTCATCCTTATCCACGGACACGGGGGCAACTCGGCACGAGCTGATCCGGCGCGTGGAAGGGAAGGGAGGGGATTTAAATGTAAGGGAGGGTTGTTTGATGTCTGAACAGGGTTTTGCGGTGGAGCGGCTGACCAAACAGGAGGTCGCCGTCACGGAAGTGAGAGGTAAAGTCGCCGTACTCATATCCGACCACTTATTGTTCCAATCTTCTGGCGCAGGTTCTTCTACTGTTGCTGGGTGTAAGGCGGATTCCTAATTTTAACTCTAACGGTTGGTGGCTCCTCTCCTCCTTTTTTTACTTCTTTATTTTTTCATGCTGTGGGGACTGTAAATGAAGAGAGCGTAAAACGTTTGATTGAGTAATGTTTGATTGTTAGAGAGTGGAAAATGTGAAAAAATAATTACTGTTTTATTTTCTAAAATTTTTAGCCTTTCTATAGATGCAGGGAACAAAGTTTTCTCTTTTATCTCAATTTATATTTTATAGAATAAGATGAGAAAATTGTTGGAGACAAAAAAAGGTCCAGTATTCCCCAAAAAATATAAAAAATCTAAAAAATGGAGAAACTATTAAAAATGTTCTTAGGTTGATTCCTAATTTTAGCTCTAACGGTTGGTGGCTCATCTCCTGCCTTTTTACTGCTTTATTTTTTCATGCTGTAAGGATTGTAAATAAATTTAACATGAATAAATTTATTTATTTTTTATTCATTTATTTGTTGAGAATGAGTGTTCGTGTTCATTCATTTTATATAAACAAGTCCATGAACAATTTAAACAAACGAACACAAATGAAAATCACTTTGATCTAAGTGGCTAACAAAAACATAAACTTAAAAAAAGGTGGAGACCACATGTGAATGATCAATGTAAACATATATATATAATAAATTAAGAAAAAAATAATAAACAAATGAATATATAATGAAGGAATAATAATTGAACAATTTGTGAATATAAATGAATTAACAAGGGTTTTTCTGTGTTTGTTTATTTTAATAAATGAATAAAAAATTATGTTCGTGTTAAATGAATTCCTACTAAAAATTGCACGAACGATTCACCAAGTGCTCCATTTATTTACAACACCATCCATGCAACCCTGCCGTTCAACCAAATTTCTCCTTCTTGCTACCTCTCCCTCCATCCATCCAAACTGAATTAAACATTTGATATGGTGAACAAATAAAGTTTACAAGTAACTTAAAAAATAGATAAAAAGGGATAAATATTAAACTTATAGTTTGAAGAACAATTTGATAATATAATTTATTAAATATGTAAATATTGTAAAAAATTAGCAGGGCTCAAAGTAAAAAATGTTATAATCTGGAAGGAGGAGTATTTTCTTTCCTTCTTTTTTTTTTTTTTTACATCTTTGTTACTCTATCATTGTTCTAATCCATACGTCACTATATCTGTAGAGACATTTGGTCGAATGCTAGTCTTCAATCGCATTGATTTTGTGGAGTGTTAGTGAATGGGTTGGTCCTCTTTTCAGAAGGGATTTGTTGTTTGTTTGTTTTTTGTTTTTTTTTTACGATTTACCAACCAATTAATTGTCAGGTAGATACATAAGTAGTGTGTTTTGTCGCTAAGCCCTGGCAAAGTCGAGGGGGCACCTGCCCCAGCCTTGGGCTAGAATTTAGTCTAATTTAGTTCAAATCCCGTCACCCTTTCTAAATTATACAAAATATCATTTAGTCTAATTTAGTTATTTTTTTGTGTCTTGAATAAACTGGCAGTTTTCCTTAAATGCTATATTTCAGACCATGTTTGTGTACCTGATTCTAAATAAAATAAAATAAATAATGTGTTTCTATTCCACCCAATTCATGACAAGCTGGACTTGTTTTGCAAACTCTTAACAGGCGGCATCACAACTCTGCTATTTCTTATTAAATTTACTCAGAGATATTCTCTTCTTTTTATTCTCAACCTCTAATCCAAAAGACTTCTAACCCACGACTTTTAGGCATCGGTATATCCACTGATATACATCGAACATAGCTAAATCATATAAGATGGGCATCTTTGATTGTCTCTTCCCATAGTTTATGTGTCGTATACTTATTATCTTGCAAGAAGTTTTAGAGCTAGAATTTGATATTCCTCTGATTTGGTCCATTTGGATATACATAGAACACGAGAGAAGACAGCCGATTCTAATGTCCACATGAATGGGTGGCGCCAAGTAGTTTACGATGATTGGGTCCAACCAATGAAACCTTGCCCTCTCCACCAATTCTATCGGATAGAGGATAAGGAACGAATATCTGCCGAGCCAGCGCCTCTTCCTAGCCGTCAAACTCAAGCTAACGGATTTCGGAACGTCCAAACAAAGAGAAGAAAGGTCAACACTGAGTCGCAGACGAATATGGATTACTTACGCAAGAATTTAGGAGCAACCATTTGGATCTCGGATATACACAAACGTACGAGAGTTGAGACAACACGATGAATCTTTCAATACATTCAGCAGCTCGCAACAGAAAGCCAGAGAGACCGTAATATGAAACCAACATTACAGAGAACAAAACCAAAACAAAAATAAGAACAGATACACTGCGCCGTGAAAAAATTTTACAGGCAACCAGACATATGTACCGGCACCATGGCAGGGCAAAAGAATTACATCACATGTAGCAGTATATATCTTTTGGTTCGTATTTATAGCAGTGGTCTTGCTATACTACAGCCACAGGTAGAAGTGGTATTCGCGACCCCTGGGGTGAAATGAGATAATCCAAAGCACCACTCACCATAATTAAACTTCTCCTGGGAAGCGACCGATCAACCTGCATTGTTCTGGGAGCAAAGAAGAGACTGCTTGCCCGTTAAGGGGAAAAAGCTCGCCATCGATGCCACAGCCATTATGTGTGTGCTTTCCAGCCTTGATCTTCACCGACTTCACCTGCATCCCAGCCAAAGCTCAAATTAGGAGACAATGGAGTAATATGGAATGCACATGGAAATACGGATTGACAATATGGACCATTTCATGAATGAACAATTGACCATCTTGCTTAACAAGATTGACTAATACAGCTTGGTACTTGTTGGCTGCATTCTTGCAACTTATTTCTCAACATCTTGGGCTCGCCACACATGAGATTTGTAATGTTAATGTACTACTGAAAGTTACATAGACAAAATAATGTTTCACATGCCCAATCTATGTCTATGCATCTCCATCACAGTTGGCCTTCAAAAACCAGATTAGTGAATTTCACAAAAAGCTTTGTTATACACCTCGGGCACATAAGCAAAAAAGTAAACAAACATACCTTGACATATTCAACATACGGCAGCGACAGGTGTTTACCCTTCTGCAGAAGCAAGAAAAATCTCAATAACCGTAGTCTCCCACTTCCATGAACTAAGATCATATCCATCGTGTTATCATCATGGTCAGCTCTGGGTGCCACCACCTGAGAACTCTGCACAGTTCTGCACGCATGGTTGCAAACAAGGATGCCAAGAAATTTCCCCTTACTGGTAATCCATTTATCTTCGTACTTTGAAGCCACTTCCTTATTTATTCCTGGATCAACATCATCTGCCGGTCCAGGCAATTCGATTGGATTTTCAACATCCCAATTAGCCTCAGAGTCCCACCTAGGTTCAGCATCCCAAATTGGACCTGGATCAGATAGTGTCGAAGATATGTCTTCCCTGTCATTTGTCCCAGCATTTCCCCAAGAACATCTTGAAGAATCATTAACTGCAGTCAGTCCAGCCCATCCCTTATCTGTTCTTGACCTTGACCGAGTCCTTGGCCAGTTTGGAGTTGTTGACAGCGGTATCTGACGATGAATAACTTCAGGCTCTGCTGTTACATTGTTTCTCCCAGATGATAAGCGCTTCAGTTTTGGGTCTAGCCCACGTACATACTCCGATGGTTCAGTGCTAGCAAGAGTGCTACTAAAGGTTGTGTCTGGCTCACCTCCAGACATTCTACTAGGAGTCATTATTGAGTCAATACTGGATAGACTAGATGCTCTAGGAATACCCTCCTTGGTTGATCTTCTCATAATGTCTGTGTATAGCTCTGACATGTCCACTACTTCACGATCTGCTTGATCCTCTTTTGCAGCAGGAAGATACTCCACTTCATAGTTGTACTTGGGCAAACATAAGAACTTGAGGAACCCAGCAATAAAATAACGCAGTGGACCAAAACGTTTTTGATATGTCTCAGAGAGCTCCAAGACTGCAAAAATACAAAACACATGCTACATAATTATGCAGAAGTTAGCAATAAGCATTACATGCAAAAATGGCAAAAACAACATGCAGATCAAAAGATGCATAGACAACAAACAAGTGCATGTCCACATGCAGTTATGACAAGTACAAGGACTATGGCCAGAGCAAAGCATCAAAAGCTCCATGTGAAAATATCAGTTTATATATTTGTTCCAGTGTGATAGGGACAGCCATGCATTCAAAGCTATGTACCCTAATTATAAGGGTTTAAATTTTGAATGATGCCAATGTATAATTGCCTTGCTATGATACGTACCATCACTCACAAAACCATAATAGGAAACAGTCATGCCAAAATGAATTACACCAGTCTGAATCCACTCAACAGCAAAAACATCTGTAGCCACAAGTCCTCCCTGAAACCATACAAGAAGTAAATTTTCAAGAACGCATAAATAGACTGACAGTAAGTAAATTGCCAATAAACCAGGGGTGTCAAATAACATAAGAGATAGTATTTGACTGTCTACATAAAGCAGCAAAGTGCAAAGCTATTTGTCCAAGTTTCTTCAGAAGCCTAAAATTACGAGTCTTAATTAGGCAGAGATATCTACTTGATGCAGCATACTTGCTGGCCATCCAGAACAACGGAAATCACAGGCAACACAATTTTATCGCAAAATTATCTCCAAGTCCAACTGCATCAAAGGTCAGACTAAAATAAGCCTTATGCAGACTAAGGTCAAAGTCCTAATGATTCAAAATGTAATACAAATGTGAATGAAAATAAGGAAAACAGGTAAAAACAGTTTTTGCAATCAAATAGAAGTTTAAATTTTGAACAGATCAGCAATAACAGATGCAAAAACCAGACGTTTGGCAAATAAGTGGTATTATGTATCCACACCACACACTGCTCTGGTTTAAGAGGACTCAATAGTTTGCTCAAATTTTATAAAGACCATGGCAATTAGTTTACAGTAACGAGTATTTTTATCTTCCATATAATAACTTAGCATTAAATCCTCCAAAAGTAAGAATACCTAGTTCAATACTCCTTAAGACTAACTGGGATGCTCCAAGAGTATTTTACACAAAAGCCTAAGGAAAGCAAGTGGACTCCACATAAACTCCATATAACAGTTTTAACCATATTGGATTTTCCAATCAAAATGGCTGAGGAAAAATCAGATTGAAGAAGCTCAAAAAGATTAAAAATTGACATTTCCAGAAATGTAAAGCAAATATTTAGGAAAGGCATAGGAAACTAGCAAATTACTTTCACAATAGCCAATGCAGCAGAAATTGGATCTCGTACTCCCAAGACAGTCCAAACGAGGGAATTGTCAGACCCAGCAGGTATGATACCAATTGGTATAGAAATTCCTTCTTTCTGGTTATCTCTGGTAAGCAGACCATTAAGAACCTAAAAAAATGACAAAATGAAAAAAAGATTCTTTACAAAAATACATACATATATATACATATATTTTAATAAATCAACTCAAATACAATTAGGCAGATACAATGAGTCCCAAAGCATGAGCAGCAACCCAACTTCAAACATACCAGAAAGCAAACTATTCAAAAGCTTTCTTTTGACAATTGTAGAAGAAACCACAAATCAACAAAAACATAATTTCAGGGACACACTCAACCTATGCAATCCCCCAGATTGCTGTTACTAACTAGGCTAACTAACATTGACCATCCCCCAGTAACAGTTCCGCCTTTGTTCATCTCATCAAAACAATCTCAATTGACAAGAATTGAAGACAAATCTTGGTTTCCCTTAGAGTACAGCTCAAAGATGTTAGCATGATTTCTTTTCTCTCTGTTTTTTGAGGCAAAAATTTTACTAGTCTAAACAATACATGGTGAAAAAGGACAAATGAAGGGTGCCCTCTATTATCTCAAGGCCACATGGGTCACTCACTAAGAGGAGATTGATGAAATACTCATTCGAACGGGTAGTAGTAAAGTGATTCAGACCCTTTTACCCATAACAAGTTCTTTATAGATAAGATATGTGAACCTCATAGAAAGCCTGCATCGGCTAATGTTGCTCAATGAGTGGCACTAAACACTAAACTATAACCTCAGCTCCAAGTGCATCACGAAACCAGCCTGAAAATATAATCACCACGTAAAATTGCATAATCAAAGAAACATAGAGTGTATCGTATCCCTAGCATACCCTAATTATGCCAAGCAGTGATATGCGCTTTAAAGTAGTATTCACTCCAGAAAAGCCAAAAGGCCAGTATCGTAGATTAGCTCAAATCTGTTTATTTCAAGATTCCAGTAGAAATTGCATATTCTATACACTATATATTGCATAACTAGAAAAGGTGGCTGTCAGTTAACAATCCTAATGAAGAAATATCCTACATCCAGTTATAGAAACCTTAGTAACAGAATGAGGCAAATACAGACAATGATTACATGAAAAGAATTTTCTGAGAAAGCTTATGTTATGAAAATGAAAAATCAACCGAGAAAAATTCACTAACCTCATTGATAATCCCATCACCACCAACACATATGATTCCTGTATAAAATATAGCTCTCATTATCAAAAGTAACGTGGTGATGATAAATTCACGAAAAAACACAACTTAAAGACAAATGGAACATTATCACTTGGAGCACCGAGTAGAATTACCATCAGGACACGTGCTGATATCAACAGTTGATGCCAGTTTTCGAGCATGTCCAGCATATGTGGTTTTGACCACCTCCAATCTAAATCCTGCAAGCTGTCACATTTTGCACTTAGAATGTGAATCTAATATGAACCTGAAGCCTGGGAAAATTTTATCCACTAGTCACTCAAGAAAAAAAAGCAAAAAAACTAAAAATATCTGTTCAAAGGAAAGAATTATATAATCCAGACATCAGACAATATGCTAAATGCCAAATTACCTTGGCAATGAACAGCTAAAATTTCAACTTATTGATTTGAAGAGTGCGAGACTGTATGCAAAGTAGGATATAAACAAACAACAAAATTAATGTTTCTTCTTGAAGGAAGTGGCCTTCTGTTCTGCCCCAAGGCTGACTTCTTGTTTAGCAGCACAGACCAGCTAAGCTCATGTCAAGTCCCCCCCATCATTGAGAATCCATATGGTTTCCTAGGACAGAATTCTTCCAAGTCTTTCTCATCAAAGATTTTATTTTCATAATAAAATTACAAATGTGCCTTATATTTTGGTGGTCTATTTGCAATTACCTTCAGCAACACCATGAACATGGTTTTCGTTAGTATTCATGGCATCCAAAAATGTTCAGGTTACAGGTGTGGGCCGTGTGGCAATCAGAAGAATGTGTCAAGACTCAAGAACCAGAAAAGAGTTACTACAGAGGAAAAAGAAACAATGTAAAAACCAAGTAAATAAACATGGGTTGATACAAAATGGGATGTAACCATCAGAAATGAATCATTTCAGCAACATAACTGCGAAAGACTATTATGAGTTGAAGATATGTGAAAGAGATAAATTTTTCAAAATGGTCCTGTCAAAGAAGAAGCACCAGTGCATTTAGGTACAATGTCAACAGCAATAGAGCACTTCCACTTGCTACAAAGTTGAAAATGAATTCCTTGATCATGGAAAGCACAATTATTGATTTAGTACTAAGAAAAACTTTTCCAGCTCACACTTCATAGGGCCATTACAACAAACTCCAACACAAGGCTCTTCCTTAAACCTTTCCATTACCAAACAAAAATCGTGGAAAACTTACCTTCAATATCGGCTCCACAGTTCCATGGAAAACTTTACTGGAACGACCATGTCCTGACCGTGGATTCAATATTACAAGCATTTTCTTTGGGTTCTTGCACTTGAACAGCAGCTCAGGAGGAGTATCAATTGGAAATAATTCCGAAGATGCCTGCTTTTTTGAAGAAGCCATAGGATGAGGCAAACAATTGATAAAACACTGCTGATCTGCAAACCCACCAACCCATTGGACTGCCTCTTGGACAGTAGAAGCCAAGAAGCGGAAGTCCTTGCGGCTCCTCCGGGGTTTGATAAAACAGGATAGGCCATAAGACCCCTTGCTCAGAGGGTATGAGTGCACTGTGAAATGTCTAAGTCCAACATTATATGATATCTGCTAAAAAGAAGACTGGTCAAAAGCTATATCCCGCAAGGAGCAACAGTTAATGACAACAAAGTTGAAAATCTTGACATACCGAGATGACATCATCGAGAGCCAGCATATTAGAACCCCAGATCAATGCCTTGCTAGTAAGTTTAGCATCGAGAGCTTCATGGTTGTTGCTGTCCCCAGACGACTGCTTTTCTACATCAGCAGAACCATTGCTCGCTTCACTGGTCTTTCTCTTGTCCAAGATGAGCTTGCCAGAATAGACAACATAACCAAGCAAATCAGACTTCTCATCACCTCCTCCAATGTCAACACGGTGCTCCTCCCTCTTTAATTTGTCAGCCTGATCATCACCAGTCAGTGCAACCTCACCCCGTCTGGATGAAGCCTTGAGCTTTTTGGAGCGCTTCTCGGGGAACACAATAGGGGAAGACTGGGTTGGTAGTTGGGCACACAACCCCAACCGCCTCAATGACTGCTGAGACTGCAGCTGCGGCGACGTCACTCCAGGGGACGAATTGTTATTCCTGGACAGACTCCCACTCTTGTACATATCCGTTATTATTCTTCTCAATGTTCCAACAAAGTCTCGCAACTAAAGGGAAGAGATGAACTAATAAAGCGAAAGACATACAAACTCTCAGTTCTCGACCCAGTAAACGCAGAATCCAAAAGAGTCCCTCGCATAAACAATCCAAAAGGGATCAGAGCTCCACTGAGACGCGGAACCGCGTGAACCGCGCTAATAATGTACACAGATCAGATCCGCCTACAGATTCGAATATCAAATGAATGTTTTATCTATTTAAAAACACTGAAATGGCAAGTGAATCTGTCTTTCCTGAATGAACTGGCATCAGAGACTTGGAAGAAGAACAAACAAAATCGCCGAATATGCAGAACTCAGAGTCGCACTCAGAGAGAGAGAGAGAGAGGGAGGGAGAGAGGGAGAGAATTGAGACTCACTTGTGGCGGTGAAAGGCGAAGGCAAGGCAGCTGGGATGGCAGATCTTACGGCTGCCGTCGATGACTAGGAGAACGAGGCGCCGATTCGAGGACTGACACCTAAGGCTGATCCTTTTACGGGCTCGATATGTATGTACAACTTTTCCTCTGTCTTCTGATTGACGGATAAAGCAGAAACGAAAAGAAAAAATATGAGCAATAAATTTAACGTTCACAAAGAATCATAAGAATTCTGTGTTCTGTTCTGTCTGTCGATAGTTGGCCAGGCTAACCACTACTCGGATTTCTTTTTCGTTGACTTCCGCCCACCAACAGAGAACAGGAAAAAAAAAAGACAAAAGAAACTTCGGCCTTTTCCTTTTACTATTTGGCAGAACTATCAAAATTGTCACTAATATTTTGGGTTGAGAGCGGATATGCCACTATAGTTTTTTTTTACCCAATCTCCAACTAAT
This sequence comes from Aquilaria yunnanensis, assembly GCA_039654915.1. NCBI lineage: Eukaryota > Viridiplantae > Streptophyta > Magnoliopsida > Malvales > Thymelaeaceae > Aquilaria > Aquilaria yunnanensis. The sequence goes on along the minus strand of CM077598.1, from coordinate 25,058,924 downwards.
ATTTTAAAATAGGCTGGATATGTCATTGAAGTTTTAAATTAAGAGTGGATATACCACTACCCATTAAAAAACTAACAAAAAATGTTAAAAATAATAAGTTTTAAAATTTTAAGGTGATAATACAAGTTTTAACAAACTTTAAAAACTTTTTTTATAATTAGACCATCTTTCTCTCTCGAATGTTGGCGAGGAGATTAGACAGCAGAGATGAAGGGAGGGTAGCGATGGGGCCAGAATGTTGGTGACAGAAACAGCACCAGGGCTGAAGTATTGATAGCACATATCAGACCCTCTTTTGGCAAAAATCTCAAATGTCCTAATACTTTTAGAAATATGCATAATAACCCCAAATTTTAAAAATACATACTATTTTTATCATTTTTTATTATTTTTTAACTAGCAGTGGCATATTCAGCTCATTTTAAAATATTAGTGAGAGATTAAGTAACAAAAAAACTATAATGACATATCTATTAGGTACCCAAAATATTAATGATAAACTTAATATTTCTGCCTACTTTCTATATTTGCGTAGTAATAACTCGACAAAATATTTTAGGCTTCTATTGTTTACGAATGACGATGATGTAGACATGTAGTTGGGTCGCCAAAATAACAACTGGTTGTTTGTAGTAAATAAGAACGACTTTTGTTATTGGTTGGTTTTGTTTCTTTTTTAATCTTTCTTTTTATTTTGTGATAAAGTAAAAGAGACTTGAATCCAACATCATTTTCAAGTACTCCTTGAGCTTTGTACTCCCTTAGATTAGTTTTGCATCTTTATCCTACAAAGGGATTAGAATATAGAACATGAGTATTTAAAGATGAATTATTACTGATTAGGTTTTTTAATTAAAAGCATGCACAAGTATATGGCTAAGGGCGTCGAGCAACATTGGGCCTTAATTAAGGCAATGTCTTGTTATTGTTAGTTGAGCTTGGTAGGCAAATACATTAATGATTATATTGACATATAGTGATTATTTATTCAACTTATATACCAAATAAAATTTTATACTTAAAAAATCTAAAAATATTTCTTTGAAATATTTTTTGAAAAAATTATTTGTTTTATATTGATATTTCTTTTCTTTGTTTGGATATGAAAAAAATAAAAAAAATAATTGTTTCTAGAAAAAATTATTCAAGTGATTGTAACTAGATAAATTTAAATGACATTGGTTCTAGACAAAAACTCACTAAAAATAAAAAAATCAGTAAACAACCTAGGTTCTATTACTAACTGGATAATTTTTTTATTAATTTTTTAACTTCCCCAACCTAATAAAAGGAAAAATAATAAAAAGGATTTTACTTTTCATAAGAAATATCATAAAACTATTCTTTTGATTTATTAGTATGTAAAGTTTTAATAAATTGATGATTTTGATAAATAATTTTTTTATATAAAAATAATATACAGTAATATATTAAAATTAATGTAAAATAAACTGCCCAAAATCTTATGCGAGCTAGTCACCGACTAGATGAATTGGAGCACAACTGTAGTAGATGATATAGTCCAAATTCACATTTTATCCAGAATAAAATGTAGTAAATTGCATATAAATTCATAGTTTTTGCGTAAATGTTCAAAGAAGCCAATCAGCTTTATTATGATCTACTAACCTTCTATATATTCTCCTTAGAGATTAACTCACATTTTTTTTACAAGTTGGATTATATTAAGTTAGAGTTTGGAGTGCAAATGAGCCGGACCCTTATCTAGTAGCTCGAAATCAAGCTTAATTTGAAGCTTTTTTAGATCAAGTCGAGAAATGAGCTGGATACATTGATGAGCTGAGCTTAAGCTTGGTGATACTCAGTCTGCAAGTTTATTGAAGCTAATGAGACCTATGAAAAGTAGGGTTAATTATAGTAATCCCCTGAAGTTAGACCATAAATACATATACCCCTCAAGTTTTAAAGCTTCCAGTTACCCTTTTATTGAAAGATGAACATTATATACATGAATAATTACAATTACCTCCCAAAGTTAGGTCATACTTACATGTAACCCCCTAAGGTTTGAACAATTACATTTAATCCTTCATGTTTTTGAGCTTATTTGGCTTTTGAGCCGAACTTGAGTCTGAATTATGGTATCATTTCTTATCAAATTTGAGCTTGGATAGTATCGTTAACTTATTGAAACTGGACTCAGGCTCAACCTGGTTTATTTTTAGCCCTAGTTGGAGTTGAATGACAACTATGGTTTCATAAAGATAGAGGACCATTCATGGACTTAAACATTTTTTTCAAGTATATAGAAAGTTTCTCAAACATGTTTTCTATAGATTAGCTGATAAAAGTGATTTCATAAAGGGTAAAATCCACCGAGGTACCTTAGTTTTTTTTTCTTAATTGGGTACCTTACCTTCAAGTTGTCTTAGTGAAATATATTATTTCTTATTATGTGTCCTATCTAAGTATTTTATGTTAATTTTAGAGTTAGGTCTAACAGAAAATATTGACGTGGTGTAAAAAATATTAAAATAAATTATAAGATAACACTTATGGTCATTTAATTTTTTCTATCAACAATTCTAAATCTTAACATTTTAAATCTAACCCTCAGTTTCTAATTCTTCTACTACATTACCGCCGCACCTCGTTCATCGCCATTGCTTGATCCATGCTCGTTGCACCGCCGCCGCTACTTAATCCTCACTCGTTGTCGCTACTGCTGCTCAATTTTCACTTATCACCACAGCCACCGCTGCTCATTTCTCGTTCTTAGCTCATTGTCGGTGCTTGCTGGAATCACATCATCTCTATCTCCGACTACCATTCGTGCATCTGATGCTCAAGCCAAGCCACCCTCCTTGCCACCAGCCTTGTAAACCACTTATCTCCGCCTAATTCAAGCACAAAAAACCTAGGAACAAACAGAGCCCAAAAGGCGTCGATCTCTGTTTGATTTTCAATCTTCCATAAGATGCGAACAAATGCATTGATCTCACTGTCCCATTCATTGGTGAGGGTGATGGCGTCAATCTCACGAACGAATTTAGATATTGAGGCTATCGCGAGTGCGATGGCATTACGGTCGATGGTAGAGGTTGCTCCAAACTTCCTCTTCAGCTACTTTGACAATGACCATAAGGCATTGTTGATCTCGAGGAGTTCCAATCAAAGACAAGTAATTCTGGTAAAACACAAAGCAAATTTAATGAAATTGATGCCGGAAAATGGGGCAGCGAGGGAGCAGTGGGATTTGGGGCAGTGGGGTGGCAGTAGTGATGGGCATCAACCTTCTTGTATACCCGATTCTTGCTTCGATTCATTGATCTACTCCTTCGATTGTATTTGTTTCAATTTTTTTTTTGTTCCCAATTTGTTCCCTCACTACCATCACATTCATCGTCATCTTTGTCGCTAAGGTGATCGCCTATCCCATATCACCAACCAACTTTGCCTAATTTTTGCTTTTGTTATGATTTTGTTTAAGAGTTTTTACTTTTGTTCTAATTTCATTTCTCCAATTTTGATTCCATTTCCCTTGTTATTGTTTATGGGTTTTCCATATTATTTGGTTTGATTTGAAAGCATTTTAGTAGTTTTGGGGGTTTTTTGTAATTTTTCCAAAAATTAAAGGACCACAAGTATTATTTTATGATTTATTTTAATATTTTTTATGTCACATCAACATTTTCTATCAAATATAACTCTAAAATTAACGGAAAGTACTTAGATAGGACACATGATAAGAGGTAAGGTACTTTGTTATAACAATTTGAAGATGAGGTACTCAATTAGGACAAAAAAAAAGGTACACTTGATAGATTTTGCCCATTTAATAAATAAAGAGATCTCTCATAAAAAAAAAAGTCATGTTTGAGTTTCCTAGTGAAACAAAAGGAATGGTATTCTTATGCAAAGTGATTATTTATCAAAATATCAATTTAAAAACCGTACACTTTGAAAAGTTCAAAAAGTAATTTTAAAATATGTTTACAAGTAGTTAATGTTTTTAGTAATTCTTCTTTTTAGGCTGGTTGAGTTAAAAAATTTAATAGAAAATGCTTACTTTTTATATAAAAAAAGTTCTTAAGATTAATTGTCGAACTTCTTAAAATATAAAATATTAAAAAATTGATAAATTTGGTAGACCTCACTTTGTATAAGAATTATACATAATAATATATTTAAAATTAATACAAAATGTATTCGTCCATTTAAATGAGATGTTGTATCCCAATTAGATTAACATTCCCGCATTGCCAGTGTAGTTGGCAAAAGCACTAGTGGTATGAACTTGAGGTCAACCCCTCCCCCCATCCCCCAACACCACAAAATGCCATTTCAATGTTGGTTGGTTACATTTCGAGGTCTCATACAAGTAGACATTCTTTTTCCCTACAATGTAACTATCTACTCCTAACTCCATACTTTGTAATAGTTGATTCTGAGTACTGGAAAAAAATAAATAATAGGTCAAAAGTTATATTGACTTTTTTTTTTTTTTTGTAATCTGGAATCCTCAATACTATGACGTACAAAATAAAGAGAAGTAGTAAAGAATTAGAAAAAATGGCTAGAAATTTTTATAGTTTTATCCTTATGTCAGATTTCAAGGTGCTGTGTACGTACAAGGAATTTATAAAAATTTAATAATATCATAAAAAATTATTTTTCACAGACTATCATAGATATATAATATTAGCATTTAAATGACATTGATTCTTAGTATAAAAGGTGTAAAAATAAAATAAGTTATTTTAGGTTACGTTAATTCAAATCAAAATGAATTGAGTTTAAATTAATTCAGAATTTGATAATAAGTTAAAAGTTATGACATATAACACTCATTCTATCTTACTAAATAAGTTAATTCTTCACGGTAAGTGATTGGGAATAATATAAATAAAAAGATATGAGGACATCACTTCAACTTGATAAGTCTTAGGGAAAAGTCTTTTCTATGTTATGGTTAACTTAACTCTGTAAATAATAATAATAATAATAATAATAATAATAACCTAATATCAGTTTTTAGCTTTGCCTCAACGGTTAGTGGCTATCAGGAGTTTGAAGACTACCATGAACAAGTTCCAATCATTAATTGATCAAGTGTTACAAGAATAAAAATTTATAAGTTCAAGTAGAAATAAAGTTGAAGATTAGTAAAAAAAAATACTTAAAAATATATTTGTATTCAATATAAAATTTGGATCTAACATTTATATAGTAAAGTTTGAGGACCAATATATGGCAAGCAGCGGAGTTTTAGAGATTGACATGAAAGCATGCACATACAGGGCAAGTTTGCCCATTGACATAAAAAAAAAAAAAGAATAAAATTTGAGGGCAAAAATTCAATGTAAACTGTAAAGTTTGATGATGAATAAAGCAAATAGAAAGACTCTAAGCATCAAGAGTTTAAATATTGATTTAATAAAGGTAAAAGAAAAAGTAAAATTAGCTAAAGCTGGATTAAGTTAAACCATTCTCAAAAGCAAATAAACTGTAACTATGGTTATTAAAGTCTCAACTTAAGTCTTAGAAACTTACGTTTCCATGACTCTGAAAACAAAACATATTTCACGTCTTAGTAGAAACTTATATATAGGTAGAAATTGGTAAAATCCCGACTTTAGTCTTAAAAACTTAGAAATTTGACGACTTTACGTTTCTACGTTATTATTTCAGATTTGCTGAAATTGGGCTACAAAATGATAGCAAGTAAAAAATATATTAATTTACTATCTAATTCAATCTTTATACAATCAAACTCAATCCGTTTAAAGTTAAAATAAAAAAAAATAAAGATAACTGAAAAAACATAATTCATCTCTTGTTTTTTCCTCAAGCTCCCAATGTCACTTGATCACTCTCATTCACTATGATTTTATTAATCCTAGTTATCAAATTTATATAGATGTAGATGTAGATGAAGAAAATGACAATGATGTTACAAATATTTGCATAAATGAGTTTAACCTGTTAAATGATAAAACAATAAAAGAAGAAGATGAAAATATGAATTTAAAAGATGATAATATTGATACTGTTAGTGATCATAGTGTTTCATGTGTTCTATTATATAATTAAGATATTTTCACCTTATTATTTATGAATTGTGAATTTGAAATTTTTTTCGTGTATTATATGTTTATTCCATGACATTTTTTTATCATATTAAAGTATTAGTAAGTGAAAAGATTATGTAATATGAACTTCCTAATATAATTTAGATGATTATATTTTTTTCATATTTTTCTAAAAATTTTGTGGTAGAATCTTATGATTTTATGACTTTTTAATGATTTTATGACTGTAGAAAAACCAAAACAACTCTAGATAGAAACTCTGACTTTGATAACCTTGATTGCAGCAATTAAAGTTTTGTTTTAAAAGATAGGAATAATATGAAAAATTAATAAAATTAGAAAAAATTAAAATTGCAGTGACAGGAAGTGGATTTAATGGTTGAAAAAAAAAAAAGCACAAAATAGGTATTTAAGCCAAAAGAGCAAATGAAAAAACTCCAAGTATCAACGATTTAACCACTAACTTAATAAAGGCAAGCAGAAAAGAAAGAAAAATAATTTGGCCAAAGTCAAATTAGCTCAAACTATGCTCAAAGTAGGTGAACCAAGGTGACTAAAGTTTTGTTTTAGAAAAAAATAGTAAAGAAAAACAAAAAAAAATTGGAGACCAATAGAGGAAATAGGACTTTAGGTACTAAGGGTTTAATAATTGACTTAATGAAAGTTAAAAAAAAATAAAAAGATAAATTGCTGAAGTCATATCTACTCAAACCATGATAAAAGAAAAAAAAAACAAACAAACAAGCCATAGTAACCAAGGTTTTACTTTATATGATAGTATATAAAAAAAACAACAAGAAAAGTTAATGGATCAAGAGAACAAATCAAAAAGGCTTTAGTTATTAAGAATAGGGGCCAAAATGATAAACAGATGAAAATTAGGGACTAAAGAGAAAAATTAACAGCCTAGGAATTGAAAACATGCTTTAAGCCAAACAAACCAATTCAATGAAACTGGAAAAAGGTAATAGCACAAATCCTGAAAAACAAAACAAATTGTCTTTTTTTTCTGTTGAGTGAATTTCATTATTGAGTGAATGATGGCACTTTTCAGGCTTTTTAGAATCTTATAGTAGTTGTAGTAATAATAATAATAATCTATATAAAAACAGGAAAGCACGAGAGAGTCTGGACGAAGCAACATGTGTCATACGGGTGGTGGAGTATTGCCAGTTTTTATCTTCAAGTTTGTCAGTTTGTGGCATTTGGAGTTGTTATGTTTTATGTGTGGCAGGTGAGTCATAGTTAGATTTATAACACGTCCTCCAGTTGGTGGTCTAATTTCTACAGTAATCCTCGACATGTTTCTATGGGTTCATTACATTCCCGGAGTTGGAGACATTTCAGAGATGCCCATGCAGAGAAACATTGCTAGTTGATATTTTGTCACAAATTTTCCCAATTTTTGGAGGTTGGGTTTTGATATGGTATGTAAGAGAGTTTATAGGTAGCGTCGGTTGGGCATTGTGGTGTGATTTTTAGACTTTACATGGTCTTATGTGGAAGATGCGGAAAGTTAGGGGTAGTAAAGTATCAAATTTTTGTTTATTGGATTAAACCTAATACCAGTATTTGCAGCTTGTTGCTTCGGTTGTAATGCAAGTATGAATTTCTGCAAGTTAACATTTTCGTTCTCTTGGTGAAGTAGAATAGAGGCCGCTGTGACATCATTATTACAAATGATGCTTTATGTTTAATGATTGCTTTGGTGAGGAGGATTTGTGTGTGTGATTTGGTGATAGATGGCGGGATGTGGCGTTCAGACTTCAGAGGTATGAGCGTAGAGACGCCTGTGTTCGTTGCAATTCCTCCTCATCAACAGCGAAACTCATCTCTCCAGTGAATTTTTCAGAAAGATCTTTGTCCCCTTGAAACAAAAATTGATTTTTTTAGTAGAAACGTAAATGTAGCTTGGAAGTTGGAACGAGAGAAAAAACGTTTGTTTTGATGCAGAAGAACTATACTGCTGGTCATATTGCAGCAGGTGATTTTAGCAAGTCTATTGCTTCTGTTGCCAACTCCCAAAATCATCATCTAACGTAATTATTTTTAACAATTAACCCACAACTCTTAAAAACAAAAATTCACCTATTTAACCCAAATTATTAAACTACTATTAAACCAATACAAAGCCGTGCTCGCGACGAAGCGCGGGTCACGGCCACTGACTCGTAATAATAACAGCGAGCGTAGGCGCGCAGCGGTGCTAATTCTCTGCCACGCTCTGATGCTGGAACATTTTTGAATAAACTCCGTCCGACGTCGCTAGCAAGCTGCAGTGCGATCCCATCTCCACAATCTTACCTTTTTCCATAACCGCAATCACGTCGGAATTCACCACCGTCGACAGCCGGTGCGCCACCGTCACTCGCGTCGGCCCTGCCAACATCTCGCCTTCTCCCATCGCTTCCAAGGCCTTCACAACGCTCCTCTCCGACTCTGAATCGAGCGCGCTTGTTGCTTCGTCCAGAAGAAGAATCGCAGGTCTCTTCAGCAGAGTTCTCGCGATGGCGATTCTCTGCTTTTGCCCGCCCGAGAGCTGGCTGCCCCGCTCTCCTACTTCCGTGTCGTACCCGTCGGGTAGACTGCTGATGAACGCGTGGATGTTTGCTTCCTTGGAAACGGCCACGATTTCGGATTCCGTAGCCGAATCGGTTCCGTAGCAGATATTGTCTCTGATGGAGGAACTGAAAAGGAGCGGCTCTTGTTGGACCAACCCTATTTGTTTCCTCAAATTTCTCAGGTTGTAGTCTGTTATGTTGGTGCCATCGATTAGAACCTTTCCTTTAATTGGGTCGTAGAATCTTAGAATGATTGCGAGAATTGATGATTTCCCAGCTCCGCTCGGGCCGACTAGAGCAACTTTTGAGCCTGGTTCGACCAGTAAGCTGAAGTTCTCGAGAACCGTCACTTCTGGGCGAGAGGGGTATTTGAATTCAACATTTTGGAACTCGATTTTGCCCTTGATTCGTTCAATTTCCGATTCTTCTTGCTTGTCTGGTTGGATTTTGGTTCTTCTGTCCAGAGTTACAAACACAGGCGTGAGCACATTGATGGCGGAAATGACAGTGGGTATCAACGTCCAAAGCTCGGTTATTGAAGGCACTGTGAGCGAGAAAATCTGGTATGATCTTATCCCATCTTCGAAACTGGCTTGTCTTCTGTGGACCAAGAGTGTTGTGTACCACAAAGCAACAGCATGTGCAATGTTCCATAGCAAGAGGGACAATCCATTAATGATTCCGTACTTGATGCTTTCTATCCTACTGTTTTTCATTGGCAGTTCCAGGGCTTTCTTCGCTTTCTTCAGTATATGCTCTTCGTGGCAGAACGATGCAACAGTCCTAATGTTGGCTGCTGACTCGGAAGCAAGGGCCACAATCTCGTGGTGTGTGGCAGCAGAGTCACCGGAGAACCCTTTGGCAGATTTAGCCTGAATCAGTCCTCCAATGAAGTGGCAAGGCATCACGGCCCAAGCCACAAGTCCCATTCTCCAATTGACTTTCATACTGACAACTGTTGCTATCATTATGGAGGATATGCATTGGACTATAACAGACATTCTATCAGAAATTATGGTTTTGACCATGGAGGTGTCATTGATGACTCTCGAGGTGAGTGAGGCAACACTGTTCTCAGGTTTCTCAAACCATGCTAATTCATTCCTGAGGATACCTGCATTGCAAACAAATGATAACTTTGCGATGTTTCTGGGGGGAATGAGAAGGGCAAGTGAAATTAATTTATGTGAGTATCTTAATGGCCTGATAATGGAATAATGCTTATTGTTAATTTAGATGGTTTGGTTCAGGTCTTCATTGGTTAATTCATCTAGACAGGTTGCAATACCTGAATGAAGAGATTGTCTCAGCTTTGTCATGGCCTTCTCTCCAATCACCCCAAAGAAGTAATGCTGCACAGTGTGTGAGAATAAAGAAAGTAACCCTACAAGGGAGAATATCAGGGAAAAAACTCCAACCTTCTGCCTTGCATGTGGCTTGGTGTATGCTATTCCTATTGTAATGATGTAGTATCCGAAAAGTGGCTTTGAGATACCAGAAAATGCTGCAGCGAAGGATCCAATAGCAACTTTTACAAACTCTGATTTTCTCAATTCAAACCAGAGTCTGAAGAAGATAATTCCTGTTGTGCTCTTTTTCTGTTCCTCTTGCTCGGAAGAATCACTAAAATGCTTGCTGAACTCTTCACTTTCCCGGCGTTCCCCAATTTCCAATGAAAAAATATTTTTTTTAGTACTTTCAGGTTCTTCAGTGGCACCAGAGTTGCTGCCAGTTCATCGATATTTTGGCTAGTTAATTCTCTCTGTGCTTAACTTTCAACCAAACAAGCTAATGCTTAAGTTTCTATTTCCAAATCAGGGAATGGAAGTATGTGTTAACTAACCTTGATTCATGGACTGATTGAAGGTTTTGAATGCTAAACAACTTGGCATAGAATTTGCTGGTTTCCAGCAAGCTACCATGAGTTCCTGTTTCTGTAACTCTTCCGTTCTGTACTATTGCAATAATATCAGCATTGACAATTGTTGACATCCTGTGTGCTATCATGATGACTGTCCTTTGATTCATTGCCTTCTCAAGGGCATCTTGAACCAGTTTCTCTGACTCAGTATCAAGTGCACTTGTTGACTCATCAAGTAATAGAATTGGAGGATTCTTTAGAATGGACCTTGCTATCGCGATTCTCTGTTTCTGCCCTCCGGATAACTGGAATCCCCTTTGTCCTACCTGTATGTGGTTTAGAATTTTAGTAGAATGTGAGAATGAAAATTTGTTGTTCATTGCTAAAACAATGATTGTTGCTGACTGAATTACCTGTGTCTGGTATTGACCTGGAAGTTGCGCTATGAAATTGTGGGCATTTGCCATTATAGCAGCATTCTTGATGGCTTCATCATCTGCATCCATGTTTCCTACCTGAATGTTATCCTTAATAGTGCCAGCAAAAAGTGATGGTTCCTGGGAAACTGCTCCTATGTTCTTGCGGAGGAATCTCAGATCAAGGTCTTTGATATTGTAGTTGTCAATGAGAATCACCCCTGCAGGGCACATAATGGTGTTAAGCTGCAGGCATGAACAGTGGTGATATGGGCTATGACATGCCATCTTATAGGTAAGGGTAGTAGTAATTAAATTCTGAGTTCATCATTTCAGAATCTACTGGGCTGTGTGATTATTTTTAAACAGGCAGATGTTAATGAAGACACTTAGTTAATTCTTTCGGTATTCATAGTGGAGGATGCAACCTTTGGAGGGATCATAGAATCTCTCGACCAAAGATATGATGGTACTCTTCCCACAGCCACTACTACCCACCAAAGCTACCGTTTTCCCTGCTGGAATGGACAAAGAAAATCCTTTGAGGATCATCTTTTCCCGACGGGATGGATATGCAAAATGTACGTTGTGTATCTCTATGTTGCCATCCATCTTATCAGCTTTCTGCCCCTTTGAATTATAGCTTATGATCGGTTTCCTGTTAATCACATGGAAAACCTCACTCCCTGCAGCTTTTGCTTTATTGAAGATCTGAATGTCTGGTGCAGCGTAAGTAAGTGATCTGCAATCGAAAATTATCCGTTTTGAGACAGTTGGTCAAACCTGTTAATCTTTTGAAATGCAGGATCTCTTTCTTACATGGCTCCAAATAGAATGCTCATGACTGCTCCTATGACATCTCCAGGACTGGATTCCTTCCTAGTGACTGCAACTGCTCCGACCCATATGATCAATGCCCAACAACAGCAGGTCACTGTTTGAAGCATGCCCGTACCAACTCCTTTAATCATTGCTTCGTTTTTGCTTAGTGACAGCTGCTTGTATAAGCACTCTGAAAATGACTTTGTTGCAGAATTCTCTCCAACAAATGCAAACACCATTTTGATTTGGGATATTGTCTGTTTCACGTTACGAGCCATCCATGATGATAAATTAGTACTAATTAATAGCCTCTACAGTTGAGATGGCTAGCGGAACGATAAAAGAAATGAGGCCATGGCAACTGGAGGATATACCAAGTTTGAATTGGTCCATAACCTATCGACCATTTTGTATTAATGTACCATATTGATCTCTTGCATTAAGCATCTAACATTACATAATTGGTTGATAATGAGTCTCCCTATGCCTTGCGTTGAATAAATAAATAATAAAAACTTTGATTTTTGAACCTACTGGAAAGGAGAAAAACATTTAGATACGTGCATGATCCAAATGAAAGATTATGGATGAAAAATAAACAACCCAATGAGATTAGGGACTACTGTTATTTATTTTAAGTCATAATCAATGTGAAACAACTTAAGCAGATGGGGAACTACTGCTTTAATCTAGTATTAACAGTCTAACAGTTAAGTTGGCTAATGATTTATAACCTGTTCAACCATTGATGTTGCTTCTGCTAGGTAGATAAGTTTGACTGCAGAAATGTTATTCATTTTCTTGGTGTAGGTGGCTCCGATCAGGAAAATCATAGGAGCAACCACCAAGGTGAGCAGCGCCACTTGCCAGCAGCTTATGATAGCGATCAATATCCCAACAAAGAAAGTTGCAAAGCTTGCAACAAAATGGCCCAACTGTGAGTGAGTAAAAACACAGGTTAATATGCGATGCACCAATTCGGGCTCTAAAAATGGGATTGTTGATCAACCAACTGTTCCACCATCCATACCTTCTCCCCTATTGCATCTTGTATGGTACTCATGTGGTAACTCATCCCTGTTATGACTTTCCCTGTTGTTAAATCTGTATCAAATGCTGCAATCTCCTGGCTCATTGTTGCTCTTAGGAATGCTAATCTTAGTCTTGCTAATTGTCTTTCACTTGTGTACATCCAGCACCCAATCTCTGCAAATATTCCTCAGTGAGTTGGCAGTGGTAGAAGAGGTTTTAGGGCATTCATCGATTTGTTGTTCATATTGAAATTTACCCCCACATGATGTAGAAGATTATGCAGGTTTATCATCGAATATGAATGTTGCCTATGAATCCACAAGTAGAAACAACTTTACCTACAATTCCGGCTGGGAATGTAGCAAAGGACATGTAAAACACGTAGGGAACAATCTGCATATAAACCAAAAGCAAATGAAATGAGTGGTAACTTGAAACCTGATGGCGGTTGCTTTCTCTAGTCTGCAATTAGCATGTTTCAGTTTTGCTTTACTCTTCATTTTTGTGATACATTCATGTGTAAGGTACTATAAGTTAAGAAATTTGAGAACTGTCCTTGCACTGTAAAGGTTTCCTTCAGTGCATACCTCCTTGAGGGCTGTAACCATAGAATCAGGGTTGTTTGTATTGCTTCCATAGGCATCGAGGGCTTTACCAAGCAACAAATAGCCAACAGGTTGAGCTGCGCCATGGATAATGGAACCTAAAGTCCCCAGAGCCATTAGAATGCAGTCCACTGCATCTGCATAGATCAACAGCTTATAGAAAGGTAACACATAATTGATGTTATGCTTCTTCTTCTCTGTCTCTTTTTCATCGAAATCTTTGTTTATCTCCTCTTCATGCATGATTTCCTCACCCGGATTCCGCATCTCCACTTGCATACTCATTCTTGGATTCCAAGTGACAGTGCTTCCCTTTGGTTTGTGTACGGGAGTCATTTTGACAGCTTTGTGTAAAATATGGGGAGAACAGAATATAGGAGGGATTATGCGATATGCCTTATAACCCTGAAATATTAAACAAGAAGAAATACGCTTCTTGTCTTTGGTTGTATCTCCATGTTCCCTTGTCATGGTTATGTAAGCCAAATATATAAGCGCTCTAACTAGACCCAATTCCTTTTTGTTTTTTTTTTGTTCCAGGTAAATAATTACCTTCCTAATTTCATGTAAAAATCTCAATTTGTACCTTCAATTTTCACCTTTTTCTAAATGTGCAGACAGAACATGGTCTTGGTTGAATTTTTACCTCGAGTTTTCAGAATTGGTTCAAGTTGTTCATATCACTTGTTGGACGGGATCATATATTCATATGTGATACAATACTACTAATTAGACATAATTAATGAAAGAATGCTTAATTAGTTAAAAATTTCATATGATTCTGTTTCTTATTTTCGTATCCTACTGTTTTACACTGAATTTGTGCATATAGGTTGATAGTTCAATCCGCAAATTAATCAAAAAAATATATTGACTGCTTCAAAAGAAGATATAAGACTCGAAGTTTAACATGAAAGTTAGACCAGTGCCAGTAATCAAAGTAATAAAATGTTGATTACACCGTCATTAACAGGTATGCCCAACAATATATCCGGCTTCCTATTTTTGTCTGCTACACTGAGTTTGAGAAGCACCTCCACTTGGATGGACGGCAGCATAAATTTCGACATCAGAAACCTTTGATATGATCTGTCCTTTTCTGGCTAATAATGGGAGAAACTATCAGGTGAACGGGAGCTCATGTCAAGGAAATTAATTCCAAGTAGTGCACGGGATACGGAATAATTTCTTATGAACAGAACAACATTTTCCGCTTAAAGAAATAATATTTGGTATGTAGGAGACAAAAGTGACATTTAACCTACAAATGAATCTTGCTTGCTATAAATATATAAACCAGCATTTCGTCATATCTCACCTACTAAATTAACAATATTTTATGAAACAATAGATTATAATAAAGGAAAGTAACATTTTTTATAAAATGAGCAACATTATGTAGAACAAGAATTGCAGGAAGAGGAATGATAGTTGCCTTCCCCCTCACCTTCTCCTTCATACCTTCTCTCTCATATGGTGTCGTGTGCACTTGTTGATATCTGTGCAGACTCGCTACTTATACATGTAGTTGTGTATTTGAGAGAGGATGGACTGGTTCAAATTTTCGCTTTCCTTTTCACCAATAAAGGTTTTTTTGGCCCCAACCCAAAACAAGATCTATGTATATTTCTTTTTGGCTTCATGTCTTTCATTATTTCTTTTATTTTAATTGATAAGATGCCTGTCGTTATTATAGTAATAATGAGGTACATTGGACCGCACGATATAGCGGGTATTTTTTATAATAAATTTAGTATGAAAAATTTAAATAATAAATAATTAAAAAATGAGAAAAATTGATTAAAGCCGAACTAACTTGAACAATAATTGAAATTAGATAACTACAAACATAACACCATATATATTTTTGAAATAACATATAATTTTGTCATTACAAATAATTCACTAAAAATTTCTCTCTTTTATCAACTTAAATTCTAATTTTTAAAATCAATGAGAAATTTATTTGAAAAAAATTACTTTTAATTTTAGCAATTATGGAGCAAATTATTTTATTAAACTATAGAGAATAATTCATAATATAAAACACAATCATGAATAACAAAATAATATGCTTGAAACACAAAATTGTGCTTAATTTATTTTAATAAATTTACAATTTAACCATTAACTTAATAAAGATAAAAATAAAAAATAAAAAATTTAATTAAAACTGAATTAATTAGAACCATAGCCAGAAGCAGGAAAATTATAATTATTAAAGTTTTAGTTTGAAAATAAAATAAAATAAAATAAAAACAAAAAAAAAAGTTTGAACCAAGACAGAAAATGAAAAAATATTAGATATTAAAGGCTTAACAATTGATTTAATGAATGTAAAAAAATTGCTTAACACAAAAATAAATAAATCATGATAACCAATGTCTTACTTTAGAATATAGTACATAAAAATAATAAAAAATTTGGGGACCAAGAGAATAAATAGAAAGAATCTAGCTAAATATTTATTAAATTTGGGGACCAAAATAAAATATGAATGAAAAATAGGGACTAACATGGAAAATAGTAGAAGCTTAGGGATGAAATTGACATTTAATTAGAAAACCTAAACTTGGAGAAATTGCAAAATAGGCCTACAAAAATGTGAGCACCTTGTAAAAAGGGAATTGAACTTAAGAAATGGTCAATTGTGTTTGAAAAAAAAAAAGGAGGTAAAAGCAAAAAAAAAATGTTCATCTTTAATGATGAACAGTGGAAACAACTTTTAGAAGTAAGCGTGATATGAGGAACCAACGTATTGCGTGAGTACATTTTATAATAACATTAGCTGTAATATAATCAATATAAGTTATTAATGGAACAATGTAAAAAAATAAAACTTACTTTGATATTAAGTAAAATTTGAGTATAAATAATTATAAACATATAGAGTAATCAACTGAAGATGTGTTTAGTTAGTGTCAAAAGAGCATTAAAGATAACAAACGAAACATGATTAAAGCAATTCTATTAATCAATTCAATAAAACCATTAAGAGAAAAAAAAGTTTTTGGTGTTTGTAGTTTAAGATAACATTGTATAATATATATGCATAAGTTTTCTAGATTTTTGCTCATTAATGAATTAGTGATAAAATAAAACCTTTTAAGAATCGTGCACTCATGCATAATACAAATTGTTAACTTATTTCAACTAATTAAAACTTCAAATCAAATCTGTGTAAAGTGCTCATACATCATAAAAAATGCACATTTATTTCAACTAATTAAAACTTTAAAAATTAAATATATATAATTAAAACTTTAAGTCAAATCATGCAAAAGAAAAAGCTTTTGGTATTTAATATAGTTAATAAAAACATGTTCTTCACTTTCATTTAAGATTTTATCATCTTAAATTTAAATATATCATCAAAATTTTTATTTTCCTAAAAGTTTATATTAGGTATCTGAAAGCTTTTGACTTCTAGCATATACACAAATTTTGATTAGCAAAAGGGAAAAAAAAAAGCTTATGACAAATCATGAAAGTTGGGGACCATTATGGCAGAAAAATTATATTTAGGGACTAAAGGAGATATTTGACTATTCTGCAGGAGAGTAAAAAAAATTGAAACAGTGGGCGGACATCTCAAAAATGGAATAAAATACTTTTGGGTCCCTATAATATTTATTTTAGGTAGTAATATTCCCTAATCTTTATGAAGTGACAGTCATGTCACCATTAGCAAATAATCTACCGGATATGAAATATTCAGGTACCAAAATAAGGGTTTGACCATAAATTGGAATGAGCAAAAAAAAAAAAAAGAAAGACACATAAGTTTTATTGTTGATGAACAATAAAACTCCTTTCTCATTTAGAATATACTATAATGTTCGAAGCTTCAAAACTGTGGATATCTCCATAAAAGTAATACTCTCATCTTTTTTAAATTTTTTGCATCATTCACTTTTCAATAATTAATCTATACTTTTTTATTTTCAACATTTTAATATATAAATAAAATACCTTTATATATGAATAATAAATCAAGACCAATAGTTTCTAAATATTTTTTTTAATTTTTTCCTAACAAAAAATGATATGAATAAATTCAAGTTAAACTAGTATAAAAAGTCAACCAGAGTAAATAAAGTAGAGCAGATGGAGTATTAAGAAGATAAACATAAAATACTATGAACCAAGTAAAACTATGTGCATCTCCCTCTTAAGTTTAAATTATATAATAACTAGTTTTAACATAAGGGTGAAATCCAACTTTGCACAAAATTTTTCAAAATCATTCATTTACTTTAATGGAGAAAAATATCTTTTTATAGGGATAAGTAAAAGAGATAGTGTATGTGTATGCTTTGCTGAATTTTATTCTTCAACTACCATTATTTATTTTCCACAATTAGTTTTCATTGTAATTATTTGTTTTATTATATTATATAATAGAGTACTTTATTTCTAATTTCTTTAAAAAAAAAAAGGGATTATTTGGCAGTGTGCTTTTGCTCGCCTAGATTTTTTGGGTCAATTACAGTTCCTCCTATGAACATAGTTTTTTTAATTTCAACAGAGAAAAAAGGTTCTCTAACAATTGCTGAAAAGGAAAACTAATTATCTTAATAGTCCATGAAATGTGAAAAAAAATTATTAAGTCATTTAAATTTTTTTGTAAGATATTTTAATTTAGAATTTGAAAATTGATATTAGCAGGTTTCCAAAGTTAAGGATAAAAGCAAATGATTAGAAACTATTATCTTAATTGTCCATGAATTATGAAAAAAGTTATTAAATTATTTAAATTTATTGTAAGGCATTTTAATGTAGCTGGTTTCCAAAGTTTACTTGAATCTTTTGTATGAAGAAAAAAAAGGAAAAAAATGTTCATTTAAAATTTCTTGTCTTCAACTAAAACTAAATGATATTATCAAATTTTTATAAGACATTAGCTCTCAAATGATCTAAATTTTGATTAAAAAGATCTCTTACAATTACAAAAACTAATTTTTTTGACTAGACTAAAAATTTTGATAATCCATTTGTCTTGAATTGGTTGAAACATTTAGATTTGAAATAAATAAAAAATAAAAAATAAATATTAAAAATAATAATTTCAAATATAATATAATAATTTATTAAATAAAAATATTATAAAAATTTAAGGACCCAAAACAGAGAATTTGCATAAATAATTTGGGAACGAGAATGTATTTCTTTTCGCACATACTTTTCTGCCCACAAAACGAAAGGCAGGATTGAAGCAAATTTGAGAATTGCCGGCATGTAGTAGTAATTGTTATTATCTTCAGGGCCCACAAAAATTGCTTCGGGGGAGAAAGTAAAAAGTTCCTTAAATTTCAACATAACAACAGTCTTGCCACAAGGCTAATGCACTGCCATGACCCATTATTCAATTGCCGGTTTACACTAAAATTAAGTAGTGCACATGGCATAATGATACAGAGAGGGTATGAGGAAAAAGGCAAGAGAAAAGGCTGCTATCATCTCTCTTACAGGAAAGGAATAACAATTGTTTGTAAATAGACAACAATTGTTCTAGAACTTGATACATGGGGAGCAATGTTTGTGCCATAAAAGGACAATGTTGGCCCAAAGAGCAAATAAAAGTGGATGAATTGGTTGGTTTTAAAAAAAAAAGTTCAAAATAATTTTTTGTTGCCTTTAGTCAAGAAACAAATAAAAGAACTCATATGAACTTGCACTACTCAGAAAACTCTACCACAAATATGCTTTGAACAAATTAAATAAAGAGCAACAAAGGTTTGATAATCAATGAACAAAAAAATACAAAGTAGACAAGAAATGGAAGAAGAGAAAGGAAGAACTTGAACACCAATATTTTTATAGAGATTCGGTCTCTTCTCTTAGGAGTCTACTTATTTCATCAAGCTTACCACTTGAGAGTTCCTTCTTCACTAAGAATCACAAGAGTACACAAGAACACACACTCCTTTAATAGTTCTTTCTACCACAACCACTCATTAGTTTTCCTAGAGGCTAAGTAAAAACCTCATTAACACCATTTTTCTCACTAGTTTTCCTAGAAGCTAACTAGAAACCTCACCAACTCAATCTCAGAAAATGGTATTTATAATGTTACAAGCTCAAACAATAGCGCTCTTGCTAGATATACAAGTGAAAACACAATCTCTCTTAGCAAAACTCAAATTTAGTATACTTGATTTGATCTAGATGTGGATTCTCACTTCTAATAGCCAATAGTTCTTCCTAAAGTATTTCTCCATGTTTTTATACTCATTTGAGAGCTAAAGAGACATTGAAGAGCCATTGGGAAGGTCAGAAAAGTCTTCAAGAACACAGATGACCGTTGCTGTAAAATTTGACAAGAAAATGCCTCTGTCACCCAGTTTCACCGGAGTGAAAAAATTTTACTCGGTTAAAATTTCCGTCTTGTATTGTCACCCAAGGTTTGAACTCCAATAGCTAGATTGTTAATTAATGATGTGTCAAACACCTAACGCACGTGGCAATCTAATATGGCACAAATTTTAAATGAATTTTTAAAGAATTTTTAAACATGAGACTCACGCGCAAGTTTGGAATCAACGTTTTACCCGGTTGAAAATTTTGTCCACAGCCAAAACGTTCTTAGGTTCAAAAAATTGCTCCAGTTTCAATATGTTGAAAAAATTTTACCTTGTTGAAACTGTAGCTCAAGGTTTTTCTTACTTTCAATCTTCCAAACTTCAACAAAATTTTCACCAAAAAGATTTATTCATTCACAAGCAATGCTTGAATTACCAAAATACTTGAAATATACTTAAGAAACAATTTTCCTTCCAAAGATCAAAACTTTATCAACAGGAGACCAATGTATAAATTTTTAAATAAAGCCTTAAAACACAAAAAATAAATATATTTTGTTATCATCAAAATTAACTAAATATGAGTCATAAGTGGAACAAATCCAACAATCTCCCCATTTTTTATGATGACAAAACAACATTTCAAAAAGCATATATAACATCTAAGCAATCAACCATAAACATTACTTTTCTCCCATTCATCAAATATTCTTCAATTATATTTCTCCCCCTTTTTGTCATAATAAAAACGATATATAGGTCATCAAAACAAATTATGAAAAATTCTCAATATCACAACATGCAATAAGCTCCCCCTTAATCAAGGCATATAAACTTTAAGGTACTTTTACAAGAAAACATGCTCCCCCTTAGTCCAACCAAAATAAAAAAAATTCTCCCCTTTTCTAAATCAACAAAATAGCCAAGTATCAACTAATAAGTTAACAATATATTATTATTAAAAAAATATTAGAACAAATCTATAATAGTCATGATAACTTCAAACACACCACATATCGTCCAAGAATAATGAATAATTCATATATACTCATCAACCAATATACCATAACCAAATAGCTCAATGCATCAATGATTACCATTAAACAATAAAAAATTAACAATGCTACCATATTAGAGCTTTAGGGCCAATTCATTTTGTCTAAAGTCAACTAACTTTTTTTAAATTTTTCATCTTTTTTACGTGAAACCAATTTCATTTGAAAGTCAATGTTATGTAGATACAATAATCAATTTGAAAGTAAATTTTTAGGATGTTGTTAAATTTTTATGAATTTTTCTTTTTTAAGACTTGAAACTAGAAAAATTCATAAAAATTTAGTAAGATTATAAAAATTATATTTTCAATTGATTATTGTAGCTACATAATATTGGCTTTTAATTAAAATTAGTTTCAAGTAAAAAAGATGTAAAAATAAGAAAAATTCATTTTATAGTCAATCAACTAAAGTTAAAACGAATTGGGTGTTAATCTCAAGCATTTGTCATTGTGCTCCAAGCTCCTTCCTTACAAGTGCTTAGAGCTTCATGTAGAATCACTTCTTTGATTGATTTATGCTCTAGCACCCTACATGAGATTTCAAGTTTTGTTTTTTGGTACCCAAATTTCTTTGAATTCTTGAGGGTTAGCTCTAACAATTTTAGTTCCTTTAGGAACCCATACCAATTTATAGCCAATAGGAAATTTTCCTCTTTTGAACATTCATTCATATGAATTGACATTTTTTACCATAAGCATGACATGTTACAAATGAACTACTTATAAATGATGAAGATGCACCAATAAATCTAATTCTGAATTTCTTTTTTTTTTTTTTAAGTAAAGAATCATAGCCTATACCCATTTTGTCATAAACACCTTTTTAAGCACTAAGCAACAAATCAAAGTTTTCTTTACCTTTAACAAATTTAGACAAAGATTGAGTGAGAATAAAGTTCTATTTTTTTAGTTCATCTATTTCTTTAGTCAGGGAAGCATTTAAGGCTTTCAATTCACTTACATGTTTAGCAAATTTTTGGCAATCTTTGTAAAGTGCATTGAAAGCATTTTGTAATTCTAATTATTCACTACCTATAGATATGTAAAAGCTAGAAGAGTCCTTTGAGTAGTTGTTTACCTCATCTTCCTCCTTTGCCATAAGACATAGATAGAAGTGGCTTTGATTTGTTGATAAGACTTTAGCTTCATCTATCATCAAATACAAGTTGACTTCTTCACTTGAATCACTTGAAGTTGAACTATCACTTGAAGATTGGTCACTATCACTCCATGTCCTCATGGCCTTTCCATTTTTCTTCTTATTTCTTTTTTTTTTGCTTATTGTGCTTTTTTTTTCTTGTTCAATGGACACTTAAATTTTAGAAACCCAGGCTCTTTGCAATTGTAACAAATCATATCATTCTTTTTTTTTCTCATCTTTTTCTCTCTTGAATTTCTTGTTTTTTGATTTCTTAAACATCTTGCTAAACTTCTTACTAAGAGAGCCTTATCAATCTCTCAATCTTCACTTGATGATGTGTAGTCTTCTTGAGTCTTCAAAGCCATTGGTTTATTCTTCTTGATGAATCTTTCTTCAACTTACTCATTCATTTCATAAGTCAACAATTTTCCAAAGAACTCATCTATATGCATGGTTTTGATGCTTCTTCCTTCATTAATGACTTCAACTATACTCTTCCATGATAGAGGTAGGCTCCACAAGATTTTTCTTCACCAACTTCTCATTTGTATATTCTTTCCCAAGCAACTTAAGTGGTTGATAAATGTTAATTTTGTGGTCAAACATGTTGACTTTTTGTCAACTTTGACCACAATTTTCTACCTTACCACTCAATATTTTTGGTCGATTCTTGCTTTGATCCTTCATTTTGTAGGTTGGAGAAGCGGACCATAGCATTGGAATGACACCGGGACGAGCGGAACAAAAAAACGGAAAGGCAAAAGTCAACGGGAATTATAACTGTTGCGCCTAGGCGCCAGGAACGAGGCCTAGGCGCCACAGTACAAAGCCCTCTACCAAGAAAAAGGCACTTTGGAGCCTAGGCGCCCAGACATGCCCTTCTGGAGCCTAGGCGCCAGGCACCCTCAATCTTTGGCGCCTAGGCACCCAGACACCCTATCCTGGCGCCTAGGCGCCAGTCACCCGGGAAAGTGGTCCCCTACCTTAAATTTGAACACAAGCTTGCTATTGGCCAAGCACTTCTATCCAATGGGTTTGGTGAGTGAAAAGGACATCCTCAAGAGTAGAAGAATCTGGAACTAAGCAAGAAGAGGGGGATCTTCTTCATATTCTTCATCTTCATCTTGTTTTTCTTAGAACTAGTTTTTGGGTTTTTCCACCATAGTTAGATTTTTAGCTTTTCTTAGTTTTTTCTTGGTGACCAGTGGAGCTAGTTTGGAGATTCCTTGGAGTGCCCAAGGAGACTAGCTTGGAGACTTTGGATTCAAGAGCTTCTAGCCATCTTGGGTTTACTCTTTCATCTTCCTTGTAGTTCTTCATGGATGTTATTATGTTTACTTTCATGATTATGTTTTATTTAGTTATGGAGTAGTTTCCTTGGCACTTTCTATGGATGTAGCTACTTGGATTGATTATGTTGGATGAATTTATGATTATGTGATGTTGGTTTTCTACTAAATGTATGTTTATTCTTCTCTTGAGCTTAATGTTGTGTTAGCTAGTTGATGGCCACAATTAGTTGCACTATAAATTGCATCTAAACTCTTGGAAAAGATTAGAAGCTATTGGACCTAGGAGAAGAATTTAATGGCTATGGACTTGTTGGAAAATTAGTCTAAGTCATTAGGTAAAGGTAAATTGAGCTTTAATGCTTCTTTCTAAACTTGTAATCGGGTGGAAATCCTTATTAAGTTTAGATTAGAGAGATTAATTCTTTCACTTGGAAAAGTAAGAATTTAGTTGAATAACTTTATCAACATACAATAAAAATTAACTCACTCACCTAAGTTCACCAACAAATCGAGACAAGTAGTGAACCCATAGGAAGTGTTCTTTCATGATTTGATAAAAACTACAAATTTTACATTGCATACTTGCATTCTAGGTTAATAGTATTCCATTTAGTTAAGGTTAGTCACTTGTTTAAGTTACCTATATTTTCATCCAACTTAGATTGTTGAGCTAAAGTTTAACTTGAGTAGTGGTACTTGGCATTCAATTTCATCAATATTTGTGGGAACGATATCCACTCACCCATCTACACAACTACCGTGCACTTGCGGAATAGTGGGTTTAAAATTTCACTACAGTGGTGTGATGATCTTATGGAACCTTCTAAACATTTCTTGGATGCTTTCATTTGGCTCCATAGTAAACAACTCATATGCCCTCATAAACATATGCATATTTGTGTCTTTTCATAAGTCACTAATAACTTGTTCCATATATCCCTAGCATTTCCACAAGAAGAAACCAAATTGAATACATCTAGGGTTAATGCACAATAAATAATATTCATTGCTCTTGCATTCATAATGCATATAAGATCATCCTCCGGTTTATATTCCGTTTGATCTTTTGACACTTGATTTCTATCAACCATTTTTGTAGGAATCCTAGGGTCATCCTTAATGATCTTTTAAAGAGCATGATCATTTGCTTGTATATGAATCTCCATTCTAGTTTTCCATCAATTAAAGTTTGTAGAGTCAAACAAAGGTGGCCTAGATGGGTTTTGCCCCTCAAGATGTATACTAATGGTTGCCATGGATTTTTTAGCCTAACAATCATTAGATTTTGAGAAAACACAGTCACTAACTCTGATACTAATTGTTGACCTAATAAGCAACCAAGAGGGAGGAGAATTGGTTGGTTTCAAAAAAATTTCTCAAAATAATTCTTTGTTACCTTTAGTTAAGAAACAAATAAACGAGCTTATGTGAACTTGCACTGCCTAGAAAACTCTACCACAAATGTCCTAGAATTTGTTTTGAAAATATGCTTTGAACAAACTAAAGAAAAAACAACAAAAGTTTGATAATCAATGAATCGAAAAATACAAAGTAGACAAGAAATGAAAGAAGAGAAACGAAGAGCTTGAATACCAATATTGTTATAGAAGTTCGGTCTCTCCTCTTGAGAGCCTACTCCTCTCCTCAAGCTTACTACTTAAGAGTTTCTTCTTCATTAAGAATCACCTTCATTAAGAATCACAAGAGTACACAAGAACACATACTCCTTTGGTAGTTCTTTCTACCATAACCATTTACTAATTTTCCTATAGGCAAATTAAAAACCTCACCAACACCCTTTCCCTCACTAGTTTTCCTAGAGAATAACTAGAAACTTCACTAACTCAATCTCACCAAATGGTGTTTATAAGGTTACAAGCTCAAACAATAGCACTTTTGCTAGATATACAAGTGAAAACACAAACTCTCTTGATAAAACTCAAATTTAGTACCCTTGATTTGATCCAGATGATGGATTCTCACTTCTAATAGCTAAGAGTTCTTCCCAAAGTGTTTCTTCATGTTTTTATACTTATTTGAGAGCTAAAGAGACATTGAAGAGTTGTTGAGAAGATCAGAAAAGTCTTCAAGAATGTAGATTAGTGTTGCTGTCAAATTTGACAAGAAAATACCTCTATTGCCCAATTTCACCCGAGTGAAAAACTTTCACTCAGTTGAAATTCCTGTCTTGTATTGTCACCCAACGTTTGAACTCCAATGGCTAGATTACTAATTAATGATGTGTCTACATCTAACTCACATGGCAATTTGATGTAGCACGAATTTTAAATGAATTTTCAAACTGAAAACTCACGCGCAGGTTTGGAATCAACGTTTTACTCGGTTGAAAAATTTTCACTCGGTTAAAATTTTTTTCCAGAACCAAAATGCTCTCGGGTTCAAAAAATTGCTCCAGTTTCAACATGTTGAAATTATTTTACCTTGTTGAAACTGTAGCTCTAAGTTTTCCTTACTTCCAACCTTCCAAACTTCAACAAAATTTTCACAAAAAAGATTTCTTCCTCACAAGCAATGCTTGAATCACCAAAGATACTTGAAATATACTTAGGAAACAATTTTCCTTCCAAAGATCAAAACTTCATCAACAAAAGACCAACATATAAATATTTAAATAGAGTCTTAAAACACATAAAACAAATATGTTTTGTTATCATCAAAATTAACTAAATATGAGTCATAAGTTAAACAAATCCAACAAACAACAATGATTGAACCTAATGAATAATAAGTGTTGTTTGCTTGTATATATAAAAAGCATTTCATGATATTCACACAACTGTTATTTCTTATTTATTTGGTTGATATTATTGTTCATTCTAGCTGGTCATATTGTTAATTTAGTTGATATTGATGTTTCAACATGAGATTACTATTCTTTAGTCATTATTATTATTTTAACCTTTTGTAAATCCCAGTCATCATCAGAAGATTATCTTATTCATGTGCAAAAATAAATCAGAAAGCAACCTTTTGTTAACTGGAGAAGTCTGAATTTGTTGCTTCTCCTCCACTGAAGGAGTAAAAGAGTTGGGGTGTTTAGACATTCTACTACTTTGGTTGTTTAGTAGAAGCAGTCCCTTTTACTTGTCACTTATGGATGGAGCTTCTCTTGGACTGATATTCCATCTTCATGTCTTTGCACTGCAGAATATACTGGCACTCCCAGTTTCTGCTACAAGGCATGGCTCAAAACCTCACCTTCTTGCTTTGCAAGTAAGAGCGGTGTTCTTTGGACAAAGCCGAATCAAGCCAAAGGCCAGCCTTTTGTTGAATTGTCTATTACCAATCACTAAAACCAGAGTCTTGTTACTAGCCAAACCTGCCAAAGTTGTGTCTGTTACATAGTTGGTAGTTGCACATTTCTATGGTTCATTTGAATGTTGAATCTCGATCCTTTGTTTTACATCGGGATTTTGTACAAGTTCAGAGCGATAGCATCGAGACAACCTTGAATCATTAGTCATATACTGAAGGAAACATTCTAGGAACCTTTGAATATAACAGGAAGTTGTTATTGATGGTGTCACTGCCATACCAGATTTCCATAATCAACAGTTCCATCAAGCTATTTCATGCCCCAAAGAAAGAAGAAAACATTTCTAGCTTACTGTTACAGTAGCTTGCTCGGATCCTTAATACTGATTCCTTAAGCAATAGGTTTGAACACATACATCTTGCAAGAGTGAGGCTCCACAGTTGCTGTGAGGTTAACCACAAATTTATCTGCCAACGTCTTGTGCTGCATCAAAATTATGCACTTATACATTAAAAGGTGCCTTGTAAGGGATGAAACACGAGAAAGTTTGTGAAGAGTTGTTGATGCTCATAGTAGAAGCCATTACCTCCCAAAGGTCCCTTGCTTCAACAACAGTTGTAGGAGGAATACTGATATCATCCCATCGAGCTGTTATGGTGTCTTGCCTTGTACTCCGGTTGACTAGGACAACAGCGACTCTGTGGCCAGAAATTGCTGCAGCCCAAACCTGTCATAAGATGAACACAAAAAGAAATTCCTATCAAAATCCTTAAACGATGTATGGTCTAACATGGTGGTCATGAAGTAAGAAGTGCTCATAGGATAAGGGATCTTCTACCTCTAGATCACCCATCATCCTGACCTTCTTTGCTTGATAACCAAAAGGATCTGGATCAGATGAAAATGTAAACTCATTCACATAAACAACCACAGACTGAAATCGATCAGTAGTTCACCAGAAGGGGAAAGTTTATGGCCAGATTCTGCATTTTACCTTGGTTAATGGCAATGACCTCTTTATTAGTAATGATTTCTATTGTCTCTTTCGACATATTCCTCACATCACAGCCAAGCAGAAGGGGAGCCTTAGAGATTGCCCACAAACTAAAATGTACAATGTATTCATCCTTTGTCATCCCTCCATTTCCAACCTCAAGCATGTCCGGATCTATTAAAACAAATGAATCATAAAGAGGCACAAGAAACAAAAGGTCAATACATTTCCCAAAAGAAAATAAAAACTTTAATCAGCCATCAATAGAGAACTCTAACCATTCCAACCACCAGGCCTTGCATAGTCAGCATAAACTTCATTCTGATCTATTCTAGAGACCATACTGCAAAAGCACAGGAATTTGTGTTTATTACCCAAGAATAAGCACTAAGATAGTGAAAACTACGCCTCCTGAGTTCACGTATCACCTTTCCCAATTGTCAGAAATGTCATTGGTGGTTCTCCAGCTATTTCCTACGGCTGCACCCCAGAGAGCAGGATGCATATCTCCCCTATTAAAAAAGATAGGCATGTTAAGAAACTTTAGTTTATATACAAATAAAATCAGAATTGTGGCAGTTACCATTCACATAGAGAGTAGAAGATGGGGCGGCCAGCTTTCAATAAAGCACGGGTCATAACTGGGTATCTGCGAAGTTACTAAAAAGTTTGGAACTCAGCTGCAAATGAGAAAAACTAGTATCTAATGCTTACAACGCCAAAAAAAGGAAGTGTTCAGTACCTCTCTGTTGGCTTTGAGCCATCATTGTTACAGTTGTCATACTTCAAATAATCAACCCCCTGCAGCCAACATAATTTATCTCAAAACTTTGCTATGTCTAATTTGTTGCAGCAATTGTGTACTCTTCTTGTTTCACTGACAACTCCGGGAAACAATCTTACTGAAATTCATACCCATGAAGCAAAAGTTTTGGCATCTTGTTCCTCATGGCCAAGTGAACCAGGCATTGTTTTACTGCAGGTGAAATACCTGAAAAATAGACCCAAAAAAATAATTAGTTCCAGCTTCAGGGGAATGTATACCGGGTGGATGAGTTCCATTACCCTGCATCTGAATATATCCCGAGCTTAAGACCCTTGCTGTGAACATAGTCTGCAAGAGCTTTAATTCCAGAAGGAAATGTCGACTTCTTAGCCACTAGGTTTCCCTGAAGATAATTGCCATTAGCTCCATTTCAATCATTCTGCCATTTTCACAGAAGGAGATCCAAAGTAGTTGGTGCTTTCCATGTAAGCACAATCATTTACGAAAATGAGGGATTTAGTCTGAGGAAAAAAAAAACCTGGCTATCACGATTTCTCTCAGCCCAGCAGTCATCTGAAGAAGAAAAAGGCTTTGTGAAGTCCTTTCCATGGAAGAACTAAAGACATGACAAAGAGGAAGTGTGCTCATTAGAGGAAGACCCATACCTATATTGACATATTTGTATCCAAGTTTAGCGAGCCCAGTTGAAACAAGCGCCTCAGCTGTAGAGATGATGCATACACATGAGAACAAAACAGTTGATTGTTTTGCTATAGAATTATGTTCTACCAGACTACATATGGGATTCCTACGTATGTAGTTACATCTTTTCCTGCCCTTTGAGTTATATATATATACATACATAAAGGGAAAAAAAAACCAAAAACAAGGAGAGATCTGAGAAAGAAGAGTTGGTGAGGTGAACATATTAAGCAAAATTTACAGCTAGGGGAATGGAGAGCAAATGGAGTCCTGCAAGGTACCAGTTTCTTTGATAATCTTTTCAGAAATATTGCAGTTGAAGTGATTCCAACTATTCCACCTACAGGAAATTAAATACAGAGCGATGAAGAATAATCAGAATTAACAAGTCGGCTGTGAAAATTTGAAACCGACAAAGAATAAATTAAGCAGATGCCATCAAGATAAGATAAACTAAAATAAATGACAGCAAGTTTTTTAGTAGTTTTTTCATTTGATCTATCTTGCCACCAGACAGAATCTCGCCAATTTAATTCTAGTCAATCAACGAGGAACAACAATTTCAACCAGTCCATTACTGCCATATATATAGAGAGAGGGGGGGGGGGGGGGGGAGAGGGAGAAGAAATTATTACCCCATTGGAGGAGTCATGGCGAGACCATTGGTGAGAAGAAATCTCCTGGAGGTGGAGGGGGAAGGGGAGGAAGCGACTCCGACCACCATTAACGCCAGAACAAGTCCCGCCACTAGTATTAATCCGGATATATCCTTCGCCATGTATTTTCCCTGCCGACGCTTGCTCCAGTCCAGAAACGGTGGCAGAGAGGGACAAGAGCTAGTAGAAGTGGTTACTACTACCCTCCTCCTCCTCCTCCTACTACCACTACAGTCTACAATATTAACACTGGATGATGGAGTACGTAATATAGCTGAAGACGAAGCGGGCCGCCCGAAGACTGCAGCTGTGGACTAAAACTTTCTTCCTGGAATATGGTAATGAGCGCCTCAAATCATGCTCCTTGCATTTACGTTTTTGCCCTTCATTTTATTTTTAACCCCTTTTGCCTTCGAGATATGATACTGTCCGCCACGACGGACGTACACCACTAATAGACAAATTAACACCGTTAATGTCCAATAATAGGCAAATAGTGTTTACCTTTAAGTGTCTAAAATTGGGTTTCTAGTGTCTATGTCTGGTGTTTTAGTGTTTGCCTCTAGTATATAAATGTCTACAAGTTGTTTTCGTAGTGTTGAGGATAAAATAGTTTGATTATTTAAATTTTACCTTTAATTCGGAGTATCATAATGTTATTTTAAAGGATATTTAATTGAAAAATTATATCATAATTTTACCTTTAATTCTAGTATATAAATGTCGGCAAGTTGTTTAAGTATGATGTCCTAAGTGTTGGATTGAAGCATCTAAATGTCTGATAATGATGGTCGAATGTCTAGTATGATGGGTTAAGGATCTAAATCTGATAAGGAAATATACAATTTACATGATTGTGATGTCTAAATGTTTAATTATGACACTCTACATGTCTCCTTCATTCTATATAAAACTACATACCACATAGATATAATTGGGAACTTAAAAAAAAAAGGCAAACATATTTTTTTAAAAAAAATCATATTTTTATGCAAACAAGTTATGTACTAATGTCTAATATAATCTATAGAAGTGTCTAATTTTACCTATGTCAATATCCAATATCACATATTATGGTATCTAATTTCTAATGAAAAATAAAAATATAGATACCAATTTTTCATTTTATATTATCTCATTCTGTGTGTTGGTTAGAATATTAATATTTTAGTGTGAAAAGATGAAAAATTGTAACTAATTTGGATCCCAACAATAGAAATAATAAAAGAGATTTTATAAAATAAGAGAATTATTTAATGTTAAAAATAAAAAATGGTAATTGATTTAATTCCTTAAAATATGAAAGAACACTATCAAGAATAATTTTTTTATAAAAATATACTTAGAAAAATAAATATAATTATTTTTAATTAAATATGAAATTAAAAAATTGGATTTAGAAAAAAAAAAAAAAGGGAGAAAGGAAAGAGAGAGAGAGAGAGAGAGATGGGGGGGGGGGGGGGGGGGGGGGGGGGTGTGGGTTTACTTTCCGTCCCTGGCGGACGCGAGAATTACCCTTTGCCTTCCTTCAAGAGCTTTTCTGCATTATCCTTTTTGTTTTCCGTGTCTTCTTCCTCACGCACCAAAAAAATCAAAAAAAAAAAAAAAAACAAGAAAATGAATAAACGACGCAGTGATTCTTAAAACAGTCAAACTTCAGCATGTAAATCAAAACATTTCATGACCAATTGTTGTATGGCAGTTGTTCAGTTCCAATCTTTTTCTACAAAAAAAAAAACAAAAAACTCAAATGTAGCTTTTTATTTTATTTTTGTGGCTTTTCAGAATAATGATGAGGCTTATTATACCATACTAATTAGATTAGGGTGAGCAGTAATTAAATTAAACATGTGATCACTTGCAAGCTCTGTAAACGGATCACATCACCTAAATTGGGAAGCAAAACACATCCACCACAATCTAAACGCTCAATAAACTTATTTATGAATTTATCTATATGAGAATTGGTAAAAAGAAAAATGTAAACATTAATTAGTGCTAATATTCTATCGCTTACTGAATTAAAATGTCCATTCAAGTTTTACTTTCAGAGAAAGTACGTGTGCTTTGACTAATTCTAGTAATACAAACGGAAGTACTACCAGATAATAATAATAATAATAAAAGAAAGTCTGGACGCTTCTAATAACGGTTTTCCTTGAAACAGAATAACATGTGTGTGGCCCTTGCAAAAAGTTTTGATTTTTATGATGCACTTTGCCTTCTGTGTGAAAGAAGAACAAGGTTGCCGCATTTGCGACGGAATTATGAAATAAATGGTACACTTCGGAGTTAAAAATCACATTTATTTCCTATGCTTTCCGTTTCCAGGCATCCTCACCCTTCTTATCTCTTTGGATCAGTGCCTGCCAACCCGTGCCATTTCCGTCATCAGTTCCGTTCCTGCCAACTTTATCTCTCTCTTTTTTAATTTTTTAGGTTAAGACTTCGTCTAGCTTGCTTTAGAATTTTGAAGATTCTTGGAAAGTAAGATTTATGAAATATGAAAATGAGACTCTTGACCATAGACCCCGGTCTTCATATGCCTATGCATATAAGACAAAATTACCCCTTCAACAATTTAGGAAACTTGTCATTATAGCTACGGAAATTTAGGGATATAAGTATGCTACTACCGAAATTTAGGGTATATAAAATTTGAATTCTAATCTTTTTTATATTTGATTCATATCTCCTAGATAGTAAAGAATGTGACTTTCTCATATTTAATCGAGTTAATTTATCGTTATTTTTGAAATTTTAATACAATAACTAAAATGCTATAGTTTTCAAATTTTAGTAGCATATTTTGTAAATTTTATGTTAGGTACGATTTCGTAATTTTTCAAGAAGTTCACAGGCCAATTGTATGCAATTCTAGGTGTTTCATTGAAACAATAAATATATACTCCAGAACTACCAGCCAGGATTCCTGATTAAGCTCCTGCCATAGGTGTTCATTGGACCGGTCCTGACACGGCCCAACTCGGGACCGGCTCGCATCAAGCCCGGCTCGGCACGGGCACGGCATAAGACCGGCTTCATTTGGGCCGTTCATGGGCTTGGAAAAGGGGGGGGAGCCAAGTGGGCTCGGCACGACCCAGGAGGTGACGGAGACCGGCACGAGACCGGTCCGGCCCGGCGGTGATAAATGTTAACAGTAGACTGGTATTTTAAACTAATTGTGCTTAGGATACATGTTAGACAAATTATTTAACTAAAACTATTGAAATGATTGTACAAAATTTTCACAAAATTTCATATATCATTATATCATGTGAATTTATATATATATATATAAAGGTTAACTTGCTCAAGTTAAATAATAATACGCTGTATACAGAAACTTTAATAAGTTTAACATGATCAAAGTTTATTCACGAAAGCTGCTCCATCTTTTTGTGGTCAAATATGTTGACTTTTTGTCAACTTTGACCACAATTTTCTACCTTACCACTCAATATTTTTAGCTAATTCTTGATTTAATCCTTCATTTTGTAGGTTGGAGAAGCGGACCATAGCATTGGAATGGCACCGGGACAAGCGGAACGAAAAACGGGAACGCAAAAGTCAACGGAAATTATAACTGTGGCGCCTAGGCGCCAGGAGCGAGGCCTAGGCGCCACAGTACAAAGTTCTCTGCCAAGAAAAATGCAGTTTGGCGCCTAGGCGCCTAGCCACCCCTTCTGGTGCCAAGCAGCGGCGCGCTGACCGTTGGCAACGTTCAGAAATTTTTTTAAAAAAGGGATAATTACAGTTTCAGTCCCTATAATGGCTCCCTGCCCTTGTTTGACCCCTGTTTTTACGTTTTTTCCCCCTCCAACAACAATTTTGTAAGGGTATTTTTGGGGGGAAAAAAAAGGCCTTCCCCTATAAATAGGGAGGCCATTTCTAGCATTTCTTCACACCAATTTTAGCAATCTGTCCTTCTCTACTATTATATTCTCTCATTTCTTTCAAGCAGTTAATATTATTTTCCTCATTCTTAATCAATTCTCAATTACTTTCGAAGCTTGTGTTTTGCTCAATTTTGCCTCACACAAATGGCATCAAGAGGAAAGGGCAATGCGTCAAGCTCTTCATCCCGCATCGGTTTGAGGTCATTTTTCCGTGGCCTTTCCCGACTGGCGACCCGTGAGACTCATATCCAACAAATTGACGATGACGAGCAATTCGATATGAGTCAATACGACTTGGGACTCGACGATCAACTTTCTAATGATGACGTTGAGGAGGTGGAGCCAACGGCAGCAGGAAATGTTGGTGGAGGAGATGGTTCTGAACAAACCCCGACAAGCCATCAAGCCGAACTTCCACCGGAAGGTAAAACGTCGAGGCGCACCGCATGGGTTTGGGAGCATTTTGACCAAGTTTTTGAGAAGGATGCGAGGTTCGCACATTGCAAACATTGCAAGCAAAAGCTCTCGCACAAGAAGAACGCTGGCACAAGAACACTGAGACGTCACATGGAATCAAAGCATCCGAATTTATGTCCAGATGCAACTACGAGTACCGGCGGTCAGACACAGCTTGCAAGCAGTGCCGGCGGATCAAGTATTTTTAAATTTAATCAAAAAGATTGTAGAGAAAGCATGATAGAATAGATGATGTTAACTGAAAAACCATTTACACAATCGAAAGATAGACACATGAAAAAATGGATTACATCATACTTAAACCCTGCTTTTAAAAGAACATCTAGGACCACTGCTAGGAGAGAGGCATTTAAAATTTATGAAGCTGGTAAATCAAACTTACAAGCATATTTCTCTGCTTTTGATCACTCTATCTCATTTACTAGTGACATGTGGACTTCACCACTATGACAAGATTATTATTGTATAACTGCACATTGGATTGATGATAGTTGGGTCATTCAAAAACGTATCATTGCATTTAAGTGGATGGAGGTCGATCATACTGGTTGGAACATATTCAATGTAATTTCAGAAAGTTTAAAAGAATTTTTTTGTTATGACAAGGTTTTTAGCATAACATTTGATAATGCATCAAACAACGATGTCGCGGCTGAGATATTGATGGAATCACTAGAACCTGTCCGTGATGCCACATTTTTTCATATTAGGTGTATATGTCATATTTTAAACTTAGCTGTCCAAAAAGGTCTTCAAGTTTTGAGTACTAAAATTACTCCAATTAGGTGGGCAATCCATTATTTGAAGTCAAGGACCAAAGTTTCTAAAGAGTTTAAGCAATATTATTTGGAAAATGGCCTCGATTTTAGTTAGAAACGCTACCCGATGGAACTCCACTTACGAGATGTTCATGGATGCGATGCCATTTGCTGCACACATGACATGTTTTATAAATGTCAGAGAAAAGAAAACGATTTTGAAACAAGAGATGTGAGATAAATTGTCTAAATTGGTTGCTGTGTTGCGATATTTTTATGATGCCACTGTTTGTTGCTCCGGTGTATACTATCCCACATCGCACAAAGTTTTAATGCATATGGTTAACATTGCATGAGTTTTTAACCAATACAAAGATGACGAGTTCTTAAAAGACACAATTAAGATCATGAAAGATAAATGGATTTTATATTTCAGTACTATACCCCCAATCTACTTACTTGCAGCTACACTAGACCCGATTGTAAGAATCACAGATACGCAACAGCTATTTAAGGGTTATTATAGTTTCTTAGAAATGGCTCATATTTCTGTTCATGCTATAACTGACTCTATTGATGAGCACTTGCGAGAGTTATTTAAGATTTATGCCGGTCGGCATAAGGATAAGGTTGCAAATACTACTTCATCTACCATCGGGTCTTCATCATTGTCCGGCTCACTGTCATTCAATCCGGCTGAACAACTCCTCAAACGGCCTCGTGCTGCCGCATCCGATCTTAATGAAGTGGACGCATACCATAACCTTATTTGGGAGAATAGTGAGACCGACATTCTAGACTGGTGGAAAGGAAGAAGCAACAAATTTCCAATACTCTCCATCATTGCCAAAGAAGTTCTAGTTGTTCCCGTCTCAACCGTTACATCGGAGTTCGCTTTCAGCGCTGGAAAGCGTGTCATTTCAGAGAGACGCGCAAGGCTATCACCAGATGTAGTTGAAATTTGTATATGCAACCGTGATTGGGGTCTTGCAGCTTGCAGATTACAAGACCACAAGAGTTCTGACGAGGAAAACCCCGATGAGATAGATGCTTAAATCCACTGCTTGCTCATTATTTACTTACTTTGTATTTGATCTGATTTTGCTGTTTAGCACAGATCGTATCTTTTATTTTACATTTAATTTTATGGAACGTTTTGCTATTGAGTAATGTAAAGCCCGTTCCATGTATGTAAGTGCCGTTTGGCTTTAATATTAATAAAAGTTCACACCGGTGGTGGTGTTTTACTCTTAACACAAGTAATTATACAAAATATAAAGATAAGCTTAGAATAAATATTAATCTACTTTTTTTTTGTCATTATTTTATTTATTGTCTTGTAAAGTAAAATCTTGGTAATCATGGTTTGTTTCTTTAACATAAAGAAATAACTTTAGTCATTAAGGTTTATCCCACATCTTGGACTAAAACATACAGAGTTGCAAAGTCAAAGGGCTACCGCTGACCGAGTTATAATTCAAGGACCAACTCATTGAGTTTTCAAAGTTTTGGGTCTATTGGTGCATTTAAGCATTTTTTAAGAGTTTAAGCAATAAGAAGGATTCGTAATTAAGGCTCTAATTTCAAAAACAAGCAAATCTTACTCCCAAAGTGACACCTTTCATTTTAAGTGGACAACTTCTTATATTAAATTTTAAGAAGTAGACAATCGATCCGAAGATTCCTAGTCTGTTTTTTTTTCTTGTGTCCATAGCCAATAGGTTTTAACTCATAGTACACGTTGATTGACTTATAATCTAATTAACATCCATATTATTATATCACGTGATGGGTTAGATGAAGTAGAATTTAAGATAAACTAGATTATAAAATATCACTTATAAAAAAACTCTCAGACTCTTATTTTTATTAAGTTATTGATTTAAAAGTGAAGACTAAAAATTAAAAATTAAAACTAAAACTTAAAATTAAATTAAAAATTACAATTTTAAAATTTAAAATTTAACGGGCCAGCTCGGATTCGGCACGGGACCGGGTCAAGACCGGCACGTGGCAACACGGGCTGGTCCCGGGCCCAAAAAAACTCAGGCCCAAGACCGGCCGGTCTGGTCCTGGTCCCGGTTCGGTCCAGCCCGTTGAACACCTATAGCTCCTGCGCACCATGCTCAGCTTGCATGCATGTATCAAAATGGTCATCGGTGCTCTGAAAAGTACCGTTCATATGAAACATCGTGATCAAGGCACTCCAAAACCAAGCAAGTTACAGCCTGCACGACGTTTGTAGTTATCATCTGAATCCCGTTTTACATGGACCAAAGAAGTATTACTGAAACAACATCAAGTAAAATCGGCACAATCAAGCTCTTAAATCAGGAAAGAGTCCCCACTTAACCTTTAAGTCGCCTGGAGCAAATATTCAAATGTCTCTGATCCAAACTCTACTACGAGACTAACAACAAATACAGAATAGAACTGAAGTATCCCAGATACATCAATAAGAAAAATGCTCAAGCCTAGACACTGACTCACATCAAAATGTCCATAGGGAGATGAAAACCTGGAGTTCATGGCTCAACGGTAGTCACTTGTTGCCACTCACCATCAACCGCTTCTTTCCACAGTGTTACATTGTTATTCCCATCAGCAACAGCAAGTATATTTCCAGTCAGCGACCATGAGACTCTCCAAACTGGAGTCTTGAAGTCCTGCAAAACGTTGCCCTCCCACTGATCACCTTCTTTAGTACAAGTCCAGATAACAACAGTTCCATCTTGAGAGGCACTGGCTATGGTGGACTTTGGCAAACCCAAATTCGGTGCCCAGGCAACATCCCTCACCCAATCAGTGTGCCTTTGAAGGGCAGGGAAGCAATCCATTTTCCAAGTGCCATTGTACAACTTCCACACTTTCACAGTGTTATCACAACCACCAGAAGCAAGCTTCTGGACAGGGTCTAACAGACCAGATCCAACTAATGCACCCGGTGCTGTTGAAGGTGCCCATGAAACTGATGTTACTCCCACTGGATGAGCTTGCTCTATCCTGCTGGTATCCCAACCACCATCAGCCCTAGCAGTCAAGACTGAAATGTTCCCATCTGAAGATCCACAGGCCAAGCAGAGTCCAAGTTCATGAGGTGCCCAAGCAATTGAGTTGACAGATGTTTTATGCTCATTGAACACATAAGCCTGTGTCCATTCATTCTGATTACCTTCCTTCCAGATAATCACTTGCCCATCGTAGGAACATGAGGCCAAGAGTGATCCAAATTTGGGGTGTGCCCAAGCTACCTCCCAAACAGGCCCCTTATGACCATGTAGGGTAGCAAGTGGCTGCGAACTGGAGTTGCTGACACCAATAATTTTGATGGTTGAATCCGATGAAGCCGTAGCAAGACGCTTTCCATAATAATCCATGACCACATCGTGGACTGTGTCCTCGTGACCAGTTTCGATCTTCAAACCCGGCATCTTTCCTGCTTCCTTCTCACAATCAAAACCCTACTCCGTTGCAGAATATGCCACAGTTGCTAACACACAAAAATCTGACGCCTTCTACATGAAATCAACAAAATCGTGAAATTTCAGAAAAGAAATCTAGAAACCTCTCTTATTTGAACAACTTACTTTGAATCTTATCCAATTTAAATGGGCTCAGAATTTAAATGTTAATCCGACGCGGATGCACCGACATCGTCTCACCCATACACGCACCAACACCAGCGAACTCAAACTCAAGTAATATCAAACACAAAAAAGCTATAGAAAACGAAGCAGATCGAAAGATAGGAGAGAAGTGATACCAGATCTACAAAGAAAATTCTGATGCAAACCACCGTCTTCGTCTCGATCCGGCGGGCAACGGTTTTCGCTTGGGTATCTGAATTGGCCAACAAAAACGGTGGCTCAGCGATTCTTAGATCTGAGGAGGAGGGATGTATTTCGCGGGGGACTACAGCGGAGACTGAGAAGAAGAGGATCGTGCGTGGCCGAATGTACGGAGACGTGTTTGTAACGTAGACCGGGGGATGCAATAGCATCATAGCATCAGCAAGTGGTATTTGTAATTCATTCAAAGTTGACGAAATAGCCCCTTATTTTTTGTCTGAGAAGCACTTACACCCCAACCTAATCGATCGGGTGGCTTGAGCCCTTGGGATAGGACTGATCAATCCGTTAATTCGATTTTAAATGAAAATGAAGGAGTTGGTCTTCTCTTCGGTAGGATCCCATCCAAGTTTGCGGCACAATCTTCATTCATGAGTTAGGTAAATCCAATAATGCTTGATTGTCATGAATACAATGGCTATGGAGCATTACTTTTTGGTGCATTTAGAGTACCTTTTGCTGACAGACAGCTTAATTTTCCCAGAATTCTATCAACAATAGTGAAGACCTCTACTAAACTAGTTTTTTTTCCATAAATAAAACCCTAAATTGAACCTCAAATCATAATTAATGTGTTTGACTATTTAGGACAAGCACTAATGTTTAGTGTGAGATGTTAAAAAAAATATTTAACAATAGTTTTAGTATTAAAGTTTTTAAAAAATTATTACAATCATTCATAAATTATACTTAGGATGCTAGTCCCCCCAGCCTTTGGCCCATTGGCAGGAACACTAGGCCGCCTCATTACCAACCTGGGTTTGGGGTCCCTCTCCCCTTTCCCTCTTAGTATCATGTTCATATACCCTTTACTTGTAAATGTATGTCTGAGTATAAAACAAAAAACAAAAAATAACACTAATCTTAAATGCTATACCAAAAAATTTAAAAAAAAAAAAAAAAAAAAAAGGCCTATGAGCCCATTCAACTCAGTTCAGCTTCAACTCAAACAACCCAGCACTAGCTTTATCAACATAACCCTTCTAGTTCATCCTTTTGGGTCAACACAAAAGAGTTTCCTTTCAAAATCAGTCAAGTCTAGGAAATATAGTCGCCGCCCATTACAAGGCCGAGGCATAAACTGAAAAAGGGGCAATCCACTAGTTTTACGGACAATTTCAAATCAATAGGTCTTATGAAATACGCAACTATAGTGGAATGTAATATGAGCAAGGCGCATTCAGTTGCCCATCACCCCAACGCACCGAAAAAAGGGGGATAAAAAAGCCACAAAAGCTAATCCAAGAAGTTGCAGTTTACATTGCTTCTTCCATCAGTTCATGGCACTCCGAGTGACCTAAAATTGATATTTTCGACAAAGTGCAAGATAATGAACATTCCAAAATTGCTTTTGCCTGGGGGAAAAGCATCTAAGGTTAGTTTTTTGGTTCAGTTCTTCTGCGAGACTAATAATCAAACTTCAGCCAACAATCTTAAGTCTCAACTCCATAATCTACATACGCTTGGGTGGCACATATTGCACCCTCTCATCTTCACATAAATTCTGCAACAAAGATGGCAAATTTCGAAATGAGATAAAAATTATCATATCATCCAAAGGCTTATATCTTGAAAATAAAACTTATGGTTGTTATCACAAGGTCCAAGGTTCAAATGCTCACTCCACTATTCGCATTACTCGTACGTGCAAGAAAACACACAGACCCCCACATCTGTGTGAGAGCAAAAAGAAGTTGCATCGCTACAGAAAGATGGCAAGCTTACTAAACCAACATCAGAAAGCCATGGAGTAGCCTGCCATATAAGTTCCCATCTGTTTTAGAGTTTGACCCTTGATGATATTCATTATTACGGGCCACAGTCAGGGAGTCTACATTCTTAAGATCCATAATAAAGTGAACACATAGTCTCAATGCACGAAGAAATTCATATATGTTTTGTTATCAACGAGATAATATATACGTTAACAATAATAAGTAATTTTTTGAGAGAATGACTATTTACTTGATATAAGTCTACATGTTGGTAAAGTAAGTGAGCAATCATATTTCTTTCAAAAGCATCTGTGTAGCTAGTCTTGTGGACCACCTGGATTTTCATGCTTGCTATGTTAATACTCATCCTATAAAAGCTTCAACTAATAAAACAGATGTAGATCGGATTAAGCTAGCAAAAAATCCACACAAATCATGTAATAAGCACAAAATCTCTCTCGAAAAAAAGACATTTATAAATTGTTTGCTGAATGAGACCCCAACCTGCAGGTCCTCAGGGAGTGCTTCCGAGACAGCAAGTGTGTAACAGCCAGGAACAAACTTTCCTGCAAAACATTTTAAAGGTAACTTATAATCCCAGAAAAGCAATATCAGATAACAGAAACACATCTAAGTAATCTCAGGCAAAAGAAAAAGATATCAAGATAATCAAAGCATAAAAAAAACGGAGCAAAAACCACAGATCATTCTAAAATCCCCATGTAAGACGTTCCTCTTGAAATGTAAGTCCAATAACTCCAAATGTACACAATGATGTTAAACTTCGAAACAAAGAACTTGGCAGTTCCATCTAATAACATCAACAGATTGTTATAGGCAACAATCGTTCAAGTTCAACATACCAATCCTTAGCCACCTAGCAGCCCAGCTTCTACCAGGGTCCATTACAGCAATTATCCTAAAAAACAGTTTGTAGAAGGAAGCATTGGACAGAGCCACAAAACAAAAAACTTGTCTGTCAAAGAGAAAAGGAAAGCGAAATAAACATACCCATTGAAATTGGGAGTGGTGCAATCAACGACACGCTCATTATCTTCATCCATCTTGAGGAAGGGGCAGTTCTCGCATCCTGATTCTCTAAACTGATACCGAAAATTCGTTCTTCAAACGGAAAATCTGGAAATAGAAAACGACGACAAACAACCTAACTCAAGCAGAGAGAATTGGAGACACACCTGATCGTAGGTTTTCACGAGTCGGCAACGGAGGCAGGCTCTCAGCTCGTGGCCGAAACTCGTCGGGATTTGAGCCGGCACGCTCCCCATCCCTCTCCTTCCTGTGAATGTGATAGCGTTCTCATTCGTCTGCGATTCCCTTATATGCGCCTCCAATTGGCGGTAACGATTCGGCACTTGATTTTGCGTAAGGCCTGCATCAATTGGGCCTAGGCCACTCTCCAACAGCCCAACGATAAGTAAAAGCTTGTCCAGACTTAGAGCATCTTCAACAGCTTTTCTATTTTATAGATTTTTTCAGTTTTAGGGAATATTAAACATTTTTTTAACTCCAACAGTTTTCCCATCTCATTCTCTCAAATAGGTAATGAGATGAAAAAGAAGAGACAATTCCCTATATCTGCAGAAACTCTAAAATTTATTAAACTCTTTTATCTCTCATCTCAATTTACTTTTCGGCTCTTTTTCCCATTCACTTTTTAATTTTTCTCACTTTTCCTTAATATTATTGTTTTAAATATAGAATATTGAATTATTTTAATAACTAAACTAGCTATTAATTTGAATTTGTTTTAAATGCATAATATTTAATTGTTATATAATAAATGTAAGATTCTACAAAATAGAGAAGCTATTGGAGTTGGGATAGAAAAATTATGAAGATTTTAATTTTTTGTTCTCTATTTTGTAAAAATTATAAGGAAGTTGTTGGAGATGTTCTTACTAGTTTGCCTCGGCTTTTATATGTCATTTAAAAATAATAAAATATTATTTGTATAAAAAATCAAAATGCTTGTAATTTTGTTTTTCACCAATGGAACTTTAAAATAATTTTATCTTTTTTCTTAATTTTTTAGGCTATAGCCAAGAGCAGTTTTTTTCTTCCTTTTTTTAATGTATGAGTGGCAGGTGCATGTATAATATATGTTGTATGGACCTTTTTCTAGAAAAATATTAATAATAGATACATAATTAAGTAATTGGACTTTCTTAATTTTTATAATATCTATTGCAAGAAAAGAATATGCACCTCTTAGCTTAAGAAAGATAAAAATTAGATTAGTCACTTCTCTCTACTAACAATTAGAATAATGATAACTGTCTTATATTAGTCATTTTAACTCTCATTCATTTTCCTATCCAGACATTTAACTCTTTTTTCTAGATCAAATATATGAAAAATTTGTGGAGCTGATAGGATATAAGATAAAGCTTATAAGTCAAATATAAAGAAATGTACTCCCTCTGTCCTATGTTATTTGAAACAAATGGTTTTGCATGAAGTTTTAAGTGAGGTCTGTGAAAGCACGCATTTTCCTATTATGCTCCTGTCTCTGTGTCGCTCCATCGATCTTGATTCGTTGGTCTCGATCCATCAATTGGTCTCATCACCTCGATTTGTCATGTCGATCAAAGATCCTTCGGTCGTCTCCATCTATCATCTTCTGTTGCCTCTGTTTGTTGTCTACCGTCGCCTTCCTCAGTCATCTACCACCACCTCCATCAGTTGTCTCCATTTTTGGTCCTTCGACCGTCGCCTGCCTCGATCTACTATCACTCCGTCTGTTGTCTGCTTCAATCTGTCGCCTCGTGGCCGTCGCCTCATCGTCGTCATCTCTGTCCATCTATCCATGCTTAGATCGAAGGAGAGAACAAAACAGTGACATTGGCCGTAGGTTTTAGGGTAGAACAGAGGAATGAAGAGATGGCAAAGGGTATAATGGTAAAGAAACATGGTAAAACTTACTTAAAAAATAAATATTTCAAAGAATTTGGGATAGCAAAAAATGAAAAGTGTTTCAAATAATATGGGACAGAAGGAGTATATGTTTATGGGTTAAAAGGGAACTTTTATCTCTCACATTTTATACAACATGAATATCTCACTTATTCCCTTCATATGTTTTATTTAATTTTCTAGTTATTTGATCAATGGCACAAAAAACAATGTGTTAGATTAGAGCATTTTCCAAATGTTCTTCTTAAAAATATTATAGTATACACGAATTTGTAGATTTCATTATTTAATACTAGAGTTTAATAGTTGTATTTGTAAACTGACACCTTTACAAAATCTTGGATTTGCCACAGTAGTGTAGTGAGGGAGGCTAGAAAGAAGTGAAAATTAGAAGAGTGAAGATTAAAAGAGAAAAATAAACCTTTTAGCGGAAACCTTGTTGAAAGGGAGAGAGAACATGAAAGAAACGTGAAGGTGCAGCGCAGCTCAAGCCATCAGAACATGAACAAACGTGGCTATGAAGAACAGAAACAGCAAAAACATCAAGAAACTATGCCTTTTCTTTTGTACTCTGCTAGAGTCATTCTTTCAGAACTTAATTGTTGGAAGTTCTTTACTCTTGCTAAATGCTAATTTGGAATGACCCACACCCATTTAAATCCTAACCGCTTTAGAGTTTGTAATGACCCACACCCATCAAGAGGAGGCCTTTCCTCTTGCTTGTCGTATGCTATATATATGTGATTCCCATGGGAAAGGCTGGCAGCCCTAATTTTGGCTTCCAAGTTATCCATCTCTGATTGCTCAACTACAAGGCTAAGGCAGGCACAGCAACCATTCAATCCACAACTCTTCTTTTACCAGAACCCTGAGCCATCCATGTAGTAACAAAGGCTACCCACAGCATGACCTTAGCTGCTCAACAAACACACGAACCCACCTACTCGCATACAGATCACATCCGCCAGAGAGCCTTTTCTACCGACCAGCGAAAACAAAAAACGCATCACTTCTTGCTGAAAGTGAATGTGAAAGGAAAGAAAAAAAAAAAGGGCAGTAAAATCTTAGCAGTGAAATAAGGGAGATGCAACGATCGACTGACAAGCTGAATATTAGTTGGCATGTAGCACCAGCGTTTGCACCTTTGTTCAAATTCTAAAGAACAGAAACAAAAGAATAGAGAATGTACACAATGTTGAATGAGGCAATATCACTATTTGATTCATTGGGCTGATGGCCGTCCGATTTATTTGCAGTGTGGGTGTTATTTCAGCTTCTTCCATTGCAGTGATGGATTACACCGTT
Source organism: Aquilaria yunnanensis (assembly GCA_039654915.1). Lineage (NCBI taxonomy): Eukaryota > Viridiplantae > Streptophyta > Magnoliopsida > Malvales > Thymelaeaceae > Aquilaria > Aquilaria yunnanensis. The sequence goes on along the minus strand of CM077598.1, from coordinate 25,014,451 downwards.
TCTCTGCTCTTTCTGCTTCAAATTCAAGTGATCTAACCCCCATATCCGAATCGTCCGATCATCGCTGCCCGAAGCCAACATGTGTGGATTTACCGGATTCCAGCTCACACAGTTTACTGCTCCTGAGTGTCCCGGCAGTGCTAACAGAAGTTCCGCACTATAACGGTGCCATATGTACACCTGGACAGAGCCCAACGTTAATGCAAACTACATTCGCCATCCCAAACCGAAAAATTTCAGTTCGACTGATACATTTGCAATAACGTTACGTCTCAGAAATTTCTTTTCTTATGGTGCAGTGAGGCAGGAAGATGAAGTAAAGCAAGCATATCCTCATGCAAATTGAGGGAAGAATGTTAGACGATCTGAGAGTCCAATACAGATGAGTGTGCCTTACTTACCAAGACCAACCAGCCCATGATCTATCTTCTTTTTTACGAAGTCAATTCATGCAAGACCGAAAGGAAACAATGTTTTGGGATATGGAAACCAAATAGTCACAAAACAGTCAGACTCGTTTCTGAAACATTATGGTTGTTAACACTACGTTTTATATAATCTGCTTTCCAGTTACTAAAGGAAAGAATGTACCTGTGAATCTTCACTTCCACTGGCCACAAAAGCTTGTTCAAATCCACCCAGACAAGATCGGATTACAAAACGGGTACGCTTGTGACCTTTGTATTTGCAGACAACACTCGGGTCACCCTCAATACTCCAAAGATGAATTTCCTGGTCTGCAAGGTTAACCAGCAAGAATTTATTATCATTTGATAATGAAAATGAAGTGATCAAATTCTCCTCTTCAATCAGTCTCTCAGACTTTGTTTCCCTGTCAAGCAACAGGATTGCAGTTTCTCTCCATATGCTAATTATTTTCTTTCCATCATCAGTGATCGCCATGTCTGATATCCTGAGTGGTTTCTGCATTTTCCAACATTCTAGCTCCGTTCCGTCCAAATCCCACAAGCATATGCTCCTGTCAGCCATCCCAGCAAATATCCCTCTGCTGTCGAGAAACCATCCACAAGAAATCAATCCAACACCCGATTTCTCATAAACCTGGAGGCACTCCCCAGAATTGACATCCCAACGCTTGATGATCTCCTCCTCCCCACATGTTAGGAGTTGATCATCATCAGGGCTCCATGAAACACTAATGATTGGCTTCTGATGACCACTTAATTTATGCTTCAAGGCTACTTGACCATTTTCCTTAACCTGCAACAGATGCAAGTTCAATTTCAAAATAATATGGAACGAGGACTGGTACACAGATGCTATATTTTGATTTAGACTTGAGCCATCTATCTCATACATAAAAACACTTGAAACAAGTGCGACTGTATGCAAGTCCAGTGTGGTGTTCCAAATGCAAACGAAAAACAGAAGATAAAAAGGAAAAAAAACCAAATGAACATTTGGAAAGAAGGGGACAAAAGTGAAGCCACAGCTAACACGATTGACTAGGCTCATTTTTTACAGTCATTTTCTACCTAAGAATAAAGGCTACAACATATACAATCAAACAGGAAAAACAAACTCAGTAGGTCACAATTTCACAAACAAAATGTTGCAAAATTAAATTGAATACGATTCATTTTCTGCTGGAACATGAAATATCAGTCAAGCCAGTGCAAAGGACGCAAATATGATTGAGCATGAACAATGGAAAGTGCTTTGTTAACAAAAACTCACCTCCCATATAATCGCTGATTGATCCTTGGATGATGACGCCAAATACTTCCCGTTGTGTGAGAATTGCAAAAACCAAACTTCATCATTGTGTGCTTGCAATACCTGATCCATTTAAACAACCATTAACAGTTTCATATATTTATTGTAAGGTGGTGAAAACCAAAAATCTTCCTGATTATAAGCCACAACAAGATATGTCAAACTGAACTTCAGAAAATTGTGTTTGATAAACCCAATAATCACATGCGAAGCAGTACTAGAACTGAATCTAAGGCTAATTAATGCTTGGACTGCATATGGCTGATGAAGTTCTATATCAATTATACTGCTCTTCTACGTGAAGTATGTAAGTACCAATTGCACAAGCCTAACTCACGCCTCAGAGAAATCCCAGATCACCTACGAATAATCCTTTCCAGCTTTAGGTTGATTGATCAAGTTGCTACAGGAATACCTAATTCAAGAAATAAACGCACCTAGACAAACACACAACAACAACAACAATAAACAACTTCTGGAACATGAAAGCCTTGGTCCAAGACCAAAAGATGCTTGACTCAATGAAGACAGGATTCTGTATTAAACTTCTAGCTCAACCAAGCCCTCTATTCTTTGAGCTATCCAAAACCTGGGAATTCTTATCAATAACTTCAATACATATTTAGATTCATAGATGTGAGATTAGCAAGTCAATGACCCAAAGCATCTCAGTCCAATTTAAGACAAAATTTTTAGCAACATTTTCTGTAGACAACAACAAACTTGAAAATCTGTAATCATCCCTTTCTAGAAAATGCCACATTGAGGTCTGCTTTTGACATTTGTTTTTGAGCTGGCAAACAATTAAACATTATAACATAGCGCCATAACTATCCAAACATGTAGCCGACTATCTTGGTTGTCTGGGGTTTACAATCCCCTAAACAGAAAATTTTTGCATAAAAGACAAAGTAAGTTTACAAGAAGAGAGAACTGGTAACAGCTATGACAACCACAGAACTAACTAGAATATAGAATGGTGAAATTTATTTGAGCACCACCTGAAATTCTAACTCAAAACACATTAAGGGTCTCTACCATTACAGTGTTAAACAATAAGGCATAGTACCTTACCTATTGAAATTTTCTTCCCTTATCCAAAAGCAGAAATTATGATGCTTTATGATGGACCAAATAAAAGCTTAAGTGTCAACATTTTTAAGGAGAAAAATTACAGCAGCTAATCAAAATGGAAATGCAATAAGTGCAACATATAAATTTCTCAAACAAAACCCGATCCAAAATTCTAACCTGCAATGTTTGTGAAGGGATCTGATTCTTCCCGCACTGGTGATCGCAATACAGTGAGAGATCACTATCTAAGGTGTTATGGAACACACAAGCACCACGCTGAACATCAAGAGCCTTCTCAACAAGATGTTCCAATCTTTTTTCAGGAATCATTATAGAAGCAGGAAGCAATTTTTGAAGTCTCTCGAGAATCTTTGACCTTGAATTGTTGTCCTGCCCATCTTGACTACCAGCAAGTCTTATAGCCCGAAGAGGAGTTATAACACATGAAGCAAGCTCATGAACTCTGTCAATATTAATGTGAAGAGGCACAATTTCATTTCTTAAAGTATCCAAGGCAGCTCTGACTTTTTCAGCTTTCAGAAGCTCAATGAACTTCTGCTCTAATAACAAGAAAGACGCTGATTTCACAATGGATTCATCTTGCAGACCAATCATATGTAAAGTAGCAACACTTTCATCCCATTTCCCATCCATAACTTGCTGCATGAATGAATTGACAACAGAAGAATATAAAGGTATTCCTGATTCCTCCTCCAGGAGAGCCCCACTCTTTTTATAACCAAGCGAATACAATGTCCTAGTTATGATCTTAATAAATTCTGATTTTTTAATAACTCCTTTGGAACCAATAGTGTCACCATCCCCTTGGGAGTTTAGGGGCCTAGCCATCAATTCTCCCAAAGAGCAAGTTACAGCCTGTAGATTGGATGAATTCTCTGAGAAACTCTTGGATTCGCCCAGGGGCCCTTTCATACGTTTCAAAGGTGGTTCGATGTCTTCGATAACTCCCATGAAATACTTGACTCAACCCATATATGTCCTACAGGTCAGTTCTACAAGAAACTATCAGAACTGAACATATCAGTATACCTAGTAAAGCCTCAACTAGGCAATCAACAGTTTACAATACGAATGACGATAACACTCTATAGGCAGAAAGAGTTGGTACTGACAGGAACATAAGCAAAGAAGACTATTGTTAACTCTTTAATTTCTTTGGGTATGTAAACGTCATCACAGTGAAAGAAAAACGAACTAGTATTTCAACTAGACTCTGCAATTAATTATGAAACAGATTCTTCGAAGAGTGAAGAGAAACAAAATATTGCAATGGTTCCATCGTTTGTCACCTTGATTGAATAAAAGTAACACCAAGAGAGCCGACACCAGTAATAAATGTTATCAACTAAAAGAAAGAATCAACGTTCAACTAGATCTGAACAACATAACACACTCGTTTCTGTACACATAGTTCTAGGATACTAACAAATGAGACATAATAAACATAAACAGCCAATGGCCCTCCTAGTAATGATCTTAACTTCAACTACATGATCAATTTAACCAGAATTAATCGGATATCAGTAAATGGGAAGATCAGCAAGCATTGGGAGCCAAAAGGAAAATCCAGGATAAAAATGGGAAACAAGAGGAAAAGCATATGCTTCAAGTTCATCACAAGTAAACAAGAAGAAGAAATGGATAAATCCTCATCAGCCCTCATATTGAAGAAAAGGCGAAGAAGAGCAGAATCGCCGACAAAGAAGAAAACAGCGAGAATCAAGAAAACCCACAAACAAAAGAAGTCCGATTACAAGGGAAAACAGAATAGAGTTGAGAGGAAGACGAAAGATTATACAGAAGTTAATGCCCCCAAAAAAATTCTTACCAACAAAGCAGTCCAAGTGACAAGCAAGGGGAAATCAGCGCAAATCGAGAAGACCCAGAAACTGAAACAGAAAGGAAAATCCACTGAACCGGATTGGGGGATGCGTACGGACGAGGAGAAGAGGAACGACGAAGAAACGAAGAATACCCAAAAAGCACCACCACCGAAAGCTATGTATAGTGACAAATTCCAATAAAATATTTCACCTAAAACGATAAAAGATTTTTTTTTCTTGTTATTTATCTTCCCTTATTCGCCTCTCTTGAAATTGTTTGTTGCTTCTTTTGGGCTTTCTGTAGGCAAATTTGTTTAGGATGAATTAGTGCTACATTAACAAGGCCTACTCTGGTGACTCACCAGAACCAACCCGTAAGCCCTCCATCCCCATGTGCCGCTATAACACTCCCTTATGTCTATCTACCTCTCGCCGCGAAATTACAGTTTTGGTGGGGTAAAATTAATCGCTAATCCCCTTAATTAATTAAAATGTTTAATCAGGACCATGTAACACTTTGTGATGCCTTGCCGTGCAGGCAACCATCACCCAGATTAGAACGTTGAATGATTTGGTTGCATCAACATGCAGTATTGCAAATGGACCTAGAATCTGCCATGTCTCACGAATCTTCGCCCTTTTTTCCGTTTTACGTTTCGGCATATTAATTTAACATGAATCTTTAACTGTTAATTTATGAGGCTATGTTTGTAATTTCAACTGCAGACAAACTTTGTTTCACAGCGGAAAAGGCGGATATGTTTCCGAGTTCTCCAGCGCACGTACTTGAAAGTTGTGAACCGACGCTTGCGGAACTTGCTAGATACACCACCCTCTCCGAGCTAACCCACCCTTGAAGGTTGGGAGCTCAATATCATGAAGGACAAACTTGATGTAAAATTGGTAACAATACAACATAATTATGCCTCTAGTACGGAATCGAGGACATTTTGGTAGCAGAGGTCGTCGACCAAAGTGAGTTTTTTGCGAAATGACCTGCTTGGACTGCAACTTCTGAAGCCACCAAGGTTTTCAGTTGGAAGAGATTTCCAGCAAGATGAATGCAGAAAGGAATTCAGCGCCAGAAGTCAATTGGATGAAGATGAACTATCAGTTCTGTTTGCCCTTTCTGTCACCATTGTCTGGACAAAGAGCTCCCCGGCTCTATACGAGGAACGAACCTGCAACAAACAAGACGTGCACCAAGAATTAAGTAACTACAATAATGTGCCAGCAATTTCTGCCCTAGAAGTGAGCAAGAAAAGGCATCAATAATCATGAGATTCCTCATTTTATAGCAAGATCTCAGAGAAACTCGGATTCTCTCCTATTGATCATACATGGTTCACATTTACAGACACGAGAACAGCAGACGCTAGAGCATAAACTGTGCTGTCCCCAATACTGTACCATGTTCTAAGTCCCTCTCCCGCTACCAACCGCCATTCCAAGGTGTAATAGAATAGACATAATCCTTAAACATGTAAATTAATCACTGAATTCAACGAAAGCTTACCAAGGGTCCACTTGCCACGTAACGAAATCCAATCGACTCCCCATACTCCTTCCAGAAAGCAAATTTTTCAGGGGTAACATATTCTTTTACAGTTAAATGTAGAGGTGTTGGCTGCAAACACATACAAATCCTGGCTTTCAATTACCCAGTCACCAAAAGAATGAAAAACAAACGCAGAGGTGATGCTGATCGATTCAACCAAAAAAAAAAGACAGAATAACAATTTAAGCTTTTACTGCCATTAACTGAGGCGATCAGAAAATCTTCAGCTAACAGTAAACTTCAACAAACCTTTGGGAAAAAAAAAAAAAAAACTGTTCCCTCTATGTTACCCTATATCTCAGTTACTGGCAGGTGGTCCATGCACTAATAGCAAGAAACAGTAATAGTAAATATTTTCATGTAAGAATACCTGTAAATACTGGCCAAATGTGACTATATCAACATCTATGGCCCTTAGATCAGCTAGGGCATGCTTTATCTCATCATCAGTTTCCCCAAGGCCCAACATTATTGAAGATTTTGTTATCATTCCATCCTGGCTGAGTTTTGAATGTCTTAAAACTGATAAACTCTGCTCATACCTGCAATAAATATACAAATCACAAAGCTGATACAGGCAGACAGAAGCATTCATGCTCCAACACACCAGCAACGTAATACCTGACAGAGTCTAAGCCTCACCCATGTGGTTCCGAAAGTAAATGAGCATGTGAAACACACAATTCAATATCTTCCTAGCAAGATATGCATATTGCCAATTAATTTCAGTGCAATTTTAACCGTGTGATAATAAACTATTTAAGCTTTAACTGGTAATTCAAAACTCGAACTTGTTTACATGGCATCTAATTGAAGGTATCCTCATCTAAGAACTCTAGCAAAACTGGATTTCTTTTTTATTTTTTTTATTTTTGGTTCATCTCTTATCCTTTTCATATTACGTCAAACCTTGATCCTTTTTCTTATGTCCTGTATCTAGCGCATTACTATTGAGACTTGGACATCTTTTGGTACACATTAAATACGGTAAAACCATCCAAGGCATCCTTCCCTTATTTTAGACAAAGTCTAGGATACTTTTACATTACCCCATACAACCTCACTTCTATTCTATTCTCTACCATAGGGGCACATATTCATTTCATCCTCATCATACTAAACTTCCTCTATCTTAGAAAATCTGGCAGCACAGATGGACAGTTATCATACATCTCTCCACAAATAAAACAATGTGCAAATACAAAGTTACTATGCCCTCTATAGGACTATCAAATTAGAAAAGTTACCCAGCTCGTGGATCTCTGACAATTCGCTGCAGCCTCTGTACTGTCTCGATGTTATGAGCAAAGACATCTAACCCTGACTGAGCAAGAGTCTCCACAGCTCTCAAGTCACCCCGGAAATCTGAAGTCAGACACTCAACCATGATCTCAGGCTTAAGTTTCTACAGAATAGCCAGATAAGTGCATCGCAAGGTTGCATCACATTCCAGTTCCTTTCTTTGGAAGCACACTGAGAAACAAAACTAAGTAGCAGGACCAACATACACACCTTCATTGCCATGACCGTCCGGGCAAAATGACCACTTCCGCCATCAGGTAGATCATCACGGTCAACACTCGTCAGAACAATATAATCCACGCTGCCAATTAAAACGGTAAACAAGTGGGCACAAGACACACCATTCTCATGCAAATGCTCGCAAACAAAAGCATGAAAGGGGTATGAATATATAGAGACATTTTCAATTCCCAAACTAGAAATGACAGTTAAATAGGAAAAGAAATGAAACTGACCCCCAACTGGCAATGGCCTTAGCGGTGTTTTCTGGCTCCATGGGATCAGGTGGCCCAGGGTTCCTACTGGTTTTAACAGCACAGAATCTGCAGCCACGCGTGCAAGTGTCCCCAAGAAGCATGATCGTTGCAGTTGCGATCCCATCTACTCCTCCATTCCAACACTAATCGATAGCTCAGTCAATCGCCAAATCTTTTCAATGGAAGGAAAAAAACGAAAGTAGAATAGATAATAGATACCTCCCCAATGTTTGGACATTGGGCTTCCTCGCAGACGGTGTTAAGCTTCAGCTGAGAAAGCGATGCTTTGACCTCCTCGAACTTGTCACCCTGCGGAGCTCGCTGTCTCAGCCACTCTGGCTTCTTCACGTTCGGATCCCTCCCGGTGAAGGGCCCCATCTTGGGTATCCCACCTGGGTAAGGCCCACTCGTCGCCTCCGACTCCATCAGCTTCCCTGCCGTCGGGGCCGGCGGTTTCTTCGCAGTGATCCTCGCCGCCGAATCGACGGACTCAGAACGGAATCTAAGCAGAGAGCGGGAGTATGAGGGTGTGAGGGGTCTCTTCACGGGAATTGAGACGGAGAAGTGCGAAGGATTTGACAGATTAATGGATTGGTGAATCATAGTCGCTGTTCCTAACGAACGGGCAACGAAGGGAAGACACGCGCAGTTCAGGCTACGCCACTGCCTTTTCTTATGTCTGTTGATCTTGTTTTCTCCGCCTAGGCTCGAGTTTAAGTTCTGTTTTTCCCGTTCGTACCATTAGTTTTCAAACTTTTCCAATTCGCACGAGTTATTCCTTCAACTTTGACTCAATATGAATTAGTCCTCAAATTTTGGAAAATCAGGTTACTTAGTCCTCAAATTTTTTAAATGGTGCGACTTAGTCCTTCAGCCTGAATCAGCCATCAGAATAAGCTACAACTTTAAGTCCTAACATCCAATCTTTCAGCAAAATAACCATTCTATTTAGGAACTTCCATTATCACCAAACTTGTGGGTTAATAAACTTTACTAAATTGTTAAATACATAGTTAAATATTTAAATAACTTACAAAATGATCATTAAAAAAATTATATACAACAATTTAAAAAATATATAATTATTTAATAATTTATATTTTCCTTTTAAAAAAATTATTTTGGTTGGCTTATTGGAAAGAAAAAAAAATTATGCACTCCACTATTATATTGATCAATTATTTTTTTAAATATTTTTCTCACTTTTTTTTTTACAAAATATGCAACTTTAGGGACTTTTGATGTTATAGATCATTTTTAGAAGAGTTTTTCTTTAAGAAGATTTACATTTCAAAAAAATTTTCAAATTAATCTTCTTGGTTTTAATATTTTATGATTTAGAATTATTATATCACATAATCTTTAAACTAATCTTTCCCTTACAATTCTCATGCTAGTGAAGAGATATGTACTATAATTTGTTATCTACTCTAGCTAGATATAAATAAGAATAGGGAATTTGGGGGAAAAAATAAAATAGTTAATTTAACCAATTAGTTAGAATATTGGCTTTTTTTTCTTTTGATGGATTTCAAGTAGTGTTTATATTTGAAAAAAAATGATTCAATAAACATAAAGAAGCCATTAATATGAGAGAAGTTGAAGAAATAAAGAAGGTAAAGAAAAATTAAGAAAGAACATAAGGGGAAAATCATCCCCAAGTTAAAGGTTTGATTTTTTTTTTCCCAAATTTTTCTTCAAAAAAAATGATAAAAAACCAAGGAAGTGATAGCATGTACCATCTTCATTAGCATGAGAATTGTAAGGGATGAATTAGTTTTAAGATGATGTAGTATGCTAATTCAAAATCACAAAATATTAATACCAAAAAGATTAATTTGGAAGATTGTTTGAAAGCTAAATCTACTTAAAGCAACACTCCTCTAAAAATGGTCTCTAAATTCATAAGTTCGTAATGTTGCATATTTTAGACAAAAAAAATTGATAAAAAAAATATTTAAAAAAAATTTGATCAACATAATAGTAGAGTGCATAAAAAATATTTTCAACCAAAGTAGTTTTTTAGAAAAAAAAAAAAGCAAAATATAAATTATTAAATAATTATATACTTTTTAAATTATTGTATATAATTTTTTGAATTATCATTTTCTAAGTTATTAATTAGTTAATTATGTATTTAACAATTTAGTAATGTTTATTAATCCACAAGTTTGGTGGTAATAGAAATTCGTAAATAGAACAGTCATTTTATTAAAAGATTGGATATTAGGATTTAAAGTTATAGTTTATCTTGATAGCTGAAGTACTAAGTCCTACCATTTAAAAAGTTTGAGGACTAATTCGCATAATTTTGTAAAGTTTGAAAACTAAGTCATATAGAGTCAAAGTTGGGGGACCAACTTGTGCGAGTTGGAAAAGTTGGAGGATTAATGGTGCATTTAGGCCTTTCCTATTTAAATTTGTTCGGGTTGGAAAACTTTCAAAAAACCCCTCTATGATTTGATGCAACCTACACTTACCCCTTGCATATTGGGAAACCTACAATTACCCCCTCCAACCCAACCTCCGTCTGGCTCTCCGTTTAATGGAGTGGAAAAGACTGAAACCCCTCAAGAAACTCTTACAAGCAAATTAAACCTTTCCCCATCGTATCCTCCAAACAACCTCTCCCCTTGCCTCATCTTCTCCTTAGTCCCATATTTTTTTCTTTGATGCTTCAATTGAGGGTCGATGCATCAAACAAAACTCAGCAATTAATAGACTTAAAGCTAATGTCTGCCATCCACTAGCATAAGGGATTAGGAAAACAGCCAAAAATGAGGAATCATGGGTGCGGGTGAGAGCATCAACAATTTCACTTGCAATTGTACAGAAATTTAATGATTAAAACCTTTTAGTCATAAGTGTAATAAAAACAAAAACAATAACGTAAATTCTCACAGCAAGTCAACCTTGAATTAGACTTACGCTTGATTCCCTGATGCAATCAAGCCAATGATGCCCAAAATTGAGGATGGAGACAAAGCCAAAGCACCGGCAATGGCACCAAAGAATTGAATCAGTAGACGGGGTCGGCGCGGCTAGTGCTCCTTGGTAGAAGGGTTGGCGGCCAGCACCCCTCGATCGTGTGGTAATTCGACAAACCCAATTGGAATGGGAAGGTCAAAAATAGTGAATTTGGCACAAAAAAATTGGATCCGTAGACTGGGTTGACATCTAGCACTCCTTGGCCGTGTGATGATATGACGAAAGAATGGCTAAATGGGAGACACAGTGGTTGGAGAAATATATATATATATATATATATATAGAGAGAGAGAGAGAGAGAGAGAGAGAGAGAGAGAGAGAGAGAGGTGCTCGAATCAGAGGGGTCTGTGCAGAGTTGGGAGGGGTGGTAAGGTTGTAATAAAAAGACAGACGGAACTTGTGTCAGAGGGGGCTAAGTGTAAGTTTCCCACTATACAAAGGAACAACTGTATGTTATAACAAACCACAGGGGGTTTTTTTGAAAACTTTCCGCGCGGTTAGTTCCACAAAACAACCGCTTCAAGTTATCACCCTCCACAGGCATTTTAATATAGAAGGCGCCGTCTGTTGAGAAAAAATAAAGAAGGAAAACACCAAGACACAGACTTCTCCTCAAAATCTCAAAACTCCAACTTCGGATTTAGAGAAATCAAACAAAGAGCAATTTATAACATTCATAGATTTTACAAAATTAAATTTTTCTACTAGAAAGTTTCCCCGAATGTGATGCAAATAACAAAATTGTGAGTTCAAGGTATCTCCTGTCCCACAGTTTTTGGACCAAGCCACTGATATTCTCTTCAAGTATCTTTTCAACCAAGTCAGGGCACTCTGAAATCAATCGTCCGACGAGTCCTCATTAGAATCCTCTGCATCCGAGCCTTGAAGTTGAACCATCTGCTCAAGAGAGTCCACATCTCCGGATTCTGCCAGCGTGTGCAGCCGAAGTTTATCTGCATCTTCACTGAAACACACACAGCAACAACTTTCTCAAGTAAGCAGTTGGTTTTCTCATACATGGTAATCAGTTACCAACTTGAGTTTGTTTGATATGCCGTATTGAAGAATTTTCAATTCACTTCCAACATTATCACTAACACGAAATCAGAACTCACTCTGTAACGCCAAATATTTCCTTGACAATCAAGGAGTTATCCCTCGAACAGAACTCTGGCAACTGGTTGTTCAAAAACAAAAGTGCAGATTAATGTTTAGTCACGTATACCTTTTCTTTTTTTTTTTTTTTTTGGGGGGGGAGATAAACTGACAGTAAAAGACAAGCCCTATAAATCAAAAGGGCAAAAAAAAAAAAACGAGAATCAAATTGAGAAATCCATGCACACATGCTTTATCTACAAAATGAGGCGCCTAAATGAAAGATACCGCCAGAAGATGGGTTATTGACCATTCTTTTCAACAGTTCTCAAATACATACAACTCCCTGCACTTCAAAATGTCCAACCAAAGATGGCACCACTATCTCCATCGCAGTCCTCATGCATCAAACCAGTATTTCATATAGCATTCAAAAGGAGCATATTTCTATGGGCCACTTGAACAATAGGTACAGAACTATTTCAACCCATCTATGGTGCTTCGAACTATTTAGATCTGAATACTAATGTATGACCAAGAACATCAAGAAGCCACAATATGGAAAAGGATACAATATCAGATGGCAGAATATATCTTTACTTTCATTCAGGTAATCAGTGCAAATCAAAATCCACTACAAAAGACAAGTATTATGGAAACAACTGCTACGGAATTATTCACCTCTGACAAGTAGTAGACCTTTCCAAAGAGTGTCTGTACAGCAAGTTTTCTCTTAAATCCTTTTTCTGAAAAACCTGACATATCCATGACAACAGGACCTGAAAATACAGAAAAACTATCAGAATCATTTACAGAACTTGTCTTTTTTACCTGACAGTATAAAAAAATCAGGCCAATTAACTGGGTTGAACAGCACAACACTCTCTTCATTGTCAGACTGGAAGATTTATCCTAGCATGTGTCATCGAACTCAACTATCACTGGAAATAAAAAAATTGAAAATTAAGGTACTGAATTTCTAATGCTCCTTTGGAGCTTTCAAGTGTGTTTCACTTAAACTGTTGTTACTAGGGACCAGGTACATGTGCTCACATTCTTCAATTTCCTCACATTCTTCAATTTCTAAAACAAAAATATCCTTTCAGATGATGAAGATTAAAAGCTAAATCAAATGGCAGTCTAATAGTTTACATACATTTCAGCACATTGTTCAGAAAGCTGGAGGCACCCAAAAATTCAACCAGTGATAGTCAATTGTCATATTTATGCATTTGATACCTGCTGGCCTAGGGCCCTCATTTCTCTGCTCAATCGCATCAAACCTCTGATTTTCTTGGTTATGCAGGTTTTATTATTTCTCATTTTTTTATCAGCTGGTTTCTTTTATCTATATATATTCTCAATACACCAAAGATGAGGAAAACATCGCAGCAAGACCACTTTTTGACAAAATTCCAGGAAAAAAAACACCATCAACATAAAAAATGTCCACCAAAAGAAGAAAGGAAAAACTACAATAAATTACAACCAGATTTGTAGGTTTACTGCATTTTATGACAACAAACAAGATAATTTCAGGGCAGGAACAGGAAGACAGGCAGAGGGATGCTGAGATGCAAAAAATCTTGCTTAGCTAACAGACCTTTTTCACGCACAATCCGCCTTGAGATTTCATTCAAAATTTCAGCTACCTGGGTATCATCCAGCATAGAAGCTTTTCTTAGTTGGATTAAGCTGGCAACCAAATCTGCATTGAATGGTTTCTCATTCAATGCGAAACGAATGTACTTCCGCAAAATTTCCTGCATGCTAAAACCTGTCTGGAAAGAGATCGGCAATCGCTATCAAAATCAAATCCTGGAAGATGCCAAAGTTTATGAGGAAATGCAGAAGCAAACATCATTATAAGACTTCTAGAAGAATCATGCTCAGGTCATGGTCCATCATTCTGAGCGTTTTCCCTTTTAGAATTATACACCTACATGTTTAGATCAGATCATACATGCATATACTGAGCAGGGTGTGTGCATGGCACTTGTTTACAGATTAGGCTATATGTAAAGAAAGCAACAGATATCAGCTTCACATTCACATCAAGAAAATTCCACAAAAATACAATAAAGCAAACTGCACAAACTAGTGTTCAGTATCTTCTGATTCTTATTCAATCAATTTATTCCAAATTTGAAGAGACTAGGATATCCACTTTATAAACATGTTGGAGTGGAAGCACAGTCTCGGAATAGAGCTTCTATTTCATAAAACCTTCTAGTAAAATATTTTCAAATAGATGTTCTCAACTGCTGATGTCTATTTTCAAGTGCCAATATTTGAACTTTAAAAAATGGGTTCATGTCTCTCAAGATCTGCAGCCAGTAAGGCTTACTCGTATAGATGCTCCAAAGAATTGTGACGACACAAGAGACCACACTACAGAGATTATCCAACAGCAAATTATCACATCTCCTTCAGCAAATAAAACATTCAATCAACAATATGCACAGTTATTCTTTCAGTTTGAAAACAAAGTTGAAGAAGTCAAACATGAACACTTTTACGTTAAACCGGGTAGGAAAAAAATTCAAGGAGGCTTGATGCCTATGGTCTGGAGCTCACCTGTCGAACCAATCCCTTCAGAGCAGAATGATCAACAATATGGTTCCCTTTACTGAATAGCTCATCTATTGATTTGCACAGCATAGCATTCTTATTGACCTGAAGAATATACAGGACAAACAACACAACATCAGAAGTGCAAAAACAACTAGTACATCTAAAAGGAAAAGCGAAGACCCCTCTAACCAATTTTTTACGCTTGTGCTTTGGGGAAGTGAATTTCTTGACGGTCTTGACGAAAGCGATGACAAAGGTGATTCCAGCATAAGCCAGAGGCACAGCGAGGATCCAAGGCAAGGAGCTGGTGCCGACTCTGGGCCCAGGAAGCGCCTGAGTGACTGACCCCGTGAACTCCACCAGGTCCAATGCCTTCTCCTGAATCCAGGGCAATTCCTCCTCCACTTCCACTTCCACTTCAACTTCTTCCTTCTTGCTCTTTTTTGGGTCTCTAGAACTTGGGCCGCTCCTCGCCGCTGCGGCGACGATAGCGGAGGACGACCTACGTCGTCTCTGGTCATGAGAAAGACGAAATGAAGGTTGGGGGCAGAGTAGGGGTTTGGAGATGTTGGGTCGGAGAAGCAGTTGGGATGGAGGATATGAAGAAGCGAGAAAAGCCATGGGCGCCTGGTTACTGAATTCGACAGGCCTGAGAAAAAAGTGGCACCATCGGAATAAACGCCGACGCGTATATGGTTTTCCCTGGCGTCGGTTGAAGTTGACTACTTTACACCCTCGATGGTTAACTTGTTTTGCATCTTGATCCTCAATATCTTGTTTTTTCTCGTCTAATTCCCTCAATTTTTTTTTTGTAGGGCTGCCAGAACAGCATTATTGTTAACTTATACCGCTTCACTGTTCACTGTTCAGGTGTTAAATGTTGCTTTTCTAGATTGCTGCTAACACCAAAATATTTATCAAAATCTTATGACTGACGCTAATGTTCTCCGCTTGATATAGAAGCTGTTATTTATTTATTCATGTTTTTTAAATTAGAAGTTACAAGACAATGTTTGAGACTGGCTGGCCGTAATTTTCATACCGTTCAACTTAAGCCCTGTTTTTCAATTATAAATTGCGTAACTAAAAAGCGTAATTAACGACAGTTAACATTTTGCGACTCTCTATTTCAATTATAAATTTCAAAATGTATAAATAATTAGTCTTAAACTGTTAACTACCTGTTATTGGGGTTAACTTTAGATCTAAGTACAAGTTTTAAAACACAAATAGAAATTGGCAAAGTTGTAGGACCTAAAAAGAAATTGAGAAATTTACAGCCCTAACTTGAAGTATGCCTCTTTATTTTAAAAAACTTACATTTTGCCCCTATATTTTTTATACTGTTCGATAACAACTTTTGAAACTATATTTAAACTGTATGATAATCATCTTTCAGTAATTTCAATATCTCTAATATTTTTTTTATAATTAATAGATATTTTAAATTATCAAATTTTTCCTTTTGTAAATGTATTTTCATACTTGTAAATGCATATCAATATATTTTAAAGATTGGTTAGCTGTAAACAAAATATCAAAAATCTTGAAACTATTAGAAAATGATTATAAGACAGTTTAAATTAGGGTTTCAAAAATTATTATCAGACACCGTAAAAGAAACAAATGGCAAATTATAAAAGGGGTAAATTGTAGATTAGACCAAACCATAAGGGGGTTTTTGTAATTTTCCTAAAGAAATTTGTAAAGTTTAGAACTTAAATCAAAAAGTTGCAAGAGATTTAGGATTGAAAACGTTCTTTTTACCTGTTGTTGTTCCATTAAGGTTTCAAACCTTTTGAGAAAATACCAATTGGTCTTTCATCATTTTTTCTTCTGGATGCTTTTCAAAATTTATTCTCTATTTTTTTACAGTGAGAATAACAAATCTTTTCTTTTTCAAGTTTTCCAAAGAAGATACAATATTTTTTTATTTATGCCTTGAATGATCAAAATCCACACTTTGTAAAGGATTTCTTTGTTGTTGGTATTTAAATTAATGTGACGCCAGCCTAACCTGGAGCATATCTGCCATACAATATTGGTTCTTATTCAATATGTCCCAATAATATTCTTTTCAAGTTTGGGAAAACTATTATCTTATTGATTCTTTTGAAAATTTTCCAAACTCATTGATAAGCTTCTTATTTCTGTATTAGTTCAATGGAACTTACTTTTTAATGACTGAAAATACTTATTTTAAGATATCTTTTATTCTTTGAAACTTTTAACCATCCTTTAAGATATTCAAAATATTTTTTTTTTGGCAAAAAATGTATATTTTAAGCTTTGAAAAACATAAAAAAAAATTATAGATAAAAATTACTCAAATGAAAATGAAAAATTATAAGGAATTCTTACTCTAAAAAACATATTTTTCAAGCCATATAGGGAAAAACCACTTTGGGACTAACTGTTCACTTGTCTCGAAAGTTTTAAAATTCAAATAAAACTCACAAAGTTTTAAAAAATAAATAGAAAAGTGTTCAAAGTTTTAAGGTTGAATGTATTCTTTCCCCTAAGAAGATTGGCTTTACTTGATAAGCTGTGCCATGTGATAAAAGCATTTTCTTCTACATTTGACACTCCAAATAGAATGTCTTACACCATACTTTGCCAATAAAACTTTAGCTACAAGGGATTGAGGATTCTTACTAAACATTTCCCAAAAGAATTTAGCCAACAGAGTTTGATTGAATAAATGAAGGTCATTGATCCCCAACCCACCAAGACCTTTGGGCAATATTAGAATATTTTTTTGTTTAAGTAGTATCCCTCGTTTGTCCTAAGAACTGGACCACAAAAAACGAACAAAAGTATTAGAAAGAGAATCTGATAAAGTGGCATGTAGAATATTCTTCTTCTAATGTCCATTTTTCCTCCCTGCATTGCGGATCATGTGCTTCAACTCCTAGTTCCAATGCTTCGTGATAGTAATGATTCTATTCAGTGGATGGGTAATTCTACAAAGATTCTATCAACTAAACAAATGTTATATTCAACTCGTTTTCAAATCCTCATTTCTTATCTTTGCTTAACCCTTTTTCCCATCATGCTGTTGTGACTTCAAACCCTGGATGTTATAAAATTCTTAAATGTATTTGGGCTTATCATATTCCCTAAAAAGATTAAAATTTTCCTATGGAAATGTTTATCTAATGCACTTCCCATATCAAATAATTTAGCAGCACATGGTGGGTTTTGTAGTTCTTCTTGTTCTCGTTGTGGTAATCTGGTGAAATCTGTAATGCATATTTTTTAAGAATGCTTTGATGTGGCATTCATTTAGGGTGATTTCACTTCCAACTGCTTTATCTAGAATTGTAATGCTCTGATGCGACATTCATTTGGGGTGATTTCACTTCCAACTGCTCTATTTGGAATTGTTGTTATTTTGATGGACGGCTTTTTTCTATCATCAACTATTGTCCTAAGTGGCAGTTTAAGTGACTTGTCTATTTGGTTGCTACATTATGGACTATTTTTCTGGGTCAAAATGAATCATTATTCCGAAGTACTCCTTTTAATATTTAGTCAATTATGGCAAGATGAAAAATTTTCATGCATCAACTGATGACTGCTAAAGACTATATACATACTAGTCAGAATCTCATTTATGATAACCCAAACTTGTTTTGTCATTCTTAGGGTTCTAACCATAATTTTAGCTTATCTTCAAAACTTCAATTTTTTTTTTTGTTAATAGGGCGTGACGTCAGAACACAGGATTAGGCGCAAGAGCCTAAATCTGGATAAGGATTTCAAGGCCACTAAAATTACAAGAAGGATTTATTTTTCCAACTTCTTATTCATTTTTACATGCTAAATTGGCAACACTGAAAGAATCTCTTTCAGCAACTGTTCGACTAAGGGTTCAAGACATCACTGTACTTATAGATTACACCTAAGTGCTTGCTGCTCTTTGAAACTTTATTCATCTCATTTTTGTTTGATAAGTTTCACATAGAAAATCTTGCATCGGATAGAGAATTTTAATCACTGCTTGATGTTGATCATCCCTCGGGAGTGTGTTACTTCAACTTATAACTTTGCAACTTTCTTACTTTCTTGATCTTTTGTTTGTTTCTTATTACAAGAAAAATAAATAAATGAGTGAATATAGTAATCTACAAAATATAGAAGACTGAATGTGATGGTCAACTAAATGAGATTATGTTTTCTAATTTTGAGAACCTTCACATTCCATCCTATGTGTATGACTAAAGATTTTTTCATCAACAATATTTTTTGTTTGGCATTTTAGGAATTGATTAATAAGTTTTTTATTTCCAAAATGAACAGTGGGGTGCAGGGTTAGTATGGGCTGGTAGAATTAAGACTCAATATGAACCATCTTTATTATATCGATTTAGGGTAGGAAAAAATAAATGATGGGTTGGGTTGGTTCCACTGTTGAAAAATTTATTGGTTATTTGATTCTCTATTTGATCCTGGTCTTAGGTGAACTAACCTGAGATGAAATTGAATAGGAAGTATGTGTGTGGGTGTGTAATAGGATTTATGATATTTTATTTGCTCATTATTCATTCATTTAAAACTATATTAGTTATTTTTGTAACTTAGAGGGTTATTTAAAATGATAATCATCTTATTAATGAACTTTGCACCTCAATGTCCTACTTTTCTAAATTGTACTAATTAAATGTGTATTTAATTTTTTTTTTATGAAATTTCATTGGATTTCATAGCCATTACAAGTATGTGATGCAAACTGAAAAAAACCAAAAATACCAAACACATGGTTCTAGTTTTTCTCAGTTCTCAGGGTTAGATTTTTCTAGAACCATATAGTTAGTTTTGGCTGGTTTGGTAACACTAGAAACATGACTTAACCCGAACTCATGCTCACTTTTTTGGGGTGTAACTATAGCTTTTGAAAAAAAGGCTTAAATGTGTAATAGTACCAACTTTGCCCATTGGATTACTTAAGGGCTGGAATTGTAAACCAGCATAACTTAAGGCTCGTACTTTTTAGTTTGTGGCGGTTTAGTTCAGAATGTGAATTGGCTAGTCAGGTATTTAGATATTGTTTGCCACTGTTTAAATACATTCATGAGCGATGACATGGCCGAGTCTATGAGCTTGGTTAACCGGTATCAAACAGTTTTCGAACGTCTGACTTTACATGTCTAATCAACTCATATTGTGGATTGAATTGTCCCAAATTTATATGTACGAGTCCTAAGTTATACCAGTTCATAGTTCAGACTTTTAAGTGATCCAGTAGGCAAAGTTTGAGATACTATTTAACATTTAAGCCTTTAGAAAATCTAAGAGAATAGTAATATATTTTCCAAGATAAGATGAGGTAACTATAGGTTAGCATAAACTACAAGAGATTTTTGTTATTTACCCATTGGTCTAGGGAATAAGAAGACAGGTGGAGAATAAACTGTGTGGTTAGTCCTTAATCTTTAATTATCTTTATCTTCTAGTCCATAATATGCTGAACATTCTATTTTGGTCCTAAACATATTAAAAATGTTTCATATTGGTCCTAAAGCTATTAACAATGTTTCATTTTTGTCCCCATTAAATGAAAGTTATTAAATGAAAGTAAATGTGTAATAGCAATTTTTAGATCATAATTTAAATGATTCGATAACTATATGCTAATAAATTAATATGTATAATATTTTTGTTTATAGTTAATAGATAATTTAAATCATCAGTTTTTTCCTTTGTAAATCGTACTTATTCATTATACAAGAAAAAACTATTAATTTAAATTATTAACCGATTTTCAAAAAATTGTTACACTGTTTGAATTTATTATAATATAGTTATGTAATATTTTAAATTTTTGTGTAAAGCAACTATTCTTAGTTAATAAGTTTCATGTAATAAGAGACTAAAAAAAATACCAACAGTATCAAAACCAAAATAGAATAATTGATAGGTTATTAACAAAATAAAACAAAGTGTAGTTTTAACTTTTTAATAGGGTAAAATCTAGGCTAGGTTCCTTAGTTTTTTTTTTTTGGTCCTAAATAGGTATCCTATTGTAAGGTTATCTTATTGAAGTCATTTATCTTATTTATCGCATCCCAATCGAGTCATTTCCGTCAATTTCACTGTTAATTTGGATAAAAATTGCTGACGTAATATTAATTTACACTCAATTCGTTTTAACTTAAGCCAACTTAATTCAAAATAATTTATTTTTATGTTTACATTTTTTTTACTTGAAACTAATCTTATTTGAAAGTTAATATTATTTAGGTGAAATAATCCATTGATTGTAAAATTTTTATAATACTATTAATTTTTTATAAATTTTTCTTTTTTAAACATTAAAAAACATTTATAGAAATTTAATAACATGATAAAAATTTTGTTTCAAATGGATTATTACACCTATATAATACTGACTTTCAAATAAATTTGATTTTAGATGAAAAAGATTTAAAACTATTTTAGATTAAGTTGACTTAAGTTAAAATAAATTTTACAATTTTTTAATATTAAATAAATATAAAATAATAATTTTAGTCCTTAAATTTATTTAATCAATAATTTTAAACCTAAACTTTTAAATTTACTGTTTACACCCCAAATCTCATACAATTCTTCCAAATCTCATCCCATTCTTCTAGGCTTAGATCCAACAAAAAACAACTCATTTAGCAAGCAAGATCCCAGAAAATGAAAAAAAAAAAAAAAAGTTTCAACTGTATTGGGCTGTTAAGGGGATTTGGATTTGAAATCTCACTCTATTTTTCATGCGTGTGTCCGGCGCAAAAAAGGACGAATTGAGTCAGAATTGGCAGAGTTCGTGGCGAGGCTGAGCACTGGCGGAGTTCGTGGAGAGGCCGAGTGTTGGCCGAGCAAGCTGGCGGAGCAAGTCGAGCGCTGGCGAACCCTGACGTAGTTCCCGTTTCCTCAAACGCCTTCCTTCTTGTCATTGGCGAGGTCGACTTGGTTGAATCTGGGCTATCCCTACATCGATTTCATTGAATCTGGCTCATCCCCGCCTTAATTTCGTTGAATCCGGCTTATCCCCGCCTTAATTTCGTTGAATCTAGCCCATCCCCGCCTCGATTTTGTTGAATCTGTTGATGAGTTCCTCCAACGCGTGTTCATCGATTTGGTCGATTCTGGCCGGCCACCACCGGCACCTCGCCACAGTTACAGCGTCACCACGCCAACTCCTCCCCGGTAGCCGCCATCGTCGGCATCCCACCGCCACGCCGATCTCTCACCAGTAGATCTTGCCTGTGCCCTTTTCCTCCACATCCTCGTTTCTCTCTTGGTCTCATTCGCTCTCCATATCCTGCCGCTGTTTAGTGGCGGAATCAGGATTTTTGATTCGGGGGCAAGCCTGGAGGAGAGTCAGCGGAACCCGGAGGAAAGAGACAACGTCGCGGTACCCGGAGGAAAGAGACAACGTCGCGATTAGGTAAAGCTGTAAATTGGGACTAATTCACACTAATTCAAAGCTCAAGGAACAAATTGTACAAGTTGGAAACGTTTGAGAACTAATAGTGCATTTAGGCCATATTAGAATATCCCTTAATGTAGAGGAAATAACTACTCACTGGGTCCCTACTTTCTTTAGTGCCTACCTTATTGCCCCCCCATCTTTTTATTTTTCTACAATATTTGGGAGGTAAAATGCACACACAATCCTTAAATTTTGACAAAATCACAAAATTACTACCCATATTTACATTTTTTCTAAATTCCTGGAGGGGGGGGTTGCCTCTGTCTTCATCTTCGTCGGACCCAACCGCTAGCCAAATCGATGATGCCTCCAGCCGAATCGACGATCCCTCGCGATCCTTCACATTCCTTAGGGAACCCAGCCTTATGGACCACGCAGCCAGCCGAACCGATGATTAAGGCTAGAATCAGCAGAAAAATTGGGAATAAGAGACATCAGAAGGAAAATCTGAGGTTTAAAATTTTTTAGGGTTAAAATGATCGATAGTAAAAGTTTTAAACCCCAAAATTGTAGTTTTACATTTATTTTAATATTTATTAATTTCATACAAGCAAAATCCGTCCATTTTAACGGTGAAATATGAGACATGTAATATGAGACTTCAATAGAATAATCTTGAAGTAAAGTATTCATTTGAGATAAAAAAATAAAATAAGGGAACTTCGGTGAATTTTACCTATTTCAAAAATAGTTGGGGAATTTCCCAACCGAGGAGAAAGAGAGAATAAAAAAGAATGGCCTAAAGCCATTTTTAACCCTCGAACTTGCCAAACTCAGACACTTTACCCCCTCAACTTAGACTTAGTCAAACTCACGCTTTTAACTTGCAAACAAAAGATACTTTAGCCCTTTTGGTCCCATGTGTATATCACCTGATTTAATGCCACCTTGCTCCATCTGAAACAGTTTGGCTTGCCCCATGGTTGCTTCGTTATTGGCATTGGTCCTCCATTTCTCCCTCTCCACCCTCCACCCTTCGATAATAACCTCACCTCCTTCACTGACTCTAATTGCCCCTCCTTCTCCTTCCTCTTGTTTGCCTCTATCCACTTCGTCCTGTCCTTTGCTCTCTCTCCTCACCCACATCTGGTTCTCGCTTTGATCCCTTTTGACTTTGGCTATATTGTGTGGCACCGTACCCCAAAAACTTGTCGTTGCGATCATACTGGCTAGTCTAAGCCATCTCCTTGCACGTCTCAGTCTCTGTTGATTGCCGCCATATAGGGTCAAAATCAAGTCAAAATCGTTAGGGCTTTTGCACAAGATGAGAAATCAAATGCAAATTTCGAATTTGATATTTACCCAAAAATGCAAAATTCAATGGGCTTCATGGTCTTTTTGACCTCCTTTTTTCCTTGTTTTAACAGGCCATGATTTTTGAAATGAAGGATTGGTCTCATCTTCTCGGACTTTTCCTTGTGACTGTTTTGTTGCTTCAATTCTTCTAGTTCATGCACAACTCTATTCCTATTTGCTGTGTACAAAGATCAAGACAAGAAATCTCCTATATTTCTTGTAAGGATTAGGAACAGAAAGTGTTTGTTGAAATGCCTGAATAAGCAAGCCGAGAGGTTTTAGACGAAGCAAATGGCATTAAGCACGTGATATACACATGGGGGCCAAAGGGCTAAAGTGTCCCATATTCTTAAGTTTAGGGGGCGAGTTAGACCGAGTCTAAGAGGGGGTTAAGTGTCCGGGTCTGGCGAGTTCAAGGGCTGGAAATGACTTTAGGCCAAAAAGAACCGAGACCAAAAGAAAGAAAAGGGGAAAAGATTCATAAAAAAACAAGTACATAAAACAAAAACAAACACACAGGCGAAAAAATTTGTAGTGGAACAGATCTCCAATTTGGTCGTCCATTCTCCGTCTTCGCTTTCTCGCTCTCTGGAATACGGAAGAAGAAAGCGCCATTGAATTTTTCCTGTTCACGCTGTTTTTCCTCTCATCTCGGAACCCTAAAAAGTAAGAATTTTTTTGGTTCTTGGGCGCTCGGAGAGGCACTTGGGATTTCGAGGCTTTAGGCAGAATCGATGGATTTGGATCAGTGGATAGTGAAGATCAAAGAAGGCCAACACCTTTTGGAAGACGAGCTTCAGCTCCTTTGTGAATACGTATTTATCGTTCACTTTGTTCTTGTAGGGTTTATACATGTGCCTTCGCTTTTGTATGTTGGTGTATATAGGTCGACCTTAAGGTTTATGTGAGTGGGGTACAGAGAATAACTTGAACTAGATTAGTTCTGTAGAAGTTGCATTTTCATTTTGTTAGCTGGGTAATTTTTATGGTTTGTACCCTTTGTGCATCAGTTGTTGTAAAGTATTGACCGAAATGCTGTTGATCATTCTTGGGACTCCAACGATGCTCGTTTATAACTCGGTCCATATTTGCCATGCTTGGAACAGGAGCTGTTTGATGTATTAACTTAATGAATGATTGAATTAGCAATGATGCCAATTGTTGAGTTTTAAAGACGAGGAAGGGGTAATGCCTTCATCGTGAAAATTATTAGAACCAAAAGTAGCTATATCTCTGCATTCCCATCATTTCATGCATAACCTCAACTTTTGAAACAAAGTGAATCTTGCATCTTGATTTCCTTTATTTTCGACTCCATTTCTGTGTGAATTCTTGCAGTTTGTTTATTAATTTTCTTGCATCATCTAGGCTCTGTACCTAGGCTGCAAATTTGAACGAGCATATCCCCCTCATTTGTTTCCATTCTCATATATTGTCCTTGGTTTTGCACACATGCCATATGTTTTAGCAATGAAAGAATGATACTTTATCAGCACAAAGTTTGATGCAATAAATACTCGACAATCTTGGAATACGTATTCAGCCTGCTTATAGAAGAAGTCAATGAATTATGCTGGAATTGTTTCTAGATCTCTGAATTAGGATAAGATTATCAATATCTGTTTTGAGTCATTCCCTGACTAAAGCAGTTATAATGATACTCTGTTATAGGTAAAGGAGATCTTAATTGAGGAGTCAAATGTGCAACCTGTCAACAGTCCAGTTACTGTTTGCGGTGATATTCATGGCCAGTTTCATGACTTAATGAAACTTTTTCAGACAGGGGGTCATGTGCCGGAGACAAACTACATATTTATGGTAATATTTAGATTTCCTGCTTGAGAATCATGATGGAGTTTTCTAGCATTGGATATTTAGGTTCCTTACAAAAGCACATTTCATGTCCATCTTGAGCAGGGAGACTTTGTTGATCGAGGTTACAATAGTCTTGAAGTTTTCACAATCCTTTTGCTTCTCAAAGCAAGGTATTGTTCTCTTTGCATGCTTGTAGCTTCTTCCATCTGTCTTCCAGTTTATTTTCTGTAAATCCCATTGCAAATGAGCTCTTTTTTCCAGCTGTTTTATGTCTTTCCTCATGAATCACGGTCATGCTTTTGAGGCTTCCACTGGCAATATCTGACATTTTTAGTGTTAGTTTCAGGTTCAAAGGCAAAAGCTTTATGTGATCATTGCCTCTTTTTTTAATATGATGTGGTTGGTGTTTATGTTCTTTTCCTAGTGAAACTGAAAATTTTTAACTCGTATTTGCTGAAATACCTTGTTAGACTGACTACTGTTTTTGGCAGAAAAACCTGTCAAATTTTCCCTTGAAAAAGCAATTGTTATTTTGTTGCTTTTGCAAAGTAATGAAATTTACTTGGAAGTGTTGAAGTTCAGAACAAAGTGGTTATCTTTCAGAACCAAAATGTTTATTAAGTTCTGTATCTGTTTTTTTGACATGGCATGTTTTCAAATAGCATCTCTTGCTAAATCAATTGAATTCCTCTCTATGGTTCTATTTTCTTTCCTTTTTCTTAAAAAAATATGTTTAGAAATATGCTAGTAAAATCAATTTCCTGTTTTTCTTATTCTGCCTGTAGGTATCCAGCAAACATCACCCTGTTGCGTGGGAATCATGAAAGCCGACAACTAACTCAGGTATGATCTATACAAATTAAGATTTTTTTGAAAAACTTCTTATCTAGAAAAGCACTTATTTTATAGCTATAATTTGAAGAATTATATGATTGTCTGATGGTTTGAACTGGTAATCCTTTTAAACACTTGCAACAGGTGTAGTATAACTTGATATTTATTGCTTGTGGAGCTAAACATGGAACATGGACTCTCCCATGCTCACAGGAAGTACCCTTGGATGCTCTTGTATATCTCTCTTACCTTGACCTTGATCTTTCCCCAGGTTTATGGTTTCTATGATGAGTGCCAAAGAAAGTATGGGAATGCTAATGCATGGCGATATTGTACAGATGTTTTTGACTATCTAACTCTTTCAGCAATCATTGATGGGACTGTAAGCCTTTGTGTTTCTGAATTAACCAATTTTTTGTTGGGTGTATTTGTGATTGTAACACAGGTTTGTTGTCTTTCATTCTCAGGTTCTTTGTGTACATGGTGGCCTCTCTCCTGATGTACGGACAGTTGATCAGGTTTGCTTCCTTGTTCTTTTGCTACGCTGTTGCTTGATTTGTTGTTGATATCAAGCAGGGCATTATAGCTTACGTGAACATTGAAGGGGTTTTTTTTCTGTGCATTACTCTAATTACTATCGGGCAACAGAATGCAATAAAATTAATGGTCTCCTAGTGATACAGCTGAATTATGTGCGAATTATATTTGTCTGGTAATAACCTTTGAGAAAATGTTCTATATGACTCTGTTTACCAATAACCATCTACCAATGGGCCCTGTCATTTAAATGACCAAGCCCTGTAACTGTTTATCACAAGCAGCTTATTTAGATGTCCTCGTTCTTGTGCTTGTTTTATGCTATAGTGTTCATTAAGGTCTTACCCACTCCAAATTTAAGATGGTAATAGAGGCATTAAACTTAAGGAGATCAAAAGATCCTGTGATGGGCTGGTTCCATTATTGAGTAAGTATACTGACATTAGTAATCAATTGGATGGATTTCATTGGTCAACTGCCATCTACTTTGAAGTATATAAATTGCAGCATACCGAGCTGTTTGATATTAGTAGCTGTATTATTTGTTTTCCTGCTTCTCTTGTTGCTTTCTGCTATACAATTGATTCATTGTCTACTCTTTTGACAGATCAGAGTAATCGAGAGGAACTGTGAAATTCCTCATGAAGGGCCATTCTGTGACCTTATGTGGAGTGACCCTGAAGATATTGAAACATGGGCAGTCAGCCCACGTGGAGCAGGTTGGCTCTTTGGATCCAGAGTCACATCCGAGGTAAATTAAATCGTCTCTTTATTCTTTAACTTAATACTCAGATTATGAGTCTTAACTCTATATTTAATCTGATGCAGTTCAACCACATTAACAAACTTGATTTAGTTTGTCGAGCACATCAGCTAGTGCAAGAAGGACTCAAGTACATGTTTCAGGACAAAGGCCTGGTGACTGTGAGACCCTAGAACTGCTTGTGCATCTCTTTTTTCGCTCAACTGTAATCTGGCTTGATTAACTTTGTTGGTACTTGGCCATTTTAGGTGTGGTCTGCCCCAAATTATTGTTATCGGTGTGGGAATGTTGCTTCTATATTGAGCTTCAACGAAAGCATGGTAACATGTTTCATGCACTGAGTTCCTCCTGATTTTTTTTTAAAATTTTTTTTTTTTTGGTTTTCTATATAGTGCATAAACTTTTTCTGTTTAGCTGTCAGTCATCTTGAGCAGGATTGATGGTTTAGTTTTACAACCTGATTGTATTCTGAGAACTGACCTGATTGAAAGCTTATTTCCTTTTTCCTCATTGTTCACCTGTAGGAAAGGGAAGTGAAATTTTTCACTGAAACTGAAGAAAATAACCAGATGAGAGGACCCAGGACCGGAGTTCCATATTTCTTGTAAGTGGAGAGAATTGTAGACTTTGCGTATCATTATTCTATCCCCAAGTATTTTCCATGGTTCATTAGGAGGGCCTGTAACAAGAAAAGCTCACTCTTGTCTGGTTGAAACT
The DNA here is from genome assembly GCA_039654915.1 of Aquilaria yunnanensis. NCBI lineage: Eukaryota > Viridiplantae > Streptophyta > Magnoliopsida > Malvales > Thymelaeaceae > Aquilaria > Aquilaria yunnanensis. Next base: position 24,986,376 of record CM077598.1, on the reverse strand, counting down.
ATTTCTTCAGATTGAGGCTGACATGAGGGGTTGTGCATTAAGTTGTTTAGTGCTCATTAGTTTTATCAGATGGTCTATATTGGGTGCCAGTTTGTTCTTCTTTGTTGTTCTTTGTTTGCTTCATCTTCTTGGCCTCCATTCCTGGATTACTAGGCCCAGGTTCACCACTAAATTATTGATACAAAACCTCCTGCTTTATGTATCGTATAGTTATGCGGATCAATGAATGTTACTGAGTGACTGACTGGGAAAGAAAAGATGAGCTCTCTGCCATCTGGTTGTAAGATTTATGTACCCGTGATGGGACCAAAGGTTTTCTCCGAAGGTTTGAAGTGAGTAGAAATCATTTAGTGAGTCCTAATTTCTATTTGCTGAGAAGCACCTCCGTTGGTTTACAAGGCATGCATCCGCCAAACAATCATTTCATTATATTTTTAGTTAGCGGTTACGAAATCATAACCAGCGTTTCTATAAGTTGAAGATTAGCTTAATTACACAATGACATTTTATGTCTGTATAGAAAGAAATAATATGTTTATGAGGCCTACACACGAACTGAATTGGATGTCGACTTCAAGTTTGCCCCTCTATAATAGGCAGCATCAGAGTTCTGATCATCTGACATTCGGGCTTTCACAGCGTGAACCAAAACCAAATCGGTGATTTTCGTAATTGTACTTCTGACACTGAATTTCTGAGCTCGTATTTCAGTCTGTCATTGTTTATGTCTACATATTTTTTGTCCAGAAGCGATGTCATTTGAAAAGCTAATGTTATTTAGGTATTATAATTCATTAATCAAAATATTTTTATAAGTTTTTCTATTTTTAGGCATTAAAAAGGAAAATTTCATAAACATCTAATAATGTCATAAGACTTGTATAATATGAGCTTTCAAATAAAATTAGTTTCGGACAGAGAAATGTAACAATAAAATAAGCCATTTGAATTAAAGTCAAGACACATTGGATGTAAATGTGCTCTAGTTAAATAAATGAGCAGCAGCCTTGATAGGTAATTACATCAAATTTATTTTGTAGTGTCATATAAAGCAAACATATAATTAAAAGAAAAAAAGTCAAACATATAATTAAAAGAAAAAAAATTTGAATTCTAAGACTGTCCACTTAAAAGAAATCATGTTAAATGATATGTTAAGTAGTTAATGAAGTCAAATAAAATTTGAGTTCTGAGACTGTCAATTACACCTAGTAACACTGTTAGATAGAAACGCTTTTCAACTGTTATCCATCTTAAAAAAAAAAAAAAACTAAGCATAAAAAATCAGGCACAAAATCGAGCAGTTACCTGATTTGAGCCCTCTTTCCATACAATCTCTACCCATACCCCCTACAACCCTAAATTGAAGACAAAAGCAAGCAGAAAAGGTAGCTACGCCAACCTTCTCCCCAAAAACACTACATCTTTAACAATTGCTCTGAATTCCATAAACAGCGATAGAGGAAGACATCAGGAATTGTGGGAAGAAGACGCATGGAGGCTGGCACACTAATACAATAGCGTCAATCCATTAAAAGGGGCACCGCAGCGATAAGAGGAAAAGGAAAAGTAAAGATTGTGCTTGCGGCAGGCTGTACGAAGGAGGATCTCTAATCAGCAGCCAACGACAGTGCTTGTAGCTAGTTTTGGGTAAGGATAGAAGGTGCGATCCCGGGTTTGCAAACCTTATAACATATATCAATTTTACTATTTTGGATAAATTGAGTGTGATTAGTATGTGGGTTGTATGTATTGTCTGGTGGTGTTTATGTATTGTCTTGTATGAATGATCCCATGTTCTATTTGTATGACTCTATGGTTCTGTATGTATTGTAATGATTGGTTACTTGTGATTTGGGTTTTGTATTTGGTATGTGTGATATGTATGGTTGTAAACAATTTGGGTTTCAGAGTTATTGGTTTCCCATTTGGGTATGTGTGGTTTGTCTTTAAGGTTATGGTACAATTATGTATGACTTTGTCGCAAATGTATTTTCTGGTGGTGTTTATGTATTGTTTGGTAGTGTTTATGTATCATGAGAGAAATTTCAATGTTTATGATCCATATAAACAGGGAAATATGGTTAAGATTGTATAGAAGGATGATGGGGACAATGATACAAGCTCAGAAGGGCCACTGGAGATACAATGCTCATAGTACCAATTGTATGCTCCATTGCTTAAGGGTTCAAAAAAACATATCTTTCCCTAAAAATATGAATCTATGGTGAATTGGTTTGTGTTTTATATTGCAAAATAATATGAATTTGTATGTATGTATTCTTTTGAGTTTTATATGTATGTTATCGACACGAATTGTATTAAACTGGATACGGAATATATTAAACTGAAAGTGAAATGTATTAAACTATGTAAAATATGTGTTAAATTGAAAAGTGAATTGTATTAATCTATTTGGGATATGTATTAAACTAAAAGTAAAATGTATTAAACTGTGTGGGATATGTATTAAACGGAAAATTAATTATATTAGACTGTGTAGTCTACGTATCAGACTGTGTGAAACGTATTAAATTGGAAGTTAAATGTATTAATCTGTGTGACAAAACCATCACACAAGAAAATGATGTTGCCACAAAAAAATAAAATCACTAAACTTATCGTCACCACCAGTACCATAATCAACATTGTCATTGTCATCAGCAATAACTAGATATGAAAATGTATTAAACTAAAAATGAAATATATTAAACTATGTGAGATATGAGTTAATTGAAAGTGATTAAACTGGAAGTAAAATGTATTAACCTGTGTGAGATATGTTTAATGGAAGTAAGTTGTATTAATCTGTGTGAGATATATGCTAAATTGGAAATCAAATATATTAAACTATGTGAGATATGTAATATATTGAAAGTAAAATGTATTAAACTGTGTAGGTAGCTCTCTGACTATGATTGACTATGCAAAAAAAATGAATTAATAAAATTATTTTAAATAATTACTATGTTTATCATATTATCTTTATTGTTTCATTAAGATTATCTTTACAAATGAATTCAAATTCAAAAGGTTACATAATTAAAATTTTTTAAAAGAAAAAATAAATACATTTATTTTTCAATCAAATCACATATCTTAACAATTGATATTTACCAAATTTAAGCACAAACAAATATATCCTTTTTCCTCGTTGGTTGCCATAAATAAAAAAATTAAAGGTGTAAATCTACTAAATTTATATCTAATCAAATTTTAAACCCCAATAAAACCGAATTTTCTATTTCCAACTAAAACTAACGAATTTTTTTTCTCTCACTAGCACCATTTAGTATATGTATATACACTTATGTGTATTTCAGAATTTTACTAAAATTTACCATAATTTTATGTTCAGTCATTAATCGTCACGTCATTCATTTAGTAACCGAAAGTAGTATGTGTATCCAGAACAGAAGAACATGTATGATAAAGAATAGAGTTGAGGAAAAGAGATTGTAGGAATTTTTCAGAAAAGGAAAAGTGAAAAAGAATGTTTGAGTTCGTGAACTTGTACGTTTCTTCGGCAAGGAACCAATACGATTGAGACAGGTGATGATACGTGGTTGAGCAATTAACGACAGAGGTGAGTGAATTGGAGCCCAAATCCGTATTTATGTCGGCAAATTGTTTTGGTTTGACTCAGGAGTTTGATAACGTAACGTTGATGCAGAGAAAATCTGAAAAATGGGCTGCTCCCCCTGGGATTTGCCGGCGCTTTCCGCTTTCCGCCATTCCAACCTTCAATGCTTTCTTCACTCCACCACTCCATTCCTTCCCCTTCCCCTTCCCCCTCACCCCCATCCGCAGGTCTTAGATTTAATACATCTCTCCTGCAACCTTCCCATCTCTTTATTTATTTAATCCATTTATCTAGTATTTCTTTCAGTATTTTATTTCTTAATCGATGATATATGATTTTCCGGTGATGGAAGGAGTTTCCGACCTCCGATGGGTGCTGGGAAGGTGTAGAAAAGAAAGAAGCGCCGACCGGGAGGTTGTTTTGGCTGAGGGACGTTTGGCGCTGCTACGAGGAGTGGAGCGCTTACGGCGCCGCCGTCCCAATTCTGCTTTCGAGTCTGGACACCACTGTCCAGTATTATTCCCCCTCTTTGTCTGCTCTCCAGATTTACACCACCACCCCTTTTCCTTTCCCTGTCCCCTCTCTCCGCCTCAGGTCAGCTTCGGTCCGTAATGTATACCTACACTATATAATGTAGTGTACGATTTTTCTATAATTTTATGTTAGGATAGACAAAAAAAACCACATACTTTTGGTTACATTTCGTTTGGGACCAACGGTAATGCATAACTTTAAGTGTCCAGTCATCCTAAGTCAATTAAGTAGATTTCCGTGGGTGACCAGGATGGGGAGCAAAATAGATGGATGTGAGATTGAAGAGAATGGGAGTTCAGATTTAGCTGTTTGGGTGGAATCGAGCCAACTTCCACCGCGTCAACCACATGTTTGTGGACGAGGCTATTTGTACTGCCAATACAACGAAATTTCTAGCCCTTATGACCGAGTTCCAATCACCCAGAAGGTGAGTCTAGAATTTATTGATTTATTTATGTATTTGGTTTTGTCCAAGCCACGCCTACAGATATGGTTTTGTTTATGGGAACAGAAATTGTGAAAGACTCAGATTCATTCCTTCAATTCAATCAGATCAATGAGTTGGCCAAGGATTTCCCTGGCCTAATGGAACTCCCCAGCTCACATCTTTCTCCTTATAGTTGGATGGCAGTAGCCTGGTACGCCCTCCTAGTTTTAATTTCATCAATCTTTATTGCTCCCTTTTTTTAATTCACTCGTCTGCTTTATAGACATTCACCATAAATCGTTCACTGTCTCCTAGGTACCCTTTGTATCAGATTCCAGTGGTGACGAATGAGCAGGAACTCTCTGCCTGTTTCCTCACTTATCATCTTTTCGCATTTTCATCTCAAGGTACTTTCTGAAAGGGGAAAAAAAAAAAAGATGCCTGAACCGATCAATGTTTCAACCAAAAATTACATAAACTCATATGTTCCCTTTTTTTTTGCCCCAAGGCCTGAAAAGCATCATATCAGATCCACATATGAAAATGGAAGAAGGAACTTACAGCAGCAGCAAATCCTGCGGAGAAGGGAGCGGAAACTTTAGGTTTGCCCCGTTCGGTGTTGCTACTTACAAGTTATGTAGGAGGCTTTGGATCAATCCAGAGATGTCAGATCAAAAGACCCTCATTTCCTATCAAAAGGCAGCAGTCTCCTGGCTGGAGCAGGTTCAATTCCAGCACCATGACTTCAACTTCATGTTTCGCAAGCCTCAACAGTTTGGCAACACCTCTGTTATGCATTGATGGAGCTCAATCGAGTTTTATTCATGAGTAGATTTTCATCATTTGAAGAGGACTGCCAATGTGATTCCAATTGGATTAATTGGAAACTGCCTGCTGCTGAAGCTAACACAAGCAGATGTAGGAAGAGCTGTAAACGCTCATGTCTTAGTAATTGTTTCTTTCAATCTAAAAACACCTAGTCAACATGCTTGGCTTCTACTATTTGTGACAGTTTATTCATATTTTGAAGTACTTGTATCCATACTCGGGGCTGGTCATACCCTCTTCCCAATCACCCATCCGCTTACCACCAAAAATGACTTGCTGAATGCCTAGATATCTGCCATAAATAGGAGATGCAAAGGAGGAGAAAGTTAGGGTGATGGATGACCTACTCTTACCTCAGATGCTAATTTGAAGAGAAACATAAAAGTCCAGTCCACCAGCATATAATAGGATTTATAATTTTTAGGGGAAAATCCCTTACTCTGAACTCAATACTGTCAGGCAGTTGAGTAGAACATCAACAGAAAGAATATCAGAAGTACCTAGGTCCACCCTGTCACAGGAAATATGTAAACAAAGAGCGGAGCAGAATAATACCCGAATAGTATACCACAAAACGAGATTAAAAAGGAAAAAAAAACTGGGAAATATACCAAACACGGCCCCAGTTGTCCTGAAACTCGACGTCACTTATATCATGGAATGATGATGGCATTGCTTTGGACCCCTTCTCTTCATCGTACAGCTGATTGTACTCCATTGACTGATTTGCCAACTGTGATCAACATTAGTTCAACATGTTTAATTTCTCTTGGATAATAACTATTGGAGAAACTCCTGAAATCTAAAGATGGCAAGGGAATGTTCCGCAAGAAAGGATTCATTCCAGAACAGGAATGCATTGCAGAAAAAATTGGCCGAGAAATTAGAATTTGAATCCTCATCATACTGGACAGGACTCCACATTAACAGGAACACCATAAACCCATATTCGGTTGGAACAATGTCCAACCAGCAACCAAGATTACAAAAAATAAGTGCCAATTTATTTTAAATTTAATTTAATGCATTATAGTACACTATTTTTATATATAGTGATTATTTGTCTAAATTATCAATATATAGAAACCTTACACTTTAAAAAGATGAAAAGTAATCTTAAAATATTTTTGTAAAAAAGCAAAGTATTTTTTATTGATTTTTAACTCATCTTACATAAAAAAATAAAAAATAATAAAAACTACTTTTTTTTAGCAAAATAATAATAATAATAAAATAACTTTTTGGACTTCTTAAAGTATAAGGTTTTACAAATTAACAATTTAGGAACTAATCATTATATATAAGAATAATGTATTTAGTTCAATTTAGGCAACTAATCATTATATATAAGAATAATGCATTAAGTTTAATTTAAAATGAGCTGCCCCTGAGTTTTTGAGAGAGAGAGAGAGAGCACAACACCACCTGCAAATTAGAAGCATTGAAGGCACCCAAACGCCCCATAACATACCATGCCTGGATCACCTGCAGATTCCCCAAAGATGTAGTTACTTCTTCTTGCTATAAAATCAATATTTTAACATAAAGCGACTACTAGATACACTTACGGCTTCCTACAATTGAAGAAGCCCGATTTTGGAACTTATAGAAGGAAGAAAAAAAAATGACTTACACTACCAAGAAGATCAACTTCCCGATCAGATGGTGATCCATACAACTCAAACCATATGTACGAATCAAGAGGATTAAAGCTGTTAATAAAACAAACGAAAGAAACAAAATTATAAACCTAAACATGAAAAAATATTGCAATACCAAATGAATCATCACGTCTGATGTACTTGACAGAATCATACAAGTAACAATTTCCCTGATAAGCAGGACAATTGCCAGTCAGGAGACTTTGATGGCCGTATTTGTTTCAATGCATGCTAAAAGAAAACATCTAAATGGACTACTTAATAGAAACATATTCTTGACCACGATTCTAGATGGCAAAAACCTGAATGACATCTGCTCTTACCAAATGATGCATCAAACAGATATAAGAATTTAAATTTAAGTTGATCTTACACATAATACGCATCCAATTATCAACCACTTTATTTAGTAAGAGAAAGTTTTATAGAACTAGTTGCATATTTGGCATTTTCCTATTACTAATGCATTTACATAGTAGAGAAGGGAAAAAAACATTGTGGCCAAAGGATCAAGTTTAAGTGCTTTCAGGCATGGAACCACCAAGGGCATGTTTACTAGGACGCATTTAGCATGAAATTGAATTCATTGTAGTTCATTTCAAACCAAAATACACTAAAACGAATTTAATTTCATGTGAAATGAACACTAAGCAAACATGTCGTAAGTATTGGACTTGGTGTTATGTAGATAGAGAAGAAGAAACTCTTCAGATAATTGATAGGAGCACTTCTTTTTGAAGTTTTTATCCCAGTTATAGCACGAAAATTACTCTCTGAAGCTAACTTTGAATGCAAGCACAGAGCCAGTCTTTGATTTCCGAAAGTCTCTACCCTTTTTCCTCACACGGTCTTCAACCTGCAAAACATATTCAGCAACATCAAGTCCACACAGCTTGTTTCAGCCTAGAAGCTACCAAAGGATTATCCAGACATAATCACCCCCCAGCCCAACACCAAGAAAAGAAAAAAGAGGGAAAATCAGAAAAGGAAAATTCAATCGGACCCGCTTTCTCATGAGCTCCGGATTGCCAATGCTGTCGCCGAGAACGGCTCGAAGCTCAGCGTCGTCTTTGCAAGCGTTTTCGAGGACTCTGTACAAGTTGCAACGACAAAAGATTTTGATTGAGGCATTTTGTCAAACAAGAAGAAGGCATTCTAACATTTGACCGTTAGCAGCTGCTAGGGAAAGGATGAATACTTGGCCCAGGCGGGATAGTTGTGAAGGCGATCGTATTCTCGCTTTCTCTTCTCCTCGCGAACCCTGAGAAGTCTCCTTCCTCTCGCGGTGGTTCCAGAACCTTTAACATCAGGTGGATTGCCTTCTTCGGCCGCTGCGCGAACCCTCAGCGACAGACTTTTCTGGGTGATGTTGCTGAGAAGTGCGTGAGAAGAAGGGAACAAGGTAATTGTGGTGAGAACGGAGAAATTGCGAGTAAGAAGATTATGGGTTTCGATTTGACTTGGAATTAAGTGGCAACATGATACTCTCACTGCCATGTTCTCTCGCGCTCAGTACCACTTGAACGGATGAGGCATATTAGCCGTTTTATCTCGCCTGAAGTCCAACAAAAGTTTCATTCATATTTCTGCAACTTCTAAATCGAAAGTTTCCTAATGGCATAAATCCATAATTCACCCTGAAACTTTACTGTATCAGACACTTAACCCCTTCAACTATGAATTGAGGCAACTCAGCCCCTAAACTTTCTAAATTGAGACATATAGCTCCTCTAACTGATAGAAATGTTCCTTTTGATTTCTTAGGGGCTTAAATGATAATAATATTAAACAAAAGAGGCTGAACCTAGTATTTTCACATATTATTATTTGAGAGGTCGTCTTCCTCTGCAGCTCCAACTGGTATGTAGAGGATGCTCCTAATTTTCTTGTAGAGGAAGGTGACCTCTCAAACAATAATATGTGAAAATACCAAGTTTAATATTTTTGTTTAATATTATTGTCATTTAAGCCCCTTCGAAACTAAAAAGAACATTTCTATCAGTAAGAAGGAGTTATGTGTCCCAATTTACAAAGTTTGGGGGCCAAGTTATCTTGATTCATAATTAAAGGGGTTAAGTGTCTGAGTTAGCAAAGTTTTGGGAGGAATTATGGATTTAGGCCTTTTCTAATAGCAAAAGGGCAATTTTGCCATTAAAGTATAGGACATAGAGCAATTTTGTCACTATAGTATTTTTTTCATAGAAATTTGCTACTAACATTTTAAAAAATGAGCATATTTGTTACTGTCATTAGTGATATGTCAAGGCATGCTAACAAAGCGATGATGTGACAGTATTTTGTTAGCATGAAGCCAATGTGGAGGCACAGGTGGAAATGGTAGAAAGGAAAAATTATTGTATAGTTACTTAAATTGTATTTTTTTTCTTATTTTTCACCTTAATCATTCATTTACAACACTAAAGTCACTATCTCCAATTTGTTTTTTTTTAACCTGTTAGAAATGGAAGGCTAGAGAAGTGCATTAACAAATTCTTTCACCACGATTTCCCTTCAACTAGCTCACACAACTACCATAGTTTCACTCTTAGACGCAGCAATATTGCCCATTTTGCTATATATATATCTAAACAAAATAATGCATATAATTGTTATATGATGTTTTTGTCCAACAGTTATGCTTAAGACTTAAATGTTTAAGTTCAAATCTTATTGGTAATTCCAGGCTTGTGAGATGTAAGCTGAGCAAAGAATTCAAGATGATTGGTCAAGCTCATGATAGATTGACCCACTTATCTTCTTTAGTGAGAGAATTTGAGCTCTAAGCTGATGGGTCCAACACCTGTAAGACATTCTAACATCTAACAGTCAGTTTGACAAAAATTAAAATGGGGGTATTAACATATTTAGGGCTTAACGATGCTGACAAAATCTGGGTTCCACATGCTTTGTGGACATATATGCCCCTACACTTGATCATAATTACTTGGTTTGCCTTTCCTAATAACCCTAACTCTCGCAAACCGACTTTTTTCATGTCTCTTCTTGAAGCCATCCGACCATTTTGTTTGGTCATCCCTTGAGTTTAGTTCTATCCCTATGTCCAGCTATTATTTAATCCTTCATATTTTTTTTTTCTTTTGTTTTCCATTCTTTAGGCTATTTCACCCTAGAATGTGACCATACCTCTTAACAGAGGACAATGAGCAACAGTTGAATAAGGCTTTTCTGTATTGGCTTCGAACGGCCTGTCCTCCTTAGCCAATCGCCAGCCAGGATCTATATGATCAACCAATCACTAGCCAAATTCGAGAAGGAACGTTGGGATCTTTTTGATTGGGCAACGCCCACAACACCGCTAGCCAAATTCAAGTAAAAGTGATGTGGCATTTAGTGGGATCTTGTCACTTCAGAAGGGATGTTGTTGCAAAGATTCTTCTCAGCGATGGCGATTTTAGCTACTCATGGGTCAGGAAAGCAAGAGAAATTCATGCTAGAAACACTAGACTAATGACAGTGGGTGGAGTCAGTCTCATTCCAATCAAAGAAGGTGTCGAAGGCACCACCATTGATGACGATTTTGAGGAAGAAAATGGGGAGACCATTGGGGAAGAGTAAGAGAGATAGTGACCACTAATAGAATTTCAGTACAAAGAGAGTTTGGTTGTGGGATTTTCCGCAAAAACAATGTTGCAGGCTTGTAAATTATGGTAAACATTAAGGGGAAAACAAAAATGAGCATTCTTTTCCCTTTTACTTTGTTGTCAAAACACATTAATAAGAGTGTATTAACATATAACTAATTGAACCTGAGTCAAAAAGTAAAGCTGTGTGGTTTAAAGTGACTAAAGGTTAATAAATGCAAGGATCAGATGTCATAAATGAAAAAGCAATAAGTATTAACAGGTTTTGGGGTGTGTGACACCCATTGGGTCTGGTGAGTGGCCAACATGTGTGCAAACCTAATTGTGCCCCCCAACACTAGCATGTGCACTCCTTCTTTACCCCTTGTAGGCAGGAGCTTAGGTCATGTAAGGCTTAAACCATTGGGGAATCTACTCAGCATGGTTGAGGCTAGTTGGCTAAATATTCGAGCATATCCCTGTCATTTGCCCTTATGAAATCCACTTATATAAACAAAAAAATGTGGTTTTCGATTGTTGGAAAATCTTGCATTAATGTGGGCCAATCATTGTGGGCTATTGTCATGAGGGAGAAGTGTGGTTCAGTTTCCGCAATTACCATGTTGGTAAAATAGGTATATTCTCAAACTTATTAGTAAAAACAAAAAAAATGTTAAGAGTTTACATTCTTATGTTGTTGGGTTAAATTTGTTGAAATTTTTGACTAAAAATTAACAGCATACATGTATAAGTTTATTGGTCAAATCAATCTTTATACAGTCAAATCCAATGTATTTAGAGTTAAAATGAAAAAGAAATCTAAATGTTAAAAAAAAATACAAATCACATTTTGTTTTTTAACCTTGGGTTATATGTCTTGCTTATTTACTTTATTTCACATTAAATTTTCCTAGTGACTTCAATTTCCTAATTTTGTTTATTAAAAAGAAAGGAGCGTATAATGTTTCTTGTATTTATTTCTTAAAAAATATTTTTGAATAGATTCTCATTATATATATTTTCTGTTTGCCATTTATTTTTCATTTCACTTTTCTAACTATGAAACAACAAGAGCAAAAGATGAACATATTAATACTATTATTGATTATAATGTTTTCATATGCACTAGATAGTTAACATGTTCTCAGTGTAAAAGTTGATTGTATTTTTCATGTTATATTTTTGTGTCATCACACCTTTTTTTATAATTTTTTATGGTATATAGACTTTTATTACTGAAAATATCAGGAAACATAAACTTTTGAAGATAATTCAGATGTATTCCAAACAATTGAAACACCAAAGTGGGACCATATATCCCAAACAGCTGTGACACCAAAACAAGGCCATATTCCATTGACAGGTGACAGATCAAGAGAAAACCCCATGCCCTTTACAATAAATATATTGATTTGGCCTTGGAAATAGCTTAGGTTCAAATCTCTCTCGCACTTGCATGGTAAAAATAGAAAAAAAAAAGAAAAAAAATTAAATGTGCCCTTCAGATTTTGACATTATAAAAGTGATCATCTATGTTTTGCTAACTAGCATAAAGTCTCTTCTCTAAATATTTATAAAGATGCTTCTGAATTAAAAAAAAAAAAACTAGAAACTGAAGATGGAGAAAAAAGAATTACATCACGTTTTAATTAAGCCTTGAATGTTTATTAGCTTTTATTACTTCAAAAAATTAGGATTATTTTCTAATTTATTTAAATCAAATGTATTTTTAACTTTTCTTTCTTATTTTTACTGAGGTTGGTACTTTGGCTTGATGAATTTTTCTTAATCATGCAAAAATAGATAAATTGTATATATAAATGATAAATCAAATTACTTCTTCTGTTCTATATTCTTTAAAACATTTTATTTTTTCAAATAATTTTATTTGAATTTATTCATATTATTGTTTGCTTTATTTTTTTAAAAAAATATATATTTAGAAATTATATACCTTTATTTATCATTTATATATACAGATTTTTCATTTATATATTAAAATATTGAAAATAAAAAATTACAAATTAATTGCCGAATAATGAATGTTGCAAAGAACTTAGAATAGAGGGGTAGTATTTTCTAATATTTTTCTAAAAAATTAATTTAAGGACATTAAATTGAACTCAAAGTTTAGTTTGCTTTAAACGAATTAATGAGGACATATTATATGTTTCCACAATTGGGTTTTTCTCGGGTCGCTGTGACCCAATCGGTAAGAGAAGTTGCCTTTATCCCCTTTCTCTTCGACCATGCCCATGTCCATCGAATTTGGAGCACATTGATCTCATATGCAGACCCTTCCCATGATCCTTTAAAATGTTTTAGACAGATCATGACATTGGATCACAAGGACAACAACGGGCTAGTGCAATTGGCTTCGATCTTGTTGGATCGCCATGCAAATGGGAGTATATGGATGGAATTAAGGAGGGAGGCCAAAATGCAATTGGGGGAACAGGCCCTTTGCATTTCTTCTTTGTTGTGCTTTTCTCTGAGGGAGTGGCACAAGAGTGTAAATAAAACAAAAACAAGGATTATTTTCATAACTGAACTCGCTGGTCATCCCAACCTACTACCAACCTAAGTTCGACCCGCTAGTAATAACATTCTCTCAATTCCATAATATTTAAGTTATTGCTTTGGCTACCATAAACATTTGAAAGGTCATCGGTAGTTATTTTGGTTTCTATTACCAGTGATAAATTGGCCTTTGCTAAATGTTCTAAAAGCTTCTACAAGTATTTATACAAAATTTAACATACCTTTCTACCAATCAAATTATGTCATATAGAATTTTGAAGCATACAACAATGGGGCGAAGAGTGGTGTTGAGAGTGCCTCCCCCGCCCCCGCCCCCGCCCCCTTCACGTACGCTGTTTATTCGCTATTATTACTAATATATATTGCCCATTCTTTTGATGTAAAAAAATCTTCAATATTTTCACCCCAAATTTGGATTGAATTATGAGTCTTTTATATTTATCCATTTGGAAGAAATTGCAAAAAGCAAGCAGTAGACAATTAGTCAACAACAACCAACGGCGCCTTTGCCGTGCAGCGAGCACAAATCGAAACTCTTCTTCACTCAATTTTTTCAATTACCAGAAATTCTAAAATAATGATAGAATAAGTTAATTAAATCTAACTAAAGAGATAATTTAGTTTGAAATCTTATAATGCGGTTGAAGTGCGATTTAGCTATTGGAATATGCTCCAAAATCCCATGTTTGTTGCAAACGACACTATCTATAAATACCATTTAAGGTTTTCCAAAGAGTTTCAACCTACTTTCATCTTTGTGCAAGACATGAGGAGTTTCACACTGTTAGTTTTTTTTCTGAGTTTGGCCTTTGAAGGAGCCATTATTTTGTGTAATGCTGGTGAAACAAGCGATTATGTGAGGAATTTTCCACCAACGGTTGATATGCCATATGATAGCCATGCTTTTCGAATTCCAAGTGGCTACAATGCCCCTCAACAGGTCAATTTTTTTTTCTTCTTCTTTTCTCACTTCACGTGTTAGGTTTTTGTTTTCTCGATCCTGTGTTGTTACTTTAGTGACAAACCCACAAGTTTATTGAGATAAACGCTGGTTGAAGTCAGAGTCCTCTTTGCCATAAGAATTGATTTGGTTACTGAAAATTAATGTGTTTGATGAAGGTTCATATAACACAAGGAGATCATGAGGGAAGAGCTGTGATTGTTTCATGGGTTACTCCGGAGGAGGCAGGCTCAAATAGAGTCGTTTATTGGGCCGAGAATTGCATGCGCAAGAAGAGTGCCATGGGCTATTTCACTACGTACAAGTATTATGACTACAAATCTGGTTATATTCATCATTGCACTCTAGACAATTTAAAGGTGAATTTTCATCGTTGTATCTTCCTTATATATATATTGAAATGCTCACTTGGTATATATGCACTGTATATGATTATTAATTTATCTGATTAATTGTTTGGGCAGTATAACACCAAATATTACTATTCGATTGGGAGAGGTAAAAGCAAAAGAACTTTCTGGTTCAAAACTCCTCCACCAGTTGGCCCTGATGTTCCTTACACATTTGGAGTTATGGGTATATTCTATTTTCAGTATATATACAATTTATATATGTTTGTTTGTACGTAAATGTATGATTCATCTCACCCATTGAGGCCATATTTTTACGTACAGGAGATTTAGGACAAACTTACGATTCGAACCGTACGCTGACCCACTATGAAATGAGCCCACACAAGGGTGAAACAGTACTGTTTGCTGGAGATCTGTCCTACGCAGATGACCATGCTAACCATGACAACGTGAAGTGGGATACATTTGGACGGTTTATTGAGAGGAGTGCTGCCTATCAGCCTTGGATTTGGACCCCAGGAAATCATGAGATTGATTATGCCCCAGAAATTGTACTAATTACTAATTATTATCCGTTTTAATGCTTTCTTTCAATGTAAACAAACTAATTAATTCTTTAACTTTATCAATTGTCATCGCATTCGCAGGGCGAAATAGAACCATTCAAGCCTTACACTCACCGGTATACGGTTCCTTATAAAGCATCAGGAAGCATTTCACCCTTTTGGTACTCCATAAAGAGAGCGTCGGCACACATCATAGTTTTGAATTCTTATTCTGCATATGGTAATTCATTTTAATCAAACATATATATCTATTGATCCAATAATGCAGAATTACAAGTATTAATTTGTTTATCAAGATCTGTAATATATATATATATATATATATATGTAAAGCAACATTTTAAATATATACATGCATATGCATGCTGTTTCATTATATATATACAGGCAAATACACGCCTCAGTATCGGTGGCTTGAAAGTGAGTTACCTAAAGTTAACAGAAGTGAGACACCATGGTTGATTGTCTTGGTGCACGCTCCATGGTACAACAGCTTTGACTACCACTTTATGGAGGGAGAGACCATGAGGGTACAGTTTGAATCCTGGTTCGTGCAGTACAAAGTTGATATAGTTTTTGCTGGCCATGTCCATGCCTATGAACGAACTGTAAGTTCATTTATATATATATATATATATAGTTTATTGTGAAAATTTCCGACCTTTTTGATTCAAACCAAAAGCAAAAGCATGCATGCTAATTAATTTAGCTCGATCGATGGTGTTGCTGGCTTCTGGTGTGCAGGAACGCGTCTCAAATATCGCATATAAGATTTCGACTGGCAGTTGTCGTCCACTAGTGAAAGATCAATCAGCTCCAGTATACATAACCATTGGCGATGGAGGAAATATTGAAGGTTTAGCGACGAGGTTAGTTTGTATATTAATTTAATTTTATTTGTTTTTTTTGGCCAAACTATGTATTAACATATGTTAGAAACCAATGGTTACTAGGCCTGATGATTGATTACTGGGAGTGGCAGAGTATATATGATTTTAAAGTTTTTTATTATTATGGTACTGCAGGCTAACGGAGCCACAACCAGATTATTCGGCATACCGTGAGCAGAGTTTTGGTCATGCGATTTTTTCAATCAAGAATCGGACTCACGCATACTACAGTTGGAACCGGAATCAAGATGGGGTTGCCGTGGAAGCCGATAAAATGTGGTTTTTCAACAGAATATATCACCCAGTTGACGACTCTAAGGCTGTGTGCAACAATTAAAACTCTTTTTCGTTCTAGGCCAACATATTAGATTAGAATCCAGTAGACTAGTTTTTCATTTCTTTTGACCCAAAGACCAGAGGAAGTTGGTCAATGCCAGCCAGCTGAAAAACTTTTTCGCATTGCTTTCTGGACTAGTGGTATTTCTCCCTTTGAATAAAAGAGGAGGTGAATGAATCTGTCTATTTATTCAGCAGTTTTCTTTTAATTTATGGTTTTCGATTTACCTTTGCGCCCAAGGCTGCACGACCGCAATATAATCGTCTGCTGTAATTGTTCGTGGAAACACCAAAACCTCCTTTCAGCCTAATCCATGGGCATACTCGTGATGCAACTTCAGGTTCTGTCGGCTATTATCTCCGCAGAAAATCAGATATGTCCGGTGATTACTTCCAGTTTCACACCCCGGTTCCTAAAATTCCAGGCAGATTTTAAGGGAATCAACGACATCTTCTTAGTTAGCTATTCTTTATGGCAGCAATTTATTCAAGTTCCAAGCGGAACTGAACTAAGCAAAATCTTACAATAGTTGCGTCCAACACACAGGAAAGCCAAAAGAACACAGCTGATAGCAAGCAGTACCACATAAACATACAATACAAAAGAGTGAAGAAGGCCTAATCTCTGCACCCTAATTTTAGAGTCACACTCTTATATTAATCTGCTTCAGAGATTTCTAAGGTAAAAAGCTCGCACGTTGTGGAAAACCAGCATAATCAGGTCACCAAATAGAAGCCTGCAACCAAAGATAACAAATGAATCAGCCACAGAAAACGCAGAAATGTGATCGTCTCACCACTAGCTATGGTTCAAACACAATGGAGAAGCTGAATTGTCCTCCATTGCAAAGCTAGTTCTAGGGGTCTCTATCATGCTAAAATTGCATGGTTCAAACAAGCGAAGCGAACCACCCTGCTGTCCATGAAGTTGTGACCGGTGCCTTCACCATAACACAATGCTAAAACTGTCTGTTTTCAAACAAAAACAGCAGATATAAATAAACACTGCAACATAAACAGCATCCTCGTCACTTGGAATAAATCAAAAGAAGCTAATTCTACCACCATGAAGTAGCCTAAAGCACTTGATTTAATTTTTCAAGATCAGGCTTCTCATCTTTCTCTTCAATATCTTCCAAGTCCAACTTTCCCTTCAGAAACACAACTTATTTAAATTCATAGCAAGGCATCAATCCTTGGTGCACATTCTAGATTCTAATATTGACAAAAATTGCTGTTTAGGAAGCTATCCCTGGCTAATATCTGACAGCATTTTCCAGTACCAGCTAGCATCGCTTTTGGCACATAACAACACGAAAAGATGATGTCATCCAATGTCTGATAGGCTCAAGAAAAGCAAACTAAAGTTCAAGCGAACGTTGTTTCTATCATAGAGGAAATGCATTTCTGCACCCAAATTAGATTACCAGCATATGAAGATCAACTATATAATTTCACAAACCAATACAAACTTTTCCCTCTTCTTCTTATCCTCTCTTGCCTCTCCAAATAATCACTCGACTATAATTGGATTAAGCTGAAAAAGTCGCTCAATATCAACAATTCCATCATCCAACTCTGATACAATGCAAGGAAACAAAGCTTAGAATTCAAATATTTGACTCACATAAACCTGAAACAAGCACAGGGAACCAAAACAGCAGAAAATATACCTGTGATCACTGAGGCTGAGATGGAATCATTCCAGTCTTCCTAGCATACGCAAATATCCCTCCAGCCTCAATCACTGGTCCAGCGTCCCCAATAGGCTTCAATTTGTACTCCTTTCCAGTGGTGTGATTAATCAACCGGCTCTCACCCATCTCAATCGTCACCATATCTCCCGTCTTGCACTCCTTACAAATCCTCCCCTCAGATTCCAACGGGTAAACTTCTCCGGTCGCCACCGAGTTCCTGAAGAAAATTCTGGCGTAAGATTCTGCCACGACCGCCTTTGCCCCCGCTGCTCCGAGTGCCACCGGCGCGTGCTCGCGCGAGGACCCACACCCAAAATTCGCACCTCCTATCACGATAGAGTACTTAGTTTTCGTTTCATCCGCTTCTATGAAGCGAGTCTCATACGATGAAGGGAGGCCGATGAGCGCGTAGGACCCGAGCTTCTCGTACTCGGCTGGGTTCGACGGAACTAGGGTGAGGTACTCCGCCGGGATTATCTGATCGGTGTCGATGTTGTCTCCGACCACATAACAGAGACCGTGAAATGTTTTCGTGGAGATGGTTTCCACGGGAGCAGAGAATGGCGTAGAGGCGGCGCTGGCCGTTAGACGGCCGGACCGAGCTGCGCGATGGTCGAGGGCGAAATGCAGGGGTTTTAGAGTAGGAAGGGAACCGGTGAGCAGTTTGACCGAGGGCGCACTGTTGAGAGATCGAGATAGTGAGGGTTTGGGCCGCGAAGAGGTGGCGGCGGCGGCGGCGGCGGCGGAGTAAGTAGCGTGGCTTATGGAAGCCGCCATTGTTGAAGAGGTGGTTTATAATGTTGTCGAGTTACAGAGAGGGGAGAAAATTTAGGAAAACGTAATTATATACTCCATAGACGAATATAACGAGAAGGCCCTTTAACGTTGAATCTTTTAACAATTAACCCTCCAGCTTATACCGATCAAAGAGAAGCCCTTGACGGCGGCCAATGCCGCCTAAATTCCTATTTGCCATTGGGTCCCAAAACCCAAATCAGGGTTTGGGTATGGAAACACCCGAGAGAAAATTCCAGAGCTCCAGCTCGTCATCGCCTGCTCCTCCTTCAAGCTTGACGAGGCTATGGAAGCCTGCGGCGCAGCGAAACCTCAGGAACCAGTGGTCCATTTTGGCCTCGTCCCGCCAAGAATGGCTCTCTGCCTCCGCTGCTGGAAGATCTCATGCTACTTCTCTCGTTAACGCTTATTTGTCTCGAAAGTATTTTCTTCAAAAACTTTTCTTCTTTTATTTTTTTTTCCTGGTTTATATGTTGTCAAGTCAATTTTCTGGTTTCTCTCTGTTTTTTTATTTTTTTTTGGGGGGGGGGGGGGGGGGGTTTGGGTTAGGGGGCAAGGTGTATGTTAATTGTTTTTCCTTCTATTGTCGGGTCTCGAATAGGATTGTAAGTCTCATATCGTTTCCAACTTTATATAGCTTATACATGCGATTTCTTTGTTGGGTGTGCGAACGATGTTGGGTGTGCGAACGATGTATTTTGATTTTTGACTGCTTAATTGTGTTGATTCAGATATATGCCAGAGATGGAGCTTGGTGCTCTCAGTTCCATGCAAGACATTCGGAGGAAGGCTTCTCAGAAGTTGTTTAGGCAGCAAGTTAGTTGCTCTTCCTTGTATAACTGGTAGCCTGAGTTTAGGATTAGAGAAAAGTTAGCGTATCTGGATTTTTTCATTTTATGCTGGATAAGCTTGGCTCCTTAGTTTATCAGGTCTATTCACGTTAGGATTGCTCTGGTGAGTTTGTAAATGACCATGGTTATAACTTTTGTTTTATAAAGTTGTTCTTGTGTAACTTTTCAGGAACTTCAAGGCAGAGTGCTTTTGTCATCTTACAAGGATATGGTATGTATATATGACCACCTATCTGATTGTCTTACTGTGTTAGTCAGTTTGTTCGCAAAGTTCCTCAGTAACGGATGCATGTTATATGCTGATTTCATCAATTATGTCTTTCACTTCTCCCTCTATAACTAGCGTTTCACAGGTGGCTGTTGTGAGGAAAATGGAGAATGCAAGTAGATCCATGAGATGTTTCCTTAAACGAAACGGTGGGAGTCCCCTAGTACAATTTTCTAGCTCCTTGGAGAACAAGGATGATTCTGGTGATGGTGGTGGGATCCCAGTGTTCAAATTTTGGTCAGTTTCTTCCATTGGTATGTTATATGCTGTGCAATTTCGTCCAGTATTCAAAGAGTGTTGAAGGATTATTAGTTTACCATGGAACAAATGCCATTGATATGCCAACTTATGCGTGCTTTACTCAGAAAACAGATACTAATGAAATTGGAACCAATCATGCTTGATCTTATGGCAATGTTATTTTGGAATTTTTGTTTTGTCAATAGCTGACACCTTCTGATCTAGGTCAAAGTGGAGCCAGACCTTTTACTTAATTTGGAAATTCTCTATAAAATCAGTGTTATCTTTACATACTTGCTAATTGTTGGTAAATCAGTCCTATCAGGTGAAAAGATCCATCTAATGATGTGGAACTGTTTATACAGTTGTAGTGGAATAGGATTGTAATTTAAAAACAGCTGACTAATTCAATAAGCAAGGTTTATTGGCATTGCATATTTAGGATTTTTTGTTCATTTTCGGTTGAGTAATTTTTTCCTTCTAAATGACTCAGAAAAATTGGCAGAGGAACTAATTGAAATGTTCAAATTGGAACTGATTTTGAAGGTACTTGGCTGGACTTTTTTTTTTTTTGGGGGGGGGGGTGTTGTAGTATTGATATCCTTGGACCTTGGGCTATTTCTTTGATATCTTACATTTCATCTGTTTTCTGGGTGCAGCGCTTGCTTGTTCTGGGATTAGTTTCACTTAATCATGATGTTCTCATGGTTGATGAGTTGTGTTGGTCAAATGAGCTATATCCAGGAGAACTTGATGACTTGAGTGCATGTAACTTGTGCTCTGAAGAGACTAATACACCCAACTATCCTAGATTGAAAGGCTCCAAATCTGATTTCTCGGCAATTCAATCCAACATGCATCTAGAACGTGAAACCTTTCAGGTAACATTTAATACAGTCGATTTCAGAAGATCACAATCTGTGTCATTTATTGGTCTGAATTAGAGGTTTAGTTTCGTAAAAAATAATTTCGATCTTGTATCCTGCTTTTTTCTGTTCCATCATCTGTTGCGGGCACTACATGCCAAAGCTCAAAATAAGCACGCCAGTTCTATTTACTTGCAATTTCAGGTGTATTTGACGACTTGGCTTGCTGAGGTGAACATAGATTCACACAGGTGATTATAATTGAAGAGTGAAATTTATTATCCATTGCACATATCTCTAAGTTCAAGGTGGAAGAACATAAGAATCCTTCTTGTTGGTTACAGGGTGAACGATATATTTGCAGTAATTGGAGAGGAAATGAATGTGACATTCTCATGAACAGATTTCCTCAACAGAATTCCCTGACCCGATATACAGAGGCTTTGGGAGGAAAACATAAACCAAATTGGTTCTCTCTCTCGTTTTTCTTGTCCACAATGAGAGACAGATTGATCCCTGCTCAAAAAATGCGACGGCCCCGGTTGAAAGGGATGCCCTGCACCATTGGATTGTGGGCGAAACAAGCCTGTTTGATTGAGTGCGTTGCATAAAATTTTGTCCTAATGAAGTACTCCAGAAAATCTAATCCAATGGAAGTTAATATGATGCAATCAAGTAAACATACACTTAAATTTATGTTTTTTTTTTTTTTTGTATTTTATAAAACTAGAGCAAAGTTTTGGCGCTGCCCTGTTGATATAGCATATGATGCGAACGATGCAACTTTTTTTTGTTTTTATTCAGAAATATTACAAGTATAAGGATCTAGTGAGTACATTAGAAAAGTTAGGGGGAAAATAGTTGCTGCACAAAAGTTGGAGGATTTCGGCATGCATTTTGCTACCGTAGAGAGCCAAAGCTAGAAGATAGTGCACTGCCGCGCTACTCGAACCCTAGACATTCCTATGGTGTTCCTTACATTTTAACAACTTGGTTAGTTGTGCAAAACTTAACAATAAATTTGTGATCATAGGTTTTTTTTAAACACAAATAATAATACCACTTGCTTGGTTGGTTTGCCTGGTATCGCTCTACATCTTCTTGCTTTCTTATTAAACTCGAACTGATCGAACCGTAGTCTATATCAAAGCTAATGATGGGCCTGCTCCCAATTACTGGTCTGAAGACAATGGAACAAGTAACCTAGCATCTCAAGGTTGTTCTTTTGGTCATGTTGTTAGGCTCAACCCGTAGAGCAATCCGGAGTGGTGGTCTGTCATGTGGCAAGTCAACTGGTTTGACCTATTCAATCGGCTGAGCCAACTACAACGCACATAAGTTTCCACACATAACAATCCTTGCACTCTATCAGACATGTCTTCTTCCTACTATATAAAATAAAGCCTACTTTTATAGTTTTTCATACATAAATCATATAATAACAATATATTATTTCATATTTTATAATAAAATAACACTTAATCTCAATGTATATATAGTTAGTTATTCAGATTTTGAAGTTAAAAATTTCAATATTTCCAAAAACATGTATGAATAAAAGCATTAATACAATCATAGTCCTGACTTTTTTATTCTTTTTTTAATTTTATAATTTTGGGTCAGTAAATAAAGCATCAATCCAAAAGAATTCATTGCCAAGCCCACATGATAAAAAGAAAGCGTCAAACTCACATAAATGTGATCTTATTTAGATGAACCAAGTTAAACAGGTTACACAGTCTTTCAAGTTTCATCATATTTTGACCTAAAAGGGCAACATTGTCAAACCCGAACCGGACTGGCCGGTTTGATTGTTTCAACCGCTAATCATAAGCCTTTGTGGTATGAGTTTCAGTTCAATTACAATGAAGTCAAAAGCCGCTCAAAAACTGGTGACACTGCTAAAAATGATGAAAATCATGAATTGAAAAAACTGTTTGGAATCAGCTTCTACTTCTTCTTCCTGACCAGGTAGTGCAGATACAAATCTCATTCTGCTTTAGCTTGATTTGACTCTCTACTCGATTGACCGTCTCCTTTGCTTACTCATTGCTTTTTCCAATTCATTCCTTTTTTTTTTCCGCTGCAACAGGTATTGGATAAACACTCAACAAAAACAAGCAACCATTGTAGAAAATGTGGAGAGATGAGATTGGAAAAATATGACAGAAGAAAAGTGCAGATCGAGAAACCAGTGAAAAAACATTAAACAAAAGAATTAACATAGAGGCAATTCAAGAAGCCAATGAATTAAACGGGAAAATGATTAAAGTAAAAGAAAAAATTCGAACAAGAGGAAAGGGAAGAGTGTGAGGGTGTGACACTTGATTAGATTTAGATTTAGGTTTGTAAAGCCTGATTGGCTTTTACATTAGGTTAAATATCAAATTAATCCTTATATTATATGCATCTTTTCCTTGAAGGTTCTATTCTTTTCCTGCTACAGTAAAAGCACTCTTAATACTTGGAGTTTAAATATAAAAGTGTATTTGATTCGACGGTTGGACCATGACTCACTACCTTTAATGGTTTAAAGAACAGTCTAGGTTTTAAAACACTGTGAAGGGGTTTAAGGGTGCTGTTTTGCCTTATGTATCCCTAGATCACGGTTGAACTGGTGCGATCTGGAAGCGCAAGCCGGGTTTGATAACGCTCTGCATACCCCACCAAAGTTTCTGCTTTCGTGTCACTTGTCTGTCGGTGACTCGCTCTACAAACAGAACATGATTTGTACTGTACTTGGCGCTTTCTCTTCAGGGCGGCCTTTCGAATTTCAATTAACTCGTTCGCCAAAGTGATTTGTTACCGCCTCTTGGTCGTGTTTTAAGTCACTGCCATCGCCGGAGTTCAAATTATTTCTATGGCTTCCAATTCCCAGAAGGTCGCTCTACTTGGTGAGTTCTTTCGAGTTTCCATCTCTCTCTCTCTCTCTCTCCTCCCTCTATCTTTCTGTTAATCTGAGATCACTGTAAGCATTTAGCTGCCATTGATCTTCACTTCTTGCTCGAATATGATCTCATCAATCTCTTAATTCGAGAACCTTTCTGTTGTTTAAGATCGGTGACTTTTTTTCCTTGGTAATTGTTTCTTGACGCTTGAAGAGCGTTTGTGCTTTTTTAATCCCTGAACCCTACCTGTTCCTTACCAAGTTGGTGATCCTATTTGCCGTTGTCATCGATGTCGGAAACTGAATCTGTTTCCTTGTTCACTTTCTTGCATTTTACAGATGAAAAACCAGCTTCAATGGAGAACAGAAGTTCGAAGGAGGAGGCGCCCTCGTGGGAGTCGTTTTCGGAGTCAAGTGCGGCTTCCTTTGATTTTTCAGCCATGAAAGGCCTGCTTAATGTGAGATTTAACTCAAATTGTCCATAGAATTTGAAGTTCATAATAATTCATGTGTACTGGTAGCAAGTGTCGCTAGGGGCTTATTTTGCGAAATGAATTCTGGAACTTAAAATGATTTGGGTTGGGTTTAGTCAATCAATCTTTTCTGACCAAGTCCTTCTGTCGATTTATCAGAGAGAAGCATTTTCTTTTTCTTGTGCATAGAATGTTGAGGAATTAATTATCCCATCCCATGGGCAGTCCATTATTAGTTTACTTCTCAACTCTTGATTCTTCAGCATCTTTTATTTGATGAACAGACTCTGTGTGATGTGTTTATGATCCAAGTATCCAGGCATTAGCTCTAAAAATTGCTAAAGATCCTGCGTTCAAGCAAATGGTAGATAAAATAACCGCAACTTTTCAAGGCCTGGCAGTTGAAGATAGCATGTCTCAGTTTGATGCAAAGGAATATTCCGCAAGGATGCAAGCAGTTATGCAAAACCCTCAATTTATGACTATGGCAGAGGGCCTTGGTACTGAACTAATGCTGGTTTGTAGCTTTTCAACACTGTCTTTACTGGTAATTTAGCTACATGAGATGGTGAGCTCTAAAGTTTCTTTGTTTTAGGATCCAGGCATGTCTTACATGCTTGACAACCTGTTGAATCTACCACACAAGTACCAGATTGAGGAAAGAATGGCACACATCGAAGCAGATCCTTTGCTAAAGCCAGTCTTAGAAGAAATAGAGGCTGGAGGTCTTCCTGTTATAATGAGGTGGTTGAAAAAAATTAAATAAGACATCCATGATTCATCCATTCCACATAGGGTTTGGCTTGTTTCAATGCTTTTCAATGTCTCTATCAATGTGTTGTCACTAAAGTAACAACAGAATATCATAAATCTAGGTACTGGAATGATAAGGAGGTTCTTCAGAAGTTGGGCGAAGCAGTTGGTTTTGCAGTTGCTGAAGACACCACAACTTCTGCTGTAACTTCTGCAGCAAATGAAGCAGAGGGAAATAAGGATGAACCAATTGTTCATCACTGTGCTAGTATTGGTGATGATGAGGTCTGAGAAAACTTGCTACCACCTCTTCAATTGCCTTCTTATGTGTTTGTTTGTTTCCATTAATTTAGTTTTGCCCGTCTATCCTGGTGTCTTTTCTTAGTAATATTGAGAGTATAAATGCTATGGCTCTCCCATTTTTTCAGTCGAGCCTTGGGGATTTCTGTTTGCATGTGCCTTGACATTATGCTTTTAATGTCTAACAAAAAGTGCCATCTTGTCCTGACTAATTATCCTTGGTTCCTAGGTTGCTGGTTTGGTGGTAAGACTTCTTGTTGGTGGAGATATTGACATTTCATTTAATACTTTCAATTGAACTTTTCAATAGTATCACATTTCTCTTGACTCCCATTTGCATTTTGCAATTGTTTGTTTTTTTTTTATTTTAATTTTTTTCATTACCTCGTTCCATGTCTTCCTTCAGGGTTTAGAAGATGCATTAGCCTCTGGTGCTGACAAGAATGAAGAAGACTTGGAAGGAAGGACAGCATTGCATTTTGCATGTGGATGTGGTGAGGTATGATAAATTGATGATTTGAAAAATGAATGTTTGTTCCCTTTTCTGCTCACCTTTGTTCTTCTTGACGGGTAATCTGCAAACTACTTAGCTAGTCTGGTTCAGTTTCATCCAGTAAGAAACAACTGCTAGCTGTTCAGGGTCATAGTTAGATCACTTGACATGAGATATCAGATTGTCTGTAAAAGAATGCTGGCACTTCATGACCAATGCTAAAAAGTTTTTTCTAAGTTACAAATAAAGCATTGCAGCTCTTTATCTCTTGTGCGGGGGGGACTTATTAGAACCACAGTAACTGTAACTTCTTATCAGTTGAGGATTTGTTCCCTTGCCATTGAGTTTTTTCTTTTTTTCTTTTTTTTTTTTATAAAAAAAAAAAAAAAGAAATGAAAAGATATTCATATGTTTTTTGACACATCACTTCATTTTCGCATGAAAAATATTAGAGGGTGGATCATCATCAGAGGTTGATCTACTCCACTTTTTTCATTGCGCAACAAAATAGAATGATGTGCTCTCGTTTCTCTTCAGGTGAGGTGCGCTGAAATCCTTCTCGAGGCTGGAGCAACTGTGGACGCTCTTGATAAGAATAAGAACACAGCCCTGCACTACGCAGCTGGGTATGGAAAGAAGGAATGCGTAGCCCTTCTCCTAGAAAACGGCGCTGCTGTGTAAGTACATGTCTATAAACTCGGTTTAAATTCTTATCGTCATTTTCTCCTGGAACGTTTTGTCATGCAGCACCCTAGAAAACTTGGATGGCAAGACTCCAATTGACGTGGCCAGGCTCAACAACCAGCACGAGGTCTTGAAGTTGCTTGAGAAAGACGCTTTCCTGTAACTCGGAACGCATATTTGGCATGTTCACATTTTGCTCCCATGTTGTCTATAGTCATGTTAGTGTTGTGCGATTAGGCCAAATTTTTTGTGATTTATTAGCTGCTTGCTTTCTTATTAGATCTTCTCTCCCTTTGCTACATTTTGCAAAAGTGAAGTGTCTTTCTTGTGAAAACTATAAACTGTACATGTGCAAGCTTAGGAGGTACGAAAAGGATACATGCTTAGCGAGAAGAAGTTCGATTTCGAAAAGCTGTTTTGCATTTTTTACCTATACACGGCAGCTCAGCTTAGTGGTTTGTTATATGTTTCCGGTTTTCCCAAATATGTTTGACCTTGCCAACTTGTAGTATAACTCGCACTTTATAATATTCATTCGTTTTTTTTTCTTGATTTAATTTACTGCTTGTCTATGTGATTCATGTTCCTTCCCCTGTTTTATTAGTCGCATACAAATTTATACAGGGTAAATTGAATCAAAAGTCTCAAACCTTTAGTTTTGTTGCAAATTGGTCTTCAATGCACGATAGTTCCAAAGCTCTAGTTTGAGCGTTGCTGATTGGTCTCTCCATCAACTTTCAGCATTAGTTCTAACAGCAAATATGTGGGAACAAAATATATTATTAGTCCTCGATGTTACTTTTGTTTGTAAATTCCTCATCAACTTTTTACCCCCTTTTTTTTGGATAAGTTATTCATACTTAACATGTACGTACGTATTTATAAAATAGAAACTCTGAGTCAATCAAATATTACTAGGGCGTTTAAGCTGAATGATTTGTTGAATTTCATCTAAAAACTCTTACATTAATCTCTAGAGAAAAATAACAAGTTTCACTTTAAGCTTTAAGTAACTGTTTGTCAGTAAATTTATAAATGTAATTCCAAGCAATTTCTAATTTGTTTTTTTTTTGTTCTTAGGAATCACATTAATTTCTACATTTTTTTACCATCCCGATTGAGAAAAAATTAATATATCTTTATTTGAATAATCGAGTTACTATTTTCTGTATGTACACTGCTTCATGATAAATAAGAGTAAGAATCAATGACTTATTTGCCTCAAAATAATATAAAATTAGTAACTAAATTTATAAAGGAAACCAAGCATGAGAATGGTGACAGGTTTTTTACTCAAATTTCCAAAAGAATTAACGCTCAAATGTGGGGAGGACCAATTTACAATCCTGACCACAAGATTCATAACCAGTTCACAGAAAAAAAAAATAGATTTTTTGGTCCGCTGTTCTCTATAAATTTGTAAACAACGAGGAAAAATAGGAGAAGAAACATAAATCACATCGAGAAGCGGAAAATTTGATCAAGAAAAAAACAAATGAATATGATAAAGTGTGAGCATGCGCAAGTTGGCGAACATGGGAAAAATTTAGAACATTTTTTTTTTTGGTAGGCAAAACTTAGAACATATAACTAGTCGCTAAGCTGTTGTATTTAAGTTTAATGTAAAATAATTCTAAGTCCTAATTACATTGGTGAGATCCTATAGTTTAAGAAAGTTACCTTCCTCATCTCCTAAAATTTTCATTGTAGAAAAAATGAAAGAAAATTGGTGTAAGTAAAATCAAATGCAAGTTTTATTGTATTTAAATTTATAAATATTAGCTATTGATTATGTATCACGTGAATTTGTGAATTTTACTTTGGGTTAGTTAGACTTCCCCCAGAAGTTTTGACAGCTATACAAGAAATGTTTAATGCAAAAAGTTAAAAAAGTATGCTAGTATAGTTTGTAACGGCCAACACAAGGAAGGAAAAAAAGGCAACGTTACTAAAATAAAGAAAAAAAAAAGTAGAGTGCCGATTCTATTCGGAAAAAAATATATATATAGCTTGGGACTAAACGTATCAGTTAACAAGCGATTAATTGAAGATAATCCCTAACGGAACTCAAACTCCCTTTTATTTCGAAAAAAAAAAACTTGTTCCCTTTGCTTGCCTAAGCCGGCTGCCCTTCTTGTTCCCGCTCCTTCCGAAATGATCGTCGCTCTCATGACATGAAGTCTTCCTCTTAATTCTTATTCAACTTCAATAAAAAGGGTTGGGCAATTCGCGGGAAGGAGATTTGGAGCCCAGATGGAGGCCGAGAAGAAAGCCTCTTCCAGGGTCTCCGATGTAGGTGCTTGGGCCATGAACGTTGTGAGCTCCGTCGGAATAATCATGGCGAACAAGCAACTCATGTCACCAGCTGGTCTGGCCTTCGGCTTTGGTCAGTTTTCTTCCCTGTAAATTTTGTTTTTTAGTCGTTTCCTGATCTGGGTATTCGTACCCATCTTCAAAGTTTGGATCTTCATCACCTTCCCCGATGGGAGGACGTGGTGAATGTTTTGGGATATACATTTCTTGTGATTGATAAGAGCAGGCGGTAGTTAGTGTTACACTGGCTTGGCTTGTGGAGGTATCCTAATAATTGTCATTGAAATGAGTTCTTGCTTTGTGTTTCACAGCTACAACTTTAACTGGGTTCCATTTCTCTGTGACTGCTTTGATTGGCTTTCTATCAAATGCCGCTGGTTACTCGGAACCGAAGCGAATTCCTTTGTGGGAGCTTCTTTGGTTCTCAATTGTTGCCAACACGTCTATCACATCAATGAATTTAAGCCTCATGCTAAACTCTGTTGGCTTCTATCAAGTAAGTCGAATGACAATTCTTGCCATGGATATTCACAGTTGCATGGAGCACTTTCGATTGATGTTCTTCTGTTTCTGTTGTTGTTTAGATATCAAAATTGAGCATGATTCCAGTAGTTTGTGTGATGGAATGGGTCCTTAACAACAAGCACTACTCGAGCAAAGTGAAGATGGCGGTTTGTGTGGTGGTTGTGGGTGTGAGTGTTTGTACTGTGACGGATGTGAAAATTAATGTCAAAGGATTTCTCTGTGCATGTGTAGCAGTCCTTTGCACATCCTTGCAACAGATTGTAAGTGACCCCTGTTCCTTTTTCTTCATCTAATGCTTTATAATCGATACAAGTACACATCGAAACCATCGGTTGCCAATTATAATAGTCCCCACACAAATAAAGATGCCATGCTCTGGAAGGCAGTGGTGTCCTAAAATGGATGACATGTGTACCATTATTTCCAATCTTATCCTTGGTACTTTAGAGAATGGCAGAGTATAAATGCAATTGTGGAGTAAATGGAAATAACCTGGTTTGGTGATATGATGCAACAGCCTTAATCTCTATGAAGAAAGACAAATTTGTCTGTTTCTGGTACAGAGGGACTATAAAATAACTGATGGGTGATCATATTGGATGCATTAATCAATAGTTGTTTGATTGTTTCTAATCATAGAGATGCATGATTTCATTTTTGGATTGGGCGTTGTTGATAATTGATTACTTTCTACGATTCTGAGCATCTAAAAGTGTGAACGTGGTTGATGCTCTTAAAAAGCCACACCTAGCGTACAAGTTAGATGGCCAACTAACTTTTCAGGAGGAAACTAAATGGGCAATAGGCTCTGTAGTACTGATACTTTACAGGGTAGCTATTAGGTTTAAATACCTACAATGTGGGACATTCATCTACATGGTCCTAGTTTTTAGTATTTGAAAGAGACCTCCTGAATCTAGGAATATTTTTAGATGATGCGTCATTTGAGTATCTTCTTTTTTCTTTTCATACACATGCATGATTCTTATTGATTCTCTCTCTGATTTCTTCATTTCTTCTTGTGTGCCAATTGTTTCCTGACAGTGGATTGGATCCTTGCAAAAGAAATACTCAATAGGGTCTTTCGAATTGTTGGGAAAGACAGCTCCAATACAAGCCACTTCCCTTCTGTTGCTTGGTCCGTTCATTGATTACTATCTCACTGGAAAACTGATATCAGCTTACAAGATGTCTTCTGGTGCAATCGTAAGTGCCACACGAACTCCTCTCGAACCAGCACAATCTTCCTCCCAATTTTATTACATGCGCTTGTTCACTTGACAGATGTTTGGAACTCTCTGCAGTTTTTCATATTACTTTCCTGCTCCCTAGCAGTATTTTGCAACATGAGCCAGTATCTATGCATCGGACGGTTTTCAGCAACCTCATTCCAAGTTCTGGGCCATATGAAGACAGTCTGTGTTTTGATATTGGGGTGGCTTCTGTTCGAGTCGGAGTTGACCTTGAAAAACATCCTTGGGATGATGATTGCTATCGCTGGCATGGTAGTGTACAGTTGGGCGGTGGAAGCGGATAAGCAAGCTGCTTCCAGAGTCGCTGTTTATGCGAAAGATGCTCTCTCGAAAGAGGACACAGAACCGTTGAGGCAGCAAGGATTTGAGGCTGCTGAGAATGACATCGAGTTCGGGAAATCTCACAAATAGTACTAGGGAAGCAAAGTGAGCAACTACCCACGAAGGGGGGATTCTTTTGTACACTCTACTGGCTGGGACTCTTCAGTCTTCACTTCAGTCTTAATTTTATTTAAGTTGAGGAAAAAAGAAAAGAAAAAAAAAAACACATACATGTTCAGACTGTTGGTTTCCCTCATTTAAAAGGAAAGAAGAAGAAAGTTCTTACGTGAACTGATACTTGATAGCTTTGCATGAAATCCGAGACTGCGTCTTTGTTCAGTTTTCTTTTAAAGGAAAGAAGAAGAAAGTTCTTAAGTGTTCTGTTCTGTCACAGAAGAAACACACAAATTAATGAACATTTGGCTTCCGGGCGTTGGACAAAGTCTTGCCATGGGGCGTCGAACAACGGCCAAGACTTTGCGTTTTTGACTTGACACGGGGTTGGCAACCCCGCCGCATTGAAAAATCTCCGCGTTTACGAGCGGAGAGAACTTAAGAATTTTTCCGTATTGCGACTTATTGTGCGACTTTTGGTTTGGCCCATCCGCGGTGTTAATTTAAATAAGTCTGGTATTTTTCCATATTTTTCTGTCAAAAAATATATATTCTATTTTTCTATGCCAATAAATGGTTATTATTTTCATTTTCTCATAACAATTATTTGATCTGTCCCGAAATATTTGCCATTTTTACTATTTTGGATGTTTCAGAATGTCTCTTTTCTCTAAGTATGAATGTTGTTGTAATTATAGTAGTTGGTAAAAAGTAATAGTACTTGATAAACATGTATGCTGTCTTTATGTTGCACAACATCAATAGTAATATTTAAAGAAAAATCATAAGTGTTAAACTCAAAAATTAGCTATCATATTTCACCTATTTTCCCTGCATCGTCTTCTACTTTTTTTTTTTATATCTCTAGTAGGGTTCAGATTTCAATTCTAATTTGGCCGATTGATTTATTGCTTTTATTATATTTTGACTAACCAGTCTCATCTCTTTTTCATTGTTTCTTCTTCCTCTCCATCCACAAAACTCATTTATCACTATTATAAGAAGCATTGTCATGTTCCCTCGATACTCTACAGTGAACGAATTTAGATGATTTGTTTTTGTATTAGTAGGTCCAACGAAGACGCGAGGATGAAAACGACAAATGTCGATGATGAAGCATTATAATGGATCAAGTGATTGTGTTAGATTTATTTATTTATTTATTATATTAAATTTTATGTTTGTTAATATACTACTATTAGGGTTTATCCATTTATTTGGACAGGTCGTCTATTGTTCATTTTGACCATTTGATCATTCTCTATTTGAGTTTTGTTCAAATCATTTTTAAGTTATTTATTCTAGATTTATTCTAATTTACATATAAAAGGTTCAGTTTGATCCAATTTTCTTTATTTCATTCGTAATCATAGGAAAAAATAGTTTTTTTAGTGGCCAATTTTACGCTCTTGTTATTTCTTAGAATCTATGCCAATGTTAGTTTGTAAGATGTCATTTTAGCTCAATTTTGAATGAAATAAAATATATTTTGTAAAAAAAAAAATAACAAGTGACACATTTTTTTGGGCTCATACAGTATATATAATACATCCATTATCACTTTTAAGGGTTCGAGTTTCACATTCTACCCTAAATTTTTTACGTTAATTACTACACTTTTAAGTTCGGAGACTTGCTTTATTATCTTACTTTTTTCAACCCAAGTATATATAAAAAAATACTTCCTTACTTCACTTGTATTTGCAAAGAGAAAAAATGATAAATTTAAATTATCCATTAATTGTAGAAGCTTACTAAATAAGTTAACTTATAAGATAGTTATTGAATACTTCACATTATAATTTAAAATGTTGCTGTTGGATATATAATATAAGAAAAAGTATGTGGGTGACTAGGTTTCAAACCTGAAGTGAAACTGCAATTTACATCAGAATTTGAAGAAAAACTGTAATATACAATTTTTAATGAGAGATTTCTCCATCACTTCTTGTCTCATAATCATATAGCACGACTATTTTGCATATTAACATAAGGAGAACTAAGAAACCTCAAGTTCGCAGCAACCAATAATTAAGGTTATATATAAAATTCTTGGATATCCCTAACCATCAGTTTAGTTCGACTCCAACCAACATTGTATTGTACGTCTACACTGTAATTTATGGTTTGAAGTCCTCCACTGTAATTTGCTGATTGTGAGACTTCAAAATTATATATTGTCTTTTGCGACGGAAAAAAAGTATATATGATAAAAAGACGGTTATTGAAAAGGCTTCTATTTCAATGAATATAATATATGCATGATGTTAAGAAAGTTTGTTTTCTAATACTGAGCTGAAGGATGATATAGAGCATCAGGCATCTCATGTGCGCTAATAGGCATAGCATGTTAGCCATTGCTAATATTGCGCTATTAGGCCATTTTTCCTATCTAGTACTTATTATGTGTCATCTTCCCACGATCCTCATCTTGTTTTTTTTTTTTTTAAATTTTCTAC
Organism: Aquilaria yunnanensis; assembly: GCA_039654915.1. Classification (NCBI taxonomy): domain Eukaryota; kingdom Viridiplantae; phylum Streptophyta; class Magnoliopsida; order Malvales; family Thymelaeaceae; genus Aquilaria; species Aquilaria yunnanensis. Next base: position 24,952,823 of record CM077598.1, on the reverse strand, counting down.
ACTCTTATATAATTTTCGGATTGCTTTTCCTTAGAGCAATACTTAATATTGTTAATGAAGCAACGATCCACTTACAGGGATGTACCAATCCTTTATTCTTATACCATTTTTATAACTTTTTGTGTATTGCATATATATAATTAAATATCTATTTCATAAGTTTATGTACTTTGTCCAATAAAATTCATTTTGTTAGAATGCTTGAATAAAAAATGCCTTTATTAGATAATAATATTTGAGATTTTCAATTCATCAGAATATTAAAAACTATCTGTATAGTATAATTTTGATCGTATGGAAGATATTGAAGAGAGCATGCCACTATAAATGCATCCCGACTCTTGTTTTTCCCGAAAGATGTCCTTACTCTTGTTAATGCAATATTTAAGATTCAAACCGAGATATGTTAAGATTCAACTCGTGGTTCTCTAAGAAAACCGCCGTTATAATATTCTCGAAATATGCTCTCTCAATCTAATTTTTCATTTTTCCGAGCCTCACTAATGAGTTTTTCCGGATGTTGTGGCGGTCGGTCGCCTCATCAAGGTTCATGTTTGTTAAAAATAAAAGTAGGGGTAAATAAATGTTCCCTGGTTAAAAAGCGAAAATAAAAAGAAAAATAAAAAGAAAAGGAATAATATTTTGTTTTGATATGATGTTGAGACCGCTTGATATTCAAATTATTTGGTGGAATACTCGGAATCCTCAAAGATAGTTACACTTGGAATAAGAGACAAAATTAGGAGGTTTCGAAGTTATACGTTCAAGTAATATCCTCCGATACTTAAGTCAACAATGATCTGAGAGAGGAATATATAGTTTAATAAAAGCTTTAGACTAGTACTTAGGATGTACCTCGTCTCCTCATGAAGAAGACCCATGATAGACCTTAGATCATGGTGGTCATTGGGGAAACTCCTCCCTTTACAAGATCACACTTGTGATTGAGGGGATTTCCCTCATAATGTGCTTGTTACCAAGTTAACGGTTAATTTGTTACCCTTTTACCTCATGAACCATGCTTCAATAGGCTCCCTCAAGCTTAACTCATGAATAAAACTCTAATGGACTTTCCAATTGGTGGGCCAAAGCCTAATATGGTATCATGGGCTCCCTTACAATGTCAAATAGAGGGGGTAAAATGCTCTAAATTTTGAGCTTATCCTGACGCGATAGTTATGTGGTACTTCAAGAATAGGTGATAGTTTTCCCTCCTAAGAACAACTCTTCAACTTTAAAAACCCCTACCGTTTATAGCTCGTCTGAGATCTCATGCATTCATCATCATCTTGCCAAGTCAACAATCAACTTATTAATCTCTTAGTCAAGTCATACTCCAATAAACTTATCCAAACATAGCTCACAAGTTAAACTCTAATGGGTTTTCTAATTAGTAGGCCCAAGCCCAATTAAGTATCGTTATCATTGAAGCATGTAAAAATAGACACGTGATCAACTTTTACATAGGCGAGAGATAATGGTGATCCAAGACCTCCAATACATTAAGGCTACCAATCCTATCCCCATTATCCTTTGATTTAGATGTTGAATTTGTCAACTTTTTACCAATTGCAGGGAATTACGATATTATTAGACAAGACTGCTCCCAAGTACTATGAGTGCTTCTTGATCTACAAGACCTCTCCCTAATCTTGGAGATCCTAGCCCAACGGATTTTGGTAGGTATAAAGAAGTTATATCACTGTTTGGTTGGCGTTGTTTCTTGACAGCTTTAATTCTTCAGTGCTTTCTTATGTTTCTTAACTTGTCAGAGATCTTTATGGTTGTTGTTTATCTTGCAGCAAAATTGAGATTCCTTCACAATTCAAATTTTGATCATTTCAAATACTCCTTAAACAAAGACAGTTGAATTCACTTGACAGTATTATTATTTTTTAGGAGTAAGAATGAAGTGGGAACCAAGTCAGATCTGGTCGTTCGTCAACCTGCTAAAAAGGCTTTGTCTTTGTGTCCCAGAGACGGCAAAACGCCCAGCTAAGGAGCAACATGCGAAAGTGTCGGGAGAGAGTCACGAAACGAATATTAAACATAAAAAAAAAAAAAAAGGCAGCCAAAGGAAAGAGCCATCGCAATGATTTCCGGTTACTCACCTCGGTTTTTACCAAATTTTTTTACTATTTCCTTATTCCCAATAATAATAATAATAATAATAATAATAATCTCTTCTCCCGTTGGCTGGCTGGCCAATCACTCTGCTGTCTATGTGGGCTGGCTGTTTCTTTGGCTGGTCCCTTTCCTTGCACATTCCTCCATCTTCCTCTCTTATATATTGCAGATAGTACTTTCCAATTCCATCTTCAATTGGCTCTGTTAATTGATTTAGCTTCTTTGGCTCTCCAAAAGGAAGAGTTTTCAGCGTCTGGGTCGGCGTGAAATTTGGAACCCAGATCATGGAGGCCGACAAGAAGCCCTCCGCCAAAGTCTCCGATGTCGGTGCTTGGGCCATGAATGTGGTCAGTTCAGTTGGAATCATCATGGCCAACAAGCAGCTTATGTCCCCTACTGGATTTGGTTTCGGCTTCGGTCAGTTCAATTTCTGTCTTCTCTCTTGATTTGCTTTCTGTTTTTCGTCATTCCATGATCTGGGAATTCAGACCCTTGTCAAAAGTTTGGATCTTTGTCGGTTCCCCAAATGCTAGGGTTTACTGAGCAGACCCTTTTCTGGGCGAAATTGTTCGACTTTTGTACACGAGACTGGGTTTGACTTGTGTAATTACATAACATGTTGACATTGATCAGTTTGCAATCTGCAGCTACAACTTTGACTGGGTTCCATTTCTCTGTTACTGCGTTGGTTGGTTTCTTATCGAACGCCGCTGGTTATTCTGAATCCAAGCAGGTCCCTTTCTGGGAGCTACTCTGGTTCTCTGTCGTTGCCAATACTTCCATCACTGCCATGAACTTGAGCCTAATGCTAAATTCAGTTGGCTTCTATCAGGTTAGTTAGATCAACATCTCTTGGCCCTCCCCTATTCTTAGAATGTGCAAGGCTTTTCCGTAGATCTGATTTGATTTGGTACCTGTATCGATCAGATCTCGAAACTAAGCATGATTCCAGTTGTTTGTGTGATGGAATGGATCCTAAATGCAAAGCACTACTCAAGTAGAGTCAAGATGGCTGTGACCGTGGTGGTTGTTGGTGTTGGTGTTTGCACCGTGACGGATGTGAGGATCAATGTGCAAGGTTTTCTCTGTGCTTTTGTGGCTGTTCTCTGCACATCCTTGCAGCAAATTGTGAGCACTCCTTTTTCTCCTCTGTTAGCTCAAGTGATTTCATGTTTCTTGAAAATAGCAAATGCTCATCAAAGTGAGCGGTATGAATGATCTTTTAGATGCTTTTTAATTTTGATGACAAGCTAACGATGTATAGAAAATAAGCAATTCAATGCACTGTGATTTAGTGACACCTAAATGTGCCTCACAAGGAACCCTAGGAGTCATTTCTGGACACCCTATCCATAAGAAATCTTACTATTAGATAGCAATATTTTCCTTTCCCACTATCAACATCAAGTGTATATGAGTATTTTTCATGCATTCCTTGATTAGCTTTTCCAGAAGAAAATTGATTGCCAGATAACTCTCTAGGTAATACTTGCAAAGGCAAGTTCCTGATTGTTTCAATGCGAGGCACCTGAACGATGCTCGAGCATGAGTTGCCCTTCCCTTGTCACTTGTACTCTGTATTTAGTTGACTGCATCCTGATGGGAGCTGTTGCCAATACTGTTACAACACTGATCATTTATGTTTCTGTTTCCTGTCATGAATTCCCTCTGATTTTCCCTTGTCTTGTCTGTTGTTCTTGTGAACAGTTTATTGGATCCCTGCAGAAGAAGTACTCGATAGGGTCTTTTGAGTTGCTTAGCAAGACGGCTCCAATACAAGCTATCTCCCTTCTTTTGTTTGGTCCGTTCATTGATTACTTTCTCAGTGGGAAACTGATAACAGATTATAAGATGTCTTCGGGTGCAATTGTAAGTACATCTGTCTTGCAACCTAGGCAACTTGTTTAACTCTTATTTCCTTTCTCTGCGTAACATACTGACGTATTAGTGGACTGATTGACTGAAAAATGGCGCAGTTTTTCATTCTACTGTCATGCTCATTGGCTGTCTTCTGCAACATGAGCCAGTATATCTGCATTGGACGGTTCTCAGCAACCTCGTTTCAGGTTCTTGGGCACATGAAAACCGTCTGCGTTTTGACATTGGGGTGGCTCCTCTTTGATTCACAGCTTACCTTCAAAAATATTCTTGGAATGGCCCTGGCTGTTGTAGGCATGATAGTTTACAGTTGGGCTGTTGAAGCTGATAAGCAAGCCAATTCCAAAGCGACGCCGTACATAAAAGATGCTCTCTCAGAAGAGGATACGAAACCATTGAAGCAGCAAGGAGTGGAGTACTCGGTGGAGGATGTTGAGCTTGGAAAATCTCAGGGATAGTTTAAGAGTGACTGTAGAAAATACCAACTTCGTTAATTTATCATTCTTTGTTTCTTTTCTATAATTGAATTTTGTAGATTTATTAGAATGGACAGTTTCTGTTTATTTTATTTGTAAATTCGGTCCATTGAAAATCAGGTTTAATAAACAAAAATTCTTCATCCGTTTTAAACTTTTTACTGGACTTGGATGAAAAATTGTTTTAAACTTCTTATTAAACTTGGATGAGAAGTTCAAACAGGTCCTTTATACTTATAATCGAAGCTCAATTTTAATTTAGGTTGAAACTTCTGAAAAATGACCAACCTTGTCAGCAAAATACACCTGTGTTGTCATGTTAGCACCAACAAACAAAATTTGCTGATGAGTCATCCAATTGGAGTCGAGTATACTCACATGTAAAATAATAGTAACAGAAAGTAGAAACTAAAAACACTTTGTTTGTTGTACACAACTTTTTTCCTGCATTTATACCTTTTTAAGTTCTTTTATCAACTTTAACTTTAAGCCCCAGCCAATGTTTTAGCTCAACAATAATACCGCCAATTCATGAGCATAATTCAATAGTTTTAGTTGTTAAAAGGCCTAAATGCACATTTGGTCCCTTAACTTTTCCAACTCAAACAAGTTAGTCACTTAGCTTTGACTAATCATGCTTTAGTCCCTCAGCTTAACAAAATATAGCGAGTTAGTCCATAGTAGTATAGAACGGATACATTGTTAGTTTTTTTTTTGTTAACACATGAACATTCAATTCCTCTTTGCCGTTCGCGTCACTGTCCTTTACCCGGTTAGAATAGCCAGCATCCTTTTCTTGATTCAACTAATTGGCATGACAACCAAGGAGATTTGCTCTAAGCGTCGCCAGAAGGGGTCCTCAATGTGGTGGTGAAACCATTGAGATCTTGTCCCCAACAACACAACGCTGCACTGACGCATCTTCCTCTCTTTTCCCAAGCACCACTGTGTTGTCCTCATCTCTCCCCAGCACTGCCGCATCACCTTCTTATTCGGCACTGCACTGCCATGTCACCCTCTTCTCCCTAGCACCACTGCGTCGTCCTCATCTCTCCCTAACACCATCGCGCCAACCTCTGATTTAAGATGCCACGAGCTTGCTGATGAATCAATCATGGAGGATTTCTCAACAATTTTGTGTCAATCGATCTCCAATGTCAAATTTTTGCTTGAGCCTCTAATTTCTTGCCCTAAATCCATCACCAACACCCCTGTGAACTAGACTTGAAGGAAAATCCACATCATTGCCTTACCAACGCGTCAAAGTCATGTGACTGGGTCATGCATGCTTTCCATCATATAACTATGAGGGACTAAATGGCCTAATTTAGTAAAGTTTGAGGACTAAGTTGTTATCAATATCAAAGTTTGAGGACTAAGCAATAATAGTCAAAGTTAAAGGACTAACTCGTGCGAGTTTGCAAAATTAAGAGCCTAGCCATGCATTTAGGCCTTGTTAAAAATGTTTTTGCTTTTACTTATAGAAATCAAACAAGTAGGATCCTACCAATTTTGCAAATTTAGTCATGATCTAATCCTATAGTGAATCCTATTACCTTCCATAAAGGTTTCACAAAACTAGACAATAGGATCACACGATCCTGCGATTCAGATTGCAATCTTAGAAATTTTGTGCGAACAAATAAAATACAAGACTTTCATCTTCACCTACATTACCTCTCACTCCTTTTTTTTTTTTTTTTTGTACGATTTTACTAAGCCCATGGCTTGTAATCATGAAAAATTGATTTGAGCCGTTTATCCATTATGGATCCCACAAGGATTTAGAGGTTTTGTAATGGATAGATGATTAAAATCAGTCTATCATTGTAGCAAATTGTCACCTTAAAATTTTCATTTTTTTAATATGTGAGTGCCATAAAAATGTGCAAGTACATGACAACTATAAGCTTTATAGGAATGAATAATATATACACTGAGATCTTTCTACATTGTTTGTATCAAATAATGTTGTATGTGCATTCCTTTATCCTTTCTAAAAACCTTTCATTTTTCAACTAGTTTCATAACTCACCTAACAAACAAGACAGTGCTTTATATTAAAACAAACTTGCTACTTGTGCATAGAAAATAAAATAGACATTAAATCACAAGATGTAAATCAATAACAAGTAAGATCCTACAAATCTTGCAATTTGGGTCATGATCATGTCCTATATCATATCCTATTACCTTCCACTAAGGTTCCACAAAACTAGACAATAAGATTGTGCAATTCCACTATCCAGATTGCAGCCTTAACAATCTTGTGTGCATAGACAAAATACAAGAATTTTCATCCTCACCTACATTACTTCTTCCTCCTTTTGCTTTTTTATAGGATTTAACTAAGCCCACGGCCTGTCATTATAAAAATTGATCTGAGCCGTCCATCTGGCATGAATCCCACAAAGATTTAGAGATTCTGTGACTGATGAATAATTAAAATCAGTCCATCACCTTAAAATTTTCATTTTTTATATGTGAGCACCATGGAAATGTGCAAGCACGCAACAATTACAAACTTTAATAATCACAAAAAGTTCTGATATTAGTTTATAATGAGTGAATAATATATTCACTGAGATCTTTCTACATGTTTTTTGTATTAAATAATGTTGTATGTGCATTCCTTTACCCTCCTAAAAAACCTTTCATTTTTCAATTTTTAACAATTCTTTTATTTAAATTCTATGTCATTTGGAAGTGAATAAGTTTATCTAAAAAGCACTTGGAGTATTTTTTTTAACATGATTACCGTTTGCAATTCTTTTCCTTTTCCATATTGAACAAATATTAGTAATTAATTTTCACTGGAACTCTTCCGCGCGGTTTTTAGACTTACTTTCTCCTAGTGCCGTTTTAAACCGTTGAGAGTTAAACGCCACGAAGATTTCAGTTATCAGTTCTCATGGCTAGCGATTGGATGAGGCACCGGATCCGGAAATAATGGACTGTGCACTGCGGCTGCCAAAGCCACGAAGTTCCCGCATTTTTTATCCCCTTGTCTCCTCAACTTCCCTCTCCAACGCTTCTCGTTTAGCTTTCAAATCCCACTTCTCCTTCTCTCCCGTCGCTGCCGCAGCCTCCGTCCAGAATCGCTCCGCCGCACGGAAGCAGTCCAAACAAAACCTTTCTTCAGGAGACGATGACGAAGATTCTGACGGCCGGGGCGATTCTGGAGTGATTCTTTCTGCTTGCCTGGTTGGCGTGCTTACTGGGATTGGCGTGGTGCTCTTCAACAACGGCGTGCACGAGATTCGAGACATCTTCTGGGACGGCATCCCTTCCAGAGGCGCTTCATGGCTTCGCGAGGCACCGATCGATTCGGTCTGGGTGCGTGTCATCTTGGTTCCGGCTTCCGGCGGTTTGATCGTGGGTTTCTTGAATGCTGCCAGAGAGGCAATTTCCCGAGACGGTAACGAGGCGGTGGCGGCTCTGCGGCCTCTCTTGAAGGCCGTGGCAGCCTGTGTGACGCTGGGCACGGGGAACTCATTGGGGCCTGAAGGGCCGAGTGTGGAGATAGGTTCTTCCGTCGCGAAGGGTGTTCATCATGTGTTTGACAAAAATCCTCTGACGAGGCTCTCCCTTCTGGCTGCTGGCTCCGCTGCTGGAATATCATCTGGTCGATTTTGGATAGAAATTCTTATTTTTTGGCTCTTACGGGGTTATTTGTGTTTGACAACTAAAGAAGTGTTTCTGTACCAGGGTTCAATGCTGCTGTAGCTGGTTGCTTTTTCGCTGTGGAATCTGTTCTGTGGCCATCCGCAGATTCTTCCGTGTCTCTTACAAACACAACGTCTACGGTCATTCTTAGTGCTGTCATAGGTTCTGTTGTTTCAGAGATTGGTCTTGGCTCTGAACCCGCTTTTAAGGTCCCTGACTATGATTTCCGCTCTCCTGGTGGTAAAGTTCGTTTTTTTATTTCGCCTTGCCTATTAGATAAGGGAAGTCACATATCTGTTCATAGTGCAAAGTTTTTTGAGGACTTTTTACTTTTCCAGAACTCCCACTTTATCTCTTGCTGGGTATCCTGTGTGGCTTGGTTTCATTGGCCTTGTCCAGATGCACCTCATACTTACTGAGTTTCGTTGATGCGATTCACAAGGATGTGGGGATACCAAAGCCTGTCTTTCCGATTTTGGGTGGCTTAAGCATTGGTGTAATATCCTTGGCGTATCCTGAAATTCTATACTGGGGTTTTGAGAATGTGGACATTTTGCTTGAATCTCGGCCTTTTGTGAACTGCCTCTCTGCTGATCTCTTGTTTCAACTAGTGGGAGTCAAGATACTAGCAACCTCTTTGTGCAGGGCCTCTGGTTTAGTGGGAGGTTATTACGCCCCATCACTCTTCATTGGAGCTGCAACAGGAATGGCGTATGGGAAATTTATTAATTTTACAGTTGCTCAGTTCAATCCAACTCTTGTTTTTCCACTCGTGGAAGTGGCCTCACCACAGGCATATGGCTTGGTAGAATTCTCTCTCTCTCAGGCACACACACACAGACACACGCGCACGCACATTCATGTTAGTAGGATTACTTGTATGTCAGAATTTGATGTAATAGCCGTATGAAAAAGGATATTTGTTTTTTTTTTTTTGTAATGTTTAATCTTTTCATTATTGATTATCAAACCAATCTAAGAGAAACTAACTCTCAAAGCTTAAGAGTGGACCAAAATCCTAAACTCTAAATCTCACAGTAATTCATATTTCAAAAGGTTTTGCATTCCCCTACAGAAACTTGAACTATGGACTATACTGTATAATTCGTGGTGCTCCACTTGCAGGTTGGCATGGCTGCCACTCTTGCAGGTGTATGTCAGGTGCCCCTTACTTCAGTTTTGCTGCTTTTTGAGCTGACACAGGATTATAGGATAGTTTTACCACTGCTAGGGGCTGTTGGATTATCTTCTTGGGTTACGTCTGGACAAATGAAGAGAAAAAGCATTAGGGAGACCAAGGCACCTAAAGAAAGCAGCACTCAGACGATTCAACAGCTTGAATCATTGCCTGACAATTCTGGAGGGCCTTCCTCAATTCATATTCTACCTGCCAAGACATCTGATGCAGATAACATATGTGAAGTTGAAAGTTCACTCTGCGTTGAGGATTTGAATATTGAGACCACGGAGTTGAGGAGGAAAATTTTTGTTTCAGAGGCCATGAGGACCAGATATGTCACAGTTTTGATGAGCACTTTACTCACAGAAGCTGTGACTCTTATGCTTGCAGAGAAGCAATCTTGTGCAATCATGGTTGACGGTGACAATCTTGTGATTGGTTTATTAACACTGACCGACATTCAGGAATTCAGCACATATGCAAAATATCGAAGCCTAGAACTGAAGGTAAGGAAATTCTTGGGCATTTTGATTATTCAAACGGCCTGAACTCTTGCTTAGACTTGTTGCACCAAGAAAAAAGGAAGAGAAGAAATAATGCTAGCAACCTTCTTTTCCTGATACTGTCAAGGCATGTGAATTCAAAGTTCCAAACCAATAGGTGTGAATTATCATCTAAGTAGGACCCAAAGACATCTTATTTAGGATGATGATATCTGTATATTTTAAACTTTGGCATGGCCGTTTCTGCTGATTAGTTGTTCTTCCTGCAGGAGCTTCTGATATCTGATATCTGTGAGCTGGATGGTAAAAAATGTAGAGAATCCTGGACAGCAACACCAATGATGGACCTTCTGTCTGCTGTAAGAATCATGAATAAACATGGAGTAAGTCAAGTTCCAGTTGTTCTGGAGCACGTACAAGAATTTAGAGGTCGCCCAGTTGGGCTTCTGGACAGAGAATGTATCAGTCTTACTTACAGGTTTCTGACAAATCTCCGTAATACTTCACCTTTATCTTTTGCAGTTTCATATATTTGCATTGTCACATAGGAATCCTCTCTATTGCACCCATAGCTCTGCTCCTTTTATGTTCAGGTTGGTCTGATGCTATTAGGTAAAGATGTTTTCACAACCCTCTGTTCATTGCAGGGCTATAGCAGCAAGAGAATCACTTGTGTAGTTCCACATATCTCTCGAGTGCTGAAGTCCTATGGAGACGCACGCTAAAATTCTTGAGAAGTTTTTTTTGTGTTTCTGTTTTTGCTTTTGTTTTTCGGTTTTCTTTTGTTTTTTTGTTTTTTCGGTTCTTTTTGTTCGTTTTTTCTCACCCGTCTTTCTTTCTTTCTTTTTTTGACACTGCAAAAGATAATGTTATTAGATGTGTAGTTACAGGATGGTCGATGATAGGGTTCAACTCCAACAGCAATATACAGAAGCACTTCTTACGAATACATTTGTTTTACATGTATTACGGTAAAGCAACTTTAAATTTCAAATGATGTTTTGCTTTCTATTCTGACGTTTCGTCCACCAAAATCTGGACATGGCCTGCACAACATTTAGGTTTCAAGTACCCTGTAGTTATAAGTCAGTTGATGACTCCAAAAACACTCTTAAATACTTGGTAAACAGCTGATTTTCACACGACACATTGACTTTCGAGGTCAAAACAAGCTGCAATCTGCCCTAGTTGGGCTCCGGACTTGGGAAATGTCTAAGTCACAGTGTTCATGTTCTCCGGTTCTGCTTTCACACTTGGCCCATCGATTGCCATTACACTAGTAGAATCTATGGCCTGCAAGTCAACCCAGAAGTTCTTGTTGGATTTGCCAATTGAATTGAAATATGCGTGTTCTTGCACCCAGAAAGAACCAAAAAAACATGCGTGGTCTGTAGATTTCATATATTTGGAATGCTTTTCTGAATTGGAATAGTGAGCACATGTACCTTTGCACTTTTAGCCTCACCTACTGCAGCATCAAAAACCCTACTCTGCTCAGTTACTGCTTTTTGGCCGTCCTGGATGGGAAAATGCCAAAACTGAATGTTAAAGCCAAATTAGCCAAATGCTAAGATGAAACATACTTCCTCTGTCCCATAATATATTCCCATAGGCATAACAGGCATATTTGTCCAAGGTTACCCCTTACTCGAGCATGATTACAACAATAAGCACTCATGGGCTTTGCATTATAGAAAGGGTACATTTGGAAGAGGATGATAAATATGTAAAATTGACATGCTTTGGGGGACACAAAAGATTGCAAAAGGGACGTATTATGTGACAGTCAGTAAGAAGGTGGACAACAACTTATCGATTAAAAAGATCAAAATCCAACAACGCGTACCGGATCCTTTGATTGTGGTTCAATTGATTCCCGCTTTACTCTGCTTGGGAGAGGCTTACTGTACAATGAGGGCATCAGTAGATGGCATATATGAGCCCATAATGAAACAAAACTAAGATGTTACAATTGGCAAAGCAAAGACATTACCGTTCATCAATGTCCATATCTGAATCTGGATCAAATCTATCTTCTCCATCATCCTCGTCTTCATCAGGCTGCATATTACCAATCACAGAGAATTCACTTTAAAAAAGTCAAGAAGCAATGCATGTAGTGACAACTACTTTTAATATTCACGAATGTCACATGAGTTGCTAGCAGATCAAACATGACATGTAGACAAATAAAACTGTGGAGACAAAATATTGGAATGGAAAAGAAAATGAAAAATCAGACTTATACCACCATGAGAGAATGAGAAAAAGGAAATATTGTATCAAACATGGGAAGACTTGGAGACAGGGGAAAGGATTAAACAATTCTATTATCTTTTGGACGCATGAAGAAAGTCAGAAGCGTTCGATAGAATAAAGTGATACAAACAAAACCCATCGAATGGAAATTAAAAAAAAAAAAAAAGGAAACAATGGATGACAACTAATTAGTTACCAGTATGTACAACTAAGATATATCTGCACGGGCAACACTTGAAAGAAAAACACCTGTGAACCTCAACTTCTTTAGGAGCATTAGTAGTATTAAAGACTTAACTGCATAGCAAATAGAATATGCCATATAAAATGGGTGAACAGAGGAAAACAAACTAAGATGTGAACAGCATACCTCAGCTAGCTGACTATCAGGTACCCTTTCTTGGAACTGGATGCTAGGTGCATGCTCTATCTTTGAGAGATAATCAAGCAGCTTGTTACGTATTTCTTCAAGTAATGGCCGTGAGTTCTTGTTCTCCATGTTACTTGGAGCAACATGAAGTGTATAGTCTGGACCAAAGTACTCATAATACTCATGTTGAGGCATCTTATCATCTACTTCAATTCCAAGAGCAACTCCAGTCTACCCACAAGTAAAACATTACAGCAGAATTTTCTAAATTAAGCAATCAGGAGAAACAAAAAGGTAAATGAAAATGCTTGAGACATCAACAGAACCAAAAAACAAGAGCACAGAAGACCCCTCCATTTGTGACTATCAAGGTTTGCTCTTTTTCATGAAATAGGCATACCAAGTCAGCCCTTAGAACGCCAATGCTAACTTACTACATTAAAGTTCTAACTTAATGATAAGTAGAACAAATATAAGTAGCAAAACTGGCATAGTGGTTCTTAGATTACTCAACATCCCACACTCAGTTCTCCTTAAACCAACAATGTTAAACCACACAATCCAGGTTTCTCACCAAGATTAGTATCTGTTTCTTCCTCATCCCGACAGTTATCACAGCATTTTTTATGAAATAAACAAATGAAACACACTCGGGATTTCAAGAAGTTGATTTTTTTAGCATAACATGACAGAAAACCACAAATCCCAGAAAGTTTTCTAAAGTCATTGTTGTTGAGTAAGACATTTGAGAAGTAGCATGTCCAAACACTGAAAGCAATAAATCAATTTTTAAAACCACAAACATGTGTCAAAGTGGTGAATTACCTCATAGCACCAACAACGAGCAACATTCCTAATGGTATAACCACCACCACCCACCAGCAACAACGGGACATTGAATGATCTCATAAATCTGACACATTCTGCATGACCCTTGATTGAAAGATTGAAGCACCCCAGCCTATCACCAGATAATGAATCTGCACCACATTGGAGGACCACTGCACCAGGTCTGAAAACTTCCATCACTTTCCCCATAATTGGTTTAAACAAGTAATGGTAGCTCTCATCATCAATCCCATCATCCAATGGAACATTAAGTGAGTAGTACTTCCCTTTCCCATATCCAATATCACGTACATCACCTGTTCCAGGAAAATAATCTCCAAATTTATGGAATGAAACTGTCATCACACGGTCAGTGGTGTAAAATGCCTCCTCAACACCATCTCCGTGGTGGATATCAATGTCGACATATAAAACACGCTGAAGAAAAAGAAACACAATCGTTAAAAATCTATATGTTTGAAGAAATTACTGGCCATAGGAGAAGATACATTAAGAAATCACTAACAGAAGCACCAAATTTACAAGACTTGAGACTCATGAATCTGAGAAAAGATGTCCCTAATGCATCAGGCTCCCTACTTTGAAATAATGTATGTATGCCTACTGCATGGGTCCTTAACTTTTCAGATAAAAGCCATTGCCAGTTACCACAACTCAGGACCAGGAGGATATGATCTCTTGTCAGAAGGAATAAACATTATTCTTTCACAAATGCCTGCCTCCACTCATGATTCCAACAAATTATCAAAAGGAGAGGATGAGGTTTGTATGCATTACAGTCTATAGTTCAGTAGGATGTACAATAAAAAAACCACAGTACAAAAAACTATGCCGATTCATTGCCTAGAAAAATGAGCAAAGAATCATATCTATACCCTTCAAAAATTGCGGTAAAGAAATTTAAGTAAATATTGCACCAGAATATCAAAGATGATACCTCATGCTGCTTAAGAAGTTCTAGAATAGCAAGGACAATATCGTTGACATAGCAAAATCCTGAAGCTTCACACTTCTTAGCATGATGCAGACCACCAGCCCAATTAATAGCAATGTCCACCCCATGGTTCAATTTAACAGCACCACCAACAGAGCCACCAGCATAAGTCTGACAAAAGGAATAAAGCCCATCAAAAACCGGGCAATCTTCACCAACATTAAAGCGCTTGAGCTGTCTGATCTGATCCTGCTGTGTTTCTGGGGTTATGCTACGAAGGAAGGTGACATAATCATCGGCATGGAAGCGACAAAGGTCCTTGTCTCTGGCTGGGCAGGGCTTGAGGACCTGCATATGCTGAAGTAGGCCATAGTGGGCTAGAAGCGCATGGGTCATTCGGATGCGGTGAGGCTTCATGGGGTGACCTTGACCATAATAGTAGTTGCCCACCTCTGGGTCGTAGAAATAACACACCTTTCTCTTCACCCCATCCGGTCCTGATGGCAGGGAATTGCCCCCGGTATCCATCTTCAAGCAATGCCAAAGATCTCAGTTTCTTCTCTTGGCCCTGTCAGTTAGCAAAACCTCAATGAGATTTATAATAGAAGCAGGAAATTTCTAGAGATGTAATTAATAGATAAAATTAACAGGTCCAGGCAGCGGATTAAAGTCTTCAGCACCACAATGAAAAAATACAAATAAAAAAAACTCTTTTTCTTAGGCCAACTAAAAGAACTTGGTGGACTAACATAACCGAACAAGAAAAACAGTGGATACACAAATCACAGGGCTAATCATCAGTAAAGCAGACAACTCATAATTCAAGAAGCAGTTATATGCATGCGAAATCCAAACTAACAAAATTGAGCAAATCATTCAGAGGAACCCAGAAAGCAAAAAAAAAAAAAGGTTGCAGCTTCACCTGCAGCTTCGGCGTCTGCGATGGTTACGCAGACGATGCCCAGCCTTTCTTCTCTTCTCTGATCTCGACGAAGAAGAATGCAGCTGCAATGAAATGCAGTCGCCGACCCGGAGCGAGATAATCTGAACTACGAATTTGGGTTCCAAGTCTCGAAAGAACTGCTCTATTTTGTATTTTGAACTGCGTATGACCATATAAAGCGAAAACTGTGAGCTGCGTTATTTTCTAGAAACCTTTTTAGACATCGTCAGTTATTGAGAATTATTTTGATAAACGCAGTCGGAATTGATTTTACTACACTGGCTTTAAAATGTTTGTCATTTTTTTTTATTTTTCACGCTACAAAATATTTATTAGTCTATTTAACTATGCATATTTTTCGAAGTTTATCTTTATATAAGGCTTATAAATATTCATATGTCCATTGTTATAATTGCATTAGTTAATAAATGATAATATTGGATAAATATATTTAATTTACTTATATTACACATTAACAACAATGTTTATTATTTATAAAAAATAAAGAAAAAGTATATAAAGTTTTAGTATAAAATCTAGAACTGTATATAAAAACTAAGCAAATTTTTTTGTTAAATTGCAAGTATGACAGAATTTTATTGGCTAATAACAAGTTAATATTTCTCATTTGTTTATTCAATGACCGAGCAAACTTTATCCCATATGATTGTATGACATTTTTATATAAATTTTCGGAATGCCGAGCAGTGCCTTTTTCATTTATTCTTGGCTCGTATAACTTGTCACAACAAAAAATGCAAATCCTTCCCGGACAAAAAGTAATACTAATAATAACGTTGTGATGGAAAACACTGACCACATTTCATCTGTTATTTGCAGTGAGGCCCATTTTCTCTTATTATCAAGTCTAGAGTTTGCGGTTTGTGAATTTGGGCCGATAATAGTGGTTGGGCTGTTGAGTCTAGGTGAAGTTGGTTAAATTGAAACTGATGCTCAAAGCTAAGTAATTTGTGCACTTTGGTCCTTAGATTAGAAACTTTATGCTGAAATAATTTGGACTGTTATTTAAGATGGTTATATCTCTCTCTAACTAAGAAGCTAAGAGAGTTAGGATGGATGTCTGGGAGTCAAAACAAGAGTTGCTTCTTAGCTTACAAGAGAGAGACTCATCCCTTTTTTGGTGAAGTTGTGATTGATACCCAATTTGTTTTAACTTAAGTCAACTTAGCAGCTATTCATTTCCCATTAATACAATTAAACAAAGTGCATTAATTGTTGGGATAAAAAGGGTCAAAGATGGGATATTAAACAGGGTATGGTCGTGGTTTTAATTACAATGGTTGCCACACTGGAAGAATAAAAACAAAAGTGTCATCTCTCCTCACTCTTAGTCTCAGAGCCTCTCGTCTCTTCCGCAGCTACTTACCTCACCTGTCTGGCTTGCCCATCCCCAATTTGTCCTCTACCAGCCACATTCGGCATCAAATTCAGGTCCCCTATAGCTCATGAGCCTTGATTTGCTTGAAACAGATTTCAAATCAATTATCGGTTCTTAAAGCCAAGATAAAGCTCCATCTTTTAAAAGGAAACAATTTCTCAAAACCAAACCTTTCATAGAAGCAAACAGGAAAATAGTAAGAAAGGACAAAAAAAGTCTCCAAGAAACAGGGCTCTACAATTAAGACTCTCTCTTTCTCCATCTTTTAGGAGCTTCACGAACCCTTCAAGAGGGGCCAAGTGTAGAAGATGTAGTGTTTGTCTTTGTTGGGCTCAAAAGGAGAATGATGAGGGAATGGAGTCCTATAGGAAAGGCGCCTACCACACCATTTAGGGTCAATGATCCATTTGCTGGCGGCTGGTACATCTCCCAGTGGAATCTCGGCTGGGATAACATTGAATTTCACTCACATGAATAAAGAAGCATTTGTTTGAAGCTTTCATTGTCAAATCTTTAGAGCACATTTGACGCAAGGCAACAAGTGGGTTTCCTAAGCAATTTATGTTCAAAACATGAAAAAAGTTTCAATTTTGAATACAAAACTTGAGAGTGAGAAGAACTTAGAAAGGGTTTTGAGTCTTAATCTGTCAATTGACGCTCCATTAGCCCAGAAACGTTAAAAAAAAAAAAATCCTTCAGGGATGAACTCATGAGCGAGGTGCTCCATTCTAATTGTTCTTTATCAACCTAGAGTGGTGCGATTGTCTGAATGAGGAGAGAGGAGATTTTTGCTTTTATTCTTTCAGTGGTAACCATTGTAATTAAAACCAAGACTATCCCCTGTTCTGTATCTAATCTTTGACCCCATTTGACCTAATGATTAATGTGGCTGCATTAAAAATAAACAAATAACCCCTTCATTTAAAATGACTTATTTATATATATATATATTTTTTTTTTTTTGTTTGAAATCAATTTCATTTAAAAATTAAAATTATATAGGTGTAATAATCCATTAAAAGTAAAAATTTCATGATATTATTAAATTTTAATAATTTTTTATTTTTTTAAATAACATTAATAAAAATGAAATTGATTATTAACAAATAAAAATTCAAAAAAAATTAATAAAAATTTATTTTCAATGGATTATTACACATATATTATATTAACTTTTAAATGAAATTGATTTTACATAAAAAAGATGTAACAATAAGAAAAAGTTATTTTAATTTAAATTAAAACAAATTGGGTGCTAGTGTCGTAATCTTAGTTTAAGATTTTATTAATTAAGCTAACTAACAAAGTTCAAATTCAAGCAACTGTTACTTAGATTAGAACTTTTGTGTGTATGTGTGTGTGTGCGCACATGCGCGCGCGCGCTTGGGGTAAGGGTTGGGACAACTTAATTAGAGGCTAGAGCTAGGAGTTTAATTTATGGGCCACAAGGTCAAGGGCCTTTTCTACCATGTACATCAACAGCCCGTAGAAATCGATTTTCTCACAGTTTACTTAAACAAAAAAAAAATCCCTCTATAGTCAATTCCATAAAAAGGAAACAATCTATTTCTTTTTTATTATTATTATTTATCCAAATAATTAACAAAAATTCTGAGAAGTTATCCTGGAAATAGGATTAGTTTGAATATATATATATATATATATATTTGTGTATATGAGAGAAGCCGAATTTGAACATTTCACTGTTCTTCCCCCTCGGCCCTTCCTTTTCCTTGTAAATATATAGAAGCATGAGTAAAGAGAAAATTTTGAATTCTGTTTGACTAAAACACTTGAGATTACTGTAAATACTAATTAATTTAACCACTAGGGTTTAGGTCTTCCCCAATACAACCACACAAGGCGTTCCATTTCCATTTTCCAACATCCCATGCACATGCTAATTAATATTGAAGCCATTTAATCACTCTAAACTATTAATTTTATAACTAAGGCAGCTAATAATGCCGGAAAATTTTCGATTATACAAACTTAATTTGTTTGATCCTTGAATTAATTAAATTAATATAATTAATCAGATAACGTGTAACAGGCCCCCATAAGCATAGAGGTCAACTGCGTTTATTAATATGCACAGAAGCAATACAAGATGCTAAGTTTTTGGTTTTAGCATCACATCAACAGTACTCATGGTAATTGCAGCATAATGCCCTTTAGTTTTATAGGCATATGCATGCAATTAGTGATCCTTCTTCTATGTGTGTGTGTGTGATAACAAATATTAATTTCTTTTTTTTTTTTTTCAAAGAGAAAGATAAAAAGAGGACGGAAAAATTCTGTGTAAATAGTTTACAATGATTTTTCAAACCGTTGACCATGGATGTTGAGTTTTTTCAATAGTTGACTTTAATTTTTATGTTACATTGTTTTAAGGCCAAGTTTCTTTACCATTCTTTTTCTTTTTTTTAGAAATTTTTTTTATTCAGAATCAGTATTACAAGGTATAGAAATGTACAGTTATTGTATAAAAATAGGGGAAATGTCTAACATTGGCTGGGGATCAATGTTCTTTTTGCCACCTAAACTAAGCTGATCTCGGTACTTATATTTTTAGGAAGTTTTAAGGCCTAGATATATATCATCAACTAACTTTTATGATTTTTAGTTCCAATGTTTTGCTTTTTCAAGGTTAATAAATACGAATTGGAAAATGATATAGTCATAGCCCATCATCATCATCATCATCATCATCATCATCATCATCATATATATATATATATATATATATATATATATATATATATATATATAATGGGTGTGATGAACACAATATAACTATCAAATTTGTGAGCATGTGCAAATTATCGAAGGCTAAGGGTAATATCTATCATTATTCCACTACCATGACACGTTTTTGAATGACGATGATAGATTACGCTTTCAGAACTCCTGCAAATATTCTTAACATTAATGCCAAATTAAAAGAAGCCTTCATAAGGTGTGAAGCGAAAAGGGAAAATCGGATGCTTCATGAATCATGTATATGATACATCAACATGATAAATTCATGCATGATCATGGTTGAGAAACTTACGGTTAAGTAAGCCCAAATCCATATTTCGATTCCAAAGTATCTATCTATCTATCTATCTATCTATCTATCTATCTATATATATATATATATATATATATAGCCACGCAGCTTCAACCGAAAAAAAAGAAATAAGATTCATTGATAAAAATTTCCTTAATTCAAACAGGTAGTATTCATATATATATATGTATATATACACTGTATATAAGGCGGCCGGGTTCGGTTCATCCGGACGCTTATTGTCGTTGTTGCCGATTAGATTAATTAGAGTATTAAATTAAACAACAGAAAAAATGGCTGGATGGGGCGCCATTTAGTTCTTAGATTGACATCACCTGCTAACTCTAGATTCCCAACAAATTCAATTATCCTGCTAAACTAAACTACAGATTAATATCCCATATATCCCCCCTTTGAAGTATTGCTTCCTCCGCTTCCCCATTTTTTTTTCTTTCAATTTAAAGACGAAAAGTACAAAACAAAAAAAACAAAATTTAACTTCTTTTCTTTTTTCTAATTAATTAGTTTGCAATTTGCACCAATGTACAATCATCGATCGCCTGATCTTTGGCTAGGGATGTGAAAAATGACAAGTAATTAGAAGGAGAGGAAAGAGTAATCTAGGTTGGAGAGGGAATGGGGGCTGAAGTTACCACAATATTTGCCATGACTAGAAGAGGTGAGACTAGAGAACAAGAAAGCTCTACAGAGCGGGCAAGTGAGCTGGTCCCGCTCCACCCACTTCTCCATGCACCTCAAATGGAAGACGTGCCCGCACTTCGGTAGCTTGCTCACCACGTCTTCGCTCTCCAACTCCACCAAGCAAATCGCGCAGGCTTCCTCCGCCGCCTCGCCATCGCTATTACCAGACAGCTTGACGTCTTCGTATCTGGCTGCCGGAAGCGACGCCGTTTCGGGGTAGGTTTGCTCGGGTGGGCTCCCGGAACAGAGAAGGAAGTCTAACAGGTGGAAGAGGGACTTCTTCAGCTGGTGGAATGGGATCCAAACGCAGGTGTAGAAAATTAGGGCTGCGGTGCCAAGACAGGACTGAGAATACATTATTATGCAGATCATCTTTTTCTCTCTCGGGGATCGAACCGGAGGAGGACAAAATTCTACAGGGACTTTTGCTGGTCTCTTGTTTTGGGAGAGTGTGAGCTTGTTAACAGAGGAGGGGCTGGTTTATAACTTGATATAGGAAGGAGAGAAGGAGCTGGTCCAATATATATATATATATTGATCGTTGGGAAGAGATAGCTAATAGCTTTGACTTTGTTTGGGTTGCTCAAACTCAAAGATTATTAGTCTTCAATTAATTCCGTTTGGCACAAATACTAATGGATGTCGATGGAGCGTTAATACGGAGTCGTTTTGTGTTATCATATTCATTTGCGTCGGTTTTTACGATTTTTAATTCCGCGGGGCGCCGGGGCGGGGGTGCTGGGCCGGCGCCGACCTAGTGCCTTTGTTTCTATATTGCCCGCAAATCCAAAGCAATTATTAGTTTATTACCCACCCCACCGGCCTCTATTTCACAGTAGGGTAATGTAAACTGTAAAATGTAAAACAAAGCCATTAAATACAGTATTATGGGTGGGTATTCGGTTATTTCGGTTTGAACCAAAACGAATTGGTCAGTTAAGTCGGTTTTCGGTTTCTAACCATGACAAACCGAATTAACCGAACAATCTAAAAAAGCCGATCAAAACTGAACTGAAATATTTCAATTCGGTTCGGTTTGAAACCGAAATAACCGAATTTACAAATATCTTCTTGATAGAAGTTGCATTTTCTTTATGTTTTCCTCTTATTTCCCTAAGTAATCTCATCATCCTCACGCACAAAAGAGGAGTGAGGGTTGGGTTGGGTCATCTAAGCCAGAACAATAAGTTTCGGTAGCCTACAAGCGATAATAGAAAGCTGGTCATTAGGAGCCAAAAAATGGTTTTTAAAAATTTTGGTTAATTCGGTAACCGAATTAACCGATCCCTCAAACTGAAACTGAACCGAAACCAAAATTTAAAAATTCGGTCTTAACCGAAATCGAACCGAAAAATCGAATAAGTCAAACTGAAAAACCGAATTAATTCGGTTTGACGGTTTTTTCGGTTTCAGTCAAATAGTGCACACCCCTACATACATACCATAATTGCTTTCGTATAGAATTTTGAGTTCGGACATTTATGGTATTGACCATAATGCAATTAGTCTCGAGACAGGTGCGGATTATATTTCTGTGTCATATGTAGTGAGAAGTACCATGGATAACATGAACATATGTTTAATTAGACATACCTATTATTTTACAATTTTACCCTCAAATTTACCCCTCCCCAAACCCTCTTTCTCGATTCTGGCGATCAACCTACATCTAACTTGAAATACGCCAAGGAGGCTGAGCAACTCCGGCGACTTCGGCGAGAAACGAACGGCCGACGACGCGAGCAAGCAATGAAGGCAGAGGACGCAGAGGAACCCTGAACGGCCAGGTTGAGGAACGACGAACGCCAGGGAATCGTGAGAAACGAACAACGACGGTGACGCAATCGACAGCGACAGCGTGATGTTGTAGCTGAACGCTTCAATTAGCAGCGGTAAGGGCACGGCGACGACGGTGATGTTGTCTTCAAATCTATGATGAATCTTGGCTTTAGATTTGAGGAGGCGAATCGGCGATCCGAGGAGGCAAAGCGGTGAGGCAAGTCCGAGGCGAGGTTAGAGGTGAGGTGACGAGGCGAGTTCGAGACGAAGGTGGAGGTAAGGCGACGAGGCGAGTCCGAGGAGGCGAAGCCGCAAGGTAAACAGGCGTGAAGGGCAGCGACGAGGCGGTGCGAGGAAGGAGGAGAAGCAGCGAGGAGGCGGCGATGGCGAGGTAAACAAACTATGGGGGATGCGGACGCATTTTGTAATTATTTACATATTTTCCTAGGCATTTTGTAATTTTTTTAAATGGTTATTCAGCCACTTTTAAATATTTATTTAGACACTTTTAAATTTTTATTTAAACACTTCTTTTATTATTTTGTATATATTTTTTTATCATGAAAATAAATTGTTTGCATATTGCTTTAGAAATTTTGTCACTTTTCTTTAGACACTTTTACACATTCATTCAGACACATTTTTATTGTTTCAATTAGTTATTTTTGAAGAGAGTAAATTGTTTACGTATTGGTCAGACACTTTTTAAATATTTTTTTAGACACTTTTACACATTCATTCAGACACTTTTTTATTGTTTCAATTAGTTATTTTTTAATAGAATAAATTGTCTACATATTGATCAGACACTTTTAAATATTTCTTTAGACACTTTTCGTTGTCTATTCAGACACTTTTCATTTTTTTCAAACATGACATATGACGTCTATGACGAGATTATGAAGTATGACAGTTTGGTGGCGGCACTGGCATCGGCACCAGAGGAGACAGCAGTAGCAAGCTAGGGTTTTTTTTGTAGAGAAGAATAATTTAACTAAGGGTATTTTTGTCAATTTTTTGATGATTTATGCCTTATATATAGAAGATTAAGGAATAGGTTAGTATGTCTAATTAGACATAGATGCATAATAAAAGCACTAAGTGAGAAGGGGATTCAATTTTCAAAGGTTATGGTGTAATTTAGTTGTGGAAATTTTTTTAATTTTAATTTTAATTTTTAAATAAAATTTGACTCTATAATTAATTTATTCTGAGAGTGCGTAAAATTCTCTTTTTTAGACTTTGAAAACTCATTTAATAAAGTGAAAACATGCATCTAAAGTAAAGTTTTCCATTTTAGTTCAAGTTATTTGAAAATTAGTAAAAAAAAAAAAAAATTCCACAACCTTAAAATAAACTCAAGACTCAAACTTTTGTTAAAGAAAATTTAAAAAAGAAAAATGAGAAAATATTTCAAAAACAAATCCCACCTAAAATTTTTGGCGGAGAATTGTATGGTAGTACTTATGTTGATCGTCAGTAATCCATCATCTATGGGCATGTTGAAGCTTGCTTAAAAAGGCACTTGATTAATTAAATAAATCGAGTACGGGGTCTATAACCCTTTCTGAGGAAATATGAATTGAACAGGTAAAACAAATGCTAATAAGTTCCCAGGAAACCTCTTGCTTAAATAGTCACAACTAGTGCAGTAAATTAAGTTCCAGAAAGAAATTGAAGCACAGATTTGGTGGCCAAATTCCAGGACGAGTTATTTGTCCTTCTGTTCGGAGATGGGACAAGAAGCATTAGGTGGAATTGGAAAGACGGAATTTGTTGGAACTAGAGAATATGGGAGAAGCATTTGGTGGAATCGGGCATGGGAATCTATAACTTGGGCACAAAGTCCTTCAAGTTTCCTATTGAATTCCAAGCTTGTGATGCCCATTGTTTACGAGCCCTCCGGATCTTTCAGACTAAAATGGAACTATCAGTTAAGCCAGATGCTTACATATATAGACCATAACCACTGCTTGATTGTCCAATTTAAGCTTTATAGGGGGGAGTCTTTATTGTTCATTTTGGAAAAAAGTTCATTGCTGTACTTGCTTCAAGTTGCTGAAACTTTGTGATCCTTTTGTGTGCAAGTTTCTTTTTTTTTTTTTTTTTTTAATTTTGTAATCTCATGCTTAAATGAAGAAGAACTTGTGTGTTGTTGCATGCTATTAGAAATACATTTCATGCTTCAATAGAACATGTTGCTCTGAACCTTCTATGTTTGTAAGAGATAAAAATAGTCAACGGAACAATCCTATGCAAATATATATATTGGTTGGAGTTTTTGGTTTTTATACAATTTTGAACCTAAACGAAAACCATTTCTTCAATTTTAGCTACATTCTTGATGGAATGCCCCGAATGAGGGAGAGACCAATTGGAGACCTAGTGGATGGTCTGAAGCATGCTGGTGCAGAGGTAGATTGTACTCTTGGTGCAAATTGCCCCCCTGTCAGTATAAAAGGAAATGAGGGCCTTCCAGGGGGAAACTTGAGTGTGTTTTAGCTTTTAGCCGCCAAGAATGGAGGGATGTATAAGAATGGAGATAGTTTTGATCATGAATATAGTTCTAATGGTAAGTGATCGATGCATACACAGAGGTGTTAAAATTTCTTGAAGTGTGACCCATGTGCCACTTTGGTTTTTAAATTACTATTATTATTATTTTTCATATATATTAATTTACTAAAATAAATGTGATAATTAAGGAATTTTTACCATAAAAAATTTAGTCTAATGTTTCAATTTG
This sequence comes from Aquilaria yunnanensis, assembly GCA_039654915.1. Classification (NCBI taxonomy): domain Eukaryota; kingdom Viridiplantae; phylum Streptophyta; class Magnoliopsida; order Malvales; family Thymelaeaceae; genus Aquilaria; species Aquilaria yunnanensis. The sequence continues at coordinate 24,927,957 of CM077598.1, read as the reverse complement.
TAAATGATAATATGCTATTATGGTAAGTTTCATGATATGTTGAATTAATGTAGCAGATTCCTATTTAGTTAAGGTTTGTGGTCTAGTCTATATATTTGTGCCTGTGTCTATCATCGGTGGCAGATGAGAAAGTGAATAGCCATAGATGAAAAAACACTCTTTTAACTCTCTCTCTATTTTCTACGGCTCAAAACTTTCTAGTTCACTTGATCAACTATGACTAGAGGTAAATTTCATCAATTTTTCTATTGTGCTAGTGTAAGATTTCTTACATTATGGTAATATAGCCTACCTCTATGCTATCTTGATTAGTGATTTGGAGATTGTGATATTCTCATTGTTAATCTATTTGTTTCCGATTTGAGAGTATTTATCGGTATACTTGTTACGTCAATTTATTAATAAACCGAAGTACAAGGATCCATTAATGAGTTCCAAGCTTGAGATGATCAAGAGCATCCGAGCCCAAAGAGTTGCTGCTGACTCTATGAAAACTGAAGCTATTGAACGAGCAAGGTTGGTTTATCTTCCATGTCTATAGAGAAACATTAGAAATGAAGAACAGTGGCAAATAAACAACTTGCCACATGTCTGGTTTATTTGCAATGTACATTGCACATAGGGTAATTCATGGATACACTTGTGGTTATAAAATTAAAAGAAAGTGATAACATCACTGTCTGTCATTATGATGTACAGGTGAGTGCCGCTGGATGATGTGGGGCCCATGTGAAGACTCTGTAGCTCCCAACTCATCCAATGGCACTGACCCATCCTTCATTGTGATGGCGGTCTGCTTATGATTTCCTTAAAAGAAGTATGCAGAATGTTAAAAAGCAGAGGCTGTAATTGTAGGCTGCAGGAAGCTGGCACAACTATGCAATTTCCAGATTAAGCCAGTGAATACTATGTTTGCTTATAATGGCAGACGGGTAAGCATATGTTTTCCCTAAAAGAAAATCCATATCAAAGTATCAAAATGGTAAAAAGCAGAGGTCGTGTTTTTAGGCTGAAAGGAAATCGGTGCAACTATGCAATTTCCGGACTAAGATTGTGATACCATGTTATTAGGCATGGTTAGTATGATGACTTCCCAATTATTACTACTTTTCTTTTCTTTTATGATCAAGTTTATTAACTGTAGATGATTCATTATTAGAGGTTTTGACCAATCGTTGATCTTACTATAGCATTGATCAAATTTCTTCCATTTTTTTCTAATATGGGTTTCTACAAGAGAAAAAAAATTAAGTTAACTTTTATCTGAAATTTAAAGAGACAGTTAAAAAGTGAGAGGATGTATTATTGTTGCTAATTGGGGCTTAATTAATGATAAGATATTTACCACAATGGGTGAATTTAGGAAGGGTAAAGTAAGCAACACATAAACAAGAGTGAATTAAAGAAAATTTTAGTCAAAATATTATGTAAATTCAAATATGTGGAAGAATGGAGTCAATTTTTATGTTTTTTTTATACCCAATTTGTTTCATTTTTATTATACTTTTAGTATATATATAATAATTTTGTCATTTTATTAATTCATTACATCAAAGAAGCAATTAAGATTTTTTAAGCCTATATATGTCCACATACAAATGAAAAGTTGGAAGCTCTTATTACTTCTTAGTTACTTCCACTTTCGCATATTCTTTGTTGTTTATGCAAAATTAAAAATTTGAGCTTTATTACTTTCTGAATCACCTTTACCTATTTTGTGTACTCTTTTAATACATTAAGTTAAATAGGCTATACCAATAGTTTTGGAATCCATGGTTGTCTATTATGCATTTTTTTATAAGTTGGCAGTCTAAATGGTGGTCATTAAAATCTCAATGTAAAGACGGTATGTAAACTAGCAGTTTAATGAACAATTAAGTATCCACATGTTGTTTAGTTGTTTGGTATAGTGTTCACAGTAATTAAAGTAACAAATGTCAATAAATATTGATGGAAAAATGAAGTATCCAAAATTGAATGTTACCAAATTTTATTCGATTCTTATGGGTAGTTCAAAGAATAATAATATTTTGTTAATAATATTTGAATAACATTTAAATATATACACTAATGCTATGTTGGCCATAAACTATGCAATTGTCCCCTTCTCAAAGATTTGATGGAATGGCCTAGCCCACCCAAGAGCTTAGGTAGCTCATTTGCGGAGCACAACAGAATGAAGAGATATTTGTGAAACTTAAAAATAAAAGGAAGCCCGATGCAAAGATGGGCATTTGAGCTAATTTTTTTAATTTCTTTGCAAGTTGCTTATTTGGATTCAATGTTTTTTTTTTCTGAAAAATATCTAATTATTATCTTTCTCTATTTTTTTTTTCAGAATTATAATTTTTCTTTTGCTCACTTGAATTCTACCTTTTTTAATTTTTTTTATAAATACACTTTTATCCTTCTCATTTCCTTTTCATTCTCCCTTTAGTGAACCACATTTGCCATCTATCATCTGGCCCTACTTCACTGTAGCCAGTAACTATTACGCCGATGATTTTTGTAACGTAAGAAAAATTCTTCCTCAAACATTTTTTTTTCAAAATCTAGTTGATTTACGTCAGCCAGTGTAATTTGCCTAGGACATCTCAGATTTGCACTGAGTACACTTCTCCTACTAGTTGTGGCCGTAGACATCTCTACCCTTTCACACACCCGGATCTAGCGTTTCGGGCTAACACCAATGAGGTGCACGCGTGGAGCCTTCCTTGTCTTCTTCACCATGGAGATGACCTAGAAATAATACTGCAAATCTTGTTTCACATATTTTCCGTGATTATTGTTTTCCCCATGGCTGTAACCATGAACATCTTTGTTAATTCACACATTCGTATGATTCAGCATTATCGGGGCTCAACACTAGGAAGGTGTATGCTTAGAGCCTCTCTGTCTTCCTCACCCTGGCGATCACCTGATTGCAATCATCCATCTTTTACCTTTACCTTTACCTTAGCTATGCATCCCACCGTTCATCCTATGTCCACCTTGTCTACCTCCTCCCATAGTTATAGTTGTACTTTTCACTTAAATCTCTTTGTTAGTGATTTCCATAAGTTTGATTCATTCTCTCCCATTCGCTTTGTTTGATTCATTCTTTCCCATTCGCTTTGTTCTTAAATTCTTCTCTGTTCTATGTCTTTTCATTCAGTGAGTGAGGGTTATTTGTGAAAAAAGACAAGGTGTCACACAAGAAGGGAAAATGAGATGATTAGGAACTGACAGGGAGAATGAGCAAGCAACCCAACAAATTCAGGGAGATTAGTAGGAGAACAAACCTCAAAATAAGAAATGATAGCTTAGGCAAAATAAAGTATGACTTATATCATATGAAAGCCTTATGAAAGCAAATATGAGTGTGGAAAAAAAGAAACAATACGGGATCTTTAAATGGTAGGAAGGTTATAAAATGGTTTCCCCAAAAGTCCTTTTAACAAGAAAAGTATAAGCTATTTATAGAGGATTCAAATGTAAATGATTGCGCTACATGTACTCATATCGATGGTGGTGAAAGGTGTAATTGTCATTTTCTGGGTTATGAGTCTACCAGGTCAGTTGGAAATTCCAACAAACTTTGCTCTGAACCCATCAAGTCATAACTTCCTGAAATCATCCCATTATGATTAGGGGTGAAAGTTCCAGATTCGGGCCAAAACCCAAAATAAATGATTTCTTTCATGATTTGAAAAAACAAACCCGAATTGACCTGAATTTGATGGAGGACCCGAACCGACCATAAACCAATTTTTTAGGGTTGGATTTGGGTTAACCTGACCAACCCGTTTATGATGCGCTCTGTAGGGGTGAGCATTATTCGGATAAAACTGAAAAAACCGAATAATCAAATTGGTTTTGGACAATTTGATTCGGGTTTTCGGTTTTTTGAGTCGGTTCGGGTAAAAACCGAATTATATAATCGGTTATATGGTTCGGTCTCGGGTGCTATTATTGAAACCGAAAAAACCGAAGTAACCGAATTGTAAATACTAATATTTTATGAGTGCTGATTAGGGATTTACCTTAGCCCCTAGGTATATATATCAAAATTTCTCAACACTAGCGCAGCTGCGCAGACAAGTCTTTCTCTTCTCGAGTGCGTCCCGAGCGTGATTTCCTGTCTGCCGATCATGCTCTGATGCTCGACTCCACTGATCTCTTCCCCGTTTTTTTCATCCCGACCATGCTCGACTCTACTGATCTCCTCCCTTTTTTTTTTCGTCTGATTGTTCCATTTGTCCGAAGCGTTCATTGCCGATGAAGACCGCTGGAATCAACTCTCCGTAACTGAGCAGGTAAATTTTAGCTTGGGCGAACAAATGAGATTATCAACCATCTTCTTCATCTTCATCTTCATCATCTTCTTCTTCAAATGTTTTACTTCCCAAACCGTGTAAGTCAAAATAAGTTGAGAGGCTTAGGTATTAGCTGATATTAGTTTGTCAACGCATGATGTTAGCATGATATTTGACTGTTCGAGCAAATGGATCTCTTTTGAGGTCACTAACAGCTTTTCCATTGTTGTTCAGTGAGAAACCCTAACTGGGTCAGCATGTAACTCTTCCAATCTGAGGCTAATCGGCTCCCATTTACTTCAGGTGAATGAGATTTACTTGCTTTGTGCATTTCGGCTAGCCAGTGATACTAAATAACTGTTAGTGGAAAGGTGCGATGAAAGTGTTTGTGGAAATGTGTGAATGACTGTCAATTTCTAATTTTGTAACCAAAATCTCCTTTGATTAATTGTAAATTTGAGGAAAGCTGATACTATATTGCTTCTATTTGATTAGCAGTAAACGTTGAACTACTAGGGTCTCTGCTTTTCAATATGCCGTATGACTTGTTTATAATTTCTGAAGTATTTATCTAGAATAACTAGACTTAAACCATACTGATAGATCTTTTGTTTACATATGTTGCTACTTTGCAGGGTTGGGATTTGTGGACATGGGAGTTTGAAAACGGTGGACATTAGATTGTTTCGAAACAAAGATAAAAAGGTATTTGATGAATAACAGATAAATCATTTCAGAGTATTAAGTCTGTTGTCTTGGATTTTGATGTTTTCTATTAATTTTATCTGGTCTTGTTAACCTGAAATGCATTTTTATTTCTACTGAAATTTGAACCAACTAGGTTCTCATTCATGTCTGGATTACTCGCATACTCCCGCTTTCAATAGCTGCTCCCACTATCATTTTTAATTATAGCATTTGAATTCAATCAGGAAATAAAAAGTTCCCTAAAAATACTAAATATGCTCTTCGGCAATGGGTATGCAACCTGAGAATTTCAGAAGTGTTTATTATCTATGACTTGCTTGTGTTCTTGTCTGATTAAACATGCACATTTGGATGTGGAAGATTGATTTGAATAGGACCTAAAAATTACAGAATTGTGGTTATAGTAAATACTAGAATCATGTGATGTTAGATCATCTAATTTTGGTTTGATTAGACTGAAGCTGAAAGAATTACTCCAGAGAAGTCAAATACTACCATATTGGCACTTACTTCAAAATCTCAATATAAGAAAAACATTTTTTTATAGGATGAAATTCTTATTCCACAAAAAGAGAAAATACAAAAGTCATGCGCTGGCATACTACCCAAAGTAAACAATCACTTCAAAGATAATGAATGATGCATCTGAGCCAACTTGCAGATTGGCTGTAAACATAGGGAATTTCCAAGCTTTTCTTTCAATCTTGAAATTTCCTGCGGTGTTGCTCAGTTTTCCTTCGGCCTTATGTGGTACACCACCACTGTTAGAACCTTCTTCTCAATGGTGTTTGATCTATGCCTCTTCTTGATCTTCCTGGTGAACCATTCAGGATCTTAACCCCAAGAAGTTGCCTCTTCTAATTCACAGCCAAACATTAACAAAAAACAAAAAATAAACACAAGCGTTGTCTTTTTCATCCTTTTCTTCATGTGGAGAATGGGTAGCCTGGTTTGCCATTCTTTATTTCATCTTCTTGATTGTTGTAGCCAGCTCATCATTGTACAAAACCTGAGTATAACCCTATCTTTTGGGATGAATAGCAGGAGCAAATGCTTTTAGTTCAAAGGCCTCCATCTGATTTCTGCCTCAACACTCCATAACATTAGTGCACATATGAGTACTTTGTTCAAAATACATGTTTCTATTGCTAAGCTGTCCTTTTGGAAGATTAACCTTGTGCGAACTGTGAACCCACATGTGATCTCTTTTGGTTTTGCTTAAAATAGTCCAAACAAACCAACCAACCCCCCTCCATCTTGTTGGGATGATTTTCTTGGGATGATTTCCATTTAATTTGATGGATTTTTTATAGACTTGGGATTTCTTGTACTAAATATTTTTTTTGTTTTTTTTATTCTTAGATGTCTTCAGTTGAAGCACAAAAATGTGGCAGCAGCAACTGAAGATACAAACGCAGCAACAAAATTTCCACCTAAACAAAAAAGGAAACATATGAAAATGAGAAGTAGTGCTTGGGATCATTTTACAAGGTATGTTGACAAAGATGGTCATAGGAAAGCACGATGTAATTACTGCCCTGTTGAATACTGTTGTGATAGTAAGGATAATGGCACAACTAATCTGAATAGACATGTGGAAAGATGTCCAAATCATCCTGCCCATGTTACTGCAAAACAAGCTTTGTTAGTTTCTCAATTTAAGGCAGCTGGTGGAAATGGGGAGGGGGAGGGAACACTTGGTGTTTGGAAATTTGACCAAGATGTCATTAGGAATGGGTTGTCACGGATGATTATTATTGATGAGCTCCCTTTTAAATTTGTTGAGAAAGAGGGGTTTAGGTGTTTTATGTCACTTGCATGTCCAAAGTTTAAAATTCCCTCCCGCTTCACTATTGCTAGAGATTGTTTCCAACTCTATTTAGAAGAGAGAAAAAAGCTTCAGCAGTGGCTAAGAACTAGTGGAAGTCGTGTTTGCCTTACTACTGACACATGGACTTCAGTACAGAGGGTTAATTATATGTGTGTCACAACCCATTTTGTTGATAGTGACTGGAACTTGCAAAAGAAAATCCTTAATTTTTGTCCAATTTCCAGCCACAAAGGGTCTAAAATTGGTGAAATGATTGAAAATTGCTTGCTTGATTGGAAGATAGACAAAATGTTAACAATTACTGTTGACAATGCAAGTTCAAATGATACTGCAATTGCTTATATGAAGAAAATTTTAGTGAACTGGAAAACTGATATCTTAGGAGGCAAGTATCTTCACATGAGGTGCATTGCTCATGTAATTAATTTAGTTGTAACTGATGGTTTGAAAGAAGCAAGTGATTCAATTGCTAAAGTTCGAGCAGCTGTGAAATATGTGAGAAATTCTCCATCTCGTTTAGCAAAGTTTAAATCATGTGTGGAATTTGAAAAAATTGAGTGCAAAAGCTTACTGTGTTTGGATGTTTGCACTAGATGGAACTCTACATACTTGATGCTAAGCACTGCTTTAAATTTTGTGAGAGCATTTGCTAGATATGAACTCAATGATCCAAATTTTTTAGTAGAGCTAGAACCTGATCCGGGAGTTCCAACTGATATAGATTGGGAAATTGTAAAAAGATTGGTGACTCTTCTTAAGAGTTTTTATGAGATGACATTAAGAATTTTTGGTTCACTTTATGTAACATCAAACACTTTCTTCCATGAGATTAGTGAAGTTGATTGCCTTTTGAAGGAGTGGGAAAAGGATTCTGATGTTAGTTTTTCTTTAATGGCAAAAAAGATGAAAGAAAAATATGACAAGTATTGGGGTGACATTGAGAAAATGAATATGCTAATTTATGTGGCTGTTGTTCTTGATCCTCGTCATAAGCTAGAGTATGTTCAGTTTGTTTTCTCTGAATTGCATGGCAAAGATAGTGAAATTGAGAAAAGGATGGCAAAGAATGTAAGAGATGCCACTTTTGAGTTGTTCTTTGAGTATCGGAAAATGAACCAATCTCAAAGTGGTGAGTCTAGTGGTTCAGTTCAAGGAATGAGTGAGGGTGCACAAGAAATTCTTCCAAAGCACTTGAAAGAAAGATATAAGAAATTTAAAAGTTTGAGTGGAAGTAGAGAAGGGAAATCTGAGTTAGAAAAGTACCTTGGTGAAGATTGTGAGGATGATAATGCTTCTTTTGATATTCTGACTTGGTGGAAGTTTAATAGCAGTCGTTTTCCTATTCTTTCTCAAATGGCACGAGATGTGTTGGCTGTCCCAATATCAACTGTTGCCTCAGAATCAGCTTTTAGCACCGGAGGGAGAGTTCTTGATATATTCAGAAGCTCTTTGAATCCTAAAATGGTCCAAGCACTTTTATGTGCTCAAGATTGGATTAGGAGTTCTCCTAATATTCTTAAAATTGAAGAAGACCTGGTAGAGCTTGAAAAACTTGATGAAGGTAATCTTTTTACATTTCAAGTTTTCTTTTTTAAATTTTTCATATTTTTTATGGAACTAAATTTTTTTTATTGATTTCTGTTTTTTCAGAGCTATCACAGTTGGGATTGAATCAAACCATTCTTGATATATGAGGTAGCCAATTCCATTTAATGTCTTTTGTTTAAAATGAGATACCTGCTTTTGTTTATTGGTAAGTATTGTAATTATGTTTTATAAATTTGAAATGAGATAGGAAAAAATGCTGAAAATTATGGATTGCTGTTGATTTTGTTGCTAGAGTTGCTTATGTCAAGACTTTTGCTACTGTTTTACATATGAGGTAACCAATATGCTTTATAAATTTTAAATGAGATGAGGGAGGATGTTGAAAATTATGGATTGTTGCTGATTTTGCTGTACGATTGCATTTCCTGATTTTGCCGCTACAGTTTATTGCTGATTTTGCTGTTGGAGTTACTTATATGAAGAATTTTGCTGCTGATGTTGCTGCTGTAGTCGTATTCCTTACTTTGCTGCTGTAGTTGATTGCTGATTATACTGCTTGAGGTTGGTTATGGGAAGAATGTTGCTGCTGGTTACTTTGCATATAATTGTAGAAATTAGTACTGTTGACTGGAGGCTGTTTTTTGAATGTTACAGTCAATAGGTTTTTTGCATACACTTAGGATTTGCCATAAGTGATAGGCCCATAGACCATTATTTTGGGATTCTAGTTTTTGAAGTGCAGAAAGGATGGTTGTTGGCATTGATTTACTTGCTGTTGACTTGTTTTTTGTTGCTAGTTAATCTTTGCCAACAAGAAACTCTTGTCCTGTTAATGATATGTAATGTTATGATAAACAAGAAGCTTTGATGGTTTGATATGAAAAATGTCCTGTAAATTTAATTGCTGCTTTAACATGTTATTGCACTAGCTAAATTTCTAGTTGAATTATTATAGCTTAGCTAGAGTTTCTAGTTTAAACTTTAAAAACTTTAACAGTAATGCTTTCAAACCTTGTTGAACAAGAATTCGTAAGATCCTATTTTTGTGGCATGTCCGTCTATGCAAACTGCGAGTTGGGTTTATATGTTGCATGGAGAAAGTGTTATGTTTAGTCTGTTGAGTAAAAGGGAAACCGGATAAGGAAACCAAACCAACCGAATTTTTATTCGGTTGGTTCGGTTTCGGTTTCAAACAGGTGTTCGGTTGGTTCGGTTAATATATTTTATAACCGAAAACCGATCGGTTTCAGCTACTTCGGTCGGTTGTTAACCTAACCGACCGATTGATCAGCCCTACGCTCTGGTGAAGAGATAGATGGCGGCCAAGGCAAGGAAGGAGATTAATGGTGGGTCAAGCAAGGAAAGTGACAGGTGATAGGTGAGCAAGGCGAAGTGAGGTCTAAGGTGTGACGAATTGACATGAGAGGAAAGAGGAGGCCATGTGATGGAGAAAGGAAGGAGGAGGAGGCTATGGGATGGAAAGAGCAGAAAGGAAGAGGCCGTGCGATGATGGGAGGAAGGATGAATGGGCAACACTGAGGATGACGATGTAAGGGATGACAGAGAATTGCGAGAGGTCAACGGCTAAGGTAGGACGGTGATGCAAGGGCGGGATGAGGCAACGACAGGCTGCGAGGTGAAGTGAGGGAGGAGGTGCGATGAAGTCACCGAATCGGGACAGAAGGTGAGTTGAGGAAGGCAGAGTCAGACAGAGGCACAGAGCAAGCTGTGAGAGGCGAAAAGCGAGAGCAAATTGATGGCAAGGGGCAGTGGGGGCTGGCTGGGGGGAGGTCACTTAGGGTTAGGCTTAGGGAATGTTAAGGGTTGGGCTTAAGGAATGGGCCAAGCAAATTAAGGAATAGGATTGGGCTGGGCTAGGTATAAGTATTGGGGAATTTTGAGACAGGCTTAACATTTGGGTCAATTAGGTTGGTTTCAGGTTTAACCCGAACCAACTAGAATTTTGTGTCTCGTAATAAGGTCGGTTCGGGTTGGCCCGAATACACAATTTCCTTTTCACTGACCCGACCCTATATGTCTGGTTTCGGGTTAAGGTTGAAACCTTTCACCCCTAATTATGATGTCAGATTAAAAGTCCAGCAAAAAAAAAAAAAAATTTATATCTGACATCATCTAGTCTTGGAACAATAAAATGGTCAATGAGTTTTTATCAATAATAAACAATAAATATATTGACAAATATGAAATTACCGAATTTCACTGCCATGCTTTTTTGAACGTTTTCATTTATTTATTTGTTTTGTTGATTCTTTATTCATGAATTCATTTTTTTCTAGTATTTTTATTTATTGATTATTTTATTTATTTGTTTTGTTAATGATGTTCAATTTTTATTTATTTATTTATTTATTTTCTAGCACTTCTTTTTTCATTGTGCTCTCATTCGATAACACTTGCTTTAAAGCTCATCAATTTGCACGCTTACACTGTTCCAATTGGATGTAACTGGAAGCTTTGAAACTACAATGGTGGATGTGGATCAATTTAGTAATGCTGGTTGTTTATTTGATTGAATAAAAACATTAATGGCTTATTTGGGCCAAGTGGAAATGGCTTATTTATTATTTTGCCTTTATTTCTACAAGGATAGATGTAGTCTATTTGAATTTTTTTAAACCAAGTGGATCTATTTTATCAATTTTAAAATGATAATGGGCATATTTTGTAATATCTTAAAACTAAGCAACTTAATTGGGTGTTTGGTTAAAATTAGCTTAATTTAGTGTTTGGTTAAAGGCTCTATTTATATTAGCCTTAGCTGTTAGTGTTAAAGGTTTGAAAAAGTTGTTTAAGGGTAACTTTTAGCTTCAACATTTGTCATCTTAATCATTGAATAAATTATACAAAAATTTAATGTTAATCATAAAAATTGTTCCCAAACGAGGCTAAAATCGTTCAAAAATCGTTAAAAAAAATGCTGAATCGGTGAACCACAACAAACCAGTGACTTTGTAAACACTTTCTCTGGTCCAATTTTTAAAATAATGTAACCCACATTTAAACTCATTTAACATTTTTTTGTATGTCCTAAAATAGCCCAACAACCCAAAAATTGAAAACACAGGGTTTATTTATTTATTTTTTCTTTGTTTGTTTGTTTTTTTTTAAATGAAATATTAGGATTTAGCTAGCTAGAAGGCTGTTGCTCATTGTCATATGTAAGTAAAAAAGAAAAAAATAGATTAAAAAGAATCTCAACAATTTTGGTTACCAAACAAAAGTTACAGGTTAAGAATTCAATGTATGTCTTCATTTGGAAAATACAACTTATGAAATAATTTATTTTTTTAAGTATTTAGAATCATATATACAAGTATAGAGTTTGAAGATGTATTCATATAATATAATGGATGAGGAAAACACTTACTTTTCGAGACTCAAAGTCAACTGAACCAACATTTAATGATGTTATTTGGGATTGAAGAGGGAGAAGTGTTTCGAACCCTGGCCATTGCTAGGGCCGAGTATCCTTATTGCCACTTGGATTAGGTGGCGGAGATAAAATAATTTATATGTTAAGGATAAATCTTCAACAATAACTAAACGTTAAGTTCTTAGAGTGCAATTAATCCATTAGTTTTAACCTTCAAGGATTAATTATAATTTTTTCTCCAAGGTTTAGGTGATATTACAATTTGTTTCTCCTATTTCAAAAATATACACTTTACCTCTGTCTTTTTTACATTGTCCGGCATCAACTTTTGAAATCTTAATTTGAGCTATACAGTAGTCATCTGCTGGTAATTTTGTAGTTAATGGATATTTTAAATCATCAATTTTCTTTCTGTAAATATGAAACTATTTTTTCTAAAAGGGTAATGTGTAAGGTATGAGACAAAATATATATTTCTAAAATAGAAAGGGCAAAAAGTGTAATATCACCTAATCATTGAGAGATAAATTGTAATTAACCCTAACATCAAAATGAATTGTAGGCTTATTGAAACCTCATGAGATTTTTAAAAGGTTTCTGAAAAAAAGAAAATGAAATAACTATAATTTTGGTTAAATCTCATGATAAATTTTGTATTTCTCAAATTGTCTGTTAAATTTGGTAACACATTAATCGAAGCAAACTTTAGAGGAGGCGATTACTTATTTATTATTATTATTTTTTGGTAGTGTGTCCAGTATATCTAGGTAAAACAAACACTACTTTTCCAGTTTGCTCTCTGCATTTTGGGTTTTGCTTGCTCAATTTTCTCTATCTCAATCTTTCAAAATCTTTCCAATTGCTCCATCTTCTCCTTTGGATCAGCAACAAAATGACCAAGTTTGATCAGCAGCAGCAGTAAGCTTCAATTCTCATTCTCCTCAATCTTAATTATCTAAATCTCTATTTCTACTTTCTAGTTTAAATAATACCGCAAATCTCATTTCACGGATTTGCCAGGATTATCGCTCCCCTTGTGGCTATAACCATGGATGTCTTTGCCAATTCATACACTCGCATGATATAGCATTATCGGGGCTTGGCATCGGGGAGGTGTATGCTCACAGCCTCCCCATCCTCCTCACCTTGAAGATCACCTGATTACGATCATCCATCCCCACCTCCACCTCCACCTTGGCCTCAATTATTCATCCCACCATTCATCCTTTCTTTCATTCTATGAGTGAGGATCATTTATGGAAAAGGGCAAATGATAGCCCAAGTAAAATAAAATGCCAGGCGAAATAAAGCATAAACTTTGTGTCAAATGAAAGCTTGGTGGAAGCAAATATGAGTGTAGGAAATAATAATAATAATAATAATAAGAGATATCTAAATGATAGGAGGGTTGTAAAATGGTTTCCATAAAAGTTCCTCAACAAGGAAAATAGTGGCTATTTAGAAAGGAGTCAAGTGCATAGGATTTCGCTACATGTCCTCAAATCGATGGGAGTAAAATGTGTAATTGTCTTTTTTTTTTTTATTCTAAGTCTACCGGGTCAGTTGAAAATTCCAACAAACCTTGCTTTGAGCCCAACAAGTTAGCACTACATGGAATTATCCTCTTACAATGTTGCATTAAAATTCTTGCAAAAAACTTTGTATCCGACAACATCTATTCCTAAAATAGTCAAATGGTCAGTAACTTTTATCAATAATAAACAATAAATAAATAGACAAATACAAAATTCCCAAATTTCACCCACTGCACCTTATTTTGAGCATATTTATTTGTTCTGTCAATTCTTTGTGCTTGAATTCATTTTTTCGCAGCATTTTTATTTATTGGTTGATTTATTTATTGGTTCTGTTAATGATGTTCTGTGTTTATTTATTTATTTTTCATCTTTTCTTTATCCATTGTGCTCTCTTTCGATACAACAATACTTGCTTTAAAAGCTCACCAACCTGCATGCTCACACCATTCCAATTGGATGAGACTGGAAGCTTTGAAACTACGGTGGTGGATTTTGACTGATTTAGCAATGTTGTTGTTTATTTGGCCAAATAAAAATGTTAGTGGCTCATCTGGGGCAAGTAGAAGTGGCTTATTCATTAGTTTGCCTTTATTTCTTTAAGGATATATGTAGTCTATTTGAATTATTTTAAATCAACTGAATTTATTTTAGTATTTTTAAAATGATAATGGGTGAGTTTTGTAATATCTTAAAATAAAGCAAGTTAACTGGTCATTTGAATAATGTTAGTAATTTATTCGGCCATTTAATATAATGCAAGTAGCTGTTCGGAAAAAGAAGGACTTTAGTAACCGATTCGCGCGGGTCAAAAAACATTAGTGGTTTATTAGTTAGTTTGCCTTAGATTTAGGGATAAGGTCATCGATGCTAAGAGGCTCGAATTCCCCATCGACAGGAACCGAAAAATCACTCAGTTTTTGTTTGGTATTCGCTGGTAAGAGCTCCTCGCTTCTGGAATCCTTTCAACTTCGTTTGTTCCCTTCTTCAGTTCCTGCTATTTCGTCTGAAACAACTACTTTTCTGCTTGTTCTGATTGTCTCTGTTTCTGTTGTTCCAATCGGCTTTATACAACTGAATTGTGTATTTGTGGGCTGTCAATATCGATGTTTTCTTTTTTCCCTATATCCTTTGATGCTTGAACGTTTTCTCGACACACGTAACTGCTTTTTTCCGGGCGTTTGTGAGCCTTAAAATCGAAATGTTGCTTTTATTCTCAGGGGATATGCAGACGGGGAGCAATACAAATAGCAGTAGCATTACTTGGTTCTTCCGGGAGAAAGGGTTTGATGAGAAAAGTATTGGTGAAATGTTCAAAAAGTGCAAGCGTTTACAGAGTGTCAATGGAGAGCATGCATCTGAAAACTGGGCCTACCTCAAAAGCATTGGAATTCAGGAGAGAAAGCTGCCTGCCATTGTTTGTAGGTGCCCCAAAATCCTAACTTTAGGCGTCAATGAGAAACTTGCTCCCATGGTAGAATGCCTCTCTACTCTAGGAACAAAACATCATGAAGTTGCTTCTGCAGTCTCTAGGTTCCCTAACATCCTCTCCCACAGCGTGGAAGAGAAGCTCTGCCCGCTTTTGGCATTCTTTCAGGCGTTGGGAGTATCGGAAAAGCAACTTGGGAAGATTATTTTGTTGAACCCCAGGCTGATCAGCTATAGCATTGATTCTAAGCTTACAGAGATAGTTGGCTTCCTGGCTGAGTTTGGTCTTGATAAGGAAGGGATGATTGGTAAAATTCTGGTGAGGTACCCCTTTATAATGGGTTACAGTGTCCCTCAAAGGCTGCGTCCTACCTCAGAGTTTCTGAAACTGATAGGTTTGTCTGAAATGGAGCTTCGAAAGGTGGCAGTGAATTTCCCAGAAGTTCTTTGTAGAGACGTTAACAAAAGTCTGAAACCAAATCTTGCATATCTGGAGAGTTGGGGACTGGGCAATAGGCGGATAGCAGCTCTGGTGGCTGGTTATCCCCCCATTCTTATTAAAAGTATCAAGAATTCGTTAGAACCTAGAATTAAATTCTTGGTAGAGGTAATGGGCAGACGAATTGATGAAGCTGTTGATTACCCTGACTTTTTCCGGCATGGTTTAAAGAAACGACTAGAGTGGCGGTACAAACTTTTGAAACAGAAGAATGTAGAATTTAGCTTGGATGAGATGCTGGATTGCAACCAAAAGAAGTTTCAGCAGAGGTTTGGTTTTTCTTAAGAAGGTATTTGAGCCGAGCTTGTCTCTGTTGATCTTTCCTCCTTTATAACTCTAGCTATGTTCAATTTCCTTCGGAATATTTGCTTGTACATGACATGATGTATCAGTATTCTAGCAGATCAATGAGAATTTATGATCCGCGGCTTCTTTATGTTACTTATGGTATTTTTTCTTGGCCTGGTAGGGACCCAGTTATCTGGTAATTCCAACTTCCTATCTTTAATAACCTAAAGATAACAACAGTGCATCCTAGAGGTTTTGAACAGTTGTGTTTGAGAGAGGAAAGGCCCTTCGTGTTGTCATGTAAAAGGGACAGCTTCCAACTTCTGCAGCCGGTAACACAGCTCTAGAAACTTGATACAATTGGATATGTAAAATATGAGAGAAAAACAAGAATGAAATGAATGAAAAACCAAAGAAGTTGCCCCCGTGTAAATAGTAAAGGGAACACAAGTACATTTTATATACTTCACTACAAAATGCAGAAACTTGCGTAATCATATCAAACTGATGGAGGAGTAGAAGCTTTTGAGGTCCCCTGCCCTGTATTGAGACTTTGCATTTCTTCTGTGTCTAGAGAGGAGCGTGTTGTCTGAATAGAATGTGAAATATCAGTGAAGCTACATGGTGCATTCATCAAAGGCCATTGGAAGGCTGGTTTGAATGGAGGCACATGAGGGACTGGCAAGGTTCCTGTAATGATCTGGTAGATGTCATGTGTTAGAGGCCTCTGACCAGCAATGGGATGAGAACATGCCAGCCCTAGAAGTAACAGTCTCTTTGCTTCATCGCTCACAAAGTCATTGTGGAGCTTTTCATCCACGGCTTCTACTATTCGTCCTTCACGGTGTAACATCCACACCCAGTCAACCAGCGTGTAGGGATGCTGCTCGTGTTCAATCTTCATCCCGGGACTTCTGCCACAAAAGACTTCCAGCACCACTGCCCCAAAGGCAAAAACATCTGATTCGGGCGTAGCACTTCCTGTGTGAAAGCATTCGGGAGCAACATAGCCCATGGTGCCAGGGACTCCTGGTAGCCCCAGCTCTGCATATGAGTTCCTTTCATTTTCCAGGGCTCTCGCAAGACCAAAATCACCTAGCCGAGCATTGTAATCCACATCAAGCATGATGTTGCTCGCTTTGAGATCACGATGGACCACCCTTTGGTCATACTCATTGTGAAGGTAATGCAGTGCAGAAGCTATGCCCGCCAGTATCTTGAAGCGGTGTTGCCAATTCAAGCTGCTGGGCTCAGAGGTGTCGTAGAGGTGCTTGTCCAAGCTCCCGTTTGGCATGAAGTCATAGACGAGTAGAAGCTTGCCCTTCTCATAGCACCAGCCTGTGTTAAACAAGGAGGAATAATCAGCCTTCTTTCTATCCATGGCCATATGTGTATGAACTGTGTTTTCTGAAGTTTTAATTTCTCTTGTCATTTTCGTAGGTCTTGGCTAATAATAATATAATATACTACATTGAATTCAACTCATTCAATCACGTCTAAGCAAAATTAGATGTTTGATTGCTTGGCTTCTGTACACCAAATTTCAGCCCTAACAAGACTAGTCAATTGCTACTAATAACCTCCTAGATGGCCAAACAATAAGGGAATTAAAGTGGTCGTATATTTATTAATTTACTTATTATCTGACTCTGACCGTACAGGCTCATGGGAGTCTAACAGCCCCCTCATTATGTGAACTGGTCAAAATATACGAGAGCTGGTATAGGCTGACTTTGAATAATTCATTATGAATCATTACAACCACGGATGCCAATAATTCCCCTTTTCCCTCATTTTGCTTATCTTAATTTATTTCTCTTCGCACAGAGAAAACGTGATGAAAACGAAATACTTTCGTCATATTATATCTATCTGACAAGATACTTTTTCTGTCCCACCAACATTAATTTTTTTTTGATCCACCCAAAATTTTGTAATATTTTTATATTTAGTAATTTAATTTATACTACTACATTTCAGATTATTATTTTAGTATCAACTTTTTCAACTTTTTTAAGGGTAAAAGTGAAAACAATATGTAAATTTTTTCATTTTTTTAATCTCCATACCAAACCAAATACAACAATATTGTTCGTAAGAGGGAGGGAATAAAATTTATGTTCCAACATAAATGTTAGTATTTGCATAATATATCTAATTTGTCAACATAAAGGTGAGAAAAAAATTGAGGAAGTAATATGACCAGATGAAAATTTAACTTTAAGATAAAGTAAGGAGGAAAAAAAGTAACATCAGTAAAGGTACGTGGTCGAAGAGAATTACCAACTAAGCGGACGAGATGTTTGTGGCGGAGACGATGAATAATGGTGAGCTCCGCCAAGAAATCATCTTTGCTTTTGATGCTGTCTCTGGAGAATTTCTTCACTGCCACTTCAACCATTGAATCTTTCTGGGGAAGGACTCCTCTGTACACTATTCCAAATCCACCTTCCCCCAGCTTCCTGCTCTCGTGGAAATCGTTCGTAGCCGCCTTCAGTTCCTTGTACTTGAACTCTCTCGGCATTCCCGGCAGCCACTTCAGTTTTGGAAACTGCGCTTCCCTCTCCCTTGCCGCTTTTTGTCTCTTCTTGTACAGTAAGACCACGACCCAGATGATGATCGCCGTTGACGTCACCCCCAACGGAACACCCACTCCGGCGCCGATTTTCACCCACTTTCTGTCTCTTTTCTTGGGGAGAACGTCGATCTCGAAGCTCCATTTGAGTACGCAGTTCAGTTCGATTTGCGGGCTGCCGGTGGATGCAGCGAATCCAAAGTAGGAATCCTGTTCGACGAAATCCCTCAGGTTAATGGTCTTGTTGAGAATCGGTCTCTCGGGCCTGGCTTCTCCTTGTCTCGCCATGTATACCTCCATCGATCTTGAACTCCCTTTATACTGAATCCAGACGGTGTAGTTTGCGCCTGTTCTCGGTGACAGAGTGATGTTGTAGTCGTTCAGTGAGACCGTATTTTCTGATCTGACGGAGTTGATGTTGAGGCCAATGTGATTGTCATCTGGGTCGAAATCTTGCTTTTCGGTGTCGAATTCTATCGCTACTATGTGGTTCTCTCTGTTTCCGTCGGTGGAGGCGTTGGTTAGGCCGAGCCACTGGCCGTAGCTCGCATCTGGGATGGAGGAATTCGGAGCGATTAGGAAGGCAAGGCCATGACCAGCGTCCCACTGCTCCTTTCTGAAAATATTGATGAGGAAAGTGGAGTTGAAGGAGGCCAAGACATTATCTTGGTCGTTGTCTCCGTCCTCCAACTGCCAGAGCCTGTAGGGTTTATTGTACATGATGCGGCCGGACTTGTTGTAGTGGACCCCGAGGAAGTCATCGTTGAGGGTGTCAGGGGTTAGCTGAAGTGCTCTGTCGATTTCTGCATCGCCACCGAGGAAGACAAATGACCGGTCATGGCTCTTGTTGAACTCGGTGAACTCAAAACTTTCCCGCTTTAAGGATTGGCCTGCTGACAGAAGCAGGCAGGAGGAAAGAAGGAAGGTGACTAAAAAAACTCGAGTCTTGATGGATCCCATTGCAGCTGCAGAGCGAGAGGAAGGAGATGCAAGATGAAAAGCTTTTAAGCTTTTGAGCTTTATAGCCTTTGTCCTTTTTTATACACGCTTTGCTTGGAATTGAAATGAGATTGACTCGCCTCGTTCAGAATAAACTGCAGCTGTAGTCCCAATCCTTTAAATCATATTGCAAATTGGTCCTCAACCTCCATTTGGTTTCATATTAGACCCAAATCTTTATGATGTGTTGTATATTGGTTTCAAAGCAGTCACTGAGTTTGAACAGAAATCTGATTTATAAAAAATAAATAAATAATTTAAAATAGTCCATTACATTTCAAAAACTTATGACACATTCTGATTTATTGGAAGTAGTTATCAAACGGTTGAAAATTTTTAACTCTTATGTAATCATCTGACACAATTTTTTAAATTTGAATTTGAATTTGAATTTTTTTATAATTATTTCCTATAAATTTAATTTATACCATAATTTTTAATATTTAATAGATCATTTAAATTTCCAATTTTTCCTTTATGTGAATCAGGTTTCTATATCAACTCAATCTTGTTGAAGGTTGGGGACAAATATACAACAAAATGATTGTTGAAGGCCAATTTGCAATGGACATCAAAGGTTTGGGACTAGTGATGCTTTTCCTATCATGAGTTTTCATTAGGGGTGAGTATGGGTTGAGGAGAATCATGATTTTACCCAACCCAATAGGGGTAAGTTGGGTTAGGTTAGGTAAAAGTTGATGATATGTCACGGGTTGGTTCCATACCTAAAAAAACTATCGATTTTGGGGTTAGTTTTGGTTCCATATAAAACCAACCCAAAGTAGAGCCAAGAGCAGATTGAATATATAATAAATAGGGTAAAATGTGCAAATATTCCTAAACCAATGCGTTATGTTGCAAATTTATCCTCAAACTATTACTTGTTACAACCTGGTATTCACCCTAATTCATTCATTGGATTATCGTCCTCTGTCGTCCGCCACCCATTGCCTCATCATCCTCTTATTCTTTGCTTTCTTAACCTCCTTCAATATCTTCTATTTCGGTAAGACTCTAGATGTAGGATTAGAGAATCAACCATTGGTCTCAAGTGCTTCATTAGATGTGAGCAACAAAACCACCAGTTCAGGCATTAGCCTATAGCACCTAAGCAGACGATGGTTTACATCGTCACCTAGTAGACATGCCAATTCCCTGTCTAGATCAATCTAGAGGCACCATCCGTCATGGCTGTAACATTGAAAGCAAATGATTTCGACTAATCTCAGGAACTGAAAAACCCAAGAACTAGAATAAAAAAACTCGGACCCATAATTCTGATTCTGTTTAATTCTCAATTCTTGAATTGGATTGAAAATTTTTTAAATCATAACTATTTCAAGTTGGTTCGGTTTCACTAAAAAATCAAATCAACCTTGGCCACACCCACCCATAGTTTTCATCTACGGGCCTATGGCTTTATTGCGTGTGATGCGAATGCCATCCTGGAAAGGTATTAGTGTTAGTTTATTAGGATTTTGTTTGTAATAATCATTAATTTTTTAATTATTACTAAATAGAAAATTTTTTTTGGCTGGTTTACTGAATAGAATTAAGAAAAATGACTTGTTAGCCTTGTTTTGGAACAAATTTTGTGACCAGCGCTACAATTTTATATAATTTATTTAATAATTAGAATGAAATCGCTGAAACTAAAAGTTACCATTGAATAACTTTTCAAAAACTCTAATGCTAATTGATGACGTTAATACCAAACAGACCTTTTAAGAAAAAAATGCCTTAAATAGAATTTGATAATGATTAAATTTAATTACCACTACTTAATGAAAATTAAAATTTGCTGGTTTAGTACATAAAATTTTAATTTTTTTTTTGTTAATCATACAAAAATTAGGGACTTATGGTTTGCGATAGGTATGTGGACTACTTACATTTCAAGTTCTAGTATACACTATTATATTCTATTTAAAAAGCTAAGCATACGAAAATATTTTTAAAAAAATTATAAAAAGAGTTTTGTTAGCAGCAAAAAAAAAAAAATCAGCAGGGATTGCCTATTCAAGAATCAATTAGATTATTATATATAAAATTTTATTGAGTTCTTGCAGATATATCTTAATACGTCCAGCATTGACAATATTCTTTTTATTGATAAATAATAATGAATGCAAAGGAAATAGTTTCAGTGCTGTGAGCAATTTCCTAGATGGATGACTATCTGGCAATAGTATGTAGCAACTTTCTTCACAATTTCGTGATGAATATTTATTTCCCAAGAAATGGAAGGAAACTGTTAGTTGGTTGATTGTTGAACTTGAGAGGTTTGAGTTGGAAAGTCAAACCAAATATGGCTCTGAGATTAACATATTAATAATAAACAATGGGTTGATGCGGCAAACCCCTGGACCTTTGCTTTTGGAATTTCTAACAATCTAATAGTCTACTGCCAGAGCTCGGAGGAAGAAGAAGTTTCTTTGCAACAACTCCCAGGCTGGGAGACGTGCGGAAGTTTTCTGCTACTATTTCCCTGTCTGACCCTCGCCCAGATATTTGATCAAGGTTGAAGTTCTATTGATTGGAAAATTCCCAAAGTCTTGTGCTCTTGTTGGCATGCACGCTTCAATTTGGAAATTGCACTTCTTTTGAGCTTCACCTTCATTCTAATTTTGTTATTCTTCCAACCCGAATCATTTTCTACAAAACACCAAAAAAACATCCATAATGTACATGGACAAAAATAACTACGATTAAGCAAAATCATATCAATCCCTTTTTCTTTATTATCGGTTCGATTTGGTTCTAAAACGAAAGCAAATCGATGATTTTTTACACTTTGAAACTGAATACGGGCCGAAGCTATTTTTGGCTGAGTCAAACCAAATCATAGCCCACCCTTGGTCTACTTGACGGTTTTAACCAAACAAAGCATGCCCCACCCTTATTCATAAAAGTGACCAATAAGTATAATTTAATACGATTTGTATGTATATCTAGGAGGAATATATATGTTTATATGTATGTATATATAGGGGAAACCTATCCACTGGTTCAAGTCACTTCTATTAGCATTAATAATTCTTCATTCCTCTTAATCACTTCTTATTAGTTTTACTTTGATATTTCATTTGCAGTATTTTAAAGTTATGTATACAGTTATCCATAATAATGTAGTTCAATGGCTGACTAATAATTTTTACAGACCCTTATGTATCTTATTTTATATCTCCCTAATTTATTTCTTTTATTCACACAAGTCATACCCTTTTATATAGAGGAAAAACCTTAGCAATATATTCTACGATATTTATTTTTGGCATATTGGTAAATTTTCAAGCTTTCTATCACAAAATGAATTATGTGAAGTAGTTTGAGGACTTTTAGTTTTAATTTCTTATTTTGCTAATGATAATATTACACTGCAAGTCAAACTTATAATTTTTCAAAGGATTAATTATATTTTCACTCTTAACTATCAGTTATAAAATTTATTTTCAATTTTAAAACCTATTCTTACCCAAATTTCTTAAAATATATAAAATATATAAATGAATTAGCCTGTGCATTGCAGGGTCAAAATAACTAGTTATTTAAACAAGATAACCCCACAAAAAGAAAAGAAGAAAGGAAAGACCTCACTAAGAATGAAGAGGTCAATTTTGGTTATGGGCTGCTTAAAAAGTACATGTTGCTTTTTTTTTTTACACAAATATATCTTTACAAATATATAGAGTAAGAGATATTTTCTATCACAGGAAATGAGAATTGCATATTTTCTTAGGAGCTAAAAAATATTTAAACCAGCATTTAGGATATTGCCTCAGAAAAATATTTAAACCTCCCCGTTTCCCCTTCACCTTCAAACCGGGTGGCTGCGCCCTGTTTGATAATTATATTGAAATTGACAGTGTTTCAACTTTGGCAGGTTGAGTCATTTAACAACGCGTAGTTGGGCGGCTGTGGACGGACAAACTAGGCGCCTTGGGCTTGAGCCTAGTTGCGTGAGCAAAGACAGAAGAAGCAAATCACTACCTTTTTTGTCCTAAAGGGTAAGACAGAACACAAGGGGGCCCGGTTGATTTTACGTCTATTAATAGGGTCAGATGATTCGTGATTTTAGGCCCTCCTGTTCAATTAGAATAAAAGAACGAGAGGAAAGACAAAAGAATTCCAGTTGAATGTTGTTTTCCTTGCCTTCCGACTTCTCTGTGGAGACTAGCGTTCAGAATTAGCCGTGTTTTGCCAGCTTCCATGTCTTGAGATAGGAAGATCAATATTCTGTTCAGTTACAGAAACAGTTTTTTCTTTTCCTTCCTACAACGAAAACCTTAAGTTGAATGATACACTTAGAAGCTTTTCTATTTTTAACGACTTAGAGAACTCCGCTAAATGAAAACTAGCATTTGCTGTTCCCTTCTCTTATTTTTGACGAGAACTTGAAAGTAAAGCACTCCAAAATTTACAAATGTTATGTTCTCTTCATGATCCTACTTTCTATCTCCTGAGCTGGAAAAATATGGTGAGGTCAGTTGGCCTTCTTGTATCTAGCCTTTCGTGTCTAACATGGTGAGGTTGTTTGGTCTTCTTCTGTCTAGCATCTCTTCTAATCACGATCTTACTGATATCGCATATATACGTGCAAATAATCTTCATTAAGGTCTCTACCACTTACCTTTAACCAAGAGAAATGCTAACGCATGAAATATGATCCCAGCACAATATATAACCAATGTATGATTTGGTGATTATGATAATATGACCCTCACTATAAAAGCTTTAGAGGACTCTTGATCATGGCACAGAAGCCAAGTTGATAGGGGAACACAGAAATAGATAGCAGCAAAGTCTGACTGGGTCAGGCAAGTTGAGATCTCACTCTTTTGTAACCCAGGGGAATAACCCAAACATGTTAAGCACACATATGAACATAAAGCTCACAGGCAACACATAAACAGAGAGCAGGACTGGAAGCAATAAGTTGTGAAAAAGCATTTGTAGTTTTTTACTTCTCTTTTCTGCCTTGTTATGATACGGTTACTTGGATATGATACTCCCCACCACTGCGGCGATTAAGGCAGTAGGATCTCCCAGAACAGCAGAAATAATAAGCTGAACAGCCCCACCAGCAATCTGACAACACTTTCCTAGCTTCCCGCCATGATGGTTCTTCAATGTGCCCCTAAGGCTGGGGATCTCCCTCACCTCACCCTTGTCTGCATTCAGGTACATTGCTTGCCAACTCTCCACCACCAGCTGCTTAACACAAGCTACATGAAGATTGTAAGCTTTGCATGTGGACCTGTAAGACCAACCATGGCCTTTCCTTCCACAGGAGTGGCACGACCCAGATAGCTTGTGGCGCAGGTAAAGGTTCATCCCTCCATCATCCAAGACCTGAGGTAGATTTGCACAACAAGGGTGAAGATCAAAACCACATCCCTTGCAGTGGTACACAAAACCCAGAATGTCGTTTCCACAAGCGTCACAGATTCTCAAGTCTGCACCAGGAGGCTGATCATAGAACTGGAACTTGCATTTTCTATAGAAGGGGTGCGCAATTGTGGAAGCTGGCGTCGCACAGGCCTTGTGAAGGTCGAATTCGCATTGCTGGCAGTTGTATCTGAGACCAATGGCTGCTTCTTTGCAGCCGTCACAATTGAATGGTATCTCTGTGAACTCGAGCTTTAGCTTGTGATATGGATGCGACGAGTGAGAAATTTCTTTATCAAACTTCATGATGTTCAGTTTTGCTTCACCTTAGGTTTATCTTTAATTTATAAGCAGGCAGGCATTTCTAGAACAAGACCAAAGATGTTCAGTTTGGAATTTGTTTTTGTCCTTTCGAAAAGATAAAGTGAAGATTTCTTAACAGTCATAATGGATATGGGTTGCTACTTTGCTTATGTTCAACAAGTAAAGAATAACTTGGCCCTGATGATGCAATAATTACCATTCTTGAGTCCTAGTCAAGAGGTTTGAGTTAAGGATCCAGAAAGTGTTGGAAGATGCAGAACTAATTCTTTCTAGTTACAGTGCTTTAGTTTGTCCCTACTTGATGACGTTAACATTCTTGTTGTTCAAGTTAAGAGATAGATGCTTAAAATTTAGATCCAAGGATAATAAACTCTACCTGATATACAAAAGGCTAGATAATTTTTCTTTTTTCTTTCTTTCTAATGTCTAGCTACCATAATTTATATACACATGACACTATATATAATATCCAGGATTTTTCTTTCTTTTGCTTTAGAAAAGTGAAAAGAGAATGCAATGACAATTAAAGTAGGATGGTGTAAGTCGTTTATGAGTGAAGAAATTTCGCTGCATCAAAAAAGCAGGGAGGGAGCAAACTGATTTATTCTGTTAATTTTGCTACTTTGACTAAGAAAGCAAAAATGGTTTTATCATTTTTATTAAAAAAAAAAAAAGCTAAAATGGTTAAGAAGCCACCCGTAAGTACAGCAACAAACATTTGACTATCCAGAAGCATCCCCCCCCCCCGCGGCGCGCGCACTGATCCTTCCTTTGATCAATTGCTCACGCTAGCTCCTGTTCTTGTTAACGTTAGACGTGCTTAATTTTAGAGAAGCGTTTTTAAAACAAGAGTCAACAACAACAACAATAATAATAAATTAACAACCATATAGAGAACTTGTGGGTCATTCTAATTTAAGAGTCTGACGTTTGAGCTCTTCATCGGGTTCTTTGAATTTTCACCTTCTTTTCCCTTTCGACTTGTTTGTCTCCTGTCTTACACTCTACTTTGATTTGGTTCAGTCAGATGCTACCAAGATTAAAGGGATTCCAAGACCAACCCCAAACATAACTGTACCATACAGTTGCTCGCAAAATCCATGAGATTTCAGAGGAGGTCTTAAGTGTACAAAAATCCGTATAACTTTGCAATATCAAAATGCCAGTAGAACTATCTACAAATCAAAATCCATATTATTCTCTTTTGAGATCTATGCCATCTCCACTTCCTTCTCTGCACACAGGAGATCCTGGTCCTTCCTCTGTTTCCTGCAGCCCCTGGCCTGGAGCATGCCTGTCATAGATAAGCAAAAAGGACCTCTGCAAAAGTACCCCCCAAATCTGCAGGTCTCGACGCCATGGTATGCAGGTCTCAACCACCGGATAACACTGGGCAGACAAATGACAGACTTTGAACCTGTGGTCATGAACACCCAAAAAAAAAAACACAGAAAAATACGAGAGAAGATAGACCAGTTTTGATCCAACAGTGATGATTTGCACAAATTGGTTAATCAGATTATCAATAGGAGCCAGAACATTATCCCATACGATTCACTGAAAATACTACGCCAGCAATTGGTGCAAAAATGCAAGTTAATATATCAGTTCTACTTTACAATAAGGGAAAAAAAAAATTCTAAAGCTTTCTAATTCACTATACAGCACTCTCCAAGGTGAATCAGCCAGCCTTGCCCATTTGGGTGGAGAATACGCTCCAAGACAAAGATTTCAAACATCAACTCTGGAGGAAAAAAAAAAACAAGTATACTCTTTAAAAAGCAACATACAAGACACAAGGAGGGCAGGAACTGGAGGGGAAAATAACTACATGCTAGAACATTATGGCAAACCTTACATGCCATCCTTCATACTGATCTTTATGTTTTGGACTTTGATCGACAACTGCAGTTTATGGTCTTCAATATCTTTTAAAACCGAAAGCAAGTTTGCCCTATAAACTTCACACTTCCGATTCGCATACTCCAGCTCATTTGTAAGTTCTCGTTTTTTCTTGTCCATGTCATCCTGTACAAAAAATGATTTCCTAACATTCACATCCAGAAGCAGCAAATTTTTAAATGAAAGTTGTACATTATGGTCTAAAAAAAAACCTACTTATCACATAGCTCATGCATAAAACTCACAGTTTGAAGCACCATAATTTGTACAGGCAGAACTTTGAGAATGGCAATTTCTTTTTCCTCATAACATGCATGTACACACACACACACACACACACACGCAGGTAAGAAGGAACGCGGAAACTAACAATGATTGAGATCTACAATGTAAATTGTAGGCCAACCACTGAAGGCAACATCAAAGACATGTTTCT
This sequence comes from Aquilaria yunnanensis, assembly GCA_039654915.1. NCBI lineage: Eukaryota > Viridiplantae > Streptophyta > Magnoliopsida > Malvales > Thymelaeaceae > Aquilaria > Aquilaria yunnanensis. The sequence goes on along the minus strand of CM077598.1, from coordinate 24,900,807 downwards.
CAAGAAGCAAAAGATATTTAAGTTAAAAGCAACTCGTAGTCCTAAAACATAACAAGTACAAGCAGTCTCCAGTCCTGATGTCCAATTGTTAAGTCACCTTCAACTACATCAAGAATTCTTTTTTATCAGTCAACAAAATGTAGTCTTCTTTGCATGCTCACAGGCTAATGCCTAGAAGAAGTTCATCATTCCAACTTACAGCTTTCAACAACCGAAAAGCTCCAGAGAGGAGAAAAAGAAAACCAAAATGCTTGACAAGTCAGGTTTGTGATATCAGTCACTCAGAAACATTTCAGGCCTCTAGGTCAAATATGTAGACCCATGCATTAGAATACACATTTTCACCAGGCCATCAAAACGAGAGAAAGGAAACATTCAAGCAATGCATGAAATGATAGTCTTGAGGATGAATTAACCTACAAAAATAAGCATAACTAAGGACAAGAACAAACATCGATAACCACAGAGTTGGTCTAACCTCAGACAACTGCTGGCTGGAGATTTTATGAATGTCCCCACTATAATTATTTGCCCGTATTACGTCACGTGTAATGTTACCCTTGACACGTCCATTTGCCAATGTGCTCCTCCCCTCATTTTTTGCTGCAAGGGCAACCTTTTTTGCAGCATCTTGTAAAACAACCATTGCAATGTTGTAGGCATCAAGTGATTGTGCCCCCTCATCAACAAACTTAAAGGCCTCATGACGCAAGGTATTATAGCGAACAGTGTGAGATTCTAAATAGTTAGTGTATACATTATTAGTATGGTCTTCTAGGATAACACTACTCTTGGCATTTCTGGTCCAGCGTTTCAAAACATAATGAGATGGAAGGGTAAGGACATTGGTTACTCTAAAAACTGCCAACACATGTCTGCAAAGAAGACCTGAAAACTCAAACATCTGGCAACTACATGCTGCCCTCATTTCTAAAACATTGAACTTAACATAGTATGCTTTATGATCCTCCCCAAATTTTGCAACCTGATACGTTATAGTGTCCCCATCATCATCAGATTTAGATGCCGTAAATGTTAGGGTGCCAACTAGCTCCTCTTGAAATCTAGTGAAAATTTTTCTCGTGTAAAATTCTGATGCTTGCTTCTCCATTGGAGATGGAGTCTTCAAAACAGGAGCAGTGTTCATTGTGTCATAGTCTGCTTTGACTTCTTTCTCATTTCGACTCTCTAAAGCTTTCTCATAGAGCTTAAAAAACTGGTTCAGAGTGGTCGAGGCATTGATGTAGCCATCAAAGTAAGAGTTCATGCTATCACTTCTCTGAGTGATGGACATTTCTGCAAAAAACGTGTCCCTGAGATATACTGGAACCCACTGCCTACGGTCATTGTAAATCATCTGAAGCCATTCATGATCCCGGAGCTCATACCTATCCACAAGTGACAACCAACACGACTCAAACTCCTCAATTGATTCAGGCAAGTTAACACATTTATGAAAATCAGCCTCAAAAGATGGATGCTTGAGAAAAGAATGGGAGAGCTTCTCTTGACATTTCTTGAAGATGTGCCATTTGCAAAAACGGTGACGTGTCTCAGGGAAAACCTGCAGGACAGCTGAACGTATCACTGAATCATGATCAGTAGTGATTGACACTGGTGGCCTGCCTGACATAGCCATTAGCCAGGTATTGAAGAGCCACACAAATGAATCTTCTGACTCATTTATTACAAATGCACAGCCAAAAAGAATTGGCTGGCCATGATGGTTTACCCCTGTGAAGGGTGCAAAGGGCAAGCGGTACCTATTTGACCTGTATGTTGTGTCAAAAGTAACTGTATCACCAAAGTAAGTATAATTCATCCTAGCCTTTGGATCGGCCCAAAAGACATTGTTAATGGCCTGATCTTCATCTCCATGCACAGCATAAAAAAAATCAGGATTCTCAGATTGCATTTGCCTGAAATAATCCAAAACAATTTGAATGTCCCCTTCCATGCTTCTCTGACGGTTATTTCTCATGTAATTCCTACAGTCAACCTCTGTGAATCCAACCTTGCTAATTCCACCATATTCTTTTATTAAAGCCGACATAATCCTACGAGGACCCATTCCAGCAGCCTGCAGGGTATCAATCAAGGTCTTAGCAGGTCCTGATATTTGCCTATGAGAGCGAAGGCAATGAACTTGATCAGGCGGAACAAGTTCATGGTTGTGCTCCCTCACAAAACCAGACACTACCCACTTCCCAGAATCTTGCACTTTAACAGACAACGATGCCTTGCATCCCACTCTTGTAACGGTCCGCGGGCGCTTAATTTCCCTATCTTTTGTTCTCTTCTCATTCATATTCCTAAATCCCTCCTTCGCACACACAAATTGCCTCTGTATTATGGCTCCGTCACGCCTGGAGCGGCGAGAGGAGCTCACACGAGTACTGAACCCAACACGGCGAGCATAGGAATTATAAAAAGCTTTAGCAGCCTCTTCGGACTCGAATTCCATACCTTCATAAGGCTCGAGATCCAGAAAATCCCCCTCCGGAAGGAAAATCTCGCCGCTGCCACCACCACCACCACCTATACTGTTGGCAGTCAGGAAAGCCATAGCATTCTCGGGCGGAGGAGGGCTATCGGCCATGTCCTCGTCGATGTCCAAGCCAGCGGCGGAAACATCTTCATCGTCGTGGGCGCTGCTTCCTCCCAAGCCGATGTCGAATTCGAGGACCTCGTGATCCATGTACGGAATGGTGAATTGAAAAAGAGCCGAATCTGGCGCAGCAAAATTGTGAAACTTGTTAACCAGTTGATCTGGAGACCAAGTCAGAAACGACTCTCACTCTCGAAGACATGAACAAACCAACATGGTTTTTGGTAAGAAAAGAAACAGTTCCGTTGCGACAACAAGGGGAAGCGAAGAGAAGTTCGAGCGAAAGAGAAAATTGTGAAGCAGAAAGGATCGTCTAGGGATTGCATCGGATGCGGCCTGGCTTACGAAGTCAAGATAAATCATATTGGGCAGATGATCCTAAAACTTTTTACGTTTTGACATCTCAGTACCAGAACTTATCCATTTTCCAAATAAGTCTTAAAACTTAAAATTGTTACTCCATTAGCCCTATTGTTCTCACATTTGGCCAATTCAGTCCTAAATCTTTTTCATCTGACAGAAAATGCTAACTTGTTACTTAATTTCGTTATTTTCAGTACTAAACTGACACTTTGTAAGAATTAGTAACTAACTTGAAAATTTTGTCAAAATTTAAGTATTACTTTGTAGTATTTCAAAAATTCTAGGGACTAAATTGAAATTTTTTTAAAAGTACAATACCTGTGTCCTAACTTTTGAAAAGTTAGGGACTCTATTGTATATTTCTAGATTTCAGAATGAATTATGTAGCATAATATTCTATTATATTTAACATGATATTTATAGAAATGAATATTCTACCTCATTTTACCAAGCTTCGATTCTACATACTCCATTGGAGCATATTTTCTATTTATTCATCAATAATAGAGTAAAGTATGTTAGATAAGCTTTTATTATTTTAAATGACGTAGCTCCGCCACTCCATTGAGCTTCATATTACTTTATTCCCAATTTGGGATAATAACATTTAAGCCCCTAATTTTTGAGAAACTAGAATTTGGTGCTTGTAATTGTTCAAAATATTTAATTTAGTCTCCAACTTTTTTTTGGAAAAAATGTAAACATGACCAGAAATTTTGACAAAAAATTTATGTAAATCACTTACATTTAAAAAGTGTCAATTCGGTCACTAGATATAATTTAAGTATGGGTCAAAATGAGTGGAGCGAAGCCCAAATACATTAGGCTCAAATGTCGGCTCATTAAGGATTCCTGAAGCTTGAGCTTGAGTTCAATAAGCTTACTAAAATAGGGCTCAAAACTTAGTACCAAAAAGTTCAAATTTGGCTCAATGGTTTGATAAACTTGAAGCTTATTTTGAAGTTTGAGCTCAATTTTAGGAATATTAGGATTTTCAAGGCAAGATTATTTTTATAGTAATTATATTATAATATTATGTTATTTTTATATTAGGCTCATTAGGCTTAATAAGGATTTGAGCCAAACATTATCAAACTCAAAGCTCAGCTCATTAAGTATTCAAATCTTAGATTTAACTTGAGTTCAGGGTCGAGATTCATAAGGCTCGACTCATCAACATCTCCACCCATTAACCAAAAACTTTGAGATTAAATTTGAACTGTTTGATAAGGGGCTGTGCTTGTTTCCACCTGTAACATTAAGTGTCATGTCAATCCAAATCCACTATTTAAGATGGACTTGGCAAAATGCAAAATGTCTAGGACCAACAAAGTTAACGATTTTAAGTTTAAGGACTTTTTTGGTAAATTAAGGAATTTTAGCACTAATATGGCAAATCACAAAAAATTTTGGGATTTAAAGTGTCCTTTTGATAAGAAAATTCACTCATTGGATGATGCATTGTCAAATCTATGGCCCATTGAGTCCTATACAAATATATGAGAGAGCAGCCCAACTGCCAAGTGTGTGATTATTGCATAGGGGTGAGAGTTTTAACAGTAAAATTTGTAAATTTGGGCTCCAAATCTCTAATGGGTGTGTGAGAGTATTTTTGCCACTTGAAAACCTATAGTATATACTATATACTACGTACATAATTTTAAGAGTTTCATGAGAAAATTAGCGTGAGTTTTAGTGGGAAACTAACGAAGCAAGAACTATCATCTAGTTTGTATCAACCTAATAAAAGTTAAAGCAACTAACTTAAGCATTTGGATCATGCCACTTTATGGGTTGTGAATGACCTGTTTGAGACGCTTCCCAATCCCCCTGTGATTCCAGTATTTTTACAGCCCATAATAGTGGCATTTTTTTAAGGATGATATAGGTGGATTGAGAAGCGTCTTAATCGGGTCACTTGTCATAAGTAAAATGACTCAACTCTGGTGAATAAATCAATTACTTTAATTGCTATTAAATTAAATCAAATTGACTTTATAACTTTGAGAAGCATGTCTAGCTCCTAAATACCGCTTCACCAAGGCTTTTGACCAATCATCATCAAAATAGTTAACCTCCAGTGGAGCACCCAGAAAAAAAAAAAGAGAGAAAAGCATATAATGAAAAGTATCATGTGGTAGACGGGAATCCATTTAAATTCACGTAAAGATAGAAGATATTTTTATTCATGTGAAATCTATGAGTCCAATTGAGTTGCATAAGAGTTAATTCTGCCTTTTCCCCTACCAATTCCTTTTCCACATGAAGACGGTATTTAACACCAAAATTGTAATTTTGACACCAAATAATCCAAACGAAAGTTGGTTCAGTAGTTTCAGTATCATTGAATTTTGTGTTAAGCAAATAATCTAGTGGTTGGTCTATAGGTTTGCCATTTTTTCCCTTCTCTTCTTACCCTTATGTAGGGGTGAAAATCGATCAAGTTGTTAGCAGGTAGTTTGAATTCAAGTTTGACTCAAGGCTTATTGAATTTGGTCTGTGAAAAGATGCTTACCCTTGATGGAAAGGTTACCATGGTTCTAATTCAACCCCATAAAGTTATACAACAACTTTATTTATTTTTCTCATGGTAAATGATATATAACAAACTTCCCTGGACTATTATCCATGTTACATATTCACCACCAAATCATGAAATGTTGTAGTATTCGTCCTAGAACTATCGATATATTGCACTATTTATCCTCCCTTACTCCTAATCATTAAATGGACCAAAGCGAAAACTGAACCAAGTTAAAGAAAGTCAATTGACCACAAATATAAAATTAAGACTTATGGTTTATGGAAAATGAAATGATAAAATAAAAAATAGAAACAAGGAATAGAAATAACAACAAAATATAAATTTTTACTTATATCATACTATAAAAATTTATTTTTAAAAATTTGAAAATATAAAAAATTAATAAAAAGAAGAAAATATAAAATAAAGTAAAATGAAAATATGAAATTAAAGAATTATATAAAAAGACTAAAAGAGTGAAAATTAAACAAAATCTAAGAGAAAAATAAAAACGGGTGATAAAAATTAAAATTATTCTAAAAAATAAAGAATAGAATTATAAAAAAGTAAAAAAGAAAAATAAAGGGAAAGAGAAAAAATAATTAAAATGAGTTGGTTTTGGTTATGTTGATGGAGGGAGGGAGATGGGTGTGATAGTAAAGAATAGAGGTGGGACTTGGGCGGGGTCGACCCGGCCCAAGCCGGGACCGGACCCGAATTCAAACCCGCCCGACCCAGTCAAATCCACCCCTACCTTGCCCCAACAAAATCCTGATAAGATATGGGCCCGAGAGGAGGAGGAGGTGCAAAATAGACCTCCCCGGATCAGGACCCGACCCGTAAACCGCCTTGCCCCGCCAGACCGAACTAGGCCTGGTGCCCAACGACTTTTGCACACAACGAAAACCTGTAAAAAAAAATAAAATTAATGGGTTAATTACACAGCATGCCCTCCAACGGTTTTCTGTTTCAGTATCGACTGTCTCATCCGAGGCATCGTTTAGTGCCAAAAAATCGGTAATATCAGAGAAACGATCAAGATTGACACTCAACGCGGTAGAAGTATGCGTGTGCAACCGAGATTGGGGTCTCACAGTACGCCGGCAGCAAAACCAAAAGAGTTCGGATGAGTAGGTGATATTCGATACAGAGACTTGAAATTTTTTTTTTTCAATCATACATGTAGTTTGTATTTGATCTAATTATACTGTTCAGCACAGATCATAGGTTTTTATTATTCAGTATTTCCGGAACATTTTTGCCATTTCAATATGTAAGGCCCGTTCCGATTATTTGTAAGTGCCGTTACTCGTGGTGGTGTTTTTTCTTAAAAATATTTATAACATATATAATTAATTATGTTTCTATATTTTTTTTTGTAAAAAAAAACTCCAAGCCCCGCCTCGCTTGTGACTGGACCGAGCCCAGTCTTCGTGACCCAGGACCGGGACCGGCCAGGCTTGGGCCGGTCCCGGGTTAGGCTGACCCGATTCCAACCTCTAGTGGAGAAAGATAGGCAATTTGAAAGGGATGTGTTATACATAGTTATCAAAACCTGGCACAGTCTAGTTAGTTGAACCAGTTTAACTAGGGCCTAGAGGGCACCACAAGCTAGGCGATATCCTTAAACCTACTTTGGTCAAAATCTAGTCAAATCTAGGAAACCCGATAACCTATTTAACCGAATGACCCCGGGTGGACCGTTTTGTGGGCTTGTCACTTTTCTTTGTTTTAAATTTTTTTACAATGTGGGATTTGCATCTTAGCTCACTTAATTTTGTTAGCTTAATGTTTAATTGGCCCAAATTGGAACAAATTAAAAAAAAAAACAAAGAAAAAGTTAGATTAGAATAATGTAAACAACAACAATAGTTGATATTATGCTTTTGTTATATTATTAATACTTTATAGGATTTATCTTCAAGACTAAAATAGTTAATTATTTGTACAAATTTTTGGAATATTGAGGATTTCAACTTTAAAATTTGAATGATTAACCAAGCACTTGGCTTATTGGACATTAAATATGTGTTATTTTGTTAGAAAATATAAAATAATAAAGGGTTGGTATATGATTTAGGTAAAATGGGCAAATCCACCAATAATCTTTTTGCGATAGTAGATAAAACCATTATAGTTTTTTTATAGTTAAATCGCCCACTCACATTTGTAATTGGGTGAAATCTAACATTAATATTTTGAACTATAGGCAAACTTGTCACTCACAAGACTAATGGAGAGAATATTCCATTTTTTAGAATATTTTGTTAAGTCCATAAGTAAAAAAACCATGTAATTAGCATCATCCTAGGAAAATGAGAGCATTTATTGCTGAACTATATTTTTTTAGGCACTTAGGTTCCCAAACTAAAATAATAACACTTGGGTTTTGTCCTTCAACTTCTCAACCTAACTGAGTCAGCATTCACTGGTTGGGACACTGGAACTACTAATGGGTCTCCGGTGGAACTATTACTGATTCATGTGCCTGGAATTTTCAATTTCCTTTTTTTCTTTTTGTCGTGGCTTTAAGGTGCCAACAATTGTTGTGGCTTTTTTGAATTGATTTTTGGATCGATTTTTGTGGCTTTTTCAGATTGACTCAGTCAAAAAGTTATTGTTCAGGCTCCTATTCAGCCGTTGGTGAGAAGAAATAAGGGTGGTTTAAAGGTTCATAAGGCTGAGAAAGGAGGCTATTAGGTTCAGATGGGAAGCAAATGTTTCACCTGTGCAACCTGGAGGCGAATGTTCTGCTTAATGTGATTGGGTTAGGAGAGAGAAAAAGGCGAATGTTCAAGAACTCGTGTCATGGGGGGGTAGCTTGGAGGCAGATGAGGCTGAAAATGGAGGTGATTAGGTTGAGACGGTGGTGGTGTCGATGAGAGTAGGGGTGCTACAAGGGGAGAGGGGGAGAGGAGGAAGACATTGGTGGGAAAAGAGGAGAAACAAAGTTTATGAAGGATTTGTAATGTTGAACAAAAGCTTAGGAGTTAAGTCAGGTGTTTCTCTTTGTTTTTTTTTTTTACACAAATTTGCCATGTATACAACAATATCTGTCGCCACATCATATAGCTGGATAAATGTAACGATAGTGGCTAATATCCGCTAATAATATAATATAATTACTGGGCGATTTAATTGTAAAAAAATAATGGTGGATGATGTCCGCTTTCACAAAAAGATGAGTGGAGGATTTGCCTTTTTTACCTGTGATCTATGTATTAAAAAAAACATGGAAGTAAGTTATACTTTAGACAGCAACAACAAGACATACTTGTTAGGGTGCAAGGATGGTTTTGTGTGAAAGCGTCTGTGTCTTGTGATTGGTCTGGCCGATTGGCCTGCTACCCATTTACCTTTCTGGGTTGTTCTCCATGCCAAGTTTGACAACGTTGGTGTTATGGGGTATTTTACTCTTTTTATTTTTTATTTTATAATTTTCTATTTATTATTTATTATTTATTATAAAAATATAAAACATGATGTAATTAAAATTTTCCAAGTTAGCTTGTGCTTTTTATTTTTATTTTTTTCATCTCATTTTACTTCAATCATAAAAGTTTATAGTTTTTGTTTGTGGTTGAACTACTTTTTTAGGCTTCAACTTAGCTCAATTGTTCAGTTTGGTCCTTGTTTAATGGAAGGGAGCCAAGGGACGAAGGTGCAACATATTAATAGCTCTAAGATGAATTTTGCAACATTTTATAGTTTCATATTAATATGTTCAAACTTCTTTGTTGAGTCAAGTTCAACCCACATTTTTAATGGCTCCGAGTTGAAGCTCAAACAAACAAATATCGAGTTGAGTTTTTGAGTCTAGAGAATTTGGGCTTTGTTGACTTATCTACTCTTTCGTAAAAAAGAGCTACTTATAAAAAAAATGTTGGAAAAAAATAAAGTGGAAAAAAATTAACATGGGAAAAACATTGAATTCAACTAAATGGAGCAGCACCCCAGTAAACTGATTCTTATAGCTAGGCACATGCCTTAACCTCCCACAAAACTGGACCAAATTTACGTTTCGCTACAAAACTAACATATGCGCAACAACATATGAATTCACACATACAGACATCTTCAAATAACGTAACCTAGGAATCATATGGTTTTTTCTAAGCAATTTTATCCGTAAAATTTCAGCAACAACTACTAATTACAAAGACTCTACCACTAAATCAACTTGTATACTCAGGGGAACTCGAAAGGAACGCCACCGCCAAGGGTATCGTCCTGTGATTGGCCGGGGACCGGCGGATTAATGGCGATCCAGATCAACGATATTGTGATGGCAATCAGCCCTGACCAGACGATAACGATGGTTGGCGTCTTCTTCCTCCGCCCCATCAGCCCCTTGGCAAACGGATACAGATGGGCCAAAACCCAGAAGGCAAAGAAAGCCCCGCCAATGAACTTGCTCCAACGGGGATTTGTGCTGTAAATCGTTCTCATTAACGCTATCACGATGGCAATGATGTTGATCATTGCGATGACGATCGGCGGAATCATCAGGGAAGTCCACTTCACCAGATACAGGTCGGTGTAGATATCTTCGTCTTCGTCCGCTGCCGACTTGGACGTCAAGGTGAAAGAAATTTCGATTCCGGCCATCACTTTGAGGAGGCCCTGGATCACTGCTACGAAATGAGCGCTAGTCCCAGAAATCAGCCAGAACTGCTCGTTCCTCCACCATTCTTCTAGTGCTATTCCTGACCATTTCACTTCCAGAATGGCCAAACCGATCAGGCAAATCGTCATGATCAATAGATAGACTAGGAACGCGATGCTTAGGTCCCGAACAATGAACTGGCCGGAGATGAGGGACATCGCCGGGAGGAAGCAGTAGAGGATGAGGAAAATAGAGGTGAAAGGGTAGATGCCGACATTAACGTAAGCAAGACGCTGGAGGATCTTGAGACGCTTGGAGGCGAGGAAAGCATTGTTTTGGGAGAAGAAGATCTCGACAGAACCCGTGGCCCAGCGGAGCACCTGATGCAGGCGGTCGGTGAGGTTGATTGGAGCGGAGCCGCGGAAAGCGTCGGGTTTGGTGATGCAATAGACAGAATGCCAGCCGCGGTTGTGCATCCGGTAGCCAGTGACCACGTCCTCCGTCACCGACCCATAAATCCACCCCACCCGATCACCCCACTCCGTCTTATCCTCGTACCTAAAAGCCAATTACCACTCGCATTTAGGTTATAATTAAATATCGTGGCAATTAATGCATATATATATATTGTTACCAGCAAGAAATGACGGAGACGCCCTCAGCAACGGTGGCGGCGTCGAGAGGCTCGCGCGGAGCCTGAAGAGCTCCGGGGGGTCGACCAAACTTGACGGCAGGATGGTCAGCAATAGGGCGGCTTTGGTATTCGGCGATGGGTATTGAGTCGGCCAACAGGGTTGAATTTCCAAACCTCCTAGGCAACACGTTGAGATCAATCTCATGTTCGGAGTCAGAGGTGGTCAACGCTTGCACCTCGCTATCCAGCTTCTTATTGGTGGCTTTTTTAGTAGCTTGAACCGGAGCATCGAAACCATAAAGAGCAAATCGCCTGAACATGCAACCAGTCCCCACATAAACAGGCCCCTGTCCAAGGAAATTAGAACAACACCGTCAAGTGAGTAAGTGAGTAGTAACATTCAACCCAAGGCAAGCCAAACCAACACAAGGTTACCTGGATGCCATCAAGGGCACGCATATTGCTATCGAAGAAAACGGTGTTGCGGTTGGCATAGCGATCAGATGGGTCAATGCCTTCAAATCTCTGAGGGAACTGGATGTAGCAAATTGATTCACCACCCCGGTCCATCATAAAGCACATACCTTCACGGACGGCCTTGCAGTTATAAATGTAGTGGTCACAGTCTAAGTTCAAAATGAAGGGTCCATTAGATAGGATTGCCGATACTCGAACCAAACAATTCATGGCCCCAGCCTTCTTGTTGTGGTCGTAGCCTGGACGCTTCTCACGTGAAACATATACGAACATCGGCAAACGAGTGTCTATACCCGTCAAGTCTATTATCTTGTCATCTGAATTCCCCTTCAAAGGCTCACTGCTTGGTGGCTTTAGCATCACCTGCTCAATCACCCAAAAAAATGCTTCTTCCAACCATTATTATTGCACAAAACAAAGCACTATGCATAGGATAGCATAAATTTAATGTTTCTTAATTAATTCATACTTGTAGAATTCCAGCGTGGTTGCCTTTCGCGTGATCAGGGGCAGGGCTGGCCCATGTTCCAGGCCAGTGGGTCCCATCCGCCATCCACGTGGCCTTTTGGACCTTCACCGGTTTAGCAGGATCCGCCCCGCTCTCTCTCCTCTGTTTAATCTGCTTCATTTCCTCTCTCGCATTGAACGCTTCTGACCTCCGGCGGATCGAGTCCGACAGCCCGTTGATCCGCACCTTAAACTCCTCGTACTCTCTCTTCATCCGTCTTCGATCCTTCACGAAATTCGGGCTACTCTTGTTCTTCGTCGGGTCGATTTTCAAGCTAAAGTAAGATTCCGGGTTCCGCGGCTCGATGTCATGTTTCTTACAGAATGGAACCCACAGGTCCGCAAAGCTCGCCGCCTCCGCCATTGCCTCGAACGTCAGTAGGGCACCTCCGTCGTCGGACACGTAGCAGGTGATCTTCTCCACCGGGTAATCCACTGCCAGAATCGAAAGGATGGTGTTGGCAGTGACCAACACCGGCTCCTTCTCTGGATCGGCGGTTGAAACAAACAGGTCCACGCCAGGGAGGTCAGAGCGGCCCGACGGGTTTGACGGCGACGGCATCTCAAATTTTTCGCGGAGGACCTCCAGGTCAGTGGAACGGTTAATTGGGCAGAGTTTAGGAACTTGATCGAGAATCCAGGAGAAAGCAAACCAGATTTCGCAAGTAATCGACATTACCCACAGCCAAATGGCATCCGTATTTGGATGCGTCACTCTCCAATGTAAGAAGAAACCCAGAATTATCAATCGAAGAACAATTAACAATCTGCATGAACGAATTAGTGAAAAAATCATTCATTAACTTACTGACAATTCAACATTCATTAATACTGCTACCCAATTACTGCTACTTGCTTTAATTTACCTGTAAGGACTAATAATGGCAGCTGGAATCGGGATTATTCTACTCAGGGGCTTCCATGGCTTATCGTTATTCTCGACCATGGAGGCATGCATGCCTTCGTCGCGGCCCTCTTCGGCTGGCCAGTAGGCGTTTCCGTAGCCATAGGTCCCCTGTGTTTCGAAGAGCCATCGGTTGTGATCGAAATCCCCACCTTGGCTCCTTTTCATCATTGTCATATTCTTGTTCTCTTTCTTGTTCGGCGCCGGCAACGGCAGTGCTCCCTTGGAATAATCCCTAACATCGTCGTCGTACTCCGCCCTGTACGGCTCTTTGCAACCTGGGCATAGCCCTGTGTCCTTCTGTGCGTCCATGTAACAGTCTCTGCATATCTTGAACCTGCGGAAAAAGGGAATCGCAACTTCAACCACACATTTTCTTGGTTTTATTTGAATTGTAGGAGTAGTGTATGAACGAACCTGCATTCACAAGGGGTGACATCATTGCCCCGTTCATCCTTCATGATCTTACCGTCGCAAGCGGGCATGGAGCAAGAGGAGCCTTTGGCACCGGCCATCTGGGGGTGGCAGACCTCGGAGTCAATGACTTTGTCCATAAGATGGGCACGCGTGACGCTGTTGAAGCCGCCGGTGAAGAGGGAATTGGAGACATACTGTTCCTCTGCTTTGGTGGCGACGGAGGAAGTGTCCATGGGCTGGTTGTCGGGCGTGGAAGGAATGTGGACCGTGTAATTCATGTAATCCGTAGAAATGTCGGACGACATGTCGATGTCGTCTCGGGACAGGCTCACGTAGCGGCCGCTGGAGGTCCGGCGGGCGAACTTAACGCCTTGGCCGGCCTTGCTTAAGCCCTCCGAGTTGTCGGTGCCACGCATGCCTTTCTTGGACGGTTGGTTGTTTAGGGATGCCATGAAGAGCTTGGTTAATCAAAGCAAATTGATCGCAAGCATGGAAAATCCATGATGCTGCATTTTTTTTTTTCAGAATGTAGGAACAAAATGATGATGGAGAGAAATGAAACGAATCGAACAGGGGGGAGAGAATGGATTAAGGGTGAAAGACCAGGTCCAAACATAATTAAGGATTATAATTTTTTTTGTTGATTCGGTTGGCGGGTTTCGAGGAGGTTTTTGTGGAAGGAGGGAAGCCAAAGCAAAGATGTAACTTCTATAGCATTGTACGTATCTATCATCTCCATTTTAGTTGAGGCCAGCTTCACTTTCTTTCTTCAAAGTTATGCAGCCAAAATTCTTGATCTGGAGTAGATCAGTTCCATATCGCAAATAGGACCATCTGTTGGATTGGCTGGAGCGTTTAGGACCGGAAAATGAACCGGATCGAAAATTTGTTACTTGGTAGAGTGTTCTTATATATTTGCATGTTCCATATCGGGCTGGTGACACAATCGATAGTTGCTAGCTCCAAGCGGGTTCGGGGAAGAAGATATATATATCCCCGGCCCCGGGAGCTTTTGCTGGATCAGAGTGGGAGGCAAGTAGGATATGATCTAGAGGCACCCTCAGTTCTCCTAGCTAGGGAACAGAATAGGGTTGCTAACTGTGGGGAGCTGAAGTGATGGTTTTATTGCTGACCGGAAAGTTCTGGCCGATTGAAGATGGGAGGAGAAGAAAAAAGGTCCTGATCCTAGAAAGAAGCAGTGGAGATGAAGGCAGATTGGATGGACACCAAGATGATCCCACGTTGGAGCTGATGTAGTGCAACAAATTGGAGCTTCTAATGATCTTAGCCCTAGCTGAAGCCGCACGTAGATATTCAGATATGATCAAATTATAGTCGAGTTTTTTAAAGTTGTGTAACAGACATCTCATTACATAATTTTTCTAAAGTATATTTCCAATCCATGTACTTGTAATGATTTTGAGTGTTAAAAAAAAAAAAAACAAGAACAAATTGCTTGTGCTTTCTTTTGGCTATTTGGTGTTTGAGATCATGCTTTGATTGGGACTGGAAGCAGCTTATTGTTAAGGGAGGCGAATGCTGCAATGTGGCGAACTACTGCAACTTTTTTCTATAGTAATGATTACCACCAAACCCCTAGGAATATATTCAATTGTTAGTGCAATTTGGTGCACCGTGTGTAGTATACATTGCGTTAAAGGGAGGGATCCTTGTAGCGCATACAGAACCTGGACACAACCTAACACAAAGGTAACATTAGGAATACTGGGTATATATAAGCTGCCTTGCCAGCTTCCAATTAATAATCATTGAAGCTGAGCCTCCATTAATGCTGAAGAGCCAGAAGGGAGAGGGACTCCATTTTGAAGTTTTGGTTGTCCGCTAACTTCTTTCCAAATCTAAGTTGCAGCTCTTAATTCAACTAATTGTTTCCAAGCACCATCAATGATAAAGATTTCCATAAAATGAAGCATTGATTGTGGCTCATTGGGTCCACAGATGTGGCATAGACGGTGTGCAGGTGTATTGAAAAAATGCTTAAGGTATTTGGCTTGATATTTTCAAGAAGCAAGAATTTATTGGATAAGATTATTTCGACTTGCTATAATTGATTGGACATTAAAAAAAGCATGACAAAATGCACATTTAATTTCTTCCTCACCAAATAATTAAGCTAGAGGGTGGAGACTAGGTTGGTAAAGCACTCAAGGTGCCACTTGTTTTTACTAGTAAGTAAAGTAGAGAACCATGCATCAAAGGTAGGAAATCTCGTCAACAGTTGTCGTATACAGAAATTTCCCAATATTTCTTTTGAACCTTAGCATTCCCAAGACATGTGAAGAGCAGTTTCAGAATGTGCCTAATTAACATTAGGGGTAGCGAGGATTTAAGAGCCTGTTGTGAGAAGCTAGGTTGCTGGCTATTGGAAGGGCATCTAGCAAACACTCGCAAGAAAGCTTTGAATTTCTTTGGCAACGATTTTCTACAGATGAGCTTTGCAAAGGCTAATAGTTCTCAGATGAATCATCAACGGTTTGGAACCAATGACAATCAAGTATATATTTATTTCATATGAGCAGAAGGAAAAGAAATTGACTGGAGAAGTCTATTCAGTCATTCGGTTAAGGCTGCGGCGCAATGTATTAGTGATGTATAGGATGACCATTTTCATTTAGAGTCATGGATTTACAATTGCTCCAGTTTCAGCAAATATACTGATCATGCAAGTAGGCACACTGCTTTATTCAACTGAGCAAGGTTTTCATATAAATTAACAACTTCTTACTAATCAAGTTAATTAACTGTTAATATTCAATTAATTACCCTATAGTGCCGTCGTTAAGGCAATCTCTTTTCTTAACCGTAAGTAATTAATGATCATGATTCATGTTAACTTCTAGCTCCAAATTATATATATGGCCATATATAAATACACAAACCTCTGGTATATATACTGATAGTGAAGTCAAAAGAAAAAGAAGAGATCAAAAGAAAATTAAAAAAAAAAGCAGGAAGGAAATTAAGAGTGGGAAGGTGATCGGAATTAGAACTATATATGGGTCCTGTCCTGCAGGCTGCAGATAAGACAAGGATACATTTGTCCTGTTCAGCAGGTAGCTCTTGATGGATCTGTATGCGCTAGCTTTAAGTGATCTGAGGAATTAGCTAGGGTTTCCCCTTCTTCCTTCCTTACTGGCCCTGCATGCTGCATGCGCTAGCTAGCTACTACCTGGCCAAGTGTCTGTTCCACCTCATTGGGACTCCAACTAATTCATTGTATGTCTATATATATTACTTGCTGCCGGCCAAAATCTCTAGTTTGGATCGAAATGCAAAAGTATGTAAGTATCCTAGCTACGAGGACTACAACGACACCAATAATAATTAATATATATTGATCAACAAAAAAACTGATGTATTTACAATTTAGTTTTTTTTGTTTGGGGGGGGGTTCACAGTTCATCTCAGGCTTTTTTCCACTTTATCATCGTGAGTGCGGAATTCTTCTCTGCAACAGAGGTAGCAGTAGAAACATTCTTCACAAGCAAGCTACTTTAAATTAAATAAATTTCCTGATAAAATTAACATATATATATATATATATATATATAACGCTTCGGAAGCAATGCATTGCAGCAGCAGAATCAGAGGGAAATATCCGTTGCTGCTCCTTGCATGTTCACCAATTGTCATTCATTGCTATATATCTTCTCTCTCTCTCTCTCTATATATGTATATATTCTCTTTCTTCTCTCCACTCCTACCTACGTACCTTCACCTTCACTTAACCTTTTGCCTCTCCACTTATTTAATTAATCCCTTAAACTCCATTGATATATATTTTAACAACTCCAATATATATATATGTGGGGGGGGAGGAAAACAAACAAACAAACCCAAAAAACTTAATGCCTTTCACAACATTAATTTAATTACCTTAGTTTTCACACACACACATACACATCTATATATACATAAACTATAGCTAGCTAGTGATCCAGTGACTACTATATATATGCCTCTAAATTAATTAGGTGATTAATTAATGTAATTACGTACTGTTTGGTCAATCAACGCCACTTGCTATAGCTAGCTCATCCACTTCCGACTAAATTAAACAAATATCTGCAGATACATATATATATCCTTTGTACGTAGTTTGTTTTGAGGTTGTGTTCTACGTTGAATTGTAATTAATTATACTCAATGTCCCCATCGATCGAGCGTGAAGTTGTTCATCAAATAGCACTCTAGTCTAGTGTCATCAAGTTTGATCAACTAGATTATATATATATATAATCCAATTATAGAAAACAACCCTAGAAACTGCATGTATACTATATTAATTAATTTGCATTAATGTGTGTTCATCATCCTCAAAAATCCAACCAATATCATATCATCAAATAAACCATGATCCAAGTTGCAGGAGAAGCAGAAAAAAATTTCAGGCAAATCAAAATTATAATGTCAGAAATGTTTGTACAAGACCAGCAACTTACTCATTCTCTTCTCTTTACTTTAATTTTGCTCCACCCTCTTAGTATTTCATCTCTTCTTCTTCTTCTTCTTCTTCTTCTTCTTCTTCTTCCTTTCCTAATTTTTCTTGCCCACCGACCAAAATTTAGAAACACGAAATGATCACTACTCTTAGAAGGAAGGCCTCGTTGCGCTTCCACTCCAACCAAACACGTCTCCGGGAAAAGGATAATTCATTCCCAAATTATAGAAAGGAACGCCGCCGGTTCCGCTTCCGTTTCCAGTTCCGCCCCCACTGCCGCCGCTCCCACCACCTTCTTCTCCCATTGGCCCAACGTTTCCCGTCACTCCCGATGACTGTGACGCTGTTGGCTGCTGCACCTGCACTGGCGGACTATTCTCTTCCTCCTCCAGAGGCAATCGGTCATACACCGCGTTGGCAAACGACGCGGCCATCAAAACCACTGGGCCCGACGCCATCAACGGCCCCGCCACGCTCCCTCCAACTACTTGCCCCTGACCCCCGGCCAGATATATCGTCAACCCTCCGGCTCCTGGTGGCGCAGGTGGAGGAAGCGCCGTTCCCGTGAGCGACAAAATCTCGAATCGCCCGTGCAGCGTTATGACGCTCCCAGCAGGCGCCGCCGGTTGGCGCAGCGTGACATTAGTAACGGCACCGTTACCGCTAAGGACACAAACCCCCCGTCCCCTGCGGCGCGCGTAGTTGGTGACCGACTCAACAATGTCGGACCCGGAAGAAATCTCCAACACGTGGGACCGGAGCGCGTTGGGGCTGTCTCGTGTGACGATTATTGGGGGCCTGGGCTTGTTCTTGGAGCCCGGAGGACGACCCCGAGGGCGGCGACCGGAACTGCCCCCTCCTCCGCCAGAGCTCGTTTCGGCGGCATCCGGGTCGGTGCTTCTTTCTTCTCTCTCGGGCGAGTTTTTAGCATCCGCAAGCTGCGATGCGTTAGGTCCAAGTAGTTGGTGGACATAACCCGACATTTCTCCCTTGGTTTTTTGGAGAAGAAAGTAGAATCAACAAGAAGCCCAAAAGTATCTACCCACAGAAAATGAAGTTGTAGTGCATAGAGCTGAAGAGGGGGAAAAGTGATTGGGAAAATTCTTCTGTGGGTTCGATTTGAAGAGATTTTTTGGGTTTGATATTAGAATTAGGGTTCCTAATTACTGAGTATAGTTATTGATGAGATCCAGATCTTTGAAGGCAAGCAAGGAATTGGTAGCTAGCAAGGTGGGAAGAGGTGGGAACTGAGGAAAAGCAAAGTGTGTTTGTGAAAAGCAAACGCATCACTTCGATGAACAAGACGATAATTATTAGTCATAGAATACTCTATCCACGAGAATATTTTATTATTTTGATGCCTTTCTTTATTTTTTTATTAAAATCTTTTCCCCAAATCTATGGGTTTGAATGTTTCGTAGACAAGCTTTGTCAAACAATTGGGAGGAGTTTAAGGGAAAAAGCAGTCCAATGTTATTAACAATTAGTCAGTAAAGTATCAAAAATTGATCTATTAGTACGAAATGTTTCTAGTTTTTTTATTTTTCTGTCCTTCTAACTGAACAAATACTGCAAAAGAAAATTTGATTGTCAAAATACATTATAAGTACAAGTTTTGAGAAATAAAGAGTATGTGGATAATTTATACAAGAGTGAACTTTTATTATGTTTAAGGAGACCAAAACCCTAACTCCAAAGTTAGAGGGTATAATTCTATTAATTGTACCTTAAAATTATCATTCAAACTAAGTTTCGGATGCAATACAATAATTTGTTCGATGCTCTTTTATCGTTGAGAAATTGCCTATAATTAATCAGAAAATAATTTGTCAAGTCGTGTTTTTAATTTTGCGAGCTCAAGCAAACCCTAACGATATGTGTATAATGGAACACCTCCACTACAAGAGGATAAGAAAATGATCTATCAAATAAATAAATAAAGGCATTAAATGTGATCCATGAATGCGTTATATTCATTTTCATCTTGGAATTGGTCGTTTACATTGAATATCAAATAGTGATCGGTAAAGTATCAAAAATTGATCTATTAGTACGAAATGTTTCTAGTTTTTTTATTTTTCTGTCCTTCTAACTGAACAAATACTGCAAAAGAAAATTTGATTGTCAAAATACATTATAAGTACAAATTTGAGAAATAAAGAGTATGTGGATAATTTATACAAGAGTGAACTTTTATTATGTTTAAGGAGACCAAAACCCTAACTCCAAAGTTAGAGGGTATAATTCTATTAATTGTACCTTAAAATTATCATTCAAACTAAGTTTCGGATGCAATACAATAATTTGTTCGATGCTCTTTTATCGTTGAGAAATTGCCTATAATTAATCAGAAAATAATTTGTCAAGTCGTGTTTTTAATTTTGCGAGCTCAAGCAAACCCTAACAATATGTGTATAATGGAACACCTCCACTACAAGAGGATAAGAAAATGATCTATCAAATAAATAAATAAAGGCATTAAATGTGATCCACGAATGCGTTATATTCATTTTCATCTTGCAATTGGTCGTTTACATTGAATATCAAATAGTCCCTAGCTAGAAAATAGTTGCTTTCTTTAAAAAGAAACAAAAAAATGATATATTTAAAATAAATTACAGAAGACACTAACAATTATGCTTCCATCCTTTTCTAATGTAATAAACCGACCCATGTTTTCTAAAACAAAAAATTAATACTACATCTATCGCAATTTCTTTGTACCATTTTTTTGACTAAATTCGTCTTAAATTTATTTGCATTAATATTTATTAATTTTTTATCAAAATATATATTTAAAAAATATAAATATTATACTCCCTCCGTCCCATAAATTTTGATACATTTGACTTTTTGTTATATTTTGACTCAATTTTATTCATATTTTTGTTTGTTAAAAAAAAATTAAAAAAAATATATTTAGAAACTACATATCTTGAATTATCATTCATATACAAAGATTTTGTATTTATATATTAAAATATTAAAAATAAAAAATCATAGAGTAGATTAATTACCAAAAACAAATGGAGTAAAACTTTTGGGACAGAGGGAGTAGTTTCTAAATGTAAATTCTTTAAATTTTTTAAGCCAATATTCATATAAATAAATTTACGTCAAAGTTAGTATTAGAATCACAATTAACTATAAATATTATAGTTTCTAAATTGTGTAATTAACTTAGTTAAAAAACTAAAATGGTGCAATTAACTTGGGACTGAGTGAGTATTAGAATCACAATAAAGTTTTACAATTGCTCAATTAGTTATAATACCTAATCATTCTTCAAAGTTAGATAGGTTAAGGGGAACAGCGTGATTAATTAATAAGCATGGTGAGTGTTTTGCCTGACGGAAAGGCTTGAATCCTATTATCAAACTAAAGATAATTCTAGTTCATTTGAAGTGGCCATTCAGCCAAATTTTTAAATATAATGTCTAATCCATTTAAAGGGAAGAAACTCTCCATGACAATTGATGAGAAGTTGGAATTTGATGAATTCCTACCAGCTGGTAGTGGATATGGTGCCAATAACGCAACAACGTCCTCATCCCACACAAGGCTTTTTAGTTGTCATTTGGTCGCTCTATATATAATTATTCATGACTATTTTTACTTTCCTTTGTTTTTAAAGTGTAATTTGGCAGTTGACCTAAAACTTACCGCGAATTTTAACCGTTGAACTGTGCATTTTACTTTTAAAAAGAGACGGCAATATAATCCCAAATTCTATTTGTAATAAACGCTTTACACATATAAGTAACTAGACATTGCCCCCACACACCTAAACTAATTAGCAAACTGTACCAATACTAAACCGAAGCAGGTAAAAGACGTGGAAACTACATGGAAAACCCCATACTCGGTCGTTTTCCTAGCACGTAACGTATCCACTGCTAGGTTATATATATATATATATATATATATATATATATATGTATGTTCCTCTTTAATTTGCCAATTAATTATTATATATGCGCAAGACCGAGCGGTACGAATGTGCATAAATTAGCTGTTGTCATATAGTCCATTCATTTCATAAAAACTGATATTTTTTATTTTTTATAGTAATTAATTTTAAATTTTATTTTTTAAAAAATTTATTATAAAAATATGAATATTTTATATGAAAATGAAACTTTAAAAATTATAATTTCTAAATATTATTTTTAAAATTGCTATAGAAATTAATTAGAATTGCTGCTCTCCAGCTATGTATGTGTATTATATCTTATAATAATTTATGCTTTAATTTGTATTTTGTGCAATTACTAAGATAGGTATATGTATATGGATGAAGGGGATGGAAGAAAAAATTGAAAATTTATTATTATTATTATTGTGGATGAGCAGCCATAAATAAGAGGAGCAAGAAATAAGGGAGGAGATTGATGAGCATGAGGAAGATGGTTGAGTTCACGTCGGCCAACGAGTCAAATGCAGCATGGACGAGACGCCTTGCAAAGTGTGTTGGGCACGTGACACTTGTCGGATCTTTGGAACTTGCCCTATTCCCCCACCTGTACCTGTACGCCCTTCCATGTGTACGTAGATATAGATTGCTCCACCACTTTTTTATTTTCTTCTTTATTTTTTTTGTTTGCCCTTTTAACCGCTGGTTTTTTTTTCCATTGAAGTTTACAATCGGAATGATCTGTCAATGATATGAAAGAAATTTTACAGCCTAAATCAATTTTAGTCCTCGAATTATATTAATTTGCTTAAAAGAGTTTAATTTTTAAATGTTGGCAGGATGTAACCCAATTATCCAACTATGAATTGTAAAACACTTTATCCCTCTGGTCTTATATTCTATATTGTAAAACAGAGTAATAATTTTTAAACGACATTGATTTTGAAAAAATTAAAATTGATTATATTACTTGGAAAAATGTAGCACTATTTACCTTTTCTTTTTTGGTGATTTTTTTTCCAAGCTTCTTTATATTTGGATTATTTTTTAATTTAGCAATTAGCATATAATTTTTAAAATTCTATAAGTTTTACTTTTAATTATCATTAAGTGCTTCAAGTTATATATTTTTATAATTTAGTGACAAGACTTTAAATTTTTACAATCAAATCACTGAACCTTTAGGAATCTAATGAAATTAATGTCAAGTTGCTAAATTAACGAGTTAAATGGGCTAAGTGCCCCACATTTTCTAATTGAAGAACTAAATTGCACCCTGCTAACATTTACAAACGAAAATATCTGCGCCAACATAGTTAAGGGACTAAGCTAAATTTTAGAATTTAGAACTCCTTAATTTATTTAACTTAACCACTAGCGCCCATGAATATCTAGCTCATTGATATGATTTTTTTAGAAAAGGATTTCATCTAACTAGCAGTAAATTATATGACATATCTACAGCCAACCACTTAAATTATGAAAGACAACAAGAGTGCAATAGGCCACTTAATGAGTTGTTAATGGCATTTCTACAACACCAAATGCAAGGAATATAGTCGAAGTAAATCCACTACTTTCATCTAAATTAGGAGGTACCTCGAACCTAGAAGATATAACCTGTAATTAGCTAGTATAACTCTAAGCTAAAAACTCCATGTATGATGGGACAAATGCAAACAAAAAAACACACACACACACACACAAAAGTTAAAACGTAAAGAAATTACATCCTAATGAATTCACTTCAGTATCTCATCAAACCGTTGCCAATCATGCTCTTGCAGATCGCAATCATCGATCATTGTATTTTGTAGACACTTTAATATGGATGAAGCCGACGGAACGGAAACGACGAAACAAGAGAATTGCTTCAGGGAGATAAACATGGAGCAATATTCATCCAACTCTTAATTGAAAAAAGAACCATGGAAGAAATAAAAAGATCCCGGATCTAGTTGATCGGTACCAAGATTTCTAGTGTGCAAAACTGGATAGGTTTTTTTAGCCCATTGACATGATTATATTCACTTTTTATTCAGTTAATATTCATATTCTAATTTATGTAAAAGATTTCTGCATTTTTATAACTAAAACATGAGCTTAAAGAAGATGGACTGCGTGGTAGACTTTTTTATAATAAAATTTCTTCTGTAACAGAATTCTAGGTACCTAGAACAAAAAATGACATGGTACCATCATTTCAGTTCAAATCTTGGTTTATGTAAGACTCATTTTTACAGTTAAAAATGGATTTAGGTAAGGTTGGATGAGGTCCAAACAGACTTATTAATAAAATTTTTCTTATAACCAACTCTTATATTGTAATTTTGGATACCAAAAAAAATAAAACTTATTCCACTAGCTACTTAAAGGGAAAAGAGAAAATTACAATTATCCCCTTAAATTTCCATTAATTTACAATTTATCCCATTTATTTTTCAAAACTTACACTTTGTCCTCTGGTTAGTTTATATTATCCGATAACAACTTCTGAAATTATAATTTAAACTATATGATAGTCATCTTTCAATAATATCGGTCTCTCTAATATTTTTTTATAGTTAATATATATTTTAAATTATCAATTTTTCTTTTTTATAAATGTATTTTTTTTCTATAAATGCATATTAGCATTTTTTAAAGGTTGGTTAGTTATGAAAAAAAATTTGAAATTACTTAAACATGATTATCAGATAATTTAATTTAGGATTTCAGAAGTTATTTTCAGACACTATAAAGGAAGTTGAAGGTAAAATGTACATTTTTTAAACTTGATGGGTAAAATGTAAGTTAGATTAAATCATAGGGGGGCTTTTGTAATTTACCCAATGAAAAAAGTCTCCAAGCATAAGCGCGTAAAATCTTGTAATTTTCTACTAACGACGCAAGAGTTTCATATTCTCTTTCAAGAGTACAGTACTGTCCTACTTATCAGATTGATATTAATGCTTTCAGATGATTATAATTAGGATTACCGGACATCTCGAAAAAATTAATAAATTAATGTGTCAACTCATAATTTATTTCAAGCTTTCCCAGATTAAGGTTAAGATTCCAACGACCGATACTTTTCAGCTATCTACAACAACACAACTACTTTTGTCAATTACCAGAAGGCATTAGATTTACTATTACATAAGCTTATAGCTCGCACGACAGGAATGTCCCGGAATGATTATTGTAGCCATGACCGCAAGTATGTGAGGCAGGACCCCAGTTAAAAGGCTTTATTCTTTTATTTATTTTAGAAATTAAGGGCTTAAAATTTTAAGACCTAAATTATTTTTTTCCCTCTCAAATTTTATCAATTTGCTCAGAAAAATCTCTGAACTCTGACTGAATGCAACCTAGTCTCCAAAATATAAAATGTGGTGCACTTAACCCCTTTACCCTTAACTCCCTTAATTGACAAAAATCATAAGCATAAAAGAAAATTACATACCTAATCACATAACTTTTTATTTTCTCTCTCTTGTACCATATACTTGACCATCTATTATCTATGCTCCGTTTGTAACTCATCTTCCTCTCTTCTACCTCTATGCCCCCTACCTCTCCACCGACTGTTGCTCAGCCTCACCCGCGGGTTGTTCATCGCCAAAGCAGCTTCGCTGAAGACTGGGAAGCTTGTGCGGTTCGATTTCTTTTTACTTGGAAAAATTTTCGAAAATTCGCCTCTATATATATATCCCGACAATTCCTTCATTTCTTTGAACAGTGTGGCGGTGAACGAGACAGGGGAAGTGGCGGAGTGCGACTGTGCGGGGTCGGAGCAACGGTCGGTGAAGCGCGAGGCGGATGAGCCAAGGAGGCGGGCTAACTTCCTGCAGGCGAGGGAAAGGAGTCCTCGGTGGAGATAATATTGCAGATGCCATTGAGGGAGATGGAGTCGTGGCGAAGACGGGCGAGGTTAGTGTCCGAGGGGGAGGTCCAAGGGTGGAGAAGCTTGGACATCAGGTCATTGATTTTGAATGTGAGGAAAAAATTATTAGGGTATTTTTTTCATTGATTGATTCTATTTCTTTAATAACCATTTTAGAAAGAAATGGAAATAATAAGAAAGTAGAAAAGCAACCTCTTAATTAGGTATTCTGAGGCAATTATTAAAAATTGGTTATAAATTTTGTTTTTATATGTAGTTATTATTTACTTGTATATTAATTAAAATTCTATATTTCAAGAGCAAAAAATTGCTTTTAAAATATTTTTTAAAAAATAAGCATTTTTTATTTTTTAATTAGTGTAAAGAAAAAATTTCATAAATATTACTTACTTTGAAAAAAAATGATTGAAGTGATTACTAGTTAATTAAATAGGGTATTTGTTTTTAGATGTTATTGATCCTAAAAAAATATTTATTTTGTAATTAATTATATTAATTGAGGAGACAGTAACTTTATTTTATTTTTATTTTGTACGTTTAATTTTCTTTAAATGCTTTAACTTATGTATTTGTTGTGATTTAGTAATTAAGACTTAGCACTCTTACAAACAGATCATTAGAGTGCGGCACCCCAACAAATTTAAAAAAACAAATTATAGGATATATTGGTAAAAATATATTTATAAAAAATTTACTAATGTTATCAAATTAGTTTATTTTTTTTATCAATGTTTATATAGATTTTTTTTTTATTCCTAGCAATATTGGAGTAATTTACTTATGACATAATGAGTAAAGGTTAATTTCACTCAACTTTTACATAGAACAAAATATCCTCTAATAATTTTTTTGGAATTTGCGTAAAAATGTCCTTAATTAATGGAATAATTTAACTACTCAAATGTCAAATTTATTTCTTAATTAACAAAAAATATATATACGATAAATATGTTGCTCCACATTTTATACTTTTCACTTACATTTTCAAAGAAATTCCATGCCATAGTTTATTATTATATTATTATGATATTAGTACATTACTATCTATTATTTTCTAATTATTAAAAAAAATTATGTGGTTGTAATTATTTTTCTACATAGCAAACATTATAAAAAAACATATACTACAAATTTAATATTATTCTAATGATATAAAATTATTTCATATTATTCTAGGTAAATTGTGCGAGAAGTCCATAACCTTCATTTCTTGTTGTAAATTCATCTCAAAGTTATTTTAATGCGCTTGATGATTTCTAGCTTCTGCTAAGAATTGTAGATTAACTTTATTTTTTTATATATTTTTCCAAGTTTTTAAAAAATTCCATCACCATCCTACACTTTGCTAAATTTGTTACAAATTTAGCTATTAATTTTTTTTTATACATAGATAAAACCTCTATATGATTAACTTATATACATGTAGTGAAAATTTTATTGAAATTATTGCCAAACCTAGTAGTCAAAGATAATAAAAAACTTAATAAAGATTGAAAATAGTTTATAGTTATCAAGCGAGGAATAAAATAAAAACAAGGATTAATTTAACACCTACAATCCCAAATTTCTGGCTACGCCACTAGTTAGCTTTGAGACTCAAATATCAGTAAATTATGAGTAGTATCGTTGCCTAAGTTACAGCAATCAGAAGCAGTAGTACTGTTTTTCCATTCATCCGGCGGTATTATATATAGTATGTGATATACTTGGACAATATAGAACAAGCTTCAGAAGCAAAAGCTGCAATTGAGATGTGAGATGTGTAGTAATATTGTGTAATTTAATTAGAACATAGATATCCATGTTTACAGGGGGGAAAAAAAAAAGAAACTACCCTTGACTTTTAAGGGTTAATCATAATTGAGTGTAATCAGCAAACGAGAAAATTCATTTTAACTTGAGTTAATTTAATTTAAAATAATTTATTTTTATTTTTATATTTTTTTCATCCGAATCAATTTCATTTAAAATTTAATATTATTTAGATGTAATGATCTATAAAAAGTAAAATTTTCATAATGCTGTTAAATTTTTATGAATTTTTTAATGCCTAAAAAAGAGAAAAAAATTCATAAAAAATTAAATTTCAATGGATTATTGCACCTATATAATATTGAATTTTAAATAAAATTGATTCCTAGTTAAAATGTTATAAAAATAAAAATAATTCATTTTAAATGAAATTGACTTAAATTAAAATAAATTTGCTCTAGGTATTTGTTAGTTTATTATTGAAAGAACCAAGCCTACTTTACCCAAAAAAAAAAATGAAAATGAAAATGAAACTACTCTAACATCTAAGGGATAAGTGTAGATTGGGAGAAGAAAGATCCTTTGTTTGTTAAGTATTTGTTAATTTATTATTGAAACAACCAAGCTACTCTATGTATATATATAGATATCGATATTTACCCAAAAAGAAACAAAAAAGAAGAAGAGAGAAAGAGGGAAAAGGGGGGGGGGGGGACTAGTCTGAGTCTCTGACGTTTAAGGGGTAATAGTAGTTTTGGTGTCATCAGCAAACAGAAACCTACTTTGTTTTTTAAGTATTAATTTGTTAGTTTATTATTGAAAGGAACCAAGCTTTTGTTTTTCATATGTATAATAGTATACAGTATACACGTCATATCTACACACATGTCAAATGCGTTTAAAACTAAGGCTTAAATAGTTTTTTATCCTTTAAACTATGCTGATTTATGTATTTTAGTCTTTACTATATGTATATATATGATTCGGATGTTTGTGTAGTTATGAGCTTATCTCAATTGATGAAGGTATATGTATCTTAATCTTACGCCATGCATGTCTGGAAGGAAAGGAATGAGGAAGATGATAATTTAATATCATTCATTTATTTGGATATATATGATAAAACAGAGGGAAAAAGGATAGTCATTGTACATTCAAATTATCCTCTTAATAAATTTTTTTCATCCCTCTAATAAATTACGGCAACTAACTACTTCATCTCCCCTCCCCCTTTCCCATACAAGTGGAATCAAAACAAATCCTTAAAGTCTGTTTAGTTTATTAAAAAGTAAGGGAAAGGGAAGGGATGGGAGAGATACTTCATATTTTTCCCTTTGTTTGGGTATTAGAAAAACAAGAGGGTGAGGAAAGCTATGGATTAGGTGGAATCCCTCCTAATCTTTTTAATTGATGATCTTTGATCCCCAAAATTTCAGATCAGGTAACATAAGGGAATGGAAAATATCCAAACAAGGGGAGGATGTTGAATATCCTTCCCCTCACCCCCCACATAACTCCCCCCTCCCTTCTCATTGTGAAGATGATATTTCATTTTTTATTTTTTATTTTTACTTTTTCATATCATTGTTGTTTTTTTCTAAAAGTTATCTGTTTTTTCTTTATTTTTCTCTATCAACTAGTAAAAGAACAAATAATTATTGATTAAAAAATAATTAATTCTTCTAAAAAAATAAATAGAAGGTGCTAAAAAATAATTAATAATGTGTTACTGTTGACACCCAATTTCGTCCGGCCATTAAAATAATTTTTAAAAAAAAATTAAATAAAAAAAAATTAAATAAAAAAATGTATTATTATTATTATTATTGTTATTATTATTACTAAATTTTTTTTTAATTAGTTTAAAATATATATATTTTTTTTTTGTTTTGTTTTGTGAAGATTTGATATATGTGTGTATATGTGTATGTTTGAAAGAAAAAAAGAAAACTCCATAAAAATGACAAAATTTAAAAGTTTGAGGTAAAAATGACAAAATTAAGAAGTTTCAGGCAAAATTGACAAATTCTGAAAGTTCCAGGAGCATTTGGCAGTTTGTCACATAAAATT
Source organism: Aquilaria yunnanensis (assembly GCA_039654915.1). NCBI lineage: Eukaryota > Viridiplantae > Streptophyta > Magnoliopsida > Malvales > Thymelaeaceae > Aquilaria > Aquilaria yunnanensis. The sequence goes on along the minus strand of CM077598.1, from coordinate 24,871,684 downwards.
TTGAGCCTGTCGACGTTTTTGGCTCAAATTGACAGAAAACGACAAAATTGTCAAAATCAGAAGCTTCAGGAACTTATCCAGAGGCTGAGAGACGTAAAGGACTAAAATTGTCATTTTACCAATTTAAGAGATAAGTTTGAAATTTTTTATTAATTTATCCATCAACAGTTCAGCTAAACTTCCTCTATAAATAGCCCCCCAAATTTTGTGCTGAACACAGAAAAAAAATAGCAAAAAAACTTAGAGCTCCGTTTCAAAAAAAAGAGAAAATTACAGCCCTTAGCCCCAGCCCTCTTCCCTTCTTCCCCAGAAAGCCAAAATTTTTTTTTTTCACTGCTGTTCCCTCTCTCTCTCTCTCTCTCTCTCTCTCTCTCTGCCGTGCCTCTCTCCTCACCGTCGCCGCCTCCGCCGTGCCCGTGCCGCCGTCGCCCCGCCGTCCCGCCTCCGCCGTGCCCGTGTCGCCGTCGCCCCGCCGACCCGCCGCCGCGTCCCCTTTTCTTTTCCCTCCTTTTCCTTCTTTCTCCTCGGACCTCCGCCCCTCGCCGGCCGCTGTCTCCGCCGTGCCGTCGCTCGCCGTCCCGTGCCCGTGCCGCCGCGCCACCCCCGCCGTCCCCCCCTGCCCCTGGCCCAGCCGCCGCCGGCCGCCAGCCCCTTTCCCCCCTCGCGCTCGCGTCGCGCCTGTACCCAGCAAAATTCAAAAATTTCAACTTTTAGGTAAAATTCTACTTTAATACTTCATCTTTTCAATTCTTTTCATTTTGGTCACTAATCTTTTTATTTTGTTTTTTTTTTCAGAATTAATTACTAACTTTATTTTTTTACTTGTGTATTTATTTGTTTATTATTGTTATTGTTACTAACCTTTTTTTTTTTTTTGTTATTATTAACTTGTTAACTAACTTACTAACAACTAACTTTTAACATTATTATTGTTACTAACCTTTTAATTTTTGCATTATTACTAACTTTTATTATTGTTAATTAATTTAATCAACTTGGTTAATTAACAATTAATTAATTTGGCTAAATTTTATTATTGTTGTTAATTAATTAATTTAATTAACTTGACTAACTTTTTATTATTGTTGTTAACAATTAATTTAATTAAACTTGGCTAATTTTTATTATTGTTGTTAATTAATTTAATCTAACTTTTACTAACCTTTTTTATTGTTATTAACTAACTAATCCAACTAATCTAACTATATTAATTGTGCTAACTTTTATTATTATTGTGTTATTAAAGTGGATGGCCAAAAAGCCCCACTTTATTAATTGAATTTTTTTTATGATTAAAAGATAAAAAAAGGAATTTTACGTGAATAATTTTCTAAAGGCTAATAAAAATTACTTTTTTTTATTTTGAAACAAAGTTTTTATTCCTTTTAATAAACAAACATAATGAAATAATTCAAAAATAAAATAAATAAATAAATAAACATAAAATCATTCTTTTAATACATCTTTAAAATTAATAATTAATGAAATAAAAAAAAAATTAAAACTCCATGACCAAATGATCCGCCAGGATTCATGGCTCGGAAATATTTTTAAATAAAATATATAAAATAAATTTTTTCTTTATAAAAAATAAAAAAAAACTTTAGACTAATATATTAATTATCTATTAATATATAATTTTTTTTAGTTTTCTTTATTAATAAAAAGAATAAAAAGCGTAAAAATTTTGGGTTAATATTTTATTCAGTAATATTTTACTTATTAAATTATATAACTTTTTGTTTCTTTTATAAAAATCTTAATCAAATAATTTCAAAATAATACAAAATAAAACAAAAATAATTGAATTTTCTCTTAAATATTTTTGACTTATTGATTAGATATATTTTCAGAAATATAAATTAAAATTAAAAAAAAAATCTTTCATCAAACAAAGAAGAATATAAAAATAAAAATATCAAGACTTTTGTTTTAAAATACATATAAGTTTTCGGTTAAATAATCTTTTATTCCAAAATAAATTAAATAAATATCAAAACTTTTCTTCTTTTGTTTAAAATTTTTGGTTCTCTTAATAAAAAAAAAAATAATAAAAAATAATAAAAAATAATAAAATAAATAAAAATAAATAAAAATTTTTAGTTCATGGTATATTGGCTGGAAACTGTCTCGTGCCCGCTTTTGAGCTGCTTCACCTGGTGAAGAGGGTCTGGCTGAGTAACAACGCCCCGTACCATGATCAAAATTTTTATTTTTAAACTCTTTTAAATTAACTTCTTATTAAATAAAAATTAATTATTATTTTTTTTAATTCTTTTATAAATTGAGTAATCCTTTAAAATAATAAATATCTTTCATTAAACAAGAAAACAAAAAAAGTAAACAAGAAAAAAAAAAAGAAAGATAAGAAAAATAAAAGAAAGATAAGAAAGAAAAATAAAAGAAAGATAAGAAAGAAAAGAAAGATAAAAAAAATAAAAGAAAAGATAATAAAAAGAAAAGAAAGAAAGAAAAGAAAAGAAAAATAAAAGAAAGATAAGAAAGAAAAATAAAAGAAAGATAAGATAAAGAAAAGAAAGGAAAGATAAGAAAAAGAAAAGAAAGATAAAAGAAAGAAAAAGAAAAAGAAAAGAAAGAAAGAAAAGAATAAAAAAAGAAAGAAAAGAAAAGAAATTAAAAGAAATTTAAAAAAAAAAGTAAAAAAAGTAAAAAAGAAGAAAAAGAAAGAAAGTAAAAAAAGAAGTAAAAATATAAAGATAAATTTTTTTTAGTTAGTATTAAAAATCATTCATAAATAAAAAGAATTACCATTTAAAAATTAATTTCATAATAATAAGAATTAAATAATTACGATAAATCAATTTCCATATCCGGATGATCCGGCAGGATCTACGGTTTGGAAAATATCAAACTTTTTAAAATAAATAAATTAAATAAATACGAAGATAAAAATCCATGTTTACAATATGGATTAAATTATTTAAAATTTCACCAAATTCCGTGTCCAAATGACTCGGCAGAGTCCATGGTTCGGAATCAAATCTTCCGTGTCCAAATGACTCGGCAGAGTCCATGGTTCGGAAGTATAAAATTTCATACAAATTAATTAATTTAAAAATCCACATTTCGACTAATCCAGTTAAAATTTCTAATTTTGAAAATTAACTGAGAATTATTTAAAAGCAAAGCAAAACAAAATTAAAATCAACTAAGGTGCCAATTTTTGGGCGTTTTAACAAAGTTGTTTTAACGTAACCGTACTCCCGATCCCCGAACTCTCGCAGACCAATTTTAAGGTGACCAATCGACCTAGGTGAAACCGATTGGTGGCGACTCCAGAAAACCCGACGTTGCCACAGCTTGGCGACTCCACTGGGGAGTCGACGTTAGTGAGTCGAGCCTAAAGTTGATTTGTTTTTATTTACTTTGCTTTACTATTATGTGGATTTATATATTATATTTACTTAAGTAAACATGCATAATGCATTCACAAAATGAAGCTCTATACCCGAGCTTCCTTAAATCAAACACGATTCTTTCTAAGCGGAATTGGTGTTGCTGTCCTTGTGAGGCCACGGTCTCCAAGCCTTCACCGGTTTCAAAGTAGCAAAGTAGTGTATTGCCTTCTGAGACGGTTAGTCTCTGCATGGGCCCACGAAAAGCTACGACTCGAATTAATCCATTCCTTACATAAACCCTAGAGGGTAAGGAATCGGGCCGTCAATATGATTCAGTGACGGGATTCGGGAACTATCCCTTGCCTTTTTGATAAACCACCTTCTGCATGTAGAATTCCTTACTCCACCTTAGAACCAGCCATTAAGAATTTCCCATACCTCGGTTCCCATTTCCATAGGTTTTGTTTTATCTATATGTTTGTATGATCCTATGTGTTATTTTTTTTACTAACTCTATTTTTCCTTATTTTTCCGGCATATACATTTCATCATTAAAGATAAGTATTTGGTGAAAGAACTATTATCATGGATATTCTCGATTATCTTCCCACGGCTGTTACTGGATCATGGAATGACACGGTAATCGAAACTCAGCCTGAAGCTATGGAATATTCCGAAACGGCTCAAAAGCTTCACGGAGATGCTCTGACATCCCATTCTCACGTACAGCTTAAGGACCAGGTATCGGTCCGGATAAATCAGAACGACACCACGGAATTATTGCAAGTCTGGAATAGTTGGAATTCTGCTGATCGGGAAGCTTTTACGGCAAAATATGGTCACATCACTTGCCTACTAAAGGTTACCGTTGATGCATCACTTGTCCGGGCTCTAATACAATTTTGGGATCCATTTTATCGATGCTTTTCTTTCGATAAGATGGATCTGGTTCCAACCATTGAAGAATACAACAGCCTCTTGGGTTGGTCCTCCGACTATCCAATCGAGACTTATCAACATGATAGAAGAACGGAGCCTCATCGAGCCCTAGCAAAATTATTGGATATGCCAGCTTCCAGTCTTCAAACCAAGTTTGCAACAAAAGGATCTCGAAAATTTATCAGTTGGATCGACTTAAAACAATTAAGTCACGTTCTCCCTCAGAAAAATCAACGACGCAAGCTTTTCGCCTTGGCGATATATGGCCTGGTAGTCTTCCCAAGAATCGTCGGATTCATTGAAGGAGACATCATTACACTATTTGAGCAAATCTGCAATGCTCAAATAAATCCGACCTCAGTAATATTATGTGAAACTATCAGGGCATTAAACTTTTGTCGCCAAAGAGGGGGCAAATTCATAGGATGTTCACATCTCCTCAACATTTGGATCAAAAGCCACCTTCCTTGTGAGAAGCAACATTTTGGAAATCGCTTTTCAAAGGACTTCATCCCAATCGAAGCCTTTTTGAAAAGTGAAACCATTCATCACGACAGCAAGGAAGCATGGGTTGATTATTTCAAGAACATCACCGAATTCCAAATTGAATGGAGAGCCCCCTGGTCTACCTCCACCCGCGTTGTCTACCGTTGCGGCAATTGCCCATGGGTTCCTCTCTTAGGTATATGGGGAGGAACAAGTTATGCCCCAGCTCAAGTACGAAAACAATTTGGGTCTATGCAATTTATACCCATGACGCATAATCTGAGTAAGTTGGAATTTTCACACGAAGATCCAAATTCAAATAAGCTCGCAATGGGTATTTCAGTTGCGTGGAAAAGAATTTTCATATTGAAGTCGGGGCCTATTATTTCTCCCACTGCTTATTATGAATGGAGAAATAACCGGAAGGAAGGAATAGTTCTATCTGAAGAGGTCATCAGAAAATTGGCGAAAAGAGAGTTGGAGAAAGAACTAGAGGAAGAAAAGGAGAAGAACAAGAGGATGCTCCTTGACATGCAACAGCTCGGTCACAAAACACAACTCCTCGAAGAGAAAGTTGAATACCAAAAACAAGTCATCTCCCAATTGGTTGATGAAACCGATCAAAAAGAGATGAGAGTCAGATACTGGGAAGATCAATACAGATTTTCTCAAGATCAATTGCAAACATTTTTGGTAGAAGTCAGAAAAGTTACAGAACAAGCCCAACTAATGGGCGAAGAAGCCAAGGAGTTAGAAGAACTGAGCTGTCCTACTCCATCAGTAAATGTTCAAAGAATGATGGAGTTCATATCTAAGGCCAGAAAGCAGTATTGTACTTTGGGTCGTTTCTTTTAAACAAACCTTTTGCTGAATGTAATTGAGAAATTCCATTATAGTTTTTTCTTTCACCAAGTATTTACAATATTCATGCATGCATCCATCACATCAATCATACACACATAGAATCTAATAAAATAAATATTCCTTTAAAAGGGTAAAATTGGACCTCAACACCGATATTCAACTCGACTCCAAACAAGATTAATGGCAGAACAAGCCGAAGGACGTCTCATGGAGATGGAGTCCAAGATTGAAAGTATGTCAGAACAGATGAGACAATTGATGGAATTAATCAAAGGGAAAGCAACTCAAGTCCCCATCAAAGAAGTACAAGATCCCACTTATCCCCCGGGATTCACCCCGCAACGAGTCTCAGTCCAAGAAAACCTGTTTCAAGAATCAGGACCGTCTGCTAGTGTTCACCTGAAACAAGACACTGTACAGGAAGAGAAGAAGACATTACCAAAAGAAGAAGCAGAATCTCAAAAACTCGAAACAATAGAAAAGCGACTGCGAGCCATTGAAGGAGGCACTATATTCGGATCTCTCTCGGTGGATGACCTCTGCTTAGTGCCAGACGTCGTAATCCCTTCAGATTTTAAGGTGCCAGATTTCGTGAAATACGATGGAACGAGTGATCCCATCACTCACATCACATTGTTCCTAAGGAGACTACAACCACTCACAAAAGATGAAAAGGTGTGGATCGCACTTTTTCAGGAAAGTCTCACAAAATCAGCATTACAGTGGTATCTAAGCCAAGGTCCAAGGAACATAAAAACTTGGAATGACCTTGCTCAGGCCTTCATCGGCAACTATAAACACGTTATGGACTTGGCTCCGGATCGCCAAACTCTCCAAAACATGGAGAAGAAAAAGCCAGAAACTTTCAAGGAATATGCGCAGCGGTGGAGGGACTTAGCTGCACAAGTTCAGCCACCCATGACAGAAAGAGAAATGGTCACTTTGTTTGTCCAGACACTGAAATACCCATATTATGACAAACTTATTGGCAATACGGCAACTAACTTCTCCGACGTAGTAATGTCTGGAGAAAGGATCGAGCATGGTATCAGGACTGGGAAGATTACTGAATCCTTTAGCGATCCTATGAAAAGAGGAGGACCTTCCAGAAGAAAAGATGAAGAAATACAACAAATAGGAAGAGGAAAAGGGATTCCCTTCGTGGGCACTGTGGCCACCGGACCTCGCCTATCCTATTCTGCCAATAAGCCCAATTATTATCCTACCAATAGGCCCAATGATTATCCTCCCAATAGGCCCAATGATTATCTTCCCAATAGACCCAACAATTATCCTCCCAACAGACCTAATCAGTTACGGCCACCTGTTCCAACTCCTCCAGTACCTGCACCAAGACCAAGAGAAATCTTCGCACCAATTCCCATGACTTACACTGAGCTGTATCCAAAACTCATCGAAAGTCAACTTATTCGCCCAATCCCTACAAGGCCATTGGAACCCCCGTATCCAAGGTGGTATGACCCTAACATAAATTGCCCATATCATGATGGTACCGTGGGCCACGGATTGGAAAATTGCATAGCATTGAAGCGTATAGTCCAACAATTAATTGAGTCAAAGTGGTTGGACTTTTTTGATGAACCAAACGTCACTCATAATCCATTGCCTCCTCATCAAGCCAAACCAGTCAATATGATGGAAGAATACTGGCCGATGAAGAAAACAGTCAATGATATCATAACCCCTCTTAAGCATGTATATTCATGCCTTGTGAAAGAAGGGATTATCATAGGAAAGTCTTCTGGAAATAAAGAAGTCGAGGATGAGGAGTGGTGCAACTTTCATAACAGTAAAAGTCATTCTATCCAAGAATGCCCAGAATTCCGTAAAAGTCTACAAAGTCTTATGGACTCCTCCCAAATCATCGTTTTTATGTCAGATAAAGAGGATGACGTGAATGTGATAATTAAAGAACAAGAAGTCAATATCATGCCAAGACCACTAGTCATTCCAATATCAAAATCTGCTCTCAAGCCTTTAAGAATTCAAGTTCCAAAGCCATTCCCGTACAAATCAGACAAAACTGTTCCATGGAACTATGGCTATACTTCTAACATCACATCAACTCCGTTAGAAGTTGGGGGCATGACTAGAAGCGGTCGGTGTTATTCTCCCGAGCAAATGAACAAGCTCCAACAAGAGAAGAATGTTACGGATCCAGCAAATGGACCTATTAACACATCTAAAGAGCAAGAGATGCCTCGAGCAGTAACAGATGAACAAGCTACTGAGTTTCTCAAACTCATAAAGCAAAGTGAATACAGTATCGTGGAGCAGTTGAACCGTCTGCCAGCAAAGATCTCCATACTTTCATTACTCTTAAGTTCTGATGCCCATCGAGAAGCTCTTCTCAAAGTCCTGAATAAGGCTTATGTTGAACAAGATATCTCCGTGAACAACTTTGACCACCTTGTCAACAACATCACGGCACAAAATCTCATCACATTCACTGACGATGAGATACCAGCAGAAGGAAGGGGTCACTCTAAGGCTCTGCATATTTCGATTAAATACAAAGATCGGATTATGGCCAGAGTTCTTATCGACAATGGGTCAGCTCTAAATGTAATGCCACTCGAAACCTTACATAAGATTGGTTTAGACCCATCATACCTCAACAACAGTCATATTGTTGTTCGAGCATTTGACGGAACGAAGAGAGATGTTGTTGGAGAAATAGAGCTACCAATAGGGATTGGTCCCTGTCTTTTCCACATCACATTCCAAGTCATGGATATTTGTCCATCTTATACCTGCCTGCTGGGAAGACCATGGATCCATATGGCCGGAGCAATTCCTTCTTCATTACACCAGAAAATGAAATTCATTATTGAAGGAAAGATAATCACGGTCTTCGCTGAAGAAGACATCCTGCTATCAAGACCTGCGGATGCTCAATATGTCGAAGTCAATGAAAATATACCTGATTGCTCCTTCAGGTCTTTTGAGATTGTCAATGCTGCTTATGTCAGCGAATATGGAGAAGAACCCATTCCTAGCATCTCTAAAACAAGTCGCATGGTTGCCAAACTCATGATAAAAGGAGGATACTCACCGGGGTTAGGACTGGGACAAGATTTACAAGGAATCACAGAACCATTGAAAATCACCACAAATGAAGGGAAATACGGCCTAGGCTTCACACCGACAAGACATGATAAAATGAAGGCAATAGCTGAAAAGAGAGAAAAGAGGATTGCACGATTAACGGGGCATCCTCTCCAGGAAAGAAATCTGGATATCCCTGAAATCACCGAAACGTTCGTGAGTGGTGGTCTCATTCCAAAAAATGACAATGAAGGCAAGCTGACTATCAACATCAACAAGTCTTTTGAAAGTCTTTCTATTCAGGCAATCATCAGCGATTCACCTGAAGAGGAGGAGCTTGTTCAACCTTGTGGCCCACGGGATGTGCTGAACAATTGGGAGGCGATAGAACTGCCTGTTATAATCGAAAGCTTTCCAAAGTAATCTAATAGTAAAAACCTCCTAAAGAAAGGTTCAATCAATAGGGTGTAGTCTTTGTTTAAGTGAACCTTTTAGTTATTGCTTTTTATTCTAATAAAGTTGTGATTTATGCACATTGTAAATAAAGTACCAGTTTGCATCCATCTCATTCGTGCCATTTTTTTTTTTTCTTCTCTTTCTTTTCTCTCTGGATAATGCAGACCCAAAACTCTCTTTGATGACAATGAAAGAATGAACTTTGATAATCCTGTAAACACTACCGACTCGGATGACGAAGATCTTCAAGTATCTCCTGAGCTATTAAAAATGATTGAGCGAGATGAAAAAGAAAGAGCAACAAGTCAAGAACCAACTGAGGTATTCAACCTGGGAGACAGTCAGGATGTAAAAGAAGTCAAGATTGGCACTTTATTCCCTCCTGAAGAAAAAGAAGAATTAGTCCATTTATTGAAAGAATATGTGGATGTGTTTGCTTGGTCATACCAAGATATGCCTGGCTTAAGCTCAGACATAGTACTACACAAAATACCCTTGAAACCTGGGGCGAAGCCTGTCAGACAAAAGTTACGAAGATTAAAGCCGGATCTAATCTTAAGAGTGAAAGATGAGATTCGAAAGCTGTGGGATGCAGGATTCCTTGGGGTCGCTGAATATACAGAATGGGTGGTTAACATTGTTCCAGTCGAAAAGAAAGAAAGCGGGAAACTAAGAGTTTGTCAGGACTACCGGCCATTGAACGAAGCCAGTCCTAAAGATAACTTCCCACTTCCTCACATTGATACGCTGGTGGATAATACCGCAGGAAACTCCTATTTTTCCTTCATGGATGGCTTCTCTGGATACAATCAAATCAAACTTGATCCAGATGATATGATAAAAACTGCCTTTATAACCCTTTGGGGTACCTTCTACTACAAGGTGATGCCTTTTGGGTTAAAGAATGCTGGTGCTACATATCAAAGAGCCATGGTTGCATTATTCCATGACATGATGCATAAAGAAATTGAAGTATATGTAGACGACATGATCGCCAAAACTTTCACTGCTAAGGGGCATCTAAAAGTGCTAAGAAAACTATTCGATAGACTTCGCAAATATCAACTGAAGTTGAATCCTGCCAAATGTATTTTTGGAGCCTCTTCAGGAAAGTTATTGGGTTTCATGGTCAGCAAGGATGGGATTCGAGTTGACCCGAGTAAAGTCAAAGCAATACAAGAAATGCAACCCCCGAAGACTCCAAAACAAGTAAGAAGTTTCCTGGGCAGAATCAACTTCATAGCAAGGTTCATTTCACAATTGACATCCAAGTGTGAACCTCTTTTCAAATCACTGAAGAAGAACAATCCGATCGAGTGGAATAACGAATGCCAAGAAGCATTCGAGAAAATCAAGCAATATCTATCAAATCCACCAGTCTTGGTACCACCCCGATCTGGAGAATCGTTGATTCTATATTTATCCATACAGGATTCTTCATTAGGATCCGTATTGGGTCAACGTGATGAGACAGGCAAGAAAGAGCACGCAATTTACTATTTGAGCAAGAAGCTTACCACATATGAAGCGAAATACTCAATAGTAGAAAAGTCCTGTTGTGCCCTTGCATGGGTAGCACACCGACTACGACACTACATGCTCAACAACACCACATTGCTAATCTCCAAGACTGATCCCATTAAGTACATTTTTGAGAAACCAGCTTTATCAGGCAGGATCGCAAAATGGCAAATGCTGTTGTCTGAATACGACATACAGTATGTCACCCAAAAGGCTGTAAAAGGGAGTGTGATTGCTGAATATCTGGCTGATAGAGCATTGGATGATTATGAGCCAATGAAAATGGAGTTTCCTGATGGAGATATAATGACGATAGAACAGGAAGTCTCTAAAGATGATGAAACATGGAAAATAGCATTCGATGGAGCATCTAATGCTTTGGGACAAGGGATTGGAGCCATACTCATCTCTCCAAGTGGAGAGCAATTCCCTCTTACAGCAAAAATTACATTTCCTTGTACCAACAATATAGTAGAGTATGAGGCATGTGCTATGGGACTCCAAATGGCACTGGAATTGAAAGTGCGAGATCTCCGAGTTTATGGGGATTCCGCATTAGTCATATATCAAATCAACGGAGAATGGGAGACAAGGGATTCAAAATTGATCCCTTACCAAAAGCTCATACTAGACTTGGCTCGAAAATTCAACAGTATAAGCTTCCATCATCTTCCAAGGGAAGATAATCAAATACCGGATGCTTTAGCTACTTTGGCTGCTATGTACAAGATCAGTGACCCCGAGCATACTCCTGTGTTCGAGATGAGAATAATAGATTCTCCAGCTTATTGCATGAGCATCGAAGAAGAATTGGATGGAAAGCCTTGGTATCACGATATCAAGAAATACCTCCAAGAAAGAGTATATCCACCAGAAGTATCAGAAAATGACAAGAAATTTCTACGAAGATTGTCAATGGGTTTTCTTTTAAACCTAGACATACTTTACAAGAAAACCCCAGACTCGATGCTACTTCGCTGTGTAGATACTCATGAAGCACGAAAGATCATGGAAGAAGTTCATTCTGGAATATGTGGAGCACACACTAGTGGTCATACTATGGCAAGACAAATAATGAGGGCTGGTTACTATTGGCTCACATTGGAAAGTGATTGCGTCAATCACGTAAGAAAATGTCACAAATGCCAAATATATGCCAACAAGATCCAAGCTCCACCTGTTCCTCTTAATGTAACAGCAATACCTTGGCCTTTTGCCATGTGGGGAATCGATGTTATTGGAGCGATTACCCCTAAAGCTTCCAATGGTCACAAATTCATCCTAGTTGCAATTGACTACTTTACTAAATGGGTAGAAGCTGTGTCTTATGCAAGCGTAACTCAAAAGGTGGTATGCCGGTTCATTAAGAAAGAAATCATTTGTCGCTATGGACCGCCAGAGTGTATCATCTCAGACAATGCCACGAACCTGAATAATGCAATGATGCAGACTTTGTGCCGGCAATTCAAAATCAAGCATCTCAATTCAGCACCTTATCGACCGATGATGAATGGTGCAGTAGAAGCGGCCAATAAAAATATCAAGAGAATTGTTGAAAAGATGATCGTCACTTACAAGGACTGGCATGAGATGTTACCTTTTGCACTGCATGCTTATAGAACTTCTACCCGTACTTCTACTGGAGCAACACCTTTTTCTCTGGTATACGGTATGGAGGCTGTATTGCCTATCGAAGTTGAAATTCCTTCATTAAGGGTACTAATGGATACTCAATTAGGAGAAGCAGAATGGGTCAAAGCTAGATACGAGCAATTAAATCTAATTGATGAAAGAAGAATGATAGCCCTCTGCCATGGGCAACTTTATCAAAGAAGGATGATTCGTGCTTACAACAAAAAGGTTCGCCCACGACAATTTCACGAAGGTGACATAGTGCTCAAGAAAATTTTACCCATGCAACATGATTCAAGAGGAAAATGGACACCAAATTATGACGGGCCATATGTCGTGAAGAAAGCATTTTCAGGAGGGGCACTAATTCTGACAGAAATGGATGGACGAGAATTACCGAAGCCAGTAAATTCGGATGCAGTAAAGAAATACTTTGCATAATGAAGAAATTTTCTAACAGAAGGGGAGAAGTGGATACAGGGTTACCAAAGTTTATTTGATCAAAGTTGTCAAAGAGAGCTTTCTTCCCTTACACTTTCATTATCTATCTGTACCTAAGATTTTCATATTCTTTTACCCATAAATAAAAGCCAATTCTCTTTAACTTACCTTAGATTCTCACGTTCAAAATGCTAAAGTCGCTTCTATCCAGTTCTTTTCCTTCAAATCTCACATTCCTACTAGCCTTAAGTGTGCAATAAATTGTGACTTTTGAAGGAAGAATAGTAATAATTAAAACTTAGAAAAAAACAAAGACCGTAGATTACTTTGATAAGCTTTGTGAATTAAAACAGGTAAGATTGAGGTCCTGCTTTACGAGCAGCACAGAACATAGGCTAACAAAGAAGAAGGAGTAACAAATCTTTGGGAGATAGCCTTGGTGGTAGCCTGAATGATCATTTCAGAAGTCTTAACATGTCTATGTCAGCAGGAAAGAATCATGCTCACGAATATTTCAACAGGGACAATTATCCAGAGAAGCATAAAATATGAGGCGGGCATTAAAGAAAATTGAGGTCAAAATTCAAAAATAAGGCAAGGAAAGAGGATTTTTGAACAGAGTTGGGCTTTTGAGACAATGGACAACAGCTGGAAAGCATAAAGAGATTCAATAATAGTCCGAGAAGGAAATCACAAAGAAGATCCAGTAAAGTAAAGCAAAGACATGAAGAGCTAGATTAAAAAAAAAAAAAAAACATCAGTTACACATGCCTTGCATTCATGCATTTCACATCATGCATGCATGGCTTTTACATAACAGGGATCAAATGAAAAGCATGTCCGCAGCATGATTGCAGCAGTATAAGCTGAGATCTTAATGACATCAGCTCTTACTAATTGGACGCATAGCTAATACGCTGGACCCAGCCCCATCAGGAATCCAAGGATAAAGCATACAATATCGTCAAAAGCCTGGCAATTGAGGCTACACCTAAAAGAACAGAATTGATGCCAGCTTAGCAGCATCCAAGATGAGTGATAGCTATCGTCAAAGATAAGGCAGACATCAAGAAATATTGTCGTTGAAAATTCGTCAAAAGCGGACAATGGATTCAATAATCAAGGACTGAATCGACGTCAGCTGGATGGAATATCTATCACATCAAAATAAAGTAGGATTCACTTTTCCGGTTAAGCGGCGGATACGGTACTCCGTGACTCTCAAGTCGGTTCTCTCAGTTGCCCATAATAACTGATCATTTCCTCCCTCCTTTCTTTTACTTTCTCCTAGAAAATGGATCCTACTTTTTCTGCCTTGCGAAAATATTTTCCTTCTCTCCCAATGAACATCCTCAAAAAGATCTACCAAGTTCGCTGTGAACGATTAAGAGCTCTGATGCATAAAGGAATCCCTGAAGATGTGCGGTGATTAATTGAAGCTAAGGTTCGTCTGGCAGGTGAAATCCCAGAGGCATTTGTGTCTCACATGCCTGGTGTAGGCAAAAGCTCTTATGCCAAAAAATGAAGAGCAAGGAGACTAGGCGTCTGTCATAAATGCGGACGCTGGACCTGTAATACTAAATGTCGTTCTTTAGGGATGATCTCTGATAATCGAGAAGATAAAATACGATTCATTAAGAATGGCCTGAGTAAGGACTCATTGGATGATCTCCAATTGACTCTTGAGACGCATTCTTGTGGATCCGTGCAACGTGAACTTCTCGATTTATGGAGCATTTTTCATGAAGAACGAGAACGATACAGTCCCGGGAATCTGACATTAAACGACCCTATTTGTCAGCTTGTAAGAAAACTGGATGGGAAGCAAATCCTCGACTCATAGAAGCCATTAATCCCGTTACTGGACGTAAAACCAGTGGAAGATGTGAGCCACAGTCACAATCACTGTACATACAATTTATCATATTTAAAATTTTCCATTTTTCTTTTAATAATGTATTTGCTCCCGTAAGTGTAATCGACACGTTATCCATTTCATCGCTATAAATGCATGTTCTTCCAGTCGGTTATCTAAGTTTCCTTCAATAACTGATTCATTTCCCTCTTCTCTCAAATTCTTCTCTCATCAATGGATTCTACTCTTTCTGCACTGCGAAAATACTTTCCTTCCTTTCCAATAAAAGTCCTTAAAAAGATCTACCTTGCTAGATGTGAAAGAATCAGAGTTTTTACACGCAAAGGCATTCCCGATAATGTGCAGTGGATAATTGAAGCTAAGGTCCGTCTGGCGGGTGAAGTTCCAGATGCATTTATGCCCCGCATGCCCGGTTTAGGTAAAAGCCGTTATGCCAAAAGGCGAAGAGCAAAGAGACTAGGCGTGTGTTATAAATGTGGGCGATGGAATTGTATTACTAAATGTCGCTCTTTAGGATACATCTCCATAAATCGTGAAGATAAAAGAAAATTCATTAAGAATTGCCTGCGTAAGGAATCTCTGGAAGATATCCGAGAGACTCTTGAAACGCATTCTTGTGGAAAAGTGCAAGGTGAAATTATCAGTTTATGGAGGACTTACCATAAAGAACGAAACCGTTACAGTCTTGGGAATGTGACTTTAAACGATCCTGTTTGTCAGTTTGTAAGAAAACTGGATGGGAAGCAAATCCCCGACTTATAGATGGCATTGAAGCCATTACTGGACATAAATCAGGGGAAGATGAGAGCCACGGTCATGATTCCTGTACATATAAGCTGTCATTTGTCTTTTCTTTTAATATACTTGTTCCTGTAAGCGTAATTAACACGTTATCCTTTCATCGCTATAAATGCGTGTTCTTCTTTCCGGTTAAGTAGCGGATGCAATACTCTCTGACTCTCAGTTTCCTACAATAACTGATTTCTTCATCTCTTCTCTCAAATTCTTCTTTTATCAATGGATTCTACTCTTTCCGCCATGCAAAAATACTTTCCTTCCATCCCAATAAATGTTCTTAAAATGATTTACCAAGCTAGATGTGAAAGGATTAGAGTCTTTATGCACAAAGGCATTCCTGACAATGTGCGGTGGCTAATTGAAGCTAAGGTTCGTTCAGCTGGTGAAGTTCCAGAAGCGTTCTTTCCCCGTATGCCCGGCTTTGGTAAAAGCGCTTATGCCAAAAAAAGAAGAGCAAAGAGGCTAGGCGTTTGTCATAATTGTGGATGGTGGATTTGCGGCAATAAATGTCGTGCTCCAGGAGTGATCACCAGAAATCGTAATGATAGAATAAGATTCATTAAGAATGGCTTGCGTAAGGAATCTCTAGAAGATATTCGAGAGGTTCTTGAAGCGCATTCTTGTGGAATAGTGCAATTTGAGGTTGTTGGATTATGGATAATTTTCCAAAAAGAACGAGATCGTTACAGTCTTGGGAATCTGACCCTAAACGACCCTGTTTGCCAGTTTGTGAGAAAGCTAGATGAGATGCAAATCACCGATTCATAGAAAGCATTGAAGCCATTACTGGACGCAAAGCCAGTGGAAGACGAGGATCAAAGTCACGATTACTGTACGTGCTAGCTGTCGCTTTTGAAATTTTCCTCCCCTTTTGGTAATAATGTATCCACTCCTGACGTGAACCAAAGTCACGATTACTGTACGTACTAGCTGTCGCTTTTGAAATTTTCCTCCCCTTTTGGTAATAATGTATCCACTCCTGACGTGAACCAAAGTCACGATTACTGTACGTACTAGCTGTCGCTTTTGAAATTTTCCTCCCCTTTCAGCGATAATGTATCCACTCCTAACATGAGCCATAGTTACGATTACTGTACGTGCTAGCGGTCGCTTTTGAAATTTTCCTCCCCTTTGGCAATAATGTACCCACTCCTGACACGGACTACTGTATATAGCTGCCACTTTTGAAATTTTCCTTCCCTTCCAACAATCACATACCTACTCCTGACGTAAGCTACAGTAGTGACTACTGTACATGCTAGCGGCTATTTTGAAAATTTTCCTCCTCTTTTAACGATAGTGTACCCATACCTGACCAGAGTCATACTCGTGACTACTGTGTATAACTGGCAATAATGTATCCACTCTTGAAAATAAAATTATTGCCTTATCTCTTCATCTCTATAAATATATCCTCTTTTCTCACAAGGATAAGGATAGGAATGGAGAAAACCCCAACTCATAAATCCCGAAGTATTTGTGTATTTTCTGGGGCTTTTCCTGGAAAAGATGAAGAGTATTTAAAGGCAGCCAACCATTTGGGTAGAGTATTAGCTGAGCGAAAAATACATTTAGTTTATGGAGGAGGTAGTGTCGGATTAATGGGAGGTGTAGCATCAGCAGCATCTTTAGGAGGAAGTCAAGTTTTGGGCATCATCCCTGGACCTTTGAAATTTGTTTTTGGGGGCACGATTGGAGAAGAATTAGTGGTTAAAAATTTGCAAGAGCGTGTGTTACAAATGCTTTTAAATGCTGATGCTTTTATCGCTCTACCAGGTGGTTTTGGCACGTTGGGAGAAATCTTTCAAATTGCTTCCATGGCCCAACTTAATTTGCATAAGAAACCCATTGGGCTTTTAAATGTTAACAATTTCTTTACAGGTCTGATAGCTTTTATGGATTATGCTATGCAGAAGAATTTCATATCAAGAGTGGCACGGCGAATCATAATATCTGCAACAACTGCTGAAGAATTGCTAGATAAAATACAAGCTTTTGTTCCTGAACCAGATCCAGCAATGATTCAGATAGACTGGACACGACAGTCTTTCCCGACCAGTTCACTCCCATAATGGTCCTCTACTCACCCTGTTGAAGTATTGTGGAAGAAAGAAGCGATCTGATCCGTTTTTCTTGTCCTTTAGTTTTATTATCAGCATTTTCTTTCGCGTTTCAGTTTTTCTTTTCAAGGAATTTCTTTTCTTATAAGATAGTTTCGTCCATGCTGATATTAAAACCATGGGACAATGCCTTTAGGTTGGAATGGCTGAGTAAAGAGTAATTTTTATTACTCTTGAGACGCATCCTATTAGATCTACTAGGCATAACATTTTGGGGTAGTTAAGCTTTAACCTTATTTGGATGACATATCTCACAAGGGAATCTATATTTACTGAAGAAAATATTAGATGAACCTTGGATATTGATTCCAAACATCCGTTCCCTTTACATAATTTGTCAGTGTTATTGTCATCATCAAGATTCACTCATCTTATCGAAGTTTAAATTTTTGCACTCACCTATTATGAAAATTCACACTTTCGAAGAAAATTATTCCAATTTCAATTGCTTTCATATAAATTTCGCTCGAGGTCCTAAGGAAAGCTCTTTAGCCTCAAAATCAATCAATCCGGGGTTTTAAGGATGGAACCTTTGCCTCGACATCAATCATTCAGTCCATCTTACAACGATAGAACCTTTCCTATCGTTAGAGGTTCTAAGGACCTTTCCTTAAACCTCAAACAAACAATCAATCATTCAGTCCATCTTACAACGATAGAACCTTTCCTATCGTTAGAGGTTCTAAGGACCTTTCCTTAACCTCAAACAAACAATCAATTATTCAGTCCATCTTACAACGATAGAATCTTTCCTATCGTTAGAGGTTCTAAGGACCTTTCCTTAAACCTCAAACAAACAATCAATCATTCAGTCTATCTTACAACGATAGAACCTTTCCTATCGTTAGAGGTTCTAAGGACCTTTCCTTAAACCTCAAACAAACAATCAATCATTCAGTCCATCTTACAACGATAGAACCTTTCCTATCGTTAGAGGTTCTAAGGACCTTTCCTTAACCTCAAACAAACAATCAATCATTCAGTCCATCTTACAACGATAGAACCTTTTCTATCGTTAGAGGTTCTAAGGACCTTTCCTTAACCTCAAACAAACAATCAATCATTCAGTCCATCTTACAACGATAGAACCTTTCCTATCGTTAGAGGTTCCAAGGACCTTTCCTTAAACCTCAAACAAACAATCAATCATTCAGTCCATTTTACAACGATAGAACCTTTCCTATCGTTAGAGGTTCCAAGGACCTTTCCTTAAACCTCAAACAAACAATCAATCATTCAGTCCATCTTACAACGATAGAACCTTTTCTATCGTTAGAGGTTCTAAGGACCTTTCCTTAACCTCAAACAAACAATCAATCATTCAGTCCATCTTACAACGATAGAACCTTTCCTATCGTTAGAGGTTCCAAGGACCTTTCCTTAAACCTCAAACAAACAATCAATCATTCAGTCCATCTTACAACGATAGAACCTTTCCTATCGTTAGAGGTTCCAAGGACCTTTCCTTAAACCTCAAACAAACAATCAATCATTCAGTCCATCTTACAACGATAGAACCTTTCCTATCGTTAGAGGTTCTAAGGACCTTTCCTTAAACCTCAAACAAACAATCAATCATTCAGTCCATCTTACAACGATAGAACCTTTCCTATCGTTAGGGGTTCTAAGGACCTTTCCTTAAACCTCAAACAAACAATCAATCATTCAGTCCATCTTACAACGATAGAACCTTTCCTATCGTTAGAGGTTCTAAGGACCTTTCCTTAAACCTCAAACAAACAATCAATCATTCAGTCCATCTTACAACGATAGAACCTTTCCTATCGTTAGAGGTTCTAAGGACCTTTCCTTAAACCTCAAACAAACAATCAATCATTCAGTCCATCTTACAACGATAGAACCTTTCCTATCGTTAGAGGTTCTAAGGACCTTTTCTTAAACCCCAGAGTTTAGGCGGCGAGAAGGTTTTCAATGCCTAGCTAAGCTGGACGAAATTTGGTAACTAACTTTGCATACATCATGTCCCATGAAGCATGCAAAGGGGGGCAGCTGTTGACACCCAATTTCGTCCGGCCATTAAAATAATTTTTAAAAAAAAATTAAATAAAAAAAAATTAAATAAAAAAATGTATTATTATTATTATTATTGTTATTATTATTACTAAATTTTTTTTTAATTAGTTTAAAATATATATATATATTTTTGTTTTGTTTTGTGAAGATTTGATATATGTGTGTATATGTGTATGTTTGAAAGAAAAAAAGAAAACTCCATAAAAATGACAAAATTTAAAAGTTTGAGGTAAAAATGACAAAATTAAGAAGTTTCAGGCAAAATTGACAAATTCTGAAAGTTCCAGGAGCATTTGGCAGTTTGTCACATAAAATTTTGAGCCTGCCGACGTTTTTGGCTCAAATTGACAGAAAACGACAAAATTGTCAAAATCAGAAGCTTCAGGAACTTATCCAGAGGCTGAGAGACGTAAAGGACTAAAATTGTCATTTTACCAATTTAAGAGATAAGTTTGAAATTTTTTATTAATTTATCCATCAACAGTTCAGCTAAACTTCCTCTATAAATAGCCCCCCAAATTTTGTGCTGAACACAGAAAAAAAAATAGCAAAAAAACTTAGAGCTCCGTTTCAAAAAAAAGAGAAAATTACAGCCCTTAGCCCCAGCCCTCTTCCCTTCTTCCCCAGAAAGCCAAAATTTTTTTTTTCACTGCTGTTCCCTCTCTCTCTCTCTCTCTCTCTGCCGTGCCTCTCTCCTCACCGTCGCCGCCTCCGCCGTGCCCGTGCCGCCGTCGCCCCGCCGTCGCCCCGCCGTCCCGCCTCCGCCGTGCCCGTGTCACCGTCGCCCCGCCGGCCCGCCGCCGCGTCCCCTTTTCTTTTCCCTCCTTTTCCTTCTTTCTCCTCGGACCTCCGCCCCTCGCCGGCCGCTGTCTCCGCCGTGCCGTCGTTCGCCGTCCCGTGCCCGTGCCGCCGCGCCACCCCCGCCGTCCCCCCCTGCCCCTGGCCCAGCCGCCGCCGGCCGCCAGCCCCTTTCCCCCCTCGCGCTCGCGTCGCGCCTGTACCCAGCAAAATTCAAAAATTTCAACTTTTAGGTAAAATTCTACTTTAATACTTCATCTTTTCAATTCTTTTCATTTTGGTCACTAATCTTTTTATTTTGTTTTTTTTTTCAGAATTAATTACTAACTTTATTTTTTTACTTGTGTATTTATTTGTTTATTATTGTTATTGTTACTAACCTTTTTTTTTTTTTTGTTATTATTAACTTGTTAACTAACTTACTAACAACTAACTTTTAACATTATTATTGTTACTAACCTTTTAATTTTTGCATTATTACTAACTTTTATTATTGTTAATTAATTTAATCAACTTGGTTAATTAACAATTAATTAATTTGGCTAAATTTTATTATTGTTGTTAATTAATTCATTTAATTAACTTGACTAACTTTTTATTATTGTTGTTAACAATTAATTTAATTAAACTTGGCTAATTTTTATTATTGTTGTTAATTAATTTAATCTAACTTTTACTAACCTTTTTTATTGTTATTAACTAACTAATCCAACTAATCTAACTATATTAATTGTGCTAACTTTTATTATTATTGTGTTATTAAAGTGGATGGCCAAAAAGCCCCACTTTATTAATTGAATTTTTTTTATGATTAAAAGATAAAAAAAGGAATTTTACGTGAATAATTTTCTAAAGGCTAATAAAAATTACTTTTTTTTTATTTTGAAACAAAGTTTTTATTCCTTTTAATAAACAAACATAATGAAATAATTCAAAAATAAAATAAATAAATAAATAAACATAAAATCATTCTTTTAATACATCTTTAAAATTAATAATTAATGAAATAAAAAAAAAAAATTAAAACTCCATGACCAAATGATCCGCCAGGATTCATGGCTCGGAAATATTTTTAAATAAAATATATAAAATAAATTTTTTCTTTATAAAAAATAAAAAAAAACTTTAGACTAATATATTAATTATCTATTAATATATAATTTTTTTTAGTTTTCTTTATTAATAAAAAGAATAAAAAGCGTAAAAATTTTGGGTTAATATTTTATTCAGTAATATTTTACTTATTAAATTATATAACTTTTTGTTTCTTTTATAAAAATCTTAATCAAATAATTTCAAAATAATACAAAATAAAACAAAAATAATTGAATTTTCTATTAAATATTTTTGACTTATTGATTAGATATATTTTCAGAAATATAAATTAAAATTAAAAAAAAAATCTTTCATCAAACAAAGAAGAATATAAAAATAAAAATATCAAGACTTTTGTTTTAAAATACATATAAGTTTTCGGTTAAATAATCTTTTATTCCAAAATAAATTAAATAAATATCAAAACTTTTCTTCTTTTGTTTAAAATTTTTGGTTCTCTTAATAAAAAAAAAATAATAAAAAATAATAAAAAATAAAAAAAAAAAATAAAAAAAAATAAAAATTTTTAGTTCATGGTATATTGGCTGGAAACTGTCTCGTGCCCGCTTTTGAGCTGCTTCACCTGGTGAAGAGGGTCTGGCTGAGTAACAACGCCCCGTACCATGATCAAAATTTTTATTTTTAAACTCTTTTAAATTAACTTCTTATTAAATAAAAATTAATTATTATTTTTTTTAATTCTTTGATAAATTGAGTAATCCTTTAAAATAATAAATATCTTTCATTAAACAAGAAAACAAAAAAAGTAAACAAGAAAAAAAAAAAGAAAGATAAGAAAAATAAAAGAAAGATAAGAAAGAAAAATAAAAGAAAGATAAGAAAGAAAAGAAAGATAAAAAAAATAAAAGAAAAGATAATAAAAAGAAAAGAAAGAAAGAAAAGAAAAGAAAAATAAAAGAAAGATAAGAAAGAAAAATAAAAGAAAGATAAGATAAAGAAAAGAAAGGAAAGATAAGAAAAAGAAAAGAAAGATAAAAGAAAGAAAAAGAAAAAGAAAAGAAAGAAAGAAAAGAATAAAAAAAGAAAGAAAAGAAAAGAAATTAAAAGAAATTTAAAAAAAAAAGTAAAAAAAGTAAAAAAGAAGAAAAAGAAAGAAAGTAAAAAAAGAAGTAAAAATATAAAGATAAATTTTTTTTAGTTAGTATTAAAAATCATTCATAAATAAAAAGAATTACCATTTAAAAATTAATTTCATAATAATAAGAATTAAATAATTACGATAAATCAATTTCCATATCCGGATGATCCGGCAGGATCTACGGTTTGGAAAATATCAAACTTTTTAAAATAAATAAATTAAATAAATACGAAGATAAAAATCCATGTTTACAATATGGATTAAATTATTTAAAATTTCACCAAATTCCGTGTCCAAATGACTCGGCAGAGTCCATGGTTCGGAATCAAATCTTCCGTGTCCAAATGACTCGGCAGAGTCCATGGTTCGGAAGTATAAAATTTCATACAAATTAATTAATTTAAAAATCCACATTTCGACTAATCCAGTTAAAATTTCTAATTTTGAAAATTAACTGAGAATTATTTAAAAGCAAAGCAAAACAAAATTAAAATCAACTAAGGTGCCAATTTTTGGGCGTTTTAACAAAGTTGTTTTAACGTAACCGTACTCCCGATCCCCGAACTCTCGCAGACCAATTTTAAGGTGACCAATCGACCTAGGTGAAACCGATTGGTGGCGACTCCAGAAAACCCGACGTTGCCACAGTTACAATTTGTACATTATTATTAGGAGACACTAATAACAACTGATTGTTGCAATACTATACGGCGGACAGACCAACCAATGTTCTCGTTTTATAGATTCGTTGCTCATATTATTTATTTGTTCTCCAAGTACTTTCGTCAAACATAAAATACCGTTCTATCGATTTCTTTACAAACATCTTTTTACTAAAATGTTTTGCAAGCATCAATTTGGAAATTTGAGAATGCCCCATTCAGCAACAAAAGACAAATTCACACACGCATATACACAGAAATAAATTATGCCTCACCAAGCTCTGACAAATATAATTAATGAACAAAGTGTGAAGAAAATAAATTAACCACACAACAATCTGTTATTTTTGTTGGAAAGGAATAAAATAAGCCTGCTACACTACAGCGGAGGTAGGGTGATCAGTCTAATGACTCCTAAAAGGGTAAACACTCAAATATATATTTTTTTAATTTTAAGGTGGGAAAAGTGCAAAAAAATTCACTGTAATTGGATTAGTACCGATATGGTCACAATAGTTTCGGGTGGTTCCAATGTCATTACCAATGCCATAATTTGGCATCAAACTGGTCATTAATATTACAATTTGGTACCAAATACATCACCGACCATTAAAAAACTTAACAGCAAAAGTGAAACGTTGTTGTTTTTGAAATTTTAAGGTACTAATATAACTTTTAATAAAGTTTGTGAACTCTATGTGTTTTTACCATTTTTTTCTTATACGTCAGCCACTACATTAGTTACCGTTAAAGCAAACACTAGTGACTGAGGTGAAGCTAGAGGAAGTAGCATTGGACAATGCTATTATAGATTATAAAAACTGTCACTTCAGGAAGCAAATGATCATAAACACATTAATATTGGATGAATGAGTTTCATTTGATCAGGGTTTAGATTATTTGTAGCATCATAATGTGGTGAATAATTTGAATATTATTTCTAAAAGGACTAATGACAGATCTGGAGAATAATAGAGACGGTTGTTGCATAAAAAATGAAAATAGTAAATTATACACAATTTTTAAAGTTTGTTAAAAGTTATATTAGCACCTTAGGATTTCAAAACTAGCAACTTTTCATGTTTTTCATTAGATTTTTAACAGTCGATGATATATTTGATACCAAACTGTAATATTAGTGATTAATTTGGGCTCAAACTATAACGTTAGTGATGACATTGGAACCATGTCCAAAAATATTGTAATCAAATCAATATTAGCTCATAATAACGGTGATTTTTTTTTTTTTAACTTTTCCCATTTGAAATTAAACATAGGACTGCATTTATATATCTGCATACATCAAATTTCGCGAAAATGGTGAAACCTGATGCATGGTTAATTAATATTGTTGAATTGACTAGAGCGAACAAGAGAGGTCTAGCTAGGTTTGTGCATGCACTTGAAAATTAATACTTCATCTCGTTTTAAACCTTTTAAAAATATTTTTAATATTGTGCAACATAATTATTTGCATATTTATCTAATATCACCCTTTCACCAGATAATGTAACATGAACGTTCATAAATTTTACATGCTGCAAATGGTACGTTCCCGAAAGCCTTGCATAATTAAAAAGAGTCATAAATGTTTTGAAATATAACAAAATAAAAAAAAATGACAAGTATTTTGAATGAATAAAATAGTAATATAATAATTAGCTTTTTTTCCGAGGAAAAGGAATCAAATCATGTGTGGTACTACTACTAGTATGGATGCCACTCATAGAGGGAAAGGAGAGGATTGGGAACCCACATGCACCGAATAAATTATTAACCCTTTTTATTGTACGTATGTTGAGCCACCAAATTAAAGCAATATATATTATACAGACCGAAAATTCACAATGTGAATTAAATTAGAAAAGATTATGGAATATATATAATTCATAGTCATAAGTATTAATAGAAAGTAGTCTTCAGAACTTTGATCGGCTCAATGAAACTAATAAAAGAGTGGGAAAGAATAATAAAATGCTGGGGGTCTTGTTGCAAAAATGAAAAAAATGATACATTGACGGGCGTTGAAAGGGGTAGATAAATTTAAGCCGTTTAATCCAAATGGTACTAGTTCTAATATATGTGGTTAGCAAACGAAAAGTCAGTTCAAGATTGTGACAACCACTAAATTACAACGTGTGGGCTCATGAACAATTTGGTTAATTTAATTACAAAGTTGGTGAAAAAACTTCATCCTTATATATATTTTTTTATCCCAAAGAGATTGAATCATCTTCTTTGTTGCAAAGTTTTTAATATTTACTTTATTATTCCTATTTAAACTCTCACTATAAAAAATTTTAAATATTTTTTAAAATCTTTATTAAACTCACTATACAAAATCTAAACATGAAATTTTTTTTCTTAATTTTAGTTTTAAAATTAAAAAAAAATGATATAGAATAATATAAGTTACACATTTTAATTTTGATACCTAGAAAAATATTTAATCTGTTATAAGATGGAGGGACTGAGTAAAGAAAAGAACAGTAGATCAAACGTGAGGCCATTTGATTATGATATGAGGTATGTGACCCGCATATGATGTTGAATTATTTATGGTGAAGTTGTGAACTGTGGGTGTGCTTTTGCAAATTGATAGGTAACTTAATCGTCACCTTTCCGACCCTTTCCTTATTCTAATTCTCAAGTGTTCTCTTTTCTAAAAGTTAATTTGCTCCTTTGATTGCCCATGAAATCATTATGTTATTTCAACATTATCTGCAGTACTCCAACCTAGCGATAGCTATATATTGTAATTAGTATATATATGATATGTCCAGGCGTTAACTGAACATAATTATAGTACTTTCTTGGTCCCAAGTAAATATTCTTCAGCAAATAAGAACTTATGGTTAAGAAAATCACAATAAATGCAATTTTTCATTCTTACTAAGAGTTATACCAATGTTAACCCTTATTTAATGTATCTATATTTTTGTATTATAACTTCTCCAATATAAACATGTGACGATCTAATTGTTAGGATATTAAATTGAATCTATATTTTCTTATTCTAACATATGGTACTATGATCAATAAAGTAGCCTATTTGCTGTCACCAAAAAAAAAAAAAAAACCATCCGCATATACTTTTGGGAGATCCATGTGTCACAATGAGTATACCACCGTGAGTCCGTGACAATCATTAAATAATTTATAGCCCTTCAAATTAGTGCAGCCTGTAACTTCTCTTACATTAATGAAACATTTTTTTGCACTATAAATCATAATAAAAGCATGGTCCCATATATATTGTTTGGACACTACATTTTCTACATTATTAATAAGTTTATATATATATATATACACATATGTGTGTGTATGTAAGTGTTGTGAGTATTAGACTCCCTCGTCTCATATCCTTTGCACCATTTGACTTTTTTATTTAGTTTGATTTGAATTTATTTATATTATTATTTATTTAAAAAAATTAGAAAAAATATATTTATAAACTATATGTTGTTATTTATTATTTTTATATAAAAATTCTTTATTTATATACTAAAATATTAAAAATAAAAAATTATAAATTAATTACTGAAAAGTGAACAGTATAAAAAATATGGGACGAAATGAGTAAGAAGGCAAAAAAGGGAAATAAGAGGTAGATGGCTGATGGGTGATGGCGCACTTCATCCAGGCTGTAGGCTTAGGTGTGGAGAGAGGCGGCCTGGTTGTTTGGAAGGAAAATTACCTAGAACTTGAGGTATCCCCTAACATACATTTGTGTTCTTTTTGTTTCAAATACTACAATTAAAAAGTTAACTCCATTAATTGCAGTTACAATAGAAAAGAGAAAATGCATGATTTTATCCTCTTAATCTTCATTGTTAGAAAAATTTATCCCCCAACTTATGCATTTAACATGAACAATATCAATACCTTAGGAATCTGAAACCAAGCCAGAGAGAGTGATGTGCCATCAGGCGATTCAGGCCCAAACCGGAAAAAGACAGGTCTTAGCCGAATTAAAGACCTCGACGGCAATTAAGCCGGAATGCCGACAATTTGCCGGCTTTGATCACCTAGCTAACATCCACGATTGTTTTCTGATTGAGACACAGTTGAGAATTCCGCCCCCCACACATGTCGCTACAATGCCGATCTGTAGGCATCTCGTCCTATCCTTATTCTCCGTTTACATCTATCTTCCGTTCTCCGTCGGGCCAGTTTCCTTTGAGTTGACGGTGCATCAAACTCTTACCATCGATTTCGATTTGCACACTAACGCCGAGTGTGATACTCGAACTTCCCCCTCCAGTGCCTCGTCTTATTTCACGACATCTAAGAGCGGAATATGGGTCATTTCCCTAGTTCCAACAAAGGCTCGAAGGCGGATCTAGTGCCTGATATCTTTCGCCCCATCTAAGTCTCCATTTCTCTCTCGCCCAAATGTCAATAGAATCTCCCGATGGAATCCATGGAATGGAACCAATGGAATGGAATCACCTCATCTCATTTCGTTGGAATGGGACCGATGGAATTGCCGGAACAAAATTGATGGAATCACTGGAATGGAAAAACTGATGCCTTCGAGTTCACCAGGAAAGGCACTTGGAAACAAATCTGAGGAGTACTGAGAGGAAGACTGTTAGATGTACAAGTTGTAGAGAAAAAGTTTTAGAAAAGAAATCTAGGAGGGCAAAAGTAGATATTTTCTCTTTTTGTTTATAACGGTGATTAATAGAGTTAGATTTTCAAGGGGGTAAATGTAGTTATTTGAAATATGGAGGACATAAGTGTAGGTTAGGGTATACCTTAGGGGGGTCTAGGCAATTTTCCCTAGTTTGGAAGACCAAAGGTTTGACACATGGAATCTTATTTTGATACAAGATCCTAAATGGTCAAAATACACGAGGCTCCTAGGCAAACTGAAAACTCTTAGGTGCGCGTCCCCGTAAATTCGGTGTAACTGCAAGCAGAGTTTGACTATGATCTCTATTACTTTTGATTGCAATATTAATATTGCTGGTTTATAATTTTTTGGATTTTAAAAACTAGACATGTATCCCTAGCTTTCATTTTATTATGAATTATCTTATACTCTTAAAGATTTATAATAAAAAAATCTAAAGTGCACAGACGCGCACTAGTTAGAAAATTATATAGGCAAAATGGGCAAATAAGGCCCTCAACCTTTTGCGTCAACGTACTTCAGCCACTATTATTATTATTATTATTATTATTATTATTATTATTATTGTAGTTAAATCCATCCTAAAAGTTTTATTTCCTGCTATATCACCCTCTAACATTTACAATCGTGACAAATTGGCCACTGAGCAAACTAACGGATCAAATATTCTGGTATTCTAAGGAATATTCTTTTTGTTGCTTAGATTGTGTGGCATTGTTGATCAAAATGACATGAGATGTAGGCAAAATGCAATCTAACATGACTTGGGTGAATGAATTTATATTGGAGTGGGAAAGGGAAATAGGGAACTAGGGTTTGGGCTGGAACATTAGCTGTCGGAAATGGGATTATACAACTTGAGGAAGAGAAAAGTTAATTCGACTATCCCATTGAAGAATGGATGCACCGAAGACTGAAGTAGCAATGGGGATGCAACAATAGATTAAAGAGAAGAAAGCTCTGCTTTATAAGATAAAATTTCAAAAATTTTGCAATCTAAATCTGTTAGAATGGCTATAGGAAGATAGAGAGAAAATCGACACATTGAAAGCTGAAGAGATATTGTTGGAGGATGAAAATGCTTTTTTGAAGGTACAGTTGTTAGAGGTGAAAGAAGACATGGCTGAGGAGAGGAAGAATATGCGTAAATGTTGGGGTTTAGTTGGAGGATTTGAGGGTGTTACTGCCATCATGTTAACATTGGTGTTGCATTGTTATATTGTTAGTGCTTTTAGTATTGGTGTTTGCTTAAGGTGTAAGGAATATGGCAGCATGTCTCTGGCTTGGTTTATATATGTAATCCAATCTATTTTTTAATGTTGATGTATCCGGATTGCTTTTGGTAGCATGTTATCTAATCTGGTAATCCAATGATATGCCTACAAGATTCAACATTTCTCGTGATATAAACTATAATTGATATAAGGTGTTTTTGGGCAAATGTCTACACAAAATGTTTACTGTTCATTGGTAGATTTGTTTGACATGTCTACACAAAATGTTTAAAACTCATATCCATATCAAACATCACATAATGTATTGATCCACATTAAATCCTTTGCACATACTCAAGTGTTTAAATTCCAATATATCCTATCATAACAAAAAAAAAAAAGGCCTAAGGGACGCTAGTATTTTATTATACTAATGAGGGTTATTGTGAAGTTGTGATGGCCATGGCATCTTCATCCTCCCAAATTGGGCATTAACGTGTAAGCACCTATTGTTGTTTAAAGGGTATGACAACTTTACCATTGACATCACAGATGATAGTGACTCCAGATTCAGTCCAGCCACATATGGGTTTATGCTTGTCCCATTATGTTTTACATTTTAAGAAAAAACAACCAAACATTAGCTGTGAATTTGATTACTAGTATTTCATGAAACAACTATACAAGGCATGTTGCCAATGGCAGTTTGATAAGTCCTTTATTACTGACTGTTGCATTTTGTCTAAGAGTCTGCTGATTGTTTTAGTTACTTTGTAGGCCTCATTATCGGTAGTTTATTAGGTTTAAAAGAAGCAGGTCTTTTTCCCTTTTGCTAGCTAGTCTAACCCTAAAAACAAAATGAAGCAAGTCTAATTAATGCACCACATTTAAGCAAGTGTAACATAGTGGCATCAATATTTTAAATCTGACCTAATTTGGCTGACTTGACTTCTGTGACTGTGGCCATACTTTTCTATTATGACCCTCTTAATGACAAATTGAACACTTGTTGATCCGACTCTTTTTACTCAAAATAGTAGCCCCTTTTTTTGGGTTCATTTGCTTCATGATGCCTTTTTTTTTTGCCTCCCAAGCATTTGCTTAGCTACTAGTGGAAAAATGAGTATGCCTTATAACTTAGGCCAAATGTTTGGCCTACTAACAAGATGCATTGACTCACTATATGCAAGCATGAACTTTTCTTTTTTATACCAATCATCAACATAGTCCTTTGGATCATTTTTCTTGTCTATAATGCAACATATGACATGCCTACATGGCATCCCACTAAGTTCCCAGCTTCTACATGTACATTTTTTTTGTGCTAAATTGACAGTATGTTGTTCAGATTTGTACTTAACCTCATATTCAACATCACCATTAAAATCAATCTCTTGCTGGCCACTTTCCTTATACTTCTTTTCTAATTTAGACATAATTATATGACCAAATTAGTCAGATCACCTTGCTGCCATCATTCTTTTTTTTTTTTTTTAACAAACCTCATCATCATGTACTTTCTAATATCCTATAACATTAACCAAAATTTGCCTCTAACTTTGAAAATAATAGCCAAACTATTAAACATTTCACATAAATTAGTGTGATTTACGTTACAATGATTATTGTGATTTACATTACTTTGGGAACTTCTTAAAAAATGCCTTGCACCAATACTTATGATCAATTTTCAATAAATCATTTTTGGCACTAGGAAATTGATCAACTATTCAATAGCATCCTCAAAACCTCAAACAGTTGTACTTTTAACAGTCTTCCAAAACAAGTTCGTAAGAATAATACCTCTATGCTTTGACTACCAGTTTACACAAATATGTCGAAAACTTCTCTTGTGCTTTGCCAGAGGAAGAAGTTCCTCAATTGCTAGTAAAAGACACTAAAAATAACATAATAAAGACTGTCAGTACCATCATATAACTAAGAATCATAGCTGTATAATTTACATAATAAACTTACTTTTGTTGGTCAGAGACAATTGTATATCTCCCACTATTATGAATCTCCAAGTCCTTAATTAATAACTTCAGAAACCAAGTCCATGCATCTTTGTTTTCAACTTCCATAATATCCTAGGCAATGAGAAAACATCTGCTTATTATAATCCTTTGTAACTGCAACCAACAACCCTCCATTCACTAAGCACTTAAAAAAAAACAGCCATCAACTTGAAATATAGGTCTACAACCATCTATAAAGCCTCTTTTACAAGCCTTGAAATACAAATAAATCATGTTGAATGTTGAATACGTAATATCAGTTGAAGGTATTAAGCCTAACACCACAAGTGTCCCCGAATTGGTTCTACGCACTTTCCCTACAAAATCCCTTACCAATTTATATTCATCTCTATAGTTACCTTTAATCTGGTGTCTAACCATATACCTTACCCTTTTTACCATGCCATAACTCACTGTCAATCCCTTCTCATTTTTCAGGCTAGCCTTTATCTGGTTGACTTTAAGATTTGATTAATCCTTTATTATTTGGCAATACATTGATACAATGAATTTGGCATTAACCAACTTCATTTTGAAATTCAATTTGGCATTAACCAACTTCAGTTTGAACTCCCTCTTACAAGTGTGCCTCTTCCTAATGGACTTAATATGAAAATAGTTCAACCTTATACTATGTGATGCCTATATCCTAAACTGACAGCCTTCAGAACATACTACATGAACCTTTTCACTTTCATTTTTTGTTGTAAATGACATTCCTATAAAGTTAAGCAGCATACTTGGTAATTGAGTAATTGAATTCCACATGATCATTGAATTGCATACCAACCTCAAACCCCATATTCTCATATGAAGGATTGTACATAAGGTATTTGCTTTTCCTAAACCTCAATCTCTTTGCTTTCATTTCTTCATCTTCACCTCTATCAAACTCAACATTGCCTATATTTGAAGAGTCAATATAATTAGTGTCATCCCTTTCACTATTTGTCATAGATCCAGATAAACCACCATATTCACTTTCACTTTCCCTTTAATTTTCCCCTAAGTAATCCTCTTCATCATCATCATTGGAAGATTTCCCCACTTCAGCCTCACATTTTGCCGAGCTTTCTTAGGTTTCAAAATGTATAGGACTCTCCTTAGCTCGCCGTAACTCTTCATCATAATCAGACAAGTATCAAATATCATCCATGCAAGTATCCACATTATCGTTCTCTGCATTTGACTAACTTTTGACTGACTTTTCTTTTCTACTAGCTACTATAATCTTTTTTTTTTTGTTGCTTTTGGACTTGCATTTACTGCCCATGGCCCCCTCAAGTGGATCTCTCTTAGAAACAGCCTCATCGGAGTTTCACCATCCCCCTCATTGTTAAACACTTTATATGTACAACCCCCACTAGCCAGATCATCCCCCACATTATTTTCCTTGCTGGTCCCTCAATCCTCGCAATGTTCAACATAAAGGATATCACATTCCATTTTCATTATAAACTCAAGTGCATTGGCCTCATCATACATCAACTTCATATCCTCTCTTTGTCTCACCAAACCCCAGTTCAACTAGTACCAAATTCGAGATACATTATTCAACTTCAGTTTTTCAATAAACTACAAAATATCTTTCATACCTTGTAAAGGACTCCTAGATTATCAAACTTTTTCCCCCACCAATATACCTAAGTGGCTCATCTTTGAACCTGCCACTGCAATAGATTGAAAAGTAGATTCTAAAAAGTCCCAGAACCATTCTCAATTTGCATTTTCAGACACAAAATAAACAAACAGTTTATTAGACTATGACCAAACTTTTTGAACCAAACACCTACAAGTAGCAACCTTTACTTTTCATATTCGTAGAAGACCTCCATATTTTGTAATAAATTAAAGTGGACAAGAAATCCTTGATAAAATTCAAAAAAAAAAAAACTATAATCAGTTGTCTTATTTACTCGAATTGATTCTCTACAACGATCCACTAATATCCTCTGATTTGTCTATTTTGTCTTTGTTCTCAGTCTAATTGCTCCCCTCCCCCTGTAGCACGTGAAGAGTAAAGTTAGGGAAGTGGTAAAGCCAGAGCCTCCTCCTACTTTTTTGTGCCTAACTGGAGACTTGACCAAAACTATGCCATGTCATCTACCATGTAGGCTGCCCACATCAATTAAAGACCCCAGCAATGCATCCCACCTGGTGACTATAACAGAGGTGGCGAAAATAGGTCAAAAAATAATGTTATGATGGATTTAATTGCAAAAAAACAATAGTGGCCGAAGTACGCTGATGTGAAAAGTTGATTGGCTTATTTACCTTTTTTGCTAAACTATATATTACCAAAGTCCGTGAGATTCACATATAGATCTAGGCTTCCATTGATGTGGATCCGAATTTGCTTATGAATCCCATGGATTGGAGTCTTGTTAGAATAGAAACCAATGCTAATTTAGTGAGGCCTGCGAGTTATGGGCTAACTAGTTTCTATCGTTTCAATTGGCCTGGGTCAATGTCGTTGAAAGTATTACATAGCTAGTGGAGTTAACTTTCATACTCAAAGATTCTATTGCTTTGAAAACAAAAAAATGCGGAGTAGAATTAATATATATGCCAATTCTAATGTAAAAACCTAAACGTTAACAAATATATCTCCAATTTTGACCATCATGGCATCGTCCCTTTTTCACAAATCTCCGTGTCTTTCTTTTGTGTTTTTTTTATATTAGTAATTTATTTCCTTTTTAACTATTGCTTTATTTTCTTTTACTCTTAGATTTTATTTCTTTTTCTTTTTCAAAATCTATTTGACTCCTTAAAACATGTTTACTTATATAACATTTATCCCATATTTTTCTCTCTAAAAGTCCATTAGCTCTCACTGACTTTACAATTACCCTCCTATGATTTTTTTTTTTTTTTGTGGCGGGGGGGTCCTTGTTACCATTTTGTCTATATATTTCTCCAACAAGGCTAGACAATCATCCAATTTTGCTCTTCTTAATGTCCTAACAACCTTTTGGCATGTCAGAAAGAGGAAGAAAAGTTGGATCATGAGAAAAAAACAAGTCAACTAAATTAGCAAATGGGTCCATTGAGTCAAGTGAGTTTTTTAGATTTGACTGAGTTTTGACTACTCCCAAGCTGGGGTACTCACTCAGTCCAGACAAACAACTAAATCACAGTCTAATTGATTCAACTGGCTATTTGGGCCGATGGGTTTGACAGCATTGGTGGATTGTGAGGTACTTGAAGGTCATATTAGTAAAAACAATTACCTATTACTATGTTATAAATGATCAAAGAAAAGGATCATTATTTTTTATACTTAAAAACAACTTAATTTATAAGTTTATAGGATAATGAGATACTTATAGTTTATGAAATAGAAATATGCATTTTTTTTAATATCTGAAAGACACGTAAATTATCACTAATAATATTACCGTGGGAATTGGTGAATTCCAAACCTCCATCGTACCCCTCTAGCAGGGTCGTTGGGGACGAGAGAAACTACCATTTAAAAAACGTCACGATAATGTAGAGCATTGTACCAAGACCTTTATTACTGCATAAGGATATAATGGTAATATCACCACTTGTCACATTAAAAAGTCAGAACCATTAATTAGAGATGAGCTCTTTTCAACAAATCAGAGGTACATATAAACTTCAACATATTTAGAAGAAGAGTATTATTTGTGTCTCAGTTATTATTAATTTCTGTAAAGAATCAGATAAACCTTGGCATCTGACGGAGTGGTTAGTGTGCTTGGCGAAAAAATACAAACTCGAAAGTTTACACATTTATTTTTATTCTGTTTTTTTTTTCACACTTCTTATTTTCATTTTCCTTTTTCGGTTTTCCTTACCCCTCTTCATTTTTTCTATTTTCTTTCTCCAATTTTATTTTTTTTCTCATTTTCTTGTCTTTTTCTAGTTTACCCGTATCCTTTTTTTCTTTGTACTATTTTCGGCTTTATTCCTTTTTTTTTTCATTTTTAACTTGTCTACCATTTCTTTTTTATTTTTATTTTTTAAATCATTCTTTTTCTAAAAAATGTTTACCATTTTTTTATTTTTTTATTTCAAATTTTTCAAATAATAAAATATAATAAATATCTAGTTCAACCAAAAGAACAAATAATCACTAGTAAAAAGAACAATTAATTTCTCTAGAAAAATTAATAGGTACTCAGAAAAAAACAAATAGTTACTAAAAATGATTAAAAAAATAGATAGAACTCATATAAGAATTGATAAAATTAATAAAAAAATAAATAAGAATTTATAAAAGAACAAATAATATCAATGAAAGAAAAAATAAAATGTATAAGAAACAAATAGTTTATTAAAATCGATAATAGAATAGATAAAGATGAAAAAATAGATAGAGCTGGGAAAAGAATAAATAAAAATGATAAAAGAAAAAATAAGACAATAAAAGAACAGATAAAATTGATAAATAAATATATAAAATTGATATAAATAAATAAGAACTAAAAGAACAAATAAAACTTATAAAATAAAAAACAAGAACTAATAAAAAAATATATAAGAACTAGTTGTTCGTTTATTAATATCTCTTTAGTCTTTTAGAGAAACTAACTATTTTTTAGCACTAACTGTTTGTTCTTTTGACTCTATAAGATTTTTTTTTTTTACTAGTTCAAAAATTTAAAACAAAGAAAAGTGAAGAAAAAAGCAAACCTTTAGAGAAAAACAATAATATAAAAAATGAAATAAATCTAAGAAGAAAATGTATACAGTTTAAAAAAAACTAAAAAGACAAGGGACTAAACTAGAAACAAAACAACAGACAAAGTTAAATACAAAAATACGATGAAAAAAAAATGAAAGAAAGGTTGGAAGGACGAAAAAAAGGAAAAGTGAAAAGTGATAAAAAATTGCAAAAATAAAATAAAATGAAAATAAAAAATTCACTGGCTGAAAGATAAAAAAACAGTAGAAAGAAAAGCAAGAAAAACTGGCAACAATACAAACAAGAATGAAACAAAGAAGAAAATTGAAAATAAATAAATAAAAGAAAAGAAAGTTTTGCCTGAAATGGATAAAAACGTATAGAATTAAATGCATGTCCTGACTCATGGCGCACGTAATCCCTAGCGAATGTAGGTTTGGCACTTAGAAGAATAAGCTAAAATTAGAGATAAATGATAGACATTTTAGAAAAGGAAAAGTGACTTTAAATATTGGGTTAATTACAAATTGTCCCTAAAATTACACTTTATTTCCTTTTATTTCAAAAGAATACACTTTAACTCATTTTTTTTTTAATACAATCTAACAGTAACTTTTTAAATCTTAATTTAGACTATACAGTTACTATCTTCAAATAATTTCAATATGTATAATATTTTTTATAATTAATTTACATTTAAAAAATTCTATTTTAAATATTGAAGGAAATACATAAAGAAAAAATTAATAATTTAAAATGTCCATTAACTGTAAAAAAAATTCATATAGATTGAAATTATAAAAAATGGTTACTGTAATATCTAAATTAAGATTTCAGAAGTTATTGTCAGACTATATTAAAAATGTAGTAAGCAAAGTGTAAATTTCTAAAATAGAAGACACAAAGTGTATATCTACCTCAAATTTAGGGGGCAAATTGCAATTCTTCCTTAAATATTTTGGGAAATAAAGAAGTACATATTTTTACATAAACCCCAAAGTGTAATTGATTTTTTGTTAGACCTAAAGTTAGATTTAACAGGGACAAGCTGATCGTATGTAGGGCATGAGACCCAGTCTTGGTAGAATTACTGATCAATACGTTCAATATTCACCTGAGTTGGTCACATATGACTGCCTTGTTTATATACATGGGAAGGTGAAGTTGCTGTAAAGCTGAGTGCATATATGTGTGTCTGTGTATAACTTTGGATTTGGATTGGGAGCCGAGTTTTGAAGTCAAATTAAGTCCGCAAAGACGGTCAAATTGGGTGAACAAAGTACAAATTAACTTACCAATTAATTTGTTCTAGCTAGCTAGCTGGCTAGCTAGTATTCTCTCAAGAGACAATTTTCCTTCAGGTCAAAGAAAATGAGGGCATGCACCAGTTTGGTTTTAGGCCAAGAAAATTTTGCCTTGCGCTGTGACTCGGACCAAAAAAGGCAGTTGAAACCTGTCTGCGACTCTGAGGTAGACCAAGTTTAACGGCGTTTATTAATTAGCAGATTTGCTCCCGTATTAATTTATAACTTCCAACTTGGCTTTGTTGATCGGGTGGACCAATTGTAATGTGCAATACCCTTTACATATGAGCATTCTTGCATCCTTTTAAGTATATTTTGCTGCTGCTATCTAAAACATAACATACTTATATTTTTTTTTTATACATATGTCATATAATAAGATTTTACTATTTTATATTTTATAACAAATAAAATAAAATTTTAATGTCCAATAAGCTTAGTGCATAGACAATCATTTAAGTTTTAAAGTTAAATAACTAAATATTCAAAAAAAAAACATGCATGAATTATTAACTATTTTATCTTGAAGATAAATCCTATAAAATATTAATAATATAACAAAAATATAATAGCCTCTTTTGAAACTTCGTCTTTACACTGTAGTTTGTGTTCTTTTAATTTCTAAGTTTTTCTCTCTTTTCTTTTTTTATTTTTTAACTTTGTTTCAATTTTGGGCAAACGAAACATCAACCCAATATAATTAAATAATCTAAGCTACAAAGTCCACAATACCAAAAAACAAAAAAGTGTAAAGCTTAGAACTCATATAAATATGGTATAACCCTGGTTAACTGAGCTGCCGAAGTCTTTAGGTCTTCTAGATTTGACCAAATTTTGATGTAAATGGATTTAAGAATGCAACCCATCCTGCTTTACCCTTTGGGTTATAGTTGAATTGGTGTGATACTGGGACGGGCTAGGTTTGATAACAATGCCTTTATGTTGCTAAAAGTTGAAGCCTGAACCAGGAAACTCCCCTCTACCCCAAAACCTCTTTTCTAATCAATCACTATACGGTCATCTCAGCTGTAGCTGATACATCATACTTGAATCGGTCAAAAAGTTTTAAGAGTTCTATGTTATATATAAGGGTGGTTTAACGCGAACTTGTGAGGAATTTTGGTGGATTAATTAATGCCACAAAAAGGTGCAAAACGAATTGCAACAGTTTGAGGATTTGATTCCTAATTAAAAACTTTGTCTTGAAAAGAACTAAACCGAACAAAAGCAATCAAGAAATGACTTTTGGAGAAACACTTGCACCCCAAATTAAAGTCTTGCCATCTTGTTGCAGCCAAAAGTGGGCAAGAATTTCACAACTTTCACTAACTCATAAACATGTAAAGTCGAGAAAAAAAAAGTATTGTACCATAATTTGAGATTCCAGCATTTTCAGAAGCCTAATATCGGGAGTTTCTCCTTCATTTTATCGTGTGATTCTGTAAAAGAATGATGAATGGTTTTCAGTGAGTTCAGATTGGTTAGACTGTCATAATAGTTGATGTTATTTAAAATTGTTGAGTCTTAAAATGATGACACACTTTTATATTTATAATTTTTCAATATACTTTATTTTTGCTGCAAAAAAGCTTATATTAAGGCTTGAGTCTAAGGTTATGTAAATCTTAGACCTTAGAATGAATTACAATATATTTATAGATCGCCTATCTAGAGGCCTCAATTTAATGAAGTGAAAACTTGAACTCTAAACCTTACAAGTAAAGGTGTCAACGCCTAATCAATCAATTTTTTTTCCTAGTTTTATCCATGCTACTAAGTGGTATAGTCATTTAGAATGACTTTTTGTTACAATTATATGATTTAGTTAAGTGTAGTCATATATCTACTCTATGATTCTGTGACATTACATTCTTAATATTAAAAAACAAAAGTGTCTAAAATAATCTTAGGAGCGAGCTGGGAGTAGTAGAAAAATCTCTCTAGTGAGTGGCTTGATGAGAACTCATAACATTCATTTATTGGGGTTTATCGTGGTACATATATAGTTTCCTTTACTCTTGTAATTAATTGGTTTTCACTTGCTGGATTGTTTTGTGTCTGCTTAATTCATATCTACAATTGATCTTCTTTTATTAATTTAAACAAATTTGATGCAAAAAATTTGTTCCAAAAGAAATTTTTCACTAAGTTGGTTCTTTCTCAAAAGTCAAAAGCTCCAATTTACACTTTTTGGTTGCTTCGGGCCTAAACTAAAAGCTTGCAAGGTTTGGGGCCAGGACCGCTTGTCATTGTGAACCAGATTTGATCTCCAAATCCTTACCAGGTGAAAATATTATTTAAAATATGCATTTAGAGGAATGATTGGGGGATCATTCTCTGACCAGGAGCGAAGCCAGTTTTTTTTTTTTTATAAAACATGGGTCAAAATAAATGTTTTAAAATTATAGTCCTTACAAGGGGATTTGACCAATTTTAAGGATAAATCAAAAAATATATTTTTTAAATTCTAATGAAAATTATAGGTATTTTACAATTTTAGTATGGAGCTCGAGCTCCTACTAACCTCTTTAGTTCCACTTGTGTCTTTGACCATTTTAGATCCGTCTAACATGTAAATTTCTTTTCTTGGAAATCAGTGCAGGATAGAACTTTAACCATTGACAATTTGACAAAAAGCAGAATGATCCTTTTGAGCAGATGCCTTTGGGAGGAAAAAGTGTTGCAGAAAGTGTGTTATCTCTCTCGTTACATTGTCCATGGATATGAGATTTATGGAACATCGCTTTGTCCTCCATCTTTATTTCTTGCATTGTTTTTGGCTATGTCAAAAACTGGCGTCCAAAATTCAGAGCAAATGACATCGATTATAACCACTGAGTCAATAAGCAAGGCATTTCTAATCTTTATTGAACTATGGCTAGTGACTGCTACTTCTTTTGCTTGCATCAGTTAGGTTTTCAAATGTTAGGCTAGATTGCTCATTTAGACATAGTACCAAAGCATCACAGACAACGACCTAATTAAGGAGCTAGCACATACAAAATTGGTAGCTTTCTGCACTAGGAATTACCTGCCATGTCTGAGATTAAATCGTCTAAAGTTATGACCATCTCTTGGTCGACTTAGAAGGTCATGTTCTTGTCGACCTACTACTTTCTTCCACATGATTTATTTCTGTCAAATGCAGATAGAAGAAATTGTATTAGCTCACATATCATATACAAAGAGGAAGGCCATCAAAATCCAAGTGCATAATGCATTTACATCAACATATCACAAGGTTACATATCTATATAATACATTAAAGCAGAAGAGGTTGAACTGGTTATGCCACATGTTTTCTGCCTATCGGCCAAATGCTAGTGTAAGTCCTCTGATGTGCATTGGTGTTGTTAGGTGATTCTTGTTTTCTAGCCGTTGTTGGTTTTGCATATGCTCCGTTGCTAACATGTGGCCACATGTCCAGGGTCAAATTCCACATGGACGCCTATAATTGTGATTGTTGTTCGTGAAGGCCATTGTCCTTTTAAGTTTGCCAACTATAACATTAAGAAAAAATGTCAGTTTGTCAAGTTGTTTTCATTCCCTTTTTCTTTTGCCTATTGTTGGGTGTTAGTATCCTGAATTATGATTTTATGTTTGTTGTTGATTTGATGAATTTCATTGTTATTGTGTGTTTTGTTATTGGTGTCCTTGTAGGGACAAAAACCTTAGGGGGTGATAAGTTTTTTCAAAATGTGTATATTGGATTAATTCAAGGTAAGGTGTTGATAGGTTAATTTGTTCCCAAGTGAGTATTCCACTATATGAACTGTCATCTTTAGTGCAGTGGAAGGCATCAATCATCTCCTACCGGAAAGAGTGATATTAGCTGCCGGTTGATAGTAAAGAGAGATATCATCATTGCATTTCAGTGTAGTGATTGCCATAAGTCTTTCATGATTCCTCCTGTTCTTCATTGTGAAGGTGTATGTATATGTCTTCTACATTTTTTTGATGGACATGGCCAGGGGAGAGATAAATGGTAGCGACATGTAGACTGAAAGGGTTGAGTTGTGGATTAGAGAGGCCCTTGATGAGACTACCATTCTCCTTAATTGAACTAAATCATGTATAGCATTCGGTTATTGAGAAATGTTTGCAATAATTAATTTCCCACTCCAATGGAATCCCCATCGGCAATGAGGAAAGGGATGATGAGTTTAGGCATATTAGTAACTCATTAGGAAGCTAGCTACTCAATCAAGCAAGGCTACCAACATAAGCAAAAAAAGCAATCCAGGATAGGAGTATTTTAGATAGAATGTACGTCTACAATTGTCTTCTCTCAACTTGGAGAAGTGCTTGGAATTTAAAGGTTCCACCAAGAGTAAAATCTTATATTTGGAGAACCATGATAAATTCTGTAACCACAACTTATGATCTAACTAACAGAGCCATGACTTCTATTTGATTAAAAAAAAAAAAAGTAAAATCGTGGTATACACATTGCTGGCTGGCAAGGAGTATTTTAGATAGAATGTACGTTGTTCTTGCTCCTGTGCCTGGCGCACAGGTTTCATCAAATAAGAAATTGATAGCCGGGCGGGATAGCGCTACATGGTATACACATTGCTGGCTGGCAAGGAGGAAGACATGGCAGCGCAGGTGACACACGAATTCGAAGATGCGGAGTGCAGATGAAGAAGGTGAGCTTAATTAGGAATTAAGATATAAGAGTTTATTAAATTTTAAAATATATATGAATCTTAATTCCCAACTCATGTTGTAGAAAATATTTAATTGAAATTAAGATTTCCGAAAAATTTCTAAAAAAATCTTATAGTTTTTAAATTTAATTTAATCT
Source organism: Aquilaria yunnanensis (assembly GCA_039654915.1). NCBI lineage: Eukaryota > Viridiplantae > Streptophyta > Magnoliopsida > Malvales > Thymelaeaceae > Aquilaria > Aquilaria yunnanensis. The sequence goes on along the minus strand of CM077598.1, from coordinate 24,829,796 downwards.
GGAGACTTTAATTTCGAAGTAATGGTACCAAATATTGTTAATTAGAAAACAAGAATTATAAAAACCTATATAAAAAAATTTCTATACGATAATTAAATGAAACTTTTGTATGTTTGAAAACTCACTAAAGTGAAAGCAGACAAAATCCTCCTCCATCAATTACGAGTACTAAGACTAACTAATGCCGCATAAAATTTATCGCTCCCATTCTAATGCAAGGAACTAAAAGGGCAGACCGACTAGTAACTGAGGAGAACCCCCCACTGGAAGGATGAGATTTAGAGGCAGGTTCTGGAACACGAATGTATTTCTATCTTTCAACTTTTGGTGAAAAAAAAAAAGGCCTAAAGCCCCCTTTTACCCCCCTGAACTTTGCCAATTCATACGCTTTATCCTCTAAATTTGACTTGAGCTCACTTTACCTTCACACTTTACAAATTGGCACCTTTCACGCCCTGGTCCACTTAAAGAAAGCATGTGATGGCATGTCACTCACTTCCGTTACATAGTTGACTCTTTGGGTTATATAAGGACTAAAACAAAGTCAAAAAGAAAGATGAAGGGCTGCTTAAACCTTTTTCTTTCCATACTAAAAAGTAGACAGTCTTCACTTCACTCCGCTCCCATTCAGTTCTCCAGCTCTGAAGAACGAAAAAGGTTTTGATTTTAGATGAGATGGACGAACTATTAATACCCATTTCATTTGTTTTTTCATGGAAATTCAGGCTTAGCATTTTGAGATTTGGTTAACCAGCGATGATCTTTTCTTGATGAATCTCTAGAGTGATTCAATCAATTCTAGACTTTCTTTGTCTAATTCTTTTGCTTGTGTTTTCCTTAAACTTTATTTTTCTTAAACATGGTCTTGGGTTCGAAATCTGAAGCAGTCAGGCTCAAGTCCACCGCAGAAGGAAGAGAAGGCAATAATGCTTGTTTAGTCACTCCCGCTTTGATACGTATTGCACAGGAACCAGAGTGGCTCCATGAGGGCTCGAGGAGGGCGCGGAATGGTTCGATCGAGGAGGAGCAAAGGGTGGGAATGGTTGCCCAGACCCGGTCACTTTAGAGAGCAGAGGTCTTGGTTTGGGTGTTGGAATTGAGGATTAGGAATAGCCTTCTGATTGTAACCGGGTTCGGATTCTTCATCTAAAGCCTTGGAATATGTCTTGCAGAGAAGATCCATGGCGTTGGAGGCATGCTGCTTCTCGTCTCGCGGCCGTTTTGGACATTTTTCCTCGAAATTTTGTTCTAGTTATACTCCTATCTAGAACCGAAATAGGAGCAGATACTATGAACTTCTCAGTTTTTAGTATGGAAAGAAAAAGGGTAGTTAGAGGGACAAATGTTTAAATAACCCTTCATCTTTCTTTTTATCTTCATTTCAGTCCCCATATAACCTAAAGAGTCAATTATGTAACAGAAGTGAGTCACGTACCATCACATGCTTTATTTAAGTAGGCCGAGGGGTGAAAGGTATCAATTTGTAAAGCTTAAGGCCTAATAAACTCGAGTCAAAATTCAGGGTTAAAGATCTAAAAAGGGTAAAAGCGGCTTTAGGCCAAAAATAAACGGTTCAAGAAATGTACACCATAATCAAGTCATACAAAGGAAGCAACTGTGAGTGAAACATCCCCTTATTTTACGGGATTTCCATGTTCCATAATAAATACCAGAAAAAAACATAGACAAGAATCAACTGCAGAATAAAGGTGAATCCACTTGATTATAGACGACTCATTCATATTCCTCCTTTTTTTTTCTCATCTCTACACATTGTTGAAGCTTTTCAACCCTCAGTATAACATTCCTCTCATGAAGAGATATTTGCCACATCCTTGTTGGATCTGTTATATTTCATATGGCTCTTAACCAGCTGTCCTGCTGAGATAGCAGACATGAGTGAGAGCTCTCCAGCAAGAACAGCACCGGCTACGATGGTAGCCAACAGCCTGGCGTTCGAACCAGGAGACTCTTTGTCTGCACCCTTCACCCCAAGAAGGTTCAAACATGCCGACTGAGATGCTAGCTGTGTTCCGCCACCAACAGTTCCAACCTCGATGGAAGGCATAGTCACAGAGATGTGGAGGTCCTGTCCATCATTGATGGCCTCCATCATTGTGATACAGTGAGAACTCTCTATGTTTTGAGCAGGATCTTGTCCAGTGGCAATGTAAACTGCACTGACAATGTTACTGGCATGGGCATTGAAGCCACCAAGAGCACCAGCCATGGCGGAACCAGTAAGGTTCTTGAGCATGTTAAGTTCAACCAAAGCCTCAACATTAGTCTTCAATACCTTCCTCACCACGTCACCCTTAATAATGGCTTCGCAAACAACAGACTTGCCACGCCCCTCGATCCAGTTGACAGCAGCGGGCTTCTTGTCAGAACAATAGTTGCCTGTCAATTGTAGTAAATCAATGTTGAGAAATCCAGCACAATAGATCATCCATAAAAAACGTGCGAACTTCAAAAATCACAGATCACAGTCACAACAACATGGGAGCTGTATATGCAACTCACCAGAAATTCCAAGGACATCCATGTCAGGGAAATCGTGCTGCAGGAAATCCAACACGTTCTGAACTCCTTTAGAAACCATGTTCATTCCCATGGCATCACCAGTGCTACAAGAGAATCTCAAGTAGAGATTCTTCCCAGCGACAGCACATTTGATGCTCTGAAGCCTGCCAAATCTGCTGGACTTGTTGAAGGCGGCAGCCACGGTCTCAAAATTCATGGGATCCTCCAAGTACTGCTTCAAATCGGCAGCCCTTCTCGCGGTGCCAAACCTCACAACAGGGGCTCTGGTCATCCCATCTCTCAATAGAACGCTGGTGGCGCCACCGCACAAGTGAATGGCCTTGCAACCTCTGTTTGTGCTGGCCACCAAGCATCCCTCTGTCGTCGCCATGGGCACAGAATACTCTCTCCCATCAAGCAAAAGCGACCCAGCTATCCCCACGGGAATCTGCACATAGCCTACGGGCATCTCGCAACACTGCCCCAATATGGACGCATAATCGAACCCCTCCAATGGAAGCCCAGACAAGGACTTGCCAGTCAACCTCTGCAAGGCCTCGCGCCTGATGGCAGCTGCTCTCTTGCAGTCACCCAGCTTGGACTCCAGAGAGTAAGAAGGAGTCGTCCCAGCCACAACGGCCTTAATGATCTCCTCGTCTTCCTCGGTTGTGACTGGAACAGGCATTTCATCGAACACCCTGGGGGCAGACAGTTTTTCTGCTTTGGGGGAGGCAGCAGCAACAGAGCAATCAAGAGCCTGGCCGCAAGGAACTTTGCGGGCGTCTTCCTTTTCCAGCAGGAGTTCATCCTCTTCATCGTCGGCCCACATGTCAGACGAGGGACGGATGATTGACTGGACGAATTCGATGCCGAAAAAGCCCAATAGATAAATTAAGGAAGCAAAAAGAGCGAAGACGGCGACCATCTCGGAGAAGTTGACGACGTGGAGGGGTGTGGAGTTGCGGATCTTCTCCCGCCAGCGAAGGAGCAGAAAGTAAACGACCCAGAAAAAGAGGGTGAAGAAGACGGTGTTGGTGATGTACAAGGGCAGCGGCAGCGCGTCGGAAGCTTTGGGAGCGTTTTCATTGGGGAGGACATGGTTTGCCGGCTTGAGGAGTCGGGCGGGTCTCATGCGGGTCTCCATTTTCAGCGGTGGAGCTGGAGCTGAGGCCCGGCGAGCGGAGGGAGGAACTTGCGAAGATTTGAGAGGAATTAAATGAGGTGAAGGCGAGGAGAGGAGAGATCTGTTTCTTTTGGGGATGGGATCAAGTCGAGTGGTGAAGCGAGAGACGCGGGGGAGGGGAATATATGAAGCGAGGTGGGGACGTGGCAGGCAGAGGAGCGAGTATCGAACTGGGGAGCGTTGTGATGAGTCAAAGTCTCTCTCTGGCTGGCTGGCCTCGCTCGGTCTTGCCAGTTACAACTACACGAGGAAGCAACGCAAGAGCAGCCAGGATTCTGTTTCTTGACAATTTTCGTGAGAGCCCCCAGACCGTGATCCCTTCCTGTCAATTTCCTTGTGTTTTGTTTTGTTTTGTGAAACGGAAGGAGGGTTTCGTCTTTTTCCCTTTTTTAATTTTCATCAACTCTAGGAGTTGGAGTAGGACCATTCAGCGTGGTCGGAGGCATTCTGTGCGTGATCCTCGTTTTGGTTGTTGCTATGCTATGCATAGGGTTTATTACAATTTCAACCCCCAAGTTTAGGTAATATTGCACTTTATCAATTTTTATTTCATAAATATAAACTTTACTCCTGCCTTATAGTTTTCCTTGCTTAAAAAAAATTGCCTTACATTTGCAATAGAAAAAAATTGATAATATAAAATGTCCTTCAACTGTAAAAAAATACCATACAAACTGATATTACTGAGAGATAACTATTGTATTGTTAAAATTAAGATTTTAAAAGTTGCTATTGTATAATGTAAAAAATAGAAAAAAAATGTATAATTTTAAAACAGAATGAGGCAAAGCAATAATATCACCTCAACCTTGTAGGACAAACTGTGATTAACATATTCTTTATCTTATCTTTTCTCCTTCCAGTATTTGTTTTAATTTGGATTTCTTACTTTGAATCATGCCTTTTTCATACTAGAATTTTTTACTCACACCTAGTTTCAGTTATGAACTTTACTTATCAATTCGCTTTTATATCATTAGGCTCCCTATATTTACACAACGTATAGTATGATGATTTTCCTATCCAATATTATATTCATAAGTCTCTACCATTATTTCAAAAATACCTAATTCCATGTTATGTCTAACTACGTGCATAAAGTGTACACAATATTGATGTATAGAAGTGTTTGTTGGACTTGGATTATGATACCCGAATGGGCCCAAACCCATTATAGATCGAACCAGCCGGTTTAAGATCAAATCAGACTACCCAATTTCACTTAAAAAGGAAATTTTCCTGCTAAAGGAAACTAACTTAAGCCGGATTTCTACCACTCTAGGAATATCCCCTCATTAATGACATTTCTACAAGGATATAGCCAAAGTATTCCACTACGTATGAAAAGGGGCTTGATAGCCCCTCAGATGTCACTTCTCTATCGTGAAAACCCTAAGTATTTTTAGTTATCTCAAAGATACTGCTTTGACCATCGGAGGATTTTCCCTGAAAACACACTTTGGGGCACCTAACTTTTGTCTTCATTCATAGTTCCTAGATTGGTTCAACAAATCTCTTTCTAGCTCGACAGCTTCTCGTTGATAGTTTGGCTATCAGATTGATTAATTTGTGTATTAATTTACAATAATATTTTTATGAAGAAGTTATTCTATAGTAATTTACTATTGATTTATCAAAAAGAATATTGCAAAAATTGAACTAGTTGTATTTTTTTTGTTTTTTTGCACTCAAAATCACATACAAGGGTATGATGAAGAATATTTGTGTTTTTGCATAGGAGGGAGGTTAACCTAGCTGTGTCTCAAAACTCAAAGGCTTATTAGCCACATTTGACAATTTGTCTTATGCTAGCGGTATTTCAAAACCTACATAAGAGGAACCCGTAATAACTACTATTGTACCACATGAATGCCCAGTTTGTTTTACATAGATTTTAATGTCTTATTGTAAATTATTCTTCTATGAAGTCATTATTTATTGAAATTATTAATTCATTGAAATCATACCCTTTAGGAAGTTCAAAATTTAATTTTACAATTTTTGTGTGAAAAACATTTTTATTAGCCTTCTCTTTTTTTGTTGGTTAAGTTAAAAATGATAAAAGAAATACTTCTTGGACTTCTTAAAGTGCAAAGTTTCAATAAAGTTGATAATTTGGACAAATAATCACTTTTATGAGAGTAATGCACAATCATGCATTAAAATTAATGCAAATTGAATTAGTTTAAGAAGTTCAAAAAGTAATTTTATAAAAAAATTTTGAAAAATAAATATTTTTTTATTAGTTTTTCCTTTTTTGTGTTGGTTAAGTTAAAAACAATAATAAAATACTTACTTATTGTAAAAATATTATCTTCAAATTATTTTTTTAGACTTCTTAAAGTGTAAATAAATTGATAATCTAAGTAAATATTTATTTTATATAAAAAATTAGTAGAGTATTTTTTAATTATCGGAAAATGACATTTCCCTGGTGAATCATACTTTTGTAGTACGTAATTTGTTTCTCAAATGCAGACAAAATTAGGGCTATTATTGTTCGCCGGTTATTTGTTTGCGTGATGCGCATGCCCACGGAAGTAGGAACGCAGCGCCGAACGGGACAAATTACTGGAAGTTTGGAAGGCCGCAAGAACCGAATCGGAATGAAACCGGAAAGACTATGGGTTAACGTTCCAACTGATTTAACCGGTGGGACCATCAATCAAATTCCACTGTCCGAACTCTTAACATGTATATTTTGTTTGGTAATTAAAATTGTTGATATTTTTTATTTATTTTTTTTGAAATTTTCATATATGATGTAATACTTATGTAATAATATTTTATAATATTTTTTATGTTTAAATTTTACTTCCAAAATTAAACCATACATGGGATGAGCGTATTAGTTTGTATATATATGACGAGCGTATTAGTTTGTATATATATGACCATGACATTTTCCAGTTCAATGGATCAGCCGTCTTTTCTAGTTTTGACCAAACACCATGTGATCTGAAAACTGGGATAGCAGGAGAACCGGTTCATGATTGAATCGGGAACTGGTTGGTCTAATCCGGTTCTTACGACTATGTGAAAAGGCTTTTTGCAGCTCCCCAAGCTTTTGGTAATACAATTGCATTTTGGAGTTTTAGAAATCGACACTTGTACCATTATTTTTTAGGAGTTGCTGTTAGACAGTTAAAAAAAAAGTAGGGGTAAAGTGTATAATGTTAAAATAGAAAAGAGTAAAGTGATAATATCACCTAAACCTCATGGCGCAAATTGTGACTAACCCCTATATATATTTTTTATCTTATCTTTTATGGGTTAATTCCATCTGTGGTCCCTAATATTTAATTATTGTTCTATTTTGGACCCTGACCTTGATTTCTTACATAAGAAGTCCATAACCTTGTTTAAGTGTTCCATTTTAGATATTTCATTAACTTGAGCAATTAAGTTGGATTGAAAAAAAGTGAAAAACTAGTTCTAACCCCCAAAAACATTGCATTTGCCTTCAAAATCTTGAAACTTTTTCATTTAATAATCCAATCACTCGTCAAGCTCAGCATGTCACTTCCAGCCACCACTCCATCACCGCCAGCCATCCTTGCTCATCAACCCACCTCGTCTCGCCCCATGTCATCATTTCCAAGCGTCGCCACATACTAGCAATGCTATATAGAGGAGGAAAAGGATATCGCGTAATGACCGTCCGTAGTACCTTGTCACGATTTGCGCCCAACCTAATTATTGACTACTGACATCTTCGACCGTTGTTTGGACGCTTTCCAGGTTGCCCTCCTTGCCTTAGCAAAGCCCATGTCTCAATTGTCCCAATTATCATTATCGTTGAGGGAATCGGGAACCCGACCTAATCTGTTGACTAAGGTTTTGGACTAATTTTGTGTTTGGGTTTATCTTTGTGTTCAATGATACGGACTTAGTAGGTTAGCCCAAAGATGATAAGATGGCAACGGGAGGGCAACGGTGACAGAAAGGGGAAGAAGATGGGGAAGGATGGTCAGGAGGAGGTGGTTGGATTGTTTGATGGAAAAGTTTCAAAATTTTGAAGGCAAATGCAAAGTTTTCAGAAATTAAAACTAGTTTTTTTTAATATTTTTTTTCCATCCAACTTAACAGCTCAAGTCAATAAAAAGGTTTAAAATGGAACACTTACATAAAATTAAAGACTTTCTATGCAAAAGATCGAGGTTAGGGTCCAAAGTAGAATAGTAATTAATAGTTAGGGGTCATAGATGCAATTAACCCTATCTTTTCTACTTCTAGTATTTGTTTTCTTACTTTAAATCATACATTTTTCATACTAGAATTTTAGACTCATGCCTAATTTCAGTTATGAACTTTACCTATCAATTTGCTTTTATATCATTAGGTTCCCCATATTTACACACTATTTAGTATGATGATTTTACTGTCTACTATTATTTTCATAAGTCTCAACTATTATTTTAGAAATACCTAATTCCATGTTATGTCTAACTATGTGCATAAAATGTACACAATATTGTTACATGGAAGTGTCTGTTGGACTTGGATTTATTAATTTGTGTTTATTAATTTACAATCATATTTTTTTTAAGAAGTTATTTTATAGTAATTTACTATTAATTTATTAAAAAAATAATATGAAGATTGAATGAGTTGCATTTTTTTTGTTGCACTAAAAACCACATATAAGTGTATCATGAAAGCTTATGATTATCTCCAATGATCATTTATTGAAAAAGTTATACATGTCATGCAATTTTTGGAGTGTTGGATTCATCTTATTATGCAATAAGTAACAACTGTGTCATATTTTATTTTGGTCAATGGATATACTACAAATTAGTTTTCTCCATTCTCAGGATTTCACAAGGGGGACACACTATCCCCATATATTTTTATCCTTTGTGTCAAGGCTTTTTCTAACTAGCTAGAGAAGCTTCAATCACAAGGAATTATTACAGCCTTAGAGCTAGTAGAATGAGTCCAAAAATTAATCATATATTCTTTGCTGATGTTTGCCTTGTCTGCTTCCGCCTAACAATACAAGCGATTAAGGGCCTGGCAAAGACTCTGAATGACTTTGAGATTATGGTAGGCCAATGTGTCAACTTTTATAAACCTGAATGGATGTTTAGCAATAATTTGTCAAATCGAGAGAAATATGATATACTCCAAGTTTTACCATTTCAGGCAAGTAATGTCATCCTTACTTATTTAGTCTTTACATTTGCTCAAAATCTTTCTCGATGGGCTTCATTCCAATTCCTCATGGACAAGTTTAAAAACCACTTAGCTAGTTGGAAAAGCAAATTACTAAACCTTGAGGGTCGTTTCACTCTTATTTAGTCATCCTTATCTTCCGTCTAGATTTATGTCATGTCACTACTAAAGGCCTCTGTAATTATGTCTGACAACCTCTCAAAGTAGTTCATCCATTTTTTATGGTTTGGCATACGGGATAAATGTGGTCTACATCTCCAACACTAGACTTTTCTACATCTTCCTAAAGTTGTTAGAGGACTTGGGATCATAGTTACCTAAAATGCGGTACGGTAAAATTCATAGTACAGGTATGGGTACGCAGTGCGTTAACTTCTATGGTATATGGTATGAGGGGGTAGTGTTCTTTAGTACGATATTTGGATATATAATTCATTAAAAAGATACACACGATATTTGGGCACACACACACACAACATAGTTTATAAAATATATTAAACTTGTATTACTAGTAAAACAAGAGCATTTGAATATTCAAACAAACTAAAATATCAAACTTTAAAAAAAATGCAGTAGGAGGCAATAGCCAGTAGCTAGCCTACATTTATAGAATATATTAAACTTGTATTACTAGTAAAATTTATAACTTTCACTCGAGTCATTACAGCAGGATGCAGTAGCTAATAGCCAACGTACGTTTTTAACCTAAGCAAAAATCAATTTATATAATACTAGGAGTCTAGACCTTAATCGGATTTTAATACTTTTATTTTATATTTGTTTTAAACAATAGTAATAAATTAACTTAATAAATAAATTTGTTTGTCTTTTTTCCCTTGTACTTTAATTCTTTATTAAAGACTTTTTTTGACACACAGGTTCCCTAGTCTTGTCTTCTTCCTTTCACTCTAGAGACCAAAGTCCCAGACCAACCAGCTGCCAGACTCCTATCCTAATCCTAAGTCCTACTTTCAAGTTTCAATCCAATATAACTCTAGTTTCTCAATCTCGATAACTTTTGTATTGCAACACCTACATGGCTCCATCCAATTTTCTGTGCATATTCATCGGCAACTGTTCTCTGACCATCTTCATCCAAGTTTTCCAAAATCTGATTCTAACGGCCAATCTGACTAAACTCTGAAGCAATTCGCTAGATTTGCTAATTTTAGGTGAATTTGTGTGTTTCCGTATTACGATTCAATACGACTTTCGAGAAATTGAGTATGGAGGCACCTCGCTTGAATCTGGTAACTATGCTTGGGATAAAAAATCTTAAACTTTTTAACCAAGAAATTTTAGCAAAAACCTTTTAGTGTATCTTTATAGGTATGGCGATTTCTTAATCCATAAAGTCATCTTGGCCGAATATGGTAGGTCACATTTTATCTGATCAGCTAGGCTAACAAGAAATGAAACCACAATTTGGTGAAGTCTTTTATGTTGGAAGGAACTGCTAAAAGGGCATCTAAATTGGAATATTGGCAATGGCACTACAATTCAAGTGTGGGAAGATGTTTGGCTCCTAGGGATCCCACTTGATTCTTTATGTAATCTTGTACTAAATGCAGATAAAGACCCCAACCTTCGCTTCTCTAAACTCTATAACTTTCAAAACAGCTGCTAGAAAATTGATGTGCTCAATGATTTTTTCCCTCCACCGATCATGGATCTTATTCTACAAATTCTCATTCCCTTGAGCATTAACAACCAAAATTCTTTACAATGGCATAGAAGTTGATTGAGGTCTTTCATTGTAAAGCAAAGCCACAACCTGAAGATTTGAAAAAAGTCCTCTACTTTACTTAATCAAGCAGGTAATTCATTGATACTTGCCCAACATCTAGAATTTTCTACTATCCTCAAATTCGTTTGGGCATTACACATTCCTCCAAAATTCAAATCTTTTCTTTGGAAGTGTTTATCACAAGTATTACCAACTCGAAAAATCTTGCAACCCATAGTGGATTAATGATCCCTATTTGTCCCTGTTGCCATAATGCCTCAGAATTAATGTTCTAGCTTTTTTGGGATTATTAGGGATCTCAAGATCTCTGGGGGAATTTTTACTCTTGCCCCATCTCTTCAATGTATCCTTCTTTTAAGTCTTGGCTTGCAAACCCCTTGCTTCAACAAAAGAAATTTCTTCTGGAATGGTTCTAATTTTTTATCTCAACACTCTAAACTGTTTGGATTGGCTAAAATGAATGTATTTTCCAAAATGCCCTATTCTATGTGCCTTCTTTTATTGCCAAACAAGATGAGCTGCTCATCTAGCTCAGGCATGCCAGGAATGTCCAATACAGATCCTCTCATTTTCCATTTTGCCCTCTCCTGCTTGTTGTTACACTTGGGGACAGTCTAGAAATTATTACCACCATCACAACCTAACATCTTTATCACTAATAGGACCTGGCATTGCTCATCTAAACTAGGAACGGTTGCATGGGTCTGGTTAAGTAATAGTGGTCCACCCTATCAAAGTTAAGGCATTATCATTCAAAACTTTGAATCAACTCTCCAAGTTGAGCTACGGGCAATACATGAAGTTCTTCTTTATGCGACTACTCACTCACTTACCTTAGTAACAATTTTAATAGACTATTCATATGCTCTCTAGGTTTTATCTGGTCTTCTGTATAGAGAATACATCATCAATACTTCACTCAGTCAGATGACGAACCTCTTGAATTATCTGTAACATTACTTGGTGATCGTGGTTCAAATATTTAAGGTTTTGCTTGCTCATATTACTAATATGTCTATGCTACCTTAATCTATGTTCTTACTTCTGTTTACAAAAAAGAACACATACAATTAAGGGTATAGGATAGAGGTTAACTTGACTGTGTCTCAAAACTCACAGGCCTTATTGTTGTGAGCACAAGAATTTTAAATTTATAACCCTTAATCATACGTAAGTGCACAGTGTATTGTGTACAAATGATGAACATGAGTATCATCCCAAGGGATAGATGTGAACTCACAATGAACATTAAATCCTAACCACTTGAATAACTAAATTAGAACAAGAACAAATGTTTAGTATTTCCGGGTTAAATAACTAAAGATGCAATGATGTAAACAAAATGAAGGATGAAATGAATGCTCACTACTCTAGCTAACACTAACTTAAATTGGCCTAATTTTATAATTAAGTCACTTTCTAGGATGAACCTACTAACATTACTACCCAAGCTAAATTGAGGTACTATGGATATTACAACTTATTATATGTGAAGGGATTTTAAAATCAATGCCCCTCTTTCTCAAGACAAGGCTTGTTTACTTATAATTTAATTATGAGTCTTTCTCAAGCTCACAAGTTAAGTTAATGTGGACTAGGGCCTAATCCTACAATTCCACCTGGTAAATAGCTTTATTATCTCTAATTTAACAAACACATCATGCTCTTCTCTCGTTCTATCACTCATTTCTCTCTTTCAAGACATAGAAATGATTAAGATGCAAATATGAGTTGATCAATCACATATAAAAAACGCTAAAGAGAGAAGCAACACAAGACAATGTCCATGGAATACCTCAAGATAATATTAAATAGAAAGAGTTAGGTTACATCCTAGAAAGTTCAAGAACATTACTCCATAACAATTCCAAGAAAATCCATAGAAATATAATACATAGAATCTATAAAAAGCATAAAGGAGGAGACAAAAAGAATCAAAACTCCCTTAAAGTCCTAGTTTCCTAGATTCTTAAGAATGCCTTAAGCCTCTTGAAGTTCCTCAAATAGTGGCTACAAGGAAAACCAACAACAAGAGTATGATGAATGATGTGAAAACCTAGCCCTTTTTTGGGGAAGTTGTAACCCATAATCTGTTAGAAAACTTGTCTTTTCTTCACCTAACTTAATGGATAAAATCCTCTAGCCAATAGAAAGTTAGGATTCAAACAAATGAAGTAGGGAAACAAAAATTGGAAGCTTAGGGGCGCATCTTCAGAACAGGGGAAATGGCGACACCATGTTGCTAATCTTGCTGATAGGTCACCAATGATGCAAAATTTGGCAAAGGGTTGGAGGGGTGATAACTTCGGCAATGTGTCTTTGCCATTGGCAATGCGTTGCCACAGGCTACTTCCTATTTTGACCCATGCACGATGAACTTTTGCTCCGCTCGATTTCGCTTCACTTTAACACATCCAAGATGTTCTCCAACCTGCATAATGAAGGAACAAAATGAGAAATACTAAGAAAAATGGCAGAGAATGATAGAAATTGATGGTTAAAGTTGTCAAAAGGTCAACTACTTTGGTCATCACAAAATACATTTACCACTTATGAGCATGGTGGAATTAAAGGAAGGGTAGCAAGGGCTTACCCCCCTAAAATTATAAAATACTTATATTTTTATTTAGAATTTAAGGTAAATGTATTTTGGTCTCTTATTAAAATTGGTTGAATTCTCTTTTAAGGATTATAATTTAAGAAAATATTTATTTTGGCCTAGTATTTATAAATAAAAAAGCCCCTTAGGTCTACCCCTGCTTTCCATCTACAATTAACAGTTTGTCTTATGCCAGCAGTATTTCAAAACTACATAAGAGGGACCTAGAATAACTACTACTATACTACATGAATGCCCAATTTATTTTGCATTAACTTTATTTTTTATTATAAATTATTTTTATATAAAGTGATTATTTGATGAAATTATAAATTCCTTGAAATCATACCCTTTATGATATTCAAAAAATAATTTTATAATTTTCTTTAAAAAACATTTTTTTATCATTTTTTCTTTTTAGGTTGGTTAATTTAAAAATAAATAAAAAATACTTCTTGGACTTTTTTATGTGCAAAGTTTCAGTAAATTGATAATTTGGACAAGTAATTACTTTATATGAGAGTAATGCACAATCATACATTAAAATTAATGCAAACTGAATTAATTTAAGAAGTTTTAAAAGCAATTTTATAATATTTTTGTGAAAAAATAAATAATACTTTATTCATTGTTCCCTTTTTGTGTTGGTTAAGTTAAAAATAATAATAAAATACTTATTTATTGTAGAAAGATTATCTTCAAATTATTTTTTAGACTTCTTAAAGTGTAAATAAATTGATAATTTGAGTAAATAATCATTTTATATAAGAAATTGGTAGAATATTCTGTAATTGTTGGAAAATGGCATTTCCCTCGTGGATCATATTTGTATGGTAGGTAAATTTGTGTCTCAAGTGCAGACAAAAATAGGGATATTATTGTTTCCCGATCATTAGTTAGCGTGATGCGCATGCCGAAGGACGTAGGAACGCAGCGAACTGGACAAATTACTGGAAGGCCGTAGGAACCGAACCAGAATGGAAGCCGACAAGTCTTTTGGGTTAAGGTTCAACTGATTTAACCGGTTGGGCCATCAATCAAATAAATAATAGATGGGATGAGCATATTAGTTTGTATACATATGAACATGGTTTTTTCTGGTTCAGGGAATCACGTTTTTGTTCTTTTTTTCTTTTTCCCGGTTTTGACTAAACACAAATGATTTGATAGCCAGGGTGACATGAGAACTAGTTTACTATTGAATCGGGACCTAGCGGTTCAGTCCGTTTCTTATGACCATGTGAAATGACTTTTTGCTGCTTCCCAAACTTTTGATAGTATTACACTTATTACTCACATTTGGAAAATATATATATTCCTTTATTTTTTAATATTGTTAGTTAGTCACTGGTCAGAGTTATAGATATTACAGTTACATTATGGAATTTTGGAAATTTACGCTTGCACCCTTATTTTTTCATTGCCAGACATTAACTTTCAAATTTTTATTTTAAACTATGTGGTAATTGCTTTACGGTGAATAGACATTTATTGGAATATATTTTTGTAATCTATAAAATATTTTTTATAGTTAATGAGCATTTTAAATTATTTATTTTCCTTCATGTGAAAGTAAAATAGTATCTCTTCAAATTTTAATTTATTATTAAAAATTTTCAAACAACTTTAAATTATATAACATAGTTATTAGATAGTTTAAATGAAAATTTTTAAAATTAGTGCCAGATAATATAGATAAAATTCTATATTCAGGGAGGGTAATTGACAATCAAAAGGTAAATAATAAGTATATATTTTCAAACAATCAGGGGTAATTTAATACCATCTTCTTCCGATTCTATTAAACCATTTAGTTTGACGTGAAGATTAAAAAAATAGAAAAAAATTTGTTTGTAGTTTGCACTTTATCCTTAACTTTTTTTTTTCTTTTACATAAATCGAGAAAGTTAAAAAAAGTAAATATTAAAATGACAACTTGAATGATAACATAGTAAAGCAATTTTTTGAATATGGAAATTTTATAAAATTTAAAACTACTTAAAATAGAATTCATTACAATAATTTTCAGATAAAAGGAGTTTAGATAAAGAGGATAACCATAGGAAACCCACATTCTAACCATGAGGAGGTGTTGGGTTGGCCATGGTAACAAAGTGGTTACGGTTGACTGATTTCCTTTTTGTTTTGGCTTTTGATACACGGTTTACGACTTTCAGGTCTTCATAATTGTTGAGAAGCCTCAACCTATTTTTACCAAATTTCCTATAAAAATTAGTTATATTGATTCTGTAGTTTTTGGGTCTCAGAAAAACAGATATTTCTCAATTTCCTTAATTATAAGATACATCATACCCTTATACTTGTATAGATGTTTCTAATTACAAAAAAAAAAAATCTGTAAATTTGTCACCATTATAAAATTAATATACTTGAAAAGATTTGTGTTAATTTTAACATATTATTGTGCTTCTTGGATGAGTTCCTTTCCATTTTTAGAAATATATTAATTTTATTTCTGCTTTTTTGTCTGCAAAAAAGTAAATATTCTATTTATCTAGTAGTCATTTAAATTTCTTTAAAATAAAAAAACAAAAAATTAATAAAAAAAATTTTATATTAATAAAAGAATATTTTAAAATGAAATTTCTTAAAAAGTAGAGATTTAATTAAAATATAATTTAAATAAATAATTACTAACAGTAATAATCAGTAATAACTTACTTTTAAAAATATGGCAAAATGTGCAAATGCCCCACTCAACTTTTTGATATAGCGGACATCACTCACCATTATTTTTTTATAGTTAAATCACTTATTAATGTACATTATCAGTGGATATTTGCCACTGCTATTACATTTGTCCAGCTATATAATGATGTGAAACATTTTGATCATATGGTGATAAATGTGACTGTCCATGTGGCAAGCTTGTGTAGAAGGAAAAAAAAAATAAAGAAAACACCTAACTTAACCCTTAAGCTTTATCCAACACTACAAATCCCCCTCTAAGCTTTCTACTCACTTCTTCTAATCCTCTTCCCCACTCCTCACCTTACTCAACTCTCTCTCTCTCTCTCTCTCTCTCTCTCTCTCTCTCCTTCCTTGTCTTGTCGCGGCCATTTCTTCGGTCTTTAGCAGACCAGTATTCCAACCTCACTTCCAGCCCAAGGTCGTCCATCCTCAAATGGTTCTTATCTTTCTTTATCCACCACCGACAGGCATCGCTCACTATCGTTGATCTTAGCTTCATCCGAACAAATACACGAACAAGCAACCAAGATGAAAACATTTGGAAACAGGTTAAGAAGCATAAACAAACACACGAGAAGACAGAAACGGCAACAATAATTTCAAAAACAAACCAGAGAAGAACTACAAAATAGTTTGAGGATGATAAGCCCGCAAAGGGGAGATTGTCAATTGTTGGGGAGAGTGGATAATCTAGGCACTAGTTATTATCGGGGTTCTATTGTGTTGCAGCTTCCCCTTGGGCTATCTAATTTTTCTTTCTGCTCTGGCTCCAGTCAGTCAATAAACTTTTTTCTCTCTCATACAACAAAAGGGTTGACATAAGCTTCTTACATATTTCGAGAACATAGATTAATTTTCTGCAATTTTATTTTACCAAACTTGCTTGTTTATGTAAGGCAAGCCTCCACTTTTTCCAGTTTTTTTAGTTCCTATATATTATTTTAATTATTTTATTTATTACTGTCTTTTCTTTTTTAGTTTCTATATATTGTTTTATTCTTCAATGTTTCCTCTTTTTCTTGTACTACATTTTTTTTGCTCATATTTAAAACAAAAATAAAAATGGGAATGTAAAATAAAGATGGAAATAAAAAAAAAACACAAAAAGATGAAAAATTCGGAAAAACAAAAACAACAAAACTGAGAACAATAAAAAATGATGTAAAGAAGAAAAATTAAAAAAAAAAAAAAAGGAAGCAAAAATCAAACAAAAAATGAATTTAAGAATAAAAACATGGAGAAAAAAAAAAGAAACAAAAAACATACAAAGAACGAAGTAAAAAGGGAAAAGGAAAAAATGAATAAAAAAATTGCGAACAATGCAAATAATAATAATAATAATAATAATAATAATAATAATAAAGAAACAATAAGAAAAACCGAAAAAAGAGGAGGGGGGGGGGGGGGAGTGGGAAAATGGAAGAAAAAAATAATTGTGAAACACGAGATTTGTGAATTGTATCTTAGATCTCACATTAAACATGCCAGGTTCAAACCAACTCTCCCACAAGCACTATTGGTCTAAAACACGTAAGGAAATATCACCCAATTCGTTTCAACTTTAGCCAATTGACTACAAAATGACTTTTTCTTATTTTTACATCTTTTTTACTTGAAATTAATTTTAATTAAAAGCCAATATTATGTAGCTACAATAATCAATTAAAAATATAATTTTTATAATCTTACTAATTTTTTATGAATTTTTCTAGTTTCAAGTCTTAAAAAAGAAAAATTCATAAAAATTTAACAACATCCTAAAAATTTAATTTCAAATTGATTATTGCATCTACATAACATTAACTTTCAAATGAAATTGGTTTCACGTAAAAAAGATGAAAAAGTTAAAAAAAGTCAGTTGACTTTAGACGAAACGAATTGGCCCTATATCTCTATTGTGTCGGATATGCATCAAGCGCATGCAAGATTTACGGTATAAGGATATACTTCTTTTGTCATATATTCTTTAAATGTATTATTTTAGGATGTTCCAAATTTATGTAATATTTTTATATCTAATGTTGACACAAAATTTTGTTCAGGTACTAATTTTTATTTAGTTCTCAATTAGGAAAAATTAGTTTAGGAGTATTTTTATTTTGCAGGGGGCAATTTAGTCATTTACTCGGACATTTGGGTCGTTTCAATTATTTTAGCATTTGTGTAATTAGTTGGTCTAGTTATATTTAGATCACATTATTATTTTGTGCTATGTATTTTAAGGAATTTAGAATGATTTTTAAGGTGAAATAGGCTTTATTTTATTTTAGGCACTAATTTAGAGTCTTAAGAGTCATTTTGGCTATTTTAGGCAAAGAAGAAAGTTTGGGGGCAAGACATAGCTTTTTAGCAAGTTTTGGGCAAAATTGGTAGTTTTGGGGCAAATCTAAGGCAAATCGTTTATTTTATAAAATTCAAGCAAATTTTGGTTATTTTTACGGAGCTTTAAATCCTTGAAGTTTTGGGTTAAATTGAAATTTCATGTAAAATTAGGGACTACTTTGACAGCTTAAGAGTTTTTGTGGACAGGACTAGTATTTAAACCAACTTCAATTTTGATAAGGCTTAATCCCAAATTGGTTTGTTAATTACATTCATACTATAAATAGGAGATATTATTCGCTATGAGTGAAAATGGGCCAAGTTGAGCCCGAGCCCACTGGGCTTAAACTCAGTCTCTTTGGTTTTTGATACTGCCTGAGCTCGAGCTCGAATTGCTCGATTCCATTTTGTTTAGGTTTGAGCTCGGCCCGAAAGCTCGGAAAGCTCGAAAACACATATAAATCTTAGTGTCAGAATTGTAACTTATTTGAAAGATAGGGACTAAATTTGTAATTTTTTTACATTGATACTCTGAGAAGGAAAAATTATAAAACTTATGTCTCACACTTTCTAACCCTTTGCAGTTCTAACCTTGATTTTAGAAACTTTATCAATGAGCCATCATCTTCCTTAAGCCTGAGAAGAATTTGAGAACAGAGTGAAAAAGTCAGAAGAAATCTTAGAAGAAGACTAATTGACGACATGAGATGAGAGATTTGGAGGTTACCTTAGTATTGATGGCTTTATAGATGTTGGATTCTAATCGATGTCAGATTCTAGCCTAAAAAGAAGACTAATTGACATCGAATTCTAGGTAAGTTGTATCGATTGTCGACGCCCAATCGATTGTCAATCGTCAGTTAAGGAAGGCGCTTGCTTGACCTTGCATCGGGCTATCGTCGTGGACTTGCGATGTCAGTGAAGAACAGGGATATCGTTGTCGTCTGGCATTGACCTTGGTGGTTGCCGGCTGGCCGCCGATTGGGTTAGATGACACGACATGTAAGTTAGAGGCTGTAATGCCGACTAGGTGTGACGGCAGAGGGGGGGGGGGGGGAGTAAGGGTTAGTGGGTTAGGGCTTATTAATTGGGAAATGGACAAAAAGCCTCAAGCCCAATACGCTCGCAAGCTTATAGGGCTGGATATCTGAAAGCTCTAGCTTGGCCCTGAATTTACTCGAGCCCATTTTTGGGCTTGAGCTTGAAAAGGCTAGGCTCGAATAGCCTCAAATTAAGCTTAAGCTCGAGCTATCAAAAAAAGACCCAACCCCTTTTCACCTCTACTATTTATAGAGAAAAGAACTGTGGAAATTCTCAACCCTAAGCTATAGTAGAAGAAGGTCAAATTGCAGTTCAGCCCCCATGGTTTTTTGCCACCTAGCCCTTGAACCCTAAAGTTTTCCCCAAGTCGCTGCTGCCCCTGGTTTTCTCCTGGTTATCCGGCGCATAGCCGCCAACCCTACCATATCCGGTCGTCCTCAACCACCATCATATTGCTTGCCGCGCCGCCTGTCACAGGAATCCCTCAACGCGATTGGCCAACGCTCCACATCGTCTCGTTGTTGAATCACTGCCACCGGTCATCCTCTTCCCGCCGCCACTGCCTTGAAACCATCGCCATCATCTCCCTCACGTCTTAGGTTGTTGCTCTCTTTTCTCCCGTCGCCGGTCGTGTGAATCGAAGAGTATCCAGATCGTAACACGTGAACTCGACCCGGTTCTGATTCATTCGGCCTCGCCAGTTTACCTCCGTTTGGTAAAACTCGCATTAGGCCCCTGGTCTTTTAATTTCATTTGTTCCGGTCCTTAAATCTCTCTATTTTTTTCAACTCAGCCACTGACAGCATTGTTTTTGTTTATTTTTTTTTGTTGTTTGCTTGTTTTATTTGTTAGAACTATGAATTAGTTTGTTAATATTAGGCAGGATTACAGGTTTAGGTTAAATAGATTATTTTTTTTGTAACTAGTATAAGTTTAAAATTCATTTAATTTACTTAATGCATCTAAAAAATCACATTTAGGAAAATTCAATTCTATGTAGGTTTAATAAAACTCTAGAATGAATTTAGGATAATAATTAAAAAATATAATTTAAAATCCATATTTGGCTGATCTAATAGGATCCATGGTTTGGATAGTTATTTAAAATCTTTAAAATTAATAAAGAAAATAAATATAAATAAATTTAATATCCACATCCAGGTAATCCGATAGAGGTTATGGTTTGGATTGATAACTAACTAAAATATTTAAAAGATAAATAAAGATAGAAAAAATAAGTTAAGTCTTTAGGTTTCTTATCCGAATGGTTAGATAGGATCCATTGTTTAGAAATATCAAAACTACATAAAACAAATAAAACCAAGTAGTAAGGTTTAAGAGTATATATTTAGGTGGTTCGATTAAAATCCATGGTTTGAAAAATTAATTAAAATATTTAAAAGCAAGCAAAACAAAATTTCAATCAAACTAAAATGCCAATTTTTTTGGCGCTATAAGGTTATTATAGTGCAACTATACTTCCGAACCCCTTGAACTTTCGTAAACTATTTTAATGTGTCTAATCGACCTAGGTGCAAACAGATTGATAGTGACTCCTAAAAACATATTACTATATCTAATAAATTACTTTAATATGTCACCATTCAAACTATTATTTCAATATTTATTTTTTTTTCTATTTCTTGGTTGCAAGTGTAAAAAATGAAAGACTAAAATGAAAATAATATATAAATTTTTTCTCTCGTTTTATACTCTATGTCATACCTAAATGTTTAGCTGGAAGACTAACTAGAACAATAACTTTTTATCATTGGCAAAGGTGGATCTACGTTATATATATATGGACCCCTTTTTAGAAAAAAAATGTTAATAACATATACAAAATTTTATAATTGGACCCCTTTGAAATTTTTAGTGGACATCTAAAATTTTTATGACATCCACTAGAACAAAATAATAAGTATCTTTTATTGTAAGAGAGCAAAAAAAAAGGCCAATCTCTTTGGTGTACTAATAAATTACTAATGGAAAAAATCTATACTAGCACATAAACTTTCATACATTTCCCTCCTAGGCCATGATTATTTTTTTTACTCTCTTTCCTATTTAAACATATGAAAAATTAATGAATTAGTCATACAAGATAAAATCTAGAAGCAAAGTGGCAAGAAATGTATAAATTTAAAGGTTACAAAGAGGACATTTTTCTTTTACATTCTATATAGCATACACACTCATCTTCTCCATAATTTATATAGAATTTTATAACTGGTTTTGTAATTGTTTGACTAATGATAGAAAAAATACATGCTAGATTCTAACATTTTTCAGATTTTATTTTAAAAACATTTCATTATTATGTTATATATGAGTTTAGATTGTATATTACATATGCAAATTTCTAAGTTTTATTATTTAATGTTGAGTTTAAAATTTCTATATACATACAGATCCCTCTTTATAAAATTTATGGATTCACCGTTGACTATTGATTTGATGTTTTTAACTAAGTAAAATGGGTTCAAGCTTTATAGGGCCATATTTAGGCTTTGCAAATGTTATTGTTCCAATTCAGCTCCTGGTATATGTACGCCATAACTAGTATAATTGTGCACCAATGAAAAAAAATAAGTATAATCATTTACTGTATGTTAATGCCTGTAAGCCGTGGGATTAGAGGATTTGTTCCACAAACATTTATACACAGTTTAATCATTTAATGTACAACAGGATCTCTACAATAGAAACAGGTGACTCTAGTCGAATATGTCGTTATCCATAAAAGAATAGAAACCAGTTGGTCATTTTTCAACTCAACAACAGGATCAACCGAGAATTGAGAAATCACTAGATAAATAAATGTGACCAGCATTTCAATTGCAGTTAAAGGTCATTTTTCAACTTAAAAGCAATAACTATAACCAAAAAACCACAGAATGTTAAGAAACAAAAAGATTGAACCTGGAAATGAAAGGATTTGCTAACTGCAGGTTAGGGAATCCAATCTCATACAAGGGCATTAATGCACTTTCTCGCTTCTAAAGAAAATAACAACTAACAAGCACGCGGCTGCCAACTCACCTTTTTTTTTTTTTTTTTTGTATCAAACCCTCCACCTTAGAATAGCTCTTGTCCTTAAAAGTTACAAGATCTAGCACCAAGTAATGCCCACAATGTATCATAGCCCTTATTTCCCATAAGCGCACAAGTAACGGAATAGGAAAGATACACTATATAGATTGATGCCTTAGTTCTACTCCTTATTGGCCTCCTATGTTAATCTTCATCACTACCCACTAAGCGGAATTGTAGAGTAACTAAGCATCGGGTATGTTGATTCCCTCAATGTTCTTACAACTTCAAACAGGTTGCGCCTTTACTCATTTGCACCTAAAAAAGCAGTAAGATTATTCCAGCTTTTGTCATTAACATCCAACGAATAAAAAAACACCAAATTCAACCGAACCTTGAAGTCTATCCATGAAACAACTATAGTTGAAGCAGACAAAGGACAAAGTTTATGGACTCACATAGACTTTCCAAGTTTAAGGACCAAGTTGCAACAATTATCAAAAGACAAATGACTAAGTCGAGATGAGTCACATTTTAGGGACTAACTCGTGTGAGTCACCAAACTTAAGGGATAAATTGTGAATTTAAGCTAATTTTTCTTTTTTATTTTTCAAAATAAAGCGCATGTAATCATAAATACTTAATATTATCGTCCATAGCTCGCATAGTTTGACAATTGAATGAGAGAACAAGTAGCAGTATTGCCCATACCAATTTGTTTAATACCCTAAAAGATAAACTGCATCAACGGTTCCTAAACTATAGTATCTTTCACAATGTAGTCTATGAACTAAGAATTATAATAAATCACACCTCAAACTATCTGACTGTCGGAGGAGTTGCCCAGCTTCCATCTGCTTCCTCCATAAAAAATAAACGGGAATATTATTTCTTATCATTAATTTCATTAAATAATTTCTATTTGATCCCCAATTTTTAGAATTTAACAACCAATTACTCTTAAACTGTTTGAAAAACAAATTATATCCATTTTGCTAGAGAGTTTTTTTTTTTTTTTTGGGATTAAATGGAAATGCGCTAAACGAAAATAAAGAAACAGAGAGAAGAAGGGGCCGGCTAGTCAGGCTGCCCCAGCAGAAGGTGGAAAAGAAACAGAGTTAAGTCCTGGTACAGATGTGCCCGTAGAATCTGCGAAGAAGTTAGTGACAACAAAGTCTAGGCACTGCCAATATACAACTGTGCCATTAATTAAGATCCAAGGTGGTAGCTTTCTTAGCTAAACAGCCTGCTGCCGCGTTGCCGTACCCAAAGGTGTGTAGTACCAACCTGGCATTGTCAAATGAGAGACCTGAAATTAAAAAAAGTGGCATGAGTTGTGAGAAATTGCATTGAGAGGACTCCAAAAACTGCAACACCACTTCGAACCCGTCCCAATGACAAGAAGAAAAGTGTTAGATTGTTGGGCTAATCTTAGCCCTCCTTTAGAGCCCAAGGCTCGCCTTGGAGACTATTTGAATGGCCAACGTTCCTTGCAAAGGCAGCAAGGAAATAGTCATTCTTATTCCTGTCAAACAGCTATTAAATTGAGACGAGTTATCCGTACTAAGTTTAAAATCGATTGGGGGAGAAGGGAACCATCTAATATTAATCTGCACACTATGAGAGATCTTGCTACAATTATCAATCACTAGGCTGAAGAAGACCTCAACTGCTCTTGGCAACCCTTGTCCCATGATCTGTTGGACATATTTTCCCCAATTCATTTCTGAAATGTGTCACGGGTAGGTTGTCTAGAATAAGAAAGGGGATAAGTTAAATATTGTTATGAAAAATGTAAGCAAGTTTTTTCATATTGTTGATGAAAACTAAACTTTTTTCGTATCTATGATTTTATTAAATTGGTGTAATTAATATTTAGATAAATTTGAATAATTCGATTTTTTTTTCCAAATCAATTATGTTTGCTCATTAGATGGGTAATTTATTTTTATAACATTTAGTGATTTATTTGTTAAATTTCAAAATTTGGGACCAAACCAAAAAATTAAATGAATTTTTTTTAGGAAAAAAAATAGCATTTTCAGTCTGCGTATTTGAAAAATTGAAACACAGGTATATTTTAGGGACGGCTATTCCAAGTTCTAACCAGCTCAACCTATACCGACAAACAAAAGGGTTATCGGGCTCGTGCCTTTGGGTCTATTGCTTTAAAGTCTGCGTTGGCTGGCGATGGACTTGAAGGAATCATCAATGATTGTGGGCTCGAATTTAATTTTCTGACACACTCCGTGTGCAGTCTCGAATTGAAATATTTGACGTTTTACCTAAGACACTGTAGGAATTTATTAGATACATTTAAGATCGAGAAGAAAATGAAAATGATACCGATTGCTTCATTTTCTCCTGACTTTTTCTGATAAAATTGGATCCAAGATTTGGTTGGTTTGATCCCTAATAAATTTTGTGAGTACTCAAACTAAATTATATGCATGAAACCTCATTTCCACATTTTTAGAAAAAAGAAAAAGCCTGTATTTTATCATCTTTACATAAAATAAAGGCAAAATTACGTATATGATCCTCAAACTTGACAAACTCAAGTGAGTTAGTTCTTTTTTGTTTAACTCAGTGCAAGCTAATCCTCTAACTTTGCAAATTTAGCATTTTAGTCTATAAAGTTTGCTAAACTTAACAGTTTAGTCCATCTGGTAACGAAAAGTGGCCAGCTGGGAAAACGCCGTTTGTTAGGCGAGCAGATGAGTTAAAAATTAAAACGAACAAACCTGGGCATGTTCGGGCGGCGATCTTCGTGATTGCCAACATGAAGGTAGCCGCCGGAGTAAGTTTTTTGGCGGGATTCGGCAGCTGGATTCGATGGGATTCGGCGAGCAGGATCAGTCAAGTCATCAATGCATCAATTCATTGATGATCGATTCAAAGACTCTGTCGATTCGGCAGTGTCGATTCATGAAGGCAAACGGCTGATCAGCTTTTCCGGCGGGATTCGGTAGTTGGATTTGGTAGGTTTCGGCGAGCGGGATCAGTTGATTCATCGATGCGTCGATTCATTGATTCTATGATTCGTTGGTTCAGAGAATCATTGGACAAGGGGCCATCGATTCGGCAATGACCGATGCAAAGAAACCACTACGGCGATGATCGTTTCGATGGTGAAGATGATGTGAAGAAACCGCTGCCCCGTCGACAAGGAAGCTGAAGGAGATGGAGGCGAAAAGTGGCCCTCTGGGAAGGATTCGATAGTGAAGAAGCCTCGGTTGTTGAGACGATGAGCTTCGTCAGAATAAACAAACAGCAAGAGAAAGAAGATGGGTTAAGGTGGAAAAAGAACTGACATGGCAATACCAGCTCAGCACAACTCCACGCCACATTAGCAAAATATCTAACTCCATTTACTTTTTCATCCAATTTGGACGAACTCGCTAAATTTTGTAAAGTTAAAAGACTAACTCACACTGAGTCAAACATAAAAGATTAACTCGTTAGAGTTGGCTAAGTTAACAAGCCAAATGCGCATTTTGGCCTAAAATAAACAAAAGGCAGTGGTGTAGTATTAATTTGTAGGAAAGATGCATGACATGTATGAATGTACTAAGATTATGGGTGTTTAGTCAATCCGCCTAACCCATGAAACTGATTGACATGAACTAAATTGGTCTGTTGATCATGTGAATTTTATGCAAGTTAGAATGTGGTTGGGTAGTAAAAATAAAAAGCCAATATACATGTGGTTCAGTTTGGGTAGTAAAAATAGATACTCAATCAACCCAATTTGACCCTATTTATTTAATTTAAAGGCAGTTTAGTTTACGTATCTTAGCCTAAAAAAAGACATGATTTTAACTTTTATCAACTCAATTCCTAATCCTATGGCGTAATTGTTATTCTCATTTATCCTGTGACCTCTTTTTCCTTGGACTCAATTCTTTTCTCTTTTTTCGGATTTACTTTCCTCAACATCAAACCCAAAATGAAACACAAACCCAACATAAAAATCGAAGTACATGGGCCAAAGAACTTTATCTCCGAACACTATTGACTACCTTTAAAGATTTGAGTATCGCCAATGATCATACTTTATTTCCTTCTTTTCTTCATTGATATTATCGAATAACTATACTTTTGTTGTTGGTTTCTTAATTTTAATGGTCTTAGATTTTGATTTTAGTTTGTTTTGTGAATGCGTTGAACAGATGAAGAATCATTATATGTTGTTTACATGTGTTTGCACATGGAATGTTTTGTTTAAATGAGACATTGAAACTCGGTCATACCGAACTAACCTGAACTGCTATATATGTAGGTTGGGTTCGATCAAGTTTCAAAATCATACAATCAAGTAGGGTTTGGTTTTAAAACGTGAACTTTGCAATTTTCCAAAGTTTAGAAAATAAGATTATCCTCATACTTAAAATACGTAATGCACAATTTTTATCAAAGAAAAATAATTTTTTTTCCATATCTAAACACATTTTTACCAATTAGTTTCCTTTTATATATATATACCCTATATACATGATGGTGTTGTTTTCCCATATATAATACGGGTGGACGGAAAATCAGTTTTTCCATGTTTAGCAATTTTTTTGGCCAATGATGTCGATCAACTCAAGTGAGTACATTTTGAACTTGTATATTTTATTTTATTTTCTTTTTTTTTTGTTATGGTGTACAGTAGGGTTGGTAAAAACTGACTTGGCTCACCGGAATCCAAATCCCAACCTAACCTAATTTGATCAAAAAATCAGTAATTTGAACCCCGATTGACCCAATCCGAGATTGACTTGAACCCAAATCTAATTGAAGTAAAACATGAGAAAACCTGAACCTGAAACTACGTGAGCCCCAATTGACCCAATCCGAGATTGACTTGACCTAAACCGAGATGATCCGATGACTAGACCCGACAAGACGCAATTTGTGTTTGTAAGTCTCATATATAGGGGTTTTCATATTTAGTAACTTATATTTTTTTTCATATTTTGGAAAAGGATTTCCATATTTAGTAACTTCTATTTTTTTAGTACCTTTATATCTAGTAAGTCTCGTATTTGTAAAAGGGACTTCCATGTTTAGTAAGTTTCATATCTATGTTCTTTCAAAATAAGTAATTTTTGTATTTAGTATATTTAACGATCTTGGTAGACAATTGTCAAAATTACAACATTAATCCCTAAACTTTTAACTATAGTACAATAAGTACCTAACTTTTGAAAATTTATTTTCAGTTACCCATAATAATTACTAAATGGCCTTTAAACTTTTGAAATCTTTGTTTTTGCACCCAAAATTTTTGAAATTTTGCAATTTAGTAACTAATAGTGACCTGAAGTTATATTTCATAGAAAATTCATCGAATTATGAGTATAGAAAAATTGTCACGGTATGTGTCTGGTTGATAACTGGGTAAGGGTTTGGGTCCATGGTGCACAGTGGCCCGACCCGGCTCGGGACCAGCCCAGACCGACCAGGTCTGGTCCTGGGTTTAGAGGGCCTAGGCATGATCCTGGTTAAGGCGTGCCAGGCCTTACCCGGTCTTGGGCCAAGCTGGGCCTAGGCCCGTAATTTTTAATTTTATTTTTATTTTATATTTTTAAAAATTGATTTTTTAAAAAAATTAAAACTAGTTATTTTAAGAGTAAAATACTACCATTGGTGTGAAATTTTATTAATTTTAAAGCCAAACAGCATTTACATAACATGGAATGGGTTTTACATGAGTCAATAGCAAAACTTTCCATAAAAGTAAATGTAAAATAAAAGCTACGATATATGCTAAATCAAATCAAATACAAAGTAAGAAAATAATGAGCACGCTGTGGATTTAAGCATCTATCTCATCAGAGTTTTCCTCGTCGGAACTCTTATGGTCTTGTAATTTTAAAGTTCTAAGACCCTAATCATAATTGCATATACAAACTTCAACAGTATCTGGTGATAACCTTGCACGTTTCTTTGAAATTACACATTTTCCGGAGCTGAAAGCGAACGGTTTAGACAGGAACAGCTAGAACTTTTTTGGCAATTATGGAGAGTATTGGAAATTTGTTGCTTTTTGCTTTCCACTATTCTAGAATGTCGATCTCACTATTCTCCCAAACCAAGTTGAGGTATGTGTCCACTTCATTAAGACCGGATGCTATAGCACGGGGTCGTTTGAGGAGTTGTTTCACCAGATTAAATGATGATGAGCCCGACAATAATAAACACCCGATGGTAGAGGAAGTAGTGTTCGCAACCTTATCCTTATGCCGGTCCGCATAAATCTTAAATAACTCCCACAAGTGCTCATCAATGGTAGCAGTTATAGTATGAACAGAAATATGTGTCATTTTTAAGAAACTATAATAACCCTAAAGTAGCTGCTGTGTACCCATGATTCTAACGGTTGGGTTTAGTGCAGATGCAAGTAAATAGATCGAGGGGTATAGTACTAAAATATAAAATCCATTTTTCTTTCATGGCATTAATTGTGTTTTTTAAGAACTCGTCATCCTTGTATTAGTTAAAAACCATGTAATGTTGATCAAATGCATTAAAAATTTGTGCGATGTGGGATAGTATACACCGGAGAAAAAAATAGTGGCCTCATAAAAATATGGTAGTACAGCAGCCAATTTCGACAGTTTATCCCACATCTCTTATTTCAAAATCATTTTCTTTTCTTTAACATTTATAAAATATGTCATGTGTGCAGCAAATGGCATCGCATCTATCAACATCTCGTAAGTCAGAGTTCCATCGGGTAGGACAATCAAGTTTAAAGCGTTTCCAATTAAAATTAAGGCCATTTTCAAGACAATGTTGCTTAAACTCTTTGAAAACTTTAGTCCTTGAGTTCAAATAATGGATTGCTCATCGGATTGAAGTAATTTCAGTACTCAAAACTTGAAAACCTTTTTGGACAACTAAGTTTAAAATATGACATACACATCTAATATGAAAAAATGCGGCATCACAGACAGGTTCTAGTAATTCCTTCAATGTCTTAGCCGCGACATCGTTGTTTGATGCATTATCAAATGTTATGATAAAAACCTTGTTATGAAAAAAAAATTCTTTAAAATTTTCTAAAATAACTTGGAATATGTTCCAACCAGTATGATCGACCTCCATCCACTTAAATACAATTATACAGTTTTGAACGACCCAACTATCATCAATCCAATGTGCAATTATATAATAATAATATTTTCCTAGTGGTAAAGTCCACATGTCACTAGTGAATGAGATAGAATGATCAAAAGCAGAGAAGTATGTTTGTAAGTTTGATTTACCAGCTTCATAAATTTTAAATGCCTCATTCCTAGCAGTAGTCCTAGATGTTCTTTTAAAATCAAGGTTTAATTGTGATTTAATCCATTTTTCCATGTGCCCATCTTCCGATTGTGTAAATAGTTTTTCAGCTAACATTATCTATTCTACCATGCCTTCCCTACAATCTTTTTTATTAAATCTAAAAATACCTAATCTGCCGGCAGTACTTGCAAGCTGTGCCTGACCGCCGATACTAGCAGCTGCATCCGAACATAAATTCGGATGCTTATGTTCCATGTGCCGTTTGAGTGTTCCTATGCTAGAGTTCTTCTTGTGCGCAAGCTTTATCTTGCAATGTTTGTAATTTGTGAACCTCGCATCATTTCCATGAGCATCCTTCTTGAAAACTTGGTCAAAATGCTCTTAAACCCATGCGGTGAGCCTTGACGTCTTACTTTGTGGTGAAAGTTCGGGTTGATGGCTTGTCAGGGTCTGTTGAGAACCATTTCCTCCACCAACATTCTCTAATGTCGTTGGCTCCACCTCCTCAACGTTATCATTAGAAAGTTGATCGTCGAGCCCCAAGTCGTATTGACTCATATCGAATTGCTCATCATCGTCAGTTTGTTAGATTTGAGCCCCACGGGTTACCGGTCGGGAAAGGCCACGAAAAAAAGACCTCAAACCGGTGCGGGATGAAGAGCTTGAGGCCTTTTCCTTTCTTTTTTATACCATTTATGTGAGAATAGATTGAGAAAATCATAAGCTTTGAAAGTAATTAAGGAATGATTAAGAAAAAATGAAGAAAATAAGATTAAGAGCTTCAAAAAAATGAGAGAATGTTTAGTAAAAAAAGAGAGATTACTAAGATTGGTGTGAAGAAATGGTGGAAATAGTCTTCCTATTTATAGGGCAAGGTCTTTTTTTTTTTACTAAAAAGCCCTTAGAATATAGTTGTTAGGGGGGGCAAAAAAGTAATTCTAGGGGTCAAAAAAAGTCTGCAGGCCATTACAGGGACCAACTTTGTAATTTTTATTTTTATTTTTTTAATCTGGAGCCATTGGAGCACTGGCCGACCGTTGGGACCTGCCGTGCCTGGTCGGTCCCGTGCCAGTCTCCGTGTTGGGCCCACTTTCACCTTAGGTCGTGCTAAGCCCACTTCACGCCCTCTCCTTTTTCAGGCCCATAACCGCCCATCCATTCGGCATTTTTAACACGGGCCCGTGCCGGCCCAAGTTTGACCGATCCTGGGCTAGTCCCGACCCACCCCTTTGTGCATCTCTAGTATGGGTGGCATATGTAGTAATAACTAAAATGTATGAATATAGAAAAAAAATGAAGTATTATAAAGTATTATCAATAATGTTAAATAACCTAAATATATAATAAACTATAATGAAGAAAGTTTTAATGAAATTAATTAAACAAACTAAGAAAATAAAAAATTAAGTTAAATTAAATTGCACAAAAAAAATTAAATTCTTAAATTTAAATTTTAACAAAAAAATTGAATCAATTCAGTTATGTCGGTCTGTGCACTAGTAACCCGAATGACCTAGAGATCAACTCTAATATGGCTTAAAACCCTGTCTAAAGTTATCCGCGACTGAAATTGACCTGTATTAAATTTGAACTTAAATAAACTCAGCCTAACCCAATATGAAACCGAAATCAACTCAACTTGAATTCAAATAACTTGATATAAATCTGAATTCATGTTAATCTGATTAAACTTAAATATGAATAATTTGATCTAAACCTAACCTGACTCACCAAATTTTCATCCATATGGTTGCGTGTGTAAAAAAATATGATTTTTCACGTGCTTGTATGTGTATTATTAGGTCTCAGCAAGTTGGCCATGTATTAATTACTCCTTCCGTCCCATTTTAATTGAAACATTTCTCTGTGCACGGAGATTAAGGTGTATATAATTTGTGTTAATTTTTTATGTAGTAAAAGTTTAAATAATGATTAAAAAAGAAAAGATTCTTTTTTGGGTTTTGTGCAGTAAGAGATTGAGTGGATATTAAAAAAAGAGTATTTATTGGGTTTTGTGTAAAAGAATTATTTAATTGTTTAAACTTTTTCAAAAGCGGAAACGTTTCAACCTTTTGAAACATCCCAAAAAGGAATATGTTTCAAGTAAATTAGGGCGGAGGGAGTATTTATCTCTACGTTTTGCTCCGTTTCCCAGCGTTTGCTGTACACAGTAATAGTACGTAGAAATTAACAAAATATATGTGACACAAGAATTGTATGTTTTCTGTAAATAAAAAATTATCACATGCATATTTCAATTTGGATTTTTTTCTTATTAATTGCTCCCCCACAACTAAGAATAAAGCAACTGCGTAGTTGCAGAGATCCAACTTCTGCACGTCATGGGATCACATGCCAGCTGCACCATTTTTTTTAGGGGCAATCAGCTGCAAGATTTTGGGAACTCTCCTCCCATCGGTCATTGTCAACATAAGCACGCATGTAACAACCCCATATTCCACATGGGTGAATTGTGGAAAGCCTTATGTGGATATGTAGGCTCCAATTCCAGAACATAAGCACCTAGCGCTTATCCTTTTCCAAAGGATAGCCCATTTGGTGTGGGCAGGTGTTCCGTTTACCGGTTCTAGACTTGGGTCATTACAGATGGTATCAGAGCCAACCCGGGACCACGATGGTGTGGCATAGTGGGTATGCACATGCATCGTTTACCGGGATTGATCCTGGATTCGAGAGGCTACTTGGCCAAGGGCTAGGTAGTCCGATTAGAGAGGTTACTTGGTCCGGGGAACCAAGTAATCCGATTGACCCCAACGGGGACGTTGGGTACATAAGGGGGGGAGTTTGTAACACCCCCATATCCCACATAAGTGAATTGTGGGAAGTCTTATGTGGATATGTAGGCTCTAATTCCAGAACATAAACACCTAGCACTTATCCTTTTCCAAATGATAGCCCATGTGGTGTGGGCAGGTGTTCCGTTAACCGATTCTGGACTTGGGTCGTTACAAAGTGCCTGTGGTAACAGTCACGAAGCAATTAGTGCACCAACAGCCCTTCAACTTGATTAACTCACATGAGTTGTCCGTCAATTCCAACTTAATATATTCATGTCCTTAAATTTTTTTAAATGGTATAAATTTCTCCAAGACATCTCATGTAGTTGGGAAAAAATTCACACTTCATCCTTAATCTTTCTCTCTTTTCCCCAAAACATAGGTAACTGTAGTTCTTTTATTATTATTATTATTATTATTATTATTATTATTATTATTATTATTATTTTAGTTCATATATAGGTTAAATTTATTTGGTTTCTTGTGTGTTTGTTATTTGTGTAAGTATTATATGGTTGATAGCATTCCCATCCTTCTACCACGTCTACTATGCTATATTCCCTGCAATGACATGTTAGCTCCACCACCGTGCAACCTGTTTAATAGCTGCATGATAGTTCCAGCTATTGTCTTGATTGCACTGGAAGAAAAAGGATCCAAAGACACCAACTCAACCCTTATTTTATGTCCTTCTCTCCCTATCCTCTTTTTATCAGGAGTAATTTAAAATAGCACCGTTTTCAGGTGACAGCTAGCACACCCATGTTGAACCTCATGCACTTTCCAGTATGTTATATAGATTACTTTGGCCTAATTCGTGTGGTAGAGTGATTACCTTGTTGAAGGATAAATTTGAGAGTAAGAGTTTGAGTTATGTTACACTTTTTTATGCCTCCTATCTCTGTTTTTTTTTTTTGTTTATTTGTCAATTTTTTATTCATATTTTCAGAAATTTTTATTTTCATTTTCACAGTAAACTTTTTTTTTGTGCTAAATTACACCTATTTGTTTTTTGTTATATTTTTATAGTTTTATTTTATTTTTTTATTTTCATCTGCTCATTTTTTTCAGTTTTCCCTTTTCCTTTTTTTCATTCTTTAGTTTATTCCATACATTGTTTTATTTTTAGTTTTATTCTTTATTTTTTATAATTTGTCTACATATTGTTCTTGCTTTTATTTTATTTTTCTTATATATTATTTTTTAGGGTTAATTATAATTTACCTCTGAGGTTTAGGTGAAATTACACATTGTCTCATTATATTTAAAAAATATACACTTTATTCATACATTTTTTAATACAATCCAATGGTAACTTCTGAAATCTTAATTTAGATCGCACAGTTGTCATTTTCAAGTTGGGATGTCAATGGGCCGGGTTTGAACTGGGTATAGCTAATCCCAAACCTCAAGTGATCGAGTTAGGGTAGTACCTGTCCCACATGTGGGCGGGTACTACTCACTAACCCATTTTAAGGTATATGTTTAATTTTTTAAAACTTTCATTTTATATATTTACATATATTTTTAAAATAATGTGTATATTCACAATTAATTAATACTTAAAAAATCATAAGGCAAAGTAATATAAGGTAATTTATGTTAAATTATAATTTTATTTTTAAAATAAAATCATATTTTGAATATAAATATACTAATTTAAGAGGGGCTTGGATAAAATCGGGTAAGATGAGTTAACCCATACCCTCCCCATAGCTTTAAGGGTACGGTTAGGTTCAGGTTTAAGTAGCTTGGTTTGGGGAGGGTAGAAGTGGGTAGGGTACTTTTTGACATATCTATCTTCAAGCAATTTCAATCTATATAATATTTTCTTTATTATTAATTGACATTTAAATCACAATGAGAAACATACTTACTCCACCACAGTCACCCATTGCCACCACCATCAACCTAAACGCCGTCTGTTAGCATTGTAGAAATTAGACTGAAGTGTATACTTTTTCAAAGTTCAGGGGCCAAGTTTTAATGAGTACTGAGTTTTATACGAACTCAATCGAGTTAGCAAAGTTTAGGGGCTATTTTTGTAATTAGGTCTTATAATTATCCCAAAACTTAATGCAAAACTTCCTAAACTTAACACAGATTAAATCTTACTAGCCAAGCAACAAAGATGGGCTCCTCCAATCCCCCAACTCTCTACATGCGTGGGTAAAAGTCCAAAATTTTAGCCAATTTATTTGCAGATCAAGTCCCAAAACCCTACAATTTTGTGCCAAAATCCCAGCACAATTATACAACCCGACATTGCTCAACCTAACTAAACTTCCATTGTTGATTTATATACTGATTATTGGCTCCACCTTCTAATTCATGGAAAAGCAAATTATCATCATCATCATCATCATCATATTATTATTATTATTATTATTATTTGCATGAAACATTAAAATTTGGTGGTCATACCACCTTGTGTTTCCTTAAATAATGCGTTCAAATAATGGATATGCCAACAACGAGGTGTACATGGTTGCAAGCAATTACATCATACCATTATAAATGCACACTTCAGAAACAATACCTGGCCAGATCAAATTCCTTCTACCACACGCTTGAAGAAAGGTATTGTGTGTGTATATACATAATATAGATTTCATACAGTTTACCATACTTCATGCTTTTTTTTTCTACACATATTCTGCCTACGGACCATCTCTATATGGATGAACAGCCGATACGATTCCAACACATTTCTTTTAGTATCGAAGATCTTTTCAAATCTTAAATTAGATGATACGTGTTACTTTTTTTATTAAAACAAACAACGTTTTCCCCAATATGCAATATTGCAAGACAGAATGACCTGAATGTATTAAGTAATGACAGATATGCATCCACAGTGCATTTAAATTTTAAATAGGTATTATTTGGTGAGGCTATGGAGGAAGGATTTGCTCTTTTAAATTTAACTAGGTTATGAAAAGTGCGGGTAATTTGTTTTGATAAGTTTACCATTAAAATAAATTTTAATTAAAATTTTACTTTATTTTAATTTTGAGTTGAGTTTTTTTTATATTATGTTCTTATTATTAAAATGATTGGTCATAATCAAAAAGTAGCATTGTACATATTTAAAAGTGATGAATATTTTTTTTCTCGTTAAAAAATAATTAACTAAAAATTTTCTCTATTCAACTCAAATTATAATTTTTAATATTGGTGAGAAATTTATTTAGAAAATTTCACTTTCAATTTTAATAATTATGGACTAAATTACTTTATTAAACCATAAAGATTTTAAATTAAATAACTAATGCTACAAGACTCAATTATCAATAATGAAAATATATGATGGAAATAGAAAAATTGTGTTTAATTTATTTTGCTTTAGAAAATTGTACATAAAAAACAAAAAAAAAATTAGGGAGTAAGAGAGCAAATAGAAACAATAATAAGAAATTACTAAGTTTGGGGACCAAAACATAATACGGGTCGAAATTAGTGACTAATGTGGTAAATTTTAGAAATTATGGGACGGAAAACGTATTTAACCACAGCCAAAAGTGAATCAGGCTTAAGCTGAAACAATTGCAACGCTAGCCCTCAGGATGCTATCCCTATGCTGAAACGTGGACTTGACTTAGCAAACAGTCAATCTAGTCCAGAAAGACGCAAAAAAAAAAGGGCCGCGACACTGTTGATGAATGGCGCACTTTCACACTGCTTTTGCACTATTCATTACAGCAACTTGTGTTCATCTTTAGAAGTATTGTGCAATGCCTAGTCGCGAAGCTTCACGTATTCGCAACTTCTTGAAGAATCGAGGAATTTGAAAGAAAGCAGCACATCAAGACCGTGAAATTTTAGAGAATGAGCTCAAGCTCACTACGCGCAGCCAAGTTAAGATTTATCACACTCAACTAATTAGCTCAGATTTGCAGAAGACTATACAATTCGAACCCAGAATTTTTCAGTTTTCTATATACACGAAAAGCTGTGAACAAGTTCGAACGGTAAAAGAATCGCCCAAACTGAAGGAGACATTACAAAGTTGATTCCTCCACAAACATTTCACTTATTGTACAAAGATTTCTAATTTACAGTACATGCATTGGGTACGGAAAGAGTAACAAATGAAAGAATAAACAGCAGAAGAACGAGGCAGCTAGAGCGTAGAGTACACACTCGCTTGCTTGAGTCTAGCAGGTTTAAGCCTTTTGAATTATTAGTCTCCCCACCACTTTGAGGTTGCCTCATGGAGAAGCCTTGGCAGCATCCTTGTTGGATCTGTTGTACTTCATATGACTCTTTACAAGCTGTCCTGCTGAAATAGCAGACATGAGTGAGAGCTCCCCAGCAAGAACGGCACCGGCAACAACCCTGGCCAACTGCCTTGCGTTCGACCCAGGTGAGTCCTTGTTCGCACCCTTCACCCCGAGCAGGTTCAAACATGCCGACTGAGATGCTAGCTGCGTTCCACCCCCAACAGTTCCGACTTCGATGGAAGGCATAGTGACGGATACGTGAAGATCCTCCCCGTCGTTTATGCCCTCCATCATTGTGATGCAGTGAGAGCTCTCTATGTTCTGAGCAGGATCTTGGCCGGTGGCAATGTAGACTGCACTCACGATGTTACTGGCATGGGCGTTGAAGCCACCAAGAGCTCCAGCCATGGCGGAACCAGTCAGGTTCTTGAGCATGTTAAGTTCAACCAAAGACGCAACATTAGTCTTCAAAACCTTCCTCACCACGTCACCCTTAATGATGGCTTCGCAAACAACAGACTTGCCACGCCCTTCGATCCAGTTCACCGCAGCGGGCTTCTTGTCAGAACAATAGTTACCTGCCAATCATAAGTAGTAAATTCATGATTAGATGTCTGCGCTCAAAAGTAGGATTGACCACTAAACCATAAAAGCTACATGTGTAATTAACTCACCAGAAATTCCAAGGACATCCATGTCGGGGAAATCGGTCTGCAGGAAATCCAAGACGTTTTGAACGCCTTTGGAAACCATGTTCATCCCCATTGCATCGCCAGTGCTGCAAGAGAATCTCAAGTAGAGATTCTTCCCAGCAATGGCACACTTAATGTTTTGAAGCCTACCAAATCTGCTGGACTTGTTGAAGGCAGCAGACACGGTCTCGAAATTCATGGGATCCTCTAAGTACTGCTTCAAATCAGCAGCCCTTTTCGCGGTGCCAAACCTCACAACAGGGGCTCTGGTCATCCCATCTCTCAATAGAACGCTGGTGGCGCCACCGGATAAGTGAATGGCCTTGCAACCTCTGTTTGTGCTGGCCACCAAGCATCCCTCTGTCGTCGCCATGGGCACAGAATACTCTCTCCCATCAAGCAAAAGCGAGCCAGCAATTCCCACCGGGATCTGCACGTACCCAACAGGCATTTCGCAGCACTGCCCCAATATGGACTCGTAATCGAAACCCTCCAATGGAAGCCCAGACAAGGACTTCCCAGTCAACCTCTGCAAGGCCTCGCGCCTGATAGCAGCCGCCCTCTTGCAGTTGCCCAGTTTCGCCTCAAGAGAGTAAGAGGGAGTCGTCCCAGCCACAACACCCTTAATGATCTCCTCGTCTTCCTCCGTTGTAACTGGATCAGGCATTTCATCGGACACCTTCGGGGTGGGCAATTTTTCCGTTTCGGGAGAGGGAACAGCAACAGGAGCGGGAAGAGAGCAATCAAGCGCCTGTCCACAAGGAACTTTCCGGGCGTCCTCCTTTTGCAGTGCGATGTCATCCTCCTCTTCATCATCGGCCCACATGTCTGACGAAGGGCGGATGATAGACTGGACGAATTCGATCCCGAAAAAGCCCAAGAGATAGATTAAGGAAACGAAGAGGGCGAAGATGGCG
Source organism: Aquilaria yunnanensis (assembly GCA_039654915.1). NCBI lineage: Eukaryota > Viridiplantae > Streptophyta > Magnoliopsida > Malvales > Thymelaeaceae > Aquilaria > Aquilaria yunnanensis. The sequence continues at coordinate 24,791,550 of CM077598.1, read as the reverse complement.
AGCATCTCGGAGAAGCTGATCACATGGAGAGGGGTGGAGTTCCGGATCTTCTCCCGCCACCGGGTGAGCAGAAAATAGACAACCCAGAAGAACAGCGTGAAGAAAACTGTGTTTGTGACGTACAACGGAAGCGGCAAGGCATCGGAAGCTTTAGGGCCGTCGTCGTCGAACGCCAATTGTTTGGAAGGTTTGAAGGGCTGAGCGGGTCGTGTCTCTCTACGGGCAGCCTCCATTTCGGGTTGGGGTCTTGTCGGGGTGGAGTTGGTGGCGGAGACTCGGCAGCCGGATCGAGCGGCTGAGAGAGAGAGAGGTAAGAGAGAGGAATTTGCTTGCTGAGTCTCGTTTGTTGGGTGGTATGAGCTGTGGTGACTGGTGAGGACCCGGGGAAGCTTGCGCTGGCGGTTCGTAATTTATAGGGGAGAGAAGTTGGTGCTCACGTGGTGAGAAAAAAAGAATGGGAGTGGTCTTCTGCACGTGGTACGCTGGACGAGTCAATGTTTTGGTTCTCAATTTATTCGCGTAAATTGCACGATTAGACCCTAATTTTTACTTATTATTCCAGTTATAATCTCAACTTCTAAATTGCACGTTTTGTTCCCTTATCTTTGTTAAAACGCTTCATTTTAAACATTTCTGCGATGAAAGTCATTAGTTTATATGAAAACACCATGTCAGTATAGTATTATAGGAAAAAATGGTAAGTTTAGCCATTGAAAACTTTTCTCTTTAATAAAAAAATCTTAAAATATTGAAATTTAACATCAAAGTCCCTTCTACATCTTAACCTCCCTCTCCGATCTCCCTCTCACCATCGTTTCTTCCTAGCCTTTCTCCCCCTACCACCATCACCCTTCCTCCCCCTCTACCCCCATTCCTTTCCCCGCCATCGTCACTCTCCTTTCTTATAGACTTGAATTTGATACCACATGAATCTGAATACAGTACCACATGAACCTAAATCCTGTACCACTCTAATATGAATCGAGTACCGCTTGAACCTTAATCTGATATCACATTAACTTGAACTTGATACCACATGAACTTGAATTTGATCACTTGAATATAAATCTGATGCCACATAAACCTAAATCTAATACTTTCTCCGTCCCAAAATTTTTGCTCCATTTGACTTTTTGTTGTATTTTGATATGAATTTATTCATATTATTGTTTATTAGAAAAAATTAAAAATATATATATATAGAAACTACATGTCTTGATTTATCATTAATATATAAATATTTTTCATTTATATATTAAAATGGTAGAAATAAAAAATCCTACATTAATTACTGAAAACAAATAGAGCAAAAATTTTGGGAAGGAGGGAGCACTTTATTAACTTGTATCTGATACCACTTGAACCCGAATATGGTACTACATGAACCTAAATTTGATACCACTTAATATGAATTTCGTAACATATAAACCTAAATTTGATAGTACTTAACCATATTTTGGGACAACTATAAGCATATCTTAGTACAACTTGAACCATATCTTGATACTACTACAACCTTATCTTAATACAACAATAACCATTCATAACATAAATAAGAAAATCAATAAAAAACCAAAATTATTTCAAATTGTTAAAATATATATATATATATATATATATATATATATATATATATATATATATATATATATATTTGTATAATACTACATCCATTTTGATGCCACTTCACTTAACAATCATCAAAAAACAAAACCTACATCCCAAACCACAAAACATCATTCTAATGCAACCTTACCTAAATTTGGTACAAAAAAATTTCTGTAAAATTTTCAACATCTAATCTACCTTAATACACTTACTACACAAAACTTAGAGAGTAAATTTAGTGACGGCTTGTTATCGCTAAATATGACTATTGACTAGAGAAGGTCAATCGTCACTAATTTAGTAACGGTCAACTTTCATTAATTAATGATAGTTAACTGTTGCTAACTTTCCGGTAACATACTGACACCGAAAAATTAGTGATTGCATCATTGCGAAGGCTAGCTGTCATTAGTCAATGATGGCAGCTGTCGCTAAGTTATTAGCGGTAGGGGTGTAAAGGGGCCAGGCCAGGCTAAGCTTGAGCTCGGCCTTTTAGCTTATCCGTACTACTTGGGCTCGAGCTCGGCTCGAAAAAGGCTCGACCTCAGCCCGTGAGCCCGCTGGGCTTGAAGTTACAATTATGACTCAAACATAATAATTTAATACTTAAGGCCTGGATGACTGGGGAGACACTGGGTGAGAAATGAGGTCGACGGAGGCAGGGGCTGGGCCTGGATAGCAGTGGGGAAGAGGAGAGGGAAGTGGTTTTTAGGCTGGGCTTCTATAGAACTTATGGACTTATGGAAATTGAATTTAGATAGGGATAATATATGAAGGCCCTATTGGGCCCTATAAGAATTAGGGCTTAACCTCACCAGGCGCAGGCTCGGCTCATTTAAGTACCGAGCCCGAAAATAGGCTCAAGCTTGAGCTCGAGCTCGGGTAGCCCATTAAAAGCCATACCCATTTACACCCCTAACCAGCGGCAAATGAATTAGCCGCGACACATTTAACGATGGTTGACCATCATTATAGTTGATTTAAAGATGGCTAGTCGTCACTAATAACTATCACTAAAACCTTTTTTTTTTTAGTAGTGGTAAAGTAAAGTAGAAATTTCACATTTGGAGAGGCATGATTAATACACTTATGGGGCAATACTATAGGACAGGAATGACATGAATGTATTAAGCAATGATAGATATACATCCAGAATGCTTTTAGATATATATATAATCATAGGGTTTCGGGAGTTAAACAAAACTTAGCAGAAACTAACCAAAACACTCCAGAATCCAAGTGAAAACAGAGTAAATCAAATGTTCGAAATTTTTATACTTAGTCCGTTAGGATCTTTCACTCAACTGTTAAATCGAATAACAAATTTGAATAGTTGACGTGTTCAAGCTCTCTACTGTCTCTACACAAACCACTCGGATCACCATGCTTCCACAACGTTTTGGCAAGTGCGTTCCTCTTACGTCCGCAGTGCTAGATTGTGTCCCTCAAGGAAAGGCAAGAAGAGAGTACGGCTGAAATTTTTTAGAACCATTCTGATTTCGTCCTTTTGGAAGCTAGGGCTGGGGCTACAAAAATTCGTATTATATGATGTATATATAGTGAGCCTCAACTCCCAAGCCTAATAGGTTTCAAAACCCTAATTCAATTAGGTTTACTTTTGGCCTTCATAATGGCTCAATCTATGTGCCAATTATTAATCCAAAATTATCATGAAACCAAAATCAAAACCAAACAATTTGGCACATACACTCAAATAATTCAATTAGTTCTATGTGTGAGGCCTAATAGGCTCCTATCACGTTGGCAATGATCATAAATCATATTTATAATCACAAACAATGAACGGTGTCTAGCAACACATCATTGCTAATCAAGTGATAAGATAGTCGTTGATTCAACTAAATCTCTATAATCATTATTCATATATGTCATTATCTCTTTATTTAAGATATCAAGACCAAACACGGGACACAGAATATGTTACTCTTGTATAGCTTAATATATGGTTTCTTGATTTCCAAATATACTAACTTAAACAGATGATATTGATATCGTATATCAACTCATCCGAACATGGTCAAGTCTTTTCTTAGTCACACTCTATCAAATGGCTTAGAGATATCACTCCGTTATATACGGCGGACAAATTCCAATTTGACTATACAAATTCCTCCGCATGATATATGACTTACCCAATGACCACTTTCATGTTCACTCAGTTACGACTAACATACAGTAGTATCAAGGTATGTGACTTACTTGTACAGAACCTTGATAATCTCAGGTCAAAAGACTACATACACCATGATTACTATGAAAAATACTTATGACACTCATAAAATGATCCATGTAATATTCTCTTGATAGGTTAGTCCAGTATATAAATTCTCCAACTTGTACCATATATAGATTACATATCTTATATTAGTCTCCACATATACTAGTCTTTATGTATTATTGCAACTCACTCCACAATAATACTAAACCAGGGACATTTAAAAATATTATTATTCTAGGATTATAATTATGTTTGATTATGTTATGCGGAAACAAATAACAAATTCAATTATTGGAATGATGTCTTAATAAAATATCATAACTTAAAATGTAAAATACAATAATTTAATGATTGGTTTTTTGCACAACAGTAACAATAGTTTTATGGAGTATGTATTTTTGTTTGGTGAGGCTATGGAGGAAGGATTTGCTCTTTTAATGCGTTGAAACGGTAGGCTTTCCCAACTGTACCTAGTCGTGACGCTTCACGTATTCGCAACTTCTTGAAGAATCGAGGAATTTAGCAGCGCATCACGACCTTGAAAGTTAAGAAAATGAGCTCAAGCTCTCTCCGCGCAGCCAAGTTAAAATTTTAGTTTCTGGAGAAGAAAAAGGAAAAAAAAGAAGACCCTCCAAAACATATGATTTATCACACTCAACTAATTAGTTCAGATTTGCAAAAGACTCACTCGAACCCAAAATTTTTCACTTTTCTGTATACACGAAAAGCTGTGAACAAGTTCCAATGGTAAAAAGAATCGCACATATTGAAGAGACATTACAAAGTTGATTCCACCAGAGACATTTCAGTTATTCTACAAGATTTCTAATTTACAATACATGCATTGGCTACGGAAAGAGTAACAAATGAAAGAATAAACAGCACAACAAGGCAGCTAGAGCGTAGAGTACACACTCGCTTGCTTGAGTCTAGCAGGTTTAAGCCTTTTGAATTATTAATCTCCCCACCACTTTGGGGTTGCCTCATGGAGAAGCCTTGGCAGCATCCTTGTTGGATCTGTTGTACTTCATATGACTCTTTACAAGCTGTCCTGCTGAAATAGCAGACATGAGTGAGAGCTCCCCAGCAAGAACGGCACCGGCAACAACCCTGGCCAACTGCCTTGCGTTCGACCCAGGTGAGTCCTTGTTCGCACCCTTCACCCCGAGCAGGTTCAAACATGCCGACTGAGATGCTAGCTGCGTTCCACCCCCAACAGTTCCGACTTCGATGGAAGGCATAGTGACGGATACGTGAAGATCCTCCCCGTCGTTTATGCCCTCCATCATTGTGATGCAGTGAGAGCTCTCTATGTTCTGAGCAGGATCTTGGCCGGTGGCAATGTAGACTGCACTCACGATGTTACTGGCATGGGCGTTGAAGCCACCAAGAGCTCCAGCCATGGCGGAACCAGTCAGGTTCTTGAGCATGTTAAGTTCAACCAAAGACGCAACATTAGTCTTCAAAACCTTCCTCACCACGTCACCCTTAATGATGGCTTCGCAAACAACAGACTTGCCACGCCCTTCGATCCAGTTCACCGCAGCGGGCTTCTTGTCAGAACAATAGTTACCTGCCAATCATAAGTAGTAAATTCATGATTAGATGTCTGCGCTCAAAAGTAGGATTGACCACTAAACCATAAAAGCTACATGTGTAATTAACTCACCAGAAATTCCAAGGACATCCATGTCGGGGAAATCGGTCTGCAGGAAATCCAAGACGTTTTGAACGCCTTTGGAAACCATGTTCATCCCCATTGCATCGCCAGTGCTGCAAGAGAATCTCAAGTAGAGATTCTTCCCAGCAATGGCACACTTAATGTTTTGAAGCCTACCAAATCTGCTGGACTTGTTGAAGGCAGCAGACACGGTCTCGAAATTCATGGGATCCTCTAAGTACTGCTTCAAATCAGCAGCCCTTTTCGCGGTGCCAAACCTCACAACAGGGGCTCTGGTCATCCCATCTCTCAATAGAACGCTGGTGGCGCCACCGGATAAGTGAATGGCCTTGCAACCTCTGTTTGTGCTGGCCACCAAGCATCCCTCTGTCGTCGCCATGGGCACAGAATACTCTCTCCCATCAAGCAAAAGCGAGCCAGCAATTCCCACCGGGATCTGCACGTACCCAACAGGCATTTCGCAGCACTGCCCCAATATGGACTCGTAATCGAAACCCTCCAATGGAAGCCCAGACAAGGACTTCCCAGTCAACCTCTGCAAGGCCTCGCGCCTGATAGCAGCCGCCCTCTTGCAGTTGCCCAGTTTCGCCTCAAGAGAGTAAGAGGGAGTCGTCCCAGCCACAACACCCTTAATGATCTCCTCGTCTTCCTCCGTTGTAACTGGATCAGGCATTTCATCGGACACCTTCGGGGTGGGCAATTTTTCCGTTTCGGGAGAGGGAACAGCAACAGGAGCGGGAAGAGAGCAATCAAGCGCCTGTCCACAAGGAACTTTCCGGGCGTCCTCCTTTTGCAGTGCGATGTCATCCTCCTCTTCATCATCGGCCCACATGTCTGACGAAGGGCGGATGATAGACTGGACGAATTCGATCCCGAAAAAGCCCAAGAGATAGATTAAGGAAACGAAGAGGGCGAAGATGGCGAGCATCTCGGAGAAGCTGATCACATGGAGAGGGGTGGAGTTCCGGATCTTCTCCCGCCACCGGGTGAGCAGAAAATAGACAACCCAGAAGAACAGCGTGAAGAAAACTGTGTTTGTAACGTACAAGGGAAGCGGCAAGGCATCGGAAGCTTTAGTGGCGTCGTCGTCGAACGCCAATTGTTTGGAAGGTTTGAGGGGCTGAGAGGGTTGTGTCTCTCTACGTCGGGCCTCCATTTCGAGTTGTGGGTTTTTCGGGGATGGAGTTGGTGGCGCTTGACTCGGAGGAGGCCCGGCAGCCTGATCGAGCGGCGGAGAGAGAGAGAGAGAAGAGGGGGACAGGCAGAAGAGAGAGGAATTTGCTCGCTGAGTTTTGTTCGGTTGGGGTGGTTTGAGTTGTGAGGAGAGCTGGCGTTGGAGATCCGTAATTTATAGGGGAGGGATGTTGGTGCCGTCGTCGCGAGAGTAAAAGGCTGGGAGTGGTCTTCTGCACGTGGTCCAGTGGACGAGTCAAAGTTTTGGTTCTCAATTTGTTCCCTCTCTGTCTTTTTCCTTCATGATCTTTACTTTTACCCTTTTTTCGCCATACGTTTTTTAAAAGAAGGGAATGTTACAATACGCATATGCTTATCCTAACCTACCGTTTATCTTTTTTTTAAAAAAAAAATTTATACTTTACCCCTAATTTTTTTTATATCATTTGATAATAATTTTTAAAATTAAAAATTAAATTATATTGCAGTTATTTTTAATAATTTTAGTCTCTTTAATATTTTTTTTATAGTTAATAGATATTTTAAAATATTAATTTTTCTAAATGAATTTTTCTTATTGTAAATATATATTAGTATTTTCTAAATATTAGTTAGCTGTGAAAAAATATTAAAAATCTTAAAATTACTGGAACATGATTATTAAATAGTTTAATTTATGTTTTCATAAGTTGTTATTAGATACTATAAATAGAATAGAGAGTAAAATGTAGGTTTTTGAAAATAGAGAGAACAAAGTGTAGGTTAAATCAAACCACATAGGGGCTTTTGTAATTTACACTTAAAAAGAAATATATTAGTAGTAGTATTTTTTTTTTCGCATATATTATGTAGTACCATTTTTGTCTTCATTTTTTTTTTGTTAATATTCATCTTTTTTTTTTTAATTTTTCGAGGGCTATTATCTGTTGATTTGGATAATCTGTTCGCTTCCAAGCTTTTTAACATTAATTTATATTTTTCTATCTTTTACATAGATAGGAGAAAATAGTAAATTATATCTGCATTAATTAACTCATTTATCTTTTTTTTTTACTAAATTTTGACTTAAACATATTCCTATTAATATATTAAAAAAATCTTAAAAATGATATTTAGAAACTACAATATTTAAAGTTTCATTTTCATATAAAATATTTATATTTTTATAATAAAATTTTAAAAAAATAAAATCATAAATTAATTGTTATGAATAATAAAAGAGTTCATTTTTATGAAACATATGGAGTAGTGTTATTTTCTTTGATTACTGATAGTTGTTTTCTTGCATTGTTTTACTAGATATTTAAATTCATTTTAAATCTTTTGAAACTTTAGGGAAATAGTTCAATATTTTAAGGAAAATTTAATGAAATATGTTTATTCCAGATCTTTGGAAATAGATCATTTTAACTTACGTAAAGATGACAGAAACAACAAAAATATTATGCACTGGTTTTGAAGAAAAGATATATGGGTGTAATTGCGTCACGCAAAATAGGCAAAAATACTAGAAAAACCACTATTGTTTCCGTTATGACCCGATTCACCCACTATTTTTTTTGGGTCAAGTATACCGCAAATGTTTCTGAGTCAGACCGAGTTGTCCACTAATGGTTCCTCTTCACTGTCACTAGGGCTAATCACTATTCAAGTCAAAGCTAAAAAAAACTAAAAAATTTCAAAAATTCGATTTGGTTAAATCAATTTTCAATTTGGTTTCGATGGAAACTGAATAATCCTTATTTCAGTTTTGGTTCAATTTCAGTTGGAGACTTCGATTAATTCTGTAACCAAAATAATTGAATTATTCTTTTTTTAAAATTTGAGTTTTTTGTTGGGCTAGGTAACACATACATTGATCGGCTTGATTTCAAAACTGGGGCCCTAACTCTTAAGTAACTATTGACTTAGAGTCAATTTGTTTTAATTTAAGTCAACTTAATTCAAAATGACTTATTTTTTTGTTTTACATATTTTTGGCTCGAAATGAATATCATTTGAAATCTAACATTATATAGATATAATAATCTATTTGAAAGTAAATTTTTATGAATTTTTATTTTCTTAAGCATTAAAAAATATCATAAAAATTAAATAAGATTATAAAAAATTATATTTTAACTAGATTATTACACATACATAATATTAACTTTCAAATAAAATTGCTTCCAGGTAAAAAAAATATAAAAATATAAATAAGTTGTTTTGGATTAAGCTGACTTAAGTCTAACCACACACACACAACCGTCATATGCCCGACAGCCCTGGCCCTTGCCTCTTTCAATTCTCGACATTCCTCTATGCCCTTTTCGGTTTTGGTCACCCCCCCCCCCCCCCAATCTTTTATTCTCAGTCTCTCACTATCTCAGCTTCTTGCTCATACCATTAAGCTTAGGCTGCTTAGCCTCCTCACTCATGGTTCACCAAACAGCCTTTGTCTGCACATATACCTTTTTCCTTTTGCAAATTGCACATGTTGACACCCAATTTCGTCCGACCATAAAAAATTTTAAAAGAAATTAAATAAAAAAAAATTATTATTTTTATTATTATTATTATTACTAAAAATTTTAATTAGTTTAAAATACATTTTTTTTTGTGAAGATTTGATTTAAAATGATATATGTGTGTATTTGAAAGAAAAAAAGAAAACTCCAAAAAAAATGGCAAAATTTAAAAGTTTGAGGTAAAAATGACAACATTAAGAAGTTTCGGGAAAAATTGACAAATTCTGAAAGTTCTAGGAGCATTTGGTAGTTTGTCACATAAAATTTTGGGCCTGCCGACGTTTCTGGCGCAAATTGACAGAAAACGACAAAATTGTCAAAATCAGAAGCTTCAGGACCTTATCCAGAGGCTGAGAGACGTAAAGGACTAAAATTGTCATTTTACCAATTTAAAAGATAAGTTTGAAATTTTTTATTAATTTATCCATCAACAGTTCAGCCAAAATTCCTCTATAAATAGCCCCCCAAATTTTGTGCTGAACACACAAAAAAATAGACAGAAAGCTTAGAGCTCCGTTTTAGAAAAAATAAAAATTACATACTTAGTCCCTGGCCCTCTTTCCTTTTCCCAGAAAGTCCCAAAAGTTTCTATTCTGACGTATAGACTATATTCTTCCTCCGTTTTTTTTCTGTTTCTTCCTTCTCCTTTGCTGCCCGTCGCTCCACGCCGTCCCGCCGCTCATCGCTCCCCCACGCTGCCGTCGCGCCGTCCCCACCTGCCCCTGGCCGCGCTGCCGCCCCGCCGCCAGCTGCCCCTCCTTCCCCCCCTGCGCGCGCGTCTGTTTCTCACGTTCCCAGCAAAATTCAAAATTAAAACTAAAGGGTACAACCCTTGTTTTGTCCTCTATTTTTTTTATTTCTTTCACTTTGGTCACTAACCTTTTATTTTGTTCTTGCAGAATTAATTCCTAACTATTTTAATTTTTACTTGTTTTACTTATTTGTTATTATTACTAACCCTTTTTTTTGTTATTAACTTACTAACAACTAACTTTTAATATTATTATTGTTACTAACCTTTTAATTTTTGCATTATTACTAACTTTTATAATTGTTGTTAACAATTAATTAACTTTTTATTATTTTTGTTAATTAATTAATTTAATTAACTTGGCTAACTTTTTATTATTGTTGTTAATTAATTTAATTAACTTGTCTAACTTTTTATTATTTTTGTTAATTAATTAATTAACTTGGCTAACTTTTATTGTTGTTAATTAATTAATTTAATTAACTTGGCTAACTTTTATTGTTGTTAATTAATTAATTTAATTAACTTGACTAACTTTTTATTATTGTTGTTAATTAATTAATTTAATTAACTTGACTAACTTTTTATTATTGTTGTTAATTAATTAATTTAATTAACTTGACTAACTTTTTATTATTGTTGTTAATCAATTAATTTAATTAACTTGACTAACTTTTTATTATTGTTGTTAATCAATTAATTTAATTAAACTTGGCTAATTTTTATTATTGTTGTTAATTAATTTAATTAACTTTGCTAACCTTTATTATTATTTATTTTTAAAGTGGATGGCCAAAAAGCCCCACTTTATTATTATTAATTTTCCTTTATATAATTTTTTTTAATTTAATTCACCTTTACCCTTACTTAAATAAATAAATGAAAATTAAAAGAAGATTATTTTTTAAGCCTAATAAAAATAATTTTTTAAAAAGCCAATTATTTTTATTTTTCTTTTATAAATTGAATAATTATTTAAATAATAAATAACTTTCACTAAAAGAAAGATAAGAAAAAGATAAGAAAGATAAGAAAAAGATAAAAAAAGAAAAGAAAGAAAGAAAAGAAAGAAAAGAAAAAGAAAAGATAAAAAAAGAAAAGAAAGAAAGAAAAGAAAGAAAAGAAAAAGAAAAGAAAAGAAAAGAAAGAAAAGAAAGGAAAAATAAAACTAAAAGAAAGATAAAATCAAAAAGAAAGAAAAGAAAGAAAGAAAAGAAAGAAAAGAAAAGAAAGTGTAAAGAATAAAAAATAAATTTTTTAGATTATTAATAAATCTAAAAACAAAAGACTTACAAATTAGTAATAATAAATTCCATAAAAATAATAATTATATAACTAACAATTAATTAAAGTAATTTCCATATCCGGATGATCCAGCAGGATCTACGGTTTGAAAAATATCAAACTTTCAAAATAAATAAATTAAATAAAAAGATAAAAATCCATATTTTTACGATATGGATTAAAATTTTCACCAAATTCCGTGTCCAAATGACTCGGCAGAGTCCATGGTTCGGAATAAAAATCTTCCGTGTCCAAATGACTCGGCAGAGTCCATGGTTCGGAAGTATAAAATTCTATACAAATTAATTACCAAAAATCCACATCCGATTAATTCAGTTAAAAATTCTAGATTAAAAATTAACTGAAATTTATTTAAAAGCAAAGCGAAACAAAATTAAAATCAACTAAGGTGCCAATTTTTGGGCGTTTTAACAAAGTTGTTTTAACGTAACCGTACTCCCGAACCCCCGAACTCTCGTAGACCAATATTTAAGGTGACCAATCGACCTAGGTAAACTGATTGGTGGCGACTCCCGAAAACCCGACGTTGCCACAGCACACAATCGGCAGCCCCCCACTCCTAGGCATAAAGGTCAAATCGAACTTGGTAAACCATTTCCTAGTCTTATATGTTTGGATGTTTGGGTGTTTTATTCGGCTACAGCTGTGGCTTCTTAACTTTTCCCCTATTTGTTTGGTTAATTCAATTAAGTAGGTCAATTCGATTTGGAATGTTAAACCAAGGAGCTTATTTCTTCTTCATATTTTTTTTGGTTCGTTCGGTTTAAGTCAAATCAAAATATATCAGTTCGGTTTGAAGTCGGTCATAAAGTCTAATTCAATTTATTTAGTTTGTTCTCATCTGAAACCGAAAACCAAAAACACTAACCTTTTTGGTTTTGGTTTAAACCAAAAAATTGAATAAGCACCTTTAACCATCACCCCATCTCTCTCTCTCTCTCTCTTTCTCCTCTTCCTTCCCTTCTTCCTTCATTCCCTCCCACCCTCTCCCCAAGCACCATTTTTTTCTACCCAACCTTCACATTTTCTTTGTGGTTTTGTTGTGAACATAATAGCTTTAAATTTGTAATCTCTATTCATTTGCAAGCGTATGATTTCGTCGTGTGCAAGGGCAAATATGGGTATCTTCCTAAGAAATTGTATGATTCCTACCAAGAAATAAGTTTTAGCCACTCAAGCCATCTAAATTATTAAAAAAAACAAGAGTGATTGAAACAAGTAAGACTTAAAGTTGATTAAGTAGATGTGTGAATGAAGAGTAATAAACTAGAATGAATGAGCTACTAACTACCTAATACAATTTAGGATGACTAGTCAAATAAATGCAAGGATTGCTAAAGTAGATTAGACTAAGGTGCTTAATGAGTGAAAATTATCTCATTAGGAATCCACCCTATTACTTACTATCCAAGTCAAATGTAGCCCTAAAGACATTTATCCCTTGTGTGGTGTGGAGGCTTAAAGTTCAAGAAAACTTTTTTCTCAAGACAGATTTTTGCTCACCTAGAATCAAACAAGGCATTTCTTAAGCCCATGCTTTAACCCAAGGTGGATTAAGCTTTAACTCTATTCCAAACATTTAATGAAATCATAAATTATCTCTAATCTACAATACCCATTATACCTTATTCCTCTTTTCTATCCCCATTCTTTCTCTCTCAAGAACTAAATGGGACTTGTGATTTTGTGGAGTGATCATTCAATCACACAAGCATTAGGCACAAGAATAGGTAACACAAAGAAATCAACATCCATGAAAAGAACATCAAATAACCATTAGATAGCAAATAATAAAAGTTTCATCCTAGAGAGATACAAAGATCTACTCTATATCCATTATATCCATCAACATCAAACCTAAAACCAAACAATCCATGAAAGATTCACAAAATAAAAGAGGGGAAGAAGAAGCTCAAGATGGAGCCTAGTTACCTAAGTCTCCTTGGCTCCTAGACTCCTTCTTCCAGCTCTAAGTTTTGCTCCAATGCTGGCTATCCCAAGAAGTGATGAGAAGAAGAGTATGGAATGTGTGATGTGGCTACCTCATTTCCTCTTGACATTTATACCCAAAACCCTAGTTTTTTCTTATCTTATGCTTCAAATCCCTTAAAGGATAAAAGCCCCTGCTCCAAGGACAACTCACCAAATGGGAAGACGTGGGGGGCCATCAAAATACAAAGTTCGCGTGAAACAAAGAAATGCGTGTTAACGCGTCGTCAGCTGGATCAAGTTAGTGGCAACGCATCGCCAAGAATGCAAAAAATGGCAGAGTGCTCATAACTTTGGCAACGTTCTTTTCGTTAGCTTGATCCTTGCATGCCTAAATTTTGTTTCGCTCGATCTCACTCAATCCTGACACGCCTGCAATGCGATCCCACCTGCATGTTGGCAAAACAAAACAAGAAAAACTTAGAAATATGGGATGAAATGAGAGAAATTAACGGTTAAAGTTAAAAAGTTAACAACTTTGACTGCTATAATACGCACTTAACCCTCTCAAGTCGTGCTTATCCCTCACCAACAAGTTGCTTGGAAATGTGTAGGGTTGTCTTCGAATGTCAACATTATCTCTTGCACCCCCAAATACTTTTTGCTTTTATATGATGATTCCATAATAATAGTTTAAGGCCTTCAAGTCATGCATGCTTTCCTGCATTTGATGTTTCAAACAAAATCTTTGTGGCACTACTTCTATGCTAGAAATCTACATATGATTTGTTTCCTTTGCTGCTTTTCCAAAATCAATTTTTTTATATCCTAAATTGCAAAAGATGAAATTATACGCAAATCATGTGGTAGAAGCATTATACCACTGCATGTTGTAGGCTTACCGTGTTAAGAAATGTTTCAGGGCTATTATTGCCCTATTACTGCTCATTGGTTTCCAGGTTTTTAATATTTGGCTAATACCCTTCAACTCAGGGCTATGTTATTTTTTTTCCAACAAATGTAAAATGGACAGGGTGGCATTGATGATAGTTGCACAACATTTATGAAAACCATAATGCATTGGCAATATCAAACCATTTGCAGAGGTTGGAGAAGAAGTAAAGAGGAAAGCAAATGGCCATGAAAGAAAAATGTCATCCATCGGAGGCAAATCAATGGCAAATGAAAAGGGTGAAGGTTTGGATTTGTAGGTGGAAGAATGAACGGAAATGGTAAAGGAGAATTCATGAGTAGGAAAGGAAGCAAATGAAGTCGGTGATTTAGGGGATTTTTATTCTTGGAGTAGCACCTGTTGTTTCTTTAGCCTATCTTTTTCATGATTTTTCTCCATAACTTAGTGTTTAGTTCTATCGTCGTGATGAGCCTTCATAATTACAGGCTCTGTTCAATCTAAAACAGATATTAGTGTTGGCTTACAAGAATAAGGAATTGGGGGAAAACTCTAGAGTTGGTCAGTCAAAGGATGCGACTTCGTAGAAGATGTTGAAAAACACTAAAGTGACTGCAGTAGACAATGTTGACGGCGAAAAACATAACGTGGGACTCCTTTTTTCTTTTTTTTTTTCTTTTTGCTAAGTCACTAGATTTTATTTTGCCAAACAATCATCATTTGAGGGAATATTCTTTATTTTCAATGACATATTCACTTATTTTGCTACCAATTATGTATCTAGGCTGATTTTGAAGCATTAATGATTTATTTTGCTTGAAAAATATTAGTGATCGATTTGTGTCAATTCAAAATAGTAATGGTTTTTTCATTATTTTTTTTCCTATAAAATATGTGATTTGAGAAGTGAAATCTACGTCCAATTCAGTAATCTTTAATAAAATTATCCCCTAGTAGCAGACGTTGAATAAAGAATAAATTTGCCTTAAAAAAACAAGCGAAAAAAAAACACACAGATATGTTGAATATTTGGATATTAGTAATTGTTTTCGAGGGGCAAACTACGCAGTATTTCTTGATTTCCGTGTATTGATAAAATCTGCATTAATTTCAACATCTCTTTTGGGAGTTCTATGTTACCAATATTACTCTAACACTCCATCCGGACAATCCGTTCCACAAAATTTGGTTTTTTACATTTTTTATTTGTTAAAATTTGACTTAAATATATTTTTGTTAATTTATATTATAAAAAAATTTTAAAAAATATATTTATAAACTAGAGTTCTTAATGTACTATTTTATATAATTTTTTTTTATATTTATATAAGAAATTTTAAAATAAATAAAATTATAAATTAATTATTGTAAATAATAAAAAGGATAAGTTTTGTGGAACAAAGATAGTATTAATTTTAGAAAATATTATTTTTTAGTTGGGCTTTAAATCTATTTTTAATTGTCTTCGGTTGATCCGAAAGAACGCGTGAAGCCGGGCCGCCAAGATTGATCCTCCGAATTATTTTAGAATTGTGATTGAATTTGAAGGTGGTTTGACATTAAATCCACATTTGTTTTGCTCTCTTTAAGATCAATTTACTTATGAATTAAATCCAATTACGATAATACACACACACATACACACATTTGTGTGGATTATTATTCTCCTTTGCCTTGTACCGTAACTCATTTTGTAGATTTTGAGTATTAAAAAAGAAATAATATAACTATTTATAAGTAATTTTTTTTTTTTTGCGTTATAATCTAGTCTGATCTTCCGCCAACTGTGAGTCTGTGACCATTACGAAGTACACACTAATATCTTCTGACCATACTAAAAATTCTGATTTACCACAAGAAATTGCAGCACTTACGAGCTAGAATCAATATAGTAATCCATACACACGTATATATTATTAGAGAGTTCATCATACAAAGTTCAATCATTCCCCTGATTACGAATTCGATCCTTGTAATTGAAACCTAACGAAATTTATAAAGTATTTATTTTAGAGCTGCCAAATTTCCCTGTATATGTAATTAACATATATATAATTATACATTTTGAACTGCAACTTATCTCCATTTAAAAAAAAAAAAAAGCCATAGTACTTAATTAACTACTAGTATTGATCTTCAATGGCGGCCGTGCATGGGCTTCAGTCTTCCATCAAATGGATTCTCTATCATTTATGGGGTGTACCTATTTCTAACTTAAGACCATTCACATAATATTTACTTATAATAATTCGTTTAGTTTTGAGATACACTTTTTCCTTTTCAAGCTTTTTGCACCATTCATTATTCATGTTCATAATTAATCTATAATTTTTTATCTTCAAGAATATAAATAAAAAACTTTTATACATGAATAATAAAAGAAGACTTATAATTTCTAAATATAGTTTTCTAAAATTTTTCTAGAAAATAATAATATAAATAAGCTCAAGTCAAATTTAAGTCAAAAAAATGAAATGTATTAAAATAATATGAGACAGGGGTACTTTCCTAGTTCTAGGATACATTTCCCTAGTTTTGATAGCATTTGTCCAGAATGATGATTACCTTGTCTAGATTTTAGATGCATTATTTCATTTGGATTGTATGTTATATTTCTAAAATGCATTTATTTAGTTCTAGATACATTTATATGGGATTGATATTAACTTGTCTAGTTTTGAGATACAATTGTTTCACTTTAATTATGTATCTATTCTTGATTGTGTATATATATATATATATTTCTACGATTAATTTACTAATTCTGATAAGCATTTGTCTAAGATTACAATCTTTTTATTTAAATTTTAGTTATATTTGTTTCTTGTTAATTATATGTATATTTCTAATAAATATTTGTTTGTGATTAAAATCATTTTTATCTAAATTTAAAATACACTTTTTTGTCTTAATTGGATATATCTAGTTTCAATAGAATCCAATTCCCCTGTCCCGTTTTTTCCTATCCTCATCTTGTCTCCTACCTTCTCTTCATGTCACGTGTACCACTTAACTTAAATTTAATATTTAGGTTAGATAGAAATGAAATGAAATGGAGATTTGACAGCAGATGTTAAAGGAATAAAAAACAGAGCAGGAGATGAAAAGGAAAAGTGTTGGCGAGTTATGCTCCGCAGGGAAGACCGAAACCTGACCATGGCCGTCGACGAAGTTTCTCCAATCCATGCTTCCATTACTCTAGTTGCTAAGTCGTTTCTTGTCCTCTCTCACCCGTATCTTCTATGCATTGTCCTCTCTACAGGAGGATTATGTTTCCCTTGTTACAAAAATAAATATGGCCTTGATCCAGAGCAACATCCCATGTTTGATGGGATGAAGAGAAGGTAGAGGCAGAAAAAAACAGGACATGGGAATTGGACTCCTTATCGAGTTGGTTCTGGCTGTTGCTGAGATCAAGAAGGTGGATGGCAACAACTGGTTTGTCATCGTCGTTATAGCACAAGTGAGTAACGCTTGCCAGGAGTGCAATCACGTCACCGTCACGAAAACAGTGGACCTTCTGGTGCTGGTCAGGAGATGACCACTGCAACCCTTGACATCTACCTTGTTCAGAATCCTAGTAAGTCTTAGGACAACCAGGCATAACGGTGCCCTAAATTCCCATGCCTTGAAGGATGTAGATGAGCTGAGGAGTGTTGTTGAACTGAGGCAGAGATTTTTATTTTCTTTTTCTTTTAGGGTTTGGCTTAATGGGAGTGATCGCTCCGTTTACATCCATTGCCTCCTTAATTGTTGTAATACCCCCATATCCCACACGGGTGAATTGTGGGAAGCCTTATGTGGATATATAGGTTCCAATTCTAGAACATAAACACCTAGCGCTTATCCTTTTCCAAAGGATAGCCCATGTGGTGTGGGTAGGTGTTCCGTTGACCAGTTCTGGACTTGGGTCGTTACAGATGGTATCAGAGCCGACCCGGGACCACGATGGTGTGGCATAGTGGATATGCACATGCATCATCTATCGGGACTGATCCTGGATTCGAGAGGCTACTTGGTCAGGGGCTAAGTAGTCCGATTATAGAGGTTACCTGGTTCGGGGAACCAAGTAATCCGATTGACCCCAACGGGGACATTGGGTGCATAAGGGGGGGAGTTTGTAACACCCCCATATCCCACACAGGTGAATTGTGGGAAGCCTTATGTGGATATATAGGCTCCAATTCCAGAACATAAACACCTAGCGCTTATCTTTTTCCAAAGGATAGCCCATGTGGTGTGGGCAGGTGTTCTGTTGACCAGTTCTAGACTTGGGTCGTTACAATTGTACTGTTAAACTTCAGTTAACTAATCTACTTGGCATAAAAATAATATAGGGGACAGAGGGGGAACACAGAAAAATGGGATAGGGGAATTAGACTCGTTTTAATATGCATATCTCTAGGATTTCAGTTATGTTTAGCGGTTTTTCTCACTTAATTATGGGGCAACCCGAGATAATTCATCCATCAAATGGATCATTACTGCATTTAATCGTCAATGTCATCCACTGTTGAATGTGCTTATTATTCAAGGTTTTTGGCCTTTTTATTCTTTGGGAAAGTTACTGTGGCAACGTCGGGTTTTCGGGAGTCGCCACCAATCAGTTTACCTAGGTCGATTGGTCACCTTAAAATTGGTCTGCGAGAGTTCGGGGATCGGGAGTACGGTTACGTTAAAACAACTTTGTTAAAACGCCCAAAAATTGGCACCTTAGTTGATTTTAATTTTGTTTTGCTTTGCTTTTAAATAATTCTCAGTTAATTTTCAAAATTAGAAATTTTAACTGGATTAGTCGAAATGTGGATTTTTAAATTAATTAATTTGTATGAAATTTTATACTTCCGAACCATGGACTCTGCCGAGTCATTTGGACACGGAAGATTTTTGATTCCGAACCATGGACTCTGCCGAGTCATTTGGACACGGAATTTGGTGAACTTTTAAATAATTTAATCCATATTGTAAATATGGATTTTTATCTTTTTTTTTTTATTTAATTTATTTAATTAAAAGGGTGATATTTTTTTTAAACCGCAGATCCTGACGGATCATCCGGATATGTAAGTTGATTTAATTTATAGTTAATTATTTAATTCTTATTTTTATGGAATTAATTATTAGTTTAATTACTAATTCGTAATTCTTTTTGTTATAGAATTTTTAGATTCATTAATAATCTAAAAATTTTTATTTTCTATATTTTTCTTTCTTTTCTTTCTTTTCCTTCTTATCTTTCTTATCTTATCTTATCTTTCTTATCTTTATTATCTTTTTCTTATCTTTCTTATCTTTTTCTTATCTTGTTTTAATTTTCTTTTTGTTTTCTTGTTTAATGAAAAATATTTATTATTTTAGTGGATTTAAAAGTTATATTTTAAATAAATCAGTAAAATATAAAGTCTTAATTTTCATGTATTTTTTTTAAACAGGTTTTATTTTTATTTTTTTATTATTTTTACTGGATAAAAATAACTATTAAAATTAATTTTAACTTTTTGTTATCTTTAAAGAATTAAAAACATGTATATAAAAATAAAAATAATTGGCTTTTTTAAAAATAATTTTTATTAGCCTTAATAATTAATTACAAAATAATCTTCTTTTAATTTTCATTTATTTATTAATTAGTAAAGGGTAAAGGTGAATTAAATAAAAAAATTATATAAAGAAAAAAAATTAATAATAATAAAGTGGGGCTTTTTGGCCATCCACTTTAAAAATAATAATAAATGTTAGCAAAGTTAATTAAATTAATTGTTAAACAACAATAATAAAAAGTTAGTCAAGTTAATTAAATTAATTAATTAACCACAATAATAAAAAGTTAGCCAAGTTAATTAAATTAATTAATTAACAACAGTAAAAAGTTAGCCAAGTTAATTAAATTAATTAATTAACAACAATAATAAAAATTTAGCCAAATTAATTAAATTAATTAACAACAATAAATAAAAAGTTAGCCAAATTAATTAAATTAATTAAAACAATAAATAAAAAGTTAGCCAAATTAATTAAATTAATTAATTAACAAAAATAATAAAAAGCTAGCCAAGTTAATTAAATTAATTAATTAACAACAATAATAAAAGTTAATTAATTGTTAACAACAATTATAAAAGTTAGTAATAATGCAAAAATTAAAAGGTTAGTAACAATAATAGTATTAAAAGTTAGTTGTTAGTAAGTTAATAACAACAATAAAAAAAGGGGTTAGTAATAAACAAATAATAAACAAACAAGTAAAAATTAAAAGGGTTAGTAATTAATTCTGCAAGAATAAAATACAAAGTTAGTGACCAAAGTGAAAGAAATTGAAAAGATGAAGGATTAAATGAGAGTTGTACCCTTGATTTTAAATTCTGAATTCTGAGAAATGGAAACAGAGGGCGCGCGGGGGGGAAGAAGATGGCTTAATCGTCAAAATGAAAAGTTTTGAGATTTTCTGAGGAAAGGAAGGAGAGCTAGGGACTAAGGCTGTAATTTTTTCTATTTTAAAAACGGAGCTCTAAGCTTTTCTTTCTATTTTTCTCTGTGTTCAGCACAAAATTTGGGGGGCTATTTATAGAGGAAGTTTGGCTGAACTGTTGATGGATAAATTAATAAAAAATTTCAAACTTATCTTTTAAATTGGTAAAATGACAATTTTAGTCCTTTACGTCTCTCAGCCTCAGGATAAGTTCCTGAAGCTTCTGATTTTGACAATTTTGTCGTTTTCTGTCAATTTGAGCCAAAAACGTCGGCAGGCTCAAAATTTTATGTGACAAACTACCAAATGCTCCTGGAACTTTTAGAATTTGTCAATTTTTTTCGAAACTTCTCAATTTTGTCATTTTTACCTCAAACTTTTAATTTTTTGTCATTTTTTTCATGAAATTTTATTTTATTTCAAACATACACATATTCACACATATATCATTTTAAATCAAATTTTTACAAAACAAAAATATATTTTAAACTAATTAAATTTTTTTTAATAATAATAGTAATATATTTTTTTTAAATTAATTTTTTTTAATAAAATTTTTTTCAAAATTTTAAAACACCCGGACGAAATTGGGTGTCAACAGTTGCCCCCCTTTGCATGCTTCATGGGACATGATGTATGCAAAGTCGTTACCAAATTTCGTCCGGCTTAGGTAGGCATTGAGAATGTTCTCGCCGCCCAAACAGTAAGGTTTAAGGAAAGGTCCTTAAAACCTCTAACGATAGGAAAGCTCCTATTGTTGTAAGATGGACTGATTGATTGATTATTTGTTTGAGGTTAAGGAAAGGTCCTTAGAACCTCTAACGATAGGAAAGCTCCTATCGTTGTAAGATGGACTGATGGATTGATTGTTTGTTTTAGGTTAAGGAAATGTCCTTAGAACCTCTAACGATAGGAAAGCTCCTATCGTTGTAAGATGGACTGATTGATTGATTATTTGTTTTCGAGGCAAAGGTTCCATCCTTAAAACCTCGGATTGATTGATTGATCTCGAGGCAAAGGTTCCATCCTTAAAACCCCGGATTGATTGATTGATATCGAGGCAAAGGTTCCATCCTTAAAACCTCGAATTGATTGATTGATGTCGAGGCAAAGGTTCCATCCTTAAAACCTCGGATTGATAATTGATCTCGAGGCAAAGGTTCCATCCTTAAAACCCCGGATTGATTGATTGATCTCGAGGCAAAGGTTCTATCCTTAAAACCTCGGATTGATTGATTGATCTCGAGGCAAAGGTTCCATCCTTAAAACCCCGGATTGATTGATTGATGTCGAGGCAAAGGTTCCATCCTTAAAACCTCGAATTGATTGATTGATGTCGAGGTAAAGGTTCCATCCTTAAAGCCTCGAATTGATTGATTGTTTTCGAGGCAAAGGTTCCATCCTTAAAACCTTGATGATGAAAATTGATTATTTTCGAGGCAAAGGTTCCATCCTTAAAACCCCGATGATGAAAATTGATTATTTTCGAGGCAAAGGTTCCATCCTTACAACCCCGATGAAAATTGATTGTTTTCGAGTCAAAGGTTCCATCCTTAAAACCCCGATGATGAAAATTGATTATTTTCGAGGCAAAGGTTCCATCCTTAAAACCCCGATGATGAAAATTGATTGTTTTCGAGGCAAAGGTTCCATCCTTAAAACCCCGATGATGAAAATTGATTGTTTTCGAGGTAAAGGTTCCATCCTTAAAACCCCGATGATGAAAATTGATTCTTTTCAAGGCAAAGGTTCCATCCTTAAAACCCTGATGATGAAAATTGATTATTTTCGAGGCAAAGGTTCCATCCTTACAACCCCGATGATGAAAATTGATTGTTTTCGAAGCAAAGGTTCCATCCTTAAAACCCCGATGATGAAAATTGATTCTTTTCAAGGCAAAGGTTCCATCCTTAAAACCCTGATGATGAAAATTGATTATTTTCGAGGCAAAGGTTCCATCCTTACAACCCTGATGAAAATTGATTGTTTTCGAGGCAAAGGTTCCATCCTTAAAACCCCGATGATGAAAATTGATTGTTTTCGAGGCAAAGGTTCCATCCTTAAAACCCCGATGATGAAAATTGATTGTTTTCGAGGCAAAGGTTCCATCCTTAAAACCCCGATGATGAAAATTGATTATTTTCGAGGCAAAGGTTCCATCCTTAAAACCCCGATGATGAAAATTGATTGTTTTCGAGGCAAAGGTTCCATCCTTAAAACCCCGATGATGAAAATTGATTATTTTCGAGGCAAAGGTTCCATCCTTAAAACCCCGATGATGAAAATTGATTTTGAGGCTAAGGAGCTTTCCTTAGGACCTCGAGCGAAATTTATATAAAAGCAATTGAAATTGGAATAATTTTCTTCGAAAGTGTGAATTTTCATAATTGGCGAGCGCAAAGAATTAGGCTTCGATAAAACGAGTGAATCTTGATGATGACAATAACACTGACAAATTATGTAAATGGAGTGGATGTTTGGAATCAATATTCAAGGTTCATCTAATATTTTCTTCAGTAAATATAGATTCTCTTGTGAGATATGTCATCCGAATAAGGTTAAAGCTTAACTACCCCAAAATGTTATGCCTAGTAGACCTAATAGGATGCGTCTCAAGAGTAATAAAAATTACTCTTTACTCAGCCATTCCAACCTAAAGGCATTGTCGCATGGTTTTAATATCAGCATGGACGAAACTATCTTATAAAAAGAAATTTCCTGAAAAGAAAAACTGAAACGCGAAAGAAAATGCTGATAATAAAACTAAAGGACAAGAAAAACGGATCAGATCACTTCTTTTTTCCACAATACTTCAACAAGGTGAGTAGAGGACCATTATGGGAGTGAACTGGTCGGGAAAGACTGTCGTGTCCAGTCTATCTGAATCATTGCTAGATCTGGTTCAGGAACAAAAGCTTGTATTTTATCTAGCAATTCTTCAGCAGTTGTTGCGGATATTATGATTCGCCGTGCCACTCTTGATATGAAATTCTTCTGCATAGCATAATCCATAAAAGCTATCAGACCTGTAAAGAAATTGTTAACATTTAAAAGCCCAATGGGTTTCTTATGCAAATTAAGTTGGGCCATGGAAGCAATTTGAAAGACTTCTCCCAACGTGCCAAAACCACCTGGTAGAGCGATGAAAGCATCAGCATTTAAAAGCATTTGTAACACACGCTCTTGCAAATTTTTAACCACTAATTCTTCTCCAATCGTACCCCCAGAAACAAATTTCAAAGGTCCAGGGATGATGCCCAAAACTTAACTTCCTCCTAAAGATGCTGCTGATGCTACACCTCCCATTAATCCGACACTACCTCCTCCATAAACTAAATGTATTTTTCGCTCAGCTAATACTCTACCCAAATGGTTGGCTGCTTTTAAATACTCTTCATCTTTTCCAGGAAAAGCCCCAGAAAATACACATACTTCGGGATTTACGAGTTGGGGTTTTCTCCATTCCTATCCTTACCCTTGTGAGAAAAGAGGATATATTTATAGAGATGAAGAGATAAGGCAATAATTTTATTTTTCAAGAATGGATACATTATTGCCAGCTATTCATAGTAGTCACGGGTATGACTCAGGTCGGGTGTGGGTACATTATCATCAAAAGAGGAGGAAAATTTCAAAAGCAACTAACATGTACAGTAGTCACTACTGTAGCTTACGTCAGGAGTAGGTACGTGATTGTTGGAAGAGAAGGAAAATTTCAAAAGTGGCAGCTATATACAGTAGTCCGTGTCAGGAGTGGGTACATTATTGCCAAAGGGGAGGAAAATTTCAAAAGCGACAGCTAGCACGTACAGTAATCGTGACTATGGCTCATGTCAGGAGTGGATACATTATCGCTGAAAGGGGAGGAAAATTTCAAAAGCGACAGCTAGCACGTACAGTAATCGTGACTTTGGTTCACGTCAGGAGTGGATACATTATTACCAAAAGGGGAGGAAAATTTCCAAAAGCGACAGCTAGCACGTACAGTAATCGTGACTTTGATCCTCGTCTTTCACTGGCTTTGCGTCCAGTAATGGCTTCAATGCTTTCTATGAATCGGTGATTTGCATCCCATCCAGTTTTCTCACAAACTGGCAAACTGGGTCGTTTAAAGTCAGATTCCCAAGACTATAACGATCTCGTTCTTTTTGGAAAATTATCCATAATCCAACAACCTCAAATTGCACTATTCCGCAAGAATGCGCTTCAAGAACCTCTCGAATATCTTCCAGAGATTCCTTACGCAAGCCATTCTTGATGAATTTTATTCTATCATTACGATTTCTGGTGATCACTCCTGGAGAACGACATTTATTGCCGCAAATCCACCATCCACAATTATGACAAACGCCTAGCCTCTTTGCTCTTCTTTTTTTGGCATAAGCGCTTTTACCAAAGCCGGGCATACGGGGAAAGAACGCTTCGGGAATTTCACCAGCTGAACGAACCTTAGCTTCAATTAGCCACCGCACATTATCAGGGATGCCTTTGTGCATAAATACTCTGAATCGTTCACATCTAGCTTGATAAATCTTTTTAAGAACATTTATTGGGAAGGAAGGAAAATACTTTCGTAAGGCGGAAAGAGAAGACTCCATTGATGAAGGAGGCAAAGAAAGAAATTAGTGATTGTAGGAAACGAAAATAACTAACACATATTTATAGTGATGAAATGGATAATGCGTTAATTACACTTACAGAAGCAAGTACATTATTGTCAAAAGAAAAGACAAATGACAGCTTATATGTACAGGAATCATGACCGTGGCTCTCATCTTCCCCTGATTTATGTCCAGTAATGGCTTCAATGCCTTCTATAAGTCGGGGATTTGCTTCCCATCCAGTTTTCTTACAAACTGACAAACAGGATCGTTTAAAGTCACATTCCCAAGACTGTAACGGTTTCGTTCTTTATGGTAAGTCCTCCATAAACTGATAATTTCACCTTGCACTTTTCCACAAGAATGTGTTTCAAGAGTCTCTCGGATATCTTCCAGAGATTCCTTACGCAGGCCATTCTTAATGAATTTTCTTTTATCTTCACGATTTATGGAGATGTATCCTAAAGAGCGACATTTAGTAATACAATTCCATCGCCCACATTTATAACACACGCCTAGTCTCTTTGCTCTTCGCCTTTTGGCATAACGGCTTTTACCTAAACCGGGCATGCGGGGCATAAATGCATCTGGAACTTCACCCGCCAGACGGACCTTAGCTTCAATTATCCACTGCACATTATCGGGAATGCCTTTGCGTGTAAAAACTCTGATTCTTTCACATCTAGCAAGGTAGATCTTTTTAAGGACTTTTATTGGAAGGGAAGGAAAGTATTTTCGCAGTGCTGAAAGAGTAGAATCCATTGATGAGAGAAGAATTTGAGAGATGATGGAAAGGAATTAGTTATTGAAGGAAACTTAGATAACCGACTGGAAGAACATGCATTTATAGCGATGAAATGGATAACGTGTCGATTACACTTACGGGAGCAAATACATTATTAAAAGAAAAATGGAAAATTTTAAATATGATAAATTGTATGTACAGTGATTGTGACTGTGGCTCACATCTTCCACTGGTTTTACGTCCAGTAACGGGATTAATGGCTTCTATGAGTCGAGGATTTGCTTCCCATCCAGTTTTCTTACAAGCTGACAAATAGGGTCGTTTAACGTCAGATTCCCGGGACTGTATCGTTCTCGTTCTTCATGAAAAATGCTCCACAAACCAAGTAGTTCACGTTGCACAGATCCACAAGAATGCGTCTCAAGAGTCAATTGGATATCATCCAACGAGTCTTTACTCAAGCCATTCTTAATGAATCGTATTTTATCTTCTCGATTATCAGAGATCATCCCTAAAGAACGACATTTAGTATTACAAGTCCACCGTCCACATTTATGGCAGACTTGTAACCTTTTCGCTCTTCGCTTTTTGGCATAAGAGCTTTTGCCTATACCAGGCATGTGAGACACAAATGCCTCTGGGATTTCACCTGCTAGACGAACCTTGGCTTCGATTAACCACCGCACATCTTCAGGGATTCCTTTGTGCATCAGAACTCTTAATCGTTCACAGCGAACTTGGTAGATCTTTTTGAGGATGTTCATTGGGAGAGAAGGGAAATACTTTCGCAAGGCGGAAAAAGTAGGATCCATTTTCTAGGAGGAAGTAAAAGAAAGAAGGGGTGAAGGAATCAGTTATTATGGGCAACTGAGAGAACCGACTTGAGAGTCACGGAGTACCGTATCCGCCGTTTAACCGGAAAAGTAGATCCTACTTCATTTTGATAGATATTTTTTTTTTTATCCGTTGATCCAGTCCTCGATTATTGAATCCATTGTCCGCTTTTGACAAAGTTTCAACGACAATATTTCTTGATGTCTGCCTTATCTTTGACCACAGCTATCTCTTATCTTGGATGCTGCTAAGCTGGCATCAATCCTGTCCTTTCAGGTGTAGCCTCGATTATTGAATCAATTGCCAAGCTTTTGACAATATTGTCTACTTTATCCTTTTTGATATCTGCCTTATCCTTGGCTATAGCTATCTCTTATTTTGGATACTACTAGCTGATGTCAATCCTGTCCTTCCAGGTGTAGTCTCGATTATTGAATGAATTGCCAGGCTTTTGACATATTGTCTACCTTATCCTTGAATTCCTGATGCGGGTTGGTCCTGCATATTAGCTGTGTATCCAGTGATAGATTGGTAAGAGTTGATATTATTGAGATCTCAGCTTATACTGCTGTAACGGTGCGGTGGATGTGTTTCCCATTTGATTCCTATCGTGTAAAAATCATGCATGCATGATGTGAAATGCATGAATGCAAAGCATGTGTAATTGATGGTTTTTTTTTTTTATATATTTATTTTTTTATTTTTTTATTTTTTTTGGATTGATCTAGTTCTTCATATCTTTGCTTTACTGGATCCTCTTTATAATTGCCTTCTTGGACTATCATTGAATCTCTTTATGCTTTCCAGCTTTTGTTCACTGCCTCAAAAGCCCAACTCTTTTCAAAATCCCCTTTCTTTGACTTGTTCTTGAATTTTGGCCTCAATTTCTTTAAAGTTGGCCCGCCTCATAATTTATATCTCTTTCGGGTACTCATCCATTGTCATGGATTTGATACCATCAAAGGCTTTACTTTCAATGTCTGCTTTGCCCATTTTCTTCTGGCCGTGCGGACACTTGTTTACCCCCATGTTACAGTCCGAATGATTGCTCTTCCTTAGACTCAGGTTCTGATCCATAAGACTTGCCCCCTTGTCTATTGAGCTTCTTTCTTGGCAGTACTTTTCTTGCGCTTAGTAGAGACTACTTTGCCCCCTTGATTATGGTGTTTATGTGAAAAGAGATATCATCTCGCCTTTGATTTAACAGAAGGTTGAGGATTTCTAGACCTTTGTGATGGCACTTGATCGTAAATTTCTCTTACAAGAACCACATCTTATTAAAGAAAGACTCAAGCTATCTCCTTACTTTTAAGTCTACATACATTAATGAATAATGGTTTGGCCTTAAAGAAAAACTTTCATCAATTTTCAAAGCTTGACAAAGTAATTTACGGTCTTTGTTTTCAATTAAAATGTCCTGTCATTCTTCCCTTTCCAACTCGAAGACATAAACTGTGCAAGGCAATAAGGTAGAAACATGATTCACAATAATAGCCTTTTAACTGAATGAGGATGATATCGAGAGGTAAATGTTAGGTGTGAGGAAAGTTAAGTTTGAATGTTTTTTTTTTTTTGTGGCAGTCTTTTAGCTGAATGAGAATGATATTAAGAGGTAAATATTAGGTCTGAATAAAGTTAAGTTTGAGTGGTGTGAAAGAAGGGTCTTTTAATACTACTCGTGAGCAGTATTAAATAAGGTAGAAACATGTTTCACAATGATAGTCTTTTAGCTGAATGAGGATGATAAGTCTGAGGAAAGTTAAATTTAAGTGGTGTGAAAGAATGGTCTTTTAATACTACTCGTGAGCAGTATTAAATAAGGTAGAAACATGTTTCACAATGATAGTCTTTTAGCTGAATAAGGATGATAAGTCTGAGGAAAGTTAAGTTTAAGTGGTTTGAAAGAAGGGTCTTTTAATGCTACTCGTGAGCAAATTTGATTATGGTGAAAAACTCAATAGTGATGACCTCAAACTTGCCACTCTTTCCAGAAAGTTAAACCTCATCTGTTGCCCCCCAACTATCGTGGTCTTTATGTATGCTTGGCTTGAGGGTTGCTTTTGTGTTCTAAACCGCCTTTGCAGGTTTTCAGTCTAGAATCCATAGCTCACTTTTTTCTTTTTTTTTTTCTTTTGCTCTAGTTTGAGCCCTTTTTCCTTTTTTTTTTTTTTGTTTTTTTTTTTTGTTTTTTTTTGTTTCCTTTTATTTTTTTTGTGAGCTATGGTGATGACATACTTGATAACTCTCTTGAAGTGAGATGACTCAAGTGGCCTTGCTTGCTCGTGCTTGTTCTCAGTCCTTTTTGGTTTTGAATTTTCCCTTGTTGTCTTTTGATGGAAGGGATGAATTTCTCTTTTCGGAGTTTGTGTTGCCAAAGAACTGAGAAAATAGCCTTCTTGAAGTGAAATGATTCAAGTGGCCTTAGCTGCTTGTGTTTGCTCTCAGTCTCTTTTTTTTTGTTTTGGATTTTCCCTTTAATGGCTTTTGATGGAAGGGATGTACTTCTTTCCTTTGTTAGAATTTGTGTTGCGGAAAACTGAGAATCTTTTTTTTTTGTATTGAGCGTTTGTGAGAATTGGGAGGCCACTGAAGTCATTTAATATGAGAGCTACCTTGTTTGGAAGCTAACCCCAGACTTCTTGCAAGGATGTTGATAACCACTATGAATTCTTTTTTTTTTAGAGTTGGGGTGCAACATATGAAATCCTTCTTACTAGATTTGACAGCACTTTCAAGATCGCCACTATTAAATCTCCCTTAACTTTTTATTTTCACCCACGAGTAATATCATTTAGAAAGCAAAGTATGATAGCAATAATGGATAGTATAATGGAAAGGAGTGAGAGATGGATGTAAAAAATGAAATTTTTGGTAAGAAGTGGTGGAATGTGTAGGTGTAATAATTGAATTTTTGGTAAAAATTGGTAGAATGTGTATAAGTAATAATGGGATTAAAAAGTTGTAGAATGTACACGCAACATCTTTTTGTTAGAGAACAAAAAAATTACCGGTTGTCGAAAAGTAAAGTGCGATGGCAATAATGGATAGTATAATGGCAAAGAGTGTAAAAATGGAAAGTAGTAGAATGCACGCATCACATCTTTTTGTTGTACCAGAAAAAGAATAGCAGGTGTCCATTTAACAAAGACTACACCCTAGATTCTGGACTAAATCTAGGAGATTTTTACTATTAAATTACTTTTGCAAGCTTTCAAAGATACAAGTTTATTCAAAGGATTCCCTGTCATTCAAAAGTGTGTGCGGACTGTTAGGTCAGATCTGACTTGGAGGCCTTCCAAAGTCAATGTAATTCTAGCTCGAAATCTTCACTTTCAATTATCAATCACATCGGGCCTAGCAACTTGGACTTGGTTTTGCTTGATGAGGCGGCAATGGATTGTGGGTGACATTTGGCTCATCGGAAAAGTCCAACCACTTTGACTCGATTAATTGTTGAACTATACGCTTCAATGCCATGCAGTTTTCCAAGCCATGGCCTGGAACGCCATCATGATATGGGCAGGTAATGTTAGGGTCATACCACCTTGGATATGGGGGTTTGAATGGCTTTGTAGGAATTGGACGGATAAATTGTCTTTCGATGAGTTTTGGGTACAACTCAGTATAAGTCATGGAAATTGGTGTGAAAACTTCTCTTGGTCTTGGTGCAGGTACTGGAGGAGTAGGAGCAGGTGGCCATGACTGATTAGGTCTGTTAAAAGGATAATTGTTGGGCCTATTGGAAGGATAATCATTGGGCCTATTTGGAGGATAATTATTGGGCCTATTCAGAGGATAATCATTGGGCCTATTTGGAAGGTAATTATCGGGCC
Source organism: Aquilaria yunnanensis (assembly GCA_039654915.1). Taxonomy (NCBI): domain Eukaryota; kingdom Viridiplantae; phylum Streptophyta; class Magnoliopsida; order Malvales; family Thymelaeaceae; genus Aquilaria; species Aquilaria yunnanensis. Next base: position 24,760,965 of record CM077598.1, on the reverse strand, counting down.
CATTGGCAAAATAGGATAGGCGAGGTCCGATAGCCACAGTATCCACGAGGGGAATCCTTCTTCCGCGTCCTATTTGTTGTACTTCGTCATCTTTTCTTCTGGATGGTCCTCTTCTTTTCATAGGATTATTAAATGATTCAGCAATATTCCCAGTCCTAATCCCATGCTCGATTCTTTCTCCAGACATGACAATGTTAGAAAAATTAGTTGCCGAATTGCCAATGAGTTCGTCATAATATAGGTACTTCAGTGTCTGGACAAACAAAGTGACCATTTCTTTTTCTGTCTTGGGTGGCTGAACTTGTGCTTCTTGAATTGCTTTCGCCTTGATTAGCTCGATCAATTGTCTCATTTGTTCGGCCATACTTTCTATCTTGGACTCTATCTTTATGAGACGTCCTTCGATTTGTTCTGCCATTAATCTTATTTGGAGCCGAATTGAATATCGGTGTCGAGGTCCAATTTTATCCTTTTAAAAGTAAGGTATATTTTATTAGATCCTATGTGTATGTGATTGATGCAATGGATGCATGTAGGAAAAATGAGATTATGTTTTTATCAGACTTTGTATACACGTGATTGATGTAATGGATGTATGCAACGAGATTATGTTTTTATCAGACTTTATATGCACGTGATTAATGTAATGGATGTATGCAATGAGATTATGTTTTTATCAGACTTTATATGCAAGTGATTAATGTAATGGATGTATGCAATGAGATTATATTTTTATCAGACTTTGTATGCAAGTGATTAATGTAATGGATGTATGCAATGAGATTATATTTTTATCAGACTTTGTATGCACGTGATTAATGTAATGGATGTATGCGATGAGTGAATTTGATTATCCACTATCGTGGAACTTCAAAACTTTTAGTTGTCATTATAAAGACCAAAAAGTTAGCATAATTTGATGCGTGGTTTTAATGCATGAAGAATAATTGCACAAGAAAGATAAGGTTATTAATAAGTTAAATAGCAATTAACAACTCATGAAGTATTATGGAAAAATGAATTAAAACCATAAATATAAGACACGAAGAAAATAAAAGTGTAGAGCAACAACATAGCATAACAAGGACGTGCTTATGGCGTTGGTAAAATGGTAGAAATTCTATGGTCAGTTCTATGGTTAAGTGGGGAGTTCTATATGCATAAGGTGGCTTATAAAAAAGGCAAGGGATAGTTCCCGAATCCCGTCACTAAATTATAGTGATGGCCCGATTCCTTACCCTCTAGGGTTAATGTAAGGAATGGATTAATTCGAGTCGTAGCTTTTCGTGGGCCCATGCAGAGACTAACCGTCTCAGAAGGCAATACACTACTTTGCTACTTTGAAACCGGTGAAGGCTTGGAGACCATGGCCTCACAAGGACAACAACACCAATTCCGCTTAGAAAGAATTGTGTTCGATTTGAGAAAGCTCGGGTATAGAGCTTCATATTGTGAATGCATTATGCATGTTTAGAATAAGTAAATATAACATATAAATCCACATAATAAGCAAAGTAAATCAAAACAAATCAATTTTAGGCTCGACTCACTAACGTGGAGTCCCCAGTGGAGTCGCCAAGCTGTGGCAACGTCGGGTTTTCGGGAGTCGCCACCAATCAGTTTACCTAGGTCGATTGGTCACCTTAAAATTGGTCTGCGAGAGTTCGGGGATCGGGAGTACGGTTACGTTAAAACAACTTTGTTAAAACGCCCAAAAATTGGCACCTTAGTTGATTTTAATTTTGTTTTGCTTTGCTTTTAAATAATTCTCAGTTAATTTTCAAAATTAGAAATTTTAACTGGATTAGTCGAAATGTGGATTTTTAAATTAATTAATTTGTATGAAATTTTATACTTCCGAACCATGGACTCTGCCGAGTCATTTGGACACGGAAGATTTTTGATTCCGAACCATGGACTCTGCCGAGTCATTTGGACACGGAATTTGGTGAACTTTTAAATAATTTAATCCATATTGTAAATATGGATTTTTATCTTTTTTTTTTTATTTAATTTATTTAATTAAAAGGGTGATATTTTTTTTAAACCGCAGATCCTGACGGATCATCCGGATATGTAAGTTGATTTAATTTATAGTTAATTATTTAATTCTTATTTTTATGGAATTAATTATTAGTTTAATTACTAATTCGTAATTCTTTTTGTTATAGAATTTTTAGATTCATTAATAATCTAAAAATTTTTATTTTCTATATTTTTCTTTCTTTTCTTTCTTTTCCTTCTTATCTTTCTTATCTTATCTTATCTTTCTTATCTTTATTATCTTTTTCTTATCTTTCTTATCTTTTTCTTATCTTGTTTTAATTTTCTTTTTGTTTTCTTGTTTAATGAAAAATATTTATTATTTTAGTGGATTTAAAAGTTATATTTTAAATAAATCAGTAAAATATAAAGTCTTAATTTTCATGTATTTTTTTTAAACAGGTTTTATTTTTATTTTTTTATTATTTTTACTGGATAAAAATAACTATTAAAATTAATTTTAACTTTTTGTTATCTTTAAAGAATTAAAAACATGTATATAAAAATAAAAATAATTGGCTTTTTTAAAAATAATTTTTATTAGCCTTAATAATTAATTACAAAATAATCTTCTTTTAATTTTCATTTATTTATTAATTAGTAAAGGGTAAAGGTGAATTAAATAAAAAAATTATATAAAGAAAAAAAATTAATAATAATAAAGTGGGGCTTTTTGGCCATCCACTTTAAAAATAATAATAAATGTTAGCAAAGTTAATTAAATTAATTGTTAAACAACAATAATAAAAAGTTAGTCAAGTTAATTAAATTAATTAATTAACCACAATAATAAAAAGTTAGCCAAGTTAATTAAATTAATTAATTAACAACAGTAAAAAGTTAGCCAAGTTAATTAAATTAATTAATTAACAACAATAATAAAAATTTAGCCAAATTAATTAAATTAATTAACAACAATAAATAAAAAGTTAGCCAAATTAATTAAATTAATTAAAACAATAAATAAAAAGTTAGCCAAATTAATTAAATTAATTAATTAACAAAAATAATAAAAAGCTAGCCAAGTTAATTAAATTAATTAATTAACAACAATAATAAAAGTTAATTAATTGTTAACAACAATTATAAAAGTTAGTAATAATGCAAAAATTAAAAGGTTAGTAACAATAATAGTATTAAAAGTTAGTTGTTAGTAAGTTAATAACAACAATAAAAAAAGGGGTTAGTAATAAACAAATAATAAACAAACAAGTAAAAATTAAAAGGGTTAGTAATTAATTCTGCAAGAATAAAATACAAAGTTAGTGACCAAAGTGAAAGAAATTGAAAAGATGAAGGATTAAATGAGAGTTGTACCCTTGATTTTAAATTCTGAATTCTGAGAAATGGAAACAGAGGGCGCGCGGGGGGGAAGAAGATGGCTTAATCGTCAAAATGAAAAGTTTTGAGATTTTCTGAGGAAAGGAAGGAGAGCTAGGGACTAAGGCTGTAATTTTTTCTATTTTAAAAACGGAGCTCTAAGCTTTTCTTTCTATTTTTCTCTGTGTTCAGCACAAAATTTGGGGGGCTATTTATAGAGGAAGTTTGGCTGAACTGTTGATGGATAAATTAATAAAAAATTTCAAACTTATCTTTTAAATTGGTAAAATGACAATTTTAGTCCTTTACGTCTCTCAGCCTCAGGATAAGTTCCTGAAGCTTCTGATTTTGACAATTTTGTCGTTTTCTGTCAATTTGAGCCAAAAACGTCGGCAGGCTCAAAATTTTATGTGACAAACTACCAAATGCTCCTGGAACTTTTAGAATTTGTCAATTTTTTTCGAAACTTCTCAATTTTGTCATTTTTACCTCAAACTTTTAATTTTTTGTCATTTTTTTCATGAAATTTTATTTTATTTCAAACATACACATATTCACACATATATCATTTTAAATCAAATTTTTACAAAACAAAAATATATTTTAAACTAATTAAATTTTTTTTAATAATAATAGTAATATATTTTTTTTAAATTAATTTTTTTTAATAAAATTTTTTTCAAAATTTTAAAACACCCGGACGAAATTGGGTGTCAACAGTTACAAAAACCCCCCTTGTGGTTTGATTTAACATACAGTTTGCCTCCTCTATTTTGAGAAACCTACACTTTGCCACCTATATTTTTTATACTGCCTGACAACAACTTCTGAAACTGTATTTAAATTATACGATAATTATCTTCCAGTAATGTCAATCCCTCCAGTATTTTTTTATAGTTAATAGACATTTTAAACTATTAGTTTTTTTTCTGTAAATGTACTGTCCCATCTATAATTATATATTAGTATTTTTTAAAGGTCGGTTAGCTGTAAAAAAAATATAAAAAATCTTAAAATTACTAGAACATTATTATCATACAATTTAAATACAGTTTCAGAAGTTGTTATTAGGTAGTGTAAAAAATATAAGGGGCAAATTGTAAGTTTCTTAAAATAAAGAAGACAAATTGTAGGTTAGACCAAACCATAGGGGGGTTTTTGTAATTTTCCCTTATTCTTTCAAATGTTTTTTTTTTTATGTGGACGATAGCGGAATATTTGAGGTTCGCCTAAATGCCCTAGAACCTTTTTTTTTTTTTTTTTTTGAAAAAAAGGGCTCTTTTTCATTGTTGATGAGTTGGTTATTATAATTAACTAGCTAGGTATATGATCATCTAAGAGTTTTCTTCCTAAAATTTTAAAACTTCTAGTGTATTTAATTCTGATTGTATGTGTGTGTGTGTGTGTGGGGGGGGGGGGAGGGGGGGGGGGGGGGGGGAGGCGTCGTTACATCTTTAATTAGTCCTTAAATTATCATGAATCTATACGGCCATTGAAGTAATAAAATTGTAATAAAAAAATCCTCTAAATAAACACAAATAGTGGCACCCAAAATTGGTTTCCAACATGAAATTTCGATTCTAGCCCAACTTTAAAGCCAATAAGTTGTTTTAAAATTCAGAGGGGCAATCAATTATAAGGTAATATTAATTATATTATGAATACTGGGGCTTTCTTCCATAATTACCTATACTATACTCACTAATCTAAGAGTCAGGAGCCGGATGGGCATAATATTAGTGATTTATGGACTATCTAAAAATTTGATTTGTTTTAAGGCAGGGGCCTAGCTTCTTAGAGGGCAAGAGGTGGCAGCCACCCTCAAGAATTTAAAAACTGTTCATTGGGTTGTTGGACATGTGACAAAATTGTTGAAAACTAAAATTAGGTACCTATTTGTAAATTTTATAATTAATAATTAGGGGTTCTAGTATATTTTATCCTTTTAAGGTCTCAGAATACTATCTCTCATTTTCTTATTAAAAAAATTGCATGATAGTTCATAACATTTAATTATTATTTTATTTTAGCCCCTGACTTATTGAACATTCTGTTTTAGTTCTAAACATATTAAAAATATTTCATTTTAATTCTAAATCTATTTAAAATGATTCATTTTGGTTCCATTGAATAAAATTTTTTAACTCAAAATATTTGTCTAATAACAACTTTTTATATCATAATTTGAACTATTCGATAATTATTAAACTCTTTGTCTCATTTTTTTGCACTATTAATTTTTCAAAAACTAATCTATAATTTTTTATTTTCAACATTTTAGTATATGAATGAAGAATTTTTATATAAGAATGATAAATCAAGAAATATAGTTTCTAAATATTTTTTTTAAATTTTTTTCTAATAAATACTAATATGAATAAATTCAAATCAAACTATATGAAAAGGTTAAATGGTGCAAAGAACATATGACAGAGAGAGTATATAATAAATTTAATTTTTATAATAATTTTTTAATAATTAATAGAAAATTCAAATAATCATTTGTACTCTATAAACTAAACTTATTTCATTCATAAAAAAACTACTAATTTCAAATTAAAATTTTTAATTGAATTGAATTATTGTAAACTTTCAAATTCCATGTTGTGTATATATATAAACTGTCTATTGAATTTTGAGTTATAAACTTTTGAAATAAATTTAATTATTATAAACTTTCAAATTTCATATGCCTATATATAATACTCCCTCCGTCCCAAAAGTTTTGCTACATTTTCCTTTTTGGGTAGTCCCAAAACTCTTGCACCATTTCCCTTTTAAGTAATTTTTTTACACTTTCCTTACTATTATACCCCTAATTTAACTCATCTCGCTCCGTCTCTCCTCCCAACAGATCTATTCTCAATCTCTCTCTTTCTCCAATTTCTGTTCTTCATCAGTCCGAGCGGAGCGGCGATCGAGTGACAACCGAGCAGTGATTGAACGGCAACTTAGAGGTGATCGAGTGGCTTCCGAGCAGCAACCAAGCGGCGATTGAGCGTCATCTAAGCGGCGATCGACTACCGTGCGGCGATGGAGCGACGATTGGGCAATTAACTGATCAAGCAACAATCGGTGAGTGATCGAGCAACGACTGTGCGACGATTGAGTGATTAGCCGATCGAGCGACAATCAGAGAGCGATCAACAACAACCGACGATTGAGGTGAATCAAATGACCACAATTTAGGTCGAGGGAAGGACGACCATGAAGCGGCGGGTAGAAGGATGACGACGATCGAGGCAAAGGGAAAGACGAGCCTGAAGCATCCCCGGAGATGGCAGGTGCTAGAAGGCGGACAGAGACGCGAGTTGGAAGGGCAATGTTGGAAAACGCATGAAAAACAGTAGAATTTCTTAAACCACGTGCAAACCTAATTGGAGCAAAATAAACGGGACGGAGGGAGTATTATTTAACATTTTTTATTATTAATTGTAAATTTATATATATAAATAACCCGTCCATGCGACGGCCCTGTCCCTAAGCTCAATTTCTGGCTATGCCTTGTTGTAAGGACTAAAAAAGATCAAATTTGAGAAGTTTAGAAAACAAATGAGGATTATATATAAGTGGATTTCATATAGACGTACATGGATTAGATACCTGCTGAAAATTCATAACTATGTACGCAGTCAACAAGATCAGCCCACTGTCCCTCTCATTTTTTTTTTCTTTAAAGTTGATGAGCCCACCTAATTGTAAGAATAATTAGGAAGGCTGGCTCCAAATATTTTATTTTATTGTTAGTTATTTTTGTATAGATGACGACCTTTTCAATTCGGCCGCTTATTGACTGCGGAAGAAATTTTGGTCACCCTGCGGCTTAAGCTTTGGTTCTGTCCATATATTCAACATCGCCGGGCGCGCGCGAGGGCGGGACCGGGAAGCTGCCCATGGCCATCATACGCGACTGTTAAAGAGTCTTTTAACAACAACATACCATACTGATACAGCTAGCACGTCGCCTTTTCTCAATTACTTAAATCCTTTCCATCTTAAATTAAATACAATTAGTATAACGAATGGCGTCAGTAATCTTGTCTGACTATATAATATATGAAGATATAAAAAATGTAAAGGTGTGCTTAGTTAACTTAAGTATATGGAGTATAACACTTAGACGTATTAATTTGACTCTGAGGATTTCCCGTCTTGTTATGCTTAATTTGGAAGAAAGAACCTTTGACTGATAATCACACACATGCATGCATGTAACTTTTCGTGTCAGGCCCAAAGCTCGAGCCTGAAAATAAGCTTGAAAGTTTTTAGGGCCAAGCTTGAGCCTATCCCTTCCCGGCCCCATATATTAACGGGCCTAGGACTATCTTAAAATTTCTCTAACCCTTACGGCCTTACCCAACAACCCAGTCCTAGAGAGAGTCCAAGAGACTGAGAGACGACTAACCCTTTTTCCCCAAATCCCGATCTTCCCAGGCTTCTCGAGCCTCCTTGACCATCGACAAGGATGAGGACGATCGCTGATACCCCAGGCTCCATGCTTTCGGCCAAGCCTGACAGGCATGTTGGCCATGGTGTCGGTCTTGAAGGACTCCTTCCTGAAGAGAACGCCTATGGAGTAAGCAGCAACGACCATGAGGTCCTTGAGCATCTGGATGAAAGAGACAGAAAGGTAAATGTATGCGGAATTGGAGAGCTAAAGGCTGAGATAGTAGAGGGCATCAATGGGGACCATAAAGGAGAGGTAGACCTCATGCGACATCAAGATTCAAGATGGCCTCGACGAATTTAAAGACTTTGATGAGGAGGAAGGCGAGGGTGGCACAGATGGACATGTGGATCATGGTGAGGGAGATAGGGAAGGGCCAACTGTGCATCTTCTTATTGAAGATGTACTTTTTGTAGACGATGATGGTGAAGTTAAGGAATATCTAGATGGCGATATAGGTGTAGAAAAGGAGGATCTTCTTGATCACTCTCTCGCTCCCTTGCCCATCTCTGGTGGGGGGATCAGAGGCAATGCTCAGATCGGTGATGTTGGAGGAAGAAGGTGCGCAAGATAAGCAGAAGGGGTGAAGGATAAAGAAGAAGATGTCAGAGAGGTCTCGGGGTTTGGTGTGGGGACCACAAGTGTAGTATGTGCTAGTTTAGAAAATGGGGATTGATTTTAATGAGGCTGGCGAGCTTGGGCCAATTTTGAGCCCTCATTAAGTCAAGCTTCAGTCTCGAAATCTGAACTCGAGTCTTAAAATCCGGACTCGAGCAATTTGAACTTAAAGTTGAGTATAACTAAACGGTAACAAGGTCGAGTTTGAGCATAGTGGGCTCGGATTTGGGCCGACCCATTTTCACCCTTAATATATGTATTTTAATTTGATAAAGCTATATCGTTGGATGAGGTGACGCAGTTCATGGCAAGCTTAGCTAAAACTCTCTTAGCAAACATGGAGTCTTTGGATCCTTATGTTCTGGCGATTGTGCCTCGCCAATTTGTTATTCCAATACATCACTTAGGTATTTCTCTCTCAAGTCTCTATCTAGTTTGATTTTGGTTACAAAAAAAAAGTCCACTTTCTTCTTTTTTTTAAAAGTTTCTTCTTCGTTTTCCTTTGTTTTATGCTTTTTGTTCCAACATTGTCTTCTTCTTCCAGGATTTCCTTTACGTTTGTTTCTTTTTTTTTGCAGTTTTCATTCTATAATTTTCCAATATTTATATTTTATGTTTTTTACCTCATAGCATTTTCCTTCAAGCCTTTTTCAATATTGTTGTAATCTTCATCGAACAATTTTTTATGATAGTTAAAAGATCAATTTAGAAAATTTCGGAATTGGCTTTTTCATTCTGTCAATCAAAAATGGGAAAAAAAAACCTAAAAGATGATGAGAGTTGAGACTTTAGATATTTTGTTCGTGCAGTACACTACCAAGAAAAATATGTCTGCGTCTTCATATTACTGTATTAGTAGTAGTAGTATACAGTCTATATTGATGGCAAGGGCACAGTCAGGATACAATTCTAGAAGGCAAGTTGTTCACATAGTTACAATAAAGGCCAAAATGCGCATATGGTCCTCCAATTTAGCAAACTCGAGTGAGTTAGTCCTTTTTATTTGAGTCAGTGTGAGTTAGTCCTCTAATTTTTCAAATTAATTGTGTTAGTCCCTAAAATTTGCTAAACTAAATGGTTTAGTCCATTGTCTGACGGAAAAGCATCCAGCTTGGAACATTGTGACTTAACGCCATTTGTTCGAGTAGATTAAAAACAGAGGTGTGGGGCAAGTGGTGGCCTGGCTGTTCGAGTGGGTATTCGACAGAGATGCGAATCGACTCCAACTCCCAATGAATCAACGAAATCAACCCAGACGCTCCCACTCCAGGCTAGTGAATTGACCAATTCGGCGGAGATGCAACCCACGATATCTCTTTTGACGAATCTGGTTTTGTCTTCCTCCAACGATAATAATTCTCGAATTTGCAACCCATGTTCTCTCTTCCGTTCATGAAATTGAGCTCGATGCTTCCACTTCCAACGCTCTAATCAGCTCCCACTTTTGGTGTCACATTCCACTCTAATCAGTGAATCGGCGAATAAGCTCCAACTCTCGATGAAATGGTTGTTCAAGTGGCGAAGGATGAGCGACGAGAGGCGAGACAAGATTGCAACGCTTATTCTACACTATAAAATCAACCAATTGACGAAGGCCGAATAGTGAGGTCCGAGAGATGGCATGTGGTGGCGATGAGAAGAAAGGCGGAAATGGTGTCGGGAGAAGGAGAAGAAAGGAAAACGGAGATGCCCCATGCCACATCAGTAAAAATTCTAACACTGTCTGGCTTGCCATCCGTTTGGACTAACTTGCTAACTTTTTCAAAGTTGAGGGACTAACTCGTACTAAGTCAAAGATAAAGGACTAACACGTCGATGGAGATGCGACCCACGATCTCTCCTCCGATGAATCTAGTTTTGTTTCCCTCTAACGATGACGATTCTCGAATTGGCAACCTATGTTCTTTCCCCCGTTCATGAAATCAAGCTCGATGCTCCAACTTTCAGTGCTCGAATCGGCTCCTACTTCTGGTGTCACATCCCACTCTAACAAGTGAATCGGCAACTTGGCTCCAACTTCTGGCAAAATGGTTGTTCGAGTGGTGAGGGACGAGCGGCGAGAGGTAAGATGGGATTGCAGCGCTTATTCCACACTATAAAATCAACGAATTGACGAGGGTCAAACAGTGACGTCCGAGAAACGGCAAGTAGTGGTGACGGGAAAAGAGGCAGAAATGGTGTCGAGAGAAGGAGAAGAAAGGAAAATGGAGATGCCATCCATTTTGGACTAACTTGCTAACTTTTTCAAAGTTGAGGGATTAACTTGTACTAAGCCAAAGATAAAGGACTAACTCATTAGAGTTGGCAAAGTTAAGGGACTATATGCACATTTTGGCCTACAATAAAAAATAGAAAACATTAAATAATGTTATATATAAATCCATGAAATTCAAAAGTCTACAATAATTAAGTTCAATTCAAAAGTTTATAACTCAATGTTCAATACAACATTCCTTCAAGTCTTTGAAATCATCAAATATTGAATGAATTGTTATGAGCTAACTAGTCTAGGTTACAAGTAAAAGAACTAAAATGATCGTCAGGAGCACCAAGTCTGATCATGGTATATAAAATACAAAACAATGAAAAAAAAAGTAACAAGTTCTGTTATTGGTACTGAAATACTACCTTCAGTGTGAAGCTAATTTTCTTAAGGCAAAAACAATGAAAAAAACCACTAATGTTTTAGGGATGATCCAAATCACCCACTAATGTTTTTTTTTTTTTTTTTTTGCCAAATAAACCATTGACGTTCCTGGGTCAAACCGAGTTGCCCACTGCCGTTAAAATGAGGCTAACTTGGCATCCTCTTATGCACATCTCTCTCTTTCCCTAATCGGCCGACCAAACGTGCATTCTCGAATTGATTGGCCATTAAGCCCGGTAGAGATGAGACGACAATTAAGTGGGCAACGGCTGATCAGCGCAAGGGATTGACAAGGGCAATCGACGGTTGATCGAAGCAAGGGAAGACAACGGTAATTGGCGGTCGATCGAAGCAAAGGACAACTAGCGGCAATTAGTGGTCAATCGGATCAAGGGACAAATAGTAACCGGAGCGCCAAAGGAGAGCAAAGGGTTGGCGCCAGTGAAGGTCGGAGGAGAAGAGTGAAGGCTGGGGGAGAATGAAGGCCGGAACTTCGAGGGACTTCTTGGACTAGGAGTGTCAGAGGACAGTAAAGGCGGTGCTAGTGAAGGGTCGATAGCCATGGCATTGTAGACCGAGAGTGCTAAAGAAGAGCATGGCGAGGACGATGGCGGGCACGGCTTTGTAGATCGAGAGCACTAAAGGAGAGCATGGCAAGGATGGCGGCCTTAAAGCCACATTAGTCTCCTTCTGATGGACTATGCCATATTTTGAAACGGATTATTCGCTCAGTTAATAACCACTGAGCTATTTGCCCTATTTCAAAAGGTCAGTGGTTTATTTGGCCCCAAAAAAACATCAATGGTTGATTCAGGCCGAGTAGGTAACATTAGTGGTTTCTTAATTGTTAAAAAAAGGCTTCTTACCATCCAACAAAAAATACCAACACAAACCAGTAATACTCAATAACTCGGATTTAGGATTTGTCTAGCTCATTACTTGAATTGGAGGAGTAAAGCAAGCTATAACTCAACGGTGCTTCTCACTCAGCACCTAATACCATGATTGAATATAAAGTTGGGATATCAAGATAGTCAAAAAAATGTGAAAAAAAAAACTAATTCGAATCATATGCTTCATATTATTGCTTAAAGATTTAATAGTACAATCTATAAATAACTAATATGTTTCTCAATGCTCCTTCTACCAAATAGGGAAACAAAACCAAATAGCAAACTTATTGTGATTGTTTTTTTTTTTTCTTTTTGATACATAGAAGTAACAAAAGATTAAGGGGAAAAAAATAGACAAGCTAATATGTTGGATTAAGATGATGGTGAGGAACTATGACCATCATGTAGTGATTCAAAGACTCCATCATGGTCTGAATGGATTGAGTCAGGATAACCAAAGCTGATGTCAAACCTATAATACTGTTAAAGACTTTAAAACATGAGAACAATAGATAAAAATTGTTATGTTATTGTGATTGTTTTCGATAAAATAGATATGATATATGTAATTTTTTACGAAATCAAGTAATTCACACAACATTAAGGTGTTTACATCTATAACAATATAACAACATTAAGGGTGATGATCAATCCTCGTCCCTTTAGTGCTCTGCCTATGCCCCTAATTTTTTGTAACTCATGGATTACCAAGAACATACTTATAGATTACATCTATAACAATATAACAATTTTTTGTCCTCCCCGCTCACGACAATGCATAGCTCACCTCTCCTGCAGGGAGAGCTCAAACGCCTTGTGCCCATCACCCAAATTTCACTATTTCCCTCGAATTTCAGTTTATTCTTCCATTTCGACCTTTTCTCTTTAAATTTATGTAATTTTATTGTTCTTCTGGTTTTTCCCTAATTCCTCGTTCAACCCTAACTGTTCACATGCTGTGGAAATTAGCTTTATCTGCTTTTACTTCTTCCAAATCTAGTTTGTTTCACGACTTCGGAATCCTCTGGCTATCCAATTAGAATTGTTTACTGCGAGCCGTCCGTCTGGTTCCAAGGCTGGCTAGTTCAGAGATTGGGAGTACTGTTCAGCCTTAAAGTAGAGAATCCAAATATTCTTCTTTTTACTCGATTCGAGCTTGCTTTAGTTTGGTAATCCTTGCTGCTGTTTGGTTTATTCACTGTCTCAACTGTGGATTAAGTTGCTGGTCTTTTGATCGGATTTTGGTGTGTTGTCTAGGATGTTGTTCGGTCCATTGTGCATTGAGTTGTTTGGTTCCTCTGGCTGCCGTGTTTTTTTTAGGACCCATTAGTTTCAGCAGTAGACCACTTCTTTGGGGTTTAGCTTTCTCTTTTATGCTCTGTTTGAGGTTGGTTCTGTAATCTCCAAATTTCATTCGATTGCCCTGTTGTCTTGTTATGGCACCAAGGCGTGATGGTTGGTTATCTCAGAGTACACCGGTAATATCGATTGGTCCAGAAATGAGTCAGTATAACAATGAGATTTTGCAGAATTGTTTACTATTTAAAGTGCATGATCAGCGTAAATTCTCGCGAGCATTTCTCAGACGTTGCATCAAGTCATCATGGAACTTGCAAGGCTTAGCTAATGTGATAGGGGAGGTTGGTTCAAATCGGTTCCTTTTGAAATTTTCAAATAAGCATGATATGGCTTCTGTTAGACTGCAGGCTCCGTGGAGTTTTTATGGGGCTCACATTCTAGTGCAAATACTTAAGCCTAACATTCCTTACGATCAACATAGTTTTCAGTTGCCTACCTCGCTTCTTGCTCCTGCTATAGTAAAGGTCATAGCCGCAAAATTGGGAACAATTGAATTTATTGATATTAGCCCAAAAGCTGCTAATAGATGGCAATTTCTAAGAGTCAAGATTGTTCTGGATATTACTAAACCTCTGCTTCCAGGACGTTTTATTAGGGATCATCATGGGAAGCTTCACAAGATTATGTTCAAATATGAAAAGGTTTTCAAGTTTTGTAAGTTATGTGGTTGTGTCAGTCATTCCCGCTCACATTGTCTGTGGCCGACTGATCTCACTTATGATCAACTTTCAAGTCAAACATGGGATCTCGCAGCAAAAGATAGTCCTCATTCTCATTCCCGGCATCAAATTAACAAATAGACTTTGCCTGGTCAACCGATTGGTTTGTTTCTCTCACCCAAACCATGTAAACTTGATTCATTAGAACAAATTCCTGCATTACCATCTTGTAGTCCCTTTGTTAGCTCAATCAGGAGTATCGAGTCGATTCTCAACAAAAAAAGCCATGCATCGGGAGGCTGTTTCTCGGCTTTTAAGACACAAGCAGTCGATTTTACCAAGGTTGATTGTCCTGCAAAATTTATCAGTCCATTGCTACTTGAATTTGTTACCTCATTTGGTTTGCTTATGACATATCAATTTTCAAGAAAGTAGTCTAATAAAGATAAGTAAAAATGATCCATGAAGTGGTAGTTCTTGATTCTACTAGAGTGGAGTTTAGCATGGTTAGGCTTGGTCCTCTTTATAGACCAAGAAATGAGGCAACAGAAATTAATGCTGGAAATCTGCTGGATTATACTAGTGATTCATCTGTCACTTCTATTAACCCGGTTGATCACTTGAGTTGTTTCCCTGCAGACCCACTAGGCATCTCTCAAACTTCTTTGGTTATTCCATTCACAATTCCCTCTAGGTCATTTATTCCTGTAACTGGGTCTCAATTAAATACAAAACAGGGTCATCAACAACAACCAATACACATGATGTTGATTGAAGTCCATAAGGGTATGTGCGTAATACCCTCTCAAAACTCATCTATATATGCTGAAGTGACTGATCCAACTCTGATCCAGGAATTCCTAAGTGTACCTTTATTTACTCCAAGAGTTTCATTGTGTTCCCTCCAGGATTGAAGAATCATGTTGCAAACTTGATCGGTACCTCCCATCTCTCCTCGTCAGAGGCGATTGTCTTTATTTATCTTTTCAAACTCCATCTCAAGATGATGTAATCGTGGTCGTTGTCTATCTCGAGACTAGATTAGGAAACATCTACGTCCATTTGGTTATGACTCTGGACGTGTCTTGAAACGACCCAGGCTTTTTTCCTTCATCACTAAGCGGAAACACATAGAGGAGGAGGAACTTCCATTGAAAAGTGATTGTTATAGGATTGACACATCCAAGAAAAGAAAATAGGGTGCATCAATCCAAGATGATTCTTTACCTATTTGCCAAAATAAAATGTAGTAATCCTTTCCTGATTCTGCTTCTATTTTTTATGGTTCTGTCTTGGGTATGCTTTCTGGTGTTTTGGCTACAGCTAATGTGCAACATAGCAATATTGCTTTTGAGTGTTTGGGTGAGTCCACTTTTACCATGTAATCTTATTCTGATCATGGTTTTTCTCAGTTTGAGCCTAAGGATGTCAATGAATGTCCAATTCAATGGGCATCCAATTGCATTAGATCCAATGGATCAGTTTTTTTTAACAATTAATCGGGTTTGGGTCAGATGTGATATTTTTTTTCACCTAGCATCGGGTTTGGGTTGAATGTGGGTTTAGAGTTCACCTGCCCCAAATCCAACCCATATATATATATATATATATATATATATATATATGCACGTGTATATAACATATTAGTATTAGTTATGTGATGAAAATAAAAGTTTAATGGATAAGTTACATGGAATTAAAAACAAGCATGAGTTACTTTAATATATAAAGTATAATGAATGTTTTTAATAGTAACAAATGTAAGATTAGACATGACATAACTCAATAAAATTGTGGTTATAGAGGTATAGTGGGTGGATGGGTTTTACCCGACCCAACCCATCTAAAAATGGGTAGGATATGAATGTAAAAATTGTCCACCCAATGAGTGATGGGTAGGATGTGGGTAGAGTGTTCAAGATTACTGGTAGAATGTGGAAATACCTTTATCCAACCTAAATCTAACTTATTAACATTCCTATTTGAGTCAAATCAAACTTGCTAGATAAATGAGGCTTTTGAGCTTCAATTGTCATGGGTTGGGGCTTTCCATGGTAGTTAGTCATCTTCGACTTCTCATTCAAAGTAAACACCCCAAATTCTTGTTCTTAATGGAGACTCGATTATAGGGTGTTGAAGTGTTTAGGAAACTCGAATGTCTAGGCTTTGATTTCTCTGGTTTTGTTAATCCAATAAGTTGGAAAAGAGGACTCTAGTTAGGGTGGCTTTCTAGCTTGGATTGTACCACTCTTTTCAAGGACGCTAACTTGGTTTTGTTGCGGATAACCTCTATATCCAGTTCGTCATGATTGCTTAGCTGTACCTACTGAAATCCATTGGTAAGCCTTAGCCAAGTGACATAGATTAAAATCAAATTAGTTCTTTTACAATATTCTGAGCCTTTTATTATTATTGGTGACTTTAATCAAGTCTTAACTTCTTTTAAGAAAACTAGAAGAAAAAAATGCCCATGTGTGCACTGGTGTTGAATATCTTTAAGATTTCCTTCAGGTACTCAATCTAATTCAAATTCCTTGTAATGGTCTAACTTACACTTAGTTTAACCTCAGGGAGGATAATGAGTTAGTTTGTGAAATTTTGGATAAAGCTTATTGTTCAGAAGATTGGTTAGGTTTGTTCTCGGCCACCTAGTTACTCAACCTCACGATCCAGCATTTGGATCATGCTCCGCTCTTTTTTAATACAGTGCCGGTTAGGAAGTTTTATCAACATCTTCGCCGCTTTGAAGCTTTCTGGACAAGATATGCAAGATGTGAGGAAATAATTAAATCTTTTTGGTAGTCCCCAATTAGGGGTTCTAAGATGTTTTGTGCAACATCTAAATGTTCCAATTAATGCCTCTTTGGTGTTAGTGGAGCAAATCTTCAATTGGCTCTTTAAGGATAGAGATTGAGATAATTGAAGCCAAGTTAGCCCAAGTTCAATCATTGCCAGACTTTCCATCCAATAACTTTAAATTCCTTGATCTTGTCAAAAGCATCAAGCTTTACTTGTAGATGAAGAGTTTCTTTGGGCTAAAAATTTGGAGTTTAATGCCTAGCCCTTGGAGATAGTAATACAAAATTTTTTCATCTTACCACCCATCCCAAACACTTACATTGTAGGTTCTCAGCTCTACATCTCCATGATGATAATTGGATCTATGAAGAAGATTCCATTATAAAAGAGATTCGCTTATACTATCTTAAGTTGTTCAATGACTTATCACCTCGTTATGAGGAAGGCCAGGTGACTTTTTGTTCAATTATTACTAGAGTTCTTTCGGATGAGCAAAAAAATTCCCTTGTTATTTCATTTAATAAAGAAAAAGATCAAGAAGGCTGTCTTTGAACTTGACAACCTTAAGGCTCCTTGGCCAAATGGTCTCCCACCCCTTGTCTTCAAGAAATATTGGCATATTAAAGGCAATTCTATCTTTGAAGCAGTTCTTTCTTTTCTAAATGGAGGGCTTATGCTTGGACAAATTAATCACACATTAATTTTCCCCATCCCTAAAATCAAAAAAGCTCACCGTATAAAATATTACTATCCTATCAGTCTTTACAATACTTTATGTAAAGTGATTGCAAAGGTCCTAGTTAACAGTTTGAAGCCAATCATTTTTCTAAGTTTCAAAATGTCTTCATTATTGGTTGTCACATCTAGGACAACATTATCATTGCTCATGAGATTCTACAAGCCGTCAAACAATCTAATGTTAGGAGCGGTCCTTGAGGCTATAAAACTGTTTTAAAATTAAACATCGGCAAAGCATATGATAAAATCAAGTGGTCTTTTGTGGAAAAGGTTCTTAGGACTATGTAATTCCCAAAGTCCTGGATCTCTCTCATTATACAGTGTATTTCCATGGTTTTGTATTCAATGTTGGTTAATGGTAATACCACTAATTGGTTTAACCCTCAGGCGGGACTAAGACAATAGGATCCTTTGTCACCTTATCTATTCATTCTGTGTTCTAAGGCGTTCTCCAGCTATCTGATGAGTTTTTGTTCCTCTGGTCAGCTTTTGTGTCTCAAAGCTAGCCATAATGGTCCTTCAATTAATTATCTATTTTTTTAGATGATTGTCTTATTTTCTTCTGTCCTTCAAAATACACCATTATGACTATTAAAAATGCTCTTCAGTTGTATGAATTGGCGACTAGTCAGGAGATTAATTTTTCCAAGTCAAAATGGATGATCAGCTGCATATGCTTAATGCTTTACTACAAGACTTCTGTGGTATCATTCCTTTCTAGCTTAATCCCAAAATTTTAAACTATTTGGGTGCTCCTTTATGTTAGAATCTATCCAAATCATCATCCTTTCAATTTTTTACGGATAAGATAGTCAAACATCTTAACAATTGGAAGCAGAAGCTTCTCATAACTCTGGTTGGCTAACTCGTATTCAATCCACACTATCCTTTATGCCAGTTTACATTATGTCTTTGTTTAAGGTTCCAATCACCTTTT
This sequence comes from Aquilaria yunnanensis, assembly GCA_039654915.1. Lineage (NCBI taxonomy): Eukaryota > Viridiplantae > Streptophyta > Magnoliopsida > Malvales > Thymelaeaceae > Aquilaria > Aquilaria yunnanensis. The sequence goes on along the minus strand of CM077598.1, from coordinate 24,742,505 downwards.
CAGATAAAATGTCCAACAACATGGTGAAGTTTTTATAGTCGAGCCATCAAGATCAAAGAGGATGTCATCTTAAAAATAGACAACTTCTGATGTTGCCTAAAGGTTTAGGAAGATTGCGCTTAAAGGACATGCGCTTTTTCAACCAAGCCTCTTAGCCAAGACGTTTTATAAAATCTTTTCAAGTAATCCTAATGTTTTGGTCCATAAGGTCATGAAAGCCAAATAAGGAAGCTTGTAATTTATTTGGTTAGGCAAGAGTAAGAGTAACGCCTCTCTTATTTGGAGAGGATTATTCCATGGAAGAAGTATTTTAGGCTCTGATTATAGTTGGACCATTGAGGATGGAAAATCTATATGGGTTTGGTGTGATTTCTGGGTGCCTGGAATCTCTCCAGATATTCTCAGAGCTCTTAGTCCAGAGTTCCAGCACTAATGTTCCAACACTGGTGGCATGGAAAGCCATTAGGGTGCTATTCAGTCAAGAAAGGTTACGTAGGCCAGTTGCTCAATAATCCTTCAGCACATCACAATTTGGAATACAATAGTCACGGCCTTTCTCAAGACCCTAACTTTTCTAAAGTTCTTATACATTTGTGTGGCACTTGTCTGCTTAACAAATACAAGGTCTTTCTCTGGAAACATCTCATGGATGTGCTTTCCTGCTTAGCAACTCTAGCAGCTCATGGTTGTAATATAAACCTTGTTTGTCAGCCCTGTGATTCTCAAGATGAGACTCTCTTCCATTTATTCTGGAGATGTTCAGGATCTGGTGAAACTTGGGAGAATTTCTGTCCTAATCTTCTTTCTACAAATGATCCTTCATTCCAAGTCTGGCTCTTTAACTTGATTGCCACAAAGAAGAAATAGGATTTGGATTGGCTTTATTTTCTAGTTTGTACTCTCTTGACCATTTGGCGTGGACGGAACAAGCTGGTATTCTAATCACTAACTTTTAATGTTGAATTTTTATGAATTTGGAGGGATGTGCTTTTCAAATTATTACAATCATTTAGAGACTTCAAGAATCAAGCTTCTACTTTCATGGTTGCGCATCCTAGCCCATTGTGCCATGCATGAGGCATTAACAAATAGCATTTCCATTCCCTCCTTCCTCAAATTTTTATAATAGATGGTGCATAGCGTTAGCATATTGGTTTGGGTACAGCGGGTTGGCTCTGTATGCGTTCAAATGCTCCTTTAATCTTTAAAGGTGGTCAATTATTCCTCACATGTGCTTTTGCTCTTGAAGTTGAACTCTGGGCTATCAATGAGCTATTCAAATGACTTTCAGGTTTGGGTTATACTCTATCACTATTTTAACGGGTCATTCCCAAGCTTTGGTAGCTTTACAAGGCTCTGTGGCTCTTGATGCTACATTGATTGGTTTAGTTCAATCCCTCATCATAGCATTGGAGAAGATGGATCGTTGTGCTTTGGTAGTTATACCTCGCCAACATGTTGCTCCAGCACATCACTATGCTACTTCTTTATTTCCTTAACTCTTATCTTTAGTTTGCTTCTAAGTATCCAAAAAAAGAAAAAAAAAATAACTCATGACTTAGTAAAGCCTTTTTGGGTCTTATCAAAGAATATAAAAAAATATGAAATTTGTATCAAATGAATATTTTTGCTTGATGAGTATGGAATTTGAATGTAAGTTAATATATGTCTAGCTAAAAGAATAAATAAGAACTGAAACAAGATTATGAGCTAAGTCAAATGAACAAATAGTTACCAATGAAAGAAGAGTTAGTTTCTATAAATAAACAATCAATAATAGATAAAAGAATCAAAAGTTGACCTAGAAAAACAAATAGCTACTAATAAGAAAATAACTCGTTTCTCTAAAAAAAACAAGCAGAACAAGAAGTTGAGTTTAAAGAACAAAGAAATACTAATAAAAGAACAAATAGTTTGTTTAAAAGAATAAGTAGGGCCGTATAAAAAGGATAAGTAGGTGATAATAAAAAACAATTAGTTTTTCTAAAGAAATATGTAAGAACTAATAAAAAAAACAAATAGTTGCTAGTAAAAGAATGGAAAGTTGAGTTAAAAGAACAAATAGTTACTAATAAAAAAATAATTAATTTCTCTAAAAGAACAAACAATTACTGATAAAAAAATAATTAGTTTCAACAAAATAACAAGCAAGAACTGATAAAAGAACAAACATATATCGATAAAAGAATAACTAGTTTCACTAAAACTAAAAGAACAAAAAAATTGAGCCAAAAGAAGAAACATCTGCTGATAAAAAAAACAACTAATTCATCTAAAAGAACAAGCAATTCACTGATAAAAGAGTAAATAATATCTTATCTTTTCAGTATTGGTTGCTTAATTTCTTTTTTTTTTTTAAAGACTTTTATGTTAAGTTTAAGACTCCTCAAAGCAAATAATGAAGTAGAAAGAAAATAAAAATTAGAGCAAATAACTAAAATTAGAGCAAAATTGAAATCAAAGCAAATAATTGAAATTGGAGCAAACAACCAAAACTTGAGAATGCATAACTAAATGTAAGGAATAGAAAAAAAAAAATAGTGTAAGAAAAAAAAATTTCTAAAAAAGAATGAAGTGTAAAGAGCAATAGAAAATTACCGAAAGGGGTCACTGCTTAGCGAAAACAAAAAAAAGAAAAGAAAAAGGAAAATGGGTGAAGGTTAACAAAGAAGAGAAATATCACAAAAGCAGTCGAGCTTTGTCCTCTATAAATTGCATGGTTTTGTGGAAGAGCGACATGATTGTTGATTTCTAAGGATTTGGGGGATATATTATCAATTTTATATTTCATGAATGTAGCTTATGGCATAAGTCAGGCATATATAAGACTTACTCTTAATAATAATCGATTGCTACCTAGAACCAGTAAACTAGAACGTCCAAATTTACCTTTAGATTGTAAACCAGAGGCATAGGCTAATGAGAAAAAGAAACAAATCCATCACAAGGAATTAACCAAAAAATTAAGGCTAAGGGCACATTTGGTTGCTTAACTTTGCTAACTCAAGTGAGGTAATCTTTTAACTTTGACTCAGCACGACATAGTCCATTAACTTTGAGAAATGTCGAGAATTAGTTCCTTATTGAATGGAATGGCAGATGACGTTAGTATTCTTGCTGATGTGGAATGGGGCTTATGGTGGGACTTGGCGTGGATGGAATGGACCATCTGTTTCCACTGTTGTGCTCACTCGATCCTTTGAACTCCAATTTTCAGGTAACATCAAAAGAAATGATCGAGTTACCGTAAACAATTTGGCTCCCAAATCTTCAACAATTAAAACAGAGAAGGAATCCAGTTGTGAAACAAAATTGCAAGAACAAAGAACTAATACAGCTCTGGAACTGAACAGGAGAACGGGTTTGTTTTGATGCTCTAACATGTAGGCCGGTGGCCAAAGAAGTAGTTTGAGGCTTTCGCACTGGTTCAGCATCCACTAAAAGCTCGGAGATGGGACCATGGTACCACGTTAGTTCAATGACTGATAACAACTCGGAGATGGAACCAGAAGAATCGTGACATCGCTAAAGCTACGTGAATCGGGGCTCCAAGAGCATGCTCAGTGGTCAACAAAACTAATGAAACCAACGTCGGTGGCATTGGCGTTGCGGAAATGGAGAACGATTGCTTATGCCAATCCCATCTCTACTTCTGCCTCTGATTTCTTGTGCCAATCCATCTCGAGCTCACCTATGACCCCGACATGGCTTATTGCTAGGCATTTTCATTCAAATCACTCTTGAATTGAAGAAAATATCAGTTTCTTAATTTTTGGGCTTTCAAAAGGATCTTTACACCAAACTCGACCAACAACCCCACCATTTATCCACATCAACGCCTCACAAACATCATCTAAGTCACGTGACTCGCATGGACTTTATTAACCAAAGAACTAAGTCACAAAGTTAATCAAAGTTTAAGGATTAACTCCCACAATTTATCAAAATTTTGAAGAGCAAATCATTATAAGTTAAAGTTAGAGGACTAATTCATGAGTTTGCAAAGCTGTGGGATTAAACATGCATTTAGGCCAAAAAATTAAAGCCCTACCTTAGAAATGTGAAAGCTTTCTGGTCTACCTCAGGCTCAGGTGAAAGAAATACCTTCGCTACTAATAGTAGGCAATGCATTAGCCTAAAAAAGAATCAACTTTCAATTTACAATACTATGAATTAACGTGTACAATCAAAAGGACAGTACCAAAACTGATAGGGAGAGACCCATATTATGCCACAAAAAATAATATACTGACCACTATAATTCGGCTCTTCATGCAGGCCACTCAAGAAGCCAAAACTGTGTTTCTCTAGTACATGCAGCTGTTTTCTTCTCTCTTTTCTTTCAGCTTCCTTTTTGCATCCTAGAATCATTGAATTATTATTGGACCTATACATGACTCGAATAAACTACTCAGGACCTGTGGAACTTCTCCTGAACTGTGCTCGCTGCGAACAAGATCCACCAGCAGAGGAAATATTTTTGGAACATACCTTAAAAATGAAGCCCTCTCCAAACCACCTAGTTCCTTCAATGCTGAAACAAGCAACGAAGTTCTCGCCGCCAATTCTTCCTTTCTGGCTGAACCTAACGGTAGAATCCATTGTGCCCCCTGCTTCCGAGCTGGTTGTGAACGGGCATGTTGCAACTCCGTACACTTGAGGTATATCTGCAGTATGTTTTCACAAACCGACACTAGCTGGGACTCCAGGTTCATCTCCTTGGAAATTGATGGATTATCTATCAGCAGGTCATGGATAAAGTCTAGGTAATTCTGATAAGACTCATTCTCGAAATGAACCATTGGAGGTTCAGAAATCTCAAGGATGGAGCACGCTTTCTGTATTTTCTTTCGCAATATGGCCACAGAATTCAGCTGCTCAGCATGTGATACTATAGCAGAGAATATCTCAAGTACGATTTTAATGTTGGTAGGAGACCAGAACTCTAGGTGTACCCTGTACATGTCTGTCATAACCTGGAATGTACATTAACCAGAAAAACTGTCTCACAAACTCCAAATATTATATTATTTCATGGTTAAAACTTTTCCCAACTATTATTTTCTAATTTAATCTTATCCAACACATGATACAAAGACAGAGGGAACAAGTTTTGCGCACTAGAAACAAACATTTTTCTAGGCACCAGTTCATTGAAGTGTCCGGCCTTCTAAGATAGAGATAGAGAAGAGGGAGGAAGTACCTGTAGGATTAGCAGCTGCAGTGCTATATGACTCTTCATCCTTGACACTACATATGCCACAGTTTGTAGATGATCATCTTCAAGGTCATTATCAACCAACCCATCAGAACTTGTTTCAGAATGAGCTTCTACATCAGAACTGTCATGCACCCGAATATCATGAATGCTTCTCAAAAGCTTTAAAAAACTCGGAAAGGTTGATGTGGCAGCTTCTTTCAGAGATAGAAACAGATCCCTCCATTCACTTTCTGAAAACCTGCTTCCCAACTCCCCTGCTAAACGCATTAGAGCAGCAACTCCAGTGCTTGCAGTACCCTGAACAGGACTTGTCAAGAATCCAGTCAGCACAGATATCACATTTGGCAGTTGGGCCCGCACCACGTTAAAAAAGCTGATAAATAAGTCAACTAGACACTGTGCAGCCACAGCTGATGTTTCAGAATCCCAATTACTTCCTTCATGATATAAAGATTCGGAAGTGGGGGAATCATGTTCATCCCTAGCAAGTACACCTCTCTTCTCAGATACACCACTAAACATAGGGAGAATGACAGAATCAAAGACAAAAACCCAAAATTGGCGTGAGAAAAGATGACCATGATCCTTTAGAATGTTGAAAAGCACTTCCAAGGAACTCTTTCTGATAGTTGATCTTGAATCAGAAGTTAGCTTTGATAGTCCTGAAACAAAAACATCAACCTTCTTATATTTGTTTCAAGAAAAGAGAAGACACTTTGATCTACAATATTTGAAATATGGATATCCAGTCATTACTGATAAGTGTAACTTGAGATATAAAATGTTCCTGCAAACTCTAGACGGATCTGGCTCAGTGAAGTCCAAAACAGTTTTAAAAGCACTTGAATGAAGACACAGAAACAGCTGTCAAGAATAACAGCATTATTAATGGGAGTCACCACGAGTCCCAAAACAGAGAGAACAATTAAGGGGGGAAGAAACGATTTGTACAATTTGTCAGAAGCCATCATCTTCATGGACAGTATATTACACAGACTGAAAGGCTCCAAGTATAGGGCAATTAGGATGAACATGAACTGAAGAAAATCATCTTAAGGGTAGTCATAGAGACATTTCGGAAGGAAGTATAAATAGCTAGACCATCATTCACTTCAACCAGTACAGTGTAAATGATTTTCAAGAGAACTGTAGGAACATGCTCAGCTACAAAATTCTGGTTACCTGTGAGCAATGGTACCCAGAAAGATGCATGATCATCAATTTCTGAGATATTCTGATCTGATTGATCCAGGCTTTTACTTGAGCCATTCTCACTTTTCTCTTCAGTGCAAATAAGACCCCCCTCTGCCAATTTTAGAGCACAGAAGCGAAGAAATGCAATAGCATTTAGGCTAACGTCACTGTTAAACCTGCTATTTGTGAAGGTGATGAGGCATCTAACACAATCGGTGAAAGTTGTAGTCTCCGTTTCAGTTATATATGGAAAGTATTCCCGCACAATTTTTTCCATCGTCTCAAAAGCTAAAACAACAATGTTTTTGCGCTCATCCTCAGCTGCAGTTGTGAAAACCTACAGAAAAAGGGCGTGAGAAAGTGAAAATGAAAGCTATAAGCTGGGTCTGACAACAAGCCTGTAGCTTGAAACATACCATAAAAACACTTTTCCAACCAGATTTCACATTGCTAACACGGCTTAGAACCATTTGAGATATGCAGCGAACTATCAATTCCCTGATTTCAGCAGACCTGCTTTTCTGCATGACAATTACAAATGGTCTTAAAAATTCATTCTGGAAGTTGTAGTTTGCCAGCTCCTCTCGCTCTAAAAATTTCATAGCAAGCTGACGCAATGAGTCCATCACAAAGATTGCAACTGACAGATTCTCAGACAATCCAACTGAGACAAAGAAATCTGAGAGAACAGTCCAAATGTGAGACCAAACCAGTCTTATCCGATTCATATTGTAATGCCTGCAAAACAATGCAGCAAGAAATATGAGAAAGGCAGTGAAATGGAAATGGAACAAGGAAAAGAAAGAGGGGTTAAAAGTTGGGGCAACTGCAGGGAAAACTCAAAAAGGAGCATCTTACGCAATTTCAACCAGTTTCGTGAGGCTGAATACGCGAGGGTCTGTGGGGGACTGCAACTCTGACACAGAAACTTTGCAAAGGGCTTTCACAAAAGCTACTATTCCTTTGCTGTTTAGCCGTTGGCTATGAGCAAAAACATGATTCAACTCGAAATTTCCTATTTGGTCAAGCAAATTCAAGTTGGATATAAAATTGTTAATCTGCTCTGGCGTTACAAGTCCAGAAGTATTGACTCCAACAGTGGTGCTATCATATGAACCCCCTCGAACAACAGCCATCACAGCTGGGTTTTGGAGAGTTCCTTTCTTTTTCAGAGATTGAAGACCAGCTGACCTTGGTGTCTTGTCTTCTGTTTCAGCATGGGATGCTGTTAGAAATGATGCATCAGTAGGTGCACCTTCTCCCAACAACTGTAGATGCTCAATTCGTGATAAACATGTCAGAATATGCTCCCAAGCTTCTTGAAGATAGTTACCATCTTCAATAGCAATTGAGATTATTGCCTGTGCAACAGAAATATTCCAGAGTTAATGCTATCACGCAAAACACACAGGTCCCAACTTGGTATCTACATTTTGAGTAATCTGTTTGGCTCTTATGGCCCAATTCAACCAGAAGACAGCCCTTAGAGCAGTAAAATGCTTTTATGATAAACTGTGCAGCTTTAAATACTTCTCATCAAGTTCAAATCAATTTTAGTAAATGTAGGTGTTTCATCCAGCAACTTAACAGTGTTCTCTGGATGTATTTGCTAAAGAAAACCTAAATTCATCCAAGTAGTGGTCCAAGCTACAATAGAGGTTTAATCCAAGTAGTGGTCCAAGCTACAATAGAGGTTGGTGCCATCTTCCTCAAACCCAACAAAATTCAACAAAAAAAAATTCAAGAGACAATGCTAAAGTAGGCAGCAAATGACTAAAATATGGAGCTAGCTTGTTGCACCAAATCAATTTTCAAGTGAATTGTAGGTGAAGAATACAATAAAATTTTATTTATCCATTTGCCATTTCGAAGTACCTGTTATAGACAGGATAGGGTCAGGACTCAGGCAAGAAAATTTCTGTTTTCTAGGTTTTGGTTACTGTTAATTTCACCTGCATGACATTAAAATAGACTAGATTCTAACCAAACAGGCCAGAATTTTCACTGAGCAATTAATCAAACTCTTTGGTCCTTTTAAAGATCTTTGTTGTGTGACAGATTCTAACCTAATTAACAGAAGATCTCCATTTGCTTCAAAAATTCTCTAGCAAAACAAACCAACAGTAACCCTTCCTACTTACTGCACATATGATATAATGCTTACCTTCACAGCATCAACATTCTTCTGTTTCATATCTGCAGCATTATGAAGATAAGTGAACTTCGCCACAGATGTAACAAAAGCATCTCTCTGCGTCTGCATATCCATAACTGCAGTTACATGCACAGCATATCGAAATCCTTGTAAAGACTGAGAAGTAGCAAGTCTATCATCACTCTGATCAAGTGTCACACTGAATGCAGCAAGCATAGGCCCCCAGCAGACCTCCACCATGAACCTCAGAATTGCTACATCAGTAATAACATGATAAACTGACCTACAAAACCAACCAAAGTCACCATCATTTCCAGCCAACATGTAGATATCACTAGAATTCTTGTATACTGAGTCCGAACAATGATAAGTTAGAAGGGATGCCGCACAAAAGGCATAATACAAAGAAGTGCAAAAAATCACCAAACTACATAAGAATATGATCTCGACCCTTCAGAGTTTATGGCTAGCATTTATCATGAGCGAATTAATTCCAGATTACCTAAGGATGGATGGCATGTGCATGTTAAAGTTAATGCAGCTTTAATGTGTTCAATAGGACAAACTAATTCTGAGGGTTAATGCAGCTTTAATGTGTTCAATAGGAAAAACTAATTCTGAGGCATGGCAATACAGAACTAACAATTAATAACTGAACTGAACGCTCAGATTAACGGCAAAAAACATGGCACCATAAGCTGACTACAAAATTCAAGTTTCTAACAGGGCATCTTGTCTCATCCAGTCAATCATCAATAGTTCAGCAAATTGAAAAAATAGAATCAACAAGCTGGACAGCAAAAAGGAAATACTGGATCAGAAATTTACTCTGATTTTCCTGACTTTGCCTTTATCTGCTCTTGAATACGCCTTATAAGAAGCCCATTTGCACCAAGTGGTTTCTCTTCCATCTGTTTCCCAGTGACTAAATTGAGTATACCATCCAAACCCAACAGTTTATTTAAACTGTTGGCCTGTTTACTTTGAGGGACGGAAGAATCAGCATTCATCTTAATTTCATTTTTTGCTATCTGATCATATAGGGCACCAAGGTACTCTTCAGGCAAGTCCTTGCCACTATCTATTCCTCTGTTGTTACGAATAAAATCAGCCTTGGTCATCTGAACATCCAAGCATCGCACATCAGTGGTCAGCACAGATGCTCTTGTAAACAGATATTTAGATATGCAAGTCAGCTAGAGCTACAACCATTGGTTCCATATCCAGCACTGATCAGCTGGTGAAACCATGATCAATCCTAGTTGAAAGGATGGACTGCCACTCAGACCAAGATGGAATGGTTCAGGCCTCAGGTTAGTGAGGAAAAAACTAGCTACACTTAACAACAGAAAATCATGAAAACAAATAAATCCTAAAACAAACATCAGAGAAGATCACAAGAGAAGCCACTTGCTACCTGTGTATAAATGAAGGAGCAGGCTGCCACCCTAACTCAGATCAGATATGTTTCCAGCCCTACCAGTTCGGACTACCAAAATCAAGTGAACTACCAAGGAATTTGTAGTCAATGCAATAATGTGGTGAAGTAAAGATATCCTAAGACATGGTAAGAATTGTACAAAGGATTGCATGGCTTGCAGGTTCTGAAGAGATGGCACCTCATACAGACACGCCTACTTTACGAGTGTATGAATCTACAGTTTGACATGGATACTCATAAATCAGCTTCCAACATGGTACAAAATAATGCAATAATCCCAATCTGTAACCCCTGCTTCCTCAAGCATAGCCAAATTTTATTAGTAAATGATGCCAAATTCAAAGAAGAAAGTCGTGACCTACCTTGTCTTTCACCATACTGTTGTGGGCATCTGTGTTGAGCATTATAACAGAGTAAGCAAGAACATAGGCAGTGTCTGCACTTGTGAACGAGTTTGGATTGCATTTGCAATAACGTTCAGCAAATTTCTCCATTATTCGGTCAATTTTCTGAGCCTCCCCAGGTAGCCTGAATCCTCTCAGGAAAAACCTTATTGCTTCACCAAAATCCATAGATTTGAAATTAAAAGAGTCCACATAGGCATGCATGACTTTTAAAGCGAACTCATCCCTTTCACCTAAATAATCACCAATCATGTTTTCATTGAGGCTACTAGAGTTTCTTAAAAAGTTAGCAACTTCTGCTGGGGAACCACCAATCTTTTTCGTGCTTATTAGAAACTCAATGCCCTTGGAAGGTTTCCTATTGAAGAGTGAGATACCTTTCTGCACAGCAAGAAGCAACAATGTCATTAAAACCAAGTTATTTGATGACCAAAGAAAAAAAGCAAATGCTAAAGCAAAAGACAGGTTAGCATATGTAGCCATTATACTCTTAATATTTGTCACGTAAAGATGACCAACCTGAAGTTCAATCTTATAAGCTCGGCGCTGTTCAAGTGTTGCGGCACCTGTTAATTCTGGATTCGCTTCAGATTGTAAATCATAATCAGAGACAGTTCCTTCTTCTCCACTTGAGGACAAATTGTTCTCCACTGAATTATCACTCTCAGAGCTCCTTGGCAAGTAAGAAGTGTCTATCTTCAACTGTTGGTCCATCCAAGTTCCCATTGATTTGACAATATTAACTAAGCACTTCACTGACTCATGCCGAAAAGTGATGTCCTGGACTGAAGTTAAAGTTGTAGTAGACCCAGGTGGTGGCCCTAGAGCAGTTTTAAGAAGGCCATTAACCATCCTGCAAATATCTGATGTGATTATAAGAGTTTTAATACATTTTTACAAAAATGCAACACAAAATAAGTATCCAAGAAGGGGAACAAACTAGAGATACCAGTCGAAGAATCCGAGAAACAAGCAAGGGATTAGGCGTAGTGGAACTATTGCACCCTATGAAATGATCACAATATCTGAATCCGCAACTGGGCGAATGTTTTATTTTTAGTTTAACAAAAATTACGCCTGAAGTTTGCATTCTCAAGAGGTAATTTATCATTTGCTATAAAAAGAAACTACGGAAGGTACATTTCAGTTATACAGGAGGCAAAGACATTGAGGCCATAAGTGTTTAACTTCCCTGAAGAATTAATATAGAATTGCAAAACTACATGGCTATTTGGGATTTTGGCATCCGCAGCTTTATGGGAATAACAATAAATTTTTCTTTATTGGGAAAAACATAACAATCATGCAATTTACACTTCGACCTTTAGCTTTGTGATAAAAGCAGGAACCAGTAAGAAACTAGTGGGGGACTGATTTCAAAATATGTTCTACCAAAATCTTCTCAGTGAAAACCTTATTGCTTCACCAAAATCCATAGATTTGACACTAAAAAAAGGAAAAGGAATAGGAGCTGACTGCAAGCTTGTAACTACAGACAATTACAATGTCTACAACTATATTAAACACATTTTGGTAGAACACGGATGCTATATATATTTTCAAAGAAATTCTAACATCCTAAAAAAATAAGAAGTATACTTTTTACAATCACTAGCAACACCTGATGTCAATAAGCATAACAACCCAAAATGAAATAGAAAGATCACAAACCTTTCAAATATATTTGGAGCATCTACATCACAATCATAATTTACAAATATGTCGATGATCAGCTGTGGATCAATAGAGATTTTCTCCAGCAAATTGAGGACAGTCATTTTCTGCAGAAAACTGGGTTGAAGAACGTTTTCAAGCACACGGAGGATCAGCATGGGAAAGAATATTCCAATCTCAGCTTTCAAGCCTGATCTGAACTTTGTTAACAAGCTCATAAACATATAGCACTGAAGCTGGTAAATAGACATCACAGACAATGCACTATTTTTCAACAACGATAGGCAAAGAAATTGCTTTACAGCATTGAGAAACCTGCATATCGAAGCACAGAATCAGCAAGCCTAGTTCGTCTACAAAACATTACAACATTTTTCTTTACAACAACAACATTTAACAAAAGAAAACAAAAGGCAACATGATCATTATTATCATCACAATCATATTATACCTTAATTATGACTAAGTTCGGGTGGGTAGCAAAATTCATGATAATGCTAACTTGCCAACAAAAACCAAATTCACATTAGAAATTCATGCAAAAGAATAGATTGGCAAAGTTTTCCCCATTTGATGCCTCATGCGACCCTCTAGTGAGGGAATAATGAAATGGAATTCTACAACTTTGATTGTTTCCCCACTCACAAGGACGTTGCATGTGACAATAATGAATGAAGACTGCCATATATAAGGACCTGTATAAGTTCTTTGCATGTAAATGAAAATTGGACGAATAATAGACTTTGAGAGAAGTCGATACAAGTCGAATGAGGCAACCAAGCACCCTCTTCATGAGGGCCAAAGAAGAAGGGGCTAAACACAAGTGCCGAACCCTACATAACTAACTCCGATATTTCATCAACAAATAATGCTTACCACTGAACGAAAAGTATCCTAGCTCCCATGGTGTTTAAGGTGGGGCAAAAGAATACTATTTTTCAATAAAGCAGCAAAAGACGATATCAGCAACACTGGCCCATAGACTAAAGAAATAGCAGGACAATATAGTAATGAGCTAGAAAGCCTAGTTATTGCACATACTTCTTTCAGATTGCAATGTGCACGACAAGTTAACTTCAATATATCAGAGAAAATGTGAAAGTAAGGTTACTTGCCTCTCATTTGTCCGCCAAATAGGACCTCCATTGGCCATGATAACTTTCAGAAGCTCCAGAGACAGCGTCTTACCTCTCAAAAGTATCTGATCATCTGGGTTCTCCTGCGACGAGAATTTCATGGACAATTTACACAAATTCTTGAAAAGCAAAAAGCCATCTTCTCGGATCTTACTAAGAGGGCCAATGGAACCAGTTTCCGATCCCTCCTTGAAATCCGGCTCTTCAACCTCAACCTTCTCATCCAACACTTTGGCTTCACCATTTTGTAACCCCTGCCCGAGACTGGGCTGCGAGAACTTCAATTCAGGAATCCCTTCACTGGCATGCATAACCTCATGCACGAAGCTCTGGCAAAACTGAATAGAATTTCCTTCGTTCAAATTCTTATCCGTAAACTCCAACAACTCGCCGACGGAAATCGTTTTGATGGCAACACCCATGGAATCCTCCTCCACTCTGGTGAATACAATAAGCACCATCTGAGCGAGAACCGACTTGGCGCAGATCTGATTGGTCCCATTCAACCCGCTCAAATACACATTATAGCAAGTCCTAACGACATGAAGCAAGGAATCACCGCGGACTAGCACGCTGGGGGACCGAACCGCAGCGAGGAGGACCCTAAGCGCTGCGAGCTCGATCGCCTCCTCACCGATAGCAACAACCTTGCAGACACTCTCAACGATCTTGTGGAGCACGGAAAGCGGATTGGCGCTGTCGACCTCACCGTGGAACAGGCCTAGCGAGAACAACTTGAAGGCGCATTCGAGGGCGGGCTCGGTGACCTTACCGTAGTTGGACTCGAGGGCTAGAAGAATCGGCTGGAGGACTGATTCGGCGTCTGCAGGGGAGAGGCCGAGGAGCGGCGATGCTGGATCAGGGGAACCGGCGTCGTAGATGGACTCGAGCTTGTCGAGGGTGGATTTACAGGAGGAGACGAGGTGAGAATGCTTCCGCCAGGCGGCGTTCTTGATGATCTTGTCGAGGGAAGGGCCAAGCGCTCGGCCGCAGCGCGACGCGCCGCCAAGTGGGGAAGCTGCCATAGGTCTGCGGAACGAATCAAGCGGCGGGAATTCGATCTACGTCGGACAGCAATGTTGAATCTGCCACATTGAGGGATTTGAATTGCGAGATACTAGATGAGGAACCGACGATGAGGAAGAGGAAGAGAGAGGATTAGGAAGGACTTGGCAGTAACGTGATGATCTTTATTGTTTCCGGGAGGGAATTGGGAATGCAAATCGGAGCCGACAGATCCGTCATCCGTGGCCGATCCGGGGGTTGAGTCGAGACTTCTCTCCATACATAAAGCTCGACGGACCCTGCTTTGTCACGTGAGCGTTACGGTGCACGGTCTTAAAATGCGCAATGCAAATACAAAATATTTTCGGCAAAAATATCAAATTTATCAGTCATGTTTTGAATAAAAAGTGGATATAAAAAATTTGGATAGAAAGTGGATATATTATTATAATTTTTTTTAGGCCCATTATCCCTCTAATGCTTTAAAATGGCCCAAATATATCACTGCTGGCTAGAAAATAACAAAAAATGGTAAAAATAACACATTTTAAAATTTTAGAATTATTAGGCATCTTTTTAAAAATATCAAGCCCTTTGAGATTTTTTTTCAAAAGAGAGACTAATTTCCGCTGTCAACACTACAACTTTATCATTGTCTCCGTCAGGACCACCCTAATCCTGTCACTGCCCTCTCTCTGTCTCTGCTATCTAATCTCCTCACTAACAATTGAGAGAGAAAGATAGAATCCAATTATAAAAAGTATTTGAAGTTCGTTAAAACTTACATTATCACTCTAAAATTTCAAAACTTGTTATTTTTAACATTTTTTTGTTACCTTTTTAATATTTTCCATCCATTGGCTTTTTAATGGTCAGTGGCATGTCCACTCTTAATTTAAAACTTCAGTGGCATATCCGGCTCATTTTAAGATATTAGTAGGAGATTGGGCAAAAAAAAACTATAATTACATATCCACTCCCAATCCAAAACATTAGTAACAAATTTGATATTTCTATCAAAGATTTGTCTAAACTTTTTTTTAATATAAAAGATTTTCCAACCTTGCTATAATGTTATCGTATAATCAAATGTAACATTAAAAAATATATATTTATATGATGCATCAAAATATTAAAAAATATTAAAAAAAATGGACGTAACAATCTAAGATGGATATTTTATAAATATTTGATTTCATACATATGATTAAGTTCTCTTCCCTCTAATTTAAGATGATTAATTTATCAAGACAATATTATTTTCAGTGCCAAGAATGATCATAACTATAAATTACACTAAATAGGAAGACATGATAAGTAATTTTCCCTTTTTTTGCCAATAAGTGATTTTCTTTGAAAGGTTCAAAACCTATGAAATGGTTAATTATAATTTACCCAGCTCTAGGTGATATTATATTTTTCCTTTTTCTGTTTTAGAAATATACATTTTACCTTTTGTCTCTTAAAAAAATCATTTTACATTTATAGTAAGAAAAAACTAATAATTTGAACTATCCATTAATTGTACAAAAAAAATGTTATACAAACTGAAATTACTGGAAAATGACTACCATAAAATTTAAATTTTAGAAATTGTTATCGGATAGTGTAAAAAAAAAAATGAGGGGAAATGTACATTCTGAAATAGGATGGGCAAAATGCAATCTTACTTAAACTTCAAGAAGCAAATTGTAATTAACCTTTATGTAATAACTCAGTTTTCACTAATTGCTTTAAGTCATATGCTCACTGTTTGATACTGGTATGATCCATGAAGTGTTTTCTTTTTCACGAGCAAAATAAAATCTAAGGTGTAAATGAACAAATCGTTCGGTGAATCGTTCAACAAAAGTTTGTTTATATTCATTTATTAAGTTAAACAAAACAGATTTTGTTCGATTAGTTAAATGAAAGAACACACGAACAAGGTTTTGTTTGTCTATTATGTTCATGAATTGTTCAATTATTGTTTGTTTACATTTATTTATTTATTTGTTCATTTATGTCCGTTTATTTCTTTATTTATATATTAGTTGTACATTTATTATTATATATATTTTATATATCATATATTTTTATTAATATCTACCTACTCTACACATATGATTATACCCAAATCTTCCCCAAATTAATCTATTATCTTTGTTTCTCTAGACCTAATTGGTCATTCCTCTCACAGTGTGAATATTCGCACTAAGCCAAGTTTCGTAGATTAACCATTAATCTCTCCCATAGTCCCACTATCACCTATTATGCCCTGTCGACCATTGCTAGACTAGTTCCAATTTAAATTGATGGCAGTTATTAGCTTTAATTATTCTTGTTCGTTTAGTAATAAATGAATGAACACGAACAAGTAAATTGCATTCATTTATTATTCTCTATTCGTGTTTGTATTTGTTAAAAGTTAAATGATCATTCCGTTTGTTTACAGATATAAATAAATCCTGTTAGTAACTTTTCAACGACTATATGATACCCCCTCCGTCCCGCATTTTTTGCATTGTTTCTATTTGGCACATAATTTAAAAATGCTTGTGAAATTACTAATTTATCCATGTTCTCCCCTGTACATTTACTGATTTGCCAACGTTTTCCCTTTGCAACAGAGCAGACCAGCTTCGTCTCAGTTGCCGTTGATCCATTGCCCTCATTTCAATTGATCCTGTCGTCAATCCCCTGCCCTCACCTCAGTTGATCCACTGCCCTCGCCCTTAGTCGCTCCTATGATCGCGATTTGTTGGCTCAATCCATCGCTCGTCGCTGGAGTACGATTCTAGTAATGAATCAATCATCGCAATTCCAGCAACGCCTCATTGTCGAATTGCCAGCAAATCGTCCGCCCTGTCCTTGATCTTCCGTCCTCCTCAATTCACCGCCATCTTCGATCACCTCTCACTTCATCTCGAGCTAGCCTCACCAATCGTCTCGAACTTGCCTCGTTGATTGTCTCGAACTCGCCTCTCCCTCTATTTGTTTTGTTGCCTCCTCCTAGTCCGCACATTGCCAATGGGATGTCGCCAGAGGGACGTCACTAGAGAACCTGGAATACAAGATCCTTGGACGGGACATTGGGCAAGGGAAAACAAAAGAGAAATAGTAAAATTAAGGGGTTTAGGGTGAGAGTATAATAGACATTTTCATTGCTTAAATTTACCAAAAAAGGAATTGGTACAAAGAATTTGAAACAGCCCAAAAAGGAATACGATACAAAAAATATGGGACGAAAAAAGTATCTCGTATCTATCACCTTTACTTTCTCAAAATAAACTAACACGTACTGTTATTAATTTGTATATTTTTTAGCTAGATAAGAGAAAGGAAAAAACACTCATAAAAAATAGTTCTAAAAAATATTATTCAAGTGATAGATAGATAAAAGTGTTATTTTCAAATAACATTAGTTTTAGACAATAAAGAATCAATGAAATGCCACATTTTTTTATAATGCAAAATCAACAAACTTAGCTATTCGAGTCTACCTCTATTTTATGTTAAATTCTTATTAAGAACATCTTTTTATGCCCCAAAATCAAATGTGAGGAGGAATTCTCACGCAGACCTTTCAAACAACAGAAGTGTCAACTTGAACCGCGGGGCGTGGGCAGTGTCGCATCTTTTGTTCCGCATCAAAATTAGCTTGTGCCAAAATCCAAATTTTGCGAGGGAAGCCAAAAAACAAACAAACAAACATTGAGCACTAGCTACGTCCTTGAAAAAGGGCGCAGTAAAAACAAATCTCAAAATGGTCTTCCTCTTCCTTAAAAATAAAAAAAAACCCACACACACACACACATCTAAAAATGTTCTTCTTCTTCTTTTTCTTCTTTTTCTTCTTTTTTATTTTTTTTTTTCGAAGTTTTGTTCTAATAGCCGAATGGTGTTAAGTTTGCGCTCGATTCAGCAGGCACTACACTAGGTAGCAGCTGGCTCCAAAACAGGCTCATCCCTGTTTACCGTCTCCCAATCAAGCTGCCTCAATATCTCGAACCTTTTTCTCAAAGACACAAACTCAGCTTGAGGGGCAATAATACCACTGGTTTCGGCTCTATATAGTAGAATCACGCTATGACCCATATCGGGGCCATGCAGTTTCCCGGTCAGCAACACTCGTAATGGCATGAAAAGTGACTTCCCCTGCCAGCATTTGGGACATAGATAATTTTAAAGCCATGTTAACTATAATCCGGAGAGCAAGTGTTAGGGGAGTTCAAAGTAGCATTTATATGAACTAACTAGATCTCACCTTCCGCTTCAGGGTTTTCCCAAAGCTCTTTACCCACATTTTCCAGCCATCATGACCTTCTTCCAGAGCAGTAATCAGTTCACCGCTATCATACGCAGCTAAAAGACTCGTAGAAACTTCGGAAAGCTTGTCTTGCACAACAGCTTTACCTTCAGGGCTGTTTGGGCTGTTTGCAGTACAACATTAATGAGTGGGAAGGGTTACTATATTATCAAAAAGGAAAACACTGATATGGCATTGATTGGTCAACTATAAAAGAAGTAACCATAGCTCACTTAATTTTTAAAAGATCAATCAAATGATGGCAAGTTAGATTCAATGCCAATCCTTCAATACCTGTAGCATTGTCCAATAATACAATCCAAATCATATATACTGTTTGAATTCTACGGATGCCTTTCTACGAGAAGGAATGGTTAAGAGGCCCAAGAGACCTCCACTTATTGTAATCATAATTTTCTAAAATACGATATATTTCTTTTAGCAAACTGGCATTTCTCTAGATATCAGAGGGGATACTGCCAAACAATTGACATGCAAAAAGATTTTGAATGGTTCTCAGGTTAAACACAAGCACAACGCCAAAATTTGGGGCAGCAATCACCTTGCAAGGGTTCCCTGCAAAGGATAAGACAGTAGATTTGAAAGTGCTTTATCTGCATCCGTTACCAAGTCAATTCCATCCTTGAGCAGCTCGACTGCTTCCTGCTTGACAAGTTTTCATCATGACTATCACCAGTGTATGTTATATAGAAATCAGAATAAATAAGAGAAAGGAGCAGATCCAGACAAAGACCACAGAGGCACTGTTGAAGGATTTACCAAATTCAATACAAGTTTTTACATTGAACAAGCCTCTCAGAAGGAACCACAACCAATAATAAAGGCCACAATTGAATTTGACTAGTTATATGAAGACACATAATCCATACACAAATACAAAGACCACATTATAGCTAATGAACAGCTGAAAAAATGATGACAACAAAAGTCTGCTGGTGAAAATGTCGCTGCTATCATGAATGTAATAAACAAAAGCCTTACATTGATGAATGGCCCCACTGACTCAACAAGGAGACCTGCACTCTTCCAGTGTTCACCAATGAGTTTAACAAACTCTTCAGAAGGAAGAACTCTTAAGTGCTGACCATTCATCCACCTTCCATTCATGCAGAAGAAAGAATAAGAACTTGATACAGAAGTATTGGAGGAATATTGACATAATCAATGGCTACCTAGCTATTAGTTAAAAAAGTCCTACTGCATTGGGCTATTCCCTATTGATGCGCAGAGGGTGATACATGCATGCAGAAATCTGATTCTATCAATAAAACATAAGCACAACTAAGAGAAGCACAGGATCTCCTTGTCTTGGCTATGGAGTACTCCTTTCTCCACCAACACCATACCTCATGGAGCACACAGCAATATTTTATGGAGCAATTTGGTATTTAACAGGCTCACTCAATCAGGTGAAGCATACATACATACATGTGTGTGTGTGTGTGTGTGTGTGTGTGTGTGTGTCATAATAATGTATCATAATAATAATACTAATAATAATCATATATATTATAATAATTTTTTAAAGTTTTTAAAATATTTTTTTTACAAATAATAATTATAAGTATAATAATATTAATATATGTTGATATATATTTATATAACATATATCATATTTTTCATATTTATTTTACAATTGTAGAAAGTAAATTTGTATTTTGAAAATATTTTGTTAATAATAATAATAATAATAATGCACATACTTATGAACATATTAATACGTATAAATACGTTCCACCTCAATCACAAGGGCATGCAAACCAGACATGCCTCAACCATGTCATACTCAGTTGGCAGCCACCCCCAGAACATTTGCAGTATAATTTAAGTATACTTGCAAAAAAGGAACTGGATAGCTGAAAACCAAAAGGTTACCTTAACTTGGCTGAATCAAAAATTGCACCGCTCTTGTTCACACGTTCGATTGTGAATTTTTCAACTACATCGCATGAAAATTCAGAGTATGAAATCAGACCAATAAAATCATTCGGAAATTATCTGCAGTAGAAGATATTGATGATACTTTTACTTTCCACTTCTCTCAACACTGAGCTATACATACATAGTCACAAGCAGGTCAATAAAAAACTAACCAAGTTGTTCAAGAGTGAAAAATTCATTCTCAGTGCCATCTCCCCAGCCTAAAAGTGCCAAATAGTTCACCATAGCCTGAGGCAGATACCCCATGTCCCTAAACTGTAAGATAGTAGTCAATATATCTAGTCCAAGATTTGTTTTAAAGATAGAGAACAGTAATAGGCCCAACTTTTACCAAGAAAAAAAGGATTTTGAAACCAACCTGACCAACTGATGTTGCACCATGGCGTTTTGAGAGTTTACTCCTGTCAGGTGCTAGAATTAAAGAAACATGGGCAAAGGCAGGCATTGGAAACCCAAGAGCCTGCAGTAACATAACTCCCTTAATATCAGAGCCTCAACAAATTTTAATGAAAAATAAATTAAAATGAACGAATCACTAAGATTACCTTGTATATAAGTGCCTGCCTCAATGTATTCGGCAAATGCTCCTCTGCTCTAAAGATCCGCAACAACACAATAGTTTAGGGTGAAATAAATGGTACTCCAATAAAACTATTATACTGGAAATAAACAATACCACAATCTTAAGCATCATTTCAGTCACCTTATAACATGTGAAATGGCCATGGTAGCATCATCAACCGTGACACAGAAGTTATAGACAGGTTGCCCGTTGCTCCTCATTATAACAAAATCCCCAAGCGTATTTAAGTTCCAACTAACCTTCATGACACTATCCAACAGATTAGCAAATGAAAGCACTCATAACACAGAGTAGCCTTCTGTTCATTTGGAGCCAATTTAAAGTGAGTGCAGTAGATTGTAAATGGCTGACTTTTGGATACTAGAGTAAGTGTAGTAGAACAGTAAATTTCAATTTACTTTTTCAGAAAGTGTTTTATAAACAGAGAAAAAAAAAAATTAATTACTTCCTCCTAGAATATCTCATCCTAATCTCCCAAATATACATAATCTGAGAAAAGAAAAGAAAAAAGCACTCACTTCACCACGAATGAGATCATAGATTTTTAAACTCCCATCCTTTGGTACACGGAATCGATATGTATATGGCGTTGCCTTGGCTAGCTCTTCTTGTACTTCTTGATCAGATGCAGTGGCCCACTTCCCTATGTATACAGGAGGCAGTTGCTTCAGTTTTGCAATCTCTTTCATCTTTTCGAGTTCCTGGGGAAGATGAAGATATAACCTTTAAATATTAAGGGCCAACAAAAGGCAATATGGTACTAATTTGGTCCAAATCGACACTATGAACAACAAGAGTTCACATTTGACTAGGAAAGCAAATTTTTACTGGAAGGAAACTGAAGAAAACAGTATAAGAGCAATAAAAAAATTGAATAATAATGTACACAAGTACACTGTTTAAGACAGTTTTCAACTAATAACTACGAATGAAAGCTTGATCTTACATTGAAGTGAAAAAAAAATTACCTCATTGGAACAGAAACAGCGATAAACGTCTCCAGATTGCAAAAGATTTTCAGCATATTGTTTGTACAGAAAATTCCTCTCAGATTGTCTATATGGACCATACTCCCCACCAACACCAGGTCCTATGAAAAATTAAGAAAACTAGTCATTTTACACAGATTAAATGCAGAAATAAAACTACATCACACATTGTGCCAGATATTGTATTCCATTAACCATGTCGTTAACTTAAATTTTCCTGTGAAACTGAGAAATGAGTATGCATTGAAGTTAAATAACACTGGATTAAGCTTAGTGTTCCATGATGTGCAAGTTGATTTTTTCAATATCACTTTCGTAAGCTAACATGATTACAGCAACTATCCTCACTCATTGTGGTCTCTTGATATTAAAATCTATGACGACAACTATTTTGAAATTCATCTTGTTATTCCCTCGTAAGAGGTTGCGTAAAGAAGAGCCTGAAAATGTAGGTTTAATTAACTCTAAAAGTTAATTGACAAAAAAAAACATCAGCTGTGAACAGGTCGCTAAGGCTTTCACATAACTAGGGAAGTCAAAACGATTGAACTCCATGCCATCAACACAAAGTAGTTGAGATTACGGTGTAATATGATGATGAAGATGATGATGAACACCAAGTCAAATGTGAAAACATTTTGTTCAATATAATAAGAGTTCTGGCGAAGAAAATTTTGTCATCTACTAATATAGCGAGCATACGCGCAACCAAATTCAGAACACCAAAACGCTGAAGCTGAAATTGTCACTTAGTTCGCATGGTACATTCTTAGTTCGCATGGTACATTTCTGAATAAATCATCTGAAATTGAAGGATAAGTTTATAGCAAACGGGAGTAGCCGTACCTTCATCCCAATCAAGACCAAGCCAAGCTAAATCCTGAAGCATAGCCTCCTCTGATTCCCGAGTTGACCTTTGTAAATCCGTGTCCTCAATTCTTAAAACAAATTTCCCTCCTTTCGACCTAAAATTCCAAAATTCCCAATTTCAGCAACACTAAAACATACGACGAAATTCAGCAAAAGGGGAGGGGGGGGGGGGGAGAAAAAAGAGGAATGAAGCAAACCTCGCGAATAAGTAATTGAAGAGAGCAGTGCGGGCACCTCCGACGTGGAGATTGCCAGTCGGAGAAGGAGCGAAACGAACTCTAACAGGCGCATCTCCATCAATTACCTGTTCGTTTGACGCCCTGACGGCGAAACAACTCCGGAAAGCGTGGTGACGCAATAGCGGCGGGGCAAGCTCCGGTAGCTCTCTGATTCTTGTCCATGGCGCACTGGCGACCAGATTCACCATGCTGGCGAAAGAGCTTGGCAGAGACGATTGCTAATGGGGTGCTAATATTTCTGTTTCTGTTTCTGTTTACAGTTAACACGATGATGCTTCAGAATATCACTTCAACTGGACGCTCTCGCGCTGGCTCAAATAGGCTTTGGTATGGTTTTATACTTTTATTTTACCAAAGAAAAGTAACAGGTGAGGTGAGGTACTTCCGTTAGATCAGTAAAGTTATAAGTCCTTGATTATCTGTCCGGAAGAAGTTTGAGAACTGCAATTGTCAGCGAAAATGAACAATCAATTTTTTTTTTTGTAATTAAAATAAAGATTAAGGTTAAAAAAAAAGGGCTAAAGATCCAAGTTCTTATGTAAAAGGTTTCGTAAACCCAGGATCCACAATGCTTGAAAAGAACATGTTGTAGTATTGAGTCGTCTAACTAGTTCAAAACTGTATCTAACTTTGACATAATTAGGGGAGATTTATAGTTTTGATTAAGACATCCTACAAAAACTATTGTGTCCTTTTGCTAGTATTTGAATATCTTCTGCACAAATATGATTTCCCCTAATGACTTGACGCTACTTGGTAGGTTGGTTAGGGCTTGAACTTGCAATTTGAACTTTACCATTGGTATTAACTTAGGAGTGAATCGACTTATGATCAATTTGATATTTTTCACCTTCGATGTATTTGAAACCATGGAAGGATGAGGACCAAGAAAAGCCTTTGAACATACAGAGAAAACTAATGACTCACCAACAGTACTAGAAGATGTTATTTTATTAGCAAACTCCTGTGAATGTTGCTTATTTATGTCCTAACTTTTAGCAACGTGTAAAGTGGTATCAGAGCAATCTAGCTCCAACGTCAATTGGCACGACTCATCAACAATATTAAGATGCATAGGTTTATCATCAAACTCATGCAAATGATGCTTTCATTTGTTTTGGCTTTTAGCAAGTTGCAAAGGATTTTTAGTGTGATATTTCTCCAACTTCTATTGACCAACAAGATGAATGTGATTTGTGGGTTTGTCTATGGTGCTAACTTGCATCCTTATTTAAATTTTTGTGTGTGTCTGTTTTGCGAGCTATCTCATTCACATACCATGTTACTTTTAATAGAACCTTTGGTAAAGGAAATTGGTGTGTCCCACATCATAAGCCTCTGTGTAATGCATTGTCACATTGAAGACAAATGGAACGTTTTTTTCTTTTGATGAAAAACCAATGATTATGTTCTTACTCATTGGCATTCAAATTTATCCCTCATTATCCTTACTCATTAGCATTCAAATTTATCCCTCATTATCCTTACTCATTTGCATCATGGCCCCTAACTTAATTATGTTCTTCATTCGCATAAGTCAGAGTACCCAACAATGGTAGCATCTCCATATCACTATTCTTCATGTTCTCTAATTGTACTTAGCTCTAGTGACATTTTTTACAACAACCACACTATTACATCTTAAAAGCCATAAATTTAGGCTATTGTCAACATGAGATCTAAATAAGTCACAGCAGCTCGCCTCGATTGCTCAATCATGATCAATGTTGGTTGTCATATCATGACACCGCCTTTGTTGCTCTATCCTGACCAAGAACGATCATCATCACAAACTACTTTAGGCCTACACCTTGCTAACTCTGCCACCAAATCCTAAAAATTAAGGAAGAAATCGGTAGTTGGCGATATATTATGCCCAAAAGCCTAAGACAAAATTCAACTGGAACCCGTTCAAAAATGTCTTTGTAAAACTATCAAGATGTGTTACAATGACTATAGAGATGTGTCTAAAAGACTATAAAGATATGAATAAGCCATTGAACTGAAACACTTATTTGAGATGTGTCTAAGGGGCTATCAAGTATGTCTCAAGGATTGTACAAAATGTGTCTAAAAGACTATAAAGATGCATCTAAATGACTATAGAGATGTGTCTAAATGATGATGGATTGAGATTCCAAAAAGTCACAGATCTAAAACCTAACTCAGAGATGTGTCTAAAAAACTATAGTAATGTGTCTTGAAAACCATAAAGATGTATCTAAAAGACTATAGAGATGCCAAAAAGCCACTTGAAGATGTGTCTAAATGGCTATAAAGATGTATCTGTATTAGTATCATATATGTATACATATTGGTAGTGTCTATAAAATGCATAGACATACCTGCCTATTAGTTTAAACACATCTATTTTATAATTAGATACATCTATCTATTATTTTAGATACTTATTCACTTTTATGATTTGTGATTCAATATCCTCAATAAAATGTTATAGTGTTTCTAAAGTGGATAGACACATATGGATGTTGTTTTAGTCACATATGCCTATTGTTTCAATAACTTCTTTTTATTGTTTCAAACATATTTTCATTTTGTATTATTTGTGATTTAATACTATTAACAGCGTCATCATGTTTACAATGTACAGGCACATCACTCTATTAATTTAGACACATGACATAATTTTCAAACATTTTAGGTATATTTTTAGACATTTTAATGACTTCACGTACACAAAAAGAGAATAAATTGTTTTCATATTTGTCTTATATACTTTTAAGTGTTACTTCAAATACTTTTACATATTATTTTAGACATTCATGCATATTTCTTAGAAACTTATACAAATTGTTTCTATGTAAATTCTAGTAGTGGAGATAATGAAGGCGATCTGAAGGCAAGTGATGGTTAATTAAATATATATGTACATTATAAGAACCACACATTACTCTAATAGACAATAAAATGAAGGGTTAATTATAATTTACCCTATAAAGTTCAAGTGAAATTACACTTTGCCTCATCTCATTTCAGAAATATACACTTTCCCCTTGTCTGTTTAATACAATCCAATAACAATTTCTGAAATCTTAATTTAGATTGTATAGTTGTTATCTTCAAATAATTTCAATCTATATACTTTTTTTTTTTTACAATTAATTGATATTTAAAAAATACTATTTTAAAATTTTAAAGAAATACAGAAAGAAAAAACTAATAATTTAAAATGTCCCTTAACTATTAAAAAAACCTAGAAAAATTGAAATTACTGAAAGATGGCTACCGTAATGTCTAAATTAAGATTTTAGAAGTTATTGTTGGATTATATTAAAAAGATAGGGGGCAAAGTGTATATTTATGAAATAGGAGAGACAAAGTGTAATTCACCTAAACTATAGGGGTAAATTGTAATTATCCATAAAATGAACTTTAATGCTAAGAAGTTAAGGTAAATTGGACCAGTGGCCTTTAACCTTTTATTATTATCTTATTTTAAACCCTAACCTCAATATTTCACATGAAAAATTCTCAACCTCAATTTTTCATTTCACTTTAAACCTTTGGGGGACAACAAATGTTTAATTTGACAGAACTACCTACGTGGTATGCTAGCGTCAATCCGTCTTGCCATATGACATAATAATCAACTGTTAGTGATGATGTGGAAAGGAAGAAAACTGTTTCATTTGTCCCGATTTGTTTGCTCTACTTCATTTTGGCACAAAGTTTTAGGAGCCTACTTTTTCTTACAACTGTTCTTCGTTTTACCTATAAATCCATCTTGTCAATCTCTCCATTTGTTCCTGTCTCGGCCTTTGTCCCCTGAATCCGTTTGGCCAACCTCATAGCTTCCGTTTTCATCCCTACCTTAGGCCACATTCGTCTCTACCTCGATTAATTAGATTCCATTCCCACCTTGATTTGTTCCTGCTTGAGAACACCGTCAATGGCATCATGAATCAAACATTTTTCCAGATTTGGTATCTGTCCAACCCATGGTGTGAAAATCCATTGCGATTTATCGTTCAATCAGAGTAATTGGAGGCAAGGGGGATAACTATTGAGAACCCATAGAGCAAACAAGTAAGAACCCACGACACAAACGATCAAGAACCCACAACGAATGATAAAAAAACCCATAGCAAATTGGTCGAGAACCTATAATGAACGATCAAGAATGCATTTATCCTAGTCAAATCAATCATTGCTGAGCACAATTCTCTGCCAAAACCCCTTCAATCGCGCTACGATTTCAGCCTTGTCGTGAACCCAAACAAACCCAAGATGAATCTAAACAATACCCCACGACAAGAAAATTTTTTTTGAAGATCATAGCAATATCATTATCTCTTATAAGAAATTTGCCATATTTTGGGTTGATTAGTGTAGAATTTGAATGGGTGCTCGGGGAACTAGAAAGAATCGAGCAACTAAATTAATGAGAAGTGAAGATAATGGTTTTCAAAAGTAAAAATGATAAGGGATATAATGGTAAACTGACTAGGTAAAACTTATTAAAAGAGGAATTGTGCAAAGAATTTAGGACAGCCGAAAAAGGAAAATGCTCAAAATAGTGTAAAAAATATAGGACGATGGGTATTAAAAAAGGAAAATAATAAAAAAATAAAACACAAAAAAAAAAAAAGGAAAAGCTTTGAATGAATATTTCATTCGTTCACATCACCACTGTCCGATCCATCTGAATTGCCATCCCCCATGCTGTCCATCCATCAATCCGCCCGTCTACCACCATTCGAATTACTGAATTGTTGTCCCTCACACCGTTCAAATCATCAAATCGCCATCCTCTCACGCCATTGACCAATCATCGAATCTAGCCCTTTGTCATCCCCCTATGCATCATTCTAAATCATCGAATCTAGCTGTCTAATCGTCCAATCATTTCGGGGGAGTTAAGGCAAATAGGGGAATTCGTGGGTGACGAGCACAAGAGTGAGGAGGGTATTGGCAAATGAGTTTGGAAATTCATGTCGGGTTCTCTCAATGGTGATGCTGCTAGGACGACTTTGGAACGATGACTTGAGGTTAAGGGAGGGTTGAGCAGCAAATGGCAGTTGATTGACGATGATGACGGCTTGGGCAGCAGTAGAAGGCATCGGGTAAAGTTAGGGTAAGGTTTACATTTTTTTATTTTTTCTTCATCTTCCACATCATTGTTAGGGTCCATTCATTGTGCCACGTGGTCAATCACCCTAGGTTAGCATGTCGCATGGCTAGTTCCATCAATGTTAACGCTTTTGTCCATCAAAGGTCTAAAATGGAATAAAAAATTGAGAGCGAGGACTTCCCATGCAAGGTTTTGAGATTAGGGTTCAAAATAGGACAATATTAAAAGATTAGGAGCCATAGGTACAATTTACCCTGAGAAGTCACTTATCCCACCGTTAACAACTGGCTTTTTTCGCAAGCGCGGGTTGCCTGTGGTGATGTGGTTCAACGGTAACGGAGAGATGAACTGGACGTTTGCAACAGCAACTTCTCTGCGGCCGGTGCCGGGCTTGCTCCTTAGGGTACAGAAGTATCAGCGATTCGATGGGCAGAAGAAACAGGCGGTGATTACGATGAGAGATAGAAGCAAGAATAGGAGGCCATTGCAGAGGGGCAGGAATCTGAGCATCGAAGCGATTCAGACCGTACAGGCCTTGAAGCGAGCTAATCGTAGCTCCTCTACGCAGTTGGAGCGGGATTTTGACTCCGGTTTCCGGCGGCTGTTGAAGTTCGATATGATGGCCGTTCTCCGGGAACTCCTCCGACAGAACGAATGCTTCTTGGCCCTTAAGGTTCGTTTTGATTTTGTTGATTCGTCATCCCTTTTCTCAAACTGTATTGAGTTTCTTTTCATTCTAGATTCTTCTGTTTTCAATCAACTGTAAGTCACTACATAATATTCCCCTCCATTGGAAGTGTCTTTTGATTAATCTTCTATGACAAACATGAAATGGAGCGAAAATGCGTCTTTCAATATCTAGGATGAAACAATTATATTTCTGAATGGACGTTATTAAATTGAATGTTCTTCGGATTTTCTCTCATGGATAAGGCAAATTGGCTACTAATTGTCATTCATACTTGGTAAAGTATATTCCTGAAACTATATGTTCACAAACTGGTTTTAGATTCACTTCATTAATACATGGGTGATAACGGTTCTCCTGGGGCAAAACAGTCAAAATTTTTGTCAGATAATTGATTTTCCCCCTATTTTTCTGTTTATTCCGTTGACATCAGAGGTTTTCCGTGAATAGGTTTTCAAAGATATTCAGAAGGAGTTCTGGTACAAGCCTCAGGTCCTGTTGTACGCTGACATGATTGAAGTGTTTGCTAGCAACGGGTTGTTTGATGAGGTTGAGTTTCTTCATACATCCTTGAAAAGAGAAAGCAAGTTAGTGCCTGATATTGACGATTTCAATGGCCTGTTGAAATGTTTGATGAGGTTTAAACTTACTGGGCTTCTGATGGAATGCTATGACTTGATGAAAGCTGTAGGGTGTGAACCAGATCGATCATCCTTTAGAATTCTCATAAATGGGTTGGAATCAATGGGTGAAACAGATCTTTCAATCACTCTGAGGCATGAAGCTCTAAAGTATTATGGAGAATCTCTGGAGTTTTTGAAGGAAGAAAAAGAGATTATGGCGAGCCATTAAAATATTTGGTGGGAATTGATGTAGATATTCATAAGAGGTAGGGAAGTTTTCACCTTTTGACTGAGTTGTTTCTTCTTTACTTGATGGATCAGATCGTCTAGAAGGTATCGGTGTTTAGCTTATTTGCATAGGTCCTGGTCATATAGGTAGCATAATCTCTCTAGTGTATTTGGATTTTGCAAGTTGTATGGTAGTGTCACTTTTACTGGAGCATTATTTTACACAGGATGGCAGCTCTGAGTGTAACATAAAATGAGCCATTACCATGAAAAGCATGAATTTGGCTGCCATTATTTGCAAAACTGATGGGCACTAACTAGGCTTGCTATGATAAGTGGAGCTGGTGTAACTGCTGCGCATTCTCATAAGCATAGTAAGAATGTGCCAACTTTTCACCCTATATTTCCTTGTAAAGTTGACACTTCTGATTGCAACGAAATTTTGCCTTCTGTTTCACTTAAGGGATAAGTTGTAGATAGCTACACTAAAATGTCTATAAACACTTGAATTTAGATATTTCTCCAATCAACAAATTTGTAGAGGTAATAGTAATAAATTGACCGGAACAGCCAGAGAGGAGGGGTACCTGTATATACCTAGAAACTAAGGATAGTTGCTTTTGGTTTCCATATCATTGCTTGTATCAGTAATGGAATCTTACAGAGATATCTCAGCTGGAGAAGTTTGGAACCTTTTGTCCCTACTTCTCAAACTTTCTGTCTCAAAGTTCTATTGTGCATGGACATCTACTTGAACCTTACGGCATACTGGATACATGAAGTCTCATAGAATTTGAAAATTTTCACGCAGTCATAGTTGTTGTTCCTCAGGTGCAACAGTTTCAAACCAGATGTGAATTTATCTAGCTCATCATATCTGCTCGCTAGTATCTTTAGCCTCACAAACTAAAACTTATTTGAACTGTTTTCCTTCATATGTTTGACCAAACTGCCAGTTTTCTGGAGCAACGTCGTAAGATGTTAATGCTTTTCGGCTACTGGTGATCAGCTCAAATGATAGAGGTTGGCCTCTGAGATTTACATTGCACTGCCAGTTTTGGCCCCAATTTCTTGCCATGGGTATCCACCCTGTTCTGGAACCCTTCACTTTTACTGCAACCACTTCACCATCCAATCCCACATTGGTAATCAAGACTCCGTAAAAGTAAGAACTCCCACTTACCGTAAATCTTAGTCCGCCTGTTCTTTCACACTGC
Organism: Aquilaria yunnanensis; assembly: GCA_039654915.1. NCBI lineage: Eukaryota > Viridiplantae > Streptophyta > Magnoliopsida > Malvales > Thymelaeaceae > Aquilaria > Aquilaria yunnanensis. The sequence goes on along the minus strand of CM077598.1, from coordinate 24,711,496 downwards.
ACCCTGCGACAAACATATTGCACAAACAATGTCTTTTTCGTTCTCATCAACCAGCAATAAAAAACACTGTACCAGCTTGCAAGCATGCTCCACTTGATTGAATATAAATACCTTCTATACTGGACTGGCACATTCTCAGCTCTTCTCTCTGCTATTTCAGCAAATGCTGCCTCCGACATCTCAAAGTGTTTATTGGGGAAGTTGCACCAGCCACCATAGTCTGCTGAAAGCCCATAGTTCGGAGGACAAAAATCGGTGGCGGTGAGAATGACAGACGGGCTCCCTTGCAGGCACCAGACGATGTGGTCAACACATCTTACCTCAAAGCAAGCTCCACAGGTACTGCCTTTGTTAAATAGACTGGTACTTAGCCCAGCACTGTACTTGCCATAGCTGGTCTTTCGAAGGTCGCCATAACCACAAGCACCTTCTGCGCCAGTTAATTAGTGACTGTAAATGTAAAAGCTAATGGTAAAACATAAAAGATTCCTGTTAAATTGGTTGTTAATTACCGTTGATGATTGAGCCATCAGCTTCTCTTGTCTGGGTCGCGGTTGCAGACTTCCACTCCTGCTCCTCCTGTTTGGAACTGACCTTGGTTGTGAAGATTACAAAGTAGAGAACCAGGACCTTAAGGTTGAGGCTGATCATTTGTGACAGAGAGGCCTCTAAGAAGCTTTGGTTCTATTCTTCCTTCTTTCTTTTGCTTTTTAGGTTAAGGAATGGCCTTTCTTCTACTGGGAACTGGGAAATTTTTCGTTTTAACCTAGCTAAGGGCCTCGGCTTGCCTGCCGCACACTAAATACATGAAAATCGTTCTAGTTTACACACGTTGAGAGATTGCATCATTGCAAATAGAAGAGAAGGGATCTTAGGTACAGTAAACGAGTAAAGAAACTAGTGTACTTTGTCTTGTTCGGTTCATCTTTGTACCAAAATTGGGGGATCTGAGATTCAAAAAGGGGCATTTCCACTACCTTTATTTTGGGTAATTTGGTAGGGGTTTTTAGAAGTGCTTTTTATACTTTTACTTTTTTTTTTAATCATCGTGTTGTATGATATAAAAGTTAACAAACTACTATGAGCTTTAAGAAGCAGTTGTAGAACATTGTATTAGAAAACTTATTTTGAATTTTTTTTTTTCTTTAACACGGAGAAGGGAAAATTTTTACAATAACGGTTTTTTTTTCAAAAAAAAAAAAAAACACTACCTATATCCAGTTGTTTTAAAAAATAGAATAAGTTTTCAGTAGCATGTTAGTAAAGGAGACAACATGTAAGGGGAAAAAAATGCTTTTAAGGGGAAACAAAGTGGGCCCCAGAGCTGGAAGCAGGCGGGCGGGCAGAAAGATAAAGGGTAAAGTTTGATGATTTATTAGTTAGAGGAATCCTGAAACAAATTAAAGAAAATACTAAAGTCCTATTAGTAAAAATTTTGTGTCTTAGATGTTGTGACAATTAGGAATTAGAAGGTCTTACACTGGCTGTAAAAACATAATCATCCTTTTGTATTTTGATTTTTTGACTTTGCCTGGATGTAATGAAAGGTGATCTTTTTTTCAAGAAAAAACGATATCTGTTTAGTGTTTACTGTGGAGTATTATTCATTGAAGGACTTTCTAGCAAAGCATGGAAGAGGAGGAGGAGAATCAATGGCTCTTCTTTTGAGGAGAGAAGACCAACGGGACACTCCTAAGCGGGAAAATGTCACTCCCTTCTCATTCAGTTGGGATTTGGGAAATTTGGCGGGGCCTTTTTGTTGACCTTGTACTACTCTTAAGATAAGCTCGAAAGCCGGGATTCCTGTTTCCATTTTTCTACAGAAAGGAAGACGATAGTGTGAACGTTAATTTTCTGATTCAAAGCCAACTGAAAATGAGAAAAGTCATAGCAATTTGCTTTTGTAGATCATGGAACGGGCGATGAAAAGCTCAAACCAACACATATGGGCCATGTTGGGCTTACGAGTGCTCCAATCGGCCCAATACAATTTCCAGCTTATTTGTTCATAAACTCACAGCCCGAAACCCAAGTTTGTCTTTGGATAAAAACCATTACAAAATTGTGGGAGTCCGACTCTGAAGTCTGGACACATTGCATTGGTAAAGGTACCAGTTCTATTCTTTCCTTTGGTTCCTCGGTCGTTGCATCCACGCATTTTCAAACTATAATATCCTTCAGAGGGACAACGATACAGCTGATAGGCGTGTTATTACCTTTCTCGCGGATCAGGATCGAGTCATAGGCGTTGCAGATGTTGCCACTGCCACTGCCATTGCCTTGCTTTTTCAAGTGATACAAGTTAAAGGTTGTCTGATCCAGCGTCCCTTCTCTGTAGACAAACACGCTGTCGTCTTCCTCCATACGCCGCCACTTCCATGTCTTGCTCCGGTCATGAATCCGATGCAGAGGCATTCCCCTAAGAGAGATAGAATACAGCAACAACCATGGGCAAGGAGAATCAAATTCAAAATTAGAAGCTACCAGGCATTGAAGAGTTTGGTTTTATTAATATGTTATCCTCCTGTTGCTTGTCTGCTAAGATACTCCTTTCCACACTTCTAAAAGTAATATTATTAGCACGAGACACGCACTGGTTTTTTCAGAATAAAATAAACTACTACTATGATAGATGAAAACTTTAATTCTGGTTCTCTTTTGAAAATATATTGCTCAATTCCCGAAGAAAAACGTTGAAAGTTTGAATATTTATTTCTCCCATAAGGTTATTACCCCAAGTTTTTTGTTACTCTATCTTTTCAAACAAATTCCGATTTGAAATCATAAAACAGACTTCAACAACGACGTTCTCTAGTTTCCCTAAGCATGAAGCAAGGATAAACTTGAAGTCGGTCAACGATCGAGGACTCCAGTCTATAAGATGACAAAGTAAGCTTCAATTCATTTCAAAACAAGAATATGATGATTAATCAAAATTGTATATAAATTTTCCGAGAATTTTATGATGTTTACGGGATTAGCAATTACTGATTGGAAAAAAATAATAATCAATTGGAATCCTCATCTATCCATTAGAAATCAACCACACGTAAAAGGAACTTTTAGATTCCTAGACAAAACAGAATTCCCTTAAATTTTCAAATATCTACCGGACAAAGAAATGAAAATGTCATTTTGGAGATATTGCTAATCATTCAAAAATTTATTGACAAAAAAGAATGCAGAGGAGAGAAGAATAATGGCGATCGTAATCGTACCTAATGTGGAAGCGATCGGAGATATCGCACATATCAAGGTAAAAGTTAACAGCATCAATGAAAGCCCGGTAGGTGTAGATGTGGAGACCGTCGATCCTCGGATATGGCAACCTGGGTCTGGGCGGCGTGGCGGACAGCTCAGCCAATGCAGCGGGCTTGGAGCGCCACCCAGCTCCGGCCGCAGCCGAGAAAACATACTCCTTCCAGCCTGAGGCGGCGGGCAGGCTGATGAAGCCCATGGTGGCTAAAATGGGTTCGAGCTCGTCGTGGGTCATGATGGGCTTGAAGGTTCTGGTGTGCCAGAGAGCCAGCTTTCTCATGCACTCTCTCATACATTCAGCTTCCATTAAAAGTTTGAAGCTTTTATGTATTTCTGGGTTTTGGAAGATCTTATCTACCGGGGTTTTAATTTATGGGGAAAGGAAATCTTGCAGGACAGTCAATTATAAAAAAAATATAAAAAAATAAGGATAATACTGCTATTAATCAGAGTAATAAAAAGATAAAATGAGTGATCAAATAAAAGTCGGTGATTACCAAAAAATAAAATAAAAGCGGGTGAGTGAATGAGGACTGTGGAGCTTAATCGTAGGGTTGAGTTTGAACAGGTTTGTTTCTTTGACATCTGTTTTTGCATCTATTTACTTGCCTGCCATGGACACGGAGACATAAATGGGAAACAATATCTGATATGATTCATCTCCCCTGTTAGCATAAAAAGGCATGTGGTTATTTTTCAATTCAGAAATTTTACCCCTTAAACTTTAAATCAAGTCGTCTTGCCCCTTAAACTTTGCTATGGAACGCTTTACCCCTTCAACTAACAGAAGTTTGGCATATGCGTGATCATGTGTCTGAGTTCCATTACAAAAATGCTACTTGTAGTTGTAAGAGGACCAAAACGAATTAGAAAATGAAAGACAAATGAGTTAAACGGTATTTCCCTACATGAACGTTATTACTTTCATTGGTGGAGCAGTTGCTGTTGGATTTTCTCTTTGACCCAAACCATACCATTGCATGGTACTTCCAAGCTCCTTGCCCCGCCATTTGGATTCGACTATTTGAGAATCAGCTCCTCTACTATCTACAACACCATTTTTCCCAAGTTTTCATATTGTTAGCAAAACAACTACTATCAAGGTGGAGTCACTACTAAAATGTATAAAACTCATTATTCACCTTCGCTAAAAGTGCCCATTTATTATTTTCTAATTTTCTCTTCGAACTTTACATGATAAAGTTGAATTGTATTTTGTAAACCATTGTGGGTTCATTTATTTTCAAATTTTATTACCCATGTTTGCGTTGTTCTTGACCTAAAAAACAGAACTTCTAGTTGACCTATTAAGAATGTAATCTTTCCTTGCCTATGGCAGTTGGTTGGGTTCGAGGCTGTCAATTCGGTCATATTTACGATAGAGATACTGCTCTAACTACAACAATTAACAATGCCCTCTACTTGTTGGAAAAAATGTTTAGGTAAGTATTTTGTGCTTGTAGCACATGGCTTGTGGAGAATCTATATATACAAGAACTCTGTTGCAGAGACAAGAAGGTCGGCTAAGTGTTTCGAGTATTTTCTATTTTATGCTTGGACTATAGCAAAACCAATTATTGTGTGCATTGCTCCATCAAAAATAAAAAGAAGAATTGGCTGACAGAAAAAAGAGGCAGGATGTTGGCCAAAAAACAAACTCTGGCCCAGAAATCGACCCACCGCTTGTGTCGTGCCCTTCTGTAAGAGAGTCAAAGATTTCCAATTTGGGCGACCTGAAATGCTTGATAAAGCAACAGGCATGGTTTGGGGCTTGGGGAGCAGGCTAGCAGCTACTGCCCACCGGTAGTGGATGAGAGCAGCGGCAGGAAGTGTCCGAGACTGGTCAAGCTACGGGAGGGAGGCGTCTGCTTAGTTTCCTCTCACGTGTAAAAATTCACATTTAAGTTCTTCCTCTTTCTTTTGTATTTTGCTTCAATCATCAAAAAACAAAAATCTAGATTTTAGTGACAGAAGCTAGTCACATGCTCACACGTGACACATTTTAAACGCTTGAGGTGGTTGAGTGTGCTTGAGTTGCAAAGTTTGAGGGGTGAATAGCCACAAGTTATAGTTCAAGGGGCAAAAGGTAGAAGTTAGCAAAGTTTGAGAGGTAATGGGAATTTAGGCCAAAATTCCTCTCAAAATTATTTTAAAAAAAAAAATGGGATGAAAGTCTTCAGCTTTCAACTTTATTTCTTGAAACTTGAAAGCGCAATATGCAAGATAGAATTTTATGTACTGCCAAGCATATGCAGTTGATCGGACTTTTTTTTAAAATTTAAGCGAAACAAACTGATTAAAGGTTTAATAAGTTGCCACATCGATACATAAGATTTATTTTTTTTTTTTTACAAACTTATAGCATAAGATTGCCCTTTTCCACTTCAACAAGAAACTAGAGAGTAGTAAAAAATGAACCTGTCAAATGTTTAGACATCGCAGGTGATTTTCCTGGGATCATTCCAAGCTTCTTTGAAGTAGCTAACAGCGGAACAGTGGTGTTCATCACACTCGGATCATCACATCAGGTACGTTATAGTTCTGGTGCGACCAGCAGCAGCAGCCAAGGAATGTTATATCCATGACCAGCCTTGAGCAACATCTGCTGCTTTTGTTCAACCTCTCAATCAGTAGCCTAATCATGGCTTCATCTGTTGTGTGGAATGGGCTGTTCTACTATCATCTCATTTATATTCACAGAATGGCTACTCAATAATCAAGAATATGAATCTTATACCCTGCACAGCAAAGAAAACATCAAAACTTCAAAATAAGAGTTGTATGGGACTAGTGTTACTTCCATTATTTCCACCAAATCTACTGGCACAGGATTGTAAATTGGCTTTTTCTGAAAATGAATTACCAGAGAGCTAGAGGAGCAAATTTAGTGCCACCATTCTACACAGACTCGCTGAGAGATTCATGGTGATACTGTATTCTACCAGCTTATGTCACAATGACTTGAATATGCTAGCTGAGAGCTATTCTGACTCCCTAACAGTTTGTCTATATCTCCACCATCCTGACTGAGTGGCTGACTTGAAGAGACTAGACAACCATCTCCCCATAAAATCATCAATCCAACCTCAAACCATAATACGTACATGAATTGCACCTGGGGTTTCTGTCTTAGTAACATAACAAGTAACATAACAAGCAGGTTCCACCTTGATGTCCAGCAGCTGGAATGGTACAATCACCACAGCATCAAGCTATATTTCAAATCAGCAATAAAAACCCTAGCAATAAAGAATCTTCTTTCAGTATCTGGTAATTTGCAGGTGCAAGTGGCATGGCTGTCTAAGACTTCCAATAAACCATTTAGGCCTTGTTTCAGTTTTCTAGCTGCTCAAGTTGAAACGAAGATAAATAAGTGACAGAAGTTGACCAGCTCCTAAAAGTGATTGAAGCCATGGCTTTCCCACTAGCAAAATCATTGGATTGGATAGGACCTCTCATCGCAATATTTAGTAAGAGTAATATATTTGTCCAGTCGCTGACATCGAGAGAAATGATAGCACTAGCATCTTCGAGGATGCTATCCCGCTTTGAAACTCGTCCATCAAGATTTCCACGCTCACCCCAGTTCCTCTTTTAACTGTTTAACATCATCATACTCGCCAATCTGGAAGCAAAACTGTGCAATAAGTTCATGTGCCACTCCATCATTTCCTACCAATAATCACCACAGGAGCAAAATCCAAGCTGAAAATGATGGTAACGAATAGGATCTCTGATGACAATGAGCCGATCTTCCAGTTTTGCAGCAAGCTTTGCGAAGGTGTGACAATCTCCGCAGATCCTTAGGTTCTTCCTGATCCTAATAGCTGTCTTCCTAGGCAAGTTCATCAGCCCGAAGGCAATTGCCAATTTCTCACTGTGGTATCTTAGAGCGCCTTCTCCTTGTTCCGCTTCAATGTCTTGCAATACAAAGTTTGTGTCCGGCACATAACCTATTCTCATCAATTTGGGAATTAGCATACCTAGCCAATTATTGATCTCTTTGATTTGTGGATGATTGTTGTCTTCTACAACAAAAGCATGAATTTGTTTATTCACCTCAACCCAGCTGCACCCTGGTTCTTTCGTGATTTCTTTGTCTATCATTGTCCTCCTGATTTTGTTCACATCATACCATCTTTGTGATTTTGCATAAATATTAGATAGCAGTATATAGGTTCCTGCATCTTCAGGATCTAGTCTGATAACTTGGTTGGCAGCATATATAGCAAGATCCACATCGCAGTGAACCCTACATGCACCAAGCAAAGCTCTCCATGTAACAGCATCTGGTTCACATGGCATTTCATGAATTAACTTTACCGCTCCCTCAAGCTTGCCAGCCCTACCAAGAAGATCAATCATGCACCCATAATGCTCCCTTCCAGGATCAATACCAAAAATCCTCTTCATCGATCTAAAATAGTACCATCCATCTTCAACAAGGCCAGCATGGCTACAAGCAAACAGAACACCAATCATAGTGATATAATTTGGTTTTTGCCCTGATTCTTTCATTGACTTGAACATTTCCAACGCCTCCATACTGAACCCATTCTGGGCTAAACCTGCAATCATGGTGCTCCAAGAAATCATATCTGTGTGTGCCATCCTACCAAAAAGGGACTTGGCATCTTCCAAACAGCCACACTTGCAATACATATCGAGAAGTGCATTGTTAAGTATCAAATCATGATCAAACTTCAGTACGTGAACATGAACTTGTCTTCCCACTTCAAGAAGAGATAATCTCGTACATGCACTCAAAACACTGGTTAATGTTGATTGGTCAGCCAAAAAACCAGCATTCTTCATCCTCTTAAACTGGTTCAGGGCTTCATTACTGTCACCATTCTGAGTGAACCCTGCAATAATTGAATTCCAAACAACCAAGTCAAGAGTCACCATCTCATTGAAAACGTAGAGCGCATCTGCTGGCTTGCCAAGCTTGGAGTAAACATCAATGAGAGCACTCCTGACATACACATCAGATTCTAACCCGACCTTGAGAATGCCACAATGAATCTGCCTAAGATGCACCAACTCCTGACAAGCTGTCAAAATCGAAGAAAATGTGTACATATTAGGCCTCACGCCTTCTCTAAGCATCGACAGCAGTAACTCCATCGCCTTGTGGCCGAGCTTGGCATTCACGTATGCAGATATGATCGTCGACCAAGAGATAACATTTCTGTCAGGCATTTCGTCGAACAACGCCTGCGCTTCTTCCAACAAGTTAAACTTAACAAACATATTGATGAAAATGTTGATAAGAAACGTCTTTGGCGTATACCCACCAGAGAAAACGTGCTTGTAAATAAGTTTTCCCTCTTCAACGGCACCACGAGCCACGCAACACTTAACGAGTTCAGAGTAGGTGATGGAATCGGCCCAAAGGCTAAAGTTTTGCATGGCTTCCATAGCTTTCATCGCTCTTGGAAGGTCTCTTTGATAACAAGATTTGATGAAATCATCGCGAGGCGACCATGAACTCCGCGGTGGCTCAGTATAGGACACAGTAGGGAGGACGGAGACAGAGTAAAAATGTTTCAGCAGCGAAGGTGACAATCTCTGGAATTTTAGTTTCCATGAAACGAACATAATTTTCATAATCAAAATTTTTGAAAATATTTCTATGATTTTGAAAGGTGAATTTTCCGGGTGCAGTTCCGGTCGGCATCGTCAAGGGATTCGAACGTCGGAGGCTCTGCGCTTATGAAGAAGCGCACTTCTCAGAGTTTCAGTTTTGTCGAAGTTATCTGTTTGGATATCATTATTAAGCAGAGCGGAGTGAAGGCATGAAAGGTAAGGGTGTTATGACCTTACTGATAAAATGGGTAAATAAATTACTGCTCTTTTTATCTTAATGTATATCACTCATTATTATATTTTTTATAGTTAAATTACCCATTAAAGTTTATGATCAAGCTGATATTAGCCACTAATGTAATGTTTGTCTAGCTGTATGATGATGTAGTAAATTTTGATGATGTGACAACATACATGGCTATATATGTAACAAGTTTGTGTACAAGCAAAAAGGAAAAACTCCTAACTTTACTCCTAAACTTTTATCTAATACTACAAATACCTCCCAAAGTTTATTCCCGAACGACAATCTCAACAGAATCAGACACTACCAACGATGGCCCCTCTAGCAGGCGAGCTACTGGAGAAGTTGTCCCCAAATGACGGACTCTGCCCAAACGCGTGAACAGATCGTCATTAAGGACTAGATTCAAGATCAGAAGATCCTCATCATCATCCTCGCTTTCCACATCCATCGTCTCTTCCTCCGCGACCATCTCCTCTGTTTCCTCATCCACTCCGCTATCTTCAACTTCAACCTTCGTGTATTGCGCCGACGACGCCTCTCTAGTTGCTACCGTAGAGCTAGTAGCGGAGAGCAGGGAAGAGCAAGAACCCTCCATGGCTTTCCACTGCCAAACTCGGGTCAGGTGAGTTTGTACACTATCAACGATGTCATACGCTGTCGGCGATGTCATAGGTAATTACTTTGGTTATAAAGGGAGAAGTGGGGAGAGGTCTAGAATGTGGAGGCGGCCATTGCCGGGGATGTTGAAGTTTTGGGCGATGGCGATGGCGAGACGGGACTCGTAGAAAGGGGGTGGTTTTTTAGGCATAATTTATAGTTTAAGGGCCTATGTGTATGAATTAAATAGTTTGAGAATATATATTATAATTTACCCATAAGGATAGTAATTATGTGACATTAACAAAATGAAATATTCTAGAGAAAATGGAATATTCCCTTTGAAAGTTGCACATGTTGCTAATTTACTCAATTTTCAAAACAATAGTTATTAGTTTTTACCAGATCATGAACTTTAGTGAGTGATTTAACTGTAAAAAAAATAGCAATGGATAATATACACTAAAGTAAAAAAAAATTAGTGGTTTATTTGTTCCTTTTACTTGACTTTACCCTTATTTAGATAGAGCTAGTAAAGAAAATGAAGGGAAGTTCACCCCTTGTTTGGATACATTCATTAAATGAGGGGAAAAAAAAGAATGTAATTATTAATACAATTTTACCCTTAGTTTAGCTTGTAAATTCATTTTATTTTATTTTCTTAATAATATAATAAATTATTTATACTAACAAAATTTTTATATATAGATCTAATAAAGTTTGTTGATTTGAGGAACATATTTAACCAATGAACAAAAAAGCAAAACAGACATACAGCCCCTTCAACTTTAACTCGAAACATTTAAGCCCAGCCTATGTGGCGTTTGACATTGAGAGTTTCGGGCCTGCGTGGCGGCGACTGCCCGGCTGCGAGGGCCACAAGTTAAACCCCTTGTGACGCATTTTTCTTTTTCGTTTCAATTTTCTTATAGTTTCAGGAAAAGGAGAAATTTTGCGTTTTCCTTTTGAATATTTTTCTGATTTTTGTGTAAATAAAACAAAAATTTGAGATTATTGATACCTTTCTTCTTCATCCGGCCTCGCTTCCGCCAAACTTTCGTCTCAGAGACGATGCTTTTCTCAAGTGAACAACTAAATTGATTTCCGGCGGCGAGGAAGAGATGTCGCTGCGGATAAAGGCGGTGGTGGATAAGTTTGTGGAGGAGCTGAAGGAGGCGCTGGAGGCGGACATTCAAGACCGGCTGATGAAGGAGAGAGAGATGCAGAGCTATATCCAGGAGCGTGAGCGCGAGGTGGCCGAGCGCGAAGCCGCCTGGAAGGCCGAGCTTTCTCGCCGCGAGGTCCTTAATATTCTTTTTCTTTTTCTTCTCTGTTGTTCTTTCTCGCTCTAGTTCTGAATCTTAGTCCTGCGAGAATCTAATCATTTTGTAAGCAACCTTTCTATTCGATCAAATTCTCGAACAAAATCGATTGTTGTCAAGCTTCTTGATGTGTTTGCTGTGGAATTAAAGTTTGAGATGAGTTTCTTACTTGGGTTAACTAAAAGACACTTGAGATGGCTCTTCAATCTCCCCCTGTTTTCATGTGAACTGTTTCCAGGAGCTCTCTTTGTCTTCTCCTGTAAATTGTACTTGGGTTTGGCTAGTTTTGAGAGTGTTTCTGTGGTTTCTTTTCTGGAAAAACATTATATAATTGCATTTCATCTTCTTTACTTTATGGTTATTGTGAAAAACCAATCTGACATGGTGTTACAGCAATTCTTAATCGTGCTAGATGGGTTGTGTTCATCCCCCATCTCCTTGTTAACCAATCTATTGACCATGGTTGTAGTTGTAGCTGTCTTTTAAGTACATAACCAAAATCTTCTTCTGATGCTTCCTTGTACACCAGAACTGTTTGTTTCCTTTCAGTGAGTAAATATCTTCTGCTTTCTGTCCTCTGCATTCCTTGTTCTACTGTCCAGGCAGAAATCACTCGACAAGAAGCCAGACTGAAAATGGAAAAGGAGAACCTTGAGAAGGAGAAAAGTGTGCTAATGGGAACCGCATCGAATCAAGATAATCAAGATGGAGCTCTGGAAATCACTGTAAGCGGAGAAAAGTACCGATGCCTGAGGTTTGCGAAGGCAAAGAAATGAGGCTCTACAAACAGATTGAATGGAACAATTTCGAAAGAGAGAAGGTTCACCATTGGCATTCTTTGAGCATAGGTTACCCAGTTTGATTCCCTAGGACTAGGAGATGCATTCATTTTAGATTCGTTGATTTATGTACAATAGGCTGTCGTGTCCTGTCTGAGCAATAAGACATGCAACATCCCGCTGTATGATTTCACAGGAAATGGATTGCAGTCTTCTGATTAATGCAATTGAGGAAGTTGCTAATGTGAATTCTTCTTCTGTGTGAAGATATTGTCAATTTCCTTAATCTAGAAATCATTGTTGACTCCATTTTTGGCCGGAGTTAATTTGGTCCAACAAAGCTTCTTCCGTTTCCGCAACTTAATCTGTAATGAATCTGGGAAAAGTTTGCAGCTTTTTTGCTTTTCCCCTTTTGTGCCTCAATACCGTTTATAGAAAGGGAGAAGAAGGGGGACAAAACACAATCGCATGCTGCCAAGCCCACTCCTTCTGAAGATAGTGGGCTGGGAGTTAACGCCAGTTACAGCAACTCGAAAAAGCTCCACCATTTTTCATTCAACTAATATAAGTTCATCGTCACCCCGCCTTTTTCTTTTTGGGTTTATGTTTGTGCGAGAGCCATCCGAATCTATGGCAATTTCTAACCAAGCTAATAACAGTCTTCTAGCATCACCATGAGAGTTTGTGTTCCAGGGGAATTGATCCTCCTGCTCTTCATTTGTTGTTTCATGGAAAATGTAACAGCGGGCTCAGGTGCAGCACAGGGTTTTCCTCTGCGTGGGAGAAGGCTATCAATACATGCTTGCAGCAGCCCTCTTCAATTCAATGCCAGGTTTACTGGGACTAGAGCAGATGGTTTTACTGACCATAGCCAAGTTAGTTCCAACTCTCTTACTCGCAAACAGAAGCAAAGCGTAAATGAACGAGCTGCTAAGTTTCGCAATTTTCTTGACTGACAAGCATCGGACCAATTTTATACATGACACATGTTCCATCTTCCCTTCTAATCCTTACATTCAGTTAGTTGCAGTGAAACTCTCTTTCGCAGTTGTCATTAGCAAGAATTGTATCACTAGTTCCAGTCATCTTTAAAGGGTTGTCTCAGTAATAATCTAGTTTCCTGTTCTCGTAGTCATCCAAAGCTGCACGGAAAGAAGCATGTAAAGCGACGGGGGACGTGGACCCAGTGATTCCCAAAGGGACATACTTAGTTGGGCCAATTCAATTTACCGGCCCTTGTCTGAATGTTTCAAACTTTAACATTCACATGTAGGTGGATCAATCTCCTGCCATTTTCTGAAAATATCTTACTATGTTCTGTATAATGATTCCAATTTTGTAAATGAACTTGCAGGGATATTTGAAGCCGACAACAGATCTGTACAAGTATGAATCTGGTGGTGGCTGGATTCAGTTTGGGTAGGTTGAAGGTTTAACACTGACAGGAGGCAGATTTTATGGGCAAGGTGCAAAAGCTTGGTCCTACAATAGGTGCTCACAGGACTCCTCTTCCAAACTTCTTCCCACTGTATGTTTCATAACCCTTGCAGTTTCCAGTTTTAGGTTTTTTATCCAAGTTTTTTCTTTCTGCTTGTTGTAAAACAGAAACATTTTTTCTTTACAGAACATAAAATTTTTGGCAATGAATAGAACAGTGATCCAAGGCATAACTTTGCCGGACAGCAAGTTCTTCCACATTGCCCTTGTGGGTTGCGAGAATTCCAGAAGCAGCAGAATCAAGATTGCAGCATCAGCCAACAGTCCAAACACAGACGGCATCCACATTGAACGAAGCTCTACTGTCTATTTTCCTGAATCTCACTTTGGAACAGGTAATGACTGCATCTCTGTTAGACAAGGGAATTCTCAGGTCACCATCACTAGCATTACTTGTGGACCGGGACATGGCATAAGGTGCTTTTTAGTTACACTGTAATAGGCCAATTCACTTTCAGTTCTCCTTTCCAAGTGTATCTATCACGCTCTGATACTTTTGAATACTTTATTTAGTATTGGAAGCCCTGGAAGATATGAGAATGAAGAGGATGTGAACGGGCTCATTGTTAGAGACAGCATCATGATAGGGACCCTGAAAGGAAGTAGGATCAAGACCTGACCTGATTCTCCAGGCAGAAGTGCAGCCACCAACATGACATTTGACAACATCATCATGAACAATGTAACAAACTAATAATGATAGAGCAGTCTTACTGCCCCTCCGCATCTTGAACTCCAAATTGTAAGTAGGTTGGTTTCATTGTTTCGTCACATTGTTTTTCAACATCCATTATTGGACATGAGAATAATATCAATGAATTCGTAGGCACCATTTTAAGTGGAGCTTCAGAACGTGTGTTCAGGAATATAAGAGGAACCTTAGTACCAGCCGTTGCAGCGGCTTTGGAATGCAGCATAGGGATTCCTCTCCAGGATGTCTACCTTGAAGATGTTCATTTGGAACTGTCAACTGGGAAGAAAGATGCCATTTCATCTTGTGAAAATGTCAAAGCTGAATATGTTGGCACTCAACTCCCACCACCGTGTGCATATCCAGCCAGCATTTCGGAATTCAAATTATCAGGCAATGACACTATTGGTGTTCCTTAGGCAAGTTATGAAGTCATGGACTAGCCATTTCTCTATTCTTTAGTTTTTAGTTGGTGATTTCATTAACATGACGGAATCTTTATCACAAATCTTGGGAAAGAGCGGAGGAATCTGTCAGTTGCTGCTATGGGGAAAAAAGAAATATGATAACACCAAGTTATCAAGTAATTGTGTTCTTTTTATTAATGAATAAGCATCATAATTCAAGCAATTTTTTCAATCAATGAAGCTGAAGGAAGTTTCAAGGAAAAAAGTTCAACTATTGCAATTGTTGAAGCACACATCATCAAGGGGCAAGAACAATAATATCAGAGGCCAAAGTTTTGAGAGGAAATTTAATGAACTGATTTGAGAGATGGATCAGAAAGTCTGATACTTTATCATCTTGTGGTGATGTCATTTGGTTTTGATGGGATACGAGGCCAGTTTGTTGATTCCACAGAGCCCTTCTGGTTTTCCAGTGTTTCTCTTCATCCTTATGTATCCTTTTTCTCCCCATCTCTGTCCCCATGAATTCTTCACAATTATATAATCCAGCCCCTTGAATGATCCATATCCTACTGCTGCTACACCATGATCCAATTCATTTTCACATTTTCCATTAAATATACCCTGAAAAGTCCATCAGCTCTTGCATTACAAGCAAGCTAATTAAGCTGTAAATTTCGAAGATTTGGAGGATAAGAGAACAACAAGAGTTTACCCCACTGTAAAACTGGAAATCTCTATCAGAGGCTTCAATGGCTACACTGAGAGGCTGGTGAGCCAATGCCTTCAAGAGACTTTGTTCATCATTTTTAGGCACGTCTTTATAGCCATGGATGGTCACAACATCGACATCCCTCTTATCCTCGCACGTTCCTTCGTCCATAAGGTAGGGATAGTCTTCCTCCCTATGAAGCCCTCCATTGTTGATGATGAATTCAAAAGCGTAATCCATCAGACCCCCATTGCAGCCATTGTTGAAAACTGTGTCACAGTCAACTAGTTCCTGCACAGACAATGAAGTTAAGTTCCCACTAACAATCTGGTTTATTCCCTCAACAGCTGCAACCGTCGAAAATGCCCAGCAGCTACCTGCAGTCGCACGAGATTCAGTTTTACTCTTTTATAAACGAAATATCATGAGTTTCAACATCATAAAACCACAAGGAGAAGTTGGGATATCTTCATTTTAGCATCCATACATACCACATGAGCCTTGGTTCTTGACAGGAGTAACAGCTCCTTTCATTCTCCAGTCAACTGACTTGGGCAAGTCAGTCACATCTTTGTAGGTGAAGTCTTCAGGGGATTGCTCTCTTCTCCTATGGAACCCTGGCTTGAGCCCCAAGTACTGGTTCTTGAACTCATCATGGCTCAGGTCTGCGAAATCATTGAGCCCCAACCAGTAGCTGTTAATCTCCTTGTTCCTCCTGTCAATATGCATCAAGTTGTCCTTGAAAACCTCAAACCTATGGAGCTTCTCTTCAATGGAGTTATACACTTTCCCATGCTTGGCTCTCCATGACTCAAAGAGCTCGAGCAAATTCTCTCCGGAAGTTAGGTGCTCTGGGGAGTAACCAACAATGGAGAAATCAAGAGCTGCTAGAGCACAAGATATGAAGATAGACGCAAAGAGAGAGATGAGGGAGAGTGTTGAAAGCCTTGAGAGAGCCATTGTTCTGTTGTGATTTGTGAGCATAGAATGGTGATTAATTATAGGTTCAGCTCAGGGCTTTTCAGGCTTCTAAGTGTTGCTTCCAAGGGAAGTAGCTGAATCTTGAGACTTTACGATTGGTTCTTTTTGGCACGCTTTTCTTCAAAGCATGCTTGTTTCTTGTTGATAATAGCAACTACTCCGTGAATGTTGTGCAGGTTTTTTGACAATATTAAAGCATATTAGAGTATGCTTGTTTCTTGTTGATAATAGCGACGCATTCGGTGTAGTTACGTTGTTTGGTCTAAAATGGCGTAGTTTGGCGTCTTAAATGATTCATATTATTGGGCTAATGAGCCGTTCATAGGTCCAGTTACCGGGACATAGAAAAGATTTGGGCTGGCGGGCCTTTATTTCTACGAGAAGCCCAGTTTAGGAACTCTACTTTAGCAAGCCCACCCCCCTCCCCCTCATTTCGTTTAGCCGATAAGCACTTCAAAGTCAAAGCGGTTAAAAAGTAGCTAAGGGAAAAGCAGCCGAAGCGGTCTTTGATTCCAGTAGCAACCATTGACACATAAAATAAGACAGTAGCTTTCTGAAAATGTAGTAGCTATTTGCACTGATACAAAAGCACCAACATTAGACACCAATCCTACATGGGAAGAAGATTTTTTTGTTAGTCTCATACTTTATAGGTAAAACATAGAACGAGACTTTAACATCCTTCACATATACAGCGGCCCATGTTTGCATCTCATCACAAACTGTTCATGCCTTAAAAGGTTCGGGATTGCAAACACTCATGGGTTCACATCCGTGGAGCATCCCGAATTTGGTCACAGGTGATCACTGATTCGATGAGAAGAATCTATCTATGAAAAGATCACCTTAATCGAAATAAATGACATCCAAATCTCGAGTCCTGCTCAACAAGTATAAGGCCATAAGATTGTAGAAGAAAGCAAAGGATCATAAAAATCTAGAAACGTTTGAAATGGAGTTTGGAAATAAGAGTTTACAGTGTCTTGCCGCATGGCAGAAAGGAGATGATGGAGTTGCCACTATCTTTGTTTCCCAACAGAGTGTAAGTATACTGAAACTGAGACAACACTGCAAATACACAAGAAATTTCAGTCAGTAAAAGGGTGGTGCAGCATATCTTTCTTGGTAAGATTCGCAGAGCCACTTAAAATGCAGCACACAACGAGCATCATCATATCATCATTATCATTATTATTATTATTTTCCTTTTGTACATACACAACGAGCATTATGCTTAACAAGCACTTCACCAGAAATTCTTAAACAATTTGATAACAGAAAACAGGAAGGCTGCAAGGCCAACATTCTGCAGATGGGGGACATCACCAAGTTAAAGGGCAATGTTTGACATCGCCAAGTTAAAGAAATGCAGACCAAAAAAAAACATTTATCCATATTGGAGCAGTTAGCTCCTTTTTTGTTCCGTCATATTTATGGCCCACTTTCCCTCAAAATTGACTCTATAGCCACACGACTGCAAGCAGAGGAGAAGCATGGAGCTATAGAAAAATGAAACGAACAATTCATCAAACATGAAGTAACTTACATTGCGCCAAGAAAGAATGCCAAGGAAAGATGAAAGCCAAACAGAAAGACTGAAACAACTGCAGTCAGAAGCATTGCAACTGAAGTAGAATACACCTGCACCATGGTGGAAAATCAATTAAACCCACATGGAATTTTGGATAGAAAGAACCAAGTGATAGGGATCTGTCTGACTAAATGAACTAATGCATAAACCTCTATGAAGATCCTGCAAAAAATTCCACTAGCTTAAGGATCAATAACAAAGTGTAAATTTGGTATTCCAACATGAAAGCACTTAAGTGGGTTGAGAAACCTAAAACCACTAAACCAGTATCATGGCATTTCGTTAGTTATCTTGTGCATCCATCATGAGAACACTGGCCATCTCTTTCATTCCTAGAACACAAACAAGTAAACTGATATTTGTACCTTACCTTCACAATGTTATCTGCATACTTCATTACCATAGATACAGCAATGCCACTGCATGTAGAAGAACTGCATATGAAAATGCTAGTTGCCAGAATAAAATTTCAAGTTTACCACAATAATGGTGAAGGAACTAGCTGCAGATGAGCACACAGAGAAGAAACTGAAGAAATAGTGAGAATAACATGAGAAGAAATATAATCCCTCCATCCCGATTTGTTTGAAGCATTTCATTTTGCATGATGTTTAAGAAGGGCTTAAATTATGTCTATTCTTTCCAATTTTGCCCCTATCCTATCCCTAGTCATTACCATCGCCACAACCAACCTCTGCTGTCTCTGACTCCGGTCTGGGACCAATGAAGAAGGCCACAATCGACCAACAAGAAGGTAGGCAGAGCTTCAGACTTGGCACGAAATGAAATCCCAAATTCATCAGAACTTTTGCAAGCTTTCTGATTTTAACAAATCCTAAATCTACAATTATGACTTGCTCCCATTTTCAAATTCAACAAAATCTAATGCAAATCAGGGAGAAGATAGAACAAAAATAGCTTGTGCTCTGGCTTTTCTTGCTTGGCCGCAGAATCTGTACGAACACCATTGCAAGAGACACTTTCAGATGCGGATCCTCGGAGATGCAAGGATCTGGGCCATACTACCGCCATACTGAGGGATCCTGAAGTTGCCAAAGGAGAAGAGTCTGGGATCGTTCTTGGCTTCTCACCCAAGTTCAGCAGTGAGTAAGTGCCGAAGTAAATGGGGCTGAAATCGCTGACTCTTCACCAGATTTAGCAGCCAAGTTCAAGGAGACCCAGAAACAAACAAGACGTGGACAATCCACAGCAGACTCAGCCTCCCCATGCCACCGATCGGATGATTGGTGCCTAATCGGCACCCACAACGAGAGGAAGAAGAGAGGAGGATGAGAGGCGTGATTGGAATTTGGGATGAGATCGGAGGAAATGGGTGTTTGGAGAGATAGGATGTTAATTTGAGAAGAGGGTATCTTGGTCATTTTACACTCTAAAACTTACCAAAAGAAAAAATGGTACAAAGAATTTGGGATGGCCCAAAATGAAAAATGGTGCAACGAATATGGGACAGAGAGAGTATATGGTTTCTTCAACACTAGATGCTGTGTAGTTTATGAATGCAGCAAAATTATAGGCCTAATTAGCCGCTTCAGCTTGATTATTGGTGGGATGTAACATAACAAGTTAATTTTCAATCCAACCCATCCACCTTCAGCATCCACAGTTGACTAACATGATTCTAACTTTTACTACTACAATGAATGTGTCGGAGCTTACAAAAACATAATATGAAATAGAGAAATACCTAAGTGCATGGTTGAGAATCATGAGCACCGTAATTACGGAGTATCCGTGGAAGAAACCCCTACACAAGTCACAAAATATAAATTTTCAAAGACCAAGGATAATTATAGTTAGAGATATTCTTCATCAACAGAAAACCAAACTTTGTTTGCAATGAATAGATGGCATGGATGTTCATATGAAAGTGCACATGGATTTGTAAGTTCATTGGTGGGTAATGGATCTGATGCAATCACAAAAACACATGCATGCTTGCACAGTCATAGAATGTTACTCTAGGAGCAGACAAGCAAGATAGAAAGAGAGAAGTTACTTGTTCATGACAGCATCAAAATCTTGTACAATAATTGCAACAGCATTGAATGCCATCCCAAAGATATACAGCCAGAAATTCTGAACATTTATGTTTCTTGATGGATGCTTCTTAATTATAGCCTGTAAGAAAATATCAACTGATTAGCAAGTGAATTTTTATGAAGTGCTGAAAGTTTGTTATCTGCACACTGCATTAGCTCCTAAATGTTCAAGTTTCAAATCAAGGATTCAAGATCTCAAAGAAGAAACATTTCACCAAATTAATAAAACCCATCTGGCTCAACTGAACATTAAAGGACATCTCAAGAAATTTACCTCAGTGTAAACTCCAGCAAACCCACTTAAAAGTGCCATCACCTGCAAATGAATCCCTGGAACTCACTATAATACATCCAATCGGAGGTATATGAATCACACTTTCACTTGTAATACCACTTCAATTAAAAAATATTGGAGGCAACTTACAATAGCCATTACCCAACCCTGGAAAGGTGTTTGAAGAACGTGATCAGATCTACAAAAATAAGGCACAACACAGTAAAATTCAGATTGTCTACACACATTTCAAAAGAAAAACTTTCTCTTCTAACGGATTGAAATGTGTGACTACCTCATACAGGTATTCTCAATTACAAGCCACATGCAATAAAATGCTAGGTTAGACATCATTAACGATAGTCATGTGTCAGCATTCAGCAATATTAAGGAAAATCTATACTTATCTTACTGAACAATGGCAACATGGCAATCATAAGACCCAGCAAAATATTAAGGAAAGAGCAGCATGCTTGAAACAAAAAATACAAATGTAGATCTTGTGTCAGATATTGAAGGCCAAATTACGGATCAAGCTTACCGTGGATTTAATTGTGCTGTGGTACAGCCAGCACAGAGAAGAATGAAAGCTGCCCATTGGATCTCACTTAACCTGAAAGATAACAAAAAATAGTGCATGCAGTGGTTGGGCTGCCAGCCAGTCAAGCAGATAAAAAACTTCATATGAAGTCTTGGAATTGAATCTCACCAACACCCAAGCTGTCGGGTTTACAGAATACAGAGATTCAATCCAAGTAGATCACCAAAGTGAATTTAAACCCAAAGAGAGGGGGAAAGGAAAAATAAGCATAAAGAGCATGTCATTCGTATCCACTATTATCACTGAACTGAGGCAATATTGAAATCTACTCAACATATAACTCCATTGCAAACAGCTTAACTGATACCAGTGGAACTCATGCTAGATGGAATGGCATATGAAAATGACGAGTAAAACAGCAGAGAATGGCAGTCATGATAGAAAACACACACTCCTCTATAAACAAAGATATGGTTGGAAAGAAATAATTAACTGAATCCAGGTTTCTATTTCGTGAAAAACAAAGCAAAGAAGAGAATATATGACTATAATAGGGTGGGGGTCTGAGAGAGAGGTTTTTCTTTTTTATTGACTAGCTTCCAGCATTTTAAAGAGAGTTCACAATGTAAAAACCATCAGATAAAATTGTTAAGAACACTCACTTTTTCTTGAGTATGATACGGTACAAAACCCCAGTGCTGATGATATTCAGGTTCTTGAGTATTTGATAGCCAGGAGCATCAACATAGGCAAAGATGTAATACTGCAATGCAATTGTTTTTTCCACAAAGAACGTGACTGAATGTAAAATATCCATACAGCGACATGCTAGGCAGAGTTTCTACTATTTTACCTGAAGCAAATTCTTCACAAGGTAAAGGACTGCAGGAATTGGATAGACAATAACTTCATCAAATGTTGTTCTCAACCTGGTCCAAAAACATCATGCAGAAGAGAATGAGCTAGTTTTAATTCATGTAGCAATACTGGAGAAATATCCACATTTTAGAAAACAAGACAAGAAGCATAGAATTGTAACTATTAAAAAGTATCATCCTGAAATACGGGATGAATTTACGGACATTGTGAGTTCTTAGCACTCAAAAATAAGTATCACTGAATCCCTCAGTTTGTATAAGTGTTTTCTGAAAAGGCCATTCAAGATAAGTACCTGTTATCTTCTGTAACGCCATCAGTTCTCCAAATTCTAGCTAAGGCTGCAAGTGATAATGCACATTTCAGTGTCTCGACCTAATTCAAAGAGAAGAGGTAAAATTAACATTGATGCTGGTTTCTGAAACTTCAGAATCCACTCTTATAATTAATGACTGAAGGGAGAAATGTAAATTTACATATATTCCAAGGAAACCATATTACTATGTGGCAAAGAAAAGTAATCAGACTGCCGGAATCAAGCACCAACTCACCAGAAAATTTGCAGTGGTCACACTATACTCATATTTCCCAGCTCTCTTTGACCAGACAATTAGAATTGCTTGTGAACTCGTGAGAACAGTTAATGCTAATGTAACAACTGTTCTGCTCAATCAAATACAAGAAAAACATCAGACATGTTTCAGCTTTTCTAGTCCTCAGCTGGAACTTCATTTTAAATAGTGATTCGAAAAAGAAGCTCTTACTTCCGTTTCCACTTGGCAAGCTCCCTGCTATGCACATTACTCGCAGGACCTACGATCAAATCCACAGGACAGGAACTGAGTGAACGAGAATATAATCTGCAAACAGTAAAACATTCAAGCACAAACAAAGGGCTATCGCCTGGAAAAAGCTTGCCTCTCGCGCTCTCCACATCATCACCAGCTGTTCCTCCATAATCCTACAAGCAAATAATTGAACTCAAAACCAACACAGCAGTACAAAAGACGACAATCTTTTAGAAATCAATGCGCCTGTAACAGATTTAAGTAACGCATAATTTCGGATGCACATAACCATTACTGGTAATACAGGTAAAGTGATTATCGTCAGGCACATTCAAACACAAATGGAAGCAAAATTGAGCTACACTAGATTTGGCAATGGTGCTGCTCGTTCTCATAATACGAACATTAGAGACATACCCCATCTTTTATCTTTCGATAATCCATTATCGATTCAGGAGCAGCTCCTCGCAGATCTCTTCGTTTTCCTGTTGCCTCCGAATTCGATTCACTCCACCCAGTTACTCGCCGATCTTCGGTTTTT
The DNA here is from genome assembly GCA_039654915.1 of Aquilaria yunnanensis. NCBI lineage: Eukaryota > Viridiplantae > Streptophyta > Magnoliopsida > Malvales > Thymelaeaceae > Aquilaria > Aquilaria yunnanensis. The sequence continues at coordinate 24,688,745 of CM077598.1, read as the reverse complement.
CTTTTCTTTACCCTTTTTTTCTTTTGGTAGGCAGTATCAAGTTTGGGCTGGCGTCCAAACCCGACGATGTTGAGGCCCAGAAAGCGTGCCACTCGTGGCCCAAGTCCCTCTTTTTTTTTTAATGCTTTCCAACCTAAACCAAGGTGCTCACTGACCGTCAAGTATAATGAGTTTAGGCCTGAAAACATAAAATGCTTATAAAAATTAGATAAAACTTCTAAATATATATTATTAAATTTTTCCAACTGAGATATATCTCTTTAAGAACATTAATTTTCATAAGAACGGATGATGAAGTTAGGAAAAAGTTGAACAGAAGCATAAAGATCATTAACATGACCCAATACAATTAGTGCGTTTCCCGAACCATCACTTGAAGGTAGAATGACCAATTAGAAATTATTGGCCCATTTTCAATATGGACTTTATAGACAGTCTAGTATTTCTTTGCAAATGACTTTTACTATTTTGTGTACTAGAACTAGATGTACAAGTATGGATTCTAAAAAATGTAATATTATCATATATAAAAAAGAAAAATATCGGCTTATTTAGCACTCGGAAGATACTGAATCATGCCAAATGATATTTTATAAAATTGAGAAATAGAGAAGGGGGAATCAAACCCAGCGTCCCCTTAAGCCAATGGAACAACATTTATTTATGTATTGGGACTTTAGAGGCAAGTAACTCATTTTAAACGGGCATTTATTTTATGGATTTCTTACATTCTTTAAGAATGTTTCAAATCAGAAAATATAGTACTAATAAATTTAAATGACAAATAAAAAAAATCATTGTCTAGTGTTAAAAGAACGAGAGAGCTTTGCTCCCAGGTCTCTTTCAAGATTGTAGGTTTATATTGCTTTACTTTCGTTAAACTGATTATATCATTATTTGGTGTGGCTGATGTGCACCATTCAAAATATGTGACCATTCATTATTGCAGCACCGTTGCACCGTACCTTTCCCCGGTTTTCTTTCTTTCTTTCTTTCTTTCTTGCTTTCTTTTTTTAGTATGAAAAACACTTAAAGTTTTAAAAATATATATTAATTTTTTTATATTAGAATGACAATTAAATCAATCTTATTACAATATGATGTAGGAAATAAAGAGGCCAACACTCTAAGCATTACGCCATGGATGATATAATTTACCTAAATTCAATATAGTACTCCCTCCGTCCTAAAATAGATAAAATGTTTATCTGAATACGGAGATTAAGATGTATATAATTTATGTTATTTTTTTTAACTTTACCTATGGAACTAAAATTAATTTTTTTTTATTTTTTGTAATGAGAGTTTAAATAATGATTAAATTTTTTTTTTTTTAATTTTGTGTTGTGAAAGATTGAGTGAAGATTAAAAAAAAAATATTTAATTTTATGTAGTGAGAGTTTAAATAAAAATAAGATAATAAATTAATTGTTCAAAATTTTATAAATAAAAAAATAATTTAATATTTTTTAAATATTATAAAAAATATATTTCATCTAAATTAAGAGGGATAGAGTAATATTTTTTTAGAGTGTGCAGGAGAACAGAGCGGCCCCAGTTCCCATGTTTGAAAATTTCCAGCCATGGTTAGAGTTTACTTTCCAGAAGCACAGTGAGCCATCCAGGCCCTCCTGCGTGTTTTGGCCAAAATCTTGACTTCCAGGGTCAAATTGATACAACTCCGTTTCAATTGTCAAATTTGTTTGCGGTTGAAAAGCCTCGCCTTCGAAGAGACTCGAATCCGCAACTTGTGTGAACAAATGATGTCACGTTTTTTTTTTCACTCAATTATTATCTAAATATAAAGTGAATGTATGGTTATGTGATTTTGAATATTATAGAAAGTATATAATATAATCCAAATATTTAAATGCTATGGACATATAATTAACTGATATATAATTACTAACTAATGTTGCTGTTTTATTCTGGTTCATATTTAAAATTTCTAATTAATAGTGGCTCTAGGAATTATATTAGTTTGCTTTATTTATTTAAAACTTTTTTATATTTTTAGCATAATCGATATTAAGGTTGATTTTTGTTTAAATTTATATCTAAATGACATATAAACACATTAATTATATGCATAGATGCAAACTATATGTTTTTTATTTTGATAGCATAGATATTTCTTTTGCGTGAAAATACATTAACTCATATCAACAACCTCATTTGTTATTTTTTAGTTTTTTTTTAATATTGTTGGAATTGTTCATTTTATATTTAATATGTGTTTAAAAGTGTTGTATTTTGTGAGATATTTATCAATTATTGGTATATTACAATATGAGATAAAAAGCAATTATTTGGTATTCTTTTTATTTTTTAAGAAGTCAAAGAAATAGAGATTTGTACATTTATAACTTACATTTCACTGAGGTGCATGGTCAAAGTTGATATAATGAAAGCCTATAATTCTGTCTCCTAGGAGTTTCTCCAGAAGTTATTATATGAGATGGGTTTTCATATTAGTTTGTAAGACTCATAATGGAGTCTGTGTCTACCCCATATTACTCTCTTCTAATCAATGGTGAAGTGTATGGATTCTTCGAGGGGGAATGAGACTTGCGTCAAGGCAATCCCATCCCCATATTTTTTCGTATTGTGCATGGAATATTTTGCAAGGAGTTTGCTAAGTCTTAAGAGTGAAAAAGATGTTTGGTTTTTATTCTAAGTGTAAGTGCCACAACATTGTCAACCTAAGTTTTGTTGACAATCTGATTTTCTTATGTGGGGAAAATGTGCAGTCTTTGACTATTTTGAAAAATAAGATAATTGAGTTCAGTGAAATTTTGGGTCTCAGCCTAAGTGAACAAAACTCAAATGTGATCTTCGGGGGAACCCCTCCACAAATGAAAAGATTGATGTTGGAGTCAACAGGCATTCAAGAAGGAAGCTTGCCAATAAAGTGTCTGGGGGTTCTGATTTATTCTATTTCCCTTCAGCTAAAGGATTTTGAGCCACTGTTGACCAAAATTTGAAAGAAATACCAAGGTTGGGTGAAAAAACATTTATTGTATGGTGAAAGAATTCCACTGATTTAGGAAGTGCTAAAATCTATCTAAGTTTATTGAAGTTTTTTTTTATTCCCACAAAAATGATAAATGTCATTAATAGGATCTGTAGCAACTTCCTATGAAATGAGGTGACCCAAGGCAGTAAGAAGACGCTAATATCTTGGGCAAAAGTTACTTACCCAGAGGAATAAAGTGGAGCTAACCTATGAGACCTACATGTATGGAATTATTGCTTACTCTTAAAGTTGTTTTGGGATGTTCACTCAAAAGTAAACTGCCTGTGAATGGCTTGGATCCATTCTTTTTATATAAAGATTGCCAATTTATGGACATTGAAACCTGGTTCTACTACTTATGGGATATGGTGTGATATCCTTAAGGTGATGGATTGGTTAAAGGAAAAATGCCCCAGAAGAGATAAGGCATAGGCCATCCTTCAGATTTCAGACCAATGCTCTTTTTATTTGTCAGAGGGACAGGAATGTTGCCTGGTGCAGGACAATTTGGATTAAGTTTTCCATTCTGAAGTATAATGCTATAGCTTGGATGTTGCAATTGGGTGGATTGTTTACCAAATACGGCTTATATCGACGAGGCGTTCAAGGAGTAAATAAATGTTACTTATTCTAAAAAAGTTTATAAACTCCTAATCACTTGTTCTTTATATGGGAGTTCTCTTATTAGGTGAGGAGGAAATTGTTGATTTGACTGGATTTTTGCTGAAGACCGCTTGGGTGGCATGATGAGGTCGTTTGGTTCAAAAACAAAATGAAAAGAAAATTAATGGTTTGCCAAATCAACCGTGTTGCGTTGGTGGCTTCTGTGTGTGATTTTTAATGCAAATAAAATAATAGAATACTTGGAAATGGTAAGGAGATGGTATAGCTAATGGTGGCATGAGTGAAGTTTGATATTTTTGTTCATGCATGCCATTTTGGATGTGATAGATTATCGTGGTAAAGGTTCATCATGTGGACATAACCTTTATGTTATGCTCTCTATATGCAGATTTGTTCATTAATGGAAATTCATTATTAAAAAAAAAACCTAAAAGGAAAAGTAATTGCATAACTTGTTGTTAGGATTTAGTTAGCAAGAGTAATTACTAAGTTTCATCGACACACTAAAATATACTTGTTTTACTATTGCTTGGAGTGGTCACACCATATGTTTGTGTTATTACATTAACTCACATCGCCGATTCTAACATTAACTAAATGTAGTTAAATGGTTATGATGATGTAATACACATGTGTGACATATCACCACATTGGAATCAATAGGTAGTTGGTGTGTAATGATTGTGTAACGTGTATATGTACACCTTAACACATAGGATAATTATTTAATAATCACCCCCATAACTACTCATATTATAATGGGATATGACCTTTAGATGAAAGGATATGTCTATCCTAACATATATTTTCCTTAGAGAGGTAGTTATGCACCATAATTACCATGGTTAGTGAAATAACATAACTTTTAATAAATAACCAAGTTTTAGGTGAATTAAACAACTTTTAAAAGATAGTTATGACATTGATTTAAGGAAACACAACTTTTAAAAGAGTTGTGACTCTATTACTGAATCAATACATTTATTCTAAAGGTAGTTATTGTTTTGTTTCAAATGAAGAAGTTATGGGTGGGTAATGACACTTTTTGACAAAGTTGTACAATTTTTTATGAGGAATTGTGACTTTTTTATAAAAGGTTATGACCCTCTATAAGTGTCAATTCATCTCCTAAAATTATGTATAAAAAGTTACAAACATAACTTCTAGATGATCTGCTTGTTTTATTTCACCCTACACACATCTCTATCATCATAAAGATAATTCTGATTAAATACTTTGTATGAACTAGTATATATAGTTATTTATATTTTCAAGTTAATTAAATATTTGATCCCGAGTGTTTACAATAAGTCACATCTTTCACAACATGCTTAAAGAAGCGTCTTTTATCAAGGAAACTATCACTCGATTTTACAATGATAACCAAGTATTCCTTAATTTCTGCATTTATTCTATATTCTATAAATTAATGTGTTCATTAGTTGTACACTTAAATTTTTTTTACTCCTGACTTAATTATTATAAGAGCGATGTATATTTGTAACCTAAAAGCAATATTTCAATGAGTGGAGTTCTACAAGAGAAATATGTCTTCTTTTAACTATTACTTATGAAATTAACAACAAATAACAAATATATTAGGTTTTACATATATTAAGTACAATATGATTCTTCTACGTGCAGTGAAAAAAATTGGTTTAGGTAGGATGAGATGAGATAAATGGTAAAGTTACAATATAATTTTCTTATAACCATTTCTTATAATATAGTTTTGAGTTAAGCTAAGAAAATACATGAATAAATTGATAAAGTAGCATTTAAAAATTCAACTTAAGATAAAACTTAAATAAAATAAAAATATAGCATATAAAAATAAATAATAAATAACACAACTAATCTAAAAAAAAAACTAACTAACAACTATGGGGAGAGGTAGTATAAAAAGGCACAAAGCAAATGAATTTGTATGAGACAGTAAATTTGTTGGGCAGTAATGCAATATCTGTAGTTGAATTATAAATGATGTTCTTAATTTGCTATATATTAGTCAATTATATAAGGACATGTTAAGAACTCAAATTTAGTACTCCTTCCATTCCAAAACTTTTGTTCCATTTATTTTTAGCAAATAATCTACAATTTTTTATTTTAAACATTTTAATATATAAATGAAAAATATTTATATATGAATGATAAATCAAGACTTTTAGTTTATGAAATATATTTTAAATTTTTTCTAACAAATAATAATATGAATAAATTCAAACCAAAATACTAAAAAAAAGTCAAATGGAGCAAAAGTTCTGGGACGTAGAGAGTATATGTTTGTGTGAGTATCATGTGTTTCTAAAAGGTCCAAAAAAATTTGGGAGGCAAATCACAATTAAAGATCTACACGTTCTGGTTATGAACATATATAATCTAAGGGCTAATTTGTTTTAACTTAAGCCAACTCAATTCAAAATAACTTATTTTTATGTTTATATCTTTTTTACTTGAAACCAATTTTATTTGAAAGCCAATATTATTTAGGTAAAATAATTCATTGATTGTAAAATTTTTATAGTACTATTAATTTTTTATGAATTTTTCTTTTTTAAACATAAAAAAAGAAAATTTCATAGAAATTTAATAACATAATAAAAATTTTGTTTCAAATGGATTATTACACCTATATAATATTGGCTTTCAAATGAAATTGGTTATAGGTGAAAAATATTTAAAATCATTTTAGATTAAGTTGACTTAAGTTAAAACAAATTGGGTGTAAGGCTTTCAAGAGTTCAGTTGGCCAATTGCTCTCATTGTGAAACTGCTTTTGTCTCTAATTGCTAATCAACCAAACTTTTTGTAAAAGTAGGCGTTAAGGTTTTTTTTTTCTCAAAATTTATTTTTTTAATAATACTTTAATCAACTTAAAAAAAATTATTATAAATTTTAAGAATTAAAATTATGATATTACCATTTTATGGGCCAATGACTGCTTGCGTCAGCTTTCTGCCCTCTCATTAAAAACAGATTGATTGACTATTTTGCATGCATAGAACAACAATATTTGAAATATGAGAAAAAAAAAATCTACTAGGATTCAAGAAAATGTCACTTTTAATTATTATTCATTGATGGTCATATATGAAAGATTCTTAGTAGTGTTGACATGATCACAGAGTTAAAGTTGTAGAATATCTTTGTATTTCATCTCTTATAATCCTTGAAACTTATTTTGGATGATGTATTTCATTGACCACAAATATTAAGATGTGAATAATTTATATATATTTTTATTTTTATCAGCTGAAGCTAAAATAAAATATATCCTTTTAGGATATTATGTCTTGAGAATTTAAATGAGAAGAAGAAAAATAAAAACATCAATTTTTAGACTTTGTACAAAGAGAGTTTAAATGATAATAATATAAATTAGATATTAAAAAATTTTAAAAGAGAAATAACTCATCTTTTTAGGATAGTCCAGAAAGGAACATTTGTCATTCTTAGTCACTTCCATTATTCTTAGTTATTTCTATTAGCATTAATTTAAGGTCTTATTTGTATTTTTGTAAAGTATTTCAATGATGGAATAATAATTTTTACACACTGCCTTATGTGTTTTTATTATTTACCCCTCTAACTTTCGTTTTTGGTACAAAAACAATCTTTACATTTCAATTGTGATGTATTATATCCAGTAGAAACCCTTTTGGTCAATTTAAGGTATAAAATTGTAAGATCAATTCTCAAAATTTATCCGTTTAAATATTTTAATAGTAATTTCCTAGACCAATTTCATATGAGGCGGAATTTAATTAATTTCAAAATGAAGTAATTTAAATAAATTGGTTTCAATTTAATTAGACACAAATACACTACTCATTAACTAGTTGAAAAATATTTCACATCTACTGATTCTATATATGGATCAATGTGTGTTTTCTTAAAAAAAAACATCTTATCCATTATTATGGAGTTTTACATGATCATTTTTAAACTTTTTGCTTCACGTTTCTTAGATCAAGTCATTTTAAGATTATTAATGAATTTTCTTATGATATGAAGATAAAACACATTTTTACCCTCAAACTTTTATTATACTTCAACTGGATTTATATGTTCCACTAAACTACAAATATCTCTTTACTTGCATGTCTTTCTCTTTATTCCACATTATTGATTGTAAGACATTTAATTGTGGTAACTTGCCAATGAATTAAAAAGTTTGTAGCTTACAAAGGAAAAAAAAAATTGTAACTATGTAACAAGCCACTTATGACATTAAACATCTTTATTTTTCTCATCAATATGTCATTGCTTTTTAAAAGGGGAAAATACTATATAAAAGGGTCATACATATACCTTTTCTAATCTTCTTTTTTTTCTCTTCCTCTTGTCTTCCTCAGCAAACTTATTTTTCTCATTTTATTCACAATATATTTCTATTGGTATTCTATTTTTTTTCCCAAAAATGATGTTAAATATTTCATTTTTTTAATTCATAAGTTAATACTTTTTTACACAAATTTTAAAATTTCAAAACAAATCAGTAATAACAACTTTACACCAAATCCACTACTTTTGGATTGTGTTCTTTCATGATTATTTTATTGTCATACTTTCACATGATTTATAGAAAAATATATTTGCAAACATATTTTTTTGGTTATTTAGTCTCTACAATGAGCTTTTACGTGGAAAGCTCCTCAGTGACTCTAAACACCAAAAACTTGCACACATTATCATGCTAGAAATCAAGAAATGCATTATTTCGTAGGTTGCATATATGCATCATTTGTTAAACACAATGAAGTCAGATAGAATTACTTTTTTTTTTTATATATATTTTTAAAATTTTTTTCCATATGATCCTTAGAGAAAAAAGCTTTTCTATGGAAACAAAGAATCTAATGTCTAAGTAAAATCCTATTTATTACTTATAATTTTTCATGTTTATAAACTTTTGTAATTTTTAATACTATTTATTTTGCCGAAAAAATGAAATTTAATTTGGTTAATTTAATTACTCAACACAAAAACATATATGTTCATGTTATTCGCTACATTTGGTAAAAAATGTTCTTACCTACATATTTCTCTATTATTTTTCACCATTTCATTCTTTTCATTTATCAATATAGAAAAGGAACTTTTCAAATACGTTACTCAAATTAGAAACAAAGAAGAGTTTTGGGCAGAAGCCCTCTAGATAGTTATGATTTTCTTTTTTTTTTCATCTATTTAATTAAGAGTTTATTCACAATTGTTTATATTTAATAGAATCTTAATTCAATTCATAAAAAAAATACAATTCTACAATATAAACCACGAGTACTCCATTATATTCATAATAATAAGATAAAAATTATTTTTTAAAATTTCAGATAATCATTATTTATATGACTATTATATTATTGATTTGTAAGAATGAAAATAATTAAAGATTTAAATTTCCATTAATGTATGATTTTTTTAATTTTCAAAATGTCTCTATTTTATATTATTTTGAAACAATTATATATGTGTAACTAAAATTTTAAAAATAGGAGTATCAACTTACGGGCAAAGTAAAGTGTAAACTCCAAAAAACAAAGAATTCCTAAACTGACGTATTTACAGCAGCAGCAGGTGGGTAATTTTGAAACTGTAGTAAAAAGTAAAAAGTACTGGTAAATTAGGGCGCGGGAGAGAATAGAATGATTTGACACAGCATCATCATCAGTCATTAGCCACCCTTACAAAAGCAAAAAAGCCAGCCTGTGACCAACCTATCACCTTCACATTCCCACTCTTCTTCCTCCGGATCGGAAGAACTCTCTTTTTGCTTCTTCCTCACTTCCTCGCCTCAACAACAACTTCATAATTCAAAACTATTACGACCGTTCTCGCGGCACCATGAGCTCTATTATCCAAACCTTCCAGAAAACCTCCTCCCTCCCTGTCTCCCAGACGGAGCCTCATCCACAGACCCTCCGCCGCCGGCTCTCTTCTCTGCCCCTCAACATCCAGCCGTTCGCAGCCGCCACCCAGCCGGCTGCTGCCTGGGCCTTACACAAATCCAAATCTCTCTCCTCCATGGGCGAATTGGCGGGAACCTCTCTCCGCAAATGGTGGGACATGGGCTGGTCCTGGATTCTCTCCAGGAAGCCGGTCTTCGCTCAAGATCTGGAGATGAACGAGGAGGAGACCAGAGCTCTCGGCTGCCACAACAAGGGAAGCTGGAGACATGTCTTCTACAAGGTTCGGTCTGAGATCAGGCGGCTTGTCGGATCTGACAACGTTGGCCTCCCTCAGACTTGCAGGTACGATTCTTTGTCCAAGAGCTTCGACGGAAGAAGGAACAGATACATGGGCTGACTAACACCGGAATCCCAAAGGTAAGAGATGTACGAGAATGAGCAGAAAAATCCTATCTTAGCTCAATATTCTATTTTTTTAGCAGCAGCACGTTCGTTCATGAAAGATCAGTGATCTTTCTGTAATTGTAAAAGATTGTAGTATTACTTTCTTGGGCGATTTCTGGGTGTGGCTCTCCCCCTCTCCAGCTTCACAATGGGATTAGTCATGAATTGTACCGAAAGTTGCTGGATCTGTTTATACACGTTGCTTGTGCAGTTGAAAGGTACTGCGAGAGATCTGTCTTCTGTTCAATTTTTGTACCATCAAATTTTCGCTTAATTCTTTTTCAGACATTCATTATTGTAATTCTAAGTGTTACATTCTGTAATTTTCATTTGATTAGTGGTTATTCTAAAGTCTTCATTGTTTTAAACAAACCCTGAATCGAAAGTTCAACACTTGATAATGACCCTTGAACTTTAACGGTTAACGCAATGTTCAAGATTGAGTTTTATTGTTTCATCAATTATTATTAATGAAACTGATTGATATGACATGGTAGTAGATGAATAAAAATTGGTGAGGAAAGATTGAAAGAATTCTTAGGAGAGTGTTAAAAACATGAGTTGCTGGAAAAACGCCGGTGACAGAGGGGAGGGAAGTGCATGCAAATGATCGCCAGAGAGGATGGTTGTTGTGTTGAGCCATGTGATGGCAAACTCCTGATTCGACGGACGAATTTGCTTCCAAAAACAAAGGCCTCGGGGGCCACAGAAATCATTAGAACGATTGTATTGAGGATTTGGAATCTTTTATTGAAATTGAAAAACTCATTTCTCTCTCTTTATATCTTAAAAAAAACGCATGTGTCGGTGCCACAATAATAAGTTTGGATCATCCCTAGCCATTTCATGTTGCAGTGTCTTTTTGCTCCTTTTACAATACTGCGTCAAAATTCATGATCTTGTCCGCATGGGTTAAATTTTTAGAAGTCTCTATAAATATTCACGGGCCAACAGGACAGCAACCGCAATGTTACCAAGACAGCAAGTTGCATTCGGGGGCAAACAACAGAGCGTTTTGATGAATCATTTGTGAGCTGTTGGGTAGAAGTTATATTTATGTTTAGTTTTTAAGTTCAACAAATGAATGTGAATAAGTTTTTTTTATCTAGTTTGTTAAATTAATAAATATGGACAAAGTTTCGTTCGTTTATTTATATTTATGAACAGTTTTATTGTTATTAATTTGTATTCATTTATCTTTTTGTTTGTTTATATCCTTTTGTTTCTTATTTATATATTAGTTGTACATTTATTATTATATAATTATATATATCATATATTTTCATCATACTCCACACACACATGACTATGTTTCAGTATTCCTTTCAAATTAATCTGTTGTCTTTATTTCTTTACACCTAATAAGTAATTCATAGAGGTGGAAATGAGTTGAGTCTTTTATAGAATAGTTTTAGCTCGAGCTCGACTTTTTTATTATCGAGTGGAGCCTAATGAGCCTCAAGCTACATTTTAAGTTCAGATTCTTAGCAAGCCGAGTTTCAAACCTGATGCTATTTGACTCAAACTTCTTATGAGCTAAACAAGCCTAATATTTTTAATTTTATTTTTAATATATTTAAACCCTAAAATTCTAATTTATATTTCTCAAATTGAGCTTGAATTAAGCTCAAACTTTAAATCGAGTTTTGAGCTTATTGAGTCACCAAGCAGAGTCTAAATTTTTTTTAGCTAAGCTTTGAGCCCTGTTTTCTAAGCTCATCAAGCTCTAGCCTGAGCCAAGCTTTGAGGTTGGAATATTTGGGCTCGACTCAATTGGTTTCCACCTAGGAGCGAAGCCAAAATTTTTTTTAAGTGTGGGCAAAAATTAGATATTAAAAATAGTGGGGGTAAATATACATATTTTTAAAAAATTATAGGGTCAAAATATTCAATTATTGAAACTTATTTATAATATGTGTAGTTTTTTCAAAAGTGAGCGGGGCAATTACCGCTCCCGAATATATGTGGCACCACCCCTGTTTCCACCCCAAGTTATTCTTCTCATAACGTGAACCTGCTACTGCATCAAGCCTTATAGTTCTAATATATAATCTCTCTTACTATCGCCTATTGTCCTGTCGGTCATTACTAGACTTACTTCAATTCAGATTGGTGGGAACCATTATTATTAATTGTTTATGTTCTTATTCTTGCTTATTTAGTAATAAAAGAATGAACATAAATAGAAAAATTATGTTTGTTTATTATTCGTATTCATATTCATGTTCGTTAAAAGTTAAATAAATGAATATAAATATTGCTTATTCATGTTTATAATAGTCATATTTGTTCCGTTTATTTATGGCAATGATTTCTTTAAGAAACAAAACCCAAAACGATGAGAGAGAGAGAGAGAGAGAGAGAGAGAGAGAGAGAGAGGGGAGGGGAGGGGTGGGGTAACCAAGCCTTCGCGGAAATATAATCTCGGGATCGAGCTCTGCGCTAGAGTCCCTTCATTCCTGGGACCAGAAACTCGTCACGGGAAGTACCGAAACAACGAAAAAGAGTTGATAACGAAGAATGGTGTGAATTTTACTGAATAAAGTGATGACCATTATCGTTGCAAACCTCCATAAAACAAAGGTGAAGAAAGCAGCTAATAGCATAGCAACTCGAACAAACGCAGCAGTTCAGAGTTCACAATCCTGAAGTTTACAAGGCTGCTGTGCATATTTTTTTCAGACTTGGTACAATATCATAAGCCAACAGTATCTCAGAGAAAACGGTTCAACATGAATCCTCCAACCACCCAAATTTTCATTGATAGAAGAACAGAAAGTTGGCCAGCTGAAACTGTTTCTTTGGAGCCCCTGTCGCATTTCATTCCCTTCCTGCTCCGCTGTACAGCCTGCAAATTTTAAGATCTAGCATTAGAGATTAACCAAAAAAAAGAAGAAAAAAGGCATTAGAAGATGAGAGCTGGTCTCTTCCGAGTTTGAAAGCAACAATAAACTGTGAACTACATCAAAATGGATGAGAATTGCAGGTGCATGAAGTTTGCAGCAGAAATATTTGAATTAGTATGTGCACATGATATGCTTCATCCCTCATGATATTGACAGACCTCAAATATGCGAAAGAAGCAGAAAGGAATTACCCTCTACATCAAGCGTGTGAGTGCATATTATAAAGCTCCCGGTGCATCCCTCATGCTCAAATTCAGGCTATTACGCATGGTCCGTCTACCAATTCCTGCATTGCCTTTTGTCATCATGGCTACAAATTCGCTGTAATCTATTCTTCCATCCTGAAAAGGGAGTAGAAGCACAAATTAAATGCCAAACCAAATAATCAGCCAAAATAGAGAGCACCCATGGCTTGGCTGAGCCGTTTGCTGATACCAGTTTGATCCATAACCGTTTCAAAAGTCTTACAATCAAGTCCCTTACATATCCTTCAACGAAACTGGCATCTTTACATCATTCCTTCACCTTGTTTATTGTTCAAAAGAGCTGCTTTCTTACTTACTCGATTCCTCCATCTCAATCATTCTTTTTTCTACTTTTTTGCCTTTTTTATTTTCGTATCTGGCTTTTGTTATAACAGTGTGGAAATCACAAGCTGTGTTAATACCTAAATCTTATCCTTAATAGCACCAGGCCTAAGGCATAAATAAGGAAATTGACTCTACCTTAGACTGTTAGAAACTTAGAATTGGTATAGCATTTTGTCATAGGTTTAGATGACTCACGTTATCTTGATCAACCTCTCTGATTATGTCTTCGAGGAGGACATCTCCCATATTATGTTCAGCACAAGCCTGCTGAAGCTCATCTACTGTAATATAGCCACTTTGATCTTTATCAAAGTACTGGAATGCAGCAACAAGATGTTCCTCACGTTCTAATTTATTTAGGTGAATTGTTGCAGCTATAAACTCCCCATAATCGATAGTTCCACTATTGTCCACATCAGCCTGAAAGAAACAAAGGCAGGTCAGTTGACTCAAACTGTTAACCAACGAACAATGATCAGAATAAGCTAAATGGCCATATAATTCAGCATTGTATGCATACAGTATGTTTTGAATAGCGACTAGTGGAGCAATATGATCAGTTTCCTAATAACCACAATGGCACAAAGAAACAAAGGGAAAAACTAGTCCTGAAAAGGACCCTATGTTCCAATATCTCCTAGAAATGATTCAGATATATAGCTTTAGCCCTAAGTATATTTGGTTACAAAAAATACTTAATATATGTAGATGAACAGTCCATCTCAAATTATATAAGCATAAAGCTGAAATTTATAAGACCAATTTAGCAGGTGGACCATGATCATCTGTTCTACCTGTTCGAGTTTTGCTCCTCTAAGAAGCAACTAAAAAAATGCATTTCAGTTCTTGCTTGTTTTTTTTAGGGGAAAAAAGACTGACACTACAAAACTCATACGCACATGAAACTAACATTTAAAGACCAACTGAAAGGAAACAATCACAAGATTTACTTTTTACTTCCTAGACATGCATTTCCATTCAGTACATTTTTTTTAACAAGTGTTTGTTAACAAAGAAACTACTCCTGCAACACCAAAGACTTAAGTGTGTATACAGATAACTGGCAAATGTTACACTCAAACTTACTGCTTCCATAAGATCACGAATCTCTGTATCCTTCAAGGTAGAGCCATATCTTCGTAAACCAGCTTTGAGTTCATCAAATGTGATGGCACCACTATTATCTGTATCCATAGCTTTAAACATTTCTCTTAAGCCAGCAATTTCCTCCTCAGAGAGACTTTCAGCAATTACCTGATGGAACAGAAAAGACACACTTGTCACAGCCAACTGGTAGAACTGGTCATGTGAAGGATAATATTCAAAGATTTGAAGATCAACGTGATTAAAATTCAAATAAGTTGTGACTCGTCAGCATGAATTGAGGATTCTCCCTCCTGATTGAGGTACACATACATTCTCCTTTTTATTCTCTTTATAGCAATATATGTTTGTTCTACTCTTTCCAAAAAGTGTTAGGCACTTGTCATCTTGAGATAGGCATTATCTAATACCTACATCAAATGTGCGTTAAGAGTGTCACAAATTTAGTTAACAGAACCAAACAACTTACTCTTAAAGCCATCTTCTTCAGTTTATTCATTGCAGAAAACTGTTTAAGTCGGGAAAGTACAGCTGGATCAATTGCCCTGTCTGGGGCAACTCCATTTTCACAAATCCATGGATGACCTAAACAAATGGGGAAAGAATACAAGTTCAACATTTTCACAGAAAGTGAGATTTCAGAGGCAATCATGTGGACTGGAGATAATGGAGAAACTAATATAGCTAACGTCCCTATGATTTTCATTTCAACTTAGTACCAAAATGAAAAAATCTCTGAAAATAATACTTCCAGCTTAGATCAGTGACAACAGAGATAGATGTTCCATATGTTTCAAGGATGAGAAGTTCAAGAGCAATAATCACTGGCAATCATGGATATTGTGGCATCAATCATGAAATGGAGCAACAACAGCACAAAAATTTCTAATGATAACAAGTACATGGAGAGTCAATGTTCGGCCAAACAAAAAAAGAAGTTACATACATCTTCAACAAGATAACAATAGCATATTATGTTGACGTGCAAGACAATAGCTATAATAACAGCAAAAATGAATATCAAAACAAAGGAAAATCAGTACGTACATAGCACTTGATGAGCAGTCAGGCGTTGTCTTGGGTCAGAGCATAACATCTTTTGGATGAGGTCCTTCGCACTGTCTGATATTAGGGGCCATGGATCAGACTCAAAATCTATGTGCCCCTTCAATACAGCATCAAATATTCCCTGTTGTGTCTCTGGAAAAGCAGTGGAGTGTAAAATTTAAATATTTGAATGAGAATATGAAACCAGTTAAACGTAAATGTACCATATTATTTCATACGAACCAGCCCAAAATGGTGGAACACCACTTAGCAAAATGTATAGGATAACCCCTGCAGTCCATACGTCTGCTGCTGGACCATAATGTTTAAGAAGCACCTCCGGAGCAACATAATAAGGGCTTCCAACAACATCAGTAAAAACTTGACCTGAAGAGCCCAACCAAAAATTACATAAGGGACTCACATTCCAGAACATTCAAGTTGTCATTCCACATAAGAAGGTCTCAAGATAGCAAGGAAAGTCTGATGGAGGTGAAGAATAGTTTTAAAACTAAGAAAAAGTTGCACAGTAAAAACCCTGGAAGTTACATAATCATAAATGTGGTCTTAAATTAAACCATTTGAGGTCATTATCGGCATCATTGATTTATTTACCAAAAGCATGCAAACAAGAAGACAAAGTGAATGCATAGCTACAAGAAACCAAGATGTATGGCATGGGAACAAACAAATAATCACCCCAAAGGAATGACGAGAATATCTGTTCCAGGACTGATGGCTCACCTGGTTTAAAGAAAACAGAGAGTCCAAAATCAATGGCTTTGAGGGAGAAGTCGTCGTCCTTGTTAACCAACAGGAAATTCTCAGGTTTTAAATCTCTGTGCATAACACCAAGAGAGTGACAGGCCTCCACAACTCCAACAATAATCTTTGTCAGTTCAGCTGCTTTCCTCTCAGTGTAATGGCCCCTCTGGATAATCCGGTCAAAAAGTTCACCACCAGAACAAAGCTCCATGACAATGTGCACGTATAATGGATCCTCGTAAGCACCTTTTATTGTCACAATATTCTTATGACCAGCCAAATGGTGCATTATCTGAATCTCCCTTCTAACATCTTCCACATCCTCCATGGAAATCAGCTTCCTTTTCGTTATAGACTTGCAGGCATAATCAACACCAGTGGCGATCTCGGTGCATAAATAAGTAGTCCCAAACTGTCCTTGACCCAATTTGCGACCCAAAGTGTAAAGATCCCGGATGTTTGGAGTCTTGTGACCCAAAACAAAATAAGGGTTGTCAGAGCCACGCCTCATGACGGTGCCTTTCTTGATGGGACTGATAACAGGTACTTGGTTATCCTGTTTGGGGTTCTCTTTGGTGAGTTCTTGAGATAGAATCTGCTGGGAATTCAGGCTCGACACCGAGTGATCGGAGGTGGAAGGATCCGAGTTGGGCTTGGAAGAACGTTCCTCAGGCTGATTCGAGCCCTGATACAATCTCTCCTTGAAAGATCCGCGGCATGTGTTGCCCATGAAACAATCACTCTTTCGGCAGCAAAACTCGCTTCCTCATCCAATGGTATCTCTCAAACGCACTGCCAAAAATGAAATGTAAATGATGAACCAGTCGCTTCTAATACCACGCTAAGAAATTTCCCCAACCAGAACAAGACTTTATTCGGAGTTACTAAAACTGCTTACATCAACGGGAATCAAATCAGATTCAGTAATCATTGGAGAGAACAAAAAGTATCTCTTTTATCCAACAACCCTCAAAGGGACAGTGAGAAAAGTCACCATCGTCAAAACGAGTGCGAAAGAAGCAGAGACACAAAAACATAATGGAATCAGACAGATTTATCAAATAAAGCTGGAAAACAATACATGGACAACATTTGTGACGAAACACATAACGGCAAAGAAAACTAGAGAGAGAGAGATGGATCTATTACCAATTTGCAGGGTAGATATGGAAAGAGCTGGGATTTGGATAAGAAAGAAAGCCCAGAACAGGAATCACTCAAGTTGTTGAATTTGATTGATCGCAACAGCAACCGTGATTAACAGCTATTGGTGGGGTATTCTTTTTTATTACTATTATTTATTTACAAAGTTGGTCTCTTTGATTCTTGCCTTGCCTGTTTTATCTTGGTCGATGCTGCTGAGAAACGTCGAACCGAAGAGTGCTGACCAGCTTAAGTCTCCCTTTCTACCTTTCTTCGCTTTTCGTCAGTTCCTTTATAATTTTCCTTTCTGAAATCAATAATATTCAAGGATCAAAAGCAAAACTCAAAAGCAATTTCTTTTCTTTTCCATGGTTATTTGTTTGTTCCATTCTGGTTTTTCCTTTTTCTTTTCTTCCTTTCTTTCTTTGTTTTTTTTTACGAGGTGCTTCGGCTAAAAATGAGAATTTACTATTCTTTTGCACGGATCAGAGGTGATAGCAGCGAGCCACGAAAAGCGACGGATACGCCGTTGATCTGAGTGGCGAGGGGAGTAATTATCCGTGAAAAGACTCAAGAAAAAGCCGACTGGAAAGTGGGTTTTACGCGACGTACGAGGCGCGTGAATCTCCGGCAGCTTCTTTGCTGGGTCAAAGTTTGCAGCCAGTTCAACGGAGCTAACTGGGAAGACGGACTTTTGAGAGCTGAAAGTTGAAACAGCCTGTCATTGGTCGTCACTTCGTCGTCGACACTCGACAGAACAAAATTCAGATCTTAAAGAATATTTTTATATGCTGTTGGTAGCTACAAATTTCTAGTAGTAATTATTTTGTTTTTTACTACATCCATAAAACGAAAATCATAAGAGTGAGGACGGCAAACTGCACGTAGTAGATGCCCCTTCCTAGTCCATCAGAGTTTGAGAAAGTTACAAAAATCATTTTGTGGTTTGGTTTAACATATATTTTATATAAAAATTATTTTATGGTTTGATCTAATATATATTTTATATAAAAATTATTTCATGGTTTGATTTAATATATACATTATTATTTTTATTTTAAAAAAATTACACTTTATCCATATATATGATACAATTAAAAAGTAAATAAATTTTTTACTTAACACATGTGATATGGTGGTGATATCTGACAGATTTGTTATCTTAAGTGAGAATTTTGAAATTTTTTTCACCTGAATTCTAAAACTGCCATATGGATTTTTTTTGAAAATTTAACCCTTTTAAGTTGGAAGGTTTGACGCTTCTTAATTAATTTATTTCTTTTTATTATTTTCCTTAATTGCAATCCATAGCCACCCGGTACAATTCTAGGAAGCCACTATCAAAGGACTTATCTTCTTGCCTTTGCTTACTGCCTATGAGTTTGTGTCTAAATAAACTGATGTGAGGAGAGGAAATCAAAACCAACATCTCGGCATGAGACGAAACAATAAAAAAAAAAGAAGCAAGGCATATACAAAGAGCAGAAGCAGAGCAATGATTTGTGCGATCAGGGGTTGACTAGTATGGAATTTGTCCTTCGTCTCCGCGATGCTTACTAACCCTCTGATCCTAACTCTTCCACAATTCAATTGAATTAAGTCTATGGTGATTTTATCTTATACAATTAAGTTTCTTTTCAATCACATTAATTTTTTTTCCTTAAACGTTCTTGCTGAATCAGAAGCGGAGCGATTGTTTTTTTCTCACCATCATTGTCGTATTTTAGTTTTTATCTTCTCACTGGATTATGTGGTATGCAGTATTATTTTATTCTTTTCTTTTTTTTTTCGCAAGTTTTAACTATTCAAGAATTTTCCATTCATAGGATATAAATAAGAAAACGAAGTGGAAGGGGCGATGCAATTTATTGTTTATTTTTAATGTGAATTTACTGAGTTGCTTTCTCTCTATTGACAGGTGTGAATCATGGAGACCTGTAGAATGGCCATAGAAATGTTATGCGAGAATTAATTCAAGGGTCTTGATTTTGCAAGTAAGATAACTCCTATAATCCTCTCCTTTCATAATCATCAGTTCTTACATATTTTTCATTTTGGTTAACCCGTTTTATATCACAACCATTTGTGTTTGCATCTTTGGACAAAATATTGGATTGATCACTGTAATAGGTGCTTAGTGTTTTATTTGCATTAAAAGTATCGCAATTGGAAATAGACTACAAAAAGTTCAGCATATCATAGCTTAAATTGGTTGATTTTCCCTTACTTTCTGTGACAGATACTCTAGGTTTGTTTGCATGCCCTCTGAACATTAATTCTTTGCCTACATTTACCTTTTGGTAAGCCATTCCTTTGTGGCATGCCTGTGAGTTTTCCTTGTCATTAGTGTTTTTCAGTTCTCTCAAGTGAAAATTTGATGATGCTTGCTTTTGATTAATATGATATATTAATTTATTGCCATACATATCTCTCAGTTTTAGTTGTTGATATGCTTTTAATTTTATTTTATTTTTCATCTGCATTGACATTTTATAAGTGATAATTTGACATTCAGATGTTACAAAAAGGTTTTGTATTAAAAATAGGTATTTCTGGTTTTGTGGGTATTGCATTAAATATAGGTATTTTTGGTGTGTGAGTTCAGGAATGTTTGGGTTGTTAATGACAAGAATCATTTTCTTATTACTTAGTATATATCTGTATTTGTTAATTAATCTAGATGAGTTAACATTAAGGAAGTCGACTAGATGAGTTTCTACTATCGTCATTATTAATGGGTTACTGATGACAAGAGTCATTTTAATTTTACTTAGCATGTATCTGTATTTGTTAATTACTCTACATATATGGATTAGCATTAAGAGAGCTTGCTCAATTTCACCTTCATTTTAGGCTTCACTGCTTAAATTTTTGTTCTTATTTTTCCTCTTGAAGTTTTTAAAATTTCTTGTATTTGTCATTGTTAGGGGAGATTCTAAAGCACCAACTTCTATTGGATTATTCAAACTATTGAAGTGCTTTATTTGTTTTCGTTTTGCTTTTCTGGTGATTCTTTCTGAATGCATCTATTGATTATTTGATTCGTATGTGACCACCTGTATTTTTTGCATTGTGCCTTATGGTTATTTATGGTTCTTTCCTCGGTTGTGCTAATATGGGTTACATGAGCTTTTAGTTCAGTCTAACCACTATGTCATCATGTACAACAATACAATGCTCAGCTTTAAGATGATTCCAGGTCATGATCAATTCACAATAAGATGTTTGTCCAAAAAAATGTTCCTTCTACCCTTGATTCTGTAAATTTTGTCATCTTTTTATAAATTGGCAATTTTATATGTTTAGGTTTCTTTATGCTTTCAATGCATGTATCTGCCATTAATTCAAAAGTTGGAGACTGATGTGAGTTTGAAGGAATTTGATGCTTGGCCTGCAGAAGTCCGTTGTTATAGTTATTAGACATTCTCAATTACCCTGGCATGATTCGCAAATAAATTCAATTTGTGATACCATTTGTTGACAGCTTGAAGATGCCTATGGATTGGAGTAATTTTCTAAAAAGAGTTGTCCAAGCACTATGCCAAGGATTAGAATTCTGTCATATTGGAAGATTCCAAAATATGTATGGTCCCTTGTGCACATAGAAAGGGGAGCTTATTGTAAAACTTCATGTGATGTATATGTTGATTATGGAACTTGCTTGTATAGGAAGAAGCCTTTAACCGCTTGTTTCAGTTCAGGATATTACTTTCAATTACATGTTTGCGATTTGCAGTGATAGTCTTCAAACAGTATCTTTTAATTTAAAGTATATGATAGGTATCCTATGGTAGTTTATGTATGTATGATATTTTTTTGCAGTTATTTTACATTTAAAAAAAATAATATTTTACATTTGTAGAGAGAAAAAGTTGATAACTTAAAATATCTATAATTGTAAAAAATATTATGATATAGATCATATTGCTGGAGGATGGTTACTATATGCCTTAAATTAGAATTCTAAAAAATTGTTGGATGGTGCAAAAATTGTAAAGGCATAACGTATTCTTTTGAAACTAGAGGGTGCTAACTATAATTTTACCTAAACCTTTAGGACAAACTGGAATTAGCCAATGGTTTATTGAATGGAAGTTATGTACTTATTGACAGACAATTCAAAAAGATTTAACATGTAACAACAGATAGAGATATGAAAATGATTATTTGAAATAATGGCACAGGTCTCTTGGCTAAATACTTTTGTGATATATTAACAATTTAAAAATTTGCCGCTATAAAGTGGCCATTAGCAAGTGATGGAGTGTAGGTTAGGTTATTTTGCAGGTTAGAACTCCTACGTGGTGACAATCCTTCCACCATTGCTCCCACTTTAAACCGTTGTCTCTACTTACTTTTATAACTGTTAAAGTTTTGAGTTAGCAACGATTTCTTGCTCTTGCTTTTGCATTACTATGATGCCAGTTCACACGCTTCATTGAAATATAATATTGAGCAATGTTTTCTTGCTCATGGGATGGAGGGAGTACTTGATTTGGGTTTTAGTTTATATTTAGATAGGTTTTATCGTATTAAAGTGTTTTATTTATAAAATCAAATCAAATGAGGGGGTTCAAGTTTAGATACAGTGAGTGAATTTTCAGTTAACCTTTTTATTTTTAATAAATGAGTTTGCATTAGGCATTTTGTATCAATTATGTCAGGGAAAATTATAAAAACCCCCCTGTGGTTTGGTCTAACCTACAGTTTGCTCCATTTGTTTTGAGAAACCTACACTTTGCCCCCTAAATTTTTTACACTCTCTAATAATAACTTTTGAAACTATATTTAAACTGTATGATAATAATGTTATAGTAATTTCAAGATTTTTTATATTTTTTTCACAGCCAACCGACCTTTAAAAAATATTGATATATAATTACAAATGAGAAAGTATATTTACAGAAAGGAAAAATTAATAGTTTAAAATTTTTATTAATTATAAAAAAAATACTGGAGAGATTAAAATTACTGGAAGATGATTATCGTATAGTGTAAATACAGTTTTAGAAGTTCTTATCAGGCAGTGTAAAAAACGTAAAGGGCAAAGTGTAAGTTTCTCAAAATAGAGGGGGCAAACTATAAGTTAGACCAAACCATAGGGGGGTTTTTGTAACTTTCCTATTATGTTACTATTATGATGGGTAAAATCCAAATTTAGTCCCTTAACTATTCAGTTTATCCTAAACTGGTCCTTTAACTCTAAAAGTGTCTATTGGGGTCCCTTAACTCAAGCAGTGCGTTCAATTTGAGTTCCTTTCGTTAATTAAGCCGTTATATAGATGAAACTTGCCAATGTGGCACCCATAATGCCACATGGCTTTCTCTTTAACTAAATTAGGTGACCATTTTGTACAGATATAAAATTTAAACACAAACTGACACCAACTCAAAATCATATGATCTAAAATATAGATAAACCCTAATTGTCAAAATGGAAGAGCAGACGATGGAGGTGAACGACTGGAGGCAGTGAACGGAGTGGGAGACTGACGGGCAGGAGGCAAATAAACCAAGATGGTGGCAGAGGCGGACCACTGGAGGAGAAGATCTAATATAGAGGCGGAAATCAACAACAGAGGTCGACAAAGATTCGAGCGGCGAAAAAGACGACGAATGAAGGATTCGAGCAGCAAGGAAGACGACGAAGGAGGGATTCAAGCGGCGATTCGAGACGAAAAATAACAGAGATCGAAGATAAAGATCAAATGCGTTAAATGGTGACGGAAATCGACGGAGAAGTGGAAAGAATCACAACGGCGTCGAATGCGTTGAACGGTGACGAATATCGATGGAGAGGTGGAAAGAATCACAGCGGCCTCCCCCTGCCATCAAATCGTCGATCGAATCTCTAACCGGCCTCTTGAATCGCCGATGAACGCATCTTTGCCGCTTGAATCACCAATGAACGTGCACTACTGTCGCACTAGAGATCGAATCTCATGGAAGATATAGAATTTGGGATATTTGTGTTTCAAGTCTCTCAGATTATTGTTTATGTCAGTTTAGGTCTGATTTTTCATTTTTGTACAATATGGTCATCCAATTTAGTTAGAGAGGAAGCCATGTGGCAGAGTGTGTGCCATGCAGGCAAATTCTGTCAAAACTAACGCCTGAATTAACGGTAGGGACTAAAATAGGACAAATTATATGAGTTAGGGGACCCCAATAGGCACTTTTAGAGTTAAGGAACCAGTTTAGGACAAACCGAATAGTTAAAGGACTAAATTTAGAGTTTACCCCTATTATGAGCCATGTTAAAGCAATATCATTACAATTATTATTAACCTAAAACTCAAGTATTATTAATAATTATTACAATCATTTATATTTAAGATGCATATTAGTGTCAATTTATTTTATACTTGTAAAGTTTCATTTTTTACCGAGTATTCTGCTTCAACCATTTATTACAATATTTTTTGTTTTGAACTGTTTGATCCTATGACATTTTTTCTTGCTTAACCACAAAATTACTATAATAATTCATATATATGAATTATTATTGTAGTACATTGAATCTAGAATAAGCTCAAGCAAAGCATGGTAGAAGATGTGATTTATTCACTTGAATTTTTGTGATTTTTAACATAAATGTTAAATTGACGTCAATGCTTAAATTTGTTTATGACATCCAAGAACATGTTAAAGTCAACTAGGTACTTTTTAAATTTTTATTCTAATGATAATAATTTTCTTAATAACATTTGTTTATCATTAAAATATATGTTATTTTGTCGTTACTTAATACAATCTAGAATCTAGTGGCAATGTAATAACCCTAGAAATTAAGTAAAATAAAATTACCAAATTACCCTAATTAATTAAATAAATAAAATTTTTTTAAAAAATAATAAGTAAATACAATAAATAAATAAAAATTAATTAATTAACTTTTTTGTCCTCAAGGGTATTTTTGTAATTTTTACCTACCAATTTAGAAAATCAATATAAAATTAAAAATCTTGATCCTTAGATAATTCTTTTAGTAGTTATTAAGTCAAATTCCAAACCGGGAAGCTCAAAGTCATTTTCTTTAGATTAGGGGCATTTCTGTCATTTCCAACTAAGCATCGGATGGAAAATCTGGGAGCACCATTGGATTCTTCTCACAAAAATGAGTCAAAAAAAATTTACCTCACTCAATTCTAAATTCGTTTGCTTAGGTTTTCAAAATTTTAGCCTACACACGGATAGGGTTTAAACCAAGTTTGTGCTTTTGTTGTATGAGATAATTTCTTACTTAACCCTAATTTTATCTTAGTATAAAAATATAACTTCCTGCAGCATGATTTGATATATATATATATATATATATATATATATATATATATATATCAAATTAAACTGATTTAATCTACTTACCTTTTTCTTATTTGACTAATTATCCCATTAACCTTACTTTTTTTTTTATTTCTTCCTTTCTCCCCGTAACTATAGCTAAGTCAGGATCCGAAACCTTCTCTTGAAAAACAAAACCTAGGCATATTCGTTTTGCCTTCAACTATTTCTTTTTCCTCTCCAGCCGCACCACCCAAGGCCGACGCCATGGCCATTAATCCTACTCCATCTACACAGCCATTTAATTGACCCAATATTGCTGGTTTTGCTATTTTGAGAGGAGAAGTCATTGCACTAGAAGAATCGTCATCACACCATTGTGTATCGTTGTCATCTCGATTACATTCTTTGTCGAACCGTCGTAAGTCCAGCCATTGGGCTTTATTCTCCATCATCCAAGCAATTTTTTTTATTTTTATTCTATTTAATTCCCTATTATTGCTTAGGTTCATTAAGTTGAAGGGAAACCACATCCGGATACCAAAATCGATCCTACGCGTATCGACGATCCCAGATTCATTTGTGTGAGTCCAAATCCTTCTATATCACTCTTTTAATTTTTTTTTTCTAGTACTTAAAGGCCTTATATCTTTGCTGTAATTTTTTTGGTAGATTATCGTTAATCCGACTTTTAGGTTTTTGTACTCGTTTCCAGTGCAATCAGGTCCATACTTGTTCGTAAGCCTCAATAAGCCACTGTAGCCTTTTTAAAATTATTTTGGTTGTCAATTTTTAAATCTTACGACCATAATAATTCTCTTTTCCTTGCTGTCCATGTTGTTACAAAAGGCTAGAAATTCCTTACTTGAGGATTTAGTGTTTCTTTGGACTTCCGGAGCGCTAGAGATCTCAAAAGCACATCGGTAACCAAAATAAAGACTTTTTTTCTTCCAGGATCACTTTTTACAACTAGTAAATGAGTATATAACTCAGTGTGTGGCTGCTGTAATTTTTAGGATCAATATCAAGAAGGCTCCTGACACGATCCTGAATAGGCACGAGGCCATTGGAGACACCCCGAGACCCTTTTTGCTCATTAGGTAAAATTTCGGTCTAGATGCCAAGAACATGAACCTTCTAAGTACCATTTAGGAAATTTTCTAAATTTTAGCATAATTTCTAATTTTTTTTACCTTACTAACATTTTGTAGGACCGTTATAGAAAATCGCCCATTTCGCTGTATTATTCCGAACTAAGTAATGGGGAAGAGCGGGTTAGTTCTCATGGGTCCTCTTAGGCCCAAAATAAGCATCAACCCGAATAATAAATTTTAAGTAAATAATTGGGCTAAACAAAATCTTTAAATGCGTGGGCAACATGGGTAGGGTAATTAATTAGTTTTTCTAGAATTTTATTTTATTTTATTTTAGTTCTTTTCAATTGAGATGTAATTTTGGTTGGTTGGTTGCATGGTTATAATGATGTGATGTATGATGTATGTTTGGCGCTAGTATCATACTAGAACCGCTTGTAACAAGAATTAAATTAGAAATATGTTAGGACCGCCTAAATAAACACTGCTAGTACCATGTTTAGGGCCGACGAGACAAACACCGTTAGTACCATGTTTAGGGCCGACAAGCTCACTAGCAACATGATGAGATTGAAAGCAACCATTAGTGGCATGTTAGGTCCGTAATAAATTATTATAAGCCGGTAGATAAAGGATTATGAGCGTAAATACTAAATGACCAATTTAGAAAGAATTCACGAGAAATGAGATGAACATTTATCACAAATACACTTAAAAGATATCATTGATTGTCATGACATCATGCAACACTAAACTAAGATAACATGATAAAAGAAATAGGATGCACTAGAATCATGGCATTCTACTAAAAAGAGCTAAAATAAAATGAACTACGGTCATGCATCAATTGGTTGTTGCATATGATTGATGTTTGTCATACACAAGATTGCATTAAGTAAAAGATTTGAAGAGTAAGATAAAATACGAGGCATGCAAGGTTGGTGACGAACCATATCTACATGACCTAACAAGTCGTAAATTTAGATGAGAGGTTCGAAACGGACCACTCGAACCCGAGAGGCATGTTAGGGTGGCGGCGGACCGTCCCTAGTCATGACGCGATATTGACATGAAGTATGGAGATATGATTTGTGCGCTGTCAGACCATAGCTGCCGAAGGACCATGCTTATGGCTGGTATCACGAGAGGCTCTACCTTGGCGTAGGTATCCCGAGAGGCTCTGGCTTGGTGGCATCCTTAGTGGCACTGCCTAAGAGTTAACCCAAGAGTGAGTGATGTACACACTCACCACCCTAGGTTCGTCCGACGGCATTTAAGTATTAGATTAAATGATCGATCAATAAGATATTATTTAATCGATAAAAGGAATTATGCATATGCATGGTAGTTCAAGCATGCTAGTAAGACTTTGATATTGTTGTTATGATGTTGTATGAAATTATTCTTTAATTAAATTGCTACAACTTAAATTTTATTATTCGTTGTTGTTTGTTACGGGAATATTAGGACCCACGTGATGGACTTGATACTTCCCTCTTACTGAGCAAGTTGTGCTCACCCCTCCTTTTAACATGTTTTTCTTAGGTGAGTAATATGAGGAAACAGAGTACACTGAACCATATAATGAGGTTCAAGATGTGGAACAGATTGAGTGAGGGTACGCTGTAGCCTCTCGAAAGTAGAACTAGCTGGGATTGGGTTTCAACTTTGTGTTATTTGTTTTTAAAGAAACATATGATTTGTTTAAATTGGCACATTATGTGCATATTAGTTTTCCTGAGATTATCACTTAACTACTCTGATTTCATTTAATACTCTCATTGTTTGGAAAATAATTTAAATAAAATATTTTATCTTATATTTCTTAAATTATTTTTAATTAAATGTTTTATAATTCTGGGAATTTAAGATATCTTTTAAAATTAAAGTTCATAAAATTGGGGGCGTAACAGGTAATGCCAGGTTTGTAAACTAGTTTTCTTTATGGTGTTCGACAACAACTTCTAAAACCATAATTTAAATTATTTGATAATCATGTTCAAGTAATTTCAAGATGTTAGATATTTTTTTCATAGCTAACCAACCTTTAAAAGATACTAAGAAGCATTTACATAGAGGAAAATGTATTTACAAAAAAAAAATTATAATTTAAAATGTATATTAATTATAGAAAAATGTTAAAAATATTAAAATTATTGAAATATGACTATCATACAGTTTAAATATAGTTTTAAAATTTATTATTAAACAATGTAAAAAATATAGGAAATAAAATGTAAACTTTTAAGAATAAAATAGAAAAACTGTAACTTGGGGCATACATAACATAAATGTAAGTTTGCCTCGTAATGTATTTATAAACCAGCAAACTACTCTCGTTTGCAACCGGTGATTTGGTGGAATTGAATCAGTGCCATGAATGTTGCCTACAGGCAATTTCTTGGCAGCTTTCCTTATTGTGATCTTCCCTCGCTATTGCCTTCCTTGGAAAATGAAATAGGACCATTGCTTGTCATTCCACCTGGTGGCTACTTGGTTAGTTGCTACCTAGAAGGGAAATGGCTAACGAGACGAATTTCCAAGGTTGCATGTACACCCACGCGGTATATAGTCTATTGCTTTATGTTAATATATATTTATATTTTAATATTATTATTTATAATATATAAAATAAGTGTAAATAAATTAAATTCCGATTCCTGTAAAAAAAGATATAAAACTCATATTCTAGATACGCATAAATTTAAAAAGACATTAATGGATTTCTACAAATACACGTATATATTATCGATATGCTGAATCCTAGAATTTGATTTATATTAAAGCTTTGATATGTTTTGTGTATTTAATTTAATAAACTAATGTTGTTGGTCATTTGGATTAGTGACAAATATGGGTTGAAATGCTTTTGTCATCCATAACCTTTTTAATGATATCCTGAATGAGTCATTAATCTTCATTTAATTATCTTAAAATCCTTAATGTGTTAGATTATGTCCCAATTATCGTCTTTTCATCATTTTCATAATTAAATCCAAGGTTGTTAAAATCTCTCTGATCATAGAATCGTACGATTATATGATTTTAACATAAAAAACTTTGTCAAAATGTTGCAGAATCAAAGGCATGGTAGGGATCGCGATTAGGATTGTAGGATTGTATGATCGGTAGGCTGTTGGGGGTAAATTGCATGGATGATCCCCAATATTTAATTTTCATTCTATTTTCATCTCTAGTCTATTAAATGTTTTGTTTAGATCTTAAACCTATTAAAAATGTCCTATTTTTATTCTAAATCCATTAAAAATATTTTATTTTGATCCCCAATTGGACAGAATTTGTTAATTCAATGTAATTGTCTAATAATAAGTTTTTAAAGCATAACTTAAATTATTCGATAACTGTCTTACTGTAAATTTAATATATATAATAATATTTTTTATAGCTAATGGACATTTAAATTACCAGTTTTTCCTTTCTGTAAGTTGAAATTTTTTCCTTAAGGAAAAAAATACTGCTAATTTTAAATTATTTACTTACTGTAAAAAAAAATTATTATGCATTTTAAATTTATTGAAAGTCAATTACTAAATATTTAAATTATGGACATTGCACTCTTTTTTATTTATCAATAATGTGTTTGTTAATGAATTTGTTTTAGACTTGTGTTGATTATTTTATTGATTATGTTGATGTATACTCTATTAAAGTTTGAATTTTACTTATATTGAATCAATAATTATGTTGTACTATTGCTATGACACTTAAATTTTACTTGAGTTTCTAATATAGTTGATCTTTTACATAAATTATATTATTTAGAAAATAAATTTTAAGCTTTTAATAGGATTTTACGATCTACAATCTAATGTTGCATGATAAAAAATGATCATAGATAGGATCTCGATCTTAACAATATTGATTAAATCTAACAAAATCTTTGTGAAACATACCAACTTTTGTCTCTATTTTCTTTTTCCCACTCAAATCACCCATGAGCTAATAAATTTATTACTCCAACTACCATCTCCCGCTTTTTCTCCCTCCCTCACCATCCCTCGCGGCCCCTTTAGCCTTGTGCTTCTCCTTTTGCCCAACAATAACTATTCACCCAACACCACCAAGCCTTCCCCATCCTGATCATTCCTAAACCCATCCTCAGATCCCATTCTAATTACTCCCATTTTTTAAAAAAATTAATACTACTTCAAATACCACTCCAATGAAGGCCCTTGCAAAGCCTAAATCTCCTGTTACTACTGTTGCTCCTGCATCGTTGCCAACTGCTTCCGTTCTCGTGCTAGGGAAAAAAAATGAACTCGACTCTAGAGAAGACTGCGCTAAAATCTCTGGTGAGTTCGCTTTCTGCTTTTGCGCTTGTGAGGTCCCCTTTCTTCCGGGTCCAGATAAAAAGCATCCGTCTCCTGTGCCTCAGAATTCTCCACTAGCTTTGGTGCTAGGGCCAAGTGCCAGTGCCGACACTCTAGCTCCTAGTCCATCAATGACTGCAATAGCCAATGAAGTATTGTTTTTCCCTCATTTTTTTACTCCACACAATGTGCATCCAGATCTAAAAGCCTCTAGTTCATCACGAGCCATCGTGTGATGAACAATTGACAATTAGAAAATCAAATGTCGAGGGTAAGCTTATTTGTTGCGTTTCTGATCCTCTTACTATTGATTAAGGCCGTGGAAAAATGATTCTTTGTTGTTCTTGTGCTTAAAATCTAAAATATCATTATTAATTATTTGTTTGGAAACTTTGAAATGAAAATGCAGTGAGGATTAGACAAATTAAAGATTTGTTCTCTTTTCTGACAAGATTCTTCTCCTGAAAATCAATGTGGTTCACATATTTTTGTTGTTGCTTATGAATTTCTCCATTTTTCTTATCCATTATAATTGATTAAATGGTGTGCATGTGACCGAAGTTGATTAAAAAAATGAGTGGTGAAATTTGGATCAAAATTGAGATATGGGATGTTGCCATTGGCAGTGCCAATGACAACTCCAATGCTGGTTTGTTTTGGAGTTTCTTGGATAAGTGAAGTATGAGAGGAAGTAAGAGGAAGAGGATAATTGCCATGTAAGAGAGGGAGAGGTCATCAGTGTGAAAGGTATTAGGTGAACGTAGGCATTGTTCATGGCACCAAACAGCTGATTAAGAGTGGGTCGGGTCAGGGATGGTGAAAGAGGGAAATAAGGGGAAATGGTGGTTTTCACTATTAAATTTACTAATTTTAAGGTGATTTGAGTGGAAAAAAGAAATTAGGGAATAAAGTTAGTATTTGTCATGAAAATATTGTTTGGTTTAACTGTGAAAGTGACAAAAAAAGGGTAATTGGGACACGATTTGACACGGTAAAGATTTTAAGAGAATAAAATGAATATGAGATACTCATTTAGGATAACACGAAAATGTTAAGGGATAACAAATGCATTTTACCGGACAAATATGCTATGACCATACTTGGAAACAATTTTTATAATTAGCGTTAGAGTTTTTTTTAATAAATTATTAAAGGTAAAAACTAATTTATTAATTGCCGAAGCTAAAAATTCAAACTTATAATAAATAAAGCCCTAAATCTTATATAACCGATTATGTCCACAAATTTTGATGGATGAGAATAAAGATAGAGTCTCGTTCTGCATGTCAATATTAATGCCGATAACAGTGCAATTTATTAAAGAGGAAATTTCATCAACGTTTAAAATTGTGAGAATCCAAAATCCATCTATTCTCAACCTCCAAAACCCTCAAATCTTTTAGCTTGGAATGAAGTTCCCTGTTGGCAGACTTGGGTTAAGAGCGGTTGGTATGGATGAAATGCCAGTTTCGAATTCGATTATGATTCTTCTCGATACCTCATGATTTAATATTGCTTTCATTTAAGGTTCAAAATTTAAGACGATCAATGAAAATGAAGGTGAATTAGTATGTAATACATCAAAATCAAGCGATGAGGTTGGGCCTCCACCTGCACCTGCGGTGGTCTGTTCTTTCACCAGCCCACCTATAACATTCCTTGATTCCGTTTGTAAAATCACATCTGCAGCACACCAACCAGCCAAACTCACTAATTTTTATATTTGTGTTTTTGCATGTTTATTACTCAGATCAGCTCGTTAATTAACTTGTTGCTTCTATCTCCTTTTATTTGTTTTCTAGTTAGCATGTTTGATTCTGGTTAAGGTTGTAAGCAAATGCTTGTCTGGTTGATTTGCAGACAAAATACATACTAACGACATTAAAACCCTGATTTGATCTCATCAATTCAATTAGTGGAACAAATAATCATTCTAATTCTCTCATTTGGATTCACTTGGTTTAATTGTTCTCTAATCAGGCTCATTAATTCTTTTTTAATTAGTATGGATTTCCAGCTCCGCCACTTTCTTTCGCTTCTGGGGCTTAGCGTTCTATTTGGGTTTCTAACGGGCCTTGGCTTTCCTCATTAGCCGTCCGGCACCGGCCTGGACTAGCCCATGCATTTAACTACTCTCTTGGGCCAGTGAACTAATTAAGAAGGGGAATGGAACTCGATCATGTTATAATTTCATGACAGATCACCAATATGTTAGTTTTGCCCTATAGATTATGTTTATCAAATTTTAGATTAGTTAAGAAAATTCTAGCGTTTTAAATTCTTTTTTTTCATGACAACTTTATCTAACATTGGCTTTTTGTTGATATGTTTTAACAAGTTAAATTTTATGGAAGAAATTACAGAAGCTTGCAATTTCAGTTTATTAAAACATTTGATTTAATAACTACACTAAACATATTTGTAATATATAAAGAACTGCTAGATGGTATAAAACTTACATACCAATACAATGCACATTTATTCTTAAATTTTCCCCTTGATTTTTCACAATCATTCTTTCCTTCATTCCCTTTCAGTGATTTCCTATATTGGATTCCATAATATTTGTTTATGTTATTTAATACTGTAGTATACCGTTATTCACAGTACAAATATTTTTACATTTTATCAATTTTTTCACACGAAATAGCACAGTATGTTGCAGTATTTTGTGATATTTCACATATTAGTTCCTTTTTATGCACATTTTGTAAAAAAAAAATGCAATATACTACAAATATTGTGATGTATGTACCGCAATATTCTATTTTTTTCAGGACATATGTGAGATATTTTTTCAATAATCTATTTTGTGGCAATCGTTATGTTTTCAGCTATAACATGATATTAATCAATATCTCTAAATTAAATTGCTTGTACATTGATGAATACTCATAAGTGTATTGTTATTAAGGGTTTAAATCATCATTATACACTTTGAGTATAATTAATTTCTATATTCTGAACATTTTTCCACCAAGGTTACTATTCATGTGTTTTTACTATTTATATGCATTTTTACTATTCACCTGTCATTATTCACCGACTTACTGTTCATACGCATATTCACTGTACATATGTGGGTTTATTGTTCATTAATATTAAAATATATATATTAAATAAGTATTTTTTTATGTAGGTAAAAATCATCACTTAGCGGCCCTTCACGAGAAAAAAATCATAACTGGAGTTGTAGGCATCGGAACTGAATGATTCCAAATTCATCTGAAAGCCAACATATAAATCTTCAACACTGCTTTATTCCGTAAGCTAGTTTTATCATTTTTATTGCCGAAATCTGATTATAGATGAGACATTTTGCTATTTCGTGTGCTGAAAAACAGTTTTAGTAGAAAAATCATAACTTGAGTTATGGATGTCCAATTTGAATGATCAAGCTATTAATTTGAAGCTAAAGAGGAGATCTACAACTTCCATGCTTTGAGGAACAACTAACCTGATGTCCACAATAGCCGAGAAATTAAAAGAAGTTGCGGCCTGCCATTGTTGATTTGTATTTATCTACATTTTACCATTTTATTTTTACCATTTCACCTACCCCAAAACTTTATAAATATGCACCTTAGGGGGAGGATGAAGGGGGCAATTTTCTTAGGCCATTTCCATGTTCTTGTATCTCTTTAGATTTTCTTCTTTAGTTTTGTTTTAGTTTTCAATACCAAAGCTCTGTCCAAGTGTTTTTTCGTTCTTCTTCTTCTTCGTTCTTGATCTTTTAATCTATGTTTATTTCGTCTTTCTATAAGTTGTTTGCTTTTATTATGTCTAACTAATCTTCTTTTTTACTAAGGTGAAAGGGTGAATCTTTTGGTAAAGAGATTATGATTGATTTGAATGAATCACAACGTTAACGGTATTTTCTTCCTTAATCTATTTAACTTCCTTCCTTGTTAAGTAGGAGTCTTGATTCATCATAGTCAAATCATTGACACAAAAGCTACTTGATTGCCTCTGTAGAACATGGCTCTGCTGGCTATATTTGAATCTTGAGTTATTGTCGACAAAGGTTGATATGATGGATACTTAAATCCATTAGCAAGCGTTGGCGTTTTAAGATCAATGAACGTTAATACTAACTAAATTCCCTGATTAGAACCTCCTTTATGTATAGATCTCAATTGAGTGGTAAGATGGGGTAAAGTTAATCATAACCGATATACTAAAAGTGGATCCCCTAACCTTAGCTATTTTATTTTAAATTTTAGTTTTGTAATCGACACCTGTTCACACCTTGCACCAAAACTTTCTTTACTAAAAATCTGTAATTTGTATTTCTTAATTCACTTCCCCGTGGTTCGACACTCGGACTCCCGAGATTTTATTACTTGCGACAACCTACACTTGGGTTACAACTGTTAGAGTGCAGTAAGTTTTTGGCGCCGTTGCCGGGGAAGTAAAATTAGAGTATAAGTTTAATTTTTTTTTATTTTTGTTCTTTTTATTTTATTTTATTTTTCTTTTATTATTTATATGGAAGGCTGAGCCTCCTACCTCTTATTTTGTGTTAATCTTATTTTCCTTTATTTTTCTTTATTGTTGAATGGAAGGCTGAACCTTCTACCTTTTAATTTTTGCTTATACTTCTTTTTTATTTTTCTTATTATTATTGTATGGAAGACTGTGCCTCCTACCTAACTTGTTATTGACATTTATTTTTCTTGTTGTTATTTTGTTAATATATGAAAGCTTGGTCACGTACATCAAGTGGTAGACTGGTAAGAGAATCTTCATTTTCTTCAAACATGGTTGAACACATTAATGAACAAGAAGATAATCATTCTTTTCACAATGACCAAGATCGGCCTACGACACTTAGAGAATACATGAACCCCATAAGAAATAGCACACCATTATGTTTAATTTTTCCTGCTGATACATGTAACTTCATTTTCAAGCTACGTATTATTCAGCTTTTACCAACTTTTTATGGCTTTGATTCTGGAAATCCATACTTAGATTTGAGAGAATTTGAGGAATTCTGTCACACATATAACAACCTAAACTGTAACATGAACATCATCAGACTTAAGCTTTTTTCTTTTTCTTTAAAAGATAAAGCTAAAACTTTGCTACAGAATCTTAGGTCAGGCTTTGTTAATTAATAGGATGAATTGCAACAACAATTTTTGAAAAAAAAACTTCCTTCCCAAAGAACAAATTATTTCAAAATACAAATCACCGCTTTCACACAAAAACCAGGTGAAACTTTTTACCAGTGTTGGGATAGATATAAGGATTTATTTAACACATGCCCACACCATGGTTTTGAAACATGGAGATTAGTCTCACATTTTTATAAAGGTTTAACACCTAAGAAAAGACAAATAGTAAAAATGATGTGTAATTGAACATTTGAGGAGAAAAATCCTGACGAGGCAATGATTTTTTTAGACATGTTAGCAGAAAATGCACAGAATTGGGATACTGCTGGTACCCATGAGGCCCTAAATAAGACTCAAACCATTGCATCTAGTGGAGGCATATATCATCTTAAAGAAGATAATGACTTTCAAGCAAAATTTGTATCTTTAGCTAGAAAGGTTGAGGCTTTAGAAATGAAGAAAACAGTTCATTTAAAATCTGTTGAAGAAGTTGTTTGTCACATTTGTAAAACCAATGACCATCCTACTAGTAATTGCCCAATTTTACCCACTTTCAAAGAATGTCTCCATGATCAAGTCAATGCATTGAATAACTTCAAAAAGCCAACCCAAAATCCATACTCACAAACTTACAATCCAGGTTGGAAGAATCAACCAAACTTCTGTTGAAAAAGTGGTAATCATGCTCAACCGTCACAACTACCTTTGCACATTTAACAAAATTTTCAACAATCTCAGGGGTATGCACTATATATTCCTCCTTTTAGGAAAATTTTTGAAGATACATTACATTCATTCATTGAGAAGCAAGAGTCCTACTGCGCTTTAGCAGTTGTAACCCAAGTGTAGGTTATCGCAAATAATAAAATCTCGAGAGTCCGAGTGTCGAACCACAGGGAAGTGAATTAAGAAATACAAATTACAGATTTTTAATAAAGAAAGTTTTGATGTAAGGTGTGAAAAAGTGTTGATTAAAAATTTAAATTCAAATAAAATAACTAAGGTTAGGGAATCCACTTTTAGTATATCGATTATGATTAATTTTAGTCTATCTTACCACTCAATTGAGATCCACACATAAAGGAGGTCTCAATCGGGAAATTTAGTTAGTATTAACGTTCATTGATCTTAAAAACACTAACGCTTACTAATGGATTCAAGTATCCATCATGCCAACCTTTGTCAACAATAACTCAAGATTTTAATATAGCCGGCAGAGCCATGTTCTATAGAGGGAATCAAGCAGCTTTTGTGCAAATGATTTGACTATTATGAATCAAGACTTCTACTTAACAAAGAAGAAAGTTAAATAGATTAATGAAAAAAAATACAGTTAACGTTGTGATCCATTCAAATCAATCACTACCTCTACACCAAAAGCTTCACCCTTTCACCTTAGCAAAAAGAAGATTAGTTAGATATAATAAAAGTAAATAACATGTAGAAAGATGAAATACACATAGATTAAAAGATCAAAGAAAGAACAAGAAGAATAACGAGAAAACACTTGAACAAAGCTTTTGTATTGAAAACTAGAATAAGAACAAAGAAGAAAAACTAAAGAAAATACAAGAACATAAAGGAAGCCTAAGAAAATGGCACCCTTCACCCTCCCCCCAAGGTGCATATTTATAGAGTTTTGGGGTGGGTGAAATGGTAAAACGTAGGTAAATATAAATCAATAATAGCAGGCCGCAACTTCTTTTAATTTTTTGGCCATCGTAGACATCAAATCAGCTATTCCTCAAAGCACGGAAGTTGTAGATCTCCTATTTAAATTTGAATCAATAGCTTGCTCATTCAAATCGGACATATATAGCTCAAGTTATGATTTTTCTACCGAAACTGTTTTTCAGCACACGAAATAACGAACAGTCTCATCTATAATCTGATTTCGGCAATGAAAACGATCAAACTAGCTTGCGAAATGAAGCAGAGTTGAAGATTTATGTGTTGGCTTTCAGATGAATTTGGAATCACTCAGTTCCGATGCTTACAGCTCCAGTTATGATTTTTTTCTCGTGAATGGCCGCCAAGTGATGATTTTTTTGTCGTGAAAGGCCGCCAAGTGATGATTTTTACCTATATAAAAAAATTATTTAATATATATATTTTAAGGTTAATGAACAGTAACCGCATATGTACAATGAATACGCGTATGAACAGTAAGTCGGTGAATAATGACAGGTGAATAGTAAAAATACGTGAATAATAACTCGGTGAAAAAATGTTCAGAATATAGAAATTAATCATACTCAAAGTGTATGATGATGATTTAAACCCTTAATAATAATACACTTATGAGTTTTCATCACACCCCCCAACCAGATTCTTGCTAGTTCCTAGCAAGTGTAACCTAAGAAAACAAACAAAATACATAATTTAACAACTCATGACAAATCATGCTATGAATATATAAAACTTGTAAACTTGACTTGCAAGTAATTAATGAAAAGATAAAAAGTTAAGTACTTGTTACCATAGGTAGAATATCACTTCCTAAGTATTTACACTTATTTTAAGATTGGTTTGTGAACAGCTGACTTTGTGTTTCTCAATTTGAAGTTTGCATGGGGATTCAATTTTACCCTCACTAGATTCCCAAAAGGGACTACATGTAAATTTAAGTCCAATGATCTTTATACAAGGTTGTAATGAGACTGGGTTAGGTGAAAGTGATAATCGGATGAAAGCTTTTTAAGGTGGAGTTTAAGAGAACTAGTAATACAACGAACAATAATTATAGGCACCTAAAACACTAATTATGGACACCCTAGTCTCAAAGTCCTCTCCAAAGCACAATTCCTTATTAACACATGAGTTTAAAAAACAAATATGGTTGAGTTTTAAACTTATTGAATTTAACACTTTTTTTTTCTTTTTTTTTTTTTACATCTTTCCGTTTCAAAATAACTTGCCTCATTTGACTTGCATAAATATTAATGCTGAAGTTATTATTATTATTATTATTTTTTCCCAAAATTGTCCCTCATGTTTATCTATCCAAAAAAGATAGAATAAGATGTATTTCATTTTTACTTTAGTATGGATTCACATTGGTATGAGCATATATAATTTTATTTAAAAGGGAAAGAGAACATTTTTTTTTAGACTACCATAAAAGAAACAGAGGCCAAGTATTATGAAACGGAAGAGTTTTTTTTTAATTAATTTATTTTTTTAACTTTATTTTTCGAGGCTTTTTCTTATGATCTCGTTTTTTGCTTTTTTTCTACCATAAATCAAAATTTGTTTAAAACTCAACCATCCAATGATATACACTTAATTTTTATGATTTAAACTCAACTCACCCCAATTTTTTGACTATGACAAATTAAACACAAGGTAACCTAAAATATTCTGAAGTACACCACACACTTTTTCTTTATTTTAGAAAAAACAACACATTCATTTTACTTCTCTAAGCCCATAATCACATAAGCATCATTAGTTTCAAGGACAATAAAGGATGAAAATGAAATGGAAGTGGTTAAACATATAGGGTTCAAACAAAGAATAAGGCTATAAGGCTCAAAGGAGCTCACTAAAAGATAATGTACACGGTTAGCCTTTT
Organism: Aquilaria yunnanensis; assembly: GCA_039654915.1. Classification (NCBI taxonomy): domain Eukaryota; kingdom Viridiplantae; phylum Streptophyta; class Magnoliopsida; order Malvales; family Thymelaeaceae; genus Aquilaria; species Aquilaria yunnanensis. Next base: position 24,649,794 of record CM077598.1, on the reverse strand, counting down.
GGTAAGTGGTTGCCCTTAAAATGCCTTTTTCATCCTTAAATTTACATACAATAGGTTGCATGGGTCCTTAAGACCACTCATCCAAGCAAAGTCTAGCTCAAAACACAAAGTAAACACTCTCAACAAAGAAATTCACACATACTAATAAACACGAAGGCTCAATGGTGCTCACCGGTTATTTATTTTCCTTAGGTAACAAGGAACATACTTTAACTACTTTAAAAAATAAACAACAATTTCAAATTTACAAAGTATACATCCAATGATGATATTTCCAAGAGTTGGGTTCCTAAATGCAAACAAACAACCTAAATTTATGCTAAATGTTCCTATATGCAACTATCATGCAAATATGTACTTGAACATGGAAACAAAATAAAATTAAAAATGAAAATCAATAATGAACATTACCACAAAAATATAACAAAAAATGACAATAAAACTGACAAATTGTGCAAGGGAATGGATGTTTGGAATCAATATTCAAGTTTCATATAATATTTTCTTTAGAAAATATAAATTACTTGTGAGATATGTCATCCAAATAGGGTTGAAACCTAGCTACCCCAAAATGTTATGATTAGCATGCTTAATAGGATGCGTCTCAAGAGTAAGATTACTCCTTACTCAGCCATCCTAAATTAAGGGCTTTGTCCAATAGTTTTAATATCAGCATGAGAAAAACTATCCTAAAAGAAAAAAATGTGACAATTATCCTTCCCCCCAACCAGATTAAGACATTATCACTAATGTCAAAACATAGAAAAGAAGAATGATTAAGAAATTACCTGAAATAGTAGTTATTGAAAATGAAAAACCTCAAATAACTTAAACCCAAATAAAGAAAGTGCTGATAATAAAACTAAAAGACAAGATAAAAAGATCCAGAAGTCCGATTGCTCTATTCCACAATGCTTCTTATTTATTAACAAAAATAAAAACAACAAGCAGAGTAAAAAATACTTATGGGTTGGAACTGATTGGGAAAGATTGTCGTATCCAGTCTATCTGAATCACTGTTGGATCTGGTTCATGAACTAAAGCTTGCATTTTGTCTAGCAATTCTTCAGCAGTTGATGCAGATGTTAGGATCCGTTGTGCCGTTTCTGAAATAAATTTCTCCTACATAGCATGATCCATAAAAGATAACAAATTTTCCAAGAAATTGTTAACATTCAACAGCTCAATGAATTTCTGGTATAAATTAAGTTGGGCCATGGAAGTAATTTGAAAAATTTCCCCCAATGTGCAAAACCCTCCTGGTAGAGCAATAAATGCATCAGAATTGCAGAGCATTTGCAACAAACGCTCTTACAAGTTTTTAACCACTAATTCTTCTCTAATTGTACCTTCAGAAATTAATTTCAAATGTGCATGGATGATACCCAAAGCATGACTACCTCCTACAGATGCTGTTGTTGCTACACCTTCCATCAATCTGACACTACCTCCCCCATAAACCAAATGTTTTTTTCGCTCAGCTAGTACTCTACCCAGATGGTTAGCTGTCCTAAAAAACTCTTCATCCTTTCCAGGTAAAGCTCCACAAAATACACAAATATTTCAGAATCTACGAGTTGAGGTTCCCTCCATTTTTATCCTTAACCCTGTGAAAAAAGAACATGCATTTATATAGATGAAAGGATAATGCAATGATTACACCTACAGGAGTAGGTAGATTATTGTTAGAAAAAAAAGAAAATTTTCAACAATAACAACATGTATATACAGTTGGTGTGATTGTGGCTCACATCTTCCACTGGTTTTACGTTCAGTAACGGCTTCAACGCCTTCTATGAGTCGGGGATATGCTTCCCATCTAGTTTTCTTACAAACTGGCAAACATGGTCGTTTTAAGTCAGATTCCCAAGATTGTAACGCTTTCGTTCTTTATAAAAAACACTCCATAAATCAAGAAGTTCATTTTGCACTAATCCATAAGAATGCATCTCAAGAGTCAATTGGATATTATCCAAAAAATCTATACTCAGGTCATTCTTGATAAATTATATTTTATCTTCTCAATCATCAGACACTATTCTTAAAGAACAACATCTAGTATCACAAATCTATCGACTACATTTGTGACAGACTCGTAACCTTTTCGCTCTTCGCTTTTTGGCATAAGATCTTTTGCCTAAGCCAGGCATATAAGACACAAATGTATTTGGGGTTTCACCAACCAAACGGACCTTAGCTTCAATTAACCAACGAACATATTCAGGAATGCCTTTGTGCATTAAAACTCTTAATCGTTTACATCTAGCTTGATAAAATCCTTTTAAGATCATTCATTGGGAGAGAAGAAAAGTACTTTCACAAAGTAGAAAGAGTAGAATCTGTTTTTTTTAGAAGAAATTGAAAGAATGGAAAGGGAAAAAAATCAGTTATTATGGGAAACTGAAACAACTGACTTGAGAGCCACGAAGTACCGTATCCACCACTTTCTGACAATTTTCAAAGGCTCTGCAGAATATATATGCGTCTTTAAACAAAGAGGGCCAATGAAATCCAGATTGTAAAATCTTTACAGCTATTTTCTTTGACAAAAAATGCCTTCCGCATGTTTCAAAATGAGATCATTCAATGACACTTTTTACCTTATCATCGGGTATGCATTTCGTAAATATCTGGTCAGGACATGAATTGAAAAAATAAGAGTTATCCTAATAAAAATTTGTCACCTTATGTAGAAAATTTCTTTTTATCTTGGTTAATCCATTGAGCTGGTATCCGTCTTATCACTAAAAAATTGATAATATTAGCAAATCAAAGTACTGTAGTGACAGAAAATAGAAATTTGTTAGGAAAACAATAATTTATGGGTGCAGCCTCAATTGTTGAATTCATTGTCAGTCTTGACAAATAGTCAACAACAACATTTTTGGAGCCATTCTTATCCTTACCACAATGTTGAATTCTTGAAGCAATATGATCCAGTGTATCAGTCTTGATTTAGCATCTGTCTCTAATATTAGGTACTTCAACTGTTTGGGCAGGAGCTTCAACTTTGTTATGTGAACTTTATTTTGCTCTTCAATTTTCGATTTCCAACATGTGTTTCCTTCCACCTGTGAAGAATCAAGTAATGCACATATGTTAGAAGTATTCATTCCATTTTCATACTTGATTCAAATGAATTAACTAAACACTTTTCAAGAGAATCAGAAATACTCCCTTATTGGATATAGTTTTCTACAATTTCACCAATGATACAGAGATCTTTACTTTCATCTTCTTTTTTAGGAGGTTGCTTAAGCAAATTGAAAAAATTTAGCTCCAATGTCATATTTTCAAATGACAACTTCATCAGTCCGTTCATGCAATTAATCAAAGCATTAGATGTTGCTAAAAATGGACATCCCAAAATAACAGGTATTGAATTTTTAATTTTCACTATTGGTGTATCCAAAATAATAAAATCCACATGATATATGAATTTATCAACTTGGACTAACACATCTTCAATGACTCCTCTAGGCACTTTCACTGATCTGTCAGCAATCAAAAGAGTTACTTCGGTTGGTTTTAACTCACCCAAATTTAGTTTTTGGTAAACTGAATATGGAAGTAAGTTTACACTAGCCTCTATATTAAGTAATGCTTGCTCAATTTTATGTTCTCCAATAAAACATGAGATTGTTGGACAGCCAGAATCCTTGTATTTTAAACCAGTATTATTTTGAATAACAGAACTTACTTGCTCAGCCAAGAAGGCTTTCTTTTTCACATTCAGGTTTCTTTTAAGAGTACACAAATCCTTCAAAAATTTGGCATAAGAAGGTACCTGTTTAATCGCATCCAACAAGGGGATATTGATCTTTACCTGCTCCAAGATATCAAGAATTTCAGGATTCTTATTCACCTGCTTAGGAATAGTTAACGCTTGAGGAAATAGAGGTGCTGGTGGAGATTCAATTTGTGTTCTTCGCTTGGTATAGGTTCAACCCCTTCTTTATTCTTAGAAGTCGACTCATCGTCTTCTTCACAATGATCAGGAATGGATTTTTCAACAACCTTACCGCTACGAAGTGTAATAATTGACTTTACTTGATCCATGGTTTGACCTTTGGGATTCACTTGTGGTTGAGAAGGAAATTTTCTTTTCTCCTAAATATTGAGTGCAGATGCAAACTTTACAAGAGTATCTTTCAAATCAATCATGGTTTGACTTGTTTGAGTATTGATGGACTCTTGCTTTTCAATGAATGAATGCAATGTATGTTCAAGATTTTTTCTAAGAGGAGGAACATATGGTACATACCCTTGAGATTGTTGAAAATTCTATTAGGTGTGCAAAGGTGGTTGTGACGGTTGAGCACGATTATCATTTTTCCAACTGAATTTTGGATAATTCCTCCAACAAGGATTGTCAACTTGTGAGTATGGATTTTGGGTTGGTCTCTCAAAGTTGTTTAATACATTGATTTATTCATGGAGACATTCTTTAAAAGATGGCAAAGTTGGGCAATTGCCAGTGGAATGGTCATTGGTCTCACAAATGTGACAAACAATTTCTTCAATAGACTTTAATTGATCAATTTTCTTCATTTCTAAAGCTTCAATCTTTCTAGCTAGAGATGCGAATTTTTTTTTAAGGTCATTATCTTCCTTAAGATGATATATGCCTCTACTAGATACAAGAGTTTGAGTCTTACCTGGGGCCTCATAACTACCAGCGGTGTCGCAATTCTATGCATTATCTGCTAACATGTCTAGTAAATTCATTGCCTCGTCAGGATCTTTATCCTCAAATGTTCAATTGCACATCATTTCTACCATTTGTCTTTCCCTAAGTGTCAAATCTTCATAAAAATGTGAGACTAATCTCCATATTTCAAAACCATGATGTGGGCATATGTTAAGTAAATCTTTGTATCTATCCTAACATTGGTAAAAAGTTTCTCCTGATTTTTGTGTGAAGTTGGTGATTTGCCTTTTGAAAGAATTTGTTCTATGGATAGAAAAAAAAATTTAAAAAAATTGTTGTTGCAGTTTATCCCATGAATTAATAGAGCCTGACATAAGATACAGTAGCCAAGTTTTAACTTTATCTTTTAAAGAAAAAGGAAAAAGCTTAAGCCTGATGGTGTTCATGCTACAGTTTAGGTTGTTATATGTGTGACAGACTTCTTCAAATTCTTTCAGATGCAAGTATGGGTTTTCAGAATCAAAGCCATGAAAAGTTGATAAAAGTCTAATAATATCTGGCTTGAAATTGGAGTAACATGTATCAACAGAAAATATTAGACATGATTGAGTGCTATTTCTTTTGGGGTTCATGTATTCTTTAAGTTTCCTAGGCTGAACTTGGTCATTATAAAGAGAATGGTTATCTTCTTGTTCATTAATGTGTTCAGCCATGTTTGAAAAATATGAAGATTCTCTTACCAGTCTACAACTTGATGTACGTGACCAAGCTTTCATACATTAACAAAATAACAACAAGAAAAATAAATATCAATATCAAGTTAAGTAGGAGGCACAACCTTCCATACAATAATAATAAGAAAAATAAAAAAGAAGTAATATGAACAAAAAATAAAAGGTAGGTGGCTCAGCCTGCCATATAAAGAACAAAAGAAAAATAAAATAAAAAGAACAAAAATAAAAAAAATTAAACTTGTACTCTAATTTTACTACTCCGGCAACGACGTCAAAAACTTACTGCGCTTTAGCAGTAATAACCCAAGTGTAGGTTGTCGCAAGTAATAAAATCTCGAGAATTCGAATATCGAACTACAGGGAAGTGAATTAAGAAATACAAATTACAGATTTTTAATAAAGAAAGTTTTGATGTAAGGTGTGAACAAGTGTTGATTAAAAATTTAAATTCAAATAAAATAGCTAAGATTAGGGGATCCACTTTTAGTATATCGATTATGATTAATTTTAGCCTATCTTGCCACTCAATTGAGATCCACACATAAAGGAGGTCCCAATCGGGGAATTTAGTTAGTATTAACGTTCATTGATCTTAAAACGTCAACCTTTGTCGATAATAACTCAAGATTCCAATATAGCCGGTAGAGTCATGTTCTACAAAGGGAATCAAGCAGTTTTTGTGCCAATGATTTGACTATGATGAATCAAGGCTTTTACTTAACAAGGAATGAAGTTAAATAGATTAAGGAAGAAAATACTGTTAACGTTGTAATCCATTTAAATTAATCATAATCTCTACACCAAAAGCTTCACCATTTCACCTTAGAAAAAAGAAGATTAGTTAGACATAATAAAAGTAAATAACATGTAGAAAGATGAAATAAACATAGATTAAAAGATCAAAGAAAAAACAAGAAGAATAACGAGAAAACACTAGGACAGATCTTCGATATTGAAAACTAGAACAAGAACAAAGAAGAAAAGCTAAAGAAAATACAAGAACATAAAAGAGGCCTAAGAAAATGGCACCCTTCACCCTCCCTCCAATGTGCCTATTTATAGAGTTTTGGGGTGAGTGAAATGGTAAAAATAAAATGGTAAAATGTAGGTAAATACAAATCAACAATGGCAGACAACAACTTCTTTTAATTTTTCAGCCATCGTAGACATCAGATCAGCTCTTCCTCAAAGCATGGAAGTTGTAGATCTCCTCTTTAGCTTTGAATTGATAGTTTGCTTATTCAAATCGGACATCCATAACTCAAGTTATGATTTTTCTACCGAAACTGCTTTTCAGCACATGAAATAATGAAAGGTCTCATCTATAATCAGATTTCGGCAATGAGAATAATCAAACTAACTTACGGAATGAAGCAGAGTTGAAGACATATGTATTGACTTTTAGATGAATTTGGAATCACTCAGTTCCGATACCTACAGCTCCAGTTATGATTTTTTTCTCGTGAAGAGTCGCTAAGTGATGATTTTTACCTACATAAAAAAAAATTATTTAATATTTATATTTTAATATTAATGAACAGTAACCTCATATGTACAATGAATACACATATGAACAGTAAGTCGGTGAATAATAACAGGTGAATAGTAAAAATGCATATGAATAGTAAAAATGCATGAATAGTAACCTACTGGAAAAATGTTCAGAATATAGAAATTAATCATACTCAAAATGTATAATGATGATTTAAACCCTTAATAACAATACACTTATTAGTATTCATCAAGTCCATCAATGCTCAAACAAGTCAAAACCTGAATGATTTGAAAAATACTCTTGTAAAATTTGTATTTGCACTCAACATTTAAGAGAAAGGAAAATTTCCTTCTCAACCACAAGAAAATCCCAAAGGTCAAACCATGGATCAAGTGAAGTCAACCATTACACTCCGCAACGGTAAGGTTGTTGAAAAAATCATTCCTGAACCTTGTGAAGAAGGTGATGAGTCAACTTCTAAGAGTAAAGAAGGGACTGAACCTTTACCAAGTGAAGAACAAATTGAACCTCCACTAGCACCTCCATTTCCACAGGCATTAACTGTTCCTAATAAGGTGAACCGAAATCCTGAAATTTTGAAAATTTTCAAACAGGTAAAGATCAATATTCCTTTGTTGGATGCAATCAAACAGGTTCCTTTTTATGCCAAATTTTTAAAGGATTTTTGTACTGTTAAAAGAAAGCTGAATGTGAAAAAGAAAGCCTTCTTAGCCGAGCAGGTAAGTTCTGTTATTCAAAATAACACTGCTTTGAAATACAAGGATCCTGATTGTCCAACAATTTCATGTTTTATTGGAGAACATAAAATCGAGTTAGCATTACTTGATCTTGGGGCTAGTGTAAACTTACTGTCATATTCAGTTTACCAAAAACTAAATTTGGGTGAGTTAAAACCAACTGACGTAACTCTTTTGTTTGCTGACAGATCAGTGAAAGTACCAAGAGGAGTTATTGAGGATGTGTTAGTCCAAGTTAATAAATTTATTTATCTTGTGGATTTTATTATTTTGGATACACTACCAGTAGAAATTAAGAATTCAATACCTGTTATTTTGGGACGTCCATTTCTAGCAACTTCTAACGCTTTGATTAATTGCAGTAATGGACTAATGAAGTTGTCATTTGGAAATATGACATTGGAGCTAAATGTTTTCAATTTGCTTAAGCAATCTCTTGCAAAAGAAGATGAAAGTGAAGATGACTATATCACTGGTGAAATTGTAGAAAATTATATCCAATAAGTGAGTATTTTTTATCCTTTTGAAAAATGTTTAGTTAATTCATTTGAATCAAGTATGCAAATGGATCAGGATACTTTTAATATATGTGCATTACTTGATTCTTCATAGGTGGAAAGAAACACACATTGGAAACCAAAAATTGAGGAGTTGGAAAAACCTAAAGTTGAAAAGCAAGATGAAATACCCACACCAGAGTTGAAGTCATTGCCCAAAGAACTGAAATATGCATTCATTGGAGAAAACTCTTCTTATCCGGTGGTAATTTCATCTAGTCTCACATTTGAGCAAAAAAGTAAGTTGATTGAATTACTTAAAAGGCATAAAAGTGCAATTGGATGGACATTAAAGGACATAAAGGGCATTAATCCCTTAATTTGTTCACATAGAATAAATTTAAAACATAATGCTAAATCCTATCAACAACTTTAGAGAAGACTCAATTCACACATAAAAGAGGTTGTAAGATTTGGAGTTCTCTAATTACTTTATGTGGGAATTATTTACCCTATCTCTGATAACAAATGGGTTAGTCTAACCCAAGTGGTTCCAAAAAAGTCTGGCATCACAATGGTCATAAATGAAAAAAGTGAGTCTTTACCAACTCGAATAACATCTAGTTGGAGAATATGTATTGATTATAGGAAATTAAATCTTACCACCAGAAAAGACCATTTTCCATTACCTTTCTTGGACCAAATTTTAGAAAGAGTAGCAGGACATCCATTTTATTGCTTTCTTGGTGGTCACTTAGGTTATTATCAAATTACTGTAGCTCTTGAGGACCAAGAAAAGACCACATTCACATGTCCTTTTAGAACCTTTGCATTTAGACGCATGCCTTTTGGACTTTGCAATGCCTCAGCAACATTTCAAAGATATATGCTGAGTATTTTTAGTGATATGATTGAAAAATATCTTGAAGTTTTCATGGATGATTTAACCGTTTAGGGAAATTCATTTGATAATTGTCTTGAAAACTTGGAAAAGGTTTTAAAAAGATGTGAAGAAAAATGTTTGGTAGTAAATTGGCAAAAATGTCATTACATGGTCACCTATGGAATTGTTTTGGGACATGTTGTATCTTCTAAAGGAATTGAAATTGATAAAGCAAAGGTGGAACTCATTGCTCAATTACCTTTACCCAAAATTGTTAGAGAAATTCGCTCATTTTTGGGACATGCAGACTTTTATCGAAGGTTCATTAAAAGGTTTAGTGAAATATCTAGACCTATTTGCAACCTCCTTATGAAAGATGTTTCATTTGAATGGACTCAAGAATGCCAAAATTCTTTTGATAAGTTAATTGGCCTTTTAACATCCTCTCCAATCATGCAACCCCCGGACTGGTCCTTGCCTTTTGAGGTAATGTGTGATACTAGTGATTATGCCGTTGGTGCTGTTTTAGGACAAAGAAAGGAAGGTAAGCCATATGTAATTTATTATACAAGTAGAACTTTGAACAGTGCACAAATGAACTACACTACAATTGAGAGAGAACTATTTGCAGTAATATTTGCATTGGATAAATTTTGTTCTTATCTGATTGGTTCAAAAACTATTGTTTACACTGACCATTCTGCTGTCAGGTATTTAATGTCAAAGCAAGATGCTAAACCAAAGCTGATACGCTGGATCTTATTACTTGAAGAATTCAACACTGTGATTAAGGATAAGAATGACATAAAAAATGTTGTCACTGACCATTTGTCAAGGTTGACAACAGATTCAACAAACGAGGCTGCACCCATAAATAATTGTTTTCCTGATGAATTTTTATTTTCTGTCACTACGGTATCATGGCTTGTTAATATTGTCAATTTTCTGGTGACAGGACGGATGTCAACTCAATGGAGTGCCCAAGATAAGAAGAAATTTCTATATAAGGTGAAAAAGTTTTATTGGGATAATCATTATCTTTTCAAATATTGTCCTAATCAGATATTCCGTAGATACATACTTGAAAATGAGGTAAAAAGTGTTATTGAATTTTGTCATTCAGAAGCATGTGAGGGGCATTTTTCGTCAAAGAAAATAGCTGCAAAAATTTTGCAATCTGGATTTCACTGGCCCTCTTTGTTCAAAGACGCACATGTATTCTGCAAAGCATGTGAAAATTGTCAGAAATTAGGATCAATTTCAAAAAGAAACATAATGCCTTTGACTCCTATCCTTGTCATTGAAATTTTTGACTGTTGGGGAATAGATTTCATGGGATCATTTCCATTATCATTTAGCTTCGTGTACATTTTAGTTGTATTAGATTATGTTTCAAAATGGGTAGAGGCAATTCCGTGTCGAAATAATTATAATAAAACTGTGATTAAATTTTTAAAGGAAAATATTTTGAGTCGATTTAGGATTCCTCGGGCCATAATAAGTGATGGGGGAATACATTTTTGCAACAGACCATTTGAATCATTGTTTAAGAAGTATGGTATCACACATAAGGTTTCCACACTTTATCACAAACAAACAAGTGGACAAGTAGAATTAGTAAATAGGGAGATAAAACAAATCTTTGAAAAAACAGTCAACCCAAATCGAAAGGATTGATCTTTGAAACTAACCGATGCACTTTGGTCTTATCGCACTGCTTTTAAAACATCACTTGGCATGTCTTCTTATAGGTTAGTTTATGGAAAAGCTTGTCATTTGCCTGTGGAACTTGAACATAAAGCTTATTAGGCTATTAAAGCTTTAAATTCAAATCTCAATGATTCTGGTGTTTTGCGCAGGTTGCAACTAAATGAGCTTGAAAAGTTGAGAAATGATACATATGAAAATTTGAAAATATATAAAGCCAGAACCAAAGCTTTTCAGGACAAAACAATTTTAAGAAAAACACTTGAAGTTGGTCAAAAGGTTTTGCTTTATAATTCTTGACTTCATATATTTCCTAGAAAACTGAGATCTAGATGGAGTGTACCTTTTATTGTGAAACATGTTTATCCTTATGGGGCCATTAACATTGAAAATCCTAAAAATGGTAACATATTTAAAATAAATGGACAAAGAGTTAAACCATTTTTGGAGAATCATGATTTTCAGGAAGAAGTAGTTCATCTCAGTGAACCTCACAATGATCATAGTAAGTAGAAGTAAATATATTTTCTCTTCTTAGATAGTTTTCTTTTAAGTTTCATTTTTTTTCTTTCTTACTTTGCTTTTCGTCTTTTTCCGGTTAACTGGAGGATATGGTACTCCGTGGCTTTCAAGTCGATTGTTTCAGTTTTTCATAATAATTGATTTCTTTTTCTTTCCCTTCTTTCAATTTCTTCTTAAAAAAAATGGAATCTCCTCTTTCTGCTTTGCGAAAATACTTTCCTTCTCTCCCAATGAATGTTCTTAAAAGGATTTATTAAGCTAGATGTGAACGATTAAGAGTTTTGATGCACAAATACATTCCTGAAGATGTGCGTTGGTTAATTGAAGCTAAGGTTCGTTTAGCTGGTGAACCCCTAGATGTATTTGTGTCTTATATGCCTGGCTTAGGCAAAAGCTCTTATACCAAAAAGTGAAGAGCGAAAAGATTACGAGTCTGTCACAAATATGGTCGATGAACTTGTGATACTAAATATCGTTTTTTAGGAATGGTGTCCGATAATCGAGAAGATAAAATACAATTCATTAAGAATGGTATGAGTAAGGATTCTTTAGATAATATCCGATTGACTCTTGAGACGCATTATTGTGGATTAGTGCAATATGAACTTCTTGGTTTATGGATTATTTTTCATAAAAAATGAGAGCGTTACAGTCTTGAAAATCTGACTTTAAACGGCACTGCTTGCCAGTTTGTAAGAAAACTAAATGGGAAGCATATCCCCGACTCATAGAAGGTGTTGAAGCCGTTACTGGACATAAAACTAGTGAAAGATGTGAGCCACAATCACAACTACCGTACATTAATGTTATTTTATTTTTGTTATTTTTTCTTTACAGGTTGTCAATCCTTAATAAGTGATGAAACACTGTGTAAGAGAGCAATCAGACTTGTGGATCTGTTTGTCTTGTCTTTTAGTTTTACTATCAGCATTTTCTTTATTTTGGTTTAAGTTATTTCAGGTTTTTCATTTTCAATAACCATCATTTCAAGTAATCTTTTCTTTACTCTTCTTATCTATATTTTGACATTGGGGACAATGTCTTAATCTGGTTGGGGGGAAGGATAGTTGATATTTGATTTTTTTTTTTTTAGTTTAGTTTCTCTCATGCTGATATTAAAACCATTAGACAAAGCACTTAGTTTATGATGGCTGAGTAAAGAGTAATTTTTCACTCTTGAGACGCATCCTATTTTATGTGACATGCATAACATTTTTTCTTGCAAGTATAAATAGTTTCATGTAGGAACATTTAGTATGAAATTAGGTTGTTTGTTTGCATTTAGGAACCCAACTCATGAAAATATCATCATTGGATGTATACCTTGTAAATTTGAAATGATTGTTAATTTTTAAAAGCAGTTAAAGTATGTTTCTTGTTACCTAAGAAAAATAAATAATCGGTGAGCACTTTTGAGCCCTTAGTATCTATTAGGATGTGTGAATTTCTTTGTTGAGAGTGCTTACTTTGTGTTTTGAGCTAGACATTGCTTGGATGGGTGACCTTAAGGACCTATGCAACTTTACTTCTTGTATGTAAATTTAAGGAAAAAAATGGCATTTTAGGGCCAACCACTTACCAAAAGGTTAACCTTGTACATTATCCCTTAGTGGTGAGCCCCTTTGAGCCTTATAGCCTTATTCTTTGTTTGAACCCTATATGTTTAACCACTTCCACTTCATTTTGATCATTTATTGTCCTTGGAACTAGTGATGCTTATATGATTATAGGCTTAGAGAATTAAAATGAATGTGTTATTTTTTATAAAATAAAGAAAAAGTGTGGGGTGTACTTCAGAATATATTAGGTTACCTTGTATTTAAGTTGTTATAGTCGAAAAATTGGGGTGAGTTGAGCTTAAATCATAAAAATTAAGTGTATATAATTGGATGGTTGAGTTTTAAACAAATTTTGATTTATGGTAGAAAAAGGTAAAAGCGAGATCATAAGAAAAAGCCATCACAAAATAAAGTAAAAAATATATATAGATAAATTTAAGAAAAAAAACTCTTCATTTTATAATACTTAGCCTCTTTTTCTTTTATGGCAGTCTCAAAAAAAAAAAATGTTCTCTTTCCCTTTCAAATAAAATTATATATGCTCATACTCATGTGAATCTATACTAAAGTAAAGATGAAAGATATATTCTTTTATCTTTTTTGGATAGATAATCATGGGGGACAATTTTGAAAAAAAAAAAAAACTTCAGCCTTAATATTTATGCATGTCAAATGAGGCCAGCTGTTTTAAAATAGAGAAAGTTAAAGAAAAAAAATGAAAAAAAAGTGCTAAATTCAATAAGTTTAAACCTCAACCATATTTTTTTTTCTAAACTCATGTGTTGATAAGGAATTGTATTTTTGAGAGGACTTGGAGACTATGGTTGATTTGGGTATTTAGTATTTTAGGTGCCCATAATTATTGTTCATTGTATTACTAGTTCTCTTAAACTTCATCATTAAAAAGTCTCTATCCGATTCCCGCTTTCACAAAACCCAGCCTCATTACAACCTTATATAAAGATCATTGGACTTAAATTTACATGCAGTTCCCTTTTGGGAATCTAATAAGGGTGACGTTGGATCCCCTTACAAACTTCGGATTGAGAAACACAAAGTAGGTTATTCACAAACCCACCTTAAAATAAGTGTAAATACTTAGGAAGTGATCTTCTACCTATGACAACAAAGACTTAACTTTTTCTCCTTTCATTAACTACTTGCAAGTCAAGTTTACAAGTGTTATATATTCATACCATGATTTGTCATGAGTTGTTAGATTATGTATTTTGTTTATTTTCTTAGGTTACACTTACTAGGTACTAGCAATAACCTGGTTGGGGGGTGTGATGAATACTTATAAGTGTATTGTTATTAAGTGTTTAAATCATCATTATACACTTTCAGTATGATTAATTTCTATATTTTGAACATTTTTCCACTGGGTTACTATTCACACATTTTTACTATTCACCTATCATTATTCACCGACTTACTGTTCATACGTGTATTCACTGTACATATGTGGTTTACTGTTCATTAATATTAAAATATATATATTAAATAATTATTTTTTATATAGGTAAAAATCATCACTTGACAGCCCTTCACGAGAAAAAATCATAACTGGAGTTGTAGGTATCGGAACTGAGTGATTCCAAATTCATCTGAAAGCCAACACATAGATCTTCAACTATGCTTCATTCCGGAAGCTAGTTTTATCATTTTCATTGTCAAAATCTGATTATAGATGAGACCCTTCGTTATTTCATATGCTGAAAAGTAGTTTCAGTAGAAAAATCATAACTTGAGCTAAGGATGTCCAATTTGAATGAGCAAGCTATCGATTCGAAGTTAAAGAGGAGATCTACAACTTCCATGCTTTGAGGAAGAGTTGATCTAATGTCTACGATGGCCGAAAAATTAAAAGAAGTTGCAGCCTGCCATTGTTGATTTGTATTTACCTACATTTTACCATTTCACCCACTCCAAAACTCTATAAATAGGCACCTTGGGGGGAAGGTGAAGGGTTCCATTTTCTTAGGCCATGTCCATGTTCTTGTATCTCTTTAGATTTTCTTCTTTAATTTTGTTCTAGTTTTTAATACCGAAACTCTGTCCAAGTGTTTTCTCGTTCTTTTTTTTCTTCATTATTGATATTTTAATCTATGTTTATTTCATCTTTTTATATGTTGTTTGCTTTTATTATGTCTAACTAATCTTCTTTTTTACTAAGGTGAAAGGGTGAAGCTTTTGGTAAAGAGGTTATGATTGATTTGAATGGATCACAACGTTAACGGTATTTTCTTCCTTAATCTATTTAACTTCCTTTATTGTTAAGTAGGAGTCTTGATTTATCATAGTCAAATCATTGGTACAAAAGCTGCTTGATTCACTCTGTAGAACATGGCTCTGCAGGCTATATTGAAATATTGAGTTATTGTCGATAAAGGTTGACATGATGGATACTTGAATCCATTAGCAAGCGTTGGTGTTTTAAGATCAATGAACGTTAATACTAACTAAATTTTCCAATTGGGACCTCATTTATGTGTGGATCTCAATTGAGTGGTAAGATGGGCTAAAATTAATCATAACCGATATACTAAAAGTGGATCCCCTAACCTTAGCTATTTTATTTGAATTTTAGTTTTATAATCAACACTTGTTCACACCTTACACCAAAACTTTATTTACTAAAAATCTGTAATTTGTATTTCTTAATTCATTTCCCTATGGTTCGACACTTGGACTCCCGAGATTTTATTATTAGCGACAACCTACACTTGGGTTACAACTGCTAGAGTGCAGCATACATTTTATTCTAACTGAATATTACTCTTATTTATGAAAATTCTTGACTCAAAATCAAAATATGAAGATGTGAGATGAATATGTTGTTTTTTGCAGAACAAGTTAGAACAAAAATATCATATTTTGAATCATTTAGGAACTCAATATGATATTATAAAATGTATTGTCACTATTAAAATCTTATTTATTTTTTTTCATGTATCAATAAATTATTTTTTTTGTTGAATAATATTTATTTTATTCTATATATAACATTTTTTGTATAAAAAATTTTCTTTCATATATATTTTATTTATATTTGATAAATTACAATAAGAAAAATTAGAATACATATAAAAATGTGTAAAAAATTAATTTATTTTATTTTATCTTAAAATAATATTTTAATTTTTTTATGAAAACGGTAACGATATGCGGTACAGTATATCATATTGTATACTTTAAAAATATGGGAGTGCGGTATATATAGCAGTAATGACATTTAATACCTTGTATTTGTTACACTATTCAACATATTTTTTTTCTTTTTTTGGTATATAGTCTCAAATTAGCTCTCACAATGTTCAATACTATATTATTTTTTTAATAAAACTTATCATCGGTTGCCAGATTCCTAGTCTTTCTCTGTTTTTAGAGGTGTAAATAAACAGAGCGTTCAGAAAACCATTCGTGAAATATTTGGTAAGAGTTTGTTTATATTCATTTATTTAATTAAATCAATGAACACAAACATATTTTTCTGTTTGATTAGTTAAACGAACGAATATGAATAAAGTCTTATTCGTTCATTTATGTTTACGAACCGTTTGGTTATTATTCGTTTATATTCATTCATTCATTTGTTTGTTTATATCTATTTGTTTGTTTATTTATATACTGCTCACAAATTATATTTCTCCAAATATAATTAGTCGTTTCTCTCACAACATTAATCTACTTTAGCACGAAGTTGAGTCTCATAGCATTAACTCATAATTTTTCTCATCATCACCTATTGTCATGTTAGGCATTGTTAGACTCACTTAAATTCAGATTTGTGGTAATCATTAACTTTAATTGTTCATGTTTATATTTGTGTTTGTTTATTAATAAACGAACGAACATGAACAGAAAAATTGCGTTCATTTATTATACTTATTTGTGTTTGTATTTATTTAAAATTAAATAAATAAATACGAATATAACTTATTCATGTTCATCCAATTTATTTAAAATTAAGCAAATGAACATGAACATAACTTATTTATGTTCATTCAACTTGTTTACAGCCTTCTATGTTTTTGTTTATTAATCAAGATTCATCTTCTCTTGGAGCGGTAAAAAGATAACTTTTCTACTCTGCATATCTCAAGGCAGCAAAAATTACGCAACTGAAGCGCAGTAAAAGTTTCCCGTAATAGATCTAGGCCCATTCTTTTCTCCCCCTCCCCCTCCTCTGAAAAATTCAAACAAAAGACCATCATACCAAATAATAATAATAATAATAATCTGAACTTCTCATTGATTTTAATACTATCATTTTATTGTCGGTTTTTTATGTAAAACCCAGTAAGACCAGCTGTTTCTATCGTTGTGCAGGGCATGTCCGCTCAGGATTCAGCCGAGAGGTGACTGATCTGCCACTGTTGGATCTATCGTTTTCACCTCCACAGGCGCTGAGTCATCCGGTTAAATCACCAAATACTTCGTTTTTCTGCTGATTTTCTAAATAAGTGAAAATCCCAGAAGATTCCGATCCATGAACTACGTAATAGGACTTTTTGGATCTATCCAAGATTTTTTCTTTTTCGGTTCTCCATTATTGAATAGTTGCCGTTTCCCTGCACTGGTTAAATTGTTGATCTTTCATCAAAGGTTGTAGCTTTTTAGTTGAATTTTCTGTCTTTTTCGGGTACTCGTGCAGGGCCAGAAAGGGGGTGAAGTGAATTATTCGGGTATAAGAGCCAATCCGATTCGTGCAGCGAGGAGAGACTAGAGAGAGGCGCAAGGGGCAGGTGGCGGAGTCGCAAAAGCCATATAGTTTTTCTGATTCTAGCTTTCTCTCGGGCTTTTCGCCATCTGATTTTCTCTCTCTCGGGAGCGAACGAGGTCACCACCTTTCTCTATTTGCACTTCGTCGTCTCACAAATTATTTAAAATCTTGTCAGTCGTTTCTACTTTTTCTTGACGCTTAGTGACGGCAATTTGTAGGACTGTCTGTTATGACCTTTTCTGCGTCTGATGATACCTGAAGCCCTCATAATTCGCTTCTAATTCCGCTTCTTGCATCCGCCTCAGCTTCTCTAGGTAATAACTTTGTTGTTTTTATGTTCAGTTGCCTGCCTTATCTGAGTGTTTCTTTTCTCCTGATCTTGTTCTCTTGTTTTTGTCGATTTCGATTTGTCTGGTTTGATAAAAAGTGGTTATTCCCAAAGTTTGATTGGGATCTGTTGCGTCTGCAGAGGTTGCAACTTCTGGGAACTCTTTCGTTTATGTTTTGTTTTCATGTAGCCTAGTGGGTTGGCAAGAAATTGTTTGATCGGTTGATTTGTGATGGTGTCTCTCAGGGTGCGTACTTTGGTGCTCAAGTCCCCACCGGATTGTAATTTTTGTGTCTGGAGAATATGAGTGGAGCTGTGCTTGTGGCTGTTGCTGCCGCTATTGGCAACTTGTTGCAGGGATGGGATAATGCCACCATTGCCGGTACTCTACTCTCTTATTCTTCTGCCGTTTCCACTTCGTATTTCAGTTGATCTGGTCCATGCAAATCACTATTACAAGTAAATCTAAGTCTGTCATCTGCATACCCAAACGCACACTGTATTTGTACCTAATATTTCTCACAGATTTGGGGAAGTCATCTATGTTTGTGAAGTATGTTTATTTTTTTTTATTTTCTTTTTCTCCCAGGTGCTGTATTGTACATAAAAAGAGAGTTCCATTTGGAAAGCCAGCCCACCATTGAAGGTCTGATTGTCGCCATGTCTCTTATTGGAGCTACCTGTATTACTACCTGCTCTGGAGGTATAGCAGATTGGATAGGCCGCCGCCCAATGCTAATATTCTCATCCATCCTTTATTTTATCAGTGGTATTGTAATGGTTTGGTCCCCAAATGTGTACATCCTACTTTTGGCAAGGCTTTTGGATGGCTTTGGAGTGGGTTTGGCAGTTACGCTTGTCCCAGTTTATATTTCTGAGACTGCACCACCTGAAATTAGGGGGCTTTTGAATACTCTTCCACAGTTCACTGGTTCTATTGGAATGTTCTTGTCATATTGCATGGTCTTTACGATGTCACTATCAGAGTCACCGAACTGGAGATTGATGCTTGGAGTTCTTTCAGTTCCCTCTTTCCTTTACTTTGTGTTAAGTGTACTTTTCTTGCCCGAATCTCCAAGGTGGCTTGTAAGTAAAGGACGCATGACACAGGCAAAAAAGGTTTTGCAAAAATTGCGTGGAAGAGAAGATGTTGCAGGTCAGTTCCATGTATTTTCATATCTGTTCGTTACACCCTTTTCTATGTCTCTTGAATTCATATGATATGTTATAGTTGTCAAAAATCAAAATGACACTACTGTAGTGACTGTCTAGTAAGACTTAATTCTTGCTTGTAATTGAATGGTGTGACAATTTTACGTGTAAGTCACTTCATTAAGAACTGGTGATTTTACTTTGTTGGACAGGTGAGATGGCATTGCTTGTTGAAGGGCTCGGAGTTGGCGGTGAAACATCGATAGAGGAGTATATTATTGGTCCAGCCACTGATGAAACTCAAGATCAAGATATATCTGTGGATAAAGATCAAATAAAGTTGTATGGCCCTGAAGCTGGAGTTTCTTGGGTGGCAAGACCTGTTACTGGACAAAGTGCGCTTGGTCTTGCATCTCGGCAGGGAAGTATAGTACAACAAAGTAAGGCGCTCATGGATCCTCTTGTAACACTCTTTGGAAGTATTCATGAGAAGGCCCCGGAAACAGGAAGTATGCGAAGTGCACTTTTTCCAAATTTTGGTAGCATGTTCAGTGTGGGAGGTAATCAAGCTAGAAATGAAGATTGGGATGAAGAGAGTTTTGCTAGAGAAGGAGAGGATTATCATTCTGATGGTGCTGGTGGTGATTCTGATGATAATTTGCATAGTCCACTGATCTCACGCCAAACGACTAGCATGGATAAGGACATGCACCCCCTGCCGTCAATTGCTCATGGAAGCCTTACCAGCCTCAGACAGGGAAGTGCATTGACAGGCGGGGAACAAGTTGGAAGCATGGGGATTGGTGGTGGCTGGCAATTAGCATGGAAATGGTCTGAAAAAGAAGGCCCGGATGGGAAAAAGGAAGGAGGTTTTAAAAGAATCTATCTGCATCAAGAGGGCGGCATCGCCGGATCAAGGCGTGGTTCACTTGTTTCTATGCCTGGTGCTGAAGGCCCGGTTGAGAGTGAGTTTGTCCAGGCTGCTGCATTGGTTAGTCAGCCAGCTCTGTATTCCAAGGAGCTTTTGAAGCAGCATCCAGTTGGACCAGCTATGGTTCATCCATCTGAAGCTGCAGCGAAGGGGGCAAGTTGGAAGGAACTGTTTGAACCTGGGGTCAAGCATGCTCTGACTGTTGGCATGGGCATTCAAATCCTTCAGCAGGTAAAACCAAGTTCTAGCAACAAAGCTTGTGAAAATTTTTGATCTTGGTCAAATCTTCATCCTTTTCTTTCTTTTTGGGTGTGTATGTGGTTTTTTGGTGTGGATGTGGAGCACTCATTTCAGTATTATTGCATTTTTGGTTTTAGAGATCACGCAGGCTACCGAGCTAATCCTTATCAGTGTCAATAAGTAATTAGCATTCTTCATTTCTGAAATTGTTTACTTATGTTTTCTGTGCAGTTCTCTGGAATAAATGGTGTTTTGTACTACACCCCCCAAATTCTTGAGCAAGCTGGAGTAGGGGTTCTGCTATCAAATTTGGGAATCAGTTCATCATCTGCATCTCTGCTCATTAGTGGTGTTACCACCTTGTTGATGCTTCCTAGTATAGCCATTGCCATGCGGCTCATGGATATTGCTGGAAGAAGGTAAAGATATAGAGATGCTGCTTCCTAGCTATAATTTGTAGATCTTGTTGGTGGCAAAAGTTCCAAATGTAGCTGAAGTAGACCATACAGGATAATATGGCATGGGGAACATCTTTAACTACAAAAGAATTATCAATCCTGTCTCATTCTCCATCTCCAAAAGAAGCTGACTAATGCCCAATGCTATATATAGTGAATTTAGCTTGCTGCTATTATCTTGGAATTGGGTTTCTTATAAAAGACCTCTCTGTTAGAACACTCCCTGGGTATCTATCTGATTTTATATGAAAACAAAGTTTGCCTGCTATTAATGTGCAGATGATGAAATTGCTTGATCCCTTTTATAAACCTGTTCTGCTGGCAATCATTTAGGTCATGAGCCAGAGACAGGTATTTGATGGTTTACTAGTGTCTGATTTTAAGCATTTATGTTGATTTTTACCTGTCTGGTATCTCTGCATCTATAGCAAGGCCGTTAGCCATGTAAAAATTTACTTCACCTTTTTGTGAAGGAATTGTACATGAAATATGGATAATTGTTATCTATCCACTTGTTTTGCCTTCCAAAGTTTTGACCCCTTCTATGCGCTGCAGGAGTCTGCTGCTTTCGACAATTCCTATCCTCATCATATCTCTTATTGTTTTGGTTCTCGGGAGTGTCATGCCTATGGGGCAAGTGGTGCATGCAGCTATTTCCACTGTTAGTGTTGTGCTTTATTTCTGTTTCTTTGTCATGGGATTTGGACCAGTTCCAAACATACTTTGCGCGGAGATCTTCCCCACCCGGGTTCGAGGAATCTGTATTGCCTTATGTGCTTTAACGTTTTGGATAGGTGACATTATTGTCACCTATTCACTCCCAGTTTTGCTCAACTCTGTGGGTTTGGGTGGTGTGTTTGGCATGTATGCAATTGTGTGCTTGATCTCGTGGATATTTGTCTTCCTGAAAGTGCCAGAGACCAAAGGCATGCCTCTTGAAGTAATCACGGAATTCTTCTCTGTCGGTGCAAGGCAAGTTGCTGCTGCAAAAGAACAGCCGAATTAGCCACTGATCTGCTGCTCTTCCCAGATTCCTTTTGGTTATTCTGCCAAGGTTTTGGGTGAGTTGGGAAGTTTGATTTGTGTATAAAGGGATTATTTGTTTGTTCTCTCCATCTGTTATACTTTATGGATGGCACTCGAGAGTTTTGTTTTGCAACTTCATTTGATGCTCAAAGCCTGAGTCGAAGTCTGCAGATTATTGGCAACTAGAGAAACACATGTTCCATATGTTTTTTTCGTTTTCCCTTCATCAGTAGTTTGGCTTCAAGCCCGTGCATAAGTAATTGCCTCAGTTCTTGACCACAAAGAAACTCATGAAACTCTCCAGTAACTCTCGAACCAATGGATCAGAAATTATGAGGCAAACCAAAACCTCATAGCAACGGCCTTGGGTTTGATGAATCCAACCAAACTTGGAGACAGTGGACTTGGCACAACATTCTGGCACGAGCCACAAAATTGAAGATGCTATACTATAGGCCACTGATTCATGTGTCGATGATCTTGGCCGAGTTTTCCGAAACAAAAGGTCCATCAATTTGTTATCAAGACTCAGACTCCGAAACACCTTTCCCGTCCACACTTAACCAACCTCTGCTTCCCAAGTGGAGCAACTTCAAACCACAGCCAGAAGCAATTAGAGCTCCTTCCCATCACAATCTTATTCCACGCATAACTACTACCCAGAACCAAAAAACTATTGCAACGAACCAAAATAGGAAAAAGAAAGAAAAGAACAAGGTTGAAATTGTCTTCAGCACCATCATTTGGGAGCACCATCAATGAGTCTTGCACCAACCCTGTCCAGCCTCTTAACCACCGCAGCAGACCTCAAATTCCCTTCCTGCAGAAACGCTTCCACCATTTTCTCCCCAATTTTCTTCCCTAATTCCCCATCATCCGTCACGGCCACTGCCGTCGGTCCCGCCCCGCTGATCGTGCAACCGAAAGCTCCAACTTCAATGGCGGCCTTTTTCACCGCTTCCATCCCCGGAATCAGAGGCGCCCGCTTCGGCTCCACGATCTTGTCTGATGACAATGCGTGCCCCAATCCAGCCACGTCCCCTTCCAACACAGCTGCCACCAGCGCCGCCGCTTGGCTGCAGTTCCAAACATGGTGCGGCATCCCCACCTCAGCCGGCAGCGCCGCCCTCATTTTTTTCGTGGGCGCCTCGAATTCAGGACTAACCAACACGAAAAACAGGTCCTTTTCTCTCGGAAAACTCAGCCGCTTCAACTCCAGGGGCTCGTAGCTCTTGATCAGCACGAAACCTCCCATGATCGCCGGCGCGATGTTGTCAGCGTGATAACCGGAAACTTTAGCCTCAGATTCCAACCCAGCCAGAACTAGCTCATCGACTCCTAGTCTCGATCCGAACAACTCGTTGACCGCCACCGCCGCTGCGGCGGCTGACGCGGCGCTGGAACCAAGTCCGCTGCCCAAAGGCAGACCCTTTTCGAGTTTGAGGGAGAGACCCACCGAACGGATGTTGAGCATTTTCATTGCCGCAATGGCAGCGATCCCGGCACAGTTGAACAGCGCATTGGAGGATAGCTTGGAGGTGCCGGAGATCTCCGAAATGGAGACATGACCCGGGCGGACAGACGGGTCGACACGAAGGGAGACAAAATCGCCGAGGCCGTCGACGGCAGCGCCGAGGAAGTCAAATCCGGGGCCGAGGTTGGCGACAGTGGCGGGCGCGAAGGACTTGACGGAGGTGAAGACGGGGGCTGGTTCTGTGGTAGTGACGGTGGGAAGAGAGGCTCTGCATCTAAAAATCAAGGATTTATTGGTTGTTGTTGGGGAATAGGAGATGGGTTTTAGAGGAGATTGGAATTGGAATTGATAGCAAACAGCCATTGGAGACGAATAGAAGGAAGATCCGGGGTTACTTTTGCTAGGTTCTCCAGTAGCGGATCGAATTCAGAGACGTGCTTGTACCTAAATGGACCGAAATGGTCACGGTGGCAACCCAGCGAGCAGTCTGATTCTGATAGTCTTCTTCCTTCTCCTCACTCGGGAGGAGGGGACAGTGGGCGACTGATAGTTTGAGAAAATTACGTCATTAGTCCTAAATTTTTTTCCATCTTTGCAAGTTCATCCTGAACCATTGGTAATTTGGAAAATTGCCCATTAACCGCAGATTTGGATGAAAAACGTCAAATCAGCAGTCTAAGTTGGCAGTTTGGGCTAGGAAGACCATAATTTAATTTTTATAAAACTATTAACCAAAGATTACAAAAACTGTCAATTAATTCTTTGAAATTTTTTTCATATGATAAAATTTCATTAATATTATGTTTAATTATTTGATTCTCATATTCCCAATTTTTTGCACCATTTAGTATTTACAGCAATTGATCTTTTATTTTTTATGTTCATATTTTAGTATATAAATGTAAAAAAATTTTATATAAAAGATAGTATGAATAAATTCAAGTTAAATTTAAATTAAAAAACTGAAATTGATCAAAAAAATTGAACGGAAGAAGTATATTTCTATGAACCGAAAAAAATAGCATTCTAAAAGCACATTCTTATAATTTGTATGATAAAGTTAATTCATTTTTTTTAATGTTTTTTTTATGGTATGTAAAAATTTTTTAACTTGCCACCTTTAGTACCAGTTGATATAATATGTGGCATTTTTGCCGATGATTTGGCATTCTCCATCCAATTCAACACTTGAAATCCAATTTGTATGATAAAGTTAATTCATTTTTTTGTTTAATGTTTTTTTTTACGGTATGTAAAATTTTCTTAACTTGCCACCTTTAGTACCAGTTGATATAATATGTGATTTGTATGATAAAGTTAATTCATTTTTTTGTTTAATGTTTTTTTTAACGGTATGTAAAATGTTTTTAACTTGCCACCTTTAGTACCAGTTGATATAGCATGTGGCGTTTCTGTCGATGATTTGGCATTCTCCATCCAATTTGACACTTGAAATCCAATTTGGAGTGCCTTGCAAAAGGGTTGAGGTGAGCACATAGCGAACCTGAGATTCCAGTCGAATTTACAATTTAGAACAACACAGAAAAGCATAGGACCAATGGTGCATTTTCTCCCACTGAAAAATAGAAATAAGAAAAATCAGGAATGCTACCCCCAAGCATGCTAACGTCTTCAGTTCCACCACCCGACTTTAATAAGATTCCATCAGACCACTCAACTCCAACTTTTCTTTTTCACCAGTTCTATCAACACCACTGTCTTTCGGCTATCTTTGAACTTGCCGTTCATCTTTTTATTGATTATTCAATCCTTTTAGATTTTGTTCAATTTTTTGTATTGCATAATTTACATTTGTCAATGAATTATACTTGTTAAATAGTATTGACGGAAGCCCTAATCTAAAGTTCAGCTGCCAGTGCTGGAGAACAAGTTTGCGAAAACACCATGATACAATGAATTCTTCCGAACTCACAACCGGGATTATCTTCCTCCCCTTACCCACGAGACACGGGGATAATTGCCATGCCGGCGTTCAGCCAGTATCAGAAGACCCAAAAGGGAACTAAAGTTTGATAGTTCCACTTTGACTGAGGGAGCTTCCAAACTAATCCAAACAAGAAACGAATAACGTAAAAAAAGTTACATGGCTCTGAAGTTTACAGTGGGCCAAATTGAGCAAAGAGCCATCCACGTTAACGATCAACATTGCAGTTCCAAACAATCGACAGATATGCATGTTTCTGGAAGCCTGTGTCTTGTAAGAACAAATCCAACGGTTGAAGTTGAACCTAAGACCATTCGAATCTGAACCATACTTGGAATGCTACGGGCAAACAGATCAAAGTGCACAACAGATAACCAAGTACTGATAAACAGATTCACGGAAGCACCAGTAATTGTCGCAACCCAGACATTCAATACATTAGTTGCGAAGTACTACAGACAACCGGGTTCGGCAATTGAATCGATGAGACAGAACACTGCATTACAATCTGAATATGGCTCTGAAATGTTACCAGAGGACAGCCGTCCCTGTTCATTTGCTCTTCCATGAAGTTACAGGCCAAGAAATTCTGGATTTAGCTCCTATTATTTCAGACATCTGCTGCTGAAACCCAAGGTTTAGTGAGACAAACAATGTAGAATAAACCAATTAGCACACAGGCTGAAGGTTGGTTGAAAATTAGCAACCGCTGATCAAAATTACACCATTCTATAAAACATGGTCATAGAAAATTTTTAGAAATTGAAACCTCAACCTCAAAGTTGAACCTTTAACAATCTCATGATTGATCAAATTACTTCCCACATCATGAACCCTACAAAAATCGTACCGACAATTTCCTGCAAATTTATAGAATAAAGGCAGAACATTTTTAAGCAACAAAGTCAGACAGCAAAAGGAAAAATGAAATTAAGATTTAGTGAAGCCCGCAGGAATGTCATAGCCGCAGCCAAAAGATGCTTGATCGGAGAGGCTCCGTTCGCGGGCAGTCGTCATCGCGGAGCCAAAAAGGAAAGCCTCCAGCAAACCCTAAAAAGGGTGGGCGGCTCTCCTCTGGCTCCGCTCGGATAAGATCAAGTAGTGATTCCCGTAGACTCCCGATTTGCGCTATTTATACTACTTAGGCGGTATCACTAGAAGTGGGCATTGGGCCGGGCTAAACCAACCCAATCCACTCAAGGCCTGGTTTGGCCCAGCCCTGGAGGAGCACAGGGTGGAGGTAGTCTGTTCAAGGGCCAGGGGAAGAGGGCATGTTAACCTGGTCTTGACCGGCCCGGAAACCAATCAAAGCCTAAACTGGCCGAACCGAGCTGGTCCTACTACTGGGCACAAAAGGCAGCGCCCAATTTTTTTTTAAAAAAAGGGTAAAATGCTCTCATAAGCCCCACAACAGCTAGAAACAGCTAGTTTTCTTTAGGCATTTTGAGGAAATGAAAATTATGTAACTCCAATAAATAGAGAAGCTCATTTTTGCGCTTTCTCACACCAACATCTATAATCACTCTTTTGCATCTATGACATTCTCTCTAACTTACTTCTAGCTCTTATATATTTTTAATCTTTTTTAATTTCTTTCAATCTCTTCATTACTACATTCATATACACCAATTATCTTTCACTCATCTCTACAAATAGCAACAGGAAAGAATGCTTCTAATAATAATGCAAAGAGCGCCTTATCCCACGTTGGATTTAGATTTTTTTTTTCATTGCCACAATCACTTGGCAAAAAGGGTCCCCAGCCAAAAAGAGTGTGATGACAACAATATCAATATGAAAAATATTGATTTGGGGCTTGAAGGCCAACTTTCTGGCAACAAAATGGAAGGGGTGGAGGTTAACACAACCACAATTCCAAATGAAGGAAACAAGTCACAATTGACAACACAAAGCTAACACCTTGAGCATCCACAAGGTAGGGCTCGGAAGACATTATCTTAGGTGTGAGAGCATTATAACCTTTGTGGGAAGGAGAACCAAGGTAAGTAAAGTGCAAGCATTGCAGTAAAAAATTTTTAAATAAAGTCAACTTCTGGACGGGAATAGTGACTCGCCATATGCATCAAGTCCATAAGGATCTCCTCCCAGTGTGCTTACGAGTTTCAGTGGACAAGCACCACTTAGGGGTTAAGGGAATACCACCACACTAGGTATTTTTCAATTTAACAAAAAAAAAAACCTTGTATAGAAGACATGATTAATTAGATTATAATAACTGAGAGATCTTTTAAACAAGCTGAGAATGAACATTTAGAAGATTGGATTGTTAAAAACTTAAATCATGTTTACAGAAACACATCTAGGAAAATTGCTAAAAGAGAAAGTTTTAAATTATTCGAGAATAGGAAATGCAACATGTAAGCATATTTTTCTTGTCTAGATATTTATATTGCATTCACTAGTGACATTTGAATATCTCTCACAAGATTGACGATGATTGGGTCATGCAAAAAATTATAATTGCATTTAATTGCATGAAATCTAGGTTGGTTCTTCTTTATATATATATATATATATATGACGGTTTGCTATTTTTTCATATGAAGCACGTTCCAATTGTTTTAAGTGTCGTTATGATTTTTAATTAATAAAATTTGTATTAGTGGTTGTTTTTCTTCTATGAAATAAATGCTTATTCAAATTAATTACAATATTTTTTCTATTTAATTTTTATTTTATTTTAAAAAAAATCTAAAAAGGACCAAGTCAGCCCTACACTAGCCCAGCTTGAGACTAGGTTGGGCCCAGTCCACCATAACCCATGTCATGTCCGGGCCTAATCATACTTAGCCCAGTCTAGACCAAACTGAGCCAAGGAAGCCCATTGCTCATCTCTAGGTACTATGCGTGTAACATTACTGAGTAAGAACTTGTTATAGTAACGTAAGTTTACGTGCACTTTATGAAATAAAAGAGATGTAAGTCGTATTGTTTTTTTTCGATAACTTTTAAAAAAAGGTTTGCATTTATATTTATTGGAGTAAAAAGGTATTAAGATGATTTATCCAAAGTGCAGATATCTTGATTTGAAGTTTTGTTTTTTTTATACTTAGAAGCAAGTATGAGTACAAGGCATTAGATGATAATTAGGATAAGTTTGGGGAAATCTGTCTTTTTATTGAAACTTCTAGGACTTCAATCTAAAAATGGCAGTAGCAGCCCGGCAGGCGCCACATTTAGTGGCATATTAAATCACTCTGAACAGGTTGTAAGTTAAAAATGGCAGTAATAGGCGCAACCATTTGGGGCGGATGTTTAAACACTCACATGTGTATATTAGCATTGGCTGAAGTGGTGACAGAGAATAAGTCAAGCCAAGAAGAAGATGCAGGCTGTACAAAACTCAATGAGGTACCCATTGAGGAGTCTAAAATTCATGAATCTATTAAAACTATAATTGTGTATGTAATCTTTCCATATAAATAGTAAAGACAAAAGAACATCCAAGGAGGTCATTTCATGCTTGGGCGAAGCCCACAAAACAGCTATTTCCATGTGTCAAGCCCGATCGTGTTTTTTAATTTGAAAAGTAGTATGATTTTTGTGGTCCAAAATAGTTTCCACAAAAGTGGCGGCCATTTACCAAATTATCCCACCCACTTCGATACCCAGAATAAACACGTTTGATGAAAAACGGAATACTTTGGGTTTGATGAATTAAAGCCGTTGCTACTCCTTACCACTTTGGTACCTTATAAATTCTAACGTAGAACAAGTCGTCAAGCGCGTTTGGTGTTCCGGGGAAGTGCGTAATTGCTCGCATCTCAAGTCCTGACTCGAGTCGGATACGAAATTATTTACAGCACCCGGGGCCGGGGGAGGGAGGGGATAGATAGGTAGGCTTCGTGACCCCGCCCGCCCACCGTAGCTAGCAGCCTTCTCCATTTCCCCCACCGACCATTATCACCTGACTTTTCCGCTCTGTCCCTTTCCACCAAGCATCTTGTCTTCTTCATCATTACAACACCCCACCCCCACCCCCATTCTTATAAATACCTGCATCAGCCTTCTCTGCATTTTCGCCAACTACACACGCAACCGATAAGATTGTAAATTTCTACCCCTCCCATCGACAAATTAGCGAAATTGGCAACTGGGTTTCAACGGATCGGCCATGGTTTTCGACAGCAAGTCCGTGGCGACCTCCTCCTCCAACCGGCTCAAGGCGCCGCTGCCGAGGGAGGATACGCCTCTGATTGGCAAGGTGAGGCCGCTGTCATCGCAGCCGAAGACGCTCGCGAACGTGTTCATAGCCGTAGTGGGTGCTGGAGTCTTGGGTTTGCCCTACACCTTCAAGCGGACTGGGTGGGTCATGAGTTTGCTCATGCTTTTCTTCGTCGCTGCCTTGACCCATTACTGTATGATGCTCTTGATCTACACCCGCCGCAAGCTCGAGTCCTATGAGAATGGATTTGCTAAGATCAATTCGTTTGGCGATTTGGGTTTCGCAGTTTGTGGTTCAATTGGAAGGTTGGCTTCTTTTTTTCTTTCTTTAGATTGAGGTTTAATTTTGTTTTCTATAATTTTTTGCTGTCATGACGCAGCGCTGTTTTTTCAGCGATTAAATTTAATACTAATAGTTTATAACCTAGCTGCTGAATCATGGGCATACATAGATGGAAATTTCTTAATGATCTGTGCTTTTGATTTCCCCTGCCATTCAGATTGGATTTAGTCATTAGAGATTTTTGTTGTCTGCATTTGTTCCTAATCTTTACTCCTCTTTGTTATTTGTTCATTTCGTTGTTGCTTATTCTCCTGACAGGGAACGGATATGTTGGTTGAATGTTACTGTTTTAAGATTTCTTAGGACATTTCTTGATATTAATTGCTTAATTAACTTGACTAATCTTCATTGCAATGAAACAATAAAAGGCTTTTATGACTAAGTTTTCACCTGGCCTGAAATATGTTGGACCTGGCAGTGGGACTGTGTCCGGCGAAATTAAGGTGAAGGAGACGCAAGTTGTCTCGCTCCTACCAGATGGTTGGTGGGAAGAAAGGAAAAATATAGATTGGAAACAATTGAAGCTTTTCAAGGGCGGCGTCTTTATGCTAGGGAAAGGGGAGATTGGGGTTGGAGGAAATTCTGAAATTGATCAATTTTTAACACATATTATACCAGGCTGAATGGCTGATTAATCATCCACCCTTCCCTTCGTCCTTGTCTTCTTATTTTCTTATAAGAATTTATTTGCTTCTCACATCTAAGAGGGAATTTATTTACCGACAGGCGACAGTTGCTCACCGTATTTTCTTATATTTGTTTACTTTGTCTGATGTTGTAGAGGAATAGCTGGTTCGCAACTCATGGTCGCCATTGTGATTGACATTTTTCTTTGCTTTTCACGGAGATGTTCTCAAAACCCAAACATGTGATCTCTAGCTCTTTAAATCATAAAAACCAAATTGTCTAGATGGTAATTATGTGGGACGAGTGCTTCTTTATCCAGTCAACCTGTTCTTGATGATGGTCTAACTTTTTTCAATCTGAATCTTTTGTGTTGCATTTCTGTTATATTGATCCTCATTCTTGCTGGTCATTCTGAGGATAATTTTGATAGCATCCGTGAAATTGGTTTATATAAATGAAAGTTTCCAAAGACATTGCTTATCATTTAACCATTCCCAACTTGCAGGCTGCTTGTTGATGTCCTAATCATTCTCTCTCAAACTGGGTTTTGTGTTGGTTATCTAATATTTATAGCCAACACAATGGCCAATATGTTTAACACCGAAACCTCCATGAAGCTGGGGTTGAGTTTGGGAGTATCAGCTTTTGCAGCAAAGAATCTGTATATATGGGGTTGTTTCCCTTTCCAGTTAGCATTAAATTCAATTGCAACACTGACCCATTTAGCTCCTCTGAGTATCTTTGCTGATGTTGTTGATCTTGGTGCAATGGGCGTTGTGATGGTTGAGGATGTCTCCATTATATTGAAGCAAATGCCTGAGGTCATGGCATTCAGTGGCCTCTCTGTCTTCTTCTATGGCATGGGTGTGGCTGTTTATGCATTCGAAGGGATTGGTATGGTTTTGCCTATAGAGTCCGAGATGAAAGACAGTCACAAGTTTGGCAAAATTTTGGCGCTGGGCATGGGTTTCATTTCTTTGATGTACGGTGCTTTTGGCGCTTTAGGTTATTTTGCCTTTGGGGAAGAAACAAGAGATATTATCACTGCAAATATGGGACCAGGTTGGGTGAGCACGCTGGTTCAACTGGGTCTTTGCATTAATCTTTTCTTCACTTTCCCCTTGATGATGAATCCAGTTTATGAGATCATGGAGAGGCGGTTTTGGGGTGGGAGGTATTGCTTGTGGGTAAGATGGTTGCTCGTTCTGGTGGTGAGTCTGGTAGCACTTCTGGTGCCAAACTTTGCAGATTTCCTGTCACTGGTGGGGAGCAGTGTGTGCTGCACCTTGGCTTTTGTTTTACCTGCCCTGTTTCACTTGCTAGTGTTCAAAGAAGAGATGGGATGGGGAGCATGGAGCATCGACGCCGGGATTGTGTCGTTGGGCATTGTGCTTGCAGTATCAGGGACATGGTACTCTCTCACGGAGATTCTCGCTGTAAGGGATTAAGGCTGGTTAGTGTGTAAATGATTAGGAGCCCGGAGCATGATTGTGCTTGGGGCTTGTGGGGAGGATCATCATTACCAGCCTTGTCTCTAGTGTGAAGGTGTGGAAAACTGAATATGGCTTAGATCTGGCTCAATCTTGTGTTGAGCAGGCGTGATGATATCCATTCTCTTATGGGAATTGTATCTTATTGTTTGAAATTTACCGTACCATATTCCATTACACCGGTTGAGTAGATCTCAACTTCAAGTACGCTAATAGTGTTTTAAGTGACGGGAAAGCGAAAGCTTCCTAAATCCAAACAGCTGTTCTGCCCCTTCTCTATAACTTTTCTAACAGTGAGCCCGGACTTAAGCTTGAAAAAAAGTGGAGTGGCTAATTTGCTTTACCTCTCTGATGATGGATGGGCCATCTTTGGGCACATGCCATTGGAGTTGGGCTTAAGCCAAATGGGAATCTAAGAAAACAATTTGAGCGACAACTTTTTGTTTTTGTTTTTGTTATTATTATTATTTTAAAGAATAATACAGTATGTCCATGGATTATGTGCAGCCGAACAGGTGTAGATGGTTCTTTCATGATTAACAGTTATTAATTCATGATCAACAAGCAAAACCTTGGTCCCCTTGGTCTCTCTCTCTCAATGAAGCAGAAGACCCCCAAATCAGTTGGTTAGGACACTCTCCCTCTTAAAATTTAACTCAGGATAACTCAGTCTCTCAACTTGAAAAAAGGGATCGGTCAAACCCCTTTCGCCATGTGTGCGTCTCACGTGACCCCTCTTTAATCAAATAGTGTCCATCTCAGTTTCTTCAACAAACAACAAAAGTGGGATGTGCCAATGGTGGTGAAGCCTAACCACCACCTTTATAATCATCCTTCCACTACTAAAAAAATCATTTTTTCCAATGGCCCATTTTCCAACGCCCAAGCCGTTGGAAATTTCCAACGTGCTAGGCCGTTGAAAATTCTTAAAAAAATTGAAATTTGTAAAAAAAAACTCCAATGACTTGACCGTTAGAAGTATTGAAAAATTTCCAACGGGCACATTTCCAACGGCCTAAACAGTTGGGAAATAATGAATTAAATTGCACTTATTGTTTCCAATTGCTTAAGCCGTTGGATTTTTTTTTTTATTTCTCAAACTGCCTAAGCCGTTGGAAAATATGTAAGTTAAAATTTACATTGTTTCCAATGGCTTTAGCCGTTGGAAATTTTTTTTATTTTCCCAATTGCCTAGGCCGTTGGAAAATATGTAAGTTAAAATGTAAAATTTTTTAATTTTTCCAACTGCAAAGGCCGTTGGAAAATATTTTTATTTTTCAGAATTTATTGTTTCCAACGGAAAAATAATTTTATCATAATATAATATGTATAATATATGTCATAATATGTCATATTTATTGTATAATTTTAGAAAGTAATGTAATTATTTCCAATGGCCCATTTTCCAATGTCCAAGCCGCTGGAAAATATGTAAGTTAAAATGTAAAATTTTTTTATTTTTTCAACTGCAAAGGCCGTTGGAAAATATTTTTATTTTTCAAAATTTATTGTTTCCAATGGAAAAATAATTTTATCATAATATAATATGTATAATATATGTCATAATATGTATTTATCATAATATGTCATATTTATTGTATAATTTTAGAAAGTAAAGTAATTATTTTGAAAATATTTGTTCTAAACAACAATAACAACAACAACAACAACAATAATAATAATAATAGTAATACATGTATATATATATATATATGTATGTATGTATATGTATGTATATATGTATTATATGTCATAATATGTATTTATAATAATATATTAGTATAATATATAATGTATCATAAGTATCATATATATCATAATTATAAATATTATTATAAATATTTATTATAATATGTATGCATGTATGTATATATGGATGTGTATATGTATGTATGTATATCATATATAAAATATTTATCATATTTATTGTATAATTTTAGAAAGTAAAAATATTTTGTTATAAACAAGAACAACAGCAACAATAATAATAGTAATATATATATATATATATATATATATTACTATATATTATATTGATATTAATACTTATATATATTCATATTGATATATATATGTATATATATAATTTTCCCCAACAAAGAAAAAATGATCTATTGGACCAAAATAACCCAAACCTAACCCTAACTATAAATACTATATTTACCATCCCCCCAACCTCTCCTCTGTTTCTGCCGCATCTTAGATCCTGGGCTCCCAGCGCTTCGTCTCCCTCTCCCTCCTCTCTTCGTCTCCTCTCTTCCGTCTTTTCTCTTCGTCACCGTCTCCTCTCTTCATCTCCGTCTCACCTTCTTCGTCTCTGGCTTCTCTCACCCTCTCCGTCCCCTCCTCTCGCTCTCTCCGTCTCTGCCGCCTGTTTTCCGCCTTGCCGTCGCAGTCACCGTTTTCTTCTCTTCGTCTTCAGCTCTCTCCTGCATCGCCGTCGCCGTCTTCCTCCGCCTTGCCATCTTGCCTCTACAGGCGCTGTTTTCATCGACGTAGCCAGTCCACCGTGCCCATCGACCTCGGCAGACCGTCGTCCATGTAGCCCATCCTCAGCCCTTCCGTCGTCCACCGTCTCCACCTCTTCGCCTTCCTCCTCGCCTCCACGGCCTCCATGCCTTCCTGTGTGCCAGAAGAGATTTGGGGTTCAATGGTTTTATGATTTTTTATTTCTAATTTTTGTTTAGATCCATTTGAATGTTCGATTTTTTCAAATATATTCGGAATTTTGGTTAGATGTGTTTCTGATGATTAATTTTTAGTTCAAAATTTTTATTTTTAATTTTAGTTAGATGTGTTTCTGATGATTAATTTTTAGTTCAGATTTTTTATTTTTAATTTATTTAGATTTGTTTGTATTTTCTATTTGGTTGATTTTGTGTTAGGAAGTTTAGTTTTGTATTTTTGTGATTTTTAAATTTTTCATAATAATGTAATATAGTTTTAGTAATAATAATTTTAATTTTTAGTAAGTTTACTAAATTGAAGAATAAATATAAAATATTTAATTATAAATTTAATTTTAGTAATAATATTTTATATTTATTATTTGCTAAATCTAAAATAATAAATATAAAATATTTAATCATATTTTTTTTATTTTCCGAAAATAATTTTCCAATGGCTCTGACCATTGGAAAACCGTTTCACTATTCAACAAAACTTTCTAAAAAATGGGCCGTTGGAAATTTCCATCGGCCTATTTCTAACGGCTAAGCCGTTGGAAATACCAACGACTAATTATTGGGCCGATGGAATTTTTTTCCAATGCATCATTTTCCAACACGCATGTTTCCAACGGCTATACGTTTGAAATTGTCAATTTTCCAACGCGAGCCCGTTGGAAAATGACTATTTTTTAGTAATGTTCCTCATGCATTTCAAAGATACATCTATGAATTCATTCAACAGAGGAGAATTAAAGACCATTAAATTGGCATTGCAAAAAGACCTAAATCTGTTGCACATCACCATTGTGTATGAACGCCACTCTATTCTTCATATTGTCGACGCTGACGGCTAGATTGAGGTGAGTTCTTTTGTTGTCTAATTGTGTTTTGGGTTTTCATAGGCTCTGTTTATGCTTTTAGAGCAATCTTTGAAGCCTGACTTGGTGAATCGTTACAAGCAGGTGAACTCTTCATCTTTTTTATTCAACTGCTTTTAATCCTTTTTTTATTTTGATTGGAAAGTGAAAGATACTAATACTTTTGAATTGAATAGTGGGATGCTTGCCAACGCATTTGACTCCACTTTTGTTGGCAGGAATGCATGTTAAATCTTCTACATGATAAAAGCTCATCGAAACTGGGGCTAATGTGAGTCAGGATTTCTTATTTCCAGGATTTGTTCATTATTGTCTTTTTTATGCTTTGATTGAGTCAATTATGATGGGGAAAAAAACTAAATGGAGGATGGGGTTTTGATGAATCAATTATCAAATCCTAATGTTTGATCCTAAACCGGACAGCCAAAGCTGGAGCTTGGACCGGGCTTCACCACTAATGGCACATCTCGTTGATTGCCAAAGAAATAGAGATGGACATCGTCTAATTAAATGGGGTTGTGTGAAATGCACACATGGTTAAAGAAGTTGAAAAAAACCTTTTGAGTTTTGTGTAGTGTATGGTCTTAAAAACTTTGACATACCGCGGTGTATTGCCGGTGTGCCATATACGGCACACCAGTTTTCTCAGTATGTTAGAGTATTGCGCTTACTATAAGTATACTATTTATTGCTAATTTTTAATGGGTTTTGAACAATGTACCGAGGTATATCGCGCAAGTATACTGTTTTTGGCATGTTAGAAATCTTTTTTTTTTTAATTTTACATTGATGTATCACATATGTATATACATACATAAATAAATACATATATACATACATACTTACATGTGTGTGTGTGTGTGTGTAATTTCAAAATATTTAATAGACATATGTAAAATGACAAAATACAGCTCTTTGAGTATCATATTTTAAGCTACCTAGAAACGTAATGTGATATTAAAAAATGTGCGGTTTTTATTAGAGAATTATTTTTCTCATGTATTAGTGACTTGTTTTTTAATTAGTTCTATATTTTCCTTTTTTTTGTTTTTGTAAAAAAATATCATATATATATAATTTATATTAGAAAAATTATATGTGATGTTTTTCATCTTAAAATAATATTTTAATATTTTTCATAAAAACGATAGCGGTATGTAGTTAAGTATATCATGTGGTATATTTAGAATTTATAAGTGCAGTATAGCTAGTAGTAATGGTATTAAATATCTCAGTGTAGTGAAAGTTTAAATAGATATTTAGAAAAGAAAAAAAAAATTAAGTTTGCTATAGAATAGTGTGCTGAATTAAAATTAAAAATTTTCTAAAACATGATTCAAATATTTTGGGGCGGTCTAGGAAAAAAATATAATTAATCGTTTTTGTGACTGATGATTGGTTTGTGGCTTAAAAACCTGTGCGCCACAAATATCAAATATTTCGGAGGAACCAAAAATAAAGGAGGGAAGAAGCCAACGGGCACGAGAAAACATGAAAGGGTATGGAATTGAAGGGAAGAGAACACAAACATGTTTTGAGTAGCAGGCATGAACTGTCTGACAAGCGACAAAACCTCCCTGCTGCAGGCTATACGGTACGCCTCTCTCACTCTCTTTCAGTCATTCTCATTCTCATTCTCATTCCAGGTCCAACCACTCGCTACACTTACGTCTTTCTTATACTCCATTTGCTTTGAAATATTTAAATTTGGTATGAATTTAAAAAAAAAAACTGGTCATATGTTATTTTTTATTTTTATTCTACACATTTTACAGGTAAATGAAACAAAATAGAAAAAGCTAATATTGAAATGGTAGTTGAACGAGTAATGTATAAAAGTAATTTACTAAATATAAAAATATTTAAAAAATTAGGAAAAATGTGGCACAAAAAGAATATGTGTGTGTGTGTGTGTGTTAAAAAGAGCGCTGGTTCATATGATATTCACATTCTTTGTCTTTCTTCTGTCGGTTGTATTCTATTTTATTTTCTCTTTGCTAAATAAAAAACAAATTATCTAAACTAACGACTAAACCACTAAACAAATTGAAGGACATTAAGAAAATCCGGGGCTGATAGAAATGGGTTTTTTTTTTTTTTTTTTGCCGTAGGAGAAGATTTATTCCAAGACAAATCAAAGGGATTTGTACAGGGCATCCGCCACAACCAGTTGAGCTACCCAAGGCACCTTCCAAGCCCAATGATGCTCCTGCCTCGAAAGAACTCTACCAGTTTGCTGCAATTTTTCCAGAATTCATTAACTGCAGCATTCACTTAATGAATAACAGCCAGAGGATCACTTAATGGACTGCAGCATTCACTTAATGTTTATGTGTCAGCTCAGTCTTGTACAACGCTAAGGAACAGAATTAACGAATTATAAAAATTTTGGGACTAATTTGTAATAAAGTCAAGGCTGATGGCCAATTTATGACCATAACATAATTACAGGTTTCGGACTAATTGTGCTATTTGCGAATAAAAGCAGCCACACACACACCGACAAGTGTCCCTTCTTTAATTTTTCACAACGTTGGATGAAGCCTTGCGCTGAGGAAGTCTTAGTATAATTTTTTAAGAATTTTTCAATGCAACTCTATTTTTATGATTAAAAATAATATATATATTTTTTATTTTTACCTAGAACTAATGTTGTTTAAATATTAATAACATGTATATAATTAATAACAATTTAATATCTTTTTGACAAATTAAAACCTCTCTCTTCCAATCAACAAAACATCAACAAAAATATCTAAATTTTTCATATACACACACAAAAATTAGGTGTATAACCTCTGTATGTCCAATTTATTAGTAATTTAGTTTTTAAAATCACTTCTAAACTAAACACATTAATATTTAAGGCTTTGTCATCTCGGGCCCTTGAGTATGATTGGCTAAGGGCCAGGGAAATATTTGGAGAGGACCAAATTCTGATTCTGAATCCCTCACTTCCTACATAATGATATGAATAAGTTGGTCTGGTTGTCTTTTAAGCACCTAAAAAATTGTCATTATCCTTTCTTTAATTATAATAATAGTATGTAATGGGGCTTCTGAATTAAAAAAAAAATAAAAAGAAAAAGGCTCCCTCAGAAAATTCTATTAAATATAAACAAGTTCTTGTTTAGGCGGTCCATGTTATTTATAAAGGATAATTACAATTTATCACTTAAGGTTTAGATAAGATTACATTTGTCCTGTATTGTTTTAGAAATATATATTTTATATTTACCTTTTTAATACAATCTAATAGTAACTTTTAAAATATTAATTTAGACATTGTGATAGTTATGTTTCAGTAATTTCAATATATATGATATTTTTTTATAGTTAATGGATATTTTAAATTATCAATTTTTTTTATATATTTCTTTCAGTTTTTAAAATAATATTTTTTAATGTAAATTAATTGTAAAAAATTACTGTATATATTTAAATTATTTGAAGATAACATCGTACAATTTAAATTGAGATTTTAGAAGTTGTTATCAGACTGTATAAAACAGTTGAGGATAAAATGTATATTTCTGAAATAAAAAATTTAAAATATAATTTCATCTAAACCTCAATAGACAAATTGTAATTAACCATATTTATAAAGAAAACATTAGACAGTTTAACAAAAAAGAATTACATTAGGGAAGGACAAAAAGGGTAATACATATATAGTACGCCAGGAAAATGGCGGGCCCGGCCCGAAAGTTCGCCGAAAAGAAGACGTAAATAAAAGAACCCTGCCCCAGGTTCATCCAAAAACTGGAGCCACCTCACCTGCATCGAATTATTTAAGCTGTAGCTGTAGCCGTACTCCTAATCAATCAGGCACGTGAGGTCCATAAACTCCACACTCTCCCCGCCATGAGATCAACAATTCAAGGCCTTAGATATTTCTCGATTGGCCGAAAAAGGCCAAAGTATACTAGAGGCCTTTGGACTTTTCCAACACACACGAGTTGATTCTCAAACTTTAACTCAGCTAGCAGAAGCCCTCCAATTTTACAATTCAGTATATTTTAGTCTAACTCATTGACCTGGCTCTTTTTTTTAATGGCTTATACATGAATAGCGCTCAAACTTTTATAACTCATTTAAATTGATCATCAAATTAGAACTTGAAATGCACTAGACCCTAAACTTTAAAATAAACAATGATCTTTATAAAAATTCATTAAAACTAATTAAAATTCATTATAAATTAACTGAAAGCAATTTTTTAGGTTGGGTAAATAAAAAAATTCATGAAAATTAATTACTTCATAAAAATATTATACAAGTGCTTGCTAGGTAAATATAAGATTAGCTTTAAAATAATCTTTGTCCTTGATAAATAAAAAATAAAAAATAAAAAATGCATTACCTATAATGAGAAAATAACATAACATAAAAATAACATATATTTAATAATAAAAATATGGAACAACTAATTTCTAATAAAGTTCCATTGAGAACCACCTATTATTTCATCCACAATAATCGTGTACCAAAAAAAATGCAAACCCCATATATAGCATAAAACATATATATTTTTTATTTTATTTCTATTTATTTTTACTTTATTTTTATTTTCTGGCTCTCTATTCAGTATTTGTTAGGCTTTCTTTTTATTAGGAACAAGTTTCTATTCCTCCTCTTTATTTCTA
This sequence comes from Aquilaria yunnanensis, assembly GCA_039654915.1. Lineage (NCBI taxonomy): Eukaryota > Viridiplantae > Streptophyta > Magnoliopsida > Malvales > Thymelaeaceae > Aquilaria > Aquilaria yunnanensis. Next base: position 24,609,870 of record CM077598.1, on the reverse strand, counting down.
TTTGCATTTTTCTAGGTACACCATTATGATGGATGAGATATAATGTGGTTATTAGTAAAAGTTTGTCAGAAATTAGTTGTTTCATATTTTTAATTAAACACATGTTATTTTCTCATTGTTCAAAATACATTATTTTTGTTTTTACCCTTTTTTATCAAGGACCAAGTAGCTAATTCTATATTTATTAGATAAGCACTTGAATAATATTTTTTTTATGAATTAATTAGTTTCAATGATTTTTTTCTTTACTCGACCTAAAAAATTAATTTTAATTAATTTATAATAAATTGTAACTAATTTTTTTAATGCTCATTGTTTATCGTAAAGTTTAGGGCCTAATGCATACCAATTTCTAATTTAATGACCTACTTAAATGAGTTGTCAAAGTTTAAAGGCTTGTAATGTATTTAAGCCATTAAAAAAGAGTGCCATGTCAATGAGTTGAACCAAAACGTACCAAAATTCAGAGTTGGAGGGATTCTGTAAACTGAGTTAAAGTTCAAGAACCAACTGTGCGAGTTATGAAAGTTCAAGGGCCTCTACTATACTTGGCCGCCAAAAAACTCCCATTCCAGTTACGAACTTTTATGTTTTTGCTTAACTAGTCCTTGAACCCAGTTTGTTTATCAGATAGCTCCTCCTTGAACTTTTGCTTATGGGGCCAACTAGCTGTTAATTAAATAAATTAAAATAGTAGACGAAATTATTTTATTTTTTTTCTGAGAATGTTTATATCAGCAGTTCAAGGAAAATTAAATTGCATTATTCACGGGTACCTTCCACAAGTGGTTATGGCGACTATCGCGGTTGATGAATGAGTTGTGCGGCCTTGAGTGGGGGACAAAAATCTCATTGACTAAAAATTGTTATGTCACTCCATAAAATCAAATTGCATCTCAAAACTTTAGGGTTCTTTAAACAACAATTTTAAGTTGATTCCATTTAGGCCATTTAGCACAATGGGTCAAATGAGTTTTTCCTTGGGTGCAACAAAATGTGGACCAAACATTATGAAGCTTAGGATCAAGTAAGGCTTTGGCTTAGGTCAAGTAACGCTATGGCTTGAAAGTCACTTTGAAGGACATTATAACGCCAAAACGGCATCAACTCAAGAAGGGGCCGCAATCCCTCAGGTCTCGAGACATCTCCACAGTGGAGGAGGCAACAAATTGATTTAGGGGTGGCGTAATTGGCCAGCCCATAAGCCGCCATTCCCCAACAAGTGTTTGATATTACTACTAATTAGGCCTGTTCGCTATGCAAAAGAAAAGGTTAAAGGGATGATCGGCAGATGAAATTGGTTTGGGCCTAGTTGGGGCGGAAATGTGAAAATTCAGGTGTCATATTACTCTTTTTTGGCTTCAAACCGCTCAGCTTAGTTGGGCGTTTTACATTAACAAATTCTTTTACCTTGATCTTACTGGATATTTGTCCGCCGGGATATTTTTGGTAGTTAGTTTACTAGGAGTAATTGTTTGGATCAAAATTTAATAGAGTTGTCCTACTAACCAGTTGAGCCGGTGAAAGTGTAAGGAATATGAGCCTCTACAACTCCTTAATCTCAAATTCGAGGCTTTCCTACCCTATTTCTCCATCTAGTACTCTTAAAATTTATAAATTAGAGATTTTGAGTACAAAAAAAAAATGATGGAGCCGGTGGGGCAACTGGCAAGCAGCAGCCAAATACTAGGTGTAAACTCCAAACTTGTTCTCAACGACTTACATACATGAAATTTCAACAAGAGGGCACAAAATACTAAAGTCCAAGTGATTTCCAGCTCAATCACTGCTCCTGAGTCCTGCCATAGGATACCCTAAAGTAAAAGGTCGCTTTCCTTAATTAGTTTAAAAAAAAAAAGAAAAACTCAAAAGCATTGCTCAATATATAGAGCTAATAACAGATACTTGTAATATAGAGAAAATGGTTTTACATCTGCTTTTTCAGACCGAAAAAGCTACTCATAATTGATATTTATGAGGGAATTAGAAAAGGCGGGAACCCAACCACAGACAATTGTTGGGCAACTTTGCTTTCAATCTTGTAAACGGGTTTCCTTTTGGCCAATCAATCCGTTCTCTTCGCAATTTCCTCCTGTCCATGCCACTAGCCAGTAGCCAGCTTTGCACTAACGAGAAATTATAAATAACATGGATGTTATAACCTTATTGTTCTTGTGAAACTAAACACTTAATTACTTCTTTCTCGTTTGACCATAAATTCGTATCCAACCAAATAAAAAGGAAATTTTTGAAACCGACATCATGTTTGTATTATTTATTATTTATTATTTATTCTAGCCATGTAAAGTGGCTGTTCGCAAAATTTTAGAAGTATTTGGTTAATTGAAGAAACTCAAAAAACCGTAAGGTGATTTTTTTAATATTCCCAAAAGTATATGAATTTTCGGTTACTAAACAGTGATTCAAGTAAACATGTAATTTCGAGATTTAATGTGTTATCAACAAGCTATTGTAAAATTTTAATCAAATATTTAAGTGGTTAACGCAAATGATCATTTAATAATGTTGGGTCGTGTTTACTTTGTATTGTTGCATCAATGCCTTTAATATTTTCTAAAAACATAAATGTTTTGTATTGTATTCTAAGTACCAAAAAAATATTTTTTTAAATAATTTGTATTATTTAATGTTATCTCATATTTAATTATGAATTTCATGACATACTTTATTTCGATTCAAAGAATAAACACCTAAACGCACTCTTAGTCCTCCAACTTTGGCAACTTGCATGAATTGGTTCTATAACTTTGATTTAGTATGACTTAGTCCTTAAATTTTACAAAAATGATGTGATTTAGTCCTAAAATTTTACAAAATGGTGTGACTTTAGTCCATCAGCTATGAGGATAAACTAAAATTTTAAATCCTGATTTTTAATCTTTTGGCAAAATGACCTTCCATTTATATAATAATTTAATAAATTGCTAACTACATAATTAAATAATTAAATTACTTACAAATGATAGTTAAAAAAATAGAATAATTTTAAAAATTCTACTCATAAAATAATTTTTATTCTCCTTTTTTATCTAGAAACTATTTTGATTGATTTATTAGGAAGAAAAAAAAAGATTTTATCCACTCTACTTTTATGTTGATTATTTATTTTCCCTAAACATTTTTCTCATTTTTTGTACAAAATGTGCCAATATTAGGAATTTATGAATTTATAGTGCATTTTGTTGGATGTTTTTTTTTTCTAATTAGACTTAGTTTTAAAACAAATTTTGAAAAATTAGAATCTTTAGTATTAATATTTTTTGAGTTCAACTTAATACCTCAAATCATCTTAAGACAAATTTATCCTTTGCATTTTCATGCTAATTAAGAATGTAGTACAATTTCCTTAGCTTCTTATCACTTGTTTTCATTGAAAATTTTAAAAATAAATTATAAAATTTGCACACTTATATATATATATATATATATATATATATATATATATATAGAGAGAGAGAGAGAGAGAGAGAGAGAGAGAGAAAGAGAGAAAGAGAGAGAAACTCTTACATTTAGTCTTTAAAATTATTGGTTCTATAAAAACTCATTATGTCATCAAAATAATAAAAAACCAACGTAAAGGCATGTAAAAAAAAGCAACAAAAAGAAGACAATCTCAAACTTATACTAGGTATAAATAAAAAGTAAGAAATGCAACAATTACTAATATAAAATTAGCATTGAATCTCTACAATCAACCTGCTTGAATATAGATTTCTCTGTGAAAAAAATCATTATCAATCGATACCAATGCCGAGCGCTGTTTTTCTTATCTTCATTTCTCTAGTTTTAATTACATTTATACTTTATTAGATCTCATAAAATATTTATTTGCATTTGTTAATTGCATGTTCAGTTATTCTTGATTTGTTTGGTTATAAATTTATCTATTTTAACCAGATATAAATAAAAGTATGATTTAAAAAAATGATTTAACTACTTAATTAAAATATAAGCTATTTTTTTTTCTTTTGATGGATTCCAACTAGTATTTAGATTTGAATAAAAAGTTCAAATTAAACAAAAAAGACATTAATATGTAAGAAATTGAATAAATAATGAAGTAAAGAAAATTTGAGGAAGAAGACAACACAAAGATTATCTTACAGTTAAAGATTGAATGATTTCCTAGTGTGGGTAAGCTTGTAATAATGGGAATTTATTTAACTTAAAAAAGAAGAAGAAACTATTTAAAAAAAAAAAGTAAACATGCAGAGAATAAAAATGGATGTTTTGGGTTTCTAATAAATTATTGAAAATAGTTTCTTTAAAAAATAAGTAAACATAAATCATTAGATAATCAAGAATTCTTTAAACTATTGCACATGTTTTTTTGAATTATCATTTTAATTAATTTAATTAATTAATTATTGTAGTTACTTGTTCATCCATGAGTTTGGTGAGAAAGAATGTTTCTAAATCTAAGGGCATCTTACTACAATGTTAAAACTTAGGATTTAAGTTGTAGTTTATCCAAACTACTGAGTGATCAACTTGCTATATTTTTCAAAATTGAGGGATTAAGTTGCACTAATCATACTCAAAGAACTAATTCATTTGAGTTGATAAACTTAAGAGACCAGCAGTGTATTTTGGCATTTTCAGGCATTAGCTACTAGTCACTTAGAGAATAAATTAATTGCATCTATGGCCCCTAATATTATATTGTTGTCATATTTTGGACCATAATCTCAAAACATTGGATGGGAAGTCAACAACCTCAAAATTTTGTTCCAATTTAGATTTTTTTTAGGATGGAAAACATTAAAATAGACCAAACTGACCACATGGCATGCCAGCATGGGGCAATTTACCACGATGACACAATAATGAACTGCTGGTGATGAGGTAGAAAGGAAGAAAATTAATAAAAAGAAAAATATGAAAAATGAAACAACAACAACAACAATAACAATAATAATAATAAAACACACAAAAAAAAAATGTTCGATTTTGTTCATGCTCTTGTCCATTCACGCCATCCCACCTAAAAATCCTCTCGTTGCTGCCATCCAACCATGCCCTCCCACAACTTCACACCACTGCAATAAGCTTTGATTTTGTTTGTGCAACTCTAACCTTCAATTTCATGGAATTGCAAAATGGCTTATCAATTGGCAGAAATAGAGGAATTTGTTGGTGGCCTCAAATCATCATCAATGATTGGTAGCATAAGGCCGTAAATAATAGTACTAAGGCAGAAGAAAATTTTTGATTAAATTTTGATGAGTATAATGTATGTTATGTCTCTAATTCTAATATAAGGAATTGATGTTCATATCTTCGTGACACCTATAACTTTATTAGAACTTTGAGATATATACACTAATAGAACGTTCAAATTGAAAGATACATTCTTATATGCATAATACATTGTCTGGTGAAGAAAAAAATGTTAAACTTACAAACTAGTTGGGGATTGTTGGAACATTTTTAAGTTCCATGTGTAGTTTGTAAGTTTCACATAAATGGAAAATGCATTTTGGTTATTTGATTTTAATTAATTTCATAAATATAGTTAGAAAAATAAGAGATGATGGATATGAAGAATGACTTTGAGACGTAAAATAATTTTACTTACCTAAAGGCATTTGTTTCCCCACTATGAAGTACCATGAATATACCTCTAGGATACAATAAAACTTTATGCAAAATCTCTTTTAAATTGTGAAATAACTCATTTAGATAGAAAATGAAAAAACACAACTCTTCCTTCAATGGACATAACCATTCATAACCATGTGTCTCTTAGAATAGACACAATTATTTATGAAGAAACATGTCATTTACAAATGATATAATTGTTAAAAGAGTCGCAACTCTTTGAATTTTAATTAATTTAAGTCAAATAACTAAAATGTATTTTCCATTTATGTGAAACTTATAAACTACACATGGAAGTTAGAACATTCCAATACAATCTTCTCATAGCCTCCACCTCCCTCGGCCACGTACCCTACCAGTACAGCACTTTAAGCCAATCCACCAGTGCTCTGATGCTCCTTTGATGACCCGCCTCAACTGACCTAGGCAATCGATGCCAGCATTTCTGTCAAATTGACCCAAGCAACCACATTTTTTCCCCATTTTCCCTTTCTTTTTCACATCATCATCATTTTTTCCTTTCTATTTTATATCATCATACCAATTTTTTGTTATTTGTTTTCTTTTACACATCATTTATAGCTAGTGATTCATTATGCCACACATGGCATGTCACGTGGTCAGTTCCATCTATTTTAATGTTTTTCATTTTCCAAATGTTTAAAATGAGATAAAAAAATTGAGGTCGAGAACTTCACATATAAGGTTTTGAGGTCATAGTCTAAAATAGGACAATAATAAACTGTTAGGGGTCATGAACACAATTAATCTTTGGTAAGTATGTTGAACAAAACAAAAGAGTACCAAAACTATTTGTTGAATCGAAGAATCGTTGTGGCAAATTCTTCATTTTGAACTTGGGGATATAGTGTACTTCCCCTAACAGACTAAGGTCTTAAACTAAATTTCAGTCACTGACCGTAATTCAAATTTGTAAGCACGGCTCTCAAAAATCATTATTCATTTTTTTTCTTCTTTTCTTGTTAGTCTTTTAACATCCGTTTTCTTTTGGCTAAAATGCTCCAACGGCCCCCAAACTTTGCAAACTCAGTCAAGTGAGTCCTTAAAGTAAAACTGAGACAGCAACAATCCTTTCATGATTAAACTCAATCTGAGTTGGTCCAAGAGGAGGCCACAACAGTAAAACGAAGGGATTTCCCGAAGAAATTGAACTCCTCGCCGCCATCGAACTAGACTTCCAGAAGAAATCGAACTCCGTCATTTCCCGTTCCCAGTGAATTGCTCGATGTTGATCTTCTCATTAAGGTCATATTTGGGGGAATTTCTTTTCCTGGTTTCGCATTAGTTTCGCTGTCGTCTGCTTCCTCTGGTTTTAGATGTGAGCCCGACGGGTTGAAGCCTCGACAAAATTTCAATATGGGTTTCGGTTGGGTTTAGATTCCAGGCTGGGTTTGGGAGAAATTCAAGAGCAAATCTAAAAGATGAGCCTTCATGTTGTATATCGGGGAAGGAGACTGAGCTACTAACAGCGAGTTTGGGACTGGTGAGTTTGGAGAGAGGGCCAACGGAGGCGAGTAGATGGCGGAGGCGAGTGTTAATTAACGAATGGACCAATTTGAACTCATGTAGAAAGTTTAAGGCCTGCTACCGTTCCATTTATAGTCCAGGGACTAATGCTTTCTTGTTTCCAAAGTTTGGGGGCTACTAGTGCATTTAGGCCTTTTCTTTTACCTTTCTACTGTGCTGAAACCAACAGAAGAAGAAACGATAGTGACGGGAACTTATGCCCAGTTGCCCACACTTTCCAGCTGTTTCCAGCGCATTTCCTTTATATACTCTCTCCCAGCTCCTACCCTCTCCACCACCGCCACCTCCACCTCGAAACCCTCCCCGCTGCCCCGCAAAATGTCACCGCCCTGCTTCTTCCTATCCCTCCTCTTGCTCACATTTTTCTCCTCCGGCCGTGCCGCTCGCCCCAATGCAGCCCCTCAAGTTCAGACCCTCAATCTACAAAAACCACAACTTTTGAACCCCAAACTCCCCCCGAGAACTCTTTCTTCCATGAAGAAATTCGAAGGATCTTCCAATCTCGTCGATCTCCGGTACCATATGGGTCCTGTTCTATCTTCTGCGCCCATCAATATCTACCTTATTTGGTACGGACAGTGGCCCAATCCCCAGAAACTCGTGATCAAGGACTTCCTCAACTCAATCTCTCCGGCGGTGGCTGCAGCTCCGCCGTCTCCCTCTGTCTCAGAGTGGTGGCGGACAGTCTCTCTCTACGCCGATCAGACGGGCGCCAATATCTCTGCGAAAATCATCATCGCCGGCGAGTACGCCGACGCGAGGTACTCCCATGGCAAGGCGCTCACGCGCCTCTCCGTCCAGCAAGTTGTGGCCACCGCCGTGAGATCCGCACCATTCAAGGTGAACCACAAGAACGGAATCTACCTCATCCTCACCGCCGACGACGTCACAATGCAGGACTTCTGCCGAGCTGTCTGTGGGTTCCACTACTTCACATTCCCGTCCGTGGTCGGCTATACGCTGCCGTACGCCTGGATCGGAAACTCCGCCAAGCAGTGCCCGGAGGTCTGCGCGTACCCTTTCGCTGTGCCGGGGTACATGGGCGGGGCCGGGCCAGGGGCCCTGTCGCCGCCAAATGGGGATGTGGCCGTGGACGGTATGATCAGCGTAATCGCACATGAGCTGGCGGAGATGTCATCGAACCCGTTAGTGAACGCGTGGTACGCCGGCGAGGATCCGACGGCGCCGACAGAGATCGGGGATCTCTGCGAGGGGTTGTACGGAACCGGCGGTGGCGGCGGGTACATCGGACAGGTGATGAGGGACGGTGAAGGTAGGACTTTTAACGTGAATGGGGTGCGAGGGAGGAGGTTCATGGTGCAGTGGGTTTGGAGCCCTGTTCTCAAGGCTTGTGCTGGTCCCAATGCTTCGGATTAGTAATTTTTTGATCTTTTTCTTTTTTTAGGATACTATAGTATGGATTTTAATTTTATCTATATATTTTTTTTTCTGATCAGATTCTTTGCTCTTGAATCTTGATTTTAGATGATGGTGAGATTGTAAGCAATTTATTTTTTTATTGTTTAGCCTGTTATATTTAGATGCATAAAACGATGGATCCGGTCGGTGGGAGGGATCTCTAAATTCAAAAATATTGTCACGTATTCCCTCGTTTAGTCTTTTGCATAGTCGCGACATTGGTTGAGGATATACCACTCCATCCTATTCTGATGTATACACACAGTTAAATAGTTATTGGTGATATTTGCTTCTAATTTCAAACAAGATACAAAGTGTGGGAAAACATGGTAAAAATTAAGGAATAAATATATTTTTTTCACGATTTTATATAATTTTCGTAATATAGTTAAATACTCATGATCTTGTCAATCTATAGCAATCATCATTTGCCACCCTTAACAACTTCAAGGTTAACAGCCTTGTTTTGTAACCTCGGCACCCTAAACAACGTTATTCTTGTACGCTCTTCTACTCCAATCCTGCAACGTTGGTCTGACGACACATTGTTTTCGATGGGGGGGACTTTATTAATGAACTCACCGCTGAGTTTAAATTCTAGTCGATATAGAAGGCTGAGTTCTTTAAGGTAATGGCAGGATTCATAAATTTCTTCTAAAAATTCATTTTGTATTGTAGTTTCTTACGTTAGTATAACTCTATAGCATGAATAAATGATTGATTTTTTTTTTTATAGAAGGGTTTTTCTTTTCAATTATTAGTGAGCCAAACAACTTTTTAGAAGCAAATGGTATAAAACACTAAATGACAACATAGACATATAAATTAGCCAATAAAAGGTTATGCATAATTATAACACCGAATGAAAGAAAAAAAATCAAATTGAATCGAAACATTCCGAATAAAGCAAAATAAATCTAGAGAAATATTTTTATAAGTAACTAAAAAAATTAGATAAAGGACAATATAAACAAAAAAATAACATTCAATCATCCTAATCTATTATTCATAAATGCCTCAGCATTTAAATCTTAGCCACTTTCTGCACCTTGCTCAATCTTCTCGTAGCCAACAATTTAAAAAACGAGTCACCTAGAGCTTTTCCCCGTAAAGCATCAGATGAACTAAATGATATTCCTATTACTAGTGGATATGAAGGAATTTTGTGGAGGAGAAAGAACGGTAAAAATGATTTAGGATAATTGGTTATAGTAATGATAAAAATTCAACTAAGCAGACCTAACTAGATTGGAGTCCAAGGCTGACCAGACATACAGAAAATGAAAGAGAAGAAATTATAGGAGGAAATGAAGTATGCGGCTAGGGTTACTCTTTTGCAATTGCGTGTGGCTAACCTCATACAATAGATGGTTGATTTTGAACCTTGGTTTGTTTGATTATTGTATAAATTTAGAAACCTGCCGACGTTTTGAAAGTGATGCATATTTTAATCAAAACTGTCTTGTGTATATATGAACTGGGGTGGTAGTGTGTAATTGTAAAATTTTAAAAATATGAAGTGTGATCTAGTAAACTAATTTAGTATTACATAAAACTGGTTGGTATTATACAAAATATATATATATATATATATATATATATATATATATATATATATATATATATATATATGGCAAAATGGGCAAATGAACAATTATGGTATTTGCAATGGATGGATCGGCTACTATAGTTTTCTTGTAGTTAAATTGACAACAAACATTTTTTACTAAATGGAAATCCTTTGCAGCTATTAAAGTTTCAAATTGTATGATGATGTGGCAGTAGATGTGATATGTGTATATGGCAAGGTTGTATATAAAGAAAAAGAAAGGGTAAAACACCTAACTTAGCTTGTAAGCTTTTATCTAACAATGTAAAGCTCATACCAGTTTTTGCATATGATAATTTAGCTACTTTTTACCAATTGCCTAGCCCTTCAAGGACAATAATTTTTTAGTAAGTCAAAGTTTGCATTGCTCTCAATGGCATCCTCTATTTTATGCAGCTGCAATAGCTATAATTTTTTCTTACATAGAGTATCAATGAAAGCATCAAAACATAAATACAAAATTTAACCTAACAAAATTTGTCTCGATATAAGATAGCCAAACATAATGTTATTGGCCACATAACTACATAACAAGTGCAAAAACAAAACTGCTAACCTAAATGGTGAACACAAAGGCTCCAATTTTCTTCTTGATCTTTTTTTTAATAATCTTCAAACCAATTTAGCTTTAACTACGATGGGTTAATTCTTTGGCAAGACCCCTTGCCAGGAACCTTAAAATAGCCAAACTCGATTATATTGACCATGGGCATGGCATCCTTGAAGGCTTTCTCCTTAATGTCCTTTGAGATCAATTATTAGAGCTTGTCAATATTCACAATGGAATAGTAGAACTTGTTGTGATGTTTGTGAAAATATTGCATTCCTACCTTTCCTAAATAATCAAGGTGATACTTGTCAAAAAGAATGTAGTGGTGGTGCATGTCTCCAACGTTACCCCGACTACTAGTTTGCTTTAGGTTTTGGCCAATGCAGGCATGGCTAACAGTTATGTCACCTCTTTCTTGCAATTTTTCTTTAAGTGACTGGTCATTTTAGCATGATGGATCTTGGGGTTTACCTGGCTATTTTTTGCTGAAGTGGCTACACTGCACATATATAAAAAATGCAATCACCATAACTGGTTCAATGGAAAAGCCTACCTATCAACATTTGACTATAATTCTTCAATCTACAATAAAAAAATGGGAAGAGATAACCTATATTTTAGGCAAAAAACTTATGCTAATTAAGTTGAAATCAAGCTTCAAACATGAAATTAGGACATCTGCAGGTTAGAGAGGTAGGGAATGATATGATTCTTACGTTTTGTTTTTTAGTTTAACAATTGTTGTGCACAAAAGCGTCTAGTTCATGGATGAATTGTGTAACTTGCCATTTCAATCATCAATGTCATTATCACATTTTGTGAAATTATATTTTGGCAGTTACTTATATAAGTGAATAATTTTGCACTACATTGAAATATTTAGAGGTAAATATCCCTCAATAGAAAACTTTAATGACCAATTTAACTAAAAAAAGTTATAGTAGGCAATATGAACTATGACTCAAACATAAGTGAGCAATTTGCTTATACATGTGTATGTGGCCTTTCCCTTGTTTATGATCTAATTAAAATGTCTTAATTTTGAGAAAGGAAAGAGTGGTTTGAACTCTTGCTTCAAAAACATCGTTTTAACTTCCAACAATGCATTCCATACATGGGTATCATTAAGCAGTACCATAATTGTTTTCTTTGTTGATCACTCGACATTTTGAGTTGTATGTTCAAAGACGATATTGTTTCGTATTTACTTCTTTTTTCCACTAAAAGTAAGTAGTTTAACTTTTTATCAATACATCATTCATTTTACTATCCTAATTTGATTACCTTACAGTCTTAATAAATGCTTATGAAAGATAAAATATTGTGAGAGAAAAAGTACTAGAAAAAATAACTAGACGGTTTAAATGAAAATTAAAAATTTAATGAAAGACAAGAAAAAAGTAAATAAGGGATATGTGTGCATTTTGACAAATAAAAAAATAAAATATAATTTTGAACAAATGTAAATAAAGTGTATTGAAAAAACTATGAGATTAGCCAAATGAAGTTATATACAGGTTCCTCAAAGAAAAGTTATCTTGCTAGTAAGCATTTCACAAATACATATATTACATAATTATTTATATATATACTTTTTTAATAAAAATGTACTTTATTCCAATTGATAGATGATAAAGAATAATAAATAATACATGATGATAAAGAATAACATGGACATATAAATTGATAGATAAAAAGGTATCCATGATATACAGTAAAAATAAATTGGGTAGCCCACCTCAGAAAATGAAAAAAAAAATTGAAAAATAATGGAATTCAAAAGAGGACCTAATGATATCGTTTCATGTATTTTTCATCTAAAAATTAATTCCAAAAATTTATTATATTCATTACATCTGACAAGTTCCTAAAGTATTACGACTGTAGTTTTTATCTGATTGGACCCTGGACTTTGCTTTATTGAGTCAGGTCTCAAACAATAACAAATTATCGTCGTGTGGCCATTCACCTAGTGGCATCTGATCTCATCCATTGAGACATTGTAGCAATGATGTAATGCATTGTTAAGTGCATAAATTCACAGTCAAAGTGTTGACTTTTTGACAATTTTGACCGACAATTTCTTGTAGCTCTTCCCTTTTTGTCTTAGTTTTTCCTGTTTTCTTTGGCTTACTACAGGTTGGGACTGTGTTGCAGACCGGGTATTAGAAGCAGACTCGAGCAGGATGGCGTTTGGATGAAAGAAGCGGTCGAAGCAAAAAAAAAAAAAAAAAACTAAAGGCTAGCGACGCGTCGCCAGAAATCGCGTCAGATTGGCGACGCATCGCCAACGATATCAACGTTCTGTGAACTTTTTCCCTCCTAGCGACGCGTCGCCAGAATTCGAACCCAGGTTGGCGACGCGTCGCCAACGTCACTCTGTTTCGCCGAAATCTCACATTTTTTATAGTCCCCCACTCTTCCCACTTGGTAAGCTGGCCTTGAAGAGGGATTCTTATCCATTTAGGGTTTTAGGAAGAGGTGGCAATGCAGTAAGAGGGAAGGAGTATAAATAGAAGGAGGAAGGAAGAGCCCATATGACCCCCATTAGCTTATTTTCGTCTCTCATCACTCTTGAAGATTTTTGATCATCAAGGAAGTGTTTGGGAGCTTGAAGAAGGAGTGATCACTCTTGGGAGCTTAGTCTTCTAAGGGTTCTTGGGTTTCCTCTTTTCTCTCTTTTATTTGTGGATTTTTGTGGATATTCTTGTCATGGGTTTGTTGTTGATACTTATTATGGGTTGTGAGTAGTTTGATTTATCTCTCTAGGATGACATTTCCTATCTTGCTACTCGATGAATTTGTTTTGTGATTATGGATGGGATTCTTTTTGTGTTGCCCTTCTCATTGTGCTTAATGTTGAGTGATGGTAGACCACCATACACAATGTTCACTTAATCCTTGAGAGAAGATTAATAGGTGAGTGAAGAGAAGTGGAGGGGGCATAGTGGCAATCGAGATTAGAGGTAATCTAGGTAGTCATTAGGTATTAAAAAGAGGTTTAAACCTTAACCACCCTAGGTTAAAATTGGAGCTTAAGTAAGGCCTAAGTTAATTGATGGGTGAGCAAGGACTTATCTTGAGAAATGAGTTTTTAAAGTTAGATCCTCATTACCACACAAGGAAAACCAATCTTGAGAACAAAGTTACTTGGGTAGCAAGGGGTAGGAGTGAAGTCCTAGGGAGATAGTTGCCTTAGTTCTAAGTTAATTTGACAAGTTTCATTTAGCACCTAGGGAATTCTTTTAGCTTAATTCCATCAAATACCTCATTAGGACCAATCACCTTTTTTAGATTCACTTCTTTCTCATTTTCAATTAAGTAACTTGAGTAATTTGATTTTTAAAACTAGGAAAAGTCACCAAATTCCCTTGGGACGATACCCCTATTCACCTTTGAGTACACTACAACTTCGTGCGCTTGCGGGTAGTTAAAGGTTACAGATTGATAAACTCTTAGTTTTACAACATGCATCTTATCATATTTATTCATGTCTTTTTCTTTTTTATTTTTACCAACTTCTTGTTTTTTTTTATCACAAATAAAATTACTTTGTTAGTAAAATACTCCCCCATCCCAAAACCTTTTGCTCCATTTCACTTTACATATAGTTTTAGGTATTTTACTATTTTCACACATTTTCCAAATTTACCCTTCATCCTCATTTGTTCTGGTCTGATTTGGTTTAGGCATCCTTCTTTCTTTCTTCATTTTAGTCTGATATGGTGCTACACTCTAACAGTTGTAACCCAAGTGTAAGTTGTCGCAAGTAATAAAATATCAGGAGTTCGAGTGTTGAACCACAGGGAAGTGAATTAACAAATACAAATTAAAAAAGTGAAAGAAGGTTTTTATGAAATGTGTGAACAGTGTTGATTAAAAATTTAAATTCAAATAAAATAGTTAAGGTTAGGGGATCTATTTTTAGTATATCAGTTATGATTAATTTTAACTCATCTTACCATTCAATTGGGATCTACAGATAAAGGAAGTCCCAATCGGGGAATTTAGTTAGTATTACTTTCATTGATCTTAAAACGCCAACGCTTGCTAATAGGTTCAAGTATCCATCATGTTAACCTTTGTCTACAATAACTCAAAATTTCAATATAGCCGGTAGAGCCATGTTCTACAGAGGAAATCAAATAGCCTTTGTGCCAATGATTTACTATGATGAATCAAGACTTTCACTTAACAATGAGGGAAGTAAAATAGATTAAAGAAGAAAATATCGTTAACGTTGTGATTCATTCAAATTAATCATAACTTTTATATCAAAAGCTTCACATTTTCACCTTAGTAAAAAGAATATTAGTTAGCCATGATAAAAGTACACAATATGTAGAAAGATGAAATAAACATGGATTGAAAGATCAAAGAACGAATAAGAAGAATAACAAAAAAACACTTGGACAGAGCTTCGGTATTGAAAATAAGAACAAGAACAAAGGATAAAAGCTAACTTTGATACAAAAACATAAAAGAGGCCCAAGAAATGGCATCCTTCACCCTTCCCCCAAGGTGCCTATTTGTAGAGTTTTTGGGGTGGGTAAAATGAAATAGTGAAATATAGGTAAATACAAATCAACAATGACTGGCTGCAATTTCTTTTAATTTTTTGACCACCGTACGCATCGAATTAGCTCTTCCTCAAAAGCACAAGACTTGTAGATCTTTTTTTTTTAGCTTCGAATTGATAACTTGCTCATTCAAATCGGACATCTGTAGCTTAAGTTATGATTTTTCTACCGAAACTGTTCTTCAGCACACAAAAGAATGAATGGTCTTATCTAAAATCAGATTTTGGCAATAAAAATGATCAAACTAGCTCACGGAATGAAACAAAGTTGAAGATCTACGTGTTGACTTTTAGATGAATTTGGAATCACTCAATTCCAACATATACATCTCCAGATATGATTTTTCTTGTGAAGGGTCGCCAAATGATGATTTCATCTACGTAAAAAAAAAATAATATTAAAGAATAGTGAAAATGTGTATGAATAGTAATTGCAAGAATAGTAAAAATGCATGAATAGTAACCTGATGGAAAAATGCTCAGAATAGAGACATTAATTATACTCAAATTGTGTAATGATGATTTAAATCATTTAATAGCAATACACTTATAAATATTCATCATATGGTTTACTTCGCCAATTTCACTCGCTGGCCTCGCTTCATCCTCAATTTTTCACCCTCTTCGCCGTCATTGATCAAACCATCCTTGACTTGCCGTCCTTGTTTGCAATGTCCTATTTGCTCCAATCCAGCCCCCTCTTCATCTCATCTCTCCCATAAATAATCAAAGCTCTGTCGTCAATTGGTTATTCATCATCCATCATCATCGATCAATCGTCCTCAATTAACCATCGTCTTCACTTCAATCCCTTTTTGTATTCTTCAGGTCAATTCCAGTTTCGTATCCGATTCCCATCACTTTATTGTTTCTTATCTCCAATTCAATCCGACCTTGTTTCAATTTGATTCGCGTCGCCCTTCCGTCAATCGAGCATTCATTGGTTGCCCATCCATTGATCATGCATCTATAGGTCGCTCCTCCACCTATCATGCATCCGTCATTGATTGCCTCTGTTAGTTGTGTTTCCATCGCTAATTCACAATGCAATCACGTCGGATGGAGAGAAAGAGAGATTAGAAATTGGGGATAATGAGAAAGTGGATCTATTGGGAGGGGGAGGGAGAGAGATGGGTTAAGTTAGGGGCATAATAATAAATAAGGTGTGAAAAGTTACTTAAAAGAGAAATAGTGCATGAGTTTTAAGACTACCCAAAAAGTAAAATGGAGCAAAAGATAAAATCACTTCCCTTTTCTTTTCTTTTGAGAGCCATTGCAGGAAAATGGAAAATGCAAACCATAAATAGTGTAGTATTTTCCACTAAAAAATTGAATTACGTTTTTCATGTATTGAAGTTTACATCTTTATTTATGTTCTTGACAGAATCTTTGCTTACGGTCGCGAGTCATCTATTAAGAAATGTTCCGGCAATAAATACATAAAACAAAATAGAAGGTGATACAATATAATTTTTCTCTATTGCTATTCAAGTAAGTCTAATTGTTTATTCAAGTGTTTTGTCACTTGTAAGGTTATGAGGAGCGTACAATATTATTGCTACAATTCAAATATATAACTTGCCCCTCCATCCCGTCACTAGCCTTGCTCCATTTAATTTTGTGCGGAGATTAAAAAAAATAAAAGAATTTGTATGTTGTTTTACTTTTTGTATATAAATCAAGAAAGTTTGAAAAAGAAGATACAAAAATGATAATTTAAAGACTAATATGATAAAATAAGTTACTGAATATGAAAATGTTACAAAGATTTGAGACTACTCAAAATAAAATATGTTGCAATAGTTTTGGTACAGATGAAATATATAAATTCAATTGAAAATTACATAAAAATTAATATGAAAAAATAAAATTACCTAAAAGATTAAATATGAATGTTTATATGCAACTTAAAAAAAGAAAGGAAAACAGGAAACTGCCGCTAACTTTGTGTGGTCTGGGCACATATGACATAACCCACGCACTGGTTTAACTATTGTTGCAAATACGCCACTGAAGTTATTGACTCATTACAAATAAAATAAACGCAGACAAGGATGTTGACGCAGCTGAACGAAGAGGAGCACCTGATCCTGAAGCCTATGTCTGTAAGAAGCCTATAAACGAAAAACAAAGAACAAGAAAGTCTGTCAAGGGCCAAGAAGCTTGTGTTTTCTCATCAAAATAACAACATGCACTCCCTCTTAATGTCTGTGTAGACTGTAGTCCCTCGTCTAGCCTTTTTTTTTTTGTTCAACCAAATAAAAAATAACAATGCAGAGCGAGAGAGAGAGAGACAAGTGGCATATTTGCCTCAACTATAAATATCAGTGGTGGGTTTGCCCTTAAAAATAAATGTAGTGGGTTATAAACCCAGAATGGATAAAATTAGTGTCAAATTTGAAATTTTGCCAAATATGGAGGGATGGAAGAGGAAAGGGAAAATTACAAAAACTCTGTGTGATTTGGTCTAACTATACTTTACTCTCTCATTCTTTTACAGTATCTAGCAATAATTTTTGAAACATTAATTAAAATGGCTAATGTTCATGTTTCAGTAATTATAAAACTTTTGATATATTTTTTACAGCTAACTGACCTTTAAAAAATATTGATATACATTTACAGGAAGAAAAATATATTTACATAAAGAAAAAACTGACACTTTACAATAACTATTAACTATAAAAAAACTATATAAGAGACATTAAAATTACTAAAAAATAATTATTGTATAGTTTAAATTATAATTTTAGAAGTTATTATTGGACAATATAAAAGATATAAGAGCCAAAGTATAAAATTTTAAAAATAAATGGAGGAAACTGAAAGTTAGAAAAAAGAAGACGGAAATAATGAAGGGGAGGATGGGAAGGCGAGGAGAACAAATTCTTGTCCTTGAAAAGGGCAAGTGGGTGGATGGAGGCCCCAAACTTTATTGACATCATTTGTGATCCACAGCTAATATGGGGACCAACCCATTAACTGAATGTCATCGTTCTTCAATACTTATTTCGTTTGTACCATAAAATAGTCAAATATGATGAACGAATAAGTTAGTTCGTATAAATTTGGTAGTTGCGAATTTTCCAACACTTCTGTCATACTATGTTTTAAATAAATTCGTTGAATTGTTTGTATATGTTCTACAGTAATAAATTGAGAGTAGTTTGAGCCTTATATTTCTGTCGTGTTTAATTCTGAGTAAATTGTATTCATTCATCCCACATTGATTAACATTTTTATTATTGTTTTTTCACAATTGATTAAAAATTTTATTAATTCTATAATATATAATTCTTTTTTAATATAATCCACGTAACCAAAAGTATAAAGGAGTTACCTATTTTGGAACAAAAGTTTGGGAGTTTAATAATTGACCATATTCCTACTCTCTTTTTCAACATAGACTCATGGAGAAATAGAAGGGAAAGATGAGAAATATATACGATACGTGTGAGAAAAAGCCAAAGGCAGGATAAGTATAGAAGTTAGGATGGAAAAAGGTTAAGATTAGCTGGTGTTGTTAAGATGCAGCTGGCGCATGGACTTAACTAGAAGTCCGTAGTAGGTGGGACTTTAAGGGTCCAAATATCCATAAATGGGTAAAAATGAGTCATAATAAGATGTAAGTCAGTACTGGGGTTGTGCAGATGTTGTTCCACGCTGGTATAATGAGTAGTTATATATGTTTACATGAGATCAAGACGGCCACTCACCCACACCACATGCGTTTTCATTCACATGTATAGGAGTAGTAGCAATCTTCCAGGGAAAGCGACAATTGAATTGGTTTGGGCTCCAATCCTGTCACTCATGTGGCTGTCTCTTGCTTGCCCAATGGAAATGTAGTCCCTCTCTTTTGCTTTCATCTCACCCACCCGGATATTTTTAGCTTAAGCTTAGGTAGGACCAGGAGCAATTCATTATATTTATATTCTATAAGAAGAAAGAAAGAACAAAAAAAACTATGAACTCGTTATCCGCCGAGTCTCCTTCAGTTCAAGGGCATGCAGGGGCAGTGTTGCCCTCTGTTGAACTTGGGGAATTTCAGATGAGTCGTCGTAGCTAGGGACTGAGGGCCGGCTGTTGGACTTGGGGCAATCATTGTTTCTTTTTGGTACCCTTTGTGCTGTGCCTGTGCCTGTGCCTGCTCATCGGTAGTTTCTGTTTGGATTACTCCAATGCAGGAGTCTGTATGTATACTGTAGTGTACTCGAGTACTGACTTTGGGTCCATCTCCACTCCATCCAGTTCCAGTGTTTATTTAATTTAATTTCGGTCAGCGGAATGTATTTTAAGGTTGTGTCCATCGAAATGTCATAGTTAGGCTTAGAGAGACCCTAACCTAACATGACATGACATGGAACCAGAAATTACACAAAACCAACCAACCGACTCCTGCATCCACAATCTTCTTCGATTCCACAACCATCACTGTTTTGTTGGTTGTCGCTTGATGCATGATGACACCGACACGAGTCAATGTCCCCATGATACATGCCCCATCTCATCAGGAATATTTGTTATAAGAATGCAATATCTATTTATAGTTGCATGAATCACTAAGTACTCATGCTATAAAAGATTGGTCACAAAAATATTTTTCACTCAAGGTTTCCAACGTTTAATCGAATTATTCTATCGTTAACAACCAAATTTTGCGTGGTTAGTTAGGTCAACAATTATGCTATAAGTTAATTAGCATGTTATTCACATCCTAAAATGGATATATTCAGTGAAATGTTTAGGTACATCTCATAAGGGTTCAAACTTGCAATTATCCGCTTTACTCAAAAATTTATGTCCATACACCAACTCTTTGTGAGATTTTAATTAGGCCATTAATTTGATAATAATAATCCTACAAAACTTTGATGTATAGCATTGGTTGCGCCAGTATTTGTGGTTTTCACTCATTTCCTTTTTACAACTGGACAGTTCACGGTTATCCCATCTCTCAAATGTCGGGAAAAATGATGACGGGAAGGCAAATAGAATTGGAAAATGTTACCAGTATAATCCTAGTCACGTGTTGCGAACGCTGGCGGCGATGCCACGTAATGCTACAGGTGTTTGACGTTTGGCCTTGCCACCTGCTTCCCATGCAAACTCCCTACCACCTATATCTACTCATCTAACCAACTGGATCCTAATTAAGCACATCTATCGGAGATCAACAGAGACTGAGTTCGACTCTGCAGAGAAGAAGTGGTTGAGAGATGGCGGATATAAGGGCAAGCGCCGGAGCTACAGCTTGTAACGACAGGTGTGGCTGCCCTTCTCCGTGCCCTGGAGGAGCCGCTTGCACATGCATATCCGAAGAGATGGCCGGTGGAGGCGAGCACAAGCGGTGCTCCTGTGGGGAGCACTGCGGCTGCAATCCCTGCACCTGCCCCAAGACAGTAACAGGAGCCGGCAAGGCCTACTGCAAGTGTGGTGCTGGTTGCACCTGTGTCACCTGCACCGCTTGAACACCTGTAGCGTCCATCCAGCCAGAGGCCGGTCACCTACTCTGTGACCGTATCTTCATGTTGGACAAAGTTCTACAGCAAAATAATGTGTCCTCCGTAAAATAATGTAGCATGCACTCTACCCTGTCTGCTAAATTTGATGGCGGTCAACGAAGAGTTCCTTTTTTTTTTGCACCATGTTTAGCTTCGGTTGTCGTAATTGATGTAAGGGTTCCTGTAAGTGTCCTAATAAATAAGCAGCAGTATTTTTACTGTTCAACACTTGTTGTGCTTTTTTGTTCGCGCTCCTTCCATCTTGCATCTAATCCAACAGAGATTCATTTCTACACGAACGAAAACGACAACCTACTAATTCCCTACGTTCGCAAAGAGTTTCACACCCCCAGGATTTTTACAGCAGCAACTTGATCAATCAGACGCCGAAGTCGATCGGCAAATTTCAGACGATTAACTTCGGAGCTTTGTTCCCTTCGTCAGCTCTTAATTGGAAGGTTACTGTTTGATCTTTCCAGACGTCATCCTGTAGGAATCTTTCATAGAAGCAGACCTCACCGTTGTGGTTCACATATACACAGCTCTGGCTCCTTGTCCCATGTCGTCCCTGAAGATCATGAAATGCTCAATTATGCAGCTTTGGTCAAGGTTTAACTGTTCGATAGAGACGTTTTAAGGCTCACCTGTGAAGTGTCGCAGTCAACGAAAATTGAACTCTGCTGGTACTCAAATTCCGGTGAATAAATGTCAGGCAACTTGTTCTCATCCTCAACTTTGCTTGTATCCGTCATTAGGTCTTCAATCATCTTTTTCACTGGAAGCTCACCTCCATTATGTTTGGCCACAAACTCTTTAAAGCTTTGCTCTAATCTTTGAGCCTGGACCACGTAAAAGAAATGAGGGCGTTGAATTTTGGGCTTTCTGATATCAATGATCCAAGTAAAGGCTGTTGAACCCTTATTCAAATCAGTCACTCAAGCAAGTATCCAAGCCAACAACTAATGAGCTGATTATACAAATACGTGCAAGACAACAACCATAAAGCTTTTAAAAGGATACTTGAAAGCACCCCGTTGTCACATGTGGACATGAGAACTGGAAAATATTTGAATGCAAGTGGGCTTTAGAATCCGGGTATATCGTCAAAAGCTTCATAGTCCAGCTGATGAACAGTTAAGGTGTTCCAGCTAGCACGGTACAATGTAAGTCACATACAAGGTAAGGCGAGTACCTTAGGCCAGGGTGTGTCTAGGCTTGCATTTGACAGGACATGAATCCCAGGGGAAACTTCTGTTACAAATCCGTTATTTGCTTCAGGTCGATTGGTGACATGAAGTGTGATCCTTGAAAAGATGTCGATCAATACCAAGTTGAACCCATCATACTGATCTGCTTCCTTTATAACTTCTGCTGCAAACTCTGATGCCCTCAAAGTACTCTAGATTAAAAGAGCAAAAATTTCAATACCGAGAAAGAGCAGCCAAAAACTGATTGTACAAAAATAAGGAGCTCGGACACCGGCATCATTTACCCGAGACTGGTCTAAAGTGAGTATATCAAAGCAAGGATTGCAAGACATCAATAAGTGAAAGAAGCTTAGATGCAAACAACAGCATAATCACCGGTCCTTAATTTTAATCAGTGATTACCCAAGACTGGTCTAAAGTGAGTATATCAAAGCAAGGATTGCAAGACATCAATAAGTGAAAGAAGCTTAGATGCAAACAACAGCATAATCACCGATCCTTAATTTTAATCAGTGAATCACGCTCTTCTAATACAGCAATTTATGATTATATCTGAGCAGAGCAAGAAATCCCTTTTGCTGCAGGAAAGAAAGGGAAAGATAAAAAGAAATAAAAAACCAGAGCTATCAGCAGTAGCTCCATCCTATAAACAGATTCCAAAAGGTCAAGTCTTACCAATTCCGATAACATCAAAATCTCATGGTCAGGCAACGCATCTTGCATTTTTTATTTTTCCAACGTCTTATCAAAGCATACCACAATCAGTTGCATGAAGTATATTGTTTGTATAGGTACTGAAAAACTGTCAAGGTTGTTCGTCTATCTGGGTAAAACTTCGTCCCAAAGAATGGAAGAAGAAAGGCAAACGAAGAGAGCATAAAGTGGAATCGAAGTGATCATATTTGCAGTGGAATAAGGTACACCTACAGAATGATTTTCACTCTTCTGTGGTCAAATTTAGTGCCTTTCTAAATCCTTCCCACTTGGGATAATTGTCATTACTCATGAGCAATGGGAAGATCTCGAATAATGATAGATTTACCAGAATCTCAGGCCACTTATATAATGCTCTGTTATACTTCATTATAACCAGCGATTTTACAAGCACTGACATAAGCTGGACAGAAGTGTCCAGGTCGAGGTTCCGCCCCAGTAAAAGGAAACATTGGTTCCTAGAATTACTAAAGATTCCATGATTTGCAGACAGAACTGATTGAAATTCAGTATTACGTGCCCTGTGAGTTGTAAGTATGGCTTTTCAAATTTCCTCCGTCAATTTACCAAATCAAAGAATGGTGACTACAGTAAGTATTTTGTTTCCAGAAAGAACCCAAAGTCACCATCGTCATGGCGAAAACAGAATAAAGTGAGTTTCAAGTTTCATTGACGCAATTAAACGAACAGGTGAAGTAGAATGAAGAAGAGAAAGTTTCACCTGCAGGAAACGAACAGGTAGGTCTCCTCTGCTCTTAGTAGGAGCAATCGATTTGAGCTCCCTGACATTGGTGAGAAACCCCACTCTGCCAGTCCTGGAGCAGGCCAGCCATGTCCCTTTGGCCAACCCATCTCTCCCTCCCAGAATCTCGCCGCCGCCTTCCCACCATGACAACGGCTCCGTGGGCCTGCAAAACCCAAACGCAAGATAACGATCGACACAACCCAGAATCTAGAAGTGCTGTTGGCGGTGGAATTTGGCAAACCTGGAATGATATTCGTCCCGGTTAAGAAGTAGAAGGAAAGGGTAAAGTGAGTTAGTTTCCCACATGAAAACCGCTATGCACATTTTGAAGTCTATTGACTCCTCCCAGGTACAGGCATATGGTTTGATGTCGAAAGCAGGCTATGTTCCGTTCTGCTGACAATAGTCACAACACGCAAGAGGAAAAATACTTTCAGAAGTTTTGGACCAAGACAACATTGTGAAGCTTCTAACTAACCTAGACACCGGCCTCACTTTTCTGCATGGTATTTCTCCTCTCTTCTTTGCACTTCTTGTTAGATTTAGACATCAATTCAAATTTGGTTAATTAATTTATTATTATTATTCAACTTGATTAACCACCATCATTTTTTTCACTGTTTACTCTTCCTTGTCTATGAAATTTTATTATTATTGTTGTTGTTATTTTGTATTTAGAATTTTTACACTACAAGTTAAAGGTTTTTAAGAGGGAAAAAAGATGATGGGAGGCTCAAACCCATGGCAAATGGGTGCTAGGAGTTCATGTCCCTGCACTTTTGCTAACTCACTTGGCAGTATGGGACAAAATTTTATTATCATCATTAGCACGAGCATCATCTATTTTATTTGACTTTACACGTAACAGAATCTTGTGATTTATTTTTTTACTAATGGATCAAATGGAACATGAAAAGTGACAAAAAGCACATGGGTGAGATGTTTCCGAGTAATGGATTGAGTGATGGTAATCATGGTATCCTTTTTATTTTTGGTCTGTTTAAGTCATCATCTACTACTTGTATTTGATTGATTCGTTAATCTAGTCAAGTGTTGATATATTAGTCTAATAGACTCTATATCCTTTTAATGACTAATGTTATATCTCTGTTGTTGTTTAGAGTCATATATCATTGATTTATAAGATGTCATTTAACTTCCTTTCAATATAAATGAAATTCCCTTTTTATTAAAAAAAAATCGTGCTAAAACACCATCAGGCATCAACAACGGGAAAAAAAACACTAATATTAAAAGCGCTAATTATATGGTACGCCAGTTGTATTATGTTTCCTCCTGTCTGCATGTTGTTTGTTTGTGGATGTGTGCTTGTCTTTTTCCTAGTACGTATCTTATCTTCTTGTTTTGTTCCAGTTTCTTATTATTTTTGGCAAATAAGATATGTCTTTATGTTATGTTATGCTTTTTTGTTATTCATATTTCCGGGCATCAATGTCTCAGATGCCAACTGAAATAACACTTATTGTGAGTATATGGTATGCTTATTATGAGTAAATTTTCGGGATTTGTCTATTTACGACGTTGAGTACCACGATATTTCAAATACTGTTTTTTTATATATTTTTTTCCTACAATTTATTACAGTATATCGTGCTGCACATCACCCCTACGGTGTGTGATCAATTTTTTTTTCATGTTATATCAATGCACTAAATACATACATACTTACATATATAACATGGGAGGATATAATTAATAAACATATATATTTTGGCATAATATTGACGTTATTTTTATTTTTTAATTTTAAATAAAATTTAGTTGGTAAATGATTTTAACATGATTGAGATTTAAAAATTGTTATAATTTTTTTCTTTTGGTTTAATTTATATTAGGAAATTATGATGAAAATGATAAGAATACACACCAAAATGTATAAAAAATTATATTTAATGTTTTTCATGTTAAATAATATTTTAATATATATTATTTTGTAAAAGCAGTAACTGTATGTCATGCGATATACCATGTTATATACCCATGGTTTACAATATGCTGTATATCTAGAGGTAATAATATTAAAAATTTTATTGTTCCTAATATATATCTTCATGATGGCTTCTAATTTTTTATTGTGTGTGTGAAGTTCTCTTATACTTTAGTGTTGCTCTCTCTCTCTCTCTCTCTCTCTCTCTCTCTCTCTCTCTCTATATATATATATATATATATATATATATATATATATATTCCTTTCTTATGTTTGTTCTTGTAACATTTTGTTCCCTTATTAACAACTACTATTACTTTATATGTATGTATGTATGCATGCATGTGTGTGTGTGTATCATTGTTCATAACATAGTTGCTCATACGCGGGGGCTCTTTATTTCTTTATGTGTGTATTCTTGTTCCCTTCTTTTCTTATTGTTCCAATGTTCTTTCTACACGTTTCAATTCCTTTACCGTTTGTTCCTGTTCTCCAATATGCTCTGTATTCATCTTAAGCATTTATATTTAAATTATATACAAATCATCTAAAAAAAGCTAAAATAAATAAAAAGCATGCTGTTTTTTTTTTAAGCTTTTTACAAAGAAAAACCGTTGGTTGGGCTGCCAAAAGAAAAGGACTTAGTTAAAAAAAACATTGGCCTAAAACTGCAAGGGATAGAGTAGAGCAACAGCGAGGAAAAAGAGAAAAGGCTAGACGATGCTTTTTCCTGGCTAGGGAAGTCCTGAAGTAGAGCGCAGTCAAGATTTTAATTTGAGAGGAGATTACGGAATTTTTAATACATACATGATTATATATATATATATATATATATATATATATATATATAGCTTCATTTACATTACAAAAAAATATATTAAAATTATAGTTAAAGCCCTTATTATTAAAAATATTAAAACTCACTAATTTCAATCTCCACAGCAATATAATGATTTTAGTACAATTCACCAAAAATAATAATAAAAAAATAAAGAAATACCAAAAATTAAAAAAGTGAGTCATATAAATTGGGCGGTGTGCTACACCAAGAATGGAGAAGTTGTAAATGTAAGTTATAACTTAAAAAATAAATATTGTAGCAGCAATAGCACTCTTTTTAATTGAGTGTAGCTGTAAGAATTATTTATTATTTTTAACCAAAGCTAATATATTAATATTGGATATAAATTTTATAAGAAAAATTTAAAAATCAATAATTTTTAATTATATTTTTTAATATTTTATTTTCTAAAATAATTCATAAAATACCTATTATATATATATATATATGAAAAAAAAAATTAGGGGTTAGAGGGGGCGAGACACCCCATCCCCCTTATCTCCGCCCCTGCTTACAAGTACAAGCAATTGGTGCATCTTGGTCACCCACCAACTCACCTGTTGCGATTAGGAAAACAAAACAATTTATGACCCATTTTTTATTAGAATTAATGATTAATATTAAAGTTTTTATAAGGCCATTTAAAAATAAATTTTTAGCTTTTTTGGTATTAATATCAGTGATTAGTAGTAGAATTTCACAAAAAGCTATGTAAGGTAATTTATAGTTTTCAGTTCAGGCATTTAATATTCATCATTGATAAAATATTGACAATTTTGATATTAATCACAAAAATTATTTTAAAATTAGGCCAACGATTTTCATTTTGCACCATTAAACGAATTACCTAATAAGCTAATATCAATCATGAAAATTATTCTCATACAAGGCCTATATAAAGTTGTGTCCAGTTTGAGTGTATTTTGAATGCCCGGTAAAATACGATTAAAAGCAATTAACCTTTTAATCACAACATTAAAATTACGTGAGACTAATCACATTGTCAATGGTGGAGCATGATGTAAATTCCATGACTGGATGGCTTTGATGCACTAATGATGATAGACCGTTACAATCTCATTTTCCCTGAAACTCTACATTTTAACAACTCTTAAAATAGCTTTTACAATGTTTTCTAGGAAATTAAATAATTTTTTTTCTCCTTCTATGTTGAATAAGAAACAAATTACATAAATAAATTATTTTTTAAAAATATTATTCAAATAATTATAAGAAGAACAAAATCTTAGCTTTCAAATATGTTTGTTCTAAGCATATAAAATGAGAGAAAAACAATGCTTTAAGCCACTTTAGAGAGAAAGATAGAGTCTACTAAATCTTTTTTTATTGCTCAGAAACATCTGTATAAATATATAAGGTTGAGAAAGTATATAGATATTTAAGAAAAAAAACATCTATATTTTTTAGGACTCAATAGTCTACCAAACTAATTTTTTTGGGACTTAGAAGACCATTGAACTAGTGTATGTGGCATTGAATGAGAAAGTGGTAGGATTCAAACATTTAATTCGCACCTTAACCACTGAACCAAAGCGCTCGGATAAAAAATCATCTATTCAATTAAATTGAAATTCACTAGTTTCTCTCACATAAGGTGTATGTAATTAATAAATTTTTTTCAATTTTATTTCTAAAATTAGTATTTTAATTTTGTGTAACAAGAGTTTAGATGAAGATTAAATTCAATTAAATATTAAAATCATTTCAAAAAATAAATTATTGCATTCTTTAGATACCCAAAAAAAAATACATTTGTTTTTTTAATACAAGTTAGAAAATGTGTTTTAATTTAAGTCAATTTAATCCAAAATTACTTATTTTTATTTTTACATTTTTTTGGTCTAGAATCAATTTTATTAGAAAGTCAATATTATGTGATTGTAATAATTCATTGAAAATATAATTTTTACAATCTTATTAAATTTTTATTATTTTTTCTTTTGAATGCCTAAAAATAAAAAAAAATGATACAAATTTTTATATCCTAAAAATTGACTTTTAAATTAACTATTATGTCTACATAATATTAACTTTTAAATGAAATTAGCTCAATACAAAAAATAAAATATAAAAATAAATTATTTTAAATTAAGTTGAATGAAGTTGAAGTAAAGGCCAAACTATATAATTAGCTCATAAACTTTAACAACTCGAGCGAATCAGCCCAAACATCAAAACATATTAAAATTTAGCCCCTAAACTTTGCTAGATTTAGTGACTTGGTCTATTTACAACTGTGTTTGACTAATAGTGTTATTTTTTAAGGTGAGGTGGCTGGGTTTGGCTTACGTGATAGTTAAGGTCTTTTAAAGAGACATTTACAAATGAAATTGACGGCCAATTTAAATTAACTTATTTCTTAGCAATAAAAACCACTGGATGTGAGTATTTAAATTAATTAACTTGTTTTGTGAATTAGTCAAAATACTGTTGACTACTAATCTTAATTCTTCACTTCCTTGACCTCTTCACTTCACCTGATTTGGTGGTTATGGGGCACAAGGATGAGCTATGGCTACGGGGTGAGGGATAAAATAGATCATTGACGGCAAAATCAATCTTAAGCAGGTGAGAGGGTTGGAAAATGAAGAGAAATTGGGTTGGGTTCCCACATTTGAGCCAAAGGATTTCATGGAGGATCAGAGTAGATCGATGTTGGCGTCCTACTCTCCACTATTTTCATAGTCATTGCTAGCGTAATAAAGACCAAGCACAAGGCCTTTCTCATGGATCATCTGGTTGTCGTTTCTTGCCTTTTTCCGATTTGGTCATAGTGGCAATGCTCTCATTTGCTGGTTCATCCACTGATTGGACGCCTCTGTCGTGTTTGAAAATCCATCGTCGCCCGATTTATTTATGTTTCAATGTTGCGATATTTTGAAGCCTAGATTGAAGCCCAAGTTTAGAATCCTTCTCGCAAAATGAGTATTTGAAGAAAATCCATTACTTGGCTTTGAGATTTTAGCCATCTGATGGAAACTTTGACAATTTTATTAGCAGTTAAGCCTCCAATTAGAATTCTGGTGTATCCCAATTCCCCAAGAAGCATTCGTTGAGGAGATGAATGAGACCCAGGCACTGCCACATGAGCCAAAGCCAACCACCTCACCCTAAAAAATAACACTGTCAGTCAAGCATAGCCGTACATTTACCAAGTTGCTAAATTCAACAGAGTTTAAGGGCTAAATTTTAATGAGCTATGAGTTTTGGATTGACTCGCTCAAGTTGTCAAAGTTTAGGGGCTAATTGTATAGTTTGCCCTAAAGTAAATTGACTTATTTACTGTATATATTTGGGCTGCTCTCAGGTCATATCAACTCGTTTTGGGCAAATAAAAAAAAAAAGAAGAAGAAGAAGAAGAAGAAGAAAAGTCATATCAATTTATCAACTCGTATTGTTAAGTCCTCTCAGTCCTTCTTTTATTTTTCTTTTATTATTATTATTATTATTATTATTTATGTTCGTGCTTACAAATTCTTTTTCATTTCCATCTCTCATACTCAAGGCATCGCCTCCGAGTTCCAGACACGTGTCGGTTTCGACCTCCATGGTGTGACCATCACGTGACAATCTCCTAAATAAACGTGAACAATTAGAAAAGAGGCGGAACCGATTTTCCTGGAAAATTGAAAAAAAAAGAAAAGGAAAAAAATAAGACCCTGTTTGTTTGTCGCTAGAGAGAGGGAACGGGGGGCGAAAAAGCCCACAAAAAATGGGTAAGATGGTAGAGAAGACGAGGAAGAAGAAGAAAGGTCGGCCTTCTCTTTTGGATCTCCAAAAACGCACACTTAAACAGGAACAAGAACAGCAACAGCAGCAGCAGCAACAGCTGAACCACCACCACAACAACCGGAACCTTTCTGCCCTTCAAAGTCACAATAATTACGCCTCTGCCACCGACGCCCATCTCCGCCGATCCACCCGCCGGAACCCCAATCCCTCTCCCGACAAGGACGACGATGAGGACGAATCGTCCGGTGAGCGACGCCAGAAGGAGCTCAAACTC
Organism: Aquilaria yunnanensis; assembly: GCA_039654915.1. Classification (NCBI taxonomy): domain Eukaryota; kingdom Viridiplantae; phylum Streptophyta; class Magnoliopsida; order Malvales; family Thymelaeaceae; genus Aquilaria; species Aquilaria yunnanensis. Next base: position 24,579,556 of record CM077598.1, on the reverse strand, counting down.
GTTCTCAAGCTGCCGTCGGAGCAGAAATCGCCGGCCAGCTGTCCTAATTCCCATAGCTCCGATTGGCATCCAGACGACAGCAGCGACACGTCGACTCAGAAGAAGCGCAAGATCAATGCGATCGGGTGCGGATCTGGCGCCGTGAACGGTGAGAAGGTAAGCAGAAATGGTCAGTTCTGCGTGAAAAAGCTTCTGCTTCAGAGAAGCGGCGTTTCGTGAATTTTCAAGTCATAAGGGAAAAAGCGCCAAGTTTTTTGGATAACGGTTTTATACTTTTTTTCGACAAGGATTGAAGATTCCTCGAGCTGCGGGCCCTTGTGAGAGGGCTGCGGGTTTTCCTAGAATTCTGAGTGAATTATGAAATTTGACTTGTTCCCAATTTTTTGGGAATTCTATCTAGAAATTTGCGCAAATTTGTTCTCCTTAATAAATTTCATCTTATTCTATAAACATGGTCTTTTTATTTTATTTCTCGTTCTTTGCTGATAAATCTATCGTCAGTTACTAACTGAATATGAGGACGACAACGATTTTTGACAGCTCCGCAGCTGGAAAGGAGAAGTCTGGTTTTGTCTTTTATATTTAGTCACTGCAGTTCCTTTCACTGTTTTTTCAACTGCTGTTTGCCTTTTCTGTGAACGTTGGACGCCCTGCTACTCTGCCTCTGGCATATCCCCCAATTACGGTAATAAAGCATATTTGGTTAATTTAGCTTACTCTTCATTTGTTTGTTTTCAGGGAGAGAAATCTGGTTCTGGAACCAAATTCACTACAGATAATAGTCAAGGTTTGTAATCATGTATTACCTCTTTGTTTTTCAGGTGATATCTGTTGATTTCTGAACGCTACGTTTTCAACTATGTGCAGAGACTCAACTGGATTCGAGATCGTCAACACCTTTACCTGATAAAAAGCTGTTGCTCTTCATCCTTGACAGACTTCAAAAGTATACCTTTAAGTTCCTTCAGTATTTAGTTGAATTACTTGCATTTAGCTTGATTGTCGGTCCACTTAGGTATTTTCCTCTTCCCTTAACTGACAGGAAGGACACTTATGGAGTGTTCTCCGAGCCAGTGGACTCAGGAGAGGTAAATTTTGCATTTACTTGTAAAATTTTGTGCTCTGTGACACATAGTTTGGATTTCATAGTTAATGATTGTTTTCATGCAGCTTCCTGATTACCACGAAGTCATTGAGCATCCTATGGACTTCGGCACTGTCAGAAAGAAGCTTGCCGGTGGAGCTTATGCCAACTTGGAACAGTTTGAGGTTGGTCCAAAAGCTCTTAGTGTTTATCATGGTTGACTCAACCACATCTCCTTCCATTTGGTTTTGAATATTGTTAAGGGTAGAAGTAGAAGATAAAATTTGGATATTGATCTATCTGTTAAACCTTTTACCATCTTTATCTCCTTACCCTCTCCCTCTTTGCTGTTTGATGGTTAATATGTTCAATTACTGTATAGTTCACTTTCAAAGTAGTTTGGGATGAAATGGCAAGGCAATAATGTTAGTTGTCTCATGCAAGATTGTTTTCTGTTCGTCTCTGTCTCAAGCCTGTCATATTTGGTGATCAATGATACATGATTAGCATTTACATTGATGCAAATATTTCCAAGGTAGTCGAAATAGGCCTTTATGTGATGAAGCTTGGGCCATTGGTATATCTTCATCCATTTGGTTGTTTGCCGGATGACAAACCTTACATCTGCATCATAAACTCTGATGTCTCCTTCTGGAGGCGAATATATGATAGTTGCGAGCAAGTAGATGTTGCCTGCAACATTCCCCCATATATCACACATCCTCACATAGCCAATTCTTTTATTGAAAGTGAATCCAGAGTTGGCATTTTAAGGTCCCAACTATTATCAGTGATGGACTAGTTGCCCTCCCTTTCAACATGCAGAGCACTCCTCCTCCTCCTCCTCTCTCTCTCTCTCTCTCTCTCTCACACACACACACACGCACACACACACACACGTGTTGAGAACAGGACATTAGTCAGCCTTGCTGCTTCAGTTCATACTATTGAGGACAACAAGTGTCCATTTCATACTGTTTGGAATTTGTTCCTCTTTAGATTTTCATTATAATGCTCTTCGTTTCCAAGTGGGAAAGAATTTAAAAGGTTTGTGCCTTTTCTTTGAATTACAAAGATTGATGGTCTAATCTGTTCCAATTATGAAAGCTCACCAAGAACGTACCTTTGTCACATTCATCAATGTTTTTATCCTGAATTTAATGGTAGGTTTCTTTCTCATACAGAATGATGTTTTCCTCATAGCCTCAAATGCCATGCAATACAATGCCCCTGATACCATATATTTTCGGCAGGTATGATCAGTTTTAATGTCATAATACCCATTCTAAGTCCATTTAGACCACGTGAAAATGGATTTGGTTTCTTTTTATCAGGCGCGATCCATACGTGAATTGGCACAAAAAAACTTTGAAAATTTAAGGCAGGACAGTGATGACAATGACCCAGAACCCAAAGTTGTAAGAAGGGGTAGACCCCCAACCAAAAGCTTAAAGAAACCTGTTGGCAGGCCTCCCTTGGACCGTACTGGTTCAGAATTTTCCTCAGACGCAACTCTTGCTACTGGAGCGGAGAGCACTACATGGCCTAAGCATGATATGCGCAAAGGACATATTGCCTCCAACAAATTTGGCCTGTTGGAGCCGTCGACAAATTCTTATTTTCCTAGGAATGATGTTTATGCTAGCTGGTTGGCAGAAAGCAAATTTGACAGAAGCGATGAAGGTATTGATTTTGTCCACTTGTCTTGACTTCCCCCGCCAGTTTTCTGAGTTAACACTTTGTCAGGGTTTCCAACTACAAATTTACATTTTTAAAGCATTTTTTTTCTGTTCTTGCAGGTTCCTCGTTGAAAGGGACTGTGAAGTTTGGAAAACGGTATTTTGTGATTGATGAGAATCGTCGTAACACATACAACCAATTTCATCCATCAGCTGCTACTAGAGAGCTGTCTGTGTTGAGCACGTTTGATGGGGAAAGGAGGCAGTTGACGCCGGTATGTGATCTACAAGTTTTCAGTTCTCATACTTAGGAAGATTTGAATCCGCTGATGATGTTCTTTGTCGTTCTGTTGGATATGAGTTCTATTATAAAATAATCTGACAGTGAAATATAACCAGAATGCAGCCCTACTATTTTCTTTCCTTCGATTTTTCTTGTTCATTCAAGACACTAAATGAGTGATCTTGAAAATGGTTGACTTGAGGAGGAAATGGAATCAGTAGATGGTATGAGCTTCTCAGAGTTGTATTGTTTTAGAAAATGGAGGGAAGGAAATTGGGCTTTCCTGCTTCCAAGATATTTCTCCAGAAGAAGCCCATGCTTGCATATAGGAGTATGAAATTGTGATTCCAACTGTTGCTCGTTGACCAAGCTTGAGAAGATGTATGCTTTACCGTGGATTGATAATGATGTTGTCATTTTTGTGAATCAGGTGGGTGTTTATACAGAGCACGGTTATGCAAGAAGCCTAGCTCGGTTTGCTGCAAATCTTGGACCTATTGCCTGGAAAATTGCATCCAGGAGAATCCAAATGTGTGTTCCTTCTGGTACAAATTTCGGGCCGGGTTGGGTTGGAGAAAATGATCTTCCATCTAAGAGATCACCATTACCTATACTACAGTCAGATGAGCTGTCAAGGTTCTGGCCTGCCCCTGCTTCTCAAAATTTACATCCCGCAGCTAGGTCTTGCTCCTCGGAATTGAAAAAGGATGAATCACACGGGAGGCTTACACCATCTATTTCTTCTTCAGATGTCAGTTTAAGTAAGCCAAAGGATTCTTCTGTCCCTACCTCGGCTTCTGCTTTTGCTGTCAATAGATCTTCTGAGGCGAACACCAAGGACAACAGCAAGGGTACTGTCAAGCCAAGGCCTTCCTCTCAGATTCATCAGACACCCAAGGCTCACCTGGTGATTAATGGATTTAATTCTGGATATGGTTTTAAAGTCCCATGTCAGATGGGTAAAGCAGTTGGGGCCACTAGACCCGCCGGCTTTGATTCACAGTCCTCTCAGATGCTCCAAACAGCATACATGACTAGCAATAACACTGTTCCAGTCTCAAGAACTTGGGACTCCAACAACCTTAGCTTTTCTGAAAATTCAAACTCAGCAAGCCCCTTGGCTGGACCTAGAGGTGACCCAGTACCTGCTTCTTGGCAGCAAGCTCAACCACATGATGAGAATGCAGGATCCAAGACATCAGCAGTGCAAAACCTGGAGTCAGCCCTGCCTGACCTGAATGTCCGGTTCCAGCAGTCACGAGGCTCACCAAGTTCTAGCCGTGTCGATTCATCGCAGTCTGATTTGGTATTGCACAATGAGTTACAGTGATTCAAAATTTAGGTTTTTCTTTCGCCACCTTTAGTTGATTTAACCATAGAATAGGCGGGCTTGCTGCTACGCATACTCCCGTGTAAGAGGCTGGCTTGCCTGGTGGGAATGGGAGGAGTTGAATAGTAGGAGCTACACCAACACGTGTATTGTAAAAGAATAGGTAATTGTTGTACAGGTAAGGTCAGTGCACTCTAATTTTTAGGTCGGTCGAGAGAGCATAAAGGTTTGATTGATGGATACTAGCACCTGACATTGAGAACCCAGAGATGTAGCCAGACAGAATTCATTCTGAATGATACTGTGAGTAAGTTGATCCTATTAGATGTAAATACCGAAATGGGATTTGTGGGGGTTTCACTAAACTTATTACAAGCAAGCAGAGACAGATGTTGTGTTATTAGTGGTAGGTATACTTGGATTTTTCATATTTGCGGTTAAATGGGGAGGGTAGACAACTTGTTTTGAGGACAACTGGTGCTGCTGTTTCTGTGTTCAGACCTGGCTATTCAAACGCAGTCAAATTCAAGGCATGCCTTGAGCCTTAAATTAAACAATCATCGTATGTTATGATGTGCCAGTAGTACCTCTGGGCCATGTGTTGAGACATGTTAACGGAGTACCATCTTAGCAGAACATCTTATCACTTTCTAGGTTTTCAAGTCTGGTCTAGAAATTATGGAGTCTTAGAATTTAGAGGGGAAAATGGTTGGTGGGCATGGTGGTTGTTGCCTGTTGGTGGGCTTTAGCCTGGGTGGAGTACTACTAAACTCGTGAAATTGCTACTCCATTAAAATTCACTTGAGGAGCGATAAAGCAATAAGCAAGGGGGGGAGTCAGACATCGGCGTCAATAAATTAATGGACTACTGCTGTTACTAGCTAAGCTTAGCCATCACTTTACTTGTTAGGGTAAAATTCACTTGCGGTCCTTAGTTTTTTATTTTTTGTTTCAAATGACCATTCTACCTTAAAATTATCCTATCAAAATATCCTATCTTATTATACTTATTTCAATTGGGCCTTTCCGTCAATTCCGTGTTAAATTAGATAGAAATTACTGATGTGACATTAATTAAGATTAAAATAAATATAAAATAACAATTTTGGTCCTCAAACCTTTTAAATTAATAATTTAAACATCTAACAACTTCCTAAAAATTAACAATGACCCCAAACTTTTAGAATTTCCATTCCAACCAAAAAAACATCAAGAACAAATCAAAAACCTCTCCACACAAGCATTTTTACAAACTTCTCATGTTCAAAATAGAGAACTAAAACCCAGGAACAAATCAAAAACCAAATAAAAAAACGATTGCACGATGCAAATCTCCTATTCATCTTGAATTTTCTCAACTGGGTTGGGACCGATTTGCCTTCGCCGCGAGCCTCCGGGCGATGGTATCAATGGATCGACGAGAGGTCAACGATGGCCGCAAGATCTACAATGGAGAGGTCGGCGTGGCGGTGAGAAATCGACGATGGCGGCGAGATCTACTGGGGAGAGGTCGGCGTGGCGGCACTATGACTGTGACGCCACGAACTCCACCATCGCTAGAAAGTCTTGAACTCCAGCGTCACGACGAACGCCACAAACACCACGATTCCGACGATTTCGTTCGCCTCCTCCCCTTGCTTCGTCGATTTATTCCTTCTTGCTTCCCATGGGTTGCCTTCCCGCTCGTCTGAATCGTCACTGAACCACGATTAGAATCGTGGGTTCGACGCCTGCGTCAAGGAAAAAATAACGACGAAGGCTGGAATCGACGAAGGGAGGGCTGGAATCTGCTGAGGAAGTGTTGGATTCGGTGGAGAAAAGGTTGATTCGACGGAGGAAAGGTTGGATTCAAGTGGACGGCGAAATCGGGATTGGGCTTGAGGTTAGGGTGGGAAATCAGGAAGAAGAGATAAAGGGAAAACTGAAGGTTTAAAAAATTTGATGGTTAAAATGATTTATTAAAAAAGTTTTTAAGGCACATAATTATTATTTTATACTTATTTAAATATTAATTAATGCCACATAAGCAGAATCTATACATCTACCCTTACTTGTTAACTTGGCTCATGGAGGATATCTACGCCCATGCGCACGCCCGGATGGACTCGGTCATACCGCCTTCTCGCTCTCCTAGTTCTCAATAATTATACACCTGCCTTTCCTCTGCTGCTGCTGGCACTACTCTTATCATTTTCATCCCCCCCTAACCCTAAAAACAAATATTGTTTGAGACGATTAAGTAATTAGTTATTTAATATATTATTGTTACTTTTGTTCGATTTTTCACGTAATTTATAGACAAATTGAAACTCTACAATCAAGTGGAGAAACAAAGAACCCCAGCAACCTTCCCCTAGGGAGAGAAGATAGAATCCATAAGCGGGATCCAGCTTTTGGCCAGTTGTCGGTCAATCTTTTGTTGTTTTTTTTTTTGGCCGGTTGCCAGTTTTTTTTTTTTTTTTTTAAATTTTTTCCGTTCCACTGCTCGCTGCCCTCTACAACCCACCTCCGATTCGGAATTGATCATATTCACAACAAAATCACGACAATGAATCTCAAATCCGATTCACATTGAAGTCGTTGTCGATTTCTATTTGGTCCACCTCTGTTCAGCTCCGCTGGCAAGATCCGCATTCTATGCAACTCCATTATAATGGTACGGAAATCCCAATAAGCAACCAAGGCGGCCAAGTTGACTCCAACAAATTTGTTTTTGGTGCTTTTGAAGAAGTTGAATATCAACATTTCTAGGTGATCTGGGCTGATTTGATGATTCTCGATTCAATTCCAGTGTTGAGTCTGTTTGTTAGTTTGTTCAATTTAATATTGGAATGTTTGTTGGCTGTGCGTTTATGGGATCTTCACTAATGTTGTAAGCTTGAATCTTATTATTTACGGAAGTTTTTTTCTTTTTAGGTATTACATAGATGTTTGTAGGCAAAGACATAGAGCCAGTAATCTCCATGTCAAGTCTCTGTAGAGCTTCAGATTATTATTTCAGTTGTAGATACCGTATGACTTTTAATTAATACAATGAATACTCATTATAAAAAAAATAAAAAATAAAACCTACAATCAAGTTTAAAAAATATTTTTTAAATATTATTTTTGAAAGAAGTAATTATTTTTCATTAAAAAAATTATCCTTTTTAGATTGATTATAGAAAAATACTATAAAAATGATTATTTTATATAAAAAAAATACTAGATAGATAGATTGTGAGCTTTTCAAGTGAAATTAAATTTAGATGACAGAAAACTTAAAAAATACAAATGATATGTTTTTCAATTAATTTTTTAGTACGAAAATAAGATGATCTAACTTTATACTCCCTCCGTTGTATAATAGTTGGCCTCTATTCTATTTTTGGCAGTTTCAAAACAGTTGTTCCCTTTCTATCTTTTCAAATAAGGTAACTTTTTTATTATTTTATATATATATCATTTATTGAAATGAGAGAAAGTTGAGAAAGTTAAAGAGTGAAAGTACATAGGGCCCATTAAAAAGTAGATAAGTACATATATTTTATATAAAAATAAATAAATTAATAGTTTTATATTAAAAGAAAGAAGTAAAAAGTAGAGAAGTCTTAATTTGCGTGCATTATCAAAGAAGACATATTTTATGAGACGGAGGGAGTACTATTTTTGTCCCATATTATTTTCTCCATTTTATTTTTTTGACTCAAATTAATTTATATCATTATTTTCTATTTTTTTAAAAAAAATATATATTGAGAAATTAAAAGAATTGTAGTTTTTAAATATAATTTTTAAATTTTTTTATCTAATAATAATATAAGTAAATTTAAGTCAGAGTTTAGTTAAAAAATTGAAATGGAACAAACAATATAGGCCATTGGAAGTAAAACATAAAATAGGAGAACGCAAAAGCAAAAGTAACAACTTGGCCTTGCTTGTAATGGAAGCTTGTCAAAATCGGGATTCCACGTGAAATTATTTTTTACTTTTTATTAATCATAATCATAGAGCTGGATTAGAATCATTAACTGTAATCATAGAATCCATTTAAATCACTTGTTGTATCTCAAATTGTAAAATCGTACAATTTTAAGATTTAAATCTAGATTTTAACAACTTTAGACACCTTTCAAAGATGAGCTCCATGTGTGAGGTCATTCATGGAACTAAATATTGCAGTATATCACATGCCGTCGATAAGCGGTACGTGGTACAAATGTTTTCATATTTTATTATTTTTTTATACAAAAAACCATGGTATGCCATGATATTTTGTGGTATTCTATTTTTTGTGGACATGTGTGAGATATTTTTTTTATCATTTTACATCAAAATATCATACATAAATATATAAAATAGTAAAATATAATTAATACACATATTTTAATATAAATATTTACCTTTATTTTTTGGTTACTTTTTCTTTTACTTCTGCTTTCTTTTTCTTTGGGTATTACAAAATGTATTGTTATTATTAAAATATTATTTTTTTCTCTTGTATTAATAAATTAGTTTTTTTGCTAGTAATATTTATTTTTCTCTATATATAACATTTTTTATTTTTTTGTATAAAAAATATCTTCTGTCATATATAATTTATTTATATTTAACAAACTATGATGAGAGAAAATTAAAATCTATATATAAAAATGTGCAAAAAAATTTATTTATTTTATTTCATCTTACAATAATATTCTAACATTTTTTTTGAAAAAAAAAAAGTAATAGTATGCAGCACAGTATACGGTATTATATACATTAAATATATAGAGTGCTATCTTGATTCAGTACTATATACATTAAATATATACAGTATTTAACATCTTGATTCAAACACAACAATAATTCCTTTTGGGTGGATCATTGATCTTGGCATCTTGCTATCTGGAATATTGGGTGTCCTACCAATAGTTTTTGCAAGCCAACTTTTTTTTTTATAGCTTTTTACCATTTTTTTATTAGCATCAAACCACAACTAGCACCTGAATTGTATTGCAGGGGTTGTTAGACATATGTTAGTTTTAGCTGGAAATGTATCTTTTTTGGCATCTTCACTAGTCACTTGATCGATTATTGAATACCTGAAGGATACTATAGTAGTGAGAATGAGCAAGTGTGGAGACAATTGTCATAAAATATAAAAGATTCTTTTTTATTTTTTGACAAAAGATTCTTCATTCCAATCAATAGTAAGCCAAATAGTATCTTATAATCTAACAATTGCATAAGTCTCAACATGAATATAAAACAGGACACTAAAAAGCCTACTCATTATTGTGACACCGAATGAAAAAAAATATAATAAAAATGAGCTAAAATTTTCATATAAATTAGAATAAATTTGGAATAGATAAATCATAAATAATTAAAACAAAACACAAATAGAGTATGGCCAAATGGTCAAAATGAATAATGGATTATCTGACCAAATAAAAGATGTATCAACCTCTAATAGTAGATCAACTAACATAAATTATAATATAATAAATAGATAAAACAAACACTCTGATGTTATCACAAGATCCATTATTCGAGAACATCTTATCATTGATGTTTGCTATTTTTCAACCTCTACCTAACCAACTAACACTGAAAAATGGATCACCCAGATCTATTCATCATATAGTGTAAGGAAGAACCATACGATGCTCATTTTAATGGTGATAAATAGGTTTTGTGAAGGATAAGAAAGATGAAGAAATGGTAAAAAAAGAGATGAAGGGTAGTTGATCGAATGGGAGAAAAATAGTAAATCAACCGGCCAAGCTTGAGTTAGAATCTAAATTTGGCCAGAGAAACGGATAAGAAAGGAGGAAGGCGATATAGAGTTTCTTAAATTTTAAGGCATGTAGAAATTTTAATTGCTAGTTAATGGTATTTCATATCCTGAATTGGATTAAGCTTCATAAATACTTTAAAAATTGTTAAGCTTCATCTTCTTCATCTATCATCAATTAAACAACCAAAGAGCTTAAAATAGAAGGTAAATGTACTTTAAATGGGTACTCATTTATTGGATCGAAAAGTTTGGGAAACAAAAAGGTAGAGATAAAATCAAGGTTATCAAAATCGGATTCTACCTAGAGTCGTTTTGATTTTTATAATCATAAAGTCGTAAAAAGTCATGGAGTCGTAAGATTCTATGGAAAAGCCCTAAAAAGTTAAAATCATAAAAAAAATTATTACTATCCAAATTATTTTTTAAGTTTGTTTTAAAATATTTTCGTGTTATCGTAACAAAGATTATCGTTTCATAAACATAGGAATTAAGATTTAAATGTGTTATAGTTAATTAGGACTAAAATTATTTTTAACAATGTTGTGAATAATTTAGGTGACTGTTTTAGACAATTTGAAATGTTGGAGGCTTAATTGACAAAGAGGTACGACTTGAATGACTTTTTTTGTTTAAAAGAAACAGACTAAGAAATACAAGCAAATGAGAGATGAAATGAGATGAGATGAGAAGGTGGGTTTGCTTGCTGGAGGAAAGGCTATGGGTAGCAAGGTGAGTCGAGCCATGGTGTCGAGCAGTGATAGATGTTGCCATGATGATGGAGGAGGTTGTTGGTGGTGAAGTTGATGGAGGAATCAAAAGACGGAAGTGGCCGTAAGGGAGAAGGAAGTGATATAGTCTACTGGTTTTCTCCCACATGGCTGGTGTGAAAGAGAGAGAAAGACGTCAAGCTTACAAAAGAAGGTATGCTTCAGCTCCTATTCGTTCATCGCCACTTGGGCCTTATGGTCGTTGGAGTTGGGTTCGTTGAGTTTTACACTCTTAGCTCGAAGCAGGAATCTTAGGCTTTGTTTTTTGTCGTAAACCAATTTGAAAATACGTGTAAATTCAAAAATGTCGGCGATCTGTGGGAATGCAGGGTTTAGTGAGCTGGGTCGGGTCAAATGAGGCGGGTTGGTAAGTTTGTGCAGTATTTACGATTTTGCCACTCAGTAATAATTGACGTCTTCTTCCGCTATTCCCTTCCAGACTCCCATCCCTCTCGACCGCAAATCGTCTGAGCGCCGTCCCTAGCTCCTCCGCCTCCGCGACATCGCTGCCCTTTATCCAGTGTGCTTCTGTCCTTCGTGGATCTATCGCCGGAGGGAATAGCTTGGTCATCTGCTTCTCCTAAGGTCAGTAATCGCTTTCCCTTAGTCCTATTTCGGTTCGATTTTCTTCTCACCGTCTCTGATTTCGACTTATTGTGCTGGCACAAAGAGGTGGGCATCGTGGGCACCCGTTCCCACATAGTCGCTATCGGTGGTTTGGTTGGCCAGTTCCATCCTCTGGCGAGCTTCTGCACGAAAGCCCTCTCCTTTCGCTTGCCGGTGCCTCCCAACTTCAGCTGGTAAGCATGTTGTCTCTGTCTTTTTTTGTTCTCTCCTCAGTTCCTTTTTTGCACATGGTAGACCGAAAAGGTAGGCTTGGTTCATGGGTCCTTGCTGGAATGGCATACGGCACTCTTGTGCCTCATCCGCCCTGTACCACTACACAACCACACCCTGTTTGTTCACTGTCAGTCGTCCCCCTATCTAACTTAGCCTGCCTTTGTAAGTAGTCCTTCGGCACAGTTTCCCGAAGCTCAATGGCTCAACCTCTAAAGATCGAAACGAGGGCACTTAGAGTACAATAAAATATAAAAAGAGGTTTTGATTTGTTCTGCCATTAATGGAAATAATCTGTTTAGTAACCAGTTTTTAAGGAAAATAAACCCCTCCTCTGCTGAATGGATTGTTTCGTGGCTTATTCTATCACTATGATTGTTCTTTGTCCATAGGCTCATCAAGCTAATGGAAGTTTTTATACTAGTTCAATTTTTTATTCTGCTGACATTCGTTTTTTCCTACTATGTTTGGTTGGAAATTGTAGTTGCGAGGCATTTGGTTAAGCTTGAAGCTCAAAACAGAAGTTCCTCTACATAGCCACTAATTTTAATTATTTGATTATATTTCATTCGGTCATTTTATGATGGAATTAGGCAGAAACTTTGCATCTTACTTCTTACTTCATTTTTTGGTATGTTGGTTACTTGGAAATGCTTTATAATGAAGGGTATAATTATTGAGTAGGAATTTTTGGAGTTAATGGTGTCATTTGCATCAAACTAGCTAGGCCTATTGTAAAAACCACTATGGAAATAAGTACAGTGAGCTCGCATTCGTTTAGTAATGTAGTAGCAACCAAGGAAAAGGACCTAAGAGGAGGAATATAAATAAATGATGGTTCTAGCACTGCTCATGCAAACAAGTTGATAGTTGATTATCATTCTTCTTTTTCTTTTCATGGATTTATGTTTGGATTCTCCCAAAGTCTTAATTTGGCTTCCTCGTCTGAGTTTGTTCAATCTCTGATTTTGTAATTACATTGTGAATGTTGGAATGCAGTGTTTGTCTTCGAGAAATTGTAATGGTTACTGTATAAGTTCCAGCCGTCCGTGAGCTGTGTCAGCGTGATTTATTTCCTCATTCTAATCTGTCATCTATAAATGAAACAGAATTGATTAATGGCTTCCTGTATTCTACTACAGTGTTTACTCTTTCTGTGTGTGTGCTGATCATGGGTTGAAAACATGGAAAATGTGAGAACTCAGCTGCAAAATTCTCCTAATATCTTGTAAGATAGTACTTGTATTTTGCTTTTGGGTTTCATTATGATGGTGCAACTGACCAGTGAATTTTTACTTTCCCCTGTTTTGCTGATGTGAGCAGTACCTACAATGCCTAAAAACTAACTCATTCATATCAGTGACGGCCATTAAGTTGGTTTTTTATTTTGCATTACCATTCATTTGCCACACCATCTTTCTTTATCTTTATGCCTGGCAATTAGTTTCTGCGGGCACATAATGCATAATATCTTAATAACCATCCTGTTCGATTATGTATTTATTATGGCTACTGGGACTCAGTTGTCTTTCTGGCTCATTTCTTAGCCGGCAGCTCTCACATTGCTTGGTTGTTCTGACATTCTGACTTGAAATGGTTACCCTTCAGTTTACTTGATGCTTGTAGATAGGTTGGTTTGTAGTTGTTCATGTTAAAATTCTCCCATCTGTAGCTGTTTGTTTAATATGCAGCTTACTGCTGCTCAGTGAATGCTACATTGTTTTATCTTAATTGTTAGACATGCGCCACTTGCAGTTCTGTGGTTGTGTTACACATGAGTGTGGCCCAAGGATATGAATTAGTAACTGTAAAAGAATTCTTTGCTTGGATTTTTTTCCCATTTCCAGTTTTTTCTTTTTTTCACATAATGCATTTACTTCTGTTTATCATGATTCTCCTGTTTTAACTTTTACTTATTTTAAGTTGTTATCTACTAAGTATTTTATAAGTACTCATTCTCACCCCATTCAGAAATTTTCTGGAGATTCTTATCTGAAGTTGACATTTATGTCTTGTCTTGGCTTATGCTTTGTTTTTTGTTGAACATTTTCGAGTATGATTCTGATAACAACCCAAGAGAATAAACAATATGGGTGTATCTGGATGATGGTGGAAAGAATGTTTAAAAGGCCATGCGTGGTTAACTATACCAGGGGTGACACCATGCGTTAAGTGTACAATCTGGCAGAAACACCAAGAACTGCACCTCATTGTATTGAACATACTAATATGGCCAAATGGGATAAGGTAGTATAATGTCCGCTATTCCCTGTATACCTTTTAGGCGCATGTGCATCCTCAGATAACTTCGATCATTTTATGTAGGCTCATAGTGGGAAGGCTTTTGATCCAGATGCCCACAGAACTGATGAAATGGGTAACACATGAGGTACATTATAGCACTAAATTAATTCATGTTATCCTAGGTTCTGCACTACTGCTTCTAAATTTTTTTAGGGTGTCAATAGACCTTCTTTTTTTGCCATTCCCGGAGTTACATATACTTTGACCCAGGTAGATAGGAATTTACATTCTATTAAGCAATGTTTTAACTGAGAAATCCCTTCTGATCATGCCTTTTAATATGTTGCTAAAATATATTTGGTACATGTTCCCTATTCACCGTCATCTAATTCAATTCTTTCAAACTTGTGCAATTTCTTTCAGTGGCCCTATTCAGTTTTGCAGGGTATGATGTCAATGCCGAATCATGCCTTTAATTTATTAGACATGGTTTAACACACCAAATCACCACAAGAATACGTTAATGATATTCTTTCCCATGTATAGGGTGTTCTGAAGAATATCATACCAGCTATTGCTTCTACGAATGCTATTATTGCAGCTACCAACAACGTTGGGAACTTTCATGATTGCATCTGCATGCAGCAAAACCATCCATATTATGTAACGTAGGTCTAATGAAACCTCCTTATATGTTCTCTATGATATTGTTTGTTTTCCCCTTCGATTTAGTAAATGGTATTGATAACATACTAATATGGCCGTCAACTAAAGCTGCCTTTGTTATTTCTTTGTTTGATTGGACCCTTATCATATGGAAATATATTTTTGGTCCAACTGAAAGTGTGGATGGTTAACCATTATGGAGGAACATACTTGAATGGTATAGTGTACTCTGCTTTCTTACTTTTGTAGACATGGTTATCGTGGAAGTTGCTAAAAAATGGGTTTTCTATAATTTCCTAAGTGCTACTTCTGTATGTATAATGGTTATGAAGGTCTCCACCATTAAACGTAAATATAGTTATGCCTGAATTTTTCCTCCCTTATTTGTCTTCTGCCAGTGTTCCATATTTATGATATTTTTTAATTATCTTGTTTCTAGCATTGCATTGATATGTTGGAGGAACACCCAAAGCTATTATGGTCAACGCTGCGTCTAACATATAGCGGGAAGAGTGAATACATTGAGGCATTTTTTGTTGACCAGATGACACGCTGAAACTATAAAAGACAGGTACTAGAGTTTACAGGGGTAATATAGAAGCAAACTGAAGTCTACAGTATGTTCAAGTCATGGGTTATATTACTTTTTCCTATAACAATACTGGTGTAAATCCCCCTAATGTTGTAAATGCGCGGTTGTTACGCGGTTTTTTAATGCATTGGCACGCTGAAGATTGTACATGGATTTGAGCTAATGTAATGTATTGCCACGTCCGTAGCTATTCACCGAAGTAAATGAATTGCACATGTTGATTGCGCTAGTACTCATGCTTCCTTGCCCGACTGCGTTAAAAAAATATGAAAAAGGTAACATAAGTTGTTGGAAGATGTTTAGGAAAAATGTTGGAATTGACAGAATTATCTGATTTCTTACCAACTGTTATCAAAGCATCTAGTTTAGATAGAAACTGATGTTAAATGATTAACACAGTTGTATCCCATAAAGAGTTCTACATGTCCACATTACATACTACAAAGTTGCTGCTACATTATATAGTACCAACCGAATGCCAGGTTTAACACACCAAATGGCCAGGACGCCCATTCATCAAAAGTTAGGAATATTGATTATGTCAGCTAATGCTATGTCGTCCTTGGCCGCGTGACTGTTGTCGTCGCATCCTTCTCCCTGAATGAAGGGATCTTGCAATTTCATCCCTAACGTGAGCCATTACGTTCCCATCCAAATGCAACTCAGCAAATGGTAGTGAATTATCTGTTCCCACGTCATGTTGCGTATACCCCCCTGCATTACACTTGCAATATCTTCATCATCAGCATTGTAGTTTCGAATGAAGTTGTGCAACGCAGCAGTGTTAACAACTAATTTGACCTGAACTGTGGCATCAAACTCATGCATCAGTCTCAGAATTTTCCATTTCTTCTTCCAAACACCTATTGTTCTCTCGATGATATTTCGCAAGGATGCATGATTGTAATTAAACTCCTGCTCCATTCCCATCGGTGTTTTGCCGTTAAAGTCTGATGGATGATATGGAGCTGTCCGATATGGAGCCAAAAAGCCAGGGCTGTTTGCATATCCGGAATCTACTAGATAGTATTTCCCTTGAAAAGTGGGAGTAAACATTTGTTTTATGTATAGATATATATAACACAATGGTAATTAATTTATATGACATTTACCAACTTATGGAAATAGTTAGGAACATGTACCTTGTGATGGTAATGGGAATCCAGAAGTATCATTGCCCATACTATTTCGGAAAACAGCCATGTCGTGTTGCGACCCTGGTGTGACAGTATACACATGTGTGAACCTCATGTTCCAATCACACACGACAAGAACGTTCTGTGTTGGTTCTCCCTTTCGCCCATCGTAGTAGTGACGTAGTTCCTCGGATTCAACTATAGCAAGAATATGTGTTCCGTCAAGAGCCCCTATGGCATTATAAAACTGCGGGCATCTTGTCATCACATATTCCGATTCAGTCGACATTATAGAAAAATCTGGTCTTATAACATCATCTGCCATTTTACAAACAGCATCCAAAACAACTTTGTACCACACATTTATTGTTGACGCAGAATGTTCATACCAGCGACCAAGTTTGCGTTGCGTGTCTCCATGCCCGCACAAGCTCAGGAAAATCGCCAATGCCTCATGTGTTGTCATGCTATTTGATCCATGCAACTCGTAATGTTGCACTAATGTATTATGCAACTCCCAAAAACAAGGCACAGTCATTCGATATTCATCAGAAAACTTATCAGGCCTTTCTGTTAATTTCCAAAATAGTTGTTCCCCTGTTTGAATAGCATCTCTACTTGTTTGGCGATTTGCTTGTGAACTGCTTGACCTATCTGCTGTAAGCTCCTCAACCATCGCTCTTGCTATGCATCCATTATCTTTAATTTTTCGCTTACCTAACATTGTTTTGAGTTGACGTATAATGTTCCACATTGTTCTCATCGTTATGACCGAAATACGACAATGTTAGGATGTCTTGATTAAATATGTCGGTTCGACATAAGTCACAACATATACCTGAAAAGGGTGTAACACATAACTCAATTGTCAGATGGCAAAACATATCAGAAAACTAATGGTCTTAATGCATTATGAATGGTGCATGGATCATGCGAGTGGATGTAACACTAACTCGTTACAAACAACAATAATCTCAACTAATTCACAGGTTCGGAAGTCACTGGTACCTAAACTTCAATAAAAAACAATCAAACTTTCTAAGACCGTTCTGCAATTCCGGGACTAATCCTAACTGGTCAAAGTAACAAGCATACGCATCAGTCTAATCCTTAGTAGTCCAAGTCACAAGCAACCACGTCTAACTTCAGCAAACACCACTACGCAATAAACAGACATAATGTTTATTGAATGAAAACAGTCTGTCCATTCTCTACTGCTCGTCATGCGGAAAACTGATAAACACGTCCATAGCTCAGCTGGCCTCTCCCCCTCTTTTTTGTAGCACAGATCGCAGCCAATGCAGCTTTACCTCCCCTGAACCCCCACAACCTCAAAGAAACACATGAATGACTCTCTCATTCTCCATGAAAAAATGATATGCATCCAGCCAAAAAGGATCCCCATAAGTGACACCTGGTAACTCCGCAACTGAACTCATAACGACCCCCATGTCATTTGGATCTGACATTGCTTGAGCAAGATCATTCCATTCCTCTTTTCGGCCTGTGGTGAGGTAGTCACTAATTTTTGAAAGTGCTTCTGTTCGCTCTCGCTCGCCTGACTTTCGCTTACGGCCGCTGGATTTTCGAGCAGAACGGGGATCCTCATGTGAAGCTCGCACGGGAGGGACATGGGAAGGGCCGACAGCATGGAAGAGACCTGAATTCTGTGTTGTCCGTCTTGGGAACCCTGAACTCGTACCCACTGGATGGTCTCTTCCATTGGGGACATAACGGATCGGCTCTTGGGTCTCGGCTTCTACAACATCTTCTGCATCTGAGTCCGCTGACTCCCCATTCAAGTTAGGGATGCGCGGATTGCCACTCATCTGTGCAGACCAACCAAAACCTGACAAATCTCGAACAGGAGCAAACATCCTCTCCATGTCCACCAAGTTGGGAATCCGCTTACCTCTGAGTGTAGCTGCCAATAGGTTTTGCTGCAATACAAAGTGACAGAAAATGGTTACTTTACAGTTATTGAATATGCAATAAATAGAACAAGCAGTACATATATAGATCATAAAAAAAGATCAGCAGTATATTAGTTACCTGAATGTGAGCCTCCCACCAATCTTCATCTGTTAATATGGTTCCCCGCTCATAATCCCACCCTAGCCCAGTCATGGAGCCTAGAAGTTTCTTTATCTCCTTGTATGTATTCTTTAGTAGCCGCTACTTATTCTTAATCTGAACCTTCGTATACGGCAAACCAGTTTCTTGCCGGAAACCATTAAAAATGAAGTTCTAGCCGTTTTTTGTTAAATGTCCACCAGCCATTAAGTTGTGGTCAGCAGTTTCTGCAGCCCACTGACAGAAAATATCGGTGGTAGCCGGGTCCCAATCAGCCCGTGGCCCTCTAACAAGCTCCTCTGGATCCCCATTATGACCACGAACATTCATGCTAAAAATTATTGTTCTTCTCCTCAACTGCCAGGGAAACCCGCATAGATGTGTGTCACATGGCGTCGGGCAAACAAAACATCAAGGTGTAATAACAAACAGTTATCATTCCAACAAACAAACTGCCAATGCCTCATGTTACTAAGCAGAATGAGCATGGACAATGCATGTATGATTCATGTATTCGAGAAAACATTTTGGAAAAAAGAAAGGAATAACTTTGTCAACTTACCTAGTACCCTTCGACAGAATTGGGAGTGCGAGGAGAGTAAACTACTCTTCTACGCAGCTTCATAAAATATGTATGATAGCAAGGGTCACGCGTATACGTGCGCAACGTATGCAAGAGTTACAACAGAACCACCTACAACCAAAAACACAAAAAACCAAAAAACAATAAAGGGAATATGAGTTCTCTGTAAGTAGTAAGTTTGCACTCCCTAAACCGAAAAGGAACATTGCATGGCTCATAATTTATGTACAATAGGTAGCAGAATAGTGAACACTGAAACAGGAGAATCATGATAAATAGAAGTAAATGCATTATGTGAAAAAAAGAAAAAACTGGAAATGGGAAAAAAATCCAAGCAAAGAATTCTTTTACAGTTACTAATTCATATCCTTGGGCCGCACTCATGTATAACACAACCACAGAACTGCAAGTGGCGCATGTCTAACAATTAAGATAAAACAATGTAGCATTCACTGAGCAGCAGTAAGCTGCATATTAAACAAACAGCTACAGATGGGAGAATTTTAACATGAACAACTACAAACCAACCTATCTACAAGCATCAAGTAAACTGAAGGGTAACCATTTCAAGTCAGAATGTCAGAACAACCAAGCAATGTGAGAGCTGCCGGCTAAGAAATGAGCCAGAAAGACAACTGAGTCCCAGTAGCCATAATAAATACATAATCGAACAGGATGGTTATTAAGATATTATGCATTATGTGCCCGCAGAAACTAATTGCCAGGCATAAAGTAAAGAAAGATGGTGTGGCAAATGAATGGTAATGCAAAATAAAAAACCAACTTAATGGCCGTCACTGATATAAATGAGTTAGTTTTTAGGCATTGTAGGTACTGCTCACATCAGCAAAACAGGGGAAAGTAAAAATTCACTGGTCAGTTGCACCATCATAATGAAACCCAAAAGCAAAATACAAGTACTATCTTACAAGATATTAGGAGAATTTTGCAGCTGAGTTCTCACATTTTCCATGTTTTCAACCCATGATCAGCACACACACAGAAAGAGTAAACACTGTAGTAGAATACAGGAAGCCATTAATCAATTATGTTTCATTTATAGATGACAGATTAGAACGAGGAAATAAATCACGCTGACACAGCTCACGGACGGCTGGAACTTATACAGTAACCATTACAATTTCTCGAAGACAAACACTGCATTCCAACATTCACAATGTAATTACAAAATTAGAGATTGAACAAACTCGGACGAGGAAGCCAAATTAAGACTTTGGGAGAATCCAAACATAAATCCATGAAAAGAAAAAGAAGAATGATAATCAACTATCAACTTGTTTGCATGAGCAGTGCTAGAACCATCATTTATTTATATTCCTCCTCTTAGGTCCTTTTCCTTGGTTGCTACTACATTACTAAACGAATGCGAGCTCACTGTACTTATTTCCATAGTGGTTTTTACAATAGGCCTAGCTAGTTTGATGCAAATGACACCATTAACTCCAAAAATTCCTACTCAATAATTATACCCTTCATTATAAAGCATTTCCAAGTAACCAACATACCAAAAAATGAAGTAAGAAGTAAGATGCAAAGTTTCTGCCTAATTCCATCATAAAATGATCGAATGAAATATAATCAAATAATTAAAATTAGTGGCTATGTAGAGGAACTTCTGTTTTGAGCTTCAAGCTTAACCAAATGCCTCGCAACTACAATTTCCAACCAAACATAGTAGGAAAAAACGAATGTCAGCAGAATCAGAAATTGAACTAGTATAAAAAATTCCATTAGCTTGATGAGCCTATGGACAAAGAACAATCATAGTGATAGAATAAGCCACCAAACAATCCATTCAGCAGAGGAGGGGTTTATTTTCCTTAAAAACTGGTTACTAGACAGATTATTTCCATTAGTGGCAGAACAAATCAAAACCTCTTTTTATATTTTATTGTACTCTAAGTGCCCTCGTTTCGATCTTTGGAGGTTGAGCCATTGAGCTTCGGGAAACTGTGCCGAGGGACTACTTACAAAGGCTGGCTAAGTTAGATAGGGGGACGACTGACAGTGAACAAACAGGGTGTGGTTGTATGGTGGTACAGGGCGGATGAGGCACAAGAGTGCCGTATGCCATTCCAGCAAGGACCCATGAACCAAGCTTACCTTTTCGGTCTACCATGTGCAAAAAAGGAACTGAGGAGGGAACAAAAAAAGACAGAGACAACATGCTTACCAGCTGAAGTTGGGAGGCGCCGGCAAGCGAAAGGAGAGGGCTTTCGTGCAGAAGCTCGCCAGAGGATGGAACCGGCCAACCAAACCACCGATAGCGACTATGTGGGAACGGGTGCCCACGATGCCCACCTCTTTGTGCCGGCACAATAAGTCGAAATCAGAGACGGTGAGAAGAAAATCGAACCGAAATAGGACTAAGGGAAAGCGATTACTGACCTTAGGAGAAGCAGATGACCAAGCTATTCCCTCCGACGATAGATCCACGAAGGACAGAAGCACACTGGATAAAGGGCAGCGATGTCGCGGAGGCGGAGGAGCTAGGGACGGCGCTCAGACGATTTGCGGTCGAGAGGGATGCGAGTCTGGAAGGGAATAGCGGAAGAAGACGTCAATTATTACTGAGTGGCAAAACCGTAAATACTGCACAAACTTACCAACCCGCCTCATTTGACCCGACTCGGCTCACTAAACCCTGCATCCCCACAGACCGCCGACATTTTTGAATTTACACGTATTTTCAAATTGGTTTACAACAAAAAACAAAGCCTTAATGTTTTGTTAAATATTGGTCAAGTTTGTGAAATCATAGGATCTTTTGAATTTTACGATTCTACAAGTTAAATTTCATTTTTGTACGTTTTTATTGCTAAATACATTTCTGATATGACTTGAGTTGATTTTGATTGGTAGTGTCTTAAAGTCGTAGGTTTTTACGTTTTGAGACGTGTTGTTTATAACCATAGATAAAATATTTAATGTATGGAAAAGGGGTTTGTCCATTTTACAAGAAAGACAAGGGAAAAAAAAAGTGGTACACCATTTTAGGTATTGTTCAATGAATAGTAAAAAAGGTTGACCCTTATATTAGAGGAAGGTGTAATTATACTTCTTTATTCTAGAATAAGGTCATCTTCAATTTTTATATTTTGCTCTAATCTCCCTGATTCGTGAGAGGATGATGATAAAATAATGGTCATAGCAAATTAAAGCCATTAAATTAGATAGATGTTCCTCTTGCCGTAGATGGCGTAAATCCAGTCATGGTGTCTTTACTATTTTGGTCATCCTAAAGTGGTTTTTTTACTTCTCAAAGTACCTTTTAAAATCCCCTACCTCCGTTAATATGTTTTATTTTGGTCTATATTTTTTTCAATTGAGTTATTATTTTGGATGGAACTTGCCCACATGGCACCTTCATTGCCATATGGCATCCTCCTACATAACAATTGTCAATTAATGACTATTCTAGGAGAACAAGAAACTTCAAGCAAAAACTAACAAAAATTCATAAACTTATAGACTTAGAATGTAATTTAGCTTGAAATTCGTCTTCTTTGCCAAAATTTTCATTATAACAATTAAGAACACATCAACCCTAAAAAATTTCTCATCTTGACTTTGAATTTTTCTATTTGATGTAGACATCTGGCCTAGTGTATTGTGCTTAATATTGTAAAATTTGATCTTAGGGTCAGCAAAACTAGAAATTTAAATTGGCTCCCAACCCCACATCCATCATACATGTTAAAAACATCCATCAAATTGGTTAACCACCCAACTCAACCAATGAAAATTTCCTTTTATGTAATTCTTCCCAATTTTTTGGG
Organism: Aquilaria yunnanensis; assembly: GCA_039654915.1. Taxonomy (NCBI): domain Eukaryota; kingdom Viridiplantae; phylum Streptophyta; class Magnoliopsida; order Malvales; family Thymelaeaceae; genus Aquilaria; species Aquilaria yunnanensis. The sequence goes on along the minus strand of CM077598.1, from coordinate 24,556,721 downwards.
GAAAAAGCTTATTGGGTTTTGTAATTCCTCCCAATCTTTCATTTATGTAAATCCAACTGAAGACAAATCTTTTCTTTAGCCCAACAAATTAAACTAGAGCACAGAAAAAAAATTAACAAAATCCATGCCGAGTAATGAGGTTGATTCAGGTGAAGCATCCTGCTGCAAGATGGCATTTTGGATCTTGAGTAGAGACGAGGACTACACTTTTTTGCATGCACTCTTCAACGTTGGCATGTTAATTCTATTCCTCGCCATGATTTGCAACATTAGAAGGACATTAACGATGATCAACAGTATGGGTTAGATCAGAAAGTATGTTCATGGCCAAAATGTGGCAAGGTCTGGTTATGTTTCTTTGGATGGTTCATCCCAGTTGTTCATTTGACACCATTGATTCTTGGTCATGAAGCCGGATCAAGTCCAATGCTTGCAAAGTTAGAGTGGCAAAAATGACAATGAATGAGGCAATAGAGGAGGCGGAATGTGAAGATTCAAAGACAAGATGAGAACCTGATGTTTTTTAAATCGTTGGAATGAAAAAATTGAAGGAAGAAGATGAATTTCAGGTTAGACTGCATCATAAGTCCTTAAGGCTATGAGTTTGTTATTCCTCTAGTATAGCCATTAGTTGTTACGTAAGAGATATCACATGTTAGTGTGATTGTTATGTAGACAAGTTTCATCTAAAATAATGATTTAATTGATGAAATAGGCCAAAATAAGATATGTAAAAAGAAGTAAAGACTTTTAATAGGCAATTTTAAAAATAAGATACCACTTTATGATAATTGAAATAGTAAGGGATTGAGAATAAGTTTTATTATGAGGTATAATATTAGCTTTTAATGATATTATTTTAAAGACAAAAATGATGAGTTATTTTTAGTGAAAGTAAAAAATAATCACATGATAAACTTTAAATAAGTAAAAATGTTACAAAAATAAAAAAATTAGAGATAGTTAGAGCAACAGTAAGAGCATAAGCAGAATAACTAATGTGAGCTAGAGAAAAATACACAGGTCGATCCATAAAAGCAGCTAGTTGACTCCAGTTTTGCTTACCATTGTCTTTATTGACTCGGTTTTGCGCTGTCCGCCGTTACCATTGTCTTTAATGCTTGGTTTTGCGCTGCCAGCGTGTGTGTGTGTGTGTGTATATTTATTGAGAAGTTTCAAAAACTCCGTTTATCTACGCTACACTGACATCTGGCCGACCAAAAACTGAATAGTAGCTGGACCAGATTAGGATGTTGCCAGCCTGCAATAATGGAAAAAAATTGAAATAGGTCCTTCAGATTATATATCTTAGTATTCTAGTCCTCAAGCTTTATTTTATGACAATTATTTCCCTCAATTTGAAAGGTTTTGTCCTCCTGGTCTGCAAATTTGGGTTCTTCACAATCGAATTCCTGAACATCAAATAGCCGCAACATCAAAAGGTCCATCCACCTAGTGATTAGACAATAATACGTGATGGTCATAAATAAAACTCACATAAATGAAGGATTCACATGTACTATTTCTCACAATTTGTAAGTCATCTGTCTTTGAACCCTAGTTCGTTTGGTAGGGTCCTTGACTTGCCACAAACCAACCAGAGTTAGAGACACTCCGAACTTCTTTTCTCCGAAACCCTACAATTATAAAAAATAGATTCTGAAAATAAAAAATAATAATAAGTCATTCCCTATTGTTAAAATTTTTGAGTGTGACATAAACTTTAAATAAATAAAAAAAAGATCTATACATTATTTATACTTTTATTTTTTATTTTTATAAATAAAAAAATAAAATAAAATATTAAGATAATAGTTCAAATGTTAGTATAATAGAATAGTTCATTAAAGGCTCAAAGGCACTTTTGGTCCCTGAACTTGCTTGACCCAGACACTTTACCCCTTGAATTATGACTCGGTTTAACTCACCTCTAGTACTAATGAAAATGGAACACTTTACCCCTTTTTCATCACGTGCACATCACATGATATCCAAAAACTAAACGTCGTTTGTTTTTGTCAATAATATATGGGCAATCAATGTCACTTGTTTTAATTCTGACATATTTTCTGCTCGTCTTGATCATCATTATTGTTGAGATCAACAACGTAATCAAATTCGACAATGGTAATGGGTTCTGGCTTGTTTAAGGCACATGTTTAGTAGGACATACATGCAAGCATGTAGGTGGTATCAGACCAATTCCTCCAGATGGTGCAGTGAATCACATATGGAAAAGGGTTCACAAAAACCTGCCCATGATTTAAGAAGCCATTATTAGGGATAAAAGAAAACTTGAAGGTATATCCATCCCAATGCGTTGTAATTGTATTTGAATTGGTGCATTCAAAACTTTTTCCAGCTTTGATCCTTTTAGCTGGAGGAGACATCTTTTGAAGAATGCTTATAATGTTTATCATTTTCGTATATGTTTTTATTCTTGAAAGTATTGAACATTTTTTTCTTATAGCATCATAATTGTCCACCAAAAGCTCGCTTAGCTTAAGCACACGATGAGTTTTTTCGCTTCATGTTTTTTTTTTACCTAAGCAATAGTAATTTTAATATGTATTTTTTGACCCAAGCAATAGTAATTTCAATAATGTCTCTATTTTCTTCACTTTCAAGAAGCCTTTCATTTGTAGTCAAGTGAGACCATCAACATTGTTAAATTTTCACGTGACTTATGGTTGTGTATATGGCTGTAGATAAGTTATATTTATCTTCTAAAGTGTTTTCCTTTGTATAGGATTGCTAAACCTCTGCTGTTTGATTCCAAACAGAACTTGTGCTCTACTTGTGTATATTGTTGCTTGTACATACATGAACAATATGAATGAAAAAGCTGAGAATACTTTTCATTCCTAAGTCCAATTTTTACATGGTATCAGAGCGAATATCCAAGAAAGCTAAGCATGTCGACGCAATCCTTTATCATGCAATGAAGCAGTAAGAGCAACATGTCGATCGCAAGTCTATTTTATGATCAAAGCTCACCATATTTCTTCACCTCCGCTGATTATACTGTGTCCTCATTAGTTACTGTCCCACTAGATTGAGATAACTACGCAAGGTGGAAGAGAGTCATTCTTAATGTCCTGAGAATCAAGAACAAGGTTGGCTTCGTTGACGGAACCCAATTAAAACCAGAAGGAGATCCTGTTGAGCTCTTGACATGGAATAAATGTGATGGCCTCATCATGTCCTAGTTGATCAATTCAATCAGCCTCAGCCTCCACGATTCGATTTCTTATCATGATACAGCATTAGATCTGTGGCAAGATCTTGAGGAAAGGTTCGAACACTCAAACGAACCATGGGTTTTCGAGCTGAGAAGGAACATTACCCTTAGTAGTGAAGGTACGTCATCCATTGCAGAATATTACACCAAGTTGAAGGGTCTATGGGATGACCTCAGCATGTACTCAGTGTTTCCAAAGTGCAAATGTGATGCGTCAAGGGAATGGATGGCCGAGAAGGAGAGAGAATGAGCACACCAACTTCTGATGGGTTTCGATCCTAGATTCAAGACCATTCAGTCACAAATCCTTGCCACCTAACTTTTTCCTTCCTTGAATAAGATTTATGCCATGCTTGTAACCGAAGAAAAACAGTTGAGCCTTACATAGGTTAAAAAAGTTGTATTTGCAGGTGCCCTAGCTATAAAGGCCGAAACAAATACTGCAAGAAAGGGTCAATTACAAGGGAGGTCGAGATGCAATCATTGTAAACATATGGGGCATATGACGGACAATTGTTAGGAAATCAAAGGGTTTCCAGAAAATTGGAAACTAATGAAGCCGAACTAAACAAGGTTGGAAGAAAGGCAAATATGTGCAATCAAGGTACCACGAAACAGCCCAATAGAGGAGCATCGAGTAATAGCCCTTCGAATTTGAGCTTGACTGTTGAGCAGTACGAACAACTTTTAGAGCTTCTAAACAAAGGCAAAGGTTTGAGTATGGTGAATTTCACTGGTAAGATAAACAACCTTTCTCATTTGAACCTCAAACTTGGATCCTAGATACATGTGCCACAGACCACGTAGTTAGCCAAGAGAGTCACCTGTTTGAAATATGTATGATTCTTAGTTGCCCCATGCATTTGCCCAATGGCTCCATTAATATTATCATTGAATCCAGAACCTTCAAACTCACAAATAGCAGCACACTCCAAGATGTCTTGCATGCACCACAATTCAAATGCAATCTTATATCCATAAGTAAGCTAACCAAGCAACAAAATTGTGTTGCAATATTTTTCCCGATTTCTGTGTCTTGTAGGACCAGGCTTCAAAAAAGCTGATTGGAGTATGTAAAGAAGCCAGAGGTTTGTACTATTTTGGAAATGGCATGAGTAGGGCACATATTATGGTTACGGAGAGTTGTTTGATAAGTTTATGGCACAAACACCTTGGACACCCATTCAATGATCGAATGGCTGCAATTCCTAGCCTGTCATGTTGTGATGTCGAGGAAGTTTATAAGAACTGCTTAGTTTACCCTTTGGCCAAACAGTATAGATTTGCTTTCCCTTTAAGAAATAAAATAACCTTTGTTGCTTTTGAACTCATTCACATTGATTTATAGGGACTATACCAAATGCCAAATGCCAACCACCACAGGAGCTCACCATTTTCTTACTATAGTAGACGATCACACTCATTCAATCTGGACTTTTATCATTAAGCAAAAGAATCAAGTATTAGACGTACTTGAAACCTTCTATTACTTTGTCCTGAACCAACTCGGTCACAAGATAAAAACCATAAAGAGTGATAATGCACCAGAATTAGTGGAAGGTCTAATGAGAAAACTTTATGAGAGAAAGGGGATTTTATCACAAATGTCTTGTGTGGGAATACCATAACAGAATGATGTGGTTGAGTGAAAACATAGAGATGTCCTAAATATTGCCAGATCTTTCAAGTTTCAAGCAGGGCTACCAATCAAGTTTTAGGGAGAATGTGTCTTGGCCGCCACCCACGTAATCAACCTCTTCTTGAGTACTGCCATAAACAACAAGACACCACATGAGATGCTATTTGGCCATCCTCCAAACTATGATCATCTACGTGTTTTTAGGTCCTTATGCTTTTCCATCAACCCCTTACTTTCTAAAGACAAGTTTCGGCCAAGATCACGTATATGTGTTTTCATAGGCTACCCTATAAGTTAGAAAGGGTACATAGTATATGATTTGGAGACACACAAAATTTTCACATCCAGAGACGTCTTGTTTCATGAAGAGATTTTTCCTTTCAAGCTTAAAACCTCAACAGGTAGAAATGATCAAGCGGTTTCTAAGATTCCCAGCAGACATCTTGAAGCCATCCTAAATGATCTTTTGGATCCAATCCAGTTGAGCATTTTGCTAGCAATAGGTGTCAATTTAGTGGAGGTGGCAGTAGAGGCACTTAATGAACAATGTATGGATGATGACGCCCTTAGGATGGCTCATTTGGAAAATGAACATGGTGCAATGGGAACAAAAGTAACTTATAGCCAATGCAGTGCTCGTACTTGCCAATTGCCAAAATACTTGAAAGATTATAAAGTATAAATTCTGGCAACCCGTCCTAGTTCAACACAACTTCTTTAGGTATGATTCACCCTCTCTCCTTAGTAATTTCAGACCAAGTTTTTTCCCAGAAACACAAAACCTTTCTTGCAGTGATCTTGACCAGCTATGAACCTAAGTATTATTCCAAAGCTAGAAGAGACTCGTGTTGGCAATGGATAATGCAAGCTAAGATTGATGCATATGAGGCAAATGGAACATGAGACTTACAAACCCTATTTATAGGAAAGAAGACAGTTGGTTGCAAATGGGTATACAAGGTTAAACATCACTCAGACATAATCATTAAAGGATACAAGGTCTGGTTAGTTGCGAAAGGATACACATAAGTGAATGAATTAGATTACAATGAAACATTCGCACCAGTGGCAAAATTGACCACTATAAGAAGTCTCCTCGCAGTGGCATCGAGCAAACACTGGCAATTGTACCAATTGGATGTCCACAATGTTTTCCTTCACGGTGACTTGCAGGAAGAAATACATATAAAGAGCTTTTTCCTGGTTATTTGCAAAATGGAGATAAGTGGGTATGTCATTTTCTAAAATCCTTCTATGGTTTAAAGCAGGCCTCACGAGAATGGTCTCACAAGCTTTTCACTGCCTTGAAGTCTTTCAGTTTTGTTCAGTCCAACACTGACTCATCATTGTTCACTAGAAAACGTACTGATTCTTTCCTTGCTGTGCTTGTTTATGTTGATGACATGTTTGTAATAGGTGATGACCCACGAGTATGTGAGCAGTTCAAACAGTTCTTGTATGAAAAATTTGACCTAAAAAACCTTGGTTGCCTAAAATACTTCATTGGCCTTGAAGTGGCACATGGACGGGAGGGCATATTTGTCAGTCAAAGGAAATATGAGTTGAAGGTGTTGGCTGACGCATGACTCACAGGTGCTAAGCCAAGTCGTGTTCCCATGGTCCAGCAACATCACCTAGGCCATTCCTCCAGTCCTCCCATAATGGATCCCAGTCCATATCAAAGGTTAGTAGGGCGTTTCATCTACCTCTCGATTACAAGGTCAGACATTACATATGCCATTAGTATCTTGAGCCAGTTTATGCAAGAACCTAAGACAGATCGCAATGATGCCGTAGTGCGAGTCCTATGGTATATCAAGAGGGCACCTGGACAAGGGTTACTTTTCCTTCAACGAAATGATTTTCAACTTAAGGCTTACTACAATGTAGATTGGGGAGCCTGTCCTACCACCCGATGATCTATCACAGGCTACTTTACCACTCTGGGGAACTCACCATTGTCATGGCATACCAAAAAACAAGCTATGGTTAGTCGTTCTTTAGCTGAAGCTGAATACAGGTCAATGGCAGCGGTAATCAGTGAACTACTCTGGCTACGGGCTCTTCTACATGACCACATTATTGTGCATTTGTAGCCAATGATGTTTTTCTGTGACAATCAAGTGGCAATACACATAGCAGTGAATCCTATCTACCATGAGGGAACCAAACACATTGAGATGAATTGCCATTTCGTTCATGAACGCATTCAATCTCGAGAATTGTCCACAAAATTCTTTCCATCACATGCACAACCTGCAGACATCTTTACTAGAGCCTTAAGTCATGCTCATTTTCATGAACTACTTGGCAAGCTTGGTGTTTCTTCCTTGTACACTCCAGCTTGAGGGGGGCTGTTAAATTTCCGTGTGACTTATGGCTGTGTATATGGCTATAGATAAGTTATGTTTATCTTCTAGAGTGTTTTTCTTCGTATAGGACTGCTAAACCTCTACTGTTTGATTCCAAACAAAACTTATGTTCTACTTGTATATATTGTTGCTTGTACGTACATGAACAATATGAATGAAAAAGCCGAGAATACTTTTCGTTCCTAAGTCCAATTTTTACAAACATGATGCAAATACTTCTAGACACTAATGGTAACAATGTCTGCAAGGACACCAGGATGGGAAGCGAATCCGAAACCTCGCGGATAAAGCAAACCGTTGCCATCACCAAGTAACACCTGGGGAAGAAAGGATAGGTATAAGCTTTCAAACATTGTAGGAGTTGCAGGAACAGAAGGGCCTCTCAGAAGGTGAGGAAGCCAAGTACCTAAGGAACGAGGATGGTGGAGAAAAAATGGTTATCGTATAGTACTTGCAGTTGCCTGGAAAGATCCAGAACTGGGATTGTTTGAGTGATGTGCCACATGCTCGATGAAATGCTTGAAAAAATGTTGGGTTTAGCTAGTTACAACGATAAATATCATTTGTTTGAATGACATCATGTGATGAGCGTGTGACACATAAAGGGTAAAGAAAAGTATCCTATTTTCACAAGTTCAAGGAGTAAGTTGGACCGAGTCATAGTTCAGGGGGTAAAATGTCTGAGTCAGCCGAGTTCAGGGACCGAAAGTGCCTTTACGCATTTATTAAATATACAAATATTATAAGAAGGGTAAATTGCATGTGCTACCCCTAACCTTTAATTATTATTTCTATTTTAACCCTAACCTTCACTTTGTTTGTATCATATCTTTAACGTGGTTAAAATATTCCATTTGGGACCTTTTTGTGACAAAAGTCATTATTTCACACGGAAAAAGACACGTTAGCATATTATTGTTGGGAAAACTCCTAGTTTTGACCCCAAAAAATCTTCTTTTTAACAAATAATCCTTAAAACTTTAAAACCTCCATCACCCGCCACCATTCACCTGTCTCCACTGTCGCTCACCCTTACCCGTCGCCATTCATCCTTCTTATCCGACCCTACCATGCTAGTTACCGTCACGATCACCACCCAAACCTCATTTTCCCATCATTATACCCACCGTTGACCGCCTTCCTTTTGGTGTTGAGACCACCCTACCATAGTGTTTCCTTTGCTCATCAATCTCCAAAGCCCAGCGATTTGCTTGCAACCGCCTCCCTCTCTCTGATCCTCTTTATCAATCACCACTTCCGCTAACACCCTCATGCTCAAAACCCAAATCTTCCTCACGCCATAAACCCAAAATCCTCTTTATGCCCAAAACCCAAATCTTCTTCATGCCTAAGCTCGGCCGAACCCACAGCGTTAGCAGCCTTTCCCGCTTCCTTTCTCCCATCCTCCTTTCAGCCAAATCGCATATGACTCGTGATGAATCGTGCATGGAATCTGAGGAGGAGATAAATTGGAGGTGGAGGGGAAGAATCAAGCACGGAATCGAAGGCGCAGGAGAGGAATTGGAATTGGGGGTGGAGGAGAGGAATCGTGACAGAATTGAAGGCAGAGGAGAGTAATCGCATGCGGACTCACAAGCAGGGGATGCTGGAGAGGGGTGAATGGCGGTGGGTGAGGGTGAGCAACGGTGGAGATAGGTGAATGGTGGCGAGTGAAGGAGGTTTTAAAGTTTTAAGGACTATTTGTTAAAAGGAAGATTTTTTATGGTTAAAATTAGGAGTTTTCCCAACAATAATATGCTGACGTGTTTTTTTCCGTGTGAAATAGCGACTTCCATCACAAAAAAATCTAAAATGGAACATTTTAACCATGTTAGGGATACGCTATGAATAAAGTGAAGGTTAGGGTTAAAACAGGAATAATAATTAAAGGTCAAGGGTCACGCATGCAGTTTAGTCATTATAAGAAATTAAAACGACCTAAACCAAAATATATGTTGAACAGTTTGGGATGGTAGCCTGCAAGCCACAGTTTCTTTCACTTACTGGACGCGGCTGTTGACCGAGCAGAGCAGCAGCCACGGGAAAACGCTCTAGACTTGGTCTTGTTTTTAACTCTCAGGGCTAAAGCTGGAGTAGGTGTTTTTTCATTTTAAGAGAATCAAGCTCGAATGGATTGACATTTACAAAAACCTGTCAGTCAGCAACGCCACGGCCGGTGATAGGAGAAAGAGAATTCCTTTTTCTGTTTGTTGTTTCAGCACTCAAGCGAAACGAGAAAAAAAAAAAAAGTCGTTTGTTGGTGGACGTCAAATATAAGACTGAAGCAATTTTTTATCGTCAAGTCTGATATCTTTTCTTCTGGGTGTTTTTTTTTTGAAAATCTGGGCTGATTCTGGAGGTTGGGCAACTTGGGCTACAGAAGGAAGTAGATAAAGAGGTTCTGTGAAGATGGGGAACTGCTGTGGTTCTGAAGCTACTCCAAGAACCACTGAGCAACTCAGTTCAGGTATGTTCAATCTCTCGTTTGGGTTCTGTTTCATATTCCCAATTTAGTCTAAATTTGAGATGACTGATCTAACCCCTATGTTTGTAAATCCATAATTTTGGTGACTATTGGGTCCCATTTCTTTATCCAGAAATCCAGGATGAATTTTGTGCTGTTTAGTTTCTATTGAAGATGTCGTGTGTGGAAAGAGAATCTTAATATGCGTCCACTTCTTTGCTTCCAGGAGAAAAAGAATGTAGAGAATTTTTTTCTTTTTCAATTTTTCATTTCATCCGTTCCATGATTTTCATCAGAATTTTGTATTTATTTCTTTTCAAGCTCACCCTGGTTCAGTGGCAGGAGTATCTCGGACAACTAGTCGGACAACGTCAAGCGCAACTTCTAGGGGTAGCAACCTCTCCAGGAACAGCGTGTTCTCTGCTTCAAGTGGGGAGGAAACCTTCCCTAATGGGCAGATATTTCCCACTCCTAATATAAGGATCTTCAGTTTTGCGGAGTTGAAGGTTGCCACGAAGAACTTTAGGCCTGATACATTACTTGGAGAGGGCGGTTTCGGTAAAGTTTATAAGGGTTGGCTTGATCAGAAGGTAACGGGTAAGAGTGGAAGCGGAGCTGTTATCGCTGTTAAGAAACTGAAGTCTGAGAGCCTCCAAGGATTTGAAGAGTGGCAGGTAAGTACAAAGTTCGGTTGAGAGCTTGAGTGGTAACTTGATGTTTTTGTGATATTTTTTGAATTTTGCCTAAGAAATTTGGCTGAATTTATGCAGTAAGATGCAGTAGTTTTCTACCATTGGTATACTAAAAAGTATTTAAGATGCTTGGTACTCAACTTGAAAAGGGCCTAAGTAATAAATCAATTCTTGTCTGAGAATGAAAAAGGAACTTCAAGAATTCTGTGAATTGAAATTGAACAGTGTGAGGAATCCCAAGACAGAATAATGCTCTGCATGATCATTTTATGCTTGGTTCTACTTGAAAGCTCATTGAGCTTCAATGTGTCCAACTGTAGAATGGTTAGATTGTGATATTGCTCAGCTTTATATTTGAAATTTGTGGCCTAATGGTCTTAATAAGATTTTAGTTAACTGTTCTCAGCTTATATTTTTAGGTTATAATGCTGCCTTTTCTAAGGCCAGAGTTCTCATTTCAGAAATTAAGCACTGTACAGCATGTGGTCACAGTGGTTCAGATATACCGATCTATTTAGACCTAGCTTCCAGTTATGGAACCTCTTCCTTCCTCCATTTCACATTCATAGCCAGCATGCACTTTCATGAACACCAGAAATTGTGCACTTTTTTATGTATTCATAATTTTTAATGTTTGTTTTACCTATCAAATTTCAATTACAATTTCAAGTTATGAACTGAATTCTCCACTTGTTCACTTATGATGCAGTCAGAGGTGAACTTTTTGGGCAGGCTATATCATCCCAACCTTGTAAGACTACTTGGATACTGTTGGGAGGATGACGAGCTTCTTCTTGTTTATGAATTCATGCAAAAAGGCAGCTTGGAGAACCATCTATTTGGAAGTAAGACTTGGAAATTCAATTTTGCATAATGCTAAGAATCTCTGCTCCTTTAGGACAAAATGTGCAGCAAGTTCACTTTGTTCTCTGTTCAGGGGGTTCTGCAGCGCAGCCTCTTCAATGGGATGTACGGCTAAAAATTGCAATAGGTGCTGCCAAAGGCCTGGAATTCTTGCATTCATCAGAAAAGAAAATAATTTACAGGGATTTCAAAGCCTCAAATATATTGCTGGATGGGGTAATCTTTCTATCTGTATATCTTCCCCCTTGAAAGTATCTATTAGATTTTTTGCAAGTTAAAAACAAGATCTCAATACAAAGCTGTAAATGCAACTATTTTCTTTATTTTTATTTTTCTAACCATGGTTGTCTTTGCAGTATTATAATGCCAAATTATCAGACTTTGGGTTGGCCAAACTTGGTCCTTCAGCTAGTAAATCGCACGTGACAACTCGAGTTATGGGCACATATGGCTATGCTGCTCCAGAGTATGTTGCCACAGGTAATTCTGAAAACTAATCAATATAATGATGCTCTACTGATATCTGAACAATGTCCTTATGCTTGACCTTCAATTAAGCTGTCTGAACTTTCCGTTGACTTTATTTTCAATATGGTTAACAGGGCATTTATATGTAAAGAGTGATGTATACGGATTTGGTGTTGTTCTAGTTGAGATGTTAACAGGCCTACGAGCAGTTGATTCAACCCGTCCTGGTTCTCAACAAAATCTTACAGAATGGATCAAGCCTCATCTATCTGCAAGGAGGAAGTTAAAAGCCATAATGGATTCACGGTTGGATGGGCAATATCCTTCCAAATCTGCATTTCAAGTGGCTCAGCTTGCTCTAAAATGTCTAGAAGCTGAACCCAGGCACCGTCCATCAATGGCTGTAGTTGTGCAGACTTTGGAACGGATAGCAACTGCCGATCAAAAGCCAGTGGATGCAAGAACTCAGCCCACTCGACTCGTGGCTCACCAACATATGCCACAGCCACTGCACCATCGGCCACCACTTCACCCGAGGCAAGATGGGGACCGTGCCAGTCAGAATTCACCCAAGTAAGGTAACTTAGTATGCCAATCAGAGTTGCTGCGCTTCTTTATGTACGCATGCTAGAAATCTGTGCTGAATTACGCTTATGTGTTGATTTTTTGTTAGGGACTAAGAATTGTATCAGCTTAGCTAACTTTTGTAATTGCTTCAGTAAGTGCAGTGATGATTATAATCAGCCTTGGTTTTCATATTTCGGCAATTGATCCACGTTTTAGAATTTGAAATTGTGACCCAGATTTAGGATTTCTTCGTACGAGTGGAAGCAAATTTACCTGAAACATTTCACTTTCGGGTTTCTCAAACCAATCTCCTATCTACTTCCCAATATCAAGATGGACGTTGTGCAAGGCAGTGGTTGCTGCCGTCCTTGGTTTGCGGATCTCAAGTCTCGGAGCTTTAACAATACAGAACACCAGCTCGACGACTTGTTGGCGCAGGAGATGTAGCCAGCCCGAATGACACGCGACACTCGTTCCAAGAAATATTAGTGCAGCGGTAATGTTTCAATCAGCTCCAGCAGTAAAATAAATTGGCTTCATTAATGTCTCTCCTCCCCTTTTTCTGGTAGCAGCTAAGCAGCTAGCAGCATCTGCATGGCCTAGTTTCAGGGGAAAGTCACGTTTAGAATACCACAGATGGAGATGGTCCTCGACTGCCTCTCCATGCGCATGAAACACACTTCTGTTTGCTGCTCAACACCGACTTTCGTGACAAACCCTTCTTTTCTTGCTTGCCGCAAATACCATCCTCGCGGCTTCATTTTGCTCATTTCTATACGCTTTACACACTTCTACAGTATATTTGTAGTTGCCTACAAATAGTAACCATCATTTCTCGGAAATTTGCATGTGATCTGGAAAATGGAGGCAGACGGTGTTCTGACTAGAACAAACATCTTATCCGCACCATATCGCTTCATTCGGAAATGTGTCTTCTGCGTTCTTTCTGCTGGTGTAGTTCCTGAGCACATTGCCTTCATTATGGATGGAAACCGAAGGTATATGAAAAATAAGAAGCTGGCAGAAGGAGCTGGCCATGATGCAGGCTTTTCAGCGCTCATGACCATGCTTTTATACTGTCATGAGCTCGGTGTGAAGTATGTCACTGCTTATGCCTTCAGCATCGATAATTTCAAAAGAAACCCCGAAGAAGTTCGGCTTCTCATGGACTTGATGAGGGAAAAGATTGAATTTCTTACTGGAAATGTTAGGTTTCTGAACCAACATCGAATGCGTGTTCACTTCTCAGGAAACTTAGATCTCTTTGATGCAAATCTCAGCGATGCAATGAAGAGATTAATGGCAGCTACTGCTTGTAACTCAAAACTTGTGCTCACCATTTGTGTAGCATACACTTCCACCAATGAGATAGCACATGCTCTTGAAGCATCTTGCCAAGAGAAACACAACCAAATCCAAATCAAAGAAGCTTCTGATACTGGTAGCTTATGTAAAGATGGGAATCATATAAAAGTAGTGGATGTAGAGAAGCATATGTACATGGCTGTTGCACCTGATCCCAACATTGTTGTCCGAACCTCGGGGGAGAACAGGTTAAGCAATTTCCTGCTGTGGCAGAGTTCTTGGAGCTATCTGTACACTACAAGTACCCTTTGGCCTGCAATTGGACTCTGGGATTTGATTTCAGCAGTAGTTAACTTTCAGAGATGCTGGTGCTATCTTGAGAAGAAAAAGAAGCAACTTTAAGATATGACATTCATGGATTCATGTTCTCCATGTCTTTATTCACTCATTTTGTATTGTGTTTCAGTAAGTTGGTTGATCTTTGAGAGCATTTAGTTGAAACAGTCTGTAATATGTCTTGGAACATGCAATAAGCTTGTCTTTTGTCAAACTATTTCCTTCATTCTTCTCAACACCTCTTCTGCCAGTAAGCTAAGCTCTTTGGATTCTTTTCTGCATGACACCATCCAACCTCTACTGTGAGGCATAAAAAAGCAAAGAATAGCTTAGGTGGTGTTCCCATTTTTTTTTTTTCCAAATTTTCTTTGATAAAAATTTAGGTGCATAGCATGTTCCAAAGACGTGGAAAACATTGTTTCCTAAATTTTGGAAAACTAGTGTTATAAAATAGAAAATCATGTTTTAGATGTTTTTCATTTTAACACATGAGTTCTCCAAAATCTAGTTTTCCACATCCTTAGCATGTAGCTTTGTACTTAAACTTTTATCAAAGAAAATTAGGAAAAGAAAAATGTGAAAATTTTCCACATCCAAACACTATATTAGATTTGCTTGTTTATCACATCTGCGACTCTGTTGCCACATTACTTTAGATAACATATCATGTGGAGTGCGTACTGAATACAAAATCAATTCTGGCGTCCTCATTTTAAGATTGTTTCTCTCCTTAGAAAGAAAAGGGGAAAGGGGTTAGATCAAGGAAAAGTTCACACGTTCTTTGAAGAAAATTCATATATTTAATGGAACCGACTGTGAATGAGTAAAACTTCACTGAAGCCAAAAGCAATACTTGTGTTCCTATGACAGAGATTGGTCTCTGTGACTCGTTAGGGGGCTCTTGATGTTTCAGAGAGGTACAATCTGTGACTGAAGTGTGAACTGTTTATTTGTTTAAGGACTCAGCTTTGTTGTTACTTAACCACGTACCAGTCGTCCGTTCCCGCAGGACAGCTTAGGCCAAATCGTTGGAACGTTGGCCTGCCTCGGCGCCTCCTGCTACCAACCACCTTCCCTCAATAACAAACTCAATAAACCTGTACTAGCTTTCCCAGTAAGCCGATTCTTATGTCAGAACCATACGTGTCCTTTAGGAGAATATGATGGATTTTGACTGCAGTGACGCATTTGCTGCAAGTTAGCCTAAATTTTCTGTTTTTCCTCTCTAGCAGGACTAAGAAGTTTCGCTATCTAAAACCTTCTTCTTTTCTTTTTGTTCCATTTTCAAAATTTCTTCTCTTGTTTTTTCCTTCTTGAAACTGTGATCTTTCAAATTTATTTTCTCCGCAATTAATTAGTGTCCGACTCTCGGTTGGATTTGAAAAAAATATTCACTATGTTAACTGAAAGTAGCCGCCATTATTGGAAGAATTTTGCTAGACGTACTAAAAGCCGTTCTAGTTCCCAACATGGGCAGAACCGAAGTTGCCCTTTTTCTGTGAATCTCTGGTCTCCATGCTTTAAATAACACACCGGCTCAAAGCTTTTTATGACAAAACAGCAGCTCAGCTGCAAGCGTTAATAAATGTTGGTCAACTAATTGGCGTGATCCAACCCGAAAGCCATGCAACACTCCTTCCAAGAAGAAACTGTGGAGCAATGTTCCAATAAACTCTGGGAGTAAAATAATTTGACTTAACAAGTTCCTTTCTTTCTTTTTTGGTTGCATGAGCATGGCCAAGCTGTCAGCTTTAAGGACGAAGTCACGTTTAGAATTCCACACTTGGGTCCTTAAATACCTCTCCTCCATGCACATGAAAGTTGAAATAGACATATCTGTTTGTTGCACAAGTCGAGACTTTCGTGAGAAGTCCTTCAGTAAGTGCTACTTTGGAAATTCTCTGCTCTTCATGCTTCTTACTAGTAATATTGCTGCTAGCTGCTGCTTAATTTGCTCATTTCTCTAC
The DNA here is from genome assembly GCA_039654915.1 of Aquilaria yunnanensis. Lineage (NCBI taxonomy): Eukaryota > Viridiplantae > Streptophyta > Magnoliopsida > Malvales > Thymelaeaceae > Aquilaria > Aquilaria yunnanensis. The sequence continues at coordinate 24,540,806 of CM077598.1, read as the reverse complement.
GTGTTACATGCATATATTGTTTAGGCAGATTGCTGAAATTCACCTGAGATCTCGGAAATGGAGGCAGAGGGCATTCTGGATGTGGCAAACAGCCTATCCTCACCATATCGCTTTATTCGAAAATGCGTCTTCTGTGTCCTTTCTGCTGGCGTGATCCCCGACCACATTGCCTTCATCATGGATGGAAACCGAAGGTTTGCGAGACATAAGAAGCTAGCAGAAGGAGCAGGTCATGATGCAGGCTTTTCGGCACTCATGACCATGCTTCTATACTGTCATGAGCTTGGTGTGAAGTATGTCACCGCTTATGCCTTCAGCATCGATAATTTCAAAAGAAACCCTGAAGAAGTTCGGCTTCTCATGAACTTGATGAGGGAAAAGATTGAATTTCTTACTAGAAATGTTAGGTTTCTGAACCAATATGGAATGCGTGTTCACTTCTCAGGAAGCTTAGACCTCTTTGATGCAAATCTCAGTGATGCAGGCAAGAGATTAATGACAGCTACTGCTTGTAACTCAAAATTTGTGCTCACCATTTGCGCCGCATACACTTCCACCAATGAGATCACACATGCTGTTGAAGAATCTTGCCGAGAAAAACACAAGCAAATCCAAGAAAACTCTGATACTGGTAGCTTATCTCAAGATGGGAATCATTTAAATGTAGTGGACATAGAAAAGCACATGTCCATGGCTATTGCTCCTGATCCCGACATTGTTGTCCGAACCTCGGGGGAGAGCAGGTTAAGCAATTTCCTGCTGTGGCAGAGTTCCTCGAGCTATCTGTATGCTACACGTACCCTTTGGCCAGCAATTGGCCTCTGGGATTTGATTTCAGCAGTACTCAAGTTTCAGAGATGCCAATGCTATCTTGAGAAGAAAAAGAAGCAATTATAAAATTTGGCACCATTGATTTATGTTCTCCATGTCTTTAGTTGCCCATTTCTACTGTGTTTCAATAACTTTATTGATCCTTGAAAGAGTTTAGTTGAAACAATTCTGTCTTCAATTGCAGCAAACCTGTTACACATCTTGATCAATAGCTTGCTTTTTGCCAAATGTTTAAACCCTTCATTCTTAACAACACCTCCTACGTAGGTAAAGCTCCAAGTTTGTAAGTTTAAATTGCCAATATATCTGCAACAATGCCGGACCATAACTGAGCAAAGCTTGACTGAATCCAAAAGCAACGCTACAGCCATCCCGGGAGACCATTTCAAAATCAGAAAAATAGACTCAGTACTCCAAACAACTGGCGCATTTGAAAATTGATGATTACAGGTGTGCTTCGCTTATAGATTCGGCAAAAAGTGGTTAACTTAACCAGCACTCTTCTCAGCCAGATTAGCTTTAAAACTGCACGACGTCTATTTAAATTAATTGCCTGTCTTTCATGTTTTGATTGGTAACATCAGATGTCTTGCTTTGGGGCCACACAGTCTCCCTCACTTATATGCCCAACATCCATTTTTGTCATGATCCATGCCTAGAACCCATTCATTTGAATATCCGCCAACAACACATGGGCTATCTTTTGTAAAAAAAATAAATGCTAAGTGATCAAACTCTGAAATTTGATGTTATATATATAAGTCATAAATCTCACATCTCTCCCATGTGGGGTTTAGGAGCCTCAAATAGCCTAAATTGCAACTAGGAATTTTGTTTTTGCTTACAGCCAGTAACATCAAGATCTTAAAGGGTAATGCTCACTCCAAGGAACATTACCAACATAGCTATCTTCCTTCACCTTAAACTTCTAGCGCAACAGCTAGAATAATGCTCTCTAAAGGCCTTCGTGATGCCTATTGAACACGTGTTCGAGAAGTTTGGGACCAAAAAAATTGGAAAACAGCATATTAAGGACAATTGATGCATGTGATTAGTAGCCTTATTCAAAGGGATGTATCATAATAATAGCCAAACAACTTTGTTTAGACAAGGGAACTGCTAGTAGGAATCACTCTAATGTGTGACCACTAGCTAAATTGCTACTGGGAATTGTGTTTAGCACAACCAGTAGCCTCAAGAATTGAAAGGGAAATACTAGCTAGCACTAGGGAAAATTACCAGCATAGCTATCTTCATTTGCCTTCATACATTTACAGCAACAGCTAGATTCATGCTTTTAGAAGGCCAATGTCTTGGTTACCTGTTCAAGGAGATTGGGACAAATTGGAAATTAAGAACCATTGATGCGTGTGATTAGCAGCATTATTCAGAACTACACACTGAAACAGTAGCTTTAGCGTGCAAACAAGAGAACTATTAGTAGATATCACATTAATATGTGACCACTAGCCTAATTTGCTATAAGGAATTGTGTGCCACACACAACTAGTAACCTCAAGAATTGCAAGGCGAATACTCGCTCTAGAAAACACCAACATAGCTATCTTTGTGGATTAGTAGCCCTGCTCAAGAAAACACGAAAAACAGTAGCCGTGTTGCTTGTTCAAACGAAGGAACTGCTAGTAGGAATCACATTAATGTGTGACCATTAGCCCAACTTGCTATTACGAATTGTGTTTCGCACACAACCAGTAACCTCAGGATTTAAAACGGTAATACTCGCTCTAAAAGACACCAATGTAGCTATCGTCATTTGCCTTCAAATGTTTGCCGCAACAGCTAGATTCATGCTTTCAGAAGGCCCTAGTAAGGCCTTTTGGACGGATACTTGTTTCGTATGATCATGGCCAACAAAACTGAAAACAGCAAATTAGGGACCATTTATGCAAGTGAAGAGTAGCCTCATTCAAAGGGACACATAAAAACAATAACCTTACGGATTGTTCAAACAAGGGAACTGCATGTAGGAATCACATTAATGTGTGACCACCAGCCTCAGTTGCTACTAGAAATTCTGTGTTATGCGCACAACTAGTAACCTTACGATTTCACTTGAAAAATAGGAATAATTGTGATTTGTCAAATGGAAGCACCAAATGGTTGAGAGGAATTTGGTTCTGCAAGTTACCTGTAGCCTCAAAGGCTCATTCAGAGGGTGAAACTACTACTATTGGCCGTCATCACATTGAAGTGTGACCGGCAGCTTTTGCAAAGAATGTGTAACCGTAGACTTGCGCAAAGGCAAGTATCAGATCAGTACTAGCTTGACTGTAGCCTCAACTATGTTCAAATAGAGACGCTGCCCTGCCACCAATAAATCGCATTGATTTGTTACTGGGGGAGTTTGAACATTACACTGCTTCCAAAACTGTGTTATATATACACACACACAACTAGTACCCTTGGTCTCGTCGATTCGTAACCAGTAGCTCTCGTAGGGAGTATGAAGGAAGAATAAAACCAACATAGATCTCATTTTACCAGGAACAGGTCTTGAGATCCTCTTCGGCGCATATGATGGTAGGTAAAATATATTTTGTGTTAATGTCTTTTTATCCGCTAGTAAAAGTTTTAGAAATTATAATGTTAGGTCGGTAGACTTATTTAAGTTCTTTAATATTTTCTTAGTATCTAATTAATTATGGTTATAATTGAAAACTATTTAATTAAAAGAGTTTATTGGTAATTTAATAATTTTCCTAACAAAGGATAAACAAATAAATAAAAATTTCCAAACAAAAGGAAATTTCCTAATTGAAACGGTAATTTTACAAATAGTGCATAAACTTTAATTACCGTTTTGTTTCAATCACTAACTTATTGATTATTCTATTTTGATCCTAAACATATTAAAATTAGTATTTCATTTAATCATCACAAGTGAAATTCTTTAACTTAGGATAACTGCCTAACATAAATCAATAAAAGGGGAAAACTTATGATTTTAATTGTCTACTGAATATAAAAAATTATTATACTGATTAAATTTAATATAAAAAAATTATTGAAGAGTTTAATTTATGATATAAAAAATTACTATCAAATAGTTACTTTTGAGGACAAAATCAACGAGTTTAATAAATTTAGGTTATGTCAAAACCACACATTTTTAATAAGTGTAGAATTAAAACAGAATATTACTGCCTGTTCAATTGGAGTTAATCCAATCCTGTTAACGTGTTTTGTCTAAAACCCATAAATTTATTCATTTTTTTACTCTCATTTGTCTTTTCCCTAGATTCCCAAAACCTGGCCATTCACGGATCTCCGTTGTAATTCAAGCCGACTGTTCATGAACCTCCGTCACCAATCACAGAATCTCCCTCGTGAATCATCGAATCTCCATTGAGAATCTCTATTGCCGAATCTCCTTCCCTGAATCTTGGTTCTCTCGGTACATTGCCGATCCACTTGGCTTTGCCGTTCTCTCAGTACAACGCTGAGTCCCATTCACTGCTATTCTCATCCAACAGCCATGCTCTCCTTTGACATCCTCAACCTCATTGCCTCCCAATTGAGAAAGGCTCGAAAGGACAAGAATGTTTAGCGGCGGAGACGAAATGGTATTTCGAGACGAAATTATGGATGTCGATCGAAAAAATGATATGACCTCGGTAGTGATAGTGTGGCCAAAGATGAAACAGTGGCCGGCAATGGTAGGTAGGGAAGTCAAATTGTGCGAGAGATAGGTGGGGAAGATGGTGTTGTTCACAGATTGGAATCGCAATGGAGCTCTCCAAGACGGAACTAATAGGGAGGCCAAGGACTTTCCGGTTAAATTTGTACCCAATCCGAAACTTGAGGCCTTGGGAAACTTGGTTGGTTTCTAGGAGTTGTTGTTTTTGGTGATTGTAGCAGCAGCAGAGTAAGAGATAGGCAAAAACAGCGACGGCAGCCTGAGAATTAAGTGAAACAGGTTGACATGGGGTGTGAGCTACATATAACTATAAATATGAGCAATTTTGGGGGGTTTTTGAGATTTATATGAAATTGTTTGTGTAAATAACATATTAACACGAGGGTGTTAAATTAATACAAACTGCCGTTAATTAGACATACCATGTAATCAGACCAAGACCCACAATTAAAGGTGGGAAGTGGGCCGGGTTGACCCCTGCCCGGACCGGTCAAACCCGCCCCGGAAAAAGCCTGTTATATTATGGGCCGAGTATGTACCCAATAGGAGGAGGAGATGCAAAAAAGACCGCCCTGGACCAGTCAAAATACGCAAACCGACCCGACTTGGACTGGGCCCGCCCCGCTGAACTGGACCTCCCTGCCCTGCCCCGCCCTCTTGGCTCCACAACGGCTCCCTGCCAATAATGTTAACCTCCAAAATTTTTTTTTTAAAAAAGGGCTAATTATACAGCAGACCCTTTAACAGCTTTCTGTTCCATTTCAGTCCCCAAAATTTCATTTTTGCCCCTCCCAATAACTAAATTTTAAGGACTTTTTTGTCAAACTAATTTTTTCTCTCCCCCTATAAATACCAATGCTATTTTCACTCAATCCTCACACAATCACTCAATCTCTCTTCTTCATCTACTATATTCTCTCAACCATTCTCCTTATTTTCTTAATCTCTTCCAAATTTCTTACTAATCTCTCCCTAATATCTTCATAATCCTCTCTTGATTTTGTATTAATCACTACTATTAGTATGTGAGGCATGGCTTTAAAAGGAAAGGGCAAGTCAACAGATAGTTCATCTTTTGCAACACTGGCCTCCGAGCATTGTTCTGTCGCCGATCTCGGCCCGCCAATAAAAGCATTTCAATTTAAGAGTTTCACGATGATGATGCCGGAATCGATATAACGAATTACGATTTGGGTCTCGACGATCAATTATCCGATGATGAAGTGGAAGAGTTAGATGCGATGGCGTCCAGGAATCCGTCAACAGAACCGACACCTGCAAGTCATGAACCCAGCGTGGAGGAAACTCAAGCACAAGGTAAATCCACGAGACTAACTGCTTGGGTTTGGGAGCATTATGAGCTCATAAATGAAGGAGAGTCGAGGTACGGGAAATGCAAACATTGCAGGAAAAAATTGGTGCATAGAAATAATTCTGGCACTGGAACGCTGAAGCAGCATATTGAAAATCAACATCCTAACGTCCTCCCTAGTACCGGGACTAGTTCTGGAGAACAAACACAACTTGGGTCTACAACCGGCGCCGGCGGACCAGATATTTCGTTTTAACCAACAATCTTGTAGAGAAGGTATGGTAAATTGGATGATGCTTACCGAAAAACTTTTTTCACAAGTTGAAGATGTCCACCTAGAATCTTGGATAAAATCACAATTAAATTCTGCATTTAGAAAAGTATCTATGAAAACTGCCAGGAAAGAAAGCTTTAGACAATTTGAAGCCGGAAAATCAGATTTGCAAGCATATTTTTCTACTCTTGATTATTGTGTGGCATTTACTTCTGATATGTGGATATCACCTATAGGTCAATCATTCTATTGTGTTACTTCTCATTGAATTGATTCTGATTGGATAATGCAAAAATGAATTTTGTCATTTAAGATTATTGAAACAGATCATACCGGTTATCAAATATTTAATTGTATCTTAGAAACTTTACGTGATTATTTTTGTACTGATAAAGTTCAGTACATTTCATTTGATAATGCTTCAAATAATGATGTTGCCACTCGTCTTTTGAGTTAAAACTTAAAACTACTGCTCAACGGTGCATTCTTTCACATTAGATGCATGTGCCATATTTTGAACATTTGTGTGTAAAAGGGTTTAGAAGTTCTCCAAAATGAGATTTTGCCTATTCGAATCTCATTAAAATATTTGATGTCCAGACCTGCTATTTATTGTAAATTTAAAAGCTTTTGTATTGAAAATCAAAAACCATTTTCTTGAATATGGTTTAAATTGGATTGCCCAACCTGCTGAAACTCCACATATTTGATGTTGTAAGATACATTACCGTAATCAAATTTGTTGTCACATTTCATGAATTTAAAAATGGGTTGTGAATTTCTTACGATTGAAATTTGGGAGAAATGTTCCAAAATCGATGAATTGCTTAAGTTTTTTTACGAGGCAATTGAATTTTTCTCTGGTGTTTACTATCCAACAAGTCATCAAGTTTTGTTTCATTTAGTGAACATCAAATATGCTTTAAATCAGTTTAAAGATGATGAGTTGTTAAAACCAACTGTCGAAGCCATGCGGGCTAAGTGGCTTCAATATTTCTCAAACATTCCACCTATCTTTTTAGTCGCTTCTTTACTTGACCCGTATGTAAAATTAACGGGCACAACAACACTGCTTGAAGGAAATTTTCATACTTATTTAGAAATGTCTCATATAAATGTTTTGGTTTGGTCTGCTTTTGCTTCCGAGTACTTGCATTCTTTATACAAGTTATATTGTGAGCGTCATTTGGATAAGGTAAGATCCGAAGCTCCTCAAACCGAGCCTCCAAGGAGATCAATCTCCTCAAGTTCAACCCGGCGCTCTAAATGCTCAAACGACCCCGACCGATGACATCGGGATTAGCTGAGGTCGATGACTATCTCAACACATTGTTCGAGGCAAGCGACCTCAACATCTTAGAGTGGTGGAAACAAAAGAGATCAAAATTTCCGATCTTGTCGATAATCGCACAGGAGATTTTTGCCGTTCTAGTATCGACCGTTTCATTCGAGGCAGCGTTTATTGCCGGAAAACGGGTGATAACAGAAAAACGGTCAAAATTGACACCGGACGCAATAGAAGTATGCGTGTGCAACCAAGATTAGGGCATCGCAGCACTCTGGCAGCAAGACCAAAAGAGTTCGGATGAGGAGGTAATATTCGATATGGAGACTTGAATTTTTTTTTTTTCAATCATACATGTAGTTTGTATTTGATCTGATTATGCTGTTTAGCACAAATCATAGGTTTCTATTATTTATCATTTCCGGAACATTTTTGACATTTCAAAATGTAAGGCAAGGCCCGTTCCGATTATTTGTAAGTGTCGTTTGACTTTTTAACTTAATAAAACTTACACCCGAGGTATTGTTTTTTCTTAAAAATATTTATGACTTATATAATTAATAATTATTTTATTAATGAAATATATATATATATATTTTAACAAAAAAAAAATGAAACCCACCCCATCCCGCCCCACCCCGCCATGCCCCGGGACCGGCTCGGAACCGCCCCACTGACAACCGGCCGGGGCCGGTCCTATCTGGTTCCCACCTCTACCCACGATTTCTTTCTTTCTAATTTATTTATTTATTTTTTACTTTATTTTTTCGGTTTCGAATGGCAGTTGAAACACTGGAAAGAGAGAAAAAAATTGGTTCCCCGCAACGCCGCGCACTCCTGCCGCAGTTTGGGGTGACTGGATGCACATCAGTTTGCAGGTTGTCGTCAGAAAAGTAGCGAAGCGCCGATTTGATGCGTGACTCGTTACTGATCTAACTTCTAAGTTCTAACTCTCACCGAACGCGAAAGTCAGGACTTCGAATCGATTTCCACATCTATCAATGGTAGTTGCTGTTCTCAGAACGCTTTGGAGCTTTCGCTCTTTCCTACTCTTCATCTCCCTGGTACGTACTCCCTTTTATCACACTTCTGTCTTCCCCTTTCTCTGGCGTGTAACTGCTGTCCAATCTCTGTTTTGTTTGAGATTTTAGGTAATATCTGTCGGATCAATGATACTTATGCCAGATCCATCATGGGTTCTTACACTATCCGCGTATTAGATTTCGAAATTATCCCAGTAAAGCGGTCGAGAACAGTTAAATTTAGCGGCAATTAGTGTTCTAAGCAATAACAGTTCCTATTTCAAAACTTCTCTTTGCAGGTTATTTTTTCTGCCGGTCTTGTTCGTGCAAATTCGCTGGATACTAGAATGATGTAAGAACTGGGATCCTCCCTGTTGTCTACCTTGCTTTCTCAGAGGAAGGCTGATGTTTGACATTCTTCTTTTTGTCTCTTTTGTTCTTTGGAATTTTGTGGTTCTCAGCCGTAGAGGAATCCGAGCACAACGTCCTCTATACAACGGAAAGGTATCTGTGAGTTACATTGTATCAAGTTCATCTAATAGGATTCTGTGATCTAGATCATCTTGGTTCTTGCTCCTCTCTGTTCTTTAATTTGATGGTTTATGCAAATCTTGCAATGAGAAGACAAATGGGTTGGTTTGGTGACTGAATTTTCAGCTTGGTATATTTCAGTTTGCTTATTGGTGGTACTTTTGTGCTCCATGCTCTCACAATAGCTTCACAGGACATACAAATTTTATGATATTTAGTTTAGAACTATGTAACCAGTGGAGGGAGGGAATTAGTTTTGGTAAATTATTTTTGATAAGGAAATGGAATGGGGTCCAAGCATCATGTTGCAATTTTTGATGTTAGGGTGCTGTGCATTGAGGAACTTGAACTTGGTAAAGTATTTATTTTTGGTGAGTTAATCTTAGGAATGTTGATCGATACTATAGTATCAATATTGGAGATATATTTTAGTCGGTTTAGATTTGTCATACATGTAGCCTTTGCATGTTATTTCAATCAGTGCAGCACCTTTGTCTCCACAAAGACAGTCCAGCCATCCTGATTAGTTGGCCAGCTAAAGAGGGGAGTGTTCATTCTGTCAGTTGTGACTCTCCATAATTTCATTCTGGGCATTGGCATAGTGAAAGACAACTTGACAAGTGACATGTAGGCCTGTGAACTTGCTGAAAGTATAGTCCATCGATCAATCAACTGAACCTAATCCTCCATTATCTTGCAAAAAGCATGATATTGAATCTAATCAGGTGTACTCACAATTGCTTATTGCAAATGCATAGCTCAACTGTGATTGATGCTAAGATCACAAAGCCTCCACCTGTTAATTTGCTTTGTTAGATCCTTCGGAATCCTTAAAGTCATACAGTTTTGTGTATTAGGCAAGCTTCTTTCTTGTTTTTGGTGCTCAAGCTATGTCTTTTCTGACTATTCTGCTGAATATTGACCGAACAGGAGCAAGATATTCCCTCTTCTGCTGTCAGTGATGATGAAAAGGTAATCGGCATTGTATGATCTGTCACATCTGATATGGATGATGCTAATATGTATTTGTTTTAGCAGGATATTGACATAATTGCTACTTACAGCGACCATTCTGGCACCATTCGAACAAGTAGGGTGAAAATGAGGGACTTGTCTGCTTCATGGATTTTGGAGAATCCTACCAATGGAGACCTTGGCCATCCAAGAGGTTCGCAGGTACATCAATGATCTTTAGTGGCATGTTTAAAGGGAACAACTGATAAAATGCTCTTATATAAGAGAAGTAGATGCATATGGCTGTTTGGCCTTGTTGTTTAAGTTGCATGGCGCAAGTGGCAACTAGTGTGGATTTGAGCTCTGTTATCCTTTGTTCTGTAAAAAGTCCCGTCCGACTGTCCTGATTTCAGCAGCACTGAAAGCCAAATTCGCTTTATCAATTATTATTACATTGTCATGTCAGTCATACAAATGATTCTGCCCTTTTATACAATCCAAGGTACTGAAAATGAAAGATTCTTACCAAGGTGCTGCAACATATAAAGATGTTGGGGAATCTAATGGTCACAATGATGTGGCTGAGATTGAAAACTTGTACTATCGAATGTCACCAATGACCCCAGTCCGACATAAGAGAAAGGTATGATTTTGGCTCCTCTTTCCCTTCAATTATATTTGATTTGGTTTATGGTTTGCTGTTCACAGGAGTATTTATGGTTGCTTGAAATCTTCAGATTTTGCGTAAGAAAAGGAGAGAAGCACGGACGACAAAATTGATTCAAGAGAATAAAGAAAGTGACAGGATGATGCAAGCAGAAGCAGCTATTCAGAAGTCTGAAAATGAAGATGCTGTTGTTAAGGTGAAGTATAGTATATGGAGAAAAGATTATGAAAGTCCCAATTCCGATGCTATATTGAGACTTATGAGGGATCAGATTATTATGGCCAAAGCATATGCAAACATTGCTAAATCTGAGAACCGGAGTAGTTTGTATGATACTCTTATGAAACATATCAGAGAAAGTCTAAGTGTTGTTGAAGAAGCTAATTCTGACTCTGAACTACACCCCAGGTATCATTGTGTTTTTTTTTTGTTGTGGTATTTTGGTTAGCAATATTATATATCTTTCTTGTTTTCAAGCGGAATTATTGTGCTGCCCTTTCCAGTTCGCTTGATAGAGCAAAAGCGATGGGTCATGTTCTGTCTATAGCTAAGGATCAGCTGTATGATAGCAGAACAGTTGCTAGAAAACTTCGGCTTATGCTTCAATCAACTGAAGATACTGTTAGTTCACTTAAGAAAAGGAGTGCATTTCTCATTCAAGTGGCTGCAAAAACTATCCCAAAGCCCTTGCATTGCCTACCACTACGACTAGCATCAGACTACTTCCTGTATGGTTATCACAAGAAAGAGGATGCTAACAAAGAAAGGCTTGAAGATCCATCTCTCTACCATTATGCCATATTCTCTGATAACGTACTGGCAACATCAGTGGTCGTCAATTCTACAGTGATGCATGCAAATGAACCTGAGAAACATGTTTTCCATATAGTCACTGATAAACTGAATTTTGCGGCAATGAGGATGTGGTTTCTCATCAATGGTCCTCAAAAAGCAACAATCCAAGTTGAGAACGTTGATGATTTCAAGTGGTTAAATTCCTCATACTGTTCTGTCCTACGGCAACTTGAGTCTGCCAGAGTTAAAGAGTATTATTTTAGGGTGAACAATCCTTCAACTATCTCTGTTGGCTCTGATCATTTAAAATACCGGAATCCAAAGTATTTGTCAATGCTGAATCATCTTAGGTTTTATCTTCCAGAAGTTTATCCAAAGCTAGAGAAGATACTATTCTTGGATGATGATATTGTTGTCCAGAAAGATTTGACACCTCTTTGGTCAGTTGATCTGCATGGAATGGTGAACGGTGCTGTGGAGACCTGTAAAGAGAGTTTCCACAGATTTGACAAGTATCTCAACTTCTCTAACCCCTTAATTGCAGAGAACTTTGATCCAAATGCTTGTGGATGGGCGTTTGGCATGAATATTTTTGATTTGAAGCAATGGAGGTGGCGAAACATCACTGGGATATATCACTATTGGCAAGACAGGGTAAACACTTGCACTTTGGTTTATCTGTTTAGATGCCTGTTTTTGTGTACGAATACCTTTTTATTTCCTGTCCCTGAATCTGTTAACTAACAGCTGAATCTTGTTTAGCAGAATGAGAATCGAACGCTATGGAAACTTGGGACATTGCCTCCCGGATTAATCACCTTCTACAATTTGACCCAGCCGCTGGACAGAAGCTGGCACGTGCTAGGGCTAGGCTATGATCCAGCCCTGAACCATACTGAAATTGACAATGCAGCTGTTGTACACTACAATGGGAACTACAAGCCATGGTTGGATTTGGCGACAGCCAAGTACAAGTCCTACTGGTCAAAATATGTACACTTTGATAACTATTATCTTCAACAATGCAACTTCGCGGAATAAATGGGCCTTCTTCCGTCACCCAAAACTGCACACGTTTATTCCCTTCTTTTTTTTGTTGGCATATAAAATGATTAGTTATCTTTAGTCGTTGTATAAAAGCAGTTTCTCGTGAATGTTACTAACCTTCAGTTGTAATGAATTTTGGCTCCCAAAATTAAGAAATGCAATTACCGTGGACTAGATTTCACTGCTTGCCCCTCAGTCTTTTCCCCGCCTCTACTTCTGAAACGGAATTGTAATTCATCGAAAGAACTCGAAGTGTGAGGACCGATCTAGAACAAATAGAAAAGCCTTCGGGCTTTAATCAAACCTGGGCCTCATTACTTCCAGCAACTGCCAACAGGTGGAGACGCACAGAATTGCGAAGCAATTGATTCTGCCAGTAATGGAGGTCACAAGGGTCATGACAAGTGTGAGCTGAGATGAGTTTCCATTGTCATTTCACTGCGACTGCAAGCTATTCGAATCTTATGCCTGGCCATGCGCCTTCCGGCAACCATCTTGGTCTCCAACCTTCCATCTTGGAATCTCAGAATCCGAGAGTCGTCCTATGCTGGAAAATGGCGGGAAGCGTTGTCCCTGTTTCACGAAATGAAGAAGTCGGGAGTTCTAACGCCAGACCTTACAGTGTTCCCTCCAATTCTCAACGCCTGCTTGAATCTCTCCCCAGAACATGGAAAATCCATTCACGCCGCTCTGATCAAGCAAGGTTGCGATTCTTTCACTTCCATAGCGAATTCTGTTGTGGACTTCTACACCAAGCGCGGACAGCTGACTGAAGCTCTTGGGGCATTTAATTGCATTGGAAACAGGGATTCGATTACTTGGAACATCATGGTTTATGGGCACCTTCATCAGGGTTTTGCAGTGGAAGGTCTGTGGTGGTTTAAGAAGGCAAGAGTTGCCTGCTTTTCGCCCAATACTTCCACCTTGCTGCTTGTACTTCAGTCTTGCCGTAGCATTGCTTCTTACCCTGAAGGGTTTCAACTCCACGGTTACCTAATTAGAAGTGGGTTATCGACCATTCCCTGTGTTCAGAACTCTCTGTTGGGTTTGTATTCGGATGTTGAAATGCTGAGTGCGAGGAGGCTGTTTGATGAAATGTCTGCTAGAGATGTGATATCTTGGACTGTGATGATTGTGGGTTATGTGCAGAGTGAGGAGGCTAAAGTTGGATTGCAGTTCTTCAAACAAATGGTTTCTGAGGGTGGGATCCAGCCAGATGATATAATCCTGGCAAGTGCCCTAAAGGCCTGTACTAAGCTAGAAGATGTTCGAATAGGTAACTTGTTGCATGGAGCTGTCATCCGCATGGGATATTGTAGTGACTTGTTTGTCCAGAACTCCTTGATTGATATGTATTCCAAGTGTAAAAATGTTGATTCTGCGTCTCTTGTTTTCAGAGAAATACCTCAGAAGAACAGTGTTTCATGGAATTCTCTCTTGTCTGGATTTGTGGTGAATGATCAGCACTCCAGAGCTTTGACATTGATTTGTTTAATGAGGCAAGAAGGTGTGGTCGAAGACAAACTGACCTTTGTGAATCTTCTTCAAGTATGCAAGTGTATAATGCACCCATCTCTCTGCAAGGTTATTCATGGCATGTTGATTCTTCGTGGTTATGAATCAAATAAACATGTTGTTAATACTTTACTTGATGCTTATGCAAAGTGTCACCAAATTGATCTGGCGTTGAAACTTTTTAATTGCTTAGAGAGAAGAGATGTACATTCTTGTAGCACTATGATAGGTGGATTAGCATACTGTGGCAAGCCTGATGAAGCGATTATGGTCTTCCAGGAGATGTTTGAGCCACAGGTTGAACCCAATTCCGTCACTATCATAAATCTTCTCGAAGCATGCACGGTTTCTGCTGAATTGCGACGATCAAAATGGGCTCACGGGGTGTCCATTCGAAGAGGTCTGGCAACGGATGTAGCAGTTGGAACTGCAATCCTTGATATGTACTCCAAATGTGGTGCCATTGTTGAATCCAGGAGGGCCTTTGATCAAATTCCACAGAAAAATACCATGACATGGAGCGCCATGATCACAGCTTATGGAATGAATGGTCTAGCAAAAGAAGCCTTGGCACTGTTTGCAGAAATGATATCAGAAGGATTAAAACCGAATTCAGTAACAGCTCTATCAGTGCTATCTGCATGTAGCCATGGTGGGTTAGTTGTGGAAGGGCTTTCGTTCTTCAGATCAATGGTCCAAGACCATGGGTTAGTTCCTGCATTGGAGCATTATTCATGCGTGATAGACATGTTAAGCCGGGCAGGAAAGCTTGACGTTGCAATGGATTTAATCAGCAGCTTGCACGAAGGCCAGAAGGCCAGTGCGAGTGCCTGGGGAGCAATTCTGAGTGCTTGCAGGAGCTATGGCAACAGCAAAGTTGGTGCTGATGTGGTTGCTCGTGTTCTGGAGATTGAGCCTTCAAAAGCAGCTGGATATTTGCTCGCATCGAACATATATGCAGCAAAAAATCTATGGGAGGGTGCTACAAGGATGAGAAAACTGGTGAAAGAGAAAAGACTGAAGGTTACCGCTGGTTATAGCGTGGTGCACGTTGGGGACAAGGCTTGTCGATTCATAGCAGGAGATTTCTCTAATCCACGCATAGGTGAGGTGAAGAGTTTGTTGAAACAGCTCCACAGTTGGATGAGCATCAAAGAAAGAATTGAGGACTTGGCAAGTGTTGAGAACCAGGGAACTCAAACCTAACATGGGGTGACTACATTTACAGTTTTAGAAGGGTCCTAGTCTCTGTATATGCTTCCGGCCGTTTTCTGGGCTAACCAACGATGGGAAAGTAATCTTGAACCAGTAAATATTTTTATAGAAGAAATTATGTGAATTTGATGCGAGAAAATCTTATTGAGATTTTGAAAAATACACAAAATTGACCTGAAATACTGATGTTCATCAAATCTTTAAGCATATGTATTTTCTTCCACAAGGAAAAAAAATAATAAAAAGAAGGAGCCTGAAATTGGAAATGACATGGCGTCCTAAACAGTATACACAGTCAGACATAAAAAATGGGATCATTAGGTGCGTTTGACAAGTTATGTTATTAAAAGTTGTTGTTTTGAAATAGGCAAATTTATCACTGATGTCTATTTGATTTCGCAATTTTGCTACTAATGTTTTTATTGTGCAAATTTTTCACTGATTTTACATTTTGATAGTGAATTTCCACCTGTCATTAAAATTTTCTATTTCGCAAATATGAAAACTGAAAAAAAAAAAAAAAATCAATGTCAAGCTTTCTTTACTTAAAATCTTACCTTTTAAGTGTGGCCTAAATGCACAATTAGTCTTCTAACTTTGCCAACTCGCACGAATTTGTCTCTTAACTTTAGCTCTGACTTAGTCCTCAAACTTTGTAAAATCATGCAAATTAGTCCTCAAACTTTGTAAAATTGTGCAACTTAGTCCTAACTTTCAATCTTTCGGCAAAATGTCCATTCTATTTAGAAACTTTTATTTATCACAAGACTCATGGGTTAATGAACTTTATTAAATTGTTAAAAATATAGTTATCTAATTAAATTACTCACAAATAATAATTCAAAAAATCATATAAAATAATTTAAAAAATTTCTAATTACCTAATAGTTTATGTTTTTCTTCTTTTTTATAAACTACTTTGATTGATTTATTTGAAAGCAAAAAAAGCTTATCTTTTATGCACTTCACTATTACGTTGATCATTTTTTTTTCTAAATATTTTTCTCACTTTTTTTCATATAAAATGTGCAATATTGGGGAGTTATGAATTTAGAAATAATTTTGTTGGAGGATTTTTTTTTCTAAATAAATTTAGTTTCAAACAATTTTCCAAATTAGTCTTTTTTGTATTAATATTTTGCAATTTAGATTTAGCATACCACATCATCTCAAGACTAATTCACCTTGCAATTCTTATGCTAATAATTAAGATGATACTATAATTTTCTTGGCTTTTTATTGTTTGTTTCTAATGAAAAGTTTAAAAATAAATAGTAGAACTTATCCACTTTTATCAAATTATTAGCTAAAGCTCTTACACTAAGCCTTTGAACTTATTGATTATACACAAAATACAATATAAACTAGGGAGACTTACAATTTTGCTCATTGAGGTTTACCCTAAATTACATTTTACCTTATCTTGTTTTAAAAATCTTTTAAAAGCCCCATTGAGGTTTTAAGAAACCTACACTTACCTCCTATAGTCATTTTATAATGTTGAAATCAATGGATTAATTATATTTTGAGACCCGAACTCTAATTCTTGTTTAATTTTTCTCCTTAACATTTAAATTATTTCATTACTTATGTTTTTCAAATAATATAATAGAATACATCTTTACATATATTGTTCATTTAAACTTACTATCTCCTAATTATTTTTTATTATGACTATATTTTTATTTATTTTTCATTATCAGCACATTTTTATCTTTATATTTTCAATTTTTAAATATTTCTAATTAAGGATATCATTTCTATTTTAAAATTGATTGCAGCTTTTTATTTATATATTTCTATTTTGAAGCTTTACAAGCATCCTTTTTTTTCAAAACTTATTATGATAATATTAAATCTAAAATCGAAGAAATGATAAGGCTTATATTTACAATAATATGAAAACTTCAAAATCACTTTCATTTCAATTAATAAATAATTTTTCATCTTGTTAAAATTTAATTATATATATTTATTCATTAATTAATTGTTTTGCAATAATATTTTGTTCAACAAAATGCCTATTAATTATTTAACAATTTCATAGGTGCTTAAATGGTTTCTAGTCATAATTATTTGAATTCTTCTTTGATATAGAGTGAAATTGAGATCGCTAAGAGATTATAATCTTTTGAGTTATAATTCAGCAACTCTTTACATCTATATTCTTCTGGAAAATATTCTTTGTTATTATTCTTGCTCAATAGATTGTGCTGTTTAATGAATGATATTGACCTTTATTGTATTCCATTTTCTAGCCATCACCATTATTCTAAGGGCTAGTGTATTTTTTAGTTAAATAAATCAAGAAACATATTACTATATGAGAGCTTTTTAAAAAATAATTAATTAGTCAATCAATATATAAAAATAAAATATTCAATAAGTATTTTGTTGAATAAGGTCTTCTTATAAAATAATTAATTAATAAACAAATATATAAAACTAAATTTTTAACAAAATGACTAATTATGTATTAATTAAAATGAAAGCGATTTTGCAGTTTTCAAATTATTGTAAATATAAGCCTGATCATTGCTTCAATTTTGGATTTGATGGTCACCATAATAAGTTTTGACAAAAAAATGATGGTGCTTGTAAAGCTTCCAAATAGAAATATATAAATAAATAAATAAATAAAAATGATATCCGTAATTATAAATATTTTAAAAACTGAAAATATAAAGATAAGAAAATGTACATATAATAAAAAAATAAATATATTTTACTATCTCCTAATTACTTTTTTCTTATGATTATATATATATGTTAAGGAGAGAGAGAGAGAGAGAGAGAGAGAGAGAGAGAGATTTATTATATTATACTACCTCCGTCCCAATTTACTTGAAACATATTCCTTTTTGGGAAGTCCAAAAAAGGTTGAAATATTTCCTTTTTTGGAAAAGTGTAAACAATTAAATAATTTTTTTTACACAAAACCCAATAAAGACTCTTTTTTTAATATCCACTTAATCTCTCACTGCACAAAACTCAAAAAAGAATCTTTTCTTTTTTAATCATTATTTAAACTTTTACTACATAAAAAATTAATACAAATTACATACACCTTAATCTCCGTGCCCAGTCAAATGTTTCATCTAATTTGGGACGGAGGTAGTATTACTCTATTTAAAAAATACAAGTAATAAAATCATTTATATGTTAAAGAGAGAACTTAAACAACAACTAGAGTTTGAGTCTCAAAGTATAATTAATCCACTGGTTTTAATATTAAAAAAATGACTATAGGAGTAACTGTAGGTTTCTTAAAACCTCATAGGGCTTTGAAAAGGTTTCTGAAAACAGGAGAAGACAAAGTGTAATTTAGAATAAACCTCAATAGGCAAATTATAATTCTATCTATAAACTATTTTAAAAAAAATAATGTAAGGACATGTCTCTTTTACCAAAAAAACAAAAATAGCAATAGAAAAGCTACAGTCTTAAACTTATAGTATATATAATTAGAAAGAAAGAAATCAAATGATTAATTATATAAAATTAACATCATATCTTTAGAACTAGCTTGCTTGCTTTCATTTTTTTACATACAAAATTACAATTGATTAATATCGAGTTAGAGCTTTGACTTTGTTATCTTTCATTTTAAGCTACAATAATTTTTATACTTAATTATATTTCCTAAAAGATCATTTTTTTATTATTTGTCATACTATTTTTGGTTTGTTTGGTTATGACTTTATCTACTCTAGCTAGATATAAATAAAATTCAAAAATTTTGGAAAAGAATTAAAATTTTGATTTAACCATTTTAATTAGAATATTGACTATTTTTTTTCTTTTGATGGACTCCAACTAGTATTTATATTTGAACAAAATATTCAAACTAAACAAAAAAAAGAAAAGAAATTAATATGCAAAAAAAAAATGAACAAATAAAAAAGGTAAAGTAAAACTAAGAAGAAGATAAGGAAAAATCATCCCAAAATTAAAGGTTGGATTATTTCATTATTTGGATAAACCCCTAACAATGGAGAATTTATTTTACTAAAAAAGTAAGAAAATCTATAGGAAAAATAAATTATCAAAGTGAAGGTGGAGAAAATAAAAATAGATTTTTTTATTTCTAAAATATCAATAAAAATAATTAATTTTAAAAAATTAAAATATAAATTATTAGGTAATCTTAAATTCTTTAAATTCTTTTATATTTTTTTTAATTATCATGTGAAAATAATCTAATTATTTAATTATTTTAGTTTGCAATTTAGTAATATTTGTTAATCAATGAAAATTTCTAAATGTAACTTTCAATTTAGTGACAAGTTGCAAGTTGGGACTAAGATCGTAGTTTGCTCAGACTGAAGAGGGACGAAGACAAACTCACTACATTTTTTAAAATTGAGGGATTAAGTCACTGTAAATCATCATAAATGACTAACTTGCTTGAGTTGGTAAACTTAAGGGACCAGTTGTACATTTTGGCCTCTAAGTTTTTTAATCTGTCATTTTTACTATTATTTTTAATATGTCCAACCCGTAAGCATCATATTCACTAATTGATACTTTGTGAATTACTGTTGCTACGATCCCTTGATCAACGTCATTCAATATGAGATGTTTCCAACCACCAATTATGTTAATTAGAGAATAAATGATGCTCCATCATGAGTCGACTCTTTTTTTTTTTAATACCGTCAATAATCCTAAGAATCTACTATTCAAATGTCAACATTAGTCATTATATAAAAGGTGTTGGTCACAGTTGAAGAATTCGGCCTAGTTTGCTAATTGTAGAGATTATGATGAATGAAATATTCCAGGAAAAGCTTGATGAGTCGATAAGATGATTAAAACAATATTTTGGCTAGAGTGTTCCTATCAGTGGACACTCCGATAACAATTTTGCTCCTATTTTGTACTTTAGTAACAAAATTATTCTCATATCTTAATATTAATGACAAATTTATAAAAAAATAATAAATAGCAAAATTGCAACCAAGCAAATATTAGTGGCAAATTTACGCAATTTCACATTTTTTAACCTAGAAAATGTAACACATACATGCACGCACACATTTCCATGGGGTATATAACTGGAGCTGGAGGGCAGGCTTTTCCGTGGGAGCCAACTGCTAGAGCGTGTATGGTCTTT
This sequence comes from Aquilaria yunnanensis, assembly GCA_039654915.1. Classification (NCBI taxonomy): domain Eukaryota; kingdom Viridiplantae; phylum Streptophyta; class Magnoliopsida; order Malvales; family Thymelaeaceae; genus Aquilaria; species Aquilaria yunnanensis. The sequence goes on along the minus strand of CM077598.1, from coordinate 24,520,584 downwards.
CCGAGTGTTGCCGTTCAGCGTTTGGCCAGCGACCGATTCTGACGGATGAAAGTATCCCTTCTTCGCTTGACGTCCAAGCAGCCGGCGTATATCAACTTTGCAGGTCGAAAACCCTAACCCCTCAGATTATCGTATTCCACCCCCAATTTCACCTCCGGATCAAAGCTATCTTCAATTCAAGCGCAGATCCCAAACACTGGACCTTTTCCCTGGAAAACCCTATTTCCTCTTCCAACTTCCAACCAAAACCTAACCGAATTCGACCATGAAACCCAATTCCAAGAAGGCGCCGGAGCCTTCTCCGTCCCGCAAGCGCCTCCTACCGGACCGCCCAAATCCGGAGGCGACGCTGCCGTCTGGCCCATTGCGCCTCAAGAAGACCCGAGATCTCCCCAATGTATTCGAATGTGGCGCCTGCAATCGCCGAACTGACCTGGCCAACGGCACGAACCGGATGCGAGTCTTATACAGCGAGTGGCGCATCGTTCTTCTCTGCAAAAGATGTTATTCACGAGTTGGGTCGCGCCAAATCTGCTCCTATTGTTTCAAGGAAGCCTCTTCTGATTGTTTTTCTTGTGGCAAATGTAGCCATTTCGTGCACAAGACCTGCTTCTTCGAGTACAAGTCGGTGCCCCCGTGGTCTTTTTCTTCTTCTGGTAATGATTTTTCTGTTTGTATAGACTGTTGGCTACCTGTTCATATTGCTGGTAAAAGGGAGAATTGTATTAGGAAAGATGGGGATGCGAGGGTTCTTGATGATGGGGTTGGTACCATCTCGCTGGACCGTGCGGTGAAGGATGCTAATGTCCTGGTGGAGGAGAAGGTTGAGACCGCAGCTAGGGCTAGGGACATGGCGACCAAGAAGGCTGAGACAGCAAGACATGCACTGGAGATGGCTGGCAATGCTCTGGGAGTTTTGGCAAAGAAGAATGTATTTAATGACACGACATTGGCACTTCAGTTGCATAAGGCTATTACTAGCTGTCCTAGGATTTCAAAAAATGAAAACATGGAGCCTGTAGTCTTTTCTTGCCTAGAAAGAATGAAGAAACCAGTCTGCCAAGTTTATGTGCGGCGCCGGAGAAATGGCAAGTGCCAGCAGATATCTGTTGGTGGAATGCCAGGTGAAGAATGGGGAAGTTGTTGCAGTGAGATGATGAACTCATTACTGGATGACAATGGGAAGGTGAAGCCAACCCGTCTGTTTTACTCACGCACTCGAAAGCATGGTGAGGGCCAGCAGAACTCTTGTGCCGAGGTGCAAGTGGAAAGACAAAGGATATGTTGTACTGAGTTGACAATTGCAAGTGGCAGCGACAATAAAGTGAGCTCCATGTCTAAATGTCAAGACAATTCTTCGATATTCACGCATGCCATTTCTGAAGGAAAACAAGATCGTTATTTGTTTAAGTACAGAAGGAAGACATCAAGATCGGGGAGGGGCCTTGTTTGCCAAACCAGCCTTCTTGATGACTGTTCTAGTCTCGAACATCATTCATCTGTATCTCAAGTATTAGAATCTGCAAAATTCTCCAATGCTTCATCTCCATCTTTTCCACTTCAAGAATCAGCTTGTACAACTGGGTCCTGTTGACACCTACATGCCCTAGAGTGGTAGCTAATCGGAATCTCTGCCTTATCTGGGAATCTAATTTCTAATTCCTTTTAATTGCCTAGCCTCCTTGGCCAACTCTTTTGTGACATCGTTTTTGTAAAGAACACTAGGATGCTCAAGTCCACCGAAGTTTATTGATTTTCTTCCTTAGTTCTTGTAGTCTGCTGAGTAAGTTCAAAGGCTTTGGGCTCATATTACATTAGTTTTTCAATGAGAAAGAAACTTGCCAACAAGCCCAGTAAAACCATGTAGAATTTGGAGAATCTGACTAATTCATCATCTACACACTGTCATGCATGTAATATGGTCAGTTGTAAGTTCTGTGGTAGTTGCTTTGGTGTAGGTGGTATTGGCATTTTGAGTGATTGGTGTTAGAGTACATTTCAACAGGAAGGCCAACTGCTGCAAAACTTTGGCACTATAAACAGTTAATTAACACTATGAATTTCATGCTAGCCCCAATGTACTTGGGATTAGGGTGCAATATGATGATAAAAGTTCGGTGGTGTTACATCACATTTGGGTTGAAATGCTTATTGATGATATTTGTTGGTTTTCTTTCTAAAAGGTTAATGGAAGGGGAGCCAAGTGATTGCAGGGTATTCATTTCTCGCTATGTGGGCAAAGAAATTTTCTTTTCTTTTTTCCCTTTATCAGCTGTTACCTTAGGTTGATTGCTTTCTTTTTTTAGTTGATTGGGGCTGTGTAAGGTTTGCCATTTAGTACCTGTTTTTGCTATTATGTTGTCTGGGAGCCCAGGAAGAAATTTACACTCTAGTGATGCTATGCGTGCAGATAAAGTGGATATTTCGCACCATTGAGGTCAAAAGGGCCACCTCCTTATTCTTCTTCATCTTCTGAGTAAAAAGGGTGTGGATTATAGCATTGCAGAAAATCCTTATACTTTATAACCTATGGCTGAAGGGTTGTCTAGCTAATCTATTTCATTTCTTTTGAAAGAATTGTGTCTAAATTGTTTTCATGATTTTTGTTTTTGTTCATAACATTATCCTTGAAGGATAGAGAAAGGCTTAAGCTAATTATCCAAAAGATGTTAGTTGGGGCAGGAGTGCAATTTAAATGACCAGTAGGTCATTGCACAAGATGTGTGATTGCAATAATGTTTGTCTCTGAATGCATTGCTTTGTGCTTTTCTATATTTATGTTTGTTCCGTCTCTTATTTATCTACTGCAGCTGGAGAGAGAAGAGGGAGAAACAAATTTGATGCCATATGGTCGATTGCTGTCTATCTTGAAGTTTGAAGATTTTATACCAGTAATTTAGATTAAGATGTGAATGTTACATGCTTTTCTCCACTTGTTTTTCTTATGCCCATGCCATGTGTGGGGGACATTGATTCTTATACTCATGTGCATCTTAACTTAGCATGGCCCAGGACTTATGTTCAGCATGCTGTAATTTTATTCACTTGAAGCTAGGTGAATGTGTGTGTCTGTTTCTGCATAAAGACAGGAGACCCAAATCCCTGCATCTAAAGATGCTATGTAAGTCTGGCATAGTTGGCACTTAGTAGGACATGTTTTTTGACATTTGATCAATTTGAAGCATGTGGGCAAGTTTCTCTTCTTGAGGATGCTTTTGAATTGTGCCATGGTTGCCCAACACGCACAATAAAATTCTCATAATACAGTAGTCTCCTGCTGAAACTTGCATGTCTGTAGAAAGGATTTGATGGTTGATTATTATTTTCAGGTATCCCTATTTAACGTGATCTTTGTGAACTTTTAGATTCTAAGGCCCTTGTATTGTAACAGCTTTATGATCGTCATTTACATGGTGTTTAGAGTACAATAGATGCTTCTCTGGGGAAATGAAGGCTCAGCTGGGTGAGTAATGGCATGGCCTGGCCAAACTTGAGGTTTGATGATTCCAGTGAAAGATCTAGAACGGTTCATTTGATTGGGAAAAGGGGTGAAAGAGATGAAGGGGAAGGAGTTGCCGTGTTGGGTCTTTAAGCCACACCAGAGCCTGTAACATGCTTTGTGTCTCAAAATGATTCAGTTTGTGCTTTTAGTTTTTGGCAAAATATTGTGACTGTTGTGATGTCCCTATTACATCTCAATTGCTACCTTTTACTTTGCTTTGGGTACGTCCCTCAAAATATGGATTGTTCAACAGGAAGAATGGTTCACTAGAAAAATGGAATCAATAGCCGTAGCCTCCTGACCTATAAGCATGTTGATGCAGATGGCCTTGCATCCCATCTCTTTGGTGCTGCACCCACGACATCTGCTCCTCTGTCAACAGCTTCTGCTTCTTCTCCATATCTGACATCTGCACATATGCAGGTGGGGCCATTGCTAGTGATGCTGCAAATGGATCACTACCGGTGGCTGGATGACCGTCAGTTGATGGAGGTGCTGGCAAGGCTAGCATTACTGGTCTCCCTGCAGACCCTAGAGCCATGCTGCTTGCACTCCCAGTTGTTCCATAGCCTGGCCCAGTCATTGCAGCTACATTAGCCCCCTTTTGATACATTCCCTCAAGCATTAGAATGTCAAATCCACCTCCTGGTTCTGCCCTCTGGTGTGATAGGTTGCTTGCTGATTGCACGAGTGCTGTTTCCCAATCTTTTGTGTCCTTAAAGGCCTCCCACGGCAGGGCTGGGGATTGGCTAGGTGCAGCGGCACAATCGAACAAAGCCAATGCTAAGCTATTGGCGTGTTCTTCTGTTGTTTGTGCATCTTCGCCCAAGTTCAACAAATCGCCCTCAGTTTGCTTAGGCTTGGGTTCTACGACTACCAAAGGTGCTTCCTCCACTGCCTCAACTGGTGGCTCTGGTTCTGGCTCTGGCTCTGGTTCTGGTGCTGGTGATGCCTCCGTTGTGTTTGTATCTTCTTCTGGTTCTGGCTTCTCAAATGTCATCTCCGTGCCTTCCCCATTCTCATCTGTGTAAGAGGATTTATCCCGAATATACTCATCCATGATGTCAAGCTTCTTTTGCGTGATCTTTTCGACTTCAGGGAACTCAGAGGAGCGCAGAACCCCAACAATCTTGCACCACTCATAGAAGCTTTCAAGCTCTTCAAACTGCTTAGCTACTCTGCGGAAAGTCTCATAGACCTTGATGGAACCATTCATCTCCAACTCCATGAAGCGGTCGATTAATGTAGATAGTAACTCACTTATATCGTAATATACGTGGAAACTCTCCTTAAGAGTCTGATACAGTGCCCCTAGCACAACCCTGTGCGTCTTCGCCAAACCTGCATAACAAATGCCCAGGTATATTGATTGAAGCCAATGGTAAGAATTTGTTGAAGCTCTATGCCTTGAATAAAAAAGCTAGCAACAGTGGCCTGAATTCAATTTTGAGTTTGACCCGGTTATGTTTAATGCTTTTTTCTTCCAATTTTCTTTAACTAATAACAGGTCTTTTTCACAATGTGATTATTCAGTTTTATTTTCAGCAACTCCCATCTTCGAATCCAAGGTACGTTCTTACGAGCTGAGTCTAAAAATGCTCTCTGGTGACGACGTCACACTATAATCTTACGGACCATTAAATTAAAGATGAATAAATGCAAAAAAATCTAATGGGATGGGATTACGTGAATGGAAATGCCTTCAAAATTTGAATTATTTGATTATTTCATGCTCGAGTTCCTTTTTTTTTTTTTTTTTAATTTTGTTCCATCTCCTTGCGTAATACTACTACTAGTTAATAGTTAATACTACCAACCTGCGGGTCTGCAAGCTAAGAACCTGTCGAGAACCTGTTGCGAATGCTGGACTTTGCAGAAGATATCTTCATTCTCCATTTCCCGAACTGGCGATGATCTGGCGCGGTTGGCGCTGCTGCCCCTTTCTTTCTCTTCCGATTTGCCGCCTTCATTACTATCCGATCCAAAGCCGCTCTGCCTCCCGCGGCGGCTCTGCATCCTGTACTCCAGCCGCTGGTCCAGGTACATCGCGTACGTCCTCACGAAAGCCGAGTAATCCCAGATTCCGGTCCTTGAGTCACGGAAGTCGGACATGTTGAGGAGGCGCGTGCCCCTGCGCGTGGCGAAGAATATCTCCTGCTCGTAGGCCGGGTCGCCGTCCCAGAGAAGACGCTGGATGAGCATCAGAGTCTTGGCGGCCACGGTCCAGTTCCTGGTCTTGTTGAGCCGCCGCGAAATGATGGAGACGGAGGCGCCCACGTAAACCCTCGAGTATGAGGTGAGGCTGAGGATCTCCCTGATGTGCTTCTCGTCGGCCGGGTGCTCCTCATGGCGCGTGGCCTTCAGGATGGCGACTTCGAGGTCGGAAAGAGACGGGCTGGTGCCGACTTTGGCCAGGCTTATGCTGGTCTGGTCCTTAACGGCTCCAATGGCCTTCCGGAGTTTTCTTGGAGCCATTTTCGTGACTAACAAGAAATTCAATCACATATAGTGCTTGCTGTTATATTGATGGATGGGGAGGAAAGAAGGAAAGGAAGAAGGAATAATGACCAGAGAGCTCCTCTCTGTTCTTTCTTCTTCTTTCTTCCTCCTTTCCTCTCTTTTCCCTTCTGACTCTTTTCCTGTTTGCTTGTGTCCGTAGTCCTGTTTGCTTGTGTCCGTAAGCCAGACATTGCTTTGCTTTTCATGGGATGCATGGACCGCCATTATCGCAACAAATTAAAATTCAGTGGAAAACGCTGAGCCATCTGGCTGTCTGCGTCAATAAATTTTTAGGCTTTTCTTAATTTCGTGTAAACTTTGGCAGCAAATTTCACTAGTTTGTAAAAGTGTTCCACAACCAATTTAAGCTTAGCCCTTCAAATTTATCCTTACAGAAAGAGAACAATCAAAGAGCCAGTTGTGTCAACTGTCAACTAAGACCGGACCATTGCTCTGTCTCTGATAAAGGCTTCGGCGGCCTTTCTGCCTGAAACCAAAGCACCGTCAAAAGTTCCTGAGGTCATATAATCTCCGCACACGTACACACCAGAACCGATTTCAGGCTTTTTGCCCAAATCTGTCGGCGGGTATTGATTCGGTTGGGCATAGCCAATTCGGTACGTTCTCAAATGCCTCCAGGACCCGACCATCCACGATCCGAACCACCCCGAAAGCTCTTGCACCACCTCCGCCGTTAGATCCGCATCCGGTACATCCTCAAACAACCCGATCAACGAAACTGAGACCAATGCCTTGCCCGGCGGCCCATAACTAGGAGCTACATTGGTAGCGAAGAACATGTTGTTCACAATGCCTCGCCCTGACCCATTTAGATATAAAACCGGGTCATGAGAAGGGATCCGATCCAAGTCCGCTGTGAAATACAAGCAAACCGTGCTCCTCACCGGTTTCCTCTCGACTGTTGGTTTCTTTCCCGCCAATATTTTATCCGCTTCCGGCTCATCGACGGCCACGATCACCCCAATGTGGCTCCTCAGTATCTCTCCGGTGGCTAATCTAACGGACGGCGAACTAGAGTAGTTGAAATCGATTGAATTCACTTTGGTGTTCAACGAGATCGAGCCCGGCGGCAACTTTCCGGCCAGCTGGTTAGAAATTTCTCCGATTCCCTTGGCGGGCAGAGTGTTCTCGCCAAGGGCAAGGCACTTGAAGATGAATTCGAACAGTCGCGAAGTGGTTCCGAGCTCAGTGTCGAAGAAAATCCCACCAAAGAAGGGCCTAAAAAAGGTTTCGACGACCGAATCCGAGAACCCAATGTTCCTTAACAAGTCAATCGTCGGTACTTCACTGGCACCGAATATTTCCTCGTCGGATTTGCCCAAGACCCGAATCCGAGTAAGACCGATGAGCAACTTATCAAGAACCGACCCAATTGGGTTGGCTAGGGATTGAAGGGAGTCGGAGAAATGCCTTGAGGGATCGGCAACGGTGTGAAACTCGCCCTTATAGTAAACTCTGGCTCCGGAATAGAACTTTTGGAGATCTAATTGACTGTAATCAAGTAGCTTTTGGGCTTCAGGATAAGCGGTGATGAAAATTTGGAAACCACGGTCCAGGATAAAGCCATCAAGAGAGTCTGTCCGAACGCGGCCGCCGACTGCGTCGGAAGCTTCAAAGAGGTGGAAAGGGATATTGTGGGAGTTGAGATGGGTGGCGGCGGCGAGGCCCGCGAGGCCACCACCGACGACAATCACAGGTGGGGATTCGGATTGAGTTGGGGTGGATGAGAATTGCGGTGAGGCATGGGGAACGAAACGGCGGGATTTGGTGGGGAATGGAGGCAGACGGAAGGAGCGAGCGAGAGCGAGAGGCATTTGGTTTGTCAGCTCCTCCAATTAGACTGCTGACATGTTACCCTATCCATTTTGCTCGAAGCTATATAATATAAGGCAAAAATAGTAAATAAACCACTAATGTTTTGATGGTAGCCAAATTCACCCACTAAAGTTTTTTTACTAAATAAATCATTGACGTTACTGTGTTATGCCGATTCACTCACTATTGTTAAAAGTAATCTAACCTGTCAAGAAGAATGCCAAATAAGACCTGGCTCAAATGCAAAACCCTACCCTATGCTTGCACAACTCATTTGCTTTTAATCGATTCTCATGTGATGGCATAGAGAAGAATCAATTCTTCCAAGCCTTGGAAGAAAGTGAGACAATGAAGTGGCCGATGAAAGTGGGGCATGAAAAGGAAAAAGGTGAGAAATGAAATTTGATTCAAAAGTAAAATGCACATGGAACCCCTAACCTTTTCTGTTGAAAGAACAAAAAGTTGATCTTAAAAGTGGCTTTGATTCCTACATCAAAACTTATGCAGGCTGAGGCCACCCCTTCATCTTTCTCCTTGTTGACACCAAATTTCGTCCGACCCTTTAAAAAATAAAAAATTATTATTAATTTTAAAAAAATTAATTAATTAAAATTAAAAAAAATTAATTAATTAATTAAATTAATTATTATTATTAATTAGTTAAATTATTTAAAAATTAAATAGCTTATGGGGGCATTTTAAGGTTAGTTAAAAATAATATATAAATATCTATATGTATGTAATTAAAAAAAAAAAAAATCTTCTTTCACTCCCACACGTCTCTCTCTTCTCGCCCTCTCCAGAATCTTCTCTCCCCCCTTCTTATCTGCTCTCGATCTCACTCTCTGGGATACACAAAAAAAAGCTCTCATCTCTCTCCCTCCCGCTGGCACCAGACTTCTCTCTCGCTCGAGACAAAAAAATCACAGCTCGATCTCTATCTCATTTTTCTCCCGGCTGACTCTGTTGCGAAATCTTCTCGCTCTCTGCTTCACTCCATCTCCCTCGCCCGTCGAAGCCTCATCGCACCACCCCTGCTCTCGATCCTACCGTCTCCCTCCCCTGTTCTCTATCGCGTCACCTCTGGCCTCTGCTGTTCGCCACGCCACCAGCCGGACCCTCTGTTCGTCACGCCGCCAGCCGGATCCTCCTCGCGTCGCACCAGCTCTTCCCCCGTTCGCTGCTCTCCCCCGTCAGGCGCTTCCTCCTTCCCGCCTTGCGCCCTCCTTCCCTGCTCGCGTTCCTCCCCTGCTCGCCCTTCTTCCCTGCTCGTTCGTGATGCTTCTCCGCGACACCGTCTGACGTCGCCTGCCCCCTTTGCTGCCGCGTTACCGCTGCGCCTCTTCCGTCACGCCCGTCGCCTGCTGCCGCCCCGTCTAAGCTCTCCCATTTGCCGCCGCCCAGCTCTCACTGCCCCTAGCCGTCGCCGCCCCAACGCCGGAAGGAAAACAGATGGAGAAGACAAAAACCAGACGCAACAATTCTGCGTTTTGACTAAGTCAAAACTTTTGATTTTTGGGTAAAATGCTCGTTTAGTCCTTAGTTTTCTTTGTTTTATCCATTTAAGCCACTAACTTTATTTTATCTTGCAGATCAGTCACTGACAGCTGGATTTTCATTGATTTCTTTTTGTTTTGCTTATTCTGTCTGTTTGAGCTTGGCATTAACCTTAACTATTGAGTTTATATAAAATATGTCTTAAATATTTTACTTCATGTTGTCTGTTGTATTTTTGTTTTGTTTGTTTTCTTTTTATTTGATCTCTTTATTTACTCGTCGGTTGATTTATTTACTTACTTATTTACTATTTATTTTATTTATTTATTTATTATTTATTATTTATTTACTTCTTTATTTATTTTAATTTTATTTGATTTCTTTCTTTGTTTTGTTTGATTTTTCATCTATAAAATTAAGTCATTAAATCTATATAGGCATATCATTTGGAATGTTTAATTCATTTTTATATTCTCTGGTTCTTATAATTGTGATTTAGATCTCATAATACATCTTGAAAATAACAAATATTAATAGTATATAAGAATAATTAGTAAATTAATTGCTCATGTATGCTTACTTTTCTCATCATCTAGAAATTAAGAAAAGATTTAATAAGAGTCTATTTTATAACACTTGGCAAATTTCAAAGACCCGTCCTTGATGGTTTGATAAAATCTTAAAACGATTATTCGTCCATATCCAGGTGGTTCGGTTAGAATCCATGGTTTGGATATTAATTGATTTTATTTAAAGTAAACAAAATTAAAATTAAAATTAAATAACGAAACCCAGATCGCAAACCGACCCGTTATCGACCCGGATCTGATTTGAAAGTCCATAATTTTGGTATAATTCTAATTTTTGCCCCTGGATTATTTTGATTTGTCTAATTGAGACTTTAATGTTGTTTTGATTTGTAATTTAGTCATTAATTCACTTATTTCCTATTATGCTTTTGTTTGTTCAGCTAATTAAAGGCATAAATTAACTTAGGAATTGATATTAAGCTTAATTATACGATTAGATTATATAGGTAATTTTAATAAATAATTTGTCCTCGGATTTATTTGATTTGTTCATCTGAGACTTTAAGGATGTTTTGACTTACAATTTGGCCATTTATGTTTATTTTCTTTTATGTCTTTGTTTGTTCATTTAATTAAGAGCATGAATAAACTTAAAGAATTAGTATTAAACATAATTGTATGATTTGATTAGATAAATATTTTTAATAATTAATTTGCCCCTGGTCTTATTTGATTTGCATATTTGAGACTCTAATATTGTTCTGATTTACAAATTGGTCATTGCTTTACTTATGATTTTCTTTTATAGTTTTGCTTGGTTTATTAAAATCATTAATTAGCTTAGAAATTAATATTAAGTATAATTAGATTAGATAAACCTTTTTTTTAATAAGTAATCTAAAATAGTTTAACGTGATAAAAAAATCACACTCAGGAAAATTCAGGCTGAGTGTGCTATTTAATAATTAATTAAATAATTAATTTTTAAATTAAATTCCATATCTGGACGATCCGGCAGGATCTACGGTTTGGAAAATATCAAACTTTTTTTTTAAAAAAAATAAATAAATTAAATAAAAAGATAAAAATCCATATTTTTACAATATGGATAAAATTGTTTAAAATTTCACCAAAATTCCGTGTCCAAATGACTCGGCAGAGTCCATGGTTCGGAATCAAAATCTTCCGTGTCCAAATGACTCGGCAGAGTCCATGGTTCGGAAGTATAAAATTTTACCCGAATTAATTACCAAAATCCACATTTTTGACTAATTCAGTTAAAATATCTAAATTAACTGAAAATTTTTAAAAGCAAAGTAAAACAAAATTAAAATCAACTAAGGTGCCAATTTTGGGCGCTATAACAATATTGTTTTAGCGTAACCGTACTCCCGATCCCCGAACTCTCGCAGACCAATTTTAAGGTGTCCAATCGACCTAGGTGAAACAGATTGGTGGCGACTCCAAAAAACCCGACGTTGCCACAGCTTGGCGACTCCGCTGGGGACTCAATATTAGTGAGTCGAGCTTAAAGTTGATTTGTTTTGATTTACTTTGCTTTACTATTATGTGGATTTATATATTATATTTACTTAAGTAAACATACATAATGCATTCACAAAATGAAGCTCTATACCCGAGCTTCCTTAAATCAAACATGATTCTTTCTAAGCGGAATTGGTGTTGCTGTCCTTGTGAGGCCACGGTCTCCAAGCCTTCACCGGTTTCAAAGTAGCAAAGTAGTGTATTGCCTTCTGAGACGGTTAGTCTCTGCATGGGCCCACGAAAAGCTACGACTCGAATTAATCCATTCCTTACATTAACCCTAGAGGGTAAGGAATCGGGCTGTCACTATAATTTAGTGATGGGATTCGGGAACTATCCCTGGCCTTTTTGATAAGCCACCTTATGCATATAGAATTCCCCACTTAACCATAGAACTGACCATAGAATTTCTACCATTTACCAACACTATAAGCATGTTATTGTTATGCCATTTTTGTTACCTTATCCTTGGTTTTCTTTGTGTTTTATATTTATGGCTCAGACTTCTTTTCGTAATAGTTCATGTGTTATTAATTGATATCTAACTCGTTGTTAACCTTGTTATTCTTTTGTTATACTTCTGTTTTGTACAATTTTTCGTCATGCATCAAAACCACGCACCAAACTGTAATAACTTTTGATCTTTCTAAATGACAACTAGAAATCTCGAAGTTCCACGATAGTTGATAATCAAACTCACTTATTGCATGCATCCATTACATCAATCATGTGCATACAAAGTCTGATAAAAACATAATCTCATTTTGTATTGCATGCATCCATTACATCAATCACGTGCATACAAAGTCTGATAAAACATAATCTCATTTTGTATTGCACGCATCCATTACATTAAATACATGCATACAAAGTCTGATAAAAACATAATCTCATTTTGTATTACATACATCCATCACATCAATCAATTGCACATAAAGTTTAATAAAATGAATCTCACTTTAGAAACGGTAAAATTGGCCATCAACACCGATATCCAGCTCGGCTCCAAATAAGATTAATGGCAGAACAAACCAAAGGACGTCTCATAGATATGAAGTCCAATATAGAAAGTATGGCTGAGCAAATGAAACAGTTAATGGAGTTAGCGACCCAAGTCCCCGTCAATGACCCACAAAATCTAACCTATCCTCCCCAATTCACTCAGAACAGGTCTCAGTTCAAGAGAAGCTCTTTCATGACTCAGGTCCATCTGATATCATTCATCTAAGGCACAGTCCAATTTTTGAAGAAAAGAAGCTCCTGCTTAAAGAAGAAGAGAATACTAAAAAATCTCGAGATCATAGAAAAGAGACTGCGGACCATTGAAAGAGGCACTTTATCTCTTTTGATGAACAATCTTTGCTTGCTACCAGATGTTGTGATTCCCTCATACTTTAAGGTACCTGACTTTGTGAAATATGATGGAACAAGTTATCCCATCAGTTATATTACGCTGTTTCTAAGGAAAATACAACCACTCACAAGAGACGAGAAAGTGTTGATAGCACTTTTTCAAGAAAATCTTACAAAGTCAGCGCTACAATGGTATCTAAGTCAAGGTCTGAGAAACATCAAAGCCTGGAATGACCTCGTTTAAGCTCTCAATCAGTAACTGTGAACATGTTATAGACTTACCCCCTAGATCACCAAATTCTCCAGAATATAGAGAAGAAGGAACAAGAGACCTTTAAGGAATACGCATAAAGATGGAGACACTTAGCCGCACAAGTTCAACCATCTATGATAGAAAGAGAATTGATCACCCTGTTTACCCAAACACTAAATAAACCATTTTATGAAAAACTAGTTGGGAACACTTCAAGTAGCTTTTCAAATATGGTTTTATCTGGAGAAAAGATCGAATTTGGAATTAAAACAGGAAAGCTGGTCGATTCTTCAATTGGAGGATGTTTCAATAAAAGAAGCGGAGCTGTCCAAAACATCATCTCCAAGTCCTATGGTCCAATACCACTCACGTTACAAGTGAAAGGATATCCTATTGAGATTGTAATCTCCAAGGCTTCCTCATCAGTACCACATACTAACACCAATGGGAAGAAATGCTACTCAAGTTGATTCAATTTTCACAAGTTACAAACCTGCTACCACCCATACCAACGGTAGCAAAGATCAAGTAGCCTCCTCTTCCAAGTTGGAATGACCCAAACGCCAAATACAAAATGTTCAATCGGGCATTTAATTGAAAATTGTGTGGCACTGAAACTCAAGGTCCAATAGTTGGTCGAGTTTAAATTCCTAGGCCATGATGTGATTGGTAATTGAAAGTGAAGATTTCGAGCTGGAATTACATTGATTTTGGAAGGACTCTAAGTCAGATCCGATCTAACAGTTCGAACACACTTTTGAATAACAGGGAATCCTTTTACTAAGCTTGCATCTTTGAAAGCTTGACAAAGTAATCTAATAGTAAAAATCTCCTAGATTTAGTCCAGAATCTAGGGTGTAGTCTTTGTTAAATGGACACCTGGTATTCTTTTTCTTGGAACAACAAAAAGATGTAATGTGTGCATTCTACCACTTTTTACCTAAAATTTCCATTCTTACATCCACATATTCTACCATTTTCTACCAAAAATTCCATTTTTACATCTATCTCTCACTCTTTGCCATTACACCATCCATTATTACCATCACACTTTACTTTGTAAGCAATACTACTCGTGGGTGAAAATGAAAGTTAAGAGAGATTTGATAGTAGTGATCTTCAAGGTACTGCCAAATCTAGTAAGAAGGATTTCAAATGTTGCACCTCAACTCTCAAAAGGGAATTCGCAGTGGTTATCAACACCCTTGTAAGAAGTCTGGGGTTAGTTTCCAAAGAAGGTAGCTCTCATATTAAATGACTTCAGTGGCCTTCCAATTCTCACAAATGCTCAACACAAAAAAAAAAAGGGTTCTCAATTTTCCACAACACAAATTCCAAAAAAAACAAAAAAAAAAAAACAAAAAAACAAAAAAAAAAAAAAAAAAAAAAAGTTCATCCCTTATCAAAAGGCAACAAGGGAAAATTCAAATCCAAAACAAAAAGAGACTGAGAGCAAACACGAGCAAGTAAGGCCACTTGAGTCATCTCACTTCAAGACGGCTATGATCTCGGTTCTCTACAACACAAATTCCAAAAAATGAAAGAAGTTCATCCCTTCTATCAGAATCCATTAAGGGAAAATTCAAAAAAACAAAAAGAGACCGAGAGCAAGCACGAGCAAGCAAGGTCACTTGAGTCATCTCACTTCAAGAGAGTTATCAAGTATGTTATCACCATAGCTCACACAAAAAAAAAACAAAAAAACAAAAAAAAAAGAGGAAAAAGGGCTCAAACTAGAAAAAAAAAAGAAAGAAAAAAAGTGAGCTATGGATTCTAGACTGAAAACCTGCAAAGGCAGTTTAGAACACAAAAGCAACCCTCGAACCAAGCATACATAAAGATCACAATAGTTGGGGGGCAACAGATGAGGTCTAACTTTCTGGAAAGAGTGGCAAGTTGAGGTCATCACTATTGAGTTTTTCACCATAATCAGATCTGCTCACGAGTAGTATTAAAAGACCATTCTTCCACACCACTTAAATTTAACTTTTCTCAAACCGAATATCCTCATTCAGTTAAAAGACTATCATTGCAAATCATGTTTCTATCTTATTTAATACTGCTCACGAGTAGTATTAAAATACCATTCTTTCACACCACTCAAACTTAACTTTACTTAGACCTAATATTTACCTCTTAATATTATTCTCATTCAGCTAAAAGACTGCAGCAAAAACATTTAAACTTAATTTCCCTCACACCTAACATTTACCTCTCGATATCATCCTCATTCAGCTAAAAGGCTATCCTTATGAATCATGTTTCTACCTTATTGTCTTGCACAGTTTATGTCTTCGAGTTGGAAAGGGAAGAATGGCAGGATATTTTAATTAAAAACAAAGACCGTAAATTACTTTGTCAAGCTTTGCAAATTGATGAAAGTTTTTCTTTAAGGCCAAACCATTATTCATTAATGTATATAGACTTAAAAGTGAGGAGATAGCTTGAGTCTTTCTTTAATTAGATGTGATTTTTGTAAGAGAAATTTACGATCAAGTGCCATCACAAAGGTCTAGAAATGCTCGACCTTCTGTTAAATCAAAGGCGAGATGATACCTTTTATCCACATAAATACCATTTTCAGGGGGGGCAAAGTAGTCTCTACGAAGCGTAAGAGCAGTACTGCCAACAAAGAAGTTTAATAGACAAGGGGGCAAGTCTTATGGATCAAAACATGAGTTCAAGGAAGAGCAATCATTCAGATTATAACATGGGGATAAGTAAGTGTTGGCACGGTCACAAGAAAAGGGGCAAAGCAGACATTGAAAGTAAAACCTTTGATGGTATCAAATCCATGACAATGGATGAGTACTCGAAAGAGATATAAATTATGAGGCGGGCCAACTTTAAAGAAATTGAGGCCAAAAATTCAAGAACAAGTCAAAGAAAGGGGATTTTGAAAAGATTTGGGCTTTTGAGGCAGCGAACAAAAGCTGGAAAGCATAAAGAGATTCAATAATAGTCCAAGAAGGCCATCACAAAGAGGATCCAGTAAAACAAAGACATAAAGAACTAGATCCATACAAAAAAAAGCCATTAGTTACACATGCTCTGCACTCATGCATTTCATATCATGCATACATAGCCTTTACATAACAAGGACCAAACGGGAATCACATTCACAGCACAGTTACAGCAGTATAAGCTGAGATCTCAATGTCATCAGTTCTTACCAATCTATCACTGGATACACAGCTAATATGCGGGACCAACCCGCATCAGGAATTCAAGGATAAAGTAGACAATATTGTCAAAAGCTTGGCTACCGATTCAATAACCGAGGCTACACCTAGAAGGATAGGATTGACGCCAGCTAGTAGTATCCAAGATAAGAGATAGCTATAGCCAAGGATAAGGCAGATATCAAAAAAAAATATAAAGTAGACAATATTGTCAAAAGCCTGGCAATTGATTCAATAATCGAGGCTACACCTGGTAGGACAGGATTGATGCCAGCTTAGCAGCATCCAAGATAAGAGATAGCTGTGGTCAAAGATAAGGCAGACATCAAGAAATATTGTCGTTGAAACTTTGTCAAAAGCGGACAAAAGATTCAATAATCAAGGACTCGATCGACGTCAGCTGGATGGAATATCAAAGATAAGAAATATCATTCACATCAAAATAAAGTAGGATCCACTTTTCCGGTTAAACGGCGGATACGGTACTCCGTGACTCTCAAGTCGGTTCTCTCAGTTGCCCATAATAACTGATTCCTTCACCCCTTCTTTCTTTTACTTCCTCCTAGAAAATGGATCCTACTTTTTCTGCCTTGCGAAAATATTTTCCTTCTCTCCCAATGAACATCCTCAAAAAGATCTACCAAGTTCGCTGTGAACGATTAAGAGCTCTGATGCATAAAGGAATCCCTGAAGATGTGCGGTGGTTAATTGAAGCTAAGGTTCGTCTGGCAGGTGAAATCCCAGAGGCATTTGTGTCTCACATGCCTGGTGTAGGCAAAAGCTCTTATGCCAAAAAGCGAAGAGCGAGGAGACTAGGCGTCTGTCATAAATGCGGACGCTGGACCTGTAATACTAAATGTCGTTCTTTAGGGATGATCTCTGATAATCGAGAAGATAAAATACGATTCATTAAGAATGGCCTGAGTAAGGATTCATTGGATGATCTCCAATTGACTCTTGAGACGCATTCTTGTGGATCTGTGCAACGTGAACTTCTCGATTTATGGAGCATTTTTCATGAAGAACGAGAACGATACAGTCCCGGGAATCTGACGTTAAACGACCCTATTTGTCAGCTTGTAAGAAAACTGGATGGGAAGCAAATCCTCGACTCATAGAAGCCATTAATCCCGTTACTGGACGTAAAACCAGTGGAAGATGTGAGCCACAGTCACAATCACTGTACATACAATTTATCATATTTAAAATTTTTCATTTTTCTTTTAATAATGTATTTGCTCCCGTAAGTGTAATCGACACGTTATCCATTTCATCGCTATAAATGCATGTTCTTCCAGTCGGTTATCTAAGTTTCCTTCAATAACTAATTCCTTTCCATCATCTCTCAAATTCTTCTCTCATCAATGGATTCTACTCTTTCTACCCTGCGAAAATACTTTCCTTCTCTTCCAATAAAAGTCCTTAAAAAGATCTACCTTGCTAGATGTGAAAGAATCAGAGTTTTTATGCACAAAGGCATTCCTGATAATGTGCGGTGGCTAATTGAAGCTAAGGTTCGTTCAGCTGGTGAAGTTCCAGAAGCGTTCTTTCCCCGTATGCCCGGCTTTGGTAAAAGCGCTTATGCTAAAAAGCGAAGAGCAAAGAGGCTAGGTGTCTGTCATAAATGTGGACGATGGAATTGTAATACTAAATGTCGCTTTTTAGGATACATCTCCAGAAATCATGAAGATAAAAGAAAATTCATCAAGAATGGCTTGCGTAAGGAATCTTTGGATGATATCCTATTAACTTTTGAAACACATTCTTGTGAAATAGTGCAATGGGAAATTATGGATTTATGGTGGACTTTCCAAAAAGAACAAGATCGTTACAGTCTTGGGAATGTGACTTTAAACGACCCTGTTTGTCAGTTTGTAAGAAAACTAGATGGGAAGCAAATCCCCGACTTATAGAAGGCATTGAAGCCATTACTGGACATGAATTAGTGGAAGATGAGAGCCACAGTCATGATTGCTGTACATATAAGCTGTCATTTGTCTTTTCTTTTGGCAATAATGTACTTACTTCCGTAAGTGTAATAAACGCATTATCCTTTCATCACTATAAATGCGTGTTCTTCCTTCTGGATACGGTACTCCATAACTCCCAAATTCAGTTATTTCCATTTCCTACAATCACTAATTTCTTTCTTTTTCTCTTAAATGCCTCATTCATCAATGGAGCCTTCTCTTTCCGCTCTACGAAAATATTTCCCTTCTTTCCCAATAAATGTTCTTAAAAAGGTTTATCAAGCTAGATGTGAACGATTCCGACTATTTATGCACAAAGGCATTCCTGATAATGTGCGATGGCTAATCGAAGCTAAAGTTCGTTCGGCTGGTGAAGTTCCAGATGCGTTCTTTCCCCGTATGCCCGGCTTTGGTAAAAGCGTTTATGCCAAAAAGAGAAGAGCAAAGAGGCTAGGCGTCTGTCACAATTGTGGATGGTGGATTTGCGGCAATAAATGTCGTTCTCCAGGAGTGATCACCAGAAATCGTAATGATAGAATAAAATTCATCAAGAATGGCTTGCGTAAGGAATCTCTGGAAGATATCCGAGAGGTTCTTGAAGCGCATTCTTGCGGAATAGTGCAATTTGAGGTTGTTGGATTATGGATAATTCTCCAAAAAGAACGAGAACGTTACAGTCTTGGGAATCTGACCCTAAACGACCCTGTTTGCCAGTTTGTGAAAAAGCTAGATGAGATGCAAATCACTGATTCATAGAAAGCATTGAAGCCGTTACTGGACGCAAAGCCAGTAGAAGACGGAACAAGGTCACGATTACTGTACGTGCTAGCTGTCGCTTTTGAAATTTTCCTCCCCTTTTGATAATAATGTATCCACTCCTGACATGAACCAAAGTCACGATTACTGTACGTGCTAGCTGTCGCTTTTGAAATTTTCCTCCTCTTTCAGCAATAATGTATCCACTCTTGACATAAGCCATAGTCACGATACTGTACATGCTAGCTGACGCTTTTGAAATTTTCCTCCCATAATGTACCCACTCCTGACATGAGCTATAATTATGACTACTGTATATACCTGCCACTTTTGAAATTTTCCTTCTCATCCGACAATCATGTACCTACTCCTGACATAAGCTACAGCCGCGACTACTGTACATGCTAGCAGCTATTTTGAAAATTTTCCTCCTCTTTTAACGATAGTGTACCCATACCTGACCAGAGTCATACCCGTGACTACTATGAATAGCTGGCAATAATGTATCCATTCTTGAAAAATAAAATTATTGCCTTATCTCTTCATCTCTATAAATATATCCTCTTTTCTCACAAGGGTAAGGATAGGAATGGAGAAAACCCCAACTCGTAAATCCCGAAGTATTTGTGTATTTTCTGGGGCTTTTCCTGGAAAAGATGAAGAGTATTTAAAAGCAGCCAACCATTTGGGTAGAGTATTAGCTGAGCGAAAAATACATTTAGTTTATGGAGGAGGTAGTGTCGGATTAATGGGAGGTGTAGCATCAGCAGCATCTCTAGGAGGAAGTCAAGTTCTGGGCATTATCCCTGGACCTCTGAAATTTATTTCTGGGGGCACGATTGGAGAAGAATTAGTGGTTAAAAATTTACAAGAGCGTGTGTTACAAATGCTTTTAAATGCTGATGCTTTCATCGCTTTACCCGGCGGTTTTGGTACATTAGGAGAAATCTTCCAAATCGCTTCCATGGCCCAACTTAATTTGCATAAGAAACCTATTGGGCTATTGAATGTTAACAATTTCTTTACAGGTCTGATAGCTTTTATGGATTATGCTATGCAGAAGAATTTCATATCAAGAGTGGCACGGCGAATCATAATATCCGCAACAACTGCTGAAGAATTGCTAGATAAAATACAAGCTTTTGTTCCTGAACCAGATCCAGCAATGATTCAGATAGACTGGACACGACAGTCTTTCCCGACCAGTTCACTCCCATAATGGTCCTCTACTCACCCTTTTGAAGTATTGTGGAAGAAAGAAGCGATCTGATCCGTTTTTCTTGTCCTTTAGTTTTATTATCAGCATTTTCTTTCGCGTTTCAGTTTTTCTTTTCAGGGAATTTCTTTTTTTTTATAATATAGCTTCGTCCATGCTGATATTAAAACCATAGGACAACGCCTTTAGGATGGAATGGCTGAGTAAAGAGTAATTTTTGTTACTCTTGAGACGCATCCTATTAGGTCTACTAGGCATAACATTTTGGGGTAGTTAAGTTTTAACTTTATTCGGATGACATATCTCACAAGGGAATCTATATTTACTGAAGAAAATATTATATGAACCTTGGATATTGATTCCAAACGTCCGTTCCCTCTACATAATTTGTTAGTGTTATTGTCATCATCAAGATTCACTCATCTTATCGAAGTATAAATTTCTGCACTCACCTATTATGAAAATTCACACTTCCGAATAGAACATTTCAACTTCGATTGTCTGAGATACTTAAAAAGGAGGAAAGAGTTTTTCTCCACAATCATAATCAATTTTCATCATCGGGGTTTTAAGGATGGAACCTTTGCCTCGAAAAAAATCAATTTTCATCATCGGGGTTTTAAGGATGGAACCTTTGCCTCGAAAACAATCAATTTTCATCGGGGTTGTAAGGATAGAACCTTTGCCTCGAAAATAATCAATTTTCATCATCAGGGTTTTAAGGATGGAACCTTTGCCTTGAAAAGAATCAATTTTCATCATCGGGGTTTTAAGGATGGAACCTTTGCCTCGAAAACAATCAATTTTCATCAATTCGGGGTTTTAAGGATGGAACCTTTGCCTCGAAAACAATCACTTTTCATCATCGGGGTTGTAAGGATGAAACCTTTGCCTCGAAAATAATCAATTTTCATCATCAGGGTTTTAAGGATGGAACCTTTGCCTTGAAAAGAATCAATTTTCATCATCGGGGTTTTAAGGATGGAACCTTTGCCTCGAAAACAATCAATTTTCATCATCGGGGTTTTAAGGATGGAACTTTTGCCTCGAAAATAATCAATTTTCATTATCGGGGTTTTAAGGATGGAACCTTTGCCTCGAAAACAATCAATTTTCATCGGGGTTGTAAGGATGGAACCTTTGCCTCGAAAATAATCAATTTTCATCATCAGGGTTTTAAGGATGGAACCTTTGCCTTGAAAAGAATCAATTTTCATCATCCGAGGTTTTAAGGATGGAACCTTTGCCTCGACATCAATCATCAATTTTACTTCAAACGATAGGAGAGTTCCTATCGTCGAGGTTCTAAGGTAGGACCCTTAACCTCATTCAATCAATTTTCCTTCAAACGATAGGATAGTTCCTATCGTCGAGGTTCTAAGGTAGGACCCTTAACCTCAAAATCATCAATTTTCCTTCAAAACGATAGGAGAGTTCCTATCGTCGAGGTTCTAAGGTAGGACCCTTAACCTCAAAATCATCAATTTTCCTTCAAACGATAGGAGAGTTCCTATCGTCGAGGTTCTAAGGTAGGGCCCTTAACCTCAAAATCATCAATTTTCCTTCAAACGATAGGAGAGTTCCTATCGTCGAGGTTCTAAGGTAGGACCCTTAACCTCATTCCATCAATTTTCCTTCAAACGATAGGAGAGTTCCTATCGTCGAGGTTCTAAGGTAGGACCCTTAACCTCAAAATCGTCAATTTTCCTTCAAACGATAGGAGAGTTCCTATCGTCGAGGTTCTAAGGTAGGGCCCTTAACCTCAAACTTGCAACGATAGGAGGGTTCCTATCGTCGAGGTTCTAAGGTAGGACCCTTAACCTCAAAACAATCAATTTTCCTTCAAACGATAGGAGAGTTCCTATCGTCGAGGTTCTAAGGTAGGACCCTTAACCTCAAAATCATCAATTTTCCTTCAAACGATAGGAGAGTTCCTATCATCGAGGTTCTAAGGTAGGACCCTTAACCTCAAAATCATCAATTTTCCTTCAAACGATAGGAGAGTTCCTATCGTCGAGGTTCTAAGGTAGGACCCTTAACCTCAAAACAATCAATTTTACTTCAAACGATAGGAGAGTTCCTATCGTCGAGGTTCTAAGGTAGGACCCTTAACCTCAAAATCATCAATTTTCCTTCAAACGATAGGAGAGTTCCTATCGTCGAGGTTCTAAGGTAGGACCCTTAACCTCAAAACAATCAATTTTCCTTCAAACGATAGGAGAGTTCCTATCGTCGAGGTTCTAAGGTAGGGCCCTTAACCTCAAAACAATCAATTTTCCTTCAAACGATAGGAGAGTTCCTATCGTCGAGGTTCTAAGGTAGGGCCCTTAACCTCAAAACAATCAATTTTCCTTCAAACGATAGGAGAGTTCCTATTGTCGAGGTTCTAAGGTAGGACCCTTAACCTCAAAATCATCAATTTTCCTTCAAACGATAGGAGAGTTCCTATCGTCGAGGTTCTAAGGTAGGACCCTTAACCTCAAAACAATCAATTTTCCTTCAAACGATAGGAGAGTTCCTATCGTCGAGGTTCTAATGTAAGACCCTTAACCTCAAAATTATCAAATTTTCCCTTCAATGATAGGAGAGTTCCTATCGCAGAGGCTCTAAGGAAGATTCCTTAACCTCTGAGTTTAGGCGACGAGAAAATTCTCAATGCCTAGCTAAGCCGGACGAAATTTGGTAACGACTTTGCATACATCATGTCCCATGAAGCATGCAAAGGGGGGCAGCTGTTGACACCAAATTTCGTCCGACCCTTTAAAAAATAAAAAATTATTATTAATTTTAAAAAAATTAATTAATTAAAATTAAAAAAAATTAATTAATTAATTAAATTAATTATTATTATTAATTAGTTAAATTATTTAAAAATTAAATAGCTTATGGGGGCATTTTAAGGTTAGTTAAAAATAATATATAAATATCTATATGTATGTAATTAAAAAAAAAAAAAATCTTCTTTCACTCCCACACGTCTCTCTCTTCTCGCCCTCTCCAGAATCTTCTCTCCCCCCTTCTTATCTGCTCTCGATCTCACTCTCTGGGATACACAAAAAAAAGCTCTCATCTCTCTCCCTCCCGCTGGCACCAGACTTCTCTCTCGCTCGAGACAAAAAAATCACAGCTCGATCTCTATCTCATTTTTCTCCCGGCTGACTCTGTTGCGAAATCTTCTCGCTCTCTGCTTCACTCCATCTCCCTCGCCCGTCGAAGCCTCATCGCACCACCCCTGCTCTCGATCCTACCGTCTCCCTCCCCTGTTCTCTATCGCGTCACCTCTGGCCTCTGCTGTTCGCCACGCCACCAGCCGGACCCTCTGTTCGTCACGCCGCCAGCCGGATCCTCCTCGCGTCGCACCAGCTCTTCCCCCGTTCGCTGCTCTCCCCCGTCAGGCGCTTCCTCCTTCCCGCCTTGCGCCCTCCTTCCCTGCTCGCGTTCCTCCCCTGCTCGCCCTTCTTCCCTGCTCGTTCGTGATGCTTCTCCGCGACACCGTCTGACGTCGCCTGCCCCCTTTGCTGCCGCGTTACCGCTGCGCCTCTTCCGTCACGCCCGTCGCCTGCTGCCGCCCCGTCTAAGCTCTCCCATTTGCCGCCGCCCAGCTCTCACTGCCCCTAGCCGTCGCCGCCCCAACGCCGGAAGGAAAACAGATGGAGAAGACAAAAACCAGACGCAACAATTCTGCGTTTTGACTAAGTCAAAACTTTTGATTTTTGGGTAAAATGCTCGTTTAGTCCTTAGTTTTCTTTGTTTTATCCATTTAAGCCACTAACTTTATTTTATCTTGCAGATCAGTCACTGACAGCTGGATTTTCATTGATTTCTTTTTGTTTTGCTTATTCTGTCTGTTTGAGCTTGGCATTAACCTTAACTATTGAGTTTATATAAAATATGTCTTAAATATTTTACTTCATGTTGTCTGTTGTATTTTTGTTTTGTTTGTTTTCTTTTTATTTGATCTCTTTATTTACTCGTCGGTTGATTTATTTACTTACTTATTTACTATTTATTTTATTTATTTATTTATTATTTATTATTTATTTACTTCTTTATTTATTTTAATTTTATTTGATTTCTTTCTTTGTTTTGTTTGATTTTTCATCTATAAAATTAAGTCATTAAATCTA
This sequence comes from Aquilaria yunnanensis, assembly GCA_039654915.1. NCBI lineage: Eukaryota > Viridiplantae > Streptophyta > Magnoliopsida > Malvales > Thymelaeaceae > Aquilaria > Aquilaria yunnanensis. The sequence continues at coordinate 24,496,318 of CM077598.1, read as the reverse complement.
TATAGGCATATCATTTGGAATGTTTAATTCATTTTTATATTCTCTGGTTCTTATAATTGTGATTTAGATCTCATAATACATCTTGAAAATAACAAATATTAATAGTATATAAGAATAATTAGTAAATTAATTGCTCATGTATGCTTACTTTTCTCATCATCTAGAAATTAAGAAAAGATTTAATAAGAGTCTATTTTATAACACTTGGCAAATTTCAAAGACCCGTCCTTGATGGTTTGATAAAATCTTAAAACGATTATTCGTCCATATCCAGGTGGTTCGGTTAGAATCCATGGTTTGGATATTAATTGATTTTATTTAAAGTAAACAAAATTAAAATTAAAATTAAATAACGAAACCCAGATCGCAAACCGACCCGTTATCGACCCGGATCTGATTTGAAAGTCCATAATTTTGGTATAATTCTAATTTTTGCCCCTGGATTATTTTGATTTGTCTAATTGAGACTTTAATGTTGTTTTGATTTGTAATTTAGTCATTAATTCACTTATTTCCTATTATGCTTTTGTTTGTTCAGCTAATTAAAGGCATAAATTAACTTAGGAATTGATATTAAGCTTAATTATACGATTAGATTATATAGGTAATTTTAATAAATAATTTGTCCTCGGATTTATTTGATTTGTTCATCTGAGACTTTAAGGATGTTTTGACTTACAATTTGGCCATTTATGTTTATTTTCTTTTATGTCTTTGTTTGTTCATTTAATTAAGAGCATGAATAAACTTAAAGAATTAGTATTAAACATAATTGTATGATTTGATTAGATAAATATTTTTAATAATTAATTTGCCCCTGGTCTTATTTGATTTGCATATTTGAGACTCTAATATTGTTCTGATTTACAAATTGGTCATTGCTTTACTTATGATTTTCTTTTATAGTTTTGCTTGGTTTATTAAAATCATTAATTAGCTTAGAAATTAATATTAAGTATAATTAGATTAGATAAACCTTTTTTTTAATAAGTAATCTAAAATAGTTTAACGTGATAAAAAAATCACACTCAGGAAAATTCAGGCTGAGTGTGCTATTTAATAATTAATTAAATAATTAATTTTTAAATTAAATTCCATATCTGGACGATCCGGCAGGATCTACGGTTTGGAAAATATCAAACTTTTTTTTTAAAAAAAATAAATAAATTAAATAAAAAGATAAAAATCCATATTTTTACAATATGGATAAAATTGTTTAAAATTTCACCAAAATTCCGTGTCCAAATGACTCGGCAGAGTCCATGGTTCGGAATCAAAATCTTCCGTGTCCAAATGACTCGGCAGAGTCCATGGTTCGGAAGTATAAAATTTTACCCGAATTAATTACCAAAATCCACATTTTTGACTAATTCAGTTAAAATATCTAAATTAACTGAAAATTTTTAAAAGCAAAGTAAAACAAAATTAAAATCAACTAAGGTGCCAATTTTGGGCGCTATAACAATATTGTTTTAGCGTAACCGTACTCCCGATCCCCGAACTCTCGCAGACCAATTTTAAGGTGTCCAATCGACCTAGGTGAAACAGATTGGTGGCGACTCCAAAAAACCCGACGTTGCCACAGCTGTGGCAACGTCGGGTTTTTTGGAGTCGCCACCAATCTGTTTCACCTAGGTCGATTGGACACCTTAAAATTGGTCTGCGAGAGTTCGGGGATCGGGAGTACGGTTACGCTAAAACAATATTGTTATAGCGCCCAAAATTGGCACCTTAGTTGATTTTAATTTTGTTTTACTTTGCTTTTAAAAATTTTCAGTTAATTTAGATATTTTAACTGAATTAGTCAAAAATGTGGATTTTGGTAATTAATTCGGGTAAAATTTTATACTTCCGAACCATGGACTCTGCCGAGTCATTTGGACACGGAAGATTTTGATTCCGAACCATGGACTCTGCCGAGTCATTTGGACACGGAATTTTGGTGAAATTTTAAACAATTTTATCCATATTGTAAAAATATGGATTTTTATCTTTTTATTTAATTTATTTATTTTTTTTAAAAAAAAAGTTTGATATTTTCCAAACCGTAGATCCTGCCGGATCGTCCAGATATGGAATTTAATTTAAAAATTAATTATTTAATTAATTATTAAATAGCACACTCAGCCTGAATTTTCCTGAGTGTGATTTTTTTATCACGTTAAACTATTTTAGATTACTTATTAAAAAAAAGGTTTATCTAATCTAATTATACTTAATATTAATTTCTAAGCTAATTAATGATTTTAATAAACCAAGCAAAACTATAAAAGAAAATCATAAGTAAAGCAATGACCAATTTGTAAATCAGAACAATATTAGAGTCTCAAATATGCAAATCAAATAAGACCAGGGGCAAATTAATTATTAAAAATATTTATCTAATCAAATCATACAATTATGTTTAATACTAATTCTTTAAGTTTATTCATGCTCTTAATTAAATGAACAAACAAAGACATAAAAGAAAATAAACATAAATGGCCAAATTGTAAGTCAAAACATCCTTAAAGTCTCAGATGAACAAATCAAATAAATCCGAGGACAAATTATTTATTAAAATTACCTATATAATCTAATCGTATAATTAAGCTTAATATCAATTCCTAAGTTAATTTATGCCTTTAATTAGCTGAACAAACAAAAGCATAATAGGAAATAAGTGAATTAATGACTAAATTACAAATCAAAACAACATTAAAGTCTCAATTAGACAAATCAAAATAATCCAGGGGCAAAAATTAGAATTATACCAAAATTATGGACTTTCAAATCAGATCCGGGTCGATAACGGGTCGGTTTGCGATCTGGGTTTCGTTATTTAATTTTAATTTTAATTTTGTTTACTTTAAATAAAATCAATTAATATCCAAACCATGGATTCTAACCGAACCACCTGGATATGGACGAATAATCGTTTTAAGATTTTATCAAACCATCAAGGACGGGTCTTTGAAATTTGCCAAGTGTTATAAAATAGACTCTTATTAAATCTTTTCTTAATTTCTAGATGATGAGAAAAGTAAGCATACATGAGCAATTAATTTACTAATTATTCTTATATACTATTAATATTTGTTATTTTCAAGATGTATTATGAGATCTAAATCACAATTATAAGAACCAGAGAATATAAAAATGAATTAAACATTCCAAATGATATGCCTATATAGATTTAATGACTTAATTTTATAGATGAAAAATCAAACAAAACAAAGAAAGAAATCAAATAAAATTAAAATAAATAAAGAAGTAAATAAATAATAAATAATAAATAAATAAATAAAATAAATAGTAAATAAGTAAGTAAATAAATCAACCGACGAGTAAATAAAGAGATCAAATAAAAAGAAAACAAACAAAACAAAAATACAACAGACAACATGAAGTAAAATATTTAAGACATATTTTATATAAACTCAATAGTTAAGGTTAATGCCAAGCTCAAACAGACAGAATAAGCAAAACAAAAAGAAATCAATGAAAATCCAGCTGTCAGTGACTGATCTGCAAGATAAAATAAAGTTAGTGGCTTAAATGGATAAAACAAAGAAAACTAAGGACTAAACGAGCATTTTACCCAAAAATCAAAAGTTTTGACTTAGTCAAAACGCAGAATTGTTGCGTCTGGTTTTTGTCTTCTCCATCTGTTTTCCTTCCGGCGTTGGGGCGGCGACGGCTAGGGGCAGTGAGAGCTGGGCGGCGGCAAATGGGAGAGCTTAGACGGGGCGGCAGCAGGCGACGGGCGTGACGGAAGAGGCGCAGCGGTAACGCGGCAGCAAAGGGGGCAGGCGACGTCAGACGGTGTCGCGGAGAAGCATCACGAACGAGCAGGGAAGAAGGGCGAGCAGGGGAGGAACGCGAGCAGGGAAGGAGGGCGCAAGGCGGGAAGGAGGAAGCGCCTGACGGGGGAGAGCAGCGAACGGGGGAAGAGCTGGTGCGACGCGAGGAGGATCCGGCTGGCGGCGTGACGAACAGAGGGTCCGGCTGGTGGCGTGGCGAACAGCAGAGGCCAGAGGTGACGCGATAGAGAACAGGGGAGGGAGACGGTAGGATCGAGAGCAGGGGTGGTGCGATGAGGCTTCGACGGGCGAGGGAGATGGAGTGAAGCAGAGAGCGAGAAGATTTCGCAACAGAGTCAGCCGGGAGAAAAATGAGATAGAGATCGAGCTGTGATTTTTTTGTCTCGAGCGAGAGAGAAGTCTGGTGCCAGCGGGAGGGAGAGAGATGAGAGCTTTTTTTTGTGTATCCCAGAGAGTGAGATCGAGAGCAGATAAGAAGGGGGGAGAGAAGATTCTGGAGAGGGCGAGAAGAGAGAGACGTGTGGGAGTGAAAGAAGATTTTTTTTTTTTTTAATTACATACATATAGATATTTATATATTATTTTTAACTAACCTTAAAATGCCCCCATAAGCTATTTAATTTTTAAATAATTTAACTAATTAATAATAATAATTAATTTAATTAATTAATTAATTTTTTTTAATTTTAATTAATTAATTTTTTTAAAATTAATAATAATTTTTTATTTTTTAAAGGGTCGGACGAAATTTGGTGTCAACACTCCTCCCATCTTTCCTTAACCTGTGCCGCCACACTTTCCGCCTCCACCGCACCTTCCCTTGGTTTGAACCCATCACTCTCATCAACTCTACCTCCACCCCTTCATTTTCCTCCTCCCATCTTTCCTTAACCTGCATTGCCACACTCTCTGCCTCCACGGCACCTTCCTTAATCAACCAATTCGCCATGATGATGTCCGAGATTTCCCACCAAGCCTATATTTTGATGCCAACAATTGCCTTCATAGTTTCCCAAATTCATTAGTCAATTTTGATTGGTCTTAAACTCCTCTCTTCACCAAATTGTCCACTAAGCCTAGTTGTATACACTTATTCTAAGCTACATCATCATTCTATTGATGGAATATTCTCCATTCTTAATGGTATATTTGCCCAATTAACAACTAGTGATCTATCTGGGCTGATTTTAAAACATTAGTAGTTTATTTGGTAAAAAAACATTAGTGACTGATTTGGGCCAACTGAGTAACTTTAGTGGTTTGTTTGCTATTTCTGTCATAATATAACTAAGTATTCTTCTCCATTTCTACTCATTTTATTATTTTTATTTTCTTGTTGGGGTTTAATTGACAATTTTACAATAGTGGATCTAGAATATTTTAAAAGTGAGATTCATATATAAGTCAAAATTATAATTAGTCTTAAATTTAAATTGATAAAAAATTAAATTTAGAACTACAACACAATGATTTAAAGAGAATACATTGTGTGTAACTATTCTCTTGCAAATTTTTTAGTATCAAAAGGAAAAAAAAAAACCATCCAATTAAAATGACTTTGAGCTAATTCCTAATAGTATACGTACAAATAAAAATTATTTTAAGTACCCTTTAGTATTAATTTGAAGTGAGTTATTAAATTTTATTGATTTTCAAAATAAAATACTTCTAAGTCACTAATATATATATATTGTATTTAAGTTTGAATTGAATTAATATTTAAGATTATTTTAAAAAATTAAAAATAAATTTTAAAAGAAAAATATTATCTTTACCTTTTTAGGTAAAACATGAAGATATTTAGTTAATTTTTAAAAAAATTAAATGGTGGTATCCCACTTCTCAAAGTGGATTGCCTACAAATATACTAACGCAATTTCTTTTGAATAAAATAATCTAAATATAGATGAGTTTATAATTTCGAAATTAAAATTGAGTAAAAAATAAAAAGCCTATTTTTTTACTACATTAACACTTCTATTAAAGATTAACATGACTTAGTTGAAATATTTGAACTTAACTTGATTTGAGTTCAATGATTAAAATAGGTTGACTTATAATTTGAGGGCTAACTATACCAACTAAGTAAAGTTTGAAAGGTAATATTACATTTATGCCATGATTTTAATATAAGAAAAAAGAATAACAAAAAAAAGCTTGCAATGAGTAACTTTTGCTTCTTTATTAGGTTTTTATTTAAAATAGTGGAGTCCAATAAAGATTTAAAATGATATTCAAATTTAATTTTACATACCACTTACTCACATTTTTTTTTAATAAAAGTGAGGTCTGTGGGTCTCTGCAATTTTATATGGTAGTATAGAATTTCGCAAACTAGGTGTGGTAGCGATAAAATGGAAGCATAAGCATTTCAACAGGGGAAAAAATACTACAAATATAAACTTCATGGAAATGCTATTAATTTGCATTTGGTTTAGTGGTGGAAACTAACACCCAATTCGTTTTAACTTAAGTCAACTTAATCTAAAATGGTTTTAAATATTTTTCATCTAGAACCAATTTCATTTAAAAGCCAATATTATATAGGTATAATAATCCATTTGAAACAAAATTTTTATAATGTTATTAAATTTCTATGAAATTTGCTTTTTTAATGTTTAAAAAATAAAAATTCATAAAAAATTAATAGTATTATAAAAATTTTACAATCAATGGATTATTTCACATAAATAATATTAACTTTCAAATAAAATTGGTTTTAAGTAAAAAAGATGTAAATATAAAAATAAGTTGTTTTGAATTAAGTTGGCTTAAGTGAAAACGAATTGGCCCTAAATCAGCTTGACGCAAAATTTGCAACAAGCATTATCTAATGAACTTGTACTCTTGTATAGCACAACATTTACAATTTTTATAAAAAAAAAAAAATTGTAAGCGTGACAAATATTATAAGCTAATGGAATATATGAATTATAATGAATTTTATAATTTACTATATAGGGATGGATAAAAGCATCGTTGGTCCTAAACCTTTAGTTGTCATTGCAAATGGGTCATTTACTTCTATTTCATTGCAAATTGGTTTCAAATTTTGATCATTCGTTACATATTAGTTTTTAGCTCCAGATAAGAATAGGTTAGTACAAAAACCTAATTTACATATAAAAAACATTGATAGTTTAAATAATTCTTAATTTTAAAAAAATTATGACATTGCTTGAATTTGTTAAAGAACAGCTATTAAATAAATTGAGGACCAATTCATAATGGAAATTAAAGGTATTGGATCAATAGTGCTATTTTTGGATTAAGAATAGTTAGTAAACTATCTGTCACATTGTTTCATGGGTCACGAATGCTAGAACACCCCATAATAAAAAAAAACATGGGCTGTTACAATCAAATTTGTCCAATATAAGATTATAGGAAATATTCCTTTAATGCATTGTGGTTTCACCAAATTATACGTGTAGCCTATGAACTCGGTTGAATTAGACATTTACTCCCTGAATTTTAACCTGGGGCAACTCAGACCCTAAACCCCATTGACCCATAAGCGTTGTCAAGTGATCTAACATCGTTCGCTCTTTGTTTACACAACCACAAGAAATGTCAGAAAATTTATGCCTTCCTCATGACTCTTCACCTAACCCCTGTCTCACATCTTATTGAAGGTTGCTTTGGCTCTCATCAAGTGACCTATACCCAAAGCTCAACCTGAGGAGTGTATATTTCTCTTACCAAACTCGAAAGGCCAAAATGCACATTTGGTACATTAACTTTGTTGACTCAAGCGAGTTAGTCCTTTAACTTCAACTCAGTGCAACTTAGTCCCTCAACTTTGAAAAATTAAGCAAGTTAGTCTATTGGTGTACGGAATGACAAACAACGTTTTTTTTTACCCATCGCCCTTGGTCAATCCTCTCCAATGCCACTCGATCACTTCCCTGTGGCGCCCAATCTCTTCTCATGTTGGCGTCACGCAATTTTAGCGATGCATTACCCGATCTCTTTTGTCATTGATCCTTTCTAGCGCCACTCGATCGCTTCCCTGCGCCACCTAATCTCTTCTCTCATCGGCGTGCACAATCTTGTCAAATGCACTTCCCGATCTTTTATATCGTCAATCCATCGCCCGAACTCTTCTCTCGTCAATCTAGTCTCCCATCGGTCACTTTCTCAAGTCACGATACAAGGTCCTGAATGACGGAGAGCAGATGGACGAAAGGGTGAAGCACAAAGGCAGAGAGCAGTCGAGGCACAGAACAAGAGCAGTTGCTATTGTAGTAACCGACACCCACTTGTCTAGTCACCGTCTATCTCAATCTCAAGTTGTAGTGGAGATTTCGGCCACTCACCAAAATCCTCTTAGTTCATTGTTTCGTTCCAACATCCCACTCCTTGGTAAAAGGTGATAAAAATCTGAACTCTCCATTTCATTGATTGAGCCGTTTTGGTGATTGCCGATTTAAAAATCAAAGAGATGTGGTGGAATTCGGTAGTCGAGGCGATTACCTTACAACCAGCATTCATAACATTTACCTCACCAAGATGCTTTCCATCCCACATAGGACTAATTCATTTAATTTAGCAAAGTTTAGGGACCAAAGCGCTTAATTTGCTAAGTTAGAGGACAAACTCACACGGAGTCAAACATAAAAGACTAATTCGTGCAAGTTTGTCAAGTTAGAGGACCAACCATGCATTTCAGCCAACTCTAAATTCCTCCAGCACTAGTGTTGATCAATGATCATCATTGTTCTGCAGACTGCAGCTACCATTTTTAAGGATAATCATTCTCATGCACATGCTATGAATGCACCATATAGCACGTCAGCTTCATTATTGTGGCACATTTGAGTAGTTCTCCTGTTTTCCATTCACCAATTCATTAATTTCCCCATGCTTGTATCCTGGTTTCTATTAGAAGATAATGATTGCTTTGCATTAGTAGGTCATGGTTGCTTTGCAATCATCACTCCATGAGACATAAGTGACATAATCATCATTTCCGCTCTTGCGCTCCCGCTCCTACTCTTAACTATCGCTTCTATTCTCATTTTTATAACATTTTTACTTATTTAAATTTTAAAAAATGATGTTTTCTCACTCTCACTTTTGATGCTCACCTTTGGGATTTTTTATGTCATTTAGTACGGGACCATGATTACTACTTAATCCTCACTTCTGCCACTATTTATCAAAGAGTTTGCAACAATTGATCCACGTCTCCCTCCAGTTTTCCTAACCTTGACATGTTGGTTCTCTTCCAAGTAGGTAAAACATTTGCAAATTCAAACAGAACGGCATTTTTCCATCTAAAACAATTCTCTCAATAACATATTGAACGATGCCAGCATTTTTAAAGGGATAAGTGGCAGCAAACATGCCACTAGATAACGTGGATTTAATACATGCCTTTTAGTTTTCATGCCTTTTAGTGGATTTAATACATTTCAACACGTAGCGCGGAGGCCCCCAATCTATTACACTAGATAATGCTGTCATAACAAAATACAAAATTGAGCTATACTTAGAGATAACGTTAGTATTAATTATTACTTTCTTCGCCTCATAAAGGTTAGCTATACTTTTCTGTTTGGGCTGTCATAAATTACTTACATTATTTTCTTATTTAGTAAGTTTTAGCGAGAAAGTTTATGATTATACGCTCCTACTCTCACATTAAAAAATCAATAGGGAAGTTAACGTTCTGTTCTATGCTTCTTTGCTTCTGCAATATGCTTCTATGTTCTCTGCTTCTGTCATATGCTTATCTGCTTCTACAATATACTTCTCCGATCTGTGATATGCCTCGCCTTGCGTGATCGGAGGACGTACACGAACCGCCATGAGTGGAGGCGGCGGCTGGTAGCGACGGATCGAGATGAACGCCATGGACTCGGGGGGCAAGGAGGTCGAGAAAATCGGGCATCGGGGAGGTGGGGTTGAGGATCCGAGTGATGGCAAGGAGGTCGGGGCCGCTGGGTTTTGCCGGAACCGAACTCTGCTCCAGGGAGGGAGCTCCGGCGTCTCTGGAGCTCGACGGCAATGGGGTCACAACTCTTCGTGCGATGGCGGCTCATGACGAAGAAGGAGGCGCCGGATTAAGGTGACAAAGGCGGCAGATGAAGGAGGCGGTAGGCGGTGAGGAGTGGCGGAGATTGGTTGCGCTGGAGACGTAGAGACATGGACGGGGACGGGGAAAACTGAAGTTTGAGACAAATGGAGGATAGTTCAAATGCAAAGTTGAAAAAGTAGGAGAATAGTTTAACATTCCTTAAACTCCGTGCAAAATTATTTGGAGTAATGAAAGTAGGAGGGAGGGAGTACAAATTAAATAAAATTATTTAGAAGTAACTTTTAGCATTAGGAAGTTTTCAAAAGCTATATTGACCATCCATAAATTCTTTCAACTTTTAATGTTAATTTTAAAATCTATTTTCAATGAAGTATAATGGCCAACTTGTTTCAAGTTAAACTTAATTTGTATTAGTATTATGTATATTAAACTTATGTATAGTAATTATTAACCAAAATTATAAATTTATTATAATATTATACTTTAATAAGTCCAAAAAATAATTTTAAAATATTTTTAAATGCTAGTATTTTAAATTATTTTTTCTATGTTGGATAAGTTAAAAATTAATAAAAAGAACTTAATTTTATAAAATACTTTAAAATTAATTTTTGGACTTATCAAAGTATAGTGTTTTAGTAAATTGACAATTCGATCAAGTAATCAATATATATAAAAATGATGCATAATAACACACTGAGTTTAATTTGAAAAAGTTGGTAGTGAAGGACGGAGATGCAATAGTACACCATGGTTCCGCACGAATGGAAGTTCCACACCATGGATGAAAATCACCCTAATAAATAAGTAATTTGCTGGAATAGAGTAAGAGAGAGACGCAGAGACAGAGAGAAAATAACATCATGAGTTCACTTATTTAGTAGAAAGAATTTCCATAAAAATTAATCTGCATACAAATACACGAGAGATGTAGATAATATAATGTTCTAATAAGCAGCAGGGGCGAAATTAGCAGGCAACATCGGAGGAAATGGGCTTGAAAGGGTAGGGATTTAGGTCCCAAGCATAAGTGAAGGTGAGATCGGAATGGGGCTTGATGGGCAAGCCGTCGTTAAGGAAGCACTCCGGGCCGGGGACGGTGGTGTTGAGGACGAAGGGATTAATATATTCCAGGGTCTGGAAATTGGTGCAGCTAATTTTGACCTTTGCTTGTTCACAGGGACAATCGTTAACGATCGTTACCTGCCATTCCGGTATTTTCTTCTCTGCGCTCGCCCGCCCCTGGGCTTGCGATTGCCCTACTACCTCAATTCCTGTCTTCCCCTGTGTAATTTTTATATTTTCTTTCGTACACTTTGGCCCCTGCCCTGGAAACCCTGCAACTATTTTTTTTTTTTGTTTCAAGGAAAATAAATACTAATGCTCAGATTTTTTTTCCTTTTTATTTCCCCTGCCGATCTTAACATAATCGGTTATAGAAATGAAACTAATTGGAATGGATTGAAGGTATACCTGGGACATTGTTGGAAAGCTTGGAATGAAGCCTACCTTGGACGACGACGGAAAGGAATAGGATGGAAAACAGGAAAGGAAATGGGGTTGTCATTATTATTACTAATAACAGAATAATCAGTTTTTCCTTTTTTTTTTTTTTTAAATTTCTGGAAAAGGAATCAATTAATTACTTGACCGCGATGAACTTTATAGCTAGAGCGCAGGTTATTGATTAGGCTTATGTACTTGAGGTTATGCGCTTAAAACGTTCCATCACACAATCAGAGAAACTACAGTAATATATTCGGAGTAACGGAGGAAAAGAAAAAAAGAAACAGGAGATATTATAATACTGTAACCTAGTTTTTTTTGTTTTTTTTTTCCATTTTGTGCAATTCACGTTTTGCGTAGCAGAATTAGTAAATACAAAATAAAACGACCGGGGGACGTCCTCCGGCATGTTTGGCATGAAAAAGCGATAGAAATTGGTGAAGTTATTATTTTTCATTTCCTTTTTCCAAAATTTTCACAGTTTTCCATCTCACCCACCTTCGGTGAAGGCAAAATGATCAATTTAGGATTCAAGGAATTTTCTTTAAAAGAATAAAAATGGTGTTGAGGACTTGAAAAAATCTTTGCTTCAAATCCCCAAGCTCAATGAATGCTTCAAGCTTCCCACATGAAGCACATGGTCACCCAAAGCAACCTTTCTGCTCCCAAGCTCATCAACCACACTCAAGTCCTTGCAAACATCCACCTGAAACTTCACCAATCTCTCTTCCTTTCCACCCAAGGCAACCTTCTCAAACCCTAGCAAATGCTTTTGGGGTGACTTATGAACCTGTGGAGGGCTCGAAAAGAACAGAACAGTGTGGCTTCCACTAGTTTGATCCATGTTTTGAACTTTCAAATGAAACTCAATAGCCAAGTTTTCACAACTTTGTTCCAGGGCATTGATAGACTTGCATTGTGATGAACGGCAAACATGGTCTTCTGCCAAGGGAATGGACACCGATGTGGGTGCTTTTACCAATTGGTGACTCACCTTTGAATAGCTTAGGCCATCTCCAAATGCATACACAGTTTCGCCAGTGTAGAATCTGTAAGTCCTCCCTGGATAACCATTTGAAGCATCCGGTCTCATGTTCATATTCGTCATCGGTACTTTGTCTAAATAGGATTGAGGATACCAAGTCATTGGCAATCTTCCACCTGAGAGTTTCAGAACAAACAGTTAATTATTAGGAATGGAAGTTGCCAACTTTCGCCATGCTGGCAATGGGACAAGAACTTACTTGGATTATAGGCTCCAAATATGACATCTGCCAAGGCAGCTCCACCGGCTTCTCCAGGATAACCAACCCAAAGTATGCTTGTGATCTTGTCATCGTTTTTGGCGAAGGTAATGTCGAACCCTCCCCCAGACATTATCACAAGAATTACCGGGCCCTTTGCAACCTTAGCTACTTCTGTTATTAGTTGTGGCTGCTGTCCGGGCAGAAGAAGAGCAATCCTGTCCAAACTCTCCGTTTCAACCGATTGATCAATCCCCATTACAAGCACTGTAGCATCGGCTGCTGCGGCTACATTTTTAGCATCATCAATTTGTGCACTGCCGCAGGCGACGTTGGAGCAGCCCGGTGAATAAGATGTTGAAACAGAAGCTGCCAGGCCTTGCAAAGGTGTTGTGTATTTACATGGGGTACCTACAATAATTTCCAATTAAAATGTTCAAGAATAAAATTTGCATGGCTACTTACTTAGACGCTTGAAGTTGCTCAAAACTGCTTATGAGATACGTTACCTTCATAGTTTCCAATCATGGTTTTGGTGACATTGGCATTTGGTCCAATCACCGCTAGATTTTTTATGGCAGTGGGAGAAAGAGGCAGAGAGCCTTTGCTGTTCTTAAGCAACACAATGCCTTGCCTTGCAGCTTCGCGAGCTAGTTCCTGGTGCTCATCGGTGCACACATCTTTGGGCCCAAGCTTCCCATAGATTTGCTTGCTGGGGTCACCATCAAAGAACCCAAGACGCATCAGAGTGGCAAAATTGTTAGAGATTGCCTTGTCGATAGACGACTCATTGAGCAGCCCTCCTTTCACTGCTGCTTCAGTATGTTGGCCTAGGAAGGAACCGCAATTGAGATCCAGCCCTGAAGAATCACAACAGATTAATAATCAGTTACCCACCGACCTTAAAGCTTGATACATTCGATTATATGTCATCCACAATTAGAAACAGAGCAGTTTGAGTTGCAATGCCTGCTGAGATAGTTATGGCTGCAGCCTCTTCTGGTGTCTTAGTGTAATGTTGAGAGTTGTACAAGACATCCACTGAGTCACAATCTGAAACTATGTATCTGTAGTCATCCCAACAAACCACACTTAATTACTTAGGAAAACACAAAGAAAATCTGGAAAACTATCTCAGTTAAACTTCAAGCCAGAAAAGATAATTGAAACTGGAACATACCCGTTTAGTCTCCACTCTCCGCGGATGACCCCGGCCAAAAGGTCGGAGTCGGCACAAGTTGGCTTGCCATTAACCTGGTTATAAGAACACATAACACTTGCCACATTCCCATCAATCACACAACTCTTGAACGGCGGCTGGAATGTGTCGTCCAGGTCTTGCTTTGTTACCTGATAAGTTTGTAACATAAAGAATTAATGTGAGTGGAATATTCTAAATGCACGTTCACTTTGAGAATCAAAACCTTAACCAGCAAGTTACCACAGCATTGAAGTGGTATCGATCCGTGCCTTTCCAGTTGTCCAGATCATAGGCAGTGTAATGCTTGCAGCAAGCAGCAACCTTGAGGCGGTTCGGGTTGCCATCATCGCTTTGCTGTAGCCCTTTAACATAGCCCGATCCATACTTGCTGGAGAGCAATGGGTCCTCACCAGGAGTCTCCTGTCCCCTTCCCCATCTCGGATCTCGAAAGATGTTTATATTCGGGGACCAGAAGGTTAGACCAGCCAATCCCACATTGTACATTGCTCTGGCTTCTGTAGAAACAACCTGCATTTTACCGACATTGGAGCCAAAAGTCCAATTCAGCGTAAATTCAACAACTTGGATCGACGGGGATAGAATTCGCTGGCCTACGAAACTTCGCTAGTGATGTGATGGGAGAAGATTCAGGATTGAAAAAAGAACAGATTTAGCTGTGTGTGTTATGTACGTGGCAGATTAACTTCACCATATTTGGGTGCCAAAAAGTCCATATTCCAGGAGAATTTGGTAACCTGAGAAAATTAAAATTTCACCTACTGCACTTAAATTAGTCCTAAAGTAATCACCCAAAGGACCAAACCAATCTTTGCGAATCACTCTTCGCCAATATTAAAACTGAAAGCAGCATATCATCTCAACAAATAGGCATGTCTCTCCTCATCTTTATCTTCTTGCCTCCAATCAGTCATCACCAATTTTATTGTTTACCAAAAATCATCAACAAACTTTGTTATACTCAAATCGAAAGTTTTATCATCAATCTTAACTAACAAAAATACCTAAATATAATATATCTAATAGTAAGAACGCATCCATAGAAGAAGAATGGAAATCTTGTGCTAAAAGAAGATATTTTTCATTCTAATGATGATGAGGACGATCTCCCTATACAAGTTCTGGGTGACCCTTGATGCTTTAACAACGTCAATGATGATGCAAGGAACACATTTAAGATTAGCTTTGGCCATAAGAAACAAGTGAAAATGCAAATGCAGTTTTTTTCTTTTCTTTCTTTTTTTTAATTTATGGCAATTCAAACCGTGCACCTTTAAGCCTCATTAATTTCTCCATTAATTCTCAACTAAACGAAATTAAGTTCCTTTTACTGAATAAAGCAAGTCCATTTCTTTAATGAAAATCAAAACCACGTTAAAGCGACATGATATTATTAATGGAAAACAATGGAAGAACAACGAATAATGCGATGAAGTCAGACAGAAGCTACAAGTTCACCAGAACCAGAGGCAGAGGACAGAAGAAGAAGTTGGATAGTCACTACCCTGCCAATGGCTTCGAACAGAGAAGTGTTGAACGAAGCCGCCGCCAAAATGACCTGAGGAAAGCTGGTAGCGCCTGGTACGACGCTGGAAAAATGAGTGCCGGGACCAACGTAGGACACGCCGTGAAGAGCTTCCGACCACCACTGGTATTTCGGAATCCCAAGTCTGCTCACGCTACCTGCACTATTCACCAAGAACAGTATTTTCTCTTGCAATGTCAGCCTCCCGATGAGGTCACCCACCCTCGCTTCCACCCCCAACGACGTGTTACAAAACCCAAAACTCGCCAACGATGGGTTTCCGGATATGTCGCAGGCGAAAACAGGCGACGACTGGCCGGAAACTTGGCGTACAAATGGAAGCAAGAAAGAGAGTAGACAGAGGAACAAAGAGCAAGCCTTCGGCGCTCTGGTCTTAAAAACAGGGGAGAAAAAGGAGGAGGCCATTTTGAGCTTCCTCTCGAGAGAAAAAAAAAGGTGCCTAAACTTATTCGGGCATGGAACCAATTGTTAAGTAGTAGTAGTATTATTTTTATAGGGGAGGTAAGGAGAGATGTACATATAGAAAAGTACACGTTGTTTTGTTTGTAGTGGCCCGTGATGGATAAATGGTGAAAATGCATTTAATTTTGGGGGTTGTTTTTGGCAGAGAAACAAAGCCAAAAGCAGGAGAATCTATTGAATAATTTCTGAGGAATCGGTGAAAAAATTTTCTGCATAAGTCCGTGATAGATCAATAATTTACAGAATGGAGGCAGTCATATTTTGGAAGGATTGGTTGTATAAGCTGTGCTTCGGTGTAAAGTGTGCTCTGTTACTGTTTCTGTGTCTGTCGAAAAAGTTAGAATTGCGACGGAAGAAGCAATATCGGTGGAGTTGCAGGGTCGTCGAGTGGAGTCAGTTTGGTTTTAGCTTGTCGTAAATTGTAAGTCGGGTGTTTGTCTTTCTGAATTCCAAAGAGATTAGTGTGTTCGTCTTTTACATTTTCCCTAATAAAAGTTGCCAATTTTAACCCATACTTCAATTTTTTGGAGCTTGTTTGATTTCTAAATATCTTCTTATTCTATTTAGTGTGATCAATGGGTGCATTTGGCAAATGATCCAACTTTTTTTTCTTTAATGAAAGTTCTATTTCATTAACTTGTAGATCATACCGCATCTACCACTATGATATAAGCGCTGAACTCCATAGAAATAATAAGTTCAAGTCTTATCGTTTATAGTATCTCTTTGATATTGTATTATACAAAAAAAACTATAGATAGTAAATGATATATTTGGTATTTGAACCTACAAACTGACAAAAAAAAATTCTTAAAAATAAGGAACACAAACATAACATAATGCTTGAACTAACAAACGTTAACTCCCGATCCACTATAAAAGAGTAAATTGATTGACTCCATCTAATGAATCTCTCTTCTACCCCGCTCTTTAATTTGCAACTCATCCACCTTATCTATCAAGAAAAAAAACTGGATTTGACATAATTAAAGAGAAAATTTTACTGATAAAATAGATTATTTGAGAAAATAATATAAAAATTAAGGAGGAATGACCAAATTCGACTGAAAAACCTGCTGAATTTGGCCAATTAAACTGATGTTGGAAAGAGTTTTTCCGGGAGAGAAGAAGAGTGTCGCGCGGCGAGGGTTTTTTTAAATTTAGTACGGCAAATTATCCACCTTTAATACAAACATTGTAGACTATATTTTCTATTCATGAATATTTAGTATTTCTAACCAGTCTCGGAATAAATAGTTGAAAATAAATAAAGGACGAAAAAAAGATTTTCTGAAAATAGGTGTCGTAACGGCGGCTGGTCTGAGCCTTTGAGGACGAGGCTCGTATACTGGCTCGGTGAATACCGGGGCCTGGTTGCTACATAGTACATCCGAAACTTTATGGATTTTCTGATAATAGCTGCTTTAAACAAGGTGAATTCTGAAATTAACCTTTTTAAATTTGGTGTAAGAAGTAATCATCCTTTTGGCTTTCATGAAAATTCACTGACTTCACCTAGTAAAGGCTATAAGGAAAACTAAGACATCTATCGTTGGTGGAACTAATAATTAATGCAGTTGGACCTTTGTTCTGTGACGTTTTTCTTTTCCATACGACATGCTTTGATCTGAGAAAAGAAAATACAAATAAAGGTCTTGTGCTTGTTTTGAATGCCAATAACTGGCATTCGATCGGTAATTCACGGGAGTACAGATGGTTACGTGTGGGATGTGAAAACTGCATTAATTTGTATGCATGCGTGCACTCAGATTTTCCGTTAATCTCGATACATAACAATATCTTGGACTTTTTCCGTTTATAAGTTGGTAAAATTTTATTATAGGTTAATTAGCATTACACTTAGTGATGAGTATTTGATTGGTTCAGTTTGGAATTAATCTAAATATAATGATCTGATTGATTTTCAGTTTTTACAAAGTGTATTTGAATTGTTCAAAATGCATCTCAGAACTGATTCAAAAAATCTGAATTATATTTTGATTTATTATGTTCTTTTTTTTTAAGATTTGGACACATAATAAATAAAAAATATAAGATGCATATTAAAATTTTTACCTCACATACCCAAAATTAAAGAAAGATAGATAAGATATTATCCAAAATTAGTAAGAAATAATTTTATATATGTAGGGTCAATATGGATGATGGTAAAAATTAGTAGGAAAAAACTTTATATATGTAGGGTTATTATAGATAATGATAAAATATTTATTACTATTCAATCTTTTCATTTTATTCAATTTTAAGTATATGATCAAATAACTAATCCAATAATTGAATTTTGATCCGAATTAACCAAACTAAAAAAGAAATTGAACCATTACATTTGAATATAATCAGTCTTTTCAAATTTTTTTGTTTTATCCAAATAATGCTCACCGCTAACTACACTGTTAGCTTAATTGAAAATATTTTTTTCATTTTTATATTTTTTATTTGAAATCAATTTTAGTTGAAAGTCAATATTATGAAAGTGTAATAATTGCTGAAAATAAAATTTTTATAATATTATTAAATTTTTATAATTTTTAATTTTTAATGCCTAAAAATCATAAAAATCTAATTACATCAACTTTTTTTGGTACAATAAAGGGCAAAGGAAAGGAATGAAAGCAGTACTTAGAAGAAAAAAAACACAAAAACAAAACAAGCAAAGAAGGGGACCAAGGCCAACTAGTGGCACGTCCAAAAACAGAAACGCGCGCTTCACTCCAACTATGGCCCAGGTTCGACGTTTGTTTTCTTCTCTTTGAATATGTTTCCCCACTTCTACCCTAACCTTACGTACCATCTCATGACATTTTTCAAGTGGTGATGCACTACCTTCTTGCTAATGAGATGGATCACATTAAGGTTATTCACCTCCATCTCTCCATGCGTAATTCAAAAATCATCCTCAACCCTCTATAAAGGCTCTTAATCTATGCATGAAACATGAAAGTTTTACTTTTCAATAGATTATAGCTCCTACACCTACATAATATTAATTTTATATAAAATTAATTTTGGGTAAAAAAATTGTAATAAATAAAAATAGGTAATTTTAAATCAAGTTAATTCAAGTTAAAATGAATTGGAACATAGTCTTTATTCATCATAAACTTATAAAAATTGTTAAAATCAAGGGCAAATTTAAAGAGGGTATATATATATAGGCGAAAACAAGGACCACGACCAAAAATTAATTAAATTGAATCCATATAGAAAATAAACAAATATATTAAAATATAAAATATATTCAAAGCGTACTCTCTTGCACTCAAATATTGTGCCAGAATTCGGAGGACCATCCGGCCAAGCGAGCTGAGGAAGTGACATCCGAAGACGATCTGTATTAGTATGAGTTTTGCCCTCATTTTATGTCTAGTATTGTTCTTACGATGCTCGGGCCATTACTTTACCCTCATTATTTAAGATTTTGTTTGTATTAAAAAATTGTTGGATTTATTCCAAGTGTGATATATAATAACAAATGCAATTTAGTGTGTTTAATCTCATTTCTAAATATTACAATGAATTTATCAAAGTTGTACCAATTTAGTTTTAGTTCCAAATTTTTTAAAAGGTTATTTCAAAAGAAAGAGCTAAAATTTACCTAGAAATCTTGTGTTTAAAAAGAGTTTAGCTAGTCAATTAAATATGCTTGTATTTGAATGAAAGTTGGTTTCTAAATGACAAAATCCTTTAGAAAGATTCAAGCTTAATTTGTAAAAGAAATGTTTTAATCTTTTAATTTGTGACCTAAGTGCTTCTAACTCCCATTTTTTTCCCTACACCTTTGACCTGATGACTTTAATGAGGTTAGGAATTTGACTCTTATTTTCTCATGCCCTCCTCCTAAATGCTCTATAAAATTAGTTTGGTTATTTCTGAGACCTAAAAAAAAACTGACATGTTCTTTCCTTTACCTAAAATACTAATATCATTTCCTTGTATACTTTGTAAAACGTGCTTATGGATATAAAAAAAAAAAACCCCATTTTTGTGTTTTAATCGGTTAATCCTGCTTGATTTAGGGTCCGGAGGTCCCGTCCCTTCTGGAGATATCTTATGACATGTTAAACTTGGAACTGATTCCACATGATTTTCTCACCTCGCGTAAATAGACCACAAGTTTCAAAAGCTTTCTAGACGAATCAGAGGAAAGCTCCTGAACATTTCAATTGGGCCATTAATGTTTAATTCTAATTATTAATGACTGTTGATGGACAAATTTGAGATTCATCAACTAAACACGAAGTTCAATTGGTTAACTGGAAGAATTAGACCTGTACCAAATAATAATAATAATGTAACGTATACCAGATTTCATGAAACCTTTTCATACTTGTACAACTGTTATCCAACAACTATCTTGCTCCCAAAATAAGAAAGAAACTTCTTTTTCTTTATTAATATTTATATAAAATTTAAATATTTTAAAAAATATGAGAGGTAATATTTCATTTTGTAAACAAAAGTAACAGGTAACAAGTTGTTTTGAAAAGGGACCCGCAGTGGATAGGAGGAGAGGCGAGAGGTGGGCAGCTGGTGTTGTATGGAAAACAGGCAGATGATTGATAGGTGAAAGCCACCATGGTGGACTCTGACTCTGAGGGATCGAGGGCCTTGCCTTGCCTTGCTTCATTTCTGCTCGTGAAGGTGAAGATATCGGACGAGCACACTACAGCAGTCAATTCCTGACGAATAATGAGTACACCGTGTGACTGAGCCTCGATCCAAAACAAATGTCTTTAATTTCAATGTCATTGCCACTCTGGCCTCCCTTAAGAACATTCATGTGACTTTCGCCACTCACTCACAATTCCTTTTTGTGCACGCGCTAGCATTAAAGTGGATGAATTTTTTAGACTAACAACCAATTCATTTTAACTTAAATCAATTGCCTATAAAATAATTTATTTTTATTTTTACATTTTTTTTACTTGAAACTAATTTTCATTGAAAACCACTACTATGTAACTGTAATAATCAATTGAAAATATAATTTTTGTAATCTTATTAAAATTTTATGAATTTTTTTAGTTTAAAGCCTTAAAAAAGAAAAATTTATAAAAATGTAACAAGATTATAAAAATTTACTTTCAAATGGATTACTGCATCTACATAACTTTAGCTTTCAAATAAAATTAGTTTTAGGCAAAAAAAATATTAAAGTAAAAATAAGTCAATTGACTGAAGTTAAAACGAATTGGCTGTAAATTTGGAGTAAACAAGATTTTTAGTAGTCATTAAACTTATAGAAATTTAGATTACCAAAATAAACAAACATAAAAAATTTTCATATGAATAATTTACTTGTCAAGTAATAATTGGGTAATTTAAATTAAAGTGAATATTGTAAAATATTTTGTTTTAATCCGCATTATTGTCACATCAATTACAGAATTGTTTGCCACTATTTTTTTTTTTTTTGTGTAGTTTACGTATTATTATATCGAGTAATTAATTAGTGTGAATTTTGATGCTAATGAAGGGCCTTATAAATGATTCTTCATTGCCGCCAAATGAATGGCTAACCGGGGTTCCCGTCCCTTGAGCGAATCAATTACCTCTCCTCTTCGTTTGTCGATCGTCGAATTACTGTGTTGTTTTATGTGGTCATTTACACTTTTAATCCTATGATTTGATGCAATTTACATTTTTTTTATCAACAGATTTAGAAACCTATATTCTCATATCGTTTCTTTTTTAAACTGTCTAATCAATTTTGGAAATTCTTAATTTAAATTTTATGGTAATTATTTTGTAATCAATTTAATTTTTTTATTTATACTTTTTTTATAATTAATTAATAATTACAATTATCAAATTTTGTACTGTAAATGGAAGACAATATTCTTTTTTCTATGCTGGGGTTTTAAAAAGGCCAAAATACAATTGCACCCTTCAAACTTGGTTGATCAGGACACTTTTCCCTCTAAACTTCGACTCGGGCTAACGCAGTCTCTTAATTTGCTTAAATAAGTCAGTTAACCCCTTTGACTGACCTGTGCCTATCACACACCGTTCACCCTTGTCCTCTTCTTCGTTTTCCTCACCTTTGTCATCATAACCCCCCATCAGCAACGTGGTCACTGATTGATCCCCCTCCCCTATCGCCGCCACGCTCTGCCTTGCCATGCTCCGCCATCTTCCTCCTTGCTCATCTTCTTATCCACCAAGGCACAATTACATCAGTGTTTCATAAAGCTTCTTCAAGTGAAAAGTTGAGTATCGTTTTCGATCCCTTAAGTTTGAATGCGGTGTGGTCGTAGGCTCTAACGACTTCCATGGAAGTGTTTAAAGTCCCAAGTTGGATCCTTGGTCCTCTCCAGCATGGGTCACACATCTCATCGAAATGTACTGCACAGCTTTCACCGGACTTCTCTGGAGCGCTAGTCATGAGTGATGCAAATTTCACAGATTGATAGGTTTCAAGATCAAAGATTCGTGATTTGGATTCGAAATGAAGGTTTGATTTCTTTTGTGCTTGAAATCATGAGCAAATTGGAAGAAATCATGAGCAAATCGGAACCTGCTCAAAGTGGAAGAATACAGGAAATCTGATTTGGTTTTGGAAATTTAATGGACTCCACATCCATTTATTTTCGAGCCCAATAGGTGAAGATTCACTGCCACATGTGGGTGGGTGAAAATAAATCAGGAAGAGGCGATGATGGCGTGACTGCAGTCTATAACGATGGTAAAAAGACAGATGGTGAGACGGATTTCCGCATGTTGCCTTTTTGGTGGCTGGCCAAATAGAGCTAAACAGCGTTAGCTACTCTTGGCTCACTTGATGAGCATGGGTTAGTGAAAGGGGTTGACTGACCCATTCAAGTAAGTTTAGGGACTAAGTTGCCTCAATTTAAAGTTTAGGGGGGAAAGTGCCCTAGTCAACCGAGTTTGAGTGTGTGTGTATTTTGGCCTTTTAAAAAAGTTTAAGCTGAGTTAGAGGTCTCCGAAACTGAGATAGTACCAAATCTCATGAGTAAAAGTGTGATGAATTCTTGAATAAAAAGCAAAATCAACCCTGATTTTCTCCTTTTATTTTTACTTTAATTTGATTGAAGAATTATGTGGGGAAAATATAAATCACCTAAAGTGTCGCAAAAGCGAAAGAAAAAGC
Source organism: Aquilaria yunnanensis (assembly GCA_039654915.1). Taxonomy (NCBI): domain Eukaryota; kingdom Viridiplantae; phylum Streptophyta; class Magnoliopsida; order Malvales; family Thymelaeaceae; genus Aquilaria; species Aquilaria yunnanensis. Next base: position 24,473,363 of record CM077598.1, on the reverse strand, counting down.
AAAAAATGTTACTTTTTAAAATTTTAGTAAAAATGTTGTATAAAATGAAAACGAAGTGAAAATGATAACCCAAAATAAAAAGATTGTGTAACTTAGGGTATAATAATGGATAAAGTTTTCTCAGTTTCAAATTTAAAAATATTAATGTAAGATATTTGAATCAAACTCGAAGGGCAAAATTTCTAAAAACAGTTTTCTCTGTTTTTCTTTTTATAATTTGAGGATGTTTTTTTTTCTTTTGTCGTGTCGATTTCATTTGGATGGTGCAAATCATCACGTAACAATAACTAGCTAATTAATGATGTTGTGACGTCGTTATTGTTTCGGATTTTTCATTTGTTCACGTCAATATTTATTATTTGCCGAAAGAAAATGATATATAGGTTTTGCTTTTATAGCCTTATTGTTGGAATTCAGATCGAACTGGATTGTATCCGGAAACATGCTTTATATGCAGCGCATCCTCCAAATCTGCGTATTTTTTAACGGAAAGGCATCCATCGTTCCATGATTTAATTATATATTTTAAAATTGTTATGTCTCAAAATGGATAATATATTTTTATATTCATATTTTTTTTTTATAATTTTTTTGTCTGTTTCTCTTCCATGCGCTGTTGGTAGCAAATTGTTGACTTAAAAAGCTTAAAGGAATGTATATAAAAATGTCATCGAGAAGCAAAACCAAACAAACAAAAAAACAAAAGACAGGTCATAAGTCATAAGTCATAATCCGTTGCTTTAAATTTTGGTTTTGATGGTACAATGATGAGTTAAGTGGCGATTAAGATGTCCTAACGATATGATGTAGCTAGCTAATAGCCCAGACCATCAAAACTTCCAATAGGGTGTCAAACAAAGTGGATATATGGTCCATGATCAAGTTGTTAAATGCTGTTATTATTAGGTATATCGTATTTTAAAATTTTAAGATATATCATATAATATATGCTGCACATCGTTACTATTTTTATAAAAAAGTAAATATTAAAATATTATTTTAAGATGACATAAATTCAATAAAATTTTTTATTCATTTTATTTAAATTCTAATTTTTCTTATTATAATATTTCAAATATAAATAAAATATATATGATAGAAGATATTTTTTTAATATAAAAAACATAAAAAATGTTTTATATATATATAGAGAAAAATAAATAATACTCATAAAGAAACTAATTGAGTGATATAAAAGCAAAAAAATAATATTTTAATAATAACAATATATTTTTTAATACTACATTGAGTTCTTAGGTGACTCAAAATAATCATTAAATTTTTATGTTAACTAAAAAAAGTAACCAAAAGAATAAAAGAAAATATCTCACACCTATCAACAAAAAAAAAATACCGCGATACGTACTACGTAGTATTTGTGATATACCGTGGTTTTCGGATAAAATGTATACAAAAAGTGAGCGGTATATGAAATACCGGGAAATACCGTGATATACCGCACGATACAATGACAAAATGTAAAAATATTTATATTGTTTACTGCTTACCCCTAATAATCGGTATATTGCGGTATTTAACACCATGCTCATAATTAATTGTAAGAATATGTGCACACCAATATTGTTTCTTTTAAAATATATATTTAAAATTTTGAAACCCCAACAGATTGTGTTAGTAAGAATATTAGAGCTTCTAAAAAATTTTGAGCCGAAGATGATCATAAAATTATAAACTCCATGGCATCATCTGAATTAATTATAATTGTCTGTCTGCATCCAGCAGTCAATATCATGAAGAAAAATATTTTGATGTAGTATATATTAATTTGTTAATGCCTCCATGATCCATCCTTTTATAAATTCAAACTTAACGGCTAATCGATTCACCTCCAAGGCTCCAACTGCTATTACTTTTACTGCCTCCAATAACCAGAAACATCATCATTTTTACTGAACAAGCAGCTGTATTATTTGAAGAATTGATATCAATAATTAAGCAGCCAGGATTTAAGGTAAATACCAACAGATCGCAGCTCATGGGAATAACAGATGAAAACTCTTATACGATTCTGCTGCATTTGCCTTTTTTCCCCCTTTCAAAATCCCTATAATGACAATGATACATGTATACAGGACGTACATGTTCTCCTTTTAAGTTCAGAAAAAGTGACTGGTAAACTATTTAAGAAAATATTTTGGTACAACGACTATATATATAGCAGCAGAATAGTTGCTTTAGCGTAGATGATGTTTATGAAAAGAATTATGGCACCACATGTTTGGACTCGGAATATGTCTGGTTTGGTAGCTTGTCCACAATATTCCCAAATGGATCGATGTTATGGTCATTATCAGACAAAGGTGTAGCAATAGTGATTATAGAAAGAGCAAGGTTGCGTGATTCTTTCGCTGCTCCAAAACGCATGTCTATATACATATATGATGAACATTATTGTAAAAAGTACTTCTTTTTTATATGGTAAAAATAATGAAAAAATTACCAAAGTTTACAATGCAGCCCAATCAGCCCACTAATGTTTTTTTAGGCCAAATAAATCACTAACGTTTCCGAGTTAGACCAATTTTCCCACTCCTGTTAAAATGAAGGCCACGTAACCAGAAGGAGGCCACTTCAAACTTGGCCAGCAAAGCCAACATCCTAGTCTTTGATGACTCGACTTCTCCAAGGATGATTGACTCCTCAATTTCTTGATCACTCATTTTACCTTATCTTTACACCCAGAGCAACCAAAAAACCAGTCTTTTGATTATCGATCCTTACATGTCTCTTCAATCAAGAAGCTTCTCTTCTTTGTCACATGTTTGTTGGTCTCTGTGCTGGTGTGAAGAGATGGCATGCAGCTGGCCAAGGGGCTTGTTGGAGGAGCCATCATTGCAAAGCCTTCCAACATCTGCCTTGTCCTGATGAACAAGGTGCTCTCCTTCGACCTCAAAGTACAACATCCAGTTGATGCCAATCAAGAAAGATGACGAGGGCCAGATGGTTTATAAGACCCTAAATTTGAATTCAATCTCTTTGTTTTTGGATTGCAATCAGATAGGCTTCACTAAAGTCACCTACAACTGTTAGATTCCATCGTAGCCACCGCTCATAAGACAAATTACGTCAACATAGTAATCAAGGCCCTGAAGCTCGACAAGGCATCCACCGTTGTGTTTGATTAAAGCCAAATTGATACGGAGCACCTTTGGGCAACCCTCCTATAAAAAAGAAACATAAATGGTGGTAGCGAGACTTGGGACTAAATTTGATTGGTTGAATGAATAAGAGCAAAGGGGAGACAGTTTTGACAAATGAGGGTGTAGAATTGCTGTTGTGGTCGGCAACAACAATGAGGAGGATCGAGTTAGAGGAGGCGAAAATCATACATAAATGAAGAGATCCTTGTTCTCGGTGAGGCGAAAATGGAGTAGGATTTGGAGATAATTTGATGATAATCAAACCAAGGAAAAAAGAAGCGTCGGAGTCAACAGACTTGGAAAGAGAGGAAGAAGATGTTTGATTTTTTTTTTTTTTGCCACATCAGCTAATTAAAAATAGTTTTTTTTCCATATAATCATCATTTAATGGAATATTCTTTATTTCAAATGATATATTCACTTATTTAACCACTAGTGGTTTATTTTGGCTATTTTTAAAATATTAGTGGCTTATTTGGTTTAAAAAAAACTTAAGTGGCTAATTTGGACCAACCAAAAAGCGTTAGTGGTTGTTTTTTGTTATTTTATACCTTTTTATATCAATGATCAATATGTAGATTACAGATGTTTTAATTAGATCACAGATGTTTTTACATTAGCTACCATTTGTTTCGTCATTCCACTGCTTATCTTTTGTGGGAGGACAGAAATCTTCACAATTAATTTTTGTGACGCCACTGTTACAGTTTGTGTGTATACAATTATCTTTGGCTTCTCTGTCAATTACCATTACCCATGTCGTCGGTGTGATCATTATACTTATTTTTTTTTTCTTTTGATATTCTACCAAAACATGTATGATTTTTCATATATTTTCTAATTGATTGCTCCTGGTTCCGTGATATATAGGAAACATTTTATTTTATTCCTTTCTTTTTCTTACTTGAAAATTAATATATTTGAAAGATAATGCTTAAAATTTAAGTACAAGATGTTATCTAGCATTTACATAAATATCTATCTATACACACACATATTTCAGTACAATTATTTATTTTATGAAAGTTTCGAAACGCTTGATTTTCTTTCTAAAAAAAACAAAATACTATTATTTAATACTATTTATAATTTTATTCTATGAAAAAGTACAAAATTAAGAAATGTGCGTTCAATTTCGTGTTGAGGAGCATATGCAAAGCATACAAACGTCACAGTCTTGAATTGATGTTGAGGACAAGAAATCAAAGGCGGTTCGACTTAACCCATGTGGTGGCTCTACATCGCTTACCTTTTAATTTCTTTCACTTGCCCCATTTCTTAATTTGCCTCTTCTTTCGTCTCCCTCTAGAAACTTGAACCCAATCCTTTAGAATTACTTTTTTTTTTTTATGAAACAAAAAAATGTTTACTGATTTTTATAATTTGCAAGAATGAAATTTTAATAAATTTGTCTTATTGTTTAATGACCGTGTGATCTTATATTAGTTAAGCTAACAACTGATGAACTTGTTTATGGGTTTTTATTGATTTAGGAATATTTTTAAAATAATTACCAGTACTTGATTAATTTGAATCGTCCAGTATTATTATTATTATTATTATTATTATTATTATTATTATTCCATAGTTCAGCAAGTTGTGAAGCATCATGAATGTGTTGGTGTGAACGAGAGATAATGATGGGGAAAAAATAATGATTAATGTAATGATGTATACCAATCGAATCGCGCCTGGAAGTAAGTTTGTGTCTTTCTTTATCATCAATACAATAGCCGGATGGATTGAGAGAGGGAAAGAAAAGGAAGGAAGAATTAACATGGTCCACTAAACATGTTTTACATAAAAGAAAGCTAGCTAGCTGGGAATCTAAGACATGGAAGTTACCTGACATGTCCATGGAACTTATAATATATTGCCTTGGAATTGATTTCTTCATTATCTATAACATTATCCATTCAATATATATGAAAGAGAAGTAACTAGCTATACCACTTTTTTTTCTCCTATATTAACCAAGTTTATTTTAACTTAAATCAATTAAATTTTAAATAATTTATTTTTTTTTTATATCTTTTTTATCTGAAATTAATTTTAATTAAAATCCAACATTATGTAGGTGTAATGATCTATTGAAAGTATAATTTTTGTAATCTTATTAAATTTTTATGAAGTTTTCTAGTTTTAGTCATTAAAAAAAATTCATAAAATTTTAATAAAATCATAAAAATTTACTTTCAAATATATTATTACATATACATAATATTAAATTTTAAATAAAATTAATTTTAAATAAAAAAAATATAAAAATAAAAATAAGCCAATTGACTTGTTAAATTAAAATAAATTGACCATAAGTTATAGTACTTGTACTTAGGATGGTACGCTGAGAAATGCAACCTATAGCACCTTTTGATATATATGTTGGAAAAATGCTCATTTATTAATTCCAACTGAAAGTACTTGAATCTCAGACCTCTCGTAGTGCTAAATAATACTAGTTTTAACTCGAAAAAAAAAAATCTATTGTCGGAACGCAAGAGTTAAGTTTGGAAAAATTACGCGTCTGGTCATATGGATTTTGCAAGTTGATTAGTGAAAGGCTTTAAATCAATGGGCGTGTTCCTTGGGAGCAGTAAAAGGGCAGTAAAAAGGGCAAAAGGGAAAAAAATAAATAAATAAATAAAGTACCATTCTACAGAAAAGAAGTCACGAGCAAAGGCATGACTCCGGATTCAGCAAAGAAGTCATCTAACAAATAACGAAGTACATACTAAGATCTGTAACAAGAGATTGACAAAAAAAGGAGATCGTAATTGGAAATGATTGCAAAGGGATAAGACACTTAAATTGGTAGTAGCTATTTCTTGCTCTTGGTGGTGGTTGCCTTGCCCAGTTGCCCTTGCCTGGTCGGCCTCGATCCCCTCCTTCCTCCTTCGCACTTCACTATTCAAACCCACGAAACTTTGGTTTATTTATGGGTAAAATCCGCCATGGGTCACCTAGCTTATTTTTTTGTCCTATACGGGTACCTTACCTTTATTTTGTCCTACCGAGGTACCCATGCTGTTATAGCGCGTCCTACTGGGGTACTTTCTGTCAGTTGCGTCGTTAAGGTTGACGGAAAATGATGACATGGACTCATTTTCCCCCACACCTGGCCCCAGGACGCCATGGTGGACCATTATTAAGCGGGAAGAGCAGAGATGGTCATTTAATGCGGCAACCACGCATCCTTCCCCTGCCTGAGACCATCTCTGCGACTTCCGAATCGATCGACTACGAAACCCTAAACGTTGTGAAAGAAAACATTGACAATTGAAGTTGTTGATTTGTTAATCAAGCGTAGTGGAGCATTGCAGAGAGGATGAAAGGATCGGGAAGAGGGAATTCGGAGGCAAAGGCTTTCAGACTGAAAGATTGGGTTCGAAGAAATATGGACGATGGGGACTGGCAATATAGTAAGTGTTGTTAATCATGTTGTGTTGTAATTGTTTGGTGATGTGATCGATGTTGGTGTTTTGTTTGGTGTGGAAGTTAGGGAGATGGATAGTTGTGGGGTTAAGGGGGGGACCAGTAGATTACTTTTTTATGGAAATGTAGTTGACTGTTTGTTTGTTTGTCGTGTTCTGAGATTAAGTGTGTTTTGTTTTGTTTTGTTTTGTTTTTTTGTTAAACTTGCAGAGGAATGTGATCCATGGTTTAGTATAAAAATCCATCATGGAGGGTACTTCACCAATCTGCCATGAAAGGCATATGTTGGGGGATATGTAGATCATTTTGACCTGGTTCACATGGAGAAGGTATGCATGGTGGACATTGACGAAATGGTTGAAGAATGTGGGTATTCAGGGTTTATGAACTATTACTGAAGGGTGGTCGGGGCTAATGAAGTAGATTTGGAGGGGAAGCTGAAAGACTTGAAGAGTGACAGGGACGTTATGGATATGGTGAATGCACACTTACCACAAGAGCACAAAATATCCATGTATGTGGTATCATTAACTCCGGAGGAGATGATTGAGCAGGAGAAAGCTTACGTGGAACATATTAAATCATCTTTGACACTCCCAAAGGCTAGGTTAGTGGAGTTAGACAGTGAAGATGTACCCGAGGAACAATCAAATATAAGTTTCAGAAGGGTTAGAGGTCAGAATAATGGAAAAGCTAAACTTTCAGTTGGAGGTACAAGGCTCAGTCTGCCTAGCTGTAGTGTGGGATTTGAAGGAAGAGATGAGGCAGTGGTTGATGGCGTTGGTGACGTTGGTGATAATAGTGAGTATGGGAGAGAGGAAGATGATTTGGGGACTAGTCAAGGTGTTCAATCAGAGCAGGTGGAAGAAAGGGTGGGGAGTGTTAGAGGAAGTGATGATGTGAGCACAGTAGGGCCAGAAATTGTTGCTGGAGAAATAGAGGATGATGGGCAGGGCATAAGTGGGGCAGAATTGGACATCTCAGAAAGAGAGGATGAAGGAGATGAGGATGATGAGAGTGAGGATGTGGACTATGAAGGTGAAGAAGGTGAAGAAGACAGTGAGAGTTGCACAAGTGAGTTTTATGAGACAGATAATGAAATTGGACAGGAAGATGAAGGTATGAATATCAGAGTTGGGATTGATCATGGTATTTGTAATATGCAGATGAGAGGCGGTAGTAATGGGCCTGAGGAAAACAGGGCTTCAGAACAGGGCACGTCAAGGTCAGATGGTCATGGTGGTCAAGCCAACAGGTGTATGGGGTACACCTTTGAGGAAAGGTCCTCAGATTATTCATCCTCAGATGATGGCCCAGGAAGTGTGCATGAAAATAGTGAGGATGAGCTTGAAAGTGTTCCCTTATTTAACCCTGAAACAGATATGAAGGATCCTAAGTTTGAATTGAGAATGGTGTTTCCATCATTTGATATTTTAAGGAAGGCTGTGAAGCAGTATTCAATAAGGAACAGAGTTGGAGTGGAGTTTGCTTATAATGATAAGAGGAGGTTAAGGGTTGTCTGCCAGCCAGGGTGTCCTTTTTTGCTAACAGCAGGAAAGTATAAGGACGGACCACAGGTACAAATTAAGAGAGTAGACCATGATCATTCATGTGCCAGGGTGGTGAAAAATAAATGGGCCACTTTTGAGTGGATAGCTGATGAATACCTTGAGGTCATAAAATCACATCCTGGGATACCACTAGCAGCCCTTGTAGATCATATCAGAAGGGATTTCAACATCAGAATTCATAGGTCAAAAGCACAGAGAGGGAAGAAGCTTGCATGGGGGAGGATAAGGGGGGATGAGGAAGAGCAGTATGCTAAACTCCCAGATTATGGAGGTGAGCTGAGGAAGACAAACCCTGGCAGTGTGTTGATGTTAGGGCTTGATAATTGCATCTTTCAGAGGGTGTTCATATGCATAAGTGGAGCTATAAATGGCTTCTTGGCTGGCTGTAGGCCAATTATAAGTATAGATGGATGTTTTTTGAAAGGTGTTTATGGAGGACAATTGCTGTCAGCAGTGGGGATTGATTCTAATGATTGCATATGGCCAATTGCATATGCAGTAGTAGAAAGTGAGAGTAGGGAGTCATGGGGTTGGTTTCTGTTTCTGCTATCAAATGCACTAGGGATCTCTGAGACACACAAGTGGACTATAATGTCAGATAGACAAAAGGTAAATTATATCTTATTTGTTGCCAGTTTCTTTTAAATTGCATCATTGATCTGTTGTAACATATTACATGCATGATGGTAGGGCTTGATTCCTGTTATGGAGGAACAATTTCCAGATGCAGAGAAGAGATTCTGTGTGAGACACTTGTATAACAACTTCAAAGGTAGCTATCCTGGGGTTGCACTGAGAGATGCAGTGTGGGGAGTAGCAAGGGCAACATATGAAGGTGAGTTCAAACGTAAGATGGAATTACTTAAGGGATTGGATTCAAATGCTTGGGCATGGATGAAGGAAGTGGATCCATGCTATTGGTCAAGAGTATTTTTCATGGAATTTCCTAAATGTGATATCTTACTAAACAACATGTGTGAGTGTTTTAATCGATTCATCATTGATGCTAGAGATAAGCCTATCCTAACAATGTTAGAGATTGTTAGATGTAAGATAATGGTGAGGATTACCAAGAAGAGAGAAATCCAGGGCAGGTGGACAAGGAGATTGTGTCCAAAAATTTTGAAAAAGTTGAATCGGAACATAGAATTTTCAAGAAATTGTTGGCCTATGGAGTCAGGAGGAACTAAATTCCAAGTCACCACCCCAACTGACCAGCATGTGGTTGACATAGAGGATAGAAAATGCTATTGTAGGAAGTGGGAACTGACTGGTATTCTATGCATCCATGCATGTTCAGCACTAGCCATGCATAGGGGTAATCCAGAAGAATATGTGGATGAGTGTTATACTGTGGACACACATAAGTTGATATATGGGAATCTCATACATCCAATAAGAAGTGCTAATCAGTGGGAAGATATGGGTCATAACCCTATAAAACCTCCAAATCATGTTGTTGTCAAGAGGGGCAGACCTAAAAAAAAGAGAAGAAGGGAGCAGGGTGAACCGGAATGCACAAACAAAATGAGAAAAACTAGGATGCTTGTGCATTGCTCAATTTGCAAACAACCTGGCCACAACAAAACTACTTGTAAGGGAAAAGGCAGCAGTAGTGCACCATCTGGACAGAGGACAGCCAGAGTGAGAAGGGGGACAAACTCCTAGTCACTGAGAAACAATGTAAGTTAACTAGTAAACAAATTAACATTTGTTTAACCATCATATAAGACTGACATTCAGATGACCTATAGGTGGAGACTTCAAATGCAAGCCATGCAGGTAGTATCAACACTCAGCCTAGCCAGACAGAGCCAATGAGGGAGCCAAGTCAAGGCGTCAGACACACAGAGTCAAGTGAAGGAGTTAGGAGGACATCTGTATTTGTTGATAGCAGATCATCACAGGAAACACAAACGCCAATGAATGGATTTCCCAATCAAGGAGAACAAGGGGTCGTCCAAAAGGAAGCAGAGGCCACCCCTGGACACCAGCTGGAGGGAAATAGTTCTAACTTGGGTTCTTAGATTTTGATGTCTGTTTAGGTCAGACTTTTGCTATAATGTGGGTAGGGAAAAACTCTGTGGTTGCACATTTCTGTGGTTGCACATTTTGATGTACATGTAGGGCACACTTTTGAGTGCATTTTGGATATATATAAATGTTATTACTTTGGAGCCTAAGTGTGTGATTCATCCACACTTTGGAAATGATCAGATAATGTCATTTGAGCCAAATTAGCTGTTTCTACTTTTGTGTTTTAGCTGCATCTTTGTTTCTCCATAACTGTTTGACTTAACCCCAATAACGCAATAACCTAGAAATGCATTTTGTATAACGCATAAGTGCTACTTTTATAGCCAACACAAACATACGCCACTTACAAATGCACATTAAACACCCCTGCCACTACCACTACATTACTACCTCTCATCTTCTCCATCTACACATTACACCATTCCTACTTCGCCATTACTCTCACTTACTCCCCTACACCATCGCACCCAACTGCCACCTTTGAAATGTAGAAAAAAAATAGCACCCATGACAGAATCAAGGCCACCTCTAATATCTTCATCTTTCTCTCCACTTCTCTCACCTTCCTCTTCAATTTATCCTCCATTTCCGTAAGTCTGTAGACCTCTGCTTGTGTTTCCTCAACTCTGTCGATCTCCCTCTTCAGTTCTTTCTCAGCTTCTTCCACCCTTGACTGAAGCCTTTTCACATCTTTCTCTGACACGTCCATTCTCCTCCGCAGTCCAACTATCAAACCCTTCAATCTCTCTGGGGTTGGCTCATCGTGCCACTGGTGGAAGCGACAACACATTCGACTCTACACCATAAACACAAAACATATCAATTTCCAAACAAAATCCCTAGCCCACCAACACAACAATGATACACATACCCCATAATTCCTACACCCAAAGAATCTTCGTCCAGCGTTTTGCTCTGTCCAAGCTGACTTGAGCGCTGCAGGGATGCCGCATCTACAGTAAGGCCACAATCTTCCCTCTCCTCCGACGCTGGCTGATGAACTGGCTAACGAATTCACCGGACTCGCCATGTCATGTAAGCCTCCTCGGTCTAACAGCCTTGTCTCCCTTCTTTTTCTCTTTTTCTTCTGCCCCAACTTCCCGCCACTTATGGATTCCACCCCAATCTCCCGCTCTAAAAGGACCCAAAGCCTTCATTGTCCTTGTCATCGTTCTTCCTGCTTAATAATGGTCCACCGTGGCGTCCTGGGGCCAGGTATGGGGGAAAATGAGTCCATGTCATCATTTTCCGTCAACCTTAACGACGCAACTGACAGAAAGTACCCCAGTAGGACGCGCTATAACAGCATGGGTTCCTCGGTAAGACAAAATAAAGGTAAGGTACCCGTATAGGACAAAAAAATAAGCTAGGTGACCCATGGCGGATTTTACCCGTTTATTTATTTGTGCGCAAATACAATTACAATTTTCTAATGCCCATTGTACATGCACAGACATACATTGCTTTCTATAATATTTAGGTTAATTCAATGCAAACAAACCGCTCATCATCTCACCATTCAATACTAGGAATATCGTGAAATAAACATTTTAAAAACTAGTTGAAAATGATTGTAAATACTCAATTCATGCCATATTCTTTTAATTATTTACTTAGACCGTTTTAAATCTTTAAAAAAATTTCATATTTAGTAAATTATTTTACCATATTACGCTTTAAACAATAAGTTTTAATATTAACTTAATTTTTTTCTCATATTTTTTTAACAAGAAAAGAGTAATTGCATTAACAAACAAGGAGGCTCATACAGCTGATTACATGGCATACAACTTTGGAAAGGAAATGAGGGACTAACATAGTGGCGGACCCAGGATTGTAGGCTTGGGGGGCTAGGGGTAAAGTAGAGGTGAGACGAGCAACGATTAAAATCTAAGAGAAAAAAATTATTTAAAAAATTATTTATAAAAATTAAATTTTATAAAAAGTTATTTAAATAATTATGAGGTGTATATTGTATTAAAATAATATCTATTCTAAATAAAAATTAGTAAAATAATTATTTTATTTTGATTAATCATCACTGAAGTAGCCTAGAGGGGAGAGAGAGACATAGAGATATTGAAAGAGAATGATTTGGGATGAATATGTAATATTTCAGATGTTAGGTATAAATTTGCAATGAAAAGTAAAGATTTAGCACTGTTTTCGCTATTTACCCTTTTATATTCTTAAGCTAGTTTGGGGGATAAAACAGATAACTGGTCCTTAATTTCTTTCAAAATGGCCAACCTAATACCTTATATTTAAAAACTCACAAAAGTCTCGGGTGGCAATGTTTGGGATGGATATGCAATGTTTCAGAGGTTAGGTGAAAATTTGTGATGAAAAGTAAAGATCTAGAACTGTTTTCTCTAGTTATTGTTGACACCCAATTTCGTCCGACCATAAAAATTTTTTTAAAAGAAATTAAATAAAAGAAATTAAAAAATTATTATTATTATTACTAAAAATTTTAATTAGTTTAAAATACATTTTTGTTTTGTGAAGATTTGATTTAAAATGATATATGTGTGTATTTGAAAGAAAAAAAGAAAACTCCAAAAAAAATGGCAAAATTTAAAAGTTTGAGGTAAAAATGACAAAATTAGGAAGTTTCAGGCAAAATTGACAAATTCTGAAAGTTCCAGGAGCATTTAGTAGTTTGTCACATAAAATTTTGAGCCTGCCGACGTTTCTGGCCCAAATTGACAGAAAACGACAAAATTGTCAAAATCAGAAGCTTCAGGAACTTATCCAGAGGCTGAGAGACGTAAAGGACTAAAATTGTCATTTTACCAATTTAAGAGATAAGTTTGAAATTTTTTATTAATTTATCCATCAACAGTTCAGCTAAACTTCCTCTATAAATAGCCCCCCAAATTTTGTGCTGAACACACAGAAAAAAATACAGAGAAAGCTTAGAGCTCCGTTTTAAAAAATAGAAAAAATTACTGCCTTAGCCCCTGGCTCTCCTTCCTTTCTCCAGAAAATCCCAAAATTTTTTATTTTGACAGTTCGACCATCTTCTTCCTTCCATTTCCCGTGCGTTCTCTCTCTCTCTCCTCTCGTTTTCTCTCTCTTTCTCCTTCCTCTGCCGGCCGTCGCCTGCCGCCGCTCCGTCCGCGCCGCCGCCACGCCGCCGCTGCGTTCCTCCCTTGCGCCACCCTGCCCTTCCTCTTCCTCCCCTGCGCCGTGCCTGCTCCTCCCTCCTCCTCCCTCGCGTGTGCTCTGTCTCACGTTCCCAGCAAAAATTCAAAATTAAAACTAAAGGGTACAACCCTTGTTTTGTCCTCTATTTTTTTTATTTCTTTCACTTTGGTCACTAACCTTTTATTTTGTTCTTGCAGAATTAATTCCTAACTATTTTAATTTTTACTTGTTTTACTTATTTGTTATTATTACTAACCCTTTTTTTTTTTTGTTATTAACTTACTAACAACTAACTTTTAATATTATTATTGTTACTAACCTTTTAATTTTTGCATTATTACTAACTTTTATAATTGTTGTTAACAATTAATTAACTTTTTATTATTGTTGTTAATTAATTTAATTAACTTGTCTAACTTTTTATTATTTTTGTTAATTAATTAATTAACTTGGCTAACTTTTATTGTTGTTAATTAATTAATTAATTAACTTGGCTAACTTTTATTGTTGTTAATTAATTAATTTAATTAACTTGGCTAACTTTTATTGTTGTTAATTAATTAATTTAATTAACTTGACCAACTTTTTATTATTGTTGTTAATTAATTAATTTAATTAACTTGACTAACTTTTTATTATTGTTGTTAATTAATTAATTTAATTAACTTGACTAACTTTTTATTATTGTTGTTAATCAATTAATTTAATTAACTTGACTAACTTTTTATTATTGTTGTTAATCAATTAATTTAATTAAACTTGGCTAATTTTTATTATTGTTGTTAATTAATTTAATTAACTTTGCTAACCTTTATTATTATTTATTTTTAAAGTGGATGGCCAAAAAGCCCCACTTTATTATTATTAATTTTCCTTTATATAATTTTTTTTTAATTCACCTTTACCCTTACTTAAATAAATAAATGAAAATTAAAAGAAGATTATTTTTTAAGCCTAATAAAAATAATTTTTTAAAAAAACAATTATTTTTATTTTTCTTTTATAAATTGAATAATTATTTAAATAATAAATAACTTTCACTAAAAAAAAACTAAAAGAAAGATAAGAAAAAGATAAGAAAGATAAGAAAAACATAAAAAAAGAAAAGAAAGAAAGAAAAGAAAGAAAAGAAAAAGAAAAGAAAAGAAAAGAAAGAAAAGAAAGGAAAAATAAAACTAAAAGAAAGATAAAATCAAAAAGAAAGAAAAGAAAGAAAGAAAAGAAAGAAAAGAAAAGAAAATGTAAAGAATAAAAAATAAATTTTTTAGATTATTAATAAATCTAAAAACAAAAGACTTACAAATTAGTAATAATAAATTCCATAAAAATAATAATTATATAACTAACAATTAATTAAAGTAATTTCCATATCCGGATGATCCAGCAGGATCTACGGTTTGGAAAATATCAAACTTTCAAAATAAATAAATTAAATAAAAAGATAAAAATCCATATTTTTACGATATGGATTAAAATTTTCACCAAAGTCCGTGTCCAAATGACTCGGCAGAGTTCATGGTTCAGAATAAAAATCTTCCGTGTCCAAATGACTCGGCAGAGTCCATGGTTCGGAAGTATAAAATTCTATACAAATTAATTACCAAAAATCCACATCCGATTAATTCAGTTAAAAATTCTAGATTGAAAATTAACTGAAATTTATTTAAAAGCAAAGCGAAACAAAATTAAAATCAACTAAGGTGCCAATTTTTGGGCGTTTTAACAAAGTTGTTTTAATGTAACCGTACTCCCGAACCCCTGAACTCTCGCAGATCAATATTTAAGGTGACCAATCGACCTAGGTAAACTGATTGGTGGCGACTCCCGAAAACCCGACGTTGCCACAGTTATCCTTTTATATTCTTTAGCCAGTTTGGGGAGGGGGGGGGGAACACTTAACAGGTCCTTAGTTTTTCACAAAATGGCCAACTTAGTACCTTATATTTAAAAACTTACAAAATTTTTTAGGGCAGGGGGTGAGGTAGTTCCGCCCCTGGACTAACAATCTACTCTAGAGAGCCATATCCTTCTTAGTTCTTACAACATGATGCTATTGCATTTGCACAAGTGTTTGCTGACCTAGGACTAGGAATAAAAGAACTTAGAAGAATGAAATTGCCTCTTCAAGCATCCTATATTAGCAATAAGAACACTATTCTCCCAAAGGTCTCTTCCACTGCTGACAACCTTGGAATTAGTCTCCACATCAACATGATTCAAATTCATGTGAACAACCTTCCTTAGTCCCTAATGAATAGCTGTAACATCTGCAGCCACTATAGAAATTGTGTCTAAACTCTAGCATCCTGCTAAGACTAGCTGCCCAATAATATCTCTGAATATAAACCCAACTCCCACCTTTCCTGTGCTCTTATTAAAAGCAGCATTTGTGTTAAATTTTGATAACCCCATCAGCATGCTTACACCAACATCTTTCTTGATTTATGTGCATAAAGTAAAATGTGAAAATTCCATACTAAAAGCAATTTTGAAATAACTCCCCCAGTTCATGAAAATAATTTTCTGCACCATCTCTAAGCATATGATAATGATATTGAAAATATTAAAAGGAGGAAAAAACATTTATCAAAATCTCAAACATCTGTTTTGATTGAAAGTTAATTAATCTCACTTGATTTGTATAAAGCAATGAGATTGTAAAATACATCATTTTGAAACTTCCCCACAAATATTTTAAACCTTTAACATCAAATTCTTTTTAAATGAAAAGAGATCAAATTGACCCTTTTATTAGTCACTTAGATGAGCATCACATAAATAAGAGGGGCCGAATCACCCTAAGAATATTTACCAATGAAAGGTAGACCATTTCTAGTTAAAATATGTACAAAGCCATCAAAATAACGTCTAGTAAAAGCAACGAAACAAAAACCAAAAGACTCACCTCAAATGTGGATGAAGGTTATATTTTCACTTACAAAAAAAATTCGACTAGAAGACCTGATATGTGGACTGGTGTTTGATGATCCCACAATCATCAAGGGCGCATTTTATGTACCGAACAGTAGATTTTTTTTTAATTAAATAAATCGTGGGTTGACTTGTCATGCATTAATTTCGAGATGGTTTTGATGTGGAAATTGAGCCCTGCCACTAGGAATGTTGGACAGGATTTAGAAAAGCTGTGCCTTGGAAATGAAGAAACTTGAATGGTTTGTTAGGGTCCGTGTTGTGACCCATAACTTTATGACTCCACTCGAGTGGACATGATGGTCGCTCGGATCGGATCTACTCACGATTCAGTCAATTATTATTGCCATCCATCCCTTCCCAACAATCCAAGGTATACCTTAAACACAAGAGAAATTAAAAACAAGCGAAGAACCTGTAAGATGTTTCGAATAATTCGGTCACATGCCCAACAATTAAATCGGGTTTCTTGAGGCACACGGTTCGTGTGTACTGTTACCAGTCCCTGTTCGAATAGAACGTGGGCTTTTAACGTCATGGGTCCATGCTTTCATCCATGGGCCATCCGCAATCAACTCTGAACCAATATTTGATGATGGCCCATTTCTTATCCTTATCCAACAACGCTTTGCATTGTTGTAGTGAGTTTTTGGGTCTTCGGCCCATATTTGTTGACATGAAACAGGTAGAATGGAAATCATAAAGGTATACAGTTCTACAGAAAAACCAAAAACACTAGCAAATCAAATACTGTGTTTGGTACTTCAGGTTAAAATTTACAAGGACAGAAACACAGTCATTAATTCGATTAATAAGGAGCAACTGCGATGGTTCTGGTGTCGCTTTCTCAAGGGAGTTTGGAAAAGCGGTGCAATTAGAGCTGTAAAAAGTGGACCTGAACTGGATCTTTTTCTACTGGGCCCCCGCTTCGGATCCACTCCAACCAACAATTTTGACTTAATCAACTTTTTTATTTATTCCATTAAAACTTAAATTAAAAGGCCTGTTTTATACGTATGGAATGGGACTTTGGGGCGTTACGAAGTAGAGACTGGAGAGACTGGGTCGCCGGGGACGGCTCGTAGAGAGAGAGAGGGGGAGAGAGAGAGAGAGAGAGAGAGAGGAGAAGGCAAGACTTGTCCGATGTGGCAAACCCAGCAAAATTGCTTTGCGATTAACGTTGTAATGAAGACATCGTGTAACAAATCCTAACGGCTTGAAATAGAGATTCATTGATCGATTGACTGTATTTTTATTAGTGTTTTCCCTTTTTACTTGAACTTTGTTTGTTATTGGTTAAAAAAAAAAACACTTGCATGTATTTCACTTAACAATTAGGCAATGACCACTCTTTATATTCTTTTTTGTATGAAAAAAACAGATGTTTAATTTTAGGAGAAAATAATGAAAGATGGAAATGTTACAGATATTAAAATATTCATAGAGTTTTTTATAAAATGATGAGATGGATATGATTAGGTAGCAGATCTTTTAGAATAAAATGAGGTTCACTGGGTTACGTGTTGTAACGGATGTCCGTGTTGATGTTAATTTTTCATAATTATTGAATACTTTAAATCAGGCGGTCAATTATTTGAAAAGAAAGCTTGAGGACAAAACAAGCAAATGCTAAGCATATTAAGTACCTTTGTTGAAGTTGTTCCATTTCCTGTTATTAACATAATTGTACGGTATTTTGTCCAGAGCTCTGTCACTATTTAATAGTAGTAAATAGTAAAACTTGTTGTTGTTTGAGAATGATAAATGAAAGGAGATAAGTAGTAACTAACCACAGTTTATGTTTGTGTCTAGTAATATAAGTTGGTGTTAGGTAGGGGAGGGGGGCTAGACGCACGTGTGTTTGTGTATTATATATACATCTCTTCAAACTTGGTGTTGTGTTGTGTTGTGACGTGAGAATAATTCAATTTCAAACTTGCTGGCAATTTGCAGAAGAATACCAAAACAATACGGCAAGCACTCTCCTTAACTTTCGTCGCTGCCTTATCGATATCAATATCATATGGCGAAACTTCATGTTGACTTATACTATTACTATACAGACTACCAGGGAATTAAATGCCCAGAGAGAGCAGACCAGCGCTCATTTGGCGAGTCCACTCCACCACCACTCTCTCTCTGGTCCCGTCCCGTCCCTCATGATGCATAACATAACCCTAATACTAGTGGATCTGGTCCGTTCCCCAATTTCCCGTCACCCGATGGGGGCCAGCTGTTTCGTTTCGTGCGTCTCTCATCCGCTTTCCTTTGCTTTGCGTCTTCATTCACTATTTCACTTCCCCCCACCCCACCCCACCTCACGCCCAGTGGAGTACATTCCGTTTTCCTCCCACCCCGGGCAGGCCAGGCCAAACCAAACCAAACCAAACCAAACAGTAAAATTAGAGCTGATAATAACTTTTCTAGTTTTCTTAATCGAAACAAAAAGGAGGATAGAATTAGAAACACACATGTTTTGCTTTACCTTTGACTTTTGTTTCTCTGCTTTGACTAATCAATCCATCCCCAGCTCATTTCCTATTCCTCCCATTCTTGACTAATCAATCCCTCCCCTCCCCTCCCCTACCCTCCCCCTTCCTTTTCCCTTTCCACTCGCCTCTGCTTCAGCTCCTAGCTTAACAATACGAGGAAGGAAACGTAGGATTGTTCACTAGCGGTTTTGTTTTTCTTTCTTTTTTGTTTTTTTAACACTAGTTCATTTTGCCCTCGCTGCTTCAGTCAACGAGGAACATGCCTTTGACGCCAGGAGGAAATGCTTAGCTCAACCCCCCATGGAGCGAGTCATCTCCACTTTTCTGTGCCTGGTTTTGGTGCTTCATTTTCTCTTCAGACTCAGAGTTGCTGCTAATACAGAGGGTAGGTACTAGGTGGTAAATAATTAGCACAAACTTTTGTTTTACTGTTTCTTCTTTGGAAATGAAGCTGCAAATCTTTGGTCGTTGATCGATTGTTTGTTTAGGCGACGAGCTTACTGCAAGGTTCTGTCGATTCGATAGCATAGGACGATAGAAAATTGACTCAACTACCTGTTACGAGTTCCGAATTCAGTTCATATACGGGGATATGCTTTCCCGTGAATATGAATTGAATGATTGTTCTATTGAATGGGCGGGTCAAAGTCAACTAAACATAGGAAATAGTTTATGCCAACTGGAAAATTCCCCTGCATTGCATTGCCCGGTGATTTCTCATAGTCTTGGTGAACTTGTTCCTCTGAATTTGTCTCTAGGCACATTTCTTTCTCGAATAAGAGACATGTTATCCACATTAACCAAGCTGGGCCAACTTTATGTTAAAACCGTAGGTAGAATCTTCAGTTCACTATAATACCCTGCTTAGTTTTTCTTCAACTGGAAGTTGGAGCAAATGTTTTCCCATGACCAGCGTTGCAACTAGAAGCTCACGGTTTGCCCATTATCAAGCAGGTGATGCGTTGAATGCACTGAAGACCAACTTGCTTGACCCAAATAATGTGTTACAAAGTTGGGATCCAACCCTTGTCAATCCCTGCACGTGGTTTCACGTAACATGCAATAATGAGAATAGTGTGACACGAGTGTAAGTTTTTGTATCTTAACATTTCCTTAGTTGCTGATATTTGCATCCTCTACATGTTAATGCCTGTTTTATGACATGTATGCTTTCAATCGTGTTGGTTTAGTGATCTTGGAAATGCAAGCTTGACTGGTCAACTGGTTCCACAGCTTGGTCAGCTTCCAAATTTGCAATATTTGTAAGTTATCACCTTCTAATATTTGGAAGGTGGTCTGTTCCCTTTTCCTCTTAAGTTCACTCCTTCCCTGAAGCTATAGAGTGATAGTGTGCACGAAAACAAAAATGATCATATTTCTGGTAGTTGTCACAGGAATCATCCAAGAAGTATTATGTGTGTGTGTGTTTTCTTTATGATTCTCACTGGTGTTAAAGTCTGATCATTAGCAATGATGATATTCATACCATCAACCTAAATGAAAACAGCTTAAGCCTGAAATTTGAATCTGTAAAACCTTGTAAAACTTGGTTTTACTGAAGGTCATGAGAAAATGATTACTTAATCAAAGCCTCTATATTTCACGTGGAAACATGTACCTTTAAACTGATGAGTAAGAATGGAAAGGCAGTCTTCCATGCCAGAAAATAAACTTTGTGTACTGTTGTCACTGTTACTGCACTGGAATCCTTTTGGTCAGCATTCTAAAGCAGGCCTATATGACAGGGAACTTTATAGTAATAATCTCAGTGGGATTATCCCGGAGGAACTCGGGAATTTGTCAAATTTGGTGAGCTTGGATCTGTACTTGAATAATTTGAATGGAATTATTCCTCCTACACTTGGCAAGCTTTCCAGACTAAGATTCCTGTAAGCTCTTATATGCCTTTGGGAAAATGTATTCTTGTATTTCTCTATTAACAAGCCCTTAATTTGCTTTGTGCATTTGAAAGAATTTGAATGTTGCTAGCGCTCTTGATTCATCATTTTGAGCACAACAGACATAAAGTATGTGCACCACATTTTTTGCCTTTCCCCTGGATGAGATAGAGATGCAAATATGGGGAAAAAAATATCATGACAAATATATTTTCTGAAAGGTGCTCATGGGTTTTGAACTTAGTTGCTCATCTCCCTCTTTGACTTCTATTACTTACTTTTGAACGGGCCACTGGGCCTCTAGTGGGCCTTATTTTATGGAAATTATCAATGATCAGTGTTTGCAATGTGCAAAACATATTGTTCTCTCATATTGAAGAAAAGAATAATATGGTTTCAAGCGCACATAGAAAAATAGATTGAGAGCTTTATGCATGTGATTTGCTCCTCGTAATCATCCAAGCTTTCTGAGAATACTGTAGTGGATCAATGTTGTACTCAATGGATATCAACCGCCTAGATGATGGCAGGAGGCTGCATAGAATTTTTCAATTAGCCATTAGGGTTCTCCTTTTTCATAGCTATTAGGGTTCTCCCTTTTCAAGTATGTGCCACTGGCATCAGCACACTACATTTGACCATTACATTTACACATCTAGGTACTTGTTTATGAATTTTTTGTAATCCTTTCTCCTGTCCAACAGGCGTCTCAACAACAATACCTTGTCGGGAACAATTCCCATGAACTTGACTGCTGTTATGTCATTGCAAGTTCTGTAAGTCCTCATTAAGTCAAAATATCTTTATTCTTAGTTGGCAAAGGAAGAATTTATTGTTGTGGTGCAAACACTATTTCTTATATGAAATGCAGGGATCTTTCAAATAATCGGCTTGTAGGTGATGTTCCAACTAATGGTTCCTTTTCACTGTTCACTCTTCTCAGGTCTTCTTTAACTGCTATGTCATTTTTTAGAACCTCATCACCACCCACTCTACATTGTTTTCTTAAAAATGCTTTACTAATTGTTATATTCCATGTTTAGTTTTCAAAACAATCGTCTCAATAATCCTCCACCAGCTCCACCTCCTCCCATTCAACCTACAGCTCCATCTCCATCTACAGGTTAGTAGAACTTTCTTTTCATATATTTTCTTCTGTTTGTAACTTGAAGCTGCAATATCACCTTCAGGTCTATGTTTATATGGCTCACCATTCTTATCATTTTCCATATAATACCCCTGGATCATTTTTTCTTTGCAGTGCAACTCGCATCACATTTCCACAACTGAAACTTTTCTTGATTCAGTTGTTAGGATGGCCAATATAATGATCAGACCATCTGTCAATCTGCTAGGTTTTTAAGATTTAGCTTCACTACTGAATCTGGAAAAATTTGCTTTCTTATCATCTTGCCTTGAAAATCTTCTTTTCTTGATGTATATGAATAGCTTCTCTAAAATTGTTCCTAGAAGTGACCTAACAGCTGCATATGCAGCCACCAAATTGTATGTCTCTTTTAGGTCCTATCTGAGTAGCAGTCTCTCTTTCATCTTGAGCATCAGTTAGGTTATCATCAGTATGGTTCACATCTCTACTGAGGGTCATCTGGAGTTTCATGTTTGGAATGTATAAATACTTTGTTCTGGTGATGTGGCCACCTATTCTGACATACAGATAAGATTGATATTTAACTTATTTATGCTTCCAGGTAATAGTAAAACTGGCGCTATTGCTGGAGGAGTTGCAGCTGGTGCTGCATTAGTGTTTGCCGCTCCTGCGGTTGTCCTTGCTCTTTATCGGCGAAAGAAACCAGAGGATCATTTCTTTGATGTGCCAGGTTAGCAAGGTGTTAAGATTTCCTATTCTAGCTGCACCAATTTAAATCTACTATTCACTTTTAACTCCATTAACAGCTGAGGAGGACCCAGAAGTTCACTTAGGGCAGCTTAAAAGGTTTTCTTTGCGTGAACTGCAAGTTGCAACGGATCATTTTAGCAACAAAAACATTTTGGGTAGAGGTGGATTTGGCAAGGTTTACAAAGGTCGTTTAGCTGATGGTTCTCTAGTGGCCGTAAAAAGACTCAAAGAGGAGCGTACACAGGGTGGGGAGCTGCAGTTCCAAACTGAAGTAGAAATGATCAGTATGGCTGTTCACAGGAATCTGCTACGATTACGTGGTTTTTGTATGACTCCAACAGAACGTCTGCTTGTATACCCATTTATGTTTAATGGAAGTGTAGCATCTTGTCTAAGAGGTACTCATCCATATTCGTTTTCCTATATTATTGAGTCCTATATTCTAATGTCACACACACACACACACACACACACATAACATGCTAGGTCCAAATGTTCCCTTTGACTGTCTTAAGTTTACTTAAACTGTACAATAATGACCCGGTGCATAAACTTGTAATTTCGTTTTATAAACCTCACATGAAAGAGAATATGATAGATGTGTGTTCCACATTCTGTTTTCAAATATTACTTTCAACATGGTAATCAAATAAGACTTCACAGTAAAATTTGGGAACTTTCATTTTTTATTTTCTAGGGACAAGAAAAGGAAAATTTAGAAAGCACTCCTAAAATCAGTTTTTATATGCTGAAAATATGAAGCAAAGGCGGTGTTTCATAACTTATTTTTAACACTGCCAGATGCTTTTATAGAAGGTAGGGCTTGTAATCTGTTGAGCATTGGCAGGTCTTTGAAGTTAGCTCTTCTGTAGTTTGCTTATGATGTGAACTATGCTCTGATAGTTTGTTGATGCATTCTCTAGAGCGTCCAGACTCTCAACCTCCACTTAACTGGGATATAAGGAAGCGAATTGCACTAGGATCTGCTAGGGGGCTTGCTTATTTGCATGACCATTGCGATCCTAAAATTATTCATCGTGATGTGAAAGCTGCAAACATATTGTTGGATGAGGAATATGAAGCCGTGGTTGGAGATTTTGGGCTGGCTAAGCTTATGGACTACAAAGATACACATGTCACCACTGCTGTGCGTGGCACAATTGGGCATATAGCCCCTGAATATCTCTCAACAGGAAAGTCTTCTGAGAAAACTGATGTTTTTGGTTATGGAGTCATGCTTCTTGAACTCATAACAGGGCAAAGGGCTTTTGATCTTGCTCGACTTGCAAATGATGACGATGTAATGTTGCTTGATTGGGTAAGCATTATTCCTGTTTTGCAATGTTTGTCTTTCGAACATCAGTCCTTGCTATAATGCAAACAAAGCTAGTGTAGCTGAGATTAAAATTTTGTGTAACATCACTAAAGGATAAAATTAGACATGAGAATATAAAGGATAAGTTGAAGTAACTCTAACGGAGGACAAAAAAAGGAGAGGCTGGCTTAGATGATTTATACATATCCAACACGGACCAGTAGCTGCACTAGCATTAAAGTGAAAGACCAGATAGAATAGAGGGGAAATTAGGTGTATAAGAGTGAACTTTATATTGGTAGAAACAGTGAGGATCTTGCTCTTGTAGAGATTACAGACGAGCAAATCTCCACCCAAGTGAAATCAAGGTACCTGATTCATGTAGCTGACGCTAACTAGCTGAGATAAAAATTTAGTTAATTGGTTGGTTGGTTGCTTCTTGGCTAGCATTTGGTTTCTCTAGATGCCATCAACAAAACTAATTTTGTGCTGAAATAGTTTATCCTCAAGCTTTGCTTCTACGTATTTACATCATACACTAACTCATTTTCATGATGATAATAATAGACAGACTGAATCCCTCTGATTCTGCTCCTTTTGCCTGGACGCAGGTAAAAGGCCTTCTGAAAGACAAGAAGTTGGAAGTGCTGGTTGATGGTGATCTTCAAGGTAATTATGTGGAAGCTGAGGTGGAGGAACTGATTCAAGTAGCACTTTTGTGCACTCAGGGTTCTCCAATGGATCGTCCAAAGATGTCTGAAGTCGTCAGGATGTTGGAGGGTGATGGCTTGGCGGAGAGATGGGAGGAGTGGCAGAAAGATGAAATGTTCCGGCAGGAGATCAATCAAGTCCTTCACCCGAATGCTGCATGGATTGTTGACTCTACTTCTCAGATAGTGGCAGATGAATTGTCAGGTCCTAGATGACCCTTCCATAGTGGGAAATGGGAATTGGACACCCTCTCTTCAATCAGTTTTGTATTTTCGGAGTCACCATGTTTTTGCATATAATTTATTCTCTCTTTTTCCCTTTTCTTGGGTGTTTATTCGTACTTATGTTGTGTAGAATTACAAGTGATAGAGTAGCTGAGGCTGTAATTTTTTTGGAGAATTTGGCAACTTAGGGGGAAAGGAAACAGTGGGTGCTAGATCTAAAATCATGGCTGGGAGGGCCATTGGATCACTGGTTCATTGTTCATGTGTAAGCAACAGTGGAGATTTTTACGTAAATAAAGTACACAAGTGTATTGCTTATTCCCGACCTCTGCGTGCTATTATTCTAGGCTTCCTTTTTTTTTTTTTTACTCTTTTCTGAAATACGATATGAGTGGCGCATCTTAAAAGGAGAAGCTTAATACAGGATCTGGGTTTTCAAGAAGAGGACCGTGATTCTGTGTTTCCATCGCAAATGTGTCCAATCACATTTTCTATAAAAAAAATGTCACTTGTAAAAGTCAAGTACAGAACATTGTTGTTTAAGGGTACAGACTTTAATCTATATGCCCTCTACTTATGAGGCAGAACATTGCTGAGTAGTAATTGGAATTGTTTTATTTTTGCAGTAGTTTCTCGTACTTGGTCAACACGTAACTATCATTCTCATGCAATTTCCAGTAAGTGGGTCGGTCATCCAAGTTCAAATTCTTGTGTGTTTTCTCTCACTTTTACAGTCTCACCAACAATTAATTCGTTGTTTCTGCCCTCAAGGTTTGCCACTAGCCACTTGCTCTCTCAATCATTGAAGCAAATAAACAAAGGTTAAAGAAAGAGAACAATATTAACGTGGTTCAGCAGTGACAATTTGATCCTGATACATGCTTACGAGAGCATAATGAACTAAATTCTGAGAGTTTGGCAGCTAACAAGTTCAGCAGAGCCAACAAATCTTGACGCAATTACTGTCCAAAGCTCTGCTTCGGACTCTGCTGCAAATCCAGGGTTCGTGTCAGACAAATTACTTAATGAATCACAGGAAGGTAAAGCAGTACAATGCTTGCGCACATCAGTCTGACGGACCACGATGTTATTTCTGTCCTTTGTGATGACCTGAAGTTTTCCATGTAATCCAGCAAGTAGATATGGAGACTCCGCACCAGTAAAGTCAGCAATGGGAACGTCTGCTACTACAACTCTCCAAGCATCTTCTTGGTAATCATATACCTTAATCCTGGCACTATCGGGACAACCTGATGGGTCAAGTGCATACAATTCACCATCAACTATGACACTCAGCTTTGTTCCAGCTTGTCTTGCAGGCCACTCCTCACCCATACCAGTTGGCATGTCTACCCATGAATTTGCCTCTGGATCAAAAACCTCCCCTCCAACATCAACAAAGAAAGGCCAGCAATATAAACTCTGAGCCACAAATAATCTTCCCCTGTATGATGTCATTCCAGTGGCAATAGGCTTGAGCAGATCAGCAAGAAAGGCAGTAGTAGGTAGAATCTGAGCTTTTGCAAAATTCATGGTTGGTATTGGCGACCATTCACCAGTACGAGGATCAAAGACTTCAGCTGACCGAAGTGGAGTTAGTCCACCGCGGCCCCTTGTCACGCCTCCAACAATATATAGTTTATTGTTTAAAACTCCTGTCTTACAGTAGGCTCTACCAATTGACATCGGACTTACTTCAGTCCATGAATTTAGAATGGGATTGAACCTCCAAACGGACCTCAAAGCAGAAGCTCTAGAGAATCCTCCTACAACATAAAGACAGCCATCAACTGATCCAATGGCACAGCCACAAAATGGCAGGTGGTCCAGTGAATCCTTTTTTCCAAGCCAACCCCTTATGACATCTGCAATTTTTGTGCCTGAACCCACCACATCCCACATCCGAATAGAGGCTAAACCCTTCCTTGATTCATCTTCAAAAGCAACATTAGGCATTGGAGGCAATTTCTGCCATCTTGCTGTCAAAGGATCCAAAGCATACCATGAAAGCCTTTCACCCTCAGCTTTTGTCAGTATATAAAGCCATTCCTCTGTTGTTCCAAGTTCTTTTCTCACTCTGAGAAATTCAGCACTCAAGACAGCAGTTTTCCAGGCATGTGATACCAGCTTCACATTCAAGTAGTCAATTCTACGAAGCCTGGCAAGTATTTGATATGAGATCTCATCCGGAAGGCTGGGTATCAATCTTGAGTTTTCCTCATAGAAACACAATGAAAACTTCTTCCTTTTGCATGTTTCATATTGTGAATTCTCAAAGGACCTGCTAACCTCAGTGCTTGAATTATTTGAGCTAAAAAGTTGCCCCATATGGACGCTTGTGGCCAAGGCCAATTCAATTCAATTCCAATGGAATCCAGTCTTCAAACCCCACAGCAAATAGGAGTACATCAAATTTCATACATCGACCTGCTTAAATTTATCAGTATCCGACTAACACACATGTTTGCAGAGCAAAAGAGAGAAGAAAGAAAAGGGTCGCTTGAATCATGGAGTTCAGCAAACTACAGCCTGATTAATTTTGAAATACTACCGAGGATAATATATAGATGCAATATATCTAAAATATTTTCTATAGCTCAGGGGATAAAACCTTGTCACATATCCACAATAAACACGGTATCAACCAACCTCCTTCCCCCAGTCTCTCTCTCAACAAATGACACAAAAGGAACTTGCTGAGTGATGAGCCAGAGCATTTTGTTAAGAAGAGGAGAATAAAAATACGTGATTGAAAATGAGAATAAATCATTATTTTAAATAAAGGAATATGGAAGTTGTATCTAGAAGCAACATTTCTTAATGCTGACTAGGGAGGCTGAGGTCTAATCCCTCAAAATGATCACTTCTTCTCTGCTTTCTCTCTTTGTCCCTTTCCCTTATTTTTCCTTGTTTCTCTTCTATTTTATTTTTTCCCCTTCTTTTCCCTTTCTCCCCCGGAAAATCCGAACAACGATAGCTGGACATGAAGAAAAATCATGATTAGTGAGATAGCCCTTGATAAACACCAATCATCCGGAAGCTCTGGCTAATTGACATGCTGAACAACATCACATTCCTCAAATCCAGAAACAGAACCCTAAAATTGACTATAGCAAGGTCTAGCTAATGAGCACACCCTCATAGTAAACCCACAGGTAAAGTCTTCTCAAAATAACCGAAAGGGAATTCAAAACCACTCCCTTATCCGTGCTTCTTTATGTAGAGGCAGAGCAACCAAACAGAAACTCTATTTTAATTAACACTGAATGTTCAACTATATAGGATAAAGCAACTATGAAGACCAAAAGATCCAGCAACTCCGATTTACAAAAGGATTTTTCAGAAACTTCCCTCCAGTTGATATCCATGAGAAAATTTGGAGCCGAAAACATAAGGCTCATTCGCAGGCCCAGATGCAAATTTATTTTTTCAGATAAAAACCGACGAGTAGCCACAGATTCATAAACCACGAAGCTCGACCCGCAACAAACAACAGACGGGAGTCGAAAGATGGAGAGAAGAGAAGCAGATGATTACCTTTTCTGCATCCGCAAAGCTACCGCCGAAGGAACTTGATTTATTTCGAGTTTCTCGCCATTATCTGTTCTCTTCTTTTGGATGACATGATACAGGAGGAGCGTAAGCAACCTGTAATTGTGAGCTGCTACTCCATTAACCCTGCCTTAATTAGAGAGTAAAATAACACACTCCTCCCCTAAATTTGCCTATCGTCGTTCCGTCGGTCCTGCCTACCGACTTAGCTTCATCCAATTCTTCTACTTCTTTCTTTATTATCTTATTCGTCCCTAAACTACATGAAATATGATACCTTTACCTCTACAGTACGAAATATTACTCCACTTATTCATTCTAAAACCATCATCGGTCTTACAAACTTTGGCTTCTGTCCGCATTCATCTTCACACCAAATGGTAGTTGAAAATCCTTCCTGACATCCTTGTTGAATTAATGACGAAATGGTGTTTTGTTTTGGGAATGAAACACGACGGAAGAACCATGTTCTTCAATTTCATTTTAATACCTGGTTTGATGCCCAAAGTGAAGCTCTCATATACCTTCTTTTCTGACATTGAACTTCTGTAGGATATTTTCCTTTTTCTATTGTCACCTAATGCCAACCGCGGCAGTCATGCGTCACAATACTAGAGTCTATAGGTGGTATATTCAATTCCAATGATGAGCGAATATGAAATATTTTCTACTTTATGGAAAATGTGGACGATCATTCATAGTACAAGGACTATGATGAAATAATCCCTTCTTTCCTTTTTAGTAATTTTATTTAATCCCGTGTTTTATACGAGCATCATCTTTGGGACGTCACCCACAAACGAAAATGAAGTGCACCAGAAGAAAGCAACAACAAATATAATTTAATGTATAAAACTTCCACAATAGAAGTCTTGCTACTGTTAATCGTGATTAATATATAGAACGGCGATGTGCTTGAATTTCTACATATAAATTGCAAACGACAGGCCACGTGAACTACCACGGCCGTCCACGGGCGGGCAAAGGCCAAGACTTTGTCTGTAACTGGTGACATAAAGGTGTTCAAACCAAACTAGGAAAAAAAATCAATTCATTCTCGTGATAATTACGATGAATTTAATTATCATTGGATGACTCATGAACCCGTAAATTCCTGAAAATCATAGATAAGTTACTAGACGAACCCAAGGAGGCAAGGACTACCTGGCTAGACTTGAGGGTAACCAAATGATTATGTCACAAAGAATTTGGCCCAACTCAAGACATCTAAAGGTGTACCTTCCTTAATGATAACTACATATCCTTGACTGTTGGGCATCCGATGGACCATTAAACTCGTTGGTGGGTAGTGTTCCCACATAAGCTTATGCTTGGAGGGTTTCGGACTTTATCACCACTAATAATGTCTGAGATATTCATGCGTTGTGAACAATTTTACCTTCAGATATTGTGCTGAGGATTACTTCATTTTGTTGCTAGTGACCTTGGGTGTCTTAGATTTCTTTTTTTTTTTTTTTTTTGTGCAATTATGCCAATGACTCTTTTCAATCAGGGACGTTTATTAGTCTGTTTGGGAACAGTTTTTGCAATTTTTGTTACTGTTTTAGATAATTTATTTAACGGTTGAAATGAAAACACTAAAGCTAAAAACTACTATTTGATAGCTTTTTCAAAACTCTAACACTAATCGTTGACGCTAATACCAAACGAGACCTATATGTTGTGGGTGTCAGAGAAGATTGATGATGGTTCACCCCTTTCCCTTTCTTGGGTTTGGAAGACTCTAACCCTTGAGAAAGTTTCTTGTTTCCTTTGGCTTGTGTCTTTAGATCATATTTTGCACAACTAGAATTGGAGCCATTGTGGTCTGATGAGTGATTATAGTTGTCTTCACTGTCACTTAATTTGGCATGGAAGACGTGAACAACATTTTTTGAAGGTGCCCATTTACTCAGGCGGCATGGTCGAAGTTGTTATTGGCTAGGGAATTGTTGCCCTTTCTTCTAGTTTAGTTTGATTATTGGCTTGCAGGGAATTGTTCTAAAACTCATCTTTATAATGAGCATTGCATTTGGGGTGGGTTATTTGCTGTTGTTATTTGGGGGCTTTGGCAAAGTAGGAATGCTATTTTCTTTTAGAAGAAAACAACGACATTGGAGGTCGTGGTTGAAATAGCATTCTGCCTGGAAAGAAGTAGGGTGGAAGCTTCAACAACTTATGTTTTTAAGCCTCCTCATATGCCTAGATGGGTGAAGTGGCATCACTCTCCTCCGGGCTTCCTAAAATTGAATTGTGATGGTTCTATATGGGTTAAGGAAGTGGCTTATGGAGGTCTTATAAGAAACAATGAAGGGCAATTTGTCTTCTACTTTGCGACCAAGCTTTGACAATTTTCTGTCCTTTTGGGCATAGTTGATGGCAGTTCGTGTAGGACTTCAACAATTGTATCATTATGATGTGCCGACATGTTTGGTGGAGTCCAACTCTCAAGTTGTGATTAGGTTGACAAATTATAAGTATTTCTTACACCCCAATGTTGTTATCTTGGATTGTGTCAACCTTATGGCATGACTTTCAGTTCCTAGTATCAGCTATACTCTTCTTGGGGGAAATGCTTGTGCTACTTACTTAGCTAATTTGGGGCACTCTTTATGTAAGGAGCTCCAATTGTTCTAGGTTTCCAGCAGCCACATAGTTATCTAAGGATGCTCCTTTTGGGAGATATTTAGGAGCTTTCTTGGCTTAGGCCTTAGTTTTTTTTTATCTTCTCTTTTGTGCCACAAAAAAAAGGTGTACCTTGTAGTTAGAGAGGGAGGTCCTCTTTGCAAATCTCATTTAATTTAGAATTCTTTTTTCATTTTTTCTTTAGGTTCTTTTTTTTTTTTTTAATTTGGGAAAACTTGTTTCTAAAAGTTGGATAACTCATTTTTCCAATCCACTTTATTAAAAGAAGTTTTCAGTTATAATGTTAATTTTAAGGGAAAATCATTATGACTCATCCATAAAATTGATTTAATTCCACTATAAGGATTAGAGTTTATAAAAGTATGTATTATAGTCTCTAATTTATAAAAATATTGGATCCACGTCTTAATGTTGTAAGCTTAAGCGACTTCACTTTCCTTTTGTACTCATGAGATCTTTTTGATCATTTTAGGTAAAATTATTTCCCAATTTGTACAAATGATGTTGTAAAGTAAAATGAATGGGGCGAAGGTTGTGTCACCCCTGCATGTATGATATATGCCTCCCTACCCGGTGACGTATAAATTCTGTTGGTTGATCTTATCTATCCAGTCACTAGCTAATCATTCGGCCATAATGACGTCATGGGTGCCCCTGTCCTTAAACAAATACTTTATCAATGCCATAAAAACCTCACCGGCATGGAAAACATTCTCATTATCCATGCCTAGTATCAACCATTTTGAATTCCCAAACTTAGATACATGAAAAAAACAAAATCTGATACATTGAATTAAATTAATTAGCAAATCATTTACATTATTGAGATCATAATTTTACTTACAATTCCAAGAATTATCATTAATCACAGACTCTATAAATTAATTTAGTAGGGTGGCCTAGCCTTAATTAACTTAGAAGAGAATGGCCCTAAGAACCAATTAGGGAAATTGACTCATTGCAAGACCTATAAATAACCATTCCCACATGCACCATTTGTATTTTTAGTGCCACGACTTGAGAATATAAAAAACTGCATGCTCTCTCTACCTTCTCCAACCGCTGAATCAATGGTAATTAAGCTGTCTGTGGGGCAGAGCGAGTTAACCAGGTCGACAAGACCACTGTTAAAAAAATATTGAAAATGTGTGTGGAAGAAGGACACTAGTGTCGTAAATGAGACAGGTACAGGAGCAAGGAGCAGGAACCAAAAAAAGCAAAGTCTACTGGGGTGAGACTTGAGAGAGGCTCAAACTCTCGACCTCAGGATTACTCGGAAGCTATGAGACCTACGCGCTAGCCAACTGCGCCACCACCCCAAGCCCTTTGTGATGCAGATTTACTTTTTTGTATTATACTGCCAAAAAAAAACAAAAAACTGAAAATGCAGCAGGTTGACAGATCCGAGAGAAATTGGCAATGTCATGGCATCAAGAACAAGAACCTGGGAAGTGTTAGTTGTTAACAGCCCTGCGCTGCATCTGTGATGGCAGCATGCCTCTGCCCTAAGGAAGGGAAGCCCCATTTATTGTACCCTGCCCCTTAACTGAAGTTGTGACTTGTTTCCTTCTTTATTCTTCTGCTCTTCCTCTCTGACAACCCCCTGCTTCTATCCTTCAATTTTAGCCTTTATAGCTTCCAACATTTAAGCTCTCAACCATGTTACCTAGCTCCAGTCCCTGCCTAAGCTTTTTGTCCTCATTTATATGTCTTCTTGTCATTTCACAAATTATAGGAAACACAGCAGAAATCCCACCACATGATCCCATGCAAGATTGCTCATTAATTAACCTTACATATACATGTACTCATCTCATTAAGTAGCTCGTCGGCCTAGCTTCAGTAACACACACAAAGGTAGTCAAGAAAATTTTTTTTAACTCCACAATAGGAAATAGGTTAAAATACTATAGTGAAGGCAATCAACAAAGCCAACCTTGTGGCTTTTCAGTCACCCACTTGCCTACCAGACCTAATGCTTTTTCAATCCACTTTCCCTGCCTGCAGTGTGGCAGGCCAGTCCACCTCTGTATCTATGACTTTATAAATTTAAGAATTTTTTCTCCTGTAAACAGAAAAAGATAAATTATAGAGGGTGTGAGATCTGAGGTTTTACAAGTTTCCAGTCTGATAGCTAGCAATGGCATTTTTCAGGATGAAGACAGAGACAAAGATGGGAAGGTGAAGGCAATTAACACAGACACACAATAGAGATAAAACTGTCACTACCAGTTAGCTAAGTCATTAATGTAGCATGCTCACCAATTACCCTCCTTCTCACCCTTCTGTATTCATTTCACATTTTATCTCCACACCAAAGCTCTCATCTTTATATATATATATACTTTATCTCCTTGTTTTGTTTTATCCACCATTCCAGTACTCGGATGAAGAGATCAGGGAAAATGAGGAGGGGTTTCATGTGCCAGTCCACAGCAGCCTCTGCTGTGTGCATGGCAGGCGACCCCCGGTCTGTTGTCATGCCAAGAAAGCTGGAGAGAATCCTTATAGATGATCAGGGGTTGGCCCACAACAATGCTGGGTACTCCAGGCTTGTTCAGTCTGGAAGGTTTCCTCGAGAGGGTACTAGCGGCCATGGTAAGAGATCAGCAAGTGTTGCTACCCCCACCATAAGAGATGGGAACAACGTTGGTCGTAATGGTGGTTCGAATGAGCTTCAGCTCCAGAAACCGCTGCCACATCGGCCCCTAGCCGTTTCATCTTCTGATCATGTGTTCCAGGTTAGGCCGTCTGTGACTTAATTTCTCTTGCTAACCAAAGTATGTTGTTAATCACTATGATGCATGCTTGGGTGCAGGTGGTTGTGATGAGAGTCTCTATCCATTGTCAAGGTTGTGCTGGAAAAGTGAAAAAACATTTGTCTAAAATGGAAGGTCAGATTATAAATCTATCTATCTACATATCTACTGCCATTAAGTTTTAATACCTACATGAAAACAAAAAGTAACAATGTGTACTTGAATTTCTTGTGTTTTGGCCTGGGGATGTGTTTATAAATTAAAATTGCAGGTGTGACATCATTCAGCATAGACTTGGAGAGCAAGAGGGTGACTGTGATGGGGCATGTATCACCGGATGGGGTGCTGGAGAGTGTATCCAAGGTGAAGAAGGCAGAGCTTTGGCCAGCTTGTTGATTACTTGGAAGCAGCAACTAAATTGGCCTTTATCCCATATTTGTTGTACCATTACTATTGTATTTGTTGTTGAAATTGGTTGATGTTGAATTTGGTTGAAAAATCTCAAGTATTGAGAAACAGCCATCTGAGTTGTAGGAAGCAGAAGAGCTGGTAGCTTTAATTGTGAGGTTCTTGTCCATTAGCTTTTGGGGATACCGTTAACTTCAAGTCAGTGGTCCTCTCCTCTCTGATCTTCATAAAGGAGAGAGGAAATGGGGGGGAAAAGAACGGGATCATGTGAAGTGGATCAGTGTTGATAGGGATGTCTTTGATGATGATTCGTCCTTATGAATGAATCAAAAGCTTGTGTTTTTGGTTTGTTACTCCTCCACATCGTACTCCTTTTTACTTAAAACGACAAAAGAAAACAGTACCATATATACCATGTTAAGATGAACTGGGCTCAGATCAACCCAACCTCTCCAAAATGGGCCAAGTGAGGTAATTTATTTTATATTGGCAGGCAGCCAGTTAAAAGTTAAAAACTCGTATCTGGGCCTCTGTATTCAAATGGGCTACCTCGAAGTGGTCCACTGACATTGGTGAGAGAAGGCCCATCACAGATCCCGGAGGGAGAAGGAGAAAAGAGGAGCATCAACACAATACTAACGAGTACAAGCAATTACTAGAACTAGTCCAGGTACATACAATACAAGGTAGTTAGATAGAACTAGAAGATCCGGATCCAGATCCGGCTCCAGAGTATAAGTCATAAGTCATAAGTAACAAACTAAACTACTAACTCGACCAGAAACTGAATTGGTTTTGTGAACAAAACAAACACGTCCGTATAGTTTTGTTAACCGGAATAGATTAGAGATGATTATGTCCCCGCGGATTCAATGAACGTGGACGCTGCAATTTGATTTGATCGATCCCCCCCTGCCCTGCCCTGCCCTGCCCTGCCTCGCATTTGTAATTGAATATACTCATAAGATAAGCCTCGGTCTCACGGTGGCGCACCCATATCAGAGGCAGAAGGCAACCTCCTCTTTCCTTTCTTCTTGTTATATTTATTTATTTATTCCTAGCTTCCTCTTTCTTGCCTTTGACTTTCTCTATCTCACACTTCTTCAGCATCACTATATATATATATATATATATATATATATACTGTTTATTTTCTGTGGGTCGCTGATTGCTTCTTTAAGCACTTGTCGTGCAATGTAATTATGGTTCATGTGAACCCTTTTTTTTTTTTTTTAATACTTTTATTAAAGCCTGCTTGTGCCTTAAACTATGACTTGGATTTAATTTCTTCCTCTTTGGATGGTTGGTGTTGATTCATCCGCTGTTTCTCTTTTCAACATTCTTTTCCAAGTTAACTACTTCTAGGTCCATCCCCTTTCTACCCTTATTTCTTGATGTGAAAAAAGCGTCCTGCCATTAGTGATGAAACAGTTCCATTTCACTTTTCAACAACTTCTTGCCGAGGAATTTTTTTTGTATGCACCAGAAATTAGCACCATACATTTGGATGGCAATGTGCTTTATTTTTTGTTTTTTTGATTGCCTAACCCGGCACTGATGTTGTACATTCTGTCAAATTTACTGATGACTTTCGGGAAATGGAACTTCAACTTCTGATGGCTGAGGAAACTCGACAAAAACTGCATCTCTCTAGTTTAGTCAACATCCGCATAACCATCAAGAGTAAAGCTTTATTCTTTGACGAATTAATTAACAAATATGACTCTGAGTTGGGGTAGGCAACTGGCAAAGTCAACCTTTAAACAAGTGATATGTGATGACAGCACCAGCTTATTCAACAAGGATAAGCTCTTTTTAACAATGCTTGCTCACTTCCAGCATCAATTTCCTAACAACATG
This sequence comes from Aquilaria yunnanensis, assembly GCA_039654915.1. Lineage (NCBI taxonomy): Eukaryota > Viridiplantae > Streptophyta > Magnoliopsida > Malvales > Thymelaeaceae > Aquilaria > Aquilaria yunnanensis. Next base: position 24,437,358 of record CM077598.1, on the reverse strand, counting down.
ACCTCCCACTTGTTGGTAGAATGTATATGGAATGCATAAGCATCCAGGTTCATCCCTTACGGCAGACACATTTGAGTCTATGTCTACTTTGGCCTCTCCTATAAGTATGAACTTCGCATTTCTTTCCCTTGCAGGCACAACATAACCCCTCTGTTGGCAGGCTGATTGCTAATCTGTCTTCGTTATGAGCAAGCGCATTAGTGATGAGATGGACATCGGTAGCACTTCTTGCCATCCAGAGAATACCCCATATGTCCACAAGGTGGGGAAGCCTCCCAAGCAGAACTTGCTTCAGGAATTTGTAGCCACCGTGAGAGAAACTTTGTTTTCAGATGACCCTCTTCGTCCCTTCAAGGATCAGCCCAGGTCAAGACAATTTCGGCTTGGCCTCCAAGCTATCTTCCCTATTTTTGAGTGGGGAAGAAACTACAACCTCTCCAAATTCAAAGGTGATCTCATCGCTGGACTTACCATTGCAAGCCTGTGCATCCCTCAGGTATTAGACACTACAACTGTGAGCGGTGAATAAATCTGTGGCTTCTGGTTTCCATTGCTAATCTTTGTATATCTTCTACACAGGATATTGGTTATGCAAAGCTTGCCAATCTGCAGCCCCAATATGGTTTATGTAAGAATTTCCTGAGCCTTTTTTATTGAACAGTCACATTCTTCCTGCAGGATTCATGTGATTTATTTTGCTTGCAATGCAGACAGTAGTTTTGTTCCACCTCTAGTTTATGCGTTCATGGGGAGCTCAAGAGACATTGCTATTGGACCGGTGGCTGTGGTGTCTCTTCTTCTTGGAACATTATTACAACAAGAAGTTGATTCTTCTAAAAATCCACTTGACTACAAACGCCTTGCTTTCACTGCTACATTTTTTGCAGGCATCACTCAGGTTACGCTTGGAATTTTGAGGTAGTAAAGCAATGTTTCAAGTGAAACAAGTGTGAGATTTCCCCTTCACTTGCCAACATCTTATAATTTGAATACGTTTGTCACAGATTGGGGTTCTTGATAGACTTTCTGTCTCATGCTGCCATTGTGGGGTTTATGGCTGGTGCAGCCATCACCATTGCCCTGCAACAGCTAAAGGGTCTGTTGGGCATCCAGCACTTCACAAAGAAAACTGATATAGTCTCTGTCATGCGCTCGGTTTGGAGTACAGTAGATGATGAGGTCGGTGACTGTGGCCTTAAAACTAGAATCTATTCAGAGAAGAACCCTTCAATCGAATCCTGAATACTAATATGTGTGTTGCATATGACAGTGGAATTGGCAAACTATATTAATAGGCGTCTCCTTCTTGGTCTTCCTTTTGGCCGCTAGGTACATTGTAAGACTTCTAGCATTTCTCTCTCATGTAAACCTGCTTCAAACTGCTACTATGTGTTCTTATACATGTTAAATCTATTGATGGTACCTTAATTTTGTACAGGGAAAAAAGAACAAGAAACTTTTTTGGATACCAGCAATTGGTCCACTGATATCTGTCATCCTCTCCACCTTCTTTGTGTACATCACACGTGCTGACAAACACGGTGTTCAAATTGTAAATGCTCTTTATTGCATAATGCTGACTCTAGATTTTCCGTTGTGCTAATAAATTCCAATAGGAGATTAACGTTTGGTATGTTTCTGTCCAGGTCAAACACATAAAAAAGGGCATCAATCCCTCATCTGTCCATGAAATCTTCTTCACAGGAGAATATTTGGTCAAAGGTTTCAAGATAGGTGTTGTAGCAGGGATGATAGCCCTGACGGTGAGCCAAAGTTTTCATTTTGTTGATTCAGCATCTGATGTAGCACATTATACGATATATGTCCATCTTTATAGTCATAGATATCGTCATCTACATCCAGAAAGTTGTATTCCTTAGAAAGGGTTGTCCAACTTCTCAAGGCCTCAACAATTTTCTTTCAGGAAGCTGTGGCGATTGGACGAACATTTGCTTCCATGAAGGACTACCAGTTGGATGGAAATAAGGAAATGGTAGCTTTAGGGACAATGAATGTTGTAGGTTCCTTGACATCATGTTATGTTGCCACCGGTACGTGGGTGACAAAATTAAACCTTGAAGGTCATCACAGGTTTCTTATGTTGTGAATATTAATCTAATGCCAATATGCTTGCAGGATCTTTCTCTCGGTCAGCAGTAAATTACATGGCTGGCTGTAACACGGCTGTGTCAAATATTGTAATGTCCTGCGTTGTGCTACTAACTTTGGAACTGATCACACCTCTGTTTAAGTACACTCCAAATGCTGTACTAGCCTCAATCATCATATCGGCAGTCGTAGGCTTGGTTGACATTGAAGCAGCGATTCTGATATGGAAGATCGATAAATTTGATTTTGTTGCTTGCATGGGGGCGTTTTTCGGTGTCGTCTTCTGTTCTGTTGAGATTGGCCTTTTGATTGCTGTAAGAACCTAATGATTTGAACAACTCTTCAATTCAATGCTTGGCTAACTTTGTGCGACTGATTTATAATTTTTCTTTTAAATCAAACAGGTGTCAATCTCCTTTGCCAAAATCCTACTACAAGTTACGAGGCCGAGGACTGCGATTCTCGGTAATATTCCCAGAACCACCGTGTATAGGAACATCCTGCAGTATCCAGAGGCCTCAAAGGTTCCTGGTGTTTTGATTGTTCGAGTTGACTCTGCGATATATTTTTCAAACTCCAACTATGTGAAGGAGAGGTACTAATCCTGCAATTAGTGCTTGCTTGTGCGACAATCTAACACATATTCTGCAGTTTGGAACACAGATTTGAACGTATTTGTTTGCAGGATTTTGAGATGGCTGAGTGATGAAGAGGAACAAGTGAAAGGGACGGGCCAATCCAGAATCCAGTACTTGATTGTCGAAATGTCACGTAAGATGCTTTCAGTTTTATCTGTTTTTGCACAGGCATACCATTGCCTTGTTTGTCAAGCATTATGAAAAGGGCTCATTCCGGTTGGCATTCTTGCAGCTGTAACTGACATTGACACAAGTGGGATACATGCCTTTGAAGAGTTATACAGGAGTCTCGAGAAGAGAGATGTTAAGGTACAGATTTAATTAATCAGGAACTCCAAAACCACCACAGTAAATAAGTAAATATGTTAGTCTAGTTTGCTGGTTTGCTTTCTCATTACTTAATATATGTGTGTGCGGGTGCACGCAGCTTGTGTTGGCTAATCCGGGGCCTGTTGTGGTGGGGAAGCTCCATGATTCCAAGTTTGCGGAGATGATAGGGGAGGACAAGATCTTCCTCACCGTGGCAGATGCAGTGGTGACTTGTGCTCCAAAGATGGAGCCGTGACACATACCATTCCCTTTTTCTAACAATGCAAAGATGGATGATGAGTTGGAAGCAGCCGTCACCTAGCTAACACTGCATCTTACAGTTGGAGTGCCTTCCTCTTGATTGGTAGCTGCCTTTCATGCTCCTTGCTTAATTCGGTTTCGGAAATTCCAGTTATATTGTGCTTATTTTTTGTTCGAAATAATGGATTTCCGATCCGTTTTCCAATGGCAACAATTATAAGAATGGCGCCTTATGTTATTAACCGTTGGCGCTCCGGCCCACCAAATTACATCTTATGTATTACGGTGATTCTCATCACTTGGGCAAACCTTGCGTGCTTACAAAAAGAATCTACACCTGCACGTACGATCGAGACCATATATATATATATAGGATTATTTTCTTTTACGGAGACATAACACTTATGGCTTTCAGTACCATGGTTTAACATGGCACAGTAATAGATAGAGATGTGTCGTATATTCAAGTGTGTTGGCCATTACACTACAAGAAAAGAGCCTATTTCCGGCTATCATTACCGATGAGAGGGCAACTAAAAAAGTCAAACTCCGACGGCCAACCATCAACAAAAGTTTGCCAGGAAAAATAATTCAAATAGCTTGTCGTCAGAAGCTCTGACCGTACCGTATGGAAAAGCACCACCGGGAAAAGGCCCGGCAAGTCCTCCTGCTGTGGTGGTCTTCCGATGGCCAGCCGCCAACTGTGCTGGAGGTCTTCCAACGGCCAGCTGACGGAAAATGAGCCAGAGGTGCTCCAAAGGCTGCATGACGGAAACGTGACCCGGGCTTTAATGACAGCCTTCCATTGGAAGATCCCCTTTTTTGCGGAAAAAAAAAAACAAGAAATTGAGGAAGAGGGAAGAAAAAGAAAGAAGCAAGGAAGAACTCATCAGGGAAAATGTCTTTTTCGTGCTAGAAAATGCTTATCTTACTAACCGAAACAAAAAACCTCACCAAAAAAATGAAGAACTCATATCCATGTACTTTAGAGAGTAAAAGAGCATGCACTTTACTGCAAAAAAAACAAAAAGAAAAAATTATAAAAGCATAAAATACACTCTTGTGTGTACAATAAATAATCCGAAATGTTATACAGCAAAATACTTGACAATGGAACTTTTTGTTTAAAGATCAGGAAACAAGAGATGACAACAGAAAAATCAATAAAATTAAAATGCTACTTGCTGAAAAAGATATCTATCAACAAATGATATAAACCTGCGCTTTTCTCTCAAAGTTCTGATTTTGGCCTTTGAATCGGTTTTTCTAACCTTTTACCCGACTCCCTGATTTCAAGCTTCAACGACGCTTCGGTTTCACGTACGAGATGCCAAATGGGGCGACCGAATTTCATTAATCCATTCCTTGTGCATATTTTGAGCTCGCATTCTGCTCCCCCACGAACCCTGCCACGTCCCCGTGCCACAATTTGACCTCATTCTCAACTTCTGAATCTGTTCCTGCCACCGTTTCCTCGCCGTCCGACCATCCTCCGCTCGTATTCCCCGTCCTCCAAAGCTCTCGGAACTCAACTTCCCGTCGTACTCGTCTCTCAAGACAGGGTCCGACAGAGTCTTGTACGCCATATGCAGCAAAATGAACATCCTCGTGGACTCCTCCTTCCGGGACGGCTCACAAACGTCCGGGTGGTACCGAAGAGCCAAGCCTCTGTAGGCTTTCTTTATCTCCCCGAAGCTTGCCGTCTCCGACCTCAACGAGAGAATCTTATAGAAATTTGTCCCGTATTCATCACTGTAACCACATTCCTCGGTCGACCGCTTGGAGACGGCGACGGGTCTGGGTCTCGCGTTTCTTTGCCGCTGAAACGGTACCGCGTGAGAAATCAGAAAGGAACTTGAGCTGAAAGAACAGATGTTCATCGTGGAGTTGAAGTGCAATTTGATAGTCGGAAAAAGATTGAAAGAAAAGGGAAAGGATGGAGATTCATATATATACTCCTAAGAAGGAGGAGAGATGTTTGGGTTAATTAGTACTAATCAAGTTTAGTTTAGGGAGTAATCGTCGATTATTTAGTCAAATTAAATATTGGGTTGGAGCTGTTTAATTTATAAATAGGCGGTGATGGTAACAGGGAAATACCGGTTAATCCAAAGTTTAAACGCGCTTTGTTGTCAAAGGTAAACATGGGAATTGATTCTGATTGGTCTATTTACTAATTTAATCGGCATTGAACTGATAACAATTGCCGCTCGTCCAATTTGTACAAACTTCAATTCGTGCACAATGAATTCATTCAACGACATGCGCAAAGGTCCTCTGGGCTCATGGGCCTCCTGCACGGCCGGCGTTGCTTGATGTACACATGGAGTATATACTCCACCATTAACCTCCGTTATCTTTCCGTTAAGTTTCGTTTGTAGAAAAAGAAACAGAGACTAAGACCGAAGGGGATAAGGGACTGATTTTTTGAGATAATTGATATCGACTTCCTTTTATCAAATTACTTTTAGTTAGAGATGAAATAAAAGTCTGCATGGGATAAGGAGGACGATTTTATTGGATAATTTATTATATTTTTAATATGGTAATTATCTTGTTCAAATAGTCTTATATATTAGGATCTCAGCTTTATACAATAATTTGCTAGTTTCATATATTGAGAGTTCAGTTTAATATTGGAAGAGTCTTTACTAGACTTTATGTGAAAATGATTAAGTTTCATATAATAAGAACTCATTTTCGTTCAACAGAAAACTGATTTCGCTCAATAAATATCTCGTTTTATACACATTTTTTTTTTTAACTTTGTATTACATGAAGCATAATTTGTAAAATAGATAACCCGATTCAAAAATAAAATCTTAATTTCATACACAACAATATCAATTTTGTAAATTAGAAACCCAGCTACATTTGTGAATTGTCTTCAGACTCTATTTTCCAACCAAATGAAATGTTAGATGTATCATCCACTACTAAAAATTCCTTTATTTCCAACTGCCCTCATTTCCAACGGTCAAGCAGTTGGAAATTTCCAACTGCCAAAACCGTTGGAACGAGGAGAAAATTTTTTCCAACTGCCTAGCAGTTGGAAGTTTTAGAGTATTTAATTTACATAATATATATAGTATTTCCAACGGCTTAAGCCGTTGGAAAATGGAGGAAATATGGAGTGTTTTCCAAAATTATATAAATCTAGATAATATATAATATTTCCAACGGCTAAGACCGTTGGAAACTTTTAGAGTATTTAATTTACATAATATATATAGTATTTCCAACGGCTTAAGCCGTTGGAAAATGGAGGAAATATGGAGTGTTTTCCAAAATTATATAAATTTAGATAATATATAATATTTCCAACGGCTAAGACCGTTGGAAACTTTGGAAAATAAAGAATTTTGTGCAGAAATTATATAGATGTAGACATATATAATATTTCCAACGGCTAAAACCGTTGGAAAATGTGGATTTACCTAGTAAATTCTATAAATAATAACATAAATAATATTTCCAACGGTAAGACCGTTGGAAACTTTGGAAAATAAAGAATTTTGTGCAGAAATTATATAAATGTAGACATATATAATATTTCCAACGGCTAAGACCGTTGGAAACTTTGGAAAATAAAGAATTTTGTGCAGAAATTATATAAATGTAGACATATATAATATTTCCAACCGCTAAGACCGTTGGAAACTTTGGAAAATAAAGAGTTTTGTGCAGAAATTATATAAATGTAGACATATATAATATTTTCAACGGCTAAAACTGTTGGAAAATGTGGATTTACCTAGTAAATTCTATAAATAATAACATAAATAATATTTCCAACCGCTAACACCGTTGGATAATGTGGAAAATCTAGATTTTTTTGCGTCAATTATATAAATGTATTCATATATAATATTTCCAACGGTTGAAGCCGTTGGAAAACCCAGGAAAAAAAAATTAATATTGATTTTGTTGGTTAAATTATATAAGTTATATTAATTATAGATTTTTGAATGTTAATTATACAAATGTAGATATAGATGATATTTGCAACGGCTGAAAGGAAAAAAAAGATATAGTTAAGTTAAATATATAAATTTACATAATATATCATATTACCAAACTTTCTTAAAATTTAGATATATAAACATAATATAATATATAAATATATAAATATGGATCTTTTGCGTAAAATATATAAATTTTGGTATATATAATATAGTATGTCTACAAAGTTTCATAAAATAAGCAACATATTTACAAACGTTCTTAAAATTATATGTAAAATAAGCTACATCTTCACAAAATTCAAGAAAATTATATCCAAAATGATTTCAATAACTGGGACAGAGAAGAAAACAACAAATAGTTATGTTCCAACGGTTATAGCCGTTGGAAATGGGACAGAGACAAAGAATTTTAATTTACAGCCGTGAAATAAGAAAAAAAAATTGTTTCCAACGGCTACAGCCGTTGGAAAATGTGAAAAATAACAAAAAAATGGGAAATAAACAAAATTTAAATGAAATTCCCAACGGCTACAGCCGTTGGAAAATGTGTAAAAGAACAAAAAAATTATTTCCAACGGCTTTCGCCGTTGGAAATTCATTTTATGAAACGCTGAGTTTTGAAATTTTTTTCCAACAGCTTAAGCCGTTGGAAAATTACTTTTAAAAAGTCCCCCCCCCCTCGCAGCGGACTCGTCTTCTTCCTCCAGCTTTCTCTCCCTTACGCTGTGCTCCTCTCTCTCACTACAAATCCTTCACACGCACACACAGCACGTTTCTTGTCTCGATTAAGGGGTTTATCAACGTCGTGAAGCTGATTTTAACGTGGATCTGGCCTCAATTTGCTCGATTTGGTGGTTAGTACGTTATTTTAGAGACTTTTCAATTTTTTTTTTTCGGATGATGCCTTTTTTTTTTTTACTATGGGTTTCAATTTCTTGCAAAACATAGGTGATTCGAACCTATTCCCAGCCATTTGAAGCAACTTGTATTACGGATTTGAGGTTAGTTTTTACTTAATCCGAAAGTTAAATTTTTTTCCCTATTAATTAGTTTAAATCTGAATTTTTCATGCTTATTTGGGTTGAAATATGTGATTAGTATTTGAGATGTAGATGTTGATGGTGGAATGTGAAGTATTTGGGGTACCCATTGTAATTGTACATTTTTTTGGATTTTCTAACTATTTTTTTTTATTTCGGAAATTGTTACAAAATTAGAAATAATTAGTTTAATTTAAATTTGTTATGTTGTATAATTATGTGTGCAATTAGTTAGGCAAATTATTTAAATTATTTATGTAGTACAATTTATGTAGTATAATTATGTGTGCAATTAGCTACAAATAATTAGTTTTATTTAAATTATTTATGTAGTATAATTATGTGTGCAATTAGTTACAAATAATTAGTGTGAAGTAAATTGTTTGGGTTATATATTTTGTTACAACGTAGAATGGTTATTTTGGAATTTTGATTACAATGTTTTCATTATTGGCATTAATATAAATTGTTCAAAATATATCTAGTGAAATAAATTGACCTCCAAAAATAATATATGTCAATATTAATAATATTACGAAGAATAATATATGGGATTATAAATGTAGTAGTAAAGTCATAGTAAAAATAATATTATGAATTAGTATTATTATTTCTGATCTAATTAATCGAATACGAGTAATATCAATTATAATAATATTATTATTTGTAGTAATAATAACTTATATTTGAAACAATACATATGATAGCAAGATTAGTAGTAAAGTAATAGTAGTAATACTATTAATTTTTATTATTAGTATACCATTAATAAATCCAATAAGACAAATAAAAATTATACCCATTATTATAAACAGAATAATAATAATAATAATAAAAATAATAATAATACTAAGTATAATAAAAAGTATAATAATAATAATAATAATATTAATAATAATAGTAATAATAATAATAAACAGAATACTAATTATAATAACAATAATAATAATTATAATAATAGTCATAATCTTAATTATAATATTAACCATAATATATCATAATTATTATTATTAGTATACCAATAATAAATCCAATAAGACAATTAAAAATTACAACTACTATTATAAACAGAATAATAATTATAATAATAATAATTATTATTATTATAACCATAATATTTCATAATTGTACTAATACTGCAGTTTGTATGAGTAGTAGTAAAGTAATAGTACACGAAATTGTAATTATTTTTATAATTATAATAATACTTATATGGAAAGAATATTATTATTTCATTCCTATTGCGTTTATTTCCTAAACCAGAATAATAATTCCAACTATGCTGGTAACCTTACGTAAACCGTCACGTAGTCATTACAGTTTGTGTGTTTTAAATGACATGGTTTAGATTAACTCAACAAAATAATCTATTGGTAGGACTTCATGGACCGTAGTTGGATGTATAGTAGTCGTTATTTACCTGGCCGAGTTGGGTACACAGAGGAGTGGGAGACAGGGATTGAGCAGTTCATAACATTTGCCTGTAGTAACCCAGCTCACATGGATGGCAACAAAATACGTTGCCCGTGTAGGAGGTGTAAAACTTTGAAGTTTAAGGATTGTGATGACGTTAGAGTGCATCTATACAAAGTGGGTTTCATGGCTCATTACACAAACTGGACAGCTCATGGGGAGGCATTTACAGAGCCTCCGCAGTAGCCGTTTCATCATTCTGATTGGTATGAGCATTCTGAGTTCAGTTCAAATGTAAACCCATATGCTCAAATGATATTTGATGCAGCGGGTCCAAGTATGCATCAGAATTCCACTGAACAGGATCAACAACCTAATGAAGGTTTTAGAAGGTTTTCTGATTTACTGAACTCCGCTAGTACACCTCTTTGGGATGGATGTGAGAAGCATTCTGAGCTTTCTGCTGCAGTTCGGTTGTTAAACCTAAAAGCAGAATATCATATACCAAGAGGGTGTTATGATGGTATTGCAGCGTTGATGAAAGAGACGCAGCCAAGTGACAGTAAGATGCCATCCAATTGGTATGAGACGAAGAAATTAGTTTCACAACTAGGTCTTGCCCACCTTAAAATTGATGGTTGTGTAAACGACTGCATGTTGTTTTGGAATACTGATGAAGATGCTTCAGAATGCAAGTTTTGTGGTGAATCTCGGTTTAAGCCGAGAACAAATGGGCGAGGTAAGGATAGAGCGAGGAAGACTATGCACTATTTACCACTCACTCCTCGGCTTCAGCGACTATATGCTTCACTCTCAACTGCAGAGCACATGCGGTGGCACAGTGAGCATCGATCCGACCCAAATGTTTTAAAACATCCTTCAGATGGGGAAGCATGGAAACATTTTGATTCCATGTACCCGTGGTTTACGGCGGAGCCCCGAAATGTTCGCCTTGGAGTTTGTTCTGATGGGTTTACGCCTTTCGGGTACTCAGGTAAACAATACTCATGTTGGCCTGTCATTGTTACTCCCTATAATTTGCCTCCGTGGATGTGTATGAAGAAGCCATATATGTTTTTGACTGCATTGATACCTGGCCCTCGGAGTCCACGTCAGAATATTGATGTCTATTTACAACCACTTATTCATGAATTGAAGCAGCTATGGGAGGATGGGGTGGAAACATGGGATATTTCACTGAAACAAAATTTTCGGCTCCGGGCTTCGGTTTTGTGGACCATAAATGACTTCCCGGCATATGGGATGTTGTCCGGATGGATGACTCATGGGAGGTTATCGTGCCCTATTTGCATGGAATATAGTAAAGCTTTCCAACTTGAGCATGGAAGGAAAACCTCATTCTTCGATTGTCATCGACAATTTCTAGAGTTGGATCACCCATACAGAAGGAACAGAGTCTCCTTTAAGAGAGGAAAAGTTGAGAAATCGTTGCCTCCTGAGCGTTTACCACCAGTAGCAGTATTTGAACGTATCTCACATTTTCCTTCTGTAGTTCGCAATGGACAGGTTGTAACCATACCAGGTTATGGCAGAACCCATAATTGGACAAAACGAAGCATTTTCTGGGAGCTACCGTATTGGAAGACTAATTTGATCCGCCATAATTTGGATGTTATGCATATAGAGAAGAATGTGTTTGACAATATATGGAATACAGTGATGGATGTGACCAATAAAACTAAGGACAACGTCAAGGCTCGTAAAGACATTGAGATTCTCTGCAGCCGATCAGAGCTACATTTAATTCCTCAGGGTGATGGCCGAGCAGTTAAACCTAAAGCCACATTTGCACTCAACAGAGACCACAGAACTGATGTGCTTACTTGGGTTAAAACACTTAGACTCCCAGACGGGTATGCATCGAACCTTGCGAGGTGTGTCGACAGTAACGTAAGTCAACTGTCGGGTATGAAAAGCCATGACTGTCATGTGATGATGCAGAGGCTCCTCCCAATTGCACTTGAAGCAATGCCTGATAATATATGGAAACCGTTGACCGAGTTAAGCCAATTCTTCCGAGATTTATGCTCCCCAGAGTTAGATGTGAATCACATGGTCGAGTTGGAAGCAAATATACCTGTCATACTTTGTAAGTTGGAAAGAATTTTCCCACCGGCTTTTTTCGACTCAATGGAACATTTGCCGGTTCACCTACCTTACGAAGCAAGAGTTGGAGGCCCCGTTCAATATAGGTGGATGTACAAGTTTGAGCGTTGTATGCATGACCTCAAAATGAAGGTTTCAAATAAGGCTCATGTAGAGGGTTCAATTTGTGAAGCATATCTAATTGAGGAGACCTCTACATTTTGCTCTCACTACTTTGAATCCCATATCCTACATATGGCTACTCGAGTACCTCGTAATGATGATGGGGGCGAAGGACCATTTGATGAATCGGTGTGGTCTATATTTAGATACCCGGGTCGACCATATGGGGCATCAAGGTATTGCTATCTTGATGACAATGAATTGAGGGTCGCAGCTGCATATGTCTTACTGAATTGTAAGGAGGTGAAGCCGTACCTCGAGTAAGTTAATCAATACCCATCCCATATCCCACACATGTTTCTCTGAAACAAAACTTTTATTCTTTTCTACTAACCTCATCCAGTTTATGCTCCAATTATAATCTTATGCCATCTTGTAGTTTGTTCGTTGATGAGGTGCGTATGCATGCACCCAATATACAGATGGCAGACCTGGATGTCTACATTGAGAATAACTTTGAGACATGGCTTAGAAACTATGTAAGTTACTTACACTTCAAATTACCCATATTTTGATAAATAACAAAAATACATATTGATATTATGACTGTTTGAAACTAGGTGAATGATGTAAGAAACACGATCACGGACCGCTTCTTGTGGGATGTTGCATGCGGGCCATCTCGTCGTGTTGAGAGTTGGCCTGTTTACTTCATAAATGGGTACAAGTTCCACATTAGCGACTGGGGTCGCGACAAAGCAACATTTAACAGTGGAGTATGTATTAGTACTTCAGGATCAAGTGAGGTTGAATGTGATTTTTATGGGGTGTTAGAAGAAATCATTCAACTGGAATATCCTGGGTGGCCACATAAAAAAGTAGTATTGTTTAATTGTGCTTGGTTTGACCCTACTCCAAATCGTGGCATTCGGGTTCACCAACAATATGGGATAGTTGAGGTTTGTGATGGTCGTCGATATGGGAAGTTTGACCCGTTCATTCTTGCTGCCCAAGCTGATCAAGTTTACTACACTCATTATCCCACAAAGTCACGTGACAAAACGGGTTGGTTGGTGGTGTTGAAAATCAAACCTAGACGCATTATTCATAATGATGTAGCTGATGTCGAAGATGCATATCAGGAAGAATTGCAGGTCGGGGTGAACAGTTCTCCCATAATTATGGATGACCCAATCGACAATTTAGCTGAAACAGGTGTATGGGAAGCTGTGGAGGAAGACATGGCATTGAGGGATGAAACTTTGGGAGATGACGACTTCTCTGAAAATGAGGAGTCCCTTGAAGGAAGTGATGACGAAAATGATTTTGAATCAGGGGATACTGATAGTGGCGAATCAGAGAAATCAAATTCAGATGAACTTGGAAACTCAGAATAATGTAAACGTGCATATGTTATTGTGTTATGTAATATTCTCGTTTAGTAATTAACTTTTAATATATATGTAAAGAACAACTGAAACTTTAACCTGGTGCCTACAATATGATTGAGCAAGTTTTATTTCAATGTTTGAATTTACGTTATGTAAACTTTTGTATGGGATTTCATAATAATGTAGATGCCACCAAAAGGAGATCAAACATATACACGTCGCCCAGGGAAAGGGCTATTTCAGCAAATGAAAGAAGTTTTAGCTGAACCAATAGGTAGACATGAGCGGGCACGCCAATCACACTCCCATGATTCGGATGCACAGCCATCAACAGAACAAACACCTGTTCATCATCCTCACCCTCCCACAGGTGGTATTCACATTGGTCCGAGACGTGGCAGTGGTAGTCGGTCTATCCCGACCCCTGTAGTCTCACCGGATGGTGGGAGTTCACATGGTCAGAACACGGTATCCCAAGCCTCCCTGCAGTCTCGTTTACGGATAGTACCTCACGGGAACACGTAAGTAATGCACCCGCTTGTACCAAATTAGTTTATTTAACATGTAGTATCTGAAGTCGCAGTAAGACTAATTTCATGAATTCTGTGAAACATCCACTTCATGTAGCTTCCTTCCATCACGAGCAACAAGGTTGGTCACTAGATGCTTCACCACACACTTCAGGGGACATCATAACTGGACGAGCGCGAGTCCAGCAGATATTCAGGCGTGGTGGCGCGTATTTGAGGTTAGATACTTGTTATAATTATTTCGCCTTTATCTATATATGTTTGAATCTATAGATCCTTTTTAGGTAAGTTTATTTCGTTCATAACGTGCAGGGATTATGTGAGTGGGATGCAGCCCACCATAATGAGGTCTACCGCATCTGGCATATGTTGGCGGCTGCTCATTACCGACAAACGCTGGGGGACATCCGCCGAGAAAAGAATCCGGAGAAACGCCGAGCAAGGGCATCTTTTATGACCGACGCGCAGTATGCAGAAATGGAAGCATGGTGGGACACCGCGGAGTTTAACGAGCAATCGGCAAGGGGTAAGACGATACGAGCATCATCATCGAAGTCATCTAACTCCACAGGTGCATGCAGTGCTACATATGCAGGAGGTTCGGTTTCCATTACTGAACACCGAGAACGAATGGTAAAATATTCATAATCTTTTACACATAATTCATGTAACTTTATTTGGGCAATCAATTAATGTGACTATGTTTCAAATGTAGCGTGATAAAGATCCGGAGAAGAGGGACCCAGGATTGTTCAAGGTGATGCAGCAAACGCATAAGAAAAAGAGCGGGGATTACGTTAACAGGCGTACTGAAGAACTTGCGGTAAGTAATAGTTACATAATGCTTAAGTATAATTTCTGATCTTGTTACTAAAGACTTTTCTGTACTGTTATATGCAGGCAATAGTAGCTGCTGAGATCGAGGAAGCAACGCAGCAAACGGATGATTCAGGTGGCGCACCTGACATAGATGAGGTTGCGATCATAAGTGCCGCTGCTGGGGGCAGGAAGAAAGGGCGTGTATTTGGGCTTGGATCAGAACAACATGTCGTGCCTGGACGACGGCGACCAGGGCTTACTCATGCAGCACATGTTGATGTGATGCAGACTCCGGAGTTCGCTGAACAAGTACAGCGAGTCGTAGCGGAGCAAACTGCACAGCAAGCATCATATTATGAGCGGAAGCTAGAACGTCTGAGGAGGAGACAACGATCTGACATATCCCACATATGCAATTCACTTGGCATTCCCCCCCCCCCCCCGCACCACCTGCAGATGATGATGATGATGACTCCGGATCGGATGACGCATAGATCAGGTATATCATGCTACTATATGTATTTATAGACAAACATTCACTTAGTTCGATTATGAAAGCATGTAATTTAAACTCTACTGGTATATCATGCTCATGTGGATTTAGTAGTAAATTTCCAACTTGGCTTAGTAAGTTTAAGGATTCTGTATGTTTGTTTTAACACACATTCACTTAGTAATTAAAATTTATGAAATTTTGCGAGTTTAAAAAATTGACTACAAACGATATCAGTATCCGCATAATACGAGGTTAACGTTTAAATAATACATTCGATTGGAAATGGACAGTATAGAGATAAATAATATAAATAAAAAAATATTTCGAAGCTAAAAAAAAAAAATCTGGAAAATTTTCCAACTGCTGTGGCAGTTGGAATATTACACATTTTCCAACGGCCTGGGCAGTTGGAAATTTTTCCAATGGCTTAAAAAATTTCCAACTGTCAGGCAGTTGGAAAATTTCCAACTGTCACATTTCCAACTGTCTGAGCAGTTGGAAATTTTTCCAACTGCCTAGGCCGTTGGAAAATTTTCCAATGGCTTAAAAATTTCCAACTGCCCACGCCGTTGGAAATTTTTCCAATGGCTTAAAAATTTCCAACTGCTCAGGCCGTTGGAAATTTTTCCAACTGCTCAGGCAGTTGGAAACCAAAAGAAAAAAAAAATTAATAAAGCCGTTGGAAATTCTCCAACTGCTTTTTTTCCAACGGCTGACAGTTGGAATTTCCAACTGCTCACTCCTGGGCAGTTGGAAAATTAGCTTCCAACGAATGATTTTCCAACTGCCAGCCGTTGGAAACAGTCCATTTCCAACGGCTGGCAGTTGGAAATGGCAGTTGGAAAATCATATTTTTTTAGTAGTGATCACATTTCATTATTATATCTGCATATAATTTCGTACAATATTGTCCAATTTTAGACAATAATAACCTAGTTTCAGACATCAAACTTCACACTTTCAAAATTTTACACACACATAGAAAGAGAGAGAGAGTTTCTTATATTGGATTTCACACTTTTAGAACTTTACAATTACAAACTAGTATTCCAATTTCATACATATACAAATCGGTTTCGTACCACATATTACAGTGCCATATCGTTCATCATTGATAGAGCAACTATACCTAGTTCAATTTCAATGTTACCACATAAAACACACTAGAGGTTAAAATTGTACAACAGAATTCCTCAACCAAAACCTATATTACTTTGAAACCTAGCCAGACCAAATTAAACCCAAACCAAGAAAAAAAAAAAGAACTCTAATTCAAACACATAGTAACACTTAGTAACCCAACAAGAAATTGGTCAATCACACCCATGGAGATTCATATAAAATACATGTAGGAAAAGGATCGAGGATTGGCCAGATCTTTGAAGATGAGAAAAGTGATGAAGAAGAAGATGAAAAAGATAATCTTGAACTCTGCAAATCTACAAAATTCGATGCTAGTAGCCACAGGTTGATTTAGTCCCTTATCGCAGATTA
The DNA here is from genome assembly GCA_039654915.1 of Aquilaria yunnanensis. Lineage (NCBI taxonomy): Eukaryota > Viridiplantae > Streptophyta > Magnoliopsida > Malvales > Thymelaeaceae > Aquilaria > Aquilaria yunnanensis. Next base: position 24,420,664 of record CM077598.1, on the reverse strand, counting down.
TTGGTTGTGAATTTTAGTTCCGTTCACCGTGGGAGAGAAGCTGGAGACAACATAAACAAAGGAGGTGTGGGTGATCAAGAAGTGGTGGGAAGGCAGTGAAATAAGGTTTTGATTTTGTGGATGTATATTAGGAAAAGATTTGTATGGAATTGTGGATTATGCAAACAAAGATAAGGTGATTTGGAATAATTATGGCTAGATTTGGAAGATTTTCTACACTTTCTTATTCTGTTATAAACTAGAAACGAATGGGATTAACGGTGTAAAGTGGAGTATATACTTCATGAGTCCATCGTCAAATCCCTAATCAAAGTCTTCAATTAATAATTAAAGGCTTCTAGTCTTGCTAAGAAGTAAACAATTTAATTCTCTACTCATCTTCTAACTGTAAAAGAATTACTGAAAAAAAAAAAGAGTAAACTCTACCTTCCTCAACTTATTTTGTTGTCCTATCCAGGTCACGTAACTACATTTTGTCCCAGTGAGCTCCTTTAACTCATATAGTTCTTTTTATCGGGGGCTCTTTCATCATTTGTGCAGTTAAATTTGATGAAATTTTAATGAACAACTACATTTCCTATATTTTCTTCATCATGCTCCTAGTACCCCAGACTTTATTTATCCTACTTCTAACACCTTAAACATTCAAAAATAGAACAATCAACTAGTTTATCATTTTTTGGATATAAGTAAAATAAAATTTCCCTAATAATTTAAATAATTTGTTTGTTTTCCTTAATAATTTGAAAGCTCGATTTCCCAATCTGGCAATCACCACTATAAGGCTCCTCCTTTTCGGGTACTGGAGAAGATAAGCTCTGGCAACTCAACCAGTGGTAATGGATAGGCGTCCTAGCGCAAGAGCAAGCAAGAATTCGACCTTCCATCCTTTTTCCTTCATTTGGTGACGTTTCTTCCTGGTGATTCTTTTGTCTCTAACATATTCTCCTGGCAACTGTCAAGTTTGTTCTTGATCAAGATCTAGTTTTGTTTCTTTAAATATTTTGTTTGACCGAAATTTGGTTTTGTTTGTTCTTGATCGAATCTGGTCTTATTTTGCTCTTAATCGGAATTTGGCAATGATTTTTTTTTTTGCTTGGCGACTCAAATGATACAACGCTAGTCGAGAAGGAAAGGGATGATGTACAAGGCGATACTAGACGAGGGTGGTGTGGTGGTGTTGAAGCGATTGAAGGACTCAAACAACACATGGAGGTTGGGGATGAGAAGTGGTTGATATGTTAAATTTGTAACGTTTAGGGAGTTAAAAGCATGATCAATAAAGTTTAGGATGCTAAGAGTACGATGAAGAACATGATCTTGTTCTGTTCTTGATCAAAATTTGGCGACGGTCGCATCTGTACTCGGTGATTCAAATGATGCGACACTGGTGGAGAAGGAAAGGGATAGCGTACAAGGTGGTGCTAGACGATGGTGGGGTGGTGGCAGTAAAGCGGCTGAAGGAAGCGAACAACACATGGTGGTTGAAGGATGCAAACAACACATGGAGCTTAGGGATGAGAAGTGGTTGATCTGTTAAATCTATAATTTTTATGGTGTTAGAAGCATAATTAATAAAGTCTATGATACTAAGAGTGGGAAGAAGAAAATATATGGACTAGAATTGTTATTTTTCACTAAAATTCTGTTAGAGCTAATAATGCAAATGATAGAAAGGATCCAATAGGATGCACTACATGAGTTGAAGAAGCTCAGTAAGATAAAATAAAGTTATGTAACCGAATAGAATAAGAAAATAAGTTAAAAAACCTAAAATGGAGTTTACTCGGAGACAAAAAAAAGTGGCAAGTGGATACTGGGCTGGGAGAGTAGAAAGTAGCGGCAGCCCTTGCGGCCGATATGACAATAAAGCCCGGCAGCCAGGCCCACGAGAGAAAACCCGACAGTAGAGGCTCTTTACGTGTGATTTGGAAGTTTATGCAAAAGGCTATTATCAATTAACAGTGTTAAGTTCTAGGATGGTACTCGATAAGTATCAAGTAATTTTTTTTGGTTCGGGGAATAAAATGTAACAGTAATAAATTAACGAATTAAAAGAGATGTCAATATCTACTTACTGAAGATTGGACCTAAGTTACACAAAATGTCTGAAAAGTAGAAGCGTAAAGTGAGAGTTGGTACCGGAAAGTATTATTTTCTGAAATTTAAGTAAGTAAAAAAGTATAAAAGTGAGAGCAGAAGCGGAAACATGAGAATAGGAGCGGTGACCCAACATAGAAGAATTATGCAACTTAAGGTCGGACATAAAATGTAGTAATTGATTTCTCAACTTTATTTATTTGATCCAAGAGAAAAGCTACTGCGGTTTATGGGCGGTGGTAGTGAAATTAAGACAGCCTGAAATTGAAAATAGTCGAAGCGCATGTGAAATAGACATCAAAATTGTATGCATAAATGTCAGTCCACCGCCAGAAAAAGCAGCAACCTAGGACCAACGGCCCGGGGAGCGTCTGTCAGGAGCAGGCTCGTTCCCCCCGTTGTCAGGATCGGGTTCGTTATTCACTTCCATCGCCAGTGCCAGTGCCGGTCCAGCTGCCGCCGCCGTCGCATAGACTCCTGCACCACAAAGGCTCATTCAATATATAAACGATATACAAACCTTGTACTAGACCTGAAGATATTCAACGGGAGAAAATATTCGAGCCCATGCAACCATACCCGGCGCACCGGAGGGACTCATCAGAGACGCTGCAAACACAACAAAGAAAGGATTGATCAGATTGACAAAACGAAACTAGAAAATTTGAAGAAGAAGAAAACAAGCGCACTTATACACACGCATACGGGAACCCTCCCGAATAATTGAAAAAGCAGCACTCACATTGACATTGAGCAGCAGGGGGAGCTTGGAGGTTGCATGCAGCTGGGAGAGACATGGCTTTGGTCGTGTCGAGAGTGAGACCGACCGAGGCCATGTTGTTGAAAGCCTCGCAGAGACATCGGGCGTCAGTCTTGAGCACGGTCTTCAAGCCAGAGCAGCATGCAACCTCAGGCTTCTCCGCCGCACCCGCAGTGTCGCTGGACACGAAAGCGACACAGTCGACCAAGTTCAGCAAAAGGCCGGAGCAGTCCTCGATCAAGGGTGATGGAGCAGCCGCCTGGTTATGGCGGCCGCTTTGGACCTGGACGATGGCCCAAATCGGTACAAGGGGAAGAGCAAGAGAGAATCTGAGGGCCATTATGATCGTGGTTGTGGAGGTCGGTGCAAGGCCGAAAAAAGAGAGAGGGGGTTCTGGCTGTGACTTGGGCGGGTGACTGTACATTGTGCGCTGAGGGGGAATTATATAATATAGGAAGAAGTCTGACTACTTTTTATGCAAAGAGGAGTAAGAATCAGCCACATGTCAACGCATATGTCTCAACGATCAACAGGTCGTACCGTATAACATGCCTAGGAATTAAAAATTTTCTCATTTCTTTTCTTAATTACTGGGCACCGTATAACATATTGAATATTTAATTATTTTATAGAAAAAAATACTTTAGTACTAATTAATAAAATTTTGAGTAAATGGAAAGAAGCAAAATAAGGCAGGCATCAGGGCCACAACGAAATCCTGGAAAGTAAAACAAGCGGAAGATTGTCGTATACTGTAGTAGTAGAGATGATAATGCTCGAGTAAATCTGGAAGACTGGCTCTTTCATTAGGTGGTTTCACTTCTCGGAGAACTATCATTTTTTTTTTATTGATTTCGGTTTTATATAAACTAGTTCAAGGTGGGATCAGATTCTAGGTTTGTGTATAAATATATAATAAAAAATTATAATATTTTTAAATTACTCATATTTATATATGGACATATACATTTAAATATGTACATTACTGAGTTGATTATATATTTTATGTACGAACGTGTACATTTAAATTAAAAGTTATAATATTACTAAATTACTTATATACTAAAAATATGTACATTTGATGTGAATTAAGTTGAGCATTATGTAGAATATTTTTTTAATATGCTTGTGGATGTAATTTTACTAACTTATAAAAAAGTAAATTATTATATTTATATGATAAAAATAAAAAAATTCAAAATTCAAAACTGAAAAAATAAAGCAATGATTCTGATTTGATTCGGTTATTTTGGATTGGAACCAATTCGATCCATGTTTACACACTCGGTCAAACTAACCACGACTTTCTATAAAGAGTCTCTAAGATTAAGAAGGCTTGTCTGTAGGTCCGACTAGTGAGGTCCACATCTCTGTGTTCGGTGGGTTGCAAGAAAGAAGCCTTGTCCTGTCCCGGTGTACGAGTCAGAGTCAAGACTTTGGAGTGAAACTGAAATTTTGCAAAACGGCAGCAGATGTGGACCACTCACGTTTCTTTGGCGCCCAGGCCCGGGATGGATCTCATGCGTTACCTCCTTTCCATTGCCTTCACAATTTCCCCATCATCTTCTAGCCACCTAGCCCTTTTTTCATTTTTCACTTTCACACCACCTTTCTTTTTGTTTTTTGTTTCTTCTTTTTTTCGAATGATTCACACCCCCTTTCTAAAGAAAATTGGGTTAATGCATGGAATGATAAGCCCCAGAACTGTGTTCTTTATATGGTACTTTCACCCCTAAACCGTAAATCAAATATCGTAGAATTAGTTATGTGCTTGAGTTAACACAGCCGACGGACTAAGGTGTGCCTGGTACTTCCAAATTTTTCACAAAGTTTGTATGTTATCCATATGTATATATAAAGAAAAAATTTTGGCACCGCCCCTATTTGAGTTCAATGCAGTTAGATGATTGAGATGGTAGTTTTGAAACAATAAATATCAGACGGAAGGCACAGGAACATTTGAAGAATGCAGATAAGAGCAAATTAATATTGAAGAATGATTTTGTCAAAATCATTATAGTATTTTGCTTCTTCAAAGACTAATAATTAACCATTATACAAGTATGAGTGGTAAAAAAAATTGTATCTCGGGGTAGCACAGTACATGGGATGGGTACATATTGCAAATTTGTTTTATTTTTTTCTTATGTAATGGAAAGAAAGAAAGATAATTCTCCTCCATTTCACAAAAACTAACTATTTTACTATTCACAGCAATTAATTTATAATTTCATTTATTTTAAAATTTATTATAAAAATATAAATATTTTATATGAAAATGAAACTTTAAAGATTATAATTTCTAAATATCATTTTTAATAATTTTTTTTAATATATATTAATATAAATATATTCAAGTTAAATTTCAATAAAAAAAATAAAAGGATTAATTAATACAAAATGAAGGGAGTACTACTTATAAAGAAGTGCTTGGCATTTTTCACAAGGTAGAAAAGCGAGTTAAAAGGACAGAACCGGGCCATGGCAGGTGAGCTATCTCAGTCCCTCGGCGATGATTGTGGTAATTTCTGGTTAATTAATCCTTTACTTCAATTAGAATGACTACGGCCTTGCCTTGACACTTTCTAGTTCGGTTTTTGTCTCCCCTCATAGTGCATGTCATCATACCTATCAAGTGAAGCATGAACATGATCATCAAAATCAATAGCCTTTTCTAAAGCTGCAGATGTGAAACATGAATCCGACCCCCTTGCCTGCGATCCAGAATCACATTCATTAGAGCTAGTGCTTGAGAGAGATGCAAATCCCAACATGTTTTCAAGGCGTTTATCGATTGTGAACGCCAGAATTCCGAGTGATTTGCCAGAATTTCAACCATCCACACTAATACATGTATTATACATATACTTGTAGTAGGAGGGTACGTCAATAATTCTCTTAACCATCGACCCATACCACATATATAAGTTAGATCGCCACCTATAGCTTTGCTAACCACCGGCATTAATTGCGAATGACTCGAGTAATCACGGACTAATTCTTACAGATCCTAGTTACCTTTTATAATACTCATTTCAAAAGCAATTAGTAATTGTTAATCGCCGTCATTAATAAGAATCATATTTGCTTCAATGAAATGCATAAGAAACGTCAAACGCAGCCGAGACTGAAATAGTATATGGAGCAAACTAAGATACGCATATGAATGGTAGTCCAGTTTTTTGGGTGCACAGGGCATGGGTACTAGTAATCGCTACCACAGAAGGCAAATGTAGCTAGCTACTCTGGTCAAAGCCGAAGCACAAAGCAACATCAAAATGGCCCCTCATACTCATAACAAACACAAGACAAGACACTCTCTACTCTCCGACTCCGAAACGAATTGCAGATTAACCTAGAAACAAGAAACTAACGCAACCACAAGGTGGCCCAGGACCAGCGAGATCGAGGAGAACAGGGCAGCTGCGGTGTTGGCAGGAGCAGGTGCAGGAGCTTGCTCGTTCGCGGACGTCGACGATGCCGGCCCACCAGCCACCGACGATGGAGAGATTCCTGCTGCACAACACAAGGGTCGGCTCAAGGTTATTCAGCAAGATTACGACCCTCAAACTAGCCTAGTCTAGCAGTACCATATGATTCGTCAAATTAAACCTCTTATACCATTCAACCCCTCAAATTAGATTAATGAATACCTAGAATTCAAATTACAGATTTTTTATGCTAGGTTCCGGAAATTGAACATCGAAAACTCGAATTCACACCACCGATCGAATAGTCGCACAATGTGGGTAGGAGGAGATACTAAAAAGACTTGACGGAAGAGTAAACAAAGACACATACCTGGTGCACCAGAGGGAGTCAGGGACACTGCCAAACAACAAAAAATCGATTGTTTAATTAATTCTTAATAGAACAATAGTTAAATCCGAAGCAATTCTTTTAGAGGGAAAAGAAATTACAGAAAGCGACTAAAAAATAAATGCTCAAAGTCAAGAAATATACACAAAACAAAACCCCCAATTCTCATATGGGATAACGTTGAAGTCGGTCCCGGATAAATCAAATCAGCCGGAATTTTTAAGATAGGAATTGGAAATTTCTCCAAAATGGTACCGAGGACAAGCCCTCTAGAAGATCTGAAACCCTGAAAAAAGCTTCAAATCGGCCAGGATATCTTTGTTTTTTTTTTTAATATATATATATATATATATAAACAGGGAAAACCCAAAAAAAAATTAAAGTGAAAAAAGAAAGACACTTACATCCACACTGAGCAGCAGGAGGAGCTTGGACTTTGCATGCAGCAGGGAGAGACATGGCTTTTGTCATATTCAAAGTGACACCCAGAGAGCCGCTGCTCTTGAAAGCCTCACACAGGCATTCTGCGTCAGTCTTAAGCACCGTCTTCAAGCCAGCGCAGCAAGTGCCCATGGGCTTCTCCTCCGTGCTGCCGCTGGAGACGAAGGACAGGCAGTCGGCCATGTTCATAATGAGGCTGGAGCAGTCCGCGGCGGAGGGCGCCGGAGCAGCGGCGTGGCTGTGGTGGGCGCTCTGGGCCTGAACCACTGCCCAGATCACGAGAAGGGCGAGAGCCAGGGAGAACTTCAGCGCCATTCTTGTTCTGGAGATAGGTAACCCAGAGAGAGACGATGAGGGTTTTGGGTTGTGAGGATTGAGGAAGGCAAAGTGGGAAAGTGGAGTTAAATAGGGAGAAATTGAAAGGACTTTTTTGCAGAGAGAGAGAGAAAGAGGAGCAGGAGTAGCCATGTTGGCACACTAGTCGGTGCTACAATGAGCGTTATGCATACGTGTCGACATCTCCCAACTTCAACTGCCATCTGCGGAAAATATGACTTTTGGTGTTCGAAAATTTTCCAAATTTTTTACCATAACCATGATAACCATCCATCAACAAAAAATTGAACCGCCAGCAATTTAAGTAAAAGGAATTCCTCCACTGAGAAGTCCCAAAGAATTTATTCCTGAAACAACAATCTTCAAATATGCGCAAAACAGTCATCAAATAATTTGAATATAGCCGTATAGACCCGGGATATTAAAAGGTACTCTGAATATGTAAATTTTTTTAAGCGAAATGTTATAATTATTCCATTAAGAATAAGGCAGTATATAGGAAAGCCATTCTGGAAGGGGATCATCCCAAATGACTTCAACAACCTGAGTTTAGTTACTCTATAAGCCACGATGTTAAAGTAGTATTATGAATATTTAAATTGATTCATAAAAAAAAAATGCTAAAAAAATATTGAATTACTTATCTCACAAACAAATAAATTACTGACATATCCAGAATACTTTTCTTTTACAAAAAAAAATCCTATCAATACAACTCAAGTATATATAGCTTTATAATCAAAATGTTGAGTAATCTCTGATATGGTAATCCAATTAAGTGCCACAAACCATTTTTTTTTTCTATTGAAATAAGAGAAATTTTGTTAAAAACCCAAAGGCAAACAGAAGGGTAGCCAAGCAATGCAAGTTCTCAAGCTGGCTACAAGCTAACTACAGCAAAAGAGAGAACACAGCAGCAACATGAGAAAGAAAAAAGAACACGCAATACAGAATCATGCCCATTATAAAAAAGAAGAAATCCTACAGACCCCGGTCTTAGATGGTTTACAAGTGTCTGTATCCTCCCTCTTAGTATATAAATCAAGTGATAACCCGGGCATAAAGACACAAAATCAATAAAGAAGTGCATTAACCTCCATATCCTTTTATTTGGATTTAAGACCCATGAAACTACATTGCTGGAGTTACTTTCAATCCAAATTTTATAATCCTCAAATAAATAGCAACTTGAAGTCTCACGGATAGCCAGAACCAGAACTTTAGCCACATTTGAATTAACAAGGGCCACTGAAATGAAGAAAAGAGTAAGAACTATACTAACTTGAAGAATCCTCTAATTACTGCTGGACCAGATTTACCCATCGCAAAAGCCATCCACATCGAATTTCAGCTCGTCATCTGTAGGAGTAGACCAGCAAGAGGGAAGGTGGATTCCTACACTTAAGGGGAATAATGTTGATATATTCAATATGAAGAATAAAATCAATAATTGAGTATGCACATAACGGCCAGACTTCTTTCATCCAAAAGCCTACTCTAATTTTTATTACTCTAAGGATTGCACGACATATCTTACCGTAAAAAATCAACTTTTTTTTGGGATTGAGGCACAGCACAAACAGTAGCAATAAAGGAAATCATCCACAATTCTTTATAAGAAGTTTAATTCCGAGGTTTAATCTTGATATTCCTATTACAGATGAAGTAATTTACAGAGTAAAATTACTCGAATATAACTATTTCTAATTTAAAATAAGGTTTAAAGAAATGATATTATAGTAGATCGTATAAACATATGGAGGAAAAAAGTACAGGTTTTTAAAAGAGGATACGATACTTGATACACAACAGGGGAAGTATAATTGGCTTAGGAAACCTACAAAGCCACCAGGTCCACCGTCCACAGCAACGGAATCCTTCCTCCTGTCCTGGCAAGCAGAGCAGTCGGAATTCGGAAGAGTGTAGAAAGCACTCTAGAACCGAACGTTCGTCAAATTAACCATGATTTTTTGAAATAATTAAAATACCATATATATCCTCACACTTTCTAAAATGATTTTTGTTTTATAATACGTGACACCTTCATGAGAAACCAAACCGAATTGAGGAGGTAGATTGAAGAGCATGATTTATTAATTCTTGGACTAAATGCACCAGCAGCCCCAGAACTTTACAAACCCGACGAATTAGTCCTCTAAGTTTAAACTGAACAGTAGCAGCCCCCAAACTTTCAATATGAGATCAAGTTAGTCCAGACGTTAAATAAGGGCAAACGACATTAACTGAGGCCGTTATAAACCTGAAAGGCATCAAAACTATCTGAATGGCCTCAGGTTCTACTTGTTTTGGGGGAGAGGCTAGGGTTTGCGATTTCAATCGAAGGATGAGATGACGAATCGAAAGCATCAGATGGATGGGTTGTCAGCTTCTTCATCCTCCAACATGTGTCATCGCTAACAGCGACTAGGAGTGGTTTACCAGCTAGGATTCCCACCACCATGGTTCCACCTGCTGCAAAGCCAACCCAATCCACAGTTCCCTCCAATTCGCTACCAGTTACGCCACTTCAAAAGAAGAAATCGAGACCGCGAAAACCACTGAGGATCCTTGCAATCAAGGCCTTATTAGATCCTTGACAATGGTTGCTCTTTTATCTCCATTCGAGGATTCTTGCAGCAGCAGCGATGGATGAGGGGCGATGAAGGAAATGATGCCCAAGGATTTGTGTGGGTTTTGGGTAGTGCGGAGAGGTCCTCCTTGATGCCACATGGAGTGCTACTAGCTGTTGACGGCGTGACAAGTATGAATTTCTAGGAGAGGATCAAGATTAATTAGTTATCGGTTTTTATTTTGCAGTATTTTTTTTCGACGGTGAAATCAGTTGGTTCATCTCAGCGTCAGAATCAGTTTCAATATGGCGGATAGATGTTGTCACTGACGTGTAAGCTAGCATTTCAGGTTCTTCTTGGACCAACTCAAACGAGTTGGAAAGTTAAATGGTTGGTGCTGTCCAAGCTTTACTTTAAGGACTAAGTTAACTGAGTTTGCAAAGTTCGAGAGTCGCTGGTGCATTTAGGCCTTTATTCTTTTAATCTTCATTTTAGATTGAAGAGCATGATTTATTTAGAGCTTTTCTCAAACTTTCGTTTTAATTGTATGATCAGATAATTGTAATATTCAAAAATTTTGTATAACATATTTATACGACATTTCATTATTGATTTTTAGCCAAACTATATATTTGGCCCCTGAACTTATCCAACTTGTGCGAGTTAGTCCACAACTCAGTATTCAATAAATATAAGTCCCTAAACTTTGAAAAACTGTGCGAGTTAGTCCATTAGCTCAGACATATTGATAGGAAAATTGCAAAAGTCCTCTTCATCTCTTTTATTCTGGCACACGAAGTACTCTTAGTTTAAAATCATTCAAATAAACTATCTCCTTTACCTATGGATGAAAGTTCAAGTTGTAAAATCGGGTTTGGATTGAAACTTGATTTTTACAATATGTCCCTAACCTTATCCTGACCCTATTCTAGTGATAATCCAAACTGACCCTAAATCCTACTATTTTATTTTGTGATGTTCTGATTGATTTCCACCAATATTTTGTTTTTTTGTTTTTTGCAAATGTGCCTAGAACCATTAGAGTAAATTATTGCAATAATAGTGTTATAGAAATGAACTAGAAGGGGGCTCATAATTCACTGTAGGTCAAGCAAATATATATAGGTCAATCAAATATACATATTTGTTATAGTACTAATATTATAAATAAAAGAAGTAGTAAATAAAAATTATGAGTGATTTCTAAAAATTAATTAATGATTAATTCAAAGCATTGAAAATTTGATGTGGTAAATATAAAATAAGTGACATAAAATCAAAGAACCAACATTTCTAATACGCCAAGAAAAGGTTTAATCCCGCTCCATTTCTTGTTTAATAAATAAAATATATTTAAATATAAAATATGTGACATAAAATCAAAGACCCGACATTGTAAGGGTTCCAAACTAGCCTCGGTGTTTGTCACTGTCTTGTTCATTTTGAAATCCTTCTTTGCCGCATTTCACTTTTTTTGTTTTAGTTTCTGTTTTTCAGAGGTAAATTTGTCCAAAAATACATATTTTCATTATTTCTTAATCTTCGTGCCAGTCAAATAGAGCAAATAATGCAGGATGGGGAGAGTAATTTATTGCATATTAGTTTGTAGCCTTAGGTAATGCTAAGCTGACATAAAAACTTACACCCAATTCGTTTTAACTTAAGTTAATTGAGTTCAGAATGACTTATTTTTATTCCTGTGTCTTTTTTACCTGGAACTAATTTTAATTACAATTTAATATTATATAGTTGCAATAATCTATTGAAAATACATTTTTGTAGTCTTACTAAATTTTTATGAATTTTTTTAATTTAAGACATTAAAAAAAGAAAAATTCATAAAAATTTAACAAATATCATGAAATTTACTTTGAAATGAATTATTGCATCTACATAATATTGGCTCTCATATGAAATTGGTTTCAGGCAAAAAAGATATAAAATTAAAAACAAGTTAGTTAACTTAAGGTAAACTGAATTGAACCTATTAATTTACTAAGAGAAAAAAATTGATCATTTAAATGGTCTATTAACTATAAAAAAAATATTGCATAGATTAAATTTAAATGAAGACAATTACCAATAATTTAAATTTGAATTAAAAATTTTATTATCAAATAGTTATGTGAAAGTTAACAATTTTAAACTATTTGAAAACTATCTTTCAATAAATTCAGACTGGTTTCTTATTTTCCATAGTTAATATATCATTTGAACTAACAAATTTTCTTCTTTGTAGATAGAGTTTATGTGCCAACTTAATCTTGTTTGAGGTTAAGGACCAATATGCATTCATTATAAAGATTTGAGATTAATGTGGAATCAAATGAAGGTTGACGACCAATTGACAATATGAACTAAAGGTTTTGGACTAATGCTGTATTTTAGTCTTGGCCATTCCGTGAAGAATACAAGCATACGAGTGAAATAAAAAAGGTACAAGAAAACATTCAAATAGTGGAATGAAGAAAATAAATGTTTTACCGAATCAATATAATGATTTTTAAGAAAATGTGAACGTTATGAGATTATATGACACAAAACTATGCTAGTTGACTCTCTTTATTCACTAGTCTTACGTGATGGTGTATTTAATTTTTTGTCTTGTTATCATGATACTCACAATTTTGTTGTGATGAAGATTCAAATTATGACTTCATGTAAAAGTTTCTATCATTTGCTACCAAACAATGGACTTAGATAGTTTGGTATGGTGCAAACTATATACCACAACACATCTTAGAACTTTTTCATAATTAAATATGTAAAAAAAAAAAAAGGAAATAGTGTTATGCCATTTTTATAGATGTTATTTTTGTACAATTCTTTGTCTTTGTAATGTAATACTACTACATATATTGTGGATTTTTCATTCACTACCGACTCTTTAAGGAGCGATTGCAACTTTCAAGCTTGCAAGTGTTTCTATTATTCATATACTGAAAATCATTGTTCATCAACAGTGCACGCCTCTTTTCTTAAACCTTATATTTTTCTTCCTTTTCTGGACGTTATTGATTATATTTTAAACTTGGTCCCCTATTTAGAAGTAAATTACTTTCTTGATGGCCTTTGTCGTTATTATTTTTGTTTCGGTCTGTTTTACACTTTGTTTTGGTTAAAACATGTTTTCAAACCCTAAATTTCTTCTAGTTCTCATTTTAGTTCCCAAATTCTTTTATTTTGTCATTTTAGTCCCAAACTTGATAACTAGAGTTTTTTCACTTTCTCTCTTTTGGTCCCTAAACTTCTTTTTGTTTTTTTTATCTACTATTTTTAAATAAAAACTTTTGTCACTATGATTTGGTTTTTTTTTCAATCAACCATAATGACATCATTTAACGTTTTCTGTTGATTTTCTTTAATATTTTTTTTTAAAACAAAACTTTAGTCACCATTAGTTTTCTACTTTTTGGTAATATGGTTAGAGTTAAATCAGTTTTAATCATTATTTATTTACTTTTTTATTTATTAAGTGAATGATTAAACCGTTGATACCTAGAGTCTTTCTATTTTGCGCTGTTGGTCTGAAAGTAATTTTTCTTATCATTTTTTATATGTCAATCGTTGGATCCTATTTTTTTTTTCATTGGAATTCCATTTTTTACCTTATTTCATTAATTTTTCATTTTATTTTTATTTTTATTTTTTTAAATTATTTGCTTTTTAGCATGATATGGGCTAATAAATCTTTGACTAATTACATTGTTTTCATCTTTATTAAGTCAATAGTTAAATCCTTCATACTTAGATTCTTTTTATTTGCTATCTCAAGTCTCAACAAAACCTACCTCAACTTTTTGTCCCTCATTTTTGCTTCCTTTCATTTTTATGAACATTTTTTTTTCTAGTTAATAATCACTACTAACAATATTTATATTTAATATTTACAAGTATTAAACCTATACAATATGCTGACTTCATAAAGCTTGTTATTTCTAATTCAAATATGAAGAAAATATTAAATTTAATAAACATTTTAGGCCCGAATATATAGCTGAACATGTGTTTTGTTATCAGCCTTTGACATGCTAACAGAAGTGTGCGGATCCCACAGAATCGTGTGCACCCAAAAACTGTTTTATCCGAGGAGTGAAATGTGGCAACCGCGGCGCCGGTGAGGGTCACTGTACGTTCCATGTGCTCTTCCGCCTCGCCTTTCCGCTTCTCACATGGACCCCCGTCTCATACTAATCAACTTCCATGTTCACATGCCTCCCTCTCTCTCTCTCTCTCTCTCTCTCTCTCTACCATCTCAAATTCGCAGAAGATTATCTCCACACTGACCAATATATAACTCGCCTCGTCAACTTTTGGCTCCATCATAAAATTTTCTTTTTTACACATAAAGGTTGAATAGAGAAGAAGGCTGCCACATTTCTTATAAACTAGTTAACCATACTGTTGTCATGTAGATCAATTTTCTTGGAGTTAGCCTTTCTCCTGTGTGATTAGCAGATGAAATTTATCCTGATATTCGGTATTAAAAGTTTTCGGTTTATTCTCCTAAAGAAGAGAAATTTCGGTATAATGATTGTTAACGCTTGTATTTGTGTTTGTATGCGTGGCGGCATGTGATACTTGGCATATTTTGCATCTTCACTTCCGTTCCGTGTATATATTTCTCGCCGCACAGGCACAGTTTTGGGCACAAATTCTCTTCCCTTTTTCTTAAGTCCCCGAAATATATTCCCCTACCCATCAGTCATCACATTAACATTATATGGCAACGGCATGATGCAGCTGCCCCTTTTTATTAGGCCTCGTCATGCCAACACCCAACGCCGAAAATCATTCCATTCCTCTGCAACTTTTGAGCGTGTCGTTTTAGGGCCCCATCGCCCATGCCTAACATTTATGAAACAAGCTTATATTTTACTATTAATCTTACTAAGATAAAATAGAACCGACTACGTACACTTTTATCCCATACATTAATGTGGTTCTATTTATATTTTCATATTTCGAAATCCATTATTTTTCCTATTTTGTTTTTTTTTTTCTCTCTCGGTAATAATATAAAAGAATATTGTTTTGCATTGAAATAGAGGAATGAATGATGATTTCAAATATCTGTTGCCTGTCAAACTATTATTTGACACTTTAAGCTTGTTGGGGATAATTAGCAAACAATATAATATAGGATTTTAAAATTTTGTGTTAGGCACTACACAAAAAATAATAGAATATATGGTATGAGTTGAGAGTAAGTTTTAAAACATAGAAAGTGAAATTTTAAATAGTAAAAAGTGTAAAGTGACTCAAAGAAATAAACATTACTATATACAATGATGGGAATGATTTTTATGTGAACATGATTTTAAATTCGAACAAGGAAAAGAGTAATAAGATCAGCTGCGCCTGTTACATTAGTTTAGGATCTACAATAATTTTTGATCGATTTATAAAGAGAATGCATAATCTTAAAAAAAAAAAATAGTCAAGAAGAACTTCTCTCTTGAATCTGACTAGATCGAAGGTTGTTAAAATTTCAATTTAAATATTAGAATTTTACGATTTTAAATATGAAAACCATTTAATTAGATTCTGCGGTTACAATTATAATTAATTCTTTGACTTTACGGCTACAATTCACATAAGACCAAAAAAAAAATCAATTGCATGTAAAATCCTGAATTTGACTGGCCTAGCTAACTAGCTAACATGAGTCACTAAGTGTTGCTTATTATCAATTTTGCTTTTTTTAATCTAAAATCAATTCTATTTGAAATCTAGAACTCTATTTACCTAAATAATAACTTTAATTTTATTATTATTATTTTTTACAATCTAATTATTTTTTTCAATTTTTTTTAAAAAGAAAGATTTTGCAGTTTGAGAAAATGGCCTCATTTGCTTTTTAATAACTTATCCATGATGTCCCCAAATGAACCGTAGTATCTCGTTTGCCCAAATGGCTTTAATTTAAAGGCAATGGTAGCTAACTAGCTCAATTGTTTGGAACATATAGTCGTAGCACTACTAGCTACATGTTCTCCATGTGAATCAACCTCGTTGATATGATGAGATATAGATGGAAAGTTAATTAGTATTGGTATTATTATAGTCAAAGAAACGGTCCATAACGGGTCATAATTTTGCTGCCAATATAATGATGAACCGCTCTCCACCAAATCAGGCTTTCTTTTCTCTTTGTTTTTGTTTTTTTTTTTCCCCCGATGGAGATTGGCGAGAAATCATGTGACCGATTCGACGAGGGAGAGCAATGCTCGTACAGAAAAAGCAAGCTCCTCACTTAAAGGGTTGATGCCGAACCATTGATTTGTGTAGTACTAATAAAACTAGCACCACCGCAACGGAATAAAAAAGCTGGACTGGCCCAATTCTTGCCCAAACAAAAGAAAGAAAGGTGGCCCGAATTAAATTATGTGGTTGAGCCTTCATGATTCGATTCCAATTTTTTACTTCCTTGGAGGAAAATTACAAAAACCTCTTTACGGTTCAGCCTAATTTACAATTTGCATCCATATGTTTGAAAACCTATACTTTACCCCCTATTTCTTCTAAACTTTCCAACAACAACTTCTAAAACTCTATTTGGTAACCATGTTTGGTAATCTCAAGCTGTCTAATTTTTTTATAATTAAATTCCATATAAAAAATATTATTTTGTATTTAAAAACAAGAAAAATTTAAAATTTAAAATATCTATTAACTATAAAAAAATATTATAAAGATTGAAATTAGTGGAAGATAGATATCATACAGTTTAAATCAAAATTTCAAAAGTTATTTTCAGACAATATTAAAAAAAAAAGATGTAAAATATAGGTTTTGAAGAATAAGAGATAAAATATAGATTAAGCCAAACTATAGGAATGTTTTCCTAATTTTCTTTCCTTTGGCTAGCAAAGATCCCATTGCAAACAAAGTGCCAGCCATATAAAACCTTTTCGGCTAGTCCACCACACAATAAAAGATACTATAATAATCTTTTCGGCTGCATGGTCGTGCAATTTCAATTTTTAAAACTGTCTTTCAGTCACCTTTTCTCCTATAGTTTTAAATAAAAATACTAGTTCCATATAGTTTGTTGCGAAATTAGTTTGATTAAATGCATTAAATTTCTCAAGAATCAGTTTATCAGAATAAGATTATAAGATTCAATTTTTCTTAAAAAAAATACGCTTATTTACCAAAGGGCAGCAGGACTTTTTTTTTTTTCTAATCCCCAAGCAATTAGTCAATTTGATTCAAGATCAAACTATAACAAATAGTACTGAGGCATAACCGATGGAACGCTTCTCACCAATCTCTTAAATCAATCTATCCCTTGCACAATTGTACATGAAATATTGTACATTCGAATCCAAGCATCTCTTTACATACGGCGGCAGGATCAAAAAATTTTGTTTTTGGTCAGTTGTCATTTGAAATTGGGCTCACTGATGTCATCAAATTGGGCCAAAATCTCGAGATGGCCTAGCTCAATTCGTATGATATTATGGTGTACAACCTTTCTGTTCCACACTTCCAGTCAAACTCACTTTCAATGAGTGATCATGATTTTGCCTCAACATTTTTTGCCAATCCTTTTCAATTCAAAGTATAAGAACTACACGAAGAAGCAAGAATAGTCCATTGCACATGATGTGTGTGACTTTAATAAAAGAGATATATGTATCATTGCAAACAATGAAACAGCTCTTACCTTATTATTACTAACCAAACATCCAATTATTTAAACGACCACTATAAGTCCATATTATTAGGCCTAGTAGGTTAAACTAATTAATTTGAGTCAAAACCGCCACTGGTTCCAAATCTTTAATTTCCATTGCAAATCGGTTTTCAATCTTCATTTCATTGCAAATTGTTCATAAACCTTTATATTTCATTACATATTGGTGCATAGCCCTACGCTGACACAAAAGCTTGATTTATAGATAAGAAAAATTGATAGTTTAAATGTTCCCAAAATCATCCTAATCACTCAATTAATCGGATAGATTGCATCAATGGTCTCAAACATTTAATTCTCATTATAAATCGGTTCATAACCCTCATTTTATTATAAATTGATCTCAGATGTTTACAATTCATTGCTTATAGTTTCCTAACCCTAGGTATGCATAAAGACTCGATTTATAGAAAAGAAAAGTTGATAGTTTAATTTGTATATTAATTGTGAGAAAATTATGGCATAATTTAAATTTATAGAAAAACAATTATCGAACAGTTTAAATTAAAATTTAAAAAGTTAGTATCTGATAATTCATGAGAGTTAATGAATTCAAACTCTTCGATAATTGTTTTTCAATAAATTTAAATTATGCCATAATTTTCTCACAATTAATACACAAATTAAACTATCAACTTTTTTTTTCTATAAATCAAGTCTTTATGCATACCTAGGGTTAGGAAACTATATACAATGAATTGTAAACATCTTAGATCAATTTATAATAAAATGAGGGTTATGAGCCGATTTATAATGAGAATTAAATGTTTGAGACCATTGATTCAATCTATCCGATTAATTGAGTGATTAGGATGATTTTGGGAACATTCCCCTTGTGCTAATGAGTGTAAGCAGAAATCATCTTCATGTCTATTATCTCGCTGGTACTGGCACTAACCATTGCCAGACAAGCATCATGATATGATGGTCATTAGAGATCCACGTGTGTGGAAGCCACGGGAGATGTGGATGGAGCTCCACGTCCGATTGGTCCGAAATCTATCCAGGACACTTCCCCTAGATTTCATTATCCTACTTGGCTCTTCTAAAATCCCCCATTTTGATTTCACCACCAACCCCAAACCCCCTGATCTTCCACTATACATCCTCTCCTCTTCTATCATCCCAACATCACGCCCCTGCATATTATTATAAACAGCATGGCTGCGACGTCTGGGGCTGTGCTTAATGGCTTGGGTTCTACGTTTCTGTGCGGGGCCACCAAGAGCCAGGCCCTACTGCGCTACGCGGCCACTTCCGGAGCCAGACTTCCCACCGGCGCCGGTTCTAGAAGGTTTGTGGTTGTAGCTGCAGCTGCCCCAAAGAAGTCTTGGATCCCCGGAGTCAGAGGCGGCGGCAACTTCATCAACCCAGAGTGGCTCGACGGATCGTGAGTCTTTTAAGTTTCAGTTTTTGGCTTACCACTATCATTCATTCGTTATGATTTTGTGAATTAGTGTGGGTTTGATGCTTATTGTCGTTTGCTTATGGTTTCGCAGACTTCCTGGAGACTATGGATTTGACCCGCTTGGCCTAGGCAAAGACCCTGCATTCCTCAAATGGTACAGAGAGGCTGAGCTGATCCACGGACGCTGGGCCATGACTGCCGTGGTGGGCATTTTCGTCGGCCAGGCTTGGAGCGGCGTCCCATGGTTCAAGGCTGGTGCTGACCCGGGTGCAATTGCCCCGTTTTCATTCGGTACACTTCTGGGGACTCAGCTCCTCCTCATGGGTTGGGTGGAGAGCAAGCGCTGGGTGGACTTCTTCAATCCGCAGTCGCAATCTGTGGAGTGGGCCACACCGTGGTCCAGGACCGCTGAGAACTTTGCCAATGCCACGGGTGAGCAGGGTTACCCTGGGGGCAAGTTCTTCGACCCTCTGTGCTTGGGTGGGACGATTAAGGATGGAGTTTACGTGCCTGATTATGAGAAGCTGGAGAGACTCAAGCTTGCTGAGATCAAGCATGCTAGAATTGCTATGCTTGCCATGTTGATTTTCTACTTTGAGGCTGGTCAAGGGAAGACTCCCCTGGGTGCTCTTGGCTTGTAAACGATTTGGTAGTGCACTAGAGAATGTGTGTAGATAATTGAGTTGTAATTTGGCCCCTGGGAAGGACAAGCCTAGCGAACGTTTTAAGAAAAAAAACGTCTGTTGGCCTACTGAACAACAATTATGATTCATATTCTTTCTCTGCCTCTTCCTCAGGTTGGTCATATGGCACTACATGCTGTGTGTATGGTTGCACCCTAAATCATTAATCTCCCATCGCTAATGTTAGTCTGTATTTGGGTTCTTGCGTATCTAAACAAGCACCCTGATTGCCATATCAGATGGAAACATAAATCTCTTATCATCAGATAAAAAAATACATTCATTACAAATCGTAAGAATACGTTAATCACGTCCAGTGGCTAACAAAAACTCACCCTCACAAACCAGGTTGCTTCCAACATATGCTTTTCCCTCCAATTTTGCAACTCCAAAGTGCTTCTGCAGCTTTGTTAGTGTCATTCTCATGACCAAGGTGTCACCAGCTGTTACAGGCTTCCGAAATCTTATTTTGTCGATTCTAGCAAAGTAGAAATGGTCCCTGGAGCCCTCCTCTTCTGGTTGTGGCAATATCAAACCACCAACCTGTGCCATTGCCTGCATACACGAAGAAGCATTTTGTATTTGTGAACATTTTGTTTTGTGTATGACAGGAATGTGAACATAACACAGATCTAAATGCGCAGGCAGCTTATATGAGCATTTGGACTACATGATCACAACTGTAGATGCTCTCTTGTTTGTTTGTTTCCAAATGAATGAATGAATGAATGAATAAACCTGCATTTGAATCCAATAGACAATCATTTTGAAGGCCCTAAAAGTTTCACTCCCATTCGCAAGGAAACCTTAGCAGATTAACATGATAGACACAAAGTCCAGCATCCAGTGGTAAATAAATTAGCTTTAAAAACTGAAGAGTTTCACCCATCAAGGAAGATTCAAAGTAATTTTAACCTTGAACCACAAAAGTAAAACTTGCAACTGAAATAAATCAATGAACTTGATACTCAAAAGTGATGTTTTAGTCTCGTACAGGAACATGCTCTGGCGCCTGTTAGCCACTTTTGCCCAAATGTCCAGTTTTTCAATTGCAACATAGGCAAGTGCTTGGAATTTCAAACAACTGCTAAGCAAGTGGCTATAACACCGGCACACAAATGATATATTTTAATGTTTACCTTACATCACCATTTTCCTTCCTACTAGGAAGTTTCTGACAACAATCTAGCATGGATATCTCAACTACCAAGAAACAGCAAGTGCTTGTAACACCTGCACACACATGCTTACAATCAAGCTCTATCATCAAAACTAGAGCTGTTTACAAGTTCATGTTTTGTGCAGCAATTACTTTGACAAGCAACTCTAGTCTATACAGCCCTAACAAATGAAGTAACCACAACATGGTCCCAATTCAAAATGGTCTGAATGGATCAGCTAGATTGTTCTTCCCATTGGCAAATCATACTAGTTAACTAATACGTTTGCGAACAATCACTCAAGTCAATAGTAGTCTGGTAATGAATTTGAAGTAACCATTCCATGATCAACAATTCAACACGAGGAATAAGAATTACCTCAATAATGAGGACGCCTGGCATAATTGGCCTCTCACGAAAATGACCAGGAAAGAAATTATCATTAATCCTCACATTCTTGATAGCAAAAGTTGAAACTCCAGGACTGTACTCGATCACTCTATCAACAAGAAGAAATGGAAACCTAGATTTTTTTTTAAAAAAAAAGGAAAAAAAAAATCATTCCCTCATCAGCTGCCCAACAGAAGCATGAAAACAAACAAAATTCTAACCCCGCAACTTTGAGTGAAAAATTAAGCCATGGGTATGAAATAATAAAGTGAGAATTACAAAGTTTCGACAAAAATCACTTATCTATGTCGCAAAATCTCTCGAATCTGGTTAATATCCATTAAAGTAGGATATGCAAGGAACCCTGACCAACACAACAGAAACTCAAAAAAGACATACGAAAGCTGCAATCTCTGGGGAGAGACAGATTGTACAACAAAACACATACTCAATTCAATGGTGACTGCGTTCTTGATTGGATCATTTGCAGCATCAGCGTAGCAGAAGACGGTGAAAACATGAGTTGCAGTTTTCTTCGTTGAAAGTTTGGATCTTTCTGCAACAAAAGAGACGCGAGAAACAGGAAAAACGGGAGCTTCGCGGGAAAGCGGAGCTGAGACTTGAAAGGACGAGACATTTTGGAACCGGAGATGGCCACCATCTAAAGGATGTTGTTAATCATATCATATTTTCTTAGTTTTAATTTTATGCTTATGTGGATATTGTTGGTACAATATCTAACTCTACTCACCCTAACACTAAGAGGATATAAGAGAAAAAGCAATATCCACCGCTGCGGGTTATAAGAAAGATTTTGGTAGAGTTTTTAAATTACGAATAAGATTTGAAAATCACTCTACCCTCTTCAACCCGACACATTGATATCCCTACAGATTACTCATGCTTTAGAGTTAAGAGTTAGGCAAAAATAACAAATAACCACTAAAATTTTGAGTTGGCCCGATTCAACCACTAATATTATTTTTTGAGTCAAATAAACCACTAACATTATTAAGTTAGACCGATTCATCTATTGCCATTAAGATTAATTAACTTTTAGTCCTAAAACTTTACTAACTTTTCTATTTCATTCAAAATGAACCCTCAACGCCTTCTACCTCTGCTGATCCATCGTCGGCATCTTCTCCATCCTCTCGCACACCTCCTACCTTGAGAACATTGTCTTTCACTTCATTGCCACTCGGTGCCCCGCTGCCGAGCTCTCCAATGTAGTCACCTCCACCTTCCTTTACCTCAACTTCCATCGCTATCACTTTGACGCAAATTGGGTCAAGAGCAAGATCTCATCCTTCGTCTGCCATGCGCTTGAACGGCCGCTCAATTATGGACGGATCTTCCTCGCTGGTCTACTCCTCACCGGAGTCCGTTGGATCATTTACTTCAACTATGATCTGATCATTGTCAATGACGTAGCGAAGTGGAAGGAATGGAGCATCAGATCTACGAGCTTGGATCGTTGACGCCATTTCTGCTGGTTTTTGCTAGAGAAGTGGAAGGAGTGGAGCACTGGTGGAACTAGCACGGCCTTGGCAGCGATAATTTGAACGGTCTGTTCTTCCATATTGGACAAGATGTAAAGTTATTGACTAATGTAAAAAATTTAAAAAAGTTTAAGGATTAAAATGGTAAATTTTAATGAAATATTCTCTATTTTAAAACGGAATATTGGGCAAGTTAGGGAACAATGGCTTATTTGGCCTGATTTTAAAATGTTAGTGGTTTATTTGGCCCAAAAAAAACATTAATAGCCGAATTGGGCAAACTCAGAAACTTTAGTAGTTTATTGATTATTTTTGCCTAAGAGTTAATAAGACTCAACATGGGCCGATTGATTGATGACAAGGTTTTAAACGTTGCTGTTTGAAAATAGAAAGCAAAAGTCTAGGATCAGCCCCATTTTATTCATCATGACCCGAGCAGGAACCTGTCTTGTCAATTGGATCAATGCAGCCCCTTCCTAAACAAAATTAGACCAATGCAGCCAAAATCTATTGCAAAGCTCCTAAAGTTTAATAAAACCTACAGTTATGTCCTTCATTTTTCAAATAGTTACACTCATCCCCCTTCAAAACCAACTTCTCATCAAGGTGTTAAATACTATTACTGCTAGATATACTGTACCCCGAATTTTTAAGGTATACTGCATGATATACTACGTCACATACCGTTATCATTTTTATAAAAAAAAATGTTAGAATGTTTTTTTAAGATAACATAATTTGTTTAATAATTTATTTTTACATATTTTATATGTATTCTAATTTTTCTCATTATTATTTGTCAAATATAAATAATATATATATAATAGAAGATATTCAGTTGAAGTAGCATGCACTAGAAATCCAATTGAGAGATATAGTTCAATACCACATAGACCTTCAAGTTGTTACCATCCATTAAATTGTTATACTATTAATTAAGAAAAGTAACAAAAAAATAAAAGTAAATGTTTATTTTACGATATATGTATTATTTATATTTTAATATTTTATATATTCATGATATTTTTTATGTAAAATAAAAAAATAACCGTGAAAAATAAAATACTGCTATACGTACTATGCAGTATTTACGGTATACCGCTTTATTTTGAAAAAATGCATATAAAAAGCGAGTGGTATATGCATTTTTTCAAAATAATGCGGTATACTGCAAAATACCGCTATATTTTGGACGGTAAAATGAAAAAATATGAAAACATTTATACCACGTATTGCGTACCCATAATAAACGATATATTGCGGTATTTAACACTATGCTTCTCATTCAACGTTACAAAAAAAACAAAGGAAAATGTCTAAGTTTGCCATCCTAACCTTCTTACTTAGAAATTCTATCCCCCAACTTATACATCTAACAAACTACTCTCTCTCTCTCTTTCATCATCAGCCTTTTTCCCATCTAACACGCTCAGCGGATTCTTTTTCTGGGTTGAGGAAGGTTGGCGGCTGCGGGTTTTTTGGGCGATGTCAACGACGGCCGTACGATTAATCAATTTCACGTGTGGCTGGTGACGGGGATCGGTGAATCTTTTTTCGTCCATAACATGTATAAACAAGCAAGGAAAAGAGAAAGTAAACAATTTCTTGGACCATCCCAGACCCAGTTGATAACAATTATTGAAGAAAATAATGAGCATTTGGAATCTAGCGATCGTGACAATATGTTTAGAATTTATCGGTTTCACATTGTTTATTATTCAAAACTCTAGCATTGGAATCCTGTTCGTTTGTCCTACTAAAAATTAAAAATTGATCAGAATATTAAGCGATACTATATAGATGTACTAAGAATATCTTCTATGTATAAAAATCTTACTAAATATCATGTGTTATAGTCAGACTGATTCCCTAAATAGTTATAAGGAGTAACTTTTTTGCATCCAATCAAACGAACCGTCCATTTTATCAGGTTATTAAATTTTTTTCTAAATTGAGACGAATTGCCGCGCGTGGACTAATAATCTTTTTGAGAGGGACAACTGCCTTTATTTATGTAATAATAGTGGCATGAATTGATCCATTTTTCTTTAGATTTTTTTTTGAAAGTGAGATTTTAGGACAAGAAATTAAAAGAGGGATAAGATCCTCCAGACAACCTTTCAATAGCTTACAACCAAACTGCCCATAGAAAAAGAAAAGCACACTAGCAGAAGAAAAAAAAACAAAGCAAATTAACACTCCTAGTTAAATCGATCCAAAGTCCATGAATTGATCCATTTGACGCGTTAGCTAGCCTGCCTGTCGTTGATTAATCGATCCAAGCAAGTATGCCGCAAATGTAGAAGAAGATTAAGCCAGTTTTTTTATTGGATTCGCAGTCAACTTCACCTACCTGTTCTACTAGCTCAAATATCATAACAATAATTTATTCCTGTCCTATCATGCTCCAATCATTTTAGCATGTCGCTAAATTAGGAGCTTATTTGATCCGGTATACATACGTCCATTTTCATTGTGTTGAAATTGATTTATTCTCACATCGTCTTAGATCTGTAAGTCGGAAACTATCGACTTCTTTTTCAATGATTAAGGTCATGATTTTTCTTTCAAATCAAAATTCAGGTTATAAATGATATTAGCCAACCATACGAAAAACGAGCAAACTAGCCCAACTTTGCTGGTTTGAAGGCATTTAATTTGGTACACAAAATTGAATACAATCTATTACTTCATCAGTTAAGAAATGTCCATTCCATTTTATTTTCCACAAACTAAGAAAATACGTTGGGCCTCTCATTTGTTTCAAAATTGCCCTCTTCACCTCCATTATGCTGCCCCTCGCCACCGCCCTAACTAATCTCGCCTCCATTCCATTGCCCTAACCAATCTTGCCTCCATTTCACCCTAACCAATTTCGCCTCCATCCGCTACTTCTTGCCTCTGTCTTGACCAATCTTTGACCAATCTCGACTCCATTCTGCTTGACCTTCTTGCTTTTGCCCGCCACTCCTCTCCTCCATCTGTTGCTCCCTCATCTTATCTCTCACTTAGTCTCCTTTCCACATTTGCTCCTTCTCCCATCTTGTCCATAAATCACGGTGGAGTTGGACAATTCAGTATCACGTAGGATAGAGCCTTATGATTTTCCATGGGCAATCAGGATGATGAGGCGCTGATCGGTGGCTACTACTGCCAATCAGAATAGGGAGGCACTGATCAATGGCTATGATGGCCAATCGAGATGACGAGCACTGATCGGTGGTTGTGATGGTTGAAGGTTTGGCGTGTTTGAGTCTAATTCAATTTTGGGGAGATATTGAAATAAGGGCATAATTATATTTTGAATGACTAAAACTTACTAAAAAAGGAAATAAATCAAAGTTTTGAGACTATTCAAAAAAGAAAATGGTGCAAAAATGAAGGGAGTATACGAATAGAGATGAAAGTGAATAACCCTAAATCTAGGGGTGAAAGAGTTTGTTGTACAAATCTTGGAGGACCTCAGTTGCAATTGGTCCACATCTGGATGCATGGTTTTTATACACTGTGTGGTGCTACTACTAAAACCCTAGCTTTACCTGTGAGTATCCTTTTGCATTGCCGTTTTGATAGCCAACATGGGACGGTTTGAAAGCATTAGCTACTTGATGTCATGTAAGATAGTTGAGGTACTTAGCATTTAAAATTAAAACAAAATGAGTTGGGGAAAATTATAAAAGCTGCATATAGTTTGACTTAACTTACACTTTACTTCCTTACTTTTAAAAATCTACATTTTTTTCACACTTCTTTTACACTATCCAGTAACTTTAAAACTCCAATTTAAATTGCTCGGTAGCTATCTTTTTGTAATTTCAAGATGTTTAATATTTTTTATTGACATTTCAAATTATCAAAATTATCTTCTTTGTGAATGCAAAAATAATATTTTTTGAATGTCTGTTAACTATAAAAAAATTGGAGAGAATACAATTAATGGAAGATAATTGTTATACAGTTTAAACTTTGGTTTTAGAAGTTGCTGTAAAATAATGCAAAAGAAGGAGAATGTGAAATATATATTTTCTAAAATAATGAGGTAAACTATAGATTAGGACGATGCACCCTCTGCTAGTCCAAACACCCGCCAACATAGATCTCTCCACTACACATGGATATCTCTCTCCCTTATATTTGCAAATCACCCAGAAATCCGGCCCTCATAACCGCAATATAGGATCATGTTCAGAATGGTTGAACACGATCTCTCACTATCTTCTTGGCAACCTCCACAATCTTGGAGATTTTCCTCAATGTCTTGTAATCCATGAAGATCTCTTACAATTCGCTCCCATAATTGTCACAATTGTACAATTATAAGAGGCCATTTACCGAGCAAGACAACAAATCAATTGGAAAACAATCGCAAATCACCATATTCTCTCATTCTCATCTTCAACACACGCTAACTTGACTACCAAATGACTCTGCCCCAAGAACACACCCCTTGACCTTCTAACATTATCTTTTATTTCAAGTTTAATAGCAATGACTTTTCATGGTATTCATCATTTTGAATATCCCGTACAAAATTCAAATGGTTCAAAGGATTCGAAACGGATGAGATATATCCATCAATATTAATGTCCTAAACGGGATATTACAAATACTGAACAGTAGTCTTTTTATTTATTTTTTGTTTTCTTCCTCCCGGGAGGAGAGTCAGGTCGTAATAGCAAGCCATCAAGAATCCACGCGTTCGTTAATATAAAAGATTGACTTTGGGAAAAAGTAGCATGCAATATTAATATCAGAGCAAATACACATACAACACTCGCTAGCTACCTGCTCCAGTACACGTAACTCTGTTACCCAACGTTGACCAGCTTACGCTTCAAAACTTGTTTTATTTTTTCCCTAACCCACCGACCATTATTATCTTAATTAACTGCGGAACAGACCTTGCGAATTTCCCCCTGCGTCCCAGTTTTAACTTCAATGTTACTCATCTTAACCATGGATCGCCCGAACTCAACATTGAAGGTCAACCCAAGCAAGCCTCTGATCCCCAGGAACCGCTGCACCAACGTCCTGGTGGAGGCATCAGTCCACAGCCTCTGGTCCGACTCCAACACTCCCCGGCCGTCCCTCAGGTTGGCAAAGAAAGAGTTGTCGAACCTGGTGGAGCTTCCGGTGTCCAATCCCACCCGTCGCGATCCATCGCCATTCGCAGGGCAGAGAGCTTGCAACTGGGGCAAGAATGCGGCGTTGATGGAAGGGTCAGCGCCATTTCCAGTTGTTGTGAAGTTGTATAACCTGTATCTGAAGAACTGACATGCCGATGTTCCGATGGTGTGTCCTCCTGTATGATTCCCAAAATATAATTAACTATCAATAACACAACTTATCTGCACTTCTGTGTGCATTTTTTTTATTCTGACAAAAAATTTACATAAATGATTTCGCTCTAAATTAACAAGCATGCATATATGATGTTTTATAAGTACGTAAAATGAACATGACAGATATATTTTCCTGAAGTTTGCCATTCAAGTAAGATTAAATTTTTTTTATCAATTAATATTACATTTTTTTTCGACTTCATATATATATACACACACATTCACGCGCTTAATTAATTAATTCTTCTGTTAGTATATTTAACTTTAGTTACATTTTCAACGTTGGAAAAACTCGCGATCTTTGTTTGTGTTGTTGGCACTTAATTAAATAGTCATATATATGTGAAGATTTAGTACTGTTTCTGTTGCTTACCAACAAGGGCAACAAGGTCTTGCGTGTTGAGGCCCTTGGCGGCAAATTTCTGGATTTGAACTGCGACAGTGTCTTGAAAGCCTGGCAAATTGGACGTATCAGATGCCTGAGAAACCCTTCCGTCTCGCCG
This sequence comes from Aquilaria yunnanensis, assembly GCA_039654915.1. Taxonomy (NCBI): domain Eukaryota; kingdom Viridiplantae; phylum Streptophyta; class Magnoliopsida; order Malvales; family Thymelaeaceae; genus Aquilaria; species Aquilaria yunnanensis. Next base: position 24,391,948 of record CM077598.1, on the reverse strand, counting down.
TCCGGTTGGCACTGCCCAGCTGGGTCCGTTGGTCTGTTTCAAAAACATCCGGCCAATTTAATTAGTCCAACCTATACAACATATCCGCTGCATGCTCATTGATAGGTAGAGGTAATTAATTTGGTTAAATATATATATACATATATATATACCAGAACAACAGAGTCACGGGCAGCGAGGGCTAGGATATCCGCGCAGGAAACGACGCCAGGACAAGCAGCTTCAAGCTGCGTCTTGGCGTCGTCAATCGCTTCATAGCCTCTCAACAGAAGGTTAGGCCCGGCCGTCTTCTCAGTGTTTGCGCCATTAATGAGGATGGAAGCGTCGCACCCGTTGACGAAGCAGTCGTGGAAATGCATCCGGAGCAAACCCGGACCCACCGTCGGGTCGGACCGGGAGTGACTCTGAATCGTGGAGCGGACTATGGCTTCGGCTCGTGGGCAAGTGGTAGAATAGAAGCCCACTCGAGTTTGGCCCTCCACAAAGGTGGTGACCATGGCTACGAATGAGAGAGTCACTAGGATCAAAGCTTGTATAGCTGCCATATGTATGCCAGAGAGTAAGTACCTGGACTAATGGTTTATTAGATAGTATATATCTAATTAGTGCGATGAGCTGAAGGAGTTGTGAGGTTTTGCGGTACTGAAATGGAGTATTTATAGTACTCTAGGCATACACATTTGTCCAAGTCAGACGAACCAACTTGATGAAGAATGAGTTGAAAATGCTGGCTGCTAGAACAACCAGAGAAGAAAAAGACAAAGACAAACAGCTAGCAAGTGCTATGGCAGCAGGATGTTGTACTCGGAAATAACAAATCCTCGTTTTCTAATGATAATATATATACGTGTGTGTGAGAGAGAGCTAACAAATCCTTGTTTTTTAATTATTAATTAACCAACTTTAGTATCCAAATTCACTTTAACTAATAACTCTAGTAACAATGTATCTCAGTGTTAATGTTTGGTGATGCGAGTAATTTAAAATTGGCCTAAATACCTATTGCTCCCTTGAACTATGGTGACTCGGACAGTTTGCCCCCTGAACTATAAAGTAGATCAATTCAAATCCTAAACTTTGATGAGTGGGGCAATTCGAACCCTGAACTATGGTGACTCGGACAGTTTGCCTCTTGAACTATAAAGTGGATCAATTCGAACCCTAAACTTTGATGAATCGGTCATTTTAGTCCCTTGACTCAGCCTAATTATCACACCATCCATCTTTAATAGAGCAGCTGTCGCCACCGCTGTCACAGGCCTTAAACCTTAATCCCATCTTAGTCATATAGGACCCCAGGAACCTTATACTCATTCAGTGTTAGGCCTATGTAAATTTGTCCTTAATGGGCCTGCTAATTAATTAAATCCTTAATGCAATACTGTTTTATATTATGCCTTACTATGGCTAAAGGTTAATGACCATAAACATAATATATAATCGTTGCAACTGACCAGCACTTAGTTCCATAGCATTTACCAGAGGCATTTACTAGAGGCATAACTTCTGCACACACACACACACACACACACACACACATATATATATATCATACACAAAAGTGTTATACATATGCTACACACTGAGAATTTGGGAATCTGATCTCACCTGAGTTACACTGCCAAAAAGGGTCACTACAGTGTTCAGGTATTCCATGTTCCTTGCCTTTGTACAATAAAGACCAGTAAGTTAGTATTCCAGTAATTAGAAACCTGCAAGAAAGAAACTTAGCAACAATGTACAATATTAATTAACTTTTGCACACCTGATATTAAATACTAATAACTAGTTCTTTTATTGGTTATTAGCCCCAGGTCTATCAGTATCTGCACACAAATTATGTAAGGGATGTGAGAATCAAAAGTTCCCAGTAAGGGTTATAATCTGTAAGGAAATCAACAATATAGAACAGTGCATATTATCTATAAGGATGTCGATATATGCCTAGAGCGCTTGAGCTCAAATTGTAGTGCTAGGAATTCGTATTATTGGCCAATAATTATGGGAGCAGCTAGTTCCCATAATTCTTTTACCCATTTGCCCTGCAATTGACAAGTCTAACTTGTCCATACAAATACTGCTTTGAAAGCTTCTTAGTATTTGCCAATATCCCTTATTTTATGTACAGGAGCGAACTATTATAAGGTTTCGTGCATGTGTTAGTGCTACATTTATAAGGTTTCGTGTTAGTGCTATGTAGTGCATGTGTTAGTGCTACATTTATAAGGTTTCGTGAGTGGTTAAGGACACCTCTCCCTCTTAGGTCCATCCAGGTCTTAGCCTATCATTGTGACTTTAGATATCGTAGGTTCCTAACCCGTTATACTCACCGTAACTTAGACCATATTAAGGTCCTTTTTACCTATAGGTACAAGTTTACAAATATGCACTTACACACTTCATATGCACTTCATAGTTTAGTTTCTTACTAAACCCAATCATATAAGCTTTTTAATAGTCATCAATACTCAATTTACATGCTTGTTAAATTCATCAATAATTCAGCCACTTGATTTATAGCCAAATTTATTTAGTCCATAAGCATATAAATTAAATAACCCTTACCTTAGATAACTTAGTTTGCAAGTTTCAAGCACTTAGCCTTTTTGTCTCGGTTTCAACCCAAACTTAGGTAATCTTTTAATAGCTTATTCCCATCACCTATATTGATCATTTTAAGCACAATTTATCAATTTTAACACTTGAAAACAGCCCCTAAAACAACCACTAACTGCCCATAATTTTCTGTCTCCGGTTTGCCTATCTTGTGGTTCTTTACACTTTTAATAGTATAAATGCAGCCTAAATCTTACTCTCTTGTTTTTTATGCCTTGTATACTTGTGTATAAGCAAGATTATCACCACCAAAAGCCACCAACATTACTGTAATAATATAGTTTATTCTTAGAAGTAACTACAATTACAGTAGCCATATAATGCACATTCATGGCATTCATTGGTAATTCACTTCCAAATAAATGTTTCTTTGCTTCTTAGCCCTCAAACACTAGTTCATAAATAAGATAACACCCTTGGTGAGCTACTAAAATCCCTGGAACAAGAAATTATGGCTGGCTGTAAAAGAATTAAACCACACCTAACTCAACACTCACGGTTTCAGCTACACCAAAATTCCAGCCTTAGTTCTCTTGGGTTTTTAGCTCATTTGCATCTCAATTCACATATTACAGCTAGGAAACACATCAAACAATTATTCCAACCATGAGTTTTGCCATAAAAATCATATGAACAGTACCAAATATCCAAAGGTGATGAAATCTACACCATAGGAACAAAACTAACCATGGATGAGCTCATGAATGCCTATAAACATGTTGAGCACCTTTGATTTCTCTTAACAACCAAGTCTAACATTAATTCCTAGAATTTACAGACCTAAACTGTAGCTCAAAAATAGGGGAAATAATATAACCAAACTTACTCGGACAAGAAGCAAGAAATCCTAGCTTAGGATAGCACAAAACTTGATTGTTCTTCAAAGTCTTGATTATTTGTGCTTGAATTTGATGGATTAAGCTTGGATTTTGTGTTAGCTGTCGTTTTTGGAGAGAAATAAAGGTTTTGGTGGTCTGGAGACAAAGGTGGAAGAAGATGGCCGAGCAATTAGTGAGAGGTCAACTTATGTAGGCTTTAATTGCACATGCCATGCACTTGGTGCTGTCTTTGTACTCTATAAGAAATATGGGTTTATTCGTAACACGCTTAGAACTTGAGGACCAATGTTGGTATTACGCCGCGCCTGGTTCCTTCACAGATATAATTACACGGCCAGTTTCATACTTTCATTTATATTCAATTTTGTCCCTGTATTTCTCAGGATTACACATAAACCACTTATAGACAATCTAGTCCATTCACAAATTCACGATGATAGAGTGGGAATCACGAAAAACCGTGATATCTCAAATTTAATATTTTCTCATGCTCTATTCAACCATGCAATAAAAACAGGTCATTATGTGAAATGACCAAAATATCCTTCTTGGCCCGGCTTGCTTAAATGATCAATTTTATTCATTTTTAACTACCGGACCTTAAATTACCGAGACTTAACTTGTAAATAAATTATCTAAAGTGTAATTTATTAAATTAACTAATTACCTGGCTGATTAGACTTCTAGCTCTGAGGCCTGTCACAACCGCCCCCCCTCCGCCGAATCTCTGCCTTCCACAACCTTTCTGGCTTCTTCTTCACTTTTCTCTTCTCCTATCTCCGACACCGAAGTAGCCTCTTCCACAACCGAAGTAGCCTACTCCCCCACCGCTCCTTTGACAGCGCTTCGTGTCACTTTGAGATTGGTGAAACGTGCCACTTGTCAGATGGACAGTATTTGAACAAATCAGATTAATCATTGAGACGAAAAACATGCTCAACTTCCAGGCCCTTTTCTTTTCTTCACGTGCTTTGTTTGTCAGTGGCAGCATAGAATCATGGCATATCCAATTCCGCTGATGTTAATCCACTATTGGGTCTCCAATTGGAACTCTGATGTCAATATGCTATTGGGTTTCTGCGATGTTAGGAAATCCAATCGAAACTCAGGTGGGCAGAAAGAATATAGAGGCGGCGTTGGATCGAGGCGGCGTCAAGAATGAATGAGAGAATGGAGTAGGCTACTTTGATTGTGGAGGATGCTGCTTTAGTGTCGGAGATAGGAGAAGAGGAAAGTGAAGAAGAAGCTAGAAAGGTTGTGGAAGGCAGAGATCGGGTGGAGGAGAAGGCAGCGGCAGCAGCTGCTCTGTTAAAGATGGATGACGTGGGAATTAGGCTAAGTCAAAGGACTAAAATGACCGATTCATCAAAGTTCAAGGTTCGAATTGCCCCACTCATCAAAGTTTAAGGTTCAAATTGATCCACTTTATAGTTCAAGAGGTAAACTGTCCGAGTCACTATAGTTCAGGGTTCGAATTGCTCCATTCATCAAAGTTTAGGGTTCAAATTGATCCACTTTATAATTCAGGGGGCAAACTGTCTGAGTCATCATAATTTAGGGGAGTAATAGGTATTTAGGCCTTTAAAATTTTCCCTCATTTTTCTAAAATGTCATCCCCTTCTCTTTTTGGTGGCCTTCATATGCATCCAAAAGAATAATCAAATTCCGACGTGTATGTTTGAAATTATTTCAATTTATTTACTATATATGAGTTAGTTTAATATATTTCCTTTGAGGTGGACACAAAAGGAATTTTCTTATGCATAAATTTTAAAAGATTGTTTATGGGAGTAATCATGTCATCATAGAAAACAGTTAAGGATGTTAAAAAATACCATATCCGGCCCAAACCCAGTTACGCAAATCCGAACTCGACTTTAAACGTAAAGTCATAGAGAGGATATGAATTTAACTTATCCCATCCAATCCTACCTGCACCCATATTAAATTAGTATATTTATATTCAAAATATGATTTTATTTTAAAAATAAAATTATAATTTACATAAATTATTTTATATTATTTTAGTTTATGAATTTTAAGTATTAATTAATTGTGAATATACAGATTTTTTTAAAAATATATGCAAATATATAAAAGAAAATCTAAAAAGATCAAACATATACCTTAAAATGGGTTAGTGGGTAGTACCCGCCTACCCGTAAGGTAGGTACTACCCGAACCTGATTACTCGAGAGGAAGGTTTGGGATTAGCTACACCCGGCCCAAACCCTACCTGTTGACATCACTAAAAATAATTTTGCCATGGAACTTTTCCTCCCTTTGTAATAGTCTTTAGTATTTCTTTACATCTTAATTTAAAGAAAAAGCATATGAATAGATTGCATCACACTACTAAAATTCTGACATTTACCAACACACATTTCAAATAGCTGCACGTTGGTAATGTTGAATTTCCAACGCGTAGCAGTTGGTAAACTGCTTGTTGAAAATCTAGTTCTCACTATACAAAATTTAAGCCATCGTTAATTTTTAACGCGAACACGTTAGTAACATGCCTGTTGATAATTATCAACGGTTAGACACCATATGTGTTTTTCAACAAGCGAACAAATTACCAATGCGCGTAATTATCAATGTGCATGCACATTAGTAAATAGCCATTGGTAATCATGTTCAAATTTTTTAAAAAAGTAAAGCAGTTTCCAATGATGAGCCATTGGAAACTGCCATTTTAAAAAAAAAGAAGAAGAAAATTAAAATACTTAATATTTAAATTATATGTTATATTTACTAAAAAATTATATTTAGTAAAATTGTATAACTAAGAATTTATTATACATACAAATTTAAAAATAAAGTAAGAATTCAAAAATATATAATTTCACAAAAATTAACTAAAAATTAAAAAAAAAATCTAAAATTCATAAAAACTTATGAAAATTAAAAATAAATTAAAAATTAACAAAAAAGTCAAAAATTTAACATCCACCGAAATTTAAAATTAACAAAAAAAATCAAAAATTCATAATAAATTTGAATATTGAAAAAATAAAAATACCACAAAAATTAACTTAAAATTTACAAAATTTAAAAAACTGCTGGAAGTCATAAAATTTTCCACAAAATTAATAAGAAATTAAAAATTCATAAAATTTTCAAAAGTTACAATAAATTCAAAAATCAAACACAAAATTAACTAATAATTCAAAAAATGAAAATGAAATCAACGATCAAACACCCAAATCTATAAATTCAAACAACAAATCTGCAAATTCAAACATCCAGATCTACAAAATCAACAGAAAATGAAAATTGAAATCAATAAAGAGGTGAGGCATCAAGGCGGCGGGCCGAGGTTAGGCTAGGATGCATCCGGCGATCCGGCGTAGGGTGAAGTGCCTAGGCGAGGAGGTTGGGGCGAGAACGCACAATGGATGATCGGCGGAGGGAGGAGAATGAGGACGGATGGAAAAGGAGAAGGAGAGGGAGGAAAGAAGGAGAAGAAGGACGGACGGGGAAGGAAAAGGAGAGAGAGGAAAGACGGAGGACGGAGGATGGAGGAGGGGAGACGGATGGAGAAAGAGAATGAGATGGAGGAGAATCGGAGGGAAGCAAAGGGCCGAGGGAGATGAAGGGGAAGGGCAACTGGGCGAGGGAGATGGAAGGGAGAGATGGCAGGGGGTAAATGGGAAAGATAGGTTGGGGTTTTATATAGGGTAGGTTAGAGTTTTTTGGGTTTTAATGTATGTATGTATCATATTATATTAATTAATGTATCATATATATATCTATGTATAAATAAATAAATAATATATATATATATATGATACATTATATTATTATTATTATTATTATTATTATTATTATTATTATTATTATTATTATTATTATTATTATTATTATTATTTATATGTATGATAATGCATATTTTAAAATATAATTATTATTTGTAAAAAAAAATTTCAAAAAAATATTATTTTACTTTCTAAAATTTTAAAACTGTACTTTGTAAAATATATAATTTCATATATGATTATTATATGACATATTTTAAATATATATTATTATATTTTTAATAATAACAATAATAGTAAGTATTATATTTAAAACTATAGATATTATTATTCTAATAAAAAATATATAAATCTGATACTTTATTTAATGTATGTATGTATCATATATATATTTAATGTATATATATGATATAAGTAAAGTATATATATATATATGATATAAGTAAAGTATATATTCTTTTATATGTATATATTCTTATATATGATACATTAGATTATTATTATTATTATTATTATTATTATTATTATGTGTGGGATAATATTTATTTTAAATTATAATTATTATTTACAAGAATTTTTATAAAAATATTACTTTACTTTCTAAAAGTATATATTTTATATATGATTATTATCATTATACGTCAAACTGTTTGTAACAGTTATATATATCATATTATTATTATTAAAAATATAATACTTATTATTATTATTAAAAATATAATAATATATATTTATAATTACCAACGCGCTGCTGTGTTGGTAATTATCAATTGTCTGACATGTTGGTAATTTATCCGTTGCAAAATAGTTGATTTACCAACGTGCCAGCGCGTTAGTAAATTTCAAATTTTTTTACCAACGGTCCAACGCGTTGGAAATTACCAACATATAAACCATTAAGAATTTGCCCGTTGGAAAAACTAATTTTTTTAGTAGTATCAAGTTTGATACATATGATTAATAATAACTAGGCACTATCTCTTTCCTAATTATTTGCAATGTATTCTATTTTAAAGAATTTTAATATTCATTTGAAACTATCATTTTAATATTAATTTATATTACCTTCCGTCATTTATGTGTGAACAGTAAAAGATAAAATTGAAAACAGCACATATTTTTTTATTTTCTTAATTTTTAAGTTCAATCTAAAATTTCAATGATGGCGAAAAGAGTGTTTCATTGGGTATATAATTAATTGGATATGCGCACAGTTAACTTTGTATTAGACCTAATGGTAATACCAAATGCGGATTCAAAGGAAAAGCGGCTTTCAGTTGCATGCATGCAGGTCGGCCAAGGCCCAAGTGTCGTTCTACGGAGACGAAGTCTTGGTCTACGGTGCGCACCGCCGTCCAATTATTTACTACCCTCCGTCTAAACTCTAAATTGTTTGTCAATGTAAATATATTCTATTATGTGTCCTTGTTAAATATTTTGTAATATATTTATATTTAGTAAATTATTACTATTATGTTATATTTAAATTATTATTTTAATATTTTTTTTTCATTTTTCTTAGTTTATGTATAGAAAGTGAATGATAAGAGAAGAATTAAGTGACATATAAATCTTTTCTTAATTTCTGTGTTAATTCCAAATATGTTAACCATTAAAACCTTAGTTTTACAAAACATCCTTAAAACAATAGTAGAGAGCGGGAGCGAAAGCAAAAAAATGTCAGTATTTAAAACTTTAAAACATAAAAATATTGTAAAAACAGAAATCATGGGAACGAAAATGACGACCCAACAAAAAATGAGCATGACATGTATATTTCCTTCTTATTTGTTCTATATCCAAACCCTTACACTCTCTCTTCAAACTTTTTCTTGTTCATACATGCTAATACCTTTTTTTTTTTTTGCAAGAATTGGAACATAAAAGGTTAATTATTTTAATTATTTTCTATATCAATAGATAATTTGATGGCCTTTCTTTTAGTAATTTTTATGTATAATTCATTTATGAAGTTTCCTAATTATCAGTTTTTTATATCCTATGACAAATAATGTATTAAATTTTAGCTTTTTGATGATGGAACATTTTAAATTTCTTTTTTTTTTTCTCATTTGAAAATAATAATTTATTTATTATTTAGCTTAGTTTGACCATTTCTTAGTCAATTTTTGTGTTTGTTTCTTAGGCTACATTTGGTGAAAATTATTTATAAATAATTATTAGTGATTGTTTTATATTTATAGATTATTTGCTTAGCTTGTATGCACCATCTCTACACTTTATAAGCCCAAAAATTCTCTTTTAAAACATTTTTTTCACAAAAGACAAATGATTTTTTTATTGATTTAAAATTTTTTTAAGCTGGGTATGGAAAAATAGTCCATCAAAATATTTTTTTTCACAAAAATATATGATTCAAGTGAATATTAGAAAAGTAGGATATTAATTTTCAAATGATATATAAGATATTACATTATTTCTCAAGTAGTTTCAAAATAAAGTCTTGCCCTCATAATTCAAAATCCTGGCTCCGCCCCGCTAAAGGTGGGACCTGGGCCAGGTCAATTTGGCCCAAACTGGGACCAGATTGGAAGTCAAACCCGCCCCAGCCCACACCGGCAAAAGCCCGCTAAGATATGGGCCGAATATGGGCCCGAGAGGAGGAGGTGGTGCAAAACGGACTGCCCCGAACCAGGACCCGCCTCGCCCCGCAAGACCGCCCAGCGCACCCCACAAGACCGGACAGCCCTGCCCCGCAAGACCGCCTCACCCCACCCCGCAAGACCGGTCCGGGCATGGCGCCCAACCATTTCTGCACACAATGGAAACCTACAAAAAACTTTTTTTTAAATAGGTTAATTACACAGCAGGCGCTCCAACGGTTTTTTGTTTCCAGTATTGACCGTCTCATCCGAGACAGCGTTTAGTGCCGGAAAACGGGTGATATCAGAGAAACGATCAAGATTGATACCCGACGCGATAAAAGTATGCGTGTGTAATCGAGATTGAGGTCTTACAGCACTCCGGCAGCAAAACCAAAAGAGTTCAAATGATGAGGTAATATCCAATACGGAGACTTAAATTTTTTTTTTTTTCAATCATACATGTAGTTTATATTTGATCTGATTATGCTGTTCAACACAGATCATAGGTTCCTATTGTTCATCATTTCCGGAACGTTTTTACCATTTTAAAATGTAAGGCCCATTCCGATTATTTGTAAGTGTCGTTTGGTTTTTTAACTTAATAAAACTTACACCGGAGATAGTGTTTTTTCTTAAAAATATTTATGACATATATAATTAATTATGTTTTTAGTTTTTTTTTTTTTAAAACTCCAAACCCGCCCTGCCCCGCCCCAGACCCGGCTCGGGATCACCCCACCTGCAACTCGGCTCGGGACCACCTTGCCTGTGACCTGGCTCAGGACCGCCCCACCTGTGACCGGACCTAGCCCGATCCTCATGACCCAGGACCGGGACCGGCCAGGCCCGGGCCGGTCTTGGGTTAGGCTGATCCGGTTCCCAACTCTACGCCCCGCTGGTGCTTCTTATATCAAATTAGCAATGACTTTTCATGGTAGTCATCATTTTGAATATCCCGTACAAAATTCAAACGGTTCGAAACGGATGAGATGTATCCATCAATATTAATGTCCTAAACGAGATATTACAAATACTGAACAGTAGTCTTTTTATTTATTTTTTGTTTTCTTCCTCCCGGGAGGAGAGTCAGGTTGTAATAGCAAGCCATCAAGAATCCACGCGCGCGTTCTTTAATATAAAACATTGACTTTGAGCAAATACACATACAACACTAGCTAGCTACCTGCTCCAGTACACGTAACTCTCTTACCCTGCGTTGACCAGCTTACGCTTCAAAACTTGTTTTATTTTTCCCTAACCCACCGACCATTATTATCTTAATTAACTGCGGAACAGACCTTGCGAATTTCCCCCTGCGTCCCAGTTTTAACTTCAATGTTACTCATCTTAACCATGGATCGCCCGAACTCAACATTGAAGGTCAACCCAAGCAAGCCTCTGATCCCCAGGAACCGCTGCACCAACGTCCTGGTGGAGGCATCAGTCCACAGCCTCTGGTCCGACTCCAACACTCCCCGGCCGTTCCTCAGGTTGGCAAAGAAAGAGTTGTCGAACCTGGTGGAGCTTCCGGTGTCCAATCCCACCCGTCGCGATCCATCGCCATTCTCAGGGCAGAGAGCTTGCAACTGGGGCAAGAATGCGGCGTTGATGGAAGGGTCAGCGCCATTTCCAGTTGTTGTGAAGTTGTATAACCTGTATCTGAAGAACTGACATGCCGATGTTCCGACGGTGTGTCCTCCTGTATGATTCCCAAAATATAACTATCAATAACACACAACATATCTGCACTTCTGTGTGCATTTTTTTTATTCTGTCGACAAAAAATTTTCGTAAATGATTTCGCTCTAAATTAACAAACATGCATATATATATATATATGTGATGTTTTATAAATACGTAAAATGAACATGACATATATATTTTCCTGAAGTTTGCCATTCAAGTAAGATTAAATTTTTTTTATCAATTAATATTACATTTTTTTTCGACTTCATATATATATACACACACATTCAGGCGCTTAATTAATTAATTCTTCTGTTAGTATATTTAACTTTAGTCACATTGTCAACGTTGGAAGAACTCGCGATCTTTGTTTGTGTTGTTGGTACTTAATTAAATAGTCATTATATGTGAAGATTTAGTACTGTTTCTGTTGCTTACCAACAAGGGCAACAAGGTCTTGCGTGTTGAGGCCCTTGGCGGCAAATTTCTGGATTTGAACTGCGACAGTGTCTTGAAAGCCTGGCAAATTGGACGTATCAGATGCCTGAGAAACCCTTCCGTCTCGCCGTCCGGTTGGCACTGCCCAGCTGAGTCCGTTGGTCTGTTTCAAAAACATCCGGCCAATTTAATGAGTCCAACCTATACAACATATCCGCTGGATGCTCATTGATAGGTAGAGGTAATTAATTTGGTTAAATATATATATACCAGAACAACAGAGTCACGGGCAGCGAGGGCTAGGATATCCGCGCAGGAAACGACGCCGGGACAAGCAGCTTCAAGCTGAGTCTTGGCGTCGTCAATCGCTTCATAGCCTCTCAACAGAAGGTTAGGCCCGGCCGTCTTCTCAGTGTTTGCGCCATTAATGAGGATGGAAGCGTCGCACCCGTTGACGAAGCAGTCGTGGAAATGCATCCGGAGCAAACCCGGACCCACCATCGGGTCGGACCGGGAGTGACTCCGAATCGTGGAGCGGACTATGGCTTCGGCTCGTGGGCAAGTGGTAGAATAGAAGCCCACTCGAGTTTGGCTCTCCACTAAGGTGGTGACTATGGCTACGAATGAGAGAGTCACTAGGATCAAAGCTTGTATGGTTGCCATATGTATGCCAGCTAGTAAGTACCTAGACTAATGGTTTATTGGATAGTATAAATGTAATTAGTGCGATGAGCTGAAGGAGTACGTTGTGAGGTTTTGCGGTACTGAAATGGAGTATTTATAGTACTCTAGGCATACACATTTGTCCAAGTCAGACGAACCAACTTGATCAAGAATGAGTTGAAAATGCTGGCTGCTAGAACAACCAGAGAAGAAAACGACAAAGACAAACAGCTAGCAAGTGCTGTGGCAGCAGGATGTTGTCCTCGGAGATAACAAATCCTCGTTTTCTAATGATAATATGTATACGTGTGTGTGTGAGAGAGCTAACAAATCCTTGTTTTTTAATTATTAATTAACCAACTTTAGTATCCAAATTCACTTCAACTAATAACTCTAGTAACAATGTATCTCAGTGTTAATGTTAATTTGGTGATGCGAGTAATTTAAAAATTTCCCTCATTTTTCTAGAATGTCATCCCCTTCTCTTTTTGGTGGCCTTCATATGCATCCAAAAGAATAATCAAATTCCGACGTGTATGTTTGAAATTATTTCGATTTATTTACTATGAGTTAGTTTAATATATTTCCTTTGAGGTGGACACAAAAGGAATTTTCTTACTATACGCATAAATTTTAAAAGATTGTTTGTGGGAGTAATAATGTCATTAAAGAAAACAACTAAGGATGTTAAAAAATACCCCATCCGGTCTTATCCTCTCCAAACCAAGGTACTCAATCTGAACTCGACCTTAACCGTAAAGTCATAGAGAGGGTATGAGTTTAACTTATCCCACCAAATCCTACCAATACCCATCTTAAATTAGTATATTTATATTCAAAATATGATTTTATTTTAAAAATAAAATTATAATTTACATAAATTATTTTATATTATTTTAGTTTATAATTTTTTAAGAATTAATTAATTGTGAATATACACATTCTTTTAAAAATATATGCAAATATATAAAAGGAAGTCTAAAAACATCAAACCTATACTTTAAAATGAGTTAGTGGGTAGTATCCGCCTACCCGTAGGGTGGGTACTACTCGAACCTGATTATTCGATGAGAAGGTTTGGGATTAGCTACACCCAGTCCAAACCCTACTTGTTAACATCACTAAAAATAATTTTGCCATGGAAACTTTCCCCCCTTTGTAATAGTCTTTAGTATTTCTTTACATCTTAATTTAATGAAAAAGCATATGAATAGATTGTATCACACTACTAAAATTCTGGCATTTACCAACACACATTTCAAATAACTATGCATTGGTAATATTGAATTTCCAACGTGTAGCCATTGGTAAATCGCCCATTGGAAATATAGTTTCCAATGCACAAAATTTAAGCCATTGGTAATTTCCAACGTGAACACGTTAGTAACATGCCTGTTCATAATTACCAATGGTCAAGCACTAGATGTGTTTTCCAACGAGTGAACAAATTACCAATGCGCGTAATTATCAATGTGCACACACATTGTTAAATTTACCAACAGCTTTAGCCGTTGGTAATCATATTCAAATTTTTAAAAAAAGTAAACCAGTTTCCAACGAGGAATTGTTGGAAACTGCCATTTAAAAAAAAAAAAAAAAGAAGAAAGTTAAAATACTTAATATTTAAATTATGCGTTATATTTACTAAAAAATTTTATTTAGTAAAACTATATAACTAATATTTTATTATACATAAAAATTTTAAAAATATAGTGGGGTTTAGGATTTAGGGTTTAGGGTATAGTAAGAATTCAAAAACATATAATTTCACAAAAATTAACTAAAAATTTAAAAAAATCTAAAATTCATAAAAAATTATGAAAATTTAAAATTAAAAAAAAATTCAAAAATTAATAGCCATTGAAATTTAAAATTAACAAAGAAAAAATCAAAAATTCATAATAAATTTGAATATTGAAAAACTAAAAATACCACAAAAATTAACTTAAAGTTCAAAAATTTTTAAAAACTACTAGAATTCATAAAAAATTCCACAAAATTAATAAGAAATTAAAAATTCACAAAATTTTCAAAAGTTACAATAAATTCAAAAATCAAACACAAAATTAACTAAAAATTAAAAAAAATGAAAATGAAATCAACAATCAAACACCTAGATCTATAAATTCAAACAACAAATCTGCAAATTCAAACACTCAGATCTACAAAATCAACAGAAAATGAAAATTGAAATCAGTAAAGAGGCGAGGTGTCAAGACGGTGGGGCAAGGGGAGGCTAGGATGCGCCCGGAGATCCGGCGTAGGGTGAAGTGTCGAGGCAAGGAGGTTGGGGCGACAACGCATAGAGGGTGATCAGCGAAATGAGGAGAAGGAAAAGGAGGACGGATGGAAAAGGAGAAGAAGAGGGAGGAAAGAAGGAGATGGAGGAGAGACGAAGAAGGGGAAGGAGGACGGACAGGGAAGGAAAATGAGAGGGGGGAGAGGCGGAGGACGGAGGAAGGGAGATGGATGGAGAAGGAGAAGGAGAGGGAGGCGAATTGGAAGGAAGAGGAGGGTGAAGGGAGGCAAATGACCGAGGGAGAAGGAGGGGAAGGGTAGCTGGGCGAGGGAGATGGAGGGGAGAGGCGGAAGGGAGTAAATGAGAGAGATAGGTTGGGGTTTTATATAGGGTAGGTTAGAGTTTTTAGGGTTTTAATGTATTTATGTAGCATATTATATTAATTAATGTATCTTATATGTATCATGTATCATATATATATGTATGTATGTATAAATAAATAAATATTATATATATATATATATATATATATATATATATATATATGATACATTATTATTATTATTATTATTATTATTATTATTATTATTATTATTATTATTTATGTGTATGATAATGCATATTTTAAATTATAATTATTATTTGTAAAAAAATTTTAAAAAAATATTATTTTACTTTCTAAAATTTTAAAACTGTATTTTGTAAAATATATAATTTCATATATGATTATTATATGACATATTTTAAATATATATTATTATATTTTTAATAAATAAAATAATAGTAAGTATTATATTTAAAACTATAGATATTATTATTCTAATAAAAAATATATAAGTCTGATACATATACATTATTTAATGTATGTATGTATTATATATATATATGTATGTATTATATATATATATATATATATATATATATATATATATATATATATATATATATATATATATATATATATATTGTGGCAACGTCGGGTTTTCTGGAGTCGCCACCAATCAGTTTACTTAGGTCGATTGGTCACCTAAAATATGGTCTGCGAGAGTTCGGGGGTTCGGGAGTACGGTTACGTTAAAACAACTTTGTTAAAACGCCCAAAAATTGGCACCTTAGTTGATTTTAATTTTGTTTTACTTTGCTTTTAAAAAAATTTCAGTTAATTTAGATATTTTAACTGAATTAGTCGAAAATGTGGATTTTTGGTAATTAAGTTGGATAAAATTTGATACTTCCGAACCATGGACTCTGCCGAGTCATTTGGACACGGAAGATTTTTGATTCCGAACCATGGACTCTGCCGAGTCATTTGGACACGGAATTTGGTGAAATTTTAAACAATTTTATCCATATTGTAAAAATATGGATTTTTATCTTTTTATTTAATTTATTTATTTTAAAAAAATTGATATTTTCCAAACCGTAGATCCTGCCGGATCATCCGGATATGGAAATTGATTTACTTAATCGTAATTATTTAATTCCTGAAATTAATTTTTTAAAAAGGTAATGATTTTTAATACTAACTAAAAATTTGTCTTTATATTTTTACTTCTTTTTTTTTTCTTTCTTTTCTTTTCTTTTTTTTTATCTTTTATCTTATTTTTCTTATCTTCTTTTTTTTTTATTTCTTTTTTTATCTTTCTTTTATTTCTTTTTTTTATCTTTCTTTTATTTTTATCTGATTTTTTTTTCTTAATTTATAAAAGAATTCAAAAGCAATTAATTTTTTTATTTAATAAGAAGTTAATTTAAAGGAATCAAAGAGTTTAAAAAAAATAAAATAAAAAAAAATCTTTGATCATGGTACGGGGCGTTGTTACTCAGCCAGACCCTCTTCACCAGGTGAAGCAGCTCAAAAGCGGGCACGAGACAGTTTCCAGCCAATATACCATGAACTAATTTTTTATAAAAATAATTATTTAATACCAGAATTTTATTTACTTACCAAAGAAAACAAAAGAGTTGAAAATAAAATCTTAATTCTCATGTATTTGATTTTTTATTTAAAAGATTAACCAAAATTAATTATTCAATAAAATAATAAAGAAAAGATTTATATAAAGAAAGTCTTGATATTTATACATATTTATTTTTTAAGCTTATTTTTTTTGATTTGATAAAAGATGAACCAAGAAAGTAATTATTTAATCAAGGTTTTTGTTTATTTAATGAAGAAAACTAAAGATTTATATGTATATTTTAAAAATAAAAGTGAAGCCTTAATATTTTATTTAATAAAAGGTGAATCAAAAAGTAAACAAAACTTTATTTATTTAATGATGAAACCGGAAATTTATATATATATTTCAAAAATAAAATAAAAATCTTAATATTTGTTTGTTTTATTTTTGATAAAAAAAATTAAGCAAAAATGATTATTTAATAAGGAAAATAAAGGTAAAGTTTTGATATTTATATAATTTATTTTAAAAAAAGATTAAAGAAATCAAAGATTTATATGTATAAAAAGTTTTTGATATTTATATGATTTTTTTTATGTTCTTTTTGTTTGCTAAAAGATTTTTATTATTACCTTTATTTGAAATCATTTGAATAAAATTTTATTTAATAAAGGAAACAAAAAAAAAAAATGTTATATCTTTTTTTTTATTATTTTGAAAGAAATAAGTAAAATATTAGCCCAAGAAAATTTTTACTCCTTTATTCTTTTTATTAATAAAGAAACCAAAAAAATTATATTTTATTATTTTGCTGGATAAAGAGATAAATAAAAATATTAGTCCAAAGTTTTTTTTTTTATTTTTTTAATAATAAAGGAAAATTTATTTATATACTTTATTTAAAAAATATTTTCCAAGCCATGGATCCTGGCGGATCATTTGGACATGGAATTTAATTTCTTTTTTATATTTCATTATTAATTATTAATTAGAAAAAAAAAACATCACTTTTAAAGATGTATTTAAAAAAATTTGTATTTATTTATTTATTTATTTCATTATGTTTGTTTATTAAAAGGAATAAAAACTTTGTTTCAAAATAAAAAAATAATTTTTATTAGCCTTTAGGAAATTATTCACATAAAATTCCTTTTTTTTTAATCTTTTAGTTAAAAAAAA
Organism: Aquilaria yunnanensis; assembly: GCA_039654915.1. NCBI lineage: Eukaryota > Viridiplantae > Streptophyta > Magnoliopsida > Malvales > Thymelaeaceae > Aquilaria > Aquilaria yunnanensis. The sequence goes on along the minus strand of CM077598.1, from coordinate 24,374,020 downwards.
ATTAATAAAGTGGGGCTTATTGGCCATCCACTTTAATAACACAATAATAAAAGTTAGCACAATTAATATAGTTAGTTGTTAATAACAATAAAACAAGTTAGTAAAGTTAGATTAACAATTAACAACAATAATAAAAATTAGCCAAGTTTAATTAAGTCAATTAATTAATAACAATAATAAAAGTTAGCCAAGTTTAATTAAGTTGATTAATTAACAACAATAAATAAAAGTTAGCCAAGTTTAATTAAGTTGATTAATTAACAACAATAAATAAAAGTTAGCCAAGTTTAATTAAGTTAATTAATTAACAACAATAATAAAAAGAAATTAGTCAAGTTAATTAAATTAATTAATTAACAACAATAATAAAAAGTTAGTCAAGTTAATTAATTAATTAACAACAATAATAAAAAGTTAGTCAAGTTAATTAAATTAATTAATTAACAACAATAATAAAAAGTTAGTCAAGTTAATTAAATTAATTAATTAATTAACAACAATAATAAAAAGTTAGCCAAGTTAATTAAATTAATTAATTAATTAACAACAATAATAAAAAGTTAGCCAAGTTAATTAAATTAATTAATTAATAACAATAATAAAAAGTTAATTAATTGTTAACAACAATTATAAAAGTTAGTAATAATGCAAAAATTAAAAGGTTAGTAACAATAATAATATTAAAAGTTAGTTGTTAGTAAGTTAATAACAACAAAAAAAAAAAAAGGGTTAGTAATAATAACAAATAAGTAAACAAGTAAAAATTAAAATAGTTAGGAATTAATTCTCTGCAAGGATAAAATAAAAGTTAGTGACTTAAATGAACGAATATAGAAACATAAAGGATTAAAACAGGGTTTGACCTTGAGAATTGAAATTTTGAATTCTCGTTTACGGGAAACAGAGTATCGCGAGGGGCTGGCGAAGGGGGGGCTGGCTGGGGCAGCTGGCGGCTGGCGGCGAGGGCGAGCGCGGCGGCGGCAGGTGCGGCGAGGGGAGGGCACGGCGGCGGCGAACGGCGTAGGGCGGCGGCGGCGGGCGGCGAGGGGCACGGCAGAGAGAGAGAGAGAGAGAGAGAGGGAACAGCAGTGAAAAGAAAAAAAAATTTTGGCTTTCTGGGGAAGAAGGGAAGAGGGCTGGGGCTAAGGGCTGTAATTTTCTCTTTTTTTGAAACGGAGCTCTAAGTTTTTTTGCTATTTTTTTTTTGTGTTCAGCACAAAATTTGGGGGGCTATTTATAGAGGAAGTTTAGCTGAACTGTTGATGGATAAATTAATAAAAAAATTCAAACTTATCTCTTAAATTGGTAAAATGACAATTTTAGTCCTTTACGTCTCTCAGCCTCTGGATAAGTTCCTGAAGCTTCTGATTTTGACAATTTTGTCGTTTTCTGTCAATTTGAGCCAAAAACGTCGGCAGGCTCAAAATTTTATGTGACAAACTACCAAATGCTCCTGGAACTTTCAGAATTTGTCAATTTTGCCTGAAACTTCTCAATTTTGTTATTTTTATCTCGAACTTTTTAATTTTTTGTCATTTTTTTCTGAAATTTTATTTTTATTCCAAACACATACATATTCACACATATATTATTTTAAATCAAATCTTCTCAAAATAAAAATATATTTTAAACTAATTAACATAATTAAAATTTTTTAGCAATAATAATAATAATAATAATAATTTTTTTAATTAGTTTTTTTTTTTTTTTTTTTTAAAATAAAAAAAAAAGGCCGGACGAAATTGGGTGTCAACAGCTGCCCCCCTTTGCATGCTTCATGGGACATGATGTATGCAAAGTAGTTACCAAATTTCGTCCGTCTTAGCTAGCCATTGAGAACCTTCTCGCCGCCTAAACTATGTGGTTAAGGAAATTTTTTTTTTTTTTTTTTTTAGAGCCTCTGCGATAAGAACTCTCCTATCGTTGAAGGGAAAATTTGATAATTTTGAGGTTAAGGGTCCTACCTTAGAACCTCGACGATAGGAACTCTCCTATCGTTTGAAGTAAAATTGATTGTTTTGAGGTTAAGGGTCCTACCTTAGAACCTCGACGATAGGAACTCTTCTATCGTTTGAAGGAAAATTGATGATTTTGAGGTTAAGGGCCCTACCTTAGAACCTCGACGATAGGAACTCTCCTATCGTTTGAAGGAAAATTGTTTGAATGAGGTTAAGGGTCCTACCTTAGAACCTCGACGATAGGAACTCTCCTATCGCTTGAAGTAAAATTGATTGTTTTTGAGGTTAAGGGTCCTACCTTAGAACCTCGACGATAGGAACTCTCCTATCGTTTGAAGTAAAATTGATGATTTTGAGGTTAAGGGCCCTACCTTAGAACCTCGACGATAGGAACTCTCCTATCGCTTGAAGTAAAATTGATTGTTTTGAGGTTAAGGGTCCTACCTTAGAACCTCGACGATAGGAACTCTCCTATCGCTTGAAGTAAAATTGATTGTTTTGAGGTTAAGGGTCCTACCTTAGAACCTCGACGATAGGAACTCTCCTATCGTTTGAAGTAAAATTGATGATTTTGAGGTTAAGGGTCCTACCTTAGAACCTCGACGATAGGAACTCTCCTATCGCTTGAAGTAAAATTGATTGTTTTGAGGTTAAGGGTCCTACCTTAGAACCTCGACGATAGGAACTCTCCTATCGCTTGAAGTAAAATTGATTGTTTTGAGGTTAAGGGTCCTACCTTAGAACCTCGACGATAGGAACTCTCCTATCGTTTGAAGTAAAATTGATGATTTTGAGGTTAAGGGTCCTACCTTAGAACCTCGACGATAGGAACTCTCCTATCGTTTGAAGGAAAATTGTTTGAATGAGGTTAAGGGTCCTACCTTAGAACCTCGACGATAGGAACTCTCCTATCGCTTGAAGTAAAATTGATTGTTTTGAGGTTAAGGGTCCTACCTTAGAACCTCGATGATAGGAACTCTCCTATCGTTTGAAGGAAAATTGATGATTTTGAGGTTAAGGGTCCTACCTTAGAACCTCGACGATAGGAACTCTCCTATCGCTTGAAGTAAAATTGATGATTTTGAGGTTAAGGGTCCTACCTTAGAACCTCGACGATAGGAACTCTCCTATCGCTTGAAGTAAAATTGATTGTTTTGAGGTTAAGGGTCCTACCTTAGAACCTCGATGATAGGAACTCTCCTATCGCTTGAAGTAAAATTGATTGTTTTGAGGTTAAGGGTCCTACCTTAGAACCTCGACGATAGGAACTCTCCTATCGTTTGAAGTAAAATTGATGATTTTGAGGTTAAGGGTCCTACCTTAGAACCTCGACGATAGGAACTCTCCTATCGCTTGAAGTAAAATTGATTGTTTTGAGGTTAAGGGTCCTACCTTAGAACCTCGACGATAGGAACTCTCCTATCGTTTGAAGGAAAATTGATGGAATGAGGTTAAGGAAATCTCCTTGAACCTCGAGCGAAATTTATATGAAAGCAATTAGAATTGGAATAATTTTCTTCGAAAGTGTGAATTTGCATAATAGGCGAGTGCGAAATTTTAGACTTCGATAAAATGAGTGAATCTTGATGATGACAATATCGCTAACAAATTATGTAAAGGGAACGGATGTTTGGAATCAATATCCAAGGTTCATCTAATATTTTCTTTAGTAAATATAGATTCGCTTGAGAGATATGTCATCCAAATAAGGTTGAAGCTTAACTATCCTAAAATGTTATGCCTAGTAGACCTAATAGGATGCGTCTCAAGAGCAATAAAAATTACTCTTTACTCAGCCATTCCAACCTAAAGGCATTGTCCTATGGTTTTAATATCAGCATGGACGAGACTATCTTATAAGATAAAAAAAGAAATTCCCTGAAAGAAAAACTAAAACACGAAAGAAAATGCTGATAATAAAACTAAAGGACAAGCAAAACGGATCGGATCATTTCTTCTTCCACAATATTTCAACGGGGTTAGTAGAGGACTATTATGGGATTGAACTGTTCGGGAAAGACTGTCGCGTCCAGTCTATCTGAATCATTGCTGGATCTGGTTCAGGAACAAAAGCTTGTATTTTATCTAGCAATTCTTCAGCAGTTGTTGCGGATATTATGATTCGCCGTGCCACTCTTGATATAAAATTCTTCTGCATAGCATAATCCATAAAAGCTATCAGACCTGTAAAGAAATTGTTAACATTTAAAAGCCCAATGGGTTTCTTATGCAAATTAAGTTGGGCCATGGAAGCAATTTGAAAGACTTCTCCCAATGTGCCAAAACCACCTGGTAGAGCGATAAAAGCATCAGCATTTAAAAGCATTTGTAACACACGCTCTTGTAAATTTTTAACCACTAATTCTTCTCCAATCGTGCCCCCAGAAATAAATTTCAGAGGTCCAGGGATAATGCCCAGAACTTGACTTCCTCCTAGAGATGCTGCTGATGCTACACCTCCCATTAATCCGACACTACCTCCTCCATAAACTAAATGTATTTTTCGCTCAGCTAATACTCTACCCAAATGGTTGGCTGCTTTTAAATACTCTTCATCTTTTCCAGGAAAAGCCCCAGAAAATACACAAATACTTCGGGATTTACGAGTTGGGGTTTTCTCCATTCCTATCCTTACCCTTGTGAGAAAAGAGGATATATTTATAGAGATGAAGAGATAAGGCAATAATTTTATTTTCAAGAATGGATACATTATTGCCAGCTATTCACAGTAGTCACGAGTATGATTTTGGTCAGGTATGGGTACACTATCATTAAAAGAGGAGGAAAATTTTCAAAATAGCTGCTAGCATGTACAGTAGTCGCGGCTGTAGCTTATGTCAGGAGTAGGTACATGATTGTCGGATGAGAAGGAAAATTTCAAAAGTGGCAGGTATATACAGTAGTCATAATTATAGCTCATGTCAGGAGTGGGTACATTATGGGAGGAAAATTTCAAAAGCGTCAGCTAGCATGTACAGTATCGTGACTATGGCTTATGTCAAGAGTGGATACATTATTGCTGAAAGAGGAGGAAAATTTCAAAAGCGACAGCTAGCACGTACAGTAATCGTGACTTTGGTTCATGTCAGGAGTGGATACATTATTATCAAAAGGGGAGGAAAATTTCAAAAGCGACAGCTAGCACGTACAGTAATCGTGACCTTGTTCCGTCTTCTACTGGCTTTGCGTCCAGTAACGGCTTCAATGCTTTCTATGAATCAGTGATTTGCATCTCATCTAGCTTTTTCACAAACTGGCAAACAGGGTCGTTTAGGGTCAGATTCCCAAGACTGTAACGTTCTCGTTCTTTTTGGAGAATTATCCATAATCCAACAACCTCAAATTGCACTATTCCGCAAGAATGCGCTTCAAGAACCTCTCGGATATCTTCCAGAGATTCCTTACGCAAGCCATTCTTGATGAATTTTATTCTATCATTACGATTTCTGGTGATCACTCCTGGAGAACGACATTTATTGCCGCAAATCCACCATCCACAATTGTGACAGACGCCTAGCCTCTTTGCTCTTCTCTTTTTGGCATAAACGCTTTTACCAAAGCCGGGCATACGGGGAAAGAACGCATCTGGAACTTCACCAGCTGAACGAACTTTAGCTTCGATTAGCCATCGCACATTATCAGGAATGCCTTTGTGCATAAATAGTCGGAATCGTTCACATCTAGCTTGATAAACCTTTTTAAGAACATTTATTGGGAAAGAAGGGAAATATTTTCGTAGAGCGGAAAGAGAAGGCTCCATTGATGAATGAGGCATTTAAGAGAAAAAGAAAGAAATTAGTGATTGTAGGAAATGGAAATAACTGAATTTGGGAGTTATGGAGTACCGTATCCAGAAGGAAGAACACGCATTTATAGTGATGAAAGGATAATGCGTTTATTACACTTACGGAAGTAAGTACATTATTGCCAAAAGAAAAGACAAATGACAGCTTATATGTACAGCAATCATGACTGTGGCTCACATCTTCCACTAATTCATGTCCAGTAATGGCTTCAATGCCTTCTATAAGTCGGGGATTTGCTTCCCATCTAGTTTTCTTACAAACTGACAAACGGGGTCGTTTAAAATCACATTCCCAAGACTGTAACGGTTTCGTTCTTTATGGTAAGTCCTCCATAAACCGATAATTTCACCTTGCACTTTTCCACAAGAATGCGTTTCAAGAGTCTCTCGGATATCTTTCAGAGACTCCTTACGCAGGCCATTCTTAATGAATTTTCTTTTATCTTCACGATTTATGGAGATGTATCCTAAAGAGCGACATTTAGTATTACAATTCCATCGCCCACATTTATAACACACGCCTAGTCTCTTTGCTCTTCGCCTTTTGGCATAACGGCTTTTACCTAAACCGGGCATGCGGGGCATGAATGCATCTGGAACTTCACCCGCCAAACGGACCTTAGCTTCAATTATCCACTGCACATTATCGGGAATGCCTTTGCGTGTAAAAACTCTGATTCTTTCACATCTAGCAAGGTAGATCTTTTTAAGGACTTTTAGTGGGAGGGAAGGAAAGTATTTTCGCAGTACAGAAAGAGTAGAATCCATTGATGAGAGAAGAATTTGAGAGAAGAGGGAAATGAATCAGTTATTACAGGAAACTGGAATAATCGACTTTAGAAGTCACGGGGTATCTTATCTGTTGTTTAATCAGAAGGAAGAACACGCATTTATAGTGATGAAAAGGGATAACGTGTCGATTACACTTAGGGGAGCATGTACATCTGTCAAAAGAAAATGCAAATTTTTCCAAATATAACAAACTGTATGTACAGTAATTGTGACTGTGGCTCACATCTTCCACTGGTTTTACGTCCAGTAACGGCATTAACGGCTTCTATGAGTCGAGGATCTGCTTCCCATCCAGCTTTCTTACAAACCGGCAAACAGGGTCGTTTAAAGTCAGATTCCCGGGACTGTAACGGTCTCGTTCTTCATGAAAAATACTCCATAAATCAAGAATTTCACGTTGCACAGATCCACAAGAATGCGTCTCAAGAGTCAATTGGATATCATCCAATGAGTCCTTACTCAAGCCATTCTTGATGAACCGTATTTTATCTTCTCGATTATTGGAGATCATTCCTAAAGAACGACACCTAGTCTTACAAGTCCACCTACCACATTTATGGCAGACTTGTAATCTTTTCGCTCTTCTTTTTCTGGCATAAGAACTTTTGCCAACACCAGGCATGTAAGACACAAATGCCTCTGGGATTTCGCCTGCCAGACGAACCTTAGCTTCAATTAACCACCGCACATCTTCAGGGATTCCTTTATGCATCAGAGCTCTTAATCGTTCACAGCGAACTCGGTAGATCTTTTTTAGGATGTTCATTGGGAGAGAAGGGAAATACTTTCGCAAGGCAGAAAAAGTAGGATCCATTTTCTAGGAGGAAGTAAAAGAAAGAAGGGGTGAAGGTATCAGTTATTATGGGCAATTGAGAGAACCGACTTGAGAGTCACGGAGTACCGTATCCGCCGTTTAACCGGAAAAGTGGATTCTGCTTTATTTTAGTATCATAGATATTTCTTATCTTTGATATCTCATCAGGCATGACATTGATCCAGTCCTTGATTATTGAATCCATTGTCTGCTTTGGACGACAATATTTCTCGATATCCGCACTTATCTTTGACCATAGTTATTTCTTATCTTGGATACCGCTAAGCTGGCGTCAATTCTGTCCATCCCGGTGTAGCCTCGATTATTGAATTGATTACCAGGATTTTGACAATATTGTCTACTTTATCCTTGAATTGCTGATGGGGCTGGGTCCACTATATCAGCTGTGCATCCAGCGGTAGATTGGTAAAAACGGATGTCACTGAGACGTCAGCTTATACTGCTGTGACTGTGCGGTGGATACGCTTCCCATTTGATCCTTGTTCTGTATGCCATGCATGCATGATGTGAAATGCATGAATGCAGAGCATGTGTAACTGATGGATTTATTTTTTATATCTTTGCTTTACTGGATCCTCTTTGTAATTGCCTTCTATCGTTGAATCTCTTTATGCTTTCCAACTGTTGTCCATTGTTTCACTTTCCAGCTGTTGTTCATTGTCTTGCTTTCCAGCTGTTGTTCATTGTCTCGCTTTCCAGCTATTGTCCATTGTCTCAAAAGCCTAACTCTTTTCAAAAATCTTCTTTCCTTGATTTGTTCTTAAATTTTGGCTTCAATTTCCTTAATGTCCGCCTCGTACTTTATGCCTCCCTGGATAATTGTCCCTGTTGAGATATTCGTGAGTATGATTCTTTCTTGCTGACATGGACGTGTTAAGACTTCTGAAGCGATCATTCAGGCTACCACCAAGGCTATCTCCCAAAGATTTGTTACTCCTTCTTCTTTGTTAGCCTATGTTCTGTGCCGCTCGCAAAGCAGGACCTCAATCTTACCTGTTTTAATTCATAAAGCTTATCAAAGTAATCTACGGTCTTTGTTTTTTCTAAGTTTTAATTATTACTATTCTTCCTTCAAAAGTCACAATTTATTGCACACTTAAGGCTAGTAGGAATGTGAGATTCGAAGGAAAAGAACTGGATAGAAGCGACTTTAGCATTTTGAACGTGAGAATCTAAGGTAAGTTAAAGAGAATTGGCTTTTATTTATGGGTAAAAGAATATGAAAATCTTGGGTACAGATAGATAATGAAAGTGTAAGGGAAGAAAGCTCTCTTTGATAACTTTGATCAAATAAACTTTGGTAACCCTGTATCCACTTCTCCCCTTCTGTTCGAAAATTTCTTCATTATGCAAAGTATTTCTTTACTGCATCCGAATTTACTGGCTTCGGTAATTCTCGTCCATCCATTTCTGTCAGAATTAGTGCCCCTCCTGAAAATGCTTTCTTCACGACATATGGCCCGTCATAATTTGGTGTCCATTTTCCTCTTGAATCATGTTGCATGGGTAAAATTTTCTTGAGCACTATGTCACCTTCGTGAAATTGTCGTGGGCGAACCTTTTTGTTGTAAGCACGAATCATCCTTCTTTGATAAAGTTGCCCATGGCAGAGGGCTATCATTCTTCTTTCATCAATTAGATTTAATTGCTCGTATCTAGCTTTGACCCATTCTGCTTCTCTTAATTGAGTATCCATTAGTACCCTTAATGAAGGAATTTCAACTTCGATAGGCAATACAGCCTCCATACCGTATACCAGAGAAAAAGGTGTTGCTCCAGTAGAAGTACGGGTAGAAGTTCTATAAGCATGCAGTGCAAAAGGTAACATCTCATGCCAGTCCTTGTAAGTGACGATCATCTTTTCAACAATTCTCTTGATATTTTTATTGGCCGCTTCTACTGCACCATTCATCATCGGTCGATAAGGTGCTGAATTGAGATGCTTGATTTTGAATTGCCGGCACAAAGTCTGCATCATTGCATTATTCAGGTTCGTGGCATTGTCTGAGATGATACACTCTGGCGGTCCATAGCGACAAATGATTTCTTTCTTAATGAACCGGCATACCACCTTTTGAGTTACGCTTGCATAAGACACAGCTTCTACCCATTTAGTAAAGTAGTCAATTGCAACTAGGATGAATTTGTGACCATTGGAAGCTTTAGGGGTAATCGCTCCAATAACATCGATTCCCCACATGGCAAAAGGCCAAGGTATTGCTGTTACATTAAGAGGAACAGGTGGAGCTTGGATCTTGTTGGCATATATTTGGCATTTGTGACATTTTCTTACGTGATTGACGCAATCACTTTCCAATGTGAGCCAATAGTAACCAGCCCTCATTATTTGTCTTGCCATAGTATGACCACTAGTGTGTGCTCCACATATTCCAGAATGAACTTCTTCCATGATCTTTCGTGCTTCATGAGTATCTACACAGCGAAGTAGCATCGAGTCTGGGGTTTTCTTGTAAAGTATGTCTAGGTTTAAAAGAAAACCCATTGACAATCTTCGTAGAAATTTCTTGTCATTTTCTGATACTTCTGGTGGATATACTCTTTCTTGGAGGTATTTCTTGATATCGTGATACCAAGGCTTTCCATCCAATTCTTCTTCGATGCTCATGCAATAAGCTGGAGAATCTATTATTCTCATCTCGAATATAGGAGTATGCTCGGGGTCACTGATCTTGTACATAACAGCCAAAGTAGCTAAAGCATCCGGTATTTGATTATCTTCCCTTGGAAGATGATGGAAGCTTATACTGTTGAATTTTCGAGCCAAGTTTAGTATGAGCTTTTGGTAAGGGATCAATTTTGAATCTCTTGTCTCCCATTCTCCATTGATTTGATATATGACTAATGCGGAATCCCCATAGACTCGGAGATCTCGCACTTTCAAATCCAATGCCATTTGGAGTCCCATAGCACATGCTTCATACTCTACTATATTGTTGGTACAAGGAAATGTAATTTTTGCTGTGAGGGGAAACTGCTCTCCGCTTGGAGAGATGAGTATAGCTCCGATCCCTTGTCCCAAAGCATTAGATGCTCCATCGAATGCCATTTTCCATGTTTCATTTTCTTCATCGACTTCCTGTTCTATCGTCATTATATCTCCATCAGGAAAGTCCATTCTCATGGGCTCATAATCCTCTAATGCTCTATCAGCCAGATATTCAGCGATCACACTTCCTTTTACGGCCTTTTGGGTGACATACTGTATGTCGTATTCAGATAACAGCATTTGCCATTTTGCAATCCTGCCTGATAAAGCGGGTTTCTCGAAAATGTACTTAATGGGGTCAGTCTTGGAGATCAGTAATGTTGTGTTGTTGAGCATGTAGTGTCGTAGTCGATGTGCTACCCATGCAAGGGCACAACAGGACTTTTCTACTATTGAGTATTTAGCTTCATATGTGGTAAGCTTTTTGCTCAAATAGTAAATTGCATGCTCCTTTTTGCTTGTCTCATCACGTTGACCCAATACGGATCCTAATGAAGAATCCTGTATGGATAAATATAGAATCAACGGTTCTCCGGATCGAGGTGGTATCAAGACTGGTGGATTTGATAGATATCGTTTGATTTTCTCGAACGCTTCTTGGCATTCGTTATTCCACTCAATCGGATTGTTCTTCTTTAGTGATTTGAAAAGCGGTTCACACTTGGACGTCAATTGTGATATGAACCTTGCTATGAAGTTGATTCTACCCAGAAAACTTCTTACTTGTTTTGGAGTCTTCGGGGGTTGCATTTCTTGTATCGCTTTGACTTTACTCGGGTCAACTCGAATCCCGTCCTTGCTGACTATGAAACCCAATAACTTTCCTGAGGAGGCTCCAAAAGTACATTTGGCAGGATTCAACTTCAATTGATATTTGCGAAGTCTATCGAATAGTTTTCTTAGCACTTTTAGATGCCCCCCAGCAGTGAAAGTTTTGGCAATCATGTCATCCACATATACTTCAATTTCTTTATGCATCATGTCATGGAACAACGTGACCATGGCTCTTTGATATGTAGCACCAGCATTCTTTAACCCGAAAGGCATCACCTTATAGTAGAAGGTACCCCAAAGGGTAATAAAAGCAGTTTTTATCATGTCATCTGGATCAAGTTTGATTTGATTGTATCCAGAAAAACCATCCATGAAGGAAAAGTAGGAGTTTCCTGCGGTATTATCCACCAGTGTATCAATATGAGGAAGTGGGAAGTTATCTTTAGGACTGGCTTCGTTCAAAGGCCGGTAGTCCTGACAAACTCTTAGTTTCCCACTTTCTTTCTTTTCGACTGGGACAATGTTAACCACCCATTCTGTATATTCAGCGACCCCAAGAAATCCTGCATCCCACAGCTTTCGAATCTCGTCTTTTACTCTTAAGATTAACTCCGGCTTTAATCTTCGTAACTTCTGTCTGACAGGCTTCGCCCCAGGCTTCAAAGGTATTTTGTGTAGTACTATGTCTGAGCTTAAGCCAGGCATATCTTGGTATGACCAAGCGAATACATCCACATATTCTTTCAATAAATGGACTAATTCTTCTTTTTCTTCAGGAGGGAATAAAGTGCCAATCTTGACTTCTTTTACATCCTGACTGTCTCCCAGGTTGAATACCTCAGTTGGTTCTTGACTTGTTGCTCTTTCTTTTTCATCTCGCTCAATCATTTTTAATAGCTCAGGAGATACTTGAAGATCTTCGTCATCCGAGTCGGTAGTGTTTACAGGATTATCAAAGTTCATTCTTTCATTGTCATCAAAGAGAGTTTTGGGTCTGCATTATCCAGAGAGGAAAGAAAGAGAAGAGAGAAAAAAAAAAAATGGCACGAATGAGATGGATGCAAACTGGTACTTTATTTACAATGTGCATAAATCACAACTTTATTGGAATAAAAAGCAATAACTAAAAGGTTCACTTAAACAAAGACTACACCCTATTGATTGAACCTTTCTTTAGGAGGTTTTTACTATTAGATTACTTTGGAAAGCTTTCAATTATAACAGGCAGTTCTATCGCCTCCCAATTGTTCAGCACATCCCGTGGGCCACAAGGTTGAATGAGCTCCTCCTCTTCAGGTGAATCGCTGATGATTGCCTGAATAGAAAGACTTTCAAAAGACTTGTTGATGTTGATAGTCAGCTTGCCTTCATTGTCATTTTTTGGAATGAGACCACCACTCACGAACGTTTCGGTGATTTCAGGGATATCCAGATTTCTTTCCTGGAGAGGATGCCCTGTTAATCGTGCAATCCTCTTTTCTCTCTTTTCAGCTATTGCCTTCATTTTATCATGTCTTGTCGGTGTGAAGCCTAGGCCGTATTTCCCTTCATTTGTGGTGATTTTCAATGGTTCTGTGATTCCTTGTAAATCTTGTCCCAGTCCTAACCCCGGTGAGTATCCTCCTTTTATCATGAGTTTGGCAACCATGCGACTTGTTTTAGAGATGCTAGGAATGGGTTCTTCTTCATATTCGCTGACATAAGCAGCATTGACAATTTCAAAAGACCTGAAGGAGCAATCAGGTACATTTTCATTGACTTCGACATATTGAGCATCCGCAGGTCTTGATAGCAGGATGTCTTCTTCAGCGAAGACCGTGATTATCTTTCCTTCAATAATGAATTTCATTTTCTGGTGTAATGAAGAAGGAATTGCTCCGGCCATATGGATCCATGGTCTTCCCAGCAGGCAGGTATAAGATGGACAAATATCCATGACTTGGAATGTGATGTGGAAAAGACAGGGACCAATCCCTATTGGTAGCTCTATTTCTCCAACAACATCTCTCTTCGTTCCGTCAAATGCTCGAACAACAATATGACTGTTGTTGAGGTGTGATGGGTCTAAACCGATCTTATGTAAAGTTTCTAATGGCATTACATTTAGAGCTGATCCATTGTCGATCAGAACTCTAGCCATAATCCGATCTTTGTATTTAATCGAAATATGTAGAGCCTTAGAGTGACCCCTTCCTTCTGCTGGTATCTCATCGTCAGTGAATGTGATGAGATTTTGTGCCGTGATGTTGTTGACAAGGTGGTCAAAGTTGTTCACGGAGATATCTTGTTCAACATAAGCCTTATTCAGGACTTTGAGAAGAGCTTCTCGATGGGCATCAGAACTTAAGAGCAATGAAAGTATGGAGATCTTTGCTGGTAGACGGTTCAACTGCTCTACGATGCTGTATTCACTTTGCTTTATGAGTTTGAGAAACTCAGTAGCTTGTTCATCTGTTACTGCTCGAGGCATCTCTTGCTCTTTAGATGTGTTAATAGGTCCATTTGCTGGATCCGTAACATTCTTCTCTTGTTGGAGCTTGTTCATTTGCTCGGGAGAATAACACCGACCACTTCTAGTCATGCCCCCAACTTCTAACGGAGTTGATGTGATGTTAGAAGTATAGCCATAGTTCCATGGAACAGTTTTGTCTGATTTGTATGGGAATGGCTTTGGAACTTGAATTCTTAAAGGCTTGAGAGCAGATTTTGAGATTGGAATGACTAGTGGCCTTGGCATGATATTGACTTCTTGTTCTTTAATTATCACATTCACGTCATCCTCTTTATCTGACATAAAAACGATGATTTGGGAGGAGTCCATGAGACTTTGTAGACTTTTACGGAATTCTGGGCATTCTTGGATAGAATGATTCTTACTGTTATGAAAGTTGCACCATTCCTCATGCTCGACTTCTTTATTTCCAGAAGACTTTCCTGTGATAATCCCTTCTTTCACAAGGCATGAATATACATGCTTAAGAGGGGTTATGATATCATTGACTGTTTTCTTCATCGGCCAGTATTCTTCCATCATATTGACTGGTTTGGCTTGATGAGGAGGCAATGGATTATGAGTGACGTTTGGTTCATCGGAAAAGTCCAACCACTTTGACTCAATTAATTGTTGGACTATACGCTTCAATGCTATGCAATTTTCGAGTCCGTGGCCCACGGCACCATCATGATATGGGCAATTTAGTTTAGGGTCATACCATGTTGGATATGGGGGTTCGAATGGCCTTGTGGGAATTGGGTGAATGAGTTGGCTCTGGATGAGTTTTGGATATAACTCAGTATAAGTCATGGGAATCGGTGCGAAAATTTCTCTTGGTCTTGGTGCAGGCATTGGAGGAGTCGGAACAGGTGGCCGTAACTGATTAGGCCTGTTGAGAGGATAATTGTTGGGTCTATTGGGAAGATAATCACTGGGCCTATTTGGAGGATAATCATTGGGCCTATTGGTAGGATAATAATTGGGCCTGTTGGCAGAATAGGATAGGCGAGGTCCGGTAGCCACGGTACCCACGAGGGGAATCCCTCTTCCTCGTCCGATTTGTTGTATTTCTTCATCTTTTCTTCTAGAAGGTCCTCCTCTTTTCATAGGATCGCTAAAGGATTCAGTAATCTTCCCGGTCCTGATACCATGCTCGATCCTTTCTCCAGACATGACTACGTCGGAGAAGTTAGTTGCCGCATTGCCAATAAGTTTGTCATAATATGGGTATTTCAGTGTCTGGACAAACAAAGTGACCATTTCTCTTTCTGTCATGGGTGGCTGTACTTGTGCAGCTAAGTCCCTCCATCGTTGGGCGTATTCCTTAAAAGTTTCTGTTTTTTTCTTCTCCATGTTTTGGAGAGTTTGGCGATCCGGAGCTAAGTCCATAACATGTTTATAGTTGCCGATGAAGGCCTGAGCAAGGTCATTCCAAGTTTTTATGTTTCTTGGACCTTGGCTTAGATACCACTGTAATGCTGATTTTGTGAGACTTTCCTGAAAAAGTGCGATCCACACCTTCTCATCTTTGGTAAGTGGTTGTAGTCTTCTGAGAAACAAAGTGATGTGAGTGATGGGATCACTCGTTCCATCGTATTTTACGAAATCTGGCACCTTAAAATCTGAAGGGATTACGACGTCTGGCACTAAGCAGAGGTCATCCACTGAAAGGGATCCGAATATAGTGCCTCCTTCAATGGCTCTCAGTCTTTTCTCTATTGTCTCGATTTTTTGAGATTCTGCTTCATCTTTTGGTAATGTCTTCTTCTCTTCCTGTACAGTGTCTTGTTTCAGGTGAACACTAGCAGAGGGTCCTGATTCTTGAAACAGGTTTTCTTGGACTGAGACTCGTTGCGGGGTGAATCCCGGGGGATAAGTGGGATCTTGTACTTCTTTGATGGGGACTTGAGTTGCTTTCCCTTTGATTAATTCCATCAATTGTTTCATCTGTTCTGACATACTTTCAATCTTGGACTCCATCTCCATGAGACGTCCTTCGGCTTGTTCTGCCATTAATCTTGTTTGGAGTCGAGTTGAATATCGGTGTTGAGGTCCAATTTTACCCTTTTAAAGGAAATATTTATTTTATTAGATTCTATGTGTGTATGATTGATGTGATGGATGCATGCATGAATATTGTAAATACTTGGTGAAAGAAGAATTATAGTGGAATTTCTCAATTACATTCACCAAAAGCTTATTATTTTCAAAAGAAACGGCCCAAAGTACAGTATTGCTTTCTGGCCTTTGAAATAAACTCCATCATTTTTTGAATATTCACTGATGGAGTAGGGCAGCTCAATTCTTCTAACTCCTTGGCTTCTTCGCCCATTAGTTGGGCTTGCTCAGTCACTTTTCTGACTTCTGCCAAAAATATTTGAAGCTGTTCTTGAGAAAATCTGTATTGATCTTCCCAATATCTTGCTCTCATCTCTGTTTGATCGGTTTCATCAACTAATTCGGTGATGACTTGTTTTTGGCTTTCGATCTTTTCTTCGAGGAGTTGTGTTTTGTGACTGAGCTGTTGTATGTCGAAGAGCATCTTCTTGTTCTTCTCCTTTTCTTCCTCTAGCTCTTTCTCCAACTCTCTTTTTGCCAATTTTCTGATGACCTCTTCGGGAAGAACTGTTCCTTCTTTCCGATTATTTCTCCATTCATAATACGCAGTAGGAGAAATAATAGGGCCTGACTTTAATATGAAAAGTCTTTTCCATGCAACTGAAATACCCATTGCAAGCTTATTTGAATTTGGATCTTCATGTGAAAACTCCAACTTGCTCAGGTTATGTGTCATGGGTATAAATTGCATGGACCCAAATTGTTTACGTACTTGGGCTGGAGCATAGCTTGTTCCTCCCCATATGCCTAAGAGAGGAACCCACGGGCAATTGCCGCAACGGTAAACTATGCGGGTGGTGGTGGACCAGGGTGCTCTCCATTCAATTTGGAATTCGCTGATGTTCTTGAAGTAGTCAACCCATGCTTCCTTGCTATCATGATTAGTGGTTTCACTTTTCAAAAAGGCTTCAATTGGGATGAAGTCCTTTGAAAAGCGATTTCCAAAATGTTGCTTCTCACAAGGAAGGTGGCTTTTGATCCAAACGTTGAGGAGATGTGAACATCCTATGAATTTGCCTCCTCTTTGGCGACAAAAGTTTAATGCCCTGATAGTTTCACATAATATCACTGAGGTCGGATTTACTTGGGCATTGCAGACTTGCTCAAATAATGTGATGACGTCTCCTTCAATAAATCCGACAATTCTTGGGAAGACTACCAGGCCATATATTGCCAAGGCGAACAACTTGCGTCGTTGATTCTTCTGAGGGAGGGTGTGACTTAGTTGTTTTAGATCGGTCCAGCTGATAAATTTCCGACACCCTTTTGTTGCAAATTTGGGTTGAAGACTGGAAGCTGGCATGTCCAATAATTTTGCTAGGGCTCGATGAGGCTCCGTTCTTCTATCATGTTGATAAGTCTCGATTGGATAGTCGGAGGACCAACCCAAGAGGCTGTTGTATTCTTCAATGGTTGGAACTAGATCCATCTTATCGAAAGAAAAGCATCGATAAAATGGATCCCAAAATTGTATTAGAGCCCGGACAAGTGATGCATCAACGGTAACCTTTAGTAGGCAAGTGATGTGACCATATTTTGCCGTAAAAGCTTCCCGATCAGCAGAATTCCAACTATTCCAGACTTGCAATAATTCCGTGGTGTCGTTCTGATTTATCCGGACCGATACCTGGTCCTTAAGCTGTACGTGAGAATGGGATGTCAGAGCATCTCCGTGAAGCTTTTGAGCCGTTTCGGAATATTCCATAGCTTCAGGCTGAGTTTCGATTACCGTGTCATTCCATGATCCAGTAACAGCCGTGGGAAGATAATCGAGAATATCCATGATAATAGTTCTTTCACCGAATACTTATCTTTAATGATGAAATGTATATGCCGGAAAAATAAGGAAAAATAGAGTTAGTAAAAAAATAACACATAGGATCATACAAACATATAGATAAAACAAAACCTATGGAAATGGGAACCGAGGTATGGGAAATTCTTAATGGCTGGTTCTAAGGTAGAGTAAGGAATTCTACATGCAGAAGGTGGTTTATCAAAAAGGCAAGGGATAGTTCCCGAATCCCGTCACTGAATCATAGTGACGGCCCGATTCCTTACCCTCTAGGGTTTATGTAAGGAATGGATTAATTCGAGTCGTAGCTTTTCGTGGGCCCATGCAGAGACTAACCGTCTCAGAAGGCAATACACTACTTTACTACTTTGAAACCGGTGAAGGCTTGGAGACCGTGGCCTCACAAGGACAGCAACACCAATTCCGCTTAGAAAGAATCGTGTTTGATTTAAGGAAGCTCGGGTATAGAGCTTCATTTTGTGAATGCGTTATGCATGTTTACTTAAGTAAATATAATATATAAATCCACATAATAGTAAAGCAAAGTAAATCAAAACAAATCAACTTTAGGCTCGACTCACTAACGTCGCATCTCCCCAGTGGAGTCGCCAAGCTGTGGCAACGTCGGGTTTTCTGGAGTCGCCACCAATCAGTTTACTTAGGTCGATTGGTCACCTAAAATATGGTCTGCGAGAGTTCGGGGGTTCGGGAGTACGGTTACGTTAAAACAACTTTGTTAAAACGCCCAAAAATTGGCACCTTAGTTGATTTTAATTTTGTTTTACTTTGCTTTTAAAAAAATTTCAGTTAATTTAGATATTTTAACTGAATTAGTCGA
Organism: Aquilaria yunnanensis; assembly: GCA_039654915.1. Taxonomy (NCBI): domain Eukaryota; kingdom Viridiplantae; phylum Streptophyta; class Magnoliopsida; order Malvales; family Thymelaeaceae; genus Aquilaria; species Aquilaria yunnanensis. The sequence continues at coordinate 24,355,604 of CM077598.1, read as the reverse complement.
AAATGTGGATTTTTGGTAATTAAGTTGGATAAAATTTGATACTTCCGAACCATGGACTCTGCCGAGTCATTTGGACACGGAAGATTTTTGATTCCGAACCATGGACTCTGCCGAGTCATTTGGACACGGAATTTGGTGAAATTTTAAACAATTTTATCCATATTGTAAAAATATGGATTTTTATCTTTTTATTTAATTTATTTATTTTAAAAAAATTGATATTTTCCAAACCGTAGATCCTGCCGGATCATCCGGATATGGAAATTGATTTACTTAATCGTAATTATTTAATTCCTGAAATTAATTTTTTAAAAAGGTAATGATTTTTAATACTAACTAAAAATTTGTCTTTATATTTTTACTTCTTTTTTTTTTCTTTCTTTTCTTTTCTTTTTTTTTATCTTTTATCTTATTTTTCTTATCTTCTTTTTTTTTTATTTCTTTTTTTATCTTTCTTTTATTTCTTTTTTTTATCTTTCTTTTATTTTTATCTGATTTTTTTTTCTTAATTTATAAAAGAATTCAAAAGCAATTAATTTTTTTATTTAATAAGAAGTTAATTTAAAGGAATCAAAGAGTTTAAAAAAAATAAAATAAAAAAAAATCTTTGATCATGGTACGGGGCGTTGTTACTCAGCCAGACCCTCTTCACCAGGTGAAGCAGCTCAAAAGCGGGCACGAGACAGTTTCCAGCCAATATACCATGAACTAATTTTTTATAAAAATAATTATTTAATACCAGAATTTTATTTACTTACCAAAGAAAACAAAAGAGTTGAAAATAAAATCTTAATTCTCATGTATTTGATTTTTTATTTAAAAGATTAACCAAAATTAATTATTCAATAAAATAATAAAGAAAAGATTTATATAAAGAAAGTCTTGATATTTATACATATTTATTTTTTAAGCTTATTTTTTTTGATTTGATAAAAGATGAACCAAGAAAGTAATTATTTAATCAAGGTTTTTGTTTATTTAATGAAGAAAACTAAAGATTTATATGTATATTTTAAAAATAAAAGTGAAGCCTTAATATTTTATTTAATAAAAGGTGAATCAAAAAGTAAACAAAACTTTATTTATTTAATGATGAAACCGGAAATTTATATATATATTTCAAAAATAAAATAAAAATCTTAATATTTGTTTGTTTTATTTTTGATAAAAAAAATTAAGCAAAAATGATTATTTAATAAGGAAAATAAAGGTAAAGTTTTGATATTTATATAATTTATTTTAAAAAAAGATTAAAGAAATCAAAGATTTATATGTATAAAAAGTTTTTGATATTTATATGATTTTTTTTATGTTCTTTTTGTTTGCTAAAAGATTTTTATTATTACCTTTATTTGAAATCATTTGAATAAAATTTTATTTAATAAAGGAAACAAAAAAAAAAATGTTATATCTTTTTTTTTATTATTTTGAAAGAAATAAGTAAAATATTAGCCCAAGAAAATTTTTACTCCTTTATTCTTTTTATTAATAAAGAAACCAAAAAAATTATATTTTATTATTTTGCTGGATAAAGAGATAAATAAAAATATTAGTCCAAAGTTTTTTTTTTTATTTTTTTAATAATAAAGGAAAATTTATTTATATACTTTATTTAAAAAATATTTTCCAAGCCATGGATCCTGGCGGATCATTTGGACATGGAATTTAATTTCTTTTTTATATTTCATTATTAATTATTAATTAGAAAAAAAAAACATCACTTTTAAAGATGTATTTAAAAAAATTTGTATTTATTTATTTATTTATTTCATTATGTTTGTTTATTAAAAGGAATAAAAACTTTGTTTCAAAATAAAAAAATAATTTTTATTAGCCTTTAGGAAATTATTCACATAAAATTCCTTTTTTTTTAATCTTTTAGTTAAAAAAAAATTAATAAAGTGGGGCTTATTGGCCATCCACTTTAATAACACAATAATAAAAGTTAGCACAATTAATATAGTTAGTTGTTAATAACAATAAAACAAGTTAGTAAAGTTAGATTAACAATTAACAACAATAATAAAAATTAGCCAAGTTTAATTAAGTCAATTAATTAATAACAATAATAAAAGTTAGCCAAGTTTAATTAAGTTGATTAATTAACAACAATAAATAAAAGTTAGCCAAGTTTAATTAAGTTGATTAATTAACAACAATAAATAAAAGTTAGCCAAGTTTAATTAAGTTAATTAATTAACAACAATAATAAAAAGAAATTAGTCAAGTTAATTAAATTAATTAATTAACAACAATAATAAAAAGTTAGTCAAGTTAATTAATTAATTAACAACAATAATAAAAAGTTAGTCAAGTTAATTAAATTAATTAATTAACAACAATAATAAAAAGTTAGTCAAGTTAATTAAATTAATTAATTAATTAACAACAATAATAAAAAGTTAGCCAAGTTAATTAAATTAATTAATTAATTAACAACAATAATAAAAAGTTAGCCAAGTTAATTAAATTAATTAATTAATAACAATAATAAAAAGTTAATTAATTGTTAACAACAATTATAAAAGTTAGTAATAATGCAAAAATTAAAAGGTTAGTAACAATAATAATATTAAAAGTTAGTTGTTAGTAAGTTAATAACAACAAAAAAAAAAAAAGGGTTAGTAATAATAACAAATAAGTAAACAAGTAAAAATTAAAATAGTTAGGAATTAATTCTCTGCAAGGATAAAATAAAAGTTAGTGACTTAAATGAACGAATATAGAAACATAAAGGATTAAAACAGGGTTTGACCTTGAGAATTGAAATTTTGAATTCTCGTTTACGGGAAACAGAGTATCGCGAGGGGCTGGCGAAGGGGGGGCTGGCTGGGGCAGCTGGCGGCTGGCGGCGAGGGCGAGCGCGGCGGCGGCAGGTGCGGCGAGGGGAGGGCACGGCGGCGGCGAACGGCGTAGGGCGGCGGCGGCGGGCGGCGAGGGGCACGGCAGAGAGAGAGAGAGAGAGAGAGAGGGAACAGCAGTGAAAAGAAAAAAAAATTTTGGCTTTCTGGGGAAGAAGGGAAGAGGGCTGGGGCTAAGGGCTGTAATTTTCTCTTTTTTTGAAACGGAGCTCTAAGTTTTTTTGCTATTTTTTTTTTGTGTTCAGCACAAAATTTGGGGGGCTATTTATAGAGGAAGTTTAGCTGAACTGTTGATGGATAAATTAATAAAAAAATTCAAACTTATCTCTTAAATTGGTAAAATGACAATTTTAGTCCTTTACGTCTCTCAGCCTCTGGATAAGTTCCTGAAGCTTCTGATTTTGACAATTTTGTCGTTTTCTGTCAATTTGAGCCAAAAACGTCGGCAGGCTCAAAATTTTATGTGACAAACTACCAAATGCTCCTGGAACTTTCAGAATTTGTCAATTTTGCCTGAAACTTCTCAATTTTGTTATTTTTATCTCGAACTTTTTAATTTTTTGTCATTTTTTTCTGAAATTTTATTTTTATTCCAAACACATACATATTCACACATATATTATTTTAAATCAAATCTTCTCAAAATAAAAATATATTTTAAACTAATTAACATAATTAAAATTTTTTAGCAATAATAATAATAATAATAATAATTTTTTTAATTAGTTTTTTTTTTTTTTTTTTTAAAATAAAAAAAAAGGCCGGACGAAATTGGGTGTCAACATATATATATATATATTATATAAGTAAAGTATATATTCTTTTATATGTATACATTCTTATATATTATACATTATATTATTATTATTATTATTATTATTAAAAATATAATAATATATATTTATAAGTATCAACGCTCTGCCACGTTAGTAATTACCAATGGTCTGACATGTTGGTAATTTGTCCGTTGGAAAATAATTAATTTACCAACACGTTGGACAATTGGTAAATTACCTACACATCAACGCGTTGATAAATTTCAAATTTTTTTACCAACGGTCTGATATGTTGAAAATTACCAACACGCAGGCCGTTGGTAATTTACCCGTTGGAAAAACTAGTTCTTTTAGTAGCGTCAAGGTTGATACATATGATTAATAATAACTAGGCACTCTCTCTTTCCTAATTATTTGCAATGTATTCTATTTTAAAGAATTTTAATATTCAGTTGAAACTATCATTTTAATATTAATTTATATGATCTTCCGTCATTTATGTGTAAACAGTAAAAGATAAAACTGAAAACAGCACATATTTTTTTATTTTCTTAATTTTTAAGTTAAATCTAAAATTTCAATGATGGCGAAAAGAGTGTTTCATTGGGTATATAATTAGTTGGAAATATTCAGAATACGTGCACGGTTAAATTTGTATTCGACCTAATGGTAATACCAAATGCAGATTCAAAGGAAAGGCGGGGGATTGTCTTTGAGTTGCATTACTATTTAAAATTTTAAAAAATATATTCTATTATTTAAACAATAGTAGAGGGGAGTGAGAGTAAAAAAGCATTACTATTTAAAATTTTAAAAAATAAAAATATTGTAAAAACAGAAAAACATGGGAACGAAAGTGACGACCCAACAAAAAATGAGCATGTAACTGGTTGACGATTAAAACTTAAGGGTGCGCGTATGTATCCAAACCCGTAAACATAATTAACATTTACTATTTTCTTAAATTGGGTTACTGGCTGACGATTAAGTGAGTAATTATTGAGAAGACTCGTTAAGCGCGATCGTAATCCAGTTGATTGCGTCTAAAGATCCAAGTAATCGTTGATTTGTTACTCCTGCTGGGGGCAAAAGTAGGCCCCTTGAGCTGCTCGCACGTCATTTCGACGGCCGATAATTATCCGTTTGTAACTTCAGATTGTACGACAACACATCTCTACCAAGCTTGTGAGAATCATGATTCTACAGACAGTCATTTTAGTTTTCCAAAACTTGTAAATAGTATAATTGTATCAAATAGTAAACGAGAGCTTAAGTGTGAGAAAATGATAAGTTTGGCAGCTATTAAAAGGAAATATTGTAATTATACAAAACATTTTTTTTCTGTTGGACGCAAACTTTGATTCTATATATGAGGCCTAAATGAATTAGAAAAAAATAATGGGGGTTATTAGGAAGAGATGTTGTAACTAAATTAGCCATTTTTTGGGTCATGGTTTCAATTTTTATTATATGATGGTTTAAATATAGTAAGAAAAAATGTTGAGGAACTGTTGAGAGGATAAATTATAAGTTTTAGTGGAATTTTAAATGCTTAAATTGAGATTCCATTATCCTACAATCCAAATCACACAATCCCACAATTCTACCTAGCTCGCTCAATGAATTAGATGCAATTCAGATCGATCTGCCATCAACCATTGGATAGTGCAATTCTACAATCCTAATTATGATTTTAATAACCATAATCTATATCCATTTTATTTTTGTTATATTTATTCACATTTTATTTAATTGCATTGTATTATTTTTGGGATAATTATCCTTAGTAGGTAATTAAACAATAAAAGAGATTGCGACGTATGTAATTTCGGACGACACAAACCCTTTATGTTTTTTAATTTTCAAAAGTAGAAATGGTCGCGACACAAACCCGTTAACTAAGCTCTTGGACTTTTATGCCGTTCACCAATCAATTGCGCGCGGGGCACTTAAAAAAGCCAACAAAAAAATGACATGCAGAATATTCTAATAATATTATTAGTGGTCTGGTGGGATTGATGTATAATAAACTCTGGTGAATTTTGAATTCAAGAAATCCGCAGTTAATTTTTACTGCTGAGTTAGGCACTGAAAGAAAAATTTACTGTTTTCATCGGCCTCCATTGGAAGATGAAATTGCTAGAAAATTGTGCACTAGTAAATGATGTGTTGGAAATTTTTTTCCAGCCACTTAAGGGGGTTAACCATTTGTTATTTCTAACAACTTATGAAGCAGTTAGAAAATACAAACATCTTAAGTTTTGGTGGTTTTTCAATTAAATAAAAAAAAATATATGTTCTTAACAGTTTTGGCAGTTTGTAATATTCCAACAGTCAAGCGCCGTTGGAAACGTCACAAAAAAATTAGTAAAAAATATATCTAGGCGCACACACACTTGACACATTGGGTGCTTAACGTATTAGAAAGTTCCAAACCTATTACATGGATAAAAGCAATATTTTATCAGATGTACTGTACTAAAATAAAAAAGAAAGTTATTATATAATTAAGATTAACTGGCATCAGCCCTGCAGCCACTTTAAACATAAATGATATGTTAGTAAGAAAGAAGTATACTACTAACTTGTAGCAAACTCATAAGCCAAAACTGAGAATGATACTACAACAGCAACTCAAGTCTGGTTACATATTAATTGTCTCAATTTATCAACCTTAGTCATTCTAACTCTTGGTAACCAACAAGTTAAACTAAACATTTACCATGAACATAAATTGAGGGCATGCACATATCATTCCTCCAACACAATTTCTCTATCGGAACCAAATTCCACAAACAAGTCTAGCATAATTGGACTTAAATATTTTATTGGTATGTACTAATTAAGCATAATTAGTTGGAAAATAGAGGTTTAAAGTATTATAATACTTCATCTGCTTCTGGGTAAGGTCATCTTAATCTAATATTTATTTATTTCTTTATTTACCTATTTTTGAATTTGGAAATGTTTCACTTATATATATATCGCTTAATTTGTTCAAGAAGGAACTAAAGCAAGCTAGTTAATTAACGATCAAAAAATTATAAAACATTAAAGTGTTAACTTAAAAATTATTAAAAGGCTCACTTTTCATCGTTACCTAATACATAAAAATTAACAAAAACTGATGATATGAAACCAGAATCCAGGTATTGGTAAGTTTATTAGAGTTTGTCAACTAGAAATTGATCGTACCTGCCCCCAGCCCCAGAGGAGAAAACGTGTCAAAGATTACTTACAATTTTGTTAATCCTATTAATTATATTCGTCGTCCACGTAAAACAAAGAAATTAGTGGAATGTAGTTTACAATTATACATTGAAGAAAATAATGGAATCTAGCAAAGATAACAAAAAGTTTAGATATATGAAAAGAATTTCTCGGTTTCACATTGTTGTACTCCAATAACCAGAATAGTGGATAGATAGTGAGCCTGTCCGTCGTCGTGCTGGAAAGTTGACTGCTGAAGCTCGATCCCGGACGTTCCAATGAAAGTGAAACGTCGATCGAAGAATTTGTATAAAGTTAGTTAAAGCTCTTGAAATTCGTTAATTTTGTCTGCAATAGTAGTGGCATGAATTGGTGGATTGGACGCGTTAACGCGTTGTTGATCCCAGGCAACTAGTATGCCGCAATAGAAGAAGATTTAGCCAAATATCTAGGTTCCCATGTTTTTTCTTTTTTCTGATACTCGGAAATAATAGAGTAGAAGAAGTTTAAGGAACAAAGGAGAAAGCAATTAATTATAAATGCTACGTACACATATGCTTCTAAGTGTAAGCAGCCTTTGAATCTTACGTATCAACAAGACTTGTTACTTCCATTGACATAAAAATATTCGAAATGATTGATTTTTAGAAGAAAAAAAAAACATCCTTTGTAAGGTCATTCAAAGCCATTAGTCTGTTGGTTATTGATCTCCTGCTTTTTGCTGGGTGTGTTGTTACCTTTTATAAAGTCATTAGACTATTCGCTAACCAAAGTGTCAAATGTCCTCTTAAAATTGGGCGTGTGCACCACCTTGATAATGAGAGAGCTGATTAAATAAATAAGCACTCCTAACTCTATTTTCAACCTTCTCTCTAGAATGGAGACCATCGTCATAAGACACTAATATAGAATTTCTTTTTTCCTTGTAATTTTTTTTTTTTTTTTTTTTTTTTTTTGCATTCAATTGATATTCTGTCTAAAAAGGATCTATGATTGAGCTTTTTGATTCAAGTGAAGAAAGTTGAATGGTTGATACTAAAGGATAAGAAGTTGCTTGAGTGGTTGAGTGGTTGATACTAATTTATTAGCTGACGAAATTTGAGATGTATCAAGAGAAGCAAAAGGAGATGCAAGCATACTGGTAGGAGTTGAAGAAACCTTGCTTGAACTTGTCCCTTAAGCCTATCCAACTCTTGCAAGAAAGTTTGAGATGCATGATATCTGGAGTCACATTCCTCATGCTATTGAGATGATCATTGTAGTTGAAGAAGATCAAAGTCTAACATATTCAAATTTGTGAATTAGCGCATCCCCTTCTGTGACCTTGGATACAAAAATCTGGGCACATTTTGCTCTATTGATCCTTTAGGTAGGAGACTTCATTTTCCAATGTTGATATTTGAGATGACTTTTGGGAATTTGATGGAGATTGATATCCATAATGCATATATTTATTAATAAGAAAGTTAGGTTCAGGGCAACTTTCGCCAATTAATAGGTTCCTATGAGCTAGCACCTCAAGAATTACATCATCCAAGCTAAATAACTCAAACAATATTAACCCACCCTTCTACAACTGCATCTAAAGGCAATGATGGCTCTAAACAACTATACATGCCATGATTCCAAAAGAAATCATTTTCATTATGGATAAAACTTCATTTTCATTATGGATAAAACTTGTGCAGAGTCTGGCTTATGTGTGAGTCAAGATAGCCGCCAATTTCAAAGGTTCAGAGTTTATATTTTGTTCATGCGCTTCCTACAAGTTTAGCTTCTAAAAGAGTTGGTTTAGGGAGTAGCCTAAATAAGTAGATGTTCTACCGGTTCGATTCCACACATTTGATCTTTTTACTATTCCATTTTCTCCTTTTTCGCCAAATAGTATAATTTGATTTTCCTTTTCTGTTCCTTTTTCCCCAAATTGTCTTTTGCTACCACTTTTTCCTTCTTTGAATTGTGCTTCTTATATCTACTTCATTTATTTGTCCTTTTTCCTCTTTATTTTTCTCTATTTCTTTCATTCTTTTTTGAGGTTTTAATATAGCAAATCATTAAATAAAAAATACGTCATTATTTTAAAGTTAAAATAAGACAATGTAAACACTCCATTACATAAAAACAACATAATCAAAATAAAAATAATTAGTTTATCTAAAAGAACATGAACTTAAGCTAATAGAACAAACAACTTTTACTAAAAATATAGTGATACAGGCCAAAAGAAGTGTTCACTTACAAAAAGGGAGACCAAACTTCGAAATAAATCAATTGAATTAGGAAAAGCAAAGTTATTATAGATGAACAGTGAAAAATACTTTTCCCAAGAGTGCGTCAGAATAATTCTGCCTATTCTACTCCCTAATTTGTTATTTTCAAGCCAACCAAAGCATCAGGGTGGAAAGTTAACAAGCAACTCTTACAACTCCGACAGCTATATAACTCATAATCAAAGCATCACCGATACTACTTTCCTGATTCTGAATATTCAAAAACACAAAAAATCACTGATCCACTATGGGCTTGAACCGGTCTAACGGTTGCCCGTTGGCTTCACTAAGTCAACCTTTGGCTCAAGTTCAACAACATTAACCTTTGTCTTTTGTCCCATCTTGTGAAAAACTTGAAATGATTAAATGTGTTTATCAATGCAAGTTTAAAAGTTGGAAACATTGTACCGTGTTGACTGGCAAAATGGCAAAAGTATAGAGGGACATGACTCTTCCTCCTCCTAACTCGGGTTCGAGCACTCATTTTTCCTTTTCCCTTAACCCCTAACATTATTTATTTGTAATACCTGATTCTGTCTACCAAAAAATGGTTGGAAACATTAATAAGAAATTAATTTTAAAAGTTTACTAAAAAAAAGGAGAATTTAAAATTTAAAGTTAGTATCCTTCAATATGCCTGTCCTGAATATTAAAATGGATAACTACAATTTACCCCTTAAAGTTTATGTGAAATTATACTTTACCTCCTTTTGTTTTAGAAATATAAACTTTGTCACTACCTTTTTAATATAATCCGACAGCAATTTCTGAAATTTTAATTTAGACATTAAGGTAACTATATTCCAATAATTTTAATTTGTATGGTTTTTTTTATAGTTAATAGATATTTTAAATTATCAATTTTTTCTTTCTATATTTCTCTTAGTTTTTAAAATAGTATTTTTTAAATTTCAATTAATTATAAAAAATATGTTATACAGATTGAAATTGCTTGAAGATGATAACCGTATAGTCTAAATTAAAATTTCAAAAGTTGCTGTTGAACTATATTAAAAAGGAAAATGGTAAAGTGTGTATTTTTTAAATAGAATGAGATAAAGTGTAATTTCAACTAAACCTCAGGGGGTAAATTGTAATTAACCCATAATAAAATTTTAGCAAACGTTGTAAAGGGCGCAATGCCCAATTCCATAAATGAAATGTAAAAAGGGTCTATTTGCCATTTAATCGGTTTTGTTTTCTGAATATGGAAAAAATTTTATTGTATGGTTGATTCACAGAGTGAGCTGTTGGTATCAAATTGATTGCTTTCGGGCTTAACAAGTTTGACTCCAAATCATTTTGTACTGAACACGTTATCCATTGATTGAAAGATGACACTTTATCCCCTTAACACGGCGAATGATTCACTCTATTTCACTGACTAAAAAAATAAAAAATAAAAAATAAAAAAAGTAATGTTAGTTTTAGTTCCATCTTTTACTTTCAAATAATATCCGACATATCACTAAATAAATAATTTAACATAAGTTAACTGAATTTTAAATGGCTTATTTTTATTTTTATATCTTTTTTTATTTAGAACTAATTTTAATTAAAAACCAACATTATGTAAGTGTAATAATCTATTGAAAATATAATTTTTGTAATCTTAATAAATTTTTATGAATTTTTCTAGTTTTAGGCATTAAAAGGGAAAAATTTATAAGAGTTTAATAACTTCATGAAAATTTATTTTCAAATGGATTAATGTATCTACATATTAGTAACTTTTAAATAAAATTCATTTTAGATAAAAAAGATGTAAAGTTAAAAATAAGTCAGTTGACTGAAGTTAAAACGAATTAGCCATTACTTTGCTAGTAATAATAATAATAATACAGACTAAATTGTGTTTTGATAATTATCAACTACTAAGATAAATGATAAAGACGATCATTATTTGTAGTTCTAAGCAAGTGAAGCAAAATATGCCATTATATTTACCGAGTTGGGAGTAGGGGTGAAAATGGGTCGAGCCGAGCCCGAGCCTAGATATTCGGCACTACCCAGGCTCGAGCTCGAATTGCTCGAGCCTAAATTTTCAACCTTGAGCTCGGCTCGAGATAGGCTCGAGCTAGGCCCGAGGGCTTATTAGGCTTGAATGACACATACACATATTTAGTTTTAGAATTATAATTTAGATGAAAGATAGGGACTGAATCCGTAATTTTCTGTAGGGATAATGAGAGAAGGGAAAATGACAGATCATATCCTAAACTTTCTAATTCTTTTGCATCTTTACCATGATTTCACAAATTCCACAAATGAGCCATCACCTTCCTCAAGAGGAGCTGGAAATACGATTCAAGCTACAACAGCCTTATCGGGTGCGTGGGAGCGAGATCAGCCAGCGTAATATCTTGGTGCCCAATCAACACAAACATTGAAGCCAAATTGGTGAATACAGAAACGAAATCTCACAAACTCAGAGACCTTCGAGCCACTGGCGGCGGCGAAGAGGATGAGGTTGAAGTCCAAGACTCGGAGGATGCTGGCACAAACATTGAAGAGCTCGGTCTCAATCTTGGATATGTAATCTTTGATGAGAACAACGTGGCCCTCGTTCTGCCGGCCCTTTTCCTTCTGCTCGATGGAGGATACGACATGCCAGGCTGCACGAAGCAAGCTGATGATGTTCTTGTAAGTGACGGATAGGAGGTTCCGATCCTCAATGGTAAGCTCCGCCGCAAGGGTGGCTGCTGAGATTATCAAAGACGACGGCGCTCGACATTGCTGCTTGCTTCGCTTCGTTGACTGCTCGAGAATGGATTGAATGGATGGAATTGGGAAAGGCAGAAAAGGGACAAAAGGTGGGCTTGTAAGGCCCGCGAGCCATTGGGGCCGGGTTTCTTCAGGCTCAAGCTCGGCCCCAAAAGAGCTCGAGCTCATTTTTCAGCTCAAGCTCGGGCTCGAACTTGAATGAGCTTGGCTCTAAAGGTCTCAACTCGAGCACAAGCTCGAGCTACCCGAAAAAGGCCTGACCTATTTTCACCCCTAGTTGAAAGCAACAATGTGTGTCAATTTTCAATTGATTGACCAAAGTGCCCTGTACAACTCAAACGAAAGGTTAAAATTCAGTAAATGGTACACAGCATGCCCCCCGTGTGTGTTTTTTTTTAAATCAATTTATATATATATTTCTATCAGATGTATTCTTTTATAAATATTGTATATTCTTTTATACATTACTATTGATTCTTTTTAAGTTCCTTTATGTTTCCATTATTGTCAAGTTTGTTCTAATTTTTTTCATTGTTTTATAATTGAACAATATTTATTATTATTATTTATTAATGATTACTTGTTATTTATCCAACATACTTTCATCTGTCAAAAGAATATAATAAAAAAAACAATGAAGAAAAAGTAATATAAAAAAAAAAAGCAAGAAAGCAAAGCAACGATAGGAATTGGTTAGTTCCCCATGACGAGCCCAGCCCAGCTCATGACTCACGAGCATCCCTTTCCGATTTCCTAACCATCATATTTGAAATATTCTACTAAAAAACACCTAAGTCAAAATTGTCTCTTCTATGCTAATTATTTTTTCAAAAAAAAGAATCCACTATTTATGAAGTGTTAGACAAAGAAATATCGCACCAAAACCAAAAGTATGTCTAATTTGCACAAAACTTATATAAATAGTATTAAATGTGTGGGTGTATATTTGTACCAGATACATGTAAGATTTATCCCAAAGAAATTATGTCGGAAAAAGTTATCCAGATTTCCTCGTTTTCCAGATCCTTATGGAATCATGTTCTACTTTCCTAACCATGATTGACAGCTGGAATTGTATGACATATCAGACACGGAAGAATGAAGGGTGAAATTTTAAATGGTGTTTAGCTGTATAATAATTTTTTTTCAAGTTTATTTAATAAAAATTTGAGTGCATAACACATTATTATTTTTTAAAATTTAAAAACTTATATATTAAAATAGAAAAACATATGAGTTTTTTAAAATTTAAAAAATTAATGTTTTTCACATTCCTAACATAAGTTATGCACTCAAATTTTTATAAAAAATATTAAGAAAAGGAAAATGAGAAAACTTTCCACATTCAAATACCACGTTAGGTTTTCTATCAAAATTTTGAAAATTTGTGACTTAGTTGTTAAAATACGTTCAATATTTTAGGACTTTCCATCTTCGTCCTGGTTCCCCATTAAGTTAATTTTGTTGATTTTGCAAGAAATTGAACTGATTGGTGGTGTAAAATTTCCCCCCACTAACACATTATTATGAATAAATCAAGGATCTCATATTAGTACTTTCTCTAATAGCTGAGATGTTTTCTATAAAAAAGTACTGATTGAAAAAAAAAATTTGTACAGTTAATAAGATATTAATCCGTCTAGCGAATACACTGTGCACATAGCCTGCACTTGTGTTTATATGATTTATTAACAAATATGAAGCAATAAATTGCAGTATAAATTCATGCGCTTGTGTTTTTATTATTTCGGTATAAATTGCAGTATATATACCAAAAGTCATTCATATATATTTTGCGAAAAAAGGGTGAAACTCATTAAAGCCATACCTTAAAAACTTGAGCGCTGCTATCCTGTACCTATGTCTAGACTGATACATGGACCGGATTTTTCACTTTCCCAAAATACCCCAGCGCTATTATCAGCAAACCAACAATCGTCTATCTTGGCGGCCAATGTTCTGAGCTACTTCTCCAATATAGAAGGCGGCTGTAGATGGCATCTAAGCCTCGGTTGCACTGTGGTACCCGCCATCATCATCTTCCTCGGGTCCCTCTGCCTTTCCGATATCCCGAACTCCCTCATCGAATGTGACCACCCTTGCGGCGTTGACAATGTCGACGAAGAGTTCAACGACATTGTAGGCGCCGGCCAGAAGTCGAAATTCATCAATCGGCTGTGGGAGACCTTGATTAGGATTGGCCTTAGTTTGATCGAATCCAAGTCGAATTCTCCCTGGGCTTCATCTAAATGGGGAAATGTTTTGCTTTCTTGGCCTCTGCAACTCGACTTGGACTTGGGAAAGGAAGATGGTGAAATTTGGGCCTAATATTCACATGGTCCATAATATTATGTACTCACCGCATTCTTGTCCGGCCTTTTAGTTTCATGCAATATTTTATACCAACTATACATAAGATGAAATCATTTCGTTGTATATTTCTAGTATCCAACCTTTTAGTTTCTTAATACCCAACTTATTTATATCATTTCATATTTTTTTAAATTAACCTGAAAAATAACTCTAAATGATAAAACTAGTTATTCAGTTTCATGTGACTTGTTATTTTTATTGACACGTTGTGAATTTTTTTTTTGACATATCTCATAGTTTTTACATTAGCTTATTAAATAACTTTGAAACATAGAATGAGTTATTCAATTTCATGTAGTCATTTTCATTGATAAATTGTAATTTTTTCATTAACATATCTCATATTTTTCGCATTAATCTCGTAAACAACTCTAAATTGTAGCAATAGGTTATTGAATTCCATGTAGCTAGTGTTTTCTTTGAGAGATTATGACTTTCTATTAACACATCTTACACTCTTCACATTAACATGGTAAATAGCTCTAAATGATAAAAATATGTTGTTCAAGTTTTTTGTTTTTATTGATAAATTGTGAATTTATCATTGATAGATCTTATAGCTTTCATATTAGCTTGCTAAATAGCCTTAAATGATAGAATTTATTTAATTTCATTATTGACAGATTATGATTTTTTTTATTGACATATCTCACACATTTCATATTAACACGGTAGATTATGATTTTTTCATTAACGTATCTCACATTTTTCATATTTACATGATAAATAGCTTAAATGAATAAAGAAGTTTGAGTTCCATGCAAGTGTTGTTTTCATTGACAGTTTATTACTTTTTTCATTTACATATCTCAAACTTTTCATATTATTATTATTTTCATTGACAAAGAATTTTTTAGTTCCATGATATGAAAAATATGTTATGTGTCTCACAACAAATCCAATGAAAAAAAATATGTTTTTGTCCTCGTTAATTGTAAAACATAACCAAAAATATGGATTGAACTTTTTAATTATTATTATTAAATATAATAAATAAATAAAAACATAAATGAGCTAATTGTAATAAAATAGGGTAAAATTTACCGGGGGTCACCTAACTTATTTTTTGTCCTGTCCGGGTACCTTATCTTTATTTTGTCCTATCAAGATGTCTTACCTTTTATTACATGTCCTATTTAAGTACTTTTCATTAATTTTAAGATTAAGTTTGACGGAAAATGATGATATGGTATTAAATAATACCAAAATAAATTTAAAATGATGACTTTAGTGCTCAAATTTTTTTCAATTACTAATTCTAGCCCCTGAACTTTGATATGATCAATGAAGGCACACCCAAGGAAGGCAAGGACCCATTGAAGATATATAGTGGACCAATGACAAGGAAAAATACTAAAAAGCTCATTAGTGCACTTTAAGCCTTTATTCCAAGCTTGTTCATGGAGAATGAATATGGAACTTCACAATGAGCTGCTGAAACTTTCAAGATATCATATGAGGATGATGGCCAAACTTGGTACTCAGTCCTAGAGTGCCTAGACAAGTACAAGACAAGGAACCCCAAGGGCACCTTTCAAGTGTACCCTTGGAGCCACCAGGAGTGTTTCAAGGCCATTTTACCTCTACAAGTTGGATCTTTGAGCTCTAACATTTCAAGACCTCTTTCCAACATTTGAGAGGAATAATCACGCCATTGGAGCTCAAATATTCAAACTTGGAGCTAAAGATACAAGCAAAAACCCTAAAGAGCCCAAAGTGCACCCGAGAAGACTATTTTGGAGTTTTTAGAGCCAAACTTGTATTTGCACTTTATTTTCATTAATTTCCTGGTTATTTACATTATTTAGGATGTTATTTAGGCTATGGAATTAATTCAAGTCGCTTAGAAGAAGTGGCATACACTGCACACCTTAAACATTGTTAAAAGGGTTTAATAGTCCTAGTTTGACTAGGTTTTCTTGAGTCCTTTATAACTAGATTTCCTAGGTAACTTGGGCTGCAAATTTTGCTGAGTCTTTTACCCTAGTTTAGGCCTATAAATAGGCACATATTCTGGTTGTAAAACAAAGTTTTCAACCAAAATAATATTGCTACTTTGGAGAGAATTCTTTTTAGTTCTTTGTGGACTACCTTGGTGCACAAGTTTGCTTGTGTTCTTGGTTTTTCTTATACTTCTTATTATAATTACAAGTTGATTAGAGGTGGGGGTCAAATCCAGTCTCTTTGATGTCTTGTGGAGCTTGAAAAACATCTTGGGCACATTTCATGGTCTTTATACTATTGGGGTTTGCATCAGACTTCTACTAAATTAATTTAACCTCAAAACCTTAGCCCTCAAAAGCTCATCTCCTACCCGTTGTCGCTGACCGCGCCGACTATCTTCTCCTCGAAACCGACTCGATCGGACGCCGACCATCTCTCTCGAATTGAAAGCCGACTCCGAATCCCTCTTTTTCTCCTTCCTTAAATCCCTCGTTAGTCTCGTCTTTCCCAAGCCCGCCACCAAAGCCCAACAATCATCCTAGACATCACCCATGTAGATACTCTCCCGATTTCTGATTTCCCAAGCTTGGATTTTCTAGGTTCAATTCGACGTTTCATTTTTTGAGTTTGAAATTGTGGGTTTCATTCGACGCTTAATTTCTTGGGTTTGATTGTGGCTTAAGTTTGATTTGATGCTTGATTCCCAGAGTTTGAAATTGGAAATCAGAGAATGACGGGGGGAGAAGTGTAAGTGGTGGTGGTGAATGGGATGGAAGGGCGATTGGGTGGGTTGAATTGAGGTGTTGGTGGGGGTCAGTTGCAGGGTTGGCGGCTGTAAGGTGGTTGATAGCTGGGCTGGTGGCTAGTGGCTGGAGGGTGGTCGGTGGCGGCAACTAGGTGGGCAGCTTGTGAGGTGGCTGTAATAAATATGAAAGATTAATATGTTTGGGGGTAGAATTGACTTAAGTGAAATTTTAAGGGTTAGAATTAGTAATTAAAATAGTATGAGGACTAAAGTTATCATTTTAAGTTTATTTTAATATTGTTTAATACCACATCATCATTTTCTATCTAATTTAACAATCAATTTGATGGAAAGTAATTGAATATAATGCGCAATAGGAGGAAAGGTCCCTCGCTAGGACAAAATAAATGTAAGGTACCCGGATAGGACAAAAAAATAAGCTAAGTGACCCATGATGGATTTTATCCGAATAAAGTAGATATGATAGTTTCTGGGCAAAACATTGAAAACATTAGTGGTAAATATGTTTCATGGGAACAAGACATAAGACTGAAGTTGGCATTTAGCCACTAAAACAAAAATCACAATTTTCTCAGAAAGGTGACTTCGAAGCAGCAGAGAGCAAGTGCTTGGTGGCCTGGAGAGCGACGGCCAAGTCGGCCACCCAATCCAACCAAGTGGAGAGGGCTGAGGATGAATCCTACGCCTGTGCATCGGACGGTTCAAAATCCCTGACCTCCTCCAACTGATGCTTCAAGATCACGATCCACCACACAACATCGGTGGCTCGGTACAATACTTCCTGAACAGGACGCACCGCCGGGGAGATGCGGGCGATGTCATGAGCCCTATCGAGCATCGCAGCCGAGGCAGGTTGTCGGCGAATTGAACCGCACCGGCCATTCGGTGGAGCTGGGAACAGGTCCGCCAGCCTCAGACGGTGTCCAGCGACAACCGATTCATGGTGGCGTAGGATGAGGCAAAGTTGGACTGGAGCGTAATTGTCTTTCTTCGCGGGGGTAATTTAGGAACAAAAGTAACGGACCACAGTGGACATACGTCCATGGTAGAAAAGGTATAAAAACTTTCTATTCAGGTAAATCGATCGGATCGATATAGTATCAGAATTGAAAATATGGTTAATTTGCAGTCAAATTTCTTCATTCCATTTAAACCAGCTACTCAAACCTTCCCTTAAGGCCAAATAGTCTTGCCTATATATATAAATAGTAAAGCTAACATTGTCCAAGCTATTCTTCAAGACAAAGCATATACTTTCAAACCAGTAAAGTTTATTGGGGTATCTCAACTTATTTTTTTTTTTGTCTCAAATTGGTATCTTAGATTTAAATTTGTTCTATAAAACTACCTAATCTTGCTTGCGCATCTCAACTGTCTACCGTCCGTTGATTTCATTATTGTTGACACCCAATTTCGTCCGACCCGTAAATTTTTTTTATTAATTATTATTATTATTAAAAAAAAAAACTTTAGGCTATGGGAGGCATTTTATTTTGTAGGATTAGCTTTAAAATGGTGTTGAGAGTGGGATAGACGAAGATGGCAGGCAATCGGAATCAATTAATTAATTTTCTTTTATCTATATCTGTGTATAAAATCAATTAATCTATATATGTGTATAAAAAATTCTAGTATTAATTAATTAATTAGTTATTTTTTTAAAAAAAATTAATTAATTAAACTAAAACTAAAAAATTCTCCCCCAGTTGAACCTCCCGGCACGTTCTCCAGAAGCTTCTTCCCCCCCTCCTTATCTGCTCACAAGGTTTTCTCTTTCTCTTAGGCAACAACTCTCTCTCTCATCTCTACTTCTCTCTGGCCATTCTCTCACTCTCCTAGACGTTCTAGTCTCTCTCTCTCACAGCCTACACATCTCTCACCTCTCCCTCACACACAACCGCTCACTCTCTTCCTTTCCTCTCTTTCTCGTACCTCGCTTCTCCCCTGCTGGCCGCGCTGCCATCTCCTCTGGTCGCTGCTTCCCCTCTCCGACGCCTTCCCCGTCACCCAGCAACCACCATGTCGCCGCTGCGTCGCCACTGCTCCCACGTCTACTGTCCCTCCTCGCGCCACGCTGCTCCACTCTCGCACGTCTCCCTTGCCGTCGCGTCGCCGGCCCAGCCTCGTCTTCCTAGCCGAGTCGCCTCCGTCTGCTCTCGCCCCGTGGCTCCCCCTCTGCCGCCAGCCTCCTGCTGTCTTCCCCAACCCGCCGCGTCGCCCAGCTCCCTCTGCTCCTGTCGCAACGCCCCTAGCTACTGACGAAGGAGACGCAGACGCGTTTTCAGTTTTGACTAAGTCAAAACTTTTTTTTTGTTTTTTGGGTAAAATTCTGGTTTAGACCCTAGTTTTCTTTATTTTATCCATTTAAGTCATTAACTCTTTTCTTTTTGCAGATTAACCCTTGACAGCAAGATTTTTATTCGTTTGTACTTTTCTTTGTTTCCTTTATTATTGTTGGTTCGGTCTTATATTAAACTTGATTATTAAATTGATATAGGAGAACAACATAGGATTGTGATTTGATATGTTTATTTATTTATTTATTTATCCTTATTTTTAGAATAGTTTAATTTTAATTCTATTAGTGCATCTAATGTGTATCAAATTATTGGTTAAGTAACATATAAATTATTGGAAAATCTGACATAAGATCAATTATCAAAATCCATGTCCAGATGATTCGGTTAGAATCCATGGTTTGGATATCAATTTAAAATTGTTTAAAGTAAACAAAAATTAAAATTAAATAATGAAACCTAGCTCATAAATCGATCTGTTGTTGATCCAAATCTGACCTGAAAGTCTAATTTTGGCTTAATCCTAGTTAAATCCCTAGATTTATTTGATTTATCTGAGACTTTAAGTTTGTTTTGACTTATAATTTAGTCACTGATGTTTATTTTCCTTTTTTTATGTTTTTGTTTATTCAGTTAATTAAAGGTGTAAAATTCACTTAGCAATTAACATTAAGTTTAACTATATGATTAGCTTATATAAATAATTTAAATAAATAATTTGTCTTCGGATTTATCTGATTTGCTCATTTGAAACTTTAAGTTTGTTTTGATTTACAACTTGATCTCTGATTTACTTATGTTCTTTATTTTGTGTTTTGTTTGTTCAAATAATTAAACGCATAAACTAACTTAGAAATTGTCATTAAACTTAATTATATGATTAGGTTAGATAGGTAATTTTAATAGATAATTGATCCTCGGATTTATTTGATTTGTTCGTCTGAGACTTTAAGGTTGTTTTGAATTGCAATTTGGCCATTAATGTTTATTCTCTTTTATGTCTTTGTTTGTTCATTTAATTAAGAGTATGAATAAACTTAAAGAATTATTACTAAGTATAATCGTATGATTTGGTTAGATAAATATTTTTAATACATAATTTGCCCCTAGTCTTATGTGATTTGTATATTTGAGACTCTAATATTGTTCTGATTTACAAATTAGCCATTGTTTTACTTTTTTTTTAGTTTTGTTTGGATTATTAAAGTTATGGATTAGTTCAGAAATTAATGTCAAGCATAATTATATGATTAGATTAAACAAATTTATTTTTAATAATTAATCTAAAATTAGTTTTGACGTAATAAAAAAAATCATACTTAGAAAAAATTCAGTTTGTATATGCCATTTAATAATTAATTTAATAACTAAAATAAAATATAATAAAAATTAAACTCCATGTCCAAATAACCCGCCAGGATCCAATGGTTTGCAGAATAAAAATATTTTTTTAAAATAAAATATTTTTTTAAAAAAAACAAAAATTAATTTTAATAGTTACTTTAATTCAGTAAAATAATAAAAATTTTAAAAAAATAAAAATAAAAACAAAACCTGTTTAATAAAAGAAGTATATGAAAATTAAATCTTTGTATTTTACTTATTTCTTTTAAAATATAACTTTTTATTTCTTTATTGAACAAAATAAAAAAAAAAAGCTTAGCCAAAAAAAATAAAATAAATTCAAAAGAATTAAATTCTCTTTAGATATTTTGGATTTATTAATTAGATGTATTTTTTTTAACTTATAAATTAAATAATCACTTTTGGTTAATCTTTTATCAAATAAAACAAATAAAAATATTAAGATTTTTCTTTAATTTATGAAATATACATATAAATTTTTGGTTTCTTTATTAAATAAATAAAATTTTGATTAAATAATTACTTTTTGGTTCACCTTTTATCAAATAAAATTTTAAATTCTTTTTCTTTTATTTTGTTTTCTTTACTGAATAAATAAGATCTTGATTAAATAATTTATTTTATTAAATAAAAAGAATATATAAATATTTTGTTTTCTTTAGATAAAACCTTGATTAATTTCTTTTTACAGAATAAACATAAAATAAATGTCAAGATTTTTTTAACTCTTTAATTTCTTTAAATAATTTTGATATTAAATATTTTAAAAATTTATTTTTGGTTCCTTTATAAATTGAGTAATTATTTAAATAAAATAATAAATATCTTTCATTAAACAAGAAAACAAAAAAGAAAAGTAAACAAAAAAAAATAATAAAAAGAAAGAAAGAAAAGAAGTGAAAAAAATATAAAAAAAAAAGAAATAAACAAAATTTTTTTAAATTAGTTAACATTAAAGATCATTAACAAAAACTCTAAAATTTCATAAATAAAAATAAAAATTTATAATTTAGTAATTAAACTAAAATTAATTCTATAATAAATAAGAATTATATAATTAACTATAAATTAAATTAATTTCCATATCCGGATGATCCGGCAGGATCTATGGTTTGGAAAAATATTAATCTAAATAAATTAAATAAAAAGATAAAAAATCCATATTTTCGATATGGATTAAATTGATTAAAGCTTCAACAAATTCCGTATCCAAATGACTCGGCAGAGTCCATGGTTCGGAATCAAATCTTCCGTGTCCAAATGACTCGGCAGAGTCCATGGTTCGAAAGTATAGAATTCTATACAAATTAATTATCAAAAATCCATATCCTATTAATTCAGTTAAAATTTTCAGTTTTGAAAATTAACTGAAAATGTTTTTTAAAAGCAAAGCAAAACAAAATTAAAATCAACTAAGGTGCCAATTTTGGGCGCTATAACAAAGTTGTTTTAGCGTAACCGTACTCCCGATCCCCGAACTTTCGCAGACCATATTTTAAGGTGACCAATCGACCTAGGTAAACCGATTGGTGGCGACTCCAGAAAACCCGACGTTGCCACAGCTTGGCGACTCCACTAGGGACACGGTTAGTGAGTCGAGCCTAAAACTTGATTTGTTTTGTTTTGCTTTGCTTCTTTTTATGTAGATTTTTATATGTTATATTTACTTACATAAACATGCATAATGCATTCACAATATGAAGCTCTATACCCGAGCTTCCTCAAATCGAACACGATTCTTTCTAAGCGGAATTGGTGTTGTTGTCCTTGTGAGGCCATAGTCTCCAAGCCTTCACCGGTTTCAAAGTAGCAAAGTAGTGTATTGCCTTCTGAGACGGTTAGTCTCTGCATGGGCCCACGAAAAGCTACGACTCGAATTAATCCATTCCTTACATTAACCCTAGAGGGTAAGGAATCGGGCCGTCACTATGATTTAGTGACGGGATTCGGGAACTATCCCTTGCCTTTTTGATAAGCCACCTTATGCATATAGAACTCCTCACTTAACCATAGAACTGACCATAGAATTTCTACCATTTTACCAACGCCATAAGCATATCCTTGTTATGCTGTGTTGTTACTATACACTTTTCTTCGTATGGTTTTAACTTGTTTATCCATAATACTTCATGAGTTGTTAATTACTATTTAACTTGTTAATAACCTTATTTTTCTTTTGTTATACTTCCATTCTGTGCAATTATTCTTCATGCATCAAAACCACGCATCAAACTATGTTAATTTTTTGGTCTTTCTAATAACAACTAAAAGTTTTGAAGTTCCATGATATTGGATAATCAAACTCACTTATTGCATGCATGCATCCATTGCATCAATCACATACACATAGAATCTAAAAACATAAATCTTACTTTTAAAAGGATAAAATTGGACCTCAACACCGATATTCAACTCGGCTCCAAACAAGACTAATGGCAGAACAAATCGAAGGACGTCTCATAGATATAGAGTCCAAGATAGAAAATATGGCCGGAGCAATTCCCTCCTCATTACACCAAAAAATGAAATTCATTTTTGAAGGAAAGTTAATCACAGTCTTTGCTAAAGAAGGCATTCTGCTATCATCTATATCAATAGTAGCAAAGACCAAGTGACCTTTTCTTCCAAGTTGGTGTGACCCAAATCCCAAATGTAACTGAAAATTCTGTCATATTGAAACTCAAGGTCCAACAGTTAGTCGAGTTCAAGTTGCTAGGCCCGATGTGATTGGTAATTGAAAGTGAAGATTTTGAGCTGGAATTACATTAATTTTGGAAGGGCTCCAAGTCAGATCTGACCTAATAGTCCGCACACACTTTTGAATGACAGGGAATCCTTTGAATAAACTTGTATCATTGAAAGCTTGCAAAAGTAATCTAATAGTAAAAATCTCCTAGATTTAGTCCAGAATCTAGGGTGTAGTCTTTGTTAGATGGACACCTGGTATTCTTTTTCTGGTACAACAAAAAGATGTAATGCGTGCATTCTACTACTTTCCATTTTTACACTCTTTGCCATTATACTATCCATTATTGCTATCACACTTTACTTTTTGACAACCGGTAATTCTTTTTGTTCTCCAACAAAAAGATGTTATGTGTGCATTCTACCACTTTTTAATTCCATTATTACATCTACACATTCTACCAATTTTTACCAAAAATTCAATTATTACTTCTACACATTCTACCAATTTTTACCAAAAATTCAATTATTACACCTACACATTCTACCACTTCTTACCAAAAATTCCATTTTTACATCCATCTCTCACTCCTTTCCATTATACTATCCATTATTGCTATCACACTTTACTTTGAAAACGATACTACTCGTGCGTGAAAATAAAAAGTTAAGGGAGATTTAATAGTGGCGATCTTGAAAGTGCTGTCAAATCTAGTAAGAAGGATTTCATATGTTGCACCCTAACTCTCAAAAAAAGAATTCATAATGGTTATCAACATTCTTGCAAGAAGTCTGGGGTTAGCTTCCAAACAAGGTAGCTCTCATATTAAATGACTTCAGTGACCTCCCAATTCTTCTCAATGCTCAACACAAGAAAAGGTTCTCGGTTCTCCGCAACACAAACTCCAAAAAGAAGAGAAGTTCATCCCTTCCATAAAAAAAAAAAAAAAGCAACAAGAGAAAATCCAAAACAAAAAGAGACTGAGAGCAAGCACGAGCAAGTAAAGCCACTTGAGTCATCTCACTTCAAGAGGGCTATAATCTTGGTTCTCTGCAACAAAAACTCCAAAAAGAAAGAGAAATTCATCCCTTCCATCAAAAGACAACAAGGGAAAATTCAAAACCAAAAAGGACTGAGAACAAGCACGAGCAAGCAAGGCCACTTGAGTCATCTCACTTCAAGAGAGTTATCAAGTATGTTATCACCATAGCTCACACAAAAAAAAAAAAGGAAAATAAAAAAAAAACAAGAAAAAAAAAAGAAACGAAGCTCAAGTTAGAGCCAAAGAAAGAAAAAGAAAAAAAGTGAGCTATGGATTCTAGACTGAAAACCTGCAAAGGCGATTTAGAAGACAAGAGCGACCCTCAAACCAAACGCACACAAAGATCACGATAGTTGGGGGGCAACAGTTGAGGTCTAACTTCCTGGAAAGAATGGCAAGTTTGAGGTCATCACTATTGAATTTTTCACCATAATCAAATTTGCTCACGAGTAGTATTAAAAGACCTTTCTTCCACACCACTTAAATTTAACTTTTCTCAAACCGAACATCCTCATTCAGTTAAAAGACTATCATTGTGAAACATGTTTCTACCTTATTTAATACTGCTCACGAGTAGTATTAAAAGACCATTCTTTCACACCACTTAAACTTAACTTTCTTCAGACCTAACATCCTCATTCAGTCAAAAGACTATCATTGTGAAACATGTTTCTACCTTATTTAATACTGCTCACGAGTAGTATTAAAATACCCTTCTTTCACAACACTCAAACTTAACTTTACTCAGACCTAATATTTACCTCTTAATATTATTCTCATTCAGCTAAAAGACTGCCACAAAAAAAAAAAACATTCAAACTTAACTTTCCTCACACCTAACAGTTACCTCTCGATAACATCCTCATTCAGCTAAAAGGCTATCCTTGTGAATCATGTTTATACCTTATTGCCTTGCACAGTTTATGTCTTCGAGTTGGAAAGGGAAGAATGGCAGGATATTTTAATTGAAAACAAAGACCGTAAATTACTTTGTCAAGCTTTGCAAATTGATGAAAGTTTTTCTTTAAGGTCAAACCATTATTCATTAATGTATGTAGACTTAAAAGTAAGGAGATAGCTTGAGTCTTTCTTTAATAAGATGTGGTTCTTGTAAGAGAAATTTACGATCAAGTGCCATCACAAAGGTCTAGAAATGCTCGACTTTCTGTTAAAGGCGAGGCGATACCTTTTATCCACATAAATACCATATTCAGGGGGGCAAAGTAGTCTCTACAAAGCGTAAGAGGAGTACTGCCAACAAAGAAGTTCAATAGACAAGGGGCAAGTCTTATGGATCAAAACATGAGTTCAAGGAAGAGCAATCATTCAGATTATAACATGGGAATAAGTAAGTGTCGGCACGGTCACAAGAAAAGGGGCAAAGCAGACATTGAAAGTAAAGCCTTTGATGGTATCAAATCCATGACAATGGATGAGTACCCGAAAGAGATATAAATTATGAGGCGGGCCAACTTTAAAGAAATTGAGGCCAAAATTCAAGAACAAGTCGAAGAAAGGGGATTTTGAAAAGAGTTGGGCTTTTGAGGCAGCGAACAAAAGCTGGAAAGCATAAAGAGATTCAATGATAGTCCAAGAAGGCCATCACAAAGAGGATCCAGTAAAACAAAGACATAAAGAACTAGATCCATACAAAAAAAAAAAGCCATTAGTTACACATGCTCTGCATTCATGCATTTCATATCATGCATACATAGCCTTTACATAACAAGGACCAAACGGGAATCACATTCACAGCACAGTTACAGCAGTATAAGCTGAGATCTCAATGTCATCAGCTCTTACCAATCTATCACTGGATACACAGCTAATATGCGGGACCAACCCGCATCAGGAATTCAAGGATAAAGTAGACAATATTGTCAAAAGCTTGGCTACCGATTCAATAATCGAGGCTACACCTGGAAGGATAGGATTGACGCCAGCTAATAGTATCCAAGATAAGAGATAGCTATAGCCAAGGATAAGGCAGATATAAAAAAATATATATAAAGTAGACAATATTGTCAAAAGCCTGGCAATTGATTCAATAATCGAGGCTACACCTGGAAGGACAGGATTGATGCCAGCTTAGCAGCATCCAAGATAAGAGATAGTCAAAGATAAGGCAGACATCAAGAAATATTGTCGTTGAAAATTTGTCAAAAGCGGACAATGGATTCAATAATCGAGGACTGGATCGACGTCAGCTCGATGGAATATAAAAAATATCTATCACATCAAAATGAAGTAGGATCTACTTTTCCGGTTAAGCGGCGGATACGGTACTCCGTGACTCTCAAGTCGGTTCTCTCAGTTGCCCATAATAACTGATTCTTTCCTCTCTTCTTTCTTTTACTTCCCTCTAGAAAATGGATCCTACTCTTTCTGTCTTACGAAAATATTTTCCTTCTCTCCCAATGAACACTCTCAAAAAGATCTACCAAGTTCGCTGTGAACGATTAAGAGTTCTGATGCACAAAGGAATCCCTGAAGATGTGCGGTGGTTAATCGAAGCCAAGGTTCGTCTGGCAGGCGAAATCCCAGAGGCATTTGTGTCTCACATGCCTGGTATAGGCAAAAGCTCTTACGCCAAAAAAAGAAGAGCAAAAAGGTTACAAGTCTGCCATAAATGTGGACGGTGGACTTGTAATACTAAATGTCATTCTTTAGGGATGATCTCTGATAATCGAGAAGATAAAATACGATTCATTAAGAATGGCCTGAGTAAGGACTCGTTGGATGATATCCAATTGACTCTTGAGACGCATTCTTGTGGATCTGTGCACCGTGAACTTCTTGGTTTATGGAGCATTTTTCATGAAGAACGAAACCGTTACAGTCCCGGGAATCTGACTGTAAATGACCCTGTTTGCCAACTTGTAAGAAAACTGGATGGGAAGCAAACCCTCGACTCATAGAAGCCGTTAATACCGTTACTAGACGTAAAGCCAGTGGAAGATGTGAGCCACAGTCACAATTACTGTACATACAATTTGTCATATTTGGAAAATTTACATTTTCTTTTGACAATAATGTACCTACTCCCATAAGTGTAATCAACACGCTATCCTTTCATCACTATAAATGCATGTTCTTCTTTCTGATTAAGCAGCGGATACGATACTCCGTAACTTCCAAAGTCGGTTGTTTCAGAGTCCTTTCCCTCATCCATTAAATTCTTCTTTCATCAATGGATTCTACTCTTTCTACCCTGCGAAAATACTTTCCTTCCCTTCCAATAAATGTTCTTAAAAAGATTTATCAAGCTAGATGTGAACGATTCAGAGTATTTATGCACAAAGGCATTCCTGATAATGTGCGGTGGCTAATTGAAGCTAAGGTTCGTTCAGCTGGTGAAGTTCCAGAAGCGTTCTTTCCCCGTATGCCCGGCTTTGGTAAAAGTGCTTATGCCAAAAAAAGAAGAGCAATGAGGCTAGGCGTCTGTCATAATTGTGGATGGTGGATTTGTGGCACTAAATGTTGTTCTCTAGGATACATCTCCAAAAATCGCGAGGATAAAAGAAAATTGATAAAGAATGGTCTGCGTAAGGAATCTCTGGGGGATATCCGAGGGACTCTTGAAGCACATTCTTGTGGAATAGTACAACACGAAATAGTCGATTTATGGAGGACTTACCATAAAGAACGAGATCGTTACAGTCCCCAAAATCTGACTGTAAACGACCCTGTTTGTCAGTTTGTAAGAAAACTGGATGGGAAGCAAATCCCCGACTTATAGAAGGCATTGAAGCCATTACTGGACATAAATCAGTGGAAGACGAAAGCCACAGTCATGATTGCTGTACATATAAGCTGTCATTTGTCTTTTCTTTTGATAATAATGTACTTGCTTCTGCAAGTGTAATTAACGCATTATCCCTTTCATCACTATAAATATGTGTTAGTTATTTCCGTTTCCTACAATCACTAATTTCTTTCTTTGCCTCCTTCATCAATGGAGTCTTCTCTTTCCGCCCTACGAAAGTATTTTCCTTCTTTCCCAATAAATGTTCTTAAAAAGATTTATCAAGCTAGATGTGAACGATTCAGAGTATTTATGCACAAAGGCATTCCTGATAATGTGTGGTGGCTAATTGAAGCTAAGGTTCGTTCAGCTGGTGAAGTTCCAGAAGCGTTCTTTCCCCGTATGCCCGGCTTTGGTAAAAGCGCTTATGCCAAAAAAAGAAGAGCAAAGAGGCTAGGTGTTTGTCATAATTGTGGATGGTGGATTTGCGGCAATAAATGTCGTTCTCCAGGAGTGATCACCAGAAATCATAATGATAGAATAAGATTCATTAAGAATGGCTTGCGTAAGGAATCTCTAGAAGATATTCGAGAGGTTCTTGAAGCGCATTCTTGCGGAATAGTGCAATTTGAGGTTGTTGGATTATGGATAATTTTCCAAAAAGAACGAGATCGCTACAGTCTTGGGAATCTGACCCTAAAAGACCCTGTTTGCTAGTTTGTGAGAAAGCTAGATGAGATGCAAATCACCGATTCATAGAAAGCATTGAAGCCATTACTGGACGCAAAGCCAGTGGAAGACGAGGATCAAAGTCACGATTACTGTACGTGCTAGCTGTCGCTTTTGAAATTTTCCTCCCCTTTTGGTAATAATGTATCCACTCCTGACGTGAACCAAAGTCACGATTACTGTACGTGCTAGCTGTCGCTTTTAAAATTTTCCTCCCCTTTTTGGTAATAATGTATCCACTCCTGACGTGAACCAAAGTCACGATTACTGTACGTGCCAACTGTCGCTTTTGAAATTTTCCTCCCCTTTCGGCGATAATGTATCCACTCCTGACATGAGTCATAATCACGGCTAATGTGTATAGCTGGCAATAATATCTCCCTTCTTAAAAATAAAATTATTGCTTTACCTCTATAAATATATCATCTTTTCTTCTTTTCTTATAAGGGTAAGGATAGGAATAGAGAAAACTTCAACTCGTAAATCCCGAAGTATTTGTGTATTTTCTGGGGCTTTTCCTGGAAAAGATGAAGAATACTTAAAGGCAGCCAACCATTTGGGTAGAGTATTAGCTGAGCGTAAAATACATTTAGTTTATGGAGGAGGTAGTGTCGGATTAATGGGAGGCGTAGCATCAGCAGCATCTTTAGGAGGAAGTCAAGTTCTAGGCATTATCCCAGGACCTTTGAAATTTGTTTCTGGGGGCACGATTGGAAAAGAATTAGTGGTTAAAAATTTGCAATAGCGTGTATTACAAATGCTTTTAAATGCTGATGCTTTTTTCGCTCTACCAGGTGGTTTTGGCACATTGGGAGAAGTCTTTCAAATTGCTTCCATGGCCCAACTTAATTTGCATAAGAAACCCATTAGGCTTTTAAATGTTAACAATTTCTTTACAGGTCTGATAGCTTTTATGGATTATACTATGCAGAAGAATTTCATATCAAGAGTGGCACGGCGAATCATAATATCTGCAACAACTGCTGAAGAATTGCTAGATAAAATACAAGTTTTTGTTCCTGAACCAGATCCAGCAATGATTCAGATAGACTGGACACGACAGTCTTTCCCGACCAGTTCACTCCCATAATGGTCCTCTACTCACCCTGTTGAAGTATTGTGGAAGAAAAAAGCGATCTGATCCGTTTTTCTTGTCCTTTCGTTTTAATTATCAGCATTTTCTTTCGCGTTTCAGTTTTTCTTTTCAGGGAATTTCTTTTTTTATAAGATAGTTTCATCCATGCTGATATTAAAACCATAGGACAATGCCTTTAGGTTGGAATGGCTGAGTAAAGAGTAATTTTTGTTACTCTTGAGACGCATCCTATTAGGTCTACTAGGCATAACATTTTGGGGTAGTTAAGCTTTAACCTTATTTGGATGACATATCTCACAAGGGAATCTATATTTACTGAAGAAAATATTAGATGGACCTTGGATATTGATTCCAAACATCCGTTCCCTTTACATAATTTGTCAGTGTTATTGTCATCATTAAGATTCACTCATCTTATCGAAGTTTAAATTTTTGCACTCACCTATTATGAAAATTCACACTTTCGAAGAAAATTATTCCAATTTCAATTGCTTTCAAATAAATTTCGCTCGAGGTCCTAAGGAAAGCTCCTTAGCCTCAAAATCAATTTTCATCATCGAGGTTTTAAGGATGGAACCTTTGCCTCGAAAATTATCAATTTTCATTCATCGAGGTTCTAAGGTAGGACCCTTAACCTCAATCATCAATTTTTCTTCAAACGATAAGAGAGTTCTTATCGCAGAGGTTCTAAGGTAGGGCCCTTAACCTCAAACTTTCAACGATAGAAGAGTTCCTATCGTCGAGGTTCTAAGGAGAGTTCCTTAACCTCAAACAATCAATCATTCAGTCCATCTTACAACGATAGAACCTTTCCTATCGTTAGAGGTTCTAAGGACCTTTCCTTAAATCTCAAACAAACAATCAATCATTCAGTCCATCTTACAACGATAGAACCTTTTCTATCTTTAGAGGTTCTAAGGACCTTTCCTTAACCTCAAACAAACAATCAATCATTCAGTCCATCTTACAACGATAGAACCTTTCCTATCGTTAGAGGTTCTAAGGACCTTTCCTTAAACCTCAAACAAACAATCAATCATTCAGTCCATCTTACAACGATAGAACCTTTCCTATCGTTAGAGGTTCTAAGGACCTTTCCTTAAACCTCAAACAAACAATCAATCATTCAGTCCATATTACAACGATAGAACTTTTCCTATCGTTAGAGGTTCTAAGGACCTTTCTTTAAACCTCAAACAAACAATCAATCATTCAGTCCATCTTACAACGATAGAACATTTCCTATCGTTAGAGGTTCTAAGGACCTTTCCTTAAACCTCAAACAAACAATCAATCATTCAGTCCATCTTACAACGATAGAACCTTTCCTATCGTTAGAGGTTCTAAGGACCTTTCCTTAAACCTCAAACAAACAATCAATCATTCAGTCCATCTTACAACGATAGAACCTCTTCTATCGTTAGAGGTTCTAAGGACCTTTCCTTAACCTCAAACAAACAATCAATCATTCAGTCCATCTTACAACGATAGAACCTTTCCTATTGTTAGAGATTCTAAGGACCTTTCCTTAAACCTCAAACAAACAATCAATCATTCAGTTCATCTTACAACGATAGAACCTTTCCTATCGTTAGAGGTTCTAAGGACCTTTCTTTAAACCTCAAACAAACAATCAATCATTCAGTCCATCTTACAACGATAGAACCTTTCCTATCGTTAGAGGTTCTAAGGACCTTTCCTTAAACCTCAAACAAACAATCAATCATTCAGTCCATCTTACAACGATAGAACCTTTCCTATCGTTAGAGGTTCTAAGGACCTTTCCTTAAACCTCAAACAAACAATCAATCATTCAGTCCATCTTACAACGACAGAACCTTTCCTATCGTTAGAGGTTCTAAGGACATTTCCTTAAACCTCAAACAAACAATCAATCATTCAGTCCATCTTACAACGATAGAACCTTTCCTATCGTTAGAGGTTCTAAGGACCTTTCCTTAAACCTTAAACAAACAATCAATCATTCAGTCCATCTTACAACGATAGAACCTTTCCTATCGTTAGAGGTTCTAAGGACCTTTCCTTAAACCTCAAACAAACAATCAATCATTCAGTCCATCTTACAACCATAGAACCTTTCCTATCGTTAGAGGTTCTAACGACCTTTCCCTAAACCTCAAACAAACAATCAATCATTCAGTCCATCTTACAACGATAGAACCTTTCCTATAGTTAGAGGTTCTAAGGACCTTTCCTTAAACCTCAAACAAACAATCAATCATTCAGTCCATCTTACAACGATAGAACCTTTCCTATCGTTAGAGGTTCTAAGGACCTTTCCTTAAACCTCAAACAAACAATCAATCATTCAGTCCATCTTACAACGATAGAACCTTTCCTATCGTTAGAGGTTCTAAGGACCTTTCCTTAAACCTCAAACAAACAATCAATCATTCAGTCCATCTTACAACGACATAACCTTTCCTATCGTTAGAGGTTCTAAGGACCTTTCCTTAAACCTCAAACAAACAATCAATCATTCAGTCCATCTTACAACGATAGAACCTTTCCTATCGTTAGAGGTTCTAAGGACCTTTCCTTAAACCTCAAACAAACAATCAATCATTCAGTCCATCTTACAACGATAGAACCTTTCCTATCGTTAGAGGTTCTAAGGACCTTTCCTTAAACCTCAAACAAACAATCAATCATTCAGTCCATCTTACAACGATAGAACATTTCCTATCGTTAGAGGTTCTAAGGACCTTTCCTTAAACCTCAAACAAACAATCAATCATTCAGTCCATCTTACAACGATAGAACCTTTCCTATCGTTAGAGGTTCTAAGGACCTTTCCTTAAACCTCAAACAAACAATCAATCATTCAGTCCATCTTACAACGATAGAACCTTTCCTATCGTTAGAGGTTCTAAGGACCTTTCCTTAAACCTCAAACAAACAATCAATCATTCAGTCCATCTTACAACGATAGAACCTTTCCTATCGTTAGAGGTTCTAAGGACCTTTCCTTAAACCTCAAACAAACAATCAATCATTCAGTCCATCTTACAACGATAGAACCTTTCCTATCGTTAGAGGTTCTAAGGACCTTTCCTTAAACCTCAAACAAACAATCAATCATTCAGTCCATCTTACAACGATAGAACCTTTCCTATCGTTAGAGGTTCTAAGGACCTTTCCTTAACCTCAAACAAACAATCAATCATTCAGTCCATCTTACAACGATAGAACCTTTCCTATCGTTAGAGGTTCTAAGGACCTTTCCTTAAACCTCGAACAAACAATCAATCATTCAGTCCATCTTACAACGATAGAACATTTCCTATCGTTAGAGGTTCTAAGGACCTTTCCTTAAACCTCGAACAAACAATCAATCATTCAGTCCATCTTACAACGATAGAACCTTTCCTATCGTTAGAGGTTCTAAGGACCTTTCCTTAAACCTCGAACAAACAATCAATCATTCAGTCTATCTTACAACGACAGAACCTTTCCTATCGTTAGAGGTTCTAAGGACCTTTCCTTAAACCTCGAACAAACAATCAATCATTCAGTCCATCTTACAACGACAGAACCTTTCCTATCGTCAGAGGTTCTAAGGACCTTTCCTTAAACCTCAAACAAACAATCAATCATTCAATCCATCTTACAACGATAGAACCTTTCCTATCGTTAGAGGTTCTAAGGACCTTTCCTTAAACCTCAAACAAACAATCAATCATTCAGTCCATCTTACAACGATAGAACCTTTCCTATCGTTAGAGGTTCTAAGGACCTTTCCTAAACCTCAAACAAACAATCAATCATTCAGTCCATCTTACAACGATAGAACCTTTCCTATCGTTAGAGGTTCTAAGGACCTTTCCTTAACCTCAAACAAACAATCAATCATTCAGTCCATCTTACAACGATAGATTCTTTCCTATCGTTAGAGGTTCTAAGGACCTTTCCTTAAACCTCAAACAAACAATCAATCATTCAGTCCATCTTACAACGATAGAACCTTTCCTATCGTTAGAGGTTCTAAGGACCTTTCCTTAAACCTCAAACAAACAATCAATCATTCAGTTCATCTTATAACGATAAGAAATTTCCTATCGTTAAGGTTCTAAGGAGCTTTCCTTAAACCTCAAACAATTAATCAATTTGTCCATCTTACAACGATAGGAAATTTCCTATCGTTAAGGTTCTAAGGAGCTTTCCTTAAACCTCAAACAATCAATCAATGAGTCCATCTTACAACGATAGGAAATTTCCTATCGTTAAGGTACTAAGGAGCTTTCCTTAAACCTCAAACAATCAATCAATGAGTCCATCTTACAACGATAGGAAATTTCCTATCGTTAAGGTTCTAAGGAGCTTTCCTTAAACCTCAAACAGTCAATCAATTTGTCCATCTTACAACGATAGGAAATTTCCTATCGTTAAGGTTCTAAGGAGCTTTCCTTAAACCTCAAACAATCAATCAATTTGTCCATCTTACAACGATAGGAAATTTCCTATCGTTAAGGTTCTAAGGAGGTTTCCTTAAACCTCAAACAATCAATCAATGAGTCTATCTTACAACGATAGGAAATTTCCTATCGTTGAGGTTCTAAGGAGATTTCCTTAACCTCAAACAATCAATCAATCAGTCCATCTTAAAACGATAGGAGCTTTTCCTATCGTTGAGGCTCTAAGGAGATTTCCTTAACCTCAAACAATCAATCAATCAGTCCATCTTACAATGATAGGAGCTTTTCCTATCGTTGAGGTTCTAAGGAGATTTCCTTAACCTCATTTAACAATCAATTTTACTTTCAACGATAGGAAAGTTCCTATCGTCGAGGTTTAAGGAGAGTTCCTTAACCTCATTCAATCAATTTTACTTTCAACGATAGGAGAGTTCCTATCGTCGAGGTTCAAGGAGAGTTCCTTAACCTCATTCAATCAATTTTACTTTCAACGATAGGAAAATTCCTATCGTCGAGGTTCAAGGAGAGTTCCTTAACCTCATTTAATCATTTTTACTTTCAACAATAGGAGAGTTCCTATCGTCAAGGTTTTAAAGAGGATTCCATAACCTCATGATTTAGGCGGTGAGAAGGTTTTTAATGCCTAGTTAAGCCGGACGAAATTTGGTAACGACTTTGCATACATCATGTCCCATGAAGCATGCAAAGGGGGGCAGCTGTTGACACCCAATTTCGTCCGACCCGTAAATTTTTTTTATTAATTATTATTATTATTAAAAAAAAACTTTAGGTTATGGGAGGCATTTTATTTTGTAGGATTAGCTTTAAAATGGTGTTGAGAGTGGGATAGACGAAGATGGCAGGCAATCGGAATCAATTAATTAATTTTCTTTTATCTATATCTGTGTATAAAATCAATTAATCTATATATGTGTATAAAAAATTCTAGTATTAATTAATTAATTAGTTATTTTTTAAAAAAAATTAATTAATTAAAACTAAAACTAAAAAATTCTCCCCCAGTTGAACCTCCCGGCACGCTCTCCAGAAGCTTCTTCCCCCCCTCCTTATCTGCTCACAAGGTTTTCTCTTTCTCTCAGGCAACAACTCTCTCTCTCATCTCTACTTCTCTCTAGCCATTCTCTCACTCTCCTAGACGTTCTAGTCTCTCTCTCTCACAGCCTACACATCTCTCACCTCTCCCTCACACACAACCGCTCACTCTCTTCCTTTCCTCTCTTTCTCGTACCTCGCTTCTCCCCTGCTGGCCGCGCTGCCATCTCCTCTGGTCGCTGCTTCCCCTCTCCGACGCCTTCCCCGTCACCCAGCAACCACCATGTCGCCGCTGCGTCGCCACTGCTCCCACGTCTACTGTCCCTCCTCGCGCCACGCTGCTCCACTCTCGCACGTCTCCCTTGCCGTCGCGTCGCCGGCCCAGCCTCGTCTTCCTAGCCGAGTCGCCTCCGTCTGCTCTCGCCCCGTGGCTCCCCCTCTGCCGCCAGCCTCCTGTTGTCTCCCCCAGCTCGCCGCGTCGCCCAGCTCCCTCTGCTCCTGTCGCAACGCCCCTAGCTACTGACGAAGGAGACGCAGACGCGTTTTCAGTTTTGACTAAGTCAAAACTTTTTTTTGTTTTTTGGGTAAAATTCTGGTTTAGACCCTAGTTTTCTTTATTTTATCCATTTAAGTCATTAACTCTTTTCTTTTTGCAGATTAACCCTTGACAGCAAGATTTTTATTCGTTTGTACTTTTCTTTGTTTCCTTTATTATTGTTGGTTCGGTCTTATATTAAACTTGATTATTAAATTGATATAGGAGAACAACATAGGATTGTGATTTGATATGTTTATTTATTTATCCTTATTTTTAGAATAGTTTAATTTTAATTCTATTAGTGCATCTAATGTGTATCAAATTATTGGTTAAGTAACATATAAATTATTGGAAAATCTGACATAAGATCGATTATCAAAATCCATGTCCAGATGATTCGGTTAGAATTCATGGTTTGGATATCAATTTAAAATTGTTTAAAGTAAACAAAAATTAAAATTAAATAATGAAACCTAGCTCGCAAATCGATCTGTTGTTGATCCAAATCTGACCTGAAAGTCTAATTTTGGCTTAATCCTAGTTAAATCCCTAGATTTATTTGATTTATCTGAGACTTTAAGTTTGTTTTGACTTATAATTTAGTCACTGATGTTTATTTTCCTTTTTTTATGTTTTTGTTTATTCAGTTAATTAAAGGTGTAAAATTCACTTAGCAATTAACATTAAGTTTAACTATATGATTAGCTTATATAAATAATTAAAATAAATAATTTGTCTTCGAATTTATCTGATTTGCTCATTTGAAACTTTAAATTTGTTTTGATTTACAACTTGATATCTAATTTACTTATGTTCTTTATTTTGTGTTTTGTTTGTTCAAATAATTAAACGCATAAACTAACTTAGAAATTGTCATTAAACTTAATTATATGATTAGGTTAGATAGGTAATTTTAATAGATAATTGATCCTCGGATTTATTTGATTTGTTCGTCTGAGACTTTAAGGTTGTTTTGAATTGCAATTTGGCCATTAATGTTTATTCTCTTTTATGTCTTTGTTTGTTCATTTAATTAAGAGTATGAATAAACTTAAAGAATTATTACTAAGTATAATCGTATGATTTGGTTAGATAAATATTTTTAATACATAATTTGCCCCTAGTCTTATGTGATTTGTATATTTGAGACTCTAATATTGTTCTGATTTACAAATTAGCCATTGTTTTACTTTTTTTTTAGTTTTGTTTGGATTATTAAAGTTATGGATTAGTTCAGAAATTAATGTCAAGCATAATTATATGATTAGATTAAACAAATTTATTTTTAATAATTAATCTAAAATTAGTTTTGACGTAATAAAAAAAATCATACTTAGAAAAAATTCAGTTTGTATATGCCATTTAATAATTAATTTAATAACTAAAATAAAATTAAATAAAAATTAAACTCCATGTCCAAATGACCTGCCAGGATCCAATGGTTTGGAGAATAAAAATATTTTTTTAAAATAAAATATTTTTTTAAAAAAAACAAAAATTAATTTTAATAGTTACTTTAATTCAGTAAAATAATAAAAATTTTAAAAAAATAAAAATAAAAACAAAACCTGTTTAATAAAAGAAGTATATGAAAATTAAATCTTTGTATTTTACTTATTTCTTTTAAAATATAACTTTTTATTTCTTTATTGAACAAAATAAAAAAAAAAGCTTAGCCAAAAAAAATAAAATAAATTCAAAAGAATTAAATTCTCTTTAGATATTTTGGATTTATTAATTAGATGTATTTTTTTTAACTTATAAATTAAATAATCACTTTTGGTTAATCTTTTATCAAATAAAACAAATAAAAATATTAAGATTTTTCTTTAATTTATGAAATATACATATAAATTTTTGGTTTCTTTATTAAATAAATAAAATTTTGATTAAATAATTACTTTTTGGTTCACCTTTTATCAAATAAAATTTTAAATTCTTTTTCTTTTATTTTGTTTTCTTTATTGAATAAATAAGATCTTGATTAAATAATTTATTTTATTAAATAAAAAGAATATATAAATATTTTGTTTTCTTTAGATAAAACCTTGATTAATTTCTTTTTACAGAATAAACATAAAATAAATGTCAAGATTTTTTTTAACTCTTTAATTTCTTTAAATAATTTTGATATTAAATATTTTAAAAATTTATTTTTGGTTCCTTTATAAATTGAATAATTATTTAAATAAAATAATAAATATATTTCATTAAACAAGAAAACAAAAAAGAAAAGTAAACAAAAAAAAATAATAAAAAGAAAGAAAGAAAAGAAGTAAAAAAAATATAAAAAAAAAAGAAATAAACAAAATTTTTTTAAATTAGTTAACATTAAAGATCATTAACAAAAACTCTAAAATTTCATAAATAAAAATAAAAATTTATAATTTAGTAATTAAACTAAAATTAATTCTATAATAAATAAGAATTATATAATTAACTATAAATTAAATTAATTTCCATATCCGGATGATCCGGCAGGATCTATGGTTTGGAAATATATTAATCTAAATAAATTAAATAAAAAGATAAAAAATCCATATTTTCGATATGGATTAAATTGATTAAAGCTTCATCAAATTCCGTATTCAAATGACTCGGCAGAGTCCATGGTTCGGAATCAAATCTTCCGTGTCCAAATGACTCGGCAGAGTCCATGGTTCGAAAGTATAAAATTCTATACAAATTAATTATCAAAAATCCATATCCTATTAATTCAGTTAAAATTTTCAGTTTTGAAAATTAACTGAAAATGTTTTTAAAAGCAAAGCAAAACAAAATTAAAATCAACTAAGGTGCCAATTTTGGGCGCTATAACAAAGTTGTTTAGCTGTAACCGTACTCCCGATCCCCGAACTCTCGCAGACCATATTTTAAGGTGACCAATCGACCTAGGTAAACCGATTGGTGGTGACTCCAGAAAACCCGACGTTGCCACAACTATTAAATCAAACAGAAAAAGCTAATGTGACGTTAAATAACACAAAAATAAATTCAAAATAACAACTTTAAACCCTAAACTTTCACAATCAATAATTCTAAGCCTAAAACTCACACACACACACACTGTGATCCTTCTTAATCTTTGATGCCAGTCCTCCTCCAACACTGTCACATGGGCCCTACACCTTGTTGACAACGCCGCGATCCTGTCAATCTTCAGTGAGTCCTATAGACACACATGAACAACGAACAATAAAACCTCAGCAACTCTTCGATTTGGGCATCAATGTTGTGAATCTTTAGATTTGGGCTATTGTGACTCTTCAAATTTGGGCATCAATGTTTCACAATCTAGAAGGAGACATTGTTCCCTCCTACTATTTGCTCTAATCATCAACCTCCTTAATCTACTATAATCCACACACCTCATCATCGAAAGCCTGGCAATAACGTAAATTCTGGGTTCGATCATGGCATGATTTTGCAGTGGGGCTGCAATTGCTCCAATCTGCGGTGCACCTAGCACATTTAAATAGAGAACTAGAGAGTCAGCGACAACCCACCAGTTAATCTGCGCAGCGCGCGTAACTTGTTATTATCCAAACGGGTGACAGCTACTAGAGTAGCGAAATTAGCGGAAGCTAAGTAAGTGACAGGTGACAGCAGCAATGGCATTTGGGTGGTTGGGTCCAAAGTGTATCAAATTTGAGACTGACATTGATAGAGCAAATTGATTTTAGCGAAGATTTGATGCTTAAAATTAGTGGTTAAAAAGTTTAAAACTAGAGAGTTAGCGGTGACCCACCAGCCGATCTGCACAGCGCGCGTAACTTGTTACTGTCCAAACTGGTGACAGCTACTAGAGTAGCGAAATTGGCGGAAGCTAAGGAAGCGACAGGTGACAGCAACAATGACATTTGGGTGGTTGGATCCAAAGTATATCAAATTTGAGACTAACATTGATAGAGCAAATTGATTTTAGTGGAGGTTTGATGCTTAAAATTAGTGGTTAAAAAAGTTTAAGACCCAAAGTTGTTATTTTAAGTTTATTGTCAAGTTAAGCAATGTAACGTCAGCAATTTTGGTTAGATTTAACGTTGAAATTAACGAAAAGGAATGAATTAAAACGTATAATATAGGTTAGGTAGTTTGATAGGATAAATCTAAAGGTTAGGTACCATTTTGAAATAAAAAAAAAATAAGGGTACCCTCAGTGGACTTTACCCATTTTCAAAGGCAAAGCTAGCGATTAGCACAATTAAGCATGGCGTTGAAGCGCTTCCTCTGACCCTCGCAGCACTTCTCCTGACCTTGTCTCTAGGTACTTAACATGTACACTTTCAATATTGTGAGCGATCATACTCCTATTACATTATTGCTTTTTCCCTCCATAC
Organism: Aquilaria yunnanensis; assembly: GCA_039654915.1. Taxonomy (NCBI): domain Eukaryota; kingdom Viridiplantae; phylum Streptophyta; class Magnoliopsida; order Malvales; family Thymelaeaceae; genus Aquilaria; species Aquilaria yunnanensis. The sequence goes on along the minus strand of CM077598.1, from coordinate 24,315,356 downwards.
ATTCCTGTGTCAAACTACAACAGTCAACAGGTACAATTTCTCGGTTTGCTTTTTCTAGTTTTTTTTTTCCATTTCGGAATAATTAATATTGTTGCAGCTGTCTTTTTAATTATTGACTGTTAATTACTAACTTATTTTCGCACGGTTAATTAGTGATATTAATATTGAATTGATCATGTTGGTTAATATTGTGGAAAATAGATGGTTAATTACGTAGGGGGAGAAGGAAAAGCCTGTAAGCTGGAGCTTGACGGTTCTAAATTTGAGAAATAAAACTGCACATATGGTGGCCGCCTGAGTCAAGGGTTTCTGCATCAACAACACCACTTGTTGCTGTCGACAATACTGGAGACTCACATGCTATATAGAACCAGAGCGCCTCGCTGCGGCCTGGTTTAAGTATATTTGTATTAAATAAATGATTACGCCTAGCTCCTCAACTTAAACATAGGATGAACTCATAGAAATTTTTAATTGTCATTTTAAATTTATTTATCTTTTCCTTCTTTTAAAGGCAAACCCATTTTTTTGAAAAACATGAAGAGGTACCGAACATATCTTAACACTTTGTTAATTTAATATTACATCACTTGTGCTGGTGCTTTGTCTTTAGCAGTCTCGAATGACTAGTTTAATTTTCATCCAGCAACGATTAATATCATAATGTATCCCCCTCTCACACAGTGGCGGAACCAGGATTTTTGGTTCGGGGGGAAAGCCCGGAGGAGAGTCGGCGGAGCCTGGAGGAGAGGTAAAGCTGTAAATTGGGACTAATTCACACCAATTCAAAGCTTAAGAACAAATCGTACGAGTTGGAAACGTTTGAGGACTACTAGTGCATTTAGGCCATGTTGGAATATCCTCTTAATGTAGAGGGAATAACTACTCACTGGGTCCCTACTTTCTTCAGCGCCTACCTTATTGCCCCCCCATCTTTATATTTTTCCACAATATTTGGGGGGCAAAATACAACACAATCCTTAACTTTTGACAAAATCATCAAATTACTACCCCATATTTACGTTTTTTCAAAATTCCCGGGCCCCCCCCAGCAAAGCGTAGCTCCGCCACTGCTCTCACACCATGTTTCTCTGCAGCAATCCTTGCACGTACGGCCACGTAACATATCTATGCTGCCATGCAAGCCAGTCTCAACTGCATCTTATCCTTTTTTAATATCATAATTTTCCTGCGCAAATACACACACACACGCACACGACGTCTTCTTGCCGTTTTCCATGCACCACCACGACCCTCCTCTGCAAACAACCCCAAAACGTCAGAACCATATACCACCTTTTTGGCTAAAATGACATTGCTTTACTCAATGAGATGAGGCTGCTGCAAGAAGACACGAAACGACAATGTTTTGGTGAGCCAGGTGTAACATTCTCGTTTCCCGGCCTCACACAATGTAGAATACGTTTTAGATCATGCGAGGTGCAAAGACCTGTGCCTTACAATGTGATCTATCCGTGGTAACTTTAACTGCAAATATAGTCAATAATGATCAGTGACCATATATCAAAGGTTTTTCCATGAAAATCAAATTAGAGTCTTGGATTTTAATGAAAATAGGAGCCCAATCTTAAAATAATAAAGTTTGAGGACCAATAAACCAAATAGCAGGATTTTAGAGAATAAAATTGGGGTTAGTAACAAACAAAAAGAAGCAAAAACAAATTAAATAAATAAAAGAGGAAACAGTGAGAATTGGGGCTCAAGTGTCAGATGACAAAGTTTGCAGACAAAAAGAAGATTGCAGGGACTTAAATGAGGTTTGACCTTGACTTAATAAAAACAAAAATAAATAAATAACAAGAGAGAGAGAGAGAGAGAGAGAGAGGAAAATAGAGAGAAACTAAAAACCATAGCAGCCTAGACTAAACTCAAATCAAAACAATCTAAACTACAGTTGACCGAAAACTTACTATCCATAAAAAAAGAATTGACACTATTCAACAAATAAGGCAGATGTTCGAAAGCCTTGGCTATTCGTGGAAGGCAAAAATCTTAAATTTGTCATTAATGTTTTAGGTTGAGACTAATTTTACCATTAAAGTTTTTTTAGGTTCCAAATTTTCACCAATGTTTAAAATTGGTTTAAATTGGCTGTCAACGGTTAAAAGTTGCAGTTTTTTTTTTCAATTTTAGGGTGATAATATAATTTTTAACAAATTTTAAGATTTTTAAGTAGTTTATCTCTTTCCTTTAATAGATTTCACTCTACCTTCACCAGCACCTTCATCACGCTTGCTACCTCCAATACTTCCACCGCCAATGCTAACCATCCCCACTGTCAATCTTTGTATTCCTCTATCACCTCTTTCTACAAACCAATACCCGCATGCTCATCTTGATCCAGCTCACACCTAATCCAATCCTCACCAATTTGCTGCTATCTTTGGTTGTGTAGTTGCAGTCCCAAACTAAGCCCCAACCATAACTTTGACCATATCAACCCACTGACCCCGCACAATGCCTCAGATATTAGCCAATTTTTTTTACATTCACTTGACCAAATTAGAAATGAGTTTTCATTTTCCAATATGACTTTGGTTCTAAAAAAGGAGAATGACATAAATAGGTCAACCCGATTGCTGGATGGCTGAAGATGAATCAGTTTATATTGTCACATTTAAGGCTAGGTTTCATGGCAAGGAGTAGAGCCTTGGACCAAGTGTGCATGGGGGCAAGGAGTTGGGGCAAAGACATGATAGCAAGGATGGATGGCATTTGGTGATAAAGGTGTTTGAGGTAACTAGCGCGCTAAAGGTGTTGGTGAAGGAGGATTGGAGTTTGTTAAAGAAAATGACAAATTATTTAAAGTCCTTGAAGTTAAAAGTTATATTATCACCTTGAAATTTTAAAATATACAACCGTTAATGGTTAGTGACCAATTTAAGCCAATTTTAAAATATTCATGACAATTTGGGACAAAAAAAAATTAGTGACAATTTTGATCCAAACCCAAAACATTAATAATAAATTTGATATTTTTACCTTCGTCCGATAAGAGAGTACGTCTCATCAATAAGAATATTGCTACTATTATTATTGTATGCTACCGTGTATTGTTTAACTTTCTAGTTTTGTTTTTGTTGAAATTGAAGAAATAAAATAAATTTAAACAACGCAAGCAAGTACACTGCAAATACTTTTATGACATGATTTCGGAACCCGAACTAGCAATTCCAATTTTAATGGCTGTAGCCAAGGAACAGAAACCGAAAACATGGTTGAATTATTGAAGTATGGGGTCCATGATTCAACCGAATGAATCAGTGCCACACCCAAGAATTTCAAAATCACAATCAGAGTTGTATGATTGTACAATCCTATTATCTGGATCTATAAAACATTATTAAGATGTGATAGAATTAAAGATATAGTAGGATCATAATATGATTATAATTAAGATCATAAGATCAATACGATTAATGGCTTATTATAACTTTTAAAACCTTAGGGGCAATATGTATGACGCAACTTTAACAAACAATGTTTTGAATAAGGGGTAATCGAAGTCTTGAAAACCAAAAGGGCTTATATGCACTCATATCTTGCTATAGGGAAATTATTAATTATGTAATGAACTATACTTGTTAGGCTTGATATATATGTAGGGATGTCAAAATTTGACCCTACCCGAAGACCTGACTTGACTGACCCAAACCCAACCTGACCCTATTTAACCACAAAAGTCAATGCCCCGAATCCGACTGTACTTAACCCGACCTGAACCCGAACCTAATTAAAGTGAAACCTAAGAAAACTCAAACCTGAACCCGAACTGACCCCGAACCCGAAATGATCCGATGATAAAACCTTACAAGACCTGATTTTAACTTAAATTAATATAAAATATTAGGCCGGTAAAGACTTTAGAAAAATTATGATTTAATATATATGAATGAATTTTTTCTATTCTGTTAATCTGTTTTACATTGTAAAGTGAACGAGTGAGAGCTATGGGAAATGATTAGTAAAACGGTGATAGAGAGATAAGAATAATTAGGTTTTTAAAATTATAGTACTTTTTTCGTCCCGTATTATTTGAAATATTTAACTTTTTCAAATAGTTTGAATTGAATTTATTTATATTAAATAAAAAATTTATACAATATTTTTAAATATATATTTTTAAATTTTTTAATAAAAAATAATATAAATAAATTCATATCAAACTAATCAGAAAAGTTAAATAGAGCAAAGAAAATGGGACGGAGGGAGATTATTTGTTAGAAAAGAATTTAAAAAGTATATATTTAGAAACTATAGGTCTTTATTTATTATTTATTATAATCATTTTTTATTTATATACTAAAATGTTAAAAATAAAAAATTATAGATTAATTATTAAATAGTACATCTTACAAAAAACTTGGCATAGAGGTAGTATTTTATTAAAGAAATTATATATTAATATATCTTTATAAATTTTATATTATTTTTTATATCTAGCTAAATTAAATTTTAATCAAAATTAAACAAAAAAAATTGAAACGGGGATCCGAACCCAAATAAACCCAGATTGACCCAACCAGAACCCGAAATCTGCTTAACCTGAAATCAACCCAAACTCAAATAACCCGACCTGGACCCGAATATATATTAACCCAATTAAACTTAAATCTGAATGACCTAACCCAAATCTAAACTGATTCACCCAATTATCATCCCTATATATATGTAGGTTGAGTACAATGGAGGCTCGAGTTCAATAAGACTTAACTTAATAGACCTAATTGGTAAAGCCGAACTTAATAGCACCCAACTTGTAGCATTCTTTTAGTGGTGGTTGGTTTTGCCAATTAGTTGGTTGACAGGGTTTTTTTTTTTTTTAAACATCATCCAATATTTGTTTATAGACCGGCATACTGGTGATAATGCACCAAATTAACCAAGGAGTACCAAAATGTTGTTTAGCCGATTGCCAAAAAAACAAATGTTGTTCAGCCGGCTATTATTAATGCGATCGGTGAAATGGGGAAAATAACGATGCTTTTAAATTATTAGTAAAAGTACACCGGCACAGAAACAAAGTGCTCTCTTGAAAAGTCAGGGACCTATTGGCGGAAATGAAGTGTCCAGAGCACATCTATGAAAACTCGTCGGGAGTCTGGGCACTGGGTGCACTCAACGCATGTGCAACCGTCCATAGGCGGGAGTTGGACTCGCTCTGTGTGCACCAACGCACCGAAGCCTCACTTGTTACAGCAAGTTTAGCCAGTTGGAGCTTCTTGTATAGTTTATTACCCACATTTGGATTGGAGGTCGAGTCCCTTCTTGCACAAGACAAAAACTCCTTTGGGTTCTCAGCTTAACAAAAACCAAAAAAACCCATCAGAAACAGCTTCCGCCTTGTCCTTGTTCCTGCCCTCAACAAAGAAGAGATGACTAGCTGTGATCGGATATTTTAAGAACATATTCTCATCATTGTTGACCTATATGCACACCTCCCCTCCATCTTTAGCTCACGGCCGAAGCTGGCGACTCGCTTTTCTCTTATGTCTGAACAATGGGACTTGCACTTTTCAGTAAGTGTTTTCCGATCGTGATCCTCCTCCTGGTACACCGCAGCTCTGCTCAAGATGATGTTTATCAATATGATCCTGCACTTATTCGGGAAAAAGAAGCCCTCCTAGCTCTCAAGGACACGCTCAATAGCACCTTCCTGAATGATAACTGGATGGGCATGCCCTGCTTGGAAGATAACGCCTTCTGGTATGGGCTCAATTGTACCAACAGTCATGTCACAGATATACACTTGGAAGGCAAAGGCCTGGCGGGGAATATAAGCAACGATGCCTTCTCCAACCTTGCTGAATTAACTAGCATCAACTTGAGGAGCAATTCATTATCGGGATACATGATGGACTTCTCCCAGAACCAGAAGTTGCAGCGAATTGATCTCTCGGCGAACATGTTTTACGGTCCAATCTCGCAATCCCTGCTCACCTTAAATTCTTTGGAGTCACTGCAGCTTCAAGGCAACCAGTTAACAGGTTCCGTCCCAGCATTTAACCAAACCAGTTTAGAGCAGTTCAATGTCTCCAACAACCACCTCCGCGGTGCAATCCCTAATACTCCAACCCTCCGAAAATTTAACGAGGATTCTTTCCACGGAAATTCTGACTTGCACCGAGAAAAGGCTTCAAATGTGCCCGCTTCCGCTAATGATGTTAATCATTCAGGGGAATCCAACACTACAACTTCATCCAATGACAAAGGCAAATCCTCCAACCATGACATATCGGACATGCTTCTGATCTTCAATATTGCTGGTGTAGTTGCCGTGGCTCTGCTCTTCACCCTTTACTGCAGAAAGTCTCGGGAGCTCAGGAAGCTGATGAATGCAAATAAAGCTGACGAACCAGAATATGGAATAGATGACGACACCGAGGATTTCGGAGAGAGAAAAGAGCAAGATAAGAGGATTTCGACAGATCGGAAGAGAGTAAGTAGTGCAAAAGAAGAGAAAGGGAAACTCATATTTCAGGGAGATGAAGCAGGTATCGAGCTAAGCGATCTGCTAAAAGCTTCTGCAGAGGGATTAGGAAAGGGCCTCTTTGGCAGCACCTATAAGGCCACGCTAGAGGGAAGACCTGCTGTTGTTGTGAAACGGCTGAGGGATTTGAAACCATTGACGAATGAGGAATTCACCCAACAGGCGCAACTGATTGGCAATCTGAAGCACCCAAATCTACTGCCCCTGCTCGCTCACTTCTACTCCACGGACGAAAAGTTGTTCATCTACAGATACGCCCAGAAAGGAAACCTCTTTAACCTCCTCCACAGTAAGTCAACCAGAAATTCATCTACTTTCTTGGTAGCTTTAGCAACTTTTTGGTTCCAAATTTTATCGATGAATTCTGATTCAGTTCAGCCAAAAGCATCAGGCACTCTGAACTACCCTATTGTTGTGACTTAAATTCAGTAAATTAAGTCGTATCAAACAAGTCTAACGGGAACTGCAGGTACCGTAGCTCATCAGGAACAGAAGTTCTAGAAGTAGTTACGATCATGATTAGTTTGAACTGTGATTTGGGTATAAGATTTATACTTGCAATTATATCCAACTGCAATGGTCTGTGATATTTGTGGCCCTTTGACGGCGCAGGTGGCAGGGGAACGAAAGAGAGAGTACCCTTCAGATGGAACTCAAGACTGTCGGTGGCTAGAGCGGTGGCTCGAGCCCTAGAATATCTTCACCTCAGCATCAGGGCAGAAAACGTCATTCCACACGGCAACCTCAAACTCTCCAACGTCCTCATCGACGAAAACGACGTGGTTCTTGTCTCTGATTACGCCCTCAACTCGCTCGTCGCCCTCCCGGCCGCCGTCCAACGGATGGTTGCCTACAAGTCGCCGGAGTACCAATCGGCCAAACGGCTCTCCCGAAAATCGGACGTCTGGAGCTACGGGATCCTACTCCTAGAGCTGCTGACGGGTCGGGTCTCGTCGTACGCCGCGCCGCCGGGCGTGAACGGCGTCGATCTCGGGAGCTGGGTCCACAGGGCTGTGAGAGAGGAATGGACGGCGGAGATTTTCGACGTTGAGATATCAGTGCAGAGGAGCGCGGCCCCCGGAATGCTGAAGCTGCTGCAGATAGCGATCCGATGCTGTGAAAGGGCGCCGGAGAAACGGCCGGAGATGGCGGAGGTGGTGAGAGAGGTGGAGAATATAAGGATCGTGGAGTCGTCGGAGGAAGAGGATTTTTCTGTAGAACACTCACTGACGGATGAATCTATGTCGACAACTGCGTCGGTGATTGTCGAAGAAGAGAGAAGGTCATAGACTCGTAGTGGCTCCAGCAGTTGGATTTGGTCTTTAGTTTATGGTCTTTAATTTATTAAACACCCCACGACTACATCCTTCTTTAATTGGGATTGCATCTAAAATTAATGTTAGAGTTTGGAATAAATTATCACCCATAACCTTTTAAATACCAAAAGTTAATATTAAATAATTTTTTTAAACTTTAATTTTAAAAGCTAACGTTATTTTCAAAGGAAACCCACATCACATACTTTTATTTTTTGAGTGCTCATTTTAACCTCCAAACTCAAGGTACTCGCTTGATTTAGCGTCTATGTTTTGATTCCGTCAGATGCTTAGCCTTGGGCTTAAAGCGGGTGGTGGATGGATGGAATGGAAGCCAACATCATACATGACTTCTATTTAAAGCTTCAATGGATGACCAGCTTCTTTCCCCACGCCTCGGCTTGGGAATTGTTGGTGTAGCAATCCTCCTCCGGCCTAAGCCCTCGGATCGGACACTATATAAATCATGGGGACAAACAAACTATTTATTCCATTTCGTTTCGTTCATTTATTTCTGGATTTTGCAATAATCCTAGGATCAAGTGCTTGACTACTCTACACATTTCATTGTGTTTATTCTTTTGTTAGCAGTGTTTTGGTTTAAATTAATTGCACTGAATTTACAAGTTAATTGGAATTAGGGCTAGGTACTTGGTACATTAGGACCATTACTTAGACAAAAGGAAAGAATAATTTTAGAGTTACAACTTACAAATAGTTGTACAAAACAAGGATATTTATAAGTCTAATTGCTTTTGTCCAATTCCTAAAGAAAAAGCAAAAGAAACAAAAAAAAAAAAAAGGAGGGAGGCATGGCCATCACTTCATTGGAGACTAGAGGCGTAAATCATTAGAAAATATTGACTACAAAATAGAGTCTATAAATTAGTTTTTGAATATGGGCACAAGAGGCGCATATTAAATAGCTGCTTTTCAAGAGTTCTGAGTATTGTACTCTATGGATTATTATTTTTTGCAAGATTAGCGCTACATGTTCTAGTTATGAACTAAACGTTTTATAGGTTCATTAAAAATAGAGCTACATTGTGTAACAAAAAAAAATTATACAATTGGTGATGCCATAATATTATGTTGCAAAAAGAATGACACAAGTATAAACACGACACATGTTTTCACAATCCTAAGTCACAGAGAGCTTTAAACCCGAAATCAATCCATTAATAACTATGCCACACAACATGATTCGGTTTTTGTTAAAAGCTAGCATAAAGTAAGTGTTAGCTGCTTTGATTCTGAAATTGGAGATCCTATAAGGAGGTCAGAAAATTTGACATATATATGTAAAAAGAATCACATACAGAATCACAAACCGCAGTTGACGATAAGCCCTTGATTTTTGTTTCTGGTCTTTTTCAGAGGATAAAAAAGGCTCAAAGAGATAAGTGAGTTGGTGCACTCAAGCCCACGCCACTCGGCCTCAGGTTCTGACCTTCGCCTTCTTCACATTTTAGGTGACAAAAAAAGTCAACTGTTCCCAAAGTCAGCTTGCCTGCGGATATTGGAGGCGCATATGTTCTTCCACTTTGGACGAACTTGTTTACTTCTCGGATCCAATCTTCACTATTCACAGTAGCCTTGTAATTGCAGAGCTGTAAATATAAGAACTTATAACCACTCCATGTGTTCATATCTCTTTCTCAACATTGATCTGATATAGATGGGCAGCAGTTCAATGGATGCCTCCACGCAATGTGAGCAGGATTGCCAAACCCTTCATTCCTTTCTCTCCGGTATTTCTCCCTTTATCGTCTCGGTTAATTCAGTTAACTTGTATGAAAAGATAGGAAAGTTGAGTCCATTGATTATAGTCTTAGTAATGTCACACATGCCATGCCTATCATTACTTGCATAACAAGGAGTTTTTGGGAACTAAGCCCCTGTGAGTTGATTACATTGTAGTATTGCTTATCTAGGGAATGAGGCAATCAATAGGCAAAAACTTGTTCAGTTATTTGTCAACAGAAGCTCAGAGACGCTCATGGCCATTCGACAGGCTTACACTTCTCTGTATGCTCAAGATCCGGTTTCTGCCATCTACAATGCCCAGAGGACCAACCCCTTGGCAGTAACTACACACAATCAATTGCCTTGTGCTCGTTTAACTGCAGTTAGCAATGCATGCCGATTACATGCAGATGTTGAGTGGTGACTACTAATTTGCATGTGCTACAGAGAATAGCTTACCTTCGAATGGCTGAACCAGCAGAACGAGATGCTGAGATGCTGAGGCATTCGCTGATGGGAAGATATGTAGATCTCAAAATTCTGATTGAGGTGGCTTGTACCAGATCCTCTTCCAGCCTGCACCAGATTAAGCAAACCTACTTCAGCAATTACTGTTCCTATCTTGAACAAGATATCTCTATCAAAGTTCATGGTGGATTCAAAGAGGTACCTCAAAGTAATACAATCCCTGCTGCATTTTTTGTTTTTGTCTTATACAATCCTACTTTCGCTGCCTAGATTCTGCTCGCTGTTTTGAGGTCATCTGGCTGCTATGCTGCTAAAGCAAACACAAGCATGGCCATGTGCGATGCCAAGACTCTATTTGAAGCTATTGAGAGTGGGAAAACCATTGATCAGAAGATGATAATTTCGCTTCTCAGCCAGCGGAATGATTCCCAGGTTAGGTCCATATTGGCCTCCTACAAGCAGCTTTATGGCCACGAATTTACAAAGTCATTGAAGAGGAGCAGATGTGGGCAATTTGGGAAGGAACTCCGAGTGGTGATCCGCTGCCTTCAGTCCCCAGAGAAGTTCTTCGCAAAGCAGCTGAGGATGGAGAATGAAGATGGTCGTGAAATACTGATTCGAACAGTGGTAACAAGGTCAGGGATAGACATAAAAGACATAGACACATCTTTTGCAGCAAAAGCAAGAAACTCCATTGAGAGTACCATGAGGAAGGAGTTTAACGATGACAAGAACAAGAACTATGAGGTCGAGGTCGTGGTTGATATCTTGATTGGCTTGATTAAATGTTTTTGAACTAGATTTACTTTGGTACTAATGCAGACTTAGCATAAGCCATGTCTTGCTGAACAAATTAAGCTAAAGTAAAATGCTCAATTTCACCTCTAATGAAACGAACAATAGTTCTCAGTTTCAACTTTGTGAATTTGTACAGCCCAAAATAAACAAACAAATGACTAAATCGCAAGCTCCAAAAGCTTGGCCAAGAATAGGTTCTATGCTCCGCGCATTCACCCAACGGAAAAGGCATAAATAAGAGACAATTAGCGTTTTTCTTCTCTCATACAACTTCTATGTCTTCCGGTCAACAGAGGAATAATGCTCCACAAGAGAAAAACCCTGGAACACTGGTCATTTCACCTCTAACTCAATTGCATAAAGTGCAGTCACCTATCCTGGTGTTACGGTAAACATCACTAATCCTCGCAAGATGGGAACATCGAGGCGCTTTCTCATTGATTTGTTGTACTGTCCTCTGGTTGAGCACTCCCTCCATCTGCATTGTGGATGGACGAATTTGAAAAGTGAATGGATTTCACTTCTAACAGAAATTAAAAGATTACACTGAGTTGCTATAGTAAATAGCCTGAAATACCTTCTCCATCTGATGGAGCATATGGAGACTTTCGATAACGGGTCTGCTGCTGTGTTGGCTAAATATGAGTAGAACACAAATAAAATGTTGTAAGCACTACAGAACAGGTACATGGGAAGACGTTTCATAAACAAAAGGCCATATGGCATCAACAAAGGGGAAGAAATAAAGACTGATGATTATTTTTGCACTGCAAAATAGAAGAGCACCTTTATGAAATGTTTGTTCAGCTATAGTGAACACTTAAATCAAACCACTCACAAACAGGCAACCAAAACAAAACTCCTTGATTCAAGTTGTGTGAGCCTTTTTCTATGAGATTTAGAAGTGTTATTGAATGATCAGGTCAGGAAGATAGATACTGTATTCTACCACTGTATTATTACCATAGCTTGTTTTTCAGATACCGTTAGGCACACAAATTACTACAGTTCATGCTATGAAACTTGTTTCTTAGGTGGAAATGAAGTCATTTTTTCTCAAGCATTTCAAGATTTACAACAATCTTCCTTTCTACAAAAGCAGGATTTGAAAAAAAAAAAAAGAAAGAAAGAAAGGCAACCTATAGAATAAGCTGCACCATGAGCATGCCAATTTATGTTTTCACAGGCGCCTCTTTTTCCTTATTCCAGAAGACTAGTTCGTTTATCTCTTCACTTGTCTTTACAGGTGCTCCATTTTTCTCTCTTACACTAAACATGTCACCGTTTTTAGCATGTGACTTTTTGCTTCTTCCTTCTTGTTCTGTGATCAAAATGGAAGGGTCGAGGATCTGGCTCCTCTTTTTTCAATCAAGTCAATACAAGTCCAACTCAACCCATTAACCCAGTAAATTGACACAAGAAATTATCTTAATGTTGTTGAACTGAAAGGTGTTTTTTTTTTTTTTTGCCCAGTACCGCAAGTTTAAATGAGTTCATACAATACTGTTAAGAGAGAATAAACTATGTACGCTTGATTGAACAAGTTTCAATAAGCATTAGCTGTGGACCAATCAATTACTCCATTTCTTGTGCCAACATTCATGAAAACAAATCACATACAGTTGTCAACAACAAAGATTGGTTGCATCAGTTATGTATGTGGCTGATGGAAGTTAAATGCTAATTAAGCAAGGTGAGAAGAGAGAGTCACACTAATTTACCTGCAATTTAGGTCGAAGTGCTTCAAGTGGTCCCTTGGGCTTCTGACCACCTTGCTGTACACTCAACAGCATCAAAATTGGAGGGAAAAAGAACCAAAAGATAAAATCCCAAGAAATGCTTAGCAATTTTGAGATACCTTTCCTAGTGCCCAGTCAGCAGAGTCAAAGTACGCACGCTCATGATCCTAGCACAAGCACTGATCACTTCAGAAAATGTCAACACAAGTCAACAAGGTTTTCCCTTCATTTGTCAGAAAGTACCTTGGAAATGAGTGGAGGTTTCTTTGGCATTATTCCCCCATATTTCTTCTTTACAGCAGCCTCCTGGAAAAAGTACAGTAAATGGAGAGAACTTGCAGATAGAAAGATTTGCATATTACACGAGCAAAGAGCATATTAAACAAAGCAAACCTCCTGTTCAGATGGTGGCATGGATTCTTTACGTTCTTCTGCATGTCCATCTGCTCGTTCTTGCTCTTTGGCATCCTCCATGCCCAAAACAATATCCTCAAACCACCCAACTAGGTAGCTGCTGCAAGGAAAATGATTGGCAGAGAAGCAATTACATAAATCAGTTTACCTCTCTTTCAATAATTATGAGGGAGCCTTTCTGAACTCAATCCACTGATTATAAAAAGCATGTGTAGCAGCATATGAGTTATTATTCAAGGGCATAACCAATTCTATTTTCTATGCCAATCTTCTGTAGCTATGTGATCTTAATAAACTAAATTATCAAGGAGAAGAAATCCACTCTGCAAAAGGTGAGCCCTCTAGGGAAATCCAGCAGGGAGTAAGCCCAGGGACAGTTAGAACAATGCCTAGGATTTGAGAAGAGAAAGCAGGGACCAGAGGGTGCAAACAGAATGTTCAAAACATGAAAACCTTTTATTGGGAAACATAAGTTAAGCCAAAACCTGAAGTATGAGTACAGAGCATATGGTCAAGAACAATTCAATGAGAAGAAATGAAGTGAACGCAGACACCTTCTAGCAGTACAGCCCGTATGAACATATACAAACTCATAAACAGAAAAGTTTAAGATTGTTCATTGAGAAATCAAGAAATTAGCTGTTCCACACCCAAAAACTTCTGGAGATTATACCATCAATATTGCTCAAAAGCAAGACCTTAGTGCTGTTATCAACCACAATGAAAATGACCCAAATCCTCAGAGATGTTGTAATTCAAAACGAGACTAGTAGAATCAGCGAAAACAACGTTTCATATTAGGCATTAATAAGATCGAATAGAAAACTATCCATTATGGCAAACTTCTGCAGCTCACAGCCAAATAGATGTTCTAAAGTAGATAAGCACGCATATTGCTGGGCCAAATCTAACTGTAAGCCCATAAGAGTGACACACAGAATACCGAAAAAACTGAAAACCTCAAGAAAAATAATCAGATCAGTATTTAGATCACTTCTCGATAACACTAAATCAAGTCATATAGCTGATAAGCCCAACCAGTGAACTTAACTAGAATATCTAGGACTCAAAATAATTGCAGCTAAGCCAACTATTTAAGAAAATCCCACGCGGATCCGTACCCGTTGGTACTAGTAGAATCAAATCCGAGAAAAAGATGCCTGCAATGCATCCACCGATTAATGCTTCAAACAAATCTAAAGCTCTACTTTCTAAATTCAGCTAGAATGTACACAAGTAAACGAATTGGATTATTTTCTGCTTTGAATTGCGAAGAAGAAAAATGGAGGAGAGAAAGACGAGCACCTGAACTCTACTCTTTCTCTCCTCCCTGCAGAGATCGGAATGCAGAGGAATTTATCGAAGGCGTTCATGAGCAAATAAATAGTGGATTTTGTGATCGCAAACAAATGGAAGAATTACAGGACAGGGACGTTCTTTTGGCTTCGTATCTTTACCAGTATATATTGTTTACCTCCTACTAACGTGCCTTTTTTGGTTTTATGTCATATTCCATAAAATAATATACTAATAATATGAGTACTTGCAGTTTTTTTTTCCTTCAAATTTCGTCTAAGGAACAGCCAAATAGGGAATGCACCAATATTAGCCGAATTCAGAGTAGAGATCAATATGATTATGTAATAGGTTTCAGCCAGATATATGCAATGCTAAAATATTAATATGTCCTCGTTTTAGTATGATGTGATCTTTAAATGTGATACTACTATATAAAAACTATCATATTATGCTTGTATACTTCAAATCATGGTTTTTATGACTAGACCGCGAAGAAAAACATCTAAACTATCGGTTTGCTGTTCAATTAGTTGGGCCGATAGTTTACATGTCTCTTCTTGAGAAATCTATTGTCAATCATATTTATTTTTATAGCACAAATATAAAAAAAAAAACACACATATTTATGATAATAATGACTATTTTCTATAATAAAAATGACAATTACCAATTTAATTTATCACAAAAAAATAATTATTCACAAAAACAAAGATCCATGAAAAGAAATATTCACAAAAATACAAACCACATATTTTCGATTTAATGTCTCTACTATTCACCATTTCTAACCATTTTTTGTCCATTTAGAGTGATCCTTCACAAATCTTCTAATGATCTAATATCCGAGCAATGAAATAACTTTTAGAGCAATAATGCTTTCATAACTCAAGATCAATTTATTAATTTGCACCTTCAAGTCAGTCTTATTCATAGAGAAATATGTATCTAACCTAATCTTCGAGTTAGAGATTCTAATTCCTACAAATGCATTTGTTGCATGAAACAGTGTGAGCCTAATTCCATGTGAGCCAACAGGGCACGTAAAGACCATTGATCCTCTCTCAATTGTAACTACGCACGAGCAGCAAGACACACACATAAACAAATGCAAAAAATGTCTTGCGCTAGTGAGCTTATGGTTGGTATCAGAAAATCCAGAATTCACTTCTACGCTCATTCGCCTTCCTAGCATGTACCCAATTTTTTTTTAACAATTTTTTTTCCAAACAAACTACAAACACTGGCCAAAAAAAAATAATAATAATAATAAAATACACAAACAAGCCGGAAGGTTAAACATTGGAGAAAGAAAAGCTGAGGGGCTCAGAAGACAAAATAGTCAATGTTTGTGGGGCTAGAATTCAAATAAAACTGTTTGACGTTGTGTAAGTCACAACGCAAGTCGCCGAGTCCTGAGAGCAAGGCAGGACTACTGTGAGTGATTGAGAATCGATACGATGAGTCTGTCGCTTCTGCAAGGCTATTCCTCCGCCGAGGAAGAAGAGGAGGGAGCGGCGGCGGAAGCGGTAAACGAGGACAGCCGTTTCCACAACTCAGATGAAGATGTTCAGATTTCCGCCACCACAAAACGTTACGATCCGTCTGTTTTCCACTTCCCTGATCCCGCTCATAAATCCGTCCTCCCTTCTGCATTCGACGCCTTCTCCCAAGTAAATATGTCTTTCTTGCCCTTTTTTTTTTATATCATTATTGCTAGTGTTCAAAAGTGGTGGTTTTGATGGATTGCCTGCAAAATTAGGGTTTTCAAAAATTAAATCCAGTCGCAAAGTTCATCAACTAAGTTGCCTTATGGTTTTGTTTTACTGTTTTCGTTTGTGGTGGCTCTAAAGTTTCAGTTACTTACATGGTTATTCCGTTCTCCTGGTGGGTTTTGGAGATTTCAGGGCCGCCGGAGTTCCTTAATAACTCCGTTGAAGAAAATACTTCAGCAATAGAATTGGATGATCGGCCCAGGAGGCATGGCGGGAAAAGAGACCGTATGGATAAGAAAGATTTGCCTTCTGGTAGTTTTCATTCGTTTGAAATGCCTTCTGCTTTTCTATTTTCTCATGGAGTATCGGTTTATGGAAATTTGATTGGCTTCCGTGATCTTCGCTGATTAAAGGAGCTGTGGTAGAGGCCAAAGCTCAACTTGTTGGTATTCACGAGAGAGTAAGAAGTGATATTGAGGGCAGCAAGCCTCCATCATCCGTTTCTAACACAGCACAAGACGGAGTCAAGCGGGTGGTTTCTGCTACAAACCCCAATGCTGAAGATGCTGCAGGGCTTCTAAGGTGCGTGTTTTTCTCTGCAAGGGTATTTTTCCTTTTAGTGTGAATGAGATGCAGAACACTACCTTGTACGAAACAGAAACAGAAACAGAAACAGCATAGCTGAAGTAACAGATGATGGTCATGAATTTGTTCCTCCAGAAGTTGTGTGCTGCCAGTCTTATGATAATTCTATGGCGTCTAGTTCTTTCAGTGTTCTATCTGGTGTCCTGTAGGGTAGAGCAAATGTTTTCACGATTGAATGATTGCTCCTTGCTGAGATTTTGTCTTAACTTAAATGTTTTTATGGCCATAGGATGTGCTTGCAGTGTGGTGTACCAAAAACATACTCGAATACCAGAGGAATGGTTTGTCCTCAGTGCGGTGATCGACCTCCTGTTGAAGCTGACCAGCAAAGCAATAAGAAGGGATCGACCATCAAAGACAAAGAGAAGAGCAAGAGAATGAAGGGGCAATCATCACACGCGACCTGGAAAAGTGAAACAGAAATGCTCCTCAGACAACAATTTGATTAGTAGATTCAAACTAAGTGAACACGTGAGGAGTTTTTACCTATGTGAAATGTATCATTAATGTCGGATGTGTCTCCAGAACGGATAACATACTCTGAGCAAACACCTGTATACTGATTATCGTCAAGAGTTCGCGCTTTTTCACTTTTATGCTACTGCAAGTCGTGCTTGAGTTACAAAAGGTGCACACTGGCGCCCTCGTGGATAGATTGAAAACTGTTGGCTTGAGGCTTGCCGTGTCAAGTAACCGCGTTTCTTTGTGAGACTGGTACTGATGGAAAGAGTCTCCAAGAAGAGTTTAAAGCAGTCCGTTGTGCCAACAAGCACACCATAGATTTTTTCACATGCTAAGCCTATTCTGCAATCAATGTGTGGTGCTTGGCACATGAAAACAAAAGGATATTATTCACCCCTAAAACCATTTGAATCATATCCCAAAGATTTGTGCTATAAACATTAGGCTTGTTATATGAGAGGCACCAGACCAAAAGCTAAGTGAGGAATCATGTTTAAAACATGTAAGCAGCCTCAGCCATCAGGGCATACAACAAGATCACACGTAGCTTTTCAAAATAAATACAATTTTCCATGTCTACACTGACGCTAACAAGTTCCTTCTCACTTCCTGTCAATCGGCATCTCATCCTCCAAACCAACAGCACCAGTACCATCATTTGCAATAAATTCCTCTGCTACCACTGGTGGGTTGACGCGGGAACCATGAGTCTGGTCATCGAAATTCAAAATACATGTAACAATCTCGAGTCACTCCAACATCACAACTAACAGAGAATAGAAATGCTTACCATGTGCGGAGTACCGTTGGAATGAACTAGAGATGGATCTGAAGGCCTGTGAAACAACAAATGGGCTATGGACCTGTCAATCGGATTCGTGTCTGTTTCAATATCCATGAATCCACTACACCTGTTCCAGCCAAATGATTGGTGTAAGACTGGAGTTGCAGAAATCTGTTCGCAAAATCTTGCTAATCTTTTGACACAAGCACAGAACAACAAAATCTGTTAAGGCCATGATGAGACAAATAATAACACTATGGCAGGGCTCGAGACATACTTGTTTGTTTCTTCATTCATCAGCACCTCACTTTCCTCCTTATCACCTCTAACGCTACCATTTGCACTTGCACTGTTATGCCTTTGCTCAGCACTCCTAGCCAAGCGATACAGACTGTCTCGTATGCACAGTTTTGTCCTGATATCCAACTGAAAATAAGGTTCATTTATAAAGAAAAAAGGTCAGCTTCCACTGAGATATCTGTGTTCAACCTTCATATTCTAACCAAGGAAGTGTATCAAGCACAAGAATAAATAACAACAAAATCAAGCGAACACCAACATACAGGGTAGTACAATAAGTAACATTGAGAACTCCAAAAGTTAGGACAGACTTAAGCACAAGAAACTTGTTATTCTGTCCTTCATCTTTTACTATTTCTTTTTCTTATTACTCCCTAGTTGAGATTATAATTTGGGTGACACTTCCTTACAAGCTTTTAATACTTTTTAGTAATCTATGTCTGCAATCCACTTTAAGGGTGTATGCTTCACTTTCATAAACTTTGCCTAATCTTAAAGCCCATACCTCTTTACAGCTCAGTGATTCTGCAATCAACTTCCACAATAAAAGAAAGAGCAAGAGCAAACGTTTGACCTTTCAATTATAAAATCGATTTCCTAGAGCGTGACAAAATACTGTGTCATGACCTGCCTTGTACTGTATTGATGTTAAAAATTACCTTTTCCGTGACTTGTTGAAGCTGGCGAAAACTAGTTGCTTCCAGAGAGATTTCATCAAATGCAGAGCTCATGCAGGAGTTCTCCCGAACATTTGAAGAATCTATGTCAGGCGTAACACCTTTATTGCCTTTACTGCCTCCTTTAACTTCACTGTAACCATCTTGTTCAGCCTGATGGGCTAGCTTTCGAGCAGGCTTTTTTCCACTTTTGATACTCCCATATGATGCCTGTGCACCTTGTTGGTTGTGTAGCAGTACTTTTTTTACATTAGTAGGAACCTCAAATGAGGGACAAATAGAGCTTTCTGTGCATCGGACATGGTTTGATCCATATGAAGACTCCTTTGTTGAGGAAGGGCAGCCATTGTTTTCAGATGTGGTACCAGATATAGTACCAAATGAAATTTGCTCTGGAGGACTGCCATTGCTGATATGCGTGTAACTCTGAACATGACTCAAGGAACCACAGCCGAACTTCTGTTTGTGGTCAAGAAGGTTTGAAGGACAGAAGGCCTGACAATATGAGTCCCCATTGGGCTCCTCAGGATCTATTACGTTGTCATATTGTTGAAAATAACCACCATTCTCTAGATGCTGTCTTTTCTGTTCTTCTGATTTGCCAACTTGACAGAAAAGCAGTTTGTTCTGACTGATCTGTTACACAACAATATAAGCAGATGAAATTGCAGAAATATGGACAATCCACTAATGTTGGCACATTCAAATCATAAAAGATGTTTATGCTCAATTCAGAGATTAGAAACAGTACTGACATTTCCATCAGTAATCACATCATCCTTTCTTCTCAATTTGATACCTGAATGTGCACAAAAAAAGACTGATATGGATTAGCCTTATCACCACCCAGATCAGAGGAATACAATCTCAAACCCAAAAACTGTTCTTACCACTGGGATCATCACTCATAGCACAACTGGAATCTGGGTTGGAAGGGGAATACTGTTGAGGAAGACCATCTATTGCAGCACTGGAGTTGTTCAATGCATCTTCAGATCCTTCATCAAAATGCGAAGAAGAAAACCAGCACAATTCATCTTCATTACTAAGGCTCCCTAGCCCAAATGTTGAGTCACAACTTCTGCACAATAAAAATGCTGCATCATTAATTAACAACAGCAGCAGCAGCAATGATGACAAATAAGGATAATAACAAGATAAATGTGAATTATCATGCCAGATGATAAGGACATAAATTAGTTACCTAAACATCCTATCAACATCTTCAAAATTTCCAATATCTGGCCAGTTGTAATATAGGAGTTCACTGCTGTCTTTGCCTTCGTTGCCATCATTAAAGAAGTTAAGGTCATCCTCTGTTTGACCGGCGTGATTCAGAGGATAACGGTATGCATTATCCACCAGAGCACAAAATTCACTGGAAACAGAGTCTATTTTTCCATTTTCTAGTTCACGGCTTGGATCATCAGATGCTATATTAACTGCTTGCTCGAGCGAATCATTGTTAGATGAGGTGGGAAAAGCACCATCAGGAGAGTGAGACCATGAATTCTTTTCTAACATTGTGTCTTTCACCTGACCCAGACAACCCTTCTTCTCTTTCCCCTGCGTACCATATTTGCTCACATTAGCAGCATCAAATGTCCCACCAATTTCTTCATGCCGTGGTTTCTTCCTAGTATCACTCTGTAGTATAAACTGATCGCTACAATCACTGATAGTGTGTGGAACTATATGATCATCGGCAGCACCAAATTCATCCCACACATTATCTTCAAGCTGTCCAACAAGAAACCATAATTGTTAATTCAAGTATATTTCTCTGTAGATAAATCTACAAAGGGGCAGAATTCTAGAAAAATTTTAAACAGAACCCAAAGCTACAATACTAGCACAAGAAATTGTATATGAACATAGAGGTATAAAACGTGGAAAACTTAGGATTAAACTAGAAAAGGTTAAAAGTAAGAATTAAAAAGTCACTAGAGAACTCCCAGAGGCCTATTGAGAGGTATTCAAATTAGAAAACAATGGTAGAAGTACCTATCCAGATTGCAGCAAAGTTTCCACTAAGAAAAGGGGGGGAGAAAAGGGTGGGGGGAGGAGGGAGGGAGAGAGAAAGCAAGGAAACAACATTACAGCCAAGTACAGAAGTGAAAACTTTGTCTAGATATAATAGCACAGCCTCCACAAAAAGCTTCCAACGCATTAAACAGAATTTGTATAGGAAAGCAGATTGGCTACTTTTGATAGTCGATGTTATCTCAGAGCACTAATCCCCCTTGTTTTTCCAACCATCATGTATTGCCCAGAAAACACAGTACTTAGACTTTGTACCCATCGTGAACTGTAGCACCTTGAAACATGGTTAAATAGTGAAATAGAACACATGAGCAACCCTTCTCCTAAAAGCCAACACAAACCAGGTTTTATTTTTTCAATCGTCAAAAGCTACAATCCTGCTCAACCAGCCAACCGGCAGTCGAGTATAAAGCTCAACTATGAAAGGCCAGCCAGACAGTGTCTGTATTGTTGAATATAATGCTTAACTGTCAGTGAAGATACACACACACACACACAGAGAACAACATTGCTTGTTCCAGCATATTGCTAAAGCACACCAACCCAAAACTAAGAAACCTAATCCAAAACTATAATCGTGTCAATACCATGTGAGTCCAGCTTTTGACAACCAAATGGCAGAAAGCTTCTCGGTTACTAGCCCATGCCCATGGTTTAAATAAATAGAAGAAGAAGGAGGAGAGAGAGAGAGAGAGAGAGAGAGCGCAACATTGTTTATTCCAGCATATTGCTAAAGCACACCAACCCAAAACTAAGAAACCTAATCCAAAACTATAATCGTGTCAATAACATGTGAGTCCATGGTTTAAAGAAGGAGAAGAAGCAGCCATGGAACACACTCGGCCATGGACAAACGAATACAAACTAAAGTAATTCTACAGCATTCAGTAATCACCATCAACCGATAACTGGGATAAAAGCACATAGAAGTTAAATAATCTGCAAACATCACCCACAATGTGCCAGGGTTCACTTGAAATGCACACCTCACACCAAAACATTGGCCAAGAGAAGCAAATGGGTAATTCTTAAAAGGTTCCACCTCCGAGATGTCACTTTATGAAAAAGAAACAACACATTCAAGTGCACATTTATACACAGGCACAACCATACATACGTCTATGTAGATGCAAACATATTTACTTAAAGGCAAGTCTGTTACAACACATAGGAAGTCAAGAATCCCATTTGCAGCCAAGATGGTGAATGCCAACCAAGCATACCCTCCAACTATTAAATTCTTCATGTCTTGCAACTCAAAAACAACCCAACATAAGTGCCATTCAGATTGTAGAGCAATCCAGTGTATTTGTCAGAAGAGGAAAGAATCATAAAAAGACGAATCCATGTCATTTCATAGTTCCCATGGAATAGCAGAAATCAGTAGCATTACGGGAATCCAACAAACATGAAAAAATGTTTTAACGATACCAGTTCAAAAGGTAATACTAACACCCAGTTAGCCAGAGCAGTAAGCTAAATCCATGAGATAAATTCTAAAGAGTACCAATTCATCTCTGTCCAAATAATGTGAGAAAAAGACGAACATTAACAACTAAGAAAGAATATTAACCCAAAGCTAATACCTCTAGTGATACACAAAAATTGATGATGCCTATTAAGATATGTTTAAACCTCAAAACAAAGTAATGAAAGTGAAACTGTGTCAACCCTTCTCCCAAAAGCCAACACAAACCAGGTTTTATTTTTTTTCAATCATCAAAAGCTACCATCCTGCTCAACCAGACACCCGGCAAGTAGCTGCCACAGCCAAGTATAAAGCTCAACTATGAAAGGCCAACCAGACAGTGACTGTATGGTTGAATATAATGCTTAACTGTCAGTGACCAAAGATAGACAAACAAAAGTGCACAACATTCTTTTTCCAGCATATTGCTAAACCACACCAATCCACAACTAAGAAACCAAAACTATAATTGTGTCAACACCACGTGAGTCCAGGTCATCACAACGTCCACCCAAATGGATCTTGAGACAAGAAACAGAACTTAAGACAGTTAACCAGGCATCTAACAGTACTTTGGTAACATATATCTGATCTAAAAACACAGAGTTTGCACTCCGAGTTCAAAGTTCAAAAGTCAGTAGTGTTCTACAGCAGGGCGTAGCAAAGATGAGATCTGTGCTGGGACAACTATGCAACAGAGATGTTGTCATTTGTTTTCATGTTGCTTACTCTTAACACCTTGCTCAAATTGATATGTGGCCATACGAAATGAAGACACTAGAGGAATGCTTTATCAAAATGAGGCTTATTACAGGCCTTTATTAAAGAATGATACAAATAAAGTAAAAAACTAGCTGCAGTACCCCCTTTCTTCATTCCAATTCATATCAAACAAAGAAAAGCAACCAATTCTGATGGTGTACAATCTAGCTATGCTACTCCAGCCTTAATTTTTCATGTTTTTACATGCCGGTCCTTGTTGGATTTCATAACAATCATGGCTATGTTGTATGGCGCCAAGAGTATAAGGCAAAATCTGATAAACCTATGCCAAATCCTTTTACGGTTAAGGTTATCAAGCCAACACCATATCCAACTTCAGCTAGAATAACATTCTTGAAACATAAACCTAAATCCAAAAAGCAACAAATATTTCTAGTACCTCAGCCCATAAACAACCATAAAACACTGAGATATCATGCTATTAAAAGATCTATAAATTACATAATTAAATGCTCACCTCGTACATGCACAATTCTGACATTCCTACTAGATCCTCTATCCACCACTAAAAACAGATGCAACCTTTTGATCTGAAGTCATGTCTATTGCCGAAAATGGACCTCCAAAATGCTTTCTGATACACAATTGAGACCAACAACAGTATTACAAGACTCTTTCCCACGCTCAAGCAAGTAAGAGAAAGAACAGTATTTAGATGGCAACAGGTTGGAGATAAACAAGAACTTTACATGCAAACTGAGAAAGAGAAACTCAAATTTTAACCACTTTAACGAATCTTTCAAGGGCCAATCATGATCATTTTACCCCTGATATCCATGAAAACTTTAAATTTTACAGAATGCTTATGAACACTCCCCAGTCAGCCCAAAACAACACAGGGAAATCAGAAAAATTTTGCCCATACTTAATTTACTACTCCATTAATGAACTGTTTTGCGCCCAACTTAATAGACTCTTAAATCCTTCCTATTTTTACGTCTTAAAATGAAATCATTTTAATTTTCCAACTAAATAAACAGAGGTTTATATAGATCGATAACGAGTAATAAACCCGAGTACGACTCAAAAAAGAAAAAAAAAACATGAAGCTCACGTAATTAATATAACAACACCGATCCTGGGACCTCACCTGGAATTGACGATTCCCCGAAGAAAAACCAAATTTCCACCGAAGTAAATCAAAATTTCCCCAGTAGCAAGTACAGATGAGGAATCCCCAGAGGAGGCAGCAGAAAGTTATTTGACTGGTTAATCGACAGGAACTTTTTTAACCCTAAAAACGGAGCATAAACAAACAGTTCTGGGAGTTTCTAGAGGACAAGGGCGAAGGCAGTCTGATTTTGTTTTTGTTTTTTCGAGTTTTTGGCGTCCGAAGGAAAAAAGAATAGGAGTATATTTTATTGGGAGTTTTTTAATGGCAATAAAATGGAACAGGGGGTGGCAGGCAATGACACGTGGCGAGAAGATCAAACCCCCTGGAGTGGTAGAAGTGGTAGATATCCGAATTCGTGGACGAGAGAAGGCGATGAGATCCGATCACTTTCGCGCTTCTGATTGGTCCACGTAAGTGGCGGCTGGTAGATTTGCGACGCGTGTGCAGGAGGACCACTTGGCCACGAATTTTCTCCTTTCACGTGGTTTAGAGTTTACTGCCTCGGACTCTCGCTGGCGTAAGTATTTATCATCATAGCCCTTGTATTTGTATAGATTCATGTTTCAATACTGTCATTTATAGTATAAAATGACACTTAATGTTGATTTAGGTATTTTTTTAAGTTTTAAGAAAGTTGATGTTTTCTCATTTTCTTTAAATATATAGTATCTCATAATTTTGATCTTGTAAAACTGTTTCTGAGTATAAAAAAAATATCATTTATTGTATAAAATATGTGTAAAGGTTTATAGTATTATTTATAAATTAGGTATATTATTAGAGATATGTATAAATTAGGTAATAGATAAATATGAACTTAATGTAGAAACAAAATAATAAAAACATATAAACCATGTGAGACATATGTTCAAATGCATCCACAAAAATATCATTAATATATTCAATTACATGTAAAAGTCCAACCCTTTATCTTCAAAACATATTGTATGAACATGTTAAAATACGAGGTAAAACTAAACCAATCAATGATCATGTGGGTTTTATGTGGGCTATGACCGAGTCAAATAATAATAAAAATAGAAACACGATATATATATATGTGGGTCGATCGGGATGAACAAAGAGGAACGTCTAATGGCGGCATGGCATTAGGGACAAACGTGATTCAGAGCCAAAGGGGAGACAAAGAAGGAAATAACAAGACTGACATTTTAAAGCTTTAATAAGAACATTTTGAAATTTCGATCATAAAGAGCACAGGAAATAAGGGCATATCAAACATTTTCTCTCGTCAAACTTTAATTTAAAAGGGTAGAAATAGCAAAAAAATAACAATTAATATTTTCCCACTACTCAATTATGCCACTGAACGTTTAGTGCAGCCAAATCAACCATTAAGATTAAGAAGTTGACTAAATTATGCAACTACAGCTTATTTTTGTAGGTGATAGTATCAATTATGCAACTATTGTGATGTTCAAATATGGATGAGCATGGTTTGGGTTGGTTCGGTTTTATGGTGGAACCGAACTAACTCAAAAAGATCTCAATTCCAAAATTTTTCTACCCAACCAGAGAATTGAGAACCAAATAAAACCAAAACCATGGTTTTGGGTTTTTCGGTTTTGGTTCTCAGGTTTTTTCGGTTTATACTATATACCTATAATAACACCAAAATTAAATAAAATTGTATTCATAGCCAGTTTATGAAATATTCAATATAGTATATAATTAAATTAACTTTTAAATACATATACTTAGACACATTCAAAAAAGTTTAAAATGCTATTATCAAAATGATTCAAAAGAATTGTTTGTTGAGCATTTTCTATCTCAATCAATTTATTTCCCTCCAGTAATTCCAACATTAGTACAACATTCAACATGGAAAGTTGAGTCTTTAAAACCATTTTCTTTAGTATCAAAACCTGAAATATGTTGATGTAATGAATTTCTAGTTTTGCATGGCTCATAAATAAAAAAACATAAGAATTATATCGTAGAGAGTAGTCTGGAGTAGAGAGATCGAAAGCAAAATGACCAAGGAGTAGTCAGTTTAAGAAGCGAAGTGATAAGTGAATATGGAGAAATTTTGTGAATGATTCCACAATTTTCATTTTATTTCAATTTGGGACATCAGTTTAAGAGTTTAATATAAAAACATAATATGACCATCATAATTCTTCAAATATATATATTATCATTATTTTAATTTTTATTATATAATTATATAAATACCCTGGGTTTGGTTCCACATCAAGTTGGTTCCATATAGAATCAGAACCAACAAAAAAACTATTGGTTCTCATATATGTAGAACAAACTCACGAACCATGATTTATTTTTACTCAACCCAACCCAACCCAATAAAAGTAGTTCGGGTTGGGTTTCGGGTTTACCTAACCCATGCTCCTGTGACCTATATCAACATTAAGCGGAAGGCGCCATATTAAGACCACCTCCTCCAACTTGCAACGCTTAATCTCTAGAAGTTGTCAATTTGACTCCTCTTCATTGAGCTCCATATTAACTTAAGACCATCAATTTGCTGGAAACACCAGGCGTTGGGATCAACCTTTTTTCTGTTCCCAAATCTCTCTCTCTTTCGTACAATATATATATGATCCTCTCTCTGCAAGCTGCCAGCGAATCTTCTGCTATTTCAAGCTTTGGGATTGTCATGGGAATTGAGCAAGGGCCACAAAAAGACCGGTTGGCTCGATCGGAACCGATCTGTGCATGACGCGGTGCAAACATTTTTCTGACAAGAATGACAATGCCTTTCGGGGACAACGTCAAGCCAAAAGCGTAGTAGTTAACGATGATCTGATCCCACTCGCTTTCGAGTCGGATCCAATTGAAAGTTAGATCACCATTCTCAACTACCAAATTCCCGTACGTGTCGACGAACTCGACCCGCGGGCGTCAATGGCGAGTCATCATCATGGGTAAGGATGAGTGACGTAGCGTTGACATCGGACGGGAAAATGGAAAACTGCTTCGATAACTAGGGGGTGAACTACTAGTGGAGAAGACGAGCTTGTCCTCACTGTGGTACAAAAGGACAAAACATGGTTGAGACCGAAGTCGACATTGTTGGATGGGAATATCAAGAAGTAGAAACTCGTGTAAATTGTTGGCTTAATGTCAACATAGGTCATATAAAGTTTTTGTTTGTAACTTAAACACCATAGTAATCACATAATTAACGGCATCCCCTGTGAAATCAACTGTAGTGGCTTAATTGAGCTAACTTCTTAAAGTTGGTGAGATTGATTTTCCGTGGCATATTTTAGCTGGTGGCAAACAAGGTGGTTTTTTGCTATTCTGCCTTTTGAAAATATTAGACTTTTTTAGAGTTCATGAATTTTTGTTAAAGAAGAAAATATGTTGTGAGAGTACGTTTAAATAAAATAAATAACAGATATTGATGCAAAAATAGAACTGCTTAATCTTTCGTGAGGAATAGGCATACTATTTTATCAGTTTTAGATTCAGTTACAAGCAGTTTAAGAGTACAACATGTGCACACAAATTGTTCTACATAATAAATTTTTTCTTATTATTTCACTTTAACCCCCTGTTCCGCGATCCAAAAACTTCTGCTGCCTGCTGGTTTTTTCGTCCCTTTTTTGTCCTACTTCCATGTTCTCTATTACAGTTATTTTATTCCCATTTTTACAACCCACGGCGAGAAACAGTTACCCACTATATCTTACGTGCCCAGTACTCTACTTATCCACAACTTGGTTTCGGTTATAGAAACTAACTATATATATTTTTACAGACCATTACATTTTTCCCTTCGACAAGTTTTCAGTTCATTCATCCTGTACCAGCATTCATAAGCAAGGAACAAGACACTGTGGTTCCAATTCTAGAAGTAGCACACTCAAGCACCACAATTCTGTCGTCCAGCCTTCACCTGCAGCAGTAATGGCTTGTACAACTTCAGCATGACTTATATTATTATAAAACAAACACTACTACAACTTATTAATATTCTCAATTTCCTATTTCCTACTCCCTACTAACACAAAAAACTATAGCAGAAACCATTGCAACAAGAAATGGCAGCAAATCTCAACACAGGTATTTAGCTTATAATATTTGTAAGCAAGTTTTTTAACAGACTTATCTAACCTTTTTTACCACATATAACTCTGTTTACTAGAATTTCCTATTTATTAACATAGAAATTTTCCTATTTCTTACTGACACAGAAAACTGTAGTAGAAGGCATTGCAACAGGTAGTAGCAAAAAGGTAAACTAACCTACTTTTATTCTGTTTTAATTGCCTCTTTATCAATGAAAAAATAATAAAATATTATTTTAGCAGGGTTATCTTTCTCTGCCAACAAAGCAACGTCTGATGCAACATTTCAAATCTCAGTTTTCAGGTTTCAATTCACTTATTTCTGGTTTAATTGCTTCTTGTCCACAAAAAAATAGCTCCTAACTACATTTTAATGAAGTAGTAGGTTCTTCCCTACATTAACAACTCAATAGCATAAACTATTGTGCAACAACGAATCTATTATACATAGAACATAAAACATAACATTCAATTTTTTATTCTACAATACTTTCAAATCAAATACTCCATTAACTTCACATTTTCCATTCTTATGACAGTGCTCTTTACACAACTAAAGCCTGCAGAGAAGACAAGAAATGAAAACTATAGCAAGTTCATTGAATTAGGTTATCGATGAATTCCATTCATTTTTTTGGTAATACTGCAGACTTAAGAAGAAATCAGTTCAATAACTTCTAATTTCTAAAAATTGTGCAGCTATCTTGCACTAAACACAAAACAAAACGAGCTCCAAAAGCAAAAAGATCCAGCAAGTAAACCAAAGTAATAAAGTATGAACAGTTTCAATTTCTTATGAGCAATTTTATTAGATCAATTTTATTAAATTTTACTTTCCAAACTGTATAGATGCACAACAAATAATTGTAGTAACTTTGAATTCTATAAAACTGTGCAGTATTTTCCTTAATCAAAGTTACTCAACAAAGAAATAACCAAAGAGAAATCACCAAACAAGCATGCAAATTTGACATTAACCAAATCAGAAAGCGGACATCCAGATTAAGGTACATATAAAACTTGTGAACTAATAAAAAATATGTATCACTTATCTTGGCATCCTGTTTTCATCCACATGCATGTTGCCCTTACTGAATCCCGCCAATCAAGTGGTGTGTCTTAACAACATGGAACATTACAAATAATGAAGTCAGATATAAAGTTAACAGAAGAAATAATATAGTCAGATAGAAGCATAAAAAAAAGACCTAGGGAAAGAATGTTTTACCTTTTTTTTTACGGCCTTGCTGCCGAAGGAGACGCGTGAAGAACACACTCGATTCAAGTGGCGGAGCACCCACCACCACTATGGCTCACACTCCCCTTTCGCACTAAAGCAAGAATCCCTCGAAATGACCCAGAAACCTTGGGATAAAATCTGGAAAAAAAAAACCTATGGTTTTCAAATTTTAATACTAGATCTGTAAAAATGTGTACATTTTTTCAACACCTTGCCCTTGAATAAGTTGATGAGAAGAACAACGGAAGTAAAATAATGTAAAGAAATTAAAAAAAAATTGGGAAGAACAACAAAACATCCGGTACTTTAAACCCAGATCTAAAAATAAGTGTTGTGGATTTTATGGAAATGACTTTAGAGATGATGATAGATGGAAGGAAAAAGAACCTATTAAGCAAAACAAATGTAATTTTCTGGGAAATACAACGCAATTGCTGGGAAACGCAGAAAATAGTAGAGAGATGAGATGAGAAAGGGAAAAGAGATAAAAAGAAACGATTGATGGCTTCCAATTCGTGAAAAACTGGTCTTACTTTTCGAAATTGCACACCTTGGTCCCTGTTTTCTCCTCTAGATTGCACTCAGATCCTTATTCTCTTGTCCGTGTTGCAGTCAGACCCCAATCTTTCAAATTTTCAACTTTTAGGAATTAATTTATTTTTTACTATTTTTTATACAAGCTTTAAAAAATTAATTGAAACCATTAATTTTTTTAAAAAATATTATGTTAAATAATTTTCCAATTTTTATATTCTAGAATTTTTTTAAAAATGATACTCTCTTTTTATTTGCTTTTTTTGGAATACATATTAGCTAAAAATAATTTTTTTTTCAAAAAATGTGTATTCAACTAATTATTAAGTACTTTATTAAAACACACTTTCTTCGGCCAAAAATACATGAAAACAAAATGGAGATAATTCCAATACATGTATGAATAATAGAAATTGTTATTTCCAACTCACTTGCTACCAAAAATCCATATTCAACATTTTTTCAATGGGCAAATTTTAAATAATTGTTTACTTTTCAATTGAATCTTCTAAGGCTAAAAAAATCAAAGCACATATCTAACCTTTAGCACTATGTGTGTTGCACATGGTCCAACCATGATCTTCTAAAAGACTGTGACATTGCTGTAAGTTAATGTAAAATAGATTATCCTTAAAATATATCACTCTACTTTATTTGCACATGATGTATTGTTAAACTTATTAGGTTTATTTTGCAACTCAAATTTTTAGATTGTTGTTTACATATTATTTACAAGTTATATTTATATATGAAATATTGTCTCGTCCGTTAGACGGGTTATGAAACTAGTTTGTATTGGAATTCAGTATCCTCATTTAAGGCCCTTCATTTAAACTTTCACTATACCACAAAATTTAAAAAAGAATTTTTTGTAATACCCATTTAAACTCTCACAAGGCACAACATAAAGAAAAACTATCTAGACCTCATTGAGATTTAATCAAACATACACTCAGATCTGCCCTGTTTGGGACATTTATTCCCTTCAAAACCTAACATTAATCAAGCACTTCACAATTAAACAATCAAAGTTGATCAAGTTGACATTTAAGTTTCTTGAATCAAGCAAAATCCTTAATTTGAATGGCCTCTTTTCACCTCTTCTAGCAATGGAATTCCGTTCGATGCCAATTGTTGACACCCAATTTCGTCCGGGTGTTTTAAAATTTTAAAAAAAAATTATTAAAAAAAAATTAATTTTAAAAAAAAAAATATTACTATTATTATTAAAAAAATTTAATTAGTTTAAAATATATTTTTGTTTTGTGAAAATTTGATTTAAAATGATATATGTGTGAATATGTGTATGTTTGAAATAAAATAAAATTTCATGAAAAAAAAATGACAAAAAATTAAAAGTTTGAGGTAAAAATGACAAAATTGAGAAGTTTCGGGAAAAATTGACAAATTCTAAAAGTTCCAGGAGCATTTGGTAGTTTGTCACATAAAATTTTGGCCCTGCCGACGTTTCTGACCGAAATTGACAGAAAACGACAAAATTGTCAAAATCAGAAGCTTCAGGAACTTATCCAGAGGCTGAGAGACGTAAAGGACTAAAATTGTCATTTTATCAATTTAAAAGATAAGTTTGAAATTTTTTATTAATTTATCCATCAACAGTTCAGCCAAACTTCCTCTATAAATAGCCCCCCAAATTTTATGCTGAACACAGATAAAAATAGAAAGAAAAGCTTAGAGCTCCGTTTTTAAAATAGAAAAAATTACAGACTTAGTCCCTAGCTCTCCTTCCTTTCCTCAGAAAATCTCAAAACTTTTCATTTTGACGATTAAGCCATCTTCTTCCCCGTCCATCTGTCACCGTTTTTCTCTCTCTCTCTCACCTCTGCACGCTGCCCGTCCGCTCGCCGCCGTCGCTCGTCGCCGTCGTCCTGCCCCGCCGCCGTCGTCCTGCCCCGCCACCGTTGCTGCGCCGTCCGTCGCCGCCTCAATTCCTTCCTTCTCCCTCCTTCTCCCGCCGCTCCGCCGTGCCCCACGCCCTTGCCCCTCCGTGCCGCCGCGCCAGCACCTGCCCCACGCTCTCGCCGCCGTACCGTCGCCCCCCGCCGTGCCTCGCGCCCAGCCCGCCGTCAGCTGTCTTCCCCCCCCCCGGTCGCGCGTCCTCTGTTTCCGTTTCTCAGAATTCAGAATTTAAAATCAAGGGTACAACTCTCATTTAATCCTTCATCTTTTCAATTTCTTTCACTTTGGTCACTAACTTTGTATTTTGTTCTTGCAGAATTAATTACTAACCCTTTTAATTTTTACTTGTTTGTTTATTATTTGTTTATTACTAACCCCTTTTTTTTTATTGTTGTTATTAACTTACTAACAACTAACTTTTAATACTATTATTGTTACTAACCTTTTAATTTTTGCATTATTACTAACTTTTATAATTGTTGTTAACAATTAATTAACTTTTATTATTGTTGTTAATTAATTAATTTAATTAACTTGGCTAACTTTTATTATTGTTGTTAATTAATTAATTTAATTAACTTGGCTAGCTTTTTATTATTGTTGTTAATTAATTAATTTAATTAATTTGGCTAACTTTTTATTTATTGTTGTTAATTAATTTAATTAATTTGGCTAACTTTTTATTATTGTTATTAATTAATTAATTTAATTAACTTGGCTAACTTTTTACTGTTGTTAATTAATTAATTTAATTAACTTGGCTAACTTTTTATTATTGTTGTTAATTAATTAATTTAATTAACTTGACTAACTTTTTATTATTGTTGTTTAACAATTAATTTAATTAACTTTGCTAACATTTATTATTATTTTTAAAGTGGATGGCCAAAAAGCCCCACTTTATTATTATTAATTTTTTTTTCTTTATATAATTTTTTATTTAATTCACCTTTACCCTTTACTAATTAATAAATAAATGAAAATTAAAAGAAGATTATTTTGTAATTAATTATTAAGGCTAATAAAAATCATTTTAAAAAAAAGCCAATTATTTTTATTTTTATATACATGTTTTTAATTCTTTAAAGATAACAAAAAGTTAAAATTAATTTTAATAGTTATTTTTATCCAGTAAAAATAATAAAAAAATAAAAATAAAACCTGTTTAAAAAAAATACATGAAAATTAAGACTTTATATTTTACTGATTTATTTAAAATATAACTTTTAAATCCACTAAAATAATAAATATTTTTCATTAAACAAGAAAACAAAAAGAAAACTAAAACAAGATAAGAAAAAGATAAGAAAGACAAGAAAAAGAAAAGATAAGAAAGATAAGAAAAAGAAAGGAAAGAAAAGAAAGAAAAGAAAGGAAAGATTAAATCAAAAAGAAAAGAAAAATATAAGAAAGAAAAGAGAGAAAAGAAAAGAAAGAAAATAAAAAATAAAATTTTTTTTATCTAAAAATTCTATAACAAAAAGAATTACGAATTAGTAATTAAACTAATAATTAATTCCATAAAAGTAATAATTATATAACTAACAATAAATTAAATTTAATTTTCATATCCGGATGATCCGGCAGGATCTACGGTTTGGAAAATATCAAACTTTTTAAAATAAATAAATTAAATAAAAAGATAAAAAAAATCAGTATTTTTACAATATGGATAAAATTGTTTAAAATTTCACCAAATTCCGTGTCCAAATGACTCGGCAGAGTCCATGGTTCGGAATCAAAATCTTCCATGTCCAAATGACTCGGCAGAGTTCATGGTTCGGAAGTATAAAATTTTATACAAATTAACTTAAAAATCCACATTTCGACTAATTCAGTTAAAATATCTAAATTAACTGAAAATTATTTAAAAGCAAAGTAAAACAAAATTAAAATCAACTAAGGTGCCAATTTTGGGCGCTATAACAATATTGTTTTAGCGTAACCGTACTCCCGATCCCCGAACTCTCGCAGACCAATTTTAAGGTGACCAATCGACCTAAGAAAAAAACTGATTGGTGGCGACTCCAGAAAACCCGACGTTGCCACAGCAATACCACCACACATGCCACCACCTTAGTCGGCACCCCCACCATCTCCTCCTCTCCTTCTCCATTGCAAACCCATCAACAAATATGTTAAAACCATCCTTGTTGAATAAAAAAATTGCAAGCAATAACACAACTAGAATAAATGAATTCAAACAACCCAATATTGAAATTGAAAGCTTCTATGATCTTCAATTCCAGCAAGTGGACAACGGCCATAGCTATTTTCTTCAATTTATGATCCCACTTTGAGGTCACTGCCGCTTCCATCCTCATCTTTGCTACTGTGAACACCCTTCTCCTTATTCCAATCTATACAACATGCTTCATTCCCGTCCTCATAACCTGCACCAGCAACACTCATGGAATCACCATTCTACACTGCATAGGTGTTGGTTTATCCATATTCATTATCACCATACTCTTTACTACCCTGATTGAGAAATGTTGACAACAGAAATACCCAAAACCACCTTCTCTGGTTGCAACCTGCGCCCCCTAACGGCTACCCATCGCTAAAATTCCTACCATAGGGAATGATATAAACCAGTATCCCTCTTTCCCCTTGTGTCTACAGCCAAGACTGATCTCTGATTTCTTTGCTAAGAAGTAGACTCATTAAAGCCAATTCGAATCAAATCCTTGTGCCCAATTGCCCTTCGAACTCATCGAACCGAAGATCGAGGAACTTGAGTGACGAAAATGGCAGGACACATTCGGAACTTCCCAACCAAATGGCTATTGCTGATGTTATGCTTGTGTAGGAGTTTCAAGCGGCGGACTGATGAGGTTTTGGGCAAGATTGATGAGTTTCAGGACCAAGCAAGGCAAAGGTAGAGTGGGGCCGGAGCGGGGTAGAGGAGGAGCGTGGCAGAGGCAGAGGCGAAGTTGGGCAAGGCCAAGCGAAGCAAAGGTGATGCGGGCTGGAGCAAAGGCGAACTACAAATTGCGAGGCCTTGGAGTGCAATTGTCACAGTCAAAGAGAGTGGAATCATCATCGTCAACAAGAACGGTGGAACGAAGACAGAGTCAGTTGTAATTTTAAGTAATTTTGAGGGTAAAAACCACATTGACTTAAGTCCAGCCAACAAAAGCACATTAATTTGGGCCATAAACTCCAAACAAACTAGCCCTTAGGGGGTAAAATGTAGATATCCCAAACAGGGGGAATATAAGTGAGTTCAACTAAAACTTAGAGGTCTAGGTAATCTTCCTTGTGTAAAACTCAAAATGGAATATTTTATTTTTTTTAATTCTATTTAAACTCATGCTATATAAAATTAAAAAAAAAAACTAATTTTAGTTTCAAGGAGAAAATGAAAAAAATAGTTT
This sequence comes from Aquilaria yunnanensis, assembly GCA_039654915.1. Lineage (NCBI taxonomy): Eukaryota > Viridiplantae > Streptophyta > Magnoliopsida > Malvales > Thymelaeaceae > Aquilaria > Aquilaria yunnanensis. The sequence continues at coordinate 24,279,945 of CM077598.1, read as the reverse complement.
ATATTATGTAAGTCTTAATATTTATGTTTATAAAAATGATTCATCATTTAAAAATAGAGAGAGATTATGGGTGAGTTCGTTTCCATTTAAACCAAATTAATGATATCCTATTAAACGCAGGTCGAGTCAGATTTGTGAGTTGGTCAAAACAACTCATCTGGCTAGTTGGGAACTTACCCCTATTTTCAATTTATTTACAACTTTATGCCACTCATCGCCATCCCTCACACCAGCCCTCACGCCATCCCTCACACCCGCCCTCACACCATCGCCATCACCAATGCTCATAATTGCCAACACCCACAATCGCCAACGCTCACAATCATTGCATCCCTCACGCCAATGCAAACTTTATGCCACTCATCCCTCACAATCGCTACATCTGTCACAATTGATTCATCCCTCACAATTGCTACATCTGTCACAATCGATTCATCTCTCACACTCACCGACGGTGATAATGAACATGAGTTGCCATTAAAAGCCCTACTTTGTGGGCAAATAGGCGGAAGGCCAGGGCTTGAGACCAAAATCGAGTCTTCGCCTGTGCTCAAGATGCTCTCGGATCTACTCATCACCACGGTGAGGGCTAAAGTGCTCCAACTAGAGCTAATCGGCCTCTTGTAGCCGTTTTCCGACTTTGTGCATGTGAGCTCAACGAAGGCAACAAATGGGCACAATAGATTCGGTTTGCCTCTATCTAGTAGGCCAGGTCTGGTTTGCCCATGGTGGATCCGATGCAAAAAGAACTCAATCGTGACTATACCTCATTCAGTAGAGCTAGACTTAAGGAAGGAAGCAAACAATCAGCATTTCTCTATTGTGCTTGTTGCCGAGAGACAAGAGAATGCACATATGACATCAGAGTATAAATAACACCAAAATAAGAACCATTTTCATAACCAATCGCACAGGTCCTTCCAACCTGAACCCAACTCAATTTTGACCTGTAAAAAATGAGTCTACATTAATTAGATTAAAGCGAAACGAACTCGCCCATATAATATAATATTTTCTATTATCAAGGATCGATAGTTATCCTCACTCAATGCAATATGGCGATTTCAGATGGTGTCTCGCAATTCGTTCACACTAACTAAAGAAAAGGAAGAAAGAGTTACTGTAATTCTTCGTGAATCCCAATCTGATGAAGAACTTGAGGAACGAACAATAAATCGTTCTTGAATTTCTGTTTGAATCAAGAAAATCATAGAAACGAAGGTGAGATCCGTACTCCGGATTCCTCCCATAAAACCAATCGGTCACAGTGAACTAAAACCCCATATTGAACTGAAACCGGCCTCATTTGTGTCAACCGATTTCACATTCCTTCTGGTTCTGGACAAGATCGCTGATAAGGTCCACGACCACAGCCGTCTCACGTCGACACCGTTAAGTCCCAGATTTACCGCCTCTCTGGCCGTTAGCAACCCGTACCCACAAGGTTCTCGACTGTGGAAAACGTACTCTCTTTTTCTCTTTTAATTCTCTGGAATCAGATTTTGTGTGAATTTGTGTTATTTTAAAATTTTCTATTGGAATATCGGTTCACTGTTTTAGGGCACAGATCGAGCAGATCTTGCTCGTGTTTCGCTGTCCTTATCACGTCACAGTGAGGAGTGGCGACCAGGACAGGGAAGGCGAGTGGAGCTATGACGTCGTCGTCGAGATCAGCAGAGTCGGGTACCTTGGGGTGTTAGCTTTGATCGTTTTCGCAGTTTTGACTGGTTCGGGCTTGACGGCGGTGGAGGATAGGAAGGGAGAGCGAGAAAGAGATGGTAAGTGGAGCTGCAAGGGCAGCGCTGATATTTACAGGGTAGATATTGGCGGTGTGGGCGGCGCAGGGCCGACCGTCGAGGTTTTGGTGGTGGAGCCGATTTCAATTTCTAGGAGATTCAAAGGATAGAGATGACAAAAGGAGAGAGATCAAGAGAAACAGGGCCGATCAATAAATTTGTGTGTATATAATAGATTTAGAAATTTAAAATTTAAAATTATTGATTAGAAAAGTCTGAGGGTTAAAATTATTATTTAAAATATATTTTATTCTTAATTAATGTTAGCTCAACAATTTTCTATGCATGTAACTTGAAATTGATGAAAATGACACAATTGGTATGTATAATATAAAGTAAATGATTTTAATAAAATAATCTTAAATTATGATATTATTTTAAGACATAAAAATAAATTAAGGAAATAAAATGTGAAATTTCATTTCAAAAAATTAATAATAAAGTGCGAAATTTACCCACCACACACACACACGTGCAAACATATATGCGTATTGACATGTCCTTCGAACGTAAATAAAGTGTATGTAATTAGTGTAAATTTATTTAATATTTTAAAAATTAAAAGCAAATTAAAAATTTTTATTAATAAAATATATAATATTTAATAATATATTTTAAAATTAAAATTTTCTAATAAGTTAATAAAAAAACACACAATTAGCAGAAATAGAAAAAGAAAGAAAGAAAAGAAAAGAAAAGAAAATACACACCATAGATATAAAAAAATTAAAGCACAACCTAGTGTTAAATATATCATTAGTTTTTACCTGAGATAAAATATAAAAAAAATTGCTAACATAAAAAATAGGAATTTTGTAAATAGTCTCAAACATTTAGTTTATGCTTCTTTTTCATTCTTAACCTATAAGTATTCTTTTTTTGTTCTAGTCTTTTTAAAATCTTTAATATTAGTTCCTAATTAGATGAAATCTATTTTTTTTTATGAAGGATGAAATCTATTAACTTTGAACAATTGTCTCTATGTAACATAATTTTTTTAAATATTATTTTAAATTATCTAATAATTTTTCTCTTAGAAATTTAAATTGGAAAATAATTTTTTATGATTAAATAAACTCTTGCATTATTATTGCTTTCTATATATGAAATAGTTATTGTGTACAATGTACACACTTATTATGTAAAAACTTTTGGTTGGGTACAATGTTTACTATGAAATTTTAAATTTTATAAAATATTTCATAGTACAAACTTTAGCATAAGTTTTATCATATATTTAAATTTTTTATTCAAACAAAAGATTTAGATATAAAATTTTTTGAAATGCTAAGTTGAAATTGTAAGTTTTATAAAATATTTATTGTACTTCAGGTATTATTTTATAATAATATAGAACCAATGGCCGCATGTTTGATGCAAAAGAAAAAAAAAACTTTAGTAGCAATCTAGAAGTTTTAGCCATTAAAGATAAAATTAACACAAAAAATTACATATAATACTTAATTTTGTAGTATGGAATTAAGGGCAGACAAATTTATAGCAAAAAAAAAAAATAGTAACAACTTAAAGGTTTCTTTTAATGTTCTATTTTTAATATACCAAATAGATATTGACAAAATTGGACTTCAATAAAGAAACAAAATAACTTATAATATAGGGATGAAAAAAGGTGTTGGACATATTGACACCTATATATATATATATTATTTTGAATTAGTAGGTGAGCAGTACAATAGAAGCTTTCACTTTAAGAATCGAATTTGGAGATGAAGCAAAAATAAATAAATAAATAAATATGACAACGTAACAGACCAATCCCATATTCAAAATTTAATAACCAATTGAAGCTTCAATTGCTTGCTTGTTGGACACTTCTTCTGGCATCCGAGAGCAAATTTTTGTGCACTGTTAGAAATACAGAGCTCTATCTCCTCATCCAGAACCAGAAGAGAACCAACATCGAAATTCAAAAGGTTGATCTAATCGTAGACGTACTACTGGACAACACGCAAGCTGCCGGTGACAGAGATAGAACAACAACAGTTATTTCCTTTAGGAGATGAACAAAACAAGTTTGAATGTACATCACATGTTCACTTCTTCAGAAGCTTCTGGGAGAAGATCCTTTTGGAATATGGATTGTTACGAGAAGCCGCTTTGTGGGACTCGATGGCTTCTACCAGCAAATTATGCACGGTGCCCTGGGACACAAGAAAAGAAAGATGAAACAAAACATTAGCAGGTTGGAGTTGGACAACACAGGGCAGAGAAAGATGGTGTTTCTCAAACCTCGGAGAAACGAAGGGCTGTCTGCACAACGTAGTTCCCGTGTGGATCTTGAAGCAGCTGCTCGAAATGAGGAGCAGAAACGAATTCACGAATGATTTCGAACCGGCTTTCATCATCAAATACTGCAAGGCATTTTTCAACCACATGGCTGCTAAACTTCTGCGTTGAAAGGTGCACATACTTCCCTTTAAATTGTGAAATCAGAGCTGATGTCGCAAACGGGATCTTTAGCTCCAATATGAACTGAACAACATAGTTTCTGCAGAATAGGAAACAAGATACACACTCAAAGCCCCAAGAAAACCAACAGATGCACGATGATTACCACTTTCCTATCCCCTTATGTAATCGGGTCAACTACAAATCCTAAAAGCATTTCAAGAACCTTACCCGTAAGCATCCTGTGCAAGTAAAAGTCCATTGGCAGATATTTCAGCTACTAAACTCTCTCTGTACTTCCCAGCTGAACGATTAATGCATTGTTGTAGAACACAGCAGCCATGCTGATGAGTTGCAATGTCAAAACAGTACCTTGCAGCAGCAACAAAAATAAACTGGAAAAAAAAAAACAAACAAGAAAAAGGAAAACTGTCAATATATGTTATCATGGAAGGAATTGCTAGGGAACATAAATGTTGATGAAAAAATCAATTATACCCCCATAATACCCAACAAACATAGCAGACCCAATTTATTAATGGAAAAATTAAAAACTAAAAGCATTATACATATTCACCATTCGGAATCTAAAAGTTTTAAGAGGCTTCAATTTTCTGCTTCCTGGAGTTTATGAGAATTGCTAGAAAAGGTTCATTTTTGGTTAAGAAGCTTTTTTTTCCCCTAAACCTAATAAATAAGGAGAACGTAAGTTGTTAAGCATTTAGCACTGTTGGGCAAAGGCGATTCCAGTTCTGCAATAAAAAAGCAGAGGTTAAAATGGTGGCTGAGTGAAGCACTGCAAGGGCTCCAGTCTAACAAAATGTGATTAGTTTCTAGCGATGGGAATCCATCGAAAATGAATCAACATACACTATATCCCGTCAATTGTTCACCAAGTTTTCTGAAGTGTTAATTGGTTCCTTCAGGAGTTGTCTGCAATGAAATAAGAGTATTTACTTTTTGGCAATAATTATTACATTCATCCTCATGACAGTTCCTGGCTCCACCCTTCCTGAAACATTGTTCAATGTTGTTCATTTGGCAGAAAAAGTTTTGGGCCTTAAACCAATGAGAAAAACTCATTAACGCACTGAAAAAGAGGTTTCAAGTTTTTGGAATACTAAAATTAAATGTTCAAAAACACAGCTTCACCACATGTATGCTAACTGACGCTGGAGTGCAGAGGATTATGCTCAAACTTTAAACATCAACAAAGTGCAGGAACATCAACTGCTCCTCAAATTATTATGCCATGCTCAGAGATTAGTAATGAATCATCTACATCAAGTACTTTCACATTGTAAACAATACCACAGCTTATCTCCCTTTCATGAAGTTATATAAGCTCTTCACGACTTCTAATTGCCTTAACCTCAGCTCAATGCTAAACAGAATGACGTTTGCTCAATGCTAAACAGAATGACGTTTACAAGAGGTTGTTGTTTGCACAAATCAAACTGGTGACTGGTGCTGGGAGGTTATCCTCACCAAGCATGAATATGTAGTTGCATCACAAAATTAAGCTTCTTTTTCACTAGCGATAAATAAGAACTAAAACTAGGCATTTCAACATGAAACCATACTCTCAGTTCATCAAAAAAACAAGATCCTAGTCCAACATAACCAGGCTCAAAGTTGCAAATAGTGTCACAGAAAAATTAGCAAAGTTTTTATATACAGGGCCATCCAGAGTTCCGAACAGAGGAACAGGAAGATCTATTCCTGTATGACTGAGCTGAGACACTGACTAAACACCTCTTCTGCCTTTCAACTGAAGAAAACCTTTTACCTTATGATAGAGCTAATGATTGCTAAATACAGTCAAAATAAAGATCCAGCATTATCATGGACCTAATTGTTTTGAAATATTGCAGGCCCATGAGATATTTTTAGCAGACAATCAATCCTTCAAACGTTCTTCTGTGTTCATTGCACCATAGCATTATTGGAAGACGTGATTTTTACCAGTCCAAGGGATTTAGAAACATATCATCTATAAATGAATTATCTTAGAATTCGAGCTGAAAAGCAGTTCCCCATAAATGCTGTTCAAAACTGCCCACCAGAAAGACCAGCTAATCCATGGGAAGATACCATTGGAAAGCTAAGGTTTGTTCTTTCCCAGATAAAGGAATAATTTCAACCATGTTGGGTTCAATCTCAAGTAGAAAGGAATAAAGAACAATGGATTACTACATTCAAACAACAATTATGAGATGAAAAATATTTTCACTGATAATGGCTGTGAATCATTTTGTGCCAACATAGTCACCACTACTGCATTTTGGCCTTTTTATTAATAGATGAAACTTCAGCATTTTCACTAAAGGGAACAAGATGCAAAGGTTCTGACGATGGCACCAAACTATTTAAGATGATGTATTTACCTTGTTATCCTCACTGTTAAGACACTGCAAGCAACGCTGTATGACATGATTACCGTTCAGGTCCTTTATAAGAGATAGGAATCCAGGTTCAAGGGCCTTAATAACTAACGAAGTCTGTTGCCTGGTTCTGAGTGTCTCTATCAACTTCTGAACTACACGAGTCCTGACAGAAGCAAAGAGAACAATGTCAGACGTTAAACTAGTGTTAGTAATTGAACATTTGATCATTTTCCATCACATACCCATGAGTGTTCAAGGAAATTCTGACAAGCTGTGCTGGTTCTTCAGTAATCATTAGTAAAATCATCATTCTTTGCTCTTCATTGCACACTTCCAATAACTTCTGCATGAGGTAATTCCCAAATGGGTTCATCATGAGTTCAACTACATGGTCAATAATCTCGGTAAATATTATTTGCACATCTTGTTGGCTACCCTCGTCAAAAAGTCTCTGCAAGAAACGGCAACCATGTTGATCCCTTGCTAGCAAGTACACATAGCCACGAGCTTCAGCCAATGAATTATACTTGGGCAATGGAAACAAGTGACCATTGAATTTCACACTTCCACAAGTTCCTGCAATTTGGCTGTGGCCATCCAGTCGTGTCCTTTCCAGATGCTTGCTGAACCCATTTTCACGCGGGACACATTTGTTTTGCCTCCTTAAATGGCCAAATCTTTTATTTGCCACATAATTTATAGATTCCCCTTGAATTATGAAGCTCTCTTCCCTAGTGGAAGATTCAAGTGCACCATCCGACACAATAGCATTTGAATGTACTCTACTTCTTCCATTTGATGGCAGCACCCCAGCATCATACTGGCCACTGATACTCTGATGAGGGTACATGTGCATCCACCGAAAATAATCTATATAATTTGACAAATATCTTTCTTCATTCCAACCAATACCATTTTGCTGCCCACAGAATATACCATCAGTCCTGAAGAGCTTATTCATACGAGTGGCAGGACTGGATGGAGGACTTGCTCCTTGGGAATAGTTGCTAGACTGCTCCTTTGTTCTCTGCCATGGAGAAACCACGGGACAAGCGCAGAAACTCGAATTTTGCTGAGAAAACAAATTGTTCAAACCACAGGGATAGAATTGTGAGCCAAGTATATTACTCACCCCATATTCCTGCTGCAACCCAGCCGGTGGCAAACTACACTTAGAACCCAGTAGAGCAGTGGAATTAGCTGCTTCCACATAATGGGAAAATCCTTTCCTCCAATTGTCGAAAGCTCCATGTTTCTCACCATTGATCTGACCTTGAAGCTGAAGCACGGTCGAGCCCATCGAAGCATGCCCCAAAACAGAAGCACGTTCATGATCATTACTAATGTACATTTTACTAATATTTCTGCAGAGAGCCGATTCATCTATGGAGCTCACATTAACGCATCTCCCCATCGGTGAATCAGGCAATTTTGCAATTCCAGTTGGGTAATAATTAGAACCGGCACATTGCATTGGGGACTTATCATGCTCCTCCACTGGAGGAGGGGTTGGTGATCCATGATCAGACAGAGAGTTATCATTAGAAAACAAACTGGAGGAAGAGCCATCTGATTGCAGAGAGAAGCCGCTCAGAGGGGAACCACAATTATGCTTGTGACAGTTGGGTGGATCGTTATCATCACACAGACCAGACATGTCACAAAATGTGTGTGCAAGAAACAAGCCGTTCACAGGATCATCATCATGATGCTGCTCATGCAGACGATCATGGTGATGATGGTGGTGCGACGTCGCATATGGGATCTCATTCAACAACAATTCAAGCTCTTCGTCGTCCTCCATTTCCGCCTTGAATTTCTTCCCAACCTCCTCTGCTCGAAACATCTCGCCACGGAGCACACAGAAGACCAAACACGACAGAAGAGAAATCGACCACAAAATTAAACTAACCGGAAGATCAAAAGACAACCCACATCAGATACCGATCCGAAAAGGACACTCCCAGAAGAGATCACCAGTTTCTAGCATCTGGGCATCGCTCAGATTCAGAAACAGAGAGAGATAGAGATTGGCTCTTCTCGGGCTCGTCTTCTGCCCTTTTTAGTGACAAAAATACAAGTATGTGAGTAATACGTTTTTCAGATTAATGTAATTCATTCATGGCATTTGGGTTTCGGGTATTGTTTGCGAGGAGTGGGTGAAGCATGCAAAGAAGGGAGGGAGGATCGGCGAAGGGGCTTGTCTGGGGACCGTAGAGATACACACACTCATCGTACGCTCTCACGCCATTAAAGCTGATGGGGAGAATGAGACGCTATCAATGTGTATTGTTTTGTTGCACTCATATGATAACACAACACAAAATGGGAAGAAGAGAAGAATAATGCGAGGCTAAGGCATCATATATAGGCGGCCATGGAGCGCAAAGCGACACAAACCAAACCACTGTATATCTACATGTTTGCCCCTCTGTTAATTTTCTTTGCTATACCATAGAGTCCCGACTGTTATAACACTTGTGTTACTTTCTCAACTCTACCAAGCCCACACGCCTTCCTCCTTCGTCCAATGCACCCTCTCTAGTTTTCTTTTTCAAGTAAATGGTGCTTGTCTTCTTTACAATAAAATATTAAAACTATTAGTATCACGGAAATAGAGTTGGCACATAATTTTTTTTTATAAGGGCAATTCATTCCAATTATCAGTGAATTAAATGATATTTTACAAACTAATGACATAGAACATTAGAGAATCATATGAACATATAAACTGACCAATAAAATGCTATATATCCTTGTGATATCGAATGAAAGGAAGAGAACCAGATTGAACCGAAACCTTTCAGGGTAAACCAAAATAATTCTAGAAAAATAACTTATGAGTGACTGGAAAAATGACTAAATAAATGATAAGATAAATAAAAAAAATAGCATATGATTATCTCAATCTATTATTTGTAAATGTCGCATCATCTAAGTCTTAGCTACTTTCTGCACCCCATTTGATCTTCTCGTAACCACCAATTCCAAAAATAAGACACTCAGATCTGTCTGCCGTAAAGCATTTGATGAACTAAATGATATCCCTATCGCTAATGATGAAAGAATTTTGTAAAAGAAAAAGTATGGTAAAAGTGATTAAAGATAATCAGGTTGAATAATTATGATAGTTCAACCAGCCAAACCTAGATTAAAATCTAAGTCTGGCTGGATACACAAAGAAAAAAAAGAGAAGAAATCAGAAGAAGAAAGGTATATTTTAAGATGATTATCATTTATCATTATCTAAATCACATAATTAGAACAAAACGATTATTCTCTATTGGTACATGACTTAGTCACATCGATATAATTGAAAAAAAAAATTATGAATTAATGTTGAAAGAGTGTCATTCATTTTGATACATAATAATTTTTGAAACATGTTAAATATTATAAGATGGAAGCATTATATGCTTTAGAAACTTAAAATTCAATAATTTTTAAATGGATTGTTGATATAATACACAAGAATCGTATTAATCTTCTAAGAGTGTTGTGGAGTAAAAGAAATGCAATTGCAATGTATTTTACATTGTCGTTTGTTTTCTTGAAAATGAAGGACCTTTTTTTCCAGATAAGTTTACTGACCAGAGTTTATGAAATGGTTAATGAAGAGTTAAGACTTGTATGAATCTTTTTTTATGTGATGTCTTATCCTCGATGTTGGTTTTAATTACATAATTATAAAAATTAACGCAATTATGTTTCAAAATCATCATATAATTTAATTACTGCCGACCCCAATTCTAAAACAACAACTTTTAATAAGTAGCCTCATTTGTGAGTGTGGTCTTTTTTTCCCCCATAACAAATTATCTTTTCATGTGTTGATTAACAAATGTACGACTTTAATTATATATTTCTTATTTCATTTTGTTGCATTTAACACAAAAATTTTCTTTTTCAACATAATAGACAAAATAGATTTGAAACAATGTGCACTTCTAGAAAAATTTGACGCGAGTTTTTTTACAACTAGGTGTGGTTGTTCTTATAAGAGCATTACTACACGCACCTTAGAATCTAACACGCCAAATTCCACCTAAGTTGGAGTTCTACCATTGGTCCAAGTGGATCGACTAAATTTTATTTTTGTTATTTTACCTATTTTGTCCTCGTCTCTATCCCCCTAACCATTTACTTTTTTCTTAATTTATCTAGAAAATGTGAAAGACAAAATGGAAACAACATATTTATATTTTTTGATATATTTAACCTTTTTACTTAATTAAAAGGTAAATTGCATCAAAGGTCCATTAGCTTATTTTTTGTCATAAATATAAATGAGTACTCTACCTTAAAATTATCTTATCGAAATACCCGACTCATTTATCACATTCCAGTTTGGTCACTTCCATCAATTTCAACATTAAATTAAGAGTACCTCTTGCGTGCGCTTGGTGCATGGCGTGCGCTAAGACATGCTATATGCTATATATAATATATACACACACACACATATATACACATATACATTTTTAAGCTTCCTAAGGCAAAAGTGGTAACTAAGAGATTTAGTTGTAGCCACTCAAATGAAACTTGACTACCTTCATGCCACATTTGTTTATTCCATTTTTTTTATTCTCCCAGTTTTCATTTTCATTTTTCTCTTTTTGCCTTTTTTTTTTAGGTTTTTTCCTTCTTTTCATTTTTCTATTATTCCCATTTTTGAATTATCTTTTTTCTATTTGTTACCTTTTCTTCTCTTTCATATATTAATTTTATCTAGGTTTTTCCCTCAATTTTATTCATTTTTTACTTTTATATCATTCTTATTCCTTCCTGTCCTTTTAAGCCATTTGTCAACCTTTTTCATCTTTTTATTATTTATTTTCACTATTGTTGTCTTTTCTTGGTGGATTCAAGATACAAATACTCTCCTATAGTAAATTTGAAACAAAATAACATAAACTTTCTTTCCCTTATTTAAGCAAGAACTAAATAAAAGAATAAACTGAAAAATGAACACACTACTACTAATGAAAATACAAACTTCTACTAATAAAAGAATAGACAACTACTTCAACTAAAAGAACAACCATGAACTTATAAAAGAACATACACATACCATTAAAAGAACAAAAAATTACTAATAAAAGAACAAATATTAAGTTTATTTGAATAAACAAACATAAATTTATAAAAGAACAAACACATACCACTAAAAGAACAAATAGTTACTAATAGAAGAACAAATATCGAGTTCATCTAAATGAACAAACTTGAACTAATAAAAGAATAAACACATACTACTAAAAGAACAAATAACTACTACTAAAAGAACAAACATCAAGTTCATATAAATGAACATACATAAACTTAAAAAAGAACATACATATACCACTAAAAGAACAAATAGTTGCTAATAGAAGAACAAACATCGAGTTCACCTAAATGAACAAACTTAAACTAATAAAAGAACAAACACATACTACTAAAAGAACAAATAACTACTAATAAAAAAATAAACATCAAATTCATCTAAATGAACAACATAAACTTATAAAAGAACAAATACATACTACTAAAAGAACTAATAGGTACTAATAAAATAACAAACATCAAGTTCATCTAAATGACCAAACTTAAACTAATAAAAGAACAAACACATACCACTAAAAAAACTAATAAGTACTAATAAAAGAACAAACATCAAGTTCATCTAAATAATCAAACTTAAACTAATAAAAGAACAAACACCAACTAATAAAAGAACAAAGAGTCACTTATAAAATAATAAAGAACTATTAGTAAGAGAACAAAAATAGTTTTTCCAAAAAAACAAACATAAATTTATAAAAGTACAAATAGTTACTAATAAAAAAATAAATAACTAGTTTATCTAAAGAAAAAATATGAACAAATAAAATAATAAATATATATTGATAAAAGAACAAAAAGATACTTATAAACGAACAAACATCAAGTCCATCTAAAGAAACAACCATGAACTAACAAGCGAATAAACACTTATTAATAAAAAAAACAAAAAACAACAAATAATAGAATAAATAACTAGTAACAAGAGAACAAAAAAGAAGATTCTCTAAAATGATAAGCAAGAACTTTTAAAAGAATTAATTGCTACTAAAAAATATAAATTACTATTGAAAAAACAAACAACTAGTTTGTTTAAAGGGACAAATTAGCTCATCTAAAACAACAAACATGAACCGATAAAAAATAAAAGAATAAATAACTAATTAAATACAAATAATTGGAAAGAGAAAAAAAAAAGTAAAAAAACTGAAAAAGGAAAAAAAATAAAAGGGAATTAAATGAAAAAAACAATCATTAGAAACAAAAGGTAAAACCAAAAAAATAATGGAACACTTAAAAAAAAACAAGAAGAATCTAGATGCGAAAAATAACAATGAGGGTTGGAAAAGAAAATTAGTGCAAAGCAGGAATCAAACCCACACCAAGTACTAACTGCGTTTTCAAGTAAGCAATTATGCATTAAGTTAAATTTGAGGCGTTGTCTGATTTTGAAAAATGTAGAATATAAAGACAATGTAAGTCTTGGCGTACACAAGTCTTACGCTTAAATTAAATGGAAATTGATGATATGACATTATTTAACATTAAAATATATGCACAATTGCAAATTTGGTTCTTAAACTTTTCTAATCAATAATTTTAAACCATGAAATTCTAAAACTATTGCTTTACACCCTATCAAAATCTTTTACATTTCTTAGCTGATTCCTACAACCAATCTTAATTTCAGAAAACAAAAAGAAACCCAAATTAGAAAGCTTAATTCCAAAAAAACAGAGTCCAAACAGAGAATGGAAAGGACCCAGAAACGGAGAGTCGGCGGAGATGGGAGAGTGATGAAGGCGACGACGCCAGCGAAATTTTGGGTATCTGGAATCCAAATCTCTCTCGTCTGAAACCCCAATCTCTTTCCTTGAACGCATAAATCCCAAATCTCTTTCATCTGTCCGCCTCTATATTTCCATTCTTCAGCCCCTTCGTCTGCTTCTCTCATCCATCGGCGTGCCCCCAATTAGCAACAAGTTGCCTCCACTATCCGTTTTGCTCGCCCGCGCCTCCACTGTTGGTCTCGCTGCCGCCTGCCCGTACCTCAACTGCCCATCTACTTCGCCTCCACTCACCCGGACGATTAAGACCATCTCTGAAGATTCAAATCTGTCACCTGCCCGACGATTCAAACAATCTCCGTCTTTCCTAACAATGTAGATCTACCGTCTAAGATGATCTTCGTCGGGTGATTCAGACGATCGAAGGCTCGCAGAAACAACAAATCCGGGTTCACTCGAACCTCAATTGAGGGCCTCTGCTCATTTGTTCCAATTTGTTTCGATTTGTTCTCTGCTTATTTCACATTTCTGGGTTTTATTTGGTTTCTTGATGTTCTCGTATCTAAGAGGATAAAATAAAAAAATTGGGCTCATTCTTGATTTTCAGAAAGTTTGGAATGGATAAAATATTGATCGAAAGAGTTTTAGGATCAAAATTATTATTTTATATTTATTTTAATATTAATTAATGTCACATCAATAAAATTCATCTATTATTTTAATGGTAAAATGGATGAAAAAGTATTTAATTGGGATAAGCATAATTAAGTAACGTACGATAATATTAAGGTATGATATTCATTTATGATAAAAAAATTAAATTAAATTAAATTTATTTATAGTATTATTTTATTATAAAAAATAAAAAATATATATATTTAGAAACTATAAGTCATTATTTACTATTTATGTATAAAAGTTTTTTTCATATATATACTAAATAATTAAAAATAAAAACCTATAGATTAATTGCTATTAATAGTAAATGATATAAAGAATTAGAGCCAGAGGTGGTGCAAATTTTTTCAGTTTCTTAATTTTTGTTCTAAATCCTAATATTTCAAAAATTTAGGCCAGATATAGTATAATTTGTTGGTAAAATTATTTATAATTTTGAGCAGACAAGCCTGAGTGAAATAAATAAAAATTATTTTTGGTGCACGCTAAAGGATTTAAATATTTAGTCATATGAGTTTCTAATGAGATTAAAACATTCAGCTGTTTTATAGGGATAAACTTGTAAACTTATTCAGACAGTATTTTGGACAGTACTTATTGTTGGCGAATGTAGCATTTTCATTCTTATGAATTAGTAATATTTGGATGAAAAAAATGCAAAAGGAAACTGCAAAGTACGAATAATTACTTGGACCCGGGTTGTCTAAGAGAAACAAACCATTAATGTTGTGCAATAACCAACGCCGCCATTGTAGAAGAGAGCCTTCTTTGTAACTTTTGTTTAGTTTAGGTGGTTATTAGAAAAATGTACTCATAGTCGTGGAAGGTTTTTGGTGCTCACTTTGCCGGTAACAAAATGGGAAAGTACTAAACAAACTTACCTTAGTTATGAGTTTGGATCGATTTAGTTACTATATTTTTTAGTATTTCCAATTGCATTACTAAAATTATAATTTGGACCCAAATTAGCTACTAAGTTATAGTTTGGTACCAAATATATCATTAGCCATTAAAAACCTAATGACAAATGTGGGAAGTTGTTCAATTTAAAAATTTGGGTACTAATAAAACTTCTAAAAAACTTCAGGAACTTAACATAATTTATTATTTTCATTTATTTTGTGCATCAACCACTGCATCGATCATGGCCAAATCTGCCATTAATGGCAAAGGCGATACTAGAGCAGGTAGCATTGGATATCATTACTTGTAAACAAAAAAAAACTGGCATACCATGATGCAGATGATAAAAAAAACACATTAATATTGAATAAATGAGTTTCATTTAATTGAGATTCAAGTTATCTATAGTATCATAATATGATGACTAATTTCAATATCATTTTTTAAGAAACCAGTGGCAAACTTGAATAAAGGAAAAAAATGGTTGTTGTATAAAAAAGTAAAAATGGTAAATTGTATAGAGTTCCTAAAGTTTATTAAAAGTTACATAAGTACCCTGAGATTTCAAAACCAACAACTTCCACATTTATCGTTAGGTTTTCAATGGCTAGTAGCATGTTTAATACCAAACTATAACATTAATGACCAATATAAGTCAAACTATGACTTTATTGATACAATTGAGACCACTAAAAAATATAGTAATCAAATCAATATAGGCTCATAACTATGGTGTGTTTTTTTGTACTTTTCCGATAACAAATGATTTCAACATTTTAAAATGGAGAAATGAACTTTGAGGTTGTATCTTTGTGAAAAACCTCAAAATTAAGGGAACATTTAGGTTGTAAGCTTAACGGGCTGAAATAGGTTTTTGTATAGTATTTAAGGAAGTACATGTAAGCTTGTTTAAAACCCAAAAGGCAATTGAATTAGACCAAATGTCATTTATGCAATGTAGGAGAATGGCAATAGGGAGTTGAACCTTCAGTGGCCCTAAGGTCAATGTCCCCTCATGCCAACGGAGCTAGCAACTAAGCAAATGATAACTTTAAACAATCTATTCACTATCGCAGGTTTACGATATCATTTGTAGATAATGGTAGAAAGATCAATCTCACAGAGAAGTATCTAATTTTTTTCAATTACTAGTGTTTTTAAGGTCAACTTTAGCCACGCCACCAAATATAAATGAATTTTCAATATTAAAACTCTAACTATATAAGATTAATACAATGAGAAACTATAATTAATCAAACAAACACTCTTTAAACTTGCCACCAAAATCATCTACTTACTAGTATTCTCTAGTTAAGCATCATAGTTTTCTACTTCTTGTAGGTCGAGAAACTTCGGGATGTAAGCTTTACCCTCTCACAAATAACTTCACATAACCTCACATAATTAACAATTTAGTCACACCCTAATTACTTAACTCTAAGGTTAACATGACTCTAGTTTTTCTAATGCCTTGCAAGTTAATTTAATATCTCAATTAGTCTCAAAGCTTACACCAATTTTACTGGTAATCTAACCTAAAGAGATTCCCTTAAATGTCCTCTAAGTATAAGATATCATAAATTGTGGTCAAGAATTGATAATGTATAAAGTACAAGGAAAAATGGATAACTACACAATGAAACATCAAACACATAACAAATTCAACCAATAAGCATTCAACTTGGTTTACAAATCTAGAAAGTTAAAAGATCTACTCCATAGTACAAATACAAGTACTCAAACACATCATATAATACTAAGAAAAATATAGCAAGATGCAACAAGAATTAAGAAAACCAAATTGTAGATGAACTTGGTGAATGAAAGTTGTCTCCTCCAAGCTTCTCTTCTTAAAGTTTTTCTCTCCCCCAAAAATTGATCTAGATCCTCCAATTAAAAGTAGTTTTTGAGAATTTGCCTCCCCTTGTTGATAAGATAAAGTCTCCAATCGATGGGAGTCGTGGGTTTTAGTTTAAAAATGTGAGAGAGACCACTTTGGAGGAGTTTAGGGGCTGATCCACAAAAATAAGGGTCTAGGGACATTACAACGCCAAGGAGACACAAGGCCAGCTGTGGGTAGGGGGCCTTGTGCACCTGGCGCTGCAATGATAGATTCAGAGTTACGGTGTTGGTTGCACTTTAATGTCCAATGCCAAGGCTGCTACTAGCTTCGTGAAGCCAGATACCATTTGGCTACTGTTGGGAAAAATTTCTCAATCACCCATCAAGCACAGTGAAACAACAAATACGATCAAATAAGAACACACAAATTTAACATGGTTCGGCTCTTAACTAACATACCTCCTTGAATGAGAGAAATCCACTTGAACAAAATATAGATATTACAATAGAAGTATAACCTTAGTGTTCACATTGGCCTATAAATCCCTTAGATACTATTGATAACCTCAACATCTCGCCCTCACACAATTATAAAAAATGAGAATCGTAAAAGACTTCTCATCATAGCCCTCTCTAACTTTTGGACCTCTCCTCCCTCTTGAAACCCCCATTTGAATTTTCATCACATTAGCTTTTTGATAAATGTTAATTTTGTGGTCAAACATGTTGACTTTTTGTCAACTTTGACCACAATTTTCTACCTTATCACTCAATATTTTTGGCCAATTCTTGCTTTGATCCTTCATTTTGTAGGTTGGAGAAGCGGACCATAGCAGTAGAATGGTACCGGGACAAGCAGAACTAAAAACGGGAACGTAAAAGTCAACGGACATTATAACTGTGGTGCCTAGGTGCCAGGAGAGAGGCCTAGGCGCCCAAGCACCCCATCCTGGCGCCTAGGCGCCAGTCACCCGGGAAAGTGGTCCCCTACCTCAAATTTGAACTCAAGCTTGCTATTGGCCAAAGTTTTCTATCCAAGGGGTTTGGTGAGTGAAAGGGACATCCTGAAGAGAAGAAGAATCTGGAACCTAGCAAGAAAAAGGGGGATCTTCATGATTTTCTTCATCTTCATCTTGGCTTGCTAGAACTAGTTTTAGGTTTTTTCCACCATAGTTAGTATTTTCTAGCTTTTCTTAGTTTCTTCTTGGTGATCATTGGAGCTAACTTGGAGATTGCTTGGAGTGCTCAAAGAGACTAGCTTGGAGACTTTGGATTCAAGAGCTTCTAGCCATCTTGGGTTTACTCTTTCATCTTCCTTGTAGTTCTTCATGGATATTATTATGTTTTATTTAGTTATGGAGTAGTTTTCTTAGCACTTTCTATGGATGTAGCTACTTGGATTGATTATGTTGGATGAATTTAGGGTTATGTGATGTTGGTTTTCTACTAAATGTATGTTTATTCTTCTCTTGAGCTTAATGTTGTGTTAGCTAGTTGATGGCCACAATTAGTTGCACTATAAATTGCATCTAAACTCTTGGAAAAGATTAGAAGCTATTGGACCTAGGAGAAGAATTTAATGGCTATGGACTTGTTGGAAAATTAGTCTAAGTCATTAGGTAAAGGTAAATTGAGCTTTAATGCCTCTTTCTAAACTTGTAATCGGGTGGAAATCCTTATTAAGTTTAGATTAGAGAGATTAATTCTTTCACTTGGAAAAGTAAGAATTTAGTTGAATAACTTTATCAACATACATTGGAAATTAACCCACTCACCTAAGTTCACCAACAAATCAAGACAAGTAGTGAACCCATAGGAAGTGTTCTTTCATGATTTGATAAAAACTACAATTTTTACATTGCATACTTGCATTCTAGGTTAATAGTATTCCATTTAGCTAAGGTTAGTCACTTGTTTAAGTTGCCTACATTTTCATTAAACTTTGGTTGTTTAGCTAAAGTTTACTTTGAGTAGTGGTACTTGGCAATCAATTTAATCAATCTTCGTGGGAACGATACCCACTCACCCCATCTACACGTCTACCATGCACTTGCGGTATAGTGGTTTCAAAATTTCACAACACTTTTCTCTCATGCACAATACTCTAACACAACAAGCCTTTCTATAGACTACACATAAACCTAAACTGCACCAAAATAGAAAAACCAAATCTTGAACAAATAGAAAAACTAACATTAAATCCTAAATAAACTAAATTTTTAAAGTTTTTTTTATTTGAGCCAATAAACCCAACAATCTTCACCTTGGCTCAATCCCACAAACACGAGCACAGGTGATGGCAACTATAAACAAAGTACCATGACCACGAACAATAAACACCACTAAGACACGACTACAACAATGAACGGAAACAACCATGAACGTTATGAATATCAACACCATGAACATCAACAAACATGTACAAAATCTTCAATTTTTAAATTTGTACTGAGCAGTCGGTACCATGCCACAACCACTGTCAAACATTTCTAAGACGATTCCCTAGGACTCCACCAAACAATTATCAATCCAGCACACAATAACAAGTGGAAACGAGTACAAACAACATGAACATGACTTCAAACAATATCACGAACACAAACTCCACCATGCCAAGAACGCACCAAAAGCTCTACCATGCTAGGACCAAATTGCAAGCTCTGATATCACTTGTTGGGAAAAATTTTCCAATCACTCATCACGCGCAACAGAACAACAAATATGATCAAACAAGGACACATAAATTTAATGTGTTTTGGTTATTAACTATCCTACCTCCACGGATAAAAGAAATCTACTCGAACAAAATATAAAGATTACAGTAGAGGTATGCCCTTAATGCTTACACTGGTCTATTAATCCTCTACAGATCACTGATAATTTCAATATCTTACTCTCTCACAATTACAATGTATGAAAATTACAAAAAGCTTATCGTTCTAACCCTCTCCGGCTTTTGGACCTTTCTTCTCCCCTCCTCACATATTGACTTTTCACCACATTGATTTTTCTCTCATACTCAAAACTCTAACACAACAAGTCTCTTTTTAGGCTATGCACAAACTCAAACCATATCAAAATAAGGAAAACAAATCCTAAACAAAT
Source organism: Aquilaria yunnanensis (assembly GCA_039654915.1). Lineage (NCBI taxonomy): Eukaryota > Viridiplantae > Streptophyta > Magnoliopsida > Malvales > Thymelaeaceae > Aquilaria > Aquilaria yunnanensis. The sequence goes on along the minus strand of CM077598.1, from coordinate 24,259,995 downwards.
AAGAAAAAAAATACCAAATCCTAAACAAACTAAAATTCTAAAACTTCTTATATTTGAGCCAACAAACTCAAAAGCTATCTAATTATTTTTCACCTCCACTCGACCCCGACCGATTTCAATGCTTCCCCAACTTGTCCAGCCTACAAATTAAAAGAACAATTCAACAAACTAACGAAAATATAGGGTATTGAGCTAAAAAATGGAAGGCAAAGTTGACACAAAGTTAACATGGTTAGATAAAAAGTTAAACGTATTAGTTAATTAAAGCATTTTCTTGAAATTGCTTGAATGTATTGAATTTTCTTAGGGTTGCGCTAACTTAAAATATCTGGTAAATAATAATACTAATAATAATAGAAAAAAGAGCCAAAACTACAAAAAAAAAATTGATAGTACTGAGAATAAGGCATAAAATTCGTGTTATTTCTTGAAATACAGTATACAGATAATAACATTCTCTCTTACGTCCGAGTGTTTGACCATGAACTATAGCGTTCTTTTTTAAATATCAGGGCAGTATAATTTATAGAGACAATTGCTTCTAGAAAAACAATTATAAAGAATATACTTTAGCACAAATATTAAATGTTCCAGAATATTACTACGCGGCGCCCATGCCCATGTAATGCTTATTCGGTACCAGGTTCAAAGTTTTTACTCGTTCGCAATGCTTACAAAATTTGTAGATTTCACTTAATATATGATGGTTTATTAACTTTTTAACTAATGTCATCTTCTTTAAATTATGACAGTTACATTATTATCTAAATAAAATTTTATCATATGATATTGAATTCATTTCATAATTAAAAAAATAAGTTTTATTCCATTTTTTGTTTCTTTTGTTCTTGTCTTTTTTCCTCATCATTTTATAGTAAAAATGAAAAAAAAAATAATTATAAGTAACTAAGAGTCAACCCAATTTTATTTTCTAGCCATTTGATAATACAAAAGTGAAATAAAGAACTAAATTGCATGCCTCCACTTGCAATTAATAAATTTTTATGTTAAATGAATTTAATTTTTTCCACTAAATTATTTACATAACACCATAATAAGAAAATAATATTTTTCAATATATCTTGTAAAAAAATATGTATTCCATAAGCATTTGATTAATATATTTTAACCAGTAAAAGTACAATAAGTAAATTATTTTATTACTTTTTGTTGGTGGGAAATTAAAATTTTAAGTATATGTAGTACAAGCACTATTACATGTCTATAGAGTGTATACATCTAAATGTCAATGTGAATGAGGTCAGGTTCAAAATTTTAATTTTATGTATATATGTATGTATAATTATAGTGAAGATTACACAGGATAATACATGAGTGTAGTACTTTCTTTTATAGTGTTCATGTATCATGTGTATTAACATTTTACCAAAAATATACTTTAAATCTCCGAACAGGATTAAAATTTAAATTTTTTCAGTTTTTATGTATAAATAAAAGATAAAACTAAAATTGACTTTTATTTACATTAGTTCAATTCCTTTTACATGCTTTTTATTTTAATTTTTTTAATAAAAAATTCTGTCAATACGACGAATGTAGAACTGGTTAACATTTGAATACTATTCATTTCAAAATCAGTGCTCTGAAATTTGATATGGATAACATAAAAAGTAAACAGAGAGAATGTTACAACCCCAGTTCAACCAATAACAACATAAAAAGTAGCAGCAACTAGCAACTAACATTTAGCAAAGGCCCCACTCTTGTCCGCTTCCTTCGGCTAAAAGCCAGCCCGATTCTCGGCCTGAGTGGATTCAGACATACATAAAGCCTTTTTTCGTTTCTTAAGAATTAATGAAATATTTCATTTTTCGTTTGTATAATTACCTCAATATGTTAGATTGAACTTGGGGGTTTTGGTGTAATAGCCAATTAAAAGTATACCACGGTTGCACTTGACATAAGAGGCAATGTTCAAACCTCTCCAAGGATTAAAAAAAAAAAAAAATTCATCATTTTATTAAATTGTCCTCTTCTATTGGATTTTGAAAAAAAAAAGATGAATATACATTAGATTGAGTCAAAGCTTTGATGCGAGCCCCTAGAAATAGTACTATTTGTCAAATGTGTTCTTAAACTCCCTCCAAAAATAATACCAATTTTTTTTAATAAGATATAAATGCTGAACTATATAGAAATAATTAGCTTAACTCATGTCATTTATAGCGTTTCTGTGATATTGTATTACATAAAAAATATATAGAGAATATGTAGGTATACATAGTATTCAAACCTACAAATTGAAAGAAAAAAGTCCTAAAAAATAAAGAATACAAACCTAGCATAATACTTGGGCTAACAAACTCTAATTTTCAATCCACTATGAGAGAGCAAATTAGCTGATCCCATCAAGCAAAACTCTTTGCCATCGTCTTTTTAATCTGTAACTTCTCAACTTTGTCTATCAAGGAGAAGAAAATTGGATTTGACAAAAGTAAAAAAGAAAATTCTACTGATAAAATCAATTATTTGAAAAAATAGCATAAAAATTAAGGAGAGATGGGCAAATTTGTCTTAGACTAAAGTTGGAGAAACTTTTTGAGAAAGGGGGAAAAAGGTAGCAACGAGAGTTAGTTTTGTAAGCTTTCTCCAATGGAAGTTTCTTATAACCTGGTACCAAACCTCTCACTCAATATTCTAGTTGTGTTATAATATATGTCTCTTATACCTTTTATAATTTTAATAAAAGTATGAATATTTTGCCACATACACACACTGAGTATGTTTATTCAAGATTATGTGTTACTAAAAAATAGACACGTATAGTGAGAACTATATGATTAATGTATGTGTGTTTTATCCGTGTGAAATGATTAGCTTAAAAGAAAAATAATTGTTTTCACCTACCTAATTTAGCCAGCAAAGGCAATACATCGCTCAGTTGAGGTTTGGGTTCTAGGCATAGCGGATTGCACTCCCACATACAAACTTTCTAACAAGTTGCCCACATGTAGCTCAACATTGTTCAGGTTTTATAAGGTAGACAACTTACCCCTAAATTTTCCTTGTAACTCCTTCTACCTTAAATATTAAAACAGAAACCAATTTGTGATTTGGCCTAATCTACATTTAATTAGTGTTGTTAGACAATGTAAAACAAGTTGGAGGTAAATTTTAGATTTTTAAAAATAAAAGAAGTAAAATGTAGATTAGATTAAACAAAAAAGGAGCATTGTAAATTTCTCTTAAATATATACTCATACATGTTTCTTATTAGAAAAAATCAAACAAGGAAAGAAAGAGAGAAAGAAATTGCGCGGACCCTTTTTTAATAGGACTGGTTTTGTGCTCAGCCCAATCAGGCAAACTACAGCTTAAAATAGTTGAAGCCCAACAAGCTTAGACCACGGACAAAACAATGATCAGGAGCCCAACAAAAACATTACACAGAGTCACAGAGATCGGCAACGAATTGCATCGTCGTCGAAGAAAAATGGAAGCGGAGAAGGTCAAAGGAGGCGAAGAGAGATGGAGCGGAGCCTTGGCCAATCTGACGGAAATGGCCTCGAATCTCGACTCGCTCCAGAAACTACTCCTCAAGAAAGCTGTCTTCGTCGATGAAGAAACCTTCTCCAAAGCTTCCCTCACTTTCGAACAAGCACGAGCCATCAAGGTTGCCATGCTCTCTCGCATCTTCTCTCGTCTCTCGATCTCCAACCATCCCTGGTTTTAAATTCAGTTTCATTTATTTGGTTCACTCACTTTTTCCACGTGGGTCACTTCCAATTATCGATTTCCTTTTGCTTTGATACAAGCCAATGTTGAAATGCCGCCGGGATGGGATGGGGAGGGAGCAAAAAAACAGATTGAAGAGAAATTTTGCAGCTGCAAAGGACCGGATGAGGAGAAAAGTAAAAAAAAATATGGGGGGGGGGGGGATCCACATGAAGAGGAAGAGGGACTGGATTGCAAATAGGATAGCAGGAGCATTAGATATAGAGCAAAGAGAGATGAACTACTGGAAGTTGGAGAAGAAAGGCCTAACTATTTGAAGAATTAGGACAGCGAAGAGAGAAAAGAAAGAAAGGGAGGAACTTAGAGTTAAAGAGAGACTAAAAATCTAAACTCATTCACAGAAACATGTTATGAAAGCACCAAATCATTGGCGTAAATCTTAGGAATGGGAATTTAATTTGAACTATTGACGAATTTTCTTGAACTCATTGCATATCCTCGCATTGCTTGCTAGTTCATTTCAAGGAATTGGCGAAGAATCCTCAGAAAAGCAGCCTAGTATTCTGTTGGCAGTCATGCATTTTCTGCCTTGTACGTCTGAGGAGCAGCTTTGCTCTGGAGGGTGTTGCTGGTTAACTTGGTAAAAATTTTAGTGACTGTGGCAGGGTCTTGAGATCAAATGTGCACCATTTCTTTTCTTTATCAGAAACTGGACTTTGTTCTTCTTTGTACTTCCTAGTTTGTATTAAGAAAGATTGTTCATGCTACCATACTCCTGTAGGTCCTTGAACAGAGGGTTGAGACACTGGAAAGAGAACTTGATGCTGCAATTACAGCTGCTGCACGTAGTCGTTCAGAGAAACGACAGGCTGAAGCAGCACAGAAAGCTGCTGAATTGCATGCACAGGAGGTCACAAGGGAACTTGAGAATACTACTAGTACGTCAACTTTCATAGTTTTCCTCTGTTTATATGATATGTCAAGAAGGATGAAAAAGTGAACCAAATCTAGCCACTTGTTGATTATAATGGTCCATTGCATTTTGGGTTTATGCAGAGGAAAGATCTGGTCTCTTTATCCAATGCACGTCTTATATCTGTCCAGATTAGTATTCCTCCAAACATAACTCTTGGCAGTTTACATATATTCCAACTTTACACAAAGGTTTTAGGCACTTGATAAAGACCCAGTTATCAGAAAGCTTTAGGACCTTAGGTCGAGGTTACTTGCTTGCTCTATTTGTCTTTGTTTCTCGCCTAACATTTCCTCTCCTGAAACTTGAAAGCAGAACCAATTTAGTATGTTCCTCTGTTTCAATGGCTTGGAGGTTATTCATGATTGGATTCAAGGTGCATTGGTGAAAGCCCCTTCAATCATGTTTCTTGCTATGCCACGGTTTACTGCTGTCATTATTTTTCTAGTTACTTTGGACTCAATCACCTGATTAAACTGTATAGTGATCACAGAAAACATTCAAACTACTTCTGTTTCTCTCCTTTGCGCCATGGTGCATATGCACATGTTTCCGGATCTTTTTTTCTTTGTGGGCAATTTTCCTACGGTTTAATTGCTCCGAGATACTATATGCTTACAATTTTAATTTGTTGGCTACAGAGGTGTTTGAGCTGCACTTGGAAGAGCTGCGGGCGAAGCAAGAAGAGATAGCTAAGCGTGACAATGAGATCAAACTACTTGAAGCTATAATTCAAACACTTGGAGGGAGACCTTCAAATTAACTTTTTACTAATTAATCTATGTTATTAGTGTGTTGGATCTTTGTTCCCTATTCCACTACAGTAGATTATTTGTGTACACGGAGCCGCATGAAGGCAACTAATCTGTTTCTGTGAAGTCGAGAATATTCCCTGTAACAAGAAACGACCGGACGACTGAAAACAGATCCTAAGAACTGTCGATGAACAAAGAACTGCCTGATTGCGAAGAAAAAAAAAAATCATCCACATGTCAATGGAAAAGCCAATCAATCAAATTATGCTGGCCTATACGGCTATACTAACAAGTACAAACACTAGGAAAACCTGATGAGAAAATCTTGCGTGCAAGCATCTCTCAGCACAGTTTCTTCCAAATCAACCATCTGCATCTTGTCATCCACCACCTCAGCCGCATTACTCTGCCATCCCATGGATGAATCTTCAACATCATCGGCACTCTGGTTCTGCTGAAACTCCTCTCTCTTTCCTTCCTGAACCTCCTGGACACATTCATCAACGTTACTCCGGTCACTCGCGTTACCTTGGAGGAAACGTTGGATGACGGACTCGTGGGAGGGGTAACCCCAAGCGTAAGGCTTCCCGACAGGGGACAGAACAAGTATGGCCATCTCTGTATTACACAAAGCGCACAAGCTCTCAGCCTTCTTGAACAAGCCTTTCCTGCGCTTGCTGAACGTGACATTCAGGCAATCTTTCTTCTGTATTCTCTTCATCTCAACCTTCCGGCGACCTTTCGTCTTCTTCTCCGTACGCTGGTTAATTGTGCTCGGTGAACTGCTCGATTGGCCTTCTGCAATCACTGTGCTCGTTTGGCCTTCCATAATCACTGAGGCAAGAACTTACTAGCAAGAAAAGAGGGAGAAACCAACAAAACTGGTTGGCTTTTAAGCTTCTGTAGCAGAAGAGCCGAGCCCCTTAAATTTTGTCGGAGATTTTACAGCGGTCGTGTAGGGCACAATTTTAGTTGTAAATTTCTGTTTGTAGAGTGCAAGAAGTCTTGATATGGTAGGAAACGAAGTACTCATGTCCAACAATAACGCAAAGAGAGATATTCGAATTTGGATTCTCTACCGACTACCGTTTCCTAAATGACGGTCGATTCCTAGTTGGAAACCGGAGAGATCTTTTAGTTTCTTATGAGGGTAATGACGTGTCATTGCGGTTCAATTCTTGTCAATAATAAACATGAATATAAATAATGGTGATTATTGATAAAAAAAAAAAATTTCATAAAAATAAAAGAAAATAAGGATAAAAAGTTAAGGTAAATTTTTTGGACTAAGAGAGTCACAAAAAAAATCTAAAAATCAAGAGATAAACTATGGAGACAAAAATTTTATTTTAGATCAGAAAAACAATATGAAAAGTTTAATAATATAAGACAAAAAGTGAAGTTTCAGGGATAAAAAGTGGGGTTTAATAATTAATTAAAAAATAACAAAAAATGGTCTTCAGGTAAGAGAGTAAATGTAAAGATTTCAAAAATTAAATGCTTAATAATCAACTTAACAAAGGAAAAAAGAAAATAAATGAAGAAATTAGTTAAAAACGAATCAACTCAAACCATACAAAAAAGTAGGAAACTTATAGTAACTAAAGTTTTGTTTAAAAAAAAAACAATAATAAACTAACAAAAAAAAGTTAAATGAAATAACTTTGGTTGATTAAAAAAAAAAATAAGAAGAGAAACAAATCATAGTTATCAAGATTTTGCTTTACAAGGTAATAAATAAATAAATAAATAAATAGAGACCAATAGAACAAATGAAGAGGTTTGGAAACCCACAAATCATAGTGGATACTTTTTTACAATAAAATTTAATAATAAATAAATAAAAATAATTAATTATGATCAAAACATAACACTGTAAAATAAAACAAGACATGTACTTTAAAATAATACATACTCCATCTGTCTTACAAAAACTGTCATTTTTACTATTCACAGCAATTAATCTATGATTTTATTTATTTTAAAATTTATTATAAAAATATGAACTTTTTACATGAAAATGGAACTTTAAAGATCATAGTTTTTAAATATCATTTTTAAGAATGTTTTTCAATTCATATTAATATAAATATATTCAAGTCAAACTTTAGACAAAAAAAGTAAAATGGACAACTAATATGAAACGGAGGAAGTATTTTTTTGTTACTTAAGAAACAATTCACTAACATCTCTTATTAACTCGAAATCTAATTTTTAATATTGATGAAAAATTTATCTAGAAAAATTCACTTTCAAATTTAATAATTATGAACAAAATTGCTTTATTAAACTATAGAGCTTGATGTAAATAATTGATGCTACAAAACTTAATAATCAATAATGATAAAAAAATGACTAAAATACAAAACTATGTTTAATATATGTTAATCAATTAAAAGTCTAGTCATTAACTTAATACAAATAAAAAAAAAGTAAAAAAAACTGACTAAAGCTGAATCAACTAGAATTAGGTCAAAAATAGGCAAATTATAATTATTCAAGTTTCAATTTAGAAAAAAACAATAAAGAAAATTAATATAAAAAAAATTAGAATCAAGACAAAAAAATGAAAAAAATTTAGATATTAAGGATTTAACAATTGACTTAATAAATATAGAAAATGGTTCAACTAAAAAAATAAACAAATTATGGTTACCAATGTCTTACTTTAAAACATAGTACATAAAACAACAACAAAAATAAACTTGGAGATCAAAAGAGTAAATAGAAGATTCAGTTAAATAGTTATAAAATTCGGTAACCAAAATGCTTCAAAACAATGCATATTTTTTTAAATTAAAAAACAACCCACTAAAAAGTTTCAAAACAATGCTTATTTTTTTAAATTAAAAAACAATTCACTAAAAAGTTTCATCTCTTATTAACTAAATATCTAATTTTTAATATCGATGAAAAATTCATCTAGAGAATTCACTTTTAATTTTAACAATTATGGACCAAATTACTTTATTAGAGAGAAAAGTTTAAAAAAAACTCACTGTAGTTATGGACTGGTATTGATCTAATTACAATAGTTTTGAGTGGTTCCAATGTTATCACTAACGTTATAGTTTAGGCCAAAATTGGTCACTAATATTACAGTTTAGTACCAAATATGTCACCGACTGTTAAAAAATCTAACAGTAAACATGAAAAGTTGTTGGTTTTGAAATCTTGAAGCACTAATGCAACTTTTAACAAACTTCATGAACTCTATGTAATTTACTATTTTCTCTTTCTTGTGCGTCAGCCACTGCATTAGTTACCATCGAAGCCACCATAGGTGACAGTGGTGAGATCAAGGAGGTAGCGTTAGATATCACTATTATAGATTAGAAAAAATGTCATATCAGGAAGCAGATGAGCAGAAATACATTAATATTGGATTAGTGAGTTTTATTTTATTAGGGTTCGGGTTATTTGTAGTATTGGAATACGATGACTTATTGAAAGATAGAGTTGGTTGTTGCACAAAAAAATAGAAATAGCAAATTATACATAGTTGATAAAGTTTGTTAAAAATTACATATTTGCTCCATGATTTCAAAACAAATAACTCGACATGTTTTTTGTTAGGTTTTTAATGGTTAATGGCATATTTGCTATCAAATTGTAATAATAATGGCTAGTTTGAGCCCAGACTCTGACTTAAGTGATAACATTGAAACCACCCAAAACTATTGTGGCCAGATCCATAACCCATAACTACAGTGAATTTTTTTGTATTTTTCCCTTTATTAAACTATAAATATTGAAGTAAACAACTAATGTTATAAAATTTAATCATCAATAATGATAAAAAATGGCTGAAATACAAAACTATATTTAATATATGTTAATTAATCAGTAGTCTAACCATTAACTTAATAAAGATAGAAAATAAAGAAAGTAAAAAAAAACTGATTAAAGCCGACTCAACCAGAACTAGGTCAAAAGTAGGTAAATTATAATGATTAAATTTTAATTTTAGAAAATAACAATAAATAAAATCAATAAAAAAAAGTTAGGATCAAGACAAAAAAAAATGGAAATAAATTTATATATTAAGGATTTAACAGTTGACTTAATAAATATAAAAAAATGGTTTAATAAAAAACTAAACAAATTATGGTCGTCAATGTCTCACTTTAGAAGATAGTACACAAAACAACAACAACAACAACAAAAAAAGCCCAAGGATCGAGAGAGCAAATAAAAGATCTAGTTAAATAATTATAAAATTTGGGGACCAAAATGCAACAAATGTAACTTGGAGCCTAAAATGGAGGAATTAGAAAGTTAGAGAATGAAAAAATGGAAACAAAACAACTTAGACAATTGCAACATATGTCCTTAGAAAAGTGAGCGCCTTGCAAAAAGAGGATTAACCTAAATAAAGTGCAAATCGCATCCAGAAAAACAAAAAGAAAAAGTCATAGAACTGTTCATCTACAGTAAACACTATTGATAAATAGTGAAAAGTCTTCCTCATTTAGAATATAGTATAATATACATACTCAACCCCGTCTGGTAGACTTGGATTGACTTTATTTGACCCATTAAACCCATCGGGCCTCTCAGATCCAGTTCAATTTAGGTATTAAGTTGTGTAGTTATTTCTCTTGTATCATAGGCTGTATTTTGTTGTACTAACTATAGTAATTTATTACTAATTAGGTATTTTAATAGTCATCCTAATGTGTACTTTGTTTGTACCTATGATCTTGTTTCTTCTTGTTTTCCCTTCATAAGTTTTTACTCTTTTCTTTTCTATGCAGAGCTCCGCTCTTTTATCTAAGGTGCCGAAGAAAAAGAAAAAAAAATAAAAAGGCACGAGAGAACTAAAGTGAAGACCTTTTCTAAGGAATTACTCATCAAAATGGTTCTAAAGAGGCTTTTCTTTTTAAGTGACAAATTTGAATGACCTTAGAAAGTCATCTTCTCCATCTATCCCATCCTCGATTTTTCCTATTTTTCTAAAGATAAAAGTAACGAATAAACCATCAATATTTTTATATTGACTTGATTTACCTACTAATTGTTTTTTAAACCAAATAAGTCATTAATCTTTCTAAGTTGGCTCAAATTGGTCGCTCTTATAATTTTTACCGTCAAGTCTAATGAAATTTTAGTATAAAATATCATGTTTAGTCTCTACATTTTCTTGTTTTGCTCCTAAAGTCTCTAAAGTTTATGGATCTAATATTTTAACCACTTTTTCCAAGTTGACATTGATTTTTGGCCTCCATTTATGGTCACGATATTCCTCCTTTTGCTTTGCCTCATCTTGCACCATCTCCACGGCTTTGAAACCCATGTGTACCCCCTCTGCCAATCTCAAAGGAGATCCAGGAGATCGATCACCACCTATCATTGACTGATCACCACTATGTCGTGCCACCAATGGTGGAGATTCAAGTTGATGTCAAAGAGGAGCATTTGGGTGGTGTTCTCAAGCGAGGAAAGCAAGGCAGTTGAGTGCTAATATGAGCAATACATCATTTGGGACTTGGGAGTGGTGGCATGGGATCAGAGGTATCCTATCTTGGGCGGGGGAGATGGTACATCTTGAAAGAGTTAGAAGCAGTGACAAACGAACTGTGCCCAGAGAATATAATTGGAGAAAAAATGATTTATGGAATTGTATAATTAGAGAAGGCTACCAATTTGGATTGTTTTAAAACAAATGGATATATTTTGTCAATTTTAAAAAATTAATAGAAGAGTTTTATAATATTTCAAAAACTAAGTGAATTAGGTCATTTGAATAACATTAGTTGTTTATTCGTTCCAAAAACAAAACTTAATGGCCGATTCAATCCATGCAGAAAATCTTAGTAGTTTATTCATTATTTTTGTGTTTTCTAAACTATGGTCTCAAAGAAACCAGAAAATTTCCTAACTAGAACCAGCTTCAGAGATTTTTGTTTTTTTGTTTTTTATGCTACTTTCCAACCTTAGCTCACAAAAACAAATCCAGTTCTCCACAAGAAAATCCATCGGCTGGTAACAAAACATAAGAAACAATTGGAAAATCAGGCTGAGGTCAATTTTTTTTTTTGTCATAACAGGGAGTCTTAAGAACTTAAGAGACAAGCAGCTTCATCGAATAAAGTAGAGCCCTGGATTCAATAAATGAAACTATTTATGGATATGACCGAACAATGAAGGAAGTTCAAGTCCAAAAAATACCAGTTGCACAAGATCATCCTAGCTTGCCTAAAAAAAGGACATGATTGCGTAAATTCCGACAATAATGGAGCTTGGGCAACAATCCCAAGTGTTGCCCCAGTTGTAATCCACTTGACTTATCCACCTAAACCCTAAATCCGACTCCATTCTCATCTACCCTACAAAATAGTGTCCCCTTGCTTCTTACCTCTAGAAATCAAAACTACCTACGATTCTCATCCCTAGGATAAAGACTACCCTAGAATTGGAATCAAAATTAGTATTATCAGGGTAACAAAAGTTCAATCTCAACAAATTAGTAGCTTTCTTCTTCTTCATAAACCCCGACAGTTTTGTTGAACCACAATGTTGGTTTCTTTGCTCCTCAATTAGTATCGTCTCATAACAGTACTAAAGTTCAAGAAAAATTTACTGATAATTTAGAAAAATTATTGATATGTGATTAGTTTTATACACGGTGATTATTTGCTTAGATTGTCTAATAATTTAAACTTTACATTTTAAGAAATCCAAAATCTCTTTAATTTTTTTTTTTTTTGAAAAATGAATATTTTTCATTAATCTTTTTTAAGTTATGTAAAAAGAATCATAGAATTTATCAATTCTTTAAGTAATTGTTAGGCAAGCAAACTATTCACTTTAGAATGATATTGATTTTAGGAAAAAAATACGAAACCCCTCTTGAAGTTTAGCAAAACAGTTTTATTCTTATTGTTTCAAATACCTATACCTATATTTTAAAAGGTTAACATATCCACACATACCCTCTCCAATGTTAACTTTTTTAATGACCTATTTAAAAAAAAACTCATTTTATCCCCCTGTCATTCTTATTTTTATAATTTTGCCCCCAAACATATGCATCTAATGTTGATCATAATCGTGGCCACCTAAACCTAACTTCGATCATGATCATCATCATGGCCGGAAAACAATCATCAAGGGATGAATCGAGGAGGGATGGAGAGGTGACAAAGAACAAATCAAGAAAAGACGAAGAACAAATCATCAGGTTAATGACGGGGAACAAATCAAGGAGAGACGGAATCGGAAAACAAACTGAAGCAAGCCCCATGGAATCGGAGGGAGGAGTTCTCGTTGAAGGTGACGAACAATGAGGATGACAATAAGGCTACGACTGAGATGGACATCCAACGACTAATGATAGAGAAAGATGACTAGGAATCACATCATTGTCGCCCTTGGGGTATATGGAGATCGTCAGCGCTAAGCAGATCAAGGAGGATGATGAATCAGTCAAGGTCTAGTAGTCGAGCCCATCACAGCAGAACCACGATCACGCACCACAGAGCCCAACGTTGCTTCCATTGTCAAGCCAAATCTCATTTCCAAGTCCATCCATGATTGCTTGTTTTAAAAAGAATCAAAGGGCAGCTGAAGGCAGAAAGAGAGAGAGAGAGGGGCAACAATGGCCAAAGAGTTTTTAAAGATTGAAAAATGGTTATTTTTTTCAGATTTATTGATTTTATTTGAATTAATTTTAGTGATTAGGGGCTAAGTTTTTAAGAAAGAAAGTTAAAAGAGGGCACTTTCCCCTTTTTGTATCAATAGTAAATAACGGAATTAAATTTCAAGGGAGTAAGTTTAGTTTTTTTGAAACAACGGTGATACAATTGTATGTTTTACCAAACCTTAGGGAATTTTTATAATTTTACCTTGATTTTAAACAAAAACAAAATACTACAATATAATCTCTCAAAAAAAAAAAAAAAAAAAAAGCCTCCTAGGTCAGCCCTAATCTCCAAAATCTGATAAATTATTAACTCCCAGCCATCTCAAGTCAGGTAAATGCAATTTTACAATTTTACCTCGGTTCGACCGTTCATCAATATTAGGGCCAGTTCGTTTTGATTCTCACATCTACGTTACCATGTTAAATGAGAGATTTGGGAATATTAAAATAATTGAGTTTGAAAGTTCCCCTAAACTTGTAAGTATTTACGGTCAACCCAATTGGATCATCTCCCCAACTTCACTCTGGCTCTCATCTCTGCCACTCCAGCTTTGCTCTGTCCCTCATCACCGCGCTCTCAGCTATCCTCATTGCCGCTCCTCATCTGTCCTCATCACCGCACCCCCCTTGCCTCCGTCTTTGTCACCGAACTGGATCTGTCATCTTCTAGAGCTTCCAATTTCATCGCTCGATCTCCTGATGATTAATCCGTCGTCTTCACCGAGTCCTCCTCTGATGCATCTCTCAATCGTCTCTCTCATCTCCACCAGATTTCTTTCTTGTCTTTCTCACTCGTTTTCACTAGATCTCTCACTCATCTCCGTACCAGATTTTTCACTCGCCTCTCACTCGTCTCTGTCCCTGATTTCTCACACATCTCTCTCATTCATCTCTTTCACTTGTCTCTGTACCAGATTTCTACCCAGATCTAGCTCACGTTGCCTCTGCTCAAGGCGGTGGAGATAGTGTACGAGACAGATCGGAAGAACAGCGTTCGGCGACGGCCGGGAAGGGCATCAAACGAGACAATTTGACAAAGTCAGGTCCAGCCGAACGTTAAAGCATTGCAACAGCAAATACGAACAGTATTTGCATAACACATCCAGTTGCGTTCGTATTTGCATAACACATCCAGTTGCAGTCATACCAATTTTATTGTCATGCCATTTTTCAAGCCATACCTATGCAATCAATAACCAATCGCTGACATAACTGATGCATTCACCTTTTTCCGCATATAGCAAAAATATGCAACATATTAAGTTGCGAAAATGGTTGTAAGGCACTGCCCTTCACCAAGAAACAATCTGCCTAAACCCAGCTGTTGCTAGAGACTTGCAGTTTAAGATGTGGCTAGATATGATGCGATTCATGAGTATCACAAACTTTGCATGTGAAAGACCATTATACCGACGCCTGCAGAGGATCAAGAACCAAACTAACAGAGTCGAGTTACCATGTAAAAGGCAGGGTTGGATGTAGAGCATTCAGATGTATATGGAACTTTAAAGATCTTGCACAAAATAGTTTTCATCGAATGCTATCGTAGTAGACCAAATTAACATTTTTAAGCACAAATCAAACTGTGAAACAAGACCTTATAAAGTTTCTGATTCTCTTTTTTAGTATATCAAACATTGTCTATAAATTATACCTGCCGTATGGTAAGTTAAAAGCATTTCCCTCCGGCTAAGGAAGTCCCGAGTATCACCTTAAGATGTGTAGATGCATATACGAGAGAGGCTGGTACCATTATCAACTCGACCCCATCACTTACAGCACCAACAGATAGCAACAAGCAAACGCAGCAGGGAAGCTATGCAGAGACCAAAAGCAGCTACTCTGCTACAACTGGTACTAATTCAAATCAACAAGACTGGAAGCAACTTGCCACGGGTGGTTTTTCATTCAGCATGCCATTGTCACTGAAGGGTCAAACTACTTACAACAGAAGCAGGCATCACACAGCAACAGTCATGGACCCGTTGCTACAACTCAAAACATCAAGCAAGAAAGGAAGTTAATGGTGAGCAATGCAATCCCTAATAAAACCAAACCAAAAATGGAAAAATAAAAACTTTAACCTGATCAATTACTATACGTGAAATACACGCCATAATTTTCTATAGGATCAGCATCACATCTACCCCGCAAAATGTCCATCAGGTGCAGGACCACCACATTACGAAAAACAAACCCTCTCTCCTGGATCCATCTCTAAACAATTGCAGCAACTAACATCTCTTGGTGCCAATTTTAACAAATCACCAAACAATAGGATGATCAGACGATCGCTGTAGATGTGATTTATGCAAATGTTTCAGACACCTGGTTCCATTTTAGATCTTACCAATCAATGGACCATTAGGATAAAATTGATTCGTTTTAGTTCAGCAATCAGCTGCTGCTATAATCAGCATCTCAACCACAATCTTCTATCTACAGATACAGCATCAACAGCAACATACCAACATCACGTTACATCATCTCCATCTGCCCCAAATCACTTTACTCCCGCACATAACCATGCAATCCAGCAGATAGTTTTAAGTGAATCAGTATCCATAAAGTGACGCACACAGCTTATTAAAGAAAAGCAAGAGATGGCATGAGAACAGAAAACTGCAAATTGTGCAAAATATCTAAAAGGTCCCAAAACATAACAGATTAGTCCATACATCATACTTCAATCCATAAGGCTCAAACAGTAGTATAATAAAATGCCAAAGGAGCACCATCCTACCAATACTAGAAAGTAGAAACGCATGACAGTAAGGTTTCTGAACTCTAGCAGACAACAGCAGCTTTAAGCACCAATTAAGTTTCCGAGAACCTTTCAGGCAATAGCACAAATCGCTCCTACAAAGGAAAGGACAGGCAACGGTCATATAATTAAATTTCTCTGTTGAGGATAAACATTAGTAGAACTAATTGTTACTGAGAAGTGAAACTCACAGTAACATCTGAGTTTCAAGGAGACGGGCTTTGAGAGCCAGCAGGCCGACCTCGTGGTGAAACACTATGAGGGCTTGGAGTTTGTCCACGACTGTACCTGTCAGCAATTCCATCCCTTGAAGCAGAAGTCTTATGGCGAGGATTCCTCTCAATACTCGGGCTGTGCTGGACAGGAGAGGCACTGTAATAAAAACTGCTAAGCATCACTATAAAAATAAGCATTACCACGACGACACTGCCAATCTGAGAACATCCATATCAAACCTAATGGAACGACTTCCACTGTGCTGTTCATCGTCATAGTGACTTCTTCGCTTGCCTCTAGGGTAATCAGGACTAGCACTAGGACTCCTGCTCCGGCGATGATAATCTCTATCCCTCCCATGATGTCTATCATGCTCATACCTATCATAACTCCCACTACGACTACTCCTCCTGTAATCCTTATCCCGGTAGTAGTCATCCCTGCTTCTGATAATATCACAAACATAACAAGGAGGTAAAACAACAGAACAACAATCAAATAAGAGGGGCCATCCAAGAGAAGGGCCCAACTCAAAGGTTCCAGCATAATCAGCAAAAAAAACTTGTGAAGGCTTCTTTTCAATTACAGTAAATTAAAACAAAACAAAATATCATCAATCAAACAGGAAAAGAAAAAAGCATCAACACATGGGCCGACTGAGATTGAAGATAGTCATAGGTTTTCTAAGTGGTTACCAGGGCACACCCATCTGAAAAAGAAGCTAAATCTGCACGAATACTTGGTTTGGAGATCATTAGCAAGAGAAAGACCTAAAAGTGATAGAATCAGGCATCCAGCATACACATGGAAGAGTAACACATGTTTTGAAAAAAAATGGAAAAGTCACATATTAAGGGACACAAGGAGTATTCAGTAGCCATTTTATTTTTCACTTTCTTTTTAAAGTTCCCATGACATGTCTCATTGGGAAATCATCGGCAACATTGGTGTGCCTTTATTATTTAAAGAATAAAACATGACTTTTTCACTTGGACTTTAGAAGAGGGAGGCTTCAGCAAAGAATAAAGGCACAGTGAAGAGATACAAAAGCTTGCCCCCCTTCACACTCAGATTTTAGAAGAGAGGTGACAACGCAACACTAAAGGATCAACGAGAATAAATATGAAAACTTACCTTCTACGAGGACTGCGACTCCGTGATCTGTACCTTGACTTTGGCAATGGTTCCATAACTCTGCCTTTGTGGCTGAAAAGAATAATACATTTAAGTGATTCATCAGGATTTTTCCTTTCTGGGTGTGCGTGTGTTCATCTCATGTAAATACTTCCATAAAATGTAAATAGGGTGAGTAAAACATTTCAATCCTTGACAGACTACAAATGCTATTCTTTAAACATTATCAATCATCATTACTAATCAGTTTGTTCACAAACAGCAGAAACCATTTCACCTCTTGAATTGAAAATCCAATGAAATGCAGCATGTTAAATACTAATAAAGACTGACAGGATTTTGAATCTAAATATGCATCATAACATTAAAACACTAATTCATCTATTCAAATCAGATGATCAACTGAACAAATGAGTAGTTTCACTCAATATCTGCAAATTAAAGGGAAAAGAAGAGGCCAACAAGTTCGCCAGTAAAACATACATTCTCTCAGCATTAGGCCCATACTTCGCAAACTGAACTCTTATCTCCCTACCATCAACCACTCTCCCTGCATGAGTAAAAATAACAACAAAAATGTAAAAACAAAAAAAAATGCTGAGAATTCAATATTTCTTCATTTCACAGACAAATTATGCAAGGAATGCCTTGTTGAGGAAAACCTTGCATTTGTTTCCAATAACAGAGAAACGAAAAAACTTCAAAAATTTGGATTTTGAGTGGATTTCATGTACAGCATGGACTACGATCATTCAAGCACTCAACAAACAGTAGAATGTATAAAGCAAACTATAAAGATATGTACAGGAGTATGACCAAGGATATGGTATATTTCTTTTTACCATCAAGCCTATCCACGGCCTTCTGGGCCTCATCTGCGTACTTGTACCGCACAAATGCAAACCCTCTTGAATCACCCGTCCTACATGACAAACGCAATATTGATATAAGAAATATGAAACACTGTAAAAGCCCCTAATCTTGAAAAGCTAGATAAACACACAAGAACCAAATAATTTAGCAGAAATTTAAACACAGCCTTAAAAAACAGATTTAAACTCAACTTTCCCAATCCAATAAACAAACAACAATCCAATGATGCTTTCCTTTCTACAATAAGTACCAAAATAGGATAGCTAATTATGACAGAAACAAGAACCAATTAAGTGAAGAAACAACTACGCAATATGGAGGAAACCCACCTTCGATCTCTAGGTATGAAGATATCGACAACCTTCCCGTACTTATCGAAAAGCGGAAACAAATCATCAGCTGTCGTACCTGTTAAATTCCAAATTTGAGAGAAAAAAAAAAAAGAAAAAACAAATATGAATCATGAAACTTCTAAAAAACTCAGAAACATGTCACGCTGTGAGAATTTAAAATAAAACTTACGGAAAGTTATGTTTAGAATGAGGAGAGAGTAGGTATCCATAATGTCGGGAGGGCCAGATCTTCCGAAATGAGACATTTCTCTTCTGTTCTTTTCGCAAAGAAGAATTCCGAAGAAGGCTCGTCGATTTTCGTTTAGGGTTTTACGAAGACGGGCTCAGTGGAAAACTAGGAACATCGGGTGGCTCGGTTTAAAATAAGCGCGACCTGACAACAATCCGCACGATGGTCCCTTTTTTGTTTTTATTTTTCTTTTTACTCATTGAACTTTGGTAGTCGTTAAACTTCTAACCCAAAATTTTTCCCTCATTTTCTTTTTACTCATCGAACTTTGGTAGTCGTTAAACTTGTACCCCAAATTTTTTCCCTACTTACATTCAATTTCCCATGGAGTTACCTTCTACTTCTGGCGTCTGGAAACATACATACGACAATGCAAGGGAGGCTTGGCGTTGACAGGTCGTATATTAATCACCAGGAGACAAAGTGGGCGCTGCTCATCATGTGGTCAAGGAGGCCGAAGCAATTTCACTTGTTATTTCTTTATTCCCTTTATCTCTATTTATTCTACCCATAAAGAAATTGCATATAAATTTTCATGCTTACAAGCCATGGAGCTCTTCAGTAAAGAAAACAAGCTGAAGCATCGAGTTTTGAAGCCATGAAGGAGCTCTTAAGCTTGATAAAAAAACTATGCACCTAAAACATTTTAATCTAGGTAAAAAGGTTGTAATTTAAAAAGTGATAAGATTATTTTTATGAACTTTTGCAGTATTTTCATTTTTTTTTCTTCTAACCACGCCTAAAAATATTACTTTTAGATATAAATAAATGTTTTAAGTAATTATTACTTTATTTTGATTTTTTTAACATTCTCTGAAAAACTACAATACACTACTGATATCTAGTAAATTAAAGGGCAGTCTTCGGCCTCGTTGACATGATAATTAGGTGGACATTGGGGAGGTCTAAGATTCAAACCTTATTCTTCACATAATGCCTTAGATGCTGGTTTCAAAACTTTTAGGTCCTAAAAGTACATACATTTTCCTCTTCCCTTTAGATATAAACACCTCTCAACTCTTGTCATGGTAAAGATGATTTTAAATTGAAAAAACAAAACAAGAAAAGGCCAAGCACTCTGAATCCCTTAATTAACTTTGCCATTGTTGTTCACCCAACCAAAAAAAAACACTTTGCCATTGTTCAGTAGAGATTCAAGACCAAATGAAATTATGACCACCAGGCTAAAGAGTTTGGGTTGGACTTAAATACTGGTTCTTCACAAATTAAACCCTAAAATAAATAAATAAATAAATAAAATATATTAATGTAAAACTAAAACCATACCTTTCATCTAACTCCATATAAATTTTAAGCAGTGTAAATGTACAATACAAGCCCATAAATGAACTTTGCAGCCTAAACCCTAATAAATCTACTCAATATCAAAGTGTCCGGATTCCAAACATCTTAAAAATGATTTGTGCCTTAAAGGCATATGTTAAAAAAAACTTGTTGGTAATTGGAATCGTAAGGAGAATGAGACAGGACAGAAGTAATATAGTTATGTGCCAGAGACATACACTGGCAATGCACTGCCACACTACCACAGGTACAACAATCCAAGTTCTCCATATTTATTGTGAGAGATTGGACTAAGCTCGCTATTGAGGCATTAAGAACCTTTAATTAACTCACTAATTCCCGTATAGAAAACTAAATTAGCATTTGCTGTGTGCTTTTACACACCAATTTAGAATGAATGAGTTATGCAGCATTTTTCACTTTTTTTTTTTCATTTGTTCAACTTTGGTGTGGATGCCAAAGTGCAAACAGCTCCTTTAACTAGGACATAACTAGGATTTGAGCCTAGTTACTAGGCTAGTTATGAGGAGTTAAAATGTAAAGAGTTACAATTAATAATAAAAAAATATTAAATAATGTTACATATAAATGCATGGAATTTAAAATTTTACAATAATTCAGTTCAATGGAAAAAAACTTCCATCTCTTTTTTATAAATGTACATAATATAAATCTTAAAGCAAAACGTAGCGAAGGAGCAACAAAATTGAACAAAAGATAAAAACTAAGCCTAAAGGACGAGAGTCCGCTGAGCGGCAGCAAAAGAACAAAAAGACGTAACTGCAGAATAATCCCAGCCGTGGGAATATAGGAGGAGATGCACAGCGGGACCAGAACAGTGAAGCCATGGTGCGAATGCGAATTACTGAAGAAAGAACCATGGGCGGGGGAGGCGGCTTCTCTCTTGTTTTTGTTTTGTTTTGATTTGAGCTTCCAGTTAGAAGTTAAGCTATTAAAAAGGGATAAAATATGCCTAAAGCTCATTATTAATTCTAAAACTTACAAATAAGAAGATAATTTTGATATTTTTATAATTTTATATCATATTTAACTACTCTTAATAAAAAAAATTAAGAATTCTAGGAGGCAACAGACAAGCGACACGCGACAGCCCCTCCCATACTAATTGTGCTGCATCACTGCCTCTAACGTAAAAAAGTTCAAGTCTTTCTTAGTTATTGGAAAACCACACATTTGATTCTTATTGGAAAGGCACACATTTGATTCTTATTGGAAGAGTAAGTTCTAATTAATGTTAAAAAAAACGTTTAGTACACATTTATTTTTTTTCATTTTTTTAACATAACCGTTTTTCATTGTTTGAGGGACTAGAAAGTTGTCTACCATGTTTGGGAACAATTTTTACAATTAGTATTATAGTTTTAGATAATTTATTTAACAGTTGAAATGAAAACATTGAAGCTAAAAACTAAAAGCTATATTTGAATAAATTTTTTAAAACTTTAATGTTAATCGTTGAAGCTAGTGCTAAATGGGGCATTTAGCTTTTAGTTTTTTCAGCGTTTTCATATTAACCGTTAAATAAATTATCCAAAACTCTAATACTGATAACAAAAGTTGTTCCGTAATGAGGCCAAAAGGTACTATTGGATAGTTTTTTCAAAACTCTAACACTAATTGCTGACGCTAATACCAAATAGGGTCATCATAGGCTACAAACACCCAATTCAGCTCACACTAATTTACCTTTCAGTTGTTTTTTTTTTTTTAACCCAATCAAATATGTCAAATACCTTGTAAATAAAACTTCATCTTCTTCATATTTACGAAATTTGCCTTCTTACCTACCAAAGACTAAACCATAGTTAACCTTCCCCATCCATACAACTCTCACATGAGCCCTTTACCCTTACCCTCCATTGCCAAACCTTGTTTGCTTACCATACAACCCTCAAAATGTGAATCAATGATGGACTTAAACCAGTTGCACAAGGGTATATGAAGGTAGGATAGGAGTCATATAGTGGTCAGGGTGAGGGTCAAGGGCTAGCGGGTTGGTTTATTAGGTTTTGTAAAGGATGATGAGGGGGGAAGGCTTATTGTGAGAGCTAAGAGTGCTTGCCTGAGGCGTATGATAGTGTTAGGTGGATAGGATGTCAGCTTTTGTAAATATAAGGAAGATGGAGATAAATTAGCTTATTACTTAACATATTTGATCGGGTGAAATGAAAAAATTAAGGCAACTTAAGGTAGGTTAATGGCAGCTGAATTTGATGTAATTTATTATGTACAAACATGGAGAAATAGACATAGGCTTGGGGTAAAACCCAAATAATATGTTGTTCACTTTTATTTTTTTCTGCAAGATTATCAAAATTCTTACATATAATTTTGTAGATGAAGAAAAAGTTTTTTATTTGAATAAATTCCCTTGGTAAGAAAGTTTTAGGTGTATTTAAGAAGAAAAAATCAGACAAATAGAGTTTCTTGATGACATTTTTTTTACAATATTATGGATTTTAATTAACCATTTGTGTGTTATTAATAAATTCATAGAGGTTGTTGTAATGGCGGAACCATTAAGGGGTAGGGGCATCCTGGGCCCTTGAAAATTTTGAAAATGCGATAATATGATGTACTAATTTGGTTATTTTGTTAGAAGCTAGGGAACGAATGTGAACCCCCCCCAAGGGATATGGTGGAAAAATATAAAGATGAGGGCCAGTGAGACATTTGCTAAAAATTATAGGAACCAAATATGCATTCATTATAAAAAACATTTTGTCACCATTTTTTCTTATTTTAAAACTATGGCTTAAATGCAATACTAGCTCTTCAATTTTACTTAATTGGAAAAGTTAGCCTTCAAATTATGAGTTAACCTATTTTAGTCATTGAATTTCACAAACCATGTTTGTCACGCCCCAAACTGCCCCTGGCCCATCTGGGCCCGATTATCAGATTAATGCAGTGGAAGTTATTCATACTGAAGGGGCTTTATTAGCTAGTTATGAGCACCTACGGCGTGACTCCAGGATCTATTCTGGTACTAGCTTGTTACTTAAATACTTTCAATGTGTTGTCAGGGTGCTCTCCAGGAACGAGCTAATACCTATGTGGAATTCTAGTGTTCCATTTATGGACTTTACCACTTAGCCGGTTACACACACAAGTCTTTAGATGCCATTTCAACAAAATCCAATAAATCCAGATTCACTGGAAGTCTTCCCTTAGTTACACACATAATCAACAAATCATACTTGCAATTCAAGCAAAGCATACACTTAATCCATTAAGTGCATAGGATGTGTGTCCATCAAGTGTACTAATCCAATGCATGGCAACAAAGAAGCCCATCTCATTTTCAACTTTGAAAACCACATTTATATATCCATGAGCATCAGCCAAGTCTAGTACACATAACATGAATATCCATCATGGCATTTCATCAAAATTCATCCTAAGATAATCATGATCACAATGTGCATCTAACAAGCATCTCCTACTTGGAAAACATACCAAGGATGCTATATGTCCATAACTAGTTAAGTTTAGGTTTTACAGACCAAGTTCTTATGTCTACCCAAACTTTAACTCATAACCTGGAACTCATTCCAGCTTAATAGACCTTGTTCCCACAACTTCTAGACTCCACAAGCCTGCACAAGGAACTCCAAACCATTAGCTTGTTCCGCAAGCAAAATATACCACATAAGTCACTTAGAGTCAAATGAATATATTAAGCAACACTAAACTCATACCCAACCCTTTAGCAAAACATAACGAGTACTCTAGTACTCCCTACTTGATCTATCAAGCCATCCAATCCATTTCCTGAAAAAAGTAAAGAAGGGCGGGTGAGTTATAAAACTCAGTAAGGATCCAGGTGTGAGGTAAGTAACTCATGACTTTCATAGTCATATCCGGCTTAAAAAGCCAAAATTGTGCCAAGAACGTAATGGCAATGCCAAATCAGAATGAGGTAATCTCTCGTGACTTTCATAGTCACATATGGCTTCCAAAGCCTATTCTTAAGCCAAGAATGTCATGGCAATTAAATCCAATGCCAAGAATATCATGGCAAATAATCCTGTTCCTGCAAAGGAAAACACTAAAACAAAGAAAACACAAGATACAGCACAATAGCAGCATCAACAATAATAATAATAATTTGGGTCAGCATGCACAAACAACAACGGTTCAGAGAAGCACACAACACACGCACTCAACCACAAGTTTTCCTGGGCAATCACTACTGCCACCCACTACTGGCACTCCTGGCCAGACTGGCAGTACTGGCACCAATGGCACCCCTGGCACCACTGGCACCCCTGGCAAGTGTCCAAGGCTTTAAACCTCAATTCTCCTTCTTAATCATACCACCCGTTCCCCTAGAGCTCCGAGTTACATAGTAAGTTGGTCATTCTTACTATAAACTCTAACACTTGCCTTTATATTGATTAGCTAATCAAACCATATATATATCCAGAATTGCCCATTATTCATATCCATAGTTGCCGAAGCAACAATCCACGTCCAATATGCACTTACGTGCCCAAAGTTGCCGAAGCAATGATACCTCATCAATTATGCACTTACGTGCCCAATTATTAAACTAAGAAAGTAACATGAGCCCTCACACAAAGAACAACTAACCCGCTGCACACCTATGGTCACTTGGTACTATGACCATCACATAGGGGCATTTATACTCACAAACAATATCATGGAAGTACACCATGCAATAAGTGAGTAAAGGATCCTTACCACCATTGGTGTAACCTTTTGCTCATTGCCTTTGCTTTGCTTTGTTTGTTGTTGGAACTTTGCCATTTCCTTAATGGACCTCACTTAAAGAGGTAAAGGCCCACTTAGCCTTTTTGTGAACTGAGGCCCATATTAACCTTTTCAGGACTTGGGCCTATATTAACCTTTTCAGGATTTAGCCCATTTTCCAATAATGCCATTATGGCCCAAAATAGCCCATTTCATAATTTATGGACCAAGAACACTTGGTTTTCAATTTGGGTCTTCAAATTTAACTTTTGGCCCAAATAGCCCCATCATTTCTTTTTCTTGCTTTTCTTTCATCTTTTGCTTGTTTCCTTCCTTGGAATGGCCATACAAGCCTCGAGGCACCAAGAACACTTGGTTTCATGCCTCCAAATGCCATGTATACTCATGGCCGAAACCTCCATCCTTGCTTTCCATGGCTTAAAAGTGCCATGCATATAAAGAGCTCTTGAGTTGAGCTCAAGAACAACAATATCCTTCCATGGCCGAAATATCCACTTGATTTCCTTGCAAAAATCCAACATGGCCAAGTCATTAGAGAGTAGCATCTAGCTCAAAATACATGAAACTACCAAGAAAAACTTGGTTCACTTACAACCTTTAAATGGCCGAAACTTGAGCTTCACTTTCTTGGAGTTCGTCTTCATCTTCTTGCTCTTCATGGCTTAGAAATGCCATGCATGTAAGGAGCTCTTGAGGTGAGCTCAAGAACACCATTTTATCCATATGGCCGAAACTTCACAAGCATTTCTTCATGGGTTTTCTTTGATTTCTCACTTTGTTCTTGGTCTAGATGGGTTTAGGAGCTTGAAAGCTTCAAGAAAATGTGTTTGCATGTGCAAGAACATGCATTTCTAGCTATGGCCGAATCTTAGATGAAGAAAGAAGGAGATGGAGTTTGAAGAACACCATGGCTGGAACTTAGAGAGAAGGGAGAGCTTTTGGTGCTAGAGAGAGAGTGGAAATGAAAATGAAATGAAAGTAGGAGTGATGGCTGGTTATGCACTTACAAATGAAAGAGAAATGAAACTCAAATGCATTCTAAATGTGCATTAAACGTATATTCAAAGAAGGTGGGTGGTCATGGTGCTAAATGAAGTGAAATGCACCCAAAATGCATATCAAATGCATAATTTGGAGGTATGGACGAATTTTGAATGAAAAAGGTGGGAGAATAAGTCAAAAATGATGGGCCAATATTTTAATGTAAGTGGGAGACAATGTAAGTGGGTGATTAAAATATGGTGAGTGGGATTTGTAGTGGGAGACAAGACATGGGTAATAGAATAGTCAAATTGGGAAAGTGGGGGACAAAAGTAAGTGGGGTAATATTTAATTGGTGAGTGAAGGATGTAGTAGAGGGATTAAATAATTATGAGTGGAATGTGTAGTAGGCCAATTTTTAATTGGTAACATGGGGTGGCCGGCCATGCATATATTTTTCATGAAAAATGGCCAAATTACTCACTTGGTCCTCCATCTTTCTCCAACTTTGCAATCGAGTCCCTCAACTTCCAAACTTGCCATTTTTTTTTTATCACCCAAACTCTTGGCCTTAGCCAAGCATAATTCTCAGAGTGTCCAACACTCATTAATGCCCATTCTATAAATAATTCAAAGTCTCTACAAATAATTTCACTAAGTTTCCAAATTAGGAAACTATTTATGCCACTAATCCACTTAACCCGGTAATTAATCATTCATCACTTTCCGGGTGTAACAATGTTAAGTTTAACAATTTCAAATAAGTCATGTTAATACCTAATAGAAGTGTCAACGTCGTTAAAAAAACATACTCTTTTTTTTATATTTGTTTTTAGTATGAAATTATAACTTTTATATCTTTCAATTATTTTATTCTAAAAAACTTGAATTAGTATATTTCTAGGCAATCCCCTTTGAAAAGTGGGAGACAACCTTTCAATTTTTTTTTAAAAAAGTAACTAAATATCTTTATGTTTGACCTGAAAAAGTGATAGTAATATTTTTCATTCAAAATTCGTCTGTGAAGTTTCTAAAAAATTTCAAAGACTTATTCAATCTAAAGTTAAATACAAAACAAATATATTTAGTGATTATAAAAATAATTTATTTTGAAAATCAATAAAGTTTGATAATTTACTTCAAATTAAAACCAAAGGTTACTTAAAGTAATATTTATCCGTACTGAAAAATGCATGTGCTACCCCCAACCTTTAATTATTATTCCTGTTATAACCATAACATTCACTTTACTGGTAGCGCATCTCTAACATCAATAAAAATGTTTCATTTTGGATCATTTTTTGACAGAAATCATTATCTTGGATAAAAAAAATGCCACGTTAGCTTTGGATTATAGGGACAAATGCCAGTTTTAATCACTAAAAACATTTTCATTTGCCAAAAAAACCTTGAAACTCTTCCTTTAGCAATCTAACTACCATATCTCTTGATTCGGTTGAACAATAGCTCCAAGCCATATGAGAGCCAACCTTTCAGTTGGACAACAGTTCTTCCTGATTCAACGGCTAACAATTGCATCGTCAAAGATCCAAGAGTCAATGGGGCATCGTGTACTCCGCATACTCGCTAAACACCTTCACCAATTGAGGCCCTCCACTGTCTGGTGCTTTGATTTGCCACCGTCCATGGGTCTCTGCCACCAGCAATCGTTTGAATGATTATTACTGCCGTCAAATCAAACAAGTAAGCCAAAGGGTCCACTATCTGGTGCTCCGATTTGATGGTGTTAGCTAGCTTATCCAAACAAATTTTGAGCAATCAACTAGCTGGGTTTGTGTTTTGGGGAATCACACTGAATCACAACAAATTACAACGAATCATGTATGAATTAGGCTTTTATCTTATGAATCACGATGAATCGTATACAAATCACAATGGAATTGTAAGTGGGGGATGCGGGAAAAAAAGTAGGGATGGGTGAGTGGCTATAAGGATGGGTGAGCGATCGAAAAAATGGGTGAATTGTGGCCGGTGAGAGAGGCGGACAGAGGAGAGAATTGGCCGGAGAAAGAGGCTAATATAAGAATGAGAGTTTTTTTATTAGATTTTAAAGTTTTAAGAATTATTTATTAAAGGGAAAGTTTTTAGGGGTTAAAGTTAGGATTTTTTCTTACAACAATATGGAAACATGACTTTTTCCATCTGAATTAATGGCTTCTGTCACAAAAATGTTCAAAATGGAACATTTTAACCACATTAGAAAAGGCATTACGAACAAATTCAAGGTTGGGATTAGAACAAGAACAAAATTAAAAGATTGAGGTTAATGCATGCAATTTACCCTTTATTTGTATGTATACTACTAAGAATTAACTCAAATAATTATTCTTAACATTTGTTACTAAAACTCAACTTTGCCACTATCTCACTACGCTCTCCTCTGTACCGATCATGCTCACCCCCCAAACAAAAAAACTTGGTTTCATCACTGGGTTGTTGTCTTTATTAAGTACTTAAACAAATAGTAAACAAAGAAAAAAATAACATAAGTGAATATTTTGGAGGGTTTTGAGACTATTCACATGGTGTATATATACCACTTAATATTTGTTAGCCTTATATTTTAATAGTTTGCAACTAGAGAATAAATGTGGAAATCTTGCCTTAAAACCATATATTGAGATGGTAAAATCCATGATTTCATATGAATCTCACGAAATCTTCCAAATCTAGCCAAAATTACCATAAATATCCCAAATCTCCCCCCAACATATTCCATAAATTTAAAAAGTTGTTATGAATTGGAAATTTTCTCATTCTTTCTTCTTGAACAATCCTTTTATAAAATCCCCATCAGATTACAAAATAAATGAAAAACACAAAAATCTTTCTCATAGTTGCTTTTGCCATTGTTAATCATTTTTGTGTCATTCAGTGTTGTTGCATTGATTATCGTTGTCGTGTTGTTTGACCTTGCCCTTCATCAAATTAAGTTTGTTGTCACATTGTTCATCTTCGCTCTTACCATCACCCGAGTTTATCAAATTAAGGTTAGTTACATCGATTTCTTTGCTTAATTCAATTTGCAGCATAAAATCGTAGTGAGTTTATTTTGGACATTGATTTTGTATCATGATTTGACTGCATGAATTTTAGTTGTTATTGTATGAAACTAGTTATTATTGTACAAAAATGGGATATTGTTCTATAAAACTATATTTTTATTATATAAATACAGACCTAATTGTATGAAACTGACTCATATCATACAAAACTAAGTTTTTATTATATAAAACTAAATTACTATAGTGCAAAATAAAATATTGATATATGAAATTGAGTTTTTGCGTAAATTTTGATGTATGAAATTGAAATGCTAATGTGCGAAACTAGATTCTTACTTTATCAGTGTTGACTTTTTGTTCTACAAAATTTAGATACTAATATATGAAAGGGAAATTAAAGATCCATTTTGGTTTGGCCTTCTCTATTTTATAAAACCTATATTTTACTCTTATTATTCTGACAACAACTTCAAAAAACCCAAATTTAAACTACCTGGTAACTATGTTTAATAATCTCAAAATTTTATATTTTTTTTTTACAATTTAACAAAATTTTGAAAATATTGATTTGTATTTATAAAGAGAAAAATGCATTTACAATTAAAAGAATTTGAAAATTTGAAATGTCTATTAATTCTAGAAAAAAAAAAGATATTGGAAAGATTGAAATTATTTGAAAATGACTATCATATAATTTAATTGGGATTTTAAAAGTTACAATCGGACAATGTAAAAAAAAATGAGGGCAAAGTGTAGGTTTTCAAAATAATGAGTCAAAGTGTAGGTCAAGTCAAATCACATAGGATTATTATAAGTTTTCTTACAAAAACACTAAGGGCCAGTTCGTTAAAAATTAATGGCATTAATGGAATAAGATTATTCACGGGTTGAATTCGGCTTAAAGAACCGGTGAATTTGGGTGAGAAATTAGGACATAAAGTTGATTTAATTATGCCCATATGACACTTGCTACCTCTGTTCTCTCCTCTCTCCTTTCTGTTTCTCAGATCTGTCTTCTCGGACTCAGCCTCGCCGAAATCCACCACCTGATTACGCGCAACCGCCCTCTCCCGCTGGATCCATCATTACTCAGTAGTATCTTCATTGTTTGCTTGCTCCTTGCTTGTGAGCTTCCCCAAAAGTCGCCTCCGCCGAAGAAGTAGAACTAGCACAAGTTTTTCGTGACGATTCGATTTGGTGAAGCACTACTTCATCTCCAGTCCAACAAATCCATCACCATCACCATCTA
This sequence comes from Aquilaria yunnanensis, assembly GCA_039654915.1. Classification (NCBI taxonomy): domain Eukaryota; kingdom Viridiplantae; phylum Streptophyta; class Magnoliopsida; order Malvales; family Thymelaeaceae; genus Aquilaria; species Aquilaria yunnanensis. The sequence goes on along the minus strand of CM077598.1, from coordinate 24,230,038 downwards.
ATAACGTAATCCTCGCCTCCATATTTACCTTCCCTCTTCTTTGAGTTGATGCACCGAAGAAGATTGCTCCTGTCCGAGGCTGGAAGAAGCTGTTCATGGGGCTTATTGGCCCACCCTTGGAACCGCTAGCCAACCAATTTTTAGGTCTCGTTGCTTGCACACAATTGACAAAAATCAAGCTCTAGCTGCTAACCCATGTTGGATCCGATACTCTGCCTCAGATCCACCACTCAATTTGCTTCCCATCACAACAATAAGGACCAACAGCGATGAGATCATGAGATTGGGATGGATAAGTGGCTGGGTATTATAGGCAAATGGTGGATTGTAGGTGCTCGAGACATAGACAGACGAAAGGCTAACCTTGCTCACAGGCGCTGGATTTGCCGATAAGTAATCTGATCTAAAGTTGGTGATTGTCGGTGGAGTGCAAAACCTTGCTCACAGACGAAAGGCTAACCTTGACGTACGGAGGGTTTAAAGAACAATGCTGTTGGAGGAACGAATGCGCTGGATTTTAAGACGAAGGCAGGGACAGGGCAGCACGCCGACTGAACCGGAGAAGGGAGCCGGAGGCGGTGAGTGAGGGAACCAGGTGGGCCGACAACCAGTGGAGCGAAAAATGCTGTTGGAGGGTTTAAAGAATTATGGCATAGACCCGTAATTTTTAACTAAAGCAGGCCTTTTTTTCATCCCATTTGCCCTCCTCTGTTGACTGACTTATTAATGTTGGCTCATTAATTCACAAACTAGTTTCATAACCCGTCTAACGGACGGGTAAATAGGTCATACAAAAACATTTCTGAAATGAAACCAAATTCTCTGATGTGTTACAAGTAAAACCATGTGCATTCAATCATGATATATAAACAAACAGTTATATAATGGAAGGATCTTCTATAATTGGAAATTGTGCGGCAATGTCAAAGTTCTCCACTAATTCGATCCTGTGAACAAAGGAATTAATAAGTAGATGTGGGAGACTGTAAAGGCATATGTAAATATTGATGAAAGTATAAGTGCATGAAAATAGGAAAATGTATAAATAGAAAGGGGAAAAGGAGTACCATTCATGGGCTGCAATCAAAGTGTAGACGAATGCATCAGGCTTTATGTGAGCATGAGATCTGGAAGGGGTATTCCTAAGGTCCAACCTATGAAGATTTAAAGTTAATAAGAAACGTTATTGTGGAATGTAAGCTGCGAAAAGATATAAAATGAAATGTGAGTGTAGGGGTTACAAAGCAGAGGCAATATCAACTTCAGTAGTTGATGATATGTTCACAGAAGATGTGTGAGCCCTTTCATCAGCAGAATAATTGATGGATTCCTGTGGCAATTGGCTTGGTCGCTGGAACATAAAAAGAAAGGTTAACTCAGGTAAGGGACACAAATAAAAGGATTGTTAGAGAAGTTAAGAAGTTAGAAAACCATACAAGTTGGTCTCTAAGGCGAAATGCGAGCTCCTCCTCCTCATGATTAATCGTGTGAAACTTCTTCAGAGTGAGAGGGGAAGAAGGATTCTGAAAGTTAAATGAACTGAGTTCAACCTCCAGAATTAGTTCACGATTCAATGCTTGGCTGAAAACATGTTGAAGTTTTGCAGGCCCATCATCCTACAGAATTAAAAGGGACATTGAATAAGCCATTGAGTATGGGTGAATTAAATGGATTTGGTGAGGTGCATAATGCAGGAAAAAATGATTAATGAATAAGGTTAATGATATAGAAGAGAACCGATTGCTCGAGGGCACGAAGAGCCGTAGCGGAAGAAGTAAAGAACTTGGCAGCTACAGAGTCAAGAAGTGTGAGCATTATGCTGCCCGTAGAGTCAAAAACTCTGACAATAGCCTTATACCTGTAACATAAGTTGGACGGATAAAAGAATATATTTCGTTAACAAAATATAATACATAGAAACTTAAAGGATAAAATGAGGAATAATGATAAGTATATACCGTAGAGGTGGCGTCCGGTTTGCAATGTTGCAATGATGGCAGAAATAAGTTAATCCGATCGATTCAACTCGTCTGCAACATTTTTTGCAGGCTAAATACCACCATCCACGTTCAGCAAGTACCTCAGACACAGTGGCGCGAACGGAGTAAATATTGTCCTTTGGTAAATAGTTAGGTGGTGGCGGTAAAGGTCAGGTAAAAGTTATATCAATGATTTTTAAAGGCGATAAAAGTACAATTACTTACGAATAAGGGGCCACGAGTAAGCAAATCATTAATTTCTGCAATATTTTTCCGCCTTCCATAAATGACCCTATGTTCCTTACGTCGTTCAGATGGTGAAGGAACATATTCTCGCACGATGTCATTTCCAGTGGATGACCTAATGGCAGACATGAAGGTTTGTGAGATGCCACGAACGAAGAGTATATAAGTTTTAACAGGGAAGAGGAAGCAAGTAAGAATAGAACAGAAAGTGAGAAGGTCATACGATTGGAGGAATTGCTGCACTTCATCGACATTAATATTAATATAAATTTTTGTGCCTGATGTGGAAGCGAGATTGTACTGACCTGGAAGTTAAGAATAGCAAACGGTATAAAGTTACTGGTTAAGGAGTTAAACTGAGTGAGTATTGGGAATATGTGTAAGCACATACCCTGACACATCCTTACAGATGTTGAAGTCACGACAAGAATGTTGTTTGTTGGTGTGTCCTTCAGCGCATTGAAGTCAACCAAATTTGCTTGCTCCCCCCAAAGAGTTATGTCGATGGTGGAGGCACTAAATAAGAGTGATGGATGTAAGTATAAGTGTATTGGAATTAAAGTAAGATGAATAGTGGGACTGAAGTCAATATAGAATAAGGGTATTCGATTACCTCAAACTCTGGAGCTTTATAATTCGCATTGTAGTGATAACACCATCAGATCTGACGGTTTCAGCATTGGAGCCAATGGTAATTAGTTTGCCGACAACATCTACAAGTGATAGAAAGTGTATCATAAGTTAAGTTGAAGTAGTCGAACTTAGTTCATGAAATGGTAAGTTTGAGAAGTCTTACCGCATAACTGAACATTCAAAGGGTATCGTTGGTGAATATCCTCAAAGGGAACAAACTCGAACTTGTAAGAGGCGATGTTGGGAACAGGCTCAGGGACGAAAGTGCATGTTGTCGATGCATTAAAACGAATGACTAATTCATTAGTAACTGGTCTATACCCTTTATCAGCCCTGAAGACACTAAAGTTGGAGAAGATGTAGACATTCCCTTCATGCAATTGAGACTTGAATTTGGGAGCAATGGAAGATGCAACCATGGCATGAATATGATTATGCTGCAGGGGAAACATATTCAAGTTTAAAATCCAGAACCATGGAGGAATGTGAAGTAAGCAAGAAATAGAAAACAACGTAAGGAGAAAAAAGAAAATATGTTGTATGACAATAAAGGAGGAGCTCGAAACGATACCTGTTCATCAAGTAGTGTCATCGCAATGCCATAACATTTCAGTGTTGTAACATTGATAGAATCCCACAGGCGGGTAAGACGCACCTTGATCGTCCATTTATAGCTGAATGGGCTCAACTGGCTGAGGAGGGTGAAATGTGGCCTCATTTTTATCTGCAGTTGGGAGCATGTAGTAATGATTTCAGAGGACACAGAGAATGATATGCACCATACTGCAGTCAATGAAACTAAGGGGAAGATTGGTATAGTCGCTGGAAGACTTCACGGTACACAATATTTCGAGTCAGTGGCTTAGTAGGATCTTCTGTTTGAAGGAGGACACGAAACCCTGAAGGACTGGTAACTCGTGATGCGGCGACATACAATTGGCCATGGCTGAAAACAGGTTGGGGAAGATATAGGCCTACATGGTTGAAAGTTTGTCCCTGACTTTTGTTTATTGTCATGGCAAAGCAAACCTTCAAAGGAAATTGCCTTCGACAGAACATAAAGGGGAGATCAGTGTCAGAAGGGACCATTTCAACCCGCGGTATAAAAAATCGTCGCCCAGAGTTAAGACCTGTTATAATTTCTGCTTCAATAACTGTCTGAGCCAACCGCGTGACAACCATTCGTGTGCCATTGCATAACCCAAGAGATTGGTTCAAGTTCCTCATCAGCATAACCGGAACACCGACCTTCAGTCGTAGTTCATGGTTAGGAAAACCAGAGAACTTGAAAGTATTAAGGTACTCAGTTGGGTATAGCAAGGTGTGTGCTTCGAAGTTATCAGATGCCTGAGAGACCTTGTCAGCACTGAGAAATGTCTATATATCACCAGGGAGCATACTAATGACACGGTCATTGACAACATCTACAATCTCATTAGTTGATGAAAGAATTGCCCTTTCTTTTAGGTAACTGGTGTCCCCAAATCTAGCAGTCAATTCCGGGTAAGTCGAGGAGATAATGTCAGCAATCAGATCAGCAGAAGCAGGAATTAAGAAATCATTAGGGATTGCAATCCACGATGGTTCCTCCTCATCTTCTGATAACCGACATGACGGAACTGACCCATCCCCAACTTTCATAACCCAATCGTTGAACAGTGAGACTTCAGGTAATGTAGAATTGTGTAGCCTCATGTTCTCCGTAAGAGAATATAGTGTACAGTGTTGCCAAAGAGGAGATGATAATATTGATGCTCTAACTATATCTGCTCGAGTACCATGTGGAATAACTGGCAAGATTTGTCGAAAATCACCCCCGAGGACAACTGTCTAATTCTATTATACCCGAATGACCATAAGAACTAAAAACAATAACTGCTCCAATAGACATTTTAAATGCGTATGAAAATTATTAGGAGTCATTCCAACGTGAGGAAGGAAAATGCAATATGTCACTTTAGTAAAAGCGAACAGCCATAAGAACCAAGCACCGAAATTCTTCATCGACTAAACATTCCTCGCATATCCTGGGGTCATCAATCTCATAAAGCGAAGGAGCCCATCGATCAACGGGGGGAGCTTCAATGATTTTATGTATGCATGATCCATAACGACGGTGACTTAGGTCAGGATTGCCATGTTCAAATGACACAGTGAACGGTCCCAGCCACCGGTGAACAATAGTTCCAATGATATCATTAGCTTCAGCCCTTAGCTTTTGAATGACCAGTCCCCAAGAGTAACCCTCTTTTAATTTCAAAGCACGAATATAGGATATGGTATGGAGAAAGAAGGGAGGGCCACGGTTGGCAGACAAAATGGCATAGAGGTATTTTGCAACTGGGATGCCACGTCTGGATGCATAATGGATAGAGTCCAAACCTTCAGTAAAGTTTCCATACTTAAAATATTGAATTAAACCATTAACAAAGATAGCAACATGATGGCCAAATTTGCAGAAAGCAAAGAATGTGGGAGAAGTGCGATTTGTGTACCATCCCCAAATCACTGATCTGACATCAAAGTTAAAGAAAATCACTGGGGAACTAAACGCCATGGCAAATGAAGAATGGACAGATGCAAGGTCCCCAGAATTACAAGGAACCGAAAGGATGGCTTTTGACAGGATAAGCGCAAGAATGTCAGAAGGCAAGTATTCCATGGTAAGTGTAATTGGCTGCATAGGAAAAGATAGATAGTATATAAGTGAAGGCAATGTAGGTAGTACAAAAGAGGTGAACAAAAATGATTACAAAGGCAGATGACAGTTAATAAAAAGGTAAATAACAGCAGTTGTCACTAAACATAGGAAAAATTATGTAGATGTTTAAGAAATTTAGTATTCACGTAAATTTTGATTAAAATATTAATATTAATACTTTAATAGTATATTATATTCGTATTGACTTATTTTATGAAGTTGTTTAAGAAATATTAATATTAATATTTGAATATCAAGTACTTTTAAATAATTACCATCTTCTTAAAAAACCTAAAACAAATATAAATAGACTTTGACTGAGGGAGGGTGTACACAAAATAGTAAAGAAATTAAGATAAAATTTTGGGTGAATTGAAAATAAGTTTAGATATTATTTTCGTAGTTTTCTATCTCCATATTTTCCTATTTTCGGAGCTTGTTTAAAATATTAATATTTTAACACTTAATGGAGAACATAAAATTAAGGAAACCTAAAAAATAAATTAAAGCAAAAAATCCCCATTTTCTTATTTTGAAAGTTTGCTTAGAGTATTAATATTTTAATATTAAATATTTGCATGTAATTTGCATTATATTCATATTGACGTATTGCAAAAGATTTTTTTTAAATGATCTAGATGTTTAAGAAATTAAATATTCAGGTAAATTTTGATTAAAATATTAATATTAATACTTTAATAGTATATTATGTTCGTATTGACCTAATTTATGAGTTTGTTTAAAAAATATTAATATTAATATTTTAATATCAAGTATTTTTAAATAACAAACATCATTTTAATAAACGGAAAACAAATATAAATAAAGTATAATTTTTGTAGTTTTCTATCTCCCTATTTTCCTATTCTCAGAGTTTGTTTAAAATATTAATATTTTACCAGTGAAAGGATAACATAAAATTAAGGAAACGTAAAGAACAAATTAAAACACAAATTCCCTATTTTCTTATTTTGAAAGTTTGTTTGGAGTTTGAATTTTTTTTTAAAGGAACATATTATTTTAATATTAAATATTTTTAAATAATTTTCATTATATTCATATTGACCTATTATCAGAGTTTTTTAAAAAAATATTAATATTAATATTTTAATATGAAGTATTTTTAAATAATTACCATCTTCTTGAGAAACCGAAAACAAATATAAATAAACTTTGACATAGTAAAGGTGTACATGAAATAGCAAAGAAATTAAGATAAAATTTTGGGTCATTTCAAAATAAGTTCAAGTATTATTTTCATAGTTTTCTATCTCCATATTTTCCTATTTGCAGCGTTTGTTTAAAATATTAATATTTTAACACTTAACGGAGAACATTAAATTAAGGAAACCTAAAAAATAAATTAAAACATAAATTTTAATATTAAATATTTGTAAATAATGTTAAGTAAGTTGTAATGGGTAAAATATGTATGTTTTAATATTAAGGATGTGATTATAGCAAAAATATTAAGTATTTAATTATAATAAATTAAATATATGTTCTTAAAAAATGGGAAACTAATAACCATATATTTTATTAACAGAAAAATTAGAAATAAATTTACAGGTGAAATTATAAATTTAGGAATGTAGCATATAAAATAGCAGTGAGGGGATGGGCTAAATACTGAAAATTGGATATGTAAAAAATGATAGGCCAAATGATAGGCGGATTAATATAAATTAAGGAATGGGCAGATGTAGGCCGAAACAAATGTCCTATAAGCCCAAGAACAGGGATAAAAACGGGCCCAAGAGCTGTAATATGAATGGGCCAGAGTGTAATGGGCCGAAAAAACAAAAAGCCTGGTACTTCGCCTATAAATACGGGTTTCTGCCCTAACCCTAAAATCTATTACATGTCTTCCTATTTCTGTGCCGTCAAGGGTTCTCCTAAATCTAGCAGCCATAATCGCCGGTATTGGCTCTTCGGCGCCGGCTAAGTGGTTCCGGTGTTGAGGCCAAGCAAGGCGAACAGAGGCCGCCAGTTCGTCTACACTGCCGTCGTTTCTTTAGTCCATCCGTCGGCGGGGAGATCATTGAAGGCCGAAATAAAATCTTCCTTTCTTTTTTTCAGAATCTTGGTTTTGTTTTCTGGGCTTATATTTGTAAAATATTTGGATGGTTTTGGTATGGGTAGATCGGTGTTCTTATTGTCTGTTAGTATGGTGTTCCTATTTTTTTTCAGAAACTTGCTTTTCGTTCTGGGCTTGTGTTTGTAAACTATTTCGCAGATTTTCTTATGGGTAGATCGGACTTATTCTGTGTGAGTATGGTGAAGAAGCCACTTCCGGGTTGTTGTCGGCCGTTTCCTTATGCCGGCGGCGGACACCGTGAATGGCGAACATATTACATCTCTTCCTTTTTTTTCTGCCGTCAAGTCTAGCCGTAAATGCAGCGCCATTGGTCCGTCGCCGCCGGCTATGTCGTTCCGGTGTCGATGAGTCCATGCAAGGCGAACAGAAATCTGCCCTGACTGAAGCCGCCAGTTGGTCTACTTCACCGTCGTTTCGTTTTTCCATCCGTCAGCGGTGAGATCCTTGAAGCCCGAAATCAATTGTTCCCTATTTTTTTACACCAAAATGGTTTCGTTCTGAGTTTCTGTTTGTAAATTATTTTCATGATTTTCCTATGGGTAGATCGCTCTTCTTCTTCTGTTTTTGGTCTGATTTGCAGAAGCGACTTGCGGGTAGCCGTCGGGCGTTTCCTTATACCGCCGGCGGCCACCGTCAAAGGCTGACATATCACTGGATTCTGAAATTGTGTGCATGTATTTTATTTTTTAATTCCTTGACCCTAATTTTTTTTATAATACATGAAGTTGTTCGAAGGATAAAAGAACATGGAAGGGCGGGTTAAATCGAAATCTGAGTGGGCTGAAATGTAAATCTTGTTTTGGATAAGAGAAGCTGTTGGATGAGCATTCTCCATAGGATCGGCCGAAAAGGTAGACGGGTTTCATCGACACTCACACTTGAGTTCATATTGTTTGAATGACCATTTTGTTTCTTCTGCAGGTTTTCATGTAACTGTCGGGAAAAAATGTAGATGGGTTCCATGGTTCGACAGTGTGCGTTGATGGATCTGACTCGGGACAAGGTATATTTATTGTTATATAGTGGAAAGGTTATAAGCTTCCTCAGGATTTGCTACCGCACAGACGTCTAATTAATTTCCTTTTCTTGAATGTAGATGAAAAAGTGACATACAGGAATGGGGAGAAAGGTACATTCTTGATAGCTTAAGAGATTTGAATGTTAATGCTATCTTTGGTTAATGTTTTAGTTAAGTCATCGTACTATTTTTCTCCTAGTATTTCGAACCATTAAGGGAAAATGCAATGTGGCATGGTTGTTGCAGAAAATGTATATAGTAAGAAACATGAATAGGGGAATTGTTGTTATAAACACACGATTGGAAAAGTTTACATGCATTTAAAACGAAGTTATAAATATGAAAATAGTTTACTAAGTGACAATGGAAAACAACTGCATGAACTGAAATATGTCTTTAAAAAGAAAATCTGAAAACACTAATCATAAAGGTCTTTGTCGGAGCTGCTTGCTTCTGAAGGGTCAGATTCAACCTGACCCGCTGCTTGTCCAGTCTCTTCTCCATGGGCTGGCAGCTGTGACTTTAGCACTTGAATTTGAGCCTCTAAGTCTTTAATGATGTCCAAGTAAACATTTTTTTATGCATAATTGGTTGTAGTTAGCCAATTGTTGACACCCAATTTCGTCCGGCCATTAAAATAATTTTAAAAAAAATTAAATAAAAAAAAATTAAATAAAAAAAATGTATTATTATTATTATTATTGTTATTATTATTACTAAATTTTTTTTTTAATTAGTTTAAAATATATATATATATTTTTTTGTTTTGTTTTGTGAAGATTTGATATATGTATGTATATGTGTATGTTTGAAAGAAAAAAAGAAAACTCCATAAAAATGACAAAATTTAAAAGTTTGAGGTAAAAATGACAAAATTAAGAAGTTTCAGGCAAAATTGACAAATTCTGAAAGTTCCAGGAGCATTTGGCAGTTTGTCACATAAAATTTTGAGCCTGCCGACGTTTTTGGCTCAAATTGACAGAAAACGACAAAATTGTCAAAATCAGAAGCTTCAGGAACTTATCCAGAGGCTGAGAGACGTAAAGGACTAAAATTGTCATTTTACCAATTTAAGAGATAAGTTTGAAATTTTTTATTAATTTATCCATCAACAGTTCAGCTAAACTTCCTCTATAAATAGCCCCCCAAATTTTGTGCTGAACACAGAAAAAAAATAGAAATGAAGCTTAGAGCTCCGTTTTGGAAAAAGAAAAAATTATAGCCTAGGTCCCTGGGCCTCTTCTCTTCCTCTCCAGAAAACCTAAACCTTCTCTGACCCTTTTTTTTTTTTTTTTCTCTCCCCCCGCGCGCGTGCGTTCTGTTCTTCACGTTTCCAGAATTTCAAATTCAGTTTTTAAGGGTACAACTCTCATTTAATCCTTCATCTTTTCAATTTTCTTTCACTTTGGTCACTAACCTTTTATTTTGTTCTTGCAGAATTAATTACTAACTCTTTTATATTTACTTGTTTATTTGTTGTTGTTATTATTACTAACCTTTTATTATTGTTGTTATTATTATTAACTTACTTCACTAACTTTTATTATTATTGTTGTTATTGTTGTTAACAATTAATTTAACTAACTTTGCTAACTTTTTTTATTGTTATTAACTTACTAACTTACTAACTTACTAACTTTTATTTTTATTGTTACTAACTTTTGCTAATTATTACAATTCATGGAAGGTTATACCTCCTATTTTTTTATTCTTTTAATGGATGGCCAAAAAGCCCCATTTTTATCATTGTTTTTTAATATTTCTTTATGTGTTTTCTCTTTATTTGTTTATTATTTAATTTATGCATCTTTTACTTTTTTTTAAATGGATGTCTAAACCAAAACAAAAAGAAAACCTCCACTTTATTCATTTTCCTTTATTTACTTTATGCAAAAATTTTATTTTATTTAAAAAAAAAAGAAATTAATCATGAAAAAAAAATAATATAAATAAGTAAATGATAACTAATTAAAATAAAATCCTTTTATGTGAATAATTAATTTTATTCTTTAAGACTAACATAATATTTTTTTAAAAAAAGCTAATTATCTTTTATTATTTCTTTAAAAAACAATAAAAAAATAATTAATTAACTTTTTATTCCTTTTATTAAAATTAAATAAACATAAGTAAATAATCACAAAAAAAAAATAAAAATCATTTCTTTTTAAATATATCTTTAAAAGTAGCAATAATTAAAATTTAATAAAAATAATAATAAAAATCCAATAAAATTATGATTAAGATTGATAATTAATTAAATAATTAAAATTTAAAATTTAATAAAAATTAAACTCCATGTCCAAATGATCCGCCAGGATCCAATGGTTTGGAGAATAAAATTTTTTTCAATAAAAATAATAAAAATTAAAACAAAATCTTTCTTTAATAAAAGAAGCATATGAAAAATCAAAACTTTTCTTTTATGTTTAAAATATACATATAAATTTTTGGTTTTCTTTATTAAATAAATAAAAATCTTAATTAAATAATTACTTTTGGTTAATCTTTTATTCAGAATAAATTATATAAATATCAAGACTTTTTATTTTATTTTTAATACACATATAAATCATTAGATTTTTTTTAAATAAAATCTTGATTAAATAATTACTGTTTGATTATTATTTTATCAAATAAATAGAATAAACATAAAATAAATGTCAACTCTTTAATTTCTTTACAGATTTTTGATATTAAATATTTAAAAATTATTTTTTGATTCTTTTATAAATTGAGTAATTATTTAAATAATAAATATCTTTCATTAAACAAAGAATCTTTCAAAACTAAACTAAAAGAATAAAAAAAAAAAAAAGAAAAGAAAGAAAAGAAAAGTAAAAGAAAATAAGAAAGAATAAAAATATAAAAAAAGAAAGAAAGAAAAGAATAATAAAATATAAAAAAAAATAAAAAATATATTTAGTTAATATTAAAGACCATTAACAAATATAAAATTTCATAAATAAAAAGACTTATAAATTTATTAATTAAACTAATAATTAATTTAATAATAAGAATTAAATAATTACGATTAATTAAAGTAATTTCCATATCCGGATGATCCAGCAGGATCTACGGTTTGGAAAATATTAAACTTTTTAAAATAAATAAATTAAATAAAAAGATAAAAAAATCCATATTTTTACAATATGGATAAAATTGTTTAAAATTTCACCAAATTCCGTGTCCAAATGACTCGGCAGAGTCCATGGTTCGGAATAAAAATCTTCCGTGTCCAAATGACTCGGCAGAGTCCATGGTTCGGAAGTATAAAATTCTATATAAATTAATTACCAAAAATCCACATCCAATTAATTCAGTTAAAAATTCTAGATTGAAAATTAACTGAAATTTATTTAAAAGCAAAGCGAAACAAAATTAAAATCAACTAAGGTGCCAATTTTTGGGCGTTTTAACAAAGTTGTTTTAACGTAACCGTACTCCCGAACCCCCGAACTCTCGCAGACCAATATTTAAGGTGACCAATCGACCTAGGTAAACAGATTGGTGGCGACTCCCGAAAACCCGACGTTGCCACAGCTTGGCGACTCCACTGGGGAACTCCGGTTAGTGAGTCGAGCCTAAAACTTGATTTGTTTTGTTTTGCTTTGCTTCTTTTTATGTGGATTTATATATTATATTTACTTAAGTAATCATGCATAATGCATTCACAAAATGAAGCTCTATACCCGAGCTTCCTTAAATCAAACACGATTCTTTCTAAGCGGAATTGGTGTTGCTGTCCTTGTGAGGCCACGGTCTCCAAGCCTTCACCGGTTTCAAAGTAGCAAAGTAGTGTATTGCCTTCTGAGACGGTTAGTCTCTGCATGGGCCCACGAAAAGCTACGACTCGAATTAATCCATTCCTTACATTAACCCTAGAGGGTAAGGAATCGGGCCGTCACTATGATTTAGTGACGGGATTCGGGAACTATCCCTTGCCTTTTTGATAAACCACCTTATGCATATAGAACTCCCCACTTAACCATAGAACTGACCATAGAATTTCTACCATTTTACCAACGCCATAAGCATATCCTTGTTATGCTGTGTTGTTACTCTACACTTTTCTTCGTATGGTTTTAACTTGTTTATCCATAATACTTCATGAGTTGTTAATTACTATTTAACTTGTTAATAACCTTATTTTTCTTTTGTTATACTTCCGTTCTGTGCAATTATTCTTCATGCATCAAAACCACGCATCAAATTATGCTAACTTTTTGGTCTTTATAATGACAACTAAAAGTTTTGAAGTTCCACGATAATGGATAAGCAAACTCATTCATCGCATGCATGCATTACATTAATCACGTGCATATAAAGTCTGATAAAAACATAATCTCACTTTATATGGCATGCATCCATTGCATCAATCATATACATGTAAAATCTAGTAAAATAAATCTTACTTTAAAGGGGTAAAATTGGATCTCAACACCGATATTCAACTCGGCTCCAAACAAGACTAATGGCAGAACAAACCGAAGGACGTCTCATAGATATAGAGTCCAAGATAGAAAATATGGCCGAAGCAATTCCCTCCTCATTATACCAAAAAATGAAATTCATTTTTGAAGGAAAGTTAATCACAGTCTTTGCTGAAGAAGGCATTCTGCTATCATCTATATCAATAGTAGCAAAGGCCAAGTGACCTTCTCTTCCAAGTTGGTGTGACCCAAATCCCAAATGTAATTGAAAATTGTGTGGCACTGAAACTCAAGGTCCAATAGTTGGTCGAGTTTAAATTCCTAGGCCATGATGTGATTGGTAATTGAAAGTGAAGATTTTGAGCTGGAATTACATTGATTTTGGAAGGACTCTAAGTCAGATCCGATCTAACAGTTCGCACACACTTTTGAATAACAGGGAATCCTTTTACTAAGCTTGCATCTTTGAAAGCTTGCAAAAGTAATCTAATAGTAAAAATCTCCTAGATTTAGTCCAGAATCTAGGGTGTAGTCTTTGTTAAATGGACACCTGCTATTCTTTTTCTGGTACAACAAAAAGATGTGATGCGTGCATTCTACTACTTTCCATTTTTACACTCTTTGCTATTATACTATCCATTATAGCCATCGCACTTTACTTTTCGACAACCGGTAATTCTTTTTGTTCTCTAACAAAAAGATGTTGCGTGTGCATTCTACCACTTTTTAATCCCATTATTACTTCTACACATTCTACCAATTTTTACCAAAAATTCAATTATTACACCTACACATTCCACCACTTCTTACCAAAAATTCCGTTTTTACATCCATCTCTTACTCCTTTCCATTATACTATCCATTATCGCTATCATACTTTGCTTTCTAAATGATACTACTCGTGGGTGAAAATAAAAAGTTAAGGGAAATTTGATAGTAATGATCTTGAAAGTGCTGTCAAATCTAGTAAGAAGGATTTCATATGTTGCACCTCAACCCTCAAAAAGAATTCACAGTGGTTATCAACATCCTTGCAAGAAGTTTGGGGTTAGTTTCCAAACAAGGTAGCTCTTATATTAAATGACTTCAGTGGCCTCCCAATTCTCATAAATGCTCAAAAAAAAAAAAAAAAAAAAAAAAAAAGGGTCTCAGTTTTCTGTAACACAAACTCCGAAAAGAAAAAGTTCATCCCTTCCATCAAAAAGCCATTAAAGGGAAAATCCGAAACAAAAAAAAGAGACTGAGAGCAAACACAAGCAACTAAAGCCACTTGAGTCATCTCACTTCAAGAAGGCTATGATCTCGGTTCTCCATAACACAAACTCAAAAAAAAAAAAAAAAAAAAAAAAAAAAAAAAAAAGGAAAAAGTTCATCCCTTCCATCAAAAAGCCAACAAGGGAAAATTCAAAACCAAAAAGAACTGAGAACAAGCACTAGCAAGCAAGGCCACTTGAGTCATCTCACTTCAAGAGAGTTATCAAGTATGTTATCACCATAGCTCACACAAACAAAAAAAACAAAAAAAAAAAAAGAGGAAAAAGGGCTCAAACTAGAAAAAAAAAAAAAGAAAACAAAAAAAGTGAGCTATGGATTCTAGACTGAAAACCTGCAAAGGCGGTTTAGAACACAAAAGCAATTTTCAAGCCAAGCATACATAAAGACCACGATAGTTGGGGGGCAACAGATGAGATCAAACTTTCTGGAAAAGGTGGCAAGTTTGAAGTCATCATTATTGAGTTTTTCACCATAATCAAATCTGCTCACGAGTAGTATTAAAAGACCCTTCTTTCACACCATTAAAACTTAACTTCCTTCAGACTTAATATCCTCATTCAGCTAAAAGACTATCATTGTGAATTATGTTTCTACCTTATTTAATACTGCTCACGAGCAGTGTTAAAAGACTCTTCTTTCACGCCACTCAAGCTTAACTTTCCTCAGACCTAAAATTTACCTCTTGATATTATCCTCATTCAGCTAAAAGACTATCATTGTGAATTATGTTTCTACCTTATTTAATACTGCTCACGAGCAGTGTTAAAAGACTCTTTTTTCACGCCACTCAAGCTTAACTTTCCTCAGACCTAAAATTTACCTCTTGATATCATCCTCATTCAGCTAAAAAAACTATCATTGTGAATCATGTTTCTACCTTATTGCCTTGCACAGTTTATGTCTTCGAGTTGGAAAGGGAAGAATGGCAGGACATTTTAATTGAAAACAAAGACCGTAAATTACTTTGTCAAGCTTTGAAAATTGATGAAAGTTTTTCTTTAAGGCCAAACCATTATTCATTAATGTATGTAGACTTAAAAGTAAGGAGATAGCTTGAGTCTTTCTTTAATAAGATGTGGTTCTTGTAAGAGAAATTTACGATCAAGTGCCATCACAAAGGTCTAGAAATGCTTGACTTTCTATTAAAGGCGAGGTGATACCTTTTATCCACATAAATACCATATTCAGGGGGGCAAAGTAGTCTCTACGAAGCGTAAGAGGAGTACTGCCAACAAAGAAGTTCAATAGACAAGGGGGCAAGTCTTATGGATCAAAACATGAGTTCAAGGAAGAGCAATTATTCAGATTATAACATGGGGATAAGTAAGTGTCGACACGGCCACAAGAAAAGGGGCAAAGCAGACATTGAAAGTAAAGCCTTTGATGGTATCAAATCCATGACAATGGATGAGTACCCGAAAGAGATATAAATTATGAGGCGGGCCAACTTTAAAGAAATTGAGGCCAAAATTCAAGAACAAGTCAAAGAAAGGGGATTTTGAAAAGAGTTGGGCTTTTGAGGCAGCGAACAAAAGCTGGAAAGCATAAAGAAATTCAATGATAGTCCAAGAAGGCCATCACAAAGAGGATCCAGTAAAGCAAAGACATAAAGAACTAGATCCATACAAAAAAAAAAAGCCATTAGTTACACATGCTCTGCATTCATGCATTTCATATCATGCATACATAGCCTTTACATAACAAGGACCAAACGGGAATCACATTCACAGCACAGTTACAGCAGTATAAGCTGAGATCTCAATGTCATCAGCTCTTACCAATCTATCACTGGATACACAGCTAATATGCGGGACCAACCCGCATCAGGAATTCAAGGATAAAGTAGACAATGTTGTCAAAAGCTTGGCTACCGATCCAATAATCGAGGCTACACCTGGAAGGATAGGATTGACGCCAGCTAGTAGTATCCAAGATAAGAGATAGCTATAGCCAAGGATAAGGCAGATATCAAAAAAAAATATAAAGTAGACAATATTGTCAAAAGCCTGGCAATTGATTCAATAATCGAGGCTACACCTGGAAGGACAGGATTGATGCCAGCTTAGCAGCATCCAAGATAAGAGATAGCTGTGGTCAAAGATAAGGCAGACATCAAAAAATATTGTCGTTGAAAATTTGTCAAAAGCGGACAATGGATTCAATAATCGAGGACTGGATCGACGTCAGCTCGATGGAATATCTAAGATAAAAAAATATCTATCACATCAAAATGAAGTAGGATCCACTTTTCCGGTTAAACGGCGAATACGGTACTCCGTAACTCTCAAGTCGGTTCTCTCAGTTGCCCATAATAACTGATTCTTTCCTCTCCTCTGTCTTTTACTTCCATCTAGAAAATGGATCCTACTCTTTCTGTCTTACGAAAATATTTTCCTTCTCTCCCAATGAACATTCTCAAAAAGATCTACCAAGTTCGCTGTGAACGATTAAGAGTTCTGATGCACAAAGGAATCCCTGAAGATGTGCGGTGGTTAATCAAAGCCAAAGTTCGTCTGGCAGGTGAAATCCCAAAGGCATTTGTGTCTCACATGCCTGGAATAGGCAAAAGCTATTATGCCAAAAAGCGAAGAGCGAAAAGGTTACAAGTCTGCCATAAATGTGGACGGTGGACTTGTAATACTAAATGTCGTTCTTTAGGGATGATCTCTGATAATCGAGAAGATAAAATACGATTCATTAAGAATGGCCTGAGTAAAGACTCGTTGGATGATATCCAATTGACTCTTGAGACGCATTCTTGTGGATCTGTGCAACGTGAACTACTTGGTTTGTGGAGCATTTTTCATGAAGAACAAAACCGTTACAGTCCCGGGAATCTGACTGTAAATGACCCTGTTTGCCATCTTGTAAGAAAACTGGATGGGAAGCAAATCCTCGACTCATAGAAGCCGTTAATGCCGTTACTGGACGAAAAACCAGTGGAAGATGTGAGCCACAGTCACAATTACTGTACATACAGTTTGTTATATTTGGAAAAGTTTGCATTTTCTTTTGACAGATGTACACGCTCCCCTAAGTGTAATCGACACGTTATCCCTTTTCATCACTATAAATACGTGTTCTTCCTTCTGATTAAGCAGCGGATAAGATACTCCGTGACTTCTAAATTCGGTTATTCCAGTCTCCTACAATAACTGATTCATTTCCCTCTTCTCTCAAATTCTTCTCTCATCAATGGATTCTACTCTTTCCGCTATGCGAAAATACTTTCCTTCCATCCCAATAAATGTTCTTAAAATGATTTACCAAGCTAGATGTGAAAGGATTAGAGTCTTTATGCACAAAGGCATTCCTGACAATGTGCGGTGGCTAATTGAAGCTAAGGTTCGTTCAGCTGGTGAAGTTCCAGAAGCGTTCTTTCCCCGTATGCCTGGCTTTGGTAAAAGCGCTTATGCCAAAAAGCGAAGAGCAAAGAGGCTTGGTGTCTGTCATAAATGTGGACGATGGAATTGTAATACTAAATGTCGCTTTTTAGGATACATCTCCAGAAATCATGAAGATAAAAGAAAATTCATCAAGAATGGCCTGCGTAAGGAATCTTTGGATGATATCCTATTAACTTTTGAAACACATTCTTGTGAAATAGTGCAATGGGAAATTATGGATTTATGGTGGACTTTCCGTAAAGAACAGGATCGTTACAGTCTTGGAAATCTAACTTTTAATGACCCTGTTTGCCAGTTTGTGAGAAAACTGGATGGGAAGCAAATCCCCGACTTATAGAAGGCATTGAAGCCGTTACTAGACATAAATCAGTGGAAGATGAGAGCCACAGTCATGATTGCTGTACATATAAGCTGTCATTTGTCTTTTCTTTTGACAATAATGTACTTGCTTCTGTAAGTGTAATAAACGCATTATCCCTTTCGTCACTATAAATATGTGTTAGTTATGTTCGTTTCCTACAATCACTAATTTCTTTCTTTGCCTCCTTCATCAATGGAGTCTTCTCTTTCCGCCCTACGAAAGTATTTTCCTTCCTTCCCAATAAATGTTCTTAAAAAGATTTATCAAGCTAGATGTGAACGATTCAGAGTATTTATGCACAAAGGCATTCCTGATAATGTGCGGTGGCTAATTGAAGCTAAGGTTCGTTCAGCTGGTGAAGTTCCCGAAGCGTTCTTTCCCCGTATGCCCGGCTTTGGTAAAAGCGCTTATGCCAAAAAAAGAAGAGCAAAGAGGCTAGGCGTTTGTCATAATTGTGGATGGTGGATTTGCGGCAATAAATGTCGTGCTCCAGGAGTGATCACCAGAAATCGTAATGATAGAATAAGATTCATTAAGAATGGCTTGCGTAAGGAATCTCTAGAAGATATTCGAGAGGTTCTTGAAGCGCATTCTTGTGGAATAGTGCAATTTGAGGTTGTTGGATTATGGATAATTTTCCAAAAAGAACGAGATCGTTACAGTCTTGGGAATCTGACCCTAAACGACCCTGTTTGCCAGTTTGTGAGAAAGCTAGATGAGATGCAAATCACCGATTCATAGAAAGCATTGAAGCCATTACTGGACGCAAAGCCAGTGGAAGACGAGGATCAAAGTCACGATTACTGTACGTGCTAGCTGTCGCTTTTGAAATTTTCCTCCCCTTTTGGTAATAATGTATCCACTCCTGACGTGAACCAAAGTCACGATTACTGTACGTACTAGCTGTCGCTTTTGAAATTTTCCTCCCCTTTTGGTAATAATGTATCCACTCCTGACGTGAACCAAAGTCACGATTACTGTACGTACTAGCTGTCGCTTTTGAAATTTTCCTCCCCTTTCAGCGATAATGTATCCACTCCTGACATGAGCCATAGTTACGATTACTGTACGTGCTAGCTGTCGCTTTTGAAATTTTCCTCCCCTTTGGCAATAATGTACCCACTCCTGACACGGACTACTGTATATAGCTGCCACTTTTGAAATTTTCCTTCCCTTCCAACAATCACATACCTACTCCTGACGTAAGCTACAGTAGTGACTACTGTACATGCTAGCAGCTATTTTGAAAATTTTCCTCCTCTTTTAACGATAGTGTACCCATACCTGACCAGAGTCATACTCGTGACTACTGTGTATAGCTGGCAATAATGTATCCACTCTTGAAAATAAAATTATTGCCTTATCTCTTCATCTCTATAAATATATCCTCTTTTCTCACAAGGATAAGGATAGGAATGGAGAAAACCCCAACTCGTAAATCCCGAAGTATTTGTGTATTTTCTGGGGCTTTTCCTGGAAAAGATGAAGAGTATTTAAAGGCAGCCAACCATTTGGGTAGAGTATTAGCTGAGCGAAAAATACATTTAGTTTATGGAGGAGGTAGTGTCGGATTAATTGAAGGTGTAGCATCAGCAGCATCTTTAGGAGGAAGTCAAGTTTTGGGCATCATCCCTGGACCTTTGAAATTTGTTTCTGGGGGTACGATTGGAGAAGAATTAGTGGTTAAAAATTTGCAAGAGCGTGTGTTACAAATGCTTTTAAATGCTGATGCTTTTATCGCTCTACCAGGTGGTTTTGGCACGTTGGGAGAAGTCTTTCAAATTGCTTCCATGGCCCAACTTAATTTGCATAAGAAACCCATTGGGCTTTTAAATGTTAACAATTTCTTTACAGGTCTGATAGCTTTTATGGATTATGCTATGCAGAAGAATTTCATATCAAGAGTGGCACGGCGAATCATAATATCCGCAACAACTGCTGAAGAATTGCTAGATAAAATACAAGCTTTTGTTCCTGAACCAGATCCAGCAATGATTCAGATAGACTGGACACGACAGTCTTTCCCGACCAGTTCACTCCCATAATGGTCCTCTACTCACCCTGTTGAAGTATTGTGGAAGAAAGAAGCGATCTGATCCGTTTTTCTTGTCCTTTAGTTTTATTATCAGCATTTTCTTTCGCGTTTCAGTTTTTCTTTTCAAGGAATTTCTTTTCTTATAAGATAGTTTCGTCCATGCTGATATTAAAACCATGGGACAATGCCTTTAGGTTGGAATGGCTGAGTAAAGAGTAATTTTTATTACTCTTGAGACGCATCCTATTAGGTCTACTAGGCATAACATTTTGGGGTAGTTAAGCTTTAACCTTATTTGGATGACATATCTCACAAGGGAATCTATATTTACTGAAGAAAATATTAGATGAACCTTGGATATTGATTCCAAACATCCGTTCCCTTTACATAATTTGTCAGTGTTATTGTCATCATCAAGATTCACTCATCTTATCGAAGTTTAAATTTTTGCACTCACCTATTATGAAAATTCACACTTTCGAAGAAAATTATTCCAATTTCAATTACTTTCATATAAATTTCGCTCGAGGTCCTAAGGAAAGCTCCTTAGCCTCAAAATCAATTTTCATCATCGGGGTTTTAAGTATGGAACCTTTACCTCGACATCAATCAATCAATCCGAGGTTTTAAGGATGGAACCTTTGCCTCGAAATCAACCAATCAATCTGAGGTTTTAAGGATGAAACCTTTGCCTCGACATCAATCAATCAATCCGAGGTTTTAAGAATAGAACCTTTGCCTCGAGATCAATCAATCAATCCGGGGTTTTAAGGATGGAACCTTTGCCTCGAGATCAATTATCAATCCGAGGTTTTCAGGATGGAACCTTTGCCTCGACATCAATCATTCAGTCCATCTTACAACGATAGAACCTTTCCTATCGTTAGAGGTTCCAAGGACCTTTCCTTAAACCTCAAACAAACAATCAATCATTCAGTCCATCTTACAACGATAGAACCTTTCCTATCGTTAGAGGTTCCAAGGACCTTTCCTTAAACCTCAAACAAACAATCAATCATTCAGTCCATCTTACAACGATAGAACCTTTCCTATCGTTAGAGGTTCCAAGGACCTTTCCTTAAACCTCAAACAAACAATCAATCATTCAGTCCATCTTACAACGATAGAACCTTTCCTATCGTTAGAGGTTCTAAGGACCTTTCCTTAAACCTCAAACAAACAATCAATCATTCAGTCCATCTTACAACGATAGAACTTTTCCTATCGTTAGAGGTTCCAAGGACCTTTCCTTAAACCTCAAACAAGCAATCAATCATTCAGTCCATCTTACAACGATAGAACCTTTCCTATCGTTAGAGGTTCTAAGGACCTTTCCTTAAACCTCAAACAACCAATCAATCATTCAGTCCATCTTACAACGATAGAACCTTTCCTATCGTTAGAGGTTCCAAGGACCTTTCCTTAAACCTCAAACAAACAATCAATCATTCAGTCCATCTTACAACGATAGAACCTTTCCTATCGTTAGAGGTTCCAAGGACCTTTCCTTAAACCTCAAACAAACAATCAATCATTCAGTCCATCTTACAACGATAGAACCTTTCCTATCGTTAGAGGTTCCAAGGACCTTTCCTTAAACCTCAAACAAACAATCAATCATTCAGTCCATCTTACAACGATAGAACCTTTCCTATCGTTAGAGGTTCCAAGGACCTTTCCTTAAACCTCAAACAAACAATCAATCATTCAGTCCATCTTACAACGATAGAACCTTTCCTATCGTTAGAGGTTCCAAGGACCTTTCCTTAAACCTCAAACAAACAATCAATCATTCAGTCCATCTTACAACGATAGAACCTTTCCTATCGTTAGAGGTTCTAAGGACCTTTCCTTAAACCTCAAACAAATAATCAATCATTCAGTCCATCTTACAACGATAGAACCTTTCCTATCGTTAGAGGTTCTAAGGACCTTTCCTTAACCTCAAACAAGCAATCAATCATTCAGTCCATCTTACAACGATAGAACCTTTCCTATCGTTAGAGGTTCTAAGGACCTTTCCTTAAACCTCAAACAAGCAATCAATCATTCAGTCCATCTTACAACGATAGAACCTTTCCTATCGTTAGAGGTTCTAAGGACCTTTCCTTAAACCTCAAACAAGCAATCAATCATTCAGTCCATCTTACAACGATAGAACCTTTCCTATCGTTAGAGGTTCTAAGGACCTTTCCTTAAACCTCAAACAAACAATCAATCATTCAGTCCATCTTACAACGATAGAACCTTTCCTATCGTTAGAGGTTCTAAGGACCTTTCCTTAAACCTCAAACAAACAATCAATCATTCAGTCCATCTTACAACGATAGAACCTTTCCTATCGTTAGAGGTTCTAAGGACCTTTCCTTAAACCTCAAACAAGCAATCAATCATTTAGTCCATCTTACAACGATAGAACCTTTCCTATCGTTAGAGGTTCTAAGGACCTTTCCTTAAACCTCAAACAAGCAATCAATCATTCAGTCCATCTTACAACGATAGAACCTTTCCTATCGTTAGAGGTTCTAAGGACCTTTCCTTAAACCTCAAACAAGCAATCAATCATTCAGTCCATCTTACAACGATAGAACCTTTCCTATCGTTAGAGGTTCTAAGGACCTTTCCTTAAACCTCAAACAAGCAATCAATCATTCAGTCCATCTTACAACGATAGAACCTTTCCTATCGTTAGAGGTTCTAAGGACCTTTCCTTAAACCTCAAACAAGCAATCAATCATTCAGTCCATCTTACAACGATAGAACCTTTCCTATCGTTAGAGGTTCTAAGGACCTTTCCTTAAACCTCAAACAAACAATCAATCATTCAGTCCATCTTACAACGATAGAACCTTTCCTATCGTTAGAGGTTCCAAGGACCTTTCCTTAAACCTTAAACAAACAATCAATCATTCAGTCCATCTTACAACGATAGAACCTTTCCTATCGTTAGAGGTTCCAAGGACCTTTCCTTAAACCTCAAACAAACAATCAATCATTCAGTCCATCTTACAACGATAGAACCTTTCCTATCGTTAGAGGTTCCAAGGACCTTTCCTTAAACCTCAAACAAACAATCAATCATTCAGTCCATCTTACAACGATAGAACCTTTCCTATCGTTAGAGGTTCCAAGGACCTTTCCTTAAACCTCAAACAAACAATCAATCATTCAGTCCATCTTACAACGATAGAACCTTTCCTATCGTTAGAGGTTCCAAAGACCTTTCCTTAAACCTCAAACAAACAATCAATCATTCAGTCCATCTTACAACGATAGAACCTTTCCTATCGTTAGAGGTTCCAAGGACCTTTCCTTAAACCTCAAACAAACAATCAATCATTCAGTCCATCTTACAACGATAGAACCTTTCCTATCGTTAGAGGTTCTAAGGACCTTTCCTTAAACCTCAGAGTTTAGGCGGCGAGAAGGTTTTCAATGCCTAGCTAAGCTGGACGAAATTTGGTAACTAACTTTGCATACATCATGTCCCATGAAGCATGCAAAGGGGGGCAGCTGTTGACACCCAATTTCGTCCGGCCATTAAAATAATTTTAAAAAAAATTAAATAAAAAAAAATTAAATAAAAAAAATGTATTATTATTATTATTATTGTTATTATTATTACTAAATTTTTTTTTTAATTAGTTTAAAATATATATATATATTTTTTTGTTTTGTTTTGTGAAGATTTGATATATGTATGTATATGTGTATGTTTGAAAGAAAAAAAGAAAACTCCATAAAAATGACAAAATTTAAAAGTTTGAGGTAAAAATGACAAAATTAAGAAGTTTCAGGCAAAATTGACAAATTCTGAAAGTTCCAGGAGCATTTGGCAGTTTGTCACATAAAATTTTGAGCCTGCCGACGTTTTTGGCTCAAATTGACAGAAAACGACAAAATTGTCAAAATCAGAAGCTTCAGGAACTTATCCAGAGGCTGAGAGACGTAAAGGACTAAAATTGTCATTTTACCAATTTAAGAGATAAGTTTGAAATTTTTTATTAATTTATCCATCAACAGTTCAGCTAAACTTCCTCTATAAATAGCCCCCCAAATTTTGTGCTGAACACAGAAAAAAAATAGAAATGAAGCTTAGAGCTCCGTTTTGGAAAAAGAAAAAATTATAGCCTAGGTCCCTGGGCCTCTTCTCTTCCTCTCCAGAAAACCTAAACCTTCTCTGACCCTTTTTTTTTTTTTTTTTCTCTCCCCCCGCGCGCGTGCGTTCTGTTCTTCACGTTTCCAGAATTTCAAATTCAGTTTTTAAGGGTACAACTCTCATTTAATCCTTCATCTTTTCAATTTTCTTTCACTTTGGTCACTAACCTTTTATTTTGTTCTTGCAGAATTAATTACTAACTCTTTTATATTTACTTGTTTATTTGTTGTTGTTATTATTACTAACCTTTTATTATTGTTGTTATTATTATTAACTTACTTCACTAACTTTTATTATTATTGTTGTTATTGTTGTTAACAATTAATTTAACTAACTTTGCTAACTTTTTTTATTGTTATTAACTTACTAACTTACTAACTTACTAACTTTTATTTTTATTGTTACTAACTTTTGCTAATTATTACAATTCATGGAAGGTTATACCTCCTATTTTTTTATTCTTTTAATGGATGGCCAAAAAGCCCCATTTTTATCATTGTTTTTTAATATTTCTTTATGTGTTTTCTCTTTATTTGTTTATTATTTAATTTATGCATCTTTTACTTTTTTTTAAATGGATGTCTAAACCAAAACAAAAAGAAAACCTCCACTTTATTCATTTTCCTTTATTTACTTTATGCAAAAATTTTATTTTATTTAAAAAAAAAAGAAATTAATCATGAAAAAAAAATAATATAAATAAGTAAATGATAACTAATTAAAATAAAATCCTTTTATGTGAATAATTAATTTTATTCTTTAAGACTAACATAATATTTTTTTAAAAAAAGCTAATTATCTTTTATTATTTCTTTAAAAAACAATAAAAAAATAATTAATTAACTTTTTATTCCTTTTATTAAAATTAAATAAACATAAGTAAATAATCACAAAAAAAAAATAAAAATCATTTCTTTTTAAATATATCTTTAAAAGTAGCAATAATTAAAATTTAATAAAAATAATAATAAAAATCCAATAAAATTATGATTAAGATTGATAATTAATTAAATAATTAAAATTTAAAATTTAATAAAAATTAAACTCCATGTCCAAATGATCCGCCAGGATCCAATGGTTTGGAGAATAAAATTTTTTTCAATAAAAATAATAAAAATTAAAACAAAATCTTTCTTTAATAAAAGAAGCATATGAAAAATCAAAACTTTTCTTTTATGTTTAAAATATACATATAAATTTTTGGTTTTCTTTATTAAATAAATAAAAATCTTAATTAAATAATTACTTTTGGTTAATCTTTTATTCAGAATAAATTATATAAATATCAAGACTTTTTATTTTATTTTTAATACACATATAAATCATTAGATTTTTTTTAAATAAAATCTTGATTAAATAATTACTGTTTGATTATTATTTTATCAAATAAATAGAATAAACATAAAATAAATGTCAACTCTTTAATTTCTTTACAGATTTTTGATATTAAATATTTAAAAATTATTTTTTGATTCTTTTATAAATTGAGTAATTATTTAAATAATAAATATCTTTCATTAAACAAAGAATCTTTCAAAACTAAACTAAAAGAATAAAAAAAAAAAAAAGAAAAGAAAGAAAAGAAAAGTAAAAGAAAATAAGAAAGAATAAAAATATAAAAAAAGAAAGAAAGAAAAGAATAATAAAATATAAAAAAAAATAAAAAATATATTTAGTTAATATTAAAGACCATTAACAAATATAAAATTTCATAAATAAAAAGACTTATAAATTTATTAATTAAACTAATAATTAATTTAATAATAAGAATTAAATAATTACGATTAATTAAAGTAATTTCCATATCCGGATGATCCAGCAGGATCTACGGTTTGGAAAATATTAAACTTTTTAAAATAAATAAATTAAATAAAAAGATAAAAAAATCCATATTTTTACAATATGGATAAAATTGTTTAAAATTTCACCAAATTCCGTGTCCAAATGACTCGGCAGAGTCCATGGTTCGGAATAAAAATCTTCCGTGTCCAAATGACTCGGCAGAGTCCATGGTTCGGAAGTATAAAATTCTATATAAATTAATTACCAAAAATCCACATCCAATTAATTCAGTTAAAAATTCTAGATTGAAAATTAACTGAAATTTATTTAAAAGCAAAGCGAAACAAAATTAAAATCAACTAAGGTGCCAATTTTTGGGCGTTTTAACAAAGTTGTTTTAACGTAACCGTACTCCCGAACCCCCGAACTCTCGCAGACCAATATTTAAGGTGACCAATCGACCTAGGTAAACAGATTGGTGGCGACTCCCGAAAACCCGACGTTGCCACACCAATTGAATCTCATACTTCAGCCCATCAATTTCATAGTCCTTTTGAGTCAGTTCCTCCTTCAATGCCATCTTTTCATCGAAATTGATGTCATGTATGTCGACCCTATAGGATTTCTTGAGCCTGTGGAGACCATTTTCTGCTGCTGTCTGCATAGCAAATCCTAAGTCCTTAGACAATGACCCCCTAACCTTTGCATACCTTTTTTCACCCTCTGCATCTCTTCCAACCTGAATCTGAACATAAAATCTAAACTTTGACCCTTCAAGTGCATTTGTGTAAATGGGAGGGTCCAATTTCAGACGGCTGCACGCTTTCTCAAGGGTGTTCACAAAAGGGATTGGGATGACTTCAATGGTATCCATCAGTGAAAACTGGGGAATCAAATAAAAGTGTTACAAAGGCTTGGTTTATAAAGTTCAGAGGAACATATCCATAGTTAATGGAAAAAGTTTAAATGTTATGAAAAACGAAAAATTTTTAATCAGAATTTAGGAATAAAATAATACCACATTGCACATTCCCTTTAGGTTCCCTCTCAATTGTTTGTTATTGACTTGCACAGAAAATGACAGAAACAGTAATTCGTAGCACATGTAAAACCTATATTGCAGTAAATGCGGGGAATATATTGAAATCACCCAAGTGAAGCAAAAATACTCAGTAAACAAAGTTGCAGCACATAAAAAAATTGAACCTGGAAATTTAGAAGTGAGGAGTGGAGATTATAGTTGCTGCCTGCGTTTTACTACTGAAATGTTGACATTATAGGAAATGTATTAGATTCACATATATATTGATTGATTACACAGGAAACAAAGGTGCAGAATGTAGACAAAATAATCGAACCTGAACTGTTATGGTAGTGAAAATGGTTGTGTTATGCCTGTGTTGTGCCACTGAAAATGCTTGTTTGTGTTTTTTCCCCCTTACTGATGCTTCACTGCGAAAATAGAGTGAGAATAGCTGCTGCTGGATCAGAGTGAGAACAGCTGCTAGTGGATTAAAGTCAGATGCTGCTTTAATGCTTTGGGGACTTCGAAGGAGAGAAAATATTGCTTTTTAGAATGTAAACAGGAAAGTGAAATTGTAATATGGTGTGCATTTTATACTGACATTGTTGTAACTGTAATTAGATCATG
Organism: Aquilaria yunnanensis; assembly: GCA_039654915.1. NCBI lineage: Eukaryota > Viridiplantae > Streptophyta > Magnoliopsida > Malvales > Thymelaeaceae > Aquilaria > Aquilaria yunnanensis. Next base: position 24,202,260 of record CM077598.1, on the reverse strand, counting down.
GGCTGGGGTAGTGGATGCGTGAAACGGTTGGCGAACGTGACTTAAGGGGCCGAAAAAAAAGACTGCACCTTTCAAAATACTCTTATGTAAGAAGTAACCATTTTGAAAAAATAGATATAAAAGTAGATAAATAGTTTATGGGTTAAAATAACTGTTTTTTTTTAAACCTGATAAATAAGGTAATGGGTGTAACAGTTACGTAACCGGTGAGCCGGTGAGTGGTGGGATAATATTTTATTCTGGTAAAATGTTATTCAATCGATGTGTGACATGTGTTTATTTGAAGGGGTATAAATGGAAATTGCCACGTGTTAATCTCTGGTTTATTGCGAAATACACGTGTTATATAGAGGATTATTTATAGATTTTAAAAATATGTAAAATGACAATATAGCCAATGTACCTGCTTTCATATCTATTTATAGATTCCGATTACATGTAATTGACCATTTTTTAGAGTATCCATTGAAAACTCTCTGCGTACAACTGCTTGTAATGAAAAATAAAGAATAAAAATATCAGTTTTATACTTACCTGAGTTGAGATCATATTATACAAAATGAGATAATGATGTACAAAATTAAGTATTATTATATGAAATGAAGATGATAATGTATGAAACTGAGTTACCATTATATGTAAATGAATATGTCATCAGAGATCCAATGAAAATCTCCTAACATGATTATTTGTAGATGATAAAAAAATAATATCTTTTTTATAATTACCATATTTATCACTTTAAAAATCTCCTTTTTTATAATTATCATATTCATCAATATGAAAAAATAAGTTATGTAGATTTTTAAAACAAATCCCCCTTAAAATCCTTTGTCTTATCCTGATCATATATGACTTCCTTTAATTTTCTCAAACTAAAACTAATGGAGATGTAACATGGAGTGTATATTTTACGTGCACATCAGAATTAACCAACTTTAAAAGGTAGTTTTGGTATCATGCAAGTCAGCCTTAATTAATTGGAATTTGCATTTTCCATAATAATTAAATGTGTACTAAATGTTTCGTAATATGTGCCCCTACCAACCCCTTAAAAAACTACATAAACCTTGTTTACTATTCTTTAAGTATGTTTGGTCGTAAAATGTATGAGTTTATTTTTTTATATATTTTAATTTTATATACAATTGTCTAATTATTTTTTATAATAAAAATAATAATACATAAGAGATTGAAAACAAGTCCATATTTTCATACATTTAATAAAATTTAGCTATTTTTATTTTTATTTTTTGGTATAAAGCAATGAATATAATAATTAAAGAATAATGATCCATTTAAAATCTAAAAGTGAGTTCAACGTTCAACATTTTTCTTTCCTAAGTTCCTTGAAATAGAAAGTCAATTTCTAAACATTAGACTTGAAAATGTAAATTTTAATTAATTATTCAAAATTAAATGGTAAAAATGAAATATGTACTATTGAGAATATGTTTTATATTTTTTATTTCTATATTAATACATATATTTAATAAAAGAAATTACTTAAGTTAATGGTTAGTAGGCAAAGAGAATGAAAATGGAAATAAAAATTGTAAAAATAGACTAATTTTATTTTTTAGCTAAACAAAAGAGAAAAAATTAGTGAAGTAAAATTAAATATAATATAATTAATTACATCTAACCACATCTCAAACAATTTTATGAAGTAATTAAAACTATTATATAAAAAGTACAAATCTATCATCACTAATGCAAAAAGGATAGAAATATTAAACAGCATGAGAAGTTTATTTTGTTAAAAAATAAAATAAGAAAACAAATGATTAAAATAATTGTGGGTAGAATTAGAATTATCCAATGTTATATATCTAAAACTTAGCCATTTTGACATCATAAAGACTTGAAAGTTTTTTTGTTCCTTCATCCAACTAAAAAAGTTAGGCTAATTTATACAAATTGTTTTTTCCCAATTACCGTATAATTAGTTTTCGTTTAAAAAACTGAATTGCATATTGAATGTGTAAATTTGACATAATTAGTGGGTCAAATTTATTGCCTGATAAATGTCAATAACTGAAACATTAAATAAAATAATAAGTACTTTCAACAGCATTATTACCATAACATTATAATTGGTACCAATAAATCTAAAAAAAGCCCATAAAAAGTTCAATTATATTAATTATTAAATTGATAGGCATGTACGTAAATAATTAACTATAAATTTATGTCGTACTTTAATAGGTTGAATTATATTTAAGATGGGTAGAAATATAAGATGAGGACCAAATTATAACTCAATAAATATTTATGAGATTATCAATACAATAAAAATCAAAATAATAGAGTATAACTAAAAAGTCCTTAAAATATTTTAACATTGAAAAGTGAGTTAAAAAGTTTTAAAAATCCCAAACAGGTTTCATAATTAATAATTACAACCTATTATCTGGACTTCTTCTTTCTTGTTGTTTTATATTTATGTGTGTGTAGAATATAGAATATAGAATATAGATTCTTCTTTTGGCTTTACAAGTACCTTAGCTTAAGTGGTTAAGTGCAACTATGGTTTCCAATCTTTATTTTTTATTCCATTTTCATTCCTATTATCCAAATCGTTCCATTAGGTCCCTAATTGTTTAAAAATTTCTATTTTCATCATTTTTTCTACAGGAACGTTATTTGTGGCAGAAAATGCTAATTAACTCAAGATTATTCGGAAATTTATGCTTTTTTATCCTTAACCTTATGTTGTTATCTTGATTGAGACCTTAGCTTACGCTTTGTATGTGGAAATCCTTATTTTTAGTAGAAAAAATTACTCATTTCAAACCTTTAAAAATAAGAAAAAATGTTCAAGAAGTATTAGTTAAAAATAAAAAAACATGGTAATCCGTTCATAACTTATTTAGGAGTTATATTAAGTTTCAAAATGATTAATTTGATAATGAAAACATATTTTTTGTAAGTCTCAAAGATGACTAAAATGGTTAGTTAAATGTCTATCTAAAAGAAATAGTTAATTAAAGAAAATCAATAAATATAAATTGCCTTCTAATAACCCATATTTAATCAATCAATTATTTGTTAACAAGGATAACAAGAATAACACCCAATTCATTTTAATTTAAGTCAGCTAAATCCAAAATTACTTAATTTTTATTTTTATATATTTGTTATCTGTAACCAATTTAATGTGAAAGCCAATATTATGTAGGTGTAATAATCCATTCAAAATAAAATTTTTATAATACTATTAAATTTTAATGAATTTTTTTAATGCCTAAAAAAATTCATAAAATTTAATAATGTCATAAAAATCTAACAATCAATGAATTCTTACATCTAAATAATATTAGCTCCCAAATGATATTTATTTCGGATAAAAAAGATATAAATATAAACATAAGTCATAAGTTTCTAGAAACGAAAATGCAAAACCCTAATTTTAACTCCTATAAACTCGCCCATACCCAAGAAATATTGAAATTTTCCATTTGATGATCGAGCCACCATATCTCCCTCTCTTCTTCGATTTTTGAGTTCTGGCGGCATTAGGCCACCACCTATAGTGGTGTGGTTGCGAAAGCATTGTTCCATGCTCGGTTGCTACCCTCTTCAGAATGGTTGGCCTCACAATGCTGTTACTTCACAATCCATGGATCATAGATTGTTTGGCAATGGTTTGATGTCACGCGGTAGATGCAACAATGGAATTTGCGGCTAAAGGACCAGTGATCATCCTGGTGCACTTCAATTACTTAATTTGGTTGTAAACATTATAATTGATTTCATCAATCATGTTAGACTTTTTGAACAAATTCAAAACTAGTATTATACTAAATGCTTAGTTTCATCTATTTGATGTGGAATTGGTTAACCCAACAATGGGGTTATTTTTCTCCAATTCATAATCTACAAGACACACTATTTTGCTAATGACTTTCACCTACAGTGGTGGCTAGAGAGCCATGGGAAAGAGGCATAATAGAGGTGGGTGAAGATGGTGGTTGGATTGTCAATTGGACAAATTTCAGCACTTTTGTGCAGAAAAATGTGTTTATAGAGGTTGAAAAGTGGGGTTTTTCCATTCTTGTTGGGAGATCATTTATTTAATCTTATTAACACTTACTAACTAAATAATTGATTGATTAATCATGGGTTAGTTAAAGAATGATTCGTACTAAATTTTTGTTTTACTTAACCGTATTTTTAGAAGACATTTATTTAATTATTTTATTTATCTCTGAGATCTACAAAATATTCATTATGACTATATCTCAATTAACAGTTTGAAGCTTATTATAACTCCCAAAATGTTATAGATGAATTTTCATGTTTTCATTATTGAATAATAATTTTAAATGTTCTTAATTAAATATTTATAATGAATAACTTTTCTTTACCTGAAATAGGGATTAAACAGTATGTTAAACAAAGGTTAAGGTTTCAATTAAAGACAAAAGCATAAGGTAAGGACAGAAAGTAAAGTATTTCTGAGAACATTGGGCTGATGTGACATTTTCAGGGACCTAAATGTAATGATTTGGAGGTTAGGGACGAAAATGGAATAAAGAATAAATATCATGGACCACTGATGCATTTTAACCCAACCGTACTTACCGGCTTGTGCGCAATCCAGTTAGCACTTAGCAGCCATTGGCTTGGCCCTAAAAGTGCAGCTCTCAGCTTTGGTAGACTCTCCAAGCTTTAAGCCTAGCTTCAAGCCTGTGGCTCTTCCCCCATCATCATAGCTTACACACATTAACCTCATATATAAAGCTTTTAGGAAATCTGGTACCATGACAACTAAAATTTGTTCAGATTGGATGACAAGTATAAATGTTTGTTCGATAGCTGATAAGTGATAACTAGTGGGTCCGAATGCAGCAAGTTTCAAAGTTGAGGGAGATATTATTGTAATTGTGAGATTATAACCTTGTTCTACATCGAAAGGACCAAATCCAGCAAATAGGCAGTTCCATAAAAAAGAAAAAAGGCCAAAAAAAAAAGACAGGCAGCAACCTGGCGCAATGTACACGTGTCAGTCACCGAAACACAGAAGGTGCTGTGCAGTGCACCAAGCCGATTCACACACACTCCTGCAGCGCGTGCAGCACACTTTCCTTCCTAATCGTGCTTTCTTGCTCCCAGTTTCTACTTTGCCAAAACAACTGCCTCAACGCATTTCGATCCTTCAGAGCCTTACCACAAACTCGTTGTTCCCGTTGTTTTCAGTTTGTTTCTATGCTTCGAACCTTCATGGATATACGAACTCTCGGGATCTCCTTCTCTCTCTCGTTTCCATTTCCGACCGATTGAAGATCTCTCTCGAATTTCCAAATCTCCTGTTCCTGGATTCCAATTAGAGGAGGGACTCCACATGGCGGAATCAGCCAGCGGCGGAAGCGCCGGAGGTTCTTCGTCGGAGAGGGTGGGGGAGATCAACGGCGTCGGATTGGGGTCGATGGACTCCTTGGAGTCTCGGTGGGTCTTCCAGGACGAAGACGACTCCGAGATCGACGGGGAGGATGAGGACGACGCTCGTAATGCTGGAATGGACTCCGACGACGAGGACAATGCCGAGCAGCGCTTGATTCGCACTGGCCCTCGCGTTGATTCCTTCGACGTCGAAGCTCTTGAAGTGCCTGGCGCTCAGAGAGCTGACCTCGAGGAGGTGCAATTATGTTTGCATTTGTTTCATCTGCCTTTGCTTTCCTCGTTATTGCTCCTAGTTGTGAAATGTGCTCTTATTTTGTTCCTCACGTGCGGAGAAGTAACTAGCTATATTACCAAGCGTTTTTCTCTTTTCACTTCATTTCCAACCTGAAATAATTTTCCTTGTGATCGGCGATCGAAATGATACTACCAGTTTTATTTTTTTCTGAAAGCAAGTAACTACCTGGTGCTAGCTCCTGGTTGGTCTGGTTGATAAAATATTCTTTCTAGCTGGTTAGTGACCATCCTGAATGAAGCATTAAAGTTAGATCGTTATATAGGCTACCGGCAATCATGCCCTGTTGGATTCAAAGAAGCACAGAAGGGCTTAAAGAATATCATCACTATTTAGATGATTTTCGTCATGCAGCAGATATACTTGAAACTGGCTGGGTATTTGGATCTTAAATTAGCAAGCTTCAAGCAACATCTGCGAATATAAATTGTCTAGATAGCTGTCCCTTACTTTTGCGTGGCATCATAACTCTGGCCTTGGTTCCGAATTGATTGTAGGACTTTAGCATGGGAAGGAGAATTATACTTGCTTTTCAGACACTTGGAGTAGTGTTTGGTGATGTTGGAACAAGTCCTTTGTATACTTTCAGCGTGATGTTCAGCAAGGCTCCTATCCATGGAGATGAAGATGTCATTGGAGCATTGTCCCTTGTCTTGTATACCTTAATATTGATCCCCCTTGTTAAGTATGTTCTTGTTGTTCTCTGGGCGAATGATGATGGTGAAGGTAGATTTGACTTTCCAACTTCTATAATTTCATGCCCATACATTTGTATATTATGATTTCCCATGTTATTTATTTCTGGAAGCTGAATCAGTTGCAGTCTACTCCCTCATTTCCATTTTGTTTGAGCCATTTTCCTTTTCAAGATGTCCCAAAATGATGAACCACTTTCCTAAATTGGTAGTAATTTGTTATTCAATTTCCTGTTTTGTCACTCAAAAGCTGAAGAATGACAGGTAATGTTTACTTTTCTAAGGGTAAAGTTTGGAAAGTAGCTAAGAAGTAGAAAGTTGTGTAGAACTTTGTGAAAAAGCAACTGGATCAAAGAAATTGGGACCTGAGGGAGTTTAATTTAGCGATACTTCACTTTATCGTTATTGTGCAGGTGGTACTTTTGCGTTGTACTCATTGATCTGTCGACATGCTAAGGTAAGTCTTCTCCCAAATCAGCTACCATCTGATGCTCGTATCTCAAGCTTCAGGCTGAAGGTGCCATCCCCCGAGCTTGAGAGATCATTGAAAATAAAGGAAAGGCTTGAATCATCGTTGACACTGAAGAAGCTTCTACTGATTTTAGTGCTTGCTGGCACTTCTATGGTGATAGCTAATGGGGTTGTTACTCCAGCAATGTCAGGTCCTTAATTTTAGTTCCAGTTATTGCTTTATCTACGTTGAGTGATGAGTAAATAAAGTTGCAGTGGGTGTTCAGTTGACAAATTTCCATTAGCCATTATCACTATAAAAACTGTATACGCATTAAGGTTCAGCCATTGTATTGTTAATGTGATTTTTTTCAATGCAGTAATATCAGCTGTCGGTGGTCTCAAGGTTGGAGTTTCTGCTGTTGAACAAGGTGATTTGACTTTATCTCACAAATATGTGTTGCTTGGTTGGTCAATTTCCAGTTGGTTGATTGCAAGTTCTGCAAGCTTCATATTTGTTATTCTTAAAATATATTAAGCCACTGGCTGTAGATCGGGGTAGATAGGAAAAGAGAGATTACAGTGACTAAATTTGCTAATGTATTGTATTGCTATGATATCTTTAGTATCTGAATCAAGTAAATAGTAAATACGTGCCTGAATCTAGCTGCCGGTGTAAGATTCTTCCATGTAAGATATTATAGATTTGTAAGGAAATGTCTGGATCACATTTAACTTGTACGGGAAGGAATTTTAGCCATAAAGGGGAAGAAATGAAAATTTTATGGATGTAAAGAGCTCTATTAGATGAGACTAGAGCCTAGTATGCAAATGCTTAGATGCACATACATAGGAAAAGCATCCACTATAGTGCAGAGAGGCCCGGGGTTTCTATGGCAGCATAGTTCCTTTTGTTTGATTAGTAACCAAATCGCTAAGGCAACTCTTCATAGGAATGACTAGCTAAACAGTTTGGTCTGGGTGTTTTGTTGTTTACTGTTGCTAGGTTGTTGTTTGAAATTTTTAGGTCATATTCTGTTCTTATTGGTTCTCCTCCTAATATGCAGATCAAGTGGTGATGATATCAGTTGCCTTTCTTATCATTTTGTTCAGTGTACAGAAGTTCGGAACAAGTAAAGTGGGACTTGCTGTAGGTCCAGCTTTGTTTGTTTGGTTTTGCTCACTTGCGGGCATCGGGATTTACAACCTTGTTAAGTATGATGCCACAGTCTTGCGGGCATTTAATCCTGTGCATATCTTTTTGTTCTTTAAGAGGAATTCGTTGAAGGCTTGGTACTCGCTTGGTGGCTGTCTTCTGTGTGCAACAGGTAACAAATGTTAAATACTGGTCAGTACTTGCAAGAGGTTGACACCATGATCAAGAGTAATAATGACTTGTTGTTTCACTTCCAATTTGTAGGTTTTGTTTTCTTGTTTGCTTTGTTTTGGGTCATTTCTAAGGAGAAGTAGCAACAGTAATGAAAGCTGTTCTACACCAATGAAGACCTCTATCCTTCATTTTTTCACACTGAAAATATTGCTCGCATGCACACACCCACGTACACAGAAGGAAAAAAATGGAACTTAGTCTTACATGTGGGATGAAACAGTTGGGTCAGGAGTTGATTTATGTGAATCCAATTTTAGTTATTTCTCTTTAGTTCAGCCCCCTGGGGAATCAATGGTACCAATACTCCCTTTTCTTTGAAGAAAATGGTGGTGCAGTCTTATTTTGTTGGCCGATATCATCATATTTAATGTGTTATTTCATTTAGTCCATCCTTTTTACTTATATGCTCAATGGACATATTGCATAGGATGTAAGGGTACAAAGAAAATCGAAACAAAGTGAAGAAGGCCAAGGAGGAGATATATTTGATCAACTCAGTTCATCCAAAATCTGTCAAAAACATGTCTAGTTCCCCTATTTATATGGTAGGGAACTTTAACAAAGGAAACAAATAAAAGGGCAAGGAAAACAAATAAAAACTTAAAAGAAATGACATGAATAAAATCTTTATTTCCTAACTCTACACCTAAAAATAAGTTTGCCTAGCTCTGCATCATGTAGTATGGGTCAAAATTGAAGGCATGTTATTGCATTCGAAATGATGGTTATTTTTTCTGAAGAGTTGAATCAAGAAATATTTTGATCTTGCTGCTGCAGTGCGGTTGATATTTGACTTTGTTTCAGGTTCTGAGGCAATGTTTGCAGATCTTTGTTACTTTTCTGTGCGATCTGTGCAGGTATGAAGCATGAATAAAAAACCAGCTGCTTAATTATGTACTTTTTGTGTTCCTCTATCAGTATGTCACACTAAATTATGCTGGTCCAACTCTATTGAGCTTGCAATGTTCTAATGCTGCTACGTGCCGACTTTGCAGCTTACTTTTGTATTTCTTGTCTTGCCGTGCCTTTTGTTGGGATATCTGGGTCAAGCTGCTTATCTTATGGAAAATCAAAGTGATGCTGAGCAGGTTTTCTTCTCCTCAGTGCCAAGTAAGTTTCATATGTCAATTGTGGAGAACAATATTCATAGACTTATTGCACTAGTCTGGAATGATGTGTTTGCATGCCTTCTTCTAAATTGGAGAAATTAAATAAATTCCTTTCTGCCTGCAGCTGGTGCTTTTTGGCCTATCTTCCTCATTGCCAATGTTGCTGCTCTAATTGCCAGTCGGGCAATGACAACTGCTACATTTTCATGCATAAAACAATCGACTTCGCTGGGTTGTTTTCCTCGTCTTAAAATTATTCATACATCACGAAAATTCATGGGTCAAATTTACATTCCTGTCATAAACTGGTTTCTGCTGGTATTAAGTGTGATATTAGTGCTCTCCATCTCCAGCATTGATGAGATTGGAAATGCATATGGTAATCCCTCTCTCTCTCTCTCTCTCTCTCTCTCTCTCTAAGTGGTCAACATTGTTTATATTGGAAATTCCCTTTGTGCTTGATGCCTCATTGTACTCGCAGTATTAAGTTTGATGCTTGATCTTAGACTGGAATGCATCAGCCATACTATATTTGATATTCCATGCAATAAGCCAACAGCTTGCCCTGATACAAACCTTTCTTTATATTGCAGAGGTTATTTTGCTTGTTTAGCATTTCTTAAGTTGCAATGCATATTGTTAAACAGAAGGAATTTTAAGCTTAAAAATGGAGACAGAGGATTTGGGGCAGTTAAGTGAAAGATCTAGCCATTATGGGCTCTTTATGCAGTCATGTAAAGGAGTTCTTGTAAAAGCTTTCCTGATTTTAATTCTTTGACAGGCATTACGGAGATGGGGGTGATGATGATGACCACAGTTTTAGTGACCCTTGTTATGCTTCTCATATGGCAGATAAACATAATAGTAGTCCTGAGCTTTGCCATCCTCTTCTTGGGAATAGAATTGACCTTTTTCTCGTCAGTTCTGGGAAGTGTTGGAGATGGAAGTTGGATTATACTGGTTTTTGCTGCAATAATGTTTTTTATAATGTTTATCTGGAACTACGGAAGTAAGCTAAAGTATGAAACTGAAGTGCAACAAAAGATGTCCATGGATTTGGTGCGAGAACTGGGGTGCAATCTTGGGACAATAAGGGCTCCAGGCATAGGGTTGCTTTACAACGAGCTAGTTAAAGGAATACCTGCAATTTTTGGCCATTTTTTAACTACTCTTCCAGCAATCCATTCTATGATCATATTTGTGTGCATAAAATATGTTCCAGTTCCTGTTGTTCCTCAGAGTGAAAGGTTCCTCTTCAGGCGAGTCTGCCCAAGAAGCTATCATATGTTTCGCTGCATTGCTAGGTAAGCTAAAACTTCTTTCCTGCCTCTTGACAAACCCCCCCTCTAACACCCACACAGACCCACACACTTACAGACAGATGCCCGCTCTATTTGTCTTAACTTAACCTCCTCATGAATAGGTATGGTTACAAGGATGTCAGAAAAGAAAACCACCAGACATTTGAGCAGCTGCTGATTGAGAGCCTTGAGAAGTTCATTCGGCGGGAAGCTCAGGAAAGATCTCTAGAAAGTGATGGGGATGATGATACAGATCCTGAGGAAGAATCCTCTCGCACCAAAATTCTAATAGCTCCAAATGGAAGTGTATACTCACTTGGTGTTCCTTTACTGGCTGATTTCATGGATGCAAGTCAACCATTTTCAGAAGCTAGTACTTCAGAAGAGGTGAAACCCGAGCATGACACAGATTTAGCAGTGTCTGATCCAGAACAGAGTCTTGAGAGAGAGCTCTCATTTATACGCAAGGCTAAAGAATCTGGAGTTGTCTATCTTCTTGGGCATGGAGATATTAGAGCAAGAAAGGATTCATGGTTCATTAAAAAGCTGGTCATAAACTACTTCTATGCTTTCTTGAGAAAGAACTGCAGGAGGGGCATAGCAAATTTGAGTGTACCACATTCGCATCTGATGCAAGTTGGCATGACATATATGGTTTGATAGCTGATTTTTGGCCACCACTGGGTTCTCAAGTCTCGACCTGTGCTAGTTTCTGCTGCACACATGAAGAAGACGCTTCCACAAACATATGGATCTAAGTGAGGCTTGGATGTGGCATGCGGTCTGGATGGATTATAGATGCTTCTTCATTGCACCTTGCAAGATTTTCTTCTGGGCGGTTGAATTTTTTTGTACTGCTTTACAAAAAAAGAAACTTATTATTTTGAATAGTGTAGTTTATCTGAAGAGTTTTGCCTTTCATTCTATTTTGCACATACGATAAAATTTTTCGTTCGACCTTTGGTTGGTCGCATACCATGAGAAGGGAACTTATTTTAGCCAGTAGTTTAAACTTTAAACATCCATACGTTGGCCATGTATACAACACATGTTCTAGGTTGAAAGATTTCTCGCTTAAATCTAAACGTATAGCGTGAATCGCACCATCTGATTCTCGCAATCTTGATTTGTTTAATTGCCAAAGTTGTGATAGATTTATTCCTATGACCTCTATCATTCATGAGAGGCGAAAAAGCAGTAAACTTCTTCCTGAGGAAGGATTCAAACTTCGAACGATAACAGAGACAGAAGTTGGATCAAACCAGAAGGCTGACTGCTGCTCTTTGCTTCCAACACCTACATTCACATGATTATGTAATTTATCCCTCATTGATTCAGTAAATTAATATGTTCAGTCAACATGATTAAAAATGGATGCATATCTGGTTCACCAATTTTCCCATTGTACGAGTCCAAACTCATTCTGCCTCATTAAACAATGGGTTGTGAAAACTTGCTATTCATTTAACTCCAGAAAGAAAAAGTAGGCAATTTTGCATCTCTGAATCTGATTTGAGAGCAATTTATATCTTAATATATTAGTGTTGTAAATGTTCAGGTATATCTCTGTCTCGCATTAGAAAGAGTTTGTGTTTGTGCCTCTTTGATAGGTCCATTCATCTGACTGCGTTTTCTTGAAAACTTGAATCTTAAGAGTAGTGAATTGGCCATAACTCCAATAGAGCTCACTCCCATCAGGGCCCCAGCAATTGAGGGAGTCAGAACCGTCCCAGTTACAGGCAGCAACACTCCAGCCGCAATTGGGATGCCAATCTACATCACAACACAACCAGTTTAACATGTATCTGTAAAAACTACAAAACAAAAGAATGGGAGATAGCAAAGAATTGGAAGTTATGTCCAAATCTTGCACCTTAATAAGGAATTGACAGACTAGATCTAGAAATAGATAGTATTAACTCACTAGATTGTAGGCGAAGGCCCAGCAAAGGTTTTGCTTCACGGTCTTCATAGTAAGCCTGCTAAGTTCCAATGCATCCAGTAGCTGCGTAGAGTTTCATTTTGAATTTCAGAAACACATAGAATAACTCCCAAGATAAATGATGTCCATAAAAAATATTGGTCTATCAAGCAGAACAAACAATCAGGGAATGGAAATTCAACCAAAGAGAAAAATATAGGTTTATGTTCTTTGGCAACCACTTCAAAACCCTAGGCGCCCTCTCCCATAAGATTCTTGTAACCGCCCACACCGATTCAACAGCATCAGAATATTTTAAATTTCATGTATAAAATTGATATTTGCTATTAGCTAAGTAAATGGACAATTGTTGCTTCCAGTTCCACAACTGAGAAGTAACACATCATTCTGATACAGGCACCAGTACATCTGCAACAGGAATAGTAATTTGCTTTTCCAATGCTTACCTGTGACAGCCTGTTGCCCATCAGTACAACTGAAGACACCTCGCTGGCAGCACCAACACCTCCACCCATGGCAATGCCAACATGTGATAAAGCTAAGGCTGCAGCATCATTGATACCATCACCAACCATTGCTACGACATTTTGGTTCTTCTGAAGTTCACCAATGAACTTCTTTTTCTCATTTGGTTTAACTTCAGATAACACCTGAAATGAACACTAAACTGTATTAGACTTATTGTCTTTGACATGCTTTTCACATGAGGAAGATTATTTCCCTAATATTAGTTTTCAGAGATTTTTCTTGAGCTTTTGGATTTGTAAGTTCAAGAGGTCACAGGATAGGAAGTTACTTATTGTTGATGAAAGCAGCAGAATTGCAAAAGCTTATGTTATTTGTTGAATATTTCTGAATTTTGACAAATAACTCTTTGCAGTAGGGTGTGTATGTTTTTAGTGGCTCATCACTTCTACTGCTGCTACAGTAACAAGGCTCACGGCCCCTGATTTTTGTTTTCAGTGACCATATTTTTGTTACTACTATAATCAGAAGAATATTTCCTCACATTCTTATTCAAACTTAATTCTAAAATTTCATAGGTAACAGATAATTCCAAATTGCCCAGCTTCAGAAACTAGCAAGCCACCAAAGGAACAGTGTTTTACCTTCTCTCTTGGAATACCAACAAGAGCTCCAACATACTCTGCGGTGTTCCTTTTGTCCCCAGAGAGCATGTATACATCAATTCCTTGCCCAGACAGAGAGTTGACAACATGTCCAGCCTCTTCTCTGATTTTATCCTCCAAATAAATGAGACCGCAAAGGGCATCATCCACTCCAATGAAGGTGACGGATTGATTGTTAAGCCCCTCTACTTCCACTTCTGCAAACACATTCTTTTTAACTCCGTTCCTGCAAAGAGTTGGGGGCATTGTTGGTGGGACAAACTTAGGATTTCAAACATAAGTTTGTGTTGCAGCATAAATCAAAATAACAACATTCCTAAAGTACAACAGGACATATTCAGTACCAAGCATGAGCTACATGTTCTTGGCTATTCACAACTTTCAGGCACACATTCAAAGAAAATAAAATCTTCAAAGTTAAAGGTGTTCTTTCTGTGATGGAAGAAACAAACTCTTTCAAGTACCAAAAAAAAAGGTAGAAATTACTTCAAACCAACCAATGTTTTACACAAGATTTTCAGTTATTTGGTGAAACTTTATATAAGCATGGAAATATGAAAAATAAATAAACAAATAAATGTGAAACTATCATGAGACCTGAAAGCAACTAACTATACGTTGGACTGAGAATATGAAGGGTACAGCTGTAGGTCCAGGCAAAGATTTGTGACTCTTGTCACCTTTTCCTCATGTTATATAATCCTAAATTATACTACCTTTTCACCCACTCAAGAGTCCCAACTGAGACCTTCTTGTTCTCGACAATTGCTACAGCTCCAGACCCTGGCTCTTCAAGAAAAGTCCCATCAACAACCTGCTAAAGAATTTCAACCAGATGATAACAGAACCCTAACATATGCCATGTAAAGCCATACAGAAAATTTTTTCAACAACTTAATTCAGTGATGTAACAATAGGAGAAAGAATCATAAAATATTTATGCCTCTGATTTCTGCATGACGACATTTAATTTACAAAGCTAATAGAAGTTCTCCTTGATTGCACTTCTTATGCATAAAGTTAAACATAACTGTGGTGGTCCAACAAACTAAAGTGGTTTTCAGTTGTAGAAAATTTTACATTTTGCTTTCCCAAGTTTTCTTCAATAAAAGTTTTGATTGTAATATAATTTAAGGATGTGAAGAACCATGTTTTTTAGAGATTAAGTTGGGAAACCTTGTTTTACAGGTTTTAACATATGAGTTCTCTAAACTTTCGGAAACGAGGTTTTCCCCATCCTTAAAACAAGTTATGTGCACATACTTCTAATGAAGAATTTGGAAAAAGAAAGATGGAAAGTATTCCATGACCAAACGCAACCTAAGAATTCCTCTACACTCATATGAAGCAGCATAAAGATTCTTATCAGAGATACCTCCCATTTGGTATCAGCATTCCAGAAGAAAAGTAAAAACCATTTAACCTTAGTGACCTCTGACATGGACTTGCTAACCTAGTTAATTCATTTATCGCTAACCGTTTGACCTTATAAGAAATGGAACTGTCCTCTTTTTGGACTATCCTTACACCACCACCGAACTCAAAGAATGATGACACATTTTGAAGTGTTTTAGCACTCGCTTACCAATAGATGTACTGAAAATCAGAGCTCAAATTGTTTGCTGCACTACCTAGTTGTCAAGGAAGTGGTAACCAAAGGCATAAATGTCAAGGAAGTGGTAAAAAGTACCTTTAATTTTGGACATTTAACAGCCTCAGCAGCTTCCACAATTGCTTTACCTACAGGGTGTACGGTATTGGATTCAACTGCAGCAGCTAGCTTCAGAACCTCAGCTTCTGACCTGGGGCATTTTCAAGTTTGTCAGTCACAAGGACAGACTTCACTCTATCATCACATTAAAAAATTCATGATGATAGATCTATATGTGGTAGAAGTGTTATCCTTCAATTAAAGTGATTAAATGCTAGTTACTAGTAGAAGTAAACCTCAAAAGTGCAGATTTGGTGCTGTCTGGAGTTACAACTTTTGTCACCATGGGTTTGCCGACTGTCAGGGTCCCTGTTTTGTCAAAAACAATTGCATCCACAGAAGCAAACCTCTCTAGAACATCTCCACCTCGCAAAAGTAGCCCTCTAGTTGCCCCTAATGAAGTTCCAACCTTAAAATCCCAAATTTATAGTTAGGTTCAACTAGAAGTTAAATGAGACAATAAATGTGGTAGATGACATTTTCATTATCATCAGGAAAACTGTTACCAGCATAGCAGTAGGTGTGGCTAAGCCAAGGGCACATGGACAAGCAACAACCTACATTAGAAGATATATGTTGAACACATTGTAAGCAATGGGAGACTCTAAGTCTTAACTAAAGCAGTTAAATTCTAAAATAAAATTGTCTGCAAAGCACCTCTGTAAATGTTACATATTGAGGCTAATAACTAAACAAACACCGTCAGATAATGCCAATCATCAGATAATTAGAGGGTTTTTATGTAATTCAGTGTCATCTAACTCCCTTTTGTTTCCAAATCGTTACTCAGGGAACTTCTAGCACAGACGCTCCCCAGAACTCAAAGATGACAGAACTTTCCAACACCTTTTGTGTCAAATTTTCTCCAGTTTTTCAGAAATATTTAGTGCTCCATGCTAAGCAAACATCAGAAATCATAATGCACAAAGATATTCCAGTTCAATTATTTAGTCTTCAAGCCTATGATTTCATGGCTACTGGCAAAGTTAATTAAATTCACAGGTGATCCCATGCTGAGACACTCAACACATCAATTTTAAAAGTTTTCCAGTTCAGTTTGGAAACTAAAAATAATGGGGTAAAAGAATAGCATACATAAAAGGAAGAAGAAGAAGAAGAACACAGAGGAACCCCATTATTCCATGGAAAAGACTCTGAATTCTCTAAGTTTCTCGTCTACTCTTTCATTGTCTATAAGAAAGTTCTCATCCATGTTTACCAATGCAGCACATCCAAAAGCTAAAATTATGAAAATGCATGAAACAGCAAATTAAGTGCTCAAAATACTGGAAGAAGAGACATCTAACGAATTGGACGCACTGAATTTGTACCAAGAACCAGATAGCTTGCGTAATTCAAACTTGGTAACTGGGAGAGTAAGTGCTAATCATGAAAGAGACGCAAGAGGATTCCTCAATGAGAAACCAGAAACTTAAGGTTACAGCTTTATTAAAAAGACATCCTTACAAAACATTGCCACTTCATTCTTTTGCATAGATTTATATAGTCATATTGACATTCAACAGTTAATTGGCACCATAAACCTAATGCCAGTGATGCCAAAATGGATTAAAAGAGTAGTGTATGATGGTGATGATAATGATGCAATTGCGATGACAATGATGATGAACCATACCAGAACACTGCAGGAAAGTTGTAGGGCCAATGAAACTGAATTTGCTTGAGAAAAAGCAGCTGGTAGAATTTGTGCACCAAACAGATTCCAGAATACAAATGTAGCAGCAGAGAGAGCCATCACTCCGTAAGTGAAGCGCCCAGATACCTTGAAAACGCGAAGATCAAATAAATAAACAAATAAAAGCTCAGATATTTGAAAGACATTTTGATGGAAACATGCACAAATTTTGCAGATATATGAACTAAATTGATAAATATACTTGCAAGACACGTATTCCATGCTGCAGCATTGCTTAATGCCAGCAGCTTCCAACAGGAAATATCCCTCTCCCCATCTTCAAAATAATTTGCTATTTGGAAGGCACTTTTTTCCTTCCTTTCAATCTTCACAGTAGAGTAAAATCTAATGAACGCGAACAAAGTTTACTTGCTTAATTTCAACCCCACTACCTCCATTATTGACGCTAACTTTATTGCTGTGAAGGCTAGATTTGTTATGCATCCAAAACCATTCAAACAGATGAAATTTTAGGTTGACATAGGCTCCAAATCACATGGCAGGTATGCAGTTATCCACATTCTGCCCATCCCTTCTCTTTCAAACGATTCAAATTTATCCAATAAAGCAAGAAGAGAAAGACAAGAAAGGATATACAGATAAATTTTAAAACAAGATTATGAAAGATATTTGAGCAAGCATATACATCAATTCTTTCTTTCATGAATAACAAAACAAAGGTCATATTATGTTATCACTGATGTCACATTGAGAGCCTCCTGGCAGCACTTGCATTGTAATTCAGAGTATGGCAATTTTGTAATATAACCAGGGGGGGGGGGGGGGGGGGGAAAGGCTGATGCACTGTTGGGTATAATATAGAGAAAAAGAGAAACCTTGTCAGCCAAGCGCTGTACAGGAGCTTCCCTGCTCTGTGCTTCTTCCACCAAACGGACAATGTCTGCCATTTCTGTCTCACCACCTGGCCTCCGCACTTCAACTGTTAGAGTTCCATTAAGATTGATGCTCCCAGCAGCAACTTCACCCTAGCACAACATTATGTAACTATGAAATGACGAATATAAGGAAGAGCAATTGGCATCATTTGAGCAGGTTTTGTCCATATTATCCAACAAGAGATCCTAAGACACATATGTTAAAAATGTAAATTTTCTCATTTTTGGGGCTTGTTGCAATTTTTGGTTGTGTGATCTCACACACCAGAATAGCAAGTAATGCAACAGTTAACAGGCATCTTCAGAAGCATAACTTGTTAAAATATTAGTAAACTTATGTTCTTCTGGAATTGGTATTAAGAATTCTGAGGTAGAGAACTGAAAAGCAGAAGAAACAAGTAAAGAATGAAAGGTAGCATCCTTTAGATACACATTCATGGTAACAATGTTGGTATGGAGTCTATGTCAATCAGAACAGAGGGAATATTTAAACTATAAGTGGTACCCCGGGGACTTTGGTCACTGGCATTGCCTCTCCTGTGAAACTTGATTCATCAACAGTGCTTCTACCTGCTTTGATGATTCCATCTGCTGGAATTCGTTCCTGTGGAAAAAAGGTATGCTTTAAGAATTAGCTAAAAGAAAATCAAAGGACAATTTATGAGAGGAAGACCCCTTAATTTTCTTTTTATGTTCTTAACAGAGCATCTAACTCCTTTCTTGAATTTGGCAACTTAAGTATGAAAGAAACAAAAAAGTTTGGCAGTGTAAACAAAAAAAAGAAAAAAAATTCAGAACCTTGTGCAGAAAAAGATTTGAAAAAAGGAAATCTGTCTTTACAATGAACAAGTAGGAGAATGAGATATTTAGTAATGTACGGAAGCGTCTCCTTCTTACTCACTCCAGGCAGTACAATAATGTGGTCTCCAAGTGAAAGACTGTTTGATGGAACTTCAACAGCTGAATTTCTATCACCATCATTAACCATGAGGCGAGCTTTAGAAGGCAAGATGCTCAGAAGCCCCGTCATATCACTTGTTGCTTTGATTTTAGCTCTCTGTTCGAGATTCCTACCTAGCAAGACAAATGCAATTAACATAACTGGCTCCTCAAAAAATGCTTTCCAACCCTGAAACAGAAAAAAAAAATTCACTGTTTCAGCAAGAATGCATTTTCAAAGTGTGCTCATGACCTGCTCAGTCGGAACACACTTATTCTTGTACAGTAGAAGTTGAATGGAGTGCTTTAGAAAAAAAATGCTACTAGAAGAAACAATTCAATCCATCTAAGCTGTTAGGGCTTCTAATGGCGACACGGAAAAAAGAGGGAATAAAATAAGACATACTGGCCTCCATTTTTTTGCGCCCCCACAACAAACTCCCAGCCAAAAATCTTTGCTTAGAAGGGTCACACCTATGTAACAGCTATTAAGATTGTAGATACCTATATATCTAAGATCAGTAAGTTAGAAATTACTCCATAGTAGCAGAAACTAGTAATAAAAATCAGAATGCATTCTCATGCCATCCCAGGTTTACCAGTTCCCCAGGAAAAAAGCAATGAGAAGCACATAATTCATCAATATAAATACAGCAGGCTCAAGGGCAGAAAGTAAACTATAGATCTTCCACATGCAAAAAGATGCAGCAACATCACATGACCCAGCAGTAAACAAGGAATGTAATCTGCAACTAGCAACAACAAAGTACTTACCAGTTTTGGTAGTAATGATGCTAATGAACTAACAGCAAATGATGATAAAGCCCCAAGGCCAACTAAAGTATTCATGTTAGGAGTTCCCTTGATGAGGCTCTTCACACCATCAGTGATGAGCTGACGGCCTGGACCCAGCAATGTAAACAAAGACAATGACAGATGAAAACCATTTGAGTGAAGTGCATGCAGCCCCAATGCTTTGGCTCCTAAAAGATGAGTGAGATGGCCAACAAGGCAGACAGCACATAAGGCCCAAGAGACAGCAAGCTGACGACCTGAATGAAGGTGAGCAAATAACTATCATCGTAGAAATATCAAAATGTACCAAAAATATCTGAATAAGCAGCAAAACAGAAAATTTTTGAAACTACTTACCACTTTCTTTCAAGCGTTCACGTTTTTCATCTATCTTCTTTTGAAAAACTCTTAAGAAACTATCTCCCCGTGAATCTGCATGCAAGAGATTAATCAACCACTAAAGCTGCTACTTGGTAGATGGAGGAAAACATAAGGGTCTCACACCTGTTACTGGGCAGATGGACCACTTGGATCATGCGTGTTACAAGGTAGAACGTGTTAAAAGATTCATTATTCAAAAAATGATTAATATAGACACTGGAAGCTGCACACAACTAGCTTCAACAGTTGCATTTAGTTGTCACTTGTTAGTTGTCAACATAATCACAAAGAAAACATTGAGACAGGTGTGTAAATCTTTTGGGCTCTCTCTGTAGATCTAGAAGTTGCCTTCTCCAAGAAGCATGGAACACTACTGAAGAGGACCTGAACTACTTACATTCAATCACCAATTGAAGAAAAAGGAAAAGGAGAGGAATCCTGCTTGAATCATGTCAAGGGAAAACCAAAGATGAAATTGCAACATTCATTCGCCAAAAGATACAACTTTTCCTAGTAGCTGCACTAAAAAAACCTAGAGAAGAAGATAGAGAGGTATATGACACTTTTCTACGGAGTTGCATCTGAATGGTGAAGCAGAAAATTAAATCACCTCGTCATCCTTCGGTAGATAGCTCATTAAACAAATCATGCTCTGTAGATAAAATCATCTCCCATGCATTAAGGATACATAGCTTTAAAAAGAAATAAGACTTTGCTATTTATTCAACACTTTACCGACATTGTACAACAGTAATGGTTTCCACATTAATGCACTGAATTTCAAGAATGGAAGCATTTCAATTTCCTGATGTGTATACTACTAAAGAATCCCTCACAATAAACCATCCGAAAGAAAAGGACCACCACCAGAATGGCCAGCTCACAGCACACCCCAGAGCCTGCTAGAACTGACCTATTTAATCGAAAAATTTTTAGCATTAATATAGACTCTGAAACCTACATTGCTGCATCTAGAATTGTTGCAACAGTCCTCTCACTACGTCAGCAAGTCTATCTGAACAAATAGCTAAAGTTGGAACTTTGTGAATGAGGGACCAACCATAAGGAATATGCTACTACTAAGGATGAGGGATATTTTGATTACGTTTATGATGGTTCTTTTTCTGTTCTTTTTGTTTTGGTTTTTGTTTTTCTGTTTCCCTTTTCTTGTTTTGATCAGCATAATGAACAAGGGACATACCATAAGGAATATGCCTGCCCTTGGAAGAAAGCTTTGCAAATATTATTTTGATACATCTCCTTCAGTACCTTCAAGGCCTGCCACCAAACCCATCAAGCTCCAGGAAAATCAAACCAAAAAGTTGAATGTATGGTAATGCCTCTGATTAATATATGGAGGGTCTTATGGATTAGACGGAGGTTGTACTTTCAAGTATTTCCAGATTATTTGTTATACTTTCATGGTCCAGTATATAGAGCATTAATATAGTGAAATGGCAACGAGATTTTCTATTCAATCTTCTTTGAGAAGGGAGCCTCGTGAAATATGGTTAAACTTACAAACCTCCATTGTATTTTACATGAAGTGAAAATGACAATCTAAGGCTGACCCTTCCAAGAAACTGGAAAGTGAAGAATAAAGAGGGGAAAGGGGGGAAAAAAAAAGAAAAAGAAAAATAAGGATTCACAGGAAGTGTAGCACCCTCAGGATGGGAGTCGTGAAAAAATAAAGTGTATCTTTGAAAGGATATCAATGCAAGAGATGGGTAAGGTAGAAGAACACTCACTACAACATGGTTCTTTTTTCCAATTGAAGGGAATGCTTACACAATTGCACAACATAGAAACGCCTCTACGATAGTAACTAAATAACACAAAAAGCAAATCCGCTAATTATGTATCATTGATATATGAATACGTCAGCACTTAAGGAAAGTTGCAGCATATTTGTTCAGCTGCGAATTCTAAGATTTAAATGACAACCAAAAGAACAAAGGAAAAAAGACATAAGCGTACAGAGCAAGAAAAAAAATCCAAGATCATTTTTTAAAAGAGCAGAGTAGTGTAGCATTGAGAGCCTTCCAGTCTTAAATATTTCTGATAATTATTAAAGTAATAAAAATCAACACCAATTCCGGTGATTAGGCTAGGGAAATGCCAAAACATCTTACCTCGGAGATTCGACTTAAAACCACAATCAGTCAAATGCTTCGCCAGCACCTCTCCAAGTTGTTGTCTCCAGTTTGGCATTGCCTTTGCTTGAGATACTGGCCATACAATCGCAGTGTCTGTTGTGAGGTTGACACTAGCTGACAATACTTGTGGCTGCACACACAATCACCATAAGAATGTTTAACTTGCAATTTAAAAGTATAGCAACGCACCAAAAGAATGTTTAAATTGCAATTTACAAGTATAGCAACGCACCAAAAGATTCCGGAAAAGTTGTTGCAATTTAGAACACTTTATAAATCAGATTATATCGTTCTCCGCTCTGGACAATGTGGCAGTTAAACATCGGTGAAAATTATTTATGTTGCATTATGTAACAAGTAACTGTATAATAAAGAGCGGTGAAGAATATTTGAATCTCCAGCGGCGACAACAAACAGGACCACTCACCTGACTTTCCAGTATTCTCTTCACACTCGCGGCGCAACCCCCGCACACCATCCCCTAAGAGGAACAGATTCAAGCGAATTTGCTTAGTAGTTCAAAGGAGGGAGAGAGAGAGAGAGAGAGGAGCATTACTCCAACATCCAGGATAATCAAATCCGGAGACAATGCAGAAAGGCCGTCGGGTCCTCCAGCTCCGAGCTTCCCCTCCGAATCCCCACCATCAGGTCCGTCGCCACCGCCGCCGCCTCCCCGGCCGAATGCATCACCATCACCGCCACCAGCCCCAAACGACGAGGCGGAGGTCGATAGGCAATGAAGACGGCGGCGTAAATCAGGTGCGGCGGGCGCAGCGAATACGCCTCTCAGCGGAGCGGAAGGCGACGGATAGATGGGGCCCAGATTGGCCGCGGCGAGGCGGCGATGAGCGAAGAGACGAGTCTGCAGGCAACGAGCGAGGAGAGAGGAATTGGTTTTGGAGAAACGGCGGTTGAGAGCATTGGAAATGGAGAAGAGAGTCAAAGAAGTGGCCGTTGGTGAGGTTACTGAGAAAGCGCTCTCCATTGTTTCAAAACTTAACTTGAGGTCCTATGCTTTCCTAATCCTCCAATCTATCTACAGAATTGAGACCAGTCTCTCTCGCACGCTTCGTGACGAACATATGTACTCCCCGGTCTTTTGGCTTTCAGCAACTCGGAATTTGGATGATGCCGTGCATATCCTCTCTTTTACAACGGAAGCCAAACAATTGACTACCGCTTTTTCACGCAGCCGCCGTTAACTGTGACCGCGGTCCCTCACGCTACAAGAGGTTTTCACGGGTGGATTTAACTGGATTCACCCTAAATATAAACCGCCCTGCATAGACAATTGGTTCCACAATATAAAAACAAATCACAACGTACATCACAAAATTCAATTAAAACTTAAATCATATAAAATATAGTTCAGGTTAGTTTGGTTTGACCAGTTTATATTTTATATTTCATAAAATAATTTAGGTTACTTCAGAATATTTATCTTAATATTAATATATTTTTCTAAAAGTTAAATAGTTTTATGAAATATTAATAATTCCGTACTTTAGAACATCATAAGCACAAAATAGCCTTACTATTAAACCCACAATATAAAAACGAATCACATCGTATATCATAAAATTCGATTAAAACTCTAATCATACAAAATATAGTTCGGGTTGGTTTAGTTTGACCAGTTTATGTTTTATATCCTATAAAACAATTTAGGTT
Organism: Aquilaria yunnanensis; assembly: GCA_039654915.1. NCBI lineage: Eukaryota > Viridiplantae > Streptophyta > Magnoliopsida > Malvales > Thymelaeaceae > Aquilaria > Aquilaria yunnanensis. The sequence continues at coordinate 24,178,300 of CM077598.1, read as the reverse complement.
ACTTCAGAATATTTATCTTAATGTTAATATATTTACCTAAAAACTAATGGCCAGTTCGGCTGGCGTTAATTGCAAGCTGTTTTCATGTTTTTGCTGGTCTTAAAATGAGTCCCTCAATTTACTTCCCAAATTACCCTTAAAGGTGAACCTAATTCCCCATGCATGATAGGAGCCACGTGCTTAAAGGCTTTCTCACCCACCAACTCTATTCATTGCGAAGAACAAATTTAATCTTCATCATAATTCCAGCTCCACGCTTCATCTTTACCGCGAATTCCATTATCCTCTTCCGTTTACTTTTGAAAGTCATCCACCTGGTTTAAGGAGACAATTGTATACTTTTAAAAGTTGTTTGTTTGGTTCGAGTAGACGACCGTCTACTTTAGGAAGTTGGTGTCTAATCTTCGAAGGAGATGGCTATCCGTATCTAATCTGAACCAACTGCTGAGTTTCTGGAGTTGGGCCCGTGGCAACAATCAAAGTTCCATGTCATGCCTAAGCATCAATCAGGCAATCGAAGTTCCATCGCTTCCCTTAGGTGTATTTTGTTCTTCATCATGACTTCCCCTGCTCCTGTCTTCCTCTCATCCGTGACTCTTCTTTACCCAAAACAGCTGTTGTATGCATGCCCACTTGGCGTCTACTTTGGTCAAACTGGTGGTAATAACATGGAATTGTAGGGGCATAATAAGAACAAAAATTTTAGCCCTACTCACTGTTCCATGAAAACACAAAAATAGCTTGCTATTAACGCCAGCCGAAATAGTTTTATGAAATACTAATAATTACGTACTTTCAAATATCATAAGCACAAAATAACCTTGTTTTTACACCCATAATATAAAAACGAATCACATCGTATATCATAAAATTCGATTAAAACTCAAATCATATAAAATATAGTTTGAGTTGGTTTGGTTTGACTAGTTTATGTTTTATATCCTATAAAACAATTTAGGTTACTTCAGAATATTTATCTTAATGTTGATATATTTGCCTAAAAACTAAATAGTTTTATAAAATATTAACAATTCTGTACTTTAGAACATCATAAGCACAAAATAGCCTTACTGTTACACATTACAAAGCTAGTATTTGGAGTCCAAAACAACTGTCACTTCAGAATTCTTTAACTTCTTATATATAATTCATTTTTACCTCAAAAGATTGTTAAAGGTATCCACATAGTTCCACTACACTGATATAAATATGACAAATTTCTAAAAAATAAATATGACAAAATATGATAAATTGAAGAAAAGAAAACGAAAATGTTTACTTATAACATTTTTAAAAGAATGTGAGCTTTTTAATGGAATATAACATTGAAGAAAAGAAAACGAAAATGTTTACTTGTTAATCCAGCCAACTATGTCTTTAAATTTTTCACCTAAAATTTTTGAAATTCCTATTGGTTCTGATTTTAAGCACCTGCAACACATTAAACATCACAATAAATATTTTTTTAAGGAACTTTTTTTTATATTTAGAAGCATCATATAAGTTTGGACTAAAATAACAATTGAATCAATTTTTATAAGGCATGTTGTAGAAATTAGAGAGGTTGAAATTTGAAACCGTTCCTCCTCATACTCCTTTGAGCCTTAGCCACTATGGTAAAGGGGTGATTAGAAATTTTAATTCTAAATCATCTTACCATTGAATAGTTAGGTTTTGGGCCTAATTTTGGAAGCCGATCCAAGTGAAAGCGCAAACCAAAAGCAATACACCTTATACTCCTAATTTTTCACTTGTATTGCGTACAGATGCACAATTGGCCATGTCGGGATCAACCCAGCTCGGGACTGGCACGCGTCAAACCTGGTCCAGGACTAGTCAAGCTCGGCTCGGCATGGGCCCGTGTTAAATTCGGCCAATGGAGGGGTGATTATGGGCCTGAAGGAAGAAAGGGAGAGAAGTGGGCTCGACACGGCCCAAGACAAAATTGGGCCCGGCATGCAGCAGGCTCGGCACAGAGACTGGCACAGGACCGACCAAGGCCCCGCCAGTCCTAACGGTCGATAGCGGCACTCCAACGGCTCCAGATTAAAAAAAGAAAGAAAATTTACACATTTGGTCCCTGGAACGGCTTTCAGACTTTTTTTGATCCCTAGAATTACTCCCCCCCCCCCCAACAACTATATTCTAAGAGTTTTTTAGTTAAAAAAAAAAAAATCTTCCCCTATATATAGGGAAGCGATTTCCACAATTTATTTACACCAATCTTAGCAATCTTTCATTCTCTACTAATACATTCTCTTATTTTTTTGAAGTTCTCAATCTTATTTTCATTCTTAATCATTCCTTAATTACTTTCGAAACTCGTGATCTTCTCAATTTTTTCTCACACAAATGACATCAAAAGGAAAGGGAAAGGCCTCAAGCTTTTCATCTCGCATCGGTTTGAGGGTTTTTTCGTGGCCTTTCCCGACCGGCAACCCATGGGCCTTATATCCAACAAACTGACGATGATGAGCAATTCGATACGAGTCAATACGACTTGGAGCTCGACGATCAACTTTCTAATGATAACGTTGAAGAGGTGGAGCCAATGGCATCAGAGAATATTGGTGGAGGAGATGGTTCTCAACAGACCCCAACAAGCTATCAACCCGAACTTCCATCACAAGGTAAGACATCGAGGCTCACCGCATGGGTTTGGAAGCATTTTGACCAAGTTTTAGAGAAGGATGTTCATGGAAATTATGCAAGATTCGCAAATTGCAAACATTGTAAGATCAAGCTCACGCACAAGAAGAACTCTGGTACAGGAACACTGAAACGGCACATGGAACATAAACATCCGAATTTATGTCCAGATACAGCTGCTAGTACCGACGGTCAGACACAGCTTGCAAGTACTGCTGGCGGATCAGGTATTTTTAGATTTAATCAAAAAAATTGTAGAGAATACATGGTAGAATGGATGATGTTAACTGAAAAACTATTTACATAATCGGCAGATAGGCACATGGAAAAATGGATTAAATCATAATTAAACCCTGTTTTTAAAAGAACATCTAGGACTACCGCTAGGAGAGAGGCATTTAAAATTTATGAAGCTAGTAAATCAAACTTACAAGTATACTTCTCTACTTTTGATCATTCTATCTCATTCACTAGTGACATGTGGACTTCACCACCAAGACAATATTATTATTGTATAACTGCACATTGGATTGATGATAGTTGGGTCGTTCAAAAACGTATCATTTTATTTAAGTGGATGGAGGTCGATCATACATATTCCAAGTTATTTCAGAAAGTTTTAAAGAATTTTTTGTCATGACAAGGTTTTTAGCATAATATTTGATAATGCATCAAACAACGATGTTGCGGCTGAGACATTGAAGGAATCACTAGAACCTATCCGTGATGCAGCATTTTTTTCATATTAGATCTGTATGTCATATGTTAAACTTAACTGTCCAAAAAGGTCTTCAAGTTTTGAGTACTGAAATTACTCCAATCAGGTGGGCAATCCATTATTTTAAGTCAAGGACCAAAGTTTTCAAAGAGTTTAAGCAATATTATCTAGAAAATGACTTCGATTTTAGTTGGAAACGTTTTAAACTTGATTGCCCTACCTGATGGAACTTGACTTACGAGATGTTGATGGATGCGATGCTATTTACTGTACACATGACATGTTTTATAAATGTTAAAAAAAATGATTTTAAAACAAGAGATGTGGGATAAACTGTCAAAATTTGTTGCTGTGCTACGATATTTTTATGATGCTACTGTTTTTTGCTCCGGTATATACTATCCCACATCGCACAAAGTTTTAATGCATATGGTCAACATTGCATGGATTTTTTATCAATACAAAGATGACGAGTTCTTAAAAGACACAATTAAAGCCATGAAAGACAAATAAATTTTATATTTCAGTATTATACCCCTGATTTATTTACTTGCATCTGCACTAGACCCAACCGTCAGAATGACGGGTACACAGCAGCTACTTGAGGGTTATTATAGTTTATTAGAAATGACACATATTTCTGTTCATGCTATAACTAGCACTATTGATGAGCACTTGCGAGAGTTATTTAAGATTTATACCAACTGGCATAAGGATAAAGTTGCGAACATTACTTCCTCTACCATCGGGTGTTTATCATTGTCGGGCTTATCATCATTCAATTCGGCGGAACAATTCCTTAAACGACCACGCGCTGCAACATCCTGCTTTAATAAAGTGGACGCATACCTCAACTTGGTTTGGGAGAATAGTAAGACCGACATTCTAGAATGTTGGAAAACAAGAAGTAACAAATTTCCAATACTTTCCATAATTGTCAAAGAAGTTCTAGTTGTTCCTATCTCAACCGTTGCATCTGAGTCTGCTTTCAACGCTGGAAAATGTGTAATTTTAGAAAAACGCACAAGGTTATCAGCAAATGCAGTTAAAGTTTGTATATACAACCGTGATTGGGATCTTGTAGCTTTAAGATTACAAGATCACAAGAGTTCCAACGAGAAAAACCCTGATAAGATAGATGCTTAAATTCACAGCTTGCTCATTGTTTTCTTACTTTGTATTTGATCTGATTTTGCTGTTTAGCACAGATCATAGCTTTTATTTTACATTTACTTTTATGGAACGTTTAACTATTGACTTATGTAAAGGCTATTCCATGTTATGTAAGTGCCGTTTGGCTTTAAAATTAATAAAATTTCACACCGATGGTGGTATTTTACTCTTACAACAAATAGTTTTAAAAAATTTTGTTTTAAAATCAATTTTTAAAAATATAAAATGAAAATAAAAGATAAAATTAAAATTAAAAATTACGGGCCTAGGCCAAGATTCGGCCCAGGACTAGGTTAGGCCCGGCACAGACTTGGCACGCCTCAGCTCGGGTCATGCTCGGGCCCAATAAACACAGGACCGGACCCGGCCGGTCCACTATGCATCACTAGTATTTGCGGCATTGGTCCATTCTAGAATCCCGCAGGCTTTGTTAGTGAACACCCTTAGTAGAGGTGGGACCTGGGCAGGGTCAACCCGGCCCGAACCGGGACTGGCCCGGAAGTCAAACCCGGCCCGCCCCGGTCAAACCCGCCCCGCCTCGCCCCGGCAAAAGCCTGCTAAGATATGGGCCGAATATGGGCCCGAAAGGAGGAGGTGGTGCAAAACGGACCGCCCCGGACCAGGACCCGCCCCGCCTCGCCCCGCAAGACCGGACCGCCCCGCCTCACCCTGCAGGTTTCTATTATACATGTAGTTTGTATTTGATCTGATTATGTTGTTCAGCACAGATCACAGGTTTCTATTATTCATCATTTCCGAAACGTTTTTGCCATTTCAAAATGTAAGGTCCATTCCGATTATTTGTACATGTCATTTGGTTTTTTAACTTAATAAAACTTACACCGGATGTAGTGTTTTTTCTTAAAAATATTTATGACATATATAATTAATTATGTTTTTAATATTATTTTTTTTAAAAACTCCAAACCCGCCCAGCCCCGGGCTCGGCTCAGGACCGCCCCGCCCCGCCCCCGCCTTGGGCTCGGCTCAGGACCGCCCCGCCCTGCCTCGGACCCGGCTCGGGACCGCCCCACCTCGTCCCGGACCCGGCTCGGGACCGCCCCGCCTCGTCCCGGACCCGGCTCGGGACCGCCCCGCCTACAACCAGTCCGTGCCCGGGCCTCAGGACCCAGGCCCAGGACCGGCCGGGCCCAAGCCGGGCCGACCCGGTTCCCACCTCTAACCCTTAGTATGTCGCTGCCCGACAATAACCCTATGATCTTATGCATGTTCTTCTGTTTGGTTATCCATAAAGCAAAAAATGGCCAAAAAAAAAAAACACGAATCTTTTTCTAGTCAACATGTTTCACGTTTTTCTCGTATCACCTGCTTTTCATTTCTACCCTTTTCTATACTTTTGTCTATGTTCAATTTTATAGAATGCAAAAAATATAGAAGGGCCGTAATGTGGGTGTGTGAGAGAGAAAGAGAGGTGGATATATAAACACAAGTGTTCTGTTCGTGCTTGGAAATTTTCATTTTTTTCAGCTATTACCTTGTCCTAGGATTTCTACAGCTGAGGGATGCCCAAAACTTTTTGAATGAGAGAAACTTTGATTGACTTAGGGTTGATCTAATGATCAATATATTGTTCAATGCTTATCTAGTTTACGCACTTCAGTTCAATTTCTTTGAATCGAATAAAAGTACCAAAAGCATTGGCTTTTTAATTGATGGAGTCAATTTGTGTTGATTTATGGAAATAACAAAACCTGTAGGCCAACTTCACAATTCATCAAACTATTGTAGATATGTAGTTGAATGTGCAAACATATGCTTCTTAGTTACCTGGCCATACATCTTTGTAAGTTGGCATGTCAACATTATGTTCTTCTTTCGCTTTTGTGCACAAGTACTCTTTTTTCAACATTATGTACTCTGATCACTATTCAATCTTTACAAGATCACCGAAAAATGTCGTCTCTATAACAATTCTAACCAAAATTTTCTATGTTGGTTGTAAGTTTTAATAGCCTCCATCAGCCTCATAAGAGATATCCTACAAGTATGATACAAGTACCAATTAAGTTTTTCTGTGGTTTTAATTACTGCCACTGATCTCACAAGCTTGGACCTTTCTCAATCCCAGCATAACGTTGGACCTTTCTCACAATTTAGGTCTTTCAGTTAGGCAATGTTGGTTCAGTTTAACTTGTCAATTCCAGCATATAATCAGATTTATTATCATCTGTTAGACACGTAACTGAAGAAGCAGAAAAATGAGAAGTTGGCTGCCTGATCTCCCTATGAAGCTCATTCTGCCATATTTTGGTAACAATATCAAGGAATTTGCATTCAGAATAGTCCCTTCTGTTTCAAAGGTTTGTTTTATGGGTGTCACCTCTTGCTCTTGTTTTTAAATCTTATTTTGGAAAGTTCCTGGTTCAGCGATTTTATTGTTCCAATACCTTATCTTGGCCAGTGCTATAAATGTGGAAAATGTCTCAGGTTGAGATCAAGCAGTTTTTAAAACATAAATGTGGTCTTGAAGTTGAAAAGGTGCGGACACTAAACATGCAAGGAAAGAAAAAGAAAAGAAGGGGTCATTTAATTGCTACATCAAACTACAAAAAAGCCTATGTAACGCTGAAGAATGAAGACTCAATTGCCAAGCTCCAATATCTTCTCTGTTCACACCATGAAGAAGAGACGAAAAGGATGAGTAACCACCAATAAAAGCAAACTTAAGGAAGAGACGCAAAGTATTTGTGTCCTAAGCTGGTGAAGTGACGTGCCAAAAACATTCTAATATCCCTGGTACCATTGGCTAGCTAAGAAATTAGTAGAAACGTAATGTATTTAGATGATTGAGTTGCCGTATGAGTATGGAGTTCACTGAAATCTGTATCAGGCTTAACTCCCATAGTGCATAGGTTTGATGATATTTCTTACTGCAACTGCTGTAAAAACTCGCGTGTTAGATGGATAACTGGCAGTTGAAGTTTCGTTTTGCTACGTGCCAGTGCGTGTACGACTTTGCAGTAAAAAACACCTGGCCGCTAGCCGGCATGGTCGTTTGATTTGTCCTGTCCTGATACTCTGGGAACGAAGCTAAATAAGAGGCAGCATCATTAGAATTATAGTTTACTGTAATCCATAGGCAAGTTGTCTGGGTGGTGTAGTTGGTTATCACGCTAGTCTCACACACTAGAGGTCCCCGGTTCGAACCCGGGCTCAGACATGGGTTTTATGCATGTTTTGGACTTGTTTCGGATGAAGACCTGAAAGTCCGACTGTTGCTACCATTTAACATTCCACTCGTATGTGTTCCAAAATTTCAATACGAGTCCTATACCTTTCTATATTCAGCTTTATGGGTCTCAAAAGTGAAGCCGCTGAACTGCTGAAGTTCAACCAGTAAACATAGGCAATAAAAACAGAGATTACATAGCAACGGAATGATTTAGAGAATGAGGACTCACTACAAAAGTGGCTGGGAGAAAAAGTTTTATCTCGAAGTTATGTTATGTGAGTGACTTGTATGTACAATGGCATAAACTTACATAAACTACAAGACAAAGGAGATAAATGTAAGCCAGCTTCAGGTTATGTGAAAGAAGTATATACTTACCATTACCAGAGTGTAGATCATGAACAGAAATAAACAACCAATTTCCTTTGCAATTATTCTCAATTGAAATCTTATTTGTCTGATCTAGTATTAGCTCCTCATCATTCATTTAGACACATATCTTTCCACTGGAAAGAGGTATTTGACATTTCCCTCATGGAGTGGTAGAGAGCATGATCTGATCATAACCCTTTCAGTTGCAGATAAGTTAACCATGAGAATTATATATGTAAATTCACTTGGAGATAAGGTAATAAACCACAAATCTTGATAACACTTGATCAATTTTTTCGGTAATCACCACCCATTTTAACCAGGCACGAAAACATAAGGCACTTGGCATTTCCTAAAACGGAGGATCATCTCTGGAGGAAAATGGGAGAAAGGGGAGGAAAGGAAAGTGAAACATGGATAGGTACACGCTCTCTATAGGATATACAAGAGATAGAGTCCGCTTTTGGGTTGCGATTAAATAGATTCTAGTACAAATCTCGTCCAAAAAGCCAAATGGTCTCAGCGATAACCAAGAGGAGCAGGTGCCTCCCTCAATTCCTTCCCTTGGAACTGTATATCCTGAAAATAACAGCAAATCTTCAGTAAGAAATGGTAAAACCTGATGATGCAGAAGAACGATCGACTATGCACATGCACGGACGACATAGCAGCAAAATTTTCCCCTGCTTCACAACATATAGAAGCAAAGCTAGATCAAAGCTTCACAAAACAGAACTTGCTTCGCAAATTTACAAGGCGGCAGTTTGAATAACATCAAGAATCAAGGGAAAAGGAAAAGATTAAGCAGAAACCAACAAACACAATCACAACATGAAACAAAAAACTTGCAAGCAGTAGCACCAAAATCAGGAACACGTGCAAATGGAACAAGAATTGTAGAGATGATGAGTGGGAAGTGACACGTACAGAAGCGAAATGGTTGACATCTCGATGGTGAGCTTCATCAGCGCGAATGACAGTAATGACATCCTTCAAGGTTGCATCTTTTGGAAGTCTCCAATAGTCTATTGCAATTGCAGGGGCAGGAACATTCTCAATTTTACCACTGTCAATGTCCTTCAGATACTCTGTGTATGAGTGAATAGCTTCTTCTTCCAAATATCCAACAATTCTATGGGCCAATTTAGGTGAAAGCATATAGAGAACAAAAAAGGCATTAAAGAAGACTCCCTGCACAGTCAAAACCAGAAGCCTCTCGTACCACTTGGGTTTCACCAACTCCACCATGGTCATCAAGTGCATTCTCTCGTTCTCTGCTTCTTCAAGCAATGCCTTAATCCAACCACCACTATGCTGGAACCTACGAAGAGATTTCAGGTGGAGCAGCATCCCCCCCACCATTCCAGGGACAGCTGCTACAGTTTCCAGCATCATTGCACGACACCCGTACCTTCTCTGCATTTCATATAGCGGTATTAGATACCTCATCGGTACATTCGAGGAATAAAACCTGATTGATATGATGCTGGAATATTCAAAGAAATCAGAAAGATCACTCTTCTTCCTAGAATAGCATGGGGGTCATGTTGCAAAACTACTGAAAACTTAGATGCCACAAGGAATTTACAGGAAGAAGAAAGCCCTATTTACACAATTCATACCTGACAACTCTTTGTTAAAGATCAACCTTTGTACTTTCTTTAAGCACATCAGAAACTATCATCCCCCCTCCCCCCCTCCCGGGCGTTGTGATTAGGCAATCTCTATAGCTTGAACAGACATTTATGGGATCTACCTCACTTAATTATCCTCCTCCTTGCAGAGATAGATTATTGGACATTTCAAATTAAAAGCCAGTTTGAACCACTGATCTGCTCCTCACTATTTATCCAAGACCACAACCATTTTGTTTCATATGAAACTATTGTACATTAAAACAATACATACATGCCTGACCAAAATGCCTTAGCACTAGGCACTCAGATTCAGAATACTGAATACATCACATTCAGGATAAAAAAAGCATCATCAATAGCAAAACGCAGACAAGGACAAAATCAAAGGAGCCTTAACCCAAGAGCATTGGAACTACTTACACTGCATGCTCAGCGCAACACCTAACTGATCTACTTCCAAGCATTTCAAAAGGAAGGAGCTCAAGCATGAAATACATATTAAATGTCATGGTGAAAAGGTGTTCTTCCAATAGATTCAACAGTACTTGCATGTAAACATGTGGAGAAGAAATGAAACTCAGGATTATATATTCTACAGGTGTCCATTTACTATGGTGAGGAAGAATAAATGATTACTAGAAGCAATTGAACAGCTAGAAATAAAGCAAAAGAGAAGACAAACACCTGGAAGAAGATGTCCGTAGGAATCCGAAGGATTTTTACTGTTCTGTACGCAAACTTATCAGCAAAACTCTTTGGGACATGGTGCTTGGTCAAATCAATTGACACGTTTGACTTATAAGTTTCCCATGGCTGCACAAAAAGATAAGAGCAAATAATTCCCTTAGTACGACAGTTTCAAAATTGAACTTACAAACCTAAAGAGTGCAAGGGTTAGTAGATCCTCAGTTAAGATGGCAAAGAAACTGATCCATGGGGCAAACAACTTAGTTTCTGTTAGGGATCCAAGCCTAACATGCCAGAGACACGAAGCATAACAACAATGCACAATCACTAAAGTGAATAGCTCTTGAGGCATGTTACTGCAGCTAGTATCAGGTGCTAAAACATACAGCATCTAACATGTGCACCAATCTGAGCTCATGCCTGAATTTATGAGTGACACCAAAAACTCAAAAGCCGGAAACCATACCAACAATGTTGCACGGAAACAGACAATCTTCAATGATGGCACCTATGCGAAGTTCATTACTAAACCACAGCAACTGATAACCCAAATATCAACGTCTAAGATCGATGAGAATTACTACTTATTGGTTGAATCTAACAAAGAACAGAAGTTGAACACAAAATAAATACAACCGTAAAAATTCCAATAAACAAGAGGAGCCAACAACAATGGTTAGAACTTTGATAAAGCCCTGGGTTCTGAACGCGCCTTTTCTCACATGTGTGCATTTATCGGCAATCATACAGTCGGTAGTTAAAGAATTCATTTCCAAAAGGAGAAAATAATACCCACGCACGCTCGTAAGCTCAATATAAAGCCAACAAACGACAAGTTTCACAAAAGCTGGCAGTTTATGGTGGAAGCAAACTTAAAGGAGATGATAAATAGACACTAGGCTCAACAATTAACAAGTAAACTCAACAATGATTTTGTCGAGAAAGGAGATTGCAAACTTACGTAATGAAATAAAAATCAGATAAAAGAAGCGGCACAACTCTAAGTATCGAATAGGGAAAGAATTGAAGCTCAAGAGCTCAAGATCCGGTTAAGGACGAAGTATATTACCATGAAACAGTTCCACGGCCACTCGGTCCCATCCTCTCTGGTGATCTTGGGCCTTGAAATTCCCCAGTAACTCACGACCGCTTCCTTCTTCTCTTTCTCCTCGGTTTTCTCCTCCTCCATATCCTTCTCCGGAGCGGCGGAGCTCATCATCCTCCGCCATTCGAAACCAGCAAACGAGTTGCCGCTCTGCTGACGCACCGTCTCCAAACCAGGCCTCACTGTCGCCACTGCCCTGTACGTGCATCCATTGCTAAAGCTGCTGCTGCAGTAGCTCCGAGCGTTGATCAGCACCGACCTCACCAAGAACCGATTCATTTCTGGCTGTTTGTGAGCAAGAGAAACTCAACGAATATTAGTGATCCTCCAGTCGATCGTTGAATTGCAGACAAAGGGAGCGCCGTTTTATTGGAGAGGAATACTGCAAAATTATCTTTTCCCTTGGAGTAAATGGGGTCTGGACCTGGATACTTCCAAATCGAACCGCTTCTTGGGAAGCAAGTAAATTTCAACGGCCAAGATGACATCAAGGAACTTTTTTGCCCTCACGGCAGAGACGGTCAGCGAACGACGAACGTCGCGTTGCTCTGTGGCGGCTGTCCTCCCAAGGGCAGGTTTTCTGGTGCGGGTGCGAGCACGTAGTGCTCGTCTTACTGGCTCGGTGGGTCCCACAAAACAATGACAGGGTGCCGTCTGTCGAGTATCGAGCTGCCTGCTGCCTGCTGAAGAAACTGGGACTCGACTGGCCCATCTTGAGAAGGTTATCCATTTTGAACGGTTCAAGTATGAATAAATGAGATTATAAAAGCTTGGGCTCAGTCTCTTGTATCGTAGTTGATATGGATAAATTTCACATATTACCCCAAATCTTTAACTATTATTTCTGTTTTAATCCTAACATATACTTTACTTATAGTGTATTTTTAATCTCAAAAAAATGTTTCATTTTAGCCCTTTTTTTGTTTATAGAAATCATTATCTCAAATAGAAAAAACCATGTTAGTATATTACTGTAAGGAAAAATTTTTGTTTTAACCTTTGTAAAAATTTCTTTTGCCAAAAAATCTTAAAACTTTTAAATCTAACAAAATTTTCGGTCAATCTCTCCTACCTCTCCGACAACCCCATCTTCAACCTCCCTCTCATCCCTTCCCCCTATCTCTGGCCTCCCTCTCCTTCCTCTCTTCCATCTCTTCCCATCTCCGCCCTCCCTCGCCTCCCCTTCACAAATCAAGCGGACTTGGATGAATCGACCTATATTTGGGCATATCACCTCATCCTCTCCCTCTCGTGAATCAGCCTCAAGTTGGATGTATTGGGCCTTCCTCTTACAAATCATGATGAATTGCAGGCGGAGAAGAATAACCATGAATCGTGATGGAATCAATGGAATCGAAAGAAATCAAGTTGAATTACAGTCGAGGATGGGTGAGCAACAGCAAGGATGGGTGAGTTGGGGCGGGTGAGGGAGGCGAATGGAAGAGAGAGTTGGCCGGAGAGGGAAGAGAAGGAGAAGGGGGAGGCCGGAGATGGGGCTGTCGGAGAGGGATAAATGGTAGGAAAGTAAGGATGGTAATTGGGTGGGTCAGGTCAGGTTATTCAGGTTTGGGTTTAGTTGGGTTAGTATAACTTCGAGTCCAGGTCGGGTTCAGTTCAGATCATTTGGGTTCAGGTTGATTTCAGGTTAGGGTTACGCTGGGCCGAGTTTATTTGGATTCAGGTTCACTAGATGTGGGGTCAATTTCAATCTCGAATAATTTCATGTCAGGTTTCAGGTCAAATTTGGGTCGACATTTGTATTTGCTGGGGGTTACTCGTAGGTAAGCCAAAATGATTAAATTGATTTTTTTCCCTAAAATTTGTTAAAATTTAAATCAAATAATTTGTTTGTTTGTGTGATTTAATTCAAATTAAAATTTTTTTGTATATTTAATTAAAATATTTATAAAAATCTTATTCATTATAGTTTAGTACATATTTAGATCATTAAACATTGTTAGTAATACTTGATTCTTTTTATAAACTCATACCCTTAAACTATCACTAAACTTAGACATACACTACGACAAATTTGCTATGCTTATATTTTGATGAATTTTCTTTGAAATTACTACAAAATGCAAATCAAGTTCAATATTAATGACTAAACTGTAAAATTTAAAAAAAATTGGGTGAAAGTGCAAGATTTCAAAAGATCAGGGACCCATGTTGTAAGTATTAGGGATGACTGAAATGAAATTTTTTAAAATTTAGATATCTTATTACATTATACTTAAAAGTTTAGGAATGAATTTTTTTAAAATTTAGATATCTTATTGCAGTATACTTAAAAGTTTAGAAATAAATGTTGTAATTTTAACAATTGCCTATTAAGATCATTAAACTTTCTAAATATAAAAATTATTTCTTTTAAAAGAATTCAAATATGAAACTTACTAAATATGAAAATTTGCTCCCTAGATATGATACTTGCAATATGTAGAAGTACTCAAAAAATGAAAGTTACTAAATAAGAAAATCTCTTCTCAAAATATAAGAATTACTAAACATGAATATCTGGAAAAAAAAAACTACTAAATATGGAAGTCCTCTACCCAAATATGAGACTTACTAAATATGAAAGTACAAAAAAATGGAAATTACTAATTATAGAAGTCACCATTCCTAATTATGGAATATACTGAATATGAAAGCTTCAAAAAATGAAAGTTACTAAACACGCAAACCTCTATATTTATGACTTACTAAATATGGAATATAATAAAAAAATTAATAAGATTATAAAAACTATTTTTTCAATAGATTATTACATTTATATAATATTGACTTTGAAATAAAATTAGTATCGGGTAAAAAAAATGTAAGAATAAAAATAAGTCATTTTAAATTAAGTTAACTCAAGTTAAAACAAATTGGTTGTCCATACAAACGAGTGTAATAATTTTGTTCCACAAATAAAACAATACACCAAACTTTACCGTGAGGATCCTTTATGCACTTAGGTGAAAAGAGAGAAACTTTGAGGTCAAACAATGGACCAGGGTTTGTAAAATAACACACCAAATTGATTTGCCAAATATTTTGAGAATATTAACTACAATATAGAACTGAAGATCACTCCCTTTTTTTAATTTGGATAGTAGTGGTTTTATCAGATCGGTCTGTCAGAAGCACTTGACAAAAGGGTGCTGAAGACGTGAGGCTCGGACAGCAATTTGGGTTCGACAGTCAACACCATTCCCCTTTCCCCTCCCTCCAAACTTGCTTGATATTCTTGTGTCGAAAGTGGTCTGATGCCCTTCAGATTTCAAAAAACAGACACTTTAACACCTAACTTTTCATATACTCCCTAGTACTTTACCTTATAATGCTTCTAAGTATTAAAAAAAGAAAAAATCAGCCTGGTCCAAATTGAAAAAACAAATGAATTAAAAATAAAAATGACAATAATTGGTATTTATAGTATGATCTTATATCTTTTATATAGGAGTAGCGAGAAAAATCATACTTGCACTAAGTCATCTACTGTGGGCTTTTTGCAGTTTAATCAACAATTAAATTTTTTTGTTGGAGGATAATTATCATTAAATATTTTCATATAGTGCAAATTAAGCGTGAAATCAACAACCAAAATATATCATTATCTCATAAAATATTTCATGAATTATGGTGATGATATGATTAATTGAAATGGTAAATTAGACAATTTATCCTAAACTATGTCCTTTTATGCACATCAATCTTTGAACTAATGAGTAAAGCATAAGAATCATCTTCTTCCACTACTATCTAACCCCTAAATATTCCAATTTTAGATTTTTAGCTTGATTCCAGCCGAATTGGCATAAGATTTTTTCCTAATATATTAGGTTCTCTTTGTCCATAAACTCAACATGCTGAGATAGCCTGTCATCCCTCATTCATACTAGTAAGGAATATAGGAATCTTTTCCTATTTCAATTTGTAGACTGAATAAATGTAGCCAAGTAATGATATATAGGCTTACCTGTTAAAGCAATTACAATGACTGTATCTTTAAATCTTTTTCAGTGTCACCTATCCTGCTAGAAATAACTAGCCAGACCCCAAGATCCATCCTTCCAAAATGACTACTTGTTTCATTGATTGGGACAAATTTCGTCTGTCTTATATTAGGAAGGATTTTATTACTATCGAAGTTCATATTTATGTTCTTATGCTTCTCATTTATATTCAGTGCTAAAAAAAATCACAGCTATTGCAACCACATAAAAAATGAGGATGACATCAAGAGCAATACAAGTCCAACTTACTAAAAAATCATTGTCTCTCACGGGCTTGCCAATAGGTAGAATGTAACTAAATTGTCCGATGCAAAAACCTATGAGGATTTTACAATGTTAGATAAAAGGTTAGGAGCTAAGAGTATACATGCGTAACATGCCGTGTATGTTGCCATATCAGCAAAATGTTTCATATCATCATACACCTATAAAATTTAATAGCTGGTGAATTTCCGCTCAAATGAAAACGTTAATGATCAACTTAACTAAAAAAAAAGAAAAATAGTGGCCGATCTGCCTATAGTGAATACTATAGTTGCTATTGTCCCTTGTCAATAAGTAGTAAAATGTGGATTTTTAGTTTTTTCACGATTGTTATAGAATGGTGGTAACCGGTGATTCAACATGTATTTTTACTATAAAAGAACTTGGGGAATAAGGCTACATTTAATGGAAATTATTGATATATGATTATTGGTGGTTATTTGTTCAATTTATTTATCCATTGATATACCCACTTGTAGAATATTTTTTTCAAACAATAGTATTTTTATTGAGTTTTTTCTTATGTTGGGAAGAAAAAAATTATATTTTTTAAAAATGATTTAAGTAACTATTAAGTAAATATAGCATTAGGTTTCAAATATCAATTGTTCTAAGTAAAAAAGAAGTAAAAATTGAAATTAAATAGTAATGTGCACCAATAATTTAGTTTCCATAACTACTTCCTAAATTATAAATGCTTATCACAACTTATTTTGAATTTCACTTATTTTTTATTTCAAATAAATGTCAGTTGGAAGTCAATACTATTTCATTTAAAAATCTCTTAAATTACACATCCTAAGTCTAGCTCGGCATTTGTGTACTTAGGCCAAAACACATGCTACATCTACAAAAAAAAACCTTGGCCAAAAGGCCCAATGTCTTTTCTCTTCGGCCCTTGTATATAAACTTCATGCATAAAAAAAGAAAAAAAATAATAATAACTTAAATCATATTTTTACCACAAAAAAAAATTATGATTTTTTTCTTACCCAACTTAAGAAAAATCAACAAAAAATATGTGTTGAAACAAAAAAAAAAAGTGATTTATAGACTTTTTAAAGTGCAAGGTTTTAATTGGAATATAAGTTAAGTTCATTGCATATGAAATTATACTATATTCTAAAATAGGAGAAGATTTCACTATTCATCAACCGTGATTACCGTAGATGAATAGTTTCATATGTGTTTTTTTTTTTCGATTTCACTAGTCATCACCAATTATTACTGTAGATAAATAGTTTTACACTTTTTTTTTTGGCTTTTATATGTGATTTGCTCTTTTTTGAATTCGATCTTCTTTTCGCAAAGCCCTCATCTTTCTGAAGGCCTATGTTGCAAATTTTTTTTTTAAAGTTTGTTTTGGTTAAACTGTGGTTTCAGTCATTAACTTTCAAATTTTTCCATTTTACGCTCTGAGTTCCATATGTGTTACATTTTGGTCCCCAAATTTTATAACTATTTAATTAGATATTCTATTTACTCTCTTAATCTCCAAGCTTTTTTTGTCATTATTTTATGTATTATCTTCTAAACTAAGACATTGGTAACCATAATTTATTTATTTTTTAGTTAAACCATTTTTTTTCTTTATTGAGTCAATTATTAAATCCTTAATACCTAAAGTTTTTTCATTTTAATTTGTCTTGATCCTAACTTTTTTTATTCGTTTTCTCTATTGTTGTTTTCTAAAATGAAACTTTAATCATTATAATTTATCTACTTTTGACTTGGTCATGGATGATTTGGCTTTAGTCATTTTTTTATTTTCTTTAATTTTTATCTTTACTAAATTAATGGTTAGACTGTTAATTGATTAATATATATTAAACATAATATTATATTTTGGTCATTTTTTTTATCATTATTGATGAATTACATTTTTATAGCATCAATTATTTACTTCAAGCTTTGTAGTTTAATAAAGTAATTTGGCCATAATTGTTAAAATTAAAAGTAAATTTTTCCTTAATATTAAAAATTAGAGTTTGAGTTAATAAGAAATGAAAATTTTTAGTAAATTATTTTTTAATTAACAAAAAAATATATACATTGTTTCAAATCATATATCGTGTTTTATTTCACGATGTTATGTTTAGATCATAACCAATCATTTTAATGATATAAATATAATATGAAGAGAGACAAACTCAAATTTGAAATAAATAGAAATTTTAATTGATTATCATGAATTTATTGATAAGAATTGATTAATTAATTAATTATTATTAAAATTTGTTACAAAAAATATCCATTATGATGTGTGGGTTACCAAACCTTTTCATTTGTTCTCCTTGTCTCTATTTTTTATTTTTTTATTATCTTCTAAAGTAAAATATTGGTAACTATGGTTTGTTTCTTTTATTTTTTAATCAACCATAATGATTTCATTTAGCCTTTTTTGTTGGTTATTTTTTTTATTATTTTTCAAAACAAAACTTTAGTCATTATAAGCTGTCTACTTTTTTTGTATGGTTTGAGCTGATTCATTTTAGTTAATATTTTCATTTATTTTCTTTTTTCTTTTATTAAGTTAATGGTTATACCTTTAATTCCTGAAATCTTTGCATTTGCTTTCTTAGCCTGAAGATCAATTTTTATTTATTAATCATTAAACCTCATTTTTCTCACTAAAATTACATTTTTTTTATTATTAACTTTTTTTTACTATTTCTCTATTCTAAAACAAAATTTTAACTATCATGGTTTATCTTTTAATACTTAGATTTTTTTTTCTTAGTCTTAAAATTTTACCTTGATTTTTTTTTTTGGTTCTTACTTTTATTTTTTCATTTTATGAAATTTTTTTCTTTGTCAAAGATCATTACTATTTATATTTTTATTTAATGTTTACACAGATTAAACTACTGTAACACGCGGGCACCATAAACCTCATATTTACTAATAATCACTTCTCAATAATCTTATTCAAATGTAGCCCACATTAGAAGGTTGGAACACAATTTGTCATTTTTCACATACAATAAGCGTGTGTTTAACTAGAACATGTTTTCCTTATAACTCTTTTATACAATGTAATTCTAAATATCATAAAAACTAAAACATTATATATATATATGTCATTGTGAACCAACACAACTTTGCATTTTGGAAATGAAGTTCCAAACACCATTTACACATTAGCAAATTTGATATTGTTTTTCTTTAATTTGGGCTAGTACTAGTATCAAGTAATCATGACATCATTAAACTTCCTAAATAGCTATGTAACAAAACTATATGCCAATATGGGTGAGCAAAATTTTAGTTATATTTGAAATAACCGAATAACTAACAAAAAAATTGGTTTCGGTTACCATATTTAGGTATAATTTCAGTTTTCAATTATAATAAAAAATTGATATATAATTTTGGTTCAATTTTCGGTTTACTTCAATTGAAATTTAGTTGACCAAAATGACCGAATTTTAACTCTACTAGTATTTATCTTTGAGATTTGGAAAGGACTACGTATGTGATGAATGTTTGTTATGTATATGAATATGATGTTTAGATTTAAAATAAATTATAAAAGTTTGCTATGTGATTAGAATGTATGTTTATTTTGGAATATGTGATGGATGTTTGAGATTTGAAATATGTATGCATAAAATTTAGTTATTTTGGTTATTTCAATTTGGAATACATACGCTTAAAATTTTATTATGAATAGATTTTGGTTATTTTGGTTATTTCAGTTATTTCGGTTATTCATAAAATTCAGTTATTCATAAAATTTTATGCATAAAATTGGTTTGGAATACATATGTATAAAATTCAATTATTTTGGTTTTTTCCTATAATTCTGTCTGTTTTGTTATTAGTATATAAAACCAAAAACCAAACACATTCAGGTATTCTGTTTTGGTAAAAACTAAAAAAATTGATTGAGCACCCCCAAATTATTGAATCCGACTGTTAGTTAAGAATTTGCAAATGTAGCCTAATTGCTGAGTTGAAGATTTTTTTTCTTAAACTATGGAGTCTATCCGATTACATAAAGCTAAATGTGTTTACACAACCTAAAATGAGTGAACATATGACAACCACCTAGGCTAAATCATGACTACAATGACAATGGAATCGATAAATAAACTTCGAAACTACTGGACTTGTTGATAGACATATAAATAGTATTCCTTTTATCTTATATTGTTTGATGCATTTGTTTTTTATATAGAGATTAAGTTATGATAAACTTTGTTACATTTCTTCAATTTTGCACTCATGAAAAATCAGTAACTATAAACTATCATTTTCAAAACTCTAGTGAGTAACGTGAAAATTTTATCAAAGTTTGAGATTAATTTGAAATTTTTTTAAAAAAGTATGAATACCATATTGTAATTTTTAAACAAATTAGAGACTAATATTTTAAATTTGAAGTGAGATTGAAAGATGTGTTATGTGGTAAATTAAATGTAAAACACTTGCATAAACTGTGGGATGAAGAGCATAGTTTACAAATCGGCTACTTGATGGTGAAATACCATTATTTTTAATTTTGTATCGTATTGGCCGGTACATACTGATATTAGGCCAGAAATGATATGGAACAGTTGAAATAAAGATTATCATCTACACCAGACTATACCAGTTGGTGCCAGGTGTTAGAGGAAAAGGAAATGCCCAGCCCTCCCAAAATCCTTGCAAATTATGTATGTTATTTATGTGCATATGAAAGATAAATCTTAAGAAATCTCATTATCTCTCCCTTAACTTAAAATTCTGGCTTTGCCCTTGCTAGGTGCATTTGTCGTCTTGTCCTATATCGGCCATACCATCTTGGTACCGGTCAAATATATATATATATATATATATATATATATGGTATTTTTAGGAAAAGTATGTTATAAGTATGTGTGATTGATTAATTTTATAACAACCATTTACTACCATTTGAAAGAAAATTTATACTTTTATTTTTCCATACCTTAAAAATTACTATAATTTCAATATATATAATGGAATATTTGTATAAGAAAAACTATTAATTAATCTCTCTCTCTCTCTCTGTTTATCTCTCTCTCTCTATATATATATGTATGTATGTATGTAGGTATGTATATAACATACACTTCACATTCTTACAATATCAGATTTTGATATGTTATGTGTGTTGATATGCTATATTTATACATATTTTATTCACACACACAGATAAAATATTTAAAACCGGTACATTTGAGATGATATGATATGGTAACGGTACTATACCATACCATTAAAAAAAGATACATTATTCAGTACAATATTTAAAACTTTGCTATCTGTGGCTAACTATCCTATTAACCATAAAACCAAGAGAAAAGCTACAACTAAAGTTTGGAAGAATTAGACTAATTATGTAAAATTGGATTAGAAAGTTCTTGCTTATCCACCCAACCGGGTCCAAGGATAAACTTCAAATTTTAGAGTTTATAGCGATTGCCTATCTCCTTTAATTGCAAAAAGACAATGTTTCACTACTGATTCATCTTCATCATGGCTTGAAATGTCGATCAACAACCAACCCTTGAGGCAGTTTGGCGTTGATTGGTGCCAACCATGGCCAAGCTCCATGTAAGGCTTATGTAAGTAAGGGCAAAGCTAAAATATTTTGTTAATAGAAGTAAGTATATAGTTTATAACAACAAAACAATATCATGTTTTATTTATACTTACTTTCGATAATGTTTTATTAGTGCTTCCGGACCAATGTCTTTTGTAGAAATTGATAAGTTCTCTATTTTCTGCCATCGTAGTATGATCTAAAATTTACTTATATTGGTTTAATGTTCTTTTTTTTAATTCTATTTTTTAACAAATGAAACAAATATTTTCATTTTAATAAGGTGAAAATAATACTTCAGCTGTGATTCTTAAACCATGTAGACACTATATATATGTGGCGCTCCCCCCCCCCCCCCAAGAAGCAAAAAACATTAACAAGTGGGAGAAATGACGACAGCAACATGAACCATTGCGCAGAAACCCCATCAGTGTCGATGACCACCCAAGCTACATTATAAGTCGATCGGCAGTTGGATTAACATTAACCAACCTAATCGTTGATGACAGAAAATAAACTAGGCTAAAAAGAGTAAAACCTTGTGAGGAAATGCCGAGAAAAGTAGGCAAGTGCATGGCTAGTCTAACTAGGACCACCTAGAGGATAGTTGAATTGGCAGAGGATAGGAAGATGAACCGTTGAGGGTTGAAAGAAAGTGGGAAAATATTAGGTACTTATTTAGCTTATAAGCCAGTCACCTCTAGAACTTCATATTAGTTCTGTCGAACTACGAATGTTTTTCTTCCACACAGGTTTGATGGATCTGTCATGGTTGGAACTTAAAACCATGATTCTTCCATTTGGATATGCAAGATCAAGACTTTGCAGTTTAAGAAGTTAATCAATTGGCTAACTTTGTATTTCATTCTATTTTCCCTTGCAAGAAGTTTGCATTTAGATAATTGTTTTTTTAAAATAAAAATTGTTTTTTAGGTGTCTTTTAAATGAATTTTTCAGTTTGTTTAACAAATATAATACAATATAATGAATTGATGGTTGGCTTGGAACTTGGAAGTCATTATTAGACAGGTTTACTTGTACCATCTTCATACGGGCAATAAATACTATTTTTATTCATATTTAAATGTATGAATTTTGCTTTTCAGAAGACGATATAGTTGACAAGCTTGATTCCTGGCCAATAGATATCCAAATACCTATACAAATCTGTGCAACTGTTGGATTTGAAAAATAATGCTTCTAGTTTAGAAGATGTGGCATCAATTTTTTCAATTTATGCATATAATGTGAGGTCAAATGACAGCATGTAGTTTGAACCTTTGACTACATCAAACAATTTTATAACTTAATCGCTAACTATAAAAAAAAAAAAAGGCAAAAGGACCAAATAACCCACTCAAATTTTCACCATAGTAGACATTAGCCATTGAAATTTTTTTGCAGTTAAAAAGATCATTTTAGTTTTCGTCGGCTATGATATTGACCAATAAAGTTTGCGATGTAAACAAATAAGCCATCATTGGTGTTAACGGACAGAATATTTCGTCAAAATTTTGAATATTCTATCATGGCTGATTGAAATGATAAATTACAAAATTCGTCCTTAAACTATATACTCTTATACATAATAATCCTTAAACTAAAAAAAAAAAACAAAGTGAAATAACCATTTTTTTCACATTAGCACAAAATTTTGCTCCCAAAATCCCTGGCTCCAACCAATTCCTCAACAATTCTCACATTTCCCATTCAAATCGATGAAATTTCTCACTATTCCCCAAATTCCCCAACAAATTTTTGACCATAAGCGTAAGAATTTCATTCCTGGAGCCCCACAAAATTGAAACCCAAAATTTTTAGTAGAGAAAATGTGTTTTTATACCTAGATTCATTGTTGAAGAAACAAAGTGGGTCCAGATATGACGGCGATTTGGAGTGATCGGACGCATGACACTTTTTTTGTGCGATTTGGTGTAATGACAGCAATCTGGTTGGCTTTTCTATCAAACAGGGATTGTTTGGATTTTGAAGGCAAGTTAAATTCTTGAAACAAGATGAAGTTGATGATCATATGTTAGAGCCAAACCCAAATAAAACCAAGTTACTGCGGTAATTCTGGACTGGGATTGTTCTTAGCGAGACAATCAATATAATTGAAATAAAAAAATATGAATATTCATTGATTTGACAATCTATGCCACTTTCCTAGTTTGGCTTGTTGGCAATCTTAGTAGATCATGTATATATCCGTGACTGAAATTGGATAACATGATAAATTTTAGTTTGGATTTTTTTTTTATTTTATTGAGTCTAGCGTTCTATCACTAGGTTATTTGATCTCATTGAGTTGGGCATTTGATCTTCCACATGACTAGATCTTAGTGAAGCCAAGTATTGTCGATTTCTTCAAATTGCAAGTAAATATAGTGATCTTATTAAGGAAGATGAAATTGTTGAGAGAGAGTTTCATTTTGTTGGAGAGAGAGAGGGGAAGAACGAAGAGAATAGTGGAAGAGAGAAAAAACTAGAGTTTAGAGGAATTTGTAGTTGTAGATAAAAGTTTAGGCGCTAAGTTAGATAGTTTACCTTTTTTGTACATAAGTTTGTCACATATACATATTGGCACATCATCAAAATATTCTAAATTATCATACAGCTGGATGAAAATAATTGTAGTGGCCAATATCAATTCAAAAGATAATTTTAGTGACAAATTTAACTGTAAAAATATAAGGGTGAACAATTTTCTAAAGTGAAAAATTGAGTATGGAATTTGCCATTTTTACAAAAAAAAAAAAAAACTAGATTAAAGCTTGATTTGTAGGAAAGTACTTGAATTTTTTTTATTATACGGCAAATGTCATTTAAAAGCTAATACAGTTATTTATCTAATAATCAACTAAACTATGTTTTTTTTCAAAAGAATTAATTTATATGACACTTTTTTCTCAATTAATTTAAAATATTAATAAATACTTTATTTAAAAAAGTTTTAAAAATTATTTTTGGGTTTCTTAGAGTATAAAGTTTCAATTGGTATGAAATTTAAGCAAATAACCATATAAAAATATTTAATGATAATTGATTTTAAAAAATATCTTGAAATTATTGTGAAGTTAATATTCAATCCAATAAACAATGTATTGTTTTTTTCCTCAGTTTTTCTAGAATAAATGCTTACGAAAAAGTGCTTGTTATATTTTGTTTGTTCTTTTTTTCATTATGCTTACATAATGTGTTGTTTTGTTTATTTATTATTGTATTTTTTTCCATTTTTTCATTTTATTTATCTCACTCTTATTGTCGTCATTTTATTTAAAGTGTTCTTTTTAATTATATACTATAGACATATGTCTAATTAGACATACTAATACATCATTAATTCCCCTACATATAAACCACAACCCAATAAAAAAATTGACTAATTTTCCCTTGGACAAAAAATCACCATCACCTTTTGAAAAACCTATTTTACTACTGTTGCCACATCTGCCACTGCCGTCGCCGCCACCGCCTCATTCGATGAACTGTTACCGCCTCCAGATCTTGACATCATAACTGACTCCAGATCTTGCTACTATTGCCACATCTGCCACTGCCGTTGCCGCCACCGCTTTATCCGACGAATTGTTACCGCCTTTCAGATCTTGACATCATCATTGACTCCACATCTCGTAGTCACTCGCTTCCGGATCTCATCATCGCTTGTTGCCTTCGGATCACGTTTCCATTCATTTCCAAATCTCACACCGTCGCTTACCTCCAGATCCCCCCAGCTGTTTATAGAAATAACTTATAGAACTATCAAAGACAGACATGAAGAAATGTCTGACATAGTACACCAAAATGTTTACAATAAAATATAAATGTGTCTAATATAGCATGTCAAAGTGTTTTCAAAGTAATATGAAAGCAATTTATTATAATGAGAAATTAAAAGTGTCTAAAGCAATAAAAAAAAGTGTCTGATTGAATATTGAAATGTCTAAAGAAATATATAAAAGTGTCTGAACCAACTTGTGTTTAATTTGTTATCTTTAAAAAATAATTGTTTGAAATAATTTAAAAAAATGTCTAACTAAATATGTAAAGGTGTTCAAATAAAAATGTAAAAGTATCTGAAAATAATATACAGATAAATAAAGGCATATGATTTAATGAATAGAGAAATTTTTAAATAATTAAATGAAAAAATAAAAATGTGTCTGAATAGATGCGTAAAATTGTCTAAACAAAAATTTAAAAATGTCTGAAATAATATGCAAATAATTTGTTTATCTTATAAATAAACATGTGCAAACTAATTAAAAAGAATTGTCTAAAACAATATTTAAAATTGTCCAAAGTAAAATTTAAAAATGCCTAAAGCCTATATTGCAAAGAAAATAAAAAAGTGTCTTCTATTTATTTAAAAAGTGTCTTCTATTTCTTTCTCTGCAGACATAGGGCATGGTTATCATCAACTCGAATCACCACTTCTCATAGTCTCAACGTCTTCCTATTGCCTATCGTCGCTCATCACCGCCAATCTTTGCCTTACCTTGAATATTCACCGATCGACCGCTTAGATCCCCAATTCTTAAGTGACCCTTGCTCATCACTGCCAATTGTCCGTTCAGACCGCATATACTTAGCTGGTTGTCTGCTTAGATCATCGATTCTTATCATCGATCGTCTACTCTAATATTTGATTTTCAGCTGATTTTTAGGTGATTGTCACAAGACAAAAATTTATAAAAAACCTTATTAAGGGTAAAATCCATATTTAGTCCCCTAACTTTAAGAATCGTCCTAATGTGGTCCATTAACTCAAAAAGTAACTCTTAAAGTCTCCTAACTCAACTTAAGTGTTCTATTTTGGTCCATACCATTAGTTTTTCTGTTATTTTGGATGAAAATTGCCCACGTGGCATGTATATTGCCACGTGATAGTCTTTTTATGATAAGAAGTGATTAGATTAGAAGAACAATAGAGTTTAAGCTAAAATTGGCACAAAAAGTAATTTTAGGGACCTAAAAGGATAATTAAACCAATCTTCAACGCCGCCGCCCCTCTCCGATTCAATCGCTGCCACCGCCCCTCTTCGATTCGATCGTCGCCGTTGCTTCTTTTTCCGCCGGTGCTCAATCTTCCTTCTTCCTGACCGACGCTCCACCTTCCCCTCTTCATCCAGCCTTCGCTGCCTCATCTTGCTCTAGAGCCGCCGCCGAGGGAGAGCCAGATCGCAATTCGCTGCCTGCATCCCATCATCTCCGCCTCCACTGCCCATCATCTCCGCCTCCACCGCCGAAGCCGCCCATCCACCTGAAAGGCTGCCACTGTCATCGCCGGTGCCTCGCCATCCTTACCCCGCCATTTGGTAAGCCGTCTTGGCTTGTTTGTGTCGTTGGTGAGGTGTGGGTAAGCTCGAGCTTCTGGTGGAAGCGTGGAGGCATGAATTTTTGCGAGGGATGCCGACGATGGAGAGGCAGTGGAGGTGTGGATCACGTTGGACTAGGAGAGACAGAAGCAGCGTAGACAAAGGGTTGTTGAGATGAGCGGCGGCGTAGAGAGGAAACGGGGAAGATGGATAGACGGAGAGGATGAAATTAGGGTTAAGTCCCTAAAATTATTTTTCTGCTTTAATTCTAGCCCGAAATTTGTTATTCTTTCAGTTTTGTCACTTAAAGCCATGAAAGAAGATGCCACGTGGCAGTTTAGGTGCCATGTAGGCAATTTTCATCCAAAATAACGCCTAAACTAATGGTAGGGATCAAAATAAGACACACGAGTTAAGTTAGGGGACTTTAATAGTCACTTTTAGAGCTAAAGGACCACATTAGAAAAAACCTCAAAGTTAGGGGACCAAATTTGGATTTTACCCACCTTCTCAACCTTAACTCCAATTTCACCCACAAGTATACAGTGTTAATTGTAGTAGCGGTAAGTTAGGTGTCAATCCCACAAAAAATTGTATTGCAAATAATCCTATCAAATACCAAGTATGATGACCTCACTTTAGCTAGAGCAAGCAAACCGTGGAAAACAAAGAATAAGAAGTTAAACTATCAAAATTGTGGATCACCCGACCACCAAACTAAATAAACATAACAGTTATCTCAAACACATATTTACAAAGTTTCTAAGGAATTTAAACCAAATTGGCTGCTATGTAGACATAGCTTTGACACAAGTATCTATTTAACCCAAATCATGTTTCTTGAAAGTTATAAGCTGGAAAACTCTATAGTATCAACCATTATCTCTCAAGACAGGGCTAATTAGTTCCTTAGAACCACATTAGACATTCTCATACTAACCTGTTGTCCTTAAAACCATTAAGTTCAAGTTATCCTTTAAGGCATCGTAGGAACAATAGTTCTCTTGAATCTACCAATTACCCACACTCTATTAGCCCTTTTCTAATCTTGGAAACCTTTTTTGAGTCTTTTTTAAGTCTAGCAAGTTGTTTAACATAAGTAGCTAACAAATGAAGAACACATTCAAGTATAAGCTAAAAGAGCCAACAAATCAAGGAAATAATCAATGGGTTATGTATTTACAAGCATCAAATCATCCCAAATGGCTCATAACGTCCATAAAAATAACAAATCTACACATATTTACAAGAATCTCAAACTAAAGAAAAAGAGGAGTTAGGGTTAGAAAAACCAAATCTAAGTAAAAATCCTTATTGTAGAATAGCTCATACTCTAATCCAAGCAAGAATTTTCATCAAATCAGCCTCCTAGCTTTATAATCTATGAAAACCTTAAGAAAATTAGCCAAAAAATGAGTTTAGAGGGCTTGGGGTCAAAGGGGATCATTCTTCGCAACTTTTCGCAAAGGATTTTTATAAATAGAGTAGGTCTCGGCGACGTGTCGTCGTTCTCCAATGCTCAACAACATAGATACTCTTTAGTATTTTGACTATAACTTTGCGCACATATGTTTAATTAAAGCGATTCAACAGCCCACTCAAAACAAATAAGAAGTGCTACAACTTTTATGTTTTTACCTAAGCCAGAAATCTGCTAAGGAAAGGTCCAAAAATTGCTTACAAGTTACCCCTCTTTTAATCCAATCGCCTTTACCTACAAAAATATAAGAATAACATTAGAAAGACATTAAATTATAACAATTATTGCTATGAAGTAAACAAATAAGAGTTAAAATGATATACATGCCATGCACTTAACAGCAACTGTAGCTCGTCATCGCCGATCATAGGCTCCGCTTCTCAAGCGACTATCGGCTTCGCTTATCAGATCTGAATGTGTGGTTTTCACAGTCCACACCGCCGCCATTATTTTACTATTAAATGAGAGCTTCCAAAGGTAATGGTGGTCGGCAACGATGTGTTCATGAAGGAGCACGCTTGCACAGAGTTCAACAATGGAACTAGTGCCGAGCTCATCAAATCGAGATGAGAGAGGGTCGGTGCAAGAAAAGAAGCATTGGAGAAAATGAAATTTAGGGCAAAGGGTAAATCTGTAAAATTACATCTTATGTCTGATTAGACATATGTTCACCGTATCCCTTGTTATTTCTTTTTGGCAATTGGTATTATAAATCTTCAATTGGGATGGAGGGTTCAAAGTGTCATATATTTGGGCCATCAACAACCACAAATTGTGAGTGAGAATTAGTTTGATTCATTGGATTGAGACATATAGTTGTAGTAAAAAAAATAATTTAATTAAACATAATACAAATGAGTTATAATTAGTTATTACAGTGACAAAAGGAAATAAAGATGTGAAAATGACACTAATTAAAGATAAACGAAAAACGAAGTCACATTTAATTTATTACTTAAAATAAAATGATACTAAATTTATCACATTCCATCACACACAAATTTAGGAGAATAGAATACTTTGAATTTTTTTTTTTTTTCATATGAATAGATTTGATATCTTTGGTGGAGTTGCACAAAGAATTCATAGAAAATGAATATAAAGAAAAAATAACAAGTATAATCACACACAAACTTAAACGGAGAATTTTATTGTACTTTCCAATAAATAATTTATTTTTTTTTACAATTATTCTATATATTAGGTGTTGTATTTTTTCTTCACCAATATTTTATTTACAGAAATAATTGAAATTTTCATAAAAATTATTAGTTCAGATTTTTACCTAATTTATTATGCAGTCGGTGTATACAATATTAAGTACTATGCTTATAATATTTATTTTGTCGAGCAGAAAAAGTAAAGTGTGTTTTTTAAGATTTAATCCAAAATTTAACTGAAAATGGGATAAGAAAATATCCACGCTGTTGCTTCATGGTTTCTCCAGCTAAGTTGCCACTATTTCATCACACCACTTTCCTTCATATTTCGAATTTCTCACTTGGGGAAAAATCTCTTAAAAGTATTAGTCTTAGATAGCCCTTTTCACACTCTCCGTTCAAAAAAAGTCGTCTTCAAGCCCCGCATCGCGGCAGCTTCATATAAACTTGCACCAAATCAACACAGTCAAAATCTGTTCGAATTCGGACATAATAGCAGTGAAAGAGCGATATTTTATTCTTATCTTTTTGCAGAAACTGACGGCTAGTTCATCCGATCGTTTACTCAGCGCCTGGTTTTCTGGTCATGGCGGATCGGAGCTCTTACGGGCTGGCTCCTCGATTAGGTCAGGTTTCTTAAGTCTTCTTTTTGCGTCTCTTTTTCTTTTTCAAGAATCGAATTTTTAGTGTGGTCCGTGTTGGTCGAACTGAGATTTTTAAGCCGTTGCCTCTTGAGGATTGATGAGAACTGGGTTCTGATTTGCAGTTATTAGGTTTTGAGAATTCGATCGATTTTTTTTCTTTGTTGTTTGTTTTGTGGTTAGTGGGGAAAAAATATGAGGCTGAGGGCAACCGAGCAACCTACGTTTGTTCCCAAATGACTTCGATGCTATCATATAAAATGTGTCTGTGGATGAGGCTGGAACTAGAATGAGACATTATCTTGCATGCAGAGTTATCTGTTCAGCGATGCAATCGATGTTTGAAGATGCTTTAGTTTATTTTAACCTTGATATGTTGATGTTCCCAAGGCCTTAAGGTGCAGTTGTATCATTGTTTAAGTCAGATCAGGTGCATTTTCCTTCCTTTTTGTTATCCAACTTCCATGTAACTCGAAATTGACAAACATTTAACCTAGTCTTAATTTAATAATCTCTGTGTTGACACCATTACAAGTAACTTGAGTCTCCTTGACCGAATGCTGTGCCAGTAAACATTCAGCTAAGGAACGCTCTTCTCATAAACAGTGCAAGCCGTTTTCTAGTTGATAAAGACAAAACCTTTGTTGACACAACACATTCTTTTCCCTTCCCCATTCTTTATCTTTTATGCTTGGAAGTCAAAGATCATCTCAATGTGTAATTTTAGGATTGAACCACATTCCTTTTGCGTGCGGATGTCACTAAGTGTCTGACTCTATTGGTCATAGTTCCCTGCTGCTGCGAGTTCTTTTTCATCTTTCTGTTCTCAGAAAATCTTCTTTCAGGCTACAATCGGATCCAATTCTAGGAGCAATGTAAGACCAGTAGACCCAAGTTATGCCTTTGATCCAGGAACAGACCCCTTTTTACCAGTAGTCCCAAGTTATGCCTTTGATCCAGGAACAGACCCCTTTTTATCCTATAAAACTCTCTCCAGACTTTACATTGGCATAAAAAAATAATTTCTTTGCAGTTTGGTGGAATTGAGAATTTCCAGTCTGATGTTTGGAAGATGGGAATGCAGTTGCTTCTCAAAGAATAGAATTTTTTGTTTTTTGCATTTTCAAGAAATAATTTCCTTTTTTCGTCTAACTATATACTTATTCTCATTCATTTATGTTTTGGAAATCCAAAAGAAGTGCTTTTGTACACATACCGATCTCATGGATGGATTGAGTAGGATGCAAGTTAGATGATTACTTTTGAATTCTGTAACACTGCACAGTTGGATATATGAATCTTATGTGCTGGTGTTCAATTTCCTGTTTTCTGATGTGCAGATATTGAACAATTATTATTGGAAGCGCAGCATCGATGGTTACGGCCTGCTGAAATTTGTGAAATCCTTCGTAATTATCAGAAGTTTCAAGTTTCTCCAGAGCCCCCAGATAGACCACCTAGTATGATTATTTTCATGCTGCATCAATTATTAAACTAAATAACTGTAGTTTCATTTCACTTAAATATGTTCTTAGTTATCTTATCAGTGCTTGCTAGGAATCATGTTTTGAATCTAAATCTTTAAAAGCATGATAACTTAAGCAAGTACGACCATATCAGGTGGTTCACTTTTCCTATTTGATCGAAAGGTGCTAAGATACTTTAGGAAGGATGGGCATAATTGGCGGAAGAAAAAAGATGGGAAGACAGTAAAAGAAGCTCATGAAAAGTTGAAGGTATGCAATGTGTCCATGGAAGGCTAATCTTTCTTGTCCGTTCTTATTTGATTTGAGCATTCACAGGATTTTTCTTATGCACTCTCAGATATGCAGTTTTAGCCATTTTTAGCTCAATATTTTATGGACATTACTGACATTTGTAGTTTGTTCGAGTCTTCATAATTCTTCTTTGTTCCTGTTCCGTTAGGCCTGTATTTTAGTTTGTTATGGTTTAAGCATCATAATTACATAATAGTTAGCATTAATTAAGCTCTTCATCTTGATGGGTTGGTTGACAAATATTTTAGCAGAGTGGTTCCAGAGTTAATAAATTGCAGTTCTGAATTCATGATAGTGACAGAACTTAGTAAGATTAAGGTGTTGTCTGGAGGTTTAGTAGCATCTGCTTTTAATACCCTTATGTTTCACTTAGGATCTGTCAGCTAGTTCCAGCATCCCTGATGTCAAACTTTTTCACCTGCAATTCTGAGACTGAGGCGTCTTGATGTCAAATATGCAGAACTCTTAGTATCATTGTATAGCTGACAGTAGAATAACTGGATGGTTTTTGATTTGTGTACAGCTTATCAATTATATATAGTTGTATGCCCAACATTGAGCAACCTGCCTACTGGCTTAGCCCGCTATATTTTTCTGTATTTCTTGAAACTCATGTTTTCAGTGGAAAGTAATGTATTCTTGCAATTTAGGTTGGAAGTATTGATGTGTTACACTGCTATTATGCCCATGGAGAAGAAAATGAAAGCTTCCAAAGGCGCAGCTATTGGATGCTAGAACCGTGAGTATGAAATAGTTGTAAATATTTGCTTATTCAACCTATTGACATCTTCATTCACAGTTTGTATGAGAAACTTGGTTTTCCTAAACTATAAAAGTCATGTTATGGGTGTATTTGAGCAGGATTATTGATAAGTGATTACTAGTGATTATTTTTATATACTGTTATTATTTGCTCAACCTGTATACCAATTGAAACCTACACTTTAAGAAGCCTAAAGACCACTTCTGAAACATTTTTTTTTTTTTTTGCAAAAAGCAAGTATTTTTTATTGATTTTTTAAAGCTGGGTAAGGAAAAAAATTTCACAAAAATTATTGTTATTATTATTATTTTTTTTGAAAAAGAAATATGACTCAAGTGATTATTAGGTAAATAGAGTATTAGCTTTCACATGATATTGATTCTAGACAAGAAAACAAAAAGCAAAATTCAAAATAAGCAGTGGTAAGCGCTTATCTGTTTAGTTCTGCTAGAGGGAGCTGAAAGCTCTGTCTCTGTGACTAAGTTCAGTGTTGTTTTCTTTTGTTGCACCCTTGTCAAATTATCAAATATATTGAACTTTTGTGACTTTAACTGCAGGGTTTGCTAATAGGCTGTAAATTTTTATTTGTTACAGGCAGATTGTGATTTTTCTTCTTTTTCTTCTTTCTTCTTCTTTTTAACATGTTTCTTAAACATGGCAGGGATTTGATGCACATAGTTTTTGTCCATTATCTGGAAGTTAAGGTACTGCATCTCTCTTTGCTTTGTATGTTGACTTTTCATTAACTCGATACAATAAAAATTAATTGCTAGCTAAATGTCTGAATGCCCCAATGGTTTGTTCTCTATCAAAGGAGAATGTTGAATGTTGTCTTACTTTTTTGATGGCTTAAACGCTTAGATCAGATCAGAGCCCTATGCACTTCATCTATAGTGAATAGGTTATGTGCAATCACACTGAGGTTGCTGATAAAAGGTAGCTGGTTTTGTGATCGTCTTTTAGAGCTGTCAGGCCAAACTTCTGATTTCTAGATTCATTTAGCTGGCTCCACATTGTGAATTTCATAAATAGAAAGGAACAACATATTTGGTCTCAACTCCTCATACTTCTTGATTGTTTATTTCATAGCTTCCCAAACTTATCAAAGCAATTTGTGATGCATTGGGAAAATGTATTTATTGTTTACCCTGAGGTCACAGAAATAGGAGTGTTTTTTGCTGGATTATTAAAGGAATTGTTTCATCATTTTTAGGCAACTTCAGTAGGGACTCTTCTCTCTTATTTTTCTTCATTTTCCTCTTTATTTTGTGTAAAACAACTTTTTTAGTCCATTTATGAGATTTTGTCCCCTCCAGGGAAGTCGAACAGTTGGTGGCATTAAGGAGAGTAGCGATGCATCAAGCTTCCAACAGGGAAGCCCTTCAACTTCTAGTGGTTCTGTTCATATGAAATTACCTTCAGGACATGCTGACTCTCCAAGCCCAACAAGCACCTTATATTCAGATGCTGATTCTGGTAGGTTCTACATGATTCTTTTTTTTTTTTTTTTTTTTAAGTAACTATAATTTTTTTGGCATGTAGAAATACCACAAAATTATTCAGTCACTTACATGAACTCTTGTGCAGAGGATCAAGTTAGTTCTACATTTTCTTCATTACCTCAAGTAGGGTCTGCTCCCCCCATTAATAAGATTGACTCTGGCTTGAACCCATATTCTTTGCATTCCTTACCAGGTAATAACTTTGCTTTTTAGCATGGCACATTTTACTGATTCTGGGACACTTGTTTCTGTTTCTTGCTTTACCTAACAAGCAATGCATTATGATAACATTGAACATTTGACATGTAGGGCGGACATCAATCCCTGGAGCGAATAATATTTCCAATTTTCATGGAAGTAAAATTGGGGATACTGACTACAGTGCTATCGTTGAGCCACAAGAAACATTTGATTTGGCCTCTTGGGAAGTTGGTATGGATAGGCACATGTCTGCATATCCTACTGCATCTTCATCATTGCCTTCAACTCAACTTGATTCTTTGGGGTTTATACTTGGACATGACAATATTATAAAAAGCAAGCCTATATCCAGTGATAATGTTGGAAGAGAAGAGTTGGAGAATTTTTTCCCAGGTCAATCCAATTGGCAGGTATTAGCTGTTGCGATTTACTTTATCGATGCCTTTGAAATTTTCTAAATGTTCATCTAATTTGCCTCTGGAACTTGATTTCTGATATCGATGAATATGAACTGATGCTTGTAAGGAACTTGGTTGTAGTCTCTTCCTGCTTTTGCTCCTTGTACTTCAGCATTCTAATATTTTCTTGTCTGACATGTTTCTGTTGTGAGTACATCTCTTTCTAGCATCGGGCATGGAACTCTGCTCTTATTGAAGTTGAACCTGTAGTCATCTATATAAGGACTTGCAAGTTTACTAGTCTGTCTGTTGTCCAATTACTTGAAATGGAGAATATCCAATTACTTGAAATGGAGAATATAAAAGGACAAAGAGAAAAAGGCTATACCATCGGTTCTATATGTTCTTATGGTAGTAACTAATATGTAATACAGTGCAGTGCTATTGATATTCACAATGAATTTCAATAAATGCTCTGTTGCAATTGTGACAACTCCATTTGGGGGCTGTTGTTTCCTTTATTCTTTACAAGTTCCTCTTGGGTGAATACTAGTCATTGCTAGTTTTAATTTTAGACATTCTATGACTTGTGCCCCATACTTCAGACCAAATATAGTTGCATGTTTTGGATTTTCTTGTTCTAAGAATTACTTTCTCTTCATTGTCAATTGTCCATGAGTCAGATTCTTTTTGGAGACGACTCGTTGGACTTCTCTAAATGCCCCTTGGACACATCTACAAATCTTGAATCTGCATATGATCCTAGATTGATTGAGCAAAGAACTTTTGATCAAGGTGGC
The DNA here is from genome assembly GCA_039654915.1 of Aquilaria yunnanensis. Classification (NCBI taxonomy): domain Eukaryota; kingdom Viridiplantae; phylum Streptophyta; class Magnoliopsida; order Malvales; family Thymelaeaceae; genus Aquilaria; species Aquilaria yunnanensis. The sequence continues at coordinate 24,142,903 of CM077598.1, read as the reverse complement.
CCTCAACCATTTGCATTTCTTAATCTCCCAAGTGAGCAACATGTCCGGAAAGACTCTCAAATGCAGGCTATACCGGCAGTGGCTGAATCTGGAGTTGAATTGAATTCTGAGAATGATATAAATGTGCCGGGCAATGCCAATTATAGCTTCCCTTTGAAAAAGTCCTTACTTGAAGGAGAGGAGAGCTTGAAGAAGGTTGATAGTTTTTCTCGCTGGGTAGCCAAAGAACTTGTAGAAGTTGATGATCTTCAGATGCAGTCTTCATCCAGTCTTTCCTGGAACTCAGTTGACTGTGGTACTGTGCCTGATGAATCTTCTTTGAGCCCGTCTCTCTCCCAAGATCAGCTGTTCAGCATTATAGATTTTTCACCCAAGTGGGCTTACACAGACCTAGAAATGAAGGTATGGAATTTTCTCTCTCTCTCTCCTTTTTTTTCTCCTGCTGGAATTGAAATGAAGGCATTATTTCAAGTTTATATTTATCTCCTTACATTGCTTGGTATAGAACTTCAAAATATATGTTCTCCCTATTGGTAAAAGTTTAATGCCTATTCATATTGTCTTTTACCAATGCTGGAAGATGTTAATCAATTGAACTTAGAAAGAGGATAATCTTTATTATTGCACTGTTCTTTATAATATGTGGGACTGCATCTCCCAGTTACACCAAAGCTCATCTATTAAGCTCTGTACTGTTTTCAGTGATCTCAAGTTTTCATTTTCTTCTTGTTGGGTATGATTGGGCCATTTTTTTTTTTTTTGGGGGGGGGGGGGGGTGTGGGGGTTGGGCTCTTTACCAAGGCTTGAAGGCCCCACTCTTCACATTCCTAGTTTTCAATATGTTTTCAGTGGCTTAAATCATTTATGTGTATGGTGTCTGTTCTTTGCCAGATGGGCACTGTTCTTGTTATCCTTCTTCCTAACATCTTGTTTGTTCCCTGTAAACAGGTTTTTATTATAGGAACGTTTTTGGGAAGTCAACCTGAGGTGGCAAGAGGAAACTGGTCCTGTATGTTTGGAGAAGTAGAGGTTCCTGCTGAGGTTGTTGCAGATGGCATTCTTTGTTGCCATGCACCACCTCATAATGTTGGTCAAGTCCCATTTTATGTCACTCGTTCCAACAGGTTAGCTTGTAGTGAAGTTCGGGAGTTTGATTACCGTGTTAGGGTTTCAAATGACTTGAATGTCCAAGATATCTATGGTGAAAGAGAAGCACTGCTTTATCTGCGACTTGATAAGCTACTGTCTGTGAATTCATTCTCTCCAAACATTACTTCTGAAGACACAAAGGAGAAACGGGATTTAATTAGCAGAATTATGTTGTTGGAGGAAGAGGAATGCTATCACTCTGTAGAGCCAGCTTCTGACAAAGATTTGCCTCTGCAAGAATGCAAGAGGCAACTCCTCCAGAAGTTCTTGAAAGAGAAGTTGTATTCATGGATTCTTCATAAAGTACTAGAAGATGGTAAAGGGCCAAATGTATTGGACGAGAAGGGACAGGGTGTGCTACACCTAGGAGCTGCTCTTGGATATGAATGGGCAATAAAACCAACTGTGACAACGGGAGTTAGTATCAATTTTCGCGATGTAAGTGGATGGACTGCACTTCATTGGGCTGCATTTTATGGGAGGTTAGCATTCTGAATTCTATTTTTTTTTTTTCCAAATTGTCTCATGGTAGACCCATCCTTTTTTGCTTTTACATTCAACCATTCTTCACCTATGTGCGTATATATACCAATCATGCTAAACTTAGCTGCTAACCTATATTCACAAGTCATTCTAAACATGCTAAATTTACTTGCTATTGACAATGAACTGCATTTCAAGATTGCTAGCTACACGCTTGGGTAATATTTGAGTTTGTTTATGCCCTGAATTTCCTTAAATTCAGAGAGCAAACAGTTGCAGTTCTTATATCTCTTGGAGCTGCTCCTGGAGCACTGACAGATCCATCTCCTGAATTCCCACTGGGGAGAACTGCTGCAGACCTTGCTTCTAGCAGTGGACATAAAGGAATTTCTGGTTTTCTTGCTGAGTCTTTGTTGACTAATCACCTCTCTTCTCTTACAATGAACGAAAATGAAGAAGCTGGTACGAAAGTTTCTGGGGTAAAAGCTGTACAAACTGTTTCAGAGCGTGCCACAACTCATGTATACGGTGGTCATAATGCACAAGACGAACTATGTCTGCGGGATTCACTTAATGCTGTCTGCAATGCCACACAAGCAGCCAGTCGCATACAGCAAGTCTATGAAAAACAAAAATTAGAGGAAAAGCAGTTAAGTGAGTATGGTGATGATGTCTTAGATGAGCATGCTGTTTCCCTTCTAGTTGGCAAAAAGTGGCGGTCCTTAAGAGGTGATGGACTGGTCCATGCTGCTGCAACACATATCCAAAAAAAGTTCCGTGGCTGGAAAAAAAGAAGAGAATTTCTTTTGATTCGGCAAAGAATTGTCAAAATTCAGGTGCTTTGCTACCTATAACTTTTCTTTTTGTGTTGGTACGCCTTCCCCAAAATTTTCCCTTTTCATTTTCATATGTCACGAAGACATGCATGTGCTCAAGCATGATCGACTGAGGCTCAAATATCAGTGTGCACATGTCTTTTGCTCTAGCACCAATAACTGTCTTGAAATGATGTAACTTAGGAGATAAGTCATTTTTATGGCTTCCTTTAAGTTTAGGAGATAAGTCATTTTTATGGCTTCCTTTAAGTACTTAAGGGTACTGTGTCTGCTGTTAAAGTGAATGCAGGGAATGTTTTGTTACCAATATGTCATCTTACTTGTGTCGGATTTGTGTTCTATTAGCTTTTGTATTAGAATTTGAAAACTGTCCTTAATTTTTGAAGGCTCATGTACGTGGCCACCAAGTAAGGAAGCAATACAAAACAATCATCTGGTCAGTGGGGATTCTAGAGAAGGTTGTCTTGCGATGGAGACGCAAAGGAAGTGGTTTACGTGGATTTCGACGTGATGCACTGATCAAAGATGCTGACCCACAGATGTCAAGTAACGAGGATGATTATGACTTTCTAAAAGAAGGAAGGAAGCAAACTGAAGAACGGTTGGAAAAAGCTCTTACTCGGGTGAAGTCCATGGTTCAGTATCCTGAAGCTCGAGCTCAATACCGAAGGCTGTTAACAGTGGTTGAAGGGATTCGTGAAACCAAGGTGTGTACTTTCCTCCATGCCTTGGCTGGTTGTCTTTATTTATCTTTCAGCATGGTATTTATGAGTGCTAGTTTTTAGGGTATACACATGGTGTTCATTGGATTGAACTAAATAGTCTAAATTAGTGTTTTTTATGCCTTTCTGTTCCAATGTCTGGTAGGCTTGTGATATGGTTTTGACCCCTCCTGAGGAAACGGTTAATGGTGCTGAAGACCTTGCTGACCTTGATGCCCTTTTGGATGACGACGCTTTCATGTCTATTGCTTTTGAATGAGCATTAAGGAAGGTTTGCTCTTTCCTGTCCCACCTGTACATAGACGCCTTCATTGCATCATTTTGGGGTCTTAACTTTTGACTGTAGATAGATATTAATCTATCCTGTCTAATGTTTAGAGGCTAATTGCTCCGGATTGCAGCTTGCTGTTCAGATGCTCTAGCAACTTTGCAATGGAGTTCCTGAGGTTATGAACTTGGGGCTTAGATAGTAATTATTATCTGTAAATTGTGCGAGAAAAAGAATATAATTGTTCTTGGTTAGGATTGAACGTTGTGGTTTATTTATTTTTTATGGAAATGAATTTGACACTCTTTATGTGTCATCAGTGGTCTAGATCTTTGGCAAATTTGCACGTTGAATGGCATGAGTTCCGGATCCTACGATCTTTAAGTTTAAGCGAGCAACCGACTTCTTAACCCCAAGTCCCCGCCGGGGGTACCTTTTTGGATTGGTTGGGCCCTCCACATTTCAGGACAATAACTGGGCATTGTATCTTGAACATGTTTACAGGCCCTACTATTTGGAGTGTTGGACTGGGCCGTAATGATGCAGTTTTCTGTGCATGGGCGTAAACTCGGTCTTGCATGATTCTCTGCCACAGCAGTTCTATTTTGTGCTTATGGTTTTACCTAGCTGATGAGAGAGCTGTGGTTTTTGTGAATGATGAGCCACGGAATTCAATCGGGTGCAGCGGCGCTTGCTTGCTTACTGGAGGACGGTTCTCGTGCCCGTGGTCGGGGTTGGGGGAAGCATTACCTATTTGAGTCTTAAGCCTTAGTGTATCTCCAACAGTTTCCCTATTTTGTAGTTTTTTTTCATTTTAGGGAATATAAAGCTATTTTTTACTCCAACAGATTTTCTATCCTATTCTCTAAAATAGGGAATGAGATGAAAGAGAAGATTTCATTCCCTATTTCTGCAAAAACTCTAAAAATTTTTGGGGAATGAAAAATAATACTTCTTCTGTTTTGTAAAAGTTGTCCTATTTATTATTCATAATTTTATTTCTTTAAAATTTTTTTATATAAAAATGGTACTTTAAAGACTCTATTTTATAAATATAATTTTTTTAAAAAAATTATAGTACAAATTAATATGAATGTATTTAAGTCAAACTTTAGTTAAAAAAGTTAAAATAGTCATTCTTTGTGAAGTGGAGGTAGTAAATTTTTACGTTTTGTACAATATTTAATTATACAACAATTAATTCATATTTTTTTTCTTCTAGATTTTTTTTATAGAAATATAAATTTTTTATGAAAATGGTACCTTAAATACTCTATTTTATAAATATAATATTTAAATTTTTTTATAATATAAATTAATATCAATATGTTTAAGTTAAATTTTAGTCAAAAAGGTAAAAGAGTCATTCTTTGTAAAACGGAATGAATAATTTTTTACATTTTCAACAATATTTAATTATACAATAATTAAACTAGTCATTAATTTGAATTTCCTTTAAATTCATAATATTTAATTGTTATATAATAAATACAAAATTCTAAAAAATAGTGAAGCTGTTGGAGTTGGAGCAAAAAAATTATAGAGATTTTACTTTTTACTTCCTCATCTTATAGAAATTTTGGAAAAGCTGTTGGAGATGCCCTTACCTCAAGTGGTTTCAGCAGCTTGCGAAGGCTTTGTTTGCTCTCCCTAAGGTGTTAAATGCTATTATTGTTATGTATTTTGCACCCATATTTTTAAGGTATACCGTACATATGATGTGTTGCATGTTGTTGCCATTTTTGTAAAAAATAAAAAAAGTTAAAATATTATTTTGAGATGAAATAAATTAAATACTTTTTTTTGCACATTTTTATATGGATTCTAATTTTCTCATCGTAATTTTTCAAATATAAATAAATTATAGATGATAGAAGATATTTTTAATAAAAAAAATAAAAAAAATGTTATATATAGAGCAAAATAAATATTACTCAGTAAAAATTAATTTATTGATAAAAGAGAAAAAAATTTAATAATAGCAATATATTTTCTAATACCTAAAGAAAAAGAAAGCAAAAGTAAAAGAAAAAGAAACGAAAAAATAAAAGTAAATATTTATGTTAAAATATGTATATTAATTATATTTTACTATTTTATATATTTATGTATTATATTTTGATGTAAAATGACAAAAAAATATCTCATATATGTCCGCAAAAAATAGAATACCGTAATATGTACCTCTTGGTATTTTTGTTATACCATAATTTTTTAATAAAATATACATAAAAGTTACTGATATGTGAAATATCGTGAAATACTGAGGCATTTCATGCAAAAAAATGACAAAATGTAAAAATATTTGTACCGCATATAGGTAAGCGGTATATCACAATATACCATGGTATTTAATTTCATAGCTCTCCTTCCCCATTGATTTCCTTGGTTTTGATTATCGACAAATTAAAAGAAAAAACAGATTCACTAATATCAGACAAAATCAATCTCAGAAACAAATATTCAAAGTGCTGTGCGCTGTGGATTAACTCTAACTCCAAATCTATTATGGTATATATTATAGAGCAAAATTGTGAGTTTATTGATAGATTAATAAATGCCACCTCAAATTATTTTAACCCCTTGGTTTGTTGGCTTAATTTTGACTATTTTTCAAATTTACATTTGACCACAAAATAATAATTTTATAATAAATGACTTAATTTAAATTGCTTTTCAATTTTTTTGGCAACAGTTCCTTTATTTCTAATAATAAAAATTTTTCAAGTATGAGATTGTTCATTTCCCTGGTTGGTTGTTGTATATAAAGAAAGTTGACTCATAGTATGATTTACAAATAAATTGTTTTATTAATTGTAAATTTTACTTAATATATTGGGGGTTTTTTTAAGTTTTTAACAAAAAAAAAATTATGTAATTCTTTAAATTATAATAATTGCATTATCACCAAAAATAAAAATCCCATAATGTGATCTTGATTTCATTTCACATTTACAAAGATATGATTTTGTTTCATTTTTTTTTCTTTTTACAGTTTTCCTTATCTTTGTGTAGAAAAAATGGACAAAAATATTTATTTTCAATTAAGAGTCAACTCAAGTTTATTAAGAAGTCATTTGAAAATAGAAAATAAATAAAAATGTATTTAATAAGGTTTGAAACAAGCATGCATATCAAGTGCAATGATGAGATTGTAGAAATAAATAAAAGTCAAGTAATTAGGATAATTAAAATAAATAACAATTACAGCATAATCAAAATTACATGACTTGAATTGAAATTAATCATATTTTTATGTTAAAAGAATTGAATATATCCCAATAAATTATTTACGCATTTGATTAATTTGTTTTAAAAGTTAAACTGGAAATAATAAAATGGTTTTGCTACTTTATTTGTGGGTGAGAAATTAAAAATTTAACTATTTATTGAACAAACATGTATGATTATAAGTTAGTTTGATATTGGTGCATGTGAAATAATAATAGCCACATATAGTGTTTTAAACACAGTAACTAAATTTAGTTGTTAGCCATATACAAACGCTATGAAAATGTGGCTAATTGCATTTTATTTGTAAAATTTTTAAAAAGTACATGACATATAAGAGTATGCATTTAAATGTCAATGAGAATGAGGTTGAGTTTATGATTTTGATTTGTATCTATATATGTACAATCATAGTGAAGATGATTGCAAGTGATGACATATAAGTGTAGTATTTTTTCTTCTGTGTTATTCATGTGTTGTCTAAATCAATATTTTGTCAAAAAATTAGACTTTATATTTCCAAATAAATCATTGAAATTTAAATTTATATATTTTCGCGTTTAAATAACTAATAAAAATTAAAATTAATTTTATTTACCTTAATTAAATTTCCATTTATAGAACAATTTTTTTATTTTAATACTTTTTATCCATAAACTTTTGGTTAGGAACCGAATCTCCAACAAACATATTTTCTGCTTTGCAAATTGCAATTTGCGTTTCTCTTGACCAGGTGTATAATAAAAGAATTATTCAATAACATTAGAATGCGAGAAAAAGGGAAAAGTTGAAGACAAAGTTGATGATGATAGTCCTTTAAAGTGCCTACTACTACTTGAGACAACAAATGCAGCAGATGGTTTTCACGTGCTAGACTTCTTCTTTCCGACAAAATTGTTCATAGCTCTAGCTGTTTGCGTAGAGAAGAGTAAAGAATGCGAGCTGTCGCTCCCCCCCCAGAAATTAAAAAAAAAAAAAACACAAAGGGATTTACAAGAAACAAGATAAACTGGAATCCCTGGGAAAGGCTGGGCTGGAGAGTTGCATGACATTGCCACCTGAAGAGGAGGCAACCTTCATTTGATCGGGTGGTACTGATCTGAGACACGCTTCGGTGGCAGCTTTCGCAGGATATAGAGGACCAATGCCGAAGGAACAATCTCTACCAACTGTCAGCAAAACCAGATGACATTAGATAGCATCCATGAAGCAAATAATATTGTTAAGATCAATGATCAATTGGTCTCATGGAGGAGGACGATTAATAATATGGAAAAATAATCCATGATAACCATGTAGATCAAGCACCAAACAGAACAAGTAACTAACTAAACATCACAAAATCTTTGTCTTTTCTTCCCTGACCGAGGAAGAAAGAGGATAGGTTTTCATTCAACAATCTTACTGGAGTGCAAGTTACTCACCATATAGTAAACTAAATTCAGGACCGGATGATACAGGACATCCAGACGCGCATCTTTGTTAAAGGCTGAGAATATATTCTGCAAGACAAGTAATACTTATTGTCAATGGTACAATAGATATGTATAAAAGTCTAGGACTTTCAAAATCAGATCACACTCACAGCTATGCATCGTATCAAGAAACAAGTACAACAGACTCCTGTCACGAACCCAACCTGCCATAAAAAGTTTCTCTTCTTATACCATTACATGATTTTCAATTATTCTTCTGATAAAAAATCCTCTGGGCTCTTTTGACAAGCTGTTTGCAATAATTCATTCAGAAAACAAACATTGTTCAGCAAAACCTCATATAGCTTCTTCTGGCGGCCTCTAGATTCAATTGGGAAACGCCTCAACATCAAGAACAGCCTAAAATTTCATTAAGAGATAATAGTAGTTATGACTTTTGTGATTGAAGACAACCTCAAAAGTTATCAAAACCATATCAATCATTACCTGCCCCCATATAGCACGAATCCAAGAGCTGTTAATAAAGAGATAACTGCAGGAAGAAATTCAGGAAAATTTCACAATTACAGGGCATTCCCACCAAGGCACCCACCACTGAGAGTCCTAATACTCTTTCTAAGTTTGAGGTACACAAAGTTTGAACTACTTGTGCAAGCAGAAGTTTCCTTCAGTGTGTGTCATGAATCAAAAGATTTACCTGAAATGAAGAGTCTAGAAATTTCCAACGAAACCTTGCTGTAGCTTACTCTTACACATATCCATATGCAGGCCTGCAGAACACCACAACATTATTGAACTGAGGATAGAATTAAAGTAAGTAGCTAGGTACTAATTTGCTGATTATTTCTAGTATAAGAAAGTAGCTGTATCCTATGGGATCAGTTGTTCCTATACCTGTGCAAAGTATACAAACCCATTCATGCAGTAGTATGCAGGCCTAAGTTTATTGATCGGCAGGCTTCTTGCCTGATCCAGTTTGAAAAAGTTCTATTCTGTCAGTTTAGGATATACTAGCATGGAGAAGAAAGGGTTGAAGATGGATGCTGGTATACCTGGTGATATATCTCCGCCCAGAATAAGACAAGCAATGTATATGTTGAGAAAAACAGAAGAGTTGGAAGATCTAGAAGCATAATTTCAAGTGCCTGGGAAAAAATTGAAAGTGATGCAGCTCAAGGAAAACCATATTTTGAATATGATTGCTCAGAAGAACTGGTTGACAAGTATAATTACTGGAGACAAAAAAAATGCTATGACTTTGCTGTGACTTTTGATTGTAAACATACAAGATGCTAGGGGACAGTAAACGATTCTAATAATCAAGACCTATTTCTAGCCTCTCAGGCATATGCTGCTGCTAGATTTGAACTGTCATTTTGGTTACTGTAATTTATGTGCACTTCACCAATCAACATTTACAAACTTTTCCTGCCACTTGATGTTGGAAAACAACACAGATGAAGCCCAGTAAATGGTAAGTTTTTCATCAAGTGACCTACATTAATTACATACTGCCCAATTCGGAATGTGTTAAGCTGTGAAATTACATGAAAGTTTAGGGCACGCTCTTGCTTGCAACAGATTTCTTCTACAACAGTGCAAGAGAATGAAGGAATCTAAAGGTCATATAAATCAAACATTTACGCGGGCATGAGAATCTTTGATGGGACAGAAACCTTGGGCTTGAGAAGAAACACACTCTTGTAGAAACCAAAGAGGACAGCCCTCACTGCGAACAGACAATGAACAAGTTGGTTAGCGCATCAAACAATCTTATACAGCAGCTCCAGGCTTAACAATGTCTACAACTCTTACAAGCATTCACAACAAAGTTCATCAGGTGGAACACCTTCTGTGTTGTCCATCCATACTCCGGCACTCTCATCTGGATGCGGCAAAGTTGTACCTGGGGAATTGAGAAGCAAGGAAAGCATTTGATTTTATGAAGAACGCGCAGTTGAAAAAGCATGAAGCCAAAAATGACAGTGAACGCCAAAAACCCAACGTTTTGTGCAAATGAACCATAAACATAACAAAAAATTGCAATACATGGATATCTTCAACTGTCCATTTTCCTGTCTCACTCAGTAACATCACAAGTCAGGAATTCTTTACCACTTGCAAATGGAGGCTCAAAGATTTTAGACAACTGAGTTATATACGTAAGTTACAAGCAACCGAGCCAGCCTATGCCATTTAATGCTTGCCAATTACCAAAATACGGTCTTCAATGGGAGCAATGTACTATGGAAAAGACAATTTCACTTCATCTAAGAGTGAATTAATATCTGGATGAAAATTACTCATCCGTAACTTACACTGCATACCCAAAGCGTCACAACTTAATAAAAGAGAAAGAAAAAACAAATACTAATACTCGATTTTCACATCCCGAAAATCAAAGAGAGAAGGAAGATAAACTAATAGTAGTATATACCAAGGCAACAAAAGAGACGCAGGCGTAAGAGGCGCACAAGGCGTAGAATATGCCACGCTGCCATTGCTCCGATCGGTCGGCCTCATCCCACAAGTCGGACACGGCGGCATTGCCATTGTCGCCATCCACCAGCCTCTGCGAATTCACCATCTAGCTATTCTTTTTTCTTCGTTTAATCAAACTCAAGAACAACAACGAAAAGAATATGAGAGAACAGAGCGTCTAGAGTCGTAGAGAGGAGTAGATAGATTTGCTAGTCGGAGATAGAGAGGCACACGTGGAGACAAAAGAGACACGACCCATGGATGGGACATGCCTGCCACGTGCCGCAACGCCAAGCCTGACAGACTTGTGGCTTATTCCTTGATTGCGCACAGGGGATTCTCTCTCTCCAGTCTCCACTCTACTCTACGGCGATGAAATCAGGTGGTACGCTAATGTTTGAAGTTGACCATGGAAAACAAACCAAAAAGAAATAAGTTGATTCTCTAACTACTTCAAATTTCAAAACATATGGAAATGCCTAACAATAACATGACAGGAATTCGCAAGTTAATTAGGGGCCCAACCTTGTGTTTTACACCTCCTACTCTGAGCCTAAAAATAGTCATAATTCAATTATTGCCCAGATCAGTAACTACACTTGTTCGTTTTTTTTTCTTTTTCTTTTTGGTTCTTTTTTTTCCTTTTTTCGATGGATAGCACTACACTAATTAACCAGCAAATGGGTCGGCTTATTTTATTTTTGGCACCATTTGTAAGTTTTCCCAATTTTATGTTTGTGTATTTGTACAATGTGTTTTGGTACCTTGTGTGGTTGTTCATGTGATCTTATGGGTTATGTTATCTCACAAAATTTTTCTAATTATGGAATCCCTAAAAAGTCTTATTGTTTTATATTAGATTTTTTTTATAAGCAGAAAGATAAAATAAAAAGAAAGTAGTAAACAGCCAAAAAGAAAATTAAAGGGCCATGGTGGCCAATTGATGAGCTTAATTTACCACAAAGTGGCGAACTATCAACATATAAAATTTTCTAAACTGGTTGACTAACTGTTGAATCTTATTGACATCTTTCTTCGTATTTAAGTAGATAGAGTTATAATCTATGATTTATAGAGATTCTAGCAAATAATCCGTTAGGATCATAACATTATTCATGTCAGATGAAATAACTTCTTTCATTGCTGTGAGAATAACTCCAATCTCTATGTATAGAGCAAACAAACTTGCCTCAATAGGTGCAACTTGTAGGTTTTATATGTCATACAACTTGTAGTCAGTAAAAATTAATGAATATGTCCTTAAAAAATAGACTAAGTATAGGTATTTGTTTCTCAAGTACAATATAAAAATTATAGATGTTATGTTGAATAAGAATGTTAAATATGGTTATCAATTATTAATTATTGATAGATAATAGTATAATTGCAATCATGTATTAAAATTGAAAAGAAACACATATTTTAAGATATTAAAAAGTAAAAAAAATATTTTGGGAGGAAGGATATAATATTAAGCTTAAATGTAATGCCATATATGTATGTATGTATCTATGTACAAGACTGCGTAGATTTTTCTTTCAGCATAAATAATACCAATAACTAGAAAGGCACATGTAAAAGCCAAAAAAAGGTAAGGTGTTTGATGATACTGATATTTTTACAGGAAACCTATATGTCTTCTATTTTTTAAACATCAGCAAAGAAAAAATTGTTTTCTCATTTAAATAGAAGAAACGTTGATGATTTTAACTTTCCATTAATTATAAAAATATTATTAAATAATTTAAATTTAATGAGAAATAGATAAGCGATAGTTTAAGTCAGAATTCCGAAAATCAACGTCAGCACTGGACAAATTGTGAAAAAACGAGAGGTAAAAAAACGTTGATTTTCAATCTGGAGGGATATATGTATTAGTCGTACCTTGGGAAAGTTGTTGCATTAACCCACATGAAATGGAAAGGCAAAAGCAACAACAGTTTTGTCTGTGAAAGTGAGTTCGGTAATTATCGGGTAACTAGCACCATTGGTCCAAAGCATTTGATTTCGTTACAAATTGGCACTCAAAATTTTATTACAAATTGGTTCCAAATTTTTAAAATTTATGGCATATTGGTCTTTAGCCTTGTTCCAACACAGAAATCCAATTTATAGAGATAAAAAATTAATAATTTAAATAATTTATTAACTGTTAAAAAATTATGATTTAGTTTGAGCTTATGAGAAAATAATTACTGAATAATTTAAATTAAAATTTAAAAAGTTGATATCAAATAATTTGTGAGAGTTATTGAAGTCAAACCATTTGGTAATTGTTTTTCAATAAATTAAAAAAGTGTAATAATTTTTTTATGTTTAATAGATTATTTTAACTATAAATTTTTTTTGTTTTTATAAATCAGGTTTCTGTGATAGGGATTAATATGTAATAAATTATAAAAGTTTGAGGCTAATTTTTAATAATATAGAGGTTGAGAACTTATTTGTAATAGAAACTAAACGTTTAGGACCAGTGTTGCTTTTTACCCGTAATTATGATAGAGTAGAACGGCTCCATGGTGTGAGGCGCAATAGAAACAGAATGGTCCGACCCACGGCCATGAGTCAATAAGGTCAAGCTCTGCCTTTGGCAGCCGTTCTTCGACCCTCCAAAGACTCTCTCTCTCTAGGATAGTTTCTCATCCGACGATTCCTCTTCACTAAATCACTATACGACATTTTTGTTTTCAATTTCATTTATTATTATACTCGTATAGTTTCTTGTATATACTGTCTCTCCCATTTCTGATAGAAAGAGTCAAAAGAATTGTGCAATTCCAAGCCCTGAAACAGCTGTTCCCCTACCGGTCTCTGCCAGAATTATTTCCGTTGGTCAATCTGGTATGTCAGTTCCAGATTTACCCACTCCTTAATTCTCTTGATTCTCAGGGTTGTTGGGGTTGTTTTGGATGATGGTTTTCTTCTTATTTACTTTCGATGATCCTGATCTCCTGTTAGGTTGTCGGGTCCTTCAAACGATCCTTGGTTACACTGCAGACGAGGTTGATGTTGTGTTGACGCAGAACGAGCCGAGTTCTGTTCTGTCCCGTCACGAATTTCATGGATAATCTATGTTGCTTTAACTCGGTATGTTCTCAGCTCAGAATATCCAAACCATCCTCTGATTTTCAATACTTGATATGATGATGCTTAATTATCATTTCTTTTCTGTTTTCATTTTCCTCCGTGATCAGCAACTTCTGTTTCGATTGATTTGAATTTGAAATTTCTTTGTCTAGACTACTGTGATGCGTTTGGTGTTTCAGAATATGTATCAACTCTTTCTGGTTGGCGAAGTAGAGACTAGGTTATCTCCTGGGTGAACTTCAAAATGGTGATGCTGGATAGCTTATTATAGTATTTGCTCTGTCTGAATTAGCTTCAAGTGTTTCTGTTTCCTCTCGAACAGCATGAAGAAGGTGTTTTAGTGATAGTTCCGATGCCCTGTGATGGGGTTGAGATTTACCTAAACTGAAAGTGAACATGAGAACTGTTTTGTTTTATGTTTCTTTTGAGTGACTGATGCTATTATTTAACAAACCCGTTACAAGTTTCTTTTCTTTCTCTGTCTTGCCCAGCTTTGCTTTGATATGAGTCAGTTAACTTTTTTGTTTTCCTGAAAATTTAGTCAAGCAGTTCTCTTACCCATTCATAGGTTCTGTTTTCTCCCTGCTCATGAAAAACTACAGTTCCTTTAGAGTGTTGCTCTTTGATAAATGTGTTTTAAATTTATTATGATTCCTTGAATTTATATCCATATGAACTTGGTTGCAGTTGGTTCACCTGTTCTATCCTCTTCAGTTGTCCACTAAAATTGAATCTACAAATTCCACGATATAATTTAATGAGGGAAACATTTTTTATTAGTTGATTATCTTTTGAACAATTTCCCACTTAAAGCATAATGATCACCTGCTAATAACATATTCTATGTGATGTCCCAAAGGGATCCCCATTCTTTTTTATCTTCCTGGGAAGTCAATCACTACTCCTTGCTAATAACTTGGCACCAAAGAGGAGTTTGGTGATTATAATGTGGAGTCATCAGCTTGTATGCTAACTCATGCAAATGTAGGATTAATTATCTCCTTTTGTTTGTTTGCCAATTAAGATAACTTTTGGGTAAATTATTTTATTTCTTACTCAGGGTCTTCAATCAACCAACTAGTTGGGGTTGGTACATGAATCTTGTGTCTCCATCTAGCTTGGTTGGAAGCAAGTTCCTCATGAGCTCTGAGAGAGCAAGATCCTTTTCTGCTACCTGTATTCAACTGGGTTTAGGTCTATCCTTACCAAAGTTTTCTTCCCTCATAAATATAGCCTATCACTCTTAGGGACAGCTGCATCTATTGGTCTCCATTGGATATGCTCAGATCGTCAAGTCAACTTTCCCTAATCTTTTGTCAATTGGGGCTGCCACTTCTTATTATGGGGCCTATTTCCACAGTTATGTTAAATACTATTTTGGGACTGATATATGTTTCTGTAGCATTTTTTGCATATGCTGCTAATTGTTCTTGGCATGTTTTTGAAGGAAAAAACATTACTATTTTATTAAATTGAGTATTTTTCCCAAAATATTGATTCCCATTCCTGAAGATCGCTGTTGGTTACAGTTATTCTTCTTTTTAGGTTGCTGGGGGACGCTCTTCATGTAGCTCTGGAAAGGGCAGGAGCCATCACGGTCCTGTCAAGTATGGCTTTAGCCTAGTCAAGGGTAAAGCAAACCATCCAATGGAGGATTACCATGTAGCTAAATTTGTGCAGCTCCAAGGTCATGAAATTGGACTATTTGCTATATATGATGGCCATCTGGGTGACACTGTACCTGCCTATCTGCAGAAGCATCTGCTTCCCAATATCTTGAAGGATGTAAGTCTTTTGCTGAACAAGTTGATTAAACTTCTTCAAGATATTTTTTCATAACAGTGGAAGGAATCACTCTAGGTAATAAATGGAACTGCAAGTGTTTGTTTTGATGACTGAAATAATGACAGAAGATATCATGGAGAAAATGGTGTAATGAGTTTGCTGTTATTGATGCAAGTTGTAAAGAGAAATGTGTAAAAATAAAAAATAAAAAGTAAGAAACATCCTAAATATGGACAATGTGCCCAGATTTTGAAAGCATAGTCTCAGTGCTTTTCTTCTTTAGTTAATTTTTAGCAGCGCCCGAACATTCTGTAATATATATTCCAGGAGGAGTTTTGGACTGCTCCCAACCGAGCCATAGCTAAAGCCTATGAGAAGACAGACCAGGCAATACTCTCCCACAGTCCGGACCTGGGACGTGGTGGGTCAACTGCTGTCACCGCTATTCTTATGAATGGACGGAAGTTATGGGTTGGCAATGTAGGAGATTCAAGAGCAGTTCTTTCAAGAAATGGACAGGCAATACAGATGACAACTGATCACGAACCCAACAGAGAGAGGGGTAGCATTGAGAACAGAGGAGGATTTGTCTCAAACATGCCAGGTCTGGTCATCTGACAGCTGACAATATCTTGAAGTTTTTTACCATTACTGAACACAAAAAGTTTGATGAATAACTTCTGAAGTAGTAGAAATTTAGGCATGCGTTTAAATTGTTTTTTTGCATGAATTTATAATGTGACTATGGGTCTTACAAGCCAATCAATTAATTGACGGAATGAACTTCATTGTACTGTCCCTGACTTAGTTGGGAATTGGGGTACCCTTTGTTAAGCTTGTTGTTTAGTAGGTGAAAATATGGGTTAACTTGAATAAATGTTGAAATACACATACATTATGAAGGCTGTGGTATTGCTCGCAGCAGGCCTATCTGCAACAAAGTCTTATCCACTTTGTCTAACCCTTTAGGTGAAACATAGAATTCATTAAATTTAATGTGCAGAAATTGATCTGCTGTTTCTGGATAGTTGTTACTGGCGGTGGCTTCCAACAGAATTGCAAGGAATGTTTACCTTTCTAATGAATTTCTCTAGAGGGTCGGTGTGTGTATTAAAGGTGTTGAGTTCCATTGTGTTTGGGTGCATAGGGTAATTAGGTCCATCTGAGTGCAGATCAACCTGTGATCCTATAATATTTTGGAAGTATTTTTTTGCCCCGTACTTTAGTGTGGTACCAACCGAATCTTGCTGGAAACTATTATCAGGAGATGTAGCTAGAGTAAATGGGCAGCTGGCTGTTTCTCGCGCTTTTGGGGACAAGAACCTTAAATCACACCTGCGATCTGATCCTGATATACAGACTACTGACGTTAATGCAGGCACTGATCTTCTCATACTTGCAAGTGATGGGCTATGGAAGGTATGAACATCTCTATGGTAACTGGCAACTAGCAAGGCGTTGTTCCTTTGCTTCCCTTATTATCTATCTTGTGGCTCATTCTCCTCATATGTCCGAGTCTCCAGGTTATGTCCAATCAAGAAGCAGTCGACATTGCTAAAAAAATCAAGGATCCACAGAGAGCTGCAAAGCGACTAGCAACTGAGGCACTGAAAAGAGATAGTAAGGACGATATCTCTTGCATCGTGGTTCGCTTCTAGGTGATGCCATTTACGTTTTTAAGCATTTGTATATCAAGGTTCGGCTTATCTGGCGCTGTTCTAGAGGCTAAATTCATCTTGCAGATGCAGAATCTAGTGAAACAAATCATTCCAAGATTTACGTATAAGGTTATCTTCGTACTGTAAAATGGAAATTTTTGTTTAATTTTAGGTTGTGCCATCTGAATTGCTTATTTTCCTCCAATTTGTAGATTGATTTATATGATTCTTGATGTAACTTACTGGCCTCAAGCAAAAGTTACTCTGGATATGTATGTAGAGGTGGATAATGGATGCAATTGTTTGCAAAGTACGTGGTTTAGATTATAACTTATGATTATTAAACTTTAATTTTTCCAAGAAATACACAATCTTTTACGTTCCAAAACCAAGAGCTCGAAGTCATTCCGTTCCTTTCGTTATGTTTGGCTTCTCAGTTCTAGGGGCTGATGGAGATGGAGATATTAGCCTAATTAACTAAGACAATTTTATAGCAATCTATCTATTAATGGTAAAAATTATCCCTTACCATACCAAATCTAAACTGGAGTCTAAAATTACAGTTGGTTATTTCGTTTTTTTTATAAATAAATGGCTAAGTGTAGCGTAGGAAAACAAATCGTAAATTAGTGTGATAATTAATTAAGAACGTAAAATGAATCAAATAACGTGTAACCTGCCTCAATTACCTGCATCTTTTTCTCCGGACCGGGAGTCCACAACAGCCAGACTTCGTAGCACCAAAACCCAACCCGAAGACGACATTCGACAACATCGTATCGTTCTTCCTCTCATCACCAATTTACCAGACCTGGGCTTTGATCCTTCCAATTTTTCAATTTTGAGACGTGAGAATCGATTCCATTCGTCTCGATCAGCCTCTTCTTGTTTTTTTCTTATGGTTAAGAACGACGTGGATTTAATTTGGATAATCCAGGCGGGGCAGAAATTACAATGACGACGTGGTCGAAGCGGTTCAGCTTCACGGCGACACGTGACTGGTTTTACCGGTTTTCCTTCTCCAACGCCGGGCTCCGCTCCGTGACGACGGACCTGGGCGAAGGCACCATCATGCACTGCTGGGTCCCCAAGGCCCTGAAGACAAGCAAGCCCAACCTCCTCCTCGTCCACGGCTTCGGCGCCAACGCCATGTGGCAGTACGGCGACCACCTCCGGCACTTCACCGCCCGCTTCAACGTCTACGTCCCGGACCTCCTCTTCTTCGGGAAGTCGTTCACGAGCCAGCGGGAGCGGACGGAAACGTTCCAGGCTCAGTGCCTGATGAGCCTGATGGAGTCGCAAGGCGTGCACCGGATGAGCTTGGTGGGGATCAGCTACGGCGGCTTCGTGGGCTACAGCATGGCGGTCCAGTTCCCGTGCAAGGTGGAGAAGCTGGCGCTCTGCTGCGCGGGAGTTTGCTTGGAGGAGAAGGATCTGGTGGAGGGGTTGTTTAGGGTCTCGGATCTGGACGAGGCAGTGAGCATTTTGCTGCCTCAGACGCCGGAAAGATTGAGACAGCTGATGCAGTTTTCGTTCGTCAGGCCTCTCCGACTCATCCCTACCTACTTCCTCTCCGATTTCATTGATGTAAGATATGTATAGGCCAATTAATCGTACTTATTTAATTGTTGACCTGAGGATCGAGTTGTAATTAGCACTACTGCTCTTATACATGTATATATAGGTAATGTGCAAAGATCACTTGGAACAGAAGCAAGAGTTGCTCCGCACCGTTTTGAAAGATCGAAAGCTGTCTAATCTTCCAAAGATTAACCAGGTTAATTAATTTCCGTTTTCTCTTTCATTTTGGCCTATTGGTCATGGCCAAGAAGTTGATTTATTTTGAAATCGTGCTTAATCACCTGCAGCCAACACTGGTAATTTGGGGGGAGGAAGATCAGATTTTCCCTCTAGAACTGGGCTACAGATTGCACAGGTAGTGTTTAAGATTGATCAACTTCAAAGTTCAAATCAACTTTTTTCGATGGTTTGATTCGAGAATGAATGAATGAATTAATTAATCGAATGGAGGTGCTTACAGGCATTTGGGTGAGAGCGGGAAGCTTGTAGTGATTAAAAACGCAGGGCACGCGGTGAATATAGAAAAGCCAAGGGAGTTCATCAAGCACTTGAAATTGTTTCTCGACGAATCATAACCGCCGTCGCCGTGGTTTGCCTTTTCCAAGTCGTTGACGCTATAGAATAATTACGTTAATTTTACTGATCCTTCAATTTCCAATTTATCGATGTAGATAGATCCATCAATCAACAAACCCGAGAGGCTAATCGATATTTAGAAATCACAAGGTTTTCTTCTGATTCCACGCCTCCTCCCTTTTCTGGTTATTTCCCCCCCCTTTTAACTAACTTATTGGGAGAAATGTAGGTTTCTTAGCCCATATTTGCCTCTAATTTTGTAAATAATTATATTGGGCTGATTTCTAACTTCGAAGCATCGAACTAATTGCAAAAGATCCAATCTTGGGATCAGGGGCGGACCCAAGTTGTTTGTAAAGGAGGGGCCAAAACAAGTATTTTTTTTAAATTGTAGTTCTTATAAGAGAATTTTACAAAATTTAAGGAGATATTAGAATACATTTACGGCAAGTTTGTTTCACTTTAATCTAATTAATGTGGGCTCATTTTTTGTGGGACAAGATTGGGTTGGGTTCAGGTCGGAAGGACCCGCGAGATTGGTTAGGAAAATGGGCTTTATTTTGGTGTTATTTACACTCTGATGCCATATGTGCCTTCTCTCGTTTCTCGACGACAAGCACAATAGAGAAATGCTGATGGTTTGCTTCCTTCCTTAATTTTAGCTCCGTCGAATGAGGTATAGCCACGATTAAGTTCTTTTTGCACTAGATCCATCGTGGGCAAACTAGACCTAGCCTACTAGACAGAGGCAAACTGGATCCATCGAGGCCAGTTGCCACCACCATCGAGCTCACATGCACAAAGCTGGGAAAATGCCTACAAGAGGCCGATTAGCTCCAGCCGGAGCACTTTAGCCTTCATCGTGGCGATGAGCAAATCAAAGAACATCTCGAGCATAGGTGAAGACTTGAGTTTGGCCTCAAGCCTTGGCCTTCCGCCTCTTCACCCACAAAGTAGTGCTTTTAATGGTAGCTCATGTTCATCATCATCGCTGGTGAGTGTGAGGGATGCATCAATTGTAACGGATGCAACGATTGTGAGGGATGAGTGGCATAAAGTTCACATTGGCATAAAGGATGTAGAGATTGTGAGGGATGCAGAGATTGTGGGTGTTGGTGATTGTGACCGTTGGCGATGGTGATGGTGATGGCGATGGCGTGAGGGATGGTGTGGAGACTGGTGTGAAGGATAGCAATGAGTGACACAAAGTTGTAAATACATTGAAAATAGGGGTAAGTTCGCACCTAGCTAGATGAGTTGTTTTGACCTGCTCACAAATATGACCTGACCTGCGTTAATGAGATCTTATTAATTTGATTTAAATGGAAACAAACTTGCCCTTAACTTTAAAATTTTAAAATAAATTATAGGTGTTTTACAATTTAGGGGATCAGGCGATTTAAGTGCCTGTTAGTCCTTCTCTAGTTCCGCCCTTACTTGGGATATCAATCAATGAATGGGCAGGTTAACCATACCCTCTGCATACTTACGCTACCAGCTAATGGGTATGAGTTGTAGTTTCCTACTTATTTCAATTTAGGTGTGGCTCATCAACCTATTTAAAATTTATTTATTTATTTATTGTAGTTTTATACTGGAAAGCATTGTTTTAGATATCCAAAATGCAGGAATACATAGTCTGTGATGTATATGCTTTTATACAGAAACACCATTTTTTGTTGCATTAATTATAATTTATCTCTAAAATTTATGTGATATTACGCTTTATCTTATCTTATTTTATAAATATACACTTTACCTTTATTCTTTTTATATTATGCAACATTAATTTTTAAAATTTTAATTTAAATTATATGACAGTTATCTTTCAGTAACTTCAGTCTGTAAAATACTTTTTAAATAAATGGGTAAAGTATAATATCACTTAAATCTCATATAAGTAATTGTAATTGACTTTTTTTGTTTGCACGTGGAAAATGACGATTCCCCATGATTCGGATGTTACTAGTCCGTTCATTTGTATCAACGTGATCCAATCAGAAAAAAGACAGCTGCGCGCAGTAATATGCCGTCATGGGTGACCAGAAACAGGCCCCAACGAACACGGAACGATTATTGTGTACATGCATACACTGACACCCCTACCAAATTACGCGTTAATTAAGAAACTTCTCCTTTCTTTCCCCTGGTAAACCCCAGAAAACGCCTTCCCGGTTTTCGCTTCCTCCAAACAACCCGTTTAAGAAAAATCGAATCGAAGAGAAAATAGACTCAACACGGGACGGGCGCGCGATGGAAAGCTCGCCCACCACCATAGCGCCAATCCTCATCAGAAATATATTAACCTCCCTATTCATCTACGCCGATAAATCCCTTCTGAATTTAGGCGAAAGATACAAACTCCTAGAATTCATCCGCCATCTCGTCGCCACTTTTTTCCTCTTCTTTTTGCGCTTCCTTCCTTCGCTTTTCCCTCGTCTCAACCCCTTCCAATCCGAACATTACGCCTTCAAATCCGCCAAAGGAGGCTCTCTCTTCCCGGCAATCACCGGCCCCCCCGCCGCTGACTCCGGCATAGCTCGGGCACTTTCGCAGCTTTTGTCGATTGTCAACGATATCCCGGTCAGCTCCAGAAAGTACGAAGTTGTTCGATCTCTGGCGGAGAGGCTGATAGATGAGAACCAGAAAGAGAACGTCGAGGCCTTGCGCCAAGTCAATCGGATGGTTTTATCGGCAGCTTTTTCGAGGACGCTTAGCCAGCTTGAAGGCACCATGGTGGAGCTGGGAGGGACAGATGGGGCTCAGCCGGCGGTAGAGGGTGGTTCAGGTAACTTGCCGGTTCGGAGCGGATTGAACCGGGTTTTAAGAAAGGTTCAATCGGTCAGGGATGGCGTGTTGTCTCGGGTGTGGAGAACGAAAGAGGAGGTGAATCGGTCGAGAATTAGTGCAGAAAAGCTGGCGGCGGAGCTGCTCTGGTTGGCGCAGAAGATGGCGGCCTGTGGGTTTGCCGAAGAAGCAGTGGAGAAGTGGGCCAGGGCCTCCAATCTGGGCTGGCTCGCTCTTTCCGCGGGGCCGCGGCTCCAAGGATCGTTGATCGAGGTTTCCGGTAAGGTTTCTTTTGTGCATTTGTTCTTTCTTGTCTTGCACATTTATGTTGTTGTATTTTTAAAATGTTACTACATGCCTTTTTTTTTTTTTTTTTTTTCTGTTTAGGTAAATTAAATCATCCTATAATTAATCATTTGACCAATCAATAATACTTCGTGCCCTGTATTATTATTATTAGTATTATTATTTCTTTTCTTAAAAAAAAAAAAACTTTAATTTGGTCATTCTCGAATTTTCCATGGCCATGCAGATTGGCTGATTAATAAAGACCACGCAACTAGAAAACTAGACATCTTCTCTGGCCTTACGGGTCCTGTTTCCATGTGTTTGTAGCGTCTGGACTTTTGATTTTCTTTTCCTTCAAGTAAGAAATGATTGTGCCTGAGATTTTGCCGTTCAACTTGACGACTGCTTTTTTTTGATTAAAATCAAAATTGGATTTTAACGTGTCTTCTGGCTTCTAAAACCTGATGTAACAACGAAGTCGAGAACTAACCTGATCAGTGATAGGGGAATTTCCCCTCCCTTGAAAAATCTATCTAATTCAAAGTTTTAGGCTGTTAGCTTCAATCTTCTTCTTAATCCCAAAAGATGAAATTCAGATGACACTGAACTTCAAATAAAGCATTGGCTGCCTCCAAGCTCCAAGTAGGGAATCAGAAACACTTGTTAAATAGGTTGCTGTAGAGTAATCCACCATTTCTTTTTTGTTGCAAACTCATGCCATAAGTGGCTAGGTGGCCATGGCTCAAGTAGCAATCATCGTTTCTAAATTATGCAGCATTCCTGTTCAACCAAGCCAAGGATATGGTGGAAGAGAGTGAAGAGGATAGACAGAAATTGGGAGAAATAAAGATGAAGATGTTGATGGCTTGGTTGCCATTGCTGTGCAGAGGCAGCAGTGGCACAGACTCACCGGTGCTTAGCATGAATGAGAGATCAGAGCTGGAGAAAACATTGGAGGAGGCCATAGAAGAGCTGGAAGGGGAGGAGGCGCAAGAGCAAGTGTTGTCGCTTTGGCTTCACCACTTCACCTACTGCCCCTCCTCTGATTGGCCCAACCTCCTCGCCTCTTATGTCCGCTGGTGCACTGCTTCTCGCAAGCTCTTGCTCCTCCAATGAACATGGCATAGCAATTAGCATGTCGGGTTTTTAGCATATAAAACTTCGCTCAGCTTGATGTGTTAGCCATGCTAGTTACCTATGCTAGCTGAGTGCTATGTTATCTAAAGCTGTAAATATGTTTTAAATTAATGGTTTATGATTATCCCTGGCAGATTGGCTTCTTCTATGTATGTTTACCGAGATAGAGTTAATTATTTGTAACTTAGCTTGGGAACAGTCAAATTTGAAGGTTGATTAAGCTTTTACAGTGACTTGCTAGCTAGCTAACCTAGCTTAGCTCGTAAGCATTTTCAGAAGTACTACATGCTTCCAATCCGAGATTTGGGGTTGATGTGGAAGTGGAACGATGGTCTGATTTTGCTTGAACCCAATGGGCTTCAATTGCTACTTAAAAGTAGCGTTTTATTTACTGATTGTAATTTCTCGATATAAAGTGCCAAGTCAGCTTCGAATCTGAGGTTGAAGGACTAGATCATGAATTGCTTGGAGTAAATTTCAAACTTGGATGATGATGATAGCTGCGGCTCCTGCAAAATATCAACCCAAATTCCTTATTTTTATGCAACCGTCAAACGTTAAGACTTGCAATAAGCTAAGTGCTGAACAGAGCAAGCATGGAAAGGATTCAATCTGTTGATGTGGAAAGAATACCTGTGCTTCAGTCGAACCAGTTAATTGTGCACCGGGCTTGTTCTCACGAATAACCTGGCGCATGGCGTTGAGCAGGTTTCCATACGTCAATATTCCTGGCTCATTTTGCAGAACTTGGACAAAACTGGTGGTCATGGCTCCAGTCCTAGCTTTTGTCCTTGTGAAAGCCTAAGAATACACAGAAATCATTCATGAAATTTGGTAGGGAATATGAGCATTAGACGCCAAAAACTCACAGTTGTGTCTCCACTTCTTTCCGAATCACCACAAGCACTGAAACAGATAGCAAGTCCCCCGCTTGTTCCCTTATAATCGGCATAGGGAGCCTTCGGATATTGAGATTGCCACATGTAATATCCTTCTCTGCATCAGAATTGAAACTGAGACTTGAAGAGCAAGCAACATCCAATCAGAAGTTTGTTCTGTAAACTGCAGCTCACATTTACTTGACTACATTCTGTCTTAAAATGTAATTCAATGTAATGCAATCAGATAAACATGGTTCAAGTATTTGGTAATTGACCTGTTCATCCTGCAGTGGTAAGGGAGATCGAACACAGTTCCGCTATAGCAAGAATCAATGACAGCATGCAGAGTGACTCCTTGGGGCAGAGGCCTGACCATGGTGGAATTGATCTCATCATCAAGGATCAATCCCTTTTTCTCGTGATCCAGCGGGCAGATTGCTTCATCAAACCCATCAATCTCATCACCGTTGGAGTCCTTTTTCCTCGAGCCGTGGCCCGAGTAGTGGAACACCAAAGAGTCCCCCGGCTGGCACCCCCCAACCAGCCATCGCATCACCTTCCGGATATTTTCCTTTGTTGGGATCAGTAGAGGGTTCATCTCCTCTTCTGCACACACAAACACATGCCCACATTTTGCTTAAACATTAATCAACAGTTGATCAATATATGCTACGGGAAGTGACCTGTGAGCATGAGGATGGAATCCGACTGGAAGCCGAGCCTTCGGACGAGAAGAGCTCTCATGCTCTTCACGTCATTGATGCTTCCTTTCAGACTGCAACTCTGGTTTCGATAATTCAGTCCGATCAGCAGCGCCTTCCTCCGTTGACGAGCCGGGTGAGGAGACAGCGACACAGGTCTTTGCTGCGGCGCATGAACCTGGGGGAAGCCATTCTCTGGATATCTGTCAGAAAACAACTACTTTGTGATCGACAAGTCACCTTGGACATGTTTACAAGTCAGAGACAGCTTTCCAGGTGGGAGAGGCACATACACAGGGACCAACGAGTCATGGACTTGAGCCCAGCCGTCGAAGGGTCGAACCCTGGTGTCAGAATTGCAGCGGGAGCAGCGAATGACCCTCGCCTCCGGCGGGACCGGTAGGTACACGCCGCAGCCATCACATCTTTCTCTTCTGCCTGCCATGGTGCTGCTTGAGCTAGCTGGCTATTCCGTCCGTTATATGAACCAATGTATGACTTCAGGGTTAAATAGGCGAACAAGTTGGTCAAGAAAATGGTGATCAATACTGTTAGATTCCTCCATATCTTATCTTGCACATGAATAGCAGCATATATTCGACTTTCTATGGATTTAATATAGAAGGGAGGCGAACCAGGTTCGGTTTCCACTTGAAACACTTGTGTGCCTTCCATTCCTTTGCTGTAATAGGAACTACAAGACTTATAGTTTTTTTTTAATAAAAAAATTAACAAATATTAATATAAATAAATTTAAATAAAACTTAAGCAAAAAATGGTAGAAATGCCAAATTTGCTATTAATGTTTTGGTAAGAAATGAATATGCCACTATAGTTATTTTTTTTTGCCAAATCTCCCACTAATGTTTTAAAATGGGCTGAATTTGCCATTGCCAATTAGAAAATAATGAAAAATGGTAAAAATAACAGATTTTGAAATCTTGAGATTATTATGCATCTTTTAAAAAATATCAGAATTTTTGAGATTTTTGCCAGAAAAGGTCTAATCTCTACCATTAGCGCTTCAGCCTTGTTGTTGTTTTCGTCACCAGTACCCTAGCTCCATCGCCGCCCTCTCTCTGTCTCTATTGTCTAATCTCCTCGCCGACATTCGAGATCGAGAGAGAGAGAGAGAGAGAGAGAGTCTAAACGCAAAAAATCTTTAAAATTTATTAAAACTTGCAATATCAACACAAAATTTTAAAACTTATTATTTTTAACATTTCTCTTCAACTTTTTAATGGTCAGTGGCTTATATTTGCTATTAATTTGAAACTTCAGTGGCATATTCCGCCTATTTTAAAACATTAGTGGGAGATTGAGTAAAAAAAAGAAACTATAGTGGCATATCTACATATGTATTCCTAATCAGCAAATTTGATACTTCTGCCTAAAAAAATTAAAATGTTACAAAGAACTTGAGATGGAGATAGTAGTAATAAATTTCAATATCCTATCTAATTATGTTTTAAATTCTTAGATGTTACAATTTAAAAAATTATAATTAACATTTTTAACTTTCAAATATTACAATTTCAAAATGAAGATTACACAACCTAGTAACAAAAGTATTGATTTTACAGTGCAGTGAAAACCTGTCATCCATCTCCCGGTTCCGGCGACCTTTTTTTTTCTTCTTTTATGTTAAAAAGATTTGGACATACTCAATGTATGAGTATTAACGCAAATAAACTTACAAAATTTCACAACTTCTGTGAGTTGTTTAGGGAAATGTTACTCTCATAGTTTAGGCTTACATTATGATATCTAACGTTACAGTTCATCACAAATATTACAAAATTATGACCAATTGGAGCACGACTAATGCCTTATGTAATTAAAAAATAACACATGCGAAGAGAATATTTAAAATGTGAATGTAAAACTCCTTTAATTCAAAGAAACTAGAATCCACACCACACTCGTAATGAAATTCTAATTAAATATAAGCAAAATATTGAGAAGAGGAAAAGCTTTATATATCGACTTGAAAAAATAAGTTCCATAAAAGCTGATGCCAAAGGTATTCGTTGATCACTAATTGCACATAAATCTGTTCAGTTACATTAAGATAAGCTTTTGATTTAACTAATCACAAGAACAGGTCTTGGGGGAGGGGGTGGGGGGGGGGAGGGGAGTCTAAGGTTTCTGAGTTGAATGGGTCGTGGGTCAATCGGATTGGTTGGGTTCAAAATGAAAGAAGAGCAACATTGATGGGGAGGAACTTGGTTATGTACCTCAAGTTTAAGGTGGAAAATAACCATTATACCTTCATTTCACATTAACTTTCAAGTAGCTCCATCTCTGAGTAGACCCTCATTGGAGCTCTGCCTCCTATTCAAGCATGAGGTGGGTGACGGGTTGACTTGACTTGGGATTGGATGGGCTTGGGTTTGGGTCATGTAGGATTGGGCATTGACTGGATCTAGACGGGGCGGCCCCGCATCGGTCCCAGGTTGAGTCTAAGGCGGGTTTGCGGTTTTTTGACTTTTTTTTAAATAATAATTAATTATATATGTAATAAAATAGTTTTAAGGAAAAATAACATAACAAGTGTAAATTTTAGTAAGTAAAAAAGTCAAACGACATTTACAAGTAATCAGAACAGGCCTTACATTTTCAAATGGAAAAAACGTTTCAAAAATTATGAAAAATAAAAATCTATGATTTATGATTAATAGCTTAGTCAAATCAAATATAAAGTTACAAACTACGTGTATGAAGGAAAACAAAATTTAAATTCCCTTCATTGGATATTATCTTTTCATCCGAACTCTTTTGGTCTTATTTCTAGAGTGTTGCGATGTCTTAATCTCGGTTGTACACGCATATGTCCACGGCCTCGGGCATCAATCTTGATCGTTTCTCCGATATCAGTCATTTTCCTACACTAAACACTGCATTAGATGCTACGGTGGAGACTGGAATGATAAGAATCTCCTATGCGATTATTAACAAGATCGGAAGTCTTGGTCTCTTTTGTTTCAACTATTCCAATATGTTAACGTTATTTGGCTTGAACGATGTATTGAGATAGTCATTAACATCAGCTAATCTCGATATCGTCGGTCAGGAACGCTTTAGCATTTGGAGGGCTGAGTTGAATCTTGATGAGATTGATCTCCTTGGAGGCTTAATTTGAGGAGTTTCAGATCTTACCTTATCTAAATGCCGTTTACAATATAATTTGTACAAAAAATGCAAGTACTTGGAAACAATAGTAGACATAGCCAAAACATTTATATGAGACATTTTTAAATAAGTATGAAAAATGCCTTCAAGCAATGTGGTCATGTCCATTAATTTGACATATGGATTAAGCAAAGAAGCAACTAAAAAGATAGTTGGAATGTTTTTGAAATACTGAAGCCACTTAGCTTACATGGCTTTGACAGTGTTTCAACAACTCATAATCTTTAAACTGATGTAAAACATATGTAATATTTATTAAATAAAGTAAAAATTGATGAATGGTTGGGTAGTAAATACTAGAGAAAAATTTAGTAGCCTCATAAAAAAACTTAAACAATTCATCGGTTTAGAACATTTTTCCCATATTTTAATCATAAGGAATTCATAAGTTATCTTTAAGTTCATGAAATGCGTCAACAAATTTGCATACGGGTATGCATCTTATAACATCAAATATGTGGAATTCCAATGGCTTGGACAATCAAATTTAAACTGTTTCCAAGAAAATGATTTTTGATCTTAAAACAAAATCTTTTAGATTCATGAAACACAGCGGATCTTGATATCAAATACGTCAATAAGCTCCAAATAGCCACAATTTCATTTTAGAGAACTTCTAAACCCTTTTGCGCACAAAGGTTCAAAATATGGCACATGCATTTAACATGAAAGAATGTACCATTGAGAGGTGGTTTCAATACTTGGCTCAAAAGGCGAGCGACAACATCATTGTTTGAAGTATTGTTAAATGAAATGTACAGGATTTTGTCAATACAAAAATAATCATGTAAATTTTTTAAGATGCAATTATATATGTGATAACTAGTATGATTAGTTTCAATTACTCTAAAATGACAAAATTCATTTTTGCGTGATCCAATCAAAACTAATCCAATGAGAAGTAATACAATAAACTAATTGACTATAGGTAATGTCCACATATCAGAAGTAAATGCCACACAATGATCAAGAATAGAAAAATAGGTTTACAAATTTGATTTTTTAACTTCAAATAGTTTAAAGTTTTCTTTCCTAGTTGTTTTCCTAGACATTTTTTTAAATGCAGGATTTAATTATGATTTAACTGAAGATTCTAGGTTGATTTAACTGAAGATTCTAGGTGCACATCTTCAGCCTGTAAAAAAGGCTTTTCAGTAAGTATCATATAATTTATCATACATTCTTTATAAGATTGTTGGTTAAAATGAAATATATCTGGCCCACCATTACCGGTTATACCCTAAAGTTATGTTTGTGCTCCAGAACTAGTCATGGTATTGGGAAGAACATTAGGATGTTGATTTTTAATGTGGCGCTTCAGCGTTCTGGTGTCGACATTCTTTTTATGCATAAAGTTTTTCCCGTAATGTTTACATTTTCTGTACCTCGACTCTCCTTCATGTACGAGCTCATAATGCTCCCAAACCCAGGCAATTAGTCTCGATGATTTACTTTGTCTTTGGGTTTCCTTTACAACAAGTCCACAACATGTCGGCATTGGTTGTGTTGATGGATCCTCAGCCATCGTCGCATCCAACTCATTAACATTATCATCCGATAATTGATTGTCGTGACCCAAATTGTAATTTGTCGTATTGATTCCAGCATCATTGTTGTGCAGCTATTCAATTGTGATGCCTTTATCGGCTGGCCGAGAATGGCGACGGAACAAGTCTTGGAGGCCGATGGTGTGAGAAGATAAAGTCTCCATCGACTTGTCCTTTCCTCTTGAAGTCATGACTCACAAATTAATAATAGTGATTAATGCAAAATTAAGAGGAGATTATAAAGATATTAGGCAGAGATTAGTAATAAATTTGGAAAAGATTACCAAAAAAGCTCAAATGCTTGAGAATATAGTAGAGAAAGAAGAGAGATTGAGTTTTGGTGTGAGAGTAGAGTGGAAATTGCAATGGTATTTATAGGAGAG
This sequence comes from Aquilaria yunnanensis, assembly GCA_039654915.1. NCBI lineage: Eukaryota > Viridiplantae > Streptophyta > Magnoliopsida > Malvales > Thymelaeaceae > Aquilaria > Aquilaria yunnanensis. The sequence continues at coordinate 24,112,694 of CM077598.1, read as the reverse complement.
GGCACGAAATTATTTGGACAAAAAAGTCCTTTAATTTTAGTTGTTTGGGGGGGGGGGGTGAAAGTGGAATTTTAGGGGTTAAAATGTAGCAAAAAACCATTAGGGGATTGAATGTGTAATTAACCCTTTTTGTTTTATTTTTTTGAATTTTTGGTGCATGAGACATTAGGTGACTGTTGCAAAACGGTCAGGCCTAGATAGGACCGGTATGTCCCAATCCGAGACGGTTCTGGGCCCTAGTTTGGGTCAATCCGTTTTGCACAACTGTCTCCACTGAGGCCCATATTCAACCTATATTAAAGCGGGTTTCCAGTGGTTCGGCCCGGGGTGATCCCAGTTTGGGCAGGGTTAGACTGGCCAATGTCCCACCTTTAAGCATGATGGCCCTGATCGACCAAGAGTGTACTGAAAGCACTTTTCAGGATTGTGACTTGCTACCTTAATGAATCAACAAGGATGCACTAAATAGTATGGGCTTGATTGAACTCAGGCAAGTCTTTGCTTTGATAGGGGCTGGAGTGAGGACACGAGTTAGTGTTGTGGGTGGGCATGGGCAGGGTGATGTGATGTGATATTGGTGAAGCATAGGACAATGAGCCAGTCATCGTTTGGGCAGTGTTTTTAAAGCCGGGCTGCTTGCCAAACTGAAAGGGATTTTGGTTCACGGTCAAACTGGTTCAACCAGTTAGACCGTCGGGTCTAAGCAATCTTTGAATTTTTGTTTTATGGCTTAGTAGGACTTTATTGTTACTTAAAAAATATTATGGATTATAACGACAATTCTAGCATAATATAAGCACTTTGTAAATCATCCACTTTAAATACCTAACGCTGCCTATCTTCTTCATGATCTCTCCAGCGGCGGCCAAGCTCCTTCAACTTCAACCTTCTAACTCCTCTGTTTATCATCCACTCCTTCCGTTTTGCTTTGATTTTTTTTACCTTCTCTTTGCTTGCCAATTTTTCAACTTCCGCGTTCACGATCCATTGGTCTTTTACTTCTTGAACTCGTGAATCAATTTTTTTTGTCTCTCACTGCTTTCTCCTCCTCTCATGCTTAATTGAATCTGAATAGATACAAGAATTTTTTTTTTCTTTTTAGGTTTTTGTTGTAATTGCTAAATAATTATGTTAGACCATTGGTTTAGACGGTTTGACGGTTTTAAGCGGTTTTCCTAGTTTTGGCTGGTTCTTGATCATACCTTATATGGGCCGGTAGCTTGACCGGAAGGATTAGCGGTTTGCGGTCTAACCGGTTGAACCGACATGTTTGGTCCGGCTTTTACATCATTGCCTTTGGGTTATGGATGCATTGTGCGGGGAGAGATTAGTGAGGAAAGGATAAAAGGTAAAATAGGGCTAAAATTGAAAACAAAAATATGACTTCTTAAACTTTGTGCAAAATGAAAAGAAATAGAGAATGTGGAATAGAGGGATTACTATATTTATTGCTGCAGGAATGTATTAATTCAGGCTAGATATTAAAAACAAAATAGGATATGGATATTTATACCAAAAATACATAGAAGTATCTTTACAAGTATTTAAAGGATAATATTTATAATAGTATAGCAACGGTAATGGGGAACTTACATTCTTCTCAAAATCTTGGAGGTTATCACTATCAAGCCACATTTAACGAGTATATTTCAAATCATGATATGAATTAGGTTCTTGTTGACAATCATGGCTGGAAATGAGGTTCACCGATCACCTAAATCACCTCAAGTCACCTCAAAGTGCGAAGTGATCCAACTTGTTAAAACTTTATAATCAAATGCTGATCTAGTGAATAAATAGAATTACTCTATTCATAAATAATTAAAATAGATATTGTAATTTCCAGTAATATACTGTATATTTTTGGAAATAATAATGAGCAAAAGAGAATCTGGGAAAGGTTGTTGTGGAATAAATACCCACTGGGAGGAGCACTGTATTTATTGATTCAATTTTTCTTTTTGAACACCAGAGAATAAATACACATTCAATCAGGCCATATATATCGATGGAGGCACATTTATTATTTGAATCGATATATATCAGGATTCCTCAATATGAAGAATCAATTTTCCATGAAAAGGAGCTGGCAGCAGCGAGGCTCGACCGCGGGTGAAGTAATGGAATGCATGTGGAAAGAATGAGAATTGCCATCCCAAGTAGGTAGGTGTCTGTCACAATTTGAAATGTGTGTTGTAGACATCAAATTCTTGGGAAGATGATATGACTGGATTCTGCGCCCAGAAAAATTAATTAATCAAACACCGATATCGGAAAATTAACAAGGACTAGTCATGTGATGGAGGAGAAGGGCTGCAGAGGGACCTGTGACAATTTACCACCGAACAATTTCTTCAAGAGCCTAGCGTTGACGAGACAGCCTTGGTTAACCTCATGGATGGTCTCTTCAATGAGGTCGTGCAGGTCTCCATAGGTTGGTCCCGGATATTTTGTAAGAACATCTATCAATATGTACGTCATTGCTCCAGCCATCTTCCCTGTAAATGCCTGCATGTGGACGTGCGTGCGCCTTAAATTTCAATCTGGCCGTTGCTAGAGCATGTGATCAAACCCTTGAGCCCTAAATTAACCCCGTCAACAAGCTAGCTGCTACTAACTTACTGTGGTATCTGCAGCAGCTTGGTTATCTTCACATGCGCTGATGGAAATGGCCAGCCCCCCGCTTGTGTCCTTGTTCACACCCGATGGAGGTGTGTACTTTCTCCACCTCTTCCTGCATGCCCCCACCAAACATTAACTTTAATTTTACAAAAAAAAAAAACAAAAGACTCAATTGAAGCAATGTAGTTACTCCTTTGGCATGTATTTGTAGGGCAGATCAAGAATGGTTCCGCTGTGACAAGCATCGACAATGGCGTGGAGCGTGACACCATGGACGAGAGGGTTGACCATGATGGAGTTAAGGTCGTTGTCGAGGATCATTCCGGCTTTCAGAAAGTCGGAAGGACAAATGGTTTCGTCGAAGCCGTCGCTCTCGTCGTCGTTGAAATCAGGCTGCCGTAAGCCGTGGCCGGAGTAGTAGAACACCAGCGAATCCCCAGACAGACAACCGTCCACCAGCCAGTGCAAGGACGACTCTATGTTCTCCTTGGTTGGTTGAAACCTGGGATCTGGCTCGTCTTCTGAAGTACAATTAGCTATTGTTAATTATATATCTACAACATTCCTCACTCGAAACTACACATCAGATCACATACCTGTAAGGACTCGAATATACTCGACAGGAAATTTGTAGTTAGAGATAAGAAAGCTCCTCATCCTCTGGACATCACCAACCGTTCCTTTAAGCTTGTACTTCCAGCTCTTGTATGTCACTCCGATGAGCAACGCTCGCTTGCTCGATCGAACCGCGCCCGGCTTTGGCGGGGAATTCAAGGAAGGAACAGGAGCAGGAAAGGTCTTCCTGCGGAATGAGAACGGAGTCATGTCGATCTTAGTTTTCATTTGAGTACCAAAACTTTTCATTCGATCACATACACCACTGCTTTGCTGGGTGCCAACAACGTACCCGCCCTCATCGGAAGGAACCGTAATGCAGCACTTGCAGGAAGGACAAACCACCCGTTTGGCGCACTTTCTGACCACCAGTTTTTGCCTGCACCAAACGCACGCCATCTCCATCGATGTCTCCATGCCGATTTTGTTCAATGGCGCGTACCGAAGAGGAGCACCGATATAATTCCAACTCGGTTCTCGTGGGGCTCTTGGATTATAATTGCTCGGCATGTCGAGCTTATTTATAAGTACTTGTCGAAGGAAAGCACTTTTTCCTTTGACTTTTATATATATAGGAAGTTAGTAGTCTTTTTAGCTAGCCCGATTTTGATTGTTACTACGGAGGCCGGGTTCCTATGCATATATAAATAAATCACATGCGCATGTAGTGGAGCAGAAGGTATCAATTTTTTATTACAGTGTGATCGGTAAGCAATTAAATTGCAGTGAACAGGAGATTATGTATGAAGATGCATGCCAGGAAATATTAAGCCAGTCAGTCGCGGCAAGTTTGGGAGGAGAGACGGAAATTTTATTCCTGAAGTGGACAGGGGCGGAAAACCAGCCGACTTGGGAGCTGCAAAAGCAACCACTCCCATGCCTGCAATTCAACAAAAGATGCTCATACGTCTGCTCTGCTCACGAGTCATCATCTTTTGACATTTGTTCCGCGTTTTTTTGTTGCCTTTTGGCCCCAGTCCAGAACAAAATTATTGGATACTAGCTGTAATTGTAAACAAGGGACCAAGTGATATGCTCCAATTACTGTATATGTCTGTGAGGAAAACATCTCCTTCGATCGAGGAGAGAGAGAGTGAATAGAAATTGATAAAGAAACAGAAATGTACATAGCCGCTGTTTTCCAGATAGGCCGGAATCTCATTCCCTTGCATTTTCGAGAATCAATCCATTTCCAAAGCTACCATAAAAAACCAAACAATCTGACTTTTGAGGCATTTTTTTGTATTTGTTATTAGCAGCTCTTACATTGTGGGTGGCACGCCACCATTCTTTTCAGCGCTACCTGTCATTATTTATTAGAATTATCGGCTTTCTAGCTTTCATCATGATACACTCATTTGTCATTGCTTTTATGTTTCAAGCAACACAATTAAATTAATGCAACAAAATCATGAAAATATTCTGCATACCTACGGCGGATAACTTTTTAAGGACATTGTTTAGGTTTTGGACATTGTTATTCGGTTTTGATTAAAACTGAATAACAAAAAATTTAACTTTGGTTTGGTTTAGGTTTTGGACAGCAGTTAATTTGATAATTGAATTAATTGAAATTTTTGTTATTAGATTTTTTTTCAATTTTTTCATAGACAATAAACTTACAAACCAACTCAAATCAACTTAAATTCTTATTTTTTTTTCTTTGCATAGACAATAAATCTTCTATATTGAATAAAAAAACGAACAGCTCACTCATTCTCTCTCTTGTAGAATCACACTCCCATTTTTTTTATCGGTTTATTTGATTTGAAACTAAACTAAATTGAAATATTTCAGTTTAATTTGAATTTGGTTTTAGAAGGTAATTCGGTTCATTCAATTTTTTATTATTCAAAATAAAAAAACTGAATAAACTGATTAATTTAATTCTATTTAAACTGAATAAACAGAATAATCACCCCTAAATCTGGTCGTAAGGTACATTAGATTACTGCCACCGGATCGTGTCAAAGATGTTACCAAAAGATTAGAGTTCGATGAAATCAAAGCAGCAGGGCATGAAAAACATTTCTGCTCTAAGTAATCTCTAACTAACAACATCCAAACCAGAGCCAGTATTTCAGCTACTATTCTTCATTCTTGGCCACAAAACAAACTTGGCTAGACCTTTTACGAATTTGATCATCTAACAGAATAGCTGGTGTCGATAACCAAGTCCAAAGCACACCAACTGTATTTTGTAAAGTTGAACTTCAGACCTGTGGCCTACATTCGGACCCATTATAACTTATCACTTACATAATAATGTGATCAAGCAACTTAACCAATCATTGATTTCTATCTGCAAAGCATGAATAATACTAATCCCCAGTTGTATTACCTCATTAAAGACAGGTTTTGCCAACCACTCGTTAAAGGGGGCTAAAGCGTTAATCCCAAGTTCCAGTCTTGGAATAGGGGTTAGCAGGGCAAGCCAGATGGTAAGCAGTTAACAGTGAGAGATAGTTAAAATCTGCTTTGCAAACTCTAATCCAAGATCATATTAAGCGAACTCGATGATATATCAATTTTCAACCTCATCCTAAGCTTTCTGGCTAGAAAGCATAGAGGGTGAAAGGAATTACGACAGTGCAAATGTATCAATAAACTATTAGCATCAATCAGCACCACCATTTAGAGCACTGATTTGCCCAGAAATTTTGGTCTTGCAGCTTTGACACATATAGCCAACCGAACCTGACTGTACTTCAGAATCAATGACATCATGGTTGAACTCCACTCCACACCATACACACGAAGTTGTCAGCTGACTCCCACCACTCATATCCAACTCCACTTCCGGCTGAAATTGAGCTGAAGAAGCATATGCATCTACCAGATCAGCACCACTTTCCAACCCCATATGCACCCCAGGTGACTCTTCCTCGGTTCCGAACCCAAATTGGTCAATCTCATCCAAGCTCAGCTCGTTAATTCCTGTTACACTGTCATTGCTCTTGTCAATGCTGCAGAAAGCATCATCTCCCTGCCAATAAACATAATGACGTTAAAGCTAAGCCTACAATAATTGAACAAGAAAAAGAGAGGGAGCACGAATGATGGTGCAAAAGAAGTTTCAACATGGCCAAATAGATCCTGGAGTTATCAACCATGCAAGAGGACAAAAATAGTATCATTTTACATTATCAAAAGGATCCTGGAGTTATAATCAACCAAGCAAGAGGACAAAAATGGTATTGTTTTACCTTATCAAAGGTTGCATTTGACGCAGGTACATCATTCTGTGCTTGCAGCAAGGTTAATGGATTTTCAGAAACTTCAGCCTGTACTACTTTACCTTCAAAAGTTTCATCTACTTTTCCTATTTCAATGTCAGCAGCAGGTACACTGTCTTTACTTAGATCAACGACTAACTCAATACTTCTACAAGCTTCTACGTCATCTTGTTTAGGACGTTCCAGCATGTTGTGATGACCTCCAATGACATCAGTATCAACAACAGAAATACTACAGTCAGTCGAAAGACCTATTGTGAGGCTTACAGTACCATTACTCTTTTCAATGTCGGACTGGTCATGTTCATCAGAAGTTAGAGCCAAACCAATTTTCTCATCCATGTTTCCAGAAACATTCTTAATTTGCTCATTAAGAGACAAGGAACTTGTAACATCCACAGAAATATCAGCTCCAATAATATTACTAGAGCTATCAACCTTTTTTGTCCTTTCATCAGTGATCATAAACTTGCTCTCCTGATAAGGCAAATCATGATCTGCGGTTCTCTTGATCACAACATTTTCTGAGTCTGGTTCACTCAGAGGAGAATCTGAAATTGATCCATGATCAGAGTTGGAAGGAATCTCTGGATCTGACCCCACATTCAGTTTATCAGAACATGGGAGTTCTTGGGGCTCATCTCTATCAGCAGTTTCAAGGATAGAATTCTGAGCAATTTCAATCAGAGCATCCATTCTAGAACTCCTCATGGGAAGCTCCTGTTTAATTGGATTTTCTGTTGATCTTTGAATATTTAACAAACCAGGTGACTCTTCAATTCCTCGCACATAATTTCTCACATGAATTCCTACATGACCATTGTATCTTCGCCGTTCCTGAAAGACCTTATGGCAAAATTGACACTCAAATTTTCCATCTCTGATTATTACTCCATCCGCAACAGACGATCCAATTCTATACCTCCGTGTAGACCTCTGATGAAATTTCAAAAGGTGCTGCAAATATGCATCCTTCTCATTGAATGTCAAGTTGCATTTATGGCAATCAAAAAGATCATGTATTTGAACATCTGCCAAATTGTCACTTTCAACTAGCGCAAGTCCCCCCTCACGTTCATTATGTTGGGCTCGGTTGTCCTCTTTCGTGCTTACACTTGCGTGCTGTTGAAATAAACAACAAAAACATATTGAAAAATGTCAAGTTTGGTGTACCAAAGTAAGTCAACAAAGATATGAAGCCAGAGATTCAATTACTTACGCTTTCAGAAGCCATTTGATGGCTCTGTTGGATACAATTGCGAACTTTATCCGGAGCCTGGTGCACACCATTGGATTCAGCATAGGAGCGCAAATATGCAGAAACTTCCATGCAAGATACAAAATGCCGACCACCAGGGCTGCAGGAACAAAATTATAAATCTAAGGAATGCATTATGCAGTGACGAGACATCAGATTCACAACTAAATGCAGTATCTAGATGCTTCTATCCAAGTTCAATAAGGAGAATAAAATCTACTAGTAGTAACAGGACACAGATTTTCAAAGACAGCACAATCATTTCTATGTCAGCTCAAGTAAAGTTACCAAAAACCTGGATGTACAGAAAGTTCTCCATAAACAGAGACATGAACAAACCTTTTCATTTCATATCATTTCAACAAAAGGGCGGCAGTACACCAGCCCAAGTAAATTATGCAGTTAGGACTAAGTCCATTATAAATTACCCTATATCAGAGCATGAGCCTCCTGACGTATGCAGATAAGAATGAACTTCTGTTGGATGCTTCAAAGAGGAAAGACAGCCCACAACTCAAAACACAGAAAGCTCGACTTGAAAACTACAAGACAGGGAGCTACATACATAAAATACAGGTTTTGAAAGACAGTAAGCTGTATTTGCTCTCTATGCAATCCTGCCAATATCAGGTCGCCCCAAGCATCCCCTAAAATTTAATATTCAAACAGTTTTTATTTGTCATGAAGAAACCATTATCTTCAAACCCAACACATAGATGGAAGCACCTTCGGTTCTCTTACCAATTTGGATGAAACCCAAAGAAAGAAAAAAGAAAAAAAAAACAATTACTAGTACAGGATGAGCATTGCAAAGCAAAAGAGCACCTTACATATCTGCGGCAATACACAGATGCACGCCCTTCTCTCCTCTTGAGCCCCAACAGGACCTTCCAACCAACCGGCAACACGTCTCCGAAAATGCTAGCGTCTACAATCTTCCTCTTCCTCCTCCTACTACACCATTGGCCTCCCAAATCTCTCATGAAGCCCAACAGCGCCTCCTCATTCCCCATCATCGTCTCGGTCCTCCTCCTTATCTCCAACCCATACGGGTCATCCATACCCGCCAAGGCCACCAAATTCACAGCCACACCGTTCTTGTTTACCATCTGCAGACCCATCTCTACCTCTTGCCCAGAACTCCCAACCTTGGCGTTCGGCTTGCTACCTCTCTTTCTCTTCCCAAGAGTCATAGAATCCCTCTCCCCGAAGTTGAAAATCGTCTCTCTGATCAACCTTCTTCTAGGCGAAGACGGAGGGGAGGTGAAGTCCAGGCTCTGGAAATCGGGGAGGGATTTGAGGGACTTCTTCAGGGAGGAGATGATGGCTCGGTTTTCGCTGGCTTCAGGGTCGTCGAGGCGTGAGAGTGGCTTTGAAGACGGGAGGAGGCCGGGGAGACGATGGCGGAGGTGGTGGTGGTGGTGGTGGTGGTGGCTGTCGGGGGATGGACGAGAGAAGGTTTGACGGCGAGAGCCAGCGGACTCGTTGAATTGAGAGGGGTCAATCGAAGGGATGACGAGGTCGTCGGTGCGGCGGAGGTCGAAGGCGGAGGGGAGGCAAAGGGAAAGTGACTGGAGCTCCGACTGTGTAAGAGTGTTTAGATCTACGAGAGGAAGGGCGTCGACCGACAAGGTACCCATCTTCTCGGCGGTTTGTCAATTGAATTGGGAAGTGGTGAATTATGGTGAGCGCAAGTGCTGGGGTTGCCGCTCAGTCAGTGTCAGTCAGGAAGGCCTAGAGCCTGTGTCCTGGGTGTGAGAGGACAACTTCGTAAACCACGACAGGTGGAACAGGAGAAAAAAGAAAAAAGAAACATAAATGGGGTGAGAGAGGCTCGAACTCTCGACCTCAGGATAACTCAGAAGCTATGAGACCTACGCGCTAGCCAACTGCGCCACCACCCCGAAGCTGAAGTTATAGAATTACAAAAGAACTTAAAGCATCAAACCCAAACAAGTTGGGCAGCCAGTAGCCCTCTCAGTCAATGTCAGTGGAATAAAAAGTCCACATGAAGTTGAGCGACCCCTCCCTGCCCCAGCACTAGTGGACGTACAAATTTCCCCGCTATTTAACCCAGTAGCCATTCCTTTTCCGTCACAATAACCACAGACCAGATACATTCTTGTAGTTATAATACATACACGACTCCTCTGCCCAGTTTCATGGCAACCTCTTTCAACTCCTTTTTCTTGGCTCTCTTTGTCGCTGCATTGCTTTCAAGCATCGACGCGGCTCGCCATCTGCAGCAACTCCCTCCACTGCCTAAAGCAACTCTGCCGCCGTTGCCGTCCATCCCCAATCTGCCGCAACCGACCTTGCCCACCACGCAGCCATCTCTACCGCAACCTGGCTCGCTCCCCACATTGCCAAACATACCCACCGCCGCCGTCCCCAAGCTGACTCTGCCTCCGCTTCCCAGCATGCCTGCTCTGCCGTCCATCCCAACCACCATTCCCTCCATACCATTACTCACTCCTCCTCCTTCAAACTAAGAACACTGCCACTGCTGGGATTTTCTGGTCTGGACTCGGCTCCTGTGTGCTTCTGGAATGATATTTATGCTGTGTTTCTGTGCCCTAACCAGTGTTTTCATTCGTCATTCTGTCTTGCCATTTTCTTTATTCATGTTAGGGAACATCTCGATGTGTTTGCATTTTTCAAATTCGAGATTTACAGGTTTATTTACATTTTGCAATAATACACTGTTGAATTTGTTTTTTCTTTTAGTCTGGTATGATTAGTAGTTTTAAGTTCCTGTTGTATATTATGATTATCAAACTTAGTTCATTTGAATGATCATCCTAATGTGATCATACGATAACAGAAGAATGAGCATTTGTAAGGACTCAGGAGTCCGGAACCCATAAGCATGCGAAAATGACAGTCAATCACTCAGTGGCGGATCTAGGAATTCAAGCTCGGGGGGACAAGGTCAAAACAAATTCTTAAATTGTAGAATACAAAACAAACCAAATAATGCAATTTATATAAGTCCATGACATTTAAAGAGTACATAGACATGATTAAGTCTAAATTATAAAAATTCAAATTTATAATCTAACACGATGTTCTTTCATGTCTCTGAAATCATCAATGATAGAATTTAAACTAAAAGTCTCTGCAAAGTCCTTTTCAATGTACAAAACCAAAGTATCAGCAATGAAGTCATTATCCATCTTATTTTGCAATCTGGTTTTGAAAATTTTCATCGCTGAAAAAGCACGTTCTGTAGTTGCAGTAGACACAGGAAGAGTTAATATCAATCGGATTAATCGATCAATAAGATAGTAATAACTTGACTTTCTAGTGGATGCCAACAGCTGACATAATTCAACAATTGATGATAGCTGTGTAAACTCTGGTAAATCCCTAACATCGGCGTAAAAATGGCGCAACTGAAATGGCAGCAATTCAAGTTCATGCCTTGCGAAATCTAGTGGATAGTATTTCTGTGCAAGATTGCAAATAGATTCAATGTCAAAAGATTTAAACCCATCATTCGGGTTCAAACATGAGCTTAGTGTCAAAAGCTTAATAATGTGCTCACGAACCTTGAAGATATCTCATGTAACTAAAAATTTATTGCCTCATTGAACACATCAAAGTGAAAATAATGCTCCACAGAAACACTATCTTGTCGACGACCACTACTTCCTAGAAAATGCCGAGCATTAAAATCAGGAACAACAATATCATGCTTTGAGCAGAATGAAGTGACCTTGTCAATAAAAGAATTCTATCCATCTCTATTCAAATCCTGAAGTAATATTGAAGTAGTTTCCACTAAATTCAATGCATTGACAATATCTTGACCTTTTTGTTGTAATGCTTGACATAGAACTTCCGTCATACCAAATATATCATACATTAAATGAGCAATGAAGATAAACTCAAATGATGATACCCTTTTTAAAGCAACTGCAGCATCTCCTCTTGATTTATAATTAGCACCATCTTCTCTAACATTATCAAGAACTTTGCATATTGCATCAAACATATCAAGGAGACTGCTAATTGACTTAAAATGAGAACTCCAACGGGTATCACAAGGCATCTTTAAGGTACCAATTTGGTTAACACCAGTGGCAGTTTCAATCTCATCAATGACAATCAAGTGTGCAATATTCTCAGCATGAACAGCTTGCAACTCATCATGTAATTTACAGGAAGCAATAACAGCATTGACAATAAAAGATAAATTGAGAAAAAACTCATGCACAACATGCAACTCTTTTGCTGCAGTAACTAGTGCCAACTGCAAACGATGAGCTAAACAATGAACATAATATGCCTGTGGATATTGACTGAGAGATAATGCTTGTAACCTTTTCCATTCACCACGCATATTGCTAGCACCATCATACCCTTGACCTCTAATATTTTGAGCATTCAGTCTATAATGAGATAAAATACAACATATCTCTGAATATAAAGTGGCTTCTGATGTATTTTTGACATGTGAAATATGAAAAAATCGCTATTGTATTAAGCCTTTATTGTTAACAAATCGGAGAACAAGAGCCATTTGCTCCTTTTTACTTTCATCATTTGCTTCATCAACTATTATGCAAAACATCGAATCATCAATATCCTCACAAATCTTATTCCTAACCTTGTTTGCAATTACACATAAGATTTCCTTTTGGATCGTAGGTGATGTATACCTTGCATTTTGAGGAGCATTTTGTAAGACTACACTAGCAACTTCATCATTATAAGATGCTAAAAAACTGAGCAACTCAAGAAAATTCCCTCAGTTTCTAGAATCAGTAGACTTATCATGTCCTCTAAATGCAAGCCCTTGAAAAGATAACCACTGAGCAACATCAATGGATGTTTTAATCCGAAGTCTATTCCTTACAACCTCTTCTTTCGATTGTTTCTCCATTGCCTTATCAATATGACTAGACTGATTCAATAATGCAGTACAGCAATTCACCGAATTATTGTGAGGGGAGCAAGGGTCTGAACCCATATGCTTGAGAAAAGCACAATTTTGACCATCTCTAACCTTCTTCCAGTTTTGGAAACCCTTCACAGTAAAAGCATCCCACCCATTTTGAGCTTTTGGTTTGTCAGTAAATAAATAACATGGCAAACAAAATGCAGCATCTTTTGTTGGGGAATACTCGAGCCAAGAAAAATCAGCAAACCATGAATATTTAAACTTACATTTCTTTTTCTCAGGATAATCAAACTGCATTTGATAAGGTCCAGTTTTTAAATAAACTCTTCTTACCTCATCACGTTCATTGATGGGATATGTCCACATGGGCTGCCGTAACCCTGGATCACGCACTATGAAAAAATTTTTAAAAGCTGTAGGTGCTTAACTTTGTTACGTACTTTCAGCATTTGAAAAATCCCCAAATCCTATAGACTCTGAAACTTCTTCAACCACCCTTGAATTTTCAGCCACCGTTGAATTTTGACTGCTTTTGGGTTGACAGTCAGTTTCCGGTGGTGGAGCCATTTTTCAAAAAAAATGAGATAATGTCTTTTGTTTATTAGACATAGCTGGAAAAAAAAATAAAACAACAATGTAAGCACATGATCTAAACCAGTCAACCTGATTTCAAAGTTTAATCCAATATAGACATTCTCACATTCATAGCAATTTAAAATTCCATCATTCAATTTCAAATTCAAAAGACAAAAATCCAGCAAATTTAACTCTGTAACTAACTAACTATAAGGTATAGAAATTAGGAAACAACAAAATGCAATCACAAGACTCATAAGTCATAACCCATAGGAATAAAAACTAAATTTATAGCATTACTGCATTAGTGCCGCACTGCCACTGCCACTACACTAGTTATCAATTATCAGCCAAAAAAGGCTTTTGATTATAACTCTGTAACTAACTAACTATAAGGTGCAAAAACAAAATGAAAATGCCATCCAATTAATTAACCAAAGCAAGAAAATTAACCCATTTCTACCACCACTACCTCTTGGTCCTCTCCGAAGTCCGACTCGGCGTTCAGGCGTACTGGCATTACTGGTGACTGGCGTAATTGGTGATCAATGGACAACAGCGCGCGTAATTGGCGTTAGCTGGAACTGAATCACAGAATCGATGATGCGAGTTACGAGACGATGCCGAATCGCCGATGCGAGGCAGGCAACGACTAACGAGAGTCAGCACTCTTGAGAGCGATACGACGATTTCCAAGCGAGACGAGTCAGAGTCGCCATTGAGTCAGACGACGATTGCTGCCGCCTGTCGATGCGATGCGGCAATGCGCCAATGCTGATGCCGCTTGCTTGAGCCGTTTGAGCGAGAGGCGAGAGCCGAGAGGACTAGGCGACTAGCCCAGCGAGTCAGCGACAGGCCGACAGCGAAGCAGCGGCCAGCGAGCAGCCGAGCACGGAGCACTAGCAGTCGCTAGTCCCAGTCGGAGCACAATTGCTGAATTGCACAAAGCTCTGGAGTAGAGCTGCTGTAAATGTTAGGGATTCGGGGGAATTGGGCATTTGGGGATCGAATTGTATAACTGAAAGTCTGAAACGGCGTCGTGCGTTTTGAATGACAGAAATGGAGAAATACACAGTCGGTTCCCATTCTTTTCAATATGTGCCTTACTGCCCCCCCATCTTTATATTTTTCTGCAATATTTGGGAGGGCAAAATACATACCCTATCCTTAATTTTTGACAAAATCTTCAAATTACTACCCTATATTTACGTTTTTTTCAAAAATCCGGGGGGGGGGGGGGGGGGAGCAACACGTAGCTCCGCTACTACAATCACTTGAAACTTAGACTTAAAAACATGCTTAATGTTAAAGTGCCCAACATAAAATCAATTGGCGATGTGAGATTTTTCCCACTTAACAAAGAAAATTGGTTAAGTTAATGTTTTATATAATGATGATGCATCTTCACTTATAACCAATTAGTTTTAGGCTAAACGTTTTAATATAGTATTAGAGTATGTTCGAAACTACCTCAGCCATTACTGAAAATAACCCATGTGATAGAGCCAAAAAAATGGCCTACACATAAAGAGGCATGTTAAGTGAGAAAAATCTTACATGACTAAGAAAATGAGTTAAACCAATACTTTATATAATGATGATGCATTTCCACTTATTACCAATTGGTTTTAAGTTGGATAGTTTTATATTTAGTATACCAAGCGACCTTTTCCCTAACAAATCTGTTTCTAAAAACTTTGAAAGTCTGGTTGCAAGCTGCTAGAGAAAACGGCGGTCGATGCTTCTTCCATCTTACCTTTTTATGATCAATACTTGAATTTATTTTGGGGAGGTTTGATTGGGGGAAACTACCATGTAGACTACAAATTAAAGGCCTAAAATAGAATTCATATTGAACTCAAGTGCTACTAACGCATATTACAGACATTTTTTAGTTCATCGTTAAGAGACTTACTAACGCTTTGCTTGCTTCTGAAATTTATGGTTATAAAAGGAAAAGGGAAAATATTTCGAGCACTGGCAATGTTTTTCATAGAAGTGAAATGTCAACTCATCCCAGTGGCCTTTTTAAGCTTTATACCTGCAATCACCAAGTTAGATATAGAGTTTACAGGTAGTTCGTTTTAGTTTAACTCCTCAATGTTAATGCATTAAAAAAGCACAAAAGTTGATCTGCTGCTCAATTGGACTAATTTGGGCCTTAAATCACTCAAAATTATGACATCTACCACTTATGCTTATCCCCCTTGTTACCAGCCGCTTCATTTACTTCACTCACAACAGCCACCTAATGACATCCATGCCATACAACTTCCATTAAGCCTTCCATGAACCAATTAGTCATCCAATGTCGACATCGCACCTCGCCAGGCTGTTTCCTTCTTGAATTGAGCCTATCTCAATTACCAATTGCTAGCCTCAACAGATGTGTCGCCAAATAAGGAATAAGCAAGACTTATTGGAGGCCATATGGTGCAGATCTTGTTTGATAGCTGCCATGAGCAAAGTCGCACTGGCTCCCATCACCACGGCTCCATACCCCTAGGTTATAATGTCGCAACTTTGGGTTGGTTCAATTTGCACTCCAACATCGACTGCTGAAGGTTTATGCTTGAATCGGGTAGCAAAGGTGATAAGGCAATTAAACTATGGTCGGACGTTGGAGCTGTGTCAGTCAGCTTGTCGAAAATCATCAAATCTGGTTTGGGGAGCGGGTAAGGACTATGGGTGATTATGTTCTTCCCAAATTGGGTCAGGTGAGCACCACGACCCAAAATGCATAAAACACATTAACTATGTTGTGTTTTCACAAAACAAACTAGCCATTAGTTACTAGTTGTGTTCCATGGAAATGATCGAGTCAAATTGTTATCTTAATTTCTTTTCTAACAAAGTTCTTGAGACTTGAGACATTTTCCCTTCTGTAAGATGTATGTTATGTGTGAAAAGGTAAATCCAATATTGTACTAAAAAAAAAAAAATAGAACAGCAGGCCTTCATTTATTGTTTATTAACTTTGTTGTGATTTAACTGTAGCCTAATTTGGTGTTTGGTCATTCGAGGAATAAAGAACAAAGAAACTAGAAGTACTTGTACAAAAAAACCCTCATCAATGTTCACTTGGTTAGTCCTATGTCTTTGGTGCAATAGAAAAGAAATATATTGTTCTAGAAGAAAGTAAGGCTTTATGCTTCGCATCGGCCCTAACCATGAGAGAATCATTTATCTGTGTTGGATAACCCGCCAATGATCAATTAGAACAGATCAAGAATGACATATTGGAGTTGAGAATTAAATTGGTCTGAAAAAGAGATGAGATGAAAACTTATTAGTTGACCAAACAACACACTCGGCTAGATAAACACACCAACCTTTGGATCCATTCCTATGCTATAAACACCCATCACCAGCAGTTCTTCTGTTTAATCCTCACCACAAAATTAAACAAGCCAGCAAACTTAGTTCTCAACGATAGGTTTTCGTAAGTACTCATTCAAAACATAGTAGGCTCATTGTTATTGAGGTTGAAAAGCTTTCTCTTGACATTTTTCATGGCATTGTTAGTTGGCCTGGCAGCTCGTTAACTTTAGCAATTGCCTCCATTACCTAAAGTGGCTTTGCCACCAATGCCAAACCCATCTCAGCCGACTCTGCCAACACTGCAGCCAATTGTGCCCCAAGCATACTTCCAAACTTGACTCAGCCAACGGTACTCCAGCAACCAGGTACATTTCTAAACATACCAAGCTTGCTTAATCTACCTGTAGCTCCCCAGGTGACTCTAAATCTTGTCCTCGTCATGCTAGCCATTTCTTCAATCCTAACCACCATTCATTTTGTCCTATTCCTTGCTCCACCTTTTTCAAACTGAGGTTACTTCTATTTCATGGACTTTAGCATATTTGGGAGCATTATGGACTTTTATTTTGGGATCATGTTCTTTTTCTTCATCCGTAGTCATGGTCCATTTTCTATTTTTCTCTTTTTTCTTCTTCTTTTTTTGTTGGTCTGATTTTTTCCATTACCTGATGTACCTTGGTGCATTCTTTACTCATTGTCTATAATGCTACTTAAATGTTTTCTGTTGCCTTTCCATGGTCTTTCTTGGTTTGTGAAGATGGACATTGAACAAGGCTTATTTATTTATATGTGACTTGTGCCTTTTGAATAGCTAGTTAGCTTAAAGTCAAGTTTTAGATTAGTTGAGCTAGCAAAAGCTTTAACTTATTCCTAAACAACAAAGCCTGGTTTTATTGGCGATGACTAATTACGAGACTATAGGTAGATATATTAAACAACTTACTAGTGAGAACTTCAAAGACTACTGGTTTAATCACAGCAACAAATAGTGCCACCAGCATCTACACACATCAGTCCTACCAGTTAATTTGATCATGGTCATTTGGTTCCACACTTTTCTTTTTAGACTAAATATTGTATCTTTAAGCATTCCCCCTTAAGCCTTAAGTTAGTGCATGAAAATCTGAATTGAAAATAACCACCTCGATTGATTAACTCAAATTTGATGCTCATATAGATCTGCATGAACTTAGTAAAGTGTAACTTGGGAAGTTTTCCCAACATGTGACTGATGAGTTGATAGTGGATTGGACTTGCTACAATTATGGAATGGCCATTGAATAATATCTTGTCCTATTTTGAGGGCCATATTACAACTGATCAAGTGTTTTAGTGACTAAGGGTGCAATTTGGTAGCAAATTGTATTGCATCAAAGCATCTGTTTCGCCCCTAACCTTAACTTAAACTATCAGTTTGGCCCTTAGCCTTTTGAAATTGTGATCTTCTTATCCCATTTTATAGACTTCGTTAGAGTTGATGGGAAAATGGATGCATTTGGATTCTAGTTTCATGAATGGCCTGTAACTTTTATGCCACATAAACTAATGAAAATAAAAAAAATGAATCTCATATTTCATCGACAACATTGGCAGTAGTGATCATCACAGTTGTGGTGTAAAAATTAAAGTCCATAGCTACCTGCTACCACATTGTTAGCCTCCATATGCTGTTAAAGTTCATTATTTTAGTTTGCCTTTAGCTTACATGACATAAAATTGCCAATAGATGTGAAATCAGTGCTAAAGTGACATTTTTTTTAATCCCTAAAATAGAATGCACTATAAATATAACCAACATGTGACATTTTTAAAAAAATTTACAACCAATTTAATATGCTTTTGAAAATGGGGATCCAAAATGCCAAAATATAATGTTGGTGATATATTAAATTATAATTCACTCTACAATATATAGTTTGATCTTTAAACCATTGCGATTGATATCTATGGTGACCATATACAAAAAATTATCATCGTTTAACTATAGCACCAAAAAAGTTATAGATATTTGGACTCAACTCTGCTTTTCCATTTTCCTTTCATTGTATTGATAAACTAGAAAATCTACATAACAACAATTTTTTTCCTAATTTTATTTTTTTGGAATTTATTTCATCTTTGAAATGAGCATTATTTTTAATTATGATTTAAAGTATTCAATAACTATCTTTATCTAAATTTAAAATATGTTAATAATTTACTAATAGTTAATAGACTACTTAAAATATCAATTTTTGTCTGTATAATTTAGGTTACTTTGTCAGTCTTGTCCAATGTTGTGAATCAATATGCAACACATTGTAAATAGTTGGGCCTAATATGTAATGAGTCGGAAGTTGAGAGCTGATTTACAATTATAATTAAAAATTTGGGACAAATATTAAATTTTACCCATAATATGCATATTTATACCAAAACTACCTGCATACAAAAATGGGTGGGAAGCTCAAAATTAATGCTATAATTTTAGCAACTTTTCTAATTAAGTCTTATATTTTTACAATTTTCTATTTGAGTTCCATATCTTCGAAAAAACATTATCAACGTTAGTCCTATAGTTGATGGCCTTGATAGAAATCTTATGTGACAAATAACGGACATTAAAAAGAAAATTTGAAAAGATCAAAATCAGTCACCTAACTTTTGCAATATGTTTAAACGTCCTAACTTTCTTTTCTTCATGTACTTAAACACCAAAACTCCATCTCCTCCCAGAGAGACACATGAACAACCTCACGATGTTGTTATGGCAAATCTGCCACTACACCGCCGTCTCCAACCTGAATGTCGCCTCTATCTCTACCTTCTCAATCCTTCCCCATAACTTCTTCATGAGGACAATTTGACCCATTTTTTAGCTTCACTCTGTAAACTTGACCAGACCCACATGATCTAATTGCCTTCTTCATCATCAATTAGGGAATGGTGTCTGATAGGCTACCAAATAAATACGCTTTATCTTGAAGAAATTAAAAGATATAGAGGCAATTCTCATCCTTCAAGTAAAAGCTCCAGATAAAGGTTGTCAGCAATTTGGTGTCCTGGTCTCTACTCTTTGCTACTTTTATCTCTACTATGGCTTCCACATTTGATTTCCCTTCCCCATAGTCTACTTCTTCAAATTCTAGGTTTTCCTACACACTCATTCTTTTATTCTTATTTCTTTTTCCTTCGTTAGATCTTTTTTTTTTCTTTCATCCATTAAATCAAATTCAGGAGTAATGTGGCTTTTCCTCCTAATTGTTTAGACAGACTTAATTTGTAATCATTGAATCCGGATTATAATCAAGTTTAGGAACTTTAATACTTGCAAATTTTTTAGCCTAGTACAAGAAAAACCAAATTTTCTGATGACAACTATTCTGACAATTGAAGGCTATCAGTCTTTTATGATGGCAAGCCATCAACACTTTTCCAGTCAAGTTTTTCTGACAACTAGCCTTTGGAATATCACCACTGAAGGACTATTGTTAGAAAAAGTTTGGACGGCCAGTCACCGTAAGACCTCTGGTGAGACTTTCGGTGATGTCCCATCAAAAAGTGTTTGGCGGCAACCTGTCGGAAGAGCTCTGATGGGCCTTCTGGCTGTGTTCTATTGAAGATTTTATGGAGGCACCTCGTCAAAAGACTTCCATTTGAACTACCGGTGGTGTGCTATCAAAAAGTTTCTGACAACACCTAGTTGGAAACTCTCTACCAATTCGAGATTCGTCACTCCTAAAAAATTCCCTCGTTGAAGGCTGCCCTCTTCAATGATAAATACACTAGTTTGCCCTTCATTGCTGCCACTTTTCTTGAGATTTCAAGTGAAGAGCTCCATGAAATTAGGTTTGGATGTAAGTAGAAGGTAATTTCTTACTCAATTTCTTCTTGTTAGAGTTTGTGTTTTTAAGAACAATTTTGAATTTTGTAACTTTTGAATTGCTATAGGTTTTACTTATTTGATTAGTGTGTCACAGCTGAGTCGAACTTCAAACCGTAGAGCTAAACATTGTGCCTTGGTTGATTTTTTTTTTTATTTCCTTTATGCTTGGTTTATTTCCTTCAAAAGGTGCACCTTCAAATATTTTATTTCCTTAATTTCTTTCGCAACTTAGTCAATTTCTTCAATTGGAGGCCACACTTGGACACTTAAGAGATACAGGGAAGAGCCGAGAGCGATCCTTGATAGCCGAAGGGCTATCACTTTTCTCAGTACATACTTCCTGCCAATAATATGGTCGGGAAGCTTGACGTCATCCGAAAGAGGCGCTATCACTGACCTCGGAAGGAGCGAAGTCAAACCCCTTGCACTCAAGACTTCGGCTAATACGTCAGGAATTTCAAAGATGTTACCGGCTCCCTTGGGGGACCCAACGGATCGCCTTCGGGGATGAAGAACCAGCTATTTCAAGCAGGAAAGAATCTCCCCGAAGGCAGAACCCCCGAACCAGGGAACTCCTTAGACTACGGGCATAGTTCCCGAAGAGGGCGTCCGTACCAAAGGACGGCCTTACCCAGAGGACCTCGGGAGTACGGCATGAGCATTTAAGGAGTCTCTGACATGTCGCCTACATGCGCTACACGCCACCTCGAAGAGCGGACTGACGCGCCGACGCCGTCCAAATCTTGTCATTACCTGTCTCGGTCCCAGACCCGAGGAGCCTACAAACGGCTGTCTGTCCCCTACGCCCAGAAGTATAGATCGCATCTGACCGAACACGTGTCGCGATCTGAACGGGCTGGGCACCCCTATAAATTCCAGGAAATAGGCCCTATCAAAGGATCCCGACCCCCTCTCCCTGAGAAAACACGAACAGGCAAGGCCACCTAGCCTCTTAGTGCTCTTCCTCTATCTCCCCTCAGAACACTGACTTGGGCGTCGGAGGCTCCTTCCCGGAAAAATACTTCGGGGACCTCCTAACCTTTTTTTTTTTTCTGAGCATTTCAAGCACACTCATCTGGGAAATCGTTGCTCCAAACGTCCTCCCTCTCAGGAAATCCCTCCCGAAGTCATAATGTCACCCGACGAAGATGCTGCTGGGCATCATTTGGCGTCATTTGTGGTAACTCACCCTTAGGTCGCCGTTGTTGAACTCACCCTCAGGTCCGCGCCTGAAGCTCAACCGGCTACTGAGCAAATCCTTCCAGGCAGTGGCGGAACCAGGATTTTTGGTTTGGGAGGCAAGCCTGGAGGAGAGTCGGCGGAGCCCGAAAGAGAGAGACGACGTCGCGGTTAAGTAAAGTTATAAATTAGGACTAATTCACACTAATTCAAAGCTCAAGGAGCAAATCGTACGAGTTGGAAACGTTTGAGGACTAATAGTGCATTTAGGCCATGTTAGAATATCCCCTTAATGTATAGGGAATAACTACTTACTGGGTCCCTACTTTCTTCAGTGCCTACCTTATTGCCCCTATCTTTATATTTTTTCACAATATTTGAGATGGCAAAATGCACACACAATCCTTAAATTTTGAAAAAATCACCAAATTACTACCCCATATTTATGTTTTTTCTAAATTCCCGGGGGGGGGGGAACAGCTCCCTCCCAACATAACGTAGCTCCGCCGCTGCTTCCAGGGACTTCCTCGCCTGAGGAAGAACGTCCCCTAGTCATAACTATGAGTTTTCTACGTGAATTTCAGCGCTCTATTGTGGTTGAATAGCCGCAACCAACTCAAGCCCAAAGGCCTTCCTCGCCAGTACGCCCTCGGGAGAAAAGCCCTAAATCAACCTATCACAGTTCGGGAAGCGGGGATCCGCGTGATGAGTCTTCGACGGAAAATATACCCATCGGGGCACGACCTACGGGACAAATGGGGTCCAAGCGACCTAAAATCCCACGCCAAATGAGCTCATCACCTGAGGCGAAGTCCCCATCCCTTCGGCGCCAGAGTCACTCCCCGAAGAGACGCCGACAATCTCCCTTCCCAGAAGCCTACAAGCACCAGGAAGAAAAGCCCAGTGGCACGCTCCTTATGGAGAAAATATTAGTGAGGTTGGAGAAAGTGGAAAAACAGGTAGCTCGCAAACCAGTCTGGGCGAAGCTGTCTGAAACTTTCTGTGGGGATGAATCACCGTTCACCCGAGCAGTAGTTGAGGTAGCCATGCTGGGTGACTTCCGGGTGCCTCGGCTGGAAACCTATGATAGCCGAACTGATCCACAGACTCATCTAACCAAATACAAACGCAACATGATGCTGCACGGTGCCGATGATACTACCCTGTGCAAATGTTTTGAGGTCATCCTCACAGGACCAGCAACAGCGTGGTACAATTTGTTGGCTCCCGGAACCATCAGGGAGTTCCAGGAGTTATCTACGGCCTTTACGCAGCAATTCATTGGAAGTCGGTAGACGACGAAGATGCCTGTCCAGATGTTCGACATAGCGCAGAAGAATGGAGAAACCATCCGCGACTATGTCGAAAGGTTTAACAGAGAAGCCTTAAGTGTTCCAGACTTTCACCCCGAAATACGCATTCTCTCCATGACATGGGGCCTTCAGAGGAACTCATAGCTGTTCTACGAGTTTTCCAAGGACCCCCCGGACACGCTTGGTGAATTCTACCGAAGGGCCGAGCAGCACATGACAGCCAAAGAGCTGAGGATGGGTGGACCGAAGTCCGATCACACCCATGCCGAGGGGTCCAACCAGCAAATACGGTATCCAGTTGACCAGGCAGGACAACCTCGAAGAATTAGAGGAAGGAAACCCCTAACCTTCACACCCCTGAACACCATGAGGACCAACATCCCCATGACGATGGAAAGACAGGAGACCCAAATTCAGCGGCCAAGGGGCATGATCGCTGATAATAAAAAGAATATGAAGAAGTTCTGCCAGTTTCACCGCGACCACGGCCACGACACCGAAGACTGTTTTCAATTGAAAAAGTACATAAAGTCGCTGATAAAACAAGGCCAACTTCAGTGATATCTGCGAATGCCTTCCCCGAAAGGAATAAAGGAAGAAGAAGGAAAAGTAGATGACGAGGACTACGACTCCGACAGATGAAGAAACCGAAGTCCAAAGAGGCGTCCTCCACCTCCGGCGGGAGTAATACAAACAATTATGACAGGACTTCCATCCTCGAAAAGAAAGAGGAAGGCCAGAGAAATATCAGTGATGGAATATCAAAGTCCGACGAAGAAATTGGCCCACAAGGATGGTTCCACCGTCATCTTTCCCCATGACGATCCACTGTTGGTCATGGTGAGGATAGGAAACTGGGACGTTAGGAGAGTGTTGCTTGACGATGGATCAAACGCCGACGTCCTGTTTTCTCATCTGCTGCCGAGCTTAGGTATATCTAACACCGATCTCAAGCCCATCAATTCGTCTACTTTCGGGATAGGGCCATCCGAACTGCCCATCCTCGGATGGATCGATATTCCCCTAATGATGAAAGGAACTTCGGTAGACAGGACAGACGAATTATTTGCCTCCACAATGACAAGGTTCATTGTCATGGATGTTCCTTCGTCATATAACGACATTCTTGGAAGGCAAACACAAGGAAATTTGCACATTTACCCTGATGTAAAGTACTTAACTGTCACTTTTGCCACCAAGGATGGAGACACGGAAATCTTCATTGATCAGGGCGAAGTAAGGAAAGTGTTCATCAAGGTGCGAAAAGCTCCAGCAACCAACTTCGCACAAACTGTAGAGGCAGAGGCTTTTCCAGATGGAAAACCAAAAAAGGGAGAGGCAAAAGATCCCGCGAAGGTAGAAATGGAAGAAGTATAACTTGTCCCGGGCCGAAATACCTGAATAGGGAAAAACTTGGCCGAAGGTGACAAGAAAAAACTTGTATCCTTTCTACTGATGAATAAAGACTTGTTTGCCTACTTGCCGAAAGATATGCCGGGGGTAGACCCTCGCATAATATAGCATAGCCTTAAAGTAAGTTCGGGAGCAAAACCTATATGGCAAAAGAAACGGGGCATCTCAGTCCATAAAAATAACTTTGTCAAAACCGAAGTCCAGTGCTTATTAGACGTGGATGTAATCAGGGAGGTCAAGTACCCCAAATAGTTGAGCAACGTGGTTATTGCCACAAAAGAAGGGAGCAGTAAACTCTGAATGTGCATCGACTTCAGAAACTTGAATGATGCTTGCCCAAAAGATTCATACCCTCTCCCACCAATAAACCAATTGGTAGACTCAACTGCCGAATACGGGCTCCTAAGTTTTCTAGACGCCTTCAGTGGATATCATCAAATAAGGATGGACCCCGAAGATAATGAGAAAACCACCTTCATCACCGAGGGTGGAACGTATTATTACATCAGAATGCCCTTCGGGCTAAAAAATGCAGGAGCTACCTACCAGAGGTTAATGAGCAAGGTCTTTAATGACCAAATAGGGTAGAACATGGAAGTCTATGTCGATGACATGATAGTCAAGAGCAAGCTGCCTAATAACCACATCACAGATCTAAAGGAAACTTTCCACCAGCTCAGAACCTTCGGAATTCGCCTTAATCTCAAAAAATGCATCTTCGGCGTAACCTCGAGAAAGTTTCTTGGGTACATGGTATCAGAAAGAGGCATTGATGCTAACCCAGAAAAAATTAGGGCTCTGCTTGAATTCTGAACTCCCGTCACAATAAAAGATGTGTAGAGACTTACCGGAAGGATAACCTCTCTTAGTAGGTTTATTTCCAGGTATGGAGACCGGTGTCGAGCATTCTTCAAAGTCCTCACTAAGGCAGCAAAAAAGGAGGGCGACCTCGGATGTGATGATCATCCTTGGAATGAAGACTGCTAAAGGGCTTGGGAAGAACTCAAAATCTACTTAGCCCGTTTGCCCACTCTTCGACAACCTTGCAAGGGAGAGCCCCTCGTGTTGTACCTTGCCGTCACAGGAAAAACAGTAAGCTTGGTCCTTGTGAAAGAGGAATGGCTAAAGCAATGGCCGATTTATTTTGTAAGCAAGTCCCTACACGGCGCCGAAGTCAGGTATCCCTTACTGCAAAAAGCTATATATGCCCTGGTACAGGCAGGAAGAAGATTACGGCCATTTTTTCAAGCTCACCCAATCATCGTCCAAAGTAGTCTACCGCTACGAGATGTCATGAGGAAAGTTGATCATTCGGGAAGGCTTTCCAAATGGTGTATAGAGCTTGGCGAGCACGACATTATTTATGAACCTCGGAAAGCCGTAAAAGCTCAAGCTCTGGCAGACTTCATTGCCGAAGTACCTGTCACCGAGGATAGCCACTCGGATCCTAACGAAGGTGAGTCAAAATGAACTTTGTATGTAGACGAAGCCTCTGGGTCCAAACACCAGGGAGCTAGGGTAATTATCAGAGGCCCCGAAGGTCTAGAAGTAATGAAGACCATCAAGTTCGGCTTTAACGTCACCAACAATATGGCTGAATATGAAGCTTTCATAGCAGGGTTACGCCTAGCCAGAAAAATTGGTGTAAGAAACTTGAAAGTCCACAGCGATTCCCAGCTGGTAGTTCGACAAACAGCAGGGGACTATGGGGCGAAGGACCCGACCTTGGCAAAATACCATGAACTGGTAGCAAAGCTTATCCGAGAGTTTGACACCGTACGAATCGAAAATGTGCCTCGTCGAGATAATGCCGAGGCAGATTGCTTGGCAAAGTCGAAAACATGCACCGAGGTGCTAAACCACCCAAGCATCGCAGTGCTGAGCATAGTAACTTCGGGAAAAGACTGGAAAGATCTGATAAAAAGATATCTCGCAACCAGTGCGCTCCCCGAAGACCCCAACGAAGCGGAAAAAGTGCGAAGATGTTCCGGTCGTTTCTTCCTAATCGGAGAAGAATTATATCGGCAGGGATATGCAAATCCACTGCAGAGGTGTGTTGGCGAAGAAGATACTGAAATGATCCTCAAAGAAGTTCACGAATGTGCTTGTGGTTCGCACATTGGAACCGACGCCCTGGCAGCAGTGATACTTTGCCAAGGATACTTTTGGCCTACCCTAAGAGTGGACGCTAGGCAGTTCATCCAGAAATGTGGTAATTGCCAAAGACACGCAAGTATCCGAATGACACCCTCGGAATTGGTAACTTCAGCTAACTATCCCTGGCCCTTCGCAGTTTGGGGCATAGACCTCATTGGGCCACTCCCGACAGCACCTGGAGGCGTGAAGTTCTGCGTAGTCGCAGTGGACTATTTCTCTAAATGAGTCAAGGCAGAACCCTTGGCGACTATCTCGGCAAAAGATGCGCAGAAGTTCATATGGAAGAACATTGTATGCAGATTTGGCATACCAAGGGTACTAGTAGGTGACAATGGATCCCAGTTTATAGACAAGGGGTTCCAAGAATTTATTAATAACTTCAGAATAAAAATGCACTTCGCTCCAGTAGCTCATTCCCAAAGCAATGGGCAAGTAGAAGTATCTAACAGGACCATAAAAGATAGTCTGAAAAAGAGGTTGGGGGAAGCAAAAGGGAAATGGCCAGAAAAGCTCCCAAGTGTGTTATGGAGCTACCGAACAACACCCCGAAGAGCCACAGGGGAAACACCTTTTTCACTTATTTTCGGTACGGAGGCTATCATCCCAATTGAGGTAGTACAACCATCGGTGCGAGTACAAGTGTTTGATGAAAGGGGAAATGATCTCGGCCTAAAAACCAAGCTTGACCTCGTTGGCGAACACAGAGAAATAGCCGAGCTGAGGAGGAAAGCTTTTCAGCAAAGAGTGGTCACGGCTATAAACTTGCGCGCCAGGCCAAAGGGAATAAAGAAATGAGACCCCGTTCTCCGAAAGGCTGAATTTGGACCCCGAAGGCCATCCCACGAGGTACTTCGCGCAAATTGGGAAGGTCCTTATCTGGTACTTGCCGAAGTGCAAAAATGAGTTTACAAGCTCGGCGATGCTGAAGGCGTAGAATTAAAAATTACATGACATTCGGATGCCTTGAAAAAATTCTATGCTTAGGATTTTGGTGGGAAAATTGTATAAGTTAGAAAAATTTCTAAGTACGAAAGCTTCTTAGAAATTTTTTTTAAAGCTTCTTTTCACCAGAGCAGTCATCACCGAGCACGGTTTAAAAGAATTTATTTACAAAGGTTATCAACCTTCTCTGAAGTTGGAAATTTACTTAAAGAGAATTTTGCAAGGGTGATTCCAAGGCTAATTAGCGTAATAAGCGTAAATATGATTTTCCGAAATCTCTTGAACGAACGTGTTCGGGACGATGGGAAATGAAAAATCTTGCGCAAAAAACTTAGCCAAAAATTTTTACAAAAGTAAGAAGGAGTCTTTATTAACAAAGATGGATCTAATTAAAAAGAAGGAAGCTCGCCAAAAAAAGAAGTACAAAAAAGGAGAAAAAGAAGGCAAAGGACCCTAAGACAAGCTAAGGAATCTCGGCATCTCGGGAGCCACCAGCTCCTGCATCCTCGTCCACCGCCTTCGGCGCCGGAAGAGGAAAGGGCAAGTTGAGGTGCTCGATTTTGGACCAAGACCACCGAGGCCCCTCAGGGATGTTTAGGGCCGCCAAAAAGGAGAGGCCCAGATTTGGGAACTTCTGCAGAACTTGATGCCGAGCAAGGCAAAAGCCATCCTGAAAACCGACCTTGGTCGCTTAGATGGCCTTCTCCTTCTCGACCGCTAAATCATCAAGTTCCTTCTCCAGATTAGCGATCTCCTTCTTCAGTGCCTTTGTCTTCTTCTTCTTCGGCTTCTTCTTCAAAGACTCGACCTCGGCCTGCAGCGCGGCTTTCTCAGTAAGCACCTTCGCTAGGAGAGCCTCAAACTCTGACTTTTCCTTTTGATATGTCTCATTTGACGAAGTCAGAAATCTTTTGGGAGGAGTTCTTCAAGAGCTCATCTTTTTCCTTCAATAACTCCTCCCGAATGGCAGCGACCTCCTTCTTTGCAGCTTGAGCCATCTCCGCATTCTTGGCGACCAAGTCGAAGCAAATGACCTTGGATTTCTCCACATAGTCTAAGGCCCAAACTCGGAACGCCGGCAGAAGGGACTTCCACCAAGGCGTCCAAAAGAGCCGTTGAGGAAGTGGGATTTTGAGAAAGGGCGTTAGCGGTGACCTCGGTCGGCGGGGCAACAGCGGCGTCAGGCTCTTCGCGCGCCTCCTTGGGAATTTCCAGTTGAGGAAGAGGCACGTCTTTCTTCGCCCGTTTTGCCGAGGATGGCCCAGCCCTAGACGATTTCCGCCTTCGAGAGACGGCCTTCTTTGTTTGCTCCCCTTTTTCGGCTTGACCGAGGAAGAGCGCCTTGTAGAAAGCAGTGGACTCGTTGCCTATATCTGAAACAGAAGGAAAACATCAGTGTAAGTCCAAAACGTACCTATAGCAAAAAGATTCTGAGGTAACTTACGCTTACGAAAGGCCTCGTAAGTAACCTCCTTCCGAAGGAGTCTCACCAGCCAGGAGTCTTTCCCTGCGATGGCAGGAGCCAGCATCCCGAGGTTTGTCTTATACTCCTTCACTACCCCTAGTTCCCGAAGGACCTCATCGGTTATCAGTTTCCACATGATGGGGAAGGGGTAGAGGGAGCGTGAAGGGACCTCGGAATCCCAGTCGAAGACTGCTCAGATCCGTTTGTCGAAGTCCGTGAATCTGGCCGCCAACTCAGGAGTCACCAGCCCCTTCGGGTCTACAACATCGGTCTCCAGCTTTCCCCGAGCCCACTTAGTCGGAACGTACGATCAGGCCTCCTCCATCTTCAGAAAGAAGAATTTTCCTTGCCACCTTCGCCAGCTGTCTTTAGTGGTGAAGGTGAACATATACTTTTTGCTCCCTGATCCCCGAGGCAGCATGAAATAAAAACCACCCTTCGAGACCGTGTAGAGCTTGTAGTACTGCATGAAAAGAATGAAATGGGGTTCTATTTTGAAAACGCCGCACATACAAAGGAAGGCATTGAAATAGCAGTACGAGTTCGGGGGAAGTTGATTTACGGCAATGCCATGAAATTGGCAAAAGTTGCAAATCACCTTCGAAGGAAGGTACCGAAGTCCGGCCTTCAGTTGGGCACAAAAAACGGTAACCTCGTCTTTGCGGTTCATGAAACTGAATGTTTGGGAGCTAGGAAGTATGGTGGTGGCATAAGAAGGAAGAAAGAATTTTTTCTTCCACTTCTCCAATTTTTCTGAAGTGGAGCAGCAGGGATGGTGGAAAAGGGATTGCCAGCTTTCTGGAAGAGGGGAAACAGTCATAAGAGGAGTTGGCGAAGACATTTTCGAAGAAAAAAGGATTTCGGGGGACGAAAAATCGACTCCGGGAAAGCTTTCAGAAAAGAAAAAAAGCACAGAAAATCAAAGAATTTTGAAAGTCAAAACCCACCAAACGTTTTGCCAAAATCTGGGTTTGGAGTCGCCATCATAAAAGTTGGCCGGAAATCGCCTAAGAAAAAGCACCGTCGCAAAAAATGAAAAAACAGTTATGAGCAAGGGAAGAGCAAAAGCAAAACAAAATGAGCTTATGATGGAACAGGCCATATATAGGTTGAGGGAGGATAGGCGAACCGGCGTCATAAGTACTCCATAAAGGCGAACAGTCGCCATAACTGCTCTCTACACATAAAAAGGCGTGCCTGCCGTAACCGATGCAGTCCCCTCCAATGACAAGCGTGCCACGTGTCAGCCATCGCGCCAAAAGAGGAACACCCCTTCTGACACCCATAAACCCTGGGCGCGCCATTCCAGATTGACATGCCTGGTTATGAGACGCGACGTTGTGCAAACCTGCAAAAGGAAAGAAATGAGTTACCTCGAATACACCAAAAGACAGGCTATGGTCGAACAGCCTATGTCTTCAGACAAAAGGTATATCTTCGGTACAAGTATTACACCCAAGGCCCCGAAGGACGCCCTCCGAAAGCCTACAAGCCGAAGTTTCCACTTCGATTTTCCGAAATGGGGCCTGTGATAGTTGAAGGGCTATCACCTCTCTCAGTACATACTTCCTGCTAATAGTATGGTCGGGAAGCCTGACGTCATCCGAAAGAGGCGCTATCACTGATCTCGGAAGGAGCGAAGTCAAACACCTCGCATTCGGGACTTCGGCTAGTACGTTAGGAATTTCGAGGATGTTACCGGCTCCCTCGGGGGACCCAACGGATCGCCTTCGAGGATGAAGAACCAGCTATTTCAAGTAGGAAAGAATCTCCCTGAAGGCGGAAACCCCGAACCAGGGAACTCCCCGGACTACGGGCATAGTTCCCGAAGAGGAGCATCCGTACTAAAGGACGGCCTCGCCCAGAGGACCTTAAGAGTACGGCATGAGCATTTAAGGAGTCTCTGACATGTCGCCCACATGCACTACACGCCGCCTCGAAGACCGGATTGACCCGCCGACGCCGTCCAAGTCTTGTCACGACCTGTCTTGGTCCCAAACCCGAGGAGCCCACAAACGGCTGCCTGTCCCCTACGCCCAGAAGTACAAATCGCATCCGACCGAACACATGTCGTGATCTGAACGGGCTGGGCACCCCTATAAATACCATGAAACAGGCCCTGACAAAGGATCCCGACCCCCTCTCCCTAAGAAAACACAAACAGGCAAGGCCACCTAGCCCTTAGTGCTCTTTCTCTATCTCCCCTCAAAACACTGACTTGGGTGTCGGAGGCTCCTCCCCGAAAAAATACTCCGGGGACCTCCTAACTTTTTTTTTTTTCTGAGCATTTCAGGCACACTCCTCTGGGAAATCTTTGCTCCAGACGTCCTCCCTCTCAGGAAGTCCCTCCCGAAGTCATAATGTCACCCGATGAAAATGCTGCTGGGCATCAATCCTAATCTCCCTTGGTAGAAAGATGAGCTCAACTTTTTCGAATCACTTTCTCATGTAATATTCCTTCTATAGTTGATTCTTTTAGCCTTTGATGGTTTGGCTGAAAAGTGAACAAATATTTTAAATTGACCCATTAAAAAAATGTTGAATATTGGGTATATGGTTGCAAGTGCCTTGGAAATTATAATTTTAAGTATGTTTAGATGTATTTGAGTGGTATTTTGCTATGTTTTGAGATGTATTCAGTGAAGAGACGGTTTGGATAGTTGTTTAAGGTGAGTGTGTATTTTGTGGCTGTTTCGTGAGTCTATTTAGCTAACTAAAAAAGGACTTTAGGGAGGGCATTGTGCAATAAGATTCTAAAGTAAAGGTTTCTTTACTGTGATAAAGATGCTTTTGGTGATTCTGTTTTCATTAGTTTTCTTCAATTGGGAAAAAAAATGCTTGACGAGTGGGATACTTTATTGTATCTTATGGCAACTCTTTTTTTTTTGCATTTTTAGTCTGAGACACTAGTGATTTTTCCTCCTGTTGCTTCGCACAAAATTGTTGTCAAATTGAAACTTCCAAAAAATTCAAAAATTTGTGCTCATCTTTCTTTTTTTGTTTGAGTATGAGTGAATGTTATTTCCGTTTTCTAATTGTTTGTAATACATTCTATGTTAGTGCTACTGGCTAAGAAATGGAAGGCTAAAACAAATAGAGGCATTGCCAAAAGATTTTGCAGAGTTGACATTGGCACATAAGGGAAAGCTTAGGGCTATTGTAACCACCGCGCGCCTTCGTAAGTACAACATTTATAAATGCTCATCAAACAATAGAAAGCTTCTAGGTCGGGTGAGGGTATTTGCAGGCACTGTAACTTGGTTTTGGTAAAACGTTAGGGAGATGTAAAAATTTTGGGTAATAAGATGGAAAAAATACCTAACTTCTTTCTCCTTCTTTCTTCCTGTCTTCATTTTTTTTTTCAAAAGACAGTTCTGACTGCAAGCCCTTGGAATATATCCGGCTAAGCTTCCCGGTGGCAAGTTGCTGGAAGACCTTCAGCCGGTTTCCGGCGAGGAGCCGTCAGAATACCTCTGATAAGCTTTCCGATAGCTCGCTGTCGATATATCTCCAACACTATTTTTGGTGGTTGACTCAAGTTGGAAGACCTCTGGCGGTTTGTCGTCGGAAGAGAGCCATTCCGGCAACAATCGCCAGACCACTTTTCGATGGTCATGTTATTGACAGCGTTGTTAGAAATTTTGACGGCAAAATGTCAAAAGCCAAAATCCGGCATACTTTTTTTGGCAGCAGGTCTTAAGAAATGGCTGCCTGAACAAATGGTGGCTCCAATGGGATTTTTCCAGTGAAGTTATTCCTACCCGAATTCAACTAGGTCAAATTGGGCCATGAACTCAGTGAGCAACTCGCTCTCAGCTTCTTTTCGTGCAAGTCTAACTCGAAGTTGGCCATTGGTGTCAGCCAACTAGGGCCGATTAAGATTTTCAGCCAGACAACATATGAGCAGTTGTTTATGAATTGGAAATCTATAGATTCCATGTGACTGAAAAAATGAAAGGATTTGATTAGTGATATTGAAAATTTGATAATTATAATTTTTTTATTTTAATTTTAATTTCAATAATTATGTTAAAATCACGATCCCTTTTCCAGGTTTTCAATAATTATTTTAAGTTAAAATATTTATTTTAAAATCACCATCCTTTTTCCTGGAAATTTTATTTCAATAATTATTTCAGTATCAAAATTTTGATTCACCATCCCTTTTGTATTTTTAGGTAAATTTCAATAACTTTTTTTTTAATTATAAATTTTTATTTTAAAATCAAAATGAAAATTTTTCAAATTAAGTGGATGGCAAAAAAGCTGACGAGTGACGGGAATGAACTGTAGACTTTGGAAGTCAGTTGGGTTTTGATTGAGTTGAATTTTTATGTGGAAAAGAAGGGTGCAGGGCAAATTGTGAATGAATTGCTTGAAAAAAAATTATAAAAATATAGGACTTAATTAAAAAAGTTATAAAAATTATAGAATTGATTTTGGCCTTCAACCAAAATGGGTTAAAGTTAGAATACCCAACTAAACAACTAGCTTAAGAAATGATCAATTTTAAACTATATATATGCTTAAAGAATGGAATGGAGTAAAAGGAAAAAAAAAATATTCGTACAAATGTGAAAAGCAGATGCAGGAACATTAATACCAAAAAAAAAAAAAGGCAAATGAAGAATAAGTTGAAGTGCTTTTAGAAATGAACTGATATGTTGACGTTATATCGCATAGTGATGCGTTAGCAACATTTTATGATGTGAGTCACGCTCGTTGAACTGATTGATGCCAACGTATTCGTTGTTGTGACAAACCGACAAAGCATATATTTTTTCTTTCTCAGAATTGAGGGGCATGATTTTTTATTTATTAAAAATTTACGAGTATTTTTTTATTTACTAAAAGTTTAAGATATATAAGGGACAAGTTGCTCTATTCTAAAATGAAGCGAATGATGCGCGGATTTCTTAAAGTTAAATGAAGATCTTCAAAATCTTTTTCTTTTAAGAAACAACTTAATTCTATAAAAAATGGTTAAAAAAAAAAACATCTAGAAACAAGAAAGCAATGAAATTTCAAGCACGGTACGTACTGCAAACCTTCTAATGGGCTAACAAAGACGTCTTGAGACGTCATTTGATATATAGGGAGACACTCGGGAAACTTCTGAAAAAGAAGGTGAGGCTTTTGCTTATCAGCCCCAACAATATTTGAGAGGAGGAACACATTTGTCTGTGTTGGATAACCCACCAATGACCAATGGCAATTATATATACAGCAAGTAGGACAAATTAAATGGTGAAGTTAAGAATTGAATTGGTCCAGAGAAGATGGAACTCGATCAGCTGACCAACAACATCCATACTTAGCTAAACAAACACCACCAACTCCCTGATATGGTTCCCCATGTTGTATATATAAACCCAACAGCAGCCGCTCTTCTCTCCACAACAAATTTGAACAGCAACAAACTCAAAAGACAAGTTTTTCTAATTTGAGTTAAAGACATGGCAGGTTCATTCATCAGGTTGAACCTCTTTCTTTTCACCTTCTTCATGGCTCTGTCAGTTGGCCTAGCAGGTCGCCAACTTCAGCAGTTGCCTCCGCTGCCTAAAGTGACTCTACCACCAATGCCGTCAATCCCAAACCTGCCTCAGCCGACTCTGCCAACGCCGCTGCCAACTGTGCCCCAGCAGCCAGGCACACTTCCAAGCATACCAAACTTACCTGCAGCCCCCAAGGTGACTTTGCCTCCCCTCCCCGCCATGCCGGCCATTCCTTCAATCCCAACCACCATTCCCTCCATCCCGTTCCTCTCTCCACCGCCTTCAAACTAAGGATAATAAACTAGTGCATTATTCGACCATGGTGATGGGATCAGGACTTGGCTTCTGTGTGGATTGGGTCGTCGTAGCTTGTAGTTGGCTTAGAGGAAGGATTTTGATATGTGTTTCTCGCTGTACCATCTAAATATTCATGTGAAAGAGGTGTTGCTGACGTCTCCATTGTGATTTGTTGGTGTAATTTCAGAGGTTTTTATCACAGTTCTTATACATGTTTATGTTAATACACTACTGGTTCTTATAAAGTACTTCGGTTGCGTTTCACCCCTCAGTCTTAATCTTTCCTCCATTGGCCGATGAGATGGACAACCCATTTCCAACCCCGAGCACAGTTTTGTTGAGAACCATATCTGGACAGACCATACATAACCATTCAAATGATAATGGACAAATGTTTGGATAATTAAATCTAGCTAGCTCGCTGATTGATCGCCCTGATGTGATAATTAATTTGCTCAACAAATCTTATATTATAAAAAGTATGAAGCTGTACAAATGTTGAACGATTTTTTTACCTTTCTATTATAAGATGTGTTGTTCTTTTAATGAAACCCAATTTTTTCATTATCTATTTAATTGGAGTTGTATTAACACTATAACACTAAAAAAAAACCCTTAAGTTACCACTAAATTTTATTTTTTGTTACAAACTTGCCTGCCCTTAATTCTATATTACAAAATTACACATTATATAATTTTTTTTTGTGTTAATCTTACCTAAAACTCTTAAATTGCCATTAAATTTTTTTTGCTTCAAACATGTCACCCTTAGTTTTATATTACTATCAAATAATACCTCAAGTAAATATTTTATAAAAAGTAAAATTTCAAATTATCATTCCAAAAAATTTTATACCCAAATCTTTTATTTGAAAAAAAGACTTAAATGTAAAAATCATGCTAAAGTTTTTACAACTAAATATTTTATTAAACTTAAACTTTCAACTTGGCATTTTAAAAACCTTCATACCTAAATTTTTTATTTGAATAAAAAATTAAATATATGGTAAAACTCAAGCTAAAATTTTTATTACTATACAAGGTACCTTTGAACATAAGTTTTTTTCAATTAAGTTTTTTTTTTTTTTTTGCAACTTGAATGAGTATATACTGTGAAAGCTTATTATGTTGTAAAACTCATGCTAAAGTTTCACATGAAAAACTATAAGTGTTGAATATTAAAAAAAAATTTTAGGTATAAAAGTATATATTAAAAATTATAGAAGTGAACATTTTATAATAGTTCCATATAGTTTTTCCTTTATCCTAAAATTATAAGTTCTTTTACTCTTTTAATGATAAAAAAATTATATTTTCTATTTAATTAGAATTGTGTTAGTATTAAGGCTTTAAAAAGAAGGAAAGAAAATAATCCACTTGCAGAAATCTAAATATATAGTTGCCTATTTAATTAGATATTTAGTAGTATTAAAATACTAAAAATTTAATAAGAGATGGAAAAAATGCAAAGTGGAATGCGTTAAGCCTTTGGTTTTTGGAAAATTTACTATTTTGACTACTAAACTTACTTTGACCACTAAAATTAGTTAATTTTAACAAATATGCCCTAAGTTTATTCTACTATAAAAAATATTTTTGAATATACAATTTTGTTTCAATTAAGTTTTCTTTTTCTCTATTTGAATGAATATATGCTTTAAAAGCTTAGGTATTTGGTCCATATTAGGGCAATCATATAATTCACATATGACTCAAGTACATACTATGAAAAAAAAAAGTAAAAGAATTGTTATTGTAGCAAAGGTTATTGTGAAAAAATTTTAGAAAAAAAAAATTCTTAGCTCTTAGAATTAGTTGATTATATGATAATAAAGAGGAATTTTAGTAACAGTTTTTTTTTTTACATTTTTCCAATATTTTAAAATATTAGAAAAATTATAATAAGTATTTTTTTCCCTCATGGTCATCATTTTGAATGTTGGAGCATAAGTTTCTATTCTTAGCAACTAACTATTTCTCTACACTAAATAATATTAATGTATTTTTATTTTTGTTATTTTTTAGAGCCAATAAAATCTTATGAGTTGCATCAAAGTAGCATTATGCATGCATTGTTTGTAGGCGTTAATCTTTGGAAAAATCATTACTTAACAATAAATTTAGTTAAATTTGACAAATGTGCCTTAAATTTTTTATAAATACTTTTGAGCGTTAGTTTGGGTCAATTTATTTTCTCTTTCCTTTGCTTGATTTTCAAACTACTATCTTCATCTCAAGTTCTTTGCAACATTTCAATTTTTTTACTTAAGTTTAACTTAATTTTTTATATTAATATTTGCTAAATTTTGTTTTAAAAAAATTATTTAAAAAGTAAAATTTTTATAGTTTCTAAATGTAATTTTGTAAATTATTAATAGAAAATATTAAATTAAATAAATTTAAGTCAAAAACCTAAAATATTGCAAAAAACTTGTGATGGAGAAAGTATAATAATAATAATACTTAAAATTTACAACCTTTCATCAATAATTATTTATACATTAAACAAATAATAACAATATACTAAATTTTTAATTATATTTACAAAGAGAAAACTAAAATTCTTAATAAGAGTCTTTTTTACACTAGGAGGCCTTCTAAGAATTTAAACCTTCGGTTTCATCTATACCAATATTGGGGCCCCATACTGTTAAGTAGAGTTAAAGTTATACGGTTGACTTAGCCTACTTATTAAAGAATTATAGAAATTCATGAATGCTTTAACATGAAGATTTGTGGTTTAAACCATACATTTGGAAAAAAAAAAAAGACAATTGTTTGAAGTTGATTGTCCAAAATAATTTATTTTTACATAATTTTTCATCTAAAACTAATTATATATATCTGTAATAATTTATTAAATAATTTTTTATAGTAATTTTTATGAATTTTTTTAATTATTCAACATAAAAAATTAATTAATTAATAAAATAAATTTCAAAAAAAAAAAAAAGCCACAAAAACATATTTGGATTAATTTGAATTAATGCTAAATAAATTAAATCTTTATCTCAATGGTTAGGTTTAAGCTTTTTTGGGTTGATGTTCTATACTTTGTTTATCTTCTTACAAGTTAGTTTTATATACCAAAAATCATTTGATATACATTGAGAGTATAGCTAAGGCTTTTCTTGCTTAATTATAAATATTTTTCACCCGAACACTATTATCTATCTAAAAAAGAGTAAATAAATTCTTATAACATATATTGAGAGAGTATAAAGTTTCTATTATGTCAAACTACTAATTTTCCCTCAAAGAGAGTAAATAATGATTTTAATTTTATTATAAAGATTATAGTTTCATGCAACATAATATTCTATTATCAATATTAGAAAAATTATGAAAGCAACAAAATTTTTATCGACTTTTATACTTTTAACCTGTGGGTGTTTTATTTTTTTTTAATGAGACTCAAATTAATTTGGTGTTGTATATTTATTAGAGGTATAATTAGCACTAATAATCTAAAAGGAAAATAGAGAAAAAATAGAAGTCTCATATGTGCAGTTTTTAAAAAACAAAAAAGAGAAATCTGTATGTTTTTTCGTAGCTTTAATACAGTTACTTAAAAGTTATATATTAAGTATAAATTTTGATCACAAAAAAATTTTTAAATAGCCATAGTAAGTTAAATTTTTGTAACAAATATTTCATTAATTAAATTATATATATATATATATATATACATATTGTACTCTTAAACTTGAATGAAGTATTTTAATTGGAACTTAAAAGTTTCAAAAACCTCATAATTATGTTTATTTGAATCAATAATTTAAATCTGATAAAACTCATAAAAAGTATGAATATGTCAAATGTTGAATCTTTCTATCCCTGAGTTTTATTTTATTTTCCTTTTTTAATGATATATTTTTTTTAATTTCATTATAAACATTATACTTTCAAGCAACGTAATGTCATATTATCAATATTAGAAAAATTATGAAAGTGAAAAAAAGTTAATCAATTTTTATAACCTTAACTTACATGGAGTTTTATTTTTTAAATGAGACCCAAATTAATTTGGTCTTGCATATTTATTAGAGGTAAAATTAGCACTAGAAATCTAAAAAATAAAGAAAAAAATATAAGTCCCTTGGGAACTTTCTAAAAAACATAAAATAGGGAGGAATCTCCATGCCCTTTTTTAGCTTTAGTATATTTGCTTAAAGTTATATATTAAATATAACTTTTAATAGTGAAAACTATCTTAAATAGCCATAATAAGTTAAAATTTTGTAACAAATATATCTTTAATTAAATTATATATTTTTGGGACATGTCCTTAAACATAAATTATCAATTTTTTGTACTTTTAAATTTGAATGAAATATTTTAATTGGAATTTAAAAGTTTCAATAACCTCAAAATTATATCTATTTGAATCAATGATAAAAAGCATGAATATGTCAAAAAAGTTGGATGACCTTTTTATCCTTAATTTTTATTTTATTTACCGTTTTAATAATACTTAAATTTGTCATTCCCAATTTATTAGATTAAAAAAACTAAAATTATGGAAAGGAATAAAAAAAATAGAATAAAGTGATGACAAGCTCTTAGGCTTTATATTAGGAAAATAAGATTAGTATTTGAAAAGGAAAAGTAGAAAAAAAATTGTTGATTATTTTCTATGTTTTCTATAAGTTTTTTATGGAAAAAATAAAAAATGCCAATAAATTTAAAATTTTCTAATAGTAATGTGTTTGATTTATATGAGCTTAAACATGCCTAGAAACATAGTTTTTGTCAATTAATTTACCTTTTAAAATTGGAATGTATTAATCAAAACTTAAAAATGCAACTTAATATCCATATTTATCTATATGTAATTAAAAGTGCAAAGATGTATAAAATAACTAAACCACAAATAATAAGTTATTAATTTTTCTTTTAGCTAATAAGCTTCTTTTCTACTTTAACGAGTTTATTTTCCTGTGATTAACTAATTATATTATAAGAACAATGTATAGGACTAGATTTTCAAACTTTAGTGATATGAGTATAAATTTTAAATCAATGAGTAAGGATTAATTATACAAAAATATAAAAAGCTACACAACATTTTTACCTCGAACTTTGGAATAATCACATTAAATCTGCCATAAAACATAGGGTAAGTGTAAATTTTGAAATCTTGGAGGTGAGTGTATTTTGATAAAAAAAAATCAAGAGTAAAGCAATTAAGCTTTTTAAGTAATGTATAGTTACTTATAGTTACATGCCTTTAAAAAAACTCAGTGTTTACTTACTAATTTTATACTTTGGCATTGTGGCTTATATTTGTGTTACATTTCTTAAAGGAAATTTATTTTTACTTGATTTCTTAATTGAATGTCCCACATGTATTATGTTCCTTTCAATTTTAAATGTAACATAAAAAAAATTATTAAAAGTTTACCTTATGTCTCTTTAAAAATTCAAAGTTATGAGAACATGTTAATGGTAAATCTTTTTAATTATTTAATCCAAGTAATATATATAGAATCTCTATTTTAATAATTAGCTTTTTGAATCTAAAACATAGAAGTTAAGATAAAATTTACTAAATTAAATTTTAATAAAATTTATAAATATGTAATACTATTAAGATATTAAATTAAGATCTTTTCTCAATAGATTGAATACCATTTTTAAATTTTATGCTGATAAGAGGAATTCTGACATCTTTGCCTAGATTTTAAAAATACCATGAAGTAATTTTATAAATACTCTACTATCACAAATAAAAAAACTTCTATCAAATTTTTTATAACAAATATTACCTGTAGCATATTCTACATTATATTATTATTGTTGTTGTTGTTTATATTAAATAAAAATATAATACAATGAGCTATTTATTATAATGAATGACGCAAATGAGGATAGTTATGATGAAATATTATAATAAAAAACTACTACATAAGAGATAGAAAAATTAATAAAAAATTATATCTAAACTAAAACAAAGTAAATTATTATTGCAATAATTTATTTTGGATAAAATCATTATAATTATAGTTATTAGAGGGAAAAATAACTTAGTATTCAATTCACGTGCAACGCACGTGTGCAATTACTAGTATTTATCTAAAGCTGATCAAACGTACTAAGCACTAGTTTTTTAAACCATCAACCAGATCAGACTGCTGATGACTTAAGAAGTGTGCGGTTCAATAAATATGAGAGTATACATTAACAAATGATTATTTATATAAATTTTTTCGTTCCCTCACAAATTTGTACATGGCACATTTTAAGGTAAATAGTAAAAACATATGGCTGGGATTTTCAAATAATTATACCGTACTCCCTAAAATGTGGAATTAAATTTATTCTGTGGCCTGACAAGTTGGGCACCCTCAGAGGAAATATTAGCATATTAACTTTTTACTGAAATACAATTTTTACTAAATATATAAAAATTGAGGAATTTAAACTTATCACTTTGAACTTAGATTAATATATTACAATTACATCTTTGAGATATGCAAATCTACACTTTTCTTCCAACTTTTCTCACATTATTTGGTAATAATTCTTAAAATTATAATTTAAATTATCTTGTAATTATCTGCTAGTATTTTCTATATGTCTAATATTTTTTATAGTTAATGAATGCTTTAAATTATCAGCCTTTTCTATCTATAAATGTAAAAATAGTAATTTTCTTTTATGTCAATTAGCTGTAGAAAAACATATATCAAACAACTTGAAATTGCTAAAATATAATTATTAAAATATTTAAATTAAGATTTTAGAAATTGTTCCCAAACAAT
Source organism: Aquilaria yunnanensis (assembly GCA_039654915.1). Classification (NCBI taxonomy): domain Eukaryota; kingdom Viridiplantae; phylum Streptophyta; class Magnoliopsida; order Malvales; family Thymelaeaceae; genus Aquilaria; species Aquilaria yunnanensis. The sequence goes on along the minus strand of CM077598.1, from coordinate 24,071,270 downwards.
ATAAAAAAAAAAGTAGGGGAAAATTTTAAATTTTTAAACTTCAATAATATAACTATAATATTATCCTAAGTGGAAGGATAATAGTAACATTTCCTAAAAAAATTTCCAAGGCTCATACTAAGTCATTACTAAGTAGACAAAGCATAAATAATTGCTGCCGTGTTCTCGAGGCAATGCATGCAAGGACATCAAATAACCTTTTTTTCTTTGTAGAAAAGAACCTCAACAGTAACAAACCTTCAAATTTCAAAGTGGTTAGGTAGGATACTAAACTAATGCTTCCTCTGTCTCATATTTATTGAAACAAATGATTTTACGTATTTTTTAAGGCCAACTTTATTTTTGCTGTGTTTTTCTGTTTTGCCCTTTATCTTTGACTTCGACATCTATATCTGTCCAGTCGCCTCATCTCCAGCTTCTGTCCCAACCTCACACTTTTGTCTTGTTGCCTGATTGCCTTAATCTCAGTTCGCCTCATCTCTATAATCTCTATCTATCGATCTCGTTCCTTCGATCTGTCATCCTCAACCTTGTCGCTTTCATCTTTGATGAGTCGATTGCCGTCTGCATCACGTCGATTTTAGTCCCCATCTCGTCGATTGTCATCCCAGGCACGTCGATTTTGTTCCCCATGCATCGATTGTCATCCCCGACCTCTTTGCTTCTATCTCCGACAAGTCGATCCATCGCTTTGATCATTGATTGCCGTCACCCAACTCCTTGCTTCCCTCTTTGTCTCCATCGTTGGTTGCCTCGATCTGCCGTTGCCTCGTCTCCATTTGTCGCCATGCCCATGTTGAGATCAAAGGAGAGAAGAAAACAGATTGTAGGTTTTAGGGTATAATAGAGGAATTGATAGATGAGGGAGGGTATAATGGTAAAAATACATGTTAAAACTTACTAAAAAATGAAATGTTTCAAAGAATTTAAGACAAGTAAAAAATAAAAGTGTTTAAAAAAATATGAGACAGATGAAATATTTTGTAATGGGGCAAATTTAGTGGACACATGTTGGCCAGACGGGAAAAATATACGGTACTACTACACTATGTTTTATTTTGGGTTAATTTTGACCCTTTCGTTAACCTGGTTTAACAACAAAAATTAAAATATTGCAACAAAAGCAGCCATCGAATGTTTGTACCTGAAAGTCGACCTTCACATGCCAGATCATCGGACCCACCAATTAGAGGTGTATACGAGTTTGATCAGTTTAAATTAAATTAGCTTAACTAAGTTGAGAAAGAAACATTCAAAAACCGTTTGATCAGGTGAGCGGACAATTCCCAGCTCATCATGCTGCTGAACAAACTCACCAACCCAGCAGCTCCACATCCTATATAAACCCAGCACCCTCTGCTTGTTTCATCATACAAACTCAAGCACCGAGAAAACCAAAAGCTCAGGCATTTTTTCGATCCTCTACAACTTGAACATGGCAAGGATATCCCTTTTCAATTGCTTTGCCTTGGCCTTCTTCATGGCTGCAAGCATTGAGGTCAGCTTGGCATCTCGCCACCTTCAGCAACTGCCTACGCTGCCTCCCTTGCCTAAAGGGACTCTGCCGCCGTTGCCGTCCATTCCGAACCTCCCCACCACGCAACCCACACTTCCGACGCTTCCTACTCCTCCGACTCTGCCCACTACACAGCCCACCCTGCCGCAGCCCAGCATTCCCGGCTTGCCCACCTCCTTTCCCAGCTTGCCTAACATTCCCACCACCATTCCCTTTCTCCCAACTACTATCCCTTCTATCCCCTTCCTCACCCCTCCTCCTTCTAAGTAATAACAACCATACCAGTGGCCGTGCGGCGCCTGCGGATGTGTCTCCACTGTTCGTTGTTTGATGACTCCTGGTACCCCTGGTGTGGTAGCTAGCAGTTTCAGGCTGTTGATGTTACACCCGCGATAGCATATTGGAGTTGTGTTTCAGTTCTGCATTAATATTAATTCCTTTTGTTTATTTCTGATATTACTTGTTTTCTGTCTTGTATTAGTGTGTTGTGTTTACAATTATTCTTTAAGCTAAAATTGCGTCTCTTTCTTGCTCTTTTTTCTCTCTGCCCTGAGCTCAGTAATAATATATATTTTGAAACTTAAACGCCGTCCATAATTATATATAACTAGATAGAAAGTCTTTTTTGTTTATTATATGACAATAGCGTTGTTTCTTTTTCTTTTTTTCCTTTTTTTCTTTTTGCCGCAGACAGTAGCATTCTTGAAACTATAAGGATTGGGGACAATGTTGGGAATCCGAACGAGTTTCACGCTATTAAATTAGCATGCACCAGGATCGGATTGTAGAAATAATCACACGGGTACCTTGTTTTCGAAATTCCACAAATGCAGAATTCTCCAAGCTTAACACGCTCGAATTCCTTCTCTTCCGGTTGCACTATATGAGTGTTTGTGCTATTATTGTTTCTTTGTTTATGTTTCCATAATCCATCTCTATTCAATAATACACAACCACTCCTTTTATAGGCAAAAAGTACAATAGCTTCTCTCAGAAGCTAAAGTACAACTTCTCTTAGAAGTCAAGTACATAGCTTCTCTCATAAGCTAAAGTACAACTTCTCTCAGAAGTTAAGTACAATAGCTTCTCTCAGAAGCTGAAGTACAACTTCTTTTAGAAGTTTGACCGGGTAGAGTTTAGAATGTGGCGTGGGACCCTTGGGATCTCTTAATCCTGTCAAATTAGTCCTTCACTAATTTATTGTTTACAAGTCAGTACAACATATTATACGACCTTGTAAAATCTCCCAGGATTTCAGAGACAATTCACAAGTACCCATTTTATTCTATTCCGTTCACCGTCCAATATTGTTGCACATAATCCGGACTAGACCAACCACATCCAAGTTGTGGTACTGTCAATACGGAATTAAATATGTGCACGTCTCTTCAAGTTTATTCGGACTTTAAACAATTTAGAAAAACATTTATAAAATCTATATATACCATATATATAATTTTATATACAGAAAATAATATTTCCAAAACAATATTTTTCTAAATCGACCACGTGGATTTCTTAATCCGAAAAACCAAGAGACTTACTCCACAATATTCACTCTTATTTCAAGAGCGGTGAATTCTATGTTGAATAATCATGAACTTAACATGTTACATTTATGTGATCCAACATGTCCAAGTATATCCTATAGTAGGCATCATTGGTTGACATATCAAAATCACATAAAGTATACATTTAAATTCATATTATTCTCAAGTCTACGGAATAAATAACATTTACTCTTTCTCAACAGTTGAAGGTCTAAGAGTAATTGATTTAGTCCTGTTCAAATATTTATCTCCATAAATATCCACATACACATTAGGAATCAATATTCCAGTGATTGAGACAAATCACTCTATCTCATATAGTAATGTCATATGTGCAATCTTTTATGAGTAATCAACCCATGTATATACTCATAGATTGTGAACACCTTTTAAAGAACTACAAAGATGAATTAAGTCTCATGTGACATGATCTCCATCATCCATCAATTCATATATAATATAGTTCTTATGGGTTTATCACAGTAGGAGATAAGTTGGCTTTGATGAGCACAACAAATCTTTCAATCTCCCACTTGCGATTCAAAGCCAATCAGCAACTATTCTAAGACCCATTTCCTTTACATGTTTCTCAAAAACCTTTTGAGACAACGGTTTAGTCAGTGGGTCTGCCACGTTCTCCGCTGAAGCAATCTTTATGATGCTTACATCTCCTCTTTTGACAATTTCTCTTATCAAGTGAAATTTCCTCTGTACGTGCTTCATGCGTTGATGAGCACGGGGCTCTTTGACTTGAGCAACAGCCCCAGTGTTATCACAGTACAGAGTAATTGGAGATTCTATGTTTGGAACAACTCCAAGTTCCTGAATGAACTTCTTGACCCAAACAGCCTCTTTTGCTGCTTCAGAAGCGGCAATGTATTCGGCTTCAGTTGTAGAGTCAGCTACAGTACTTTGCTTGAAGCTCCTCCAACTGAAAGCCCCACCATTTAGTCCATAAACGAATCCAGAATTCGATTTACCATCATCTGGATCAGATTGGAAGTCAGAATCAACATATCCTTTTACTTCCAATGAACCACCACCATAGACTAAGCAATAATGCTTTGTCCTGTTAAGATATTTCAAAATATGCTTAACAGCGGTCCAATGACCTTCCCCAGGGTTGGATTGGTACCTACTTACAACACTCACTGCTTGTGCTATATCGGGCCTAGTACACAACATTGCATACATGATGCTGCCAACTGCAGAAGCATAAGGACAGCGTTTCATTTTATCCAATTCCTCATCAGTCTTAGGAGACATCTTTTCGGAAAGGACGATTCCATGACGAAAAGGCACGAAGCCTTTCTTGGAATCTTGCATGTTGTACTTAGCCACGATTTTATCAATGTAAGTAGATTGAGATAACCCCAACAATCTTCGGCTTCTATCTCTATAGAGCTTAAGACCAAGGACATATGATGCCTCACCCAAATCCTTCATAGAAAAATGAGTGGACAACCATAGCTTCACTGCTGATAACATTTCTACTTCATTCCCAATGAGTAGAATATCATCAACATATAGGACAAGGAATGTGATAGCACTCCCTTGTGTCTTCTTATAGACACAAGCTTCATCCGGATTTTGTGAGAAGCCAAATTGTTTAACTGTCTCATCAAAACGGATGTTCCAACTTCTGGAAGCCTGTTTAAGTCCATAAATGGACCTATTCAGCTTACATACTGACTGTTCCTCCCCACTAGATACAAATCCTGCAGGTTGGTTCATATAGATATCTTCATCAAGATACCCATTCAAGAAGGCAGTTTTTACATCCATCTGCCATATCTCGTAGTCATAGTATGCAGCTACGGCTAACAGAATTCTGATGGATTTAAGCATGACCACTGGCGAAAAGGTTTCCTCATAATCAATTCCTTCCTTTTGATTATACCCCTTTGCCACTAATCTTGCTTTAAAGGTTTCCACCTTTCCATCAGGTCCTCGTTTTCTCTTATAAAGCCATTTACAACCAATAGTCTTAATATTGATTGGTGGATCTACAAGAGTCCAGACCTGATTCTTATGCATAGAATCCATTTCTGAATTCATAGCATCAATCCATCTATCCCTGTCAATATCCTTCATTGCCTCATCATATGTTCTAGGATCTTGTTCGCAATCTTCTGAAATCATCATGAATGATTCATTCAGAAGTGTCAACTTTTGAGGCGGACGAATGATCCTTGAACTTCTTCGAATAGGCTCTAAAGGAATATTAACTCGAGTACTATCATCAGAAGCAGTACTATCAGATGTTTCAGTTAACTCTTGTAAGATAATCCCATTATCTTTCCTAGAGTCAACCACAAAATCTTCTTCTAAGAAGACCGCATCTCTACTAATGAACACCTTTTGTTCATTTGGATTATAGAAATAATAACCCATAGTGTCTTTTGGGTATCCTACAAATAGGCATCTTTCTGTTCTAGATTCCAACTTTGTAAATTTTTGCTTCCTGACATGTGCAGGACAGCCCCAAATTTTCAAGTGTCTCACACTCGGTCTTTTGTTAGTCCATAACTCGTATGGAGTTTTTGGGACCGATTTAGTTGGAACTCTATTCAACAGATAGACAGCGGTCTCTAACGCATATCCCCAAAAAGACACTGGCAGATCGGCCATGTTTATCATTGAGCGCACCATATCCAATAAGGTACGATTTCTTCTCTCAGAAACACCATTGAGTTGTGGTGTTCCCGGTGGTGTCAATTGTGAGAGAATTCCATTATCTTTAAGATAACCTCTGAACTCATCGGAGAGGTACTCGCCTCCTCTATCGGAGCGAAGGCACTTGATACTTCTACCTTTCTGTTTCTCAACTTCATTTCGAAATTCTTTGAACTTTTCAAAGGCTTCCGATTTATGATGTAACAGGTAGATGTACCCGTATCTAGAATAGTCATCAGTGAAAGTGATGAAATAATAGATACCACCTCTTCCCATGTGGTTCACAGGTCCACATACATCAGTATGTATGAGATCTAATACATTTGAGCTTCTTTCACCTTTTCCAGAAAAAGGTAATCTAGTCATCTTTCCCTGAACGCAAGATTCACAGGTTGGATAAGTTTCTAATGTTAAGAAACTCAAAGGACCATCCTTAACCAACCTTTGAATTCTTTTGGCGTTAATATGACCAAGTCTCAAATGCCAAAGATAAGTGGGAACTATCTCTTCCCTTTTTCGCTTTGTTGAACCATTTCCATCACATGGTTCAGATTCAACATTCATGCTGCTTTCATGAAGGGTATGCAAGAAATAAAGACCATCATTTTTGAAACCACTTGCCACAAATTTGTTACGAAATTTAATCGTAACTTTACTACGAAATAGGAATGAATATCCCATATCATCCAACTTCGAAATAGAAATCAAATTTCTTCTAACTTGCGGCACATAAAGACAATCTTTCAAATAAAGAGTGGTTCCATCTAAAAGAACTAATTTAAAAGTTCCTAAAGAGATGGCTGCAACTCTTGCATCTGATCCCATCAACAGTGAGATCTCTCCTTCACTCAGCCTTCTTGTTTCCTGGAACCCCTGCCATGTGTTACACACATGAGTGGTTGCCCCGGAATCAAGACACCAGGAATTCGTAATTCCATGCATTAAGTTTGTCTCAATGATAAAGACAGAAGACTTACCATCTGATGGTTTCTTGTTCACTGTAGCAATGTAATGTTTACAATTACGCTTCCAGTGACCTTTCTTTCCACAAAAATGACATTCATCTCTGGACTTGTCCTTCCCCTTCTTTTTAGGCTCATTCCTAACTTGAAGAGGGTTCTTACCTTTGTTCTTTTTATTGTTCTTGCGCCTGGTCGTGGAGGACTGTCCTTCCATGACCATGATGGGCTTATCCTTCTTAAGCAACTCTTCCGCTCTTTGCAACATATTGCGCAGTTCAGGAAGTGTCACTACCTTGTCATTCATATGAAAGTTCAAAACAAAGTTATTGAATGACTTAGGCAACGAGCACAAGATAATGTCTATCTTGGTCGTATGGTCCATTTCAGCGCCAAGGGAATCCAACACATTGATATACCCAATCATGGTCATCACATGATCATGAATAGGTGTTCCCTCAACCATTTTGGTGGACATAAGCCCTTGCATGGCATTCATCCTAGCAGAACGATTCTGCATCTCAAACATCTCTTTTAGGCTATTCATAATTTCCTTAGCAGTTGGCATCTTTTCATACTGCTGCTGAAGCCTATTCTCGAGAGATGCCAAGATATAGCACTTAGCCAAGGAATCATGCTCATGCCAAACATCATATGCTTTCTTTTCCTCTTTATGATCATTATCAAGAGGGGGAAGTTCAGGTGGCAACTCGTTCAAAACATGTGCCAACTTCCCTGCAGTGAGCGCAATGTCAAGGTTTCTCTTCCAATCACAATAGTTTGCCCCATTAAGGCGGTTTTCTTCCAGATTCTTAGCAAACTGAGGACTAATGTTGTTCATGATTCTATAAAAGAACACACAAACAAAATACATAAGGCATAGCGGAGAAAATCAATATTTTCTTTAAATGTATCATATACAAGAAAGTACTAATTGCATTCAAAGTCACCCTCATAACCATATCATATCACATATGAGCAATTAGAAAAACAAGAACTTCATTTAATTGCAAGACTACTCCTTTTGGCATTAATCTAACAATAATGAAGCAAATATCATGCTATATTTATCTTATAACATTTATAAGATTCTTATTTTTAATTTTGGCTTCTAAAGACAATATACCCGCCATCCATTTTAGATCGGCATATCTCTTTAGTCAAGTGTACACCCATTGTCTAGATGTATCATATTGCTGTGAGAAACTAAATCATTTTAATTAAGCCCCCACTTGGCTATAACACATCCATTATCACCATAAAGTAAATCAATAAGCACAAATTATCATCAACTTAATCATCTCCTTTTGGTATCAAACTAAGTCAACAATATCCATACTTATTATTTACGACAATGGAAAGCCTTTAGAAAATTAATCTTCTAAAGATATAATTTTCTATCTCTCACACTTGATATTTAAATACTGAGGGAATTTATTTTTGTATTTTGAACAATTCAAAACACAAATTCATTTTCACAATTATCACCATAAGTGTAAAATATATTGCAACACTTGCACAAGCATGCATAATAATTCTCAACAATAAATTCAAGCAATTATCATGCATTCATTCATATTTGCAAAATTTCAATAAATGAAATAATCATGCAAATAAGCTCCCACTGAATAAAGCATCCAATTATTCAGAAATAAAACATTCCAGAAAAATAAATATTCAAAATATTTAATTTCTGAAATTAATAAATAAATTGGGAACTTGGAATAAATCAAGAAAACCATTTGGGCCAGTAAAACGTTTTTACTGTTGGGTTTTAAAAGAAATGTGGCCTATTTGGGCCTTATTTAAAAGGGCCCGAAAAACCATTTTTTTTTTTTTTTTTTTTTTATAGGACTGCTGGACTTGTTCCAGCTATTGGGCCTGCAGCTGCGCGGCCCACTTCCCCTTCCTTCTCCCCTTCGTGTCGCACCAGCAGCAGCAGGAGCTCCCTTCCCCCGCCGCCGGCAGCAGCTGTCACACCTCCGGCCAGCCTCCAATCGCCGTCGACTGGGGCGGCGCTACCTCCCAGGAGACCGGCGGCCCTGCCGGCATCGTCCCACGGCCCGGCAGCCATCGTTTCCTCCCAGTGGCCTGCCCAGAAGCCGCGACCATCGCAACCTTTTCCGGCGATGCTTTTTCGCCGTCAAACGACAACAAAAAAATATGGGTTTTGTTCCCCAGAGGCCGATGATCACAATGGAACAATTCCTTTTGATCAATTTCGCACACACAACATTTAATTTCAAAATTAAATGTTAGGGTTCTTGAACTTTTCATAAACCCAGATTCGAAACGAATCAAAATTCAATCCGATTGAAGCGAAATCAGGCCTCCAAACCATGGGGCTATTGACCTTCGGCCTTGATACTTCAAAACCGAGTCATCCACCAACGACTTTCACGGACGGTGGTGGCCGGGGAGTGTCGGGATCAAAACGGGCAATTTTTTGGTTAATCTCAAAAATCAACCAGATCTTCTTTTTCTCAAAAACAGAATTGTTTTCGGAGTATTCTTGTTCTCAACAAAAATCCAGCAACAACGAAAACAACAAGATCATTCAAAAACAAGCAAGGATTCAGATCCGTGTGGGTTTTGTGTGTTTGTGTTCATCACATGAACAGTACACGAAAATCAAGAAATTAAATTCGTGAAAAACACACAAAATATTATTCCACAATCATAAACATGCTCTGATACCACTGTTGGGAATCCGAACGAGTTTCACGCTATTAAATTAGCATGCACCAGGATCGGATTGTAGAAATAATCACACGGGTACCTTGTTTTCGAAATTCCACAAATGCAGAATTCTCCAAGCTTAACACGCTCGAATTCCTTCTCTTCCGGTTGCACTATATGAGTGTTTGTGCTATTATTGTTTCTTTGTTTATGTTTCCATAATCCATCTCTATTCAATAATACACAACCACTCCTTTTATAGGCAAAAAGTACAATAGCTTCTCTCAGAAGCTAAAGTACAACTTCTCTTAGAAGTCAAGTACATAGCTTCTCTCATAAGCTAAAGTACAACTTCTCTCAGAAGTTAAGTACAATAGCTTCTCTCAGAAGCTGAAGTACAACTTCTTTTAGAAGTTTGACCGGGTAGAGTTTAGAATGTGGCGTGGGACCCTTGGGATCTCTTAATCCTGTCAAATTAGTCCTTCACTAATTTATTGTTTACAAGTCAGTACAACATATTATACGACCTTGTAAAATCTCCCAGGATTTCAGAGACAATTCACAAGTACCCATTTTATTCTATTCCGTTCACCGTCCAATATTGTTGCACATAATCCGGACTAGACCAACCACATCCAAGTTGTGGTACTGTCAATACGGAATTAAATATGTGCACGTCTCTTCAAGTTTATTCGGACTTTAAACAATTTAGAAAAACATTTATAAAATCTATATATACCATATATATAATTTTATATACAGAAAATAATATTTCCAAAACAATATTTTTCTAAATCGACCACGTGGATTTCTTAATCCGAAAAACCAAGAGACTTACTCCACAATATTCACTCTTATTTCAAGAGCGGTGAATTCTATGTTGAATAATCATGAACTTAACATGTTACATTTATGTGATCCAACATGTCCAAGTATATCCTATAGTAGGCATCATTGGTTGACATATCAAAATCACATAAAGTATACATTTAAATTCATATTATTCTCAAGTCTACGGAATAAATAACATTTACTCTTTCTCAACAGTTGAAGGTCTAAGAGTAATTGATTTAGTCCTGTTCAAATATTTATCTCCATAAATATCCACATACACATTAGGAATCAATATTCCAGTGATTGAGACAAATCACTCTATCTCATATAGTAATGTCATATGTGCAATCTTTTATGAGTAATCAACCCATGTATATACTCATAGATTGTGAACACCTTTTAAAGAACTACAAAGATGAATTAAGTCTCATGTGACATGATCTCCATCATCCATCAATTCATATATAATATAGTTCTTATGGGTTTATCACAGTAGGAGATAAGTTGGCTTTGATGAGCACAACAAATCTTTCAGACAAAATGTTAAAGGCAATTTGTGGTGTTAGCAATTAGATATAAAAGTAATATTCAAATTCATTTAAATTTTAATTGAGCTATGACAACCATCAATCCTTATCAAGAAAAAAAAAATTCCATGCGAACAATATTTCAATGGCTTACGGAGGTATGCAAGTATTGGAGTGACTTTGATGCCTCCAGTGACCGTCCAGCCCAGCCCGATCAGCAGAAAACAGGTGAACGAAGATTCACAAACAATGAACATCCACATCAGTGATTTGATTAGTTTGAATTCCAGGATGACGTTTAACGCTTTGGTAGGGATTTTCCGACTTTTAGGCAGTAAAAGGCCCAAGTTTGGGTGCCCATTGTCAGTGTATACTGATCTGTTGGGCTAAAAATAACAAAGGCCATTGGTTTTATGTAATTTTGTAAAATTATCATAATTGACATCTTCCAAAATTACAGTATTTAAAATTATAATCTTTTTTTATACGTGGACAGTTCTTTACTAATTTTATCCATATCATTGAAGATATATATCAATTTAGAATCACTTTTCAGTTGTAATGGTAAGCACTGCAATAAATGAATTCTAAGATGTGCACATAATTTAACGATCATGTCCCTGGTAAAGTCCGGGTTTCAAGAGTGGCATTACACTCCATACAAACCAGACATTTTTCAAGTAGGCTAATTGCAATTGAGATTCTACAGATTTTACATAATAATCCCCTTTATCTCTTAGGTTTAAGATAGCTCACTCTCATTCGTACTGTTGTAATAAATTCTAATTATAAAAAAAATGATTATATCATTGAGAATGGCCGAGATTTGACCATATCCATATGGTACTAAAACATCTATTAGTCTAATCTGTTCGTAGCTTGTAACCAATGGCAATGAGGAAAGTGTGGAAGTTTTGCATTAAAACCAGGGATTGAGATGTTGAAATTAATGATTACATGTAAATCTACCAAATCTTTCAAATCTCGCACAATTAACCCAAATCAACCAAATCTCTCTTCCATTGACCCAAAATTTCATACAAATCGTTATAGAATCTAAAAAGTCTCATTCTCTCCTCGACACAAGAAATTCCCACCGCACTATAAAAGATGTGGATACCATGAAAATCTTTCTCGCAGTCACTTTCACCATTGTTACTCATTGCCCCGACATTAGCTATTGCGCTTTTCACCCTCTCCATCATATCACCTGGGTTCATCAACATAAGGTTGTTGTCACATTAATTGTTTGCCTTCGCCCTTGTTGTAGCCATCACCTGGGTTGTTGTATATATGAAGGTTGGGTTACATTGATTTCTTCACAAAATTGAATTTGTAGCGTGAATCCACATGTGGGTTTGTTTTCGGACATTGATTCAAATTTTGATTTTGTATCATGATTTAATTAGGAGGTGTACTATGAAATTAGGTGCATGTTGTATGAGTACAAAGATTGAAATTATGTAGTTTGTTACACAAGATAAGATCATTATATATGAAATTAAAATCTTAATATATGAGTATCAAGATTAAAAATATGAAATCTATTCTACGAACTGGGATCGATGTATATATGTGAAAACTGGAACTTTATTATATAAAAAATTAAAAAGTTAATGCATGAAAATTAATGAGCATGTGACAGTGGCTGAAAGATTATCAACATTCACGAGAAGGACATGCACGCATTAGTAATAGTCCTCCCAAAAAAAAAAACAGCTATAAATTAATTGAAAGCTGTTGAAGTAGGTGCGCTATTGCAACTTTAAAATTGTGAAACATCTCAGCCAATAAAGTCAATAAATTTAGCTCTCGTAACAACGACATTTAATTTGAAAAGTATTGACCATGCACGGACTATAGACGTACGTGGCATCTCTTAGGGCTAAATTAAATTGATATATGACATATTTGTATGGTAATCTAAAGCTAGTGACAGACCTCAAGGACTGGATCTCTATAAAACTATAAAACCTTTATTATAGCTTTCTAAGGATACATGCAATTTTTATTGATCCTTAAAATTGATGTAATTAATTTCATTAGGACTACGGTTTAGAAACATTAAATAAAAAAGAATAATTCTGTTCTTTTCGAGGTTAGCAATTCAAACGCTAACGAATACATTCACACATCAATAACATCTAAGATGGAGAAAACTAGGTTTACTGGAAAGGCTTTGGCCCAAGTATATGAACAATCCACTAGTCACAAGATAGTCACATCTACATATGTTGGCAGAACTTGGGAAAACTTACATTTAGCCCCTTGGGGTTTCATACTATTTACACTTGTCCTCTCTATGTTGTGGAAATATACACTTAACCCCCTCCAATGTTAAAGGGATCAGGCCAAATACTCTAATTGACCTTGCAAGTTTCAGCTCTTGTGCAGATAAAACCTAAATTTCTAGTTTTATTTACAGTTGACCGCAAGTATTATTTTTATTTATATTTTGTACTCAACTAAGGTCCAAAATATTTTATTTATATTTATGCATTATTTAATAATTATATTCTAAATTGTATGTGTGTGGTTATTTTTTGGCTTGCAACCCCTTTTGCCCTATTAAATTTTGTCAACTTGAACCTTTTACTCTTGAATAATTTTGATTTGGATTCACTGATCCCTCAAACTTTGAAAATTGATACCTTTTACCCTTTAGCCTATTTAAATGGTTGTTTAGGTTATAGGAGGACCAAAAACGAAGATGAAACAGAATATGAAAGATTAACTAGTTATTTTTCTTGCATAATCCTTTAGTTCTACGAAACAAGTTGGGTACTAGAATTAAATAAATCATATTTCAATGTTGAATACTGGTTGGATTGTGTAAATTATACAGAATTGATGATTTCTTAAAATTCCTCGAATTGAAAAGATTGAAGTAAATAATCAAAATAATGTAAAAGGCAAGTCAAATGGTTAGTTAGCCCTTTATCTTTAGTTCAGCCTGCATATAACTTAAAAAATCATTTAAGTGAGCTGAGGGGATAAAAAGTATCAATTTCTAAAGTTTGAAGAGCAGGCAGTCAACCCAAGTGAAAGTTCAGATGATAAAAGGTCAGAGTTTGTAATGTTTGGGAGGTAAAAGGGTTTTTAGACCACTATTTTTCTAGTTTTTTATCTATAAAAGGTCTTATTTAAATATATACAGGCCTTTACAAAAATTTTGAAACCAAAAGGTGTTTTTACAAGTCCCTTGACATTTTGGTGTATTTTTTAGAAGTATACATCAACCATATAATTTTATGCTTAAAATTGTTTTTAATATTCAAAACTTTTGGAGAAAACTAACACATATATGAAACTGAGGGGACCTATGTAACTAAAACGACTATTGCAATTTGCACCTTTGCAAACTGTGACAAACTCAATGCATGAACCCTAGTCCACTCCAAATTTGATCGACTAAAATCGTCCTCTGTTTTCAGAAAAAATACATAGCAATTTTTCCATTCTGAGAATTTTTGCTTGCCTTTCCTTCGGACTCCAGACACTGAGTCATCCGAAATAGCCAGAAATTACGGTACCAATTCTTTCGACGCTATAGCCAACTGCAAACTTTCGTGACTTTCTCGAACGACCCAACATGACGAAGCTCAAGAAGCTCCTCCCGATGGAGATCGAATCGCTGGTGGCTGGAGAAGAGATGATGTTGCTGGTTCAAGCACTCGAGTGTGGTTATGGTGTCTAGTGGCAGACCCGCTCGAGGTGCAACAATGATCAGAACATGGCTCGACTAGCTCTGGGAAAAAGAAAGAAGCAGAGAAGCGGCGGTGGCTGAGGAAGGTGGTTGTTGTTAGATTCAAAAGTTCAGGGTGTTCTGTGTTCAACTCAAACACAAAAGGTAGAGGAGTTGCAGGGGTATTTTTTATTTTTTCCTAACAGGAGTTACGACTTACGACTTTACGTGCTGACGTTTGAGGGGTTTATGTGTACATTTTCAGAACAGGACAGCACTTTATGGTTATCATATCGAACTCTGGGAGCATAAGTGTAAATATCATAAAACTTCACGGGTTCAGATATAATTTTTCCGAGTCAGAAATGCAATTTGTACCAAAAAGGGTAACCTGTCTCACGAGACGATACAATGTTTTATGAGCTACATATAAAACTCACCAAACCGGGTGGCAACATGTTAAATGGCCCAACTGTTTTTACGCAACAGCTTCGTACAAATTTTTAGTTGCTACGGGTATAATAACAAGCATAAGAAGCGAGCTCTATATCCCACCACACGCCAAGAAACCTACTTCCTTGCCTCCCAAGCCTGCAAATACTTGTACACCTAAGTCAGCGTCCTATTCCTTCATAATCACCAGAAAGCAAAGCAAATTAATCAACCTGCTGGTGATGGCAACTCCTTCGCGTCTCCTCGTTCTGGCCCTCTTTATTGCTATGTCCTTCCCGAGTTTTGATGTAGCCATGAGCGCTCGGAGCCTGTTGCAGGAGACTCCTGCTGTGCCCAACATTCCCGGCTTCCAGTTGCCTCCTTCTTTCAATCCCTACCCGGAGTTCCGGCTGCCGCCGATTCCTCCGATATCCAGGTCGTTGCCAGGCATCCCCTCGCTGCCGGGAACTTTCCTTTCAATCCCTCTCCTCCCTCCACCAGCATTCCCCAGTTCCAGCACAACCCCTTAAAATTTATATGTATTTCCCGAGTAAATTAATGCAGATATGGGTACCTTATGATTGCCGAGCCAATTGTAATAAGGTCCCTGGCAATAACCAATAGTTTGTATTCTGGTTCTGTTTATATATGTTGCCTCTTATACATTGTTGGGGGTGGAGAAGTGTTATTGTAATGTTTGGCCTGGCTAGTGCTTGACTGCTTGTTTCATTTGTGATGTACCAGGTCTAGGGATATATATAAAATATGTATGCTTTGTTGGTCATTAGCTATTATTTTGTAACCACTGTTTATTGGTACAAAAATCGACTTCTTCCACACTATAGTTTGCCTAACTTACATTGCCCTTGTTATTTTTTAGAATCTACATTTTACATCTAATTTTACACTATTTTACAGCAACTTTTTGAATCCTAGTTTAAATTATATAATAATCATTTTGTAATAAGCTCAATCTCTTTAATATTTTTTTACAGTTAATAGTCATTTTAAATTATTAATTTTTTATGTTTTTAAATGTAAAATATTATTATTATTTTAATGTTAGTTAACCATATAAAAATATTAGATAACTTGAAATTACTAGAAGATAGTTACTAGACAATTTAAATTAGTATTTCAAAAATTGCAATTTAACAATGTAAAAGAAATAGGAAGTAAATTGTTGATTTGCAAAAATAATTGAGGCAAAATTTACGTTAGGTCAAAGCACATGAGGATTATTGTAATTTCCCCCCACCTTTAATTTTATTTTTTGGAGAATTACCTTTTCTTGGGAAGGAAAAACATGAAGAAGCAAAGTATCCAATACCAGTTACCGTTAAATATACCATATCCCATAAATCATATATATATCGGATGGTACATGATAAATGTTAATTTTGTGGTCAAATATGTTGACTTTTTGTCAACTTTGACCACAATTTTCTATCTTATCACTCACTATTTTTTGCCGATTCTTACTTTGATCCTTCATTTTGTAGGTTGGAGAAGCGGACCATAGCATTAGAATGGCACCGGGTCAAGCGGAACGAAAAAACTGGAATGCAAAAGTCAACGAAAATTATAATTGTGGCGCCTAGGCACCACAGTACAAAGTCCTCTGCCAAAAGAAATGCACTCTGGCGCCTAGGCGCCCAGCCACCCCCTTCTTGCGCCTAGGCGCCAGGCACCCTCGAGCTCTGGCGCCTAGGCGCCCAAGTACCCCCTCCTAAGGCCTAGGCGCCAGTCACCTGGGAAAGTGGTCCCCTACCTCAAATTTGAATTCAAGCTTGCTATTGGCTAAGGATTTCTATTCAATTGGTTTGGTGAGTGAAAGAGACATCCTCAAGAGTAGAAGAACCTAGAACCTAGCAAGAGAGGGAGGATCTTCTTCATCTTCTTCATCTTAGCTTCCTAGAGCTAGTTTGGAGATATCCACCATAGTTAGATTTTTAGCTTTTCTTAGTTTTTTCTTGGTCACAATTGGAGCTAGCTTGGAGATTGCTTGGAGTGCTTAAGGAGACTAGTTTGGAGACTTTGGATTCAAGAGCTTCTAGCAATCTTGGGTTTACTATTTCATCTTCCTTGTAGTTCTTCATGGATGTTATTATGTTTACTTTCATGATTATGTTTTAATTAGTTATGCAGTAGTCTTCTTTTGCACTTTCTATGGATGTAGCTACTTGGATTTGATTATGTTGGATGAATTCATGGTTATGTGATATTAGTTTTCTACCAAATGCATGTTTATTCTTCTCTTGAGCTTAATGTTGTGTAGCTAGTTGATGGCCACAATTAGTTGCACTATAAATTGCCTCTAAACTCTTGGAAAAGATTAGAAGTAATTGGACATAGGAGAAGAATTTAAGGGCTATGGACTTGTTGGAAAATTAGTCTATGTCCTTAGGTAAAGGTAAATTGAGCTCTAATGCCTCTTTCTAAACTTGTAATCGGGTGGAAATCCTTATTAAGTTTAGATTAGAAAGATTAATTCTTTCACTTGGAAAAGTAAGAATTTAGTTGAATAACTTTATCAACATACATTGAAAATTAACCCAGTCACCTAAGTTCACCAACAAATCAAGACAAGTAGTGAACCCATAGGAAGTGTTCTTTCATGATTTGATAAAAACTACAATTTTTACATTGCATACTTGCATTCTAGGTTAATAGTACTCCATTTAGCTAAGGTTAGTCACTTGTTTAAGTTGCCTACATTTTCATCCAACTTTGGTTGTTTAGCTAAAGTTTACTTTGAGTAGTGGTACTTGGAAATCAATTTAATCAATCTTCGTGGGAACGATACCCACTCACCCCATCTATACGTCTATCGTGCACTTGCGGAATAGTAGTTTCAAATTTTCACTACAAGTTTTTGGCGCCGTTGCCGGGGATTGATTGTAGTGATTTGTTCAATATCATTGCTAAAAGATTGACTCTAGACTAAACCTTTATTTCTTTGCTTATTTGTTGCCTTTGTGTTTGGATATTTTTTTGATAGGTACCATTGGTGTATGACTCGTTCCCAACACTCTGCTTTGTTGCCATTCATTCCGGAGATTGAAAGACATCTTAGAGAGCTTAGAGCAACATCACACTTAGGAGAATCAAGTTCCACCTCTACATCCATAGAGGGTGGAGGTGATAACCTCAATGGTAATGGATATAATGGTGGCAATGGAGGAAATAGAGGGATGGATCATCAAGATGGAGTCTATCCAAGAAATCCACAAAGGCCTATTAGGGAGTACATCCGACCCTTGGTGACGGAGAATTATTCGGGTATTGTGAGGCCACCGGTTCAAGCCAACAACTTTGAATTGAAGCCATCTTTGATTTCTCTCATCCAACAAAACCAATTTGGAGGCTTGACTTCGGAGGATCCCAATACTCATATAGCGGATTTCTTGGAAGCTTGTGATACATTCAAGGTTAATGGAGTCTCCACCGATGCTATTAGACTCCGATTGTTTCCTTTCTCACTTTGGGACAAAGCTAAAGGGTGGTATCAATCACTTCAACCGGGGAGCATTGCTACATGGAATGAAATGGCCGAAAAATTCTTGAGCAAGTTTTTCCCTCCATCCAAGGCCGCCCACTTGAGAGCTTCAATTGTGACATTCAAGCAACATGAAATGGAGTTTATTTTGGAGGCTTGGGAGAGGTTCAAAAAGTTGCTTAGGAAGTTCCCACAACATGGATTCTTGGATTGGCAACAAATCAAACTTTTCTATGAAGGCTTAGTACCCACTTCAAGATTTATGATTGATGCTTCGGCCGGAGGATCCTTGATGTCAAAGACGGCCGGTGATGCTTTCCAAATTCTAGAGCAATTGGCACTAAATGGAGAGCAATGGCCGGGAGAAAGAGCTCAACCAAGAAGAGGGGTACTTGAGGTTGATCAATTGACCGCCTTGTCGGCATAAATGGCTTCTCTCATGAATTAAGTGTCAAAGTTGACCAATAAAAAGGAGCCAACTATTGAGCAAGCCACCGCCTCTACCTCTAACACATATGGTGGACATATGGATATGGAGCTTGAAGAAGCGAATTTCATGGGCAACCGGAATTTTGGGTTTAGAGGCAACCAAATGGGAAATCAGTATAACCCAAGCTGGAGGAACCATGAAAATTTCTCTTATGGCAACACAAGGAATGTGCAACAACCGCCACCACCTCCCGGTTTCAACCAAGTCTCAATGGAGAAGAAGCCTTCTATGGAAGAAATTATGTTACAATTCATGAAGGAGACAAGAGATAGAATGGAGAAGAATGAAGCCAAGACGGCTAGCTTGAGTGCTAACTTAGCTAGTATGGAGGTAAATGTGAGTGCAAGCATCAAGAACATGAAGAATCAAATTGGGCAATTAGCTTTGGCGGTGAAGACATCTCAAAAAGGGAAATTTCCTAGTGACACCGAAATAAATCCAAGAGAACATTGTCAAGCCATCAAACTTAAAGGAGGCAAGCAACTTGAAGATCCTTACAAGAATAGACCTTCTCAAGTCACTCCTATGGTTGAGAATGAAGAGCAATTAGAAAAGGAACAAGTGGTGGAGTTGCCTCAAGAGCAACCATCTAAGGTTCAACAAGCCCCACCCAACCCACCTTTGCCTTTCCCACAAAGATTTCAAAAGAAAAAGCTTGAAGAACAATATGGAAAATTCTTGGAGAATTTTAAGAAGCTTCACATAAATATTCCTCTCTTGGAAGCTTTAACTCAAATAACTCAAATGCCCAACTATGCTAAATTCTTGAAGGACATCATTGTAAAGAAGAGAAATTTTGAAGATTATGAGACCGTCAATCTTAGTGAAGAGTGTAGTGCGGTGCTCCAAAGGAAACTTTCTCAAAAGCTCAAAGACCCGAAAAGTTTCGTAGTACCTTGTTCTATTGGCCCATCTTCTCATAATATGGCATTGTGTGATCTTGGTGCAAGCATTAATCTTATGCCATTGTCATTTTTTAGGAAATTGGAGTTGGGTGAAGTTAAGCCATCCACCATATGTCTTCAACTCGCCGATCGATCATTGACATATCCAAGAGGAGTGGTGGAGGATGTGCTTGTAAAGGTTGGAAAATTTGTATTTCCGGTGGATTTTGTGGTACTTGATATGAAGGAGGACCGGGACATTCCTTTAATCCTTGGAAGACCTTTCTTGGCTACCGGCAAGGCATTGATTGATGTTGAGCAAGGCAAGCTAACATTGAGGGTCAATGAAGAGAGCATGGACTTTAATATCTCCCAAGCTATTAAAGCTCCGGATGAGGTTAGTGCTTGTTTCCTCCTTAATGTGGTGGATACTTGCATTGGTGAAATGAAGAAAGAAATTCTATATGATGATTCACTCATGATGACTTTGTTGAGTTATGATGATGCTATTGGGAATAATTTTGATGATATGTCTATTACTTTGAATGCATTAGTGGATGATAGGACTTTGGTGAATACATGTGAGAATTTATGCATGCTTGATGTGAATGAGAAAGGTGCACCAAAGTTGGATTTGAAAATGTTGCCTAGTGATTTGAAATATGTGTTCTTGGGTCCTAGTAATTCTTATCTGGTGATTATCTCTTCATGCTTAACCTTGTTGGAGGAAGAAAAGTTGTTAAGGGTACTAAGGGAGCACAAGGATGCACCTGCATGGTCTATAAGTGATGTCAAGGGTATTAGCCCTTCCATTTGCATGCATAAGATTAGAATGGAGGACACATACACACCCTCGGTTGAACACCAAAGAAGGTTAAATCCCGCCATGAAAGAAGTAGTGAGGGCGGAGATTTTGAAACTCTTGAATGCTGGTATAATTTATCTCATTTCCGATAGTCAATGGGTTAGCCCCGTTCAAGTAGTACCTAAGAAAGGAGGGATAACCATAGTGACGGACCAAAACTTGGATATCATTGCCACTAGAACCGTCACCGGTTGGAGAGTGTGTATGGATTACCGGAAGCTCAACAAGGCCACAAGAAAGGATCATTTCCCTTTACCTTTCATTGATCAAATGTTGGATAGGTTAGCCGATCATGAATTCTATTGTTTTCTTGATGGATATTCCGGGTATAACCAAATAGCCATTGCACCGGAGGACCAAGAAAAGACAACTTTCACTTGTCCTTATAGCATTTATGCATTTAGAAGGATGCCATTTGGGTTGTGCAATGCACCGGCCACATTTCAAAGGTGCATGATGGCCATCTTTGCTGATATGGTAGAGAAGATTATGGAGGTATTCATGGATGACTTCTCGGTTTTTGGCTCTTCCTTTGATGATTGTTTGGGAAATTTAGTGAAGGTATTGAAGAGATGTGAAGAGACCAACCTTGCTTTTAATTGGGGGAAATGCCATTTTATGGTAAAATCCGGCATAGTTCTTGGACACAAAATTTCTTCCAAGGGTATTGAGATAAACAAAGTAAAAAATGTGGCCATAGAAAAATTGCCTCCACCAAAGAATGTGAAAGGTGTGAGAAGCTTCCTTGGACATGCGGGTTTTTATAGAAGATTCATTAAGGATTTCTCCAAGATTGTGAAGCCTCTTTGTTCATTATTGGAGAAGGATGCCGAGTTTGAGTTTGATAATTGTTGCTTGGAGGCATTTGAGTTGATTAAAAAGAAGCTTGTGGAAGCACCCATTGTTGTGTCACCGGATTGGAGTCAACCATTCGAGATTATATGTGATGCAAGTGACTTTGCGGTGGGAGCGGTGCTTGGCCAAAAAAGAGAGAAAATTTTTCGGGCCATCTACTATGCAAGCAAGACCTTGGACTCGGTACAACAAAACTATACCACCACGGAGAAAGAGATGTTGGCAGTGGTGTTTTCTCTTGATAAATTCCGACAATACATCCTTGGTACAAAAGTGGTAGTGTTCACCGACCATGCGGCTATTCGGTATCTCTTCACCAAGAAGGACGCTAAACCAAGGTTGATTTGGTGGATTTTGCTTCTACAAGAGTTTGATGTTGAGATTAGAGACAAGAAAAGAAGCGAGAATGTAGTAGCGGATCACCTTTCAAGACTTGAGTTGGAGAATGAACAACATTCATTGCCCATCAAGGAGTCATTCCCGGATGAACATCTTCTAGAGGTAAAAGCAAGCACTCATTGGTTTGCCGATTATGTGAATTATTTGGTATGTGGAGTATTACCTCCGGAGTTGAGTTCCTAACAAAAGAAGAAGTTATTAATGGATGTGAAATACTATTTGTAGGATGAGCCATTGCTATTCAAGAGATGTGTCGATCAAGTCATTAGGAGGTGTGTTCCTAAGGAGGAAGTGCCGAATATTATCCGCCATTGCCATTCATCTCCTTATGGTGGGCATTTTGGACCAACAAGAACCGCCGCTAAGGTACTCCAATCGGGTTTATATTGGCCTTCTATTTTCAAGGATTGCTATGCTTTTGTGAAGACTTGTGATAATTGTCAAAGAGTGGGAAATATCTCTAGAAGACATGAGTTGCCACTTACTAATATCTTGGAGGTTGAGATATTTGATGTGTGGGGTATCGACTTTATGGGACCGTTCCCACCTTCTTTTGGTTGCTCCTACATATTATTGGCGGTAGATTACGTCTCTAAGTGGGTTGAAGCCATTGCCACACCTACAAATGATGCCAAGGTAGTGGTCAAATTTTTCCAAAAGAACATATTCTCCCACTTTGGTACTCCAAGAGCCATAGTGAGTGATGGAGGGTCTCATTTTTGCAACAAGATCTTTGCACAATTAATGGCTAAGTATGGTGTAAGACACAAGATGGCTCTTCCTTATCACCCACAATCAAATGACCAAGTTGGGGTTTCCAACCGAGAAGTCAAGCAAATTCTTGAGAAGATGGTCAATGGAACAAGAAAGGATTGGGCAAATAAGTTGGATGATGCTCTTTGGGCTTATCGGACCACTTACAAGACACCGATTGGAATGTCTCTTTATAGGCTTGTGTTTGGCAAGCTTTGTCACTTACCGATGGAGCTTGAACATCGTGCATATTGGGCAATCAAGAAGCTCAACTTTGGTTCGAAGAAAGCCGGTGAAAAACAACTTCTCCAATTGAATGAGCTTGATGAGTTTCGTCGGGAAGCTTATGAGAGTGCCAAGTTGTACAAGGAGAAGATAAAGATGTGGCATGACAAGCCTATTATGAGGAGAGAATTTGTTCCGGGTCAAAAGGTGCTTTTATTCAATTCAAGGCTTAAATTATTTCCGGGAAAATTGAAATCAAGATGGTCGGGCCCATTTGTGGTGGAAAAGGTCTCACCTTATGGAGCTATTGAGTTGAGGACAGATGATGGAAGAACATTTCAAGTGAACGGGCAAAGATTGAAGCACTATTACGGAGAGGAGCCTCAAATTTCCGACAAGCTTCGTTTGGCGGAGCCAACCACTTGATTCACCACAAAAGGGAAGTTGTCTAGCTAAAGACGTTAAATTTAACGCTTTTCGGGAGGCACCCCGATATTTCATTGCATTTAGATAATATTTTGTTAATTTAAGAGTTGTTGCATTTTTATCTTAAATAATGGGAAGCAATTTTGTGATTTTTGTATGTGGAAAGAAGAGTGAAAGAATCAACACTTTGGAAATTTTTCGTGTACAAATTTTGATAACAGGTAAACTTGAGGGTAAGATTTAACAAAACTTTGAAAATTGGAGGGCAAAAGGAGAATTTTTACGCGAGTGTGGGCGCCGCAGCGCCGTCTGGAGCCTAGGCGCCAGGATGCGAAAAAACACACAGAGCCAAAACTTTTATGGGCGCCGCGGCGCCAGAGAAGCCACTATCGGCGCCTAGGCGCCAGATGCTCGACTTGTGTTTTTAAGCCCCTTCTTCCTCAATTCACCTGCACACACAAAACACTCCCACCTTCGAACCCTAACCTTTCTGTGCACTCCACGACTCAATTTTCTTGTCGATTTCTGCACAAACAAGGATCAAGTAAGTGATTTACATCATTCTTTCTTCAATTTTCTTGCTTAAAATTCTTGAAATCATGTGGATTGGTATATGTGCGAATTTGGGCAAAAATGGCGGTTTGTGTTGATTTTGTGTGGATTCTTGCTTGTTGCTAGATTGTTGTTGATGGGTAAGTAATTTTATGCTTAAAAACAACAATTTAGCACCAAAATCATGACTTGAAAACCCCACCCATGGAGACCCACGAAATTTTAATGGTGAATCTTGTCTAATGCATGTTCTTGATGATTTGGTTGTTGTAATTGCTTGCTTCTACCTTATAATGAATGGGTCTAACAAGAATTGTGAGTAATTTGAGCTACATTGTAAGAATTTGAGCTTGTAAGTTTTCCGAAAAATCAAGAACATGAATGTGGGTGATTTCACCACATGGGTCTTTGAAGCATAATGTAGTTTTATGTGAGTGTTCTTGGCATTAGTTCTTTGCTTCTGTTGCATCTAGGTGTTGCATAGTATATGATTGAACCTTCCATTTGCACCCGGATGCTTGTTTATTTGATGAAAAACCATGGAACTTTTGCTATGCCATCATGACTTGTTTTGTTCATACCATGTTCATGGACTTACCTCTTCACTGTGAGCTTAATTGGCTAGACATATTAGTTCAAGTTGCATCTAGGTAGTGCATAGATAATGGTTTAAGCCCCTATATTTGATTAGATGCACATTTGTTAGTGCCGGTAGCTTTGTGAAGTTGGTATGCCATATTTTGCAACAAGTTCATGATAAGCCTTTTTGCTTAAATAAATTCATGCCTTGAGGTGTATAATTTGTCCAAAGTGATTGATTGCGGATGTGTGTAGTGATGTAGACTTTTATCTTGGATGGTGGAGGTATTTGATTGATTATATGTGCCTTTCATTTTAGTTATGAGATTTTTAGTTATGAGACTTTTATGATTGTTGCTTGGTGTAGGAACAATGGCACCCAGAATTTTCAAAGGGATGAGTACTGACAAAGGAAAGGGCAAGAGGGCACGGGAGGAGCATGCCCAAGAGCTGGCCATGGAGTACCCCCGTTTTGTCAACAAGAATGCCGAAGAACTATTTGAGGGCTTTGTAAAAAGGAAATTCACCATTGAGAGAGGATTTGATCTTGGAGCACCGGAGAATGCCGGAATCTTAACGGTGGTGGAGCGGAGAACTTGGAGGACATGGTGCACTACACCACACACCATGATCTCCCGAACACTTATGGCAGAGTTCTATGCCAACTTGAGCACCACCCAACCCAAATACCATTCGGCCAAGACGGTAACGGTTCGAGGGAAGACCGTGAACATTGCACCAAGCGACATCAACAACCATCTTCAGATCAATCCCGAGATCGGAAACCCTCCTAAGGATGGCGGTTTTGATTGGATGACGACTTAGATATGTGGGCGGGTTGTGCCTTGGACTCATAGCAAGGATGACCCCGAGAGGAAGATCCATTTTGTCTCATCCTTCCTCAAGCCAAAGATGAAGGTGTGGCATTACTTCATCAACTCTAGGCTTATACCATCCACTCATCCGTCTCATGTGACTCTGGACCGAGGTCAAGTCCTCTTTTGGATTGCTGCCAACCAATAAATTGACGTTGGAGGACACATAGCACAAAACATAACTAATGCGGTAAGAACAAAGAGAGGTAACCCCCCGTTCCCACAATTGATCATGGAGCTTTTGGCGGAGGCCAGAGTTCATTACCCGGAGGACCCACTCATCTTTGCTCCTACGCCCATGGACATCTCCTTGAGCAAGCTACATGGTTATGAGTTGGCGGGGGGTGAAGAGGCCGAAGAGTACCAAGAAGAAGATGAAGAGGCCCATGACCCGCTAGGCCCGGAAGGAGAAGCGCCACCACAGGAGGAACCACTCATTGATCCTACTCATGCTTCTAACGAAGCCCTCGCCACCGCCCTCAACAAGATCCATCTCGCTATTAGCGGGTTTCGGGATGAGGTGATTTCTCGTGTTGATCACTTGGAAGAGCGATTCACCTCCTTTGCTACTGAGGCTAGGGAGGGATATACACTTTTGGCCGGGTGCACAGAGATGATTTCGGCCCAAGTCAAGTGGGGGGCCATGCAACAAAACCCCGACCTTCCTCCTGACTATCCACCTTTCCCACAAATCCCGTCTCACCTCCATCCTTCCGCCCACCCATGGTATACCCCCACCCACTAAACCATCCTCCCCCTTTTTACCCTCACTTCTCTCAGTCTGCCCCACAAGACACATCCACCATTCCTCCTTCTCATCCACCGGCCGGAGAGTCATCCGGCGCACCTAACATGCCTGAGGATTAGTTGGAGGCGGGAACATCTGCCTCCCCGGGTACGATTCTTCATGCTCTCTCTAGCTTTTCCTTTCTTTTCACATTGAGGACAATGTTTGGTTTAAGTTGGGGGGATTGCTTGTGGATGAGTACTTGTCTAGTTCTTTGCATGATAGTTGCTTAGTTGATTTTGTTGTTTCCCTTGCATGGCATTTAGCTTAGTTATTTGCACATTTTAATTCCTAGCATTCATTAGAGTTAAATGTAGAAACATGTAGTTGCATTTAGGTTGTGTGCATTTAGGGACCCAATGCATGCTCTTTATCATGATTAGAGGAATTCATTTACAAGTTCAACTTGATTGTAAATTTTGTTAAGTAAAGAAAGATTTTCACTTGTCATTAATGGTAGAAACCATACCGGTGAGTCTTTGGACCTTGTGTGGTACACTTGCATTATAAATTATTTCATTTATTGGAGTGGTTCTTGTTTTGCTTGTTTTGCTTATGGATTCCTTAATTTGCTTTTGGACCCCTTCATATCCGAATTGATGCATGCAAATAAAGGATGAAAATGACAACTTAGGGCTAACTACATACCTAAATGGCTAACCCTTCATTATAATCCTTAGTGGACCCCTTTAAGCCTTTAAGCCATTTTTGTTGTTTAACCCACATAATTGAGCCATATCCATTGTTATTTATCCTCTCTTGTCCTTGAAGTAAGTTGAGCATTGCATATATGGGCTTGGGAAGGGTAAAAATTTGTAAGTTGTGTGAGTGAGCAATAAATAAGTTTGGGGGAAAAAATGTTGGGTTATGAACTTATTGTTGAGTTTATGTAGCTATGGTTTGAATATACTTTGGATAAATTATGCACATTTGTTTGAACTTTAAAGATTTGGTGAATTTCTAGTTGCAAAAAAAAAAAAAAACTATCTTTCCCTTAATAAAAAGGCAAAACGAGTCAACATGAAAAAGCTCTCGTTAAAAAAAAACAAAAAAAATAAAAAAAAAACAAAAAGAATAAATAAAGAAAGGGAAAGGTAGAAGTACTTTATTAATTTGAAAGGAGTTCACTCATGTGTTTTGTCAAAATTGTGCATATGGGGGTCACTTGATTTGTTGCTTGGAAGTCAAGAAAAGCATTTTTAAATCAAAATACCTTAGGTGGGACTTTAGGTTTGATTATTAGGATTGCCCATGGTGTTTATGCTTGACTTACTTGTTTAGCCCCACCTCAAAAGGCCTCCATCCGATTCCCGTCCATACCAAGCTCGGCCACGGTACAACCTTATATACATGTCATTGGACTTAAATTTGCATTCATACTCTTTAGGGACAATTCTTGGGTAGTTTGGGTCATTTTGAAAATTTGTGGATGAAGTGACATTATAAGCCTTAGATACACTAGGCAACCATAGATTAGGGAGTGAAACACTTAGCTAGCAATTACCTACCGTTAATGACAAAGTTCTTCTTTCATTACTTATCTTAATTTCTCTTGAGTTGAGCTTGTACTTTGAATGACTTTATGATATGAGATCGAGTATGTGTTGTTAGCTTCTATGTTTGATTGCTTTATGTTTTTAGGTTAATAAATGCTAGGGACTAACATTCTTCTAAGTTTGGGGGAGTTTGATAAATGTTAATTTTGTAGTCAAATATGTTGACTTTTTTTCAACTTTGACCATAATTTTCTACCTTATCACTTAATATTTTTTACCGATTCTTGCTTTGATCCTTCATTTTGTAGGTTGGAGAAGCGGACCATAGCATTGGAATGGCACCGGGTCAAGCGGAACGAAAAAACTGGAATACAAAAGTCAACAAAAATTATAATTGTGGCGCCTTGGCGCCACAGTACAAAGTCCTCTACCAAAAAAACTGCACTCTGGCGCCTAGGCACCCAGCCAACCCCTTCTGGCGCCTAGGCGCCAGGCACCCTCGAGCTCTGGCGCCCAGGCACCCCTTTCTGAGGCCTAGGCGCCAGTCACCCGGGAAAGTGGTCCCCTACCTCAAATTTGAACTCAAGCTTGCTATTGGCCAAGGATTTCTATCCAATTGGTTTGGTGAGTGAAAGGGACATCCTCAAGAGTAGAAGAACTTGGAACTTAGCAAGAGAGGGAGGATCTTCTTCATCTTCTTCATCTTCATCTTGGCTTCCTAGAACTAGTTTGGAGATATCCACCATAGTTAGATTTTTAGCTTTTCTTAGTTTTTTCTTGGTTACCATTGGAGCTAGCTTGGAGATTGCTTGGAGTGCCCAAGGAGACTAGCTTGGAGACTTTGGATTCAAGAGCTTCTAGCCATCTTGGGTTTACTCTTTCATCTTCCTTATAGTTCTTCATGGATGTTATTATGTTTACTTTCATGATTATGTTTTATTTAGTTATGCATTAGTCTTCTTTTGCACTTTCTATGGATGTAGCTACTTGGATTGATTATGTTGGATGAATTCATGGTTATGCGATATTAGTTTTCTACCAAATGCATGTTTATTCTTCTCTTGAGCTTAATGTTGTGTAGCTAGTTGATGGCCACAATTGGTTGCACTATAAATTGCCTCTAAACTCTTGGAAAATATTAGAAGTAATTGGACCTAGGAGAATAATTTAAGGGCTATGGACTTGTTGGAAAATTAGTCTATGTCCTTAGGTAAAGGTAAATTGAGCTCTAATGCATCTTTCTAAACTTGTAATCGGGTGGAAATCCTTATTAAGTTTAGATTAGAGAGATTAATTCTTTCACTTGGAAAAGTAAGAATTTAGTTGAATAACTTTATCAACATACATTGGAAATTAACCCACTCACCTAAGTTCACCAACAAATCAAGACAAGTAGTGAACCCATAGGAAGTATTCTTTCATGATTTGATATTTTTACATTGCATAATTGCATTCTAGGTTAATAGTATTCCATTTAGCTAAGGTTAGTCACTTGTTTAAGGGGTAAAATCCATATTTGGTCCCCTAACTTTAAGGGTTGTCCTAATGTGGTCCCTTATCTCTAAAAGTGACTATTAAAGTCCCTTAACTCAACTAACGTGTCCTATTTTGGTCCCTACTATCAGTTCTGCCGTTATGTTGGATGGAAATTGCCTACATGGCACATAGATTGCCATGTGGCAGCTTCTTTTATGATAAGAAGTGACTAGATTGGAAAAATAATAAAGTTTAAAGCTAAAATTGACATAAAATAATTTTAGTGACCTAAAAACTAGTTAACCCAATCTTCCCCCATCTTCCCCAATCCCGCCGCCACGCCTCCCCAATTCAGTCCTCGCTGCCCCTTTGCACTGCTTCCAGGATGGCTGCGGCGGAAAGCTGGTTGTCGGAGACATTGAAATCCTGGATTCTAGGGAGGTCGATGCCCGAAATCGTACCCGAAAACTGGTTCCCCTCCAACCGGAGCGTTAGCAGATGAGACAAATGGTTGACCGAGACGAGGATCTCACTGGAGAAGTTGTTGAAGGACAGATCGAGACGGTACAGACGGAAGAGCGAGTCGACGGACTCCGGGAAGGAACCGGCAAAGCGGTTGTGCGAGAGGAACAGAAGCTTAAGGGAGGTGAGATTGGCGAGGTTAAGGACCGGGCTGCTGAACTCGTTGCACTTGAGGCTGAGGACTCTGAGCTCAGTAAGCCAAATGAGTGGCTCGAAGGAGCCGCTGAGTTGAAAGTCTTCCAGGACGAGTCGGGAGACGCGGCCCTTGATGCAGGAGACGCCGACCCAATCACAGGGGTTGGCAGTAGAGTTCCAAGAGGCAAGCCTGTTGGCTTTGTCGGCGCTAGTTTTGAACTCTAAAAGGGGCTTCAAATCCGGGTTTGTGAAGGCATTGGCTGAAAAAAAATACAAGAAAATAAGTGAAGCGAGAAACAGAGCTGACGAGTAGGGTTTCGCCATTGTTGCTCTACAGGAGGCAGAGTGGAAGAGCCGTGGCGGTGGGATTGGGGAAGATAGGGGAAGATTGGGTTAACTAGTTTTTAGGTCACTAAAATTATTTTATGTCAATTTTAGCTTTAACTTTATTATTTTCCCAATTTAGTCACTTCTTATCATAAAAGAAGCTGCCACGTAGCAATCTATATGCCATGTAGCAATCTATATGCCATGTAGGCAATTTCCATCCAACATAATGGCAGAACTAACAGTAGGGACCAAAATAGGACACATTAGTTGAGTTAGGGGACTTTAATAGTCACTTTTAGAGATAAGGGACCACATTAGGATAACCCTTAAAGTTAGGGGACCAAATATGGATTTTACCCCTTGTTTAAGTTGCCTACATTTTCATCCAACTTTGGTTGTTTAGCTAAAGTTTACTTTGAGTAGTGGTACTTGGCAATCAATTTAATCAATCTTCGTGGGAACGATACCCACTCACCTCATCTACACGTCTACCGTGCACTTGTGGAATAGTGGTTTCAAAATTTCACTATAGTACATCATGCTACATATCATTACCAATTTAGAAAAAATTATATATTAGATTATTATGTTAAGATAAAATACATCAAATATATTTTTACACCGTTTTATATGTATTCTGATTATTTTCATTATAATTTTTTTAATATAAATAAATTATACATGAAAGACAATATTTCTTTATACAACAATACATAAAAATGGAATATGTTAAATAAAATAAATGTTATTCAGTAAAAAAATTAATTTATTGATGCATGAGAAAAAAGAAACATCATTTACCAATTAAATCTTATTTTAAATTAAAAAATAAAATTAATATTTGTGTTAATTATATTTTATCATTTTATACATTTGTGTGTAGTACTTTTTTATAAAATGAGAGAAAAAAAATACCATGGTAAAATGAAAAAAAAAACACAAAAATTCATTGGTATGTAAAATGCCACAAAATACTTGATACCACATTGGTTTCACTGGTTGGAAGGTTCATTGGAAATTTACTCGTTGGATAGGCTTAGATGAGTCCATTGGAACATTGCCCATTGGCTAAAGGGTTAACAAGTTGACCATTAATCAAGTAAGGAACACTTTAAGGGAAAATCCCCATGATCATAGGAGTGATCACTTAATGGGGAGGGTTTTCCTCATGATTACCACAACCTTGAGAAGAGGAGTTCTACTAGCCTAAAGTCCCCATCAAGCTATATACTTTCATCTCAAGCCATAACTGACTTAAACATCAGATGGTTTTACCTAGATATACAACTTCAAGGCCCTCTAACCTTATGATTGGCTTCATTTACAGCTGTGAGGCTCCCGAATCTAACATAAGAGAGATGAGATTTATGACTTGTATATGTGACCTTAAGTTTCAGCACTTGAGTACCTAACGTTTATCCTTTTTACAAACAATAACCTATGTTGTGTGGGCAGTTGTTCCATTAACGGGTACTAGACATCGGTCATGACATAGATCGTGTGGTGTGAGTATGTGTTCCATTGACTAATTCTGGATTTGGATCATGACAATATGGTATTAAAGCGACCCAAGACCATGAGGGTGTGGATCAAGTGAACCAATATACATGGGCCGAGGCCCAAATGATGAATGATGAACCATGGTCCATATCCATCATCTACCAAGCTATTGATTTTGGATCAGTTTGTAGCCCAACAAGGACATTAGGCATATAAGTAGATGAGATTGAGAGGCCCTCAAATTCCACATATATCCTTAGCCTTTTAATAATGGTGAGTGTTGCATAGATAGGTTCTAGACTTGGGTCATGATGAATACTCATAAGTGTATTGTTGTTAAAGGTTTAAATTATCATTATACACATTGAGTGTGTTTAATTTCTATAATTTAAAGCACTTTTTTCCACCAAGGTTACCATTCACTGATTTACTATTCATTGACTTACTATTCATACACGTATTTCATTGTACATACGCAGTTTACTGTTCATTAATATTAAATATATATATATATATTAAATAATTATTTTATTTATGTAAGTAAAATCATCACTTGGCGACCCTTCACGAGAAAAATCATAACTGGAGCTGTAGATATCAGAACTGAGTGATTCCAAATTCATCTAGAAGCCAACACATAGATATTCGATCCATCTTCATTCTGAAAGCTAGTTTAATTGTTTTCATTGCCAAAATCTGATTATAGATTAAATCCTTCGTTCTTCCATGTGCTGAAGAGCAGTTTCAATAGAAAAATCATAACTTGAGCTACAGATGTCCGATTTGAATGAGCAAGCTATTTTTTTGAAGATAAGGAAGAGATCTACAAGTTTTGTGCTTTGAGGAAGAGCTGCTTTATTGTGTACGGTGGTAAAAAAATTAAAAAAAGTTGCAGCCCACTTTTATTGATTTGTATTTACCTACATTTTACTATTCTATTTTACCATTTCACCCACCCCAAAACTTTATAATATGCACCTTGGGGGGAGGACGAATTCATGGCATTTCTTAGGCCTTTTTTATGTTCTTGTATCATCTTTAGCTTTTCTTCTTTAGTTTTATTCTTGTTTTTAATACCAAAGTTCTGTCCAAGTGTTTTCTTATTGTTTTTCTTCTTGTTCATTCTTTGATCTTTCAATCCATGTTCATTTCATCTTTCTACTTGTTATTTACTTTTATCATGGCTAACTAATATTCTTTTTGCTAAGGTGAAAGGGTGAAGCTTTTGGTATAAAAGTTATGATTGATCTGAATAGATCACAACGTTAACGGTATTTTCTTTCTTAATCTATTTAACTTTCTTCTTTGTTAAGTGGGTGTCATGATTTATCATAGCCAATCATTGGCACAAAGGCTACTTGATTCCCTCTGTAGAACGTGGTTTGCCGGCTATATTGGAATCTTGAGTTATTATAAACAAATGTTGATATGATGGATACTTGAACCCATTAGCAAGTGTTGGCGTTTTAAGATCAATGAAAGCTAATGCTAATTAAATTCTCCGATTAGAACCTCCTCTATATGTGGATCCCAATTGAGTAGCAAAATGGGCTAAAATTAAGCATCACCGATATACTAAAAGTGGATCCCCTAACCTTAGCTATTTATTTAAATATGAGTTTTTAATAAACACCTGTTCACACCTTGCATCAAAATCTTTCCCTATTACAAAATTTGTAACTTGTATTTCTTAATTCATTTTCCTATGGTTCGACACTCAGACTCCCAAGATTTTATTACTTGCGATAACCTATACTTGGGTTACAACTGCTAGACTACAGCAAGCCACAGCAACAATCGTCTCTAAGAGTTTTGAGCATCCCACCAAGTACTCTGAATATCAACTTGTCATTGTCACACTTGAATAATGAAACTAGTCGAGAGGAAGTCAGAGTCGATGCCTCGACGGTGGCAGAAAGAGGACCTCATTGCCATTAGATATGGCATGAGGGAAGACTTCCGCGGCCATGAAGGATAAACAATTCAATGCTCTGAATATACTCCCTCCATCTTATAAAGAATTATGCATTTCTCTAGATACAAAGATTAAGATGTGTATAGTTTATAATATTTTTATTATTTTTTCTCTAAAACTAAAATTAAAAAATATATATATTTTGGGGCTTTTTTTAGTGAGAATTTAAATTAAAAAAAAAACAAGAAGAAAGGATTCCTTTTGGGATTTTGTGTAATGAGAGTTTTAATGAAGATCAAAAAAGAAAATATTCGTTTCTATGTTTTGTGTTGTGAGAGTTTAAGTAAGGATAGTAAGATAAATTAAATGAAAAATTTCTAAAAAACACTTCATCCTTTTTAAGACAAAAAAAAACAGAATCCATTTAATTCTTTTTTAGATAGAGGAAGTACCTTACTAGAGGATTTGTGGGAGTAGATGTAATAGGAGATTCAGAAGACTCTTCCATGGGTACCAGAATAGGAGGTGGAGAGCCACCATAAAGGCATGACTAGGCAAGCCTTCGTGGCTAGAGAAATAATGGATTAGCCAGAAAATTGGCAAATGAGTAGAATTCAAGAAGAGTTAAAGGTTAATGATATTAACACTGTCCTCTGGAGGCTGGATGACATGGAAAAACGACTAAAGAGGGAGCACTTGAAGGAAAGAGCGTGTGACCTTGAAGGAACTATTACTGGATCTGTATGATGGGATGATAGATTCGTTCAACCACTTGTAAAGGTACACCACAACATGAATCTGAAGAGGTACATCATCATGTGTAAGACTTTTCACTTTAAATTATCTAAAATGGCATCAGCCTCATTCAGGACACTAAAGAGGGAGAGATTTGCCTTTACACTATCTAAACATGTAGCTTTAGGAACCTTATAAGCTATTCTTCTCTTGTTACTGTTAATAGTTCTAGGTCTCAGCTCGTTTCTGCTGCTCGGGGAGGATGTCCAAAACCAGAAATGGACAAACTAAAAAGTAAATCCTCAACCTATGTATAATACTGTCATTATATCCACAAACTTTGAAATTAGTTATTTTTTCCCCTTTTTCCAAAGAAACACCCAAGAATGGTTTACCTTTTCTAGCTTTAGTAAAACATGATCTATCGTTCTTCTTAAAATTTTATTTTGTTCCCAAGTAGTCTATTCTATTACAACAATCATTTTCCAGCGGCCAAAATACCCCATTGCCCCTTGAACTTGGTTAACAAGGACCTTTACCCCCCTGAAGTTGAACTCGGTCCTACTCACCCCTTGAACTTCACTTAATAGGCCGGTCCACCCCCTTGACCATACATGTGCATGTCACGTGATTCTTAATGACAAACGCCGTTTCCAAGCCGTCAACCAGCAACGATAAAGAGCAGCCAGCAACGATAACAAGCTAAAAGCAGCCTCTTCCCTAGAGATTCAACAATTTGGGGATTAGGTATTTCGAGTGCCTACAAACTCGAATCTCAGGTGTATTGGTAGGCAACATTCAGTGAGAGAGTGATTTTCTCCTTCGAGAAACGTCGCATAGTGAAGCACCGAGGATCAGTCGTTTGCGGTGGTCGTTTGCGGTGGTTGTTGTGCGTGGTTCTGCCAAATTCAGTGAGTTTTTTGTATGTTTTCATTAGAGTTTGTGTTGGTTTCCTCAATCGTCCTTAGTTCTTGGTTTTTGTTCGATGTTGTTTAACATTCAACTGTTGGTTTTCTTTTTTAGTTATTTATATACATGAATTGATTGACTACGGTTTGGTTGTAGTTCAATTGGTTTACCATGTTGTAGTTGAATTTAATCCATGTGTTTTGTATTATGAAAGGGTGGTTGTGAGGTTGTGCATCAATGTCTTCAGACTACTCTGGAGCGTCATCGTGGTTTGACAAAGAAGTGCCAATTTGCAAATGCAAACATCGAGCGTCAAAAGGTACAACTAGAAGTGAAGGAGAAAACCTAGGAAGAAGATTTTTTCGCTGTCGATTTAATGGTGTAAGTGGTGATTTTCATTGGTTTGTTAATAAATGTTGGTTGATTTTTGGCCTTAATTAGTGACTTGGAAGAGACATTCTAGCACTTGTGGTCTTTTAGTTTGGGTTGCTTGGTTAGTTTCCTGGAGGAAAGATGAGTTTTTGATCTGTTGGGAAATTTTTGGTAGAGACTTGGAAGTTTTTAGGGCAGCTGCTTCAGCTGGTGAAGGGAAATATGCGTAGTGGAGCTATATATTGAGAGCATTGGAATGGTATTCTGCATTTTTAGTTGGATTCTATGTGATCTATTTTCTTTTAATTTATTGAATTCTATATAATAGTGAAATAATGTGGTTGAATGTATGACTGTTATTGTCGTGCCCTAAACTGCCCCTGGCCCATTTGGGCCTGATTTTTTTTTTTTTTTAAACATGCAGCGGAAGTTTTCATTACACAGAAGGGGCTTTTAAAACTCACTAAGACTTATGGGCACGAACCCCAGGATACTTATCGGTACTAGCTCGTTAAGTTCTTTAATTAAGGTTAAGTTGATGTGCTCTCAGAAACAAGCTAGTGCCTATGTGGATTTCATGTGTTCATTTTCATGGTCTTTACCGAGCTTAGCCAAGAATATGCATGGCAACTAAAACACCAACTTAAGTTTAAAAACTTATTTTCATGCATATGCTTTGCATGCTTATGCGTTTTGGAGTTCACTAGTGCACATAATCACTTAATGCCTTTAAATGCAACTAATGCTTAGGCATGTATTAATTCACGTACGTGCATTTAAATTTCTTATTAGCCAAACTTTACACAAGCATCCAATTTCATGCTTTTTCTAAGTTTACTTGCATGTTCTTTACTAAATGAGCATACATAGCCAAACATTGCATGCTTTTAACATAGACATGGGCTTATGGGCCTTTTAGTACTTAACATGCATATGGCCCAAAATTAACCAAGAATAAAATCAAAATTTTTAAGTTCTTATTTAAGCCCAATTTCAACATGCTTCAAATTTCATGAAAACATAACCCATAAATTCATGCATGGGCCTTGGTAAGTCCACCAAGCAATAAAAATACCCGAAAATGTCCAAGTCCATAATACAAGCCCAAAGCCAAGTTTTGGCCAAATTTTAGCTAAGTCCATAATTTGGTCACTAAAGTTAGACCAACAAAAACATGCTTAAAAGCAACCCATAAATTCACAAAGCCATGGAACACAAATTTCCACCTTAATAGACCTTGTTCCCACAATTCTAAGACTTCAAGTCCTGCACAGAAAGTCCACATTTTTTTTAGCTTGTTTACAAGCAGCTTATATACTTAGAATACTTAGAATATTTTGAGCAATACCATACACAAATCCAACCTTAGAATACAGAAAGAGTACTCAAGACTCTTAGCTTGATCTTTCAAGCAAACCTTTACCTACAAAAGTAGAGTAGGGCGGGTGAGTTATAAAACTCAATAAGGATTCCGTGGCATCCAATGCCTAACTTATGGCCTCCAAGGCCTAACATATGCCAAGAATGTAATGGCAAAATAATCCTTATTCCTGCAAAGGAAACATAAAGACAAAGAAAACAAAAAGATACATGCATATAGCAATAATATCATAATCGGGGGGTTAGCATGCACAACAAATCAAAGAAGCACACAAACACACGCCACTTAACACTTTGTTCACAGAAGGGCAGCAAGCATCCCTCAAGTTTTAGTTCATTAATTTCATATACTTAATGTTTTCGGAGAGCTCACTTAGCATAGGAATTAAGGTGGCCGCCTTAACTCCTAGCCCATAATGCTTGCTTACTTAACTTAGCTCATGAGCAAAACAGAATTGCCGAAACAATAACATAACTTAAGCCCTCTTAGCACTCCTAGGATCACATGGTTCTTTGACCATCACCTAGGGGCCCGAATACTCACATAAAAAGGCCATGGAATTATACCATGCAATAAAGTGAGTATAGGAATCCTTACCCACAACACCGAAAGCTTTATAAGCTTATTTTCCTTCGTTTTCCTTGCTTGTTGACTCTAGAAATTGTTTTCTAGCATAAGAACCAAGATGGGCCGAATTTTATTAGTAACCATAAGATACCAAGAAATCTTGGTGATTAACCCAAATAACACAAAATACCAAGAACACTTGGTGTACACTTACAGAACCTCACAGAAGAGGTAACGCCAATTTATTGTGCTTGATGTTCTTCAAGCTTCTTCTTGATTTCTTGCTTCTAATGAACTTAGAAACTCAATCACACAAAGAGTTCCTTGAGTAGAGCTTAAAACCTCCAAGAAATGGAAATGGCCAAATTTTCCTCCTTGGTTTTCTTTGAATTCTTCATCTGATTCTTGCTCTTTATGGTCTTAGAGCTTGAATTCAACCAAGAATACTTGGTTTTAATTTGAGGAATGATTATTTCTAGCTATGGACGAATATTTGGATGAGAAAAGAGTTGGAAATGTGTTTGGAATGATGAGACTTGGTATGGAAGAAAATGGAGAGAGAATGAGAGAGTTTGAGAGCAAATGGCTTTGAATGAGTGGAGTGATTATGTTTTAATGTGTGGGAAGGTAATGGCCAGCCATATGGGAAGGAAAATGAGTGTATAATGTGCTTGGAAGGTGGGAGACAAGATTAAAAGAGATGAAGACTAATTGGAAGACTTTTGGGTAAGTTTGGTAGAAAAAGTCAAAAGTAGGTGAAGAAAGAATCCAAGGTAATGATTAAGGGTGGGAGGTGGATTAAAATAATAGGAAATTAATAATGTGTTTGAAATGAGTGGGAGACAAGATTTAATGGATGGAAGACTAATTGGAAGACTTTTGTGTAAGTTTGGTAGAAAAAGTCAAAAGTAGGTGAAGAAAGAATCCAAGGTAATGATTAAGGGTGGGAGGTGGATTAAAATAATAGGATTTGGAGGAAGGTGACATAAAATATTGGGAATTGGAGGGGCATGGCTGGCTAAGGCATCCAAAGCCATTAAAATGGCATAATTCCCCCTTTAGTCCTCCAACTTTCTAAATTTGGGCAATTGAGCCCAACCACTAAAAATCCCTTTGTTCAATTTAGTCCCTCATCTTTAAAAACCACCATTTTCATTACTATTTCTCTTGGCCTAAGCCAAGCTTATTTTTAAGATGTTCAACACTCAATTATGCACATGCCATATTGTCTTCTCAATTTAATTGAGCTAAATTCCTAATTAAGGAAAAATTCTTATGCTCCAAATCCATTTAACCCGGGACCTAATCACTTTGGATTGTCCGGGCATTACAACACTCCCCTCCTTAAGAAATTTGGTCCTCCAAATTTCCTAGAAGTTTAGGGAAGATATCAGGATAATTCTTAAGCATTTCAGCTTCAACCTCCCATGTGGCCTCCTCCTCAGAATGGTTAGTCCATTGGACTTTTACCATCGATATCCACTTACTTCTGAGCTTCCTAGTGTCCTTTGCCAATACCCGAATTGGTTCTTCTTCATAGGTGAGATCTTGGGTGATGGGAACACTAGTGACATGTACCACTTGTTTAGGATCAAATACACACTTCTTCAATAGGCTTACATGGAATGTGTCATGTACATGTCCCAGCTCAGGCGGTAGCTCTAACTTGTAGGCTACATTTCCTACTCTTGCGAGTATTAGGTATGGTCCTACATACCTCGGGGCTAATTTTCCCCGTTTTCCAAACCTCATTACTCCTTTCATAGGAGATACTTTTAACCATACTTGGTCTCCTACCTGGAACTCCAGGTCTCTTCTTTTCTTGAGGTTGGCATATGATTCTTGCCTATTGTTGGCAGTCTTAATCCTTTCCTGGATTTGCTTAATCTTCCCAGTAGTTTCTCTTATGAGTTCTGGGCCAATTTCCAACTTATCACCTGGCTCATGCCAGCAGTGTGGAGTTATGCATCTTCTTCCATAGAGTGCTTCATAAGGTGCCATGCCAATCACTGAGTGATGGCTATTGTTGTATGAAAACTCCACTAAAGGCAAGTGTTTATCCCATTCTCCTTGGAAGTCAATAACACAACACCTTAACATATCTTCCAATGTCTGAATGGTTCTTTCAGTCTGTCCATCCGTTTGAGGATGGTATGCAGAACTAAACTTTAACTTAGTGCCCAAGGCATGGTGTAAGGACTTCCAGAATCTGGAAACAAATCTTGGGTCTCGATCCGAGACAATATCGTCCGGTACACCATGTAGCCTTACTATCTCCTTAACGTATAGTTGGGCTAATTTCTCCAGGGAGTCTGTAAGGTTTATGGGCAAGAAGTGGGCTGCCTTAGTCAATCTATCCACTATGACCCAGATTGTATTACACTTTCTTCGGGTCAGTGGCAAACCCACTACAAAGTCCATGGATATGGATCCCCATTTTCTTTCTGGTATAGGTAAGCTCTGTAATTTTCCACCAGGTCTCTGGTGCTCCACTTTGACTTGTTGACAAGTCATACACTTAGCCACAGAAGCACCAATCTCTTGCTTCATATATGGCCACCAGAAATGGGATTTCAAATCCTTATACATTTTCTGAGCTCCAGGATGCATACTCATCAAACTGGAGTGGGCTTCTTCTAGGATTTGTTGCCTGATTCCATCCTTATTTGGCACATAAATCCTATCCCGGAAATATAATATTCCAGCCTTAAAGGAAAATCCTTGATACAATTTTCCTTGTTTCTGCCCAGAGATCCTGGGAATCTCCTCATCTTGAAGCTGAGCTTCCTGAATTAGGTCTTTCCACTCAGTCCTAATAGTTAAGACCTTTACTTGGTCCATTTCCCACTTATCCCAATCTTGGGCCAACCCAGATAAACTGAGTACCTCTGCCTCGGTAGGCTCTCCAGTGGCTTTGAGTATTCCCGTGTACTTCCTACTGAGAGCATCAGCTACCACATTGGCTTTTCCGGCCGTATACTCGATGACGCACTCAAAATCTTTCAGGTACTCAAGCCATCTTCTTTGCCTCATGTTCAGGTCCTTTTGTGTAAACAGGTACCTTAGACTCTTGTGGTCTGTGAAGACTTGGAATCTGCCTCCAAGTAGGTAATGCCTCCATTGCTTCAGAGCAAAGATCACTGCCGCTAATTCCAGATCATGAACTGGATAATTCTTCTCATGAGGCCTTAATTGTCTTGATCCATAGGCTATTGCTTGCTTCCCTTGCATTAAGACACAGCCCAGCCCAACTCGAGAAGCATCTGTGTAAACTATATACTCCTTAGTAGGGTCTGGTAGAACCAGTATTGGGGCTGTAGTCAATCTTTCCTTAAGTTCTCGGAAGCTAGCCTCACATTGCTGACTCCACTCAAACTTTTGGTCCTTTCTTGTCAATTGAGTGAGCGGAGCTGCTAGTACAGAAAATTTAGGCACAAATCTCCTGTAATAGCCAGCAAGTCCCAAGAAGCTTCTTATGTCCCTCACAGTCTGAGGTTGCTTCCATTCCAAGACAGCTTTAATTTTCTCGGGATCAACAGCTAAACCATGCTCATTGATTACATGTCCGAGAAATCCAATTTCTTTAGCCCAGAATTGGCACTTACTTAATTTGCCATATAATTCATGTTCCTTTAACAGGCTTAGCACCACTCTTAGGTGCTCCTTATGGGCTTCTTCATCCTTTGAG
This sequence comes from Aquilaria yunnanensis, assembly GCA_039654915.1. NCBI lineage: Eukaryota > Viridiplantae > Streptophyta > Magnoliopsida > Malvales > Thymelaeaceae > Aquilaria > Aquilaria yunnanensis. The sequence goes on along the minus strand of CM077598.1, from coordinate 24,030,197 downwards.
TACACCAATATGTCATCAATAAATACGACAACAAAGTGGTCTAAATGAGCTTTAAACACTCTTTGCATGAGGTCCATAAAAAAGGCTGGTGCATTTGTGAGCCCAAATGGCATCACTGTGTACTCAAAGTGACCATATCTGGTCCTGAAAGCTGTCTTTGGGACATCTTCTTCCCTGACTTTCAGCTGGAAGTATCCAGATCTGAGGTCTATTTTGGAAAAGACCTTAGCTCCCTTTAACTGATCAAATAGATCCTCGATCCTTGGGAGGGGGTACTTATTCTTAATGGTCAGTGCATTGAGCTTCCTGTAATCAATGCACAACCTAAGGGTTCCATCTTTCTTCTTCACAAAAAGTACAGGTGCTCCCCAAGGAGATGTACTTGGCCTTATGAAACCCTTCTCAAGCAACTCATCCAATTGCTTCTTTAGTTCCATCATTTCAGGAATAGCCATCCTGTACGGAGCAATAGATGCTGGTGCAGCTCCTGGCACTAATTTGATCTCAAACTCAACCTCTCTTGCAGGAGGGAGTCCTGGGAGATCAGTGGGGAACACTTCAGGGAATTCTCTTACTATGGGTATTTTACCCAGCTCTATTTCTACTTCTGTTCCATTTAACCCTAGGTATTCACCTTTTATTAATAAGGGTTTGTGTTCCACCACCTTTAAATGAAAATCTGGGACTAACCCAGAAGATTCTTCCAAAGATTGAGGTTTGTGCCCAGGCAGATAAAGTTGCCTGGCATGGCAGTCTATAACCACCCGATTGGCACTAAGCCAGTTCATTCCTAGGATGATGTCATATCCATTAGTATCCAAGACCATCAGGTCGGCTCTAAGCTCTAGTTCACCTAGCTTAAGCATGCAATCTTTTACAATATGGTATGTTATCATAACCTCATTCCCGGCAGTTTTAACCAGGTACATTTTATCTGTATTGCATACTTCTAGGTTTATATCTTTGACTAGCTTAGAGGATACTATAGATAAAGATGCTCCAGTATCGAACAAAACTGATACTTCATAACCATTTATGGAAATGGTACCTTTTAGAGTCTTCCTGACCAGCTTAGCCTGGTCTATTTCTTCCTCATCCTCCCCAGCTTTGTTGACCTCTGGGTCCTCTCGTGCTTTCATCGATGTCTCAATCTGGAATATTCTTCCAGTAGCCTGAGGTTGTCCCCTCCTGGCCTTATCTTGGTCCCTTCTTTGTGGGGGTGGAGGCATATTGGGCCTCCTTATGGGCAATTGCCTCTGTGCCCATCTGTTATTAAACCCTCCTGGGGTCCTCTGATCTTCTCCCCTGACAGGACAGTCTTTTACCCAGTGATCCTGGGCACCACATTTAAGGCATCCGGAAGTGAGCCTATAACATGGCTTCTGGCCATGGAATTTTCCACATGTCTCACATTGTGGCCCATAGGGGGATGCGGTCTTCTCTCTTTTGTTACCCTTTCTTGGCTCATATGCCAAGCTTTCTCTGCCTCTCTTCTTAGAGAATTTTTTGCATCCCACTAGTACTTCCAGGGCCATTCATGGCTTGCTCCCTGAATTCTTGCTCTAGGGCCATAGCCCTTATGAGCTCAGAAGGCCTGACTTGGGCCTCTGGCACAAAGCCAGCATTTTCATTCCCCTGATGGGAAGTTTCACTTTCATTTCGGCCTCGGTTCGTATTTCTGGTTCTCATCCTTGAATTAACAACAAGCAAGGCACACAATTGCTCAATATTCATAAATATTCATTAGTGGACTTAACCTATGTGGGAACAAGTCTATACTAAGAATCATAGACCAAAACTTTGGTCCTTAAGAGCAACTGTGCTCTGATACCAAGCTGTCGTGCCCTAAACTGCCCCTGGCCCATTTGGGCCTGATTTTTTTTTTTTTTTAAACATGCAGCGGAAGTTTTCATTACACAGAAGGGGCTTTTAAAACTCACTAAGACTTATGGGCACGAACCCCAGGATACTTATCGGTACTAGCTCGTTAAGTTCTTTAATTAAGGTTAAGTTGATGTGCTCTCAGAAACAAGCTAGTGCCTATGTGGATTTCATGTGTTCATTTTCATGGTCTTTACCGAGCTTAGCCAAGAATATGCATGGCAACTAAAACACCAACTTAAGTTTAAAAACTTATTTTCATGCATATGCTTTGCATGCTTATGCGTTTTGGAGTTCACTAGTGCACATAATCACTTAATGCCTTTAAATGCAACTAATGCTTAGGCATGTATTAATTCACATACGTGCATTTAAATTTCTTATTAGCCAAACTTTACACAAGCATCCAATTTCATGCTTTTTCTAAGTTTACTTGCATGTTCTTTACTAAATGAGCATACATAGCCAAACATTGCATGCTTTTAACATAGACATGGGCTTATGGGCCTTTTAGTACTTAACATGCATATGGCCCAAAATTAACCAAGAATAAAATCAAAATTTTTAAGTTCTTATTTAAGCCCAATTTCAACATGCTTCAAATTTCATGAAAACATAACCCATAAATTCATGCATGGGCCTTGGTAAGTCCACCAAGCAATAAAAATACCCGAAAATGTCCAAGTCCATAATACAAGCCCAAAGCCAAGTTTTGGCCAAATTTTAGCTAAGTCCATAATTTGGTCACTAAAGTTAGACCAACAAAAACATGCTTAAAAGCAACCCATAAATTCACAAAGCCATGGAACACAAATTTCCACCTTAATAGACCTTGTTCCCACAATTCTAAGACTTCAAGTCCTGCACAGAAAGTCCACATTTTTTTTAGCTTGTTTACAAGCAGCTTATATACTTAGAATACTTAGAATATTTTGAGCAATACCATACACAAATCCAACCTTAGAATACAGAAAGAGTACTCAAGACTCTTAGCTTGATCTTTCAAGCAAACCTTTACCTACAAAAGTAGAGTAGGGCGGGTGAGTTATAAAACTCAATAAGGATTCCGTGGCATCCAATGCCTAACTTATGGCCTCCAAGGCCTAACATATGCCAAGAATGTAATGGCAAAATAATCCTTATTCCTGCAAAGGAAACATAAAGACAAAGAAAACAAAAAGATACATGCATATAGCAATAATATCATAATCGGGGGGTTAGCATGCACAACAAATCAAAGAAGCACACAAACACACGTCACTTAACACTTTGTTCACAGAAGGGCAGCAAGCATCCCTCAAGTTTTAGTTCATTAATTTCATATACTTAATGTTTTCGGAGAGCTCACTTAGCATAGGAATTAAGGTGGCCGCCTTAACTCCTAGCCCATAATGCTTGCTTACTTAACTTAGCTCATGAGCAAAACAGAATTGCCGAAGCAATAACATAACTTAAGCCCTCTTAGCACTCCTAGGATCACATGGTTCTTTGACCATCACCTAGGGGCCCGAATACTCACATAAAAAGGCCATGGAATTATACCATGCAATAAAGTGAGTATAGGAATCCTTACCCACAACACCGAAAGCTTTATAAGCTTATTTTCCTTCGTTTTCCTTGCTTGTTGACTCTAGAAATTGTTTTCTAGCATAAGAACCAAGATGGGCCGAATTTTATTAGTAACCATAAGATACCAAGAAATCTTGGTGATTAACCCAAATAACACAAAATACCAAGAACACTTGGTGTACACTTACAGAACCTCACAGAAGAGGTAACGCCAATTTATTGTGCTTGATGTTCTTCAAGCTTCTTCTTGATTTCTTGCTTCTAATGAACTTAGAAACTCAATCACACAAAGAGTTCCTTGAGTAGAGCTTAAAACCTCCAAGAAATGGAAATGGCCAAATTTTCCTCCTTGGTTTTCTTTGAATTCTTCATCTGATTCTTGCTCTTTATGGTCTTAGAGCTTGAATTCAACCAAGAATACTTGGTTTTAATTTGAGGAATGATTATTTCTAGCTATGGACGAATATTTGGATGAGAAAAGAGTTGGAAATGTGTTTGGAATGATGAGACTTGGTATGGAAGAAAATGGAGAGAGAATGAGAGAGTTTGAGAGCAAATGGCTTTGAATGAGTGGAGTGATTATGTTTTAATGTGTGGGAAGGTAATGGCCAGCCATATGGGAAGGAAAATGAGTGTATAATGTGCTTGGAAGGTGGGAGACAAGATTAAAAGAGATGAAGACTAATTGGAAGACTTTTGGGTAAGTTTGGTAGAAAAAGTCAAAAGTAGGTGAAGAAAGAATCCAAGGTAATGATTAAGGGTGGGAGGTGGATTAAAATAATAGGAAATTAATAATGTGTTTGAAATGAGTGGGAGACAAGATTTAATGGATGGAAGACTAATTGGAAGACTTTTGTGTAAGTTTGGTAGAAAAAGTCAAAAGTAGGTGAAGAAAGAATCCAAGGTAATGATTAAGGGTGGGAGGTGGATTAAAATAATAGGATTTGGAGGAAGGTGACATAAAATATTGGGAATTGGAGGGGCATGGCTGGCTAAGGCATCCAAAGCCATTAAAATGGCATAATTCCCCCTTTAGTCCTCCAACTTTCTAAATTTGGGCAATTGAGCCCAACCACTAAAAATCCCTTTGTTCAATTTAGTCCCTCATCTTTAAAAACCACCATTTTCATTACTATTTCTCTTGGCCTAAGCCAAGCTTATTTTTAAGATGTTCAACACTCAATTATGCACATGCCATATTGTCTTCTCAATTTAATTGAGCTAAATTCCTAATTAAGGAAAAATTCTTATGCTCCAAATCCATTTAACCCGGTGTGGCAACGTCGGGTTTTCTGGAGTCGCCACCAATCGGTTTACTTAGGTCGATTGGTCACCTTAAAATTGGTCTGCGAGAGTTCGGGAATCGGGAGTACGGTTACGCTAAAACAATATTGTTATAGCGCCCAAAATTGTCACCTTAGTTGATTTTAATTTTGTTTTACTTTGCTTTTTAAAAATTTTCAGTTAATTTAGATATTTTAACTGAATTAGTCAAAAATGTGGATTTTGGTAATTAATTCGGGTAAAATTTTATACTTCCGAACCATGGACTCTGCCGAGTCATTTGGACACGAAAGATTTTGATTCCGAACCATGGACTCTGCCGAGTCATTTGGACACGGAATTTTGGTGAAATTTTAAACAATTTTATCCATATTGTAAAAATATGGATTTTTATCTTTTTATTTAATTTATTTATTTATTTTTAAAAAAAAAGTTTAATATTTTCCAAACCGTAGATCCTGCCGGATCATCCGGATATAGAAATTGATTTAATTTATCGTAATTATTTAATTCTTATTATCATGAAATTAATTTTTAAATGATAATTTTGTTCATGAATGATTTTTAATACAAATTAAAAATTTATTTTTTTTTTTAACTTTCTTTCTTTTTCTTTTTTATTTATTTATTTTTACTTTCTTTTTTTTTTTAATTTTCTTTCTTTTATCTTTCTTTATCTTTATCTTATCTTTCTTTTTTTTTTTTTTTCTTTTTTTTTCTTTTATCTTTCTTTATCTTTTCTTTTATTTTTCTTATCTTTTCTTTTATTTCTTTCTTTTTTTATCTTTTATTTCTTTCTTTTATTTTTATCTTATCTTTCTTTTATTTTTCTTGTCTTTTCTTTCTTTTTTTTTTTTGTTTACTTTTTTTGTTTTCTTGTTTAATGAAAGATATTTATTATTTTAAAGGATTACTCAATTTATAAAATAATTAAAAAAAAAATAATAATTAATTTTTATTTAATAAGAAGTTAATTTAAAAGAATTAAAGAGTTTAAAAATAAAAATTTTGATCATGGTACGGGGCGTTGTTACTCAGCCAGACCCTCTTCACCAGGTGAAGCAGCTCAAAAGCGGGCACGAGACAGTTTCCAGCCAATATACCATGAACTAAAATTTTTTTATTTTTTTATTATTATTTTTTTTATTTTTTTATTATTTTTTTTTTATAAAAGATTAACCAAAAGTAATTGTTTTATTAAGAGAATCAAAAATTTATATGTATATTTTAAACAAAAGAAGAAAATTTTTGATATTTATTTAATTTATTTTGGAATAAAAGATTATTTAACCGAAAACTTATATGTATTTTAAAACAAAAGTCTTGATATTTTTATTTTTTTATATTCTTCTTTGTTTGATGAAAGATTTTTTTTTTTATTTTTAATTTATATTTCTGAAAATATATCTAATCAATAAGTCAAAAATATTTAAGAGAAAATTCAATTATTTTTGTTTTATTTTGTATTATTTTGAAATTATTTGATTAAGATTTTTATAAAGGAAACAAAAAGTTATATCTTTTAATAAGCAAAATATTACTTGAATAAAATATTAACCCAAAATTTTTATTCCTTTCCTTCTTTTTATTAATAAAGAAAAACTAAAAAAAAAATTATATTTTAAAAGAAATAAATAAAATATTATTGAAAAATATTAACTCAAAATTTACTCTTTTTATTCTTTTTATTAATAAAGAAAACTAAAAAAAAGTTATATTTTAAAAGAAATAAATAAAATATTACTGAAAAATATTAACCCAAAATTTTACGCTTTTTATTCTTTTTATTAATAAATAAAACTAAAAAAATTATATATTAATAGATAATTAATATATTAGTCTAAAGTTTTTTTTTATTTTTTATAAAGAAAAAAGTTATTTATATATTTTATTTAAAAATATTTCCGAGCCATGGATCCTGGCGGATCATTTGGTCATGGAGTTTTAATTTTTTTTATTTCATTAATTATTAATTTTAAAGATGTATTAAAATAATGATTTTATGTTTATTTATTTATTTATTTTATTTTTGAATTATTTCATTATGTTTGTTTATTAAAAGGAATAAAAACTTTGTTTCAAAATAAAAAAAAGTAATTTTTATTAGCCTTTAGAAAATTATTCACATAAAATTCCTTTTTTTTATCTTTTAATCATAAAAAAATTCAATTAATAAAGTGGGGCTTTTTGGCCATCCACTTTAATAACACAATAATAATAAAAGTTAGCACAATTAATATAGTTAGATTAGTTGGATTAGTTAGTTAATAACAATAAAAAAGGTTAGTAAAAGTTAGATTAAATTAATTAACAACAATAATAAAAATTAGCCAAGTTTAATTAAATTAATTGTTAACAACAATAATAAAAATTAGCCAAGTTTAATTAAGTTAATTAATTAACAACAATAATAAAAGAGTTAGCCAAGTTAATTAAGTTAATTAACCAAGTTAATTAAATTAATTAATTAACAACAATAAAAAAGTTAGTAAGTTAGTTGTTAGTTGTTAGTTGTTAATAACAACAATAAAAGAAGGGTTAGTAATAAACAAATAATAAACAAACAAGTAAAAATTAAAAAGGTTAGTAATTAATTCTGCAAGAACAAAATAAAAGGTTAGTGACTAAAGTGAAAGAAATTGAAAAGATGAAGGATTAAATGAGAGTTGTACCCTTCAAATTAAAATTTGAATTTCTGGAAACAGGAAAACGACGCGCGCGAGGGGCAGGGGGTTGGGCTGGCGGCGCTGGCGCGGCGGCACGGGTGCGGGGTGGCGAGGCGGAGGGGGTACGGCGGCGCGGGACGGCCGGAGCGACGGCAGCGTGACGGTGGAGGCGGTGGACGGCGCGAGGCGAGGAGAAAGGAGGAGGAAAAAAGAAAAAGGACGGCGGCGGCGGGACGACGGCGGCGCGGGACGGCCGGGGCGGCGGCAGGGAAGTGACGGCGACGGCGGGGCGTGGGCTGGCGGTGGCGGGACGGCGACGGAGGAAAGAAGCAGAAGAGAGAGAGAGAGAACGCACGAGAGGAGAGAGAGAGAGAGCAAACGGGAACAGGGGCTAAAACGAAGAGAAAGAGATGTTCTTAGGCTTCTGGGAAGAGAGAAAGAGGTCAGGGACTGTGGCTGTAATTTTTTTCCTTTTTTAAAACGGAGCTCTAGATTTTTTTCTATTTTTTTTTTTTTTTTTTTTTTTATGTGTTCAGCACTGAATTTGGGGGGGTATTTATAGAAGGAGCTTAGCTGAACTGTGGACGGATAAATTAATAAAAAATATCAAACTTATCTTTTAAATTGGTAAAATGACAGTTTCAGTCCTTTACGTTACTCCAGCTCTGGATAAGCTCAGAAGCTTCTGATTTTGACAATTTTAACGTTTTCTGTCAATTTGGGCCAGAAACGTCCGTTTAGGCCCAAAATTGACGCGAAAAATTACCCAAAGCTCCTGAAACTTTCAGAATTTGTCAATTTTGTCCGAAACTTCTCAATTTTGTCATTTTTACCTCAAACTTTTAATTTTTTTGTCATTTTTTCCTGAAATTTTATTTTTATTTCAAACACATACATATTCACACATATATTATTTTAAATCAAATCTTCTCAAAATAAAAATATATTTTAAACTAATTAACATAATTAAAATTTTTTAGCAATAATAATAATAATAATGATAATTTTTTTAATTAGTTAGTTTTTTTTTTTTTTTAAAAAATTTTTTTTAAAAAAAAAAACCCGGACGAAATTGGGTGTCAACAGCTGCCCCCCTTTGCATGCTTCATGGGACATGATGTATGCAAAGTAGTTACCAAATTTCGTCCGTCTTAGCTAGCCATTGAGAACCTTCTCGCCGCCTAAACTATGTGGTTAAGGAAAATTTTTAGAGCCTCTGCGATAAGAACTCTCCTATCGTTGAAGGGAAAATTTGATAATTTTGAGGTTAAGGGTCCTACCTTAGAACCTCGACGATAGGAACTCTCCTATCGTTTGAAGGAAAATTGTTTGAATGAGGTTAAGGGTCCTACCTTAGTACCTCGACGATAGGAACTCTCCTATCGTTTGAAGGAAAATTGTTTGAATGAGGTTAAGGGTCCTACCTTAGAACCTCGACGATAGGAACTCTCCTATCGTTTGAAGGAAAATTGTTTGAATGAGGTTAAGGGTCCTACCTTAGAACCTCGACGATAGGAACTCTCCTATCGTTTGAAGTAAAATTGATTGTTTTGAGGTTAAGGGTCCTACCTTAGAACCTCGACGATAGGAACTCTCCTATCGTTTGAAGGAAAATTGTTTGAATGAGGTTAAGGGTCCTACCTTAGAACCTCGACGATAGGAACTCTCCTATCGTTTGAAGGAAAATTGTTTGAATGAGGTTAAGGGTCCTACCTTAGAACCTCGACGATAGGAACTCTCCTATCGTTTGAAGTAAAATTGATGATTTTGAGGTTAAGGGTCCTACCTTAGAACCTCGACGATAGGAACTCTCCTATCGTTTGAAGGAAAATTGTTTGAATGAGGTTAAGGGTCCTACCTTAGAACCTCGACGATAGGAACTCTCCTATCGTTTGAAGGAAAATTGTTTGAATGAGGTTAAGGGTCCTACCTTAGAACCTCGACGATAGGAACTCTCCTATCGTTTGAAGTAAAATTGATGATTTTGAGGTTAAGGGTCCTACCTTAGAACCTCGACGATAGGAACTCTCCTATCGTTTGAAGGAAAATTGATTGTTTTGAGGTTAAGGGTCCTACCTTAGAACCTCGACGATAGGAACTCTCCTATCGTTTGAAGGAAAATTGATGATTTTGAGGTTAAGGGTCCTACCTTAGAACCTCGACGATAGGAACTCTTCTATCGTTTGAAGTAAAATTGATTGTTTTGAGGTTAAGGGTCCTACCTTAGAACCTCGACGATAGGAACTCTCCTATCGTTTGAAGGAAAATTGATGATTTTGAGGTTAAGGGTCCTACCTTAGAACCTCGACGATAGGAACTCTCCTATCGTTTGAAGGAAAATTGATTGTTTTGAGGTTAAGGGTCCTACCTTAGAACCTCGACGATAGGAACTCTCCTATCGTTTGAAGGAAAATTGATGATTTTGAGGTTAAGGGCCCTACCTTAGAACCTCGACGATAGGAACTCTCCTATCGTTTGAAGTAAAATTGATTGTTTTGAGGTTAAGGGTCCTACCTTAGAACCTCGACGATAGGAACTCTCCTATCGTTTGAAGGAAAATTGATGATTTTGAGGTTAAGGGTCCTACCTTAGAACCTTGACGATAGGAACTCTCCTATCGTTTGAAGGAAAATTGATGGAATGAGGTTAAGGAAATCTCCTTGAACCTCGAGCGAAATTTATATGAAAGCAATTAGAATTGGAATAATTTTCTTCGAAAGTGTGAATTTGCATAATAGGCGAGTGCGAAATTTTAGACTTCGATAAAATGAGTGAATCTTGATGATGACAATATCGCTAACAAATTATGTAAAGGGAACGGATGTTTGGAATCAATATCCAAGGTTTATCTAATATTTTCTTTAGTAAATATAGATTCGCTTGAGAGATATGTCATCCAAATAAGGTTGAAGCTTAACTATCCTAAAATGTTATGCCTAGTAGACCTAATAGGATGCGTCTCAAGAGCAATAAAAATTACTCTTTACTCAGCCATTCCAACCTAAAGGCATTGTCCTATGGTTTTAATATCAGCATGGACGAGACTATCTTATAAGATAAAAAAAGAAATTCCCTGAAAGAAAAACTAAAACACGAAAGAAAATGCTGATAATAAAACTAAAGGACAAGCAAAACGGATCGGATCACTTCTTCTTCCACAATATTTCAACAGGGTTAGTAGAGGACTATTATGGGATCGAACTGTTCGGGAAAGACTGTCGCGTCCAGTCTATCTGAATCATTGCTGGATCTGGTTCAGGAACAAAAGCTTGTATTTTATCTAGCAATTCTTCAGCAGTTGTTGCGGATATTATGATTCGCCGTGCCACTCTTGATATAAAATTCTTCTGCATAGCATAATCCATAAAAGCTATCAGACCTGTAAAGAAATTGTTAACATTTAAAAGCCCAATGGGTTTCTTATGCAAATTAAGTTGGGCCATGGAAGCAATTTGAAAGACTTCTCCCAATGTGCCAAAACCACCTGGTAGAGCGATAAAAGCATCAGCATTTAAAAGCATTTGTAACACACGCTCTTGTAAATTTTTAACCACTAATTCTTCTCCAATCGTGCCCCTAGAAATAAATTTCAGAGGTCCAGGGATAATGCCCAGAACTTGACTTCCTCCTAGAGATGCTGCTGATGCTACACCTCCCATTAATCCGACACTACCTCCTCCATAAACTAAATGTATTTTTCGCTCAGCTAATACTCTACCCAAATGGTTGGCTGCTTTTAAATACTCTTCATCTTTTCCAGGAAAAGCCCCAGAAAATACACAAATACTTCGGGATTTACGAGTTGGGGTTTTCTCCATTCCTATCCTTACCCTTGTGAGAAAAGAGGATATATTTATAGAGATGAAGAGATAAGGCAATAATTTTATTTTTCAAGAATGGATACATTATTGCCAGCTATTCATAGTAGTCACGGGTATGACTCTGGTCAGGTATGGGTACACTATCGTTAAAAGAGGAGGAAAATTTTCAAAACAGCTGCTAGCATGTACAGTAGTCGCGACTGTAGCTTATGTCAGGAGTAGGTACATGATTGTCGGATGAGAAGGAAAATTTCAAAAGTGGCAGGTATATACAGTAGTCATAATTATAGCTCATGTCAGGAGTGGGTACATTATGGGAGGAAAATTTCAAAAGCGTCAGCTAGCATGTACAGTATCGTGACTATGGCTTATGTCAAGAGTGGATACATTATTGCTGAAAGAGGAGGAAAATTTCAAAAGCGACAGCTAGCACGTACAGTAATCGTGACTTTGGTTCATGTCAGGAGTGGATACATTATTATCAAAAGGGGAGGAAAATTTCAAAAGCGACAGCTAGCACGTACAGTAATCGTGACCTTGTTCCGTCTTCTACTGGCTTTGCGTCCAGTAACGGCTTCAATGCTTTCTATGAATCAGTGATTTGCATCTCATCTAGCTTTTTTACAAACTGGCAAACAGGGTCGTTTAGGGTCAGATTCCCAAGACTGTAACGTTCTCGTTCTTTTTGGAGAATTATCCATAATCCAACAACCTCAAATTGCACTATTCCGCAAGAATGCGCTTCAAGAACCTCTCGGATATCTTCCAGAGATTCCTTACGCAAGCCATTCTTGATGAATTTTATTCTATCATTACGATTTCTGGTGATAACTCCTGGAGAACGACATTTATTGCCGCAAATCCACCATCCACAATTGTGACAGACGCCTAGCCTCTTTGCTCTTCTCTTTTTGGCATAAACGCTTTTACCAAAGCCGGGCATACGGGGAAAGAACGCATCTGGAACTTCACCAGCCGAACGAACTTTAGCTTCGATTAGCCATCGCACATTATCAGGAATGCCTTTGTGCATAAATAGTCGGAATCGTTCACATCTAGCTTGATAAACCTTTTTAAGAACATTTATTGGGAAAGAAGGGAAATATTTTCGTAGAGCGGAAAGAGAAGGCTCCATTGATGAATGAGGCATTTAAGAGAAAAAGAAAGAAATTGGTGATTGTAGGAAATGGAAATAACTGAATTTGGGAGTTATGGAGTACCGTATCCAGAAGGAAGAACACGCATTTATAGTGATGAAAGGATAATGCGTTTATTACACTTACGGAAGTAAGTACATTATTGCCAAAAGAAAAGACAAATGACAGCTTATATGTACAGCAATCATGACTGTGGCTCTCATCTTCCACTAATTCATGTCCAGTAATGGCTTCAATGCCTTCTATAAGTCGGGGATTTGCTTCCCATCTAGTTTTCTTACAAACTGACAAACGGGGTCGTTTAAAATCACATTCCCAAGACTGTAACGGTTTCGTTCTTTATGGTAAGTCCTCCATAAACTGATAATTTCACCTTGCACTTTTCCACAAGAATGCGTTTCAAGAGTCTCTCGGATATCTTTCAGAGACTCCTTACGCAGGCCATTCTTAATGAATTTTCTTTTATCTTCACGATTTATGGAGATGTATCCTAAAGAGCGACATTTAGTATTACAATTCCATCGCCCACATTTATAACACACGCCTAGTCTCTTTGCTCTTCGCCTTTTGGCATAACGGCTTTTACCTAAACCGGGCATGCGGGGCATAAATGCATCTGGAACTTCACCCGCCAAACGGACCTTAGCTTCAATTATCCACTGCACATTATCGGGAATGCCTTTGCGTGTAAAAACTCTGATTCTTTCACATCTAGCAAGGTAGATCTTTTTAAGGACTTTTAGTGGGAGGGAAGGAAAGTATTTTCGCAGTACAGAAAGAGTAGAATCCATTGATGAGAGAAGAATTTGAGAGAAGAGGGAAATGAATCAGTTATTGCAGGAAACTGGAATAATCGACTTTAGAAGTCACGGGGTATCTTATCTTGTTGTTTAATCAGAAGGAAGAACACGCATTTATAGTGATGAAAAGGGATAACGTGTCGATTACACTTAGGGGAGCATGTACATCTGTCAAAAGAAAATGCAAATTTTTCCAAATATAACAAACTGTATGTACAGTAATTGTGACTGTGGCTCACATCTTCCACTGGTTTTACGTCCAGTAACGGCATTAACGGCTTCTATGAGTCGAGGATCTGCTTCCCATCTAGCTTTCTTACAAGCCGGCAAACAGGGTCGTTTAAAGTCAGATTCCCGGGACTGTAACGGTCTCGTTCTTCATGAAAAATACTCCATAAATCAAGAATTTCACGTTGCACAGATCCACAAGAATGCGTCTCAAGAGTCAATTGGATATCATCCAATGAGTCCTTACTCAAGCCATTCTTGATGAACCGTATTTTATCTTCTCGATTATTGGAGATAATTCCTAAAGAACGACACCTAGTCTTACAAGTCCACCTACCACATTTATGGCAGACTTGTAATCTTTTCGCTCTTCTTTTTCTGGCATAAGAACTTTTGCCAACACCAGGCATGTAAGACACAAATGCCTCTGGGATTTCACCTGCCAGACGAACCTTAGCTTCAATTAACCACCGCACATCTTCAGGGATTCCTTTATGCATCAGAGCTCTTAATCGTTCACAGCGAACTTGGTAGATCTTTTTTAGGATGTTCATTGGGAGAGAAGGGAAATACTTTCGCAAGGCGGAAAAAGTAGGATCCATTTTCTAGGAGGAAGTAAAAGAAAGAAGGGGTGAAGGAATCAGTTATTATGGGCAACTGAGAGAACCGACTTGAGAGTCACGGAGTACCGTATCCGCCGTTTAACCTGAAAAGTGGATCCTACTTTATTTTAGTACCATAGATATTTCTTATCTTTGATATCTCATCAGGCATAACATTGATCCAGTCCTTGATTATTGAATCCATTGTCTGCTTTCGACGACAATATTTCTCGATATCCACACTTATCTTTGACCATAGCTATTTCTTATCTTGGATACCGCTAAGCTGGCGTCAATTCTGTCCATCCCGGTGTAGCCTCGATTATTGAATTGATTACCAGGATTTAGACAATATTGTCTACTTTATCCTTGAATTGCTGATGGGGCTGGGTCCACTATATCAGCTGTGCATCCAGCGGTAGATTGGTAAAAACGGATGTCACTGAGACGTCAGCTTATACTGCTGTGACTGTGCGGTGGATACGCTTCCCATTTGATCCTTGTTCTGTATGCCATGCATGCATGATGTGAAATGCATGAATGCAGAGCATGTGTAACTGATGGATTTATTTTTATATCTTTGCTTTACTGGATCCTCTTTGTAATTGCCTTCTATCGTTGAATCTCTTTATGCTTTCCAACTGTTGTCCATTGTTTCACTTTCCAGCTGTTGTTCATTGTCTTGCTTTCCAGCTGTTGTTCCTTGTCTTGCTTTCCAGCTGTTGTTCATTGTCTCGCTTTCCAGCTATTGTCCATTGTCTCAAAAGCCTAACTCTTTTCAAAAATCTTCTTTCCTTGATTTGTTCTTAAATTTTGGCTTCAATTTCCTTAATGTCCGCCTCGTACTTTATGCCTCTCTGGATAATTGTCCCTGTTGAGATATTCGTGAGTATGATTCTTTCTTGCTGACATGGACGTGTTAAGACTTCTGAAGCGATCATTCAGGCTACCACCAAGGCTATCTCCCAAAGATTTGTTACTCCTTCTTCTTTGTTAGCCTATGTTCTGTGCCGCTCGCAAAGCAGGACCTCAATCTTACCTGTTTTAATTCATAAAGCTTATCAAAGTAATCTACGGTCTTTGTTTTTTCTAAGTTTTAATTATTACTATTCTTCCTTCAAAAGTCATAATTTATTGCACACTTAAGGCTAGTAAGAATGTGAGATTTGAAGGAAAAGAACTGGATAGAAGCGACTTTAGCATTTTGAACGTGAGAATCTAAGGTAAGTTAAAGAAAATTGGCTTTTTATTTATGAGTAATATGAAAATCTTGGGTACAGATAGATAATGAAAGTGTAAGAGAAGAAAGCTCTCTTTGACAACTTTGATCAAATAAACTTTGGTAACCCTGTATCCACTTCTCCCCTTCTGTTTGAAAATTTCGTCATTATGCAAAGTATTTCTTTACTGCATCCGAATTTACTGGCTTCGGTAATTCTCGTCCATCCATTTCTGTCAGAATTAGTGCCCCTCCTGAAAATGCTTTCTTCACGACATATGGCCCGTCATAATTTGGTGTCCATTTTCCTCTTGAATCATGTTGCATGGGTAAAATTTTCTTGAGCACTATGTCACCCTCGTGAAATTGTCGTGGGCGAACCTTTTTGTTGTAAGAACGAATCATCCTTCTTTGATAAAGTTGCCCATGGCAGAGGGCTATCATTCTTCTTTCATCAATTAGATTTAATTGCTCGTATCTAGCTTTGACCCATTCTGCTTCTCTTAATTGAGTATCCATTAGTACCCTTAATGAAGGTATTTCAACTTCGATGGGCAATACAGCCTCCATACCGTATACCAGAGAAAAAGGTGTTGCTCCAGTAGAAGTACGGGTAGAAGTTCTATAAGCATGTAGTGCAAAAGGTAACATCTCATGCCAGTCCTTGTAAGTGACGATCATCTTTTCAACAATTCTTTTGATATTTTTATTGGCCGCTTCTACTGCACCATTCATCATTGGTCGATAAGGTGCCGAATTGAGATGTTTGATTTTGAACTGCCGGCACAAAGTCTGCATCATTGCATTGTTCAGGTTCGTGGCATTGTCTGAGATGATACATTCCGGCGGCCCATAACGACAAATGATTTCTTTCTTAATGAACCGGCATACCACCTTTTGAGTCACACTTGCATATGACATAGCTTCTACCCATTTAGTGAAGTAGTCAATTGCCACTAGGATGAATTTGTGACCATTGGAAGCTTTAGGGGTAATGGCTCCAATGACGTCAATTCCCCACATGGCAAAAGGCCAAGGTATTGCTGTTACATTAAGAGGGGTGGGTGGAGCTTGGATCTTGTTGGCATATATTTGACATTTGTGACATTTTCTCACGTGATTAATACAATCACTTTCCAATGTGAGCCAATAGTAGCCAGCCCTCATTATTTGTCTTGCCATGGTATGACCACTAGTGTGTGCTCCACATATTCCAGAATGAACTTCTTCCATGATCTTTCGTGCTTCATGAGTATCTACACAGCGAAGTAGCATCGAGTCTGGGGTTTTCTTGTAGAGTATGTCTAGGTTTAAAAGAAAACCCATTGACAATCTTCGTAGAAATTTCTTGTCATTTTCTGATGCTTCTAGTGGATATGTTCGTTCTTGGAGGTATTTCTTGATATCATGATACCAAGGCTTTCCATCCAATTCTTCTTCGATGCTCATGCAATAAGCTGGAGAATCTATTATTTTCATCTCGAACACAGGAGTATGCTCAGGGTCGCTTATCTTGTACATAGCAGCCAAAGTAGCTAAAGCGTCTGGGATTTGATTATCTTCCCTTGGAAGATGATGGAAACTTATACTGTTAAATCTTCGAGTCATGTCTAGTATAAGCTTTTGGTAAGGGATTAATTTTGAATCTCTTGTCTCCCATTCTCCATTGATTTGATATATGACTAATGCGGAATCCCCATAGACTCGGAGATCTCGCACTTTCAAATCCAATGCCATTTGGAGTCCCATAGCACATGCTTCATACTCTACTATATTGTTGGTACAAGGAAATGTAATTTTTGCTGTGAGGGGAAACTGCTCTCCGCTTGGAGAGATGAGTATAGCTCCGATCCCTTGTCCCAAAGCATTAGATGCTCCATCGAATGCCATTTTCCATGTTTCATTTTCTTCATCGACTTCCTGTTCTATCGTCATTATATCTCCATCAGGAAAGTCCATTCTCATGGGCTCATAATCCTCCAATGCTCTATCAGCCAGATATTCAGCGATCACACTTCCTTTTACGGCCTTTTGGGTGACATACTGTATGTCGTATTCAGATAACAGCATTTGCCATTTTGCAATCCTGCCTAATAAAGCGGGTTTCTCGAAAATGTACTTAATGGGGTCAGTCTTGGAGATCAGTAATGTTGTGTTGTTGAGCATGTAGTGTCGTAGTCGATGTGCTACCCATGCAAGGGCACAACAGGACTTTTCTACTATTGAGTATTTAGCTTCATATGTGGTAAGCTTTTTGCTCAAATAGTAAATTGCATGCTCCTTCTTGCTTGTCTCATCACGTTGACCCAATACGGATCCTAATGAAGAATCCTGTATGGATAAATATAGAATCAACGGTTCTCCGGATCGAGGTGGTATCAAGACTGGTGGATTTGATAAATATCGTTTGATTTTCTCGAACGCTTCTTGGCATTCGTTATTCCACTCAATCGGATTGTTCTTCTTTAGTGATTTGAAAAGCGGTTCACACTTGGACGTCAATTGTGATATGAACCTTGCTATGAAGTTGATTCTACCCAGAAAACTTCTTACTTGTTTTGGAGTCTTCGGGGGTTGCATTTCTTGTATCGCTTTGACTTTACTCGGGTCAACTCGAATCCCGTCCTTGCTGACTATGAAACCCAATAACTTTCCTGAAGAGGCTCCAAAAGTACATTTGGCAGGATTCAACTTCAATTGATATTTGCGAAGTCTATCGAATAGTTTTCTTAGCACTTTTAGATGCCCCCCAGCAGTGAAAGTTTTGGCGATCATGTCGTCCACATATACTTCAATTTCTTTATGAATCATGTCATGGAACAACGTGACCATGGCTCTTTGATATGTAGCACCAGCATTCTTTAACCCGAAAGGCATCACCTTATAGTAGAAGGTACCCCAAAGGGTAATAAAAGCAGTTTTTATCATGTCATCTGGATCAAGTTTGATTTGATTGTATCCAGAAAAACCATCCATGAAGGAAAAGTAGGAGTTTCCTGCGGTATTATCCACCAGTGTATCAATATGAGGAAGTGGGAAGTTATCTTTAGGACTGGCTTCGTTCAAAGGCCGGTAGTCCTGACAAACTCTTAGTTTCCCACTTTCTTTCTTTTCGACTGGGACAATGTTAACCACCCATTCTGTATATTCAGCGACCCCAAGAAATCCTGCATCCCACAGCTTTCGAATCTCGTCTTTTACTCTTAAGATTAACTCCGGCTTTAATCTTCGTAACTTCTGTCTGACAGGCTTCGCCCCAGGCTTCAAAGGTATTTTGTGTAGTACTATGTCTGAGCTTAAGCCAGGCATATCTTGGTATGACCAAGCGAATACATCCACATATTCTTTTAATAAATGGACTAATTCTTCTTTTTCTTCAGGAGGGAATAAAGTGCCAATCTTGACTTCTTTTACATCCTGACTGTCTCCCAGGTTGAATACCTCAGTTGGTTCTTGACTTGTTGCTCTTTCTTTTTCATCTCGCTCAATCATTTTTAATAGCTCAGGAGATACTTGAAGATCTTCGTCATCCGAGTCGGTAGTGTTTACAGGATTATCAAAGTTCATTCTTTCATTGTCATCAAAGAGAGTTTTGGGTCTGCATTATCCAGAGAGAAAAGAAAGAGAAGAGAGAAAAAAAAAAAAAAAATGGCACGAATGAGATGGATGCAAACTGGTACTTTATTTACAATGTGCATAAATCACAACTTTATTGGAATAAAAAGCAATAACTAAAAGGTTCACTTAAACAAAGACTACACCCTATTGATTGAACCTTTCTTTAGGAGGTTTTTACTATTAGATTACTTTGGAAAGCTTTCGATTATAACAGGCAGTTCTATCGCCTCCCAATTGTTCAGCACATCCCGTAGGCCACAAGGTTGAATGAGCTCCTCCTCTTCAGGTGAATCGCTGATGATTGCCTGAATAGAAAGACTTTCAAAAGACTTGTTGATGTTGATAGTCAGCTTGCCTTCATTGTCATTTTTCGGAATGAGACCACCACTCACGAACGTTTCGGTGATTTCAGGGATATCCAGATTTCTTTCCTGGAGAGGATGCCCTGTTAATCGTGCAATCCTCTTTTCTCTCTTTTCAGCTATTGCCTTCATTTTATCATGTCTTGTCGGTGTGAAGCCTAGGCCGTATTTTCCTTCATTTGCGGATATTTTCAATGGCTCTGGGATTCCTTGTAAATCTTGTCCCAAACCTAACCCCGGTGAGTATCCTCCTTTTATCATGAGTTTGGCGACCATGCGACTTGTTTTAGAGATGTTAGGAATGGGTTCTTCTCCATATTCACTGACATAAGCAGCATTGACAATCTCAAAAGACCTGAAGGAGCAATCAGGTATATTTTCATTGACCTCAACATATTGAGCATCCGCAGGTCTAGATAGCAGAATGTCTTCTTCAGCAAAGACTGTGATTATCTTTCCTTCAATGATGAATTTCATTTTTTGATGTAATGAGGAAGGAATTGCTCCAGCCATATGGATCCATGGTCTTCCCAGTAGACAAGTATAAGATGGAGAAATGTCCATGACTTGGAATGTGATATGGAAAAGACAGGGACCAATCCCAATTGGTAGCTCTATTTCTCCAACCACATCTCTCTTTGTTCCGTCAAATGCTCGAACAACAATATGACTGTTGTTGAGGTGTGATGGGTCTAAACCGATCTTATGTAAAGTTTCTAATGGCATTACATTTAGAGCTGATCCATTGTCGATCAGAACTCTAGCCATAATCCGATCTTTGTATTTAATCGAAATATGTAGAGCCTTAGAGTGACCCCTTCCATCTGCTGGTATCTCATCGTCAGTGAATGTGATGAGATTTTGTGCCGTGATGTTGTTGACAAGGTGGTCAAAGTTGTTCACGGAGATATCTTGTTCAACATAAGCCTTATTCAGGACTTTGAGAAGAGCTTCTCGATGGGCATCAGAACTTAAGAGCAATGAAAGTATGGAGATCTTTGCTGGCAGACGGTTCAACTGCTCCACGATACTGTATTCACTTTGCTTTATGAGTTTGAGAAACTCAGTAGCTTGTTCATCTGTTACTGCTCGAGGCATCTCTTGCTCTTTAGATGTGTTAATAGGTCCATTTGCTGGATCCGTAACATTCTTCTCTTGTTGGAGCTTGTTCATTTGCTCGGGAGAATAATACCGACCGCTTCTAGTCATGCCCCCAACTTCTAACGGAGTTGATGTGATGTTAGAAGTATAGCCATAGTTCCATGGAACAGTTTTGTCTGATTTGTACGGGAATGGCTTTGGAACTTGAATTCTTAAAGGCTTGAGAGCAGATTTTGAGATTGGAATGACTAGTGGTCTTGGCATGACATTGACTTCTTGTTCTTTAATTATCACATTCACGTCATCCTCTTTATCTGACATAAAAATGATGATTTGGGAAGAGTCCATGAGACTTTGTAGACTTTTACGGAATTCTGGGCATTCTTGGATAGAATGACTCTTACTGTTATGAAAGTTGCACCACTCCTCATCCTCGACTTCTTTATTTCCAGAAGACTTTCCTGTGATAATCCCTTCTTTCACAAGGCATGAATATACATGCTTAAGAGGGGTTATGATATCATTGACTGTTTTCTTCATCGGCCAGTATTCTTCCATCATATTGACTGGTTTGGCTTGATGAGGAGGCAATGGATTATGAGTGACGTTTGGTTCATCGGAAAAGTCCAACCACTTTGACTCAATTAATTGTTGGACTATACGCTTCAATGCTATGCAATTTTCGAGTCCGTGGCCCACGGCACCATCATGATATGGGCAATTTAGTTTAGGGTCATACCATGTTGGATATGGGGGTTCGAATGGCCTTGTGGGAATTGGGTGAATGAGTTGGCTCTGGATGAGTTTTGGATATAACTCAGTATAAGTCATGGGAATCGGTGCGAAAATTTCTCTTGGTCTTGGTGCAGGCATTGGAGGAGTCGGAACAGGTGGCCGTAACTGATTAGGCCTGTTGAGAGGATAATTGTTGGGTCTATTGGGAAGATAATCACTGGGCCTATTTGGAGGATAATCATTGGGTCTATTGGTAGGATAATAATTGGGCCTGTTGGCAGAATAGGATAGGCGAGGTCCGGTAGCCACGGTACCCACGAGGGGAATCCCTCTTCCTCGTCCGATTTGTTGTATTTCTTCATCTTTTCTTCTGGATGGTCCTCCTCTTTTCATAGGATCACTAAAGGACTCAGTAATCTTCCCGGTCCTGATACCATGCTCGATCCTTTCTCCAGACATGACTACGTCGGAGAAGTTAGTTGCCGCATTGCCAATAAGTTTGTCATAATATGGGTATTTCAGTGTCTGGACAAACAAAGTGACCATTTCTCTTTCTGTCATGGGTGGCTGTACTTGTGCAGCTAAGTCCCTCCATCGTTGGGCGTATTCCTTAAAAGTTTCTGTTTTTTTCTTCTCCATGTTTTGGAGAGTTTGGCGATCCGGAGCTAAGTCCATAACATGTTTATAGTTGCCGATGAAGGCCTGAGCAAGGTCATTCCAAGTTTTTATGTTTCTTGGACCTTGGCTTAGATACCACTGTAATGCTGATTTTGTGAGACTTTCCTGAAAAAGTGCGATCCACACCTTCTCATCTTTGGTAAGTGGTTGTAGTCTTCTGAGAAACAAAGTGATGTGAGTGATGGGATCACTCGTTCCATCGTATTTTACGAAATCTGGCACCTTAAAATCTGAAGGGATTACGACGTCTGGCACTAAGCAGAGGTCATCCACTGAAAGGGATCCGAATATAGTGCCTCCTTCAATGGCTCTCAGTCTTTTCTCTATTGTCTCGATTTTTTGAGATTCTGCTTCATCTTTTGGTAATGTCTTCTTCTCTTCCTGTACAGTGTCTTGTTTCAGGTGAACACTAGCAGAGGGTCCTGATTCTTGAAACAGGTTTTCTTGGACTGAGACTCGTTGCGGGGTGAATCCCGGGGGATAAGTGGGATCTTGTACTTCTTTGATGGGGACTTGAGTTGCTTTCCCTTTGATTAATTCCATCAATTGTTTCATCTGTTCTGACATACTTTCAATCTTGGACTCCATCTCCATGAGACGTCCTTCGGCTTGTTCTGCCATTAATCTTGTTTGGAGTCGAGTTGAATATCGGTGTTGAGGTCCAATTTTACCCTTTTAAAGGAAATATTTATTTTATTAGATTCTATGTGTGTATGATTGATGTGATGGATGCATGCATGAATATTGTAAATACTTGGTGAAAGAAGAATTATAGTGGAATTTCTCAATTACATTCACCAAAAGCTTATTATTTTCAAAAGAAACGGCCCAAAGTACAGTATTGCTTTCTGGCCTTTGAAATAAACTCCATCATTTTTTGAATATTCACTGATGGAGTAGGGCAGCTCAATTCTTCTAACTCCTTGGCTTCTTCGCCCATTAGTTGGGCTTGCTCAGTCACTTTTCTGACTTCTGCCAAAAATATTTGAAGCTGTTCTTGAGAAAATCTGTATTGATCTTCCCAATATCTTGCTCTCATCTCTGTTTGATCGGTTTCATCAACTAATTCGGTGATGACTTGTTTTTGGCTTTCGATCTTTTCTTCGAGGAGTTGTGTTTTGTGACTGAGCTGTTGTATGTCGAAGAGCATCTTCTTGTTCTTCTCCTTTTCTTCCTCTAGCTCTTTCTCCAACTCTCTTTTTGCCAATTTTCTGATGACCTCTTCGGGAAGAACTGTTCCTTCTTTCCGATTATTTCTCCATTCATAATACGCAGTAGGAGAAATAATAGGGCCTGACTTTAATATGAAAAGTCTTTTCCATGCAACTGAAATACCCATTGCAAGCTTATTTGAATTTGGATCTTCATGTGAAAACTCCAACTTGCTCAGGTTATGTGTCATGGGTATAAATTGCATGGACCCAAATTGTTTACGTACTTGGGCTGGAGCATAGCTTGTTCCTCCCCATATGCCTAAGAGAGGAACCCACGGGCAATTGCCGCAACGGTAAACTATGCGGGTGGTGGTGGACCAGGGTGCTCTCCATTCAATTTGGAATTCGCTGATGTTCTTGAAGTAGTCAACCCATGCTTCCTTGCTATCATGATTAGTGGTTTCACTTTTCAAAAAGGCTTCAATTGGGATGAAGTCCTTTGAAAAGCGATTTCCAAAATGTTGCTTCTCACAAGGAAGGTGGCTTTCGATCCAAACGTTGAGGAGATGTGAACATCCTATGAATTTGCCTCCTCTTTGGCGACAAAAGTTTAATGCCCTGATAGTTTCACATAATATCACTGAGGTCGGATTTACTTGGGCAATGCAGACTTGCTCAAATAATGTGATGACGTCTCCTTCAATAAATCCGACAATTCTTGGGAAGACTACCAGGCCATATATTGCCAAGGCGAACAACTTGCGTCGTTGATTCTTCTGAGGGAGGGTGTGACTTAGTTGTTTTAGATCGGTCCAGCTGATAAATTTCCGACACCCTTTTGTTGCAAATTTGGGTTGAAGACTGGAAGCTGGCATGTCCAATAATTTTGCTAGGGCTCGATGAGGCTCCGTTCTTCTATCATGTTGATAAGTCTCGATTGGATAGTCGGAGGACCAACCCAAGAGGCTGTTGTATTCTTCAATGGTTGGAACCAGATCCATCTTATCGAAAGAAAAGCATCGATAAAATGGATCCCAAAATTGTATTAGAGCCCGGACAAGTGATGCATCAACGGTAACCTTTAGTAGGCAAGTGATGTGACCATATTTTGCCGTAAAAGCTTCCCGATCAGCAGAATTCCAACTATTCCAGACTTGCAATAATTCCGTGGTGTCGTTCTGATTTATCCGGACCGATACCTGGTCCTTAAGCTGTACGTGAGAATGGGATGTCAGAGCATCTCCGTGAAGCTTTTGAGCCGTTTCGGAATATTCCATAGCTTCAGGCTGAGTTTCGATTACCGTGTCATTCCATGATCCAGTAACAGCCGTGGGAAGATAATCGAGAATATCCATGATAATAGTTCTTTCACCAAATACTTATCTTTAATGATGAAATGTATATGCCGGAAAAATAAGGAAAAATAGAGTTAGTAAAAAAAATAACACATAGGATCATACAAACATATAGATAAAACAAAACCTATGGAAATGGGAACCGAGGTATGGGAAATTCTTAATGGCTGGTTCTAAGGTAGAGTAAGGAATTCTACATGCAGAAGGTGGTTTATCAAAAAGGCAAGGGATAGTTCCCGAATCCCGTCACTGAATCATAGTGACGGCCCGATTCCTTACCCTCTAGGGTTTATGTAAGGAATGGATTAATTCGAGTCGTAGCTTTTCGTGGGCCCATGCAGAGACTAACCGTCTCAGAAGGCAATACACTACTTTACTACTTTGAAACCGGTGAAGGCTTGGAGACCGTGGCCTCACAAGGACAGCAACACCAATTCCGCTTAGAAAGAATCGTGTTTGATTTAAGGAAGCTCGGGTATAGAGCTTCATTTTGTGAATGCGTTATGCATGTTTACTTAAGTAAATATAATATATAAATCCACATAATAGTAAAGCAAAGTAAATCAAAACAAATCAACTTTAGGCTCGACTCACTAACGTCGCATGTCCCCAGTGGAGTCGCCAAGCTGTGGCAACGTCGGGTTTTCTGGAGTCGCCACCAATCGGTTTACTTAGGTCGATTGGTCACCTTAAAATTGGTCTGCGAGAGTTCGGGAATCGGGAGTACGGTTACGCTAAAACAATATTGTTATAGCGCCCAAAATTGGCACCTTAGTTGATTTTAATTTTGTTTTACTTTGCTTTTTAAAAATTTTCAGTTAATTTAGATATTTTAACTGAATTAGTCAAAAATGTGGATTTTGGTAATTAATTCGGGTAAAATTTTATACTTCCGAACCATGGACTCTGCCGAGTCATTTGGACACGGAAGATTTTGATTCCGAACCATGGACTCTGCCGAGTCATTTGGACACGGAATTTTGGTGAAATTTTAAACAATTTTATCCATATTGTAAAAATATGGATTTTTATCTTTTTATTTAATTTATTTATTTATTTTTAAAAAAAAAGTTTAATATTTTCCAAACCGTAGATCCTGCCGGATCATCCGGATATAGAAATTGATTTAATTTATCGTAATTATTTAATTCTTATTATCATGAAATTAATTTTTAAATGATAATTTTGTTCATGAATGATTTTTAATACAAATTAAAAATTTATTTTTTTTTTTAACTTTCTTTCTTTTTCTTTTTTATTTATTTATTTTTACTTTCTTTTTTTTTTTAATTTTCTTTCTTTTATCTTTCTTTATCTTTATCTTATCTTTCTTTTTTTTTTTTTTTTCTTTTTTTTTCTTTTATCTTTCTTTATCTTTTCTTTTATTTTTCTTATCTTTTCTTTTATTTCTTTCTTTTTTTATCTTTTATTTCTTTCTTTTATTTTTATCTTATCTTTCTTTTATTTTTCTTGTCTTTTCTTTCTTTTTTTTTTTTGTTTACTTTTTTTGTTTTCTTGTTTAATGAAAGATATTTATTATTTTAAAGGATTACTCAATTTATAAAATAATTAAAAAAAATAATAATAATTAATTTTTATTTAATAAGAAGTTAATTTAAAAGAATTAAAGAGTTTAAAAATAAAAATTTTGATCATGGTACGGGGCGTTGTTACTCAGCCAGACCCTCTTCACCAGGTGAAGCAGCTCAAAAGCGGGCACGAGACAGTTTCCAGCCAATATACCATGAACTAAAATTTTTTTATTTTTTTATTATTATTTTTTTTATTTTTTTATTATTTTTTTTTTATAAAAGATTAACCAAAAGTAATTGTTTTATTAAGAGAATCAAAAATTTATATGTATATTTTAAACAAAATAAGAAAATTTTTGATATTTATTTAATTTATTTTGGAATAAAAGATTATTTAACCGAAAACTTATATGTATTTTAAAACAAAAGTCTTGATATTTTTATTTTTTTATATTCTTCTTTGTTTGATGAAAGATTTTTTTTTTTATTTTTAATTTATATTTCTGAAAATATATCTAATCAATAAGTCAAAAATATTTAAGAGAAAATTCAATTATTTTTGTTTTATTTTGTATTATTTTGAAATTATTTGATTAAGATTTTTATAAAGGAAACAAAAAGTTATATCTTTTAATAAGCAAAATATTACTTGAATAAAATATTAACCCAAAATTTTTATTCCTTTCCTTCTTTTTATTAATAAAGAAAAACTAAAAAAAAAATTATATTTTAAAAGAAATAAATAAAATATTATTGAAAAATATTAACTCAAAATTTACTCTTTTTATTCTTTTTATTAATAAAGAAAACTAAAAAAAAGTTATATTTTAAAAGAAATAAATAAAATATTACTGAAAAATATTAACCCAAAATTTTACGCTTTTTATTCTTTTTATTAATAAATAAAACTAAAAAAATTATATATTAATAGATAATTAATATATTAGTCTAAAGTTTTTTTTTATTTTTTATAAAGAAAAAAGTTATTTATATATTTTATTTAAAAATATTTCCGAGCCATGGATCCTGGCGGATCATTTGGTCATGGAGTTTTAATTTTTTTTATTTCATTAATTATTAATTTTAAAGATGTATTAAAATAATGATTTTATGTTTATTTATTTATTTATTTTATTTTTGAATTATTTCATTATGTTTGTTTATTAAAAGGAATAAAAACTTTGTTTCAAAATAAAAAAAAGTAATTTTTATTAGCCTTTAGAAAATTATTCACATAAAATTCCTTTTTTTTATCTTTTAATCATAAAAAAATTCAATTAATAAAGTGGGGCTTTTTGGCCATCCACTTTAATAACACAATAATAATAAAAGTTAGCACAATTAATATAGTTAGATTAGTTGGATTAGTTAGTTAATAACAATAAAAAAGGTTAGTAAAAGTTAGATTAAATTAATTAACAACAATAATAAAAATTAGCCAAGTTTAATTAAATTAATTGTTAACAACAATAATAAAAATTAGCCAAGTTTAATTAAGTTAATTAATTAACAACAATAATAAAAGAGTTAGCCAAGTTAATTAAGTTAATTAACCAAGTTAATTAAATTAATTAATTAACAACAATAAAAAAGTTAGTAAGTTAGTTGTTAGTTGTTAGTTGTTAATAACAACAATAAAAGAAGGGTTAGTAATAAACAAATAATAAACAAACAAGTAAAAATTAAAAAGGTTAGTAATTAATTCTGCAAGAACAAAATAAAAGGTTAGTGACTAAAGTGAAAGAAATTGAAAAGATGAAGGATTAAATGAGAGTTGTACCCTTCAAATTAAAATTTGAATTTCTGGAAACAGGAAAACGACGCGCGCGAGGGGCAGGGGGTTGGGCTGGCGGCGCTGGCGCGGCGGCACGGGTGCGGGGTGGCGAGGCGGAGGGGGTACGGCGGCGCGGGACGGCCGGAGCGACGGCAGCGTGACGGTGGAGGCGGTGGACGGCGCGAGGCGAGGAGAAAGGAGGAGGAAAAAAGAAAAAGGACGGCGGCGGCGGGACGACGGCGGCGCGGGACGGCCGGGGCGGCGGCAGGGAAGTGACGGCGACGGCGGGGCGTGGGCTGGCGGTGGCGGGACGGCGACGGAGGAAAGAAGCAGAAGAGAGAGAGAGAGAACGCACGAGAGGAGAGAGAGAGAGAGCAAACGGGAACAGGGGCTAAAACGAAGAGAAAGAGATGTTCTTAGGCTTCTGGGAAGAGAGAAAGAGGTCAGGGACTGTGGCTGTAATTTTTTTCCTTTTTTAAAACGGAGCTCTAGATTTTTTTCTATTTTTTTTTTTTTTTATGTGTTCAGCACTGAATTTGGGGGGGTATTTATAGAAGGAGCTTAGCTGAACTGTGGACGGATAAATTAATAAAAAATATCAAACTTATCTTTTAAATTGGTAAAATGACAGTTTCAGTCCTTTACGTTACTCCAGCTCTGGATAAGCTCAGAAGCTTCTGATTTTGACAATTTTAACGTTTTCTGTCAATTTGGGCCAGAAACGTCCGTTTAGGCCCAAAATTGACGCGAAAAATTACCCAAAGCTCCTGAAACTTTCAGAATTTGTCAATTTTGTCCGAAACTTCTCAATTTTGTCATTTTTACCTCAAACTTTTAATTTTTTTGTCATTTTTTCCTGAAATTTTATTTTTATTTCAAACACATACATATTCACACATATATTATTTTAAATCAAATCTTCTCAAAATAAAAATATATTTTAAACTAATTAACATAATTAAAATTTTTTAGCAATAATAATAATAATAATGATAATTTTTTTAATTAGTTAGTTTTTTTTTTTTTTTTAAAAAAATTTTTTTTAAAAAAAAAAACCCGGACGAAATTGGGTGTCAACACCCGGGACCTAATCACTTTGGATTGTCCGGGCATTACAATACTCCCCTCCTTAAGAAATTTGGTCCTCCAAATTTCCTAGAAGTTTAGGGAAGATATCAGGATAATTCTTAAGCATTTCAGCTTCAACCTCCCATGTGGCCTCCTCCTCAGAATGGTTAGTCCATTGGACTTTTACCATCGATATCCACTTACTTCTGAGCTTCCTAGTGTCCTTTGCCAATACCCGAATTGGTTCTTCTTCATAGGTGAGATCTTGGGTGATGGGAACACTAGTGACATGTACCACTTGTTTAGGATCAAATACACACTTCTTCAATAGGCTTACATGGAATGTGTCATGTACATGTCCCAGCTCAGGCGGTAGCTCTAACTTGTAGGCTACATTTCCTACTCTTGCGAGTATTAGGTATGGTCCTACATACCTCGGGGCTAATTTTCCCCGTTTTCCAAACCTCATTACTCCTTTCATAGGAGATACTTTTAACCATACTTGGTCTCCTACCTGGAACTCCAGGTCTCTTCTTTTCTTGAGGTTGGCATATGATTCTTGCCTATTGTTGGCAGTCTTAATCCTTTCCTGGATTTGCTTAATCTTCCCAGTAGTTTCTCTTATGAGTTCTGGGCCAATTTCCAACTTATCACCTGGCTCATGCCAGCAGTGTGGAGTTATGCATCTTCTTCCATAGAGTGCTTCATAAGGTGCCATGCCAATCACTGAGTGATGGCTATTGTTGTATGAAAACTCCACTAAAGGCAAGTGTTTATCCCATTCTCCTTGGAAGTCAATAACACAACACCTTAACATATCTTCCAATGTCTGAATGGTTCTTTCAGTCTGTCCATCCGTTTGAGGATGGTATGCAGAACTAAACTTTAACTTAGTGCCCAAGGCATGGTGTAAGGACTTCCAGAATCTGGAAACAAATCTTGGGTCTCGATCCGAGACAATATCGTCCGGTACACCATGTAGCCTTACTATCTCCTTAACGTATAGTTGGGCTAATTTCTCCAGGGAGTCTGTAAGGTTTATGGGCAAGAAGTGGGCTGCCTTAGTCAATCTATCCACTATGACCCAGATTGTATTACACTTTCTTCGGGTCAGTGGCAAACCCACTACAAAGTCCATGGATATGGATCCCCATTTTCTTTCTGGTATAGGTAAGCTCTGTAATTTTCCACCAGGTCTCTGGTGCTCCACTTTGACTTGTTGACAAGTCATACACTTAGCCACAGAAGCACCAATCTCTTGCTTCATATATGGCCACCAGAAATGGGATTTCAAATCCTTATACATTTTCTGAGCTCCAGGATGCATACTCATCAAACTGGAGTGGGCTTCTTCTAGGATTTGTTGCCTGATTCCATCCTTATTTGGCACATAAATCCTATCCCGGAAATATAATATTCCAGCCTTAAAGGAAAATCCTTGATACAATTTTCCTTGTTTCTGCCCAGAGATCCTGGGAATCTCCTCATCTTGAAGCTGAGCTTCCTGAATTAGGTCTTTCCACTCAGTCCTAATAGTTAAGACCTTTACTTGGTCCATTTCCCACTTATCCCAATCTTGGGCCAACCCAGATAAACTGAGTACCTCTGCCTCGGTAGGCTCTCCAGTGGCTTTGAGTATTCCCGTGTACTTCCTACTGAGAGCATCAGCTACCACATTGGCTTTTCCGGCCGTATACTCGATGACGCACTCAAAATCTTTCAGGTACTCAAGCCATCTTCTTTGCCTCATGTTCAGGTCCTTTTGTGTAAACAGGTACCTTAGACTCTTGTGGTCTGTGAAGACTTGGAATCTGCCTCCAAGTAGGTAATGCCTCCATTGCTTCAGAGCAAAGATCACTGCCGCTAATTCCAGATCATGAACTGGATAATTCTTCTCATGAGGCCTTAATTGTCTTGATCCATAGGCTATTGCTTGCTTCCCTTGCATTAAGACACAGCCCAGCCCAACTCGAGAAGCATCTGTGTAAACTATATACTCCTTAGTAGGGTCTGGTAGAACCAGTATTGGGGCTGTAGTCAATCTTTCCTTAAGTTCTCGGAAGCTAGCCTCACATTGCTGACTCCACTCAAACTTTTGGTCCTTTCTTGTCAATTGAGTGAGCGGAGCTGCTAGTACAGAAAATTTAGGCACAAATCTCCTGTAATAGCCAGCAAGTCCCAAGAAGCTTCTTATGTCCCTCACAGTCTGAGGTTGCTTCCATTCCAAGACAGCTTTAATTTTCTCGGGATCAACAGCTAAACCATGCTCATTGATTACATGTCCGAGAAATCCAATTTCTTTAGCCCAGAATTGGCACTTACTTAATTTGCCATATAATTCATGTTCCTTTAACAGGCTTAGCACCACTCTTAGGTGCTCCTTATGGGCTTCTTCATCCTTTGAGTACACCAATATGTCATCAATAAATACGACAACAAAGTGGTCTAAATGAGCTTTAAACACTCTTTGCATGAGGTCCATAAAAAAGGCTGGTGCATTTGTGAGCCCAAATGGCATCACTGTGTACTCAAAGTGACCATATCTGGTCCTGAAAGCTGTCTTTGGGACATCTTCTTCCCTGACTTTCAGCTGGAAGTATCCAGATCTGAGGTCTATTTTGGAAAAGACCTTAGCTCCCTTTAACTGATCAAATAGATCCTCGATCCTTGGGAGGGGGTACTTATTCTTAATGGTCAGTGCATTGAGCTTCCTGTAATCAATGCACAACCTAAGGGTTCCATCTTTCTTCTTCACAAAAAGTACAGGTGCTCCCCAAGGAGATGTACTTGGCCTTATGAAACCCTTCTCAAGCAACTCATCCAATTGCTTCTTTAGTTCCATCATTTCAGGAATAGCCATCCTGTACGGAGCAATAGATGCTGGTGCAGCTCCTGGCACTAATTTGATCTCAAACTCAACCTCTCTTGCAGGAGGGAGTCCTGGGAGATCAGTGGGGAACACTTCAGGGAATTCTCTTACTATGGGTATTTTACCCAGCTCTATTTCTACTTCTGTTCCATTTAACCCTAGGTATTCACCTTTTATTAATAAGGGTTTGTGTTCCACCACCTTTAAATGAAAATCTGGGACTAACCCAGAAGATTCTTCCAAAGATTGAGGTTTGTGCCCAGGCAGATAAAGTTGCCTGGCATGGCAGTCTATAACCACCCGATTGGCACTAAGCCAGTTCATTCCTAGGATGATGTCATATCCATTAGTATCCAAGACCATCAGGTCGGCTCTAAGCTCTAGTTCACCTAGCTTAAGCATGCAATCTTTTACAATATGGTATGTTATCATAACCTCATTCCCGGCAGTTTTAACCAGGTACATTTTATCTGTATTGCATACTTCTAGGTT
The DNA here is from genome assembly GCA_039654915.1 of Aquilaria yunnanensis. Classification (NCBI taxonomy): domain Eukaryota; kingdom Viridiplantae; phylum Streptophyta; class Magnoliopsida; order Malvales; family Thymelaeaceae; genus Aquilaria; species Aquilaria yunnanensis. The sequence goes on along the minus strand of CM077598.1, from coordinate 23,998,232 downwards.
TATATCTTTGACTAGCTTAGAGGATACTATAGATAAAGATGCTCCAGTATCGAACAAAACTGATACTTCATAACCATTTATGGAAATGGTACCTTTTAGAGTCTTCCTGACCAGCTTAGCCTGGTCTATTTCTTCCTCATCCTCCCCAGCTTTGTTGACCTCTGGGTCCTCTCGTGCTTTCATCGATGTCTCAATCTGGAATATTCTTCCAGTAGCCTGAGGTTGTCCCCTCCTGGCCTTATCTTGGTCCCTTCTTTGTGGGGGTGGAGGCATATTGGGCCTCCTTATGGGCAATTGCCTCTGTGCCCATCTGTTATTAAACCCTCCTGGGGTCCTCTGATCTTCTCCCCTGACAGGACAGTCTTTTACCCAGTGATCCTGGGCACCACATTTAAGGCATCCGGAAGTGAGCCTATAACATGGCTTCTGGCCATGGAATTTTCCACATGTCTCACATTGTGGCCCATAGGGGGATGCGGTCTTCTCTCTTTTGTTACCCTTTCTTGGCTCATATGCCAAGCTTTCTCTGCCTCTCTTCTTAGAGAATTTTTTGCATCCCACTAGTACTTCCAGGGCCATTCATGGCTTGCTCCCTGAATTCTTGCTCTAGGGCCATAGCCCTTATGAGCTCAGAAGGCCTGACTTGGGCCTCTGGCACAAAGCCAGCATTTTCATTCCCCTGATGGGAAGTTTCACTTTCATTTCGGCCTCGGTTCGTATTTCTGGTTCTCATCCTTGAATTAACAACAAGCAAGGCACACAATTGCTCAATATTCATAAATATTCATTAGTGGACTTAACCTATGTGGGAACAAGTCTATACTAAGAATCATAGACCAAAACTTTGGTCCTTAAGAGCAACTGTGCTCTGATACCAAGCTGTCGTGCCCTAAACTGCCCCTGGCCCATTTGGGCCTGATTTTTTTTTTTTTTTTCAACATGCAGCGGAAGTTTTCATTACACAGAAGGGGCTTTTAAAACTCACTAAGACTTATGGGCACGAACCCCAGGATACTTATCGGTACTAGCTCGTTAAGTTCTTTAATTAAGGTTAAGTTGATGTGCTCTCAGAAACAAGCTAGTGCCTATGTGGATTTCATGTGTTCATTTTCATGGTCTTTACCGAGCTTAGCCAAGAATATGCATGGCAACTAAAACACCAACTTAAGTTTAAAAACTTATTTTCATGCATATGCTTTGCATGCTTATGCGTTTTGGAGTTCACTAGTGCACATAATCACTTAATGCCTTTAAATGCAACTAATGCTTAGGCATGTATTAATTCACATACGTGCATTTAAATTTCTTATTAGCCAAACTTTACACAAGCATCCAATTTCATGCTTTTTCTAAGTTTACTTGCATGTTCTTTACTAAATGAGCATACATAGCCAAACATTGCATGCTTTTAACATAGACATGGGCTTATGGGCCTTTTAGTACTTAACATGCATATGGCCCAAAATTAACCAAGAATAAAATCAAAATTTTTAAGTTCTTATTTAAGCCCAATTTCAACATGCTTCAAATTTCATGAAAACATAACCCATAAATTCATGCATGGGCCTTGGTAAGTCCACCAAGCAATAAAAATACCCGAAAATGTCCAAGTCCATAATACAAGCCCAAAGCCAAGTTTTGGCCAAATTTTAGCTAAGTCCATAATTTGGTCACTAAAGTTAGACCAACAAAAACATGCTTAAAAGCAACCCATAAATTCACAAAGCCATGGAACACAAATTTCCACCTTAATAGACCTTGTTCCCACAATTCTAAGACTTCAAGTCCTGCACAGAAAGTCCACATTTTTTTTAGCTTGTTTACAAGCAGCTTATATACTTAGAATACTTAGAATATTTTGAGCAATACCATACACAAATCCAACCTTAGAATACAGAAAGAGTACTCAAGACTCTTAGCTTGATCTTTCAAGCAAACCTTTACCTACAAAAGTAGAGTAGGGCGGGTGAGTTATAAAACTCAATAAGGATTCCGTGGCATCCAATGCCTAACTTATGGCCTCCAAGGCCTAACATATGCCAAGAATGTAATGGCAAAATAATCCTTATTCCTGCAAAGGAAACATAAAGACAAAGAAAACAAAAAGATACATGCATATAGCAATAATATCATAATCGGGGGGTTAGCATGCACAACAAATCAAAGAAGCACACAAACACACGCCACTTAACACTTTGTTCACAGAAGGGCAGCAAGCATCCCTCAAGTTTTAGTTCATTAATTTCATATACTTAATGTTTTCGGAGAGCTCACTTAGCATAGGAATTAAGGTGGCCGCCTTAACTCCTAGCCCATAATGCTTGCTTACTTAACTTAGCTCATGAGCAAAACAGAATTGCCGAAGCAATAACATAACTTAAGCCCTCTTAGCACTCCTAGGATCACATGGTTCTTTGACCATCACCTAGGGGCCCGAATACTCACATAAAAAGGCCATGGAATTATACCATGCAATAAAGTGAGTATAGGAATCCTTACCCACAACACCGAAAGCTTTATCAGCTTATTTTCCTTCGTTTTCCTTGCTTGTTGACTCTAGAAATTGTTTTCTAGCATAAGAACCAAGATGGGCCGAATTTTATTAGTAACCATAAGATACCAAGAAATCTTGGTGATTAACCCAAATAACACAAAATACCAAGAACACTTGGTGTACACTTACAGAACCTCACAGAAGAGGTAACGCCAATTTATTGTGCTTGATGTTCTTCAAGCTTCTTCTTGATTTCTTGCTTCTAATGAACTTAGAAACTCAATCACACAAAGAGTTCCTTGAGTAGAGCTTAAAACCTCCAAGAAATGGAAATGGCCAAATTTTCCTCCTTGGTTTTCTTTGAATTCTTCATCTGATTCTTGCTCTTTATGGTCTTAGAGCTTGAATTCAACCAAGAATACTTGGTTTTAATTTGAGGAATGATTATTTCTAGCTATGGACGAATATTTGGATGAGAAAAGAGTTGGAAATGTGTTTGGAATGATGAGACTTGGTATGGAAGAAAATGGAGAGAGAATGAGAGAGTTTGAGAGCAAATGGCTTTGAATGAGTGGAGTGATTATGTTTTAATGTGTGGGAAGGTAATGGCCAGCCATATGGGAAGGAAAATGAGTGTATAATGTGCTTGGAAGGTGGGAGACAAGATTAAAAGAGATGAAGACTAATTGGAAGACTTTTGGGTAAGTTTGGTAGAAAAAGTCAAAAGTAGGTGAAGAAAGAATCCAAGGTAATGATTAAGGGTGGGAGGTGGATTAAAATAATAGGAAATTAATAATGTGTTTGAAATGAGTGGGAGACAAGATTTAATGGATGGAAGACTAATTGGAAGACTTTTGTGTAAGTTTGGTAGAAAAAGTCAAAAGTAGGTGAAGAAAGAATCCAAGGTAATGATTAAGGGTGGGAGGTGGATTAAAATAATAGGATTTGGAGGAAGGTGACATAAAATATTGGGAATTGGAGGGGCATGGCTGGCTAAGGCATCCAAAGCCATTAAAATGGCATAATTCCCCCTTTAGTCCTCCAACTTTCTAAATTTGGGCAATTGAGCCCAACCACTAAAAATCCCTTTGTTCAATTTAGTCCCTCATCTTTAAAAACCACCATTTTCATTACTATTTCTCTTGGCCTAAGCCAAGCTTATTTTTAAGATGTTCAACACTCAATTATGCACATGCCATATTGTCTTCTCAATTTAATTGAGCTAAATTCCTAATTAAGGAAAAATTCTTATGCTCCAAATCCATTTAACCCGGTGTGGCAACGTCGGGTTTTCTGGAGTCGCCACCAATCGGTTTACTTAGGTCGATTGGTCACCTTAAAATTGGTCTGCGAGAGTTCGGGAATCGGGAGTACGGTTACGCTAAAACAATATTGTTATAGCGCCCAAAATTGGCACCTTAGTTGATTTTAATTTTGTTTTACTTTGCTTTTTAAAAATTTTCAGTTAATTTAGATATTTTAACTGAATTAGTCAAAAATGTGGATTTTGGTAATTAATTCGGGTAAAATTTTATACTTCCGAACCATGGACTCTGCCGAGTCATTTGGACACGGAAGATTTTGATTCCGAACCATGGACTCTGCCGAGTCATTTGGACACGGAATTTTGGTGAAATTTTAAACAATTTTATCCATATTGTAAAAATATGGATTTTTATCTTTTTATTTAATTTATTTATTTATTTTTAAAAAAAAAGTTTAATATTTTCCAAACCGTAGATCCTGCCGGATCATCCGGATATAGAAATTGATTTAATTTATCGTAATTATTTAATTCTTATTATCATGAAATTAATTTTTAAATGATAATTTTGTTCATGAATGATTTTTAATACAAATTAAAAATTTATTTTTTTTTTTAACTTTCTTTCTTTTTCTTTTTTATTTATTTATTTTTACTTTCTTTTTTTTTTTAATTTTCTTTCTTTTATCTTTCTTTATCTTTATCTTATCTTTCTTTTTTTTTTTTTTTTCTTTTTTTTTCTTTTATCTTTCTTTATCTTTTCTTTTATTTTTCTTATCTTTTCTTTTATTTCTTTCTTTTTTTATCTTTTATTTCTTTCTTTTATTTTTATCTTATCTTTCTTTTATTTTTCTTGTCTTTTCTTTCTTTTTTTTTTTTGTTTACTTTTTTTGTTTTCTTGTTTAATGAAAGATATTTATTATTTTAAAGGATTACTCAATTTATAAAATAATTAAAAAAAAAATAATAATTAATTTTTATTTAATAAGAAGTTAATTTAAAAGAATTAAAGAGTTTAAAAATAAAAATTTTGATCATGGTACGGGGCGTTGTTACTCAGCCAGACCCTCTTCACCAGGTGAAGCAGCTCAAAAGCGGGCACGAGACAGTTTCCAGCCAATATACCATGAACTAAAATTTTTTTATTTTTTTATTATTATTTTTTTTATTTTTTTATTATTTTTTTTTTATAAAAGATTAACCAAAAGTAATTGTTTTATTAAGAGAATCAAAAATTTATATGTATATTTTAAACAAAAGAAGAAAATTTTTGATATTTATTTAATTTATTTTGGAATAAAAGATTATTTAACCGAAAACTTATATGTATTTTAAAACAAAAGTCTTGATATTTTTATTTTTTTATATTCTTCTTTGTTTGATGAAAGATTTTTTTTTTTATTTTTAATTTATATTTCTGAAAATATATCTAATCAATAAGTCAAAAATATTTAAGAGAAAATTCAATTATTTTTGTTTTATTTTGTATTATTTTGAAATTATTTGATTAAGATTTTTATAAAGGAAACAAAAAGTTATATCTTTTAATAAGCAAAATATTACTTGAATAAAATATTAACCCAAAATTTTTATTCCTTTCCTTCTTTTTATTAATAAAGAAAAACTAAAAAAAAAATTATATTTTAAAAGAAATAAATAAAATATTATTGAAAAATATTAACTCAAAATTTACTCTTTTTATTCTTTTTATTAATAAAGAAAACTAAAAAAAAGTTATATTTTAAAAGAAATAAATAAAATATTACTGAAAAATATTAACCCAAAATTTTACGCTTTTTATTCTTTTTATTAATAAATAAAACTAAAAAAATTATATATTAATAGATAATTAATATATTAGTCTAAAGTTTTTTTTTATTTTTTATAAAGAAAAAAGTTATTTATATATTTTATTTAAAAATATTTCCGAGCCATGGATCCTGGCGGATCATTTGGTCATGGAGTTTTAATTTTTTTTATTTCATTAATTATTAATTTTAAAGATGTATTAAAATAATGATTTTATGTTTATTTATTTATTTATTTTATTTTTGAATTATTTCATTATGTTTGTTTATTAAAAGGAATAAAAACTTTGTTTCAAAATAAAAAAAAGTAATTTTTATTAGCCTTTAGAAAATTATTCACATAAAATTCCTTTTTTTTATCTTTTAATCATAAAAAAATTCAATTAATAAAGTGGGGCTTTTTGGCCATCCACTTTAATAACACAATAATAATAAAAGTTAGCACAATTAATATAGTTAGATTAGTTGGATTAGTTAGTTAATAACAATAAAAAAGGTTAGTAAAAGTTAGATTAAATTAATTAACAACAATAATAAAAATTAGCCAAGTTTAATTAAATTAATTGTTAACAACAATAATAAAAATTAGCCAAGTTTAATTAAGTTAATTAATTAACAACAATAATAAAAGAGTTAGCCAAGTTAATTAAGTTAATTAACCAAGTTAATTAAATTAATTAATTAACAACAATAAAAAAGTTAGTAAGTTAGTTGTTAGTTGTTAGTTGTTAATAACAACAATAAAAGAAGGGTTAGTAATAAACAAATAATAAACAAACAAGTAAAAATTAAAAAGGTTAGTAATTAATTCTGCAAGAACAAAATAAAAGGTTAGTGACTAAAGTGAAAGAAATTGAAAAGATGAAGGATTAAATGAGAGTTGTACCCTTCAAATTAAAATTTGAATTTCTGGAAACAGGAAAACGACGCGCGCGAGGGGCAGGGGGTTGGGCTGGCGGCGCTGGCGCGGCGGCACGGGTGCGGGGTGGCGAGGCGGAGGGGGTACGGCGGCGCGGGACGGCCGGAGCGACGGCAGCGTGACGGTGGAGGCGGTGGACGGCGCGAGGCGAGGAGAAAGGAGGAGGAAAAAAGAAAAAGGACGGCGGCGGCGGGACGACGGCGGCGCGGGACGGCCGGGGCGGCGGCAGGGAAGTGACGGCGACGGCGGGGCGTGGGCTGGCGGTGGCGGGACGGCGACGGAGGAAAGAAGCAGAAGAGAGAGAGAGAGAACGCACGAGAGGAGAGAGAGAGAGAGCAAACGGGAACAGGGGCTAAAACGAAGAGAAAGAGATGTTCTTAGGCTTCTGGGAAGAGAGAAAGAGGTCAGGGACTGTGGCTGTAATTTTTTTCCTTTTTTAAAACGGAGCTCTAGATTTTTTTCTATTTTTTTTTTTTTTTTATGTGTTCAGCACTGAATTTGGGGGGGTATTTATAGAAGGAGCTTAGCTGAACTGTGGACGGATAAATTAATAAAAAATATCAAACTTATCTTTTAAATTGGTAAAATGACAGTTTCAGTCCTTTACGTTACTCCAGCTCTGGATAAGCTCAGAAGCTTCTGATTTTGACAATTTTAACGTTTTCTGTCAATTTGGGCCAGAAACGTCCGTTTAGGCCCAAAATTGACGCGAAAAATTACCCAAAGCTCCTGAAACTTTCAGAATTTGTCAATTTTGTCCGAAACTTCTCAATTTTGTCATTTTTACCTCAAACTTTTAATTTTTTTGTCATTTTTTCCTGAAATTTTATTTTTATTTCAAACACATACATATTCACACATATATTATTTTAAATCAAATCTTCTCAAAATAAAAATATATTTTAAACTAATTAACATAATTAAAATTTTTTAGCAATAATAATAATAATAATGATAATTTTTTTAATTAGTTAGTTTTTTTTTTTTTTTTTTAAAAAATTTTTTTAAAAAAAAAAACCCGGACGAAATTGGGTGTCAACAGCTGCCCCCCTTTGCATGCTTCATGGGACATGATGTATGCAAAGTAGTTACCAAATTTCGTCCGTCTTAGCTAGCCATTGAGAACCTTCTCGCCGCCTAAACTATGTGGTTAAGGAAAATTTTTAGAGCCTCTGCGATAAGAACTCTCCTATCGTTGAAGGGAAAATTTGATAATTTTGAGGTTAAGGGTCCTACCTTAGAACCTCGACGATAGGAACTCTCCTATCGTTTGAAGGAAAATTGTTTGAATGAGGTTAAGGGTCCTACCTTAGTACCTCGACGATAGGAACTCTCCTATCGTTTGAAGGAAAATTGTTTGAATGAGGTTAAGGGTCCTACCTTAGAACCTCGACGATAGGAACTCTCCTATCGTTTGAAGGAAAATTGTTTGAATGAGGTTAAGGGTCCTACCTTAGAACCTCGACGATAGGAACTCTCCTATCGTTTGAAGTAAAATTGATTGTTTTGAGGTTAAGGGTCCTACCTTAGAACCTCGACGATAGGAACTCTCCTATCGTTTGAAGGAAAATTGTTTGAATGAGGTTAAGGGTCCTACCTTAGAACCTCGACGATAGGAACTCTCCTATCGTTTGAAGGAAAATTGTTTGAATGAGGTTAAGGGTCCTACCTTAGAACCTCGACGATAGGAACTCTCCTATCGTTTGAAGTAAAATTGATGATTTTGAGGTTAAGGGTCCTACCTTAGAACCTCGACGATAGGAACTCTCCTATCGTTTGAAGGAAAATTGTTTGAATGAGGTTAAGGGTCCTACCTTAGAACCTCGACGATAGGAACTCTCCTATCGTTTGAAGGAAAATTGTTTGAATGAGGTTAAGGGTCCTACCTTAGAACCTCGACGATAGGAACTCTCCTATCGTTTGAAGTAAAATTGATGATTTTGAGGTTAAGGGTCCTACCTTAGAACCTCGACGATAGGAACTCTCCTATCGTTTGAAGGAAAATTGATTGTTTTGAGGTTAAGGGTCCTACCTTAGAACCTCGACGATAGGAACTCTCCTATCGTTTGAAGGAAAATTGATGATTTTGAGGTTAAGGGTCCTACCTTAGAACCTCGACGATAGGAACTCTTCTATCGTTTGAAGTAAAATTGATTGTTTTGAGGTTAAGGGTCCTACCTTAGAACCTCGACGATAGGAACTCTCCTATCGTTTGAAGGAAAATTGATGATTTTGAGGTTAAGGGTCCTACCTTAGAACCTCGACGATAGGAACTCTCCTATCGTTTGAAGGAAAATTGATTGTTTTGAGGTTAAGGGTCCTACCTTAGAACCTCGACGATAGGAACTCTCCTATCGTTTGAAGGAAAATTGATGATTTTGAGGTTAAGGGCCCTACCTTAGAACCTCGACGATAGGAACTCTCCTATCGTTTGAAGTAAAATTGATTGTTTTGAGGTTAAGGGTCCTACCTTAGAACCTCGACGATAGGAACTCTCCTATCGTTTGAAGGAAAATTGATGATTTTGAGGTTAAGGGTCCTACCTTAGAACCTTGACGATAGGAACTCTCCTATCGTTTGAAGGAAAATTGATGGAATGAGGTTAAGGAAATCTCCTTGAACCTCGAGCGAAATTTATATGAAAGCAATTAGAATTGGAATAATTTTCTTCGAAAGTGTGAATTTGCATAATAGGCGAGTGCGAAATTTTAGACTTCGATAAAATGAGTGAATCTTGATGATGACAATATCGCTAACAAATTATGTAAAGGGAACGGATGTTTGGAATCAATATCCAAGGTTTATCTAATATTTTCTTTAGTAAATATAGATTCGCTTGAGAGATATGTCATCCAAATAAGGTTGAAGCTTAACTATCCTAAAATGTTATGCCTAGTAGACCTAATAGGATGCGTCTCAAGAGCAATAAAAATTACTCTTTACTCAGCCATTCCAACCTAAAGGCATTGTCCTATGGTTTTAATATCAGCATGGACGAGACTATCTTATAAGATAAAAAAAGAAATTCCCTGAAAGAAAAACTAAAACACGAAAGAAAATGCTGATAATAAAACTAAAGGACAAGCAAAACGGATCGGATCACTTCTTCTTCCACAATATTTCAACAGGGTTAGTAGAGGACTATTATGGGATCGAACTGTTCGGGAAAGACTGTCGCGTCCAGTCTATCTGAATCATTGCTGGATCTGGTTCAGGAACAAAAGCTTGTATTTTATCTAGCAATTCTTCAGCAGTTGTTGCGGATATTATGATTCGCCGTGCCACTCTTGATATAAAATTCTTCTGCATAGCATAATCCATAAAAGCTATCAGACCTGTAAAGAAATTGTTAACATTTAAAAGCCCAATGGGTTTCTTATGCAAATTAAGTTGGGCCATGGAAGCAATTTGAAAGACTTCTCCCAATGTGCCAAAACCACCTGGTAGAGCGATAAAAGCATCAGCATTTAAAAGCATTTGTAACACACGCTCTTGTAAATTTTTAACCACTAATTCTTCTCCAATCGTGCCCCCAGAAATAAATTTCAGAGGTCCAGGGATAATGCCCAGAACTTGACTTCCTCCTAGAGATGCTGCTGATGCTACACCTCCCATTAATCCGACACTACCTCCTCCATAAACTAAATGTATTTTTCGCTCAGCTAATACTCTACCCAAATGGTTGGCTGCTTTTAAATACTCTTCATCTTTTCCAGGAAAAGCCCCAGAAAATACACAAATACTTCGGGATTTACGAGTTGGGGTTTTCTCCATTCCTATCCTTACCCTTGTGAGAAAAGAGGATATATTTATAGAGATGAAGAGATAAGGCAATAATTTTATTTTTCAAGAATGGATACATTATTGCCAGCTATTCATAGTAGTCACGGGTATGACTCTGGTCAGGTATGGGTACACTATCGTTAAAAGAGGAGGAAAATTTTCAAAACAGCTGCTAGCATGTACAGTAGTCGCGACTGTAGCTTATGTCAGGAGTAGGTACATGATTGTCGGATGAGAAGGAAAATTTCAAAAGTGGCAGGTATATACAGTAGTCATAATTATAGCTCATGTCAGGAGTGGGTACATTATGGGAGGAAAATTTCAAAAGCGTCAGCTAGCATGTACAGTATCGTGACTATGGCTTATGTCAAGAGTGGATACATTATTGCTGAAAGAGGAGGAAAATTTCAAAAGCGACAGCTAGCACGTACAGTAATCGTGACTTTGGTTCATGTCAGGAGTGGATACATTATTATCAAAAGGGGAGGAAAATTTCAAAAGCGACAGCTAGCACGTACAGTAATCGTGACCTTGTTCCGTCTTCTACTGGCTTTGCGTCCAGTAACGGCTTCAATGCTTTCTATGAATCAGTGATTTGCATCTCATCTAGCTTTTTTACAAACTGGCAAACAGGGTCGTTTAGGGTCAGATTCCCAAGACTGTAACGTTCTCGTTCTTTTTGGAGAATTATCCATAATCCAACAACCTCAAATTGCACTATTCCGCAAGAATGCGCTTCAAGAACCTCTCGGATATCTTCCAGAGATTCCTTACGCAAGCCATTCTTGATGAATTTTATTCTATCATTACGATTTCTGGTGATAACTCCTGGAGAACGACATTTATTGCCGCAAATCCACCATCCACAATTGTGACAGACGCCTAGCCTCTTTGCTCTTCTCTTTTTGGCATAAACGCTTTTACCAAAGCCGGGCATACGGGGAAAGAACGCATCTGGAACTTCACCAGCCGAACGAACTTTAGCTTCGATTAGCCATCGCACATTATCAGGAATGCCTTTGTGCATAAATAGTCGGAATCGTTCACATCTAGCTTGATAAACCTTTTTAAGAACATTTATTGGGAAAGAAGGGAAATATTTTCGTAGAGCGGAAAGAGAAGGCTCCATTGATGAATGAGGCATTTAAGAGAAAAAGAAAGAAATTGGTGATTGTAGGAAATGGAAATAACTGAATTTGGGAGTTATGGAGTACCGTATCCAGAAGGAAGAACACGCATTTATAGTGATGAAAGGATAATGCGTTTATTACACTTACGGAAGTAAGTACATTATTGCCAAAAGAAAAGACAAATGACAGCTTATATGTACAGCAATCATGACTGTGGCTCTCATCTTCCACTAATTCATGTCCAGTAATGGCTTCAATGCCTTCTATAAGTCGGGGATTTGCTTCCCATCTAGTTTTCTTACAAACTGACAAACGGGGTCGTTTAAAATCACATTCCCAAGACTGTAACGGTTTCGTTCTTTATGGTAAGTCCTCCATAAACTGATAATTTCACCTTGCACTTTTCCACAAGAATGCGTTTCAAGAGTCTCTCGGATATCTTTCAGAGACTCCTTACGCAGGCCATTCTTAATGAATTTTCTTTTATCTTCACGATTTATGGAGATGTATCCTAAAGAGCGACATTTAGTATTACAATTCCATCGCCCACATTTATAACACACGCCTAGTCTCTTTGCTCTTCGCCTTTTGGCATAACGGCTTTTACCTAAACCGGGCATGCGGGGCATAAATGCATCTGGAACTTCACCCGCCAAACGGACCTTAGCTTCAATTATCCACTGCACATTATCGGGAATGCCTTTGCGTGTAAAAACTCTGATTCTTTCACATCTAGCAAGGTAGATCTTTTTAAGGACTTTTAGTGGGAGGGAAGGAAAGTATTTTCGCAGTACAGAAAGAGTAGAATCCATTGATGAGAGAAGAATTTGAGAGAAGAGGGAAATGAATCAGTTATTGCAGGAAACTGGAATAATCGACTTTAGAAGTCACGGGGTATCTTATCTTGTTGTTTAATCAGAAGGAAGAACACGCATTTATAGTGATGAAAAGGGATAACGTGTCGATTACACTTAGGGGAGCATGTACATCTGTCAAAAGAAAATGCAAATTTTTCCAAATATAACAAACTGTATGTACAGTAATTGTGACTGTGGCTCACATCTTCCACTGGTTTTACGTCCAGTAACGGCATTAACGGCTTCTATGAGTCGAGGATCTGCTTCCCATCTAGCTTTCTTACAAGCCGGCAAACAGGGTCGTTTAAAGTCAGATTCCCGGGACTGTAACGGTTTCGTTCTTCATGAAAAATACTCCATAAATCAAGAATTTCACGTTGCACAGATCCACAAGAATGCGTCTCAAGAGTCAATTGGATATCATCCAATGAGTCCTTACTCAAGCCATTCTTGATGAACCGTATTTTATCTTCTCGATTATTGGAGATCATTCCTAAAGAACGACACCTAGTCTTACAAGTCCACCTACCACATTTATGGCAGACTTGTAATCTTTTCGCTCTTCTTTTTCTGGCATAAGAACTTTTGCCAACACCAGGCATGTAAGACACAAATGCCTCTGGGATTTCACCTGCCAGACGAACCTTAGCTTCAATTAACCACCGCACATCTTCAGGGATTCCTTTATGCATCAGAGCTCTTAATCGTTCACAGCGAACTTGGTAGATCTTTTTTAGGATGTTCATTGGGAGAGAAGGGAAATACTTTCGCAAGGCGGAAAAAGTAGGATCCATTTTCTAGGAGGAAGTAAAAGAAAGAAGGGGTGAAGGAATCAGTTATTATGGGCAACTGAGAGAACCGACTTGAGAGTCACGGAGTACCGTATCCGCCGTTTAACCGGAAAAGTGGATCCTACTTTATTTTAGTACCATAGATATTTCTTATCTTTGATATCTCATCAGGCATAACATTGATCCAGTCCTTGATTATTGAATCCATTGTCTGCTTTCGACGACAATATTTCTCGATATCCACGCTTATCTTTGACCATAGCTATTTCTTATCTTGGATACCGCTAAGCTGGCGTCAATTCTGTCCATCCCGGTGTAGCCTCGATTATTGAATTGATTACCAGGATTTAGACAATATTGTCTACTTTATCCTTGAATTGCTGATGGGGCTGGGTCCACTATATCAGCTGTGCATCCAGCGGTAGATTGGTAAAAACGGATGTCACTGAGACGTCAGCTTATACTGCTGTGACTGTGCGGTGGATACGCTTCCCATTTGATCCTTGTTCTGTATGCCATGCATGCATGATGTGAAATGCATGAATGCAGAGCATGTGTAACTGATGGATTTATTTTTATATCTTTGCTTTACTGGATCCTCTTTGTAATTGCCTTCTATCGTTGAATCTCTTTATGCTTTCCAACTGTTGTCCATTGTTTCACTTTCCAGCTGTTGTTCATTGTCTTGCTTTCCAGCTGTTGTTCCTTGTCTTGCTTTCCAGCTGTTGTTCATTGTCTCGCTTTCCAGCTATTGTCCATTGTCTCAAAAGCCTAACTCTTTTCAAAAATCTTCTTTCCTTGATTTGTTCTTAAATTTTGGCTTCAATTTCCTTAATGTCCGCCTCGTACTTTATGCCTCTCTGGATAATTGTCCCTGTTGAGATATTCGTGAGTATGATTCTTTCTTGCTGACATGGACGTGTTAAGACTTCTGAAGCGATCATTCAGGCTACCACCAAGGCTATCTCCCAAAGATTTGTTACTCCTTCTTCTTTGTTAGCCTATGTTCTGTGCCGCTCGCAAAGCAGGACCTCAATCTTACCTGTTTTAATTCATAAAGCTTATCAAAGTAATCTACGGTCTTTGTTTTTTCTAAGTTTTAATTATTACTATTCTTCCTTCAAAAGTCATAATTTATTGCACACTTAAGGCTAGTAAGAATGTGAGATTTGAAGGAAAAGAACTGGATAGAAGCGACTTTAGCATTTTGAACGTGAGAATCTAAGGTAAGTTAAAGAAAATTGGCTTTTTATTTATGAGTAATATGAAAATCTTGGGTACAGATAGATAATGAAAGTGTAAGAGAAGAAAGCTCTCTTTGACAACTTTGATCAAATAAACTTTGGTAACCCTGTATCCACTTCTCCCCTTCTGTTTGAAAATTTCATCATTATGCAAAGTATTTCTTTACTGCATCCGAATTTACTGGCTTCGGTAATTCTCGTCCATCCATTTCTGTCAGAATTAGTGCCCCTCCTGAAAATGCTTTCTTCACGACATATGGCCCGTCATAATTTGGTGTCCATTTTCCTCTTGAATCATGTTGCATGGGTAAAATTTTCTTGAGCACTATGTCACCCTCGTGAAATTGTCGTGGGCGAACCTTTTTGTTGTAAGAACGAATCATCCTTCTTTGATAAAGTTGCCCATGGCAGAGGGCTATCATTCTTCTTTCATCAATTAGATTTAATTGCTCGTATCTAGCTTTGACCCATTCTGCTTCTCTTAATTGAGTATCCATTAGTACCCTTAATGAAGGTATTTCAACTTCGATGGGCAATACAGCCTCCATACCGTATACCAGAGAAAAAGGTGTTGCTCCAGTAGAAGTACGGGTAGAAGTTCTATAAGCATGTAGTGCAAAAGGTAACATCTCATGCCAGTCCTTGTAAGTGACGATCATCTTTTCAACAATTCTTTTGATATTTTTATTGGCCGCTTCTACTGCACCATTCATCATTGGTCGATAAGGTGCCGAATTGAGATGTTTGATTTTGAACTGCCGGCACAAAGTCTGCATCATTGCATTGTTCAGGTTCGTGGCATTGTCTGAGATGATACATTCCGGCGGCCCATAACGACAAATGATTTCTTTCTTAATGAACCGGCATACCACCTTTTGAGTCACACTTGCATATGACATAGCTTCTACCCATTTAGTGAAGTAGTCAATTGCCACTAGGATGAATTTGTGACCATTGGAAGCTTTAGGGGTAATGGCTCCAATGACGTCAATTCCCCACATGGCAAAAGGCCAAGGTATTGCTGTTACATTAAGAGGGGTGGGTGGAGCTTGGATCTTGTTGGCATATATTTGACATTTGTGACATTTTCTCACGTGATTAATACAATCACTTTCCAATGTGAGCCAATAGTAGCCAGCCCTCATTATTTGTCTTGCCATGGTATGACCACTAGTGTGTGCTCCACATATTCCAGAATGAACTTCTTCCATGATCTTTCGTGCTTCATGAGTATCTACACAGCGAAGTAGCATCGAGTCTGGGGTTTTCTTGTAGAGTATGTCTAGGTTTAAAAGAAAACCCATTGACAATCTTCGTAGAAATTTCTTGTCATTTTCTGATGCTTCTAGTGGATATGTTCGTTCTTGGAGGTATTTCTTGATATCATGATACCAAGGCTTTCCATCCAATTCTTCTTCGATGCTCATGCAATAAGCTGGAGAATCTATTATTTTCATCTCGAACACAGGAGTATGCTCAGGGTCGCTTATCTTGTACATAGCAGCCAAAGTAGCTAAAGCGTCTGGGATTTGATTATCTTCCCTTGGAAGATGATGGAAACTTATACTGTTAAATCTTCGAGTCATGTCTAGTATAAGCTTTTGGTAAGGGATTAATTTTGAATCTCTTGTCTCCCATTCTCCATTGATTTGATATATGACTAATGCGGAATCCCCATAGACTCGGAGATCTCGCACTTTCAAATCCAATGCCATTTGGAGTCCCATAGCACATGCTTCATACTCTACTATATTGTTGGTACAAGGAAATGTAATTTTTGCTGTGAGGGGAAACTGCTCTCCGCTTGGAGAGATGAGTATAGCTCCGATCCCTTGTCCCAAAGCATTAGATGCTCCATCGAATGCCATTTTCCATGTTTCATTTTCTTCATCGACTTCCTGTTCTATCGTCATTATATCTCCATCAGGAAAGTCCATTCTCATGGGCTCATAATCCTCCAATGCTCTATCAGCCAGATATTCAGCGATCACACTTCCTTTTACGGCCTTTTGGGTGACATACTGTATGTCGTATTCAGATAACAGCATTTGCCATTTTGCAATCCTGCCTGATAAAGCGGGTTTCTCGAAAATGTACTTAATGGGGTCAGTCTTGGAGATCAGTAATGTTGTGTTGTTGAGCATGTAGTGTCGTAGTCGATGTGCTACCCATGCAAGGGCACAACAGGACTTTTCTACTATTGAGTATTTAGCTTCATATGTGGTAAGCTTTTTGCTCAAATAGTAAATTGCATGCTCCTTCTTGCTTGTCTCATCACGTTGACCCAATACGGATCCTAATGAAGAATCCTGTATGGATAAATATAGAATCAACGGTTCTCCGGATCGAGGTGGTATCAAGACTGGTGGATTTGATAAATATCGTTTGATTTTCTCGAACGCTTCTTGGCATTCGTTATTCCACTCAATCGGATTGTTCTTCTTTAGTGATTTGAAAAGCGGTTCACACTTGGACGTCAATTGTGATATGAACCTTGCTATGAAGTTGATTCTACCCAGAAAACTTCTTACTTGTTTTGGAGTCTTCGGGGGTTGCATTTCTTGTATCGCTTTGACTTTACTCGGGTCAACTCGAATCCCGTCCTTGCTGACTATGAAACCCAATAACTTTCCTGAAGAGGCTCCAAAAGTACATTTGGCAGGATTCAACTTCAATTGATATTTGCGAAGTCTATCGAATAGTTTTCTTAGCACTTTTAGATGCCCCCCAGCAGTGAAAGTTTTGGCGATCATGTCGTCCACATATACTTCAATTTCTTTATGAATCATGTCATGGAACAACGTGACCATGGCTCTTTGATATGTAGCACCAGCATTCTTTAACCCGAAAGGCATCACCTTATAGTAGAAGGTACCCCAAAGGGTAATAAAAGCAGTTTTTATCATGTCATCTGGATCAAGTTTGATTTGATTGTATCCAGAAAAACCATCCATGAAGGAAAAGTAGGAGTTTCCTGCGGTATTATCCACCAGTGTATCAATATGAGGAAGTGGGAAGTTATCTTTAGGACTGGCTTCGTTCAAAGGCCGGTAGTCCTGACAAACTCTTAGTTTCCCACTTTCTTTCTTTTCGACTGGGACAATGTTAACCACCCATTCTGTATATTCAGCGACCCCAAGAAATCCTGCATCCCACAGCTTTCGAATCTCGTCTTTTACTCTTAAGATTAACTCCGGCTTTAATCTTCGTAACTTCTGTCTGACAGGCTTCGCCCCAGGCTTCAAAGGTATTTTGTGTAGTACTATGTCTGAGCTTAAGCCAGGCATATCTTGGTATGACCAAGCGAATACATCCACATATTCTTTTAATAAATGGACTAATTCTTCTTTTTCTTCAGGAGGGAATAAAGTGCCAATCTTGACTTCTTTTACATCCTGACTGTCTCCCAGGTTGAATACCTCAGTTGGTTCTTGACTTGTTGCTCTTTCTTTTTCATCTCGCTCAATCATTTTTAATAGCTCAGGAGATACTTGAAGATCTTCGTCATCCGAGTCGGTAGTGTTTACAGGATTATCAAAGTTCATTCTTTCATTGTCATCAAAGAGAGTTTTGGGTCTGCATTATCCAGAGAGAAAAGAAAGAGAAGAGAGAAAAAAAAAAAAAAAAATGGCACGAATGAGATGGATGCAAACTGGTACTTTATTTACAATGTGCATAAATCACAACTTTATTGGAATAAAAAGCAATAACTAAAAGGTTCACTTAAACAAAGACTACACCCTATTGATTGAACCTTTCTTTAGGAGGTTTTTACTATTAGATTACTTTGGAAAGCTTTCGATTATAACAGGCAGTTCTATCGCCTCCCAATTGTTCAGCACATCCCGTAGGCCACAAGGTTGAATGAGCTCCTCCTCTTCAGGTGAATCGCTGATGATTGCCTGAATAGAAAGACTTTCAAAAGACTTGTTGATGTTGATAGTCAGCTTGCCTTCATTGTCATTTTTCGGAATGAGACCACCACTCACGAACGTTTCGGTGATTTCAGGGATATCCAGATTTCTTTCCTGGAGAGGATGCCCTGTTAATCGTGCAATCCTCTTTTCTCTCTTTTCAGCTATTGCCTTCATTTTATCATGTCTTGTCGGTGTGAAGCCTAGGCCGTATTTTCCTTCATTTGCGGATATTTTCAATGGCTCTGGGATTCCTTGTAAATCTTGTCCCAAACCTAACCCCGGTGAGTATCCTCCTTTTATCATGAGTTTGGCGACCATGCGACTTGTTTTAGAGATGTTAGGAATGGGTTCTTCTCCATATTCACTGACATAAGCAGCATTGACAATCTCAAAAGACCTGAAGGAGCAATCAGGTATATTTTCATTGACCTCAACATATTGAGCATCCGCAGGTCTAGATAGCAGAATGTCTTCTTCAGCAAAGACTGTGATTATCTTTCCTTCAATGATGAATTTCATTTTTTGATGTAATGAGGAAGGAATTGCTCCAGCCATATGGATCCATGGTCTTCCCAGTAGACAAGTATAAGATGGAGAAATGTCCATGACTTGGAATGTGATATGGAAAAGACAGGGACCAATCCCAATTGGTAGCTCTATTTCTCCAACCACATCTCTCTTTGTTCCGTCAAATGCTCGAACAACAATATGACTGTTGTTGAGGTGTGATGGGTCTAAACCGATCTTATGTAAAGTTTCTAATGGCATTACATTTAGAGCTGATCCATTGTCGATCAGAACTCTAGCCATAATCCGATCTTTGTATTTAATCGAAATATGTAGAGCCTTAGAGTGACCCCTTCCATCTGCTGGTATCTCATCGTCAGTGAATGTGATGAGATTTTGTGCCGTGATGTTGTTGACAAGGTGGTCAAAGTTGTTCACGGAGATATCTTGTTCAACATAAGCCTTATTCAGGACTTTGAGAAGAGCTTCTCGATGGGCATCAGAACTTAAGAGCAATGAAAGTATGGAGATCTTTGCTGGCAGACGGTTCAACTGCTCCACGATACTGTATTCACTTTGCTTTATGAGTTTGAGAAACTCAGTAGCTTGTTCATCTGTTACTGCTCGAGGCATCTCTTGCTCTTTAGATGTGTTAATAGGTCCATTTGCTGGATCCGTAACATTCTTCTCTTGTTGGAGCTTGTTCATTTGCTCGGGAGAATAATACCGACCGCTTCTAGTCATGCCCCCAACTTCTAACGGAGTTGATGTGATGTTAGAAGTATAGCCATAGTTCCATGGAACAGTTTTGTCTGATTTGTACGGGAATGGCTTTGGAACTTGAATTCTTAAAGGCTTGAGAGCAGATTTTGAGATTGGAATGACTAGTGGTCTTGGCATGACATTGACTTCTTGTTCTTTAATTATCACATTCACGTCATCCTCTTTATCTGACATAAAAATGATGATTTGGGAAGAGTCCATGAGACTTTGTAGACTTTTACGGAATTCTGGGCATTCTTGGATAGAATGACTCTTACTGTTATGAAAGTTGCACCACTCCTCATCCTCGACTTCTTTATTTCCAGAAGACTTTCCTGTGATAATCCCTTCTTTCACAAGGCATGAATATACATGCTTAAGAGGGGTTATGATATCATTGACTGTTTTCTTCATCGGCCAGTATTCTTCCATCATATTGACTGGTTTGGCTTGATGAGGAGGCAATGGATTATGAGTGACGTTTGGTTCATCGGAAAAGTCCAACCACTTTGACTCAATTAATTGTTGGACTATACGCTTCAATGCTATGCAATTTTCGAGTCCGTGGCCCACGGCACCATCATGATATGGGCAATTTAGTTTAGGGTCATACCATGTTGGATATGGGGGTTCGAATGGCCTTGTGGGAATTGGGTGAATGAGTTGGCTCTGGATGAGTTTTGGATATAACTCAGTATAAGTCATGGGAATCGGTGCGAAAATTTCTCTTGGTCTTGGTGCAGGCATTGGAGGAGTCGGAACAGGTGGCCGTAACTGATTAGGCCTGTTGAGAGGATAATTGTTGGGTCTATTGGGAAGATAATCACTGGGCCTATTTGGAGGATAATCATTGGGTCTATTGGTAGGATAATAATTGGGCCTGTTGGCAGAATAGGATAGGCGAGGTCCGGTAGCCACGGTACCCACGAGGGGAATCCCTCTTCCTCGTCCGATTTGTTGTATTTCTTCATCTTTTCTTCTGGATGGTCCTCCTCTTTTCATAGGATCACTAAAGGACTCAGTAATCTTCCCGGTCCTGATACCATGCTCGATCCTTTCTCCAGACATGACTACGTCGGAGAAGTTAGTTGCCGCATTGCCAATAAGTTTGTCATAATATGGGTATTTCAGTGTCTGGACAAACAAAGTGACCATTTCTCTTTCTGTCATGGGTGGCTGTACTTGTGCAGCTAAGTCCCTCCATCGTTGGGCGTATTCCTTAAAAGTTTCTGTTTTTTTCTTCTCCATGTTTTGGAGAGTTTGGCGATCCGGAGCTAAGTCCATAACATGTTTATAGTTGCCGATGAAGGCCTGAGCAAGGTCATTCCAAGTTTTTATGTTTCTTGGACCTTGGCTTAGATACCACTGTAATGCTGATTTTGTGAGACTTTCCTGAAAAAGTGCGATCCACACCTTCTCATCTTTGGTAAGTGGTTGTAGTCTTCTGAGAAACAAAGTGATGTGAGTGATGGGATCACTCGTTCCATCGTATTTTACGAAATCTGGCACCTTAAAATCTGAAGGGATTACGACGTCTGGCACTAAGCAGAGGTCATCCACTGAAAGGGATCCGAATATAGTGCCTCCTTCAATGGCTCTCAGTCTTTTCTCTATTGTCTCGATTTTTTGAGATTCTGCTTCATCTTTTGGTAATGTCTTCTTCTCTTCCTGTACAGTGTCTTGTTTCAGGTGAACACTAGCAGAGGGTCCTGATTCTTGAAACAGGTTTTCTTGGACTGAGACTCGTTGCGGGGTGAATCCCGGGGGATAAGTGGGATCTTGTACTTCTTTGATGGGGACTTGAGTTGCTTTCCCTTTGATTAATTCCATCAATTGTTTCATCTGTTCTGACATACTTTCAATCTTGGACTCCATCTCCATGAGACGTCCTTCGGCTTGTTCTGCCATTAATCTTGTTTGGAGTCGAGTTGAATATCGGTGTTGAGGTCCAATTTTACCCTTTTAAAGGAAATATTTATTTTATTAGATTCTATGTGTGTATGATTGATGTGATGGATGCATGCATGAATATTGTAAATACTTGGTGAAAGAAGAATTATAGTGGAATTTCTCAATTACATTCACCAAAAGCTTATTATTTTCAAAAGAAACGGCCCAAAGTACAGTATTGCTTTCTGGCCTTTGAAATAAACTCCATCATTTTTTGAATATTCACTGATGGAGTAGGGCAGCTCAATTCTTCTAACTCCTTGGCTTCTTCGCCCATTAGTTGGGCTTGCTCAGTCACTTTTCTGACTTCTGCCAAAAATATTTGAAGCTGTTCTTGAGAAAATCTGTATTGATCTTCCCAATATCTTGCTCTCATCTCTGTTTGATCGGTTTCATCAACTAATTCGGTGATGACTTGTTTTTGGCTTTCGATCTTTTCTTCGAGGAGTTGTGTTTTGTGACTGAGCTGTTGTATGTCGAAGAGCATCTTCTTGTTCTTCTCCTTTTCTTCCTCTAGCTCTTTCTCCAACTCTCTTTTTGCCAATTTTCTGATGACCTCTTCGGGAAGAACTGTTCCTTCTTTCCGATTATTTCTCCATTCATAATACGCAGTAGGAGAAATAATAGGGCCTGACTTTAATATGAAAAGTCTTTTCCATGCAACTGAAATACCCATTGCAAGCTTATTTGAATTTGGATCTTCATGTGAAAACTCCAACTTGCTCAGGTTATGTGTCATGGGTATAAATTGCATGGACCCAAATTGTTTACGTACTTGGGCTGGAGCATAGCTTGTTCCTCCCCATATGCCTAAGAGAGGAACCCACGGGCAATTGCCGCAACGGTAAACTATGCGGGTGGTGGTGGACCAGGGTGCTCTCCATTCAATTTGGAATTCGCTGATGTTCTTGAAGTAGTCAACCCATGCTTCCTTGCTATCATGATTAGTGGTTTCACTTTTCAAAAAGGCTTCAATTGGGATGAAGTCCTTTGAAAAGCGATTTCCAAAATGTTGCTTCTCACAAGGAAGGTGGCTTTCGATCCAAACGTTGAGGAGATGTGAACATCCTATGAATTTGCCTCCTCTTTGGCGACAAAAGTTTAATGCCCTGATAGTTTCACATAATATCACTGAGGTCGGATTTACTTGGGCAATGCAGACTTGCTCAAATAATGTGATGACGTCTCCTTCAATAAATCCGACAATTCTTGGGAAGACTACCAGGCCATATATTGCCAAGGCGAACAACTTGCGTCGTTGATTCTTCTGAGGGAGGGTGTGACTTAGTTG
Organism: Aquilaria yunnanensis; assembly: GCA_039654915.1. Lineage (NCBI taxonomy): Eukaryota > Viridiplantae > Streptophyta > Magnoliopsida > Malvales > Thymelaeaceae > Aquilaria > Aquilaria yunnanensis. The sequence goes on along the minus strand of CM077598.1, from coordinate 23,975,515 downwards.
TTTTAGATCGGTCCAGCTGATAAATTTCCGACACCCTTTTGTTGCAAATTTGGGTTGAAGACTGGAAGCTGGCATGTCCAATAATTTTGCTAGGGCTCGATGAGGCTCCGTTCTTCTATCATGTTGATAAGTCTCGATTGGATAGTCGGAGGACCAACCCAAGAGGCTGTTGTATTCTTCAATGGTTGGAACCAGATCCATCTTATCGAAAGAAAAGCATCGATAAAATGGATCCCAAAATTGTATTAGAGCCCGGACAAGTGATGCATCAACGGTAACCTTTAGTAGGCAAGTGATGTGACCATATTTTGCCGTAAAAGCTTCCCGATCAGCAGAATTCCAACTATTCCAGACTTGCAATAATTCCGTGGTGTCGTTCTGATTTATCCGGACCGATACCTGGTCCTTAAGCTGTACGTGAGAATGGGATGTCAGAGCATCTCCGTGAAGCTTTTGAGCCGTTTCGGAATATTCCATAGCTTCAGGCTGAGTTTCGATTACCGTGTCATTCCATGATCCAGTAACAGCCGTGGGAAGATAATCGAGAATATCCATGATAATAGTTCTTTCACCAAATACTTATCTTTAATGATGAAATGTATATGCCGGAAAAATAAGGAAAAATAGAGTTAGTAAAAAAAATAACACATAGGATCATACAAACATATAGATAAAACAAAACCTATGGAAATGGGAACCGAGGTATGGGAAATTCTTAATGGCTGGTTCTAAGGTAGAGTAAGGAATTCTACATGCAGAAGGTGGTTTATCAAAAAGGCAAGGGATAGTTCCCGAATCCCGTCACTGAATCATAGTGACGGCCCGATTCCTTACCCTCTAGGGTTTATGTAAGGAATGGATTAATTCGAGTCGTAGCTTTTCGTGGGCCCATGCAGAGACTAACCGTCTCAGAAGGCAATACACTACTTTACTACTTTGAAACCGGTGAAGGCTTGGAGACCGTGGCCTCACAAGGACAGCAACACCAATTCCGCTTAGAAAGAATCGTGTTTGATTTAAGGAAGCTCGGGTATAGAGCTTCATTTTGTGAATGCGTTATGCATGTTTACTTAAGTAAATATAATATATAAATCCACATAATAGTAAAGCAAAGTAAATCAAAACAAATCAACTTTAGGCTCGACTCACTAACGTCGCATGTCCCCAGTGGAGTCGCCAAGCTGTGGCAACGTCGGGTTTTCTGGAGTCGCCACCAATCGGTTTACTTAGGTCGATTGGTCACCTTAAAATTGGTCTGCGAGAGTTCGGGAATCGGGAGTACGGTTACGCTAAAACAATATTGTTATAGCGCCCAAAATTGGCACCTTAGTTGATTTTAATTTTGTTTTACTTTGCTTTTTAAAAATTTTCAGTTAATTTAGATATTTTAACTGAATTAGTCAAAAATGTGGATTTTGGTAATTAATTCGGGTAAAATTTTATACTTCCGAACCATGGACTCTGCCGAGTCATTTGGACACGGAAGATTTTGATTCCGAACCATGGACTCTGCCGAGTCATTTGGACACGGAATTTTGGTGAAATTTTAAACAATTTTATCCATATTGTAAAAATATGGATTTTTATCTTTTTATTTAATTTATTTATTTATTTTTAAAAAAAAAGTTTAATATTTTCCAAACCGTAGATCCTGCCGGATCATCCGGATATAGAAATTGATTTAATTTATCGTAATTATTTAATTCTTATTATCATGAAATTAATTTTTAAATGATAATTTTGTTCATGAATGATTTTTAATACAAATTAAAAATTTATTTTTTTTTTTAACTTTCTTTCTTTTTCTTTTTTATTTATTTATTTTTACTTTCTTTTTTTTTTTAATTTTCTTTCTTTTATCTTTCTTTATCTTTATCTTATCTTTCTTTTTTTTTTTTTTTTCTTTTTTTTTCTTTTATCTTTCTTTATCTTTTCTTTTATTTTTCTTATCTTTTCTTTTATTTCTTTCTTTTTTTATCTTTTATTTCTTTCTTTTATTTTTATCTTATCTTTCTTTTATTTTTCTTGTCTTTTCTTTCTTTTTTTTTTTTGTTTACTTTTTTTGTTTTCTTGTTTAATGAAAGATATTTATTATTTTAAAGGATTACTCAATTTATAAAATAATTAAAAAAAATAATAATAATTAATTTTTATTTAATAAGAAGTTAATTTAAAAGAATTAAAGAGTTTAAAAATAAAAATTTTGATCATGGTACGGGGCGTTGTTACTCAGCCAGACCCTCTTCACCAGGTGAAGCAGCTCAAAAGCGGGCACGAGACAGTTTCCAGCCAATATACCATGAACTAAAATTTTTTTATTTTTTTATTATTATTTTTTTTATTTTTTTATTATTTTTTTTTTATAAAAGATTAACCAAAAGTAATTGTTTTATTAAGAGAATCAAAAATTTATATGTATATTTTAAACAAAATAAGAAAATTTTTGATATTTATTTAATTTATTTTGGAATAAAAGATTATTTAACCGAAAACTTATATGTATTTTAAAACAAAAGTCTTGATATTTTTATTTTTTTATATTCTTCTTTGTTTGATGAAAGATTTTTTTTTTTATTTTTAATTTATATTTCTGAAAATATATCTAATCAATAAGTCAAAAATATTTAAGAGAAAATTCAATTATTTTTGTTTTATTTTGTATTATTTTGAAATTATTTGATTAAGATTTTTATAAAGGAAACAAAAAGTTATATCTTTTAATAAGCAAAATATTACTTGAATAAAATATTAACCCAAAATTTTTATTCCTTTCCTTCTTTTTATTAATAAAGAAAAACTAAAAAAAAAATTATATTTTAAAAGAAATAAATAAAATATTATTGAAAAATATTAACTCAAAATTTACTCTTTTTATTCTTTTTATTAATAAAGAAAACTAAAAAAAAGTTATATTTTAAAAGAAATAAATAAAATATTACTGAAAAATATTAACCCAAAATTTTACGCTTTTTATTCTTTTTATTAATAAATAAAACTAAAAAAATTATATATTAATAGATAATTAATATATTAGTCTAAAGTTTTTTTTTATTTTTTATAAAGAAAAAAGTTATTTATATATTTTATTTAAAAATATTTCCGAGCCATGGATCCTGGCGGATCATTTGGTCATGGAGTTTTAATTTTTTTTATTTCATTAATTATTAATTTTAAAGATGTATTAAAATAATGATTTTATGTTTATTTATTTATTTATTTTATTTTTGAATTATTTCATTATGTTTGTTTATTAAAAGGAATAAAAACTTTGTTTCAAAATAAAAAAAAGTAATTTTTATTAGCCTTTAGAAAATTATTCACATAAAATTCCTTTTTTTTATCTTTTAATCATAAAAAAATTCAATTAATAAAGTGGGGCTTTTTGGCCATCCACTTTAATAACACAATAATAATAAAAGTTAGCACAATTAATATAGTTAGATTAGTTGGATTAGTTAGTTAATAACAATAAAAAAGGTTAGTAAAAGTTAGATTAAATTAATTAACAACAATAATAAAAATTAGCCAAGTTTAATTAAATTAATTGTTAACAACAATAATAAAAATTAGCCAAGTTTAATTAAGTTAATTAATTAACAACAATAATAAAAGAGTTAGCCAAGTTAATTAAGTTAATTAACCAAGTTAATTAAATTAATTAATTAACAACAATAAAAAAGTTAGTAAGTTAGTTGTTAGTTGTTAGTTGTTAATAACAACAATAAAAGAAGGGTTAGTAATAAACAAATAATAAACAAACAAGTAAAAATTAAAAAGGTTAGTAATTAATTCTGCAAGAACAAAATAAAAGGTTAGTGACTAAAGTGAAAGAAATTGAAAAGATGAAGGATTAAATGAGAGTTGTACCCTTCAAATTAAAATTTGAATTTCTGGAAACAGGAAAACGACGCGCGCGAGGGGCAGGGGGTTGGGCTGGCGGCGCTGGCGCGGCGGCACGGGTGCGGGGTGGCGAGGCGGAGGGGGTACGGCGGCGCGGGACGGCCGGAGCGACGGCAGCGTGACGGTGGAGGCGGTGGACGGCGCGAGGCGAGGAGAAAGGAGGAGGAAAAAAGAAAAAGGACGGCGGCGGCGGGACGACGGCGGCGCGGGACGGCCGGGGCGGCGGCAGGGAAGTGACGGCGACGGCGGGGCGTGGGCTGGCGGTGGCGGGACGGCGACGGAGGAAAGAAGCAGAAGAGAGAGAGAGAGAACGCACGAGAGGAGAGAGAGAGAGAGCAAACGGGAACAGGGGCTAAAACGAAGAGAAAGAGATGTTCTTAGGCTTCTGGGAAGAGAGAAAGAGGTCAGGGACTGTGGCTGTAATTTTTTTCCTTTTTTAAAACGGAGCTCTAGATTTTTTTCTATTTTTTTTTTTTTTTTATGTGTTCAGCACTGAATTTGGGGGGGTATTTATAGAAGGAGCTTAGCTGAACTGTGGACGGATAAATTAATAAAAAATATCAAACTTATCTTTTAAATTGGTAAAATGACAGTTTCAGTCCTTTACGTTACTCCAGCTCTGGATAAGCTCAGAAGCTTCTGATTTTGACAATTTTAACGTTTTCTGTCAATTTGGGCCAGAAACGTCCGTTTAGGCCCAAAATTGACGCGAAAAATTACCCAAAGCTCCTGAAACTTTCAGAATTTGTCAATTTTGTCCGAAACTTCTCAATTTTGTCATTTTTACCTCAAACTTTTAATTTTTTTGTCATTTTTTCCTGAAATTTTATTTTTATTTCAAACACATACATATTCACACATATATTATTTTAAATCAAATCTTCTCAAAATAAAAATATATTTTAAACTAATTAACATAATTAAAATTTTTTAGCAATAATAATAATAATAATGATAATTTTTTTAATTAGTTAGTTTTTTTTTTTTTTTTAAAAAAATTTTTTTTAAAAAAAAAAACCCGGACGAAATTGGGTGTCAACACCCGGGACCTAATCACTTTGGATTGTCCGGGCATTACAACACTCCCCTCCTTAAGAAATTTGGTCCTCCAAATTTCCTAGAAGTTTAGGGAAGATATCAGGATAATTCTTAAGCATTTCAGCTTCAACCTCCCATGTGGCCTCCTCCTCAGAATGGTTAGTCCATTGGACTTTTACCATCGATATCCACTTACTTCTGAGCTTCCTAGTGTCCTTTGCCAATACCCGAATTGGTTCTTCTTCATAGGTGAGATCTTGGGTGATGGGAACACTAGTGACATGTACCACTTGTTTAGGATCAAATACACACTTCTTCAATAGGCTTACATGGAATGTGTCATGTACATGTCCCAGCTCAGGCGGTAGCTCTAACTTGTAGGCTACATTTCCTACTCTTGCGAGTATTAGGTATGGTCCTACATACCTCGGGGCTAATTTTCCCCGTTTTCCAAACCTCATTACTCCTTTCATAGGAGATACTTTTAACCATACTTGGTCTCCTACCTGGAACTCCAGGTCTCTTCTTTTCTTGAGGTTGGCATATGATTCTTGCCTATTGTTGGCAGTCTTAATCCTTTCCTGGATTTGCTTAATCTTCCCAGTAGTTTCTCTTATGAGTTCTGGGCCAATTTCCAACTTATCACCTGGCTCATGCCAGCAGTGTGGAGTTATGCATCTTCTTCCATAGAGTGCTTCATAAGGTGCCATGCCAATCACTGAGTGATGGCTATTGTTGTATGAAAACTCCACTAAAGGCAAGTGTTTATCCCATTCTCCTTGGAAGTCAATAACACAACACCTTAACATATCTTCCAATGTCTGAATGGTTCTTTCAGTCTGTCCATCCGTTTGAGGATGGTATGCAGAACTAAACTTTAACTTAGTGCCCAAGGCATGGTGTAAGGACTTCCAGAATCTGGAAACAAATCTTGGGTCTCGATCCGAGACAATATCGTCCGGTACACCATGTAGCCTTACTATCTCCTTAACGTATAGTTGGGCTAATTTCTCCAGGGAGTCTGTAAGGTTTATGGGCAAGAAGTGGGCTGCCTTAGTCAATCTATCCACTATGACCCAGATTGTATTACACTTTCTTCGGGTCAGTGGCAAACCCACTACAAAGTCCATGGATATGGATCCCCATTTTCTTTCTGGTATAGGTAAGCTCTGTAATTTTCCACCAGGTCTCTGGTGCTCCACTTTGACTTGTTGACAAGTCATACACTTAGCCACAGAAGCACCAATCTCTTGCTTCATATATGGCCACCAGAAATGGGATTTCAAATCCTTATACATTTTCTGAGCTCCAGGATGCATACTCATCAAACTGGAGTGGGCTTCTTCTAGGATTTGTTGCCTGATTCCATCCTTATTTGGCACATAAATCCTATCCCGGAAATATAATATTCCAGCCTTAAAGGAAAATCCTTGATACAATTTTCCTTGTTTCTGCCCAGAGATCCTGGGAATCTCCTCATCTTGAAGCTGAGCTTCCTGAATTAGGTCTTTCCACTCAGTCCTAATAGTTAAGACCTTTACTTGGTCCATTTCCCACTTATCCCAATCTTGGGCCAACCCAGATAAACTGAGTACCTCTGCCTCGGTAGGCTCTCCAGTGGCTTTGAGTATTCCCGTGTACTTCCTACTGAGAGCATCAGCTACCACATTGGCTTTTCCGGCCGTATACTCGATGACGCACTCAAAATCTTTCAGGTACTCAAGCCATCTTCTTTGCCTCATGTTCAGGTCCTTTTGTGTAAACAGGTACCTTAGACTCTTGTGGTCTGTGAAGACTTGGAATCTGCCTCCAAGTAGGTAATGCCTCCATTGCTTCAGAGCAAAGATCACTGCCGCTAATTCCAGATCATGAACTGGATAATTCTTCTCATGAGGCCTTAATTGTCTTGATCCATAGGCTATTGCTTGCTTCCCTTGCATTAAGACACAGCCCAGCCCAACTCGAGAAGCATCTGTGTAAACTATATACTCCTTAGTAGGGTCTGGTAGAACCAGTATTGGGGCTGTAGTCAATCTTTCCTTAAGTTCTCGGAAGCTAGCCTCACATTGCTGACTCCACTCAAACTTTTGGTCCTTTCTTGTCAATTGAGTGAGCGGAGCTGCTAGTACAGAAAATTTAGGCACAAATCTCCTGTAATAGCCAGCAAGTCCCAAGAAGCTTCTTATGTCCCTCACAGTCTGAGGTTGCTTCCATTCCAAGACAGCTTTAATTTTCTCGGGATCAACAGCTAAACCATGCTCATTGATTACATGTCCGAGAAATCCAATTTCTTTAGCCCAGAATTGGCACTTACTTAATTTGCCATATAATTCATGTTCCTTTAACAGGCTTAGCACCACTCTTAGGTGCTCCTTATGGGCTTCTTCATCCTTTGAGTACACCAATATGTCATCAATAAATACGACAACAAAGTGGTCTAAATGAGCTTTAAACACTCTTTGCATGAGGTCCATAAAAAAGGCTGGTGCATTTGTGAGCCCAAATGGCATCACTGTGTACTCAAAGTGACCATATCTGGTCCTGAAAGCTGTCTTTGGGACATCTTCTTCCCTGACTTTCAGCTGGAAGTATCCAGATCTGAGGTCTATTTTGGAAAAGACCTTAGCTCCCTTTAACTGATCAAATAGATCCTCGATCCTTGGGAGGGGGTACTTATTCTTAATGGTCAGTGCATTGAGCTTCCTGTAATCAATGCACAACCTAAGGGTTCCATCTTTCTTCTTCACAAAAAGTACAGGTGCTCCCCAAGGAGATGTACTTGGCCTTATGAAACCCTTCTCAAGCAACTCATCCAATTGCTTCTTTAGTTCCATCATTTCAGGAATAGCCATCCTGTACGGAGCAATAGATGCTGGTGCAGCTCCTGGCACTAATTTGATCTCAAACTCAACCTCTCTTGCAGGAGGGAGTCCTGGGAGATCAGTGGGGAACACTTCAGGGAATTCTCTTACTATGGGTATTTTACCCAGCTCTATTTCTACTTCTGTTCCATTTAACCCTAGGTATTCACCTTTTATTAATAAGGGTTTGTGTTCCACCACCTTTAAATGAAAATCTGGGACTAACCCAGAAGATTCTTCCAAAGATTGAGGTTTGTGCCCAGGCAGATAAAGTTGCCTGGCATGGCAGTCTATAACCACCCGATTGGCACTAAGCCAGTTCATTCCTAGGATGATGTCATATCCATTAGTATCCAAGACCATCAGGTCGGCTCTAAGCTCTAGTTCACCTAGCTTAAGCATGCAATCTTTTACAATATGGTATGTTATCATAACCTCATTCCCGGCAGTTTTAACCAGGTACATTTTATCTGTATTGCATACTTCTAGGTTTATATCTTTGACTAGCTTAGAGGATACTATAGATAAAGATGCTCCAGTATCGAACAAAACTGATACTTCATAACCATTTATGGAAATGGTACCTTTTAGAGTCTTCCTGACCAGCTTAGCCTGGTCTATTTCTTCCTCATCCTCCCCAGCTTTGTTGACCTCTGGGTCCTCTCGTGCTTTCATCGATGTCTCAATCTGGAATATTCTTCCAGTAGCCTGAGGTTGTCCCCTCCTGGCCTTATCTTGGTCCCTTCTTTGTGGGGGTGGAGGCATATTGGGCCTCCTTATGGGCAATTGCCTCTGTGCCCATCTGTTATTAAACCCTCCTGGGGTCCTCTGATCTTCTCCCCTGACAGGACAGTCTTTTACCCAGTGATCCTGGGCACCACATTTAAGGCATCCGGAAGTGAGCCTATAACATGGCTTCTGGCTATGGAATTTTCCACATGTCTCACATTGTGGCCCATAGGGGGATGCGGTCTTCTCTCTTTTGTTACCCTTTCTTGGCTCATATGCCAAGCTTTCTCTGCCTCTCTTCTTAGAGAATTTTTTGCATCCCACTAGTACTTCCAGGGCCATTCATGGCTTGCTCCCTGAATTCTTGCTCTAGGGCCATAGCCCTTATGAGCTCAGAAGGCCTGACTTGGGCCTCTGGCACAAAGCCAGCATTTTCATTCCCCTGATGGGAAGTTTCACTTTCATTTCGGCCTCGGTTCGTATTTCTGGTTCTCATCCTTGAATTAACAACAAGCAAGGCACACAATTGCTCAATATTCATAAATATTCATTAGTGGACTTAACCTATGTGGGAACAAGTCTATACTAAGAATCATAGACCAAAACTTTGGTCCTTAAGAGCAACTGTGCTCTGATACCAAGCTGTCGTGCCCTAAACTGCCCCTGGCCCATTTGGGCCTGATTTTTTTTTTTTTTTTAAACATGCAGCGGAAGTTTTCATTACACAGAAGGGGCTTTTAAAACTCACTAAGACTTATGGGCACGAACCCCAGGATACTTATCGGTACTAGCTCGTTAAGTTCTTTAATTAAGGTTAAGTTGATGTGCTCTCAGAAACAAGCTAGTGCCTATGTGGATTTCATGTGTTCATTTTCATGGTCTTTACCGAGCTTAGCCAAGAATATGCATGGCAACTAAAACACCAACTTAAGTTTAAAAACTTATTTTCATGCATATGCTTTGCATGCTTATGCGTTTTGGAGTTCACTAGTGCACATAATCACTTAATGCCTTTAAATGCAACTAATGCTTAGGCATGTATTAATTCACATACGTGCATTTAAATTTCTTATTAGCCAAACTTTACACAAGCATCCAATTTCATGCTTTTTCTAAGTTTACTTGCATGTTCTTTACTAAATGAGCATACATAGCCAAACATTGCATGCTTTTAACATAGACATGGGCTTATGGGCCTTTTAGTACTTAACATGCATATGGCCCAAAATTAACCAAGAATAAAATCAAAATTTTTAAGTTCTTATTTAAGCCCAATTTCAACATGCTTCAAATTTCATGAAAACATAACCCATAAATTCATGCATGGGCCTTGGTAAGTCCACCAAGCAATAAAAATACCCGAAAATGTCCAAGTCCATAATACAAGCCCAAAGCCAAGTTTTGGCCAAATTTAAGCTAAGTCCATAATTTGGTCACTAAAGTTAGACCAACAAAAACATGCTTAAAAGCAACCCATAAATTCACAAAGCCATGGAACACAAATTTCCACCTTAATAGACCTTGTTCCCACAATTCTAAGACTTCAAGTCCTGCACAGAAAGTCCACATTTTTTTTAGCTTGTTTACAAGCAGCTTATATACTTAGAATACTTAGAATATTTTGAGCAATACCATACACAAATCCAACCTTAGAATACAGAAAGAGTACTCAAGACTCTTAGCTTGATCTTTCAAGCAAACCTTTACCTACAAAAGTAGAGTAGGGCGGGTGAGTTATAAAACTCAATAAGGATTCCGTGGCATCCAATGCCTAACTTATGGCCTCCAAGGCCTAACATATGCCAAGAATGTAATGGCAAAATAATCCTTATTCCTGCAAAGGAAACATAAAGACAAAGAAAACAAAAAGATACATGCATATAGCAATAATATCATAATCGGGGGGTTAGCATGCACAACAAATCAAAGAAGCACACAAACACACGCCACTTAACACTTTGTTCACAGAAGGGCAGCAAGCATCCCTCAAGTTTTAGTTCATTAATTTCATATACTTAATGTTTTCGGAGAGCTCACTTAGCATAGGAATTAAGGTGGCCGCCTTAACTCCTAGCCCATAATGCTTGCTTACTTAACTTAGCTCATGAGCAAAACAGAATTGCCGAAGCAATAACATAACTTAAGCCCTCTTAGCACTCCTAGGATCACATGGTTCTTTGACCATCACCTAGGGGCCCGAATACTCACATAAAAAGGCCATGGAATTATACCATGCAATAAAGTGAGTATAGGAATCCTTACCCACAACACCGAAAGCTTTATAAGCTTATTTTCCTTCGTTTTCCTTGCTTGTTGACTCTAGAAATTGTTTTCTAGCATAAGAACCAAGATGGGCCGAATTTTATTAGTAACCATAAGATACCAAGAAATCTTGGTGATTAACCCAAATAACACAAAATACCAAGAACACTTGGTGTACACTTACAGAACCTCACAGAAGAGGTAACGCCAATTTATTGTGCTTGATGTTCTTCACGCTTCTTCTTGATTTCTTGCTTCTAATGAACTTAGAAACTCAATCACACAAAGAGTTCCTTGAGTAGAGCTTAAAACCTCCAAGAAATGGAAATGGCCAAATTTTCCTCCTTGGTTTTCTTTGAATTCTTCATCTGATTCTTGCTCTTTATGGTCTTAGAGCTTGAATTCAACCAAGAATACTTGGTTTTAATTTGAGGAATGATTATTTCTAGCTATGGACGAATATTTGGATGAGAAAAGAGTTGGAAATGTGTTTGGAATGATGAGACTTGGTATGGAAGAAAATGGAGAGAGAATGAGAGAGTTTGAGAGCAAATGGCTTTGAATGAGTGGAGTGATTATGTTTTAATGTGTGGGAAGGTAATGGCCAGCCATATGGGAAGGAAAATGAGTGTATAATGTGCTTGGAAGGTGGGAGACAAGATTAAAAGAGATGAAGACTAATTGGAAGACTTTTGGGTAAGTTTGGTAGAAAAAGTCAAAAGTAGGTGAAGAAAGAATCCAAGGTAATGATTAAGGGTGGGAGGTGGATTAAAATAATAGGAAATTAATAATGTGTTTGAAATGAGTGGGAGACAAGATTTAATGGATGGAAGACTAATTGGAAGACTTTTATGTAAGTTTGGTAGAAAAAGTCAAAAGTAGGTGAAGAAAGAATCCAAGGTAATGATTAAGGGTGGGAGGTGGATTAAAATAATAGGATTTGGAGGAAGGTGACATAAAATATTGGGAATTGGAGGGGCATGGCTGGCTAAGGCATCCAAAGCCATTAAAATGGCATAATTCCCCCTTTAGTCCTCCAACTTTCTAAATTTGGGCAATTGAGCCCAACCACTAAAAATCCCTTTGTTCAATTTAGTCCCTCATCTTTAAAAACCACCATTTTCATTACTATTTCTCTTGGCCTAAGCCAAGCTTATTTTTAAGATGTTCAACACTCAATTATGCACATGCCATATTGTCTTCTCAATTTAATTGAGCTAAATTCCTAATTAAGGAAAAATTCTTATGCTCCAAATCCATTTAACCCGGGACCTAATCACTTTGGATTGTCCGGGCATTACAGTTATGATGGCTGGAACTCTAATGCAATGTGAATCAAACTGGAAGGTTGGAAGGGCAACTTCTACATCATGAATTCTTTTTTGTGCTTCCACTTGTTTCTTCATAAGAAAATGCTTTTGCATATGTTGTTAAATCCATGTGTATGGCTTGAGATACAGGAAAGGTTCGATACTGAGATTAGAGATGGTTGTGTGGAAGGGGGAAAAAAAGGCATAACAGTAATACTAGTTTTCTTACAATACGTCTACAGTTTTAGAAATAAGATGTTGACACATGTTAATAGCTGGGATTCGAGATAGAAATGGAGCTATTTAGCTTTCCATAACTAGTGCGCCAGCTTCTTGGAAAAACACAGGTTGCTGGTATAATAGTTATCTGTAAAACATGCTAGACGTGTACTAATTAAGGCATGTGACAATTGAATTAGGTGAATGTGTGTGAGTTTGTTTGTTATGTGATTTTTTGTTGGATACATACGTGTAGGTGATACATAGGAGTTTGTTGAATGACCGTAGTTTGGTTGTTAGTGATGCCAATAGGAAAGGGTTCATTGGTCTGGTTTTAGTAGGATAGTTGGTTAGTAATCAAAGATATTATTCTTGTTTTACTGGTTCTTACAGTAAAAGTGAATGACATTGTATTTGTTATATATTTCTCTCTATTTTGATGGACAGTACAAAATGTGTGATAAAGATGTCTGTTTTTTTTCAGACAAGTAAAGACTGCAAATTTTTTAGATGGATTGATGATGAGTTCCCAGAACGGGCTAAGGTGGTGATTGATGAATATTTTGCGAAAGGGAAGGCATTGGAAGAGGAAGTCCGTGCACTGAAGGTGCAAGTTTCACAGCTCTGTTTTGCAATGGAGCATACAACCGATGGTACAATTAGCAGCATTTTAGTATGCCAGCTAGGGAATTTGGACAAGAAGCTGTCAGAATTAACAATTTATCTCATTAGTTTGTGTTGTATTTGTGTACTTATTTTATCTGTAGCAATCATGTTGTACTTCTTGGGTAGGTAGATGTTGGAGTGATAGAGCTATGAACTAGGTTTTCTTGGAATGGTAAGCATGTGTTGATGCTCCCAAGTTGTAATTGACAGTTTATGAGGAAATGGTAATGCTATTCAACTTTGGTTAAGCAATTGCATTCTGGGATTAGAAATTGTGTTGTCTGATTATAGGTACTTGGAATACTGGATTTTATTATCTATGATGTTTGCTCTTCTTGTTTATGAATTCTTGGAGGCAAATATTTGCCGACTAGCTCCATGTTGCAGAACAGGAAAATGTGTTTAGTAACAGGCAAATATTTGCGAAATAGCTCCATGAACAGAAAAAGGTCTACTACCAGGAAAATATTTGCATAACTAGCTCCATGAACAGGAAAATGTGTTTGGTAACAGTAACAGAATAAGTTTTCAATTTGGCAGAATTACATAACCATACAAACTTAAACAGTCATATGGCTCAATAGAGTTACATAACCATGCAAAGTTTTCAATACAGGCAGAAAATGCAGCTTCTACTATGAAGCGGTAAAGATGAAATCTTCGCCATTTGAGAGTTGTGTTTCAGTTGGAAGTCCAGGCTGCAAACAAACACAACAAATTAATTCAATCACATTGGTACACAAAATCCATCATTTTGGATACATTGCATTCACATTAAATATTTTAAAAAAATTACTCTTACATCCAATATTTGGGCTCCAGTGTTTGGATCATGAAATACTCCTACTCCTAGCACCTTTCCCATTGTAGCATTTGCAGATGATGTTACAGCACTTGCTTGTGTCTACAATGCAAACATGTTTCAAACACCAACATGTTTAACAACTTATATTTATTGATATATAAAAATTACTGAAAACGTCCAACTTGCTAGTGTTATGAATGCATACTTCTGTTGGGGCCGAGGCAGGACATTAAAAGAGAGAGGGGGCAGGATAAACAGATGGTTGACTGTTTGGTACACCATGACTGAACTAAACCCCAAAAAGTAAGCCAACTCTGCCATGACTGAACTCTCCTTAATAAAAAACAACAACAACAACAATAAATAAATAAATGACTGAACTAGCCTCAGCTTTCAAGTATGACTTCAAAACCATCAAATGAGTATGCATTCATAACAGAGATGCCTTGGTTGCAATTTAAACCAGAATTTTTCAAATTCTGGTTTAAATTGCAACCAAGGCAACCATGCTTTAGCCCTGCGGCTGGTACAGAGATGCCTTCAATCCCAGGCCAAGTATGACTTCAAAACCATCAAATGAGTATGCATTCATAACACTAGCAAGTTAGACTTATATTTATTGATATATAAAAATTGAATATAGTTTGAATAAAAAACCTGTACGCCACATGTTTTCTTCGTATGTTCTTCACTGTTACATATTGAACAATGCATTATTCTCCCATGCCTAGACATCTTCACCTTGCCCTTTTTTGGCTCATTCCTTGCTCTTTTTCGGCTAGTTTGTGGTTTACCTGGCATTACACTTTGAAGGGGTGGAAGAACTTGACCCAGTCCACTTTCCTCCCAAAACTCTTCTCCAGGCATAGTCCCAATAGCATAGTCATATGCCTTTAAGAACTTCTCTTTCTTGTAAATTGAATCAATGAAAGCTTTGGGGTCATCTGCTTTAAAGTGAATAGCCCTAATTGCATGTTGGCATGGTATTCCAGACAGCTCCCACCCGTTACACGTACAGAATTTGGTTCTCAAATGAACCTCATATCTATTTCTTCCCAAACTTACCTCATAACCATCTTGACCATTCCAATCCACCCTCCATCTATAACTGTCACCAATATTTTGTACCAGGATTTTTTGAACTTCTTTACCATTCTCTTCTCCTTGTGGCCATTTTGAAGTAAAATTCCTTTTCTCTATGGCTCTTTGCATCACAAAAAGTCTAATGTCTTCTAGCATAGAAATGATTGGCTTACGCCGAGCTCTAAGCAACACAAAGTTAAAAGCTTCACAACTGTTATTATTAACTGAATTACACTTGGTAGCTATTGAAAAATAAGCTCTGCACCATTTCCTTAGGTCTATACGCATGACAGCCTCTTTTGCACCAGGTTTTAACAATTCAAGTTCATCTAGTCTTCTTTTGAGGGTGAACTCATTTGATGCTTTTGCTACTGCATAGAAAGCAAGTTTAAGGGCATCACCTCTAAATTTTGGATACCAATTTGCATAAATATGCCTCGCACATAGTCGATGTTCTGCTCTTGGAAATATTTCTTCAACTGCATTAAGAAGTCCCTACAAGGAAAAATTAAAATGCAATTTTATATCATGAAGTAAATAAAATAGTTAACTATTGAACTATATTTCCCGTTGTACACTTGCTTACTGGAACCTCTGTGAGTTAGGTACATGTATTTATGTTACTTGGTCCAAGTTTTCATACCAATTAATTCCCTGCTTGGATACTTTCCAAACCCCTACTACTTGCCAACTTAGCATTTTTCATTGCTACGAATTACGGTTTAGTTAGTTAATATGCATTCCTCGTAATAGTTACAAGTTTTAAGTCCTAAAAGTTATAATAAAGTTATTTATTGGTAAATGAAGTCCTAAAAATTATTAAAATATGAAGAGATTAACAACCAAGCAGTTATAATTCAAACAATTCAACTTAAAAAATGTTCTTACCTTTTGTTGGTCAGACATAAAACATCATCCCATTCCATCTCTTGTTTTTATATCATGCCTCAAGTGCTCCAAAAACCAAAGCCAAGATACAGTAGATTCAACTTCAACTACGGCCCATGCTAAAGGATACATCTGGTTGTTTGCATCTTTACCTACAGCAGTCAATAATTGGCCTTTCACCACCCCTTTTAAAAAGCAACCATCCAAGCCCAAGAACTTCCTACATCCCTCCATAAATGCATTTCTCAAAGCAGCAAAACATACATAAAATCGTTTGAAAAAAGGTGGACAACCAAGTCCCCTGTGATCAACCTCCATATCTATACTGCTTCCTGCATTTGATGTACGAATGGCCTTTACATAATCATGTAACCTTCCATACTCCTGACCAATATCCCTTTCAAACTTCTTCATCACTTTTCTCTTCGCTTTCTTACACTGATTTCTTGACACTTCCAAGTTAAATTGTTCTCTAACTTGGTCTTGAATGTAATCAAGCTTCAAATTCCGGTGGCAATATATCAATGACTCATATGACTTGGCTATCCATGGGTTGTCTGCTCTTGAAACTTTCAACAGCTTTGAACAATTATGTCTCCCAACATAAGTTTTTACCATGAAGTACACCTTCAATTTCACCTTCTTCTCAGAAGCAAAAAATAACCATGGACATTCATTCGCCTTACATTTGGCCCTAATTCTACACTTTTCATTCTTGATGTAAACAAACTCTCTTCTTTCACTTATTTCATACTTTTTAAGTGCCCTCATACATTGCTTTGCATCTATGAAACAAAGACCAACAAAAAACTTAACTTCCTTGTATCTTTCATCATACCTGGCATACTTACTTCGTCTTCTTACCGAGACTTTTTCACCGTCATCCCCACTTTCAGAAGAAATACTCCCAATGTCAGAGTCATCTAGCTCATTTGCACCTTCATCATCACAATCTGAAATATTTTCATTCTCATATTCCCATCCGCTTTGCCTGTCTCTAGCTTCATATTCCTTCTGTTCAGCATTGCATCCGAAACTATAAGGTTGGATGAACTCCTTTGCTGTTCAAAGTGCTTCTACAAGCTCGTCATCTTCACCACATAATATGGTGTCAGCAATATTGTTCAACTATCGATCAAGCTCCGCTGAAAAATCTTCAGTCTCATCATCCGAACCATCCTTACCACCAGTCTTAGTTTCATTCACAATCCCATCACCTTTATTTTCGATTCCATCAACCCTTGTCTCATCTATATCTTCTACCAATGCCTCTTTATTGGTAATTGTTTCAGCTGAAAAGTCTTCAATGCCCTTGTGATTAAATTGCTCAAAATGTTCAATGTAAACCTCAACATATCCACTTAAAATACCACATGCTACCATATCTAGTGTACTTGTATCATTGTGTAATTCTCTTAGTCCCACATCAAAACTCATATCAGGAATTTTATAATAAATCTTTTTCACCTCACTACGTTCATACCCAACTTCTTCTAACCAATCTAGAAACCACCAATATGTTACTAAGTCAGAGTCCAAACTTTTCTCAAACTTTTTCTCACCAATATACCTCATACTTGGGTGCCTTTTTAGTATTCCACCATGGTATATTACTATATTCAAATTCCCCATCTGCACCTACATTTCATAAATAACATATTACTTTTTAACACAAATACCATATTACACATCCTCATTACTCATTAACTAACCAATTTATATCTCCTTAACTTGCCTACATAACCAAACCCCTTATCAACAAACTAACACCATTTATTGCCTCACATTAATTTGTCCAACAATACTATTATTGGCCGGAACAATAAAGAGTAATGAATAATAAAACCAAAACCCACCTCTACTAACTGTAAGCAAACAAACTGTAAGCAAACAAAGAATGGAAAAAACGTGCCAATGAATAAATTGTTTGTTCGCACCTTTTTATGTGCACAATAAATAAAGCTGGATTGGATTCTTTGATTAATAGGAGTCAATGCTTCTTCATGGACCACTTTGCCGAATAGCCAGAACAGTACACTTGTTCCCTACTTGCCGCGCACCAAGTCTCCCGCGTGCAACTTTGCCGCTCGCTCCTATTTCTTCTACTCCAGGTGTGATCTCTTTATCGTTGCTAGTTGACGGTCGTTGCTGGTTGACGGCTTGGAAACGGCGTCTGTCATTAAGAATCACGTGACATGCACATGTTTGGTCAAAGGGGTGGACCGGCCCATTAAGTGAAGTTCAGGGGGTGAGCAGGACCGAGTTCAACTTCAAGGGGTAAAGGTCCTTGTTAACCGAGTTCAAGGGGCAATGGGGTATTTTGGCCTTTTCCAGCATGTGCAGCTTCTCAAATTCAATAAAATCTAGTTTTAATCTCTAAAATTTTAGCTTTTGCCTTGTTAATCATTAACTTTCATATATTAAAATCAAGCCCCCCTTCCCCATTTTTTGTAGAATCTTGAACACACAACAAATATATCTCAATACATATTGCACACATCCAAGACCTTGGTGATACCATATTAGGACTAAGTAGTTTGAGCCATAATTAGGACTCAATCTACAGGGAGGTCTGGTTTGATATCAACCATAATCAATAAATGTAAATAAGAAAAGATTCCTATAAAAATTAGAATCTCTCATTGATTATACTTTGAGAAGGCTATGTTGGCACTCTTAGTTTTACAAGAAGACCATCATGATACATTCAAGATACGAACCCTACTTTTCGATAGCTACTTCGTCCAATTTCAGATGGCTAAGTTGACCATGCAAAGGTTTTTCCCAAGTACACAACTCCAAGATTCCCTGATGTTGCTTCTGAGTGCAGTTATCCTTCTCCTGGTCTAAGCTACCAGCACCTAAATCCAGTTCACCAACTCTATTGATAGCTTTTATGGCACTTGAAGACGTAAACCACCCATCTTGGAAGGACTTAAACCAGGCTTTTCTTGAAACTTTCATATTTGAAAAGACAACAAAAAATTATTTGGTTTTTTCCATTTCAACCTGATAGCATGGGCCCAATAATATGTGCCTTAAATGTGGACAATCCAAAATTATTTGTGTATTTTTTTATTTTATCCTAAAACTTTGAAACATTAAATTTAAACTTACGTAATTATTGATCTATATACATTTTTTAGAATTTTTGTTATTTGCTAGACAAGTCACATTTTACTTTTATTATAGATTCACATAATATTACCTGCTACAAAGCGCAAGTTAGATATTAATAATATTCACCTAGATGTGCTTCCTTATTAGGCCCAAAACCTTAAACTTTTGGTTGGCTAACCTTAAACCTTTTTAATGCCTTAAACTAGAAAAATTCATAAAAATTTAGTAAAATTATAAAAATTGTATTTTTATTGGATTATTGCAACTATATAATATTGACTTTTAATTAAAATTAGTTATGGGTAAAAAAAATATATAAATAAAAAAACATTTTAAAGTCAATTGACTTAAATTAAAACAAACTAGGTGTAAACTTTTGGTCAGCTAAACATCGAGAAAAATAAGAAAACCTATTTACTTCCTCTTACTCATCGAATTGTGATTTGTGAGGTTCATTAATTGAAGTACTCTAATAAAAGTAAATTGATCCCCACACTCCCAATCATCACAGAGAGTTAAGAAGGGTAAAAGAAACCCTCGTCTCTCATAATCAGATGGGTTCTCTTCTTCACATGAGAGCCAGTCCGGCCATCATATTTGTTTGCGCCTTCAATTTCACAGGGTTAAAGTTATCATATTCCTGATGGCTGCTAAGCAGACTTAGTTTACCTCGGATTCTCAGGAGGATTAATTTCTGTTTAAGAGGCAGAGACAAAAGGGGCTGTGAATTTTGAAAGTTGGGACCCAATTTCTAGTTAAACAAGAGCCGTTAGGGCATTTGTTTCACATGTTTAAGCAATAGACATCTAAATCATGCCAAAACCGAATGAGAAACCTTGGACAAACCACACAACCGAAATGCCCCAGCAAATAAGATACAACATCACAAGATCAACAAACCACATTACTTACTTATTGGAAATACAAATCACCAGCAAGGTAAGGGATGTGACAGGAAGCAAACCAACAACGATACCAAGTACGAAAGTCTTATTCCATATTCTCACCCTCTTCAGCTCCACCATTGGTGAACTGCAATTCCTTCACACCTTATCTTCCATACAAAGCCAAGCACTGCCAATAGGCCCTCTCTGCTTTCCTCCCTCCAGAATGCTGCCATTGGTTCTTGCACTCCAAAAACAGTTCATCCACCAAAGCAACTGTTTTGTGGCATATTATCCTCTCCATCACCTCCGCTTCTGCCTTCATCACGACATATTCATCCTTCACATTTCCAGTCAGCCAATCTGAAACATCAATGCCTGGTGCCATCTTTCCCCCTCCTGCAGGCACAGCCTCCAAACTGTAACTCCCAAATGGTTGATCCCTATTAGGGTACTTCCCATGAAACCATTTCATTATGCCTTGCTTTTCCTCCAGCGGACCAACATGGACAAACATTCGATGGGTGTAGCTCTCAAGAGAATCCCCCATCAGATCCGGAAGAAGCTTGATTGTCCTTGGGAAATTGTTCGTTCTTACCAGAGCTTTTCTTGATGGCTCGAGCAACACATCTTCTAAACCTACCAATGCTGATTTCTTATCCTCCAGCACCATAAGCCTCCGTTTGGTGGTGGAAACAGGCCAACTTGTTCGACCCATTTTCTTCATTGCCACAACGATAGAGCTGTATTTACGAAGATAAGCAATGATATAATTAGACTGTTCTTGGTATACATTGGAAATATCATCACTCAACTGCATAGCGACAACGCCCCCAACTTTCAGAATTCGATTCACAGTCATGGAATCTACAGAGCCAGCTACAAAAACGACATCGAATTCTTCATCTGACAAAGAATCCAGCCGGTGCAAATCAGACTTGGCCACCAAATCAATCTCATTGCCATCCAAGAAACGCACTTCTTGTGCCAGAGTGTCCACATTGGAGCTCAAAACTAGACCTCTGTGGCCTTTCTTGAGAAGGCCCTCATTAAGCAAATCTCGCCAGAGCAAATTCAAGAAATCGAAATTAACAAATTCAGAATCAGGATGTTGATCCATCGCGTTCATGAAGGAAGCTGAGTTTCCCTTTAAAATGGAACCCATGCACGACAATGTCAGAATCGCCATGACCAAAAACACTGACCTAGACAGAACACGCAGCGTCTTCGTATCCGGAAGCTTAATGACTAAAAGTGAATCAGGATTCAACACAATTCCTCCGCTTCGAAACTCCTTCATCTTAGTCCTAGATTTCTCCGGAAACCCGCACACCGAGACCATGTCCATTTAGCACCTCGAACCCAATTTCTCGACAAAATGCCGCAGAAGAACAGATCTAAGAGACCCGGTTGCAGAACAGTGCAGACAAAACCAGAAAGGTCGCGAAACAAAATCACATGCAAAGAACAAACAGCACAAGCAGAGAAAGATTCTTAACGGGTACAAAACCTAGCAGCGGTATGGTTGCCACCCACGAGGGCCACGCGATTGGTTTGGATTCTACCTGTCCCAACGAGCCTCATCAAGTCTCTGAGTCTCAGAAACTCCATGGTTTGGTCGAATCGCCTTTCCTCTCGAGGTGTTCACCAAATCAGATCAATTCCGTTGGAATTCAGACTCGGCCATGGTTGATCTGAAAGCCAACCAACGTGGATCAGTGGGAGTTAAAAGAGGATGATGACTTTGTCTGCGTGATCGAAGGAAAACGAATAGCGGAGTTGGAGTTTATATATGCAAAAAGGGAAACGTACAAAAAAGTGATTGAACTTTTGGAAATGGCCACATTTGGTCACTATTCTTTTAAGTAGTGCCAAATACATCACTGGAAAAAATATTTGGTGCCAAATTAAGTATTAATATTTTGAAATGGGGCCAAATAAGTTATTAATGTAACTGACAGTGGAAAGATTCCATCAAATGTTAGAATATTCCGTCATTAGAAGATTATGTAGTAATTAAAAGATGATTGCATGTCAATCAATGATGAAATGGCCTGACATAGAAGCAAAAGGAGAAAGGACATTTTTGGTCTTCTAAATTTTATCAACTTTTCCACTTCAGTCCAATTTTCTGTCGTCGACGTCAACCTAGAGTAACCGACAAGCCAGGTTTCATTGTCCTCCAAGAATTCTCCAGTTCCCTTGCTTGATGCTCATCGATGCACTTTCCTAGCTCTAGGTTTAGGATATCTTCGATTGGAGGTGGTGCGCGGCCAATTGAAGGTGCTTAAGGTACAGGTTCAATTAAGGATGGGTCCGATTAAGCTACTAGTTCAATTAAAATGTATGTTTGATTAAGGTTTGGGTTCAATTAAGGTGCAAGTCCGATTAAAGTGTAAATTCAATTAAATGTGTGCAACCAATTGGAGGTGGTGCAGGTTCGATTAAGGGTGGAATGATATCTCGAGCGATTAAGGGTGGCAGCGACATCAAGTTAGATGATCGAGGGTGGTGGCAATGTTAGATCAGGAAATTAAGGCTGGCGTCAGATCTAGGATAACCATCTTGAGAGGGTTATGTACATAAATGAAACAAATGAAAGATTGGAGATCAATATGAAGCATTTTGGTCTAATTAGGGACCAATGGAATAGTTTAAATGTCTCTGTTAACACATCATCAATCACCAACTCACCCATCCATTAACACGTTATTAAAACTAACGGCCCAATCATGAAGTTGGGCCAAACTTTAAACTTCAGTAATGTATTTTGCACCACTTAAAAGAATGGTGACCAAATGTGTCCATGGTGAAAAATACAATCACTTTTTTTGTACTTTTCCCATGCAAAAACTTACAATTATTTGAAATTTGTCATAACCTACAATTTATCCTTTGTTCTTTAAAACCTATACTTTACCTCTATTTCTTTTTTATTGTCTGATAATAACATCTGAAACTCTAATATAAACTACACGATAATTATCTTCCAATAATTTTAATATTTCTAATATTTTGTTTATAGTTAATAAAAGTTTAAATTATCAGTTTTTTCTTCTCCATAAATGCATTTTACTCCCAACAAATGCATATCAGTATTATTTAAAAATCAGTTAGCTATGAAAATTATCAAAAATTTTGAAATTTACCAAAATATAGTAATGAAATAGTTTAGATTAGGATTTCAAAAGTTGTTATCAAATATTAAAAAGGAAGCAGTAGTTAAAATGTAGATTTTTTTAAATAGAGAAGATAAAGTGTAAGTTAGACAAAATCACATACAAGTTTTTGTAAGATTACCTTTATATATGCCGGGGAGCAAAATTTTACAATAGAGATGGAAAAGTAGTCAATCATATTTTACCCAAGAATAAAAATATTATCTCAGCTCTTTAGCCTAATAGCTAAGACCCAATTGGTTTGGTATTAAGGCAATAAGCAAATCGTCTTTTCCAACCCCAATTGCCACTTCGGTCCCACAACCTGAAAAGTTCGCACAAAAAGTTCGCTTAAATTACCAAAGTTGTCATTTGTCTCTCCCTTCACAATTTGTTTGAACCTGGTAGCGTTTTTTCTGGAACTGACCAAAGTATTTCACCAAAAAAATATTTAAAAAGTTTTCAAAATATTTTCATATGAATGATAAATCAAACCATATATTTTGTAAATATATTTTTTTAAAAATCTTTTTGTAACAAACAATAATTTGAATAAATTTAAGTCAAACTAGTCAAAAAAAATTATTTAACATACAATCAATTTTTATTTCAATATACTATTTTAAGATGTATTTAATATCATATTTGATTTGTTAATTTAATAAATTATTTAATATAATTTCATACATTATTTTAATAATGTATGACCATGAAAAAATTTTAATATTTTTCATGAGACATTGGAAAAAAATTTCTCCAACAAAGTATTAAAAAATATATATCTCCAAAACTTTTGAAGATATTATTATATCCGGCTGGCAGGTGAACGCGATGCAAGACGGTAGTAGGTCCAGTCGTCTTAGACTTGAGCGCAGTCGTGAACGACCCCTGGGTTTGTGCGAAGGTTTTCTAGATTTGTGCGATGGCCTGCACAAACCAGGCTTCAGATGCAGGGGAGAGAGAAAAGTGAAGACTTGGACAGGTTTGTATATGAATGACAAAGAGAAGAGTTTGAAATTTTGACCAATGGCATTACGGTAATTATGCGCAACTCTTAGGTTTTTACCATGGTAAATTAGACCCCACCACCAACAGTTTGAAGCAGACAAATTGCTTAAGTTGTTTTTAAATCCAAATGAATTCGGTGTAAAGGTTAGAGTGGTGTGGGAAGGCCTAGTATTTGAATCTTGATCTCCCTACTTCTTATAACATACCTTACTTCTTATAACATACCTTACAAAAAAGCAAACTCAATTGCTATTCTGAAGCCAAAAAAGCTGTCTTGCCCCTTTTCCTACTTACTATAATAGTATATATCTCTCTATACGCTTAGATGATACCTCTGAATGCCTAAAAAAATATTGGTGGGCTTTGTGGTTTGAGCTTAGCCAACCCACTATTCTAATTAAGTACCCCATTTTAAGGTCCTCCGTAAAAAAAAAAGAAAAAATCTGGATCATGAAGAGTACAATTTCCTACAATCATATACTCCATCCATCTCAAAAAGAATAAAATATATTCCTTTTTAGGTTGTCACAAAAAGAATGAAACATTTTCCTTTTTAGAAAGTTTTTAACTTCTAATTTACCTTACTGCCCTCATTTAAACTCTCATTATACAAAACTCAACAAAGAATACATTTTTAATTTTCATTTAAACTCTCACTACACAAAACTAAAAAAAAAAAAATTCTTTTTGATCATTATTTAAACTCTCACTACATAAAATCTAAAAAGATTTTTTTTAATTTTAGTTTCATAGGCAAAATTGGAAAAAAATAACATAAATTACATACACTTTAATCTTCATACCCAAAGAAAAATTTCAATTATTATGGGATGGTGGGAATATTATTCACCTAAATTTACCTAAAACATAAAAACTTAATTATTTTACTGAAAAATATATTCAAGTAATTATGAAATATAAAATCAATTTTGACAGAATTTTAAAGTTTCAAATATAAAAAAATTAAACATTTTTGTCATGTATTGTAACTGTGATATTATATTTCTCTTATCCCATTTAAAACGTTTTATCCCCTTATTTTCTTACTTTCTTTATAGTTTCAATTGGAAAGAGAATCGCGAAATTCTTGCAAAAAAATGATACAGTCATCATAATTCTCTCACGATTTCACAATCCTAAAAACACAAACAACTAATCCTGTGAATTCGTTGCCCATTCTCGTTAGTATACAAAACCTATGAATGATACATGATTTTATCCCTCTCTATTCTCGTACAAGACCAACGTACACGAAATCGACAGGATCTTTCCTTATTCTTGTCCAAATCGTTCTGCAAAAGAAAATGAGGTAAGGGATCATATTCTTGTCGTCACAAAGATCATTCTCGCTGTTACACATTCTGTTGAGCGAAATCCATCACTGTCACCATCATTTCCTGCGTGGAAGCACTTATCCGGCATCTGAGTTCGTCAATTTAAGGTTCGATTTCACTGATCCTTTTCCCAAATTCATATAGTAGCACCCAAATTTAGAATTTGATTTCATACAGGGGTGTTGTATGAAATTAGGCATCACTAGTGCAACTTCAATTGTGTGTCTGTATGGACTTCAACATGTAAATGCAATCGTTATATAGTTGTATGAAATTAGTTCCATAATGTATGAATGTGGTTCATAATGTGTGAGTCTGGAGCTTAGGTTTTGGAAACTGATTCAATATTTGATTTAAAACAGTGAATTGATCAGGTATTGTATGAAACTGAATTACTAATGTATGAGTGTGAAGTTTAAATCTATGAGTTAGTATTATATGAAATTGAGTTGTTATTGTATAAAATTGGTTCATATTGTATGAAATTAGGATGTTATTGAATGATGAATTCCTATAATATGAAATTGAGTTTCCATTATATAATACTATATTGTTTTTTACAGAACTAGATTCTTATTTTATCAAGTTGGTGTGGAGTTCTTATTGTATGAAATTGAGATGTTGATTTATGAAACTATTATGAAGTTCCTATTGTATGAAATAGAAAACATACAAACTTGGGTTTCTATTGTACAAAATTGAAATGCTAATAATATATTAAATTGAGTTTTGTACGAAATTAGGTTCCTACTTTGCAAAATTAAAAAAAAAATGTACAAAACCAGGTTCCAGTTGTCTAAAATTCGATTGTATGAAATTAAAATACCAATGCATGAAATTGTGTTCCTATTGTACAAAATCAAAATGCTAATGCACAAGATTTGGTTCCTATTAGAAGATGTGAAGTTCCTATTATGAGAAATCGAGATGTTGATATATAAAACTAGATGTATATTTTATGAAATTAAACTTTTCTCGTTTGCATCTTATGAAAATTCTCCCCATATGCTTGTTTGTAATCAGAAAAAGAAAGAATTAATAATATAATTTTTTTATAATTACCATATTTAATATTTGAAAAAAAAATACATGAAATTACCATATTTTATAATGAACACATTTAGTATTTTTTTTTAAAAATGTAGTTAAAAGAAAATGTTGGTTATGAAGGAGGGCGAGAAAATAAGTTTCTTTCCTGGTTTAACTAAATTTATTCTAAACATTCTAAGCATATATATATATATATATATATATATATATATATATATATATATATATATATATATAATCATTTGTATGCAAACCATGATATGAACTTTGTTTAGTTACAGTAAATAGTGGCTATCATATCAATTTACCAACGGACTATCTACAATTAAATTGATTAAAGTTATCATTTTTTATATTGGCTTGCGCTTAATTGTCTATCTTTCGCTACTGAAAAACAAATGAAACTATATGGAATATATACTCCTGAAATATACCAGAAAGCCTCTCTTTTTGAGTTTCTCCCTTATGCCCCTAAGCAATGGCGGAATCAGGATTTTTTGTTTGGGAGGGTAAGCCTAGAGAAGAGTCGACAAAACCTGGAGGAGAGGGACGGCATCACGACGAGGCAAAGCTGAAAATTGGGACTAAGTTGTACTAATTCAAAGATCAGGGAGCAACTCGTATAAGTTGAAAAAGATGGAGGATTAATGGTGCATTTAGACCATATTTGAATATTTGCTTAAGGCAAGACGAATAATTACTCATTTGATCCCTACGTTCTTTAGCACCTACCTGCCCCCTATCTTTATATTCTTCTATTATTTTTTAGGGGACAAAAATACATATTCAATTTCTAATTTTTCTTAAATTAACCAATTAATTATCCATATTTAAATCTTTTAAAAAATTTTGGGAGGTAGCGACACCCCCTGCCCCTACTGTGGTCTGCCACTGCCCCCAAGACACGTCTACTCATGTTTTTTCTTTTTTGAAATATCTTTTTAAAAATATAAAACCTACATCCTAAATTCTAAACTCTAAAAGAAAAAAAAAAGGGGCCAGGGATGTGTCGCTAAATAAAACCTACATCTACTTAGATGTGTTCTGAGGGACTAGGGATGAAACTAAAAAGGGGCTACTAGAGGTGTAGATCCTTTTTAAAATTATAAGATACTTGTAATTATTTTTAAAATTTAAAGGTAAATACATTTAAACTTCTCCTTAAAATTGGCTACATTTTTTTTTTTTTTTAAATATAATTTAAAAAAATATTTTTTTTGGTTCTTTCTTTTTTTTTGTTTTTTTGTAAAAAATCTGGTCCGCCCTAGCAGCGAGGAAATATGGAAGAACTTCATGCGCGTAAAGTCAACACTCAACGGACCACGGTCCAACTCATGAGTCATTGAGTATTTTACTATTAGCAAAGAAGCAAAGGTAATGCATAACATGGGCCTAAATGCATTAATAATCCTCCAACTTTTCTATCTCGCAAGAGTTGGATGTCAACTTTGACTTATTTTAACTTAGTCCTCAAATTTTACAAAATAGTCCTCAAACGATGCAATGTGGTGCAACTTAGTCCCTCAGGTGTCAAGATAAATAGTGACCTTAAGTTCTAACTTTCAATCTTTTAGCCAAATGGCCCTTCATTTAGAAATTGTGTTATCACCAAACTTGTGGATTAATAAACTTTATGAAATTACTAACTACATAATTAACTAATTAAATTACTTACAAATGATAATTTAGAAAAATTCATATAAACTAATTTAAAAAATTTATAATTATCTAATAATTTATATTTGGCTTATTTTTTGAAACTTTTGATTCATTAGAAAACAATATATATATATATTCTTTCATCTACTCCACTTTTACGTTGCTCATTTATTTTTCCTAAATATTTTTCTCATTTATTTCATAAAAAAGTTTACTAATATCAAAGATTTATAACTTTTGAGACCATTATGTTGGTCGAGATTTTTCCTAATTAGACTTAAGTTTCAAATAATTTTCCAAATGAGAATCTTTTTGTATTAATTTTTTTAATTTAGATTTAATACGCCACATCATCTTAAAACTAATTCATCTCTTTCATCTTTCATATTAATTAAGATGGCACTATAATTTCCTTGACTTTTTTATCATTTATTTTTAGTAAAAAAAATTGAAGAATAAGTAGTAATTTAAATTTACCTTTTTATCTAAATATTAGCTAAAACTCTTACACTTTGTCTTTGAAGTTTTTGATTTTATAACAAGTTATTATGTAAACAATTTAAATTAAAATAAAAAGCTATGTAAATACATTTATGGAAAAATTAAGGTGCAATAGAAAAATTGCAATATCAAACTTATAGTAGGTATAGTTAAAAAGCAAGAAATCTAAATGATTACTAATATAAAATTAGCATTAAATCTTTATAACCAGCTTGCTTACTTTCAATTTTCTTTACAAAGAAAACAGCTATTGATTAATACTAATCTAAACTTTATTTCTGTTATCTTTCTCTGGCTTTAACATATAAAGGAGGTATTTACTCTAGCAAAAGAAATGTAAGAAAATTTACAGCAAAACTAAATAATGAGAGTAAAGGTAGAGAGAATAAAAATAGATTTTTTTTTTTTTTTGCTTTCGAATGAATTAGTGGAAATAGTTTATTTAAAAAATAAGCAATATATAAATTATTAAATAATAAAAAATAATTTAAATTATTGTACATAACATTTTTTGAGTTATCATTTGCAAATAATTTAATTATTCAATTAATGTAATTAGCAACTTACCAAAATTTGTTAATCCATGAGTTTGGTGTAAATGAAAGTTTTTAAATGCAATGACCATTTTGCTGGAAGTTGAAAGTTAGGATTAAGGTTGTAGTTTATCCAGGCTGCTGATAAACTAACCTGCTACATATCAAAAGTTCAGGGATTAATTCGTGCTAATTCATACTTAAAGGACTAACTCGCTCGAGTCGAAAACGTTAAGTGACCAACCGTGCATTTTATGTCACCTAACAAGTTTTAACTTTCAAGTTCCCGAACGCCCAATCGCTGGGCCTTATGGGCTCTTCAGTTTTGATTATTTGTTTTCACGCTGTCTACATAATATGGGCGCAGAGCGGAAGAAGTGCAGTACCACTAGCATGCGACCTCTGTTTCTTTGTTATTCTTCAATGTGAAAATGCTAATGCAAAGTGCAAGAGAAGTCCTACATCTCTCCACTACTTTATACCTAGCATTTTATTTGACCCTTGCTTACCACACGAGAGACCAAGGACAGGGTTTTTTCTTTTATTTTTAATATTAAAACTACGTTATAAGTTTAAGGCTGGAATGTGGAATAACCTATTCAATGTGTTTTTTTAACTTTCATGGAGGCTTGAATAATTCTACTAGTACATTTGTTATCAATTGCTAACCGTAGTATCGTACGATATAGATTAAATATAAACCAGTTTTAGTATAGATTATTTTTTGTTTATACGTCCTATACTTTTATTAAAGGCACAGCATTATCGAGCAATAAGAATTTTTTTTTTTTTAGGTGAATTCTTTTGTTTTATAGCCTTTAGATTTTGTTTTGAGCAATAGCCTCTAAGGAATTAAAAGAATCATAAAAAAAGATATATGTATCATAATTTATCGAAGTCATCGAAGTCGTGTAGGTATTAAATGATAACTAGCTCCACTAGTTGTTCGGGTACCTGATCATAAATAATTAAATTATCAAATTTTGTGGCCAAAATATTTTAATTGCTCAAATACTACAAATTGATGAACAATTGCCTGAAAGAAAAGTATGATGATCAAATAAGAAAAACACGGCAAAATCTTTTTTGAAACTTTTCTATTTTGTTTTGGCCATATCATGGTTCACAACAATTCTACCCGTAATTGTTTATCAATAACCCTAGCACTCTCTTCCCTACTGCCAAGAGTAGCCAGAGCAAATCTTGGTGACCTCATCTAGCTAACCAATTTTATTTTTTTTTGGTTTTCTTACTCTTCTTTTCTTTTGGAGACCAACATGGAAAAACGAAGACTCCAGCGGTGGAGAAATAGCAATGGGTATCTGGTTTTTTATGGATTTAACCACATAGTGAAGGAAGGCACGAATTCAACAACACGCTGGAGTCCGATATTATGATAGAGGACATAATGAGCCAAGTCCACCGAGTACAACTGCTGTTTTTGGATTGACCAAATGCCTATAATCAAAGCTGGAATCAGATCAACTAAGGCTTGTTTTTAATCAATTAAAGGTAATCCAACAAATAATTGATGTCTCAACGCTATTCTTGGGATAATTGGAATCGATTTATCAATTTTCTTTTCACTCTTAGTGTCAAGTTTATTTGTTAGTTTGTCTAACTCAATGTTGGGTTGGTGTCCAATTTCATGTTGGTGGGCTACTTATTTGCATGTGTTGCTTTTTTGGGCTTTTTTTTCAATCTGTAGACATGAATCATGTTATCCACATAAATTTTCTTCTAATTATAACATTTAGGAGATGCAGAAATGGGGAAGGCCAAATTTAGAGCCAATTTGTCTCTTAGACCAACAATTTGCAATATTAGTTTTATAGATGTCATATGGCTTGTAGTTAGTGGAATAGATAACTTTTATTAAAAAAGAAAAACCATGAATTGGAAAATGAAATATTTACACTTGATCAAAGATCAAGCTTATTGTAGGTGTACAATAACTGCAACTCTAATTAGTGTATGTATGTATATGGGATAATTATAATTTCCCCCTTTAAGTATCTCATCTTGTTTTAAAAATGTACACTTTGCCCATTGCCAATAGTCAAATATGGTCATTTATAGCATTATCCCAGTTGTGTAAGCCTTTTTCTCCTCATCACTACTCGTGGCAGTAAGATCTACAGACTTATCAGTGATCATGGCTAAATTCACATCTGTCATCTCAATGCAAATTCCACATATTGCTTCCACTTTTTGAAGTTGGAGCTAGTCAACAACTCAATAGTAACCAAGTTGTTGTTAATAGAAAAGATAACTGAAAAGATCAAGCAAACACAAACATTAATTATTTGTAAGGTAACCATGATACTTAAAATCACAAATAGTATTCATATTAAGAATTCAAGCACATCACTATGAAAACACCTTTGGGCAGAATTCATAACATACAATCTCAAATTCTCACACATAATGACAATTTAATAACCTTTTCCTATCCTTATTAATCTACCACCTTTGGGTGTATAGGCATCTTAGATAAGTCAATCCTCAATCATATGTCATATGTGTCTCTTCTCTAAACTTCATGCATATTGAACATGATTGGGCAGAATAACCATGCACTCAATCTAGAGACATCCCTAATCATGCAATAATGGAATTTCAAAAGATCAATCAAATTGACCACTTTGGTGGCAACAATTCAATAGAACTCATAAAACCCTCCCACAATAGGATATTCCTTATGTTATCTTCCCAATCAATGGCAATCACGGGACTCAATTCTGATTTTCATATGACTTTACTGAATGAGAGAATTAATCTACTTAAATTTCTTCCTAGTCACATGTTGTCGTATTTATTTGGGTTTTCTGATCTATTAAAAAAAATTATTTATCATGCATATTCACTTTAATTTACCTTTATGAGACACAATGACCACATGTGTCCCTTCAATTAAAGTGAATTTAACCTTTATTGCATAAAAATAAATTTTAGTGTGGCTTTAATTAAAGGTCTGGGGTCACTTTATGAAATCAGCAGCTTTAGGGTTCATTATCAAAAGTCCAGGGACCAAAATACACAGAGGAGAAAAACTTAATGGCCAACAAGCAATTACAGCAATCATGCTGGATATAATTGACCAAAAAAAAAATTAAGTCATAACTTGTCACAAAATGAAATTTAGAGGACTAATGTCATCATTTAGCCAAAAGTTAGGTGAAAAGGCAATCTCATCTTCTTCTCCGATTTGCTGCTGTCCTCTGAAACTTTCAGCTCAAAGCAAATCTTTTTTCTTCTTTTAGTGCGCAATTAGCCGATTTCAACCCCAAAGCCTTAGGGATATGTAATCCATGTACCAATATTCATGTTTCTGAAATTATCCAGCGATAAAATCACCGGAAAACAACACAGAAACTTGCGAACGGCCTTGGCTGCTCTGCTCCAGCCGTTCCAATCCGCGGCGATCCGCGGCCGTTCATAGCCGGAAGTAACCGGCAGCAGCCACAGTCCTAGTCTCTGAACTTTATGCGACCTCACGATGCCACCGTTTCCTTCTGATCTTATCGTGAAAGACATGGTTCCCAAACGTTTCTAATTTTCTTTATTTTGTTTCAGTGAAACAACTAATGAAACAAAACAATATTTAGAAACAGGGACTAACCAGCAGCGCATCAATCAAAGTATGCATCGGACAAAGAATCTAATATCGAACTACATGATTCGAGAACCAATTTAATCCACTCATATATATTCTGATCAAGTATTAGGCTCTGATAACACATGTTAATTTATTTACCCTACCGATATTATACATGAAAATATAAAACACATAAATTAAGTTGAAATGAATAAAAGATCTAACATAATTTAAATTTTACCAATGAACGCAATGAAAATAAGATCGATAAATGAATCTTTCTTATTCCAATTGATGGCTATTCCAATTGGTGGAAAAATTTTGCCCTAATCATATTGGCTAAGGGAGGGGACCTAACTTTCTATTTTTATAGAAGTTTATGAGTTTATCCATTAACAGTCACATAGACCCTATGACCTGCACCAATATAACTCTCACTTTATTACACAATTAGAGTTACTAGCTCAAATAATTAGATCATAACTTTTATAGGCTGTATGTCTTATAATTGACTAACTAAATCTTAATTAATTTTGATAAAATAAATAATGAATGTTAGCCCATATTAAAATTCCCAACATCTCCTCCACAAAATTCCTTTACTATCATCGATGGGAGCATCATCTAGTTCATCTTATGCTTTATGGTGAATAGTTTGATGAGCTATTTCAAAATTGGTGGCTACAAAAAGATTAAGCAAATTACGAAAAAACAATTGAAATTTAGATGATGAGACGTTTACGAATAATAGATTGAGATGATTATATATTATTTCTTTTATTCACCTTCTCATTTGTTTTGTCTTTTTTCTCTGTTACTTATGAGTTATTTCTCCAAAATTATTCTGATTTATCTAAAAGGTTTTGACTCGATCTGATTTTCTTCATTTCATTCAATGTTGCAAGGATGTGTAGTATTTTATTGGCCAGTTTATATGCCCCTATTTTTCTTTATTATCCTATATCATTAATTTGTTAGATGTTATTTGACTTACCAGTAATTAGGATAAAGTGTCTTTTTTATTAAAAAAGTTTTTGAAGCTTTATACAAGGAACATTTCGGTGCCAGGTTTTTCTATATCCAATAACTTTTGAAAATAATAAATATTCATAAAAATTTTGTATGTAATTGGCTCTTGAACTTTGACAAATCGAACGAGTCAGTCCAAAACTCAGAACTCATTAAAAGTTAGCCCCTAAACTTTGTTGAATTTAGCGACTTGGTCTATTTATACTATGCTTGACTTGATAGTGTAAGGTGAGGTGGCTGGGTCTAGCTTATGTGGCAATGGCTACTACAAGCTAGATTGGCCAGCTAAAGCAGATTATCCAACAACAATGACACTCATCCTCCATCATGGTGGAGCTCTTCCTCAGCAATCTCGTCCTCCTTCTCAACAAGAAGAACAATCGATGATCCAACTAGAGTGACATTGTCTTCCTCCACCATGACAGCGACGAGGATGCTTCGTGAAAGTTTTCATCATCCATATCGGCCTTATCGGACTCGACAACAATAACGCTCGTCACCCTCTGATTTAATCCAAGGCACAATTTTGCCCTCCGTCATGGTAGAGCATGAAAATCTCGCGAATCTTGGGGCGGACGAGCATTGCTTCAAGGCGGCAGCTAGAGGAGGTGAAATCGTCTGGACTCGAATGCTCTGATCTGTCATTTCTCATGGTCGTCCATGCTAGGCATAGGTGCTGGGAGCATGAACGACGTCGACGTACTTCTCTGGAATGTCTGGCGGCCACTGAACGATGCCGGTGGTGCTGGAACTGCGCAGTGGAAAGTGTAAAAGAAGAAAAGTTGGGGTGTTGGGTGTAAGAGTAGCGAAACAAAAGGGACTGAGAAAAGGCGTTTTAGCCTTGGTTATCATAAATTTCAATCAAGTCCAATATTATCACATTTACCCAAATATATTTCAGAATACCAAGTCTCTCATATCTACACTTTTTCTTTTTATTTTTTTTATTTCCTCTCTTTTTTCCTCTCTCTCCTCATCAGCAATCTCCAGCCATTTTCATCCTGAATACAAACACCGTCAGTCAACTACAGTGACAATTGGACTCAGTCGCCAACTTTTGCAAAGTTTGGGGCTAATATTTAATGAGTTCCGAGTTGTGGACTAATTCTCTTGAGTTCTGAAAGTTTAGGGGCCAATTGTATAGTTTGGCATTTTTAAATTGTCATAGATGTGTTACAGCACAGGGGTCAGATCAGATTACAGTTAAGAGGTTACGGGACGCGGTGCACGATAATTGGGTGTATTTGGTTGGACTGCGTCAATCTGTGAACAAGGGGCCGATTCAAGCCATCAATTCAATTCAAGCCACTGCTCGACACTCGGCAACAAAGAGCTGGGTCCGGCCGCCTACCTTGACCTTCCCGACTTCACTTCACTCACACAGCATTTAAATTGAGGGTTAAAAATTTGTAGGTTTTCTTTCTTTTTTCTACTGCGAGAGAAAGAGATGACGTGTCACACGTTTCGTACCAACAAAAAATTTTATCATCCTAGTTTTTTGGAATTCCTCACATTTTCCGGGTATACGTTACTAATAACGAAAGCCGTTAAAGATAATGAAAAATTTAGACAAATTCATGTTAAAACTAGACATACAATAAATAAAAAAAATGTATATCAAATCCAAATAAAATAATATTAATTCTAGATATATACATGTCCAAACTAGACAAAATGCATCTCATAACTAGATAAATGAATCTAAAAAATAAACATATAATCAAACTTAAATAAATGTATCTAAAGTTCTAAAAAAATGGTCTTAATCATAGACAAATACTTACCAGAACTAAACAAATAAATATTAAAAATAGACAAATGCATCTCAAAACTAGATAATTAAATATTAGAAATTGATATAGATTAATTAAGTAAAATAAATATATCTCAATTCTAGATAAATGCTTATCAGAACTAGGCAAATAAATCACACACACACGCACATTAAAGCAACATAATTGTATCTTAAACCTAAATAAGTTAATCTCAATTCAAGATAGTTGTATCTAAAAATTAGACAAATGTTTCTAAAAAACAAACATAATCAAAACTGATGCGGTACTGACCCAAACAAGGGTCAGGACTATCCAAACTAGATTAATAGGCCAAGGCCAGGTCCATCTTCTCATCTTTATGGCCCAATAAGCCAACCACAATATAGATAAGTAATGAGACGTTATTATTGTAGCTAAATCCTACTATTACATGATTTCCTTTCCGGTGTGATTCTCCCATGATTTCCTCCAAACACTATAAAAAAGTACCCCATGGCAATCTCAAGGTGGCTATATTTACTACATTCCTAACACTACAACTTACTTATTCTTCCACAACAGGTTGACTTGATCATGTCTTTGAGTGCAAGTCAGCACTTTGGCTATCAAAAAAATGTATCCCAAGTCTAAACAATATGACTTCATTCTATACAAATGCATATTAGAATGAGACAAATGCATTTCACAGATAGATAACTGCTTTTTAAAATTAGATAATTGTCATTTTCTTTTTAGGTGAAGAGGGAAGTTACAACAAAACTAGAAATGCAACCACTGCACCCTTTGCATATCTGCAAACATCAAGTGATGAAGGGCACGAGGAGGGTTAGCGAACAACATTCTCTCAAACAACAAAGAATGGCCCATATTAGCAAGAAAATCAGCACATCCATTATTTTCCCTTAAGGATTGAATGATGCAAGAAACCCTGCAGTCTTTCATCAAGGTCACACAATCCTGAATAGAGATGCCATAAGGATGGTTAACAACCTTAGAATTCACCAACTCCAAAGCGAGTTGAACATCGATCTCAACAATAGCCCTAATAATCCCACGCTCCTTTAGAACTCAGAGGCCTTCCAGAAGGCCAAGCAACTCAAACCATCAAGACAAAGGTTTTGTCCATTCTAAAGGTGAAACCAGCCACCTATGAACCCAGACTATCCAAAATACTTCCGCTGGCTGCTGTCGACAAGTCTCTATATTGAACGGAATCATCAAAGTTGGTGAGTTCTTCATCTGCAAAGAAATTTAAATCCCCAACATCAATTGAGGGGCAACCTTAATAGACTTAAAAATTGACAATAAAGCAAATGGTTGAAGTGTTTAGAGATGTGTCCTTTTTTTTCTTTTAATAATCAGAAACATCCATACAGGATATAAAAAGTTAGAAAATATTCATATGTAATGGAATGGGGGAATATTTACTTTTTTTTAGGACTCAAAAGATATCCAAACCAGTATTAAGACATTATATAATGAAGCCCTGACCTCCTGCATATTTTCTGTCCTTTAACCATTAAGGATTGGGTATAGGTGATTTTGAATTTTCAATTATTTAATTTAACGCTTGTTTTGTCTAATTGTATTCCTGACATGATATATTTGAAACAGGGCTCAGTTACTAGTTCATTTAGTGTTTAGTCAAACTGGAAAAAATCAATGAGTGACTGAACCGGTAAATTGAAAAAAATTGCAGGCACATAGATATAAACTAATTTTATACTCATCGTATACATGATTTAATTTTAGAAGTAAAATTCAAATATAAAAGGTACTATAAAAAATTATTGCGTAAGTATTATATCAAGATAAAGAGATCGCAAACCAGGAATTTGGCCGATTCTAATCTCAATTGGGTTCTTACAGCAGTGTTAGTACAAAAAAAACGTGTCAAAGTTGTCAAACCGAAATTGCTCTCAGAAATAATGAAGTTCGCAAACCAAAGATGGAAGAAGGACCAATAGAGTGAAAGGTGAACTAAAAGTCTAGAACGGGTCAAATTTAAGGCATCCCACCTTCGTGGACACACACACAGCGAAGAGCCAGTCTGACACCGCGTAATTCCTTGTCTCGTCGTCTCCCTAACTCCTTCCCATATAAATGCACACCCCTACCTCGCTTGCTCCTAACTCCACAACAATATTCCTCAGTTTCTCTAGCATCAAAACACTTCTAATCCCCCGCCCGTCAACTGATCTGAGCTTGATCATCAAAGCACAGCATCAAATTAGAATCAAGATGGGTTTGAAAGGTTTCGTCGAAGGTGGCATTGCGTCCATCGTCGCCGGCGCTTCTACTCACCCTCTTGATCTCATCAAGGTCCGGATGCAACTTCAGGGTGAGGCCCAACAAATCTGCCGTCCAGCCCTAGCTCTTCACTCTCTTTCCGGCAACATTGCCATTTCCGAAATGCCAGCTCCGCCTCGTGTCGGCCCCGTTTCCATCGGCCTCCGGATCATGCAAGCTGAAGGCGTCTCCGCCCTCTTCTCCGGCGTCTCCGCCACCATCCTCCGCCAGACCCTCTACTCCACCACCCGAATGGGCCTCTATGAGATCCTGAAGACCAATTGGACCGACCCAGAAACAGGGACTTTGCCTCTGGCAACAAAGATCGCTGCGGGCCTTATCGCCGGTGGTGTGGGAGCCGCAGTCGGTAACCCTGCCGACGTTTCCATGGTCAGGATGCAAGCCGACGGGCGGCTTCCGATCGACCAGCGGCGAAACTACAAGAGTGTGGTCGATGCGTTGGGTCAAATGGCAAAGCAGGAGGGAGTTGGTAGCTTATGGCGCGGATCGGGTCTGACGGTGAACCGGGCGATGATCGTAACTGCATCGCAACTTGCCTCATACGACCAGATTAAGGAGATGATATTGAAGAATGGGGTGATGGCCGATGGGATCGGGACACATGTGGCGGCAAGCTTTGCGGCAGGGTTCGTGGCGGCGGTAGCTTCGAACCCGATTGACGTGATCAAGACGAGGGTGATGAATATGCAGGTGGCGCCGGGGAAGGCGCCACCGTACATGGGTGCTATTGATTGTGTCCTGAAGACTGTTAGGGCGGAGGGGCCGTTGGCGTTGTATAAGGGTTTCATCCCCACAATCTCGAGGCAGGGGCCGTTCACGGTTGTGCTCTTTGTGACGCTGGAACAAGTCCGGAAGCTACTCAAAGATTTTTAGTTTTAGATTAGAAAAACCAAAGTACTAAAGAATACAAAGACTGAAAAACCTATATATTTATTATTTCTTATAAATTTTTTTTAAAATTTTTTTATAGATTTCTCGTTTGGGGAAGGCAGAGTTGTCCCCTGTGTCACAACTGCTCCTGAATTATAAGATTCTATTTATTTATTTAGAAATTATAAACTATAACACTAGCTAATCAAGTGTTTTGTCAATGTGAATTCTAAAATGTCTTATTACTATGAGTTCTCAAAATTGAGTAATTTCAGCATCTATAGGTATGAATGCATTGAGTCATGCATATGAACAAGTAAATGATAAAAATGAGAACTAGTGCATCGATCGCAACATTGGGTTCCCATAACCATTTCCAAAAGTAACTTGATATTTTTCAGAAAGCAATTAATTTTCCTTAAGACCTCAGGAAAAAATGTAAACCTGCTTCATGAAAACCCATTATTTAGTAATTGGGAAAAATGACACTCTACTAGAGATGGAAGAGGCACACCACTACTAAATATAGCTGCGATAACACAAACAAGAAAACAAAAATGAGAAAACATTCTTGATTGTATGCTTTAATGAATGTCGTTACACATTTCAGTTTTTTATTTTAGGTGTAATATAATAAAAATTTAGATTAATTTAGATTGATATCACAGTTAACATATGAGGTTTAGAAATAAACACTTTCCTCCTTATTCTTTTTCACATTAGAGGACAACTTATGAAATTTTAACTTAAACTATTTGGTAATTGTGTACTAATAATTTCAAAATTTTCAATATTTATTGACATTTAATGAATATTTTAAAT
Organism: Aquilaria yunnanensis; assembly: GCA_039654915.1. Lineage (NCBI taxonomy): Eukaryota > Viridiplantae > Streptophyta > Magnoliopsida > Malvales > Thymelaeaceae > Aquilaria > Aquilaria yunnanensis. The sequence goes on along the minus strand of CM077598.1, from coordinate 23,936,103 downwards.
TATTCTTTTTTTTATATAAATGCAAAACTGTAATCTTCATATGTTAATTAACTATAAAAAGGTAAATAACTTAAAATTACTAGAACATAATTATTAATCCAAACTAGCATTTTAAAAGTTGTTGTCTAATAGTATAAAAAAAAAAATACACAAATGGAGATTTCCAAACCTCTTTGTTGGATATTGTTGGATTTGTTGGCTTAAATGTAAGAAGCTTAAAATTTTAAGATTGCTTAGGATTTGGTTTAATTTTCTTAATTGTTTGGGATTTAATTTTTCTATTTTGATAAGGTTTGGGTTTGTGTGTAGCCTATAAAAAGACTTATTATGTTAGAGTTTTGAGCATGAAAGAAAAAATATTGGTATTATTAAAAGTGCGTCTTGAGTTATAAAAGAGATGAGAGGTTTAGAGAATAGATAGGGCTAGAATGATAAGCCTTTTGTAATTCTTATATTTTGTAATTATGTGGGGGCAAAATATTGGTATTATTAGTATTACGTAAGAGATTCATAGGCCAGGATAAGCACTAAGGGCATATCTTTGCTGTAATTTACATATTTTGTTCAAGGAGATTTCTCTAATCCGTGAATGTAAGCTAGTTAAGAGTTGAACTATGTTAAATTTGTGTATCCTTACTTGCTTATCTTTGTCGTTCCTCTGTGCGTAATGAGTAATTAGGACAAATCCCAACAAGTGGTATTAGAGCTTACGGTTTGGTCTTAGTATGGTGGAGCAAGTGGTGCATTTATGACATGGTGGAGCTTGTGTTCGTATTTTGTTATGCTTGTGATGTTAATGTTCATGATGTTCATGGTTGTTTTTGTTTGTTGTTTTGTTCATGTGATGGTGGTATTTATTGTTTGTAGTCATGGTTGTTTGTTTGTGGTTGCTGTCATATGTGCTCATGTTTGGAAGGATTTAAGCCAAAATGGAGATTGTTGGATTTGTTGGCTCAAATCTAAGAAGCTTTAGAATTTAAGCTTATTTAGGATTTTGTTTTAATTTTCATAATTGTATAAGATTTAATTTTCCTATTTTGATGTGGTTTGAGTTTATATGTTGCCTATAAAAGGTTTTTTGTGTTAGAGTTTTTAGTATGAGAAAAAAACCAATGTGATGAAAAGCCAGGATATAAAGGTTTTAAGAAGGATGAGATGTCTAGAGGCCAGAGAATGCTATGATGAGAAATCTTTTATAATTCTCATATTTTGTAATTGTGTGAGGGGTATGATATTAGGGTTATTAGTAGTATGTATAAGATTTATAAGTCAGCATGAGTATTAAAGACATACCTTTTCTATAATCTCTATATTTTGTTTGATTAGATTGCTTGCATCTATGAATGTAGGTTAGTTAAGAGCCGAATTATGTTAAATTTGTATATGCTTATTTGATTATCTTTGTTGTTCTGTTACGCATGATGGGTGATTGGGGGAATTTTTCCCAATAGATAACTATAAATTACATTTTATTTTACAAAAACATAGTGGTAATGATAATTCTCATCATCTATTGCCAGCTTGAACTTGCTCATATTTTACTATCCTAACTCAACCTTTGCATCGCCTATCGGCGCCCAACTTCATCACTCCTCGTCTGGCTGCCGTCAACCATAGTAATGGTAATTCTCATCATTTATCGCGCGTTAACCATGGTGCCAAATAGGGCAACTACCATCGTCATTTACCCGAGTGGCAAAAGAACCATGTGGCAGCTATCGTGGGAATGCAATAGATGGATGCACGAAGTTTATGGCTAACACAGAGCAAGGCACCATTGAGCCATTTAAGTGCTAGGCCCATGGCACCACTACAATGAGGCTGATACTAATTGTAATTACCATGATGTCGTATTCAAGCACCACATTTTCCCCACCTCGGTAGAGATGATGAAAAAGAGACACGAATCATATTGAAGGGAAGTGGCGACAACAAAAAAGAGGTTTTAGAGGTGGAAAGGTTGTGTCCGCCTCATCCTACTGCCCTTTTCCCAACCCCGCCCCCTTCAATCGCATTAGATTGCTTCCCAACCTTTTAGCTTCAATCTCATCGAGAACCTGTGGTATATGACATAGTAACGCCAACTTGTACGACCATTCTTATCTAGGAGTAAACCGGGTTAAATTTAACCTGTGCATCAATCCGCAAAATAACGTGTTTTTGGGCTACATCAACTGAAAAAAAAAATTTGGACTATAATTTAGGGGAGGAAATCAATTAATCGCAAATGTGCAAAAAAAAGTCATAGGAATTTTTATGATGTTGATTCCCTATTCCTCACAGTGTTGTTGGAAACTTACAATTAATTCATTTTAAGTTAGATTATTCCAAATTTTTTTTGTCTTTTTTTTGTCTTGAACTTATATCATTTAAAAACTAATATGACTATATAGTTTAATAACTCGTTGAATAACATTTTTTATAGTGTAATTAAATTTTTATTTTTTTAGGATGAGTAAGTAGACAGGTCATAAAAATTCAATTAGATTATGAAAAAATATTATTCAGTAAATAATTATATCTACATATTATTAGTTTTCAAATAATATTGATTTTAGATGAACATAATATAAGTTAAAACTATAGGGCATTTTAAGTTAATTTTGTTCATAATAAAAGTATACACTAAGGAATAGTTGACGTATTTGATGACTGTTGTACAGCCTTGTTATGGGTGAAGGTGAGAAATTATTAGCATTATAATTGTCGGCGGTGTGAAAATAAAAGAGACCACTCGATTGTCCTCGAGGAATAAATAGATGGAGCCGGGCGGGCGTGGATTGAACTTAATTGTGGCTCGTGAACCTCCAGTGGACTGGCTTTAGATTAACTCACCAATTAGGAGCCACTAATGAGTAGGTTTATTACCTTTTAATGAGTAAATGCCACATGCTTATGCCTCTTCATCCACATTCCCAGATTTACCACCACTCATAGCGGCATTCCAATTAACTCATAGCGGCATTCCAATGCTTTCCCGTGACCAAACCAAAGCGCAGAAAAAAAAATAAAAAGCCGATGTAGTATCTTAAGGTTTATGGCACATTCTGTACGTAAAATGAATTTTGTACTAATAAATATATACCTCGTAGTACTGATGAGTTCTAATGAATTATTATCATATTATTATATGTCAATAACGATGGGAATTAAATTAAAAAACAATTTAATTATAATTCGGTTAATTATGCCCTATACATTCGAACAAATACGTGGTATATCATGTATGAGAATATATCACACGATCACTTAATAAGACAGCGATGTTGATACAAAACTCATCTTCTGCATACATTAAATAAAAAAAAAAAAAAGAACTCATCTTCTACATGAAAACTGGAATTTGGGGTTTTCATTTTTGGTTTCACTCCTGATCTATTTTAACTGTTAAACCTAAAAAATCATGTTGTTTCGCAAAAGTAACAGACATGTACGTATTTTCAAAATAACATACTTTTTAATAAAATTAATAAGTAATTATGTTGTTCATCGTCCTTAAAGGAAAAAACATAAAAGAAACTTACAATTACACCTCCGAGATATGTCATAACTTACAGTTTGTCCATTCTATTTTTAGAAACTTACACTTTCTCCTTTATATTTTTTACATTGTTTAATAATAACTTCTGTAACTGTATTTAAACTATACGATAGTTATTTTTCAGTAATTTCAATCTCTTTAATATTTTTTATAGTTAATATACATTTTAAATTATTTTTTTTTATTTCTGTAAATATATTTTTCTTCCTATAAATACATATCAATATTTTTTAAAGGTCGGTTGGCTATGAAAAAAATATCAAAAATCTTAAAATTACTATAATATTATTATCAGATAGTTTAGATTAAGATTTCAGAAATTATTTTCAAACACTGTAAAACAAATAGAAGGTAAAGTGTATAATTTTTAAAATATAAAAGGTAGAGTATAAGTTAAATCAAGCAACAGGGGTTTTGTAATTTTCCCAAAACATAAAAGAGCGCTCCAAAACTAAATGATGCATTATTTTTATTTTTCGATTTTTTGGCTACAAACATTATCATGTGAAACCTACTATCCTATTCACCTAATAATTGAACTTTTTTTTTTCCGTTTTCAATAAGTAATTAACTTTTAATGAATTTTTTTCTGATACCTAGCCCCCCAATAAAGGAAAAACCAATACAAAATGTTAAATATTTTAAAATAATATTTAATTTATTTTTGGGTTTATTAAAGTGTAAAGTAGTTAAGTTATGATTAATCAGTAAAATAAAGTGTATTAAATAATACATTATTTAATCCCAAAATGAATATAACAGTAAATTTGGGAATTAGTAAAAAATCTCGAACGGGCAATCTCGTGACCTTTTCAAACTTTGAGTTTTTATTTTATTTTATTTTTGTACACAGAATTAAATACAACATATTACAAAAGTAGAGATGTGAGAGAGCAATATTAAATCTAGAGGTTGAAGCGGTTTGCTGCACAAACTCTAGAGAACCTTGGCTACAATTAGTCTACTTCTGAGTGTCTGTTTTATATATAATGCGATGTTACTACTCGAACCTTGGCCTTACTTGTAGGTTTCCCTATGCATTGTCATATCAAAGATGTAATTTTCAACAATTTTTTTATCATACTTAGAATGTTATTACAAGAAAAAAAATATACAACATATATATTATACAACCTAATTTAACTTATATCCTACGTTCCTATCTATTCATCATAAACTCACTCATTGGTTGCAAAGAGAAGTAATTTCTTACACAAGTCACGATTCCAACCTTAGCCAACTACATAATATGGTAGTATGCCAAATGAAGTAAGATTTAATATGCAATTTTCAACAAAGTTGGAAGAGTCCACAGCACGCAACTTAGTTGTGCCCGGTGCATTGTACACTATTTTCTATCAATTCATAGCTTGATGTTCTCTAGGTTTCAAGAAATAAATAAATTTTTCCTAGTTTTCTTTGACATATCTAATACTCTATGTATCTTATATATACTTCAAAATATAAAAATAAAATAAAATAAAAAAAAAAAGAAAAAAACAAAGTTGGAAGCAAAACATGTATAGTCTGGTAAAACCGCACACACAGATAGAGAGATAGGGAGAGTGTATTTTAGGCTTTCTACTGCCACAATAAAAAATTGAGGATTGATAAAATAGCTTTTCATCTTTATAAACATAAAAAACGTAATTAAGTTATGTAAAAATTAACGAACAAGGTTAGATGTCGAAAAAAAAAAGTATACCTATGACATGTCATGTTATTACATTTTAATTAGATTTTCCACTCTCCTTTGCCATCCTTATATGAACAAAAAAGAATAAATAAAAAATAAAAAATAGTTTCATTTGAAAAATAACCTGAATGTTTCAATTTTCGCCCTTTCTTGATTCTTTGAAAGACGAAAAGAGAAAAAAGAAAAGAAAAAAAAAGGGGGGGGGGGGGGGGGTCATGCTGTACAGTTTCTGACACAGTACTATTGTTCTCTTTATTTTTCCTTTTTTACGGGAAAAAAATAGTTATTTTGTTAATTTTGTTTTTTATACTTAAAGCAATAATAATTGCGGAGAGGAGACAGAGGGCAAAACGATCACCTGAACGCCTATATATCTTGCTGCATTTCACACCAGCCTCACTCCTTGACAAGTACCTCGTCCGTTCCCCTGTTGCTCTGTCTCATTCTCTCTCCATTATTTTTTTCCGGGTGCAATATTCCTCCATAGCATATTACGCTCTTGCTTCCTTGGATCCAATCGCTATAATCCTGTCCCTCACCGTAAGTTGTTGATATTTTTTTTTTAAATTTTTCTTCCTTCATCTCTAGCCGATGATCTTGCATGAAATTCTGGGCTTCTGGACTTTGATGGATATGCAATCCTTTTCTTTCTTTTTTTTTTTTTTTCTGGGTAGCTGGGAAAGTTGGTTTGATGTTTTCCGTTGCAGTAGATTGACGTGTTTTTTTTCATCGTTGATACACCTGTGTTGAAAACATGGTTTAAGATAGATACCTCCTGCGAAAGAAAATCTAGAAAAATAACATGCTCCTCTGTGTTTTTGCTCGTAAGAGTCATGTGAATGATTTTGGTTTTTCAAAGTTATTTCCCCTTGTGGGCTTCTGTTTCCTATTTCAACAATTCAAGCAAAAGTGGCAAGCTTCTTGAATCTATACAGTTTCCAGTTCTCTGATGTTAGGAAAATTTTGATGATGTTGGCTGAAGCTAACCATCTAGTTCTTGGCCTAGTTAAGTTGTCACTTGTGCATTTCTGACATGAAATTTTCTAGTCTGCTCATCTTGATTTATTCGACGACCTTTTTCAGGAAAAAAACTCGGACCAGAAACAAACATTCATCAGTCTGGGAGATTTTAGTGCGGGTGTTGCATAGCAACAGCATGCTTTTGTTGTCCTTCTCAGTTGATGCGTTCCGCGAAGTTGTGCGCTTGAATCTATATTGCAGGGTTATCTTGTAAACCATTACTTCTTTCACCGAACCTTTGATTGATTTTCTCACTTCTATTTGCATTCTGATTCTCCTCAATTGTTCAATGGGATCTACTGGTGTCTTCATGTTTTATGGTGACAACTATCGTACTAGTTAGAGACTGAGAGCTAAATACCACTAGCAGTGATAATTATCTTCTTTCCCGAAAGCCAGGCCTGAATTCTGTTTTCAATCTTTGGTGGGTTCTATATTTGCATCTCCATCTCCGTTTTGGATTGCTGCCCCAAAGCAGTTGAGGCTACTAGAAATATTAGGGTGGTAAGAAGTTATGGTGTGCCAAGCAGCAAGTCGGACAAGATTTCGAGCATTTAAATATGAGAATGGTGTGGCTGGAAAATCTACAATTATAGTTAGAGTCATTGCATGCTTTCAACCCATGGAGAATTGCCAGGTTAGTCACTTTTCCCTTTCCTTTAGCGATTGCTGAAATCAGCTGTTTGTTTCATCTCTATGTGTTGATGTTTTCACTAATATCATTTTCTTCATTGCTTTTTCCAGGCTGAATACTTCCGACAGTTGCTTAAACCTGTCACGTAGATTGATACTAGATTTTGCATTTTACTGCATCTATTAAGGAGTTTTCATTTCCCCTTTCCTGTTCCAAGAAGCATCAAGTAATTAAATCCGAATTCAGTTTCAAGCTTTGCCCATTTCCTCGTGTGAGTTCTTTTGTTCCTTTTACTTAAATTTAGAATTTGATTTCTTTAATGTTTTTATAATCGTTGTTCCCTTTCTTGTTTGCAGGTAGCCACAGTTAGTTGGATGATTGAGGCCAACAATTCTCAGACTTTTCAGCAGCATTCTGCTTGGCCTTTTCCCAAACCTAATTGCATGGGAACATCACTAGAACAGAGGCAACCAGAATGTTTTTCTGCATCTGTAAACCTGAGTACCAATATGATTTCTGCAAGGTCACCAGTTTCAGGGTTTACAAATCCTGATGTAAACCCCGAGAGTCACATGGTTCCTCTTAATCCTCTTATGCCTGCACCTGAGATCCCCAGTTGGAAGATGGACCAAGGATTTGAGTATCAAGGGATGATTCATAATTCATTCCCATCTTTCCCAACTTTTGCTCCCTCTACCAAACTACATCAGTGGGGAAAGCAAACTGGATTTCCACAGGGGGCCAATGGTAAGATTGTGAAGGATACATTTTTCGAGTCTCTGCCCAAAGCATTTTTGGTTTTTGACAAACCAGGAAGCCAGACACAGCTTATTTGTCATGCCATCTGTACCTCTGCTCACTATGCAACTGCTGTCTCTGCAAAACAAGCTTGTGATCTTGATTTGCTTGAAAAGCAAGCCGGCAGAGAGGGCTTGCTTGCTGTAGAACAATCCTCAATACCTGAAGAACGGAATGAGAGACAGATAAATGTTGAAGAGAGCAGGACACATGAGGACACTGAAGAGTTAAATGCCTTGCTCTATTCGGATGAAGCAGATGATGATAGCTGTGATGAGGATGATGACATAATAAGCACCGGTCACTCTCCTGCAATACTTGAAGGGAACTATGAGGAGGTTGAACAGTTTGAGGGAATAATGGAAGGAGTTGCTTCCTTGGATCAGCCGAACAAAAGGCAGAAGCAATTGAATGGTGGGTACACGAAACCGCTGCTGATGGACAGTGTGAATTCAGATAATTTAAAGTGCCATCGCAAGCATGACATTGATGCTGAAAGTCACACAAGTAGGCGGATTCAACGAGAAGAGATGGGTAACATGTCAGGTAAAAAGCATCAGAAGACAGTTAACATTCGCAAGATGCTAAGAGTCCTTGAGAGCATTGTGCCTGGTGCTAAGGGAAAGGACCCATTCCTGGTACTAGATGAGTCCATTAAATACTTAAAATCTCTGAAGGTGGAAGCAAACTCTTTAGGAGTTTACCCCTTAGAGATGGCACTCACACTCCCAAGTCCCAGTATGCCAGGTTCATTCATGAACTTGAAATCAAATCACTAGGATGGCTTTTGTGGCATGTGGGGTCCTCAGTTGCCATCTTTTACTTGCTCAGCCCCTCAAGAGCGCTGTACTGTAGTCTGTACATAAGTGGCCAACTAAAGGGTATGAACCTGAGTTGATGGAAATGAGTCAGGTATCATTCTGAGAGGCAGTGAAGGAAACTTGGGTGGTGTTTGTTGACCAGAAATGATTATGTCCTAGGCTCTTTGTGACATTTTATCAGGGAAAGTCTTAAAAAGGGGTATTGCGCATGGTGAGGATTGGTGATGCTGGCGCTTGTGGTGGTGCAAGATGAGGCCCCTCTTCCCTAGAAGTGTAGAGAGCAAGATGTGCGGGCTTAGTGCATGCGCGTTGAGTGAGTCAGGTCCCACTCTCCACCGTCGCTGTCTCTCTCTTTTCGTTTTTCCATTTGGATTTGTGTGTGTTTGAAGGTCTATATATAAAGTGAGTTTAAAGATAAAGGCTTGGGTTGGTCCGGACGGCCAAACTTGTGTCTAGAATAAGGGTAACAGTATTATACTGATGTGGTGTAAAAGGAGGTGGGTTTATGTGTCTGAAGCATCAGAGTATCAGATTGAGCTCAGTCTGTCAGCTGTAAGTGTGCGTGCGTCTACTGCCTGGTACCAATAATTGGAGCCATGAGCTACCAATCCCATGTGACGAATGCTTTCTTCATGTATAATACAAGTCCGCTCCAATACAATGACATTTGTCTTTCCCTTAATATATAAAATTAAAGATGTCAGGTCGTGTCAGAATTCAGAAGCATTTTTAATATGGTTTTCACTAAAATTTCACTTTTGCTCGGACCACTTGCATGTAATGTATGTTATGAGTGGTGGTTTAGTAATACCCCCAACACGTATTGGGGCCTGGTAAAGTTGGAAGATAATATGACAAATGCATGATCCTGATATCATTTATTCTAAAGATTAGATTATTGAGAGAAAGAGGTCTCAGCCACAAGGTGAAATCAGTATCTGGTTTTCGTTCACTTTTACTTTTAGCCCCGTGTAATAGTGTAGGCATAAGAGATGGCTCAAGACAAGAGCCGCGGAAATGGATTACCATGTCCACATGTGCTTTTTAGTGTCAGAGATGAGGAAAACGTACAATTCGGTTATGTTTTGTTACTCTGAAATACAATAGGTTGTTTCTCTCTTGTTTTTGTGAAAAAAAAAAAAGAAAAAAAATATCCCTGGGCTGTACAGAGAGAAAGTGTTTCACCTGAATAGCCGAATAGCGAATAGGTATAGGCTGACATGATAAGAATATTTTTTCACTGAAATTCATCCATAACTAAATCACGGGTCAACAACTACATAAGTGAAAACTAATTAAATAAGGCATCCTGTTCGAGACATTTTTATTAAGTAGACATAGTAGTGAATCAAGCATTGAATTCTCCTGAGACGCCATGGAAGGCAAAAAATCCTCAGAATTAAAGTCTAAAACTACAATTTTTCATGCCATACCATCAGAAGATAATTTATATCGGCTTTCTCTGTGCATCCATTCCATGCCATCAGATGTAGCGTAGATACGGTGACAATTTTACAACGCCATCGATCCATTTGGATTTTGGTCGTGGGACAACCAAATATGACGCAAGTGCTTATGCTAGAAACGGACCAAGACAACACCGGAGTAAGTCTACACTTATACAAAACAGCTGGTCTTAAGGTTCGTTTTGCAACTTCAAGTATTCTAACCTGCTTATTGTGCTCCCTAAAATCAGCAGCCCTCACCGATGGGCCCTCTGGATCTTTTACTGCGCTAAATCCTCAACTCTGAGCTGTGACGCTGCAATTTCTCTCGACCAACAGCTTCTCAAAATCACTGGCCTTCTTGCTTAATCCTAAATCAGCAAATGCTGTCAAAAGCCTTCTACAAGCGGACAGATCAAATTCTGTCATGCTGGATTGCTTCCACTGATCAATGATTTCTCCTACTTCATTTAAGTGCCCAAGAATCAGGTAGGAGGAAAGGATGCACAAGAAATTCCTGCTTGTCATCTTCTGTTTTGTCATTCTTAGTGATTTCCATATCTGATCTATTTTATCTTTGTTGCCCAAACCCGCATAGAGAATAACAAGGAAGTCATATGTTATCCATTCTCTTTGTGTAATACCTTTCTCTGCTTCAACAGGAGAGGTGGACTCGGCATTTGCAAGACGATTGCCCTCAATGTATATCCTTACCAGGTTAATGTACGTTGTCCAACAATCATCCAAACCAGAATGGTGGTTCATTTCATCCAGAATCCTTCTGACTTTATCAATGTTCAGAACTGAAGCACATGAACTTATCCACAGATTGTAGGTGAATATGTCTGGGTTAACATCATGCCTCTTCAATTCTTCAACAACCAAAGGAACTTTCTCTACTTGCCCAACTGACATGTAGAGCGTCATCATCTCATTGTATGTGACTGCAGTGAATGCGAGGTTGGATCCCTTTATTCTCTCATAAAGTTCCTCTGCTTTTTCAGTTAACTTCGCCCCAGCAAAAGAGTGGAGGAGAGCCGTGTAAGTTTCACTAGTCTTTGCGCTATTAGGCAACCCTTCAAAGTATCTTGCAGCAGCATCAACACCAAATACTTTGGTCATCAGGTAAATTCGTATAGCATAATCAGAATCTGATACCTTGAACTCTTCGTGGGAAACCATCCATTCTGATATCTACAAACTTGATTAGTAAGATATGAGGATTTCAAAATACTAAACTTTAAAACCCACATAAAAAAAAAGAAATTTGGAAATTTACTCATGCAGAAATTGCAGCAAGACAAGAATGCCATGAATGGCAGTCGTACAAGTCCTTTGGTACAAAAGATGAAAATGTTAAGTGAAAGCCATTGTATTCTCATTCCCATGAACTCCTGCCTTCCCAGGTGCTTTTGCCCAACTAAAATTAGGGTGTGATTGAGACAAATAGCTCACCGCAGCTCCCTAAAGGAGCCGGGGTCAGCCATTTTGCGCCTCATGCACTCCTTCAAGAAACTCTCACCCAAATTCGCAATAGGCAGGACGCAAACTTGATCCACATATAAGCTATTCTTCTGGATGAGTACTACAACTAACAATAAGCATTTCCCTGATTATCATTTTAACATGCTAAAGCCATAAGACATCAAAAGGAATTCACCAATTTCAGCAGTCACCCCTATGAAGCATCAACGGGTCAGCAAATCTCATTTCAACATGTGCATGATTCAAGTAGCTTCACATCGATTACCGAAAAAAAAAAAGAGAGAGAGAGAGAGAGAGAGCAACTTCGCAACAGCATTATTTATCTTGCGAAATCAAACATAGCTTGCCCTTCTCTAGCAGGCTAAGATTTTGAACCCTATCAGCAAGAGACCATCAGAAACCAAATCAGTAATTATCGTAAATAAAGAAAAGGGTGACAAACCTCGAGGGCGTGCTTGTATCGCTGGGATTTTCTGAGGTCCTTGGATATTTGACGAAGCTCAGAAATGGAGACCTGATTGCCCTCACTGACCCACCTTTGAATAACATTGATCGCGCTCCTCTTGGGCAACCTCAGCCGGAAAATTCGGCTCTTCAGATCGTCGCGTTCCTGGCTTTGCGGAGATTCTTCAGCGTATTCACTACTTGCTGCCCCGGAAGATACCAATCTGGGCAGATTGTAATTGCCGCTTCGCCTACGTTTGTTGAAAATGATGGAAGACCCAAAATCACAGTTAGCTTAAGAACAACTACCAATTTGGTTATGATTTACAAAAACGTTATCCACGGCCAAGAGAATAAATGGAGCAACATTTACCGTCTAAGGGCGATGAAGAGCGAGCGGGACGCCATTGTTGAGCTCGCTACAAAACTTTCGCTAAGAAATGGGACCCCGGGCTGGAGTTTTGTGCTCGGATCGAAACTAAGGAGTGACGTCTACCTGCTTGTCCTCGGTCTTACTACGGTACTATGTCCCAGCTCATAACCAAGTCTTTCAGTTCTTGGGCGAAAATTGGAAAGCTTCTTATTTTTCAAGGATCAAACCTGTAAGGGACAAGTACCAAGTGCGTCACTAAAGTTTGGCTTCTAGACCAAATTTCTCATTAAAGTTTTAGTTGGTACCAATATGACATGTCATAGTTTGGTCCTAGATGTGTCAATAATATTATAGTTTGGGACTGAATATGCCAACAATCATTAAAAAACAAGCAAAAAAAAAAAAATGTAGAAGGTTCTGAAATTATAGGGTTATAACAAAACATTTAATAAACTTTAGAAACTTTATGTATCGTTTTATTTTCATTTGCCAATTAAAATATTTAAAATATACTTTATGAAAAACCCAAGAATTTTTTTTAAAATGGAAGTATGAAAACCTTATTTTGAGCATTTTTAAAATATATTTAAAAACTGAAAACATGTTATTTTTTTACTTTTAAATTTTACTATATATATATATTGAAACATGGAAATAAAATCGACAGATTTACAGCAACACTCAACATAAAATAGAAAAAAAATGAAGTATTAAATGATCTGCAAGCAAACTATAGAATTTACAGGTTTGGAGAGTTCCTTACTATTCTATAGCAGTACTTCTTTGAAATTTATAGTACTTAATAAAAATAAGTGGCTTTTTCATGTATTTTTTTCTTTTTTGAAATATTTGTTCATAATGTTGTATTTTACCTCTTTTTTTCAATAGATGCAAAAAAAAAAAAGAAAAGGATAAATTAGTTTGTTAAAAGTTACATTATTACCTGAAAATTTCAAAACCTTTAATTTTTTTTTTTGGGTTATTTAACGGGCAGTGTGGCATGTTTTGTGCAAAACTATAAATTAGTGACAAATTGGTAAAGAAATAGTGAAAAATTTGATCCAGGAGCTAAACTAGTGACAAATTTGGTAATTTTCCCAACCTGTAAACATTGAAGCGTTCGTTGGAACGTGTTGAATTGAAAGTGCGTGGTTAATTAAGCATATGATGCTAGACTCCATCCAAGAGAAAAAGTATTATTATAATTGACCCGTAAACATATTTAGATGAGATGATGTATTATTATGATAAAACGTTATTAAATACTATATGTATTCCGTAAATTGTAAGCTAAACGTGGCACATTACTGTGAACATGAATATTGCACAAGGAAAGGGGACTGGGGGAACTTATTGTGAACATTAATGTTTATTTCCACCTGGCCATTACTAGTTACAGCTATCAACATTAGGAACTTTGATTGCTCAGTACTCTTGTATGCTCCAAATAAGATTTGCCATCAAGACTAGTGCTTTGCTGCCCTTGCAAGTAATCGGCATATTTCATTCCCCTGTACGCCGGTGAGTCACCCTCTCTCGTCACCAACTCCGGCTGAGGCCTAACGATCGTATCTAGGGCCGGCCCAAGCACGGTCGCTATGGATATCCTAGTCGCCCGATTGTTAACCACAGCTCGATGTATTGCCCTCTTGTACTTCCCATTACTCATTATCTGCCCAAAACACACTAAGATGTGACCACACGAGAAATACATAATATACACTAGCTAGCTATCCTAGTAAGTAAGTGATCGTGAATATTGATGCATGGGCCAACGTCTACAAGAATTGAAGCTAGGCTGCTTAATTGCATTGTATGGTACCTCCATGTGATCACCGGTGTTGACCAGAAAAGAGTTGGGAAGAGGGTTCACGTTGACCCATTTCCCCTTATGCTGAACCTGAAGCCCCCCAATTTGATTCTGGATAAGTAGTGTGAGGAGGCCGTGGTCCGAGTGTGGAGGCAAACCTATGGCCAGCTCTGGCTGCGGGCATGGCGGATAATAGTTGGCGGCCACATGTTGAAGTCCGCTCTCCAATCCCAACTCTTTTTCCACGTGATTCACTTCCAACCCCAAGCTCTCTGCTACTCCTCTCACCAATGCCCTTGCCACCCCCCTCACTCTTCCACTGTAGTTTAACAAAGTCTCGCTGCTCCGGCCCCAACAGACGAGGCACAGCCACAAAGCAAGCAAATTATTATGTATCAGTACCGAGCAAGTTAAATTTTAAGTTAGCGAAAATTATTGAAGGGCTCGGCCGGGTGGGAAAGATTGGTTTGTGGACCTGAAAGAGGGAGGCTTGTTGGGTGAGTGGAAAACAGGGTGTACGAAGACCTTGAGGAAGTCTCGCCAGTAGAGAACTTTGTCCACCTTAACATTGAAGCTGCTACCGCACCTTATCGGGTCCAGCACATGCTTGCCTTGGAATTCTTTCTTCTCATCATCGGTCAGGTCGAAGAACCCTTCACACGCCTCGATCATTTTCCTCATGTCGTTCTCCGGAACTCCATGGTTCACCACCTGCTTCTCCCAAGCTCTATATATCAAATATGAACGAAAGAAATCAAACATTTTACACGAACACACATGAAAATTAATTAATTTACCATGAAGAAACCCCATTCCTCACAGGCCTTGCCGAGTTCTCGGACTGCTCTGGAGCGCTGGTCGTGATTGGTAGAAGTAAGGAGGGAGAAGTCAACGGTAGGGACGGACAGAGAGGCGCCATCATCAGAGCTAGAAACAGGTAGGTCAGCTTGGGGATGGGTGGAGAAGATATAATTGGGAGGGAGGGAAGTGAGGCCCGGAGATTCAGCTAGCCCTTTTGTGCTTGTGATAATCCATTGACCAGTTTGAGGCGCCGGCGCTGCCATGAGAAACTCGAACAGCTCCAGAAAAGCAATACAGACCGATGAGATCGACACGCCTGCACTTCCATAATTGCCTCTTTTATCGCGGAGTATAGTTCTTTTGGTCTAATTACAAAAAACCCATTTTGGTTTGGTGGAATTGCAGGTTACCATTTCTTTAAAAAAAAAAAAGCACATTTTGAGCCGATTTATTTTAATTTAAATCAATTTAATTTAAAATAATTTATTTTAAAATTTATATTTTTTAATCCAAAACCAATTTCATTTGAAAGTAAATATTATATAGGTATAATAATCTATTAAAAATATAATTTTTATTATCTTAATAATTTTTTATAAATTTTATTTTTAATGCCTGAAAATAGAAATTTTATATAAATTTAATAACAACATAAAAATTTACTTTTAAATAAATTATTACATCTACATAATATAAATTTTTAAATGAAATTGGTTCTGCGTAAAAAATATGTAAATAACCAAAAAAAGGCATTTTATCTTCAACCAATTTCTTTTAGTAGTATAATGCAAGTCGCTCAATTAATTTAACTCTTTTAGTAGTATAATACGGCAAGCTTAAATAATTTAACTTATCTAATAATAATTTTAATAATTAGTGAACATTTTAAGCTATCAATTTTTTGTTTATCTGAATATAAATTATGAAAGGTAAAGCGTAAATATTTAAATTAAAATGACGTAAAGTGTAATTTTATGCATATGATTTTTGTAGTTAGCGTTGTTCTTTTTGTTGTTTTCTTATCTTTCCTAATGCCATGTTTAGATCTATCTACCAGGTGAGGGCTACATGTCGTTTGTTCTGTCTTGGAATCTTGAACATAAATTTCTATTAAAATGGATAAGCTCTTTTGTTTTCTTACGGCAATACAATGAAATTCGGATGTTATTTTAGAGAGTTGTTATGCTTCTAAAATTCAAAGGCCAATTCTTGTGTGCGCCTGGCTTATTTATATCCGTGCCATTTGACATTCGGCTGGCTTATTTACATCCGTGTCATTATGACCTATTTCCTCTTTTTCTGTTTTTTGTTTGTTGTTTCTTAAGAGTTAGTTGCTCTGCTTCTTCTTCTACTCCGTTTCTTCTCTAGTTTTGTCTCACGAGTTTTGGGTTGCATCGATTGTTCTTCGGTGTAGATTAGTTGCTCTGCTTCTTCTTCTACTCCGTTTCTTCTTCTAGCTTTGTCTCATGAGTTTCTGTGACGTTGAAGGACAAGTTTTGGAACTCTTGTTTTGATGGAGGTGTTTGCTTGTGGTCGGTAATGAATCTAGATCTGAATGTTTCTCCTGCTGCCTCGTCCGACGTTATTTGCTCTGTTAACTTAGGTACGAACGAGTTCTTGATATTTATTTGTGTTTCGTTTGTGTAGCTCACATTTGGATTGCCTTTTCATGTTAGATTTATGGTGATTTAGGTTGTGGAGTAGATGTTCGGTCTTTGATATCTGCTATTGAGGGATCTGATTTGGGTGCATTGTCCAATTCTCTGGCGATTTCATGTGGTATTCGTGTTGAAGGTACATGTTCTTTTTTATATCAGTATATGTTCTTTTTAAGAATACTTTTTGTTCTTTCTAATAATACTGTTTGTTCTTTTCTATTTTAGATTGTGTTATTTTTTTTGTTTTTTATATTGGTTTTATATATATGCTTTTTGGTCTGGCACGTTTGCTCTTATGAGTTGGCCTTCATTTTTTTATGGTTCACAGTCTGTTGTCTTTACGGAACTGATGTTTTGGGCTTTTATGTTCTTTTCTTCATTAGTGTTTGTACCTTTCTACATTACTGTTTGTACCTTTCTGCTTTAGGTCTTGTTCTTTTATACTACAGAGTTTGTACTTTTAAAAATGCATATGTTCTTTTATGTGTAAGACTTTGTTCTTTTTGCATGTTGTATATGTTCTTATAATGGAGCTGCATGCAGGTTATTCTGAAGATGATGGATTTGAACGGATTGATATGACTGGTATGGAGTTTGGTGGTGAGGATGAAGCATATGAGTATTATAGGAAGCATGGTCTTAGCCATGGTTTTGATGTAAGGAAGACTAGGCTCCGTCGTCGGGTAGATGGTTCTTGTTGTGGAAGGGAGTTTTGTTGTTCTTGTGCTGGTGAAAAACATAGTTCTGCGATTGATAGGAGTCATGAAAGAGCCAGTTTTCGTTCTAATTGCAGAGCATTTGTGAGGTTTAAAATTGATATGAGTGGTACTTGGAAGTGTGATAGACATGATAGGCAGCATAGTCATCCATTTGTTCCACAACATCAGACTCATTTTTTGCATTCTGCGAGGCATATAGATGATAGTAAGAAGAATATGTTGATGTCTTTCATGCAAATTGGTATTCAAGCTATAGATGCATTCAGGATAATGTACCAAGAATGTGGAGGTATTGAGTCTGTTGGGTTTACGAAGAGGGATTTATACAATTTTTTTACTCGTGAAAAGTCAATTCAGATTGGGAGTGCTGATGTGCAGTCATTGCTTGATTGTTTAAAAGAAAGATATGTTTGTGATTGTAATTTTTACTATCAATATCAAGTTGTTGACGGTCATTTGGGTAATTTTATATGGAGAGATTCACGTATGTATGAAGATTATCAGTGCTTTGGTGATGTTGTTTTTGATACAACATACAGAACAAATATGTATGGTCTCATATGTGCCCCCTTTGTTGGAGAGAACAATCACAGGCAGATTGTTATTTTTGGTTGTGGCTTCTTGATATACGAGGAGAAGGAAACTTTTAGGTGGTTGTTTGATCAATTTTTGGAGAGTATGGGAGGTGTTCAGCCATCAACTTTTATGACAGACCAAGATGCTGCCATTATGTTTGCTACTGAGAGACATTTGCCTGGTTCTAAGCATAGGTTGTGCCTGTGGCATATTTCACAGAATGCACGAAAACATTTAGGATGGTTAATGAACAGCAACAAAGAGTTTTCTAGAGCTTTGAGCAGGTGTTTTTATGGTTGTATTACTGTTCAGGAGTTTATTGAAAGGTGGTCAAATATGATAGAGACATTTGGTTTAGAAGGTAATAGTTGGCTGGAGAGTATATTTGCACTGCGGGAGAAGTGGTGCCCTGCTTATTGCAGAGATGTTTTTTCAGTGGGTAATTTCCCATCTATTTATGTGTGTTGTTTTATATATGTTATTTTATGTATTAATGTATGTTTTTTCATTCGTTAGTTGGTGTTCTTTTATGAATTAATGTCTGTTCTTTTTGTAAGTATATTGTCAACCCAT
This sequence comes from Aquilaria yunnanensis, assembly GCA_039654915.1. NCBI lineage: Eukaryota > Viridiplantae > Streptophyta > Magnoliopsida > Malvales > Thymelaeaceae > Aquilaria > Aquilaria yunnanensis. The sequence continues at coordinate 23,917,709 of CM077598.1, read as the reverse complement.
AAGAGTGAAAGTACAAATCACATGTTGAATGGGATTTGCAGCAACCAGACATCACTTTTGTCAATGTTTCATTCGATTGAGTAGAGAATCAGAGAATGAAGAGATGCTGAGGTTGGTGAAGATTTTCGTAACTGAGGGTCATTGAGTGTGAAATTTCGTTGTTCGCTTTTGATGTATGCTGCTGAGGTATATACATTTTGTATCTATAAAGAGTTTAAGGAGGAGCTTGAGATTGGTTCTTTTGCTGATTACAAGTTGTTAAGTGAGGTTGATGGTGTTTCTGAGTATGAAGTTACAAATCAAGATTCTGAATGACGTTACTGCATGGTGTCTTTCAGAAATAGTGATTCAATTAAGGTAAATTGTTCATGCAAGCATTTTGAGGAGATGTGGTGGTTTTGTTTGCATATCCTTAGAATTTTTAATGTTAAAAATGTTACAACAATTCCTAGTGCGTATATTGTGAGAAGGTGGACAAAGAATGCTAGAGCTGGTAAGTGTATTGATACTATGGGTGGTGGAACTAATCTGAAGTTTGTTAGCATGTTTTGGAGAAACAAGTTGATGAAAGATATATATGATGTTGTGATTTCATGTCAAGAAATTGAGGAAGGGAGGCATTTATGTGAACAATGGGTCACAGATTTAAGTTTAAAGGTGAGTGTTTGTTTGAGTTCTAACCAAGCGATGGGTCCTAGCAGCAGTTGTGTATCTGGGGTTGATGAGTCTGGAATACAAAATCCGTTGCCCGTTAGGACAAAGGGGCGCAGCAAGAAGCGTATTCAGAGTTGTGTTGAAAAGCAGTTGAAGAAGTCAAAGAAGTAGTTTCATATATTTCCTTGTTCTTTTATGGTCAGAAATTTGTTCTTTCATCGGGAACTGTTTGTTCTTCTATGAAATTTTATATGATTCTTTACAGAGGAATAACATTTTCATACAAGTGTAATGAATATGTAGTGAAAAAAAAAATAGTATCAGTTGTGATGAAAAGCAATTTGAAGAAGTCAAAGAAGTAGTTTATATATTTCTTTGTTATTTTATGGTCAGCAATTTGTTCTTTCATGGGGAACTGTTTGTTCTTCTCTGAAATTTTATATGATTCTCTACAGAGGAATAACATTTTCGTACAAGTGTTATGAATATGTAGTATCAGGTAAAAGTACAGACAGGTTCTGATGTAAGAACAAGAGTTGCATTGGAATGAACAGTTGTTTTGATGTAATAACAAAGAGTTACAGTGAAAAGAACAAACATAAAAGAACAAAAGAACATACAATGCATTCTAAAAGAACAAACATAACCTTCTAAAAGAACAAAGAGTTACAGTGAAAAGAAAAAAGAGTTACAGTGAAAAAAATAAACATAAAGGAACGAACAATGCATTCTAAAAGAACAAATATACCCTACTAAAAGAGCAAATACGTAAGGACAAAAGAACAAACTTTTCATTCAAAAAGAACAACGAGTAACTTTGAAAAGAAGAAACACAAAAGAACAAAAGTACAAACAGGCAGTCATAAAAAACCAAGATATAAGGAAGACAAACAGTGCCTTGTAACATAGAAGGTAACATGAAGGAATAGAAACCTCATTGCCAAAAGGATAATAATTTCTTTGATATTCATATTTTCTTCATAGAAAAATATATACAATCTGCATAGAAACAACTAGTATAGATCCAAAAACCCTATACAAAAGTATAACAGTTGACCTAAGAGTTTGTTTCTCTACTGTCCTATGGCGCGAAGAACAATATTCCTTTTGCTATTGTGCTCTGAAAGGAGAAGTTCCGCTGTAATCTTAATGCGATGAATCTTCATTATGTCATTTGGTCCCAAGTTAGAATCAAACTGCTTACCCTCATAAAGTTCCAAATGCCTACATGTGAAAATTCCGCAGTCAACTGCGTTCAACATATATTCATTTTTCTTGCCAGCTTTATGCATGACTTCCTTCCAAAGTAGCTTCACATGTGAGCATTGGAAGACTGTTATTCGATGCCTGAGTTTGATATTGTTTTCGACAAAATAGGTGTTGAAGATTAACATCTGAAACAAGAAGAAAAAAAAGCATCCAATGAGTCATAGTTTTTAATAGGTAGGGGTTGAAGTGACAGTAGTTATATAGTAGAAGGAATAAACATTGATATAAAAGGTACAACCAACAGAATATAAAACAACAAGCGATACAACAAATAACTAACAGAGAATTCTAAAAGAACAAATAGTAACATGTAAAAGTACAGACAAGAACGTAGAAAAGAACAAACACTAACATGTAAAAGAATAAACAAGAACAAATAAAGGGGACTAAAAGAACAAACAGTAACATGTACATATTGTCAAAGTACAGACAAGAACATGCACAGGAACAAAGAGTAACATGTAAGACAATAAACAAGCTTAAAAAAAGGTTTCTAAAAGAAAAAACAGTAACACAAGAAAAGATATGTACATATCTTTCAGAATAAAAGAACAAGAGGCAACACATAAAAGAACAGGTAGATTGACCAGAGATTGAGCGACTTACGAGTGCATCTCTTATTTTCTGGTATCTTGCTTGTACTGTTTGCGGGTTGTCAATTGACTTGACTTTTCTTGCTTTCATATCAAACAGTATAATGAAGAAGTGTTCGTGTTGGATGACTGGAAAAAAATCTATATCAAAGTAAAATTATACTTTAGATAACAATAACAAATAATACACACTAACATAAGTGTAATAACAATAAAAAATAAATTCTACCAATTCATATTGTTCTAGTGGCCGTAAATTTTGGCTTGCAGTCCAGTTTCTCAAAGTTTCAACTCCCGCTTGTTTAATCTCCTCAAGAATAGTTTTCTTACTCTTCTTTTGTTTTTTCCCATTATCCAGGATATTCAGGGCAGTGAACTTGTGGAAATGAGCAGAGAGACACGGAAGAAAAAGCACCAACATGCAAAAGGACAAACAGAAGCATAAAAAAAAGCAAATAGTACCATGAAAAGAAACAGACAAGAATATCCAAAAGCAGACACTGATAAAGGAACATAAAAGAACAAACACTAACAGAATAAAGAACAAACATAGAATTCTAAAAAGAACAAACAATAACATGCGAAAAAAAATGAATTAGAGCAGTGGTTTAGGATTACTGATAAGAAAGGAGTGATGAAAGCCCTTCTATTGTGAGGACTCTGGTTTTCCTTCTTGTTTAGCAGGGCTGTCCACACTTGTACAATTTGTACTTCAACGTAACCTTCACCAAGTAATGTTGCAAGTGTGTCCGTTGGAACCAAATTATCAGAAATTTGAATCAAACTGGAACTGCAGATTATAAATCACAAGTAGTTTAGAAAATGTACTAAAAGAACAGACACGCATTTCTAAAAGAACAAACAAGGCATTCTAAAAGAATAAACACCAATGAAAAAAAGAACAAACACGCACTTCTAAAAGAACACATAAGGCTTTCTAAAAGAACAAACACCAATGCATAAAAGGACAAACGAAACCGCATGTGCAAAAAGGAACAAACACCAATGCAAAAAAGAACAAACAAGGCATTCTAAAAGAACAAACACCATTGCACAAAAGAACAAACACTCACTTCTAAAAGAACACACAAGGCTTTCTATAAGAACAAACACCAATGCACAAAAGAACAAACAAAACTGCAGAAAAAATACCTCATTGAAAGAGTCTTATCCACAGCTTTAATTTCAAGGTCTGTAAGCATTTCAGTAGGTGCATGTGCAGCATACTTTCGGATGAATTCATTTTTAATGAAGCTGATGTCTCTGGTAGGCATGGCAGCAACCTCTAGTTCTTTGGTTTGTTCATTCATAGTATTTGGTGGAGGCCTCAATATTGGGAGCTTAGTCAGGAGTTTTGATATGGGAGAGTTGGGAACAACATTATCAGTTGGAGAGTCCGACAGCAATGTGAAGTCGGGTATTCCATCCAAGTAATTCACAGGTTCTGCAAAGAAAATGTAGAAGATCATTTGTAATGCAAAAAAGAAAACAATCATTAACAAAATTAATAGTGAGAGAATAGAAGCTTACTCTTATTTGTCTCTACATGTTTCTTGGTCTGAATAGCAATCGATTCTTCATGTACATATGGTAAAAGAACAATTAGTAACTCATAAAACAATAAAAAGTAACACATAAAGGAACAAATAAGAATTTAAAAAAGAACAAACAGTGAAGGTGAAATGAACAAAAAAGTAACTAATAAAGTAACACATAAAAGTAACACATAAAAGAACAAATAAGAATTTAGAAAAGAACAAACAGTGAAGGTGAAATGAACAAAAAAGGAACTCATACCAGCTGGTTAGCCTCCAAGAATTGATTCATGTTGTTCGTTCAAAATATTACTGTGATGATCATGTTCCTCCAGATCATCAAAACGTAAATCACCTTCACCTTCATGTACATATGTTAAAAAAACAATTAGTCACTCATAAAAGAACAAAAAGCAACCCATAAAAGAACAAACAATAAAGGCCAAAAGAACAAAAAAAGTAACTCATAAAAGAACTTAGGAGAACATGAAAGAAAAAAAAACAGTAATAAAAGCAAGAACAAGCAAAAAAAAACATACCAGCTGTTTCGTGTTGTGTTTCACCTCTTTTTCCTTCATGGCATGTATGAATTGATTCATGTTGTTCGCTCAAAATATTACCAGACTTGCGTGAAAAAAGAAACGTAATCCTCTGTTTCTTTGTATGCTTTTCTTCAATATGATTTTCCAGAGCTGTGTCAACTCCTTGCTCCCCTGGTTGCTCTGGCTGTGATTCTTGCTGTGCTTCATTGCCTTCTTGCTCCCCTGGTTCCTCTGGTTGTGATTCATGGTGTGCTTCATTGCCTCCTTGCTTCCCTGGTTGTTTTGGCTGTGGTAAACAGTCATCATCGTCATCACTGCGACAATGATCTTGTTGCAAATCATCAAAACATAAATCCTCTGCATTTATCTGATCATCCTTTTCTTCGCCATCATCATCAAAGCCTCCTTTACGCACGCTCTCACAACTGTGTCTTTGTGGTTGTGTGAATCGTTCTCTTGCACGCTCCCACAGCTGTATCAACTCATGAATTTGGTTGAGGGCAGCTGAACTGAACTGAGAGTCAGATGACCCTTCTTGTGTAGGTGTCCTCATTGCCATGTATTCAGCAATGGTTGTTGTCTGATCGGGGTAGGCATCCATGGCATCTTTCATGGCCTTAAACTAATCCCGATTAGCATCCGCAGCCTTGTTTGCATGTTGTAACACAGCATCAATAAGTTCCTTAAATCTTTCAACCTCTTACAAGGCCGATTCACCCTGTGCATTTTCCTCAGCCTCCCTAGATGTGTTATGCAAGTTTTCCAACCATTTTTTTCTGACAGTAGAAACTAGTGTATCATCTGCCACCTAAACATAAAAAACAATGGGAATGAACAAAGAGTAACATGTAAAAGTACAGACAAGAACGTGGAAAAGAACAAACATTGATATAAAAGGTATAACCAACAGAATATAAAATACCAAGTTATACAACAAATAACAAAAAGAGAATTCTAAAAGAACAAACAAAAACATATAAAAGTACAGACAAGAACACGGAAAAGAACAAACACTAACATGGAAAAGAACAAACACCAACATGTAAAAGAATAAACAAGAACAAATAAAGAAGCCTAAAAGAACAAATAGTAACATGTACAAGAACGTGCAAAAGAAAAAACAAGTAAGAGAATAAACAAGCACAAAAAAAGGATTCTAAAAGAACAAACAGTAACATGTAAAAGAACAAAAGAGGGCAAACTAGAAGAAAAAGTGTCACCTTTCCCAGTCCAAAGGAACCTGCAGTTTTTTCTTGGTTGATTCTTTGGATGATTAATTTGTTGTCCCATCCAGAGACTCTTAGTATCCGCCTAGGAACGGTTGGTTGGCCCTTCATCCAAAATCTGTCAAAGTATAGTTGCTGAAGGAGAAGGATGCATCCACCAATGTTTGCCATTAAACTTTTCCGCTTGTACTTTTTAATTGATGAAACAAGAGAATCAATCAAGTACTGAGCCCAGTTCATATTCTTGACAAATGATAAATCCTCTGTTGCTTTCACAACTTTCCATGTGCAGTCATTTGCTTTTGCTGTTGGAGCAATCAAATGTATAGCAACAAAGACAATAAAGTTCCTCTTGAAATTGTCTCCTCCCTCTTTGTCCTGAAGAATTGCTTCCCTTAGTTGCCTCGGGTGTGGGGATTTGCCACCAAATTGCTGCGCCTAAGAAGCAAATAAGGGGGCTCGATCAGAATTTGGTGTGAAGAACATGTCATATGTTTGCACAGTGATCTGCCCAAAGGGTATCCCAAATAATACATGGGCATCAGCAGCGTCAATCTCAATCTCCCTCTTGTTTGGAATACATAGAGTCAACGAGTTGCAATCAAAGGCGGAGATTAAAAAGTTCATCAGCTCCTGCCTAATAGTGATCCCGGGAAGATGGAAAATTTTTTCAAACCCAAGCTCCACTACAACATTTTTCTGTTCAGGGTTGTTTGAAATTATTTGCATTAGCTCATGAACTTGCAATGCAGAACACCTGGGTGTAAGAGATGACCTGCAAACAATGAAAAAATAAAGATTTATTCCAAGAGAACGTACAAGTAGGAAAAAAGAACAAACAGTACCCTTTGAAAGCACAAACACTTAAGTAACAAAAAATGAACATGTAAAAGAATGACCAAACATTGTCTTCTCGAAGAACAAAGATGCTTATCTAAAAGATCAAACATAGCCTTATGAAAGAACAAGTACCAGAACACAAAAGAACAAGAAGGGGCGCAAGTGTAATCACCGAAACACAAAAAATAATTAACGTTTCTAAAATAACAGAAAACAAACAAATCACCAAAGAAAAACAAACATACCCATCTAAAAGAGCAAACATGAAGGGACAAAAGTACAAACGGTCTTTCTCAAAGAACAAACACATGAGTACCAAAGAACCAACAATGCCTTCTAAAGGAACAAACAGGCGCTATTAAAAGAACAAACAGTGCCTGCTTTCTAAAAGAACAAACACATTAGTACCAAAGAACCAATAATGCCTCCTAAAGGAACAAACATGCACTTCTAAAAGAACAAACATGCACTATTAAAAGAACAAACATATGAGTACCAAAGAACCAACAATGATTCCTAAAGAAACAAACATACACTTCTAAAAGAACAATCACAGCAGAACAAACAGCCAATTTTAAAAAACATGAGATCTGAGACAGACAAACAGTGCCTGCTTTCTAAAAGAACAAATACATGAGTACCAAAGAACCAACAATGCCTCTTAAAGGAATAAACATGCATTTCTAAAAGAACAAACACAAAAGAACAAACACGAGATCCAAGACAGACAAAAAATGTCTCATCAAAAGAACAACCACATTCACATTTGAAGAACATAGAGGAACATATGGATACCGTTAAAAGAACAAAAATGAGATATACCTTTCATGTTTGATTTCTTCTGGCTTTTTTCCAGTTCTTTTATTCCTCGCAAATGCTTCTAGTTCATCTTTGGCAACTGGTGTGATTTTCTTTCATTTTTCTTCTTTTCCTTGTTCAGGAGCTTATTTCTTTCTTCTCTCTCGTATTATCGATTTTCTGCAGGGATTAAATACGTTTATGGTGCGAAAGAACGACCAACAATGAAAGATGCAACATGTTAGATGGACACCTGTGGAAAATGATAAGCACTTACAGTTGTTCACTAAGCGTTTCTGCATCCCGTGATCTCTTCATCATTGTAGTTCTCCGATTTACACCGGAAATCAGTTTATCGTCAGCTAGGTGGGTTTTTCATGACGGAAGTTTAGTGGCTAGGGCAGAGATTCTGTTCGGCGTTTCAACGGAAAACGGAGTTAAGCGGTTGAATGCAAGTATGCAACAATGCGTCGGCAACGGAACAGAAGCTTCTCGGAGAAGTTGAATCGTTTCGGGTTTCGCACTGCAGATATTTATGGGATGGCATAAGATGTAATTTCAAGAGTTTTGGACGCAGTGGCACGCTCGTAATTTAATAGAAATCGTAACGCGCCTGCTGGATGATAGTTTTTAATAGGTAGGGGTTGAAGTGACAGTAGTTTTATAGTAGAAGGAAGGCTTATGGCATAAGCCAGGTTTATGCAATCAGTACTCAAATTCAAATGCCAAATACTCCCATCTCGCAAAGTGTTGATGCTTTTGATTTTTCATGAAATTTAATATTCTATCCCTTCAAAGTTCTTTATTTCATTTAAGTTTTTTTAACTTAAATTGACTAAACTTTATTTACGTTACTTGATAAAAGGTTTTCAAAAAAATTGTATTTAAAACACATAAGTGTTCTAGTTTTTAAATATAATTTTTAAATTTTTATAACAAATAATAATATAAAAAAAATTAAGTCAAACTTATATAAAAAAAACTGAAATGGAGCAAATAATTTGAGACAAATATAGTAATATTCTAATTGTATCGTGTCTTCATATAAGATAAATGATGAGTAATAATGCAAACTTTTTATTTCTGAAACTTTTAAAATATAAATTAATTGACGAAAAAAGCCAAATTCAGTGGATAAAGAACTGTTGCAACAAATTTAATTTAATTGAACTCTTATAAAATCGCTTTACCCAAGGTGTTAAATACTGTTATCGTTAGGTATACCGCACCTTATATTTTAAGATATACCATATGGTATATTGTATTGCATATTGTTATCGTTTTCACAAAAAATCAATGTAAGAATATTGTTTTGAAATAAATTAAATTAAATAATTTTTTTTGGATATTTTTATATATTCTAATTTTTCTAATCATAATTTGTCAAATATAAATAAAATATATGATAGAAGATATTTTTTATATAAAAAAACATAAAAAATATTATATATAGAGCAAAATAAATATTACTCAGCAAAAAAACTAATTTATTGATACAAGAGAAAAAAAAAATTTAATAATCACTATACATTTTCTAATACTAAAAAAAAGCAAAAGTAAAAGAAAAAGCAACCAAAAATAAAAGTAAATATTTATGTTAAAATGTGTGTATTAATTATATTTTATTATTTTATATATTTATGTATGATATTTTAATATAAAATGAAAAAAAAAATCTTTTACACATGTCCTCAAAAAATAGAATACCGCAAAACATACATCATGATATTTGTAGTATAGTACAGTTTTTTTTTGACAAAAAATATATAAAAAGTTACATATATATGAAATACTGTAAAATACTATGATATACTATGATATTTTATGTAAAAAAATAATAAAATATAAAAATATTTATACCATATACTCCCCCGTCTCATAAAGGTTGGCCTTCTTTCCATTTTTGGATGTCTCAAAAAAGATGACCTCTTTCTTTTTAAAGCAAACTACCACCCACTACTTTCCTAAACTACCCTCAACAATTGCATATGCCATCCACCTTTTTTTTTCAACTTTTTGACTACAGTACAATAAAGCTGATTCATCTGTCCCTATCTCGGTGTCCCCGTCCCTATCCCACACGCTAACACTATTATTGTGCCAGCTCTCTTAACTTCAACTTAATCTTTGCTCTTAAACGGGAACTGGGAAAAACAGGCAGGAATCAGAACTTCGAGCTTTGAAAAAGTGGGTTGCTTTTCTTTTCCCACTTCTCACTTAGTCCCTCTACTTGCTTTGCTCTGCTCAGCCAGTGGAGCTAACAACAGCAACAATGTCCTCCTTCCTTCCTCTGCTCCTCTCTCCCTCATGTCTCTCATCCTCATCCCATATATCTCCGCCGCCGGCTCCCCCACCTAGCGGCGAGCTAAAATCGCCCAAGGCTACCGTCTCATCTCCATCGAAGAGCTCCCAGATGGCGGCTTCCTCGGTCCCCTCCAAGGCAAAAACAAGAACAACATTTACGGTCCCGACATCCCCCTCTTGCAGCTCTTCGTCAAGTGAGTTTTTATTGGCTCCCCTTTTCAGCTCCTACGAATTATATTTATACACATCATTTCATTGTTGGTGACTTATGTTCCGTTCGGTTTTACAGGCATGAGACGGAGGATTGCTTGAGGGTTCACATCACCGATGCCCAGAAGCAATGATGGGAGGTTCCGTATAATTTTCTTCCGAGAGAGAAACCGCTGGCGTCAAAGCAAGCTGTCGGAGGATTACCCAAGAGTCCGATTAAGGCTTTGGATATTTCCGGGTCAGAATTCATCTTCAGCTACAAGACCGACCCCTTCGGGTTTGCAGTAAAACGGAAGTCTAACGGCCAGACCCTCTTCAACCCCATCGCCGGCGGCTCCGACCTGTTCGGGCAAATGGTGTTCAAGGACCAATACCTATAGATCTCGACGAGCCTGCCCAATACCCAGAGATCTCCAAGGACCAATACCCTCTTCAACGTTCCGCACGCTTAATTGGCTGTGTTGCTAAAGTTCCGCCGAACGTCAAACGGTCAAATGAGAATTAAGTCAAACGGATCCCGTCTTTTTTTCCCAATTTCCGTTTAAGAGCAAGATTAAGTTGAAGTTAAGACAGGTGGCGTAATAATAGCGTGTGAGATAGGGACGAGACACGGAGACTGGGTACAGACGAATCGGCTTCACAGTACAATAGGGCTTTTTTTGTTATTTTTTAGAATGAGACCAAGACCAAAGACTTACAGACCATTTCTTTCAACTTTTCGACAACAGTACACTCTGTCTTCGGCTTTTAAGTTTTCCACTGCCGGAATAAGGAAGCTGCGACCTTCGAAATTGGCTGCCGAGATCAAGCAATCTGCCGACCTGTTGTCTGAGATCGAGGAAGTTGCCTACGATGTTGAAGATGTCTTCGGCCTATTGTCCTCAAATTCCTATCAGGCTTTTTGGAATTTATCCAAAAATGGATCAGAGAGAGTTCTTATCGGAACCGGTAATGAGAGTATTAAAATTATTCTTAATTGTTCTGTGTTTTTTTTTCAGTTTTAGTTTGATATTTTCTCGTGATTATGCCATGCGTCTCTTATGCCACCTTTTATGACCTATGTGATGCTAGTCTGTTGGTGAAATTTTTTGAATGGAGGAAGGATCTTGTGATGGATCTTGTGAAGGAGATGCTCTATTCTGATCTTAGAGATCAAATTTCTGCATTTGAAGTCTTAAGTAAGCAACATGTCCCTTAATGATTTCATAGTCATAAGACTTGTGTATTTACTGTTTGTAACACTCAATTTGATTTTGCTCAAGTATGCATAACTAATGACAACCTCATCAACAGAAGCTTTGGCTCATTTTATTTAGCTACTTAAGTTGCATGAATAGTTTCTTAGGTCATCATTAATTGGAATGACTTTTCTTCTATATTTGCAATTCAGATCATCCATGGATGCAAGATGATGGAGATGCATCAGATAAGCCTATTGATGTTGCCGTATTAACTAGAATGAAGTAATTCAGGGCAATGAACAAACTCAAAAAGTTGCTTTGAAGGTAGGATATCTAATCCTGTCTAGAATATATATTTGAATATATAAAAGGAAGAAGAAAACCTCATAAAATAAAAGTCAGAATCCAAGATCTACTTTTCTCAGCTTGTAGTAATTGTTAAAATTGTGTTCTTTCTTTTAGGTAATTGCTAAAAATTTATCTGAGGAAGAAATCAAACGTTTGAAAGTAATGTTCAAGTCTATGGACACAAATAACAGCGGAACTATCACCTTTGATGAGTTAAAAGCTGGCTTTCCAAAACTTGGTACAAAGCTTTCTAAGTCTGATGTGTGGCAATTGATGGAAACGGTAAATACCACTATGTTTTGTTCCTTGCTTTCTTTCTCTTATCACTTTTATGGAATGTTTTGTATGTTGTTGATCGCAACTTTCTTTTCCTTGTTCAACATCTTCACTGCTGATATATTTTGGTACCATGGTTCTGGTCTAATTTATTTGCATGGAGCCTATAGGAGTTATGACTGTTTTTTAGAGCAAAGTATTTAGAATGAAAAAGATTGCTAAATGGTTAAATAACATCAAACACTTGCTCATGAAGTCAAATTTGCATTAGCGGTTTGGCAAGTTGAATTTATGAATGTGCATGTGGGTTTTATTGGGTATCGAACTATGATGCAGAGGACTTTTTAGCAATTTTTGTGGTAAATGTCTTTTTGATTGGATAAGACCATTATAGCTATATTGTCTTATGCCCATGTGTGCCATGCTTTGGCCTATTTTGACGCAAATTGAGTTGCATTTTTAAATGCTACAAAAATCTCATGAATAGATTCATCATCTAAATGCAGCAAACTGAGTAACATTTGAACTGTTACAACTATTTAAGCCACTTAAAAGAATCAGCTGCATGTTTGGGGTACTTGAAATTTTTATTGTCAGCTTGTGCAGCAGAGTAAAAGGTTTATTCCCAATAAAATGAAGTGAGGAGCGTATCTAAGTGAACTTGCGAATTGAAATTATCACTAATATGATAAACATAGGATTAATATACAAGTTATACATACTGATATCTCATTGCAATACCTTTGCTCTACAAAAGTACAAAAGAAAACCATCTTCCTCCTATGGTGTGGCAATTCATTTTTATCCCATTAGTCAACATTTCTCCATCCAACAAAATGTAGGGAGCAGCCTCTATGGTGATTTATTCACATTTCAGTATGTCAAAACAGATCTCAAAAAGAGCTAAATTCGAACCCAAAAAAGATCTCATCAGTAGCATCATTGCTGCAAGAATACCTCTGCTGCTTCGATCACACCTAGTTCACAAAGAACTTGCTTAGGTAGATTGCCTTCCCTTTGCAGCCTGTTTTTATTTTGATGGGGGATCTTATACTTATTACAACCATAAACTTTCAACACTTCATTCATGCACATCTGTAAAGTAATGAACACATAATCTAATTTTTCAGTTGGATATTTATTAAATGATTTTTCCACAGCAAAGACCAATTCATCAATATCTCTTGGGGCCTCTTGATATTGAAGTGACTGTATAGCTCTAAAAAATCCCAAGTCTAGCACATTTAAGTCCGGACTGTTTGGAGGTTGTGAAACTAGTTGAATGTTTAGACCATTTGCAATCGCAGCTTCATATACTCCATGATCATTGACATCTACATGTGGTTTGGCATTATCTTGTTGGAGAAACATTGTCCTCATCAAAGAGGAGTTTGGTAAATTTTGTCGAATCGCAGGTAGGACTTTTTGAATCAAACATGATCTGATCACTTCTTTGGTGACTAATAAAATTGGTTTGGTCTCTAGAGTTCCAGCAGCTCTGTTTTTGCTATTCCTCTTCGCTGGTTCTTTATAAATGAAAGGAAATATTCCAATTTTACCTGAGAATTCTTGTCCTGTTGCAGGATCAAATCGAGGACGAGCAACCGCGGCCAAGAACATTACCTTGGTTATGAATCTTTTGCTCCTACACGTTCTCAGTGGCTCTTCCTCTTCAGGCAAGAGATAGTATTTCTCGGATTCCTTAGTCAGGTAAAACCACTTCTCATCGATATGAATAAAATCATACATATCAAGAAACATAGGACCCTGCAAAGAAGAAGCTCTGTTTATCATGGACAGACAAAATTGAACTCTTGCCTTCTTGTTTTGTTCTGAAAGATAAGGTTTTATGGCATTTGAGTGTCTCCTAATGAGTCCTTCTTTAATTCTTCGATGCAAAGTTGCACTTGAAATGTTAAGAGCATTTGCCATTGATATAATATTTGTGCGTCTGCGCAGGGGAATTTCCACAACATGGCTGAGATCAAGTTCTTTCCGTTTCCTGCCGACTTTCCTGACCTTTTTTGTTGATACGTCAATTGGAATGCCATTTTTAATACAGAGCCTCACAATTCTCCGTAATCTTCTAATGGTACGTATAGAAACTAAAAATTCTGAAGCAGCTGCAGTTAGAGAACCACGCTTTATCTTCCCATTCTGACTTCTAGCCATTAAAAACTCACAAATGTATTGTCTTTCTTGATTGCTCAGCTCTTTATGGACTCTTGATGGGTTTGACGTATTCATTGGTAGAGAAGTTTCCATGGTTCAGATGAGAAGAATGAATACTGATGCATGCGATTTGGAGTCGCAAACAGAGAAAACAGGGGACCAATGCTTTTGTGAGGAATTTTGTTCAAAGTGGACTTTTATTTTTTAATAGAAATGTAAAGAATCCTTTACTTAATATACAACTGTTATTTTTGGCGCACATGTCCTTAATTTTTGTTGTTTGAGTTACCCGCCCAATTAAATTATAGGGTTTCACGTGTGTCTAATGATATGTTGGCGCCTTTTTAAGTCAAATATCCATAACAGTTTGCCGCCTTTTGAAAAGTAAAAGAGGGTAGATTTGGAACTATGATACAAATGCCCACTTGCCTTAAAATTTGTGCATTTTGAAAGAGGCCATCTATTTAGAAACAGAGGGAGTACTACTTATCAATGATAAGTAATATATCACATGGTGTATTACGATGTACTGCGTTATTTAGTTCCATTACGTTAGCATGCACTGGACGGAAGTGGACTAATTCACAAGCGATATCCGCACTCTATCCAAGCAAGGTTGTCAAACTGGTTGCTTTGTTGAATTTTGACAACATACCTATACTTCATCCCTATGTAAGCCAATAGATGCTTCTGAGCATCTACAAATTCCGGCGCCGCTGAAACAACAGTGTCAAGCCTTAGTCCATTTTCAGTAGCTTATAAAGGTGTCCTTATTTATATTCATGAAATTAAATACTGCAATATATCGGTATATGATATAAATATTTTTACATTTTATTATTATTTTATGATATTTTATATATCAGTAATTTTTTATATATTTTTTGTCAAAATATTATTGTATACTGTAAAATACAGTAAGATACATACTGTGGTATTTTATTTTTTACAGATATGTGTAAGATTTTTTTTATCTTTTTACATCAAAATATCATACATAAATATATAAAATAGTAAAATAATTAATACAAATATTTTAACATAAATATTTACTTTTATTTTTTTGTTACTTTTTTCCTTTAAATTTAATTTTTTTTATTAAAAAATGTATTATTATTATTAAAGTATTGTTTTTTATCTTGTATCAATAAATTAGTTTTTTTTTTCAGGTAATATTTATTTTACTATCATATATATTTTATTTATATTTGAGAAATTATAATGAGAAAAATTAGAATACATATAAAAATATGTAAAAGAAATTTTTATTTAATTTATTTCATCTTAAAATAATATTCTAACATTTATTTCTTTTACGCAAACGGTAATAGTATGCGACGTGGTATATCGTGCGGTATACCTTAAAAATACATGGTGTGATATATTTAACAGTAATGGTATTTAACACATTATTTGTCGTTCACCATTATCCTGCGTATGACACTCTCATATTTTCCATTTCTCAAAATCCACACTCTATCCAAGCAAGATTTATTGGATCTAACAGTTGTTTTCCCTCATCTTCTGCTAGATAAAAAAAATCCAGGGCCTGCTTTTGTTATAGTCCTCATATGATTCTCATTATGCTAAGTACTCTGCATTTCCTTTGTTGTACTTAAGCATAAGATGGTTGTTAAAAGCAAAGGTTGTTGATAGGCTTAGTCGAATGATTGACACCTTTCAAGTGCTTAGTGTTAAGGTATCTTGGGTCTATTTTCAAAAATTCAATGGCTTATGGCCTACGATAAACAATGGGTAAGACATCTCCATATAAATCATCTAATTCATCAAACCACAACAATTAATCGACATTTATATAGTGGATCGACGTGAATAATATGTCCTTATGCTTGTACATATGTGATTCACCTGTCTCGTACTGTTTGGTAGTTGGCACTTTGGATGGACATAGTGAGTGGTGCTAAGAAGATAGATTGTTTGAAGTCATGTACTTGGAGACATACCATGAAGAAGCCTTATTCCTTGCAAGCATGAGCAATGTACCTTAGACCTTTGATGAGGGCCACTAGAAAGGAGGAAGAAGTTGATGACTAGTAAGGGTGAACATTCGTTTGGTTCAGTTTGAACCGATTCGAACATGATGATCTGATTCATTTTCGATTTTTATAAAGTATAACAAAATTGTCTACATTACATGTCAAAATCGATTAGAATCATTCGAATTATATGTCATTTATTTTGTTATCTTTCTAAGATCTAGACACATACTAAATGAAAAAAATAAGACATATTAAAATTTTTACCTCTCATACCTAAAATTAGAGAAAAATCAACAACATATTCTCCAAAAATTAGTAAGAAATAATTTTATATATCTAGAGTCAATATGGATAATTATAAAAATTAGTAGGAAATAACTTTATATATGTAGGGTCATTATGAATAATTGTAAAATATTTATTACTAGTCGATCTATTTGATTTTAAGTGTATGATCCAATAATTGATTCGATAATCGAATATGAAATTCCGTTTTGATCCAAACTGGCCGATTTAGAAAAAAATTGAGCCATTTTATCCGAATATAATCAGTTTTTTTTATTTTATCCGAATAATACTGACCCCTAATGACCGGGATGGACTCACTGTGTTCGCAAGAGCTCAGTCACTGTTTTTATAGAAAGATATAAGCAGTGGGAAGGGATGTGAGGGTTCCTGATTCAGCAATAACTTTGATGCTCATTGATTGACGGGCATGAATGAGGGTGATGAAGAAAGTGTCGAACCAGCCATGGGCATGGAGGAGCTCAACAGAATATGAATGAGAAAGCATGGAGGAACAGATCTTAAATCCAGAAAATGAGCCGTTTACTGAAGCAGCTTAGCTTTTTCAAGTACAACCAGGCAAGGCAACTTGCTTTCCAAGCATTGGTAAGGGCTAGTCTCTCTCTTGTCCATTCTGTCTCCTTTCCAGTTCTAGTCAAGTGATCTCACCATCTTATCCCTTTCCATCTTGTTCACTGGCAATTATAAACAGAAATTAAAATGTTTTCGAATATGAAATCGCCCATTCTGTTAAGGTTATAGCTATAGTAATGGATCATACAAGTACTACATGATTATTTGTTCTAATCTGCAATCAGAGAATTTCCACATAGAGATAGCCACAGTAAGGGCTTCTGTTCCCTCAAGTTTTCTATCAATATAACTAGAGTAAAAGCTTCTTGCCCAATTTGAAGCTGTACAGCTAAACCACCTAGAGACTGCGTCTACAACTACAAGCAAGGAGATGGTATTAGGAAGCAAAAGATAATGTGGAACTGAAAGTTACCAAATCGTAATAATGATACCTACCTAACCTACCCTCCCTTTCCCAGAAGTTTCATTCACCGATTTTACAAACCAACCAACCAACCAACCAACCAACCAAGTGGAGCATGCATTGATTTGTTCAAGTTTAGTTTGGTCATGCTAACGAGCTTGGATTGGTTGTACATTGTCTGTTACATAAATGAGCATCCGCTGAACGCATAAACGCACATCAAAGGAACTTCAACATACTAATTAGCTCACATACTACTTGCAAGTAGCAGAACAAAATTCAGAGTCTTTACTGCTGTCTTTTGATCACTGAAACTGCAACATTTACAATTACAAGTTACACCCAATTCATGAGGACCCATGTTGGTCTGTTCTGTTAACAAACTTTATGTGGTACTGAAATGAACATGGCAGATTCTTCCATATTTGGCTGTTTCCAGTTTACCAAAAACAAACTCTAAAATTTCTTAGAGTTATAATTCTAAGCACCCCAACTTTCAGATGTCTCACCCGGTGCGGAAGGAACCAGACACCCTTGGCAGAGATGATTCTCCGTAGCAAGAAACAGACCTCTTCAAGAAAATTGGCCCACTCTGCAAAGACCTCCCGATTGGAGAGCTGCCCACTAATCTCAGGAACCTCTGACTTCCTCCGATTCGCTTGGAATCACTTCCTTGACCCAACTCCTTACCTTTTGCTAACTCATTCTCTGACCTCACATCAGCACTTGATTCATCTGAAGAAGTAAGAGCAATCGCTTGCCAGATCTTTGAAGCCTCTGAACAATCAAAAGAGAATGATCTTCTCGCCGGCTCTGTATCTACGCCTCCACTTCCCCCAGCTAAACCTGCTGCTTCCTCCCTTCTATTCAGTTCTATTTCACGACCTGCATCCTCAATCTCCCCCTCAGGTTCTCTGTTCTCTTCCAAAGTATGAATATCCAACCAGGTTTCTCCAGAGACACTAGAATCACCGGAATTCACCTCCGGCGACGGCGCTCTGGCTGTCGGAACGACGACCGGGGCGCGGCACAGGGGGCAATTTGTGTGGGATCTGAGCCAAGTGTCGATACAAGGGATGTGAAACGCGTGGCTGCACTTGGGCAACAATCTGAGAATCTCATCTTCCTGGAACTCGCTCAGACAAACAGAGCAGTCCGTTACTTCGACAAGGCCGTCCCCTTTCTTGTACTTGAAAACCGCGATCAAATTGATGACTGACGGCTGCAGCCCAACCGTCCGGATGTACCAAATCGGGTGGTCGACCACTGGACCATACTCTTCGTCGAAAAACTCTTCGTGAGTCTCCGTCACCAACGGCGGCGCTCTGGACCGTCTACTGCGACGCTTAGCATGGACAAAATACAGAAACAGAGCGAGAGAAGCTACGGCGAGGAGGGTGAATACGATTATCACGGTCTTGTTAGGCGTATGAGGTTTATGGGGAGCTGGGCTGGGAGGAGGATAGAGGGAAAAAGGATCGGAACATTTGGAGGGGCAGATCTCCCAACAGGGGGACAGACAGAAGCCGGAGTCGTTGGAGGGGTTACAATATGTTTGGCAGATGGCTTCCAAGGTTTTGTTGATCGAACGGGGAATCTCGATCGGGTATTTGAGTTGTTGAAATTGGGAAGCCATGGTGAGGAAGCGCTGGATTAAACATGAAGAAAGGCAATTAGGAGGTGGGAGGAGAGAAAGTCGTGTTTGGTGGGCAGGCAAAGAAAATGACCATTGCCATCGCCATTGGCATTGGCTTTGGACACGTTCGAGATTCCAGTTGTCTTGCGAGTCAAGCTGTGGTGCGGCATCATTTTTCTTTGATTTCCACAACCTTTTGTTAAGGGAAGCTGTAGGTGACGGACGGGCGAACGCGACGAACGTGTCTGCGCTGTTCAATGCCGTCGGTTCTAAATACTCATCAGACGACGCGGACGCGTCCGTCATCTATCATGATTGGATTTCAGTTTTGTTAACTTCTTAAAGCATCTACTACCAAATAGGTTACTAAAAAATAAAATCTTCATAATTTTTTAATTTTAACTCTAACAGTTTTTCTGTTTTATAGAATCTTACGTTTATCATACAACAATTAAACATTATGTATTTAAAACAAATTCAAACTAATAGCTAGTTTAGTTATTAAAATGATTAAATATTTTATATTTAAAACAACAATATTAAATACAAGTGAAAAAAATTAGAAGGTAGATGAGAAAAAGAGCCGCAAAGTAAATTGAAAAAAGAGAGGAGGTAGAACAATAAATTTTAGAGTTTCTGCAAATATAGAGAATTGACTATTCACTTTTATCCCATTTCATATTTTAAAAAATGAGATTGGAAAGTTGTTAGAAAGAAAAAGTGCTAAATATTCCAAAAAAATAGAGAAAATCTACAAAATAGGGAAATTATTGGAAATACTCTTATTAAGGTGGTAAAGAAAGAAAAAAACAAGGTGTATTTTACACTGTTGCATTTGAAAGGTTTCGAAACATACACTTTTTCCTTTTTTTTTTTTTACAAAATTTGAAAATTCTAATTTAAACTATTTTGCAATTATATTATTATAATTTTAAATTTTTTGATATTTTTCAAATCTAATTAATGTTAAAAAAATATTATTTTACATTTATAAAGTGAAAAAACGGTAACTTAAAATGTCAATCAATTGTAAAAAAAAAATGAAAGGGTTCAAATTACTCCTAGATAGTTACCATGCAATTAAATTACAACTTCAAAGGTTATTGTTCATGAGTGTAAAAAAAAAATACAAAACAAAGGAAAGTGCAAATTTTCAAATCTCATAGATGTACCTATAATATTTACTCTCTTCTTCTGTAAACATTTGCTCTATTTGGGATTGCACATAGTTTTAGGTGATGGGTTTTTCTACACTCATATTCTAGATTTGCCCTAACCTCCTTGCTTCTCTTTTCTGCCTGTCGATTGAACCACCCTGACCTCTTCATCTCTTTGCCTTGCTCATCTTTTTGCCTATGGTTTGAATCGCTTCAACCTCCTCTCATCCGACCAGACTTCACCCGTGACCCAACCTTCTCAACGCCTTGAATCCCTCTCCTTATCATCATCATCACCTAATTCCTCCTTTGATTGCACGCTCTCTAATTCCTTTTAACCTTCATCCTTGATTTAATCCTTCGTCAATCGCTTCGGCCTCCGTCCTTGATCGTATGTTGCCTCCTCTATCTTCATCTCCCCTTTTTACCCTTAATTTGCTGCAGCCTCATCACCTCCGTCGATTCACATTGCCCGATTGCCTTGTCCCCCATCAACCTCTATGCTGCGTTGATCTTGCCGAAATCTCCTTGCACGGACCTAACTAGATCTCATCATAATTGGGTTTATAGTTTCTCCAGGTTATGGATGATGAAATTAGGGATATGACAAATTTTAAAGTAAAAGATAGAATAAGGGTAGTATGATAAATTTGCTACAAAAAAACTTGCTAAAAGAGGAAATAGTGCAATAGTTTTAGAGCATCCTAGAAAGAAAAATGGTGCAAAAGTTTTTAGACAAGGGAAGTATAAGTTAAGAAGTGTAATAGTTAATTAACCAAATAAAACATGAAATGCCTACATGAAATATTGATTGTTCTGTTTTAATCTTAAACTTATTAAAACTACTTAATCACCCGCAAGGGCCCCTTATCTTGTCTGACTCACATGAATCAGTCATTCAACTTAAATTCAACATTAGTAAGTCCTCCAACTTGGTGAATCATGATGAGTTAGTCCTTAGGGTAACGAAAGAGCAACACGTTATGGCACATGAGGGCACGTCATTTGCCTTTATCTGATGCTGATGGACGGTGCAAAGGAGAACTTGTGGAAAGAAAAACAACATGATGAGTTAATTAATTGCGGGAAATAATAACTAAAATGTGCATCAAAATATCAAGTTTTTGAGGAAAAGGTTATCCAAAAGCATTCTAAGTAAGAAAACAAGGGACCAGAAGGCACTAGTGGAGATTATTATTCAAGTAAGGAATTGTTGATGTAAATTGTCGTGTTAGTGGGTAGAAGGAATAAAGGAACTTTTGTAAACATCTGCACAAGCAGATGAAAGCAAAAAGCCTTGGACAAGGTTAACTAACACAGGAAAAAGGAAAGTAGTGATTTGTTCAGCATAAGCATGGTCTCGGCTAGCCAACCTTATCCATGCCTACTAAAAAAAGGTCACTGATCAATATTCTTACTCACAAAGCCCCAAAGCTTCACAAACTAACAAAATCACCACCCACCTTACCCACCATGGAAATGAATTCGGCATAAACAAAAATTCCTATTACCATGAAAAAAAAAAGAAGGAGAGATGGAAGAAGAAGATGAATCCACATTGCCAGTGTTCAAATCAGCCCACGAAGTGCCCATTGACCTTACATCCTTTGGTGAAACAGAGCAAGCTTGAATGTGGAGCTTCTTCATCGGAGTCAAAAAAGTCATCGAGATTGGTGAATTCAAGATATTATCTTCATCCTCTGAAGAAAAGCTGCCACTTTCTAAACACGATGGAGAAGTGTCTAGTGTCTTGAACGGCATGTCATCAACATAGGCTCCGGCTTTGCTCAATTCTTTAACCTAGAAAGCTCGATGCAAAAATGAAAGATTCTAGTTCATTTTTTGGTTGTCAATCTCCTACATGAGCATCGTTCATCCAACTTCAATATCCCCAATTTGCAACTCTGCCGATATGGGTTATCAAACCCTAACTTCAATTTTAACTACTTGGAACTAACAAAATCAGTAATACATGTGTTTCGATCCACATCCAAGCTTGCATATTCATAATCGACATAGATAGAATTTGAGTTGCCAAATGTGTACAAGTAACTCATGTTTTTAGGTTTAGCCATAGCTTGTGAGTAGGCACACATGGAACACAATTGACAAGCAGGCAACTAGTAGAAGACCTATGGAAGACAACTATGCTTTATTTCATTTTACTTTATTATTATTATTATTATTATTATTATTATTATTATTATTATTATTGTCATCACTCTTTAGTGATAACTAATGTAGTACTTGGGAAAGATAGAAGACAACCAAGAAAAATAACACCACCGTCGATTGGTTGGATATTGTCCATTAGTAATAATGAGTCCCAGTCAGGTAGCTAGGGGGTGCGGGATGTTAACAGTCACCCCAGCCATCAAAGGGCAATTTATTTAGGTTAAATATTATGGTATTGTTAACATGTTAAGTAATGGCTTGGTGGAACCTACTTTTAAAAAGTGTTGGCAACAAACCTGGAAGAGTTGAGCGGGGCGTTGAAGGAAATGATGATATGGTTAAGACGGTCAATTATTCAGTGATTTAGGGTAGTGGCCCATTGGCTCGCCAAGGTTTGGCATTGGACTGAAGCCGTGATTCAAGTCGGGAGTGATGACATAGACAGTGATGTTGAGGTTACCCTTAGATTGGCATGCCCGATTAAGACTATCCATGAGCGAGATGGTTTGTATACATTATTTTTTAGTCCAGGGATTGGTGTGCATAAGATCATATAGTTTAAGGATGAATTGTATAATTTACTATTTCAATCAATTATGTCATCACAATAGTTCACAAAATATTTCATGAGATAATGAAATATTTGGACTGTTAATTTTTCTAGTGGCTAACTTGCATCAGTCACAAACATTAGTAGCTAATTTCCTAAAAAATAAACTTATATGACAGATTTAATTACAAAAAATAATAGTGAGTGATCTACGCAATAGTACAAATAAGGATAGGCAATTTGCCCATTTTACTAGAGAATAAAATAAGAAGTATTTAATCACACACTTACCCTTAACCTCTCTTCCATGTATATTAAAAACAAGTAAAAAAATTGAAAAATAGATTAGCAAATTAATTTTTATTTTTATAACCTTATAGCTTGGAGCAAAATTATATGCCTTTTCCCAAAAGAAACAGCCAATTTTTGTTAAATTGTATGTTTATCAAAATTATCAATTTGTTAAAATCTTACACTTTAAAATTCTAAAAATGAAATATTAAAATATTTATAAAAAAAATTAAGAACTTTTTATTAAATTTTTAACTTATTCAGGATAATAAAAACCAAAAAAATAAATAAATAAATACTAACTTTTTATGAAAAAAAAATTTAACATTATTTTATATACAAAATGGAAAAAACTCACCGAGGAAAACCTAACTTATTTTTTTTTTGTCTTAATTGGGTATCCCACCTTTAAGTTATCCTAGTGAGATACTTTCCTTCTTATTATGTTTCTCAATTAGGAACTTTCCATCAATTCCAGTGTTAAATCTAATGAAAATTGCTGATGTGATATTAATTAATATTAAAATAAATGTTCAGGCTTACATATCGACCTTTTTTCTTTTATTACATTTCTTAATTAGGTACTTTTACCATCAACAATTCAAAGACTTAAATTTCTAAATCTACAATTTAGACCCTTCAAATCTAGATCAGGCCTACATCTCAACCTCTTCTTCTCCGGCCAATTCAAGCTCATATCTCTGATGCTTCTTGTTCAGGACCTCCGGCCACTACTTAAGGCACTGAAGACTCGTCCTCTCCGCAGCCCTAGCTAAAGTAGCACCATTGTCGACTTGTCTTATTCATAGCTATTAAACCAGACTATCCTCAGTGCCACCTGTTTCCCAGCAATCTTAATCTACTACCGAGCCTGAACAGTGGGACCAAAGGACGAAAGGTGGTGGTGTTCGTGGCGGCTAAGGGATGTTGAAAGGTGGTGGGAAGGGCAGACTGGAACATTGTGATTATCTGATGCAATCGGGGGAGATGAGCGAGGAAGCCTCGATTTGATGCCCTGTCAACCCAACCCAGCCTCGTCGCTATCCACCTCAATTCACATAGCTGTCATCATTGTCCCAACCCAACCTGCTGTCCGCCTCAATTCACAGCTATTGTCAACCCAACCCAATCGATTAACTGAGAGGGGTTTAGTGTAAGGAGATAGCATTGGCTAGTTGATACTAGGTGTAGGCTGACGCTATGGTTGACAAGGATCTAAAAGGCCATGCCTTATTGGCACTGTACGCCATTGTCAGCATTTAAGAAAAAGTAGTTGGGTCCATCAGTGGTCAATGATACCAAGATGGTCAAGGGTTAATTGAACTATTATAAAATTCATGGGTTAGATTTAATGATTGTAAAAGTTTAGGGACCAAAGTTGACATTTTAAATTTATTTTAATGTTTATTTATGCCACATTAACATTTTCCATTCGATTTAACTGTCAAATTGATGGAGAGTAGTTAAATAGGATGCGTAATAAGAGGAAAGATACCTCGTTAGAACAAAGTGAAGGTCAGGTATCCATTTAGGACAAAAAAATAAGTTAGGTGACCCTCGGTGAACTTTACCCTATACAAAATTGTATGCTTTATTTAGGCCAAACTATATATTTGACCCTTCAACTTATACAACTCCAGCGAGTTAGTCCACAACTCACTACTCCTTAAAAATTGGTCTTTAAACTTTGTAAAAATGAGCAAATTAGCCCAAAATTTATTGTACAATCATGACGGCATTGGCTTTTTAGATTAAGGTGGTTGTGGCTAGGGTATGTTGAAGTGATGGGCTGTTGACCAATGCCTAAAAAACATGACGTCTAACTAAAGGATGATAATCCCCAATTTTTTGCAGACAAATAGAGAAGCTAGACACTAGATAGCCAATTGCATGAATGAAACAATTGGATATGATGTAAGAAATGTTTTATTCCATAGCTAATAGCAATGTTGGGCACAACCATTTCAATTAGCAAAGCGAAGTTCTGGTGCAAGAGGGACTACCTTGTCGAGGCAAAACTCTTTCTATGTAAGACTGAAGCACCAAAGCCCATTGATGATAGAAAAAGTAACGGAGATGGCCAAAAGGTATAGGCACCAACTACAAGAAAAGGAAGCTCTAGCCAAGTACAGTTGAGACCTCAACAACAATTCTACCGCCGTTAGTCATGTACAATAGATTTTGTACTAATCAAACATTTTTACAAAGGTCAGGGACTAGTTTTTAATGCATAGTGTGTTTTGGATTAACCCGCTCAACTTGCACAAGTTGAAGGGCTAGAAAATTGGGTTAAGCACCCAAAGCTTATCCCTCCATCAAACCCGCAACTTATAACGCTACCGGAGTCCTCAACCTATTTTCTGGGCCTATTGGAATTCCAGCCTTAAGAGCCACAACTATAGAATGGTACATGACGTATAAACAGTTCACAAGGCACAATCCAGTCTTGCTTGTTATAAAGGACTTTATGGAGGAGTGGGGCCACCTGTATACATTTTTTTTTCTTGAAATTCTGTTTCATTTTTATGGGTGATAATAAACCTCATGCGTAAACCGTCGAATAACTATAGTCCAATTAATGAAACCGATTAATTATTTCTAACAACGTTTGTATGATTTATTGACAAAACAATAATTGACGTATGAAAAAAACGCACGGATTTTGAAGGTCCATCCATGGCAACTAATGTTGATTTTGTGAACCACAAGTGCTTAGGATTAGAACCAGATCTTCAGACCCAACACAGCGAACTAACAAAAACTAAACGATCGACGAGGGAGAATAGAAAAGCCAACTTAATACCTTACCAACCAAGTATCTGCAGCCCATTCAATGACTGTAACACTAACAAAAACTGCTAGCTACTTCCTACACCAGCAATACGGAAGCGATTATACCCACAGCAATCGAACCGACAGCAGAGAAACGGCCCACCATGGCGGCGCCGTTGGGCGAAGGTGCAGGGGAAGCAGACGGACGCAGGTAGATGGACGGCTCAGGAGAACTTTTCTGCCAATCATGAGACTGTGGAGTTGGAACAGGTGCACCTTTGGCCCCATGATGAGACCCTGCGGCTGGCGCCTGAGCAGGGGAGTGGTGGTGGTGATGGTGGTGATGGTGGTGGTGCTGGTGGTGTGAAGCAGGGTAAGCACCGGGAGGATAGGCATGTGCCGGCGGCGGGGCACGAGACTGATCAGCCGTCGCATAGCAAATCAACAGTCCCAAAATCGCCACGGCAGCAAGACAAAAACTTTGACGAGCCATGTATATTCTCTCTTGAAACCTGAAGACGCCAGCAAAAGGCAATGCCAATAAAGCGAGTGCTATTGAAATTACGATTGCTAAGGAGAGATTAAAATTGGGAGTTACATATAGAGAGAGGTTGCCGAGACATAAGAAGGTAGTCATTATAATTAATCACGCCCATCTTAATTACTGAGATTTCCGGGGGTTTTCCGATTCGGTTTCATGTTTTTGGAGCCTTTACAGTAATAACCCTGGCTGGCTCCTCGTATCCTGCCATATTGGCAATGAGAATCTTCTTAATTTTGCCTTATTCCCAAAAGCCCTTAATTATTCTAACATTAATGCGGTGTTAATTAATATTACACGGCATTATCTCTTTTTCTGTTTTATTTCCTTTTCAGTACTCGATCACCACACCATAATTATGAAATTTCCTTTCGTGTTGTTAATATGAGATTATATTCTTAATTTTCACCGTTTAAGGAAATAATGTCACATATATTGTTTCTTCCATTAAGTTTTTTTTATTATTACTCCTCTGAAAAGAGTTTCTTTTTCCTTGAAACAAAGTGCCACTAAAATTGAAACTATTTTACTATTTCTTTTGTATACTTTCTTAATATAATCTTATAATATGTGCTATGGTTTTTTTTCATTAAAAGATCAGGTAAAATTTGTATATGATCCCTTAACTATAACGGTCATCCTAATGTAATCTCTTATCTCAATTAATGTATCTTAAAGCGTCCTAACTCATATATGGTGTCCTATTTGAGTCTCTTTTGTTGATTTTTCCATTATCTTTTGAACGAGAGTTGCTTATGTGACATTTGAAAACCTCTTGCTAGGTTCCACAATGGCAGGTGGTTTGAAAGATAACACTTTAATTTCATGTTTATTTTTTTTATTAAGTAAATTATACCTAGATCCTTTTTTCTTATATGCAAGAAATTTCATTCATCAAAACTTCATGTAAGAAAAAAATACTTTGAGGCATATCCAAGAAAATTTTACATATCAATTTGAGCCAATCTATATCATGGATAAGGGTAAAATCCATATGTAGTCCCCTAACTTTAAGGATTGTCCTAATGTGGTCCCTTAACTCAAAAAGTGGCTCTTAAAGTCCCCTAACTCAACTTAAGTGTCCTATTTTGGTCCCTACCGTTAGTTCTACCGTTATTTTGGATGGAAATTGCCCACGTGGCACATATATAGCCACGTGGCAGTCTATTTTATGATAAGAAGTGATTAGATTGGAAGAACAATAAAGTTCAAGTTAAAATTGGCATAAAAAGTAATTTTAGGGACCTAAAACGATAGTTAACCCAATCTTCCCTGTCGCCGCCCCACTCTGATCGATCTCCACCGCCACCCCTCTCCCTCTTTCCGCCAACGCTTCATCTTCCTTCTTCCCGACCGACACTCCACCTTCCTCCTTTCATCCATAGTCTCGCCAGTCACAGCTCCACCTCCAACCCTTTGTCGTCTCATCTTGCTCTACAGCCGTCGCCCAGGGAGAAGCCTGATCGCGATTCGCCGCCTGCATCCTATCATCTCTGCCTCCACCGCCGAAGCCGTCCGTCCACCTAAAGGCCGACCCTGTCATCGCCACCGTTGAAGCCACCTATCCGCCGAAGCTACCCATCCATCGAAGCCAGCCGTCCATCTAATTCAATGGGAAGTTTGAACAAGAAAGATCATATCCCAGGTCCATCGATCTTCGATTCCGCCATTCAATTGTTCTCCAACATCTGCTCCTCACAAATCCGATGGCCACCATCGTGTCTCGCCGGCCTTCTAATCTCCAACATAGCTAAAACGTCGTGTCTCTTGCTGTGGCGAATCCAATTGATGACGATGGAGCTTCCCCGCAGGCCCTACACTTACCATTGCGGAAATGACCGGTGGGGGGCAAAAAGGATTGGAGGAGACGGTGGCGCAAAGATTGATCAGAAGAGGCGGCAGAGCTTAATCTCGCCTAGATTCACAAATGGCCAGCGGCTGGGAATCGCGAATGACTAAGAATCACATCTGATCCTCTCAATTTCGCGTCTGATCCCAGCGTCTGAATCTCATTGTTGCTCCCCTCAATTTCACAACAGCAAATGTTTTGCTCTTGTCGATCATCGATGACTAACGGCGGTCTCTAGTCTTGTGCGTCTGGGTTTCAGGTCGGCCACGACCTGGGATCTGATTGTTTCTTGGTCCCCTTGAAGATCGAAGATCGTTTTAGGTCTCTAAAATTACTTTTTGTGTCAATTTTAGCTTGAACTTTATTGTTCTTCCAATTTAATTAGTTCCTATCATAAAACGTCGTGTTTTATCAATAATTTCCATCCAAAATAATGGTATAACTAACTGTAGGGACCAAAATAGGACACTTAAGTTGAGTTAGGGGACTTTAAGAGTCACTTTTTGAGTTAAGGGACCATATTAGGATGACCCTTAAAGTTAGGGGACTACATATGGATTTTACCCTCATGGATAACTATAACTCTTTTAGGTAATTTAGGCCTAAAGCTACTTTTTGCCTAGAAACTCAGATGACCCGTAATCCCCTAAATATCAAGTCGGCTCAACTCACCCTTAAACTTGAAAATTTTATATGCTTTAGCTCTTTTCACCCTTATGCTTATCACGTGATCCTTAGTTTTCTTAATGCCGTTTGCTCACATCCATCTCCGCCTCCATCTTATTCCTCATTTCACTCATGTCCCCGTGCACCATCCCCACCAGTTTATTCACCGCGTTCCATAGTTAATCATATCTAGTACGGAGGTGGCGGGCTTGGCAATGGCAATTGCATAACCGACCCATAACTCCGACGATGGCAATGGGACAGGGCAGTGCTGGGAGTACAACGGGGTGGTCTTGGGCAAAAGTAGCTCTCAAATGGCAAGGATAGGACTCGAGGAGCTAGATGAGAATTTGGATATTGTAGGTGACGCTGTAAATGTCCAAATAATTGTGAAAAGAAATGGCACCAAGGATCAGCGTTGGCAAACATAGCTGGCCCATAAAACGAACAAATCACTGGACGCGCATAAAGAAAAGCTAGGGAATATTAAAAAAAAAGGAGAAAATCTTGGTCAAGCTTGAAAGATGCTATTGTTAGTCTCAAGTGAAAAAAAACTTGGTTTTGAGAAAAAGAGTTTTAAAGCTTGAATTCTCACATCACATAGAAAATTAGTATCCTTATGTCTCAATTGACTTAGGTAGCAAGTTAAAGAGTGAAATCTTAAGGAGGTAGTCTTCTTAATTAAGTCACCTAAATCTTAGTTAAAGTTACTTAGTTATAGCTTGCTTTTTTACTCATTTGCATATCAATCTTCATTTGTCATTCTATTTCTCCAACACTACCTTAGAACTCAATTAATTTATTTTCCTCTCAATTTAATTTTGTTAGTGGGTAGCTAGGACTTTACTCTAGATAAAATCTTTTCTATCTCTTGGGACGACACTTGTATTTACCATTTACACATAACAACATCGTACACTTATGAGGTGAATAAAGGTTATAAATTTGAAACTCTTGTGCTCTCAACAATGATTCTCACACTTGCTTCACCACCATAATTAACAGACATAAGCTTCCCTCTACTTTTAGGAATCAACGGAGAAGACTAAATCAATAAAAATAAGAAGTAGTCTTACTGAAGAGCTTTCAATTCAGTATCAAACAAAGAATGGCGATAAACAGGGTTTGTTTCTATCCATCACGTGCTGAGCACAAGGGCCATGAGGTGTAAAGTGTTCCATTTTTGCAAGCTTGAGGAATGAGTTGGATTGAGCCATAGTTTAGGGGTTAAATTGTCTGTATTACCCAAATTTAAGGGCCAAAAGTACCTTTAGGCCAATAATTTATGTATCTTAATCCAAATATCAATTTGTATCATTTTAACTATACTCTATACCTCGACTTTCAATCCTTCAAATTGCCTCATATTCCTCTTCAGCCGTATGTGGTAAATAACAGTCATAATCAAAGCCATCTTAACCCTACATGTAACCTGCTTTCTACTACAATTATGAATGAACCAGCTGAAGGAACTATGAGCAGTCCTGGTCATATGTAGGCAAGACAAGTTCTACTAAAATTTTTACTCAATTCTTGGATAATTTTTCAACAACTTACTGCCATTGTAAACCATCGAGTGACGTTTACTATTAGAAATTGTCCAGTAAAATTTCCCTTCTTGTTATCTTTTTAAAAATTAGTTGACTTTGAATTTTCAAACACCTAATTTTTAATGGCTAGCCACAGGAAACTATAAAATTTTCTCCCCTCCAACTATTATAAAATCATCACTCTTCCATCTTTCTTCTCTTTCTCACAAAATTCTCTTCATCTCTCTTCAAAACTTTTCTTTCTCCTTTCATCTCTCTTTATACACATATATATATATATATATATATCATTATCTCCTTATTCTTCTTCTTTCTTCCTTTATCTTTTTATTATCAATACCTTCTTTTTTTTTTCTTCTCCTTCTTATTCTTGCTCCTTCCTCTTTCTCACCATCTTCTACTGTTTTTCTTATTTTTCTTCTTCTTCCTTCCCTCTTTCTTACTAAATTGTTGCTCTTCTCCTTCTTCTCAAGTGTGGATTTGGTTAGGACAAGCATGTAGCCATGGGTTTTTGAGAGAGGGGAATATGAGAATTGTTGGCATTGGTGACGAAGGTGTTTGAGGAAGCGGCGCAATGAAGGTGCCGGTCAAGGTAGAACGTAGTCTATTAAATAAAAATAAATAAATTACTTAAAATCCTTAAAATTTATTAAATATTAAATTATCATCATGATATTTTAAAACCAACACCTTTTAACGGTCAGTGAACAAATTGAAACAATTTTAAATCATTAGTGAGAATTTGAGACCAAAAAAACTTTAGTGGCATATTTTATCCCTACCAAAATATTAGTGAAAAATTTGAGATTTTTCTCCATAATAAAAACAAATACATATATATAAATTTTAGTTTAGCAATTGTGATTTCTTGTTCATAATTATCGTAATATTTTATTTTACCTTTTTAAATGACGAGATAATTTATCCTTTGTTAAACAAATCTTTTAAAAAAAATCTGCAAAAAAACCCACACTTTATAGCGGTAGTAGTCCCAAAAAAAATTCAAAAAAAAAATGAGCCCCAAAAAACCATTTTTTTGTGTTTTATATCTCTCTCTTTTCTTCTTTTTTTATTTTATTTTCTAAAAGAGGTGTGTTACATCTTTTGTAAAAAGGTACTAAAATTATATACCACGTGTTAAAAAAAATACATATAAAGCATGATTACTAATATCATGGAAAGGTTGAAGGGATGTATTATGAACAAGTACTATATTTTCTCCGTTCATGTCGTATGTTATTGTAATCATCAAAACTTAGTTTTTCAGTATGTTATATTCATTCGAATGAAATAGACAAGAATTTTTACAAAATTTTAATATTCGAAGTCAGGATGAGCCCTTTTTGCTTAAGGCTGCAGGTAAAATGTTCGTGATCGTCTACCGAAACAAGATAAAAGAATGCAACACATAACATCGCCAGAAATGATTAGTTATATTATATGATAGAAAATCTACTCTTGAGACAGAAATTCTGCTAAAAAATCGTCAATAATTGACAAAATAAACAATAAAAAAAATGAAACATGTAGGTTCACATCAACCGCGCTTATGGAACTTCCATCCCATATTTTCCATCCATATCTGATCCCTAGAAGATGAAAACGGCAGCGAAGAGAAAAACCGCGACGGATCCAGCGGCAGAAAATCTGCTAAAAACTGCGCTGTTCTCTGACGGCGCCGGAGCCCCAGCTGGCGTCACTGAAACCGAAGGCGGAAAAATCGTTGGGGCGGCAGCAACCGGAGAGCTCGAAGTACCGGGAGCGGGAGCTGGTGCCAGTGGCGAGGATTTCTTCGACCGCGACGACCTTGGAGATTGCGCCAAGGCGGAGAAAGACAGTAATGCGATTAGAGACAAACACAGTACGATCGACGATCTCGCCATTGCAAATTGATTATGAACCTCGATGTTAAAAATATGTGAGTAATAGGTATTTGCAACAGAGGAAGGAAGCTTGCTCGAGTGGACGAGAGCAGAGGCCGTGGCTCTGCTTCTTATATAGAAGAAGGGAGGGCCCGTCCATGTGAATGTGCCGTTGGAGATATTGGATCTGGGGCCGTCGATCTTCCTTTGCTGGCTGAGTTCAACGGTCGAATTGGGAGATCCAACGGCTACATCATACGAAACAAGAGGACACGTAACGGATTTTAAGATGTTGGGCTCTTCGGAAAGTGAAAAGAAAACAAGAAAAAGTAAAAGGAACTATTGGTCCCTAAACTATATAAAAGGTTTCTTATTGCTACCTAAACTACAAAATACGTCACATGAGCCCTTGAACTGCCAAAACATGATTCGCATCATGGGCCTCTTGCCTCCTCCTCGGCAGACTGTCCATGAGCTATCAAAGGTTGAAATGCAGAATAAAATGAACTTCTATAAAATGACATTTTTGTCTAGAGTATCCATCAAATCATTTGCTATGTTTGTGTCCACGTAACATCACCGTTATGCAATTGATCTACATATGAATCAAAGGACGGTTGGTTGCTCCAGTTCAGATTTAATGGATAGTACGGACCGCCCTTCCATTGTCCAGTTCACTCATTACATATGTAACTAATCCTCTTTTGCTTTAAATGGGCATATTAAAGCGAAGCACAATTTCAGGGCGCCAGAAAAAATGAAGTAACTGAAATAATTTTTAAACAAATGAATCTTCGACCCTCAATTATTTCCAGAGTTTACTTGTTTGGAATCCGATCACCACTTCACCAGTATCCGTGAAAACAAGTCAGCTGAGCCTACGACTGAGATTAGGCATCAGGGTGGGAGTTGTTGCCCAATTTCCCGTTGCTGCCACCGATGATATTTGGCACCCCACCATTGAATTCTAGACCATATATGTGCCCCATTTTCGAACGCTTTGTCTCCAAGTATCTCTTGTTCTCTGCCGTAATGGATGTGACCAGAGGGACTCTGCCTGAAATTGCCAATCCATAACCCTTCAGCCCCACATACTTTGCAGGGTTGTTTGTCATCAACTTCATTGTTCTCACACCTAGATCCCTAAGTATCTGCAACAGAGTTTTACAACTTCAGCATCAGAAACTTCACCTCTAGAAAAGGAAAAGGTATTCTTAAGGGAACAAGATGGTGCCATCAAAAGATGATTTAAAAAAGAGATCATCAATCATTTCTATCAACACAATTTCTCTAATGTTCAGGTCCTTAATGATCCAAAAATAAAAGATTGTGAGTCTATTTGTTCTTTGAAGTTAAAAAACAAATATTGTCCCTCCCTTCAGAACTTCAATTTCTTTCTTGTCAAACCATACAAAAAGAAATAATACAGTAAACAAGATAGCTTCCCCTTTATTCTTCTCACAACAGAACCTGGTCTATTTTCACACGAGATAGAAAAGAAATACTTGCATCTTGTCTTAAGAAATGTGATACCAAATTTCAGATAGTTATGATGCCCATGTTTTGATAAACCCTCACTTAAGAACATATCTATGACATCGGACATTTATCTTTACTGCAACTACTACAGCATGTTGTGTCGAAAAGAAATGAGTATGCATCCGGGCATGTTCATAGTGCAAAGCATGGGACCATTTGTCATTGTCCACTCCCAAAGAGAACTAGAAAGTCTCAACAGAAAACTTCTCCTAATTTGGTTCTAATTATAGTCCATGAAACCAATACAACAACATATGGTTACTGTTTGGACAAGTAACATGGCATGCAAGATACTTTTTAATACTCTCTAGAATCATTTTGGAGTTTTAAGGAAATACCTGAGCACCAATGCCATATTCTCTCGAATCAACAGGCAAGCCAAGCTCCTCATTTGCTTCCACTGTATCACGACCATCATCTTGTAAATTATAGGCACGGAGTTTATGTCCTAATCCAATGCCCCTACCTTCATGACCCCTAAGATACACCAGAACACCCCTGCCAGCAGCTTCAATCTGCTGCATTGAGAGTTCAAGTTGATTGCCGCAATCGCATCTTTTAGAATGAAAAATGTCTCCAGTAAGGCATTCAGAGTGTACCCTCACAAGAATATCCTGGCCGTCTCCAATCTCACCCTGTTTGCAGACAGCAAGATAATGTCATATACTTAATTCCAGTGATGTACTCATGTTGAAAGCCATATGAGCATGAAGAAGGTAACGACTGATCTTTCCCTTAAAGTGTTCAAGAGAAACCAGCAACTATCTACCACTTAAGCCCCACAAGGGGTACTTCAGCATGCTAAGCAGTTAGACATATAAGATAACCTTCATTATATATGTGACCGGCCAGTGGGGAAAAAGTTTGTGCATGACCTTCAAAGTATCTGTGGTGTTCTAGGCAACCACAATCAATAAACCATTTTCTTGATGCTAACTAGAGCAGGTTATAACCATATCATGTTTGCATTTTGCACAAGTAAAAACAACAGAAGTTGATTGAATTGAGTGGAGTTCTTACACTCGAGACAAAAAGAACTCACCTTAACCATTGCTACATGTTCAATCTTATCTAATGTTGAGCGATAACAATAGGCAGTGAATGGGCCCCATTTAGTCGGTATACTTGCAGACCCAGAAAGATCAACCAACTTATCTCTTTTTCGCCTATACCTGTCAATGATAAGCAGTGACATAAGTGATCCTCAGATTCAACTCATGAACTAAGCCAAAAGTTCAATATATAACATGGTTTCACTGAGGTATTGAAATCTACAATGGGATCTTTTATTTTTCTTTTATTTTCCTTTCTAAACTGCTCTGCTTAACTTGTCAGACTATCAAACCAACTATCCAAAATTGGCTAAAGAACATCAAAGAAATGCAACAGCTCATAGACAACACAAGTTGCAGAAAGCCCATCTAACATGGACGTCCATATCTTACAGTAAATTACTACTTCAACAAGAAACCAATGAGGATGACAAGCTGCTCATAAATATATTTGGTAGTTACCTGATCAAATCAGCAATAGATATAATTTTCAAATTCTCACGCTCAGCAAATTGCCGAAGTTTTGGTAATCTGGCCATGGAACCATCATCATCCACCACCTCACAAAGAACTCCAACAGGGTCGAGTCCAGCTAAGACAGCAAGATCAACTGCAGCTTCAGTATGACCAGCCCTTTTCAGCACACCACCTTCCCTGTATTTAAGAGGAAAAATGTGTCCAGGGCGATTGAAATCTTCAGGTTTAGAATCTCCAGAAGCAAGTGCCAAAACTGTTGTTGCTCTATCACGAGCAGAGACCCCGGTTGTGGTACCATGTTTTGCATCCTAATTGTTTTAAGTGAAGTTAAAATCATCAGAAAGCTAAACCAAATACTGTTATGTAAGCTCCTGCATTAGTAAAATAAAGTGAACCTTACTGTAACAAGATATTGCCACCTCTAACAACCTAAAGATAGTCACACCCAACAGGCAATTGAGATACTAAACTGGAATCTAGATAATGTAGAGGCGCTGGAGGAGGATGAAGGAATGTATCCATATCAGAGGAGAAAAATAACATACCACTGTCACTGTAAATGCTGTTCGAAGTTTCTCATCATTTGCCTTTTGATTGACCATCAAAGGTAGTTCCAACCTCTCCAGATCTTCCTCTTTCATACTGACACAAACTATTCCAGTTCCATGCTTCACAATAAAAGCCATTGCTTCAGGTGTGACTAACTGTGCTGACATTATTAGATCTCCTTCGTTCTCTCTGTCTTCATCATCCACAGCCACTACCATCTGTCAGCAAAACCAGTTAACTATGAGGTGTTGAGAAGTATTAATATGAACAACAACAACATCATATAGGTATAAAAGCATAGAACCAACCTTTCCCCGTCGAATGTCCTCAATAGCTTCGGGAATGGAACTAAAGCCCTCACTAGGACGGTCCAAATCATATTCATCATTATCAGCCGGAAAGCTGTCAGCAACAAGAGCAGTATCAGCTGAGAGTGTTCCAAATGCTATCGCATCTGGCTGTGCTTCAATCCCAACCGACTTATCGCCCAGGATGCTACTGCTTGAGGCAACATCATTAATGCTCGAATATGCAAGAAGGTCACCTTCCCCAGACACCAGGCAAGCTCTAGTTTTGCTTGCATTTTTCCTCTGAAGGGACCTACCACCTAGCCTGACAAAGGCTAAATCTGATGTACAACCATTCGCGGAGAATGGAGTTATGCCTTGTAACCCATTAAATAATTTGTATCCTTTCCATGCTCTGCATAACAAAAAGTTCATCATGAATTTCCTCCCATGCTTAGAAGTAAAGCTTCTTACTGAAAACATCATATGAACCGACAGCCCCCATAATTCTGGAAACTAAATGGTTGCTGACATCCAATTTGAAGAAAAAGGTTCTCTTTAAGGCCAGTACGCCTTCTAAAACATGGACATAGTCAACCTGTTGTCATGGTTACCTTGGCAGAAGAGAAGACGCAGCTATTTACATTCCAGAGGGAAAGAGAAATTCCGAAGTTCCCAAATATCATAAACTTTACAAAAGCAATAAAGGCGAAGAGGTTTTGACAACTGGGTTGCCCAGAGATCAACAGACCTCTTGCACATAAAGCGAGAAATCAATTACTTCCACATAATCAAACTTCCTTTCCAAACCCAAAACCACCAACCATCATCTCCTCTACAAGCATCCCCATTTGAATGAGGACGCCCAGAAGAAATATAACGAACAAATTGCTCCAGACATGATCAATCAACCAAAAAACGAAGAAAACACAAAAAACCCAAAAGATGAAATCATGCGTAACGTGCAGGAACATTCACAAAAGAAACGAACATCAAGATCTCTTCAAATGATCCATGAGAGATGGAAGACTTACTGCGAGCCAAAGAGGGCAGTTGTGGAAGGAGATGAGATTTTGAAAGCCGCCATTATGAATGGTCAGAAGAAGCTCGAATTGAAATCTGATGGCTTAGAAGGGTTGAATTCAAAGTGGGTAGCTCTCAGATGGCTGGCTATATATAGAGAGGCATATGGTGAGGAAGCAGAACGGAAGGAGCGAAAGAAACACGATTACGGAGCAACGGCGAATTTATTTGTCCTCCATATTTACCCGCGGGTGGGGTGGGCAGGTAGGTGGGCTTCAGACAAGTCATTGCATTTGGATCACGATTCCGGAATATTTAGAATGTAATTGCTTTTTGTGTCAACTCAAACAACGGTTTAAGATTTTGTCTAGTCAATATGATGGTTTTATCCTTCTCAGAAGATAAGTATTTGTTCATATATAGAATAAAAAAATTGAACCTTTTAACAATTTTAAAAAACAAAAAAAAACTAGACGAATATATAAAAAAAAACTAGTGAATTAGCAGGTGCAATGGAGGCCAATTCGCTTACAGTTATTGATTCAATTATCAATTCATAAAATTAAAATTTTAATTCTCGATTCTAGTACTGATTTAACGACAATAATAAAGACTTTGAGCAGGTAATTCTAATATTCTAAACAGCAATATTTTTTATGGATTTACGGAGAAAATGAAAAATTGGAGTAATAATATGGACAATGATCATGATAATATGCTAATGTAAGGATTTCCTCTTGATGCTTGATAATCTGTGGATTTCGGACTAGAATTATAAAAAAGAAATATAACAAACAGAGATTGTTAGTGTTTTTGAACATTTGAAATTACCATTTAATATTCGAGTTTCAACTATTTTTTATCCACTGAGTTTTCAAGTGTACTAAAGTTCCCGAACTCCAGCCTCGCTAATTTTAGGAACATTTGTCTCTGGCCATGGTTGATATTTGAATCCCTAAATCCAATTTGCGCCGTGAAATTAAATGCTAAATATGACTTGTGACCCTTCAAGTTTCAAGCAATATACAAGTTTTTCCCTAATCTTTATTATTCTGGATATATATTTGTCCATGTATAATTTGTACATGCTATGGGATGAAAGAGACTATTCTATTCCATATTGTCTCTAAAATATTTCTTCATTCTAACTTTAAAATATTTAAGTTTGATATAAAGATCAAGCAATAAAGAAATTATATATTGTTTCCATATTATCATTCATTTTTACACATAATAAAAAATAATATTAAAATAAATATTAAAATAATTTTTTGGATGATAATATGATTGCAAAAATTTATTAAATAAAAAATATTTTAAAAA
Organism: Aquilaria yunnanensis; assembly: GCA_039654915.1. Classification (NCBI taxonomy): domain Eukaryota; kingdom Viridiplantae; phylum Streptophyta; class Magnoliopsida; order Malvales; family Thymelaeaceae; genus Aquilaria; species Aquilaria yunnanensis. The sequence goes on along the minus strand of CM077598.1, from coordinate 23,879,180 downwards.
TTTGTGATGATAAAAAAATAGTAAATATTGTAAAGAATATGAGTCAAGAGAGTGATTTAGAGTTTATTCCAATTTGGTCCATACGAGAGATAACAAAGTAATTTAATATTTATTCTTTATAAGAAGGCAGATAGAAACATAGAATTACCATAATTGACTTATTATTTGTATCCACACGACACAATTGCATTTGCTTAGTACTAATACAAAAAATGCACTTGTGGGACTTTTTGAAGTTGCTGCGCGTGACTTTTATGGCTAACTTGAATCCCCAGGATGGACATTAGCCCAGCTGGAGCCTGGAATTGGTTGCCATGCGCTTGTTCCAACTTCCAAGCAATCAAAAAAATCGCACGTGGAATTGGGTGACGCGGCTATTTCCTGCGTGGGTGAGACAATCACCACTTGAGAAGGGAGGTGGAATTGGAAAAACAATGGGCCGGGAACAGCAGTGTGAGCCGCGAGGAACCGATTGGCTTGGGCCAGATTGGTGATTGACTTGACGCTGGTCAGTGGTACCAAATCTGACTTTGACTTTTTGACTTCCCAACGCTTCGCCGGTTCGTGGCGATCTCCTATTTTGACACGTTAAATAAAACACAAATGATCTTAGCACTGTGATGTCAACGTCATTAATATGTTTATATAAACCAACTCATAACATTTGTCTGTTATATTTTATTCCCTTTGCTTAAGGGTCAATTTATTTGAGCTAAAGTCAATTAATTTTTTTTAATTTTTACATCTTTTTTACCTGAAATCAATTTTATTTGAAAGTCAATGTTATGTAGATACAATAATCAATTTGAAAGTAAATTTTTAGGATATTGTTAAATTTTTATGAATTTTTCTTTTTTAAGGTTTGAAACTAGAAAAATTTATAAAAATTTAGTAAGATTATAAAAATTGTATTTTCAATTGATTATTATAACTATATAATATTGGCTTTTAATTAAAATTAGTTTCAAGTAAAAAAAATGTAAAAATAAAAATAAGTCATTTTGTAGTTAATTGACTAAAGTTAAAACGAATTGGGTGTTAGTATTGTTTCTAAGAAACACGAACATTCAGGCTAATACACGGTCACGTTTAACTTGACTTGACTTACGCAAATTGTTCAAATCCAACCATAAAAAATAATTGATTATGGATACATGTCAAATTTATGATTAAAAAAAAAAGAAACCGCTTGTGCTAGGGTTAGAATTTAGAGAGACTACTAAAAAAAAACAAAAATAGAGAGAGTAACAAAAGCACCTTTAGTTGGAGATCATTCACGCTTTTTTTTCTTAAAAAAAACAAAAGGAAAATAAAGTACAAGTGTAAGAAAAATTTGGGCAAGGTGTAAAATCTTTGTTCCAAATTTGGAAAACTTCATAACGCCAAGGAAACATTTAACTCAAAAAACAAGGCTCATTTTTAGAGTAGGCATCCTCATGCCAATCCTCTGTAGTACTTAAAAAAACATATGGCTCTTCCAAAAATGTATTAAAAGTGAAGCACTGCCAAAGAACATACTACCTATCCGAGCTACGAAGTGCAACCTGACTTGGAGGTACACCTTGATGAAAAAAAGGCTATTGAAAAGCTTCACTGGTAGCTCAAATCTCATGTCCTAGCACATCGTGGTAAATCAAACTACCAACTTCCAGGCATTTTAGGTGAGTTGTCTAGGTGTAACCTTATAAAACCTGAGAACTGCCCTTTCAATTGGAGGTAAAGGAAGCCACATACCAACCTAAAAGTGGTATAAGTACACCCTGGCCTGCCCCTTATTGTAGCCCGAGGTGATCCTCTCATTGGATCTTAGAAGTCTCAACTCCCAATTGATGGACACGGTCCTAGATTCACATACAACCTCTAGCTCAATGACAACAAGAAGATTGGTGGCCATTTACTTATCGGACCCTAGGCACCCCTTGACACTTTCCCATCGCATGGCGTCTTGAGATCACCTTTTGTACGCCCTTCACCGATTTTTCAATGATCATCTTGCTATTGGTGAAGCATAGTGCTGTCTTGCGTCGTTGATGCAGCAAGTGTCTTCGAAGTCAACAACACAAGTCCTTCCATGGACAAATGTTCTTAGGAGCAATAAGTGCAAGGATTCCCCACTATTATCTCCACTTGTAGATGATCCCACTTCCAAACTACAAGAACAAAAGATGGTTGAGGATCCATACCTAAAACAAAAGGACAAAGGTTAGGTGGCTGAGCTGATGGACATCACCATTGAGATGTCGACAACGGACCAGATTTTGAAACTCACCATGCCTTCTCTAACCTCTAAGTGAATGACAAATGACGAAAATGGATATAAGTAAATAAGTAGAGCCAGCCCATATTTATATTATAAAGGAGAACATTTAGCGAGATGGTGCCATGTGGATTGGCCATGACCATCCAACATGCAATCGTCCAACATAGATGAGCGACTCGATAATGGTAGTGAATTTAACTGTGGTAATAGTTCATAAAGGCCAGTGCACATCAATGCTTAACCTCCAACGGTTGAAAACCACTCATTTATGGTATAAATGAATGGATTTCATGGGAGCCAAGGACATGACATTACTCAAATCTATTTAGTATTTTTTAAACTGAACCGTACTTCAAACTACCAGGATATCTATATCATAGTCTAACCAGTTTAACCGATTGAACAATTGATTCATTATTAGTTTGTATTTGTATTGCATGACTACTAAGCAACAAGAAAAAAAAATGGAAAAAAAATGACTAAAATGAAATTTTGTACATAACATAAAGACTAAATTTACATTTTGCCTAACATTTTAATTTACAAACCCTAATATAAATAGGTTTCTTTTTCATTTCTAGCCAAGTATCAACAGCGCATTGCTCCTTGTTTATTTTCATGTTTTCTTCTTCCTTTTTCGTCCTTCTTTTATCTTCTTCTTTTCTATTCTCTTCATTTCTCTGTTTCCTTCTTCTTCCGTTTTCTTTTTTCCATCTTCTTTTATCCCATGTTTGTTTGTTTTTTTTTTTTTTTAATTTTGTCTTTCTTCTTATTCTTCTATTTTTTATAATTTTTAAATAATTATTTTAGACTATTGGTGTGTTCCGGTTTAACAGTCCACCGATTCAACAATTTTGGGCGATTTTTTAGTTTTGACCAAATACAAAAAATAGATTACTAATTGAGCTAGTGGGGTGACTGGTTCATGGTCAAACCGTTTGATTCAATATAGCTTTGAGGATATTGAATCTGATTCGACCATATTAGGCCAAGCAGAGCAGACACTTTCTCTGTATTTGTGCCAGCATGACTTCACACAGGCTCTCGTAGAGGTTAGAAGAGCACAAGTTGAAGTCACCACATATGGCTACTTCCCCTCAAAATTGGGGAGTTTCGTACAACTCAAAACCTGTAAATACCCCTTCATTTCTCATTATTAAGAGTTAATTTATTTTAATTTAAGATAATTTAATAAAAAATAACTTATTTTTATTTTTTACATCTTTTTTACTTGGAATCAATTACATTTGAAATATAATATTATGTAGATATAATAATCCATTTTAACGTAAATTTTTATGATATTATTAAATTTTTGAGAATTTTTCTTTTTAATGCCTAAGACTAAAAAAATCATAAAAATTTGGTAAGATTATACAAATTATATTGTTAATAAATTAATACACTTACATGATACTGATTTTTAAATAAAATTAGTTTAAAAAATAATATAAAAATAAAAACATGTCCTTTTAAATTAATTTAATTTTAATTAAAACGAATTGATTTTAAATATCCGTTCCCCGCATTAATTCCTCTAAATCCTCGATTCTCTCTCTTATCCGATCATAAAAAACACAAAACAGGACTCAACAACAATGAGAATCCAATCAATAAAAATCACCCAAGAAATTGGCTCTCAAAGCTTTCTCGGAAACCGGAGACGAGATAACACGAATTCATCAAACTTGGATCACAAGCAAGTTCAGTAGACGACCTTAGAGGATTTTCCTTTGCAGAATCCTCAAGATGGGGCATTTGGAGGAGATGGCGGACCGGGAAGCTTCAGAAAAACGGTGATGAAGAAGGGCCGGAGTGAGGGGAGCGACTCAAGAATGTGTGAGATGAAGCGGAGAAGGAGAGGAAGATGTTATGTGGACCTTGGATTCTGAAATCAGATTTTCCCGAAAACGTTTGTGACGTGGCAAATATGGGGTGGAGTTTGTGGAGGTTTCGGTGCACGTTTGGCAGTGTCCATAGAAAGCAGAACTCAAAAGACAAATGAAGTTAACAAATCCATCGCCACCAAATCAGGAAGCTGTGAATTCTCCTTGGGATTTCCGCTCCCCTCCACTCCACTATTTACAAATACTTGGTTCTTACAGCTCCTGGCTCTTCATCACTCCCTCCTCCTCCCCTTGCTCTCCAGATCATGGAGAGCCCCGCCCTCCGCTCCCTCTCCATCCCCGCCACCGCCACTTCCTTCTCCCGCTCCTCACGCGCCTCACTCCACTTCCGACCCAGACCCATCTCCAATTGTCCCTCCTCGCTCTCCGCCCCCTCTTCATTCCGCACCCTCAGCTCTCCCACCATCTTCTCTCCCCTCTCCAAACCCCACCTCCCTGCCCCTCACGCAGCCGCCAAATCCGACTCGCCACTTCCCCAATCTCCCGACCCCCCGCCTCCCCAGGGCGCCAAGCCCTTCCCTTTCTTCCTCTCCGTCTCCCTCGGCCTCATTGTCCGATACCTCGTTCCCAGGCCCGTCGAAGTCACCCCACAAGCGTGGCAGCTACTAGCCATCTTTTTGTCCACGATTACCGGCCTCGTCCTGAATCCGTTGCCCGTTGGCGCCTGGGCCTTCCTGGGCCTAACCACTTCCATCGTCACCAGGACTCTGCCGTTCGCCACCGCTTTCGGGGCTTTCACCAACGACGTCATCTGGTTGATCGTCATTTCCTTCTTCTTCGCTCGTGGGTTCGTCAAGACGGGGCTCGGCGACAGGATCGCTACGTATTTCGTCAAATGGCTGGGTAAGAGCACGCTGGGTTTGTCGTATGGCCTGACGCTGAGCGAGGCGCTCATAGCGCCAGCTATGCCCAGTACCACCGCCAGGGCCGGTGGGGTTTTCCTGCCAATCATTAAGTCTCTGTCGCTGTCAGCTGGGAGCAGGCCCGGGGACCCCTCGAGGAAGAAGCTTGGGAGCTATCTCATCCAGTCGCAATTTCAGGTTTTGTGCTTTTGCTTCAACTGCTTCTTAATCTGTTAACGAGTTGTTAAAGTTGCTGCTTTTTTCCCTCTGGGATCATCATATATTTTTTTTTGCGTTATGATTACAGCTGCAAAAGTTGTCTTGTTTTCTCGATGCCGGTGTGCTTGTGTGCTTTGTACGAGTGCTGTCAGAATTATGTGTTCCTTCAGAATAGCAAGAAATAGATTTAGTTGAATAACGAATTTCTATGAAGTTGCATTCCAATCCTGCATAGTTTGTCGGCCTTTGCTGCAATTAGAGATAGATTATTCTGGTTCTGCAACATTTATGTGTAATCTGTTTTAGACAAGAACATATGTGACTGCATACTGACCTCAAATAAGTTTTACTATCAGCTCAAACTCAGTTGTGCTGTACAAATCAGCTGAACAACTCAGATTAAAGCGCCATTCTTGAATCCAAAGTTTTGTTGTGTGTGTGTGTGTGTGCGGGCGTGCGTGGGGGGGCCAGTGTTCCCATGCTGAGTGCCAAAAAACCACAAGACATCATACACTCATACCTGTTGTAATTGGAGTGGGCAAGCCACCTTAAAATGTTAGAAGATAATGTTATGTTGATGGTTCGGCAATAGGCATGCTCAATACAGATTCAAACCATGATCAGATCCTCTTTAAATCAAATCATCAGTTCCAGTCCTGTGAAGACAATTGTGCTCTGACTTTATTTACAAGTAGTCTTAATTCTTTGGCATCTGAGCCTTCTCATCACGTTGCGATATTTGGTACTTGTGCATTATTCTTTTGTATTTTTTGCAACAGAGTGCTGCCAACTCTAGTGCCCTTTTCCTAACTGCTGCAGCTCAAAATTTGCTGTGCCTCAAATTAGCAGAGGAACTTGGAATCATTATTTCAAATCCTTGGGTTTCTTGGTTCAAGGCTGCTAGTTTGCCTGCACTCATTGCTTTACTAGCAACTCCACTTATCCTGTATAAACTGTACCCTCCTGAAACCAAAGATACACCAGATGCCCCTGCAATGGCAGCTAAGAAACTGCAGAACATGGGTCCTGTCACAAGAAATGAATGGATCATGGTTGGCACAATGCTTCTTGCAGTTTCCTTGTGGGTTGGCGGGTAAGTAACATCTCCATGTTGCCTTTATCTATACGTAAATGATTAAAGAGCCAAGAGTCTCGTATCTGGGGCTGGGGTTTGTATAATTTGTAGTTGATATTTGTTTTATCTTTTCATAGGGAGGCTCTTGGTATTCCCAGTGTGGTAGCAGCAATGATTGGCTTGTCCGTACTCCTCTTGCTGGGAGTACTTGACTGGGATGATTGCTTAAGTGAAAAAACAGCATGGGATACGCTGGCTTGGTTTGCTGTCTTGGTGGGCATGGCAGGCCAGTTGACAAACTTTGGCATTGTTACCTGGATGTCGAATTGTGTAGCCAAGTCACTTCAGTGTCTATCTTGGAGCTGGCCTGCTTCATTTTGTGTCCTTCAGGCTGCATATTTCTTCATTCACTACTTATTTGCAAGTCAAACAGGGCATGTTGGAGCTTTATACTCTGCATTTCTGGCTATGCATTTGGCAGCTGGGGTGCCTGGTGTATTGGCTGCATTAGCTCTAGCATACAACACAAATCTTTTTGGCTCAATAACGCACTACAGTAGTGGTCAGGCAGCTGTATACTATGGAGGTATATTCCTTTTAGCCCACAGTTTGGTTTCTGTTTCTCTTTCTAACATGCGCATGTGCACACAAGCACGCCTAGAGAAAAGTATGAAACCAGCACTAGAAATGTTGAAATAAACACAGGTATGTGTAGTGTTTGGTGAGATATTCTCACTCTTTTATGACAAGGAAATCTGGCTATTTTGGGTGGTCTTCTGAACCCCAAATCATGTTTTGATTGGGATTGCATTGGTCATTTTTCCTTCACATGGCTGTGTATGTCATGGTAATTACCATTCAAATGTTAAGTAAGGAAAAGGGCAAATCCCTTGAAGCAATTAGAAAGGAAACTGGAGATTTTGTTTACTTTTGTGTTCAAATGGGGAAATGGTTTGTTATTTCTTCTCCTGGAAAGCATAATTTGAAGGAGTTGTTGGAGTTTCGCTGAAACTGAAGAAATTTTTTTTGCTTTTGTTGGACAGCTGGGTATGTAGACCTTCCAGACGTATTTAAGATGGGATTTGTGATGGCTGTTGTGAATGCTGTGGTGTGGGGAGTGGTCGGCACTTTCTGGTGGAAATTTTTGGGCCTCTACTGATTCAATTGTTATTACTACAGCATGTTCCGGCTCTTGATCATTGCCACTTTTGTAAGATCCCACCCTCCCTCTTCCCATGAAACAGTAAAGAGCTTGACATTTTATTTATTTTGAAATATTGAAGGTATAGGTCATGATCTTTCTCTCCTGTTGGCGTTAAGCTTCGCTCCAAGTTTTGGCAACACATTTTGTCGGTAGTATTCAACCAAAACTGCCTAATTTCTCAACTTCATGGTCATCATTACTTTTTCTCATTATTTATGGAGTAGATTGAATCATAACATTCCATTTACTGACCTGATCGCGTGTGGCATCGCCATTCCACAATAATTCATTTTAAATCAAAATGTGCAATCAATAAATGCAAATGTGGTTTAAGATGGTGTTGAAACAGTCCTCAGGTCAGATATTTTCTTCGCAAGAGATTCTGCAAAGTGAGGTGAGGCTGAAAACAATCCAAGCCAGTGGTCATATTCGACTTGAAATGTACATTAAATTTGATATTTCAAATTATTCATATTTGAATTGAAAATCATATAAAAGAACCTTAAAATGAATTTTAAATCTATCAAGCTTAAGCTATTCACTTAAAAATGAATTATGCCACGAGTTTGAAGTTTGAAATTTTGTTTAAGCGATTGATAAAATTTTAGATGAACCTCAATTTAGCTTTATACTAAAGTGAATTCAAGCCGAGATCCAAATATTCGTTCGGTTTTCACACTACCTGCAAAGAACGGCTCAGGCAAAGAGGACCAAACAGAAACTGGCAAAAGGGGCGGCATATTATGAGTTCCCAGTGATTCAAATTCAAATGACACAGCACAAAATATTAGAACGGTGCCAAATACGAGTCACTTGAATAGTACGAAGCAGCCTTAACAAACTAACAGGAACAGTAGTATAACAGAGAGCAGAAACTCTACCAAACAATCTAGACGAACATCATCAACTCTGGCCTACTGTATACATTACTCTGCTCATCCTCCAGGATTGGATATGCCGCCACCAGCGCATCTTGTGCCCCGATGTAGAGCGAGTTGTAAATCTTCCAATAGACTTCCCTCACCTTCCGGGCTGGATGGAACAGCCCCTGCAGACAATAGTTCAGAACAACTGCAGCCCCCAACGCAACCCTCATCCCTTCAATGGCTTCCATCACAGCATTAATCACATGGGGCGAAGTCTCAAATATATTCGGCCAGACGTAGTTAAGCAAGTGGACTAACGCATCCTCACAACCTAGCCCAGCAACTCCAAGAGCCATGTGTTTTACGGCTGAAGCTGCAGTCTGCCGGTGAACCAGATCCCTGTCCATCAGAGCATCCTCCAGCAATGGAGTCACAGCATATATATAATCCTTTCCCATTTCACCAATGTACTCAAACAAGAAGGAGAGAGACTTCAGAACACCGTTCTGCACATTAAGCTCCGGCACACGATACTCATTCATCAAAGCTGGCAGGACTGTGAAGGGCGAACAAGTTTCTGCAACGATGGCTATTGCCACAGTCGTGCAAACACGATTCTGTCTTTCCTGGACCTTGAGATTGTTCAAAAGAGTTGCCAGGACATCTTGCGGTCCAATGGCTTTAGCAATATACCCAAAAGTGTTCACTGTAGCTCGCCGGATCCCCTTCTTGTGAGCTTTCAGCATCTCAAGAAGCTCGAAACAAATCCTCATCCATTCCCTGGCTGGAACAAACTCAGCACCACGGTCAGCTATTCGGCCAACAAGATCAATGCAATTCTCCTGGACCTTCTCATGCCTATTCTTCAATATTGGAGTCAACCTAGGAAGCAAATCTTTAATAGGTGGTGTCATCTTAGTCATGCCAATAACATTAACTATAGCCTTCAGTGCTCCCAAAATTGATCCAAGAACTTCAGGATACTCCTCCCCCAAATATTCATACAAGACCACTCCAAGATGACCCATCAATTGCTCCTCGTGACACTGTTTCATAACAACTGCAATCCTAGAAATGAGATCAGCTGCCTGTTGCCGAACTTTGGCACTCTTGTTGTTCAAACGCCACTTAATGGTACCACAAATCTGGGGAAGATAAGGTTTAACTCTTTGCCCAAGCGAGTTCACTACAGCACCAAATCCATTAAGCATCACATTGGCATCATCACTGGTCTGCTCTTGGAAAGCATAAAGAATCCCATCAATCAGAAGTTCTTCCAGCCTAGCATCAATATCAGAAGAACCCAAATTGGAAACAACCTTCTCTATTGTTTCCATCACCATACGCCGGTAGGGTTCACTTTCATCTTTAAGATCCTCCACAATTCTACCCACTATGTCCGCCACCCCAACACGATTTGCAATTTCAACAGTTGTCTCCACCAACTGTCTGTAGTTCCTCCTATCCAAGGCCATTCTTCTAACCCAAAAGTTCCTGAAGAATTCAGGCAGGATATCATTCCGGATGTAATCAGCTTCAACACCCTCCGTACTTACACATTGCTTAACCACTTTGAGAACAATTTTCTTCATTTCTTCATCAGGAGATTGGAACTCACGGATCAAAATAACCATAACTTCCTTGGTATAGTAGCTAGCATATAGGGCATCCATGAGAGGAATGATGAAACCAATAGCCTTTAAGAAGGCAGCTAAGACCTTACCTCGGTGATTTCTGATACCCTTCCATAATGGCTTCAAAACAGAGTCAAAACTCTCAATACCATATGGGGCAGCAGCCTCAGCAAGAGCAGCCAAGGACAAGGCAGTGATTGTCCTCACCTTCTGGTTCTCATCATTCAGACCATGTTCAATTATTTCCACCAGTGATTTTAAGTGCGGAAGAACAGCACAGCCAATCAAAATTGCAATCTGCTGAACGATCTTGATCCCAGTGTGCCGAGCTTGCCAGGATTTCTTACTTTGACAAACAGCTTTCAAGAATGGCAGAAGTGCAGGAATCCCAAGGGCAGAAGCAACAACACTAAAAGCTCTGGCAGTGGTATTCCTGACATACTCATCAATGTTGTCAATATCTGGGCGCATGGCAGCAATCATGGTGGCCAAACCAGCCGCCTTGCTGAGGTTAGAAATGATCTCTCTACCTTCCACACGAGCATAATAATCTTCATCAATCAACAACGGCTCAATCACAACAAGAATTTTATGCACATAAGGCCTTACCAGCTCATCCAATTTATACAGTACCCTGTCGATAACCTTTACCAATAGATGCCTTTCCTGATCTTCCAAAGTGGGCTGCATAAGCAATGGAAGAATCCTATTGAACAATGGACCAGCACCAAACTCCCTCGCCTTATCAGTAAGCTGTCTCAACGCCGTTTTCCTCTGAGGCGGTGTGCCATTCTTCACCTTCAACAGAAGCTTCATAATCTTCCTCTCCTTCTGCTCCTCAGGACTCAACTCCTCCTCATTTTCTTCATTCAACAGTGCACCAAAATACTGATAATCTTCTGGCTTCATGAAAGGCAAGCCACCAGGCGCTTCCTTGGGGACATCAAATTGCTGCCCACGATTCTCCTCCGGAATGGCATACAGCGGAGTGAGCCCTGGAGTAGGAGTTGCAAGAAGCTTCCTGGCAGGCGTTCTGATGGGCACATAAGACGCAGGAGGCTCCAAGATTTTGTATCCCTCCTGAGGGAACAAAGCATCAAGCTCCTCATCAGTCAAGGGGCGATTTCTCTCTTCAATATCCTTCTCCCACCTCATCAAATTATACTGCTCAGGCGTCATAGCTCCCCGCAGATTATTGAGTGCCCCAGGAGTTGGCGTTGCCAATTCAACACCGCCCACAGGAGTAACCCCTGGTGTGTAGGCCACAGCAGGTGTAGCCCCTGCCATCGGGGTGGCACTCCCCATGCTCACTGGAGTCTCATCCCAACGGGACCTTTGTCGTTTTGGGGTGGGTGTCGCCAAGCCCTTTGGTGTAGCATCCCATGTCACTCCAGCAGGAGTTGCCCCAGGCGTGACAGCTCCAGCCGGCGTTGCATCTGAATCTGCCAGTCTGCCAGGAGTGGGCGTCTCATCCCACCTGTTCCTCCTCCCGACGGAAGGGGTTGCGTCCGCCGGTCTTCCAGGTGTAGGCGTGGCATCCCATCTCCCAATACCAGGCGTTGCATCAGGCAAGTCCCAGTCCGATGTTGTTTTTGCCTTCTTCGAAGCAGCCCCCTCATCCTGCGACTGGTCCCACCTATTCCTCCTCTTCGGAGCAGCGGCAGGAGCAGCGGCCCCGCCATCCTCCTTCCCCGCCTTCGCCGCCTCCTCCTCCTCTTTCTTCTTATTGGCAATGGCTTTCAACGTCTCCTCCTTCTCCCTAGCCAACGCCTGCTCTCGCATGACGTTCGCATAAGTCCTCACCGATGGGTCCGGCGTCTTCTCTCCAGCGGCAAACGCGTCATGCCGCTCGGGCGAAATCACTCTGTTCAACCTTCTCCGGCGATAATCATCCTCCCGATCTATAATCTTCGACGGCTGCCGGAACCCAAGCGAATTATCATCATCCTCCCCACGAGGCATGCTATTGAGGAGCGATTTCGGGGCGGTGTATGACGCGAGCTTGCGCGCGACCTCAGAATCCATGGCGTCGATATTGGCATCATCTTCATCGTTGACAGGGATCGAAGTGACATACGAATCTTTATCGGAGCCGCCATAGAGGTCACGGTCGAAGGTGAGAGAAGTAAGAGAGGCGAGTTCTTCCTCCTTCCGCTTCCGTTCCTCCTGGGTTCTTGCAATCTCTCTATCGACCGCGTCCATTGTTGGAGCCCCTAGAAAATCGACTCACGAAATCAATCAAATGAAAATCGAGTGAAAATCGAAGCTAGGGTTCGAAAGAAAATTTTGGGTAGATACACGACGCAGGAGCCAGGAGGGATTGGAATTTGGAAGAGCTCGAGTAAAACACCTTACTATAACTGAACCGACTTGAGATTGTCGGTTTTCATTTGGGTCGGGCTGCCCGTATAGTTTTGAAATAATTGGGCTTAATGAAACTTCTGGGCCTGCATGGAACAAGTTTTGCTTTATATCTTTTTTTTTACCCCAAAACTTTTAAGGTAATGTTTAGTTGCAGAAATTTTTTTTATTGTTTTGAAATATTTTCTAAAAAATGAAAAATGAAAATAAAACTTATTTAGTGCATAAATTTTTCTTTTCTATTTTCTAGGAAAACTGTTTTTCAATTAATAAGCAAATGGAAAACATCTATTTTGTAGTTTTCCCATCCTCTCGGATTTGAAAAACACACATTTTTTACTTTTAATTTCAACTCAGACTTGTCTGTCGAGTCATCGACTACTGCAACTCTTCGATTGTCCTTCTCAACCATGGCCGCAAAGCTCCTTCTCAACCATGGCCGCAAAGATCAATTGTCTCTCTCTCTCTCTCTCTCAATCGACTTCAATGGGAGCCATTGTTTGTTGTTGCCATCGAAAGATGCTTTGATTTCGTCCGAATCAATTTGAGATGTGATCGCCGTTGTGCAACTAGCATTGTGCCACGACCTACAGAGCTGAGCAGATTGAACCATAATCTCCAGAACATGGTGATTTTGATCGAATTAGAGCAGAAAACAAACGATGGCATTCGAATTGATCCCGGTGGCGGTCGGCACGTTGACGACGGCAACGTTTTGCAATCAACAACAGAACATGGAGCTTGGATCGAGCTCTTCTGTTCCCTTTGAACTATGCCAACAATTATCAGCGGCCGGTCTGACAGAAAGTGACAATAATAATCTGTGACTCGGTGATGAGCGATATGGCATTGGAAGATGGCTACAGTGCTGGAATTTCAATCATTTGCAGGTAACGGAGAAGGTGGTGTAGACATAATGGACAGAAAGCTTGGGAGCTTAAGACACAGAAAGCAAAAAGTTGAGGGCTTAGCTTTGACAATATTCTTTTCTACTTTTGAAGTTGATAGACTTGGGAAAATACTCTATTATAGTACAATAATTTTGCTTCAACATTCAACTAAGGCACCAAACTTTACTTTGTTTAAAAAAACTAAACATATTTTCTAAAAGACATTTTGTAAAATTGTTTATAGAAAATGAAAACTAGGAACAGAAAAGGAAAAGGAAAATTGTTTTCTAAATCCAAATAGCACCTAACAAATGATTTTCCTGAATTTAGGTAATGCTTTATTAAGTAAAGATTTATACAATCAACCTTTATAATCAGAATTCAATCAGTATTCTATCATTCTTTAATACAAACAACATTTCTTCATTAATTAGTAATGCTGCAAACAGCCCATGTAGTGGTGAAAGTTGCTGATACTTAACTGCTAAAAACCTTTAAAGAAGAATTAGATTGGCGTCTCTCATCTTTTCAAGCCTTAATTTCAAGTTTAGATCTTACGGCTGATGATTTCTACAAATACAAATAAAAGCATTTAATACATAGCTCATCGGTGCTCCCTCACCTCAGCTAGAGAAATTTTTTGTACTCTTAACATTATTATTATTTATCCTTCTTAGTTTGTTTTAATAATATTTAATTCTCTTTCATAAATTTATATTATTTATCAAGTATGATTTTTCTTTTTTTACTTTTTTGTAATTTCATGTTTTCATATGTTCATGGGCACGCATGGCCATAAGTGAAATGTGGTAAAATTGTGTATACTAGATTTGGATAGACTTTGGTATCAAAGTTTTCTTTCTTTCTTTGTTTTTTCTCCATTTCTCGTCTATTTTCCCCCTTTCTTTGTAGAAAGTCATAATACAATAGATTCATAAAAGAGTAGGGAAACATTGCTAAATGAATGGGTACTTAAATATATATATATTAAGATACCCTTAAGTTTCACTAGTCCTTCTAATATATATTCAAAACTTCGTCTATCAAAACAATTGTTTAGATTTTGTTCAAATTCAAATATCTATTAGAGCGATAGATAAACTGAAAGGATATGAAAAAATCCTATTTGTGTTTCTTCTTTTAACTTTAAAAACAAATACAAACATGAACATGTTGTTTGCGATCGTGTTCATTTGTTCATAAATGAATATGTTCATATTCATTCATGTTCGTTCATTAATAATAATATTATTGTAAACCAAACAAATTGAATTCTTGAATACTATTGAATGAAAATATTCAAAAACAATATAAACAAATGTGTTCATGAACAACACAAACAAACATCAACGAATAAAGGAATGAATGGACAAAAGCAAAATATTATCAACAAAAGAACTTACAAAAAATAAATCAATCGGTCAACGAATAAATAGACAAACAGATAAATAAATGAATGAATATAAACAAAAATTAACCAAATTGTTTGTGAACATAAGCATATAAACAATACTTTATTCATGTCCGTTTGTTTAGTATAAAGGAACATATAATTTTATTTGTGTTCATTCGTTTAACTAAAGATACAGATATAAACAAAGTCCTGTCAAAATGTTCCCAAACTATTTACTGAATGTTTTGTTCGTTATAACCATAATCTACAACCACACTTGTGCTCAAGTTTGTAGGATTTGGAAAGAAAGGAAGCAATTACAAAGTTGAAAACAAAGTTGGATTCGGTTGCTTATAATCAAGAAACATAATGAGGGCTCTACTGACATTCTAAAAAATCCAACAACCTTTTCTTGCACGTTGATTTGCTCCAATTAAGTCGTTAGCAAACACCAAGAGATGCAACCATGGCCAACGATCTAGTCTAGCCTTCTGGATGGTCCAACGGATTTTAAGGCTTGGCCGCTTTTGTTTTTGTTTGGGCCTTTCTTCCTTTCTCATGGAAAAAGAAATATTCTACTCTCTCGTCGTCCACTAAAAACAAACACAATTATTCTTCAATTTATATGAGCCACTTTCCTCCGACCACAATGGCTCTACATAATCTTAGGAACAACTTTCCATAGAAGTTTATGCCAACATCAAGAAATTGGCTATATGTTAGGAGGGATAGTTTTTGAACTAGAGAAGTCTGCAACTTCTTAACCAAGTGAGCATCAAGACTGCAAACTTGAAGTCGTACTCCACTTGTTTGAGCTACCCTTTTTTTCCCCCGAAAGTTCTTCCTTCTCATACCCAGAAAAGAAAACTAAAGAAGATAAAACACATGATGATTGTGTTGTCCTAAGTACAATTAAGAGTGGATGAATTTGCTGCTTTTTGACCAAAAATGAGCTTTTAAAATCTTAAAGTAAAAGGCAATTCAAGGAACACAAGCAGTCCTAATCTAATCAGAAAGAACCTACTGCAATGTTCCTAGGTTTAACTTTAAAAACTTGCTTTGAAAAGATTTTTGAGAGATAACAACAATTCTCCTAACTTCAAGTAGGAGTAGGAACACATGCAACCAAGCAACAACAATAGGCAAACAAGTAGAGGAAGAAGATTTTGCATATAGGAATTTTTATGGGGATTCGTTCTCTTCTTCTGAGAGTCTACTCATCTTCTCAAGTTAACTACTTGAGACTTTAGAGTTCAAAGTTCTTTCTCTACTAACAAAATATCTAAGGCCTTGTAATTTTTTGGTAGCTCACTCTATCACTAACTATCACTAGTTTTCCTTAATGCTAATTAGAAACTTCACCAATACTCACTAATTCTCATAAAGGCTAACTAGAAATCTCTCCAACACTTTATCCTCCACAAGGAAAGAAACATCTTGCATAAAATAATCTCACCAAATTAGTGTTTACAAGGTTGCAAGCTCAATTATATCACTAGATGGTAGATGAGCAAGTGAAACCACAATCGGCTAATCTCAACTTTTGAGCACTTTGTTTTGAGCTTTGACGACGAATTCTCATTTTTACTGATTAGAAGTTCTTCTCAAATTGTTTCTTGATGTTTTTACACTTCTTAGTGTGCAAAAGAGACGTGAAACCTATTGAAAAGATAAAAAAAGGCTTCAAGGGAAATAGTGGTAGTTACTGTCAAATTTAACGAGAAAATGCTTTAATTGTCCAATTTCAATCAACTGAAAACTTTCACTCAACTTAAATCCAGCTCTTGCATTGCTGCCCAAGTTTTGATTTCTAAAAGCTAGATTGCTCATTAATCACTTTAATTGGTACAGATTTAATTTGAATTTTTGAAAATTCTCAGTTAAAACTTCAGATCTGATCGGAGTTTTCAACCTATTAAAAAATTCCACCCGATGGACCTAAATAATTTGCTCTACTTTCAACAGGTTGATTTTTTTCAACCTCGCAACAGATCCGCTGCTTCAGCCTGCAAAGTCCTACGTTCCAACCATTTGTTTGCTCCAATAGGTTACTTCTTTTAAAGTCAAGACTTGGAACATCGAGACTACTTAAAAGGCCAATGAAAACACCTTTTCTTTCCTTGACAAAGCTTTGGCATAATTAAATCAAAGAATTTGATACGAATACCTTGCATAAATTTTATGATCATCAAAAGTAAGAAATATGAGCGGAACAAATCCAACATTATTTGGATTTGCAAGATTAAGACCACAAAATTTGAATAAGCGATTCTAGAACATTATGCTTAGGAAATCTCTACACCATCAGGTCCATTATTGCCAACTAAACCAATGAGAAAAAGAGTGAAGACAGCGTACAAGCCTCAATGGGTTCAGAAAACATCAACTCCTACGGGATAACAAACAATGTTCACTACGGAGGTTCACGCTTAAAAGTCTGCAATCAGATCATTAAAGGCTGCATCTTAAATGTATTACGAGTCCCAGAAACTTCTCCTAACAAAAACAACCAGAGAAGTATACTAGTAGTACTATCCTGATGATCAGTGGCTTCACTGCTGCTTTTCTGCCTCCTGTTTTGGTGCTTCTTTGATCTCGTCAGCTCCGTCATCCTGCAAGGATGTGACGCAATGAGCATCTTCTTGAGGGATAAATGTCATGAGAAGTAAGCTAGACATGAAAAAATAGAAGTTGAAACCTGCATATCCGAGGTCCACAAAGTCAGATTGTCACGAAGAAGTTGCATTATCAGAGTGCTGTCCTTGTATGAATCCTCTCCCAGAGTATCCAGCTCAGAGATGGCCTCATCGAAGGCCTGAGGGCAGATGAAACAGGGTGTGAATTCAATTACATATAGAAAGACCGCAACATTTGTCAAAAACAGGAAACTAAAATGACTGCATTTTTGGCTGGGAAACATGAATTCCCATATTCAACATTACCATCTTCTACTTGTTTCACTGAAGAATTGTAGTTTCTAACTAACAAGACACAGAACGAAGCACATATAATCCAGAGTTTCCTACCTGCTTTGCAAGGCTGCAAGCACGATCAGGAGAATTCAGAATCTCATAATAAAACACAGAGAAGTTCAAAGCCAATCCCAGACGGATAGGATGAGTAGGAGGAAGTTCAGCATTTGCAATATCCTGGAGCAACAAATAGCCAAAAGACCCAAGGGTATCAGTGATGCGCAACAAAAGCTAAATATAATATCAATCCAAGTTCCAAACAACTCGAGCAAAAGACCACTCATTACACTATTTTGTGCGTCAGTTCACGTGTACTACAGATGGGAGGAAAAGATCAAGATGGCCTCAGAAGTTTTAAAGGTAAGACAAAAGAATTAAATGAAGATATTGCATTTTATTCAACTCTCCATAAGAAAAACAACAGCAGCAGCTCTTGGTTATCCATGAGAAACAACAAGATATTCAACTTTCAAAATCTTGAAGCCGAAATCCAGAAGACCAGAAGTCACAGGAAAATTTTGTTCAAAACTAACAGCATTTGCTCCTCCTGCTGAACCACATAACAAGGTCCAAGAATCTCAAGTTTCTTTCATCACCTCAACAACAAGGTCTGAGCAATTGCATATGAAGAAAATCAAATTTGGCAGAACAGAAGACAATATTCACATCCATTAATTAAATTATGATCCATACAGATCTAAAAATTGGCATGTGAAATCTAAATTTAGACTCTAAAAACACAAAAAAGTAAAAGATAACATAAACCATTTCCATCCATAGAAAAGAGAATAGAAAGAAACTGAACCCCGTATACAAAGCTTCGACTACATTGCAGCTGGAGAGAATAAAAATGAACAAATTTATTATGAGTCATTCCTCTCATGAAATTATATAAAAAGACCAGATACTGATGAGAGGTAAATCCCAACGGGAAAAAAAAAAAAAGAAACCATAGATTTCATAGTAGTAGATAGAGTTAACAGCCCAACTATGAAATACCGTTCCTCTCGTGCTCTTGGAAGAGGGTGCCAAAAGCAAACTGGAAAAAGGGCGAAAATTGAACATTAACCTTGTGGAGGTAATTAAATTCTCATGAGTTTCATATCTACACAGGATCCATATAGTTCATGATCATAACCTCAATTTGGTCTAGCATAAAGAGAGAGAGAGCCATAAGCGTAAGGAACTTATATAAACCTAAATATGCGAAACCAACTTTACACATGACCTTATCATGATCAGAATTGTTCACAAGTTTCTGAACACCATCCATCAACATTCCATCTGATTGAAGTAAGAGGATAACAGAAATATTGTTTAAGGTGCAGATCCTAAGTTGAACAATCCAATATGAGGCATCTTTTGATATCAACCAGAGTTCCCCAACATAATTACACTCCCAACAAGGCAAGCAATGACAGGCGCAAGTATGGACAAAATATTAATCGCACGCAAGAAATCAACAGGTTTAATAATCTCAAAATGAATAGCTGTTCGACTCAAAGTTTGACCCGATCATTACATAAAACATCACAAGGAAGAATAGGCAACATAGAACAAATCTAACCGAACACCAAATGGAACCGCTGAAGCAGAGGAAGGGAATAAACGAACCTGAGCAGATTTATACGCAGTCAACGTATTCTCAGCGGAAGCTTTCCTCTCATCGGCGGTCTTGAACTCCGCCAGGTACCTGTGATAATCTCCCTTCATCTTCTGATAAAACACCTTCGATTCGGCCGTTCCAGCAACCGGCACGAGTTTATCGTCCAAGAGCTTCAAGATTGCAGCGCAAATCTCGGACAACTCGGTCTCAATCTTGGACCGGTACTCCCGGATGGCAGCCACGTGATCAGCGTTCCCACGGCCCTCCTCCTTCTGCTCGATGGAGGAGATGATGCGCCAGGAGGCACGGCGGGCTCCGATCATGTTCTTGTAAGCGACGGAGAGGAGGTTTCGCTCTTCCACGGTGGGCTCCGCACCGTCCCCGGCAGCGGCGGCAGCAACGACGCTCTCCATGAACTTGGCCATCTCCTCATAGCGCTCGGCCTGCTCGGCGAGCTTGGCCATGAAGACATTTTCGTCGCGCGTTGAAGGGTTGGCCATGGAAGGAAATGGGAGGATTGAGAGGGATTTGAAAAAGATGGGGAGGGGAGTCGAATTGGGAGAGAGGGGAGGAGGGTTGGGCGTGATGGATATATTGCGCTGGCAGAAATATCAAATTTGTCACTAATGTTTCGGGTAGGGAGCGGATAATTCACTATAGTTTTTTTTTACCCAATCTTCTACTAATATTTTAAAATTAGCCGAATATGCCACTGCCAGTTAGAAAAATAATGAAAAATGGTAAAAATATCAGGTTTGAAATCTTAGAGCTACTATGCATCTTTCAAAAAAATATCAGGACCTTAAAGATTTTTGCCAAAAAACGGTTTGATCCCTATCATCAACGTTTCAGCCTTGTTGTTGTCTCTGTCACCAGTACCTCAACCCCATCACCGCCTTTCCTTTGTCTTTACTATCTAATCTCCTCCCTAACATTCCTGAGAGAGAGAGAGTTTAATTGTAAAAGTCTTTAAAATTTGTTAAAACTTACATTATCACCCTAAAATTTTAAAATTTGTTATTTTTAATACTTTTTGTTAGCTTTTTAACATTTTCTATTTTATTTTTAATCGAGAGTGGATTAATTTGAAACTTCAGTGGCATATCCGGCCCATTTTAAAACAATAATGGGAGATTAGGCCAGGAAAAAATTATAATGGTATATCCGCTCCTAACACGAAACTTTAGTGGCAAATTTGATATTTTTGCCTATTGCGCTGGTGCTTCCGAGTGCGACTCGTTCGATTGTGACCGGGGTCCTCGCCTTTTGATCCATTTTTACTTTCTGGAAATAAAAAAAGAAAAATTAGCTGCAGCCCTCAACTTTTGTAACCTGGTCGAATTGGCTCTCGAATTATAACTCGTCCTGCTTAAACCCTCTAGCTTAGCAAATTATACTGGCCCGGGAAACCTTTGTAATAGCCAAGTCAAATTGGCACATTGCCGGGCAATCCAAAAAAATTATAATACCATAGTATTTTTTTACTGAAAAAATTTAGTCTAAATTAGTGTACAAGAAGATTTGTATTTTGAATTCCATTTTCTCTTCTTTGATTCACTTCACCTAATTTACCCTAAACCGGCTTAATTTAAAATAAAATTGTATGTGTTAATCGAATCATTTTGAACATAATGTACTATTTCCTTTCTTTATTTTGGTTATTCGCCATAAAAAATTACCATGGATTTCTTATACAAATTCGAGAATAAATGTATATGTGTCTGTATTGTTTGGCTTAGCCATTTTTGTACCATCATATAGAGCCAAAAGGTGGAAAATGGAAAAGCAAAACAAGTAAAAAGTCGATGCATAATACCATTTCGGCAATTTGCTTGTTTATGTTGACGTCTAAGATGAAGCGACAGAGGATTGCAGAGAAAATGAAGAGAAGTTCGAAAGCTAAGGCAGAGGAAGCCGAGTATCAGAAACTTGTTGTCATGAGGCTGAAGGAGCAGTGTGAGCACCGGAGCGAGAGCTTGGCTAAGAGGATGTTAGGAATCAGAACGTAAGTACAAAGAAAAGAGACTCGAGAATTTACGAGAAAAACCCCAAATCGGGGAAAAACCTCGGGCGGCAAGCCGGAAGAAAGAATTCACTAAGAAAGAAGAAGAATACAATCTAAGTGACTACTAGATTGTGGGACGAATTCTAATTGTCACAACTAAGCTCCTTATATAAGGAGTTGAAGGTACCAAGGCCCTTTCTATGGCCAATGTGGGATGAAGGGTGAAATATGGAGTTAAGGCATTAAGCCTTTGTTTCCTAGTCCATGTGGGATGAAGGTTAAGAACAAAGTTGAGGCAATCTTCAACAATCTCCACCTTGCATCAATTTTGTTGTACATGAACAGAACTCCACCTTCATACCAAATTGATCTGTAACCTTATTCTCTGATCTTCACAGCCACCTCCAAATAAGTGATAATCAACAAATAAGATTTACTAAGTCGAAACAATGTTTGAACTTAGATCCAGGAAGAGTCTTCGTCATCATATCAGCAGCATTATCCAGCGTACTAACCTTCATGATCACAATATCACCTTTATCAACAATTTCACGAACAAAGTGATATTTGACTCCAATATGTTTAGTACGCTCATGGAACATGCTATCTTTTGTCAAGAAAATAGCACTTTGGCTATCACAATATATCTTCAGCCTGCGATCATCTTGAGTAAGCTCTGTATAAATATTTCTAAGCCAAATTGCTTCCTTCATTGCTTCAGTGATTGCCATATATTCTGCTTCTGCAGTTGAAAGAGCAACTGTTGCTTGTAGGCAAGCCTTCCAGCTCACAGCACAACCACCGAATGTAAAAATGTATCCTGATGTGGATCGTCGAGTGTCAAGATTACCCGCGTAATCAGAACCCACATATCCAATCAATCCAGCTTTAGAATCACCAAACTCAAGATAAGTCGTAGTTGTACCTTTTAGATACCTTAATATCCATTTTACTGCTTGCCAATGCTCTTGTCCTGGATTAGCCATGTAACGGCTCACAACGCTAACTGCATGTGCTAAGTCGGGACGCGTGCAAACCATTGCATACATAATGCTCCCAACAGCATTTGCATATGGTATTTTCTCCATTTTCATAATTTCTTCATTTGTTGTCGGACATTGATGCGATGATAACTTGAAGTGTGCAGCAAGAGGTGTAGAAACTGATTTGGCTTTGCTCATGTCAAACCTCTCCAGAACTTTGCGTACATAACCCTCCTGTGAAAGATAAAGCTTCCTAGCCTTACGATCACGCCTGATCTCCATGCCTAGGATGCGTTTTGTTGCACCTAAATCCTTCATATCAAATTCTGCACTTAATTGTGCCTTAATCTTGGCAATTTCTGACTTGCTCCTTGCTGCGATAAGCATGTCATCCACATAAAGCAGTAAGTATGTGAATGAACCATCTCCAACTGGTCTCATGTAGACACATGAATCATAACTGCTTCTCCTGAAACCAAGATTCAAAGCAAACATATCAAAGCATTTATACCATTGTCGAGGTGATTGTTTGAGGCCATATAATGACTTCTGGAGTTTGCAGACATGGTCCTCTTTCCCCTCGACCTTAAAACCTTCGGGTTGCTCCATGTAGATTTCTTCCTTTAAATCACCATGCAGAAAAGCTGTTTTAACATCAAGTTGCTCCAACTCAAGATCATCTAACGCAACAAGACCAAGAAACAGTCGGATAGAACTATGCTTCACAACAAGAGAATAAATATCATTAAAGTCAACTCCCGGTACCTGGCTAAAGCCTTTTGCAACTAGTCTAGCTTTATACCTTGGTTCTTCAACTCCGGGAATTCTTTCTTTCTTCTTGAACACCCACTTGCACTTGACAGTTCTTTTACCTTTGGGTAGTTTAGCTAGTGTCCAAGTGTCATTCTTTTGAAGCGATTCCATCTCTTCTTGCATAGCTACAACCCACTTAGAAGAATCTGGACAGTTAGTTGCATCTTTATAATTTGCAGGTTCAAAACAACTCTCTGTCTCTTCAGCAACTGCAAAAGCAAACCCAACAAAGTCTGCTTCCTCAATTAACCTCTTTCGAGGCATACCTTGATTGCTACGACGGGGACGATTGATAGCAATAGAATGAGAAGGCTGAATGTCATCAGTTGAGGCTTGTTGCTCCACCTCAACTTGTGTATCCTTGACATCCTGATCATGACTTTCAGGATGTATTTGGAGCTCCACCTTGCTTCCAATCTTTTCCTTCTCAATGTTTGAATCAGCGACAGTCAACTCCTCCTTTTAATGCAACATGGATGTTTCGTCAAACATAACATTCCTGGCTGTGAAAACTTTGGAAGTATGAGGATTCCATAATTTATACCCTTTAACTCCTGTAGTGTATCCTAGAAAGACACATTTAATCGATCTAGGATCTAACTTCCCTTCATTCACATATGCATAAGCAGGACATCCAAATATCTTAAGATCATTATAGTTAGCCGGACTGCCCGACCAAACTTCTTCAGGTGTCTTTAAACCAATAAAAGTATGAGGAGATCTGTTTACCAGAAAACAAGCTGTAGAGACTGCCTCTGCCCAAAATTTCTTCCCCAATCTAGAGTTTGAAAGCATGCATCTTGCCTTTTCCAACAAGGTTCTGTTCATCCGTTCTGCTACACCATTTTGTTGTGGAGTCCCTGGAACGGTCAGATGGCGAACAATACCTTGATCCTTGCAGTATTGTTTGAATTCTCCCGAACAGAATTTCAAACCATTATCTGTCCTTAGCCGTTTCACCTGCTTCCCGGTCTGCTTCTCGATCAGAGTCTTCCACTGATTAAATGCGACAAAGGCTTCATTCTTATGCTTCAAGAAATATGCCCAAACCTTCCTTGAAAAATCATCAATGAAGGTAACCATGTAACGAGCTCCACCAAGAGATACCTCACGAGACGGTCCCCAAACATCAGCATGAATATAATCAAGAGTTCCTTTAGTGTTATGTTTTGCAAGAGTAGTAAAAGAGATTCTCTTTTGCTTTCCAAATAAGCAATGTTCGCAGAAATCTAACTTAATGACCTTTTGTTCTCCGAGTAGTCCTCTTTTGCTCAGCTCAGAAATGCCTCTTTCACTCATATGGCCTAGCCTCATGTGCCACAATTTTGTCACCTCCTCATCAGACATAGATGATTCAGCAACTGCAGATTGGCCTTCCACGGTCTTGCCATCCAAAATGTAGAGCTTTCCTTTCCGCTGGCCTTTCATGACTACCAATGATCATTTGACGATTTTCAGCGAACTATCCCTGCCAATAAAGGAACAACCATTTTCTTCCAATGTACTCAAAGAAATTAAATTTCTTCTCATATCAGGGACATGGCGAACATTTGATAGTGATCTTACTATCCCATCATGCATTCGAATTTTGATGTCACCGATGCCTGCAATTCTACATGCATTATCATTCCCCATTATGACTACTCCTCGATTGACCGGTTCATATGTGTAAAACCAGTCCTTATGGGGAGTCAAATGGAATGAGCAAGCAGAATCCATGGTCCATTCGCCACTCCTGCTACTTTCTGCTTGTGCAGTTATATGAGCTTCTGTGCTGTTTATAGATGAGTTTTCAGCAACTAAAGCAAAATCATCTTCATTGGTGGCAATACTAGCCTCATCTAGTGGCCTTTGCTTGTTCTTGTCTCCATTTCCACCATTTTGATTCTTCTTCTTTAATTTGTGACAATCATCCTTAATGTGACCTTTCTTCTTACAATAGTTGCAATGAAGATTTCGATGTTTTGACTTGGACCTTGAAGATGATCCTCTATCATTCTTTCTTTCAACTGATCTGCCTCTTGAATACAAGCCTTCTCCGCTTTCCTCATGCTTTGAAGTGTCCATTCTATCTCTTGACAATAAACTGGAACAAACTTCATCTAAATTTATTGTATCTTTTCCATAAAGCATGGTATCACGGAAACTATTGTATGATGTTGGCAGATGATATAATAAAAGCATAGCCAAATCCTCACAATCGGTCTTAACATCAAGATTTTCTAAATCATTGATGATCTCTCTGAATTCTTCAAGATATGATTTAATAGACTTACCTTCTGACAGCTTATGCGAGTACAGCCTGGATTTAGCGTACAAGCGACTTGCTGGACTTTTTGTCATAAGAAGCGATTCAAGCTTCAACCATAAGCTGGCAGCAGTTGTCTCCTTACTGACCTCTTGAAGAATCTCCGTTGATAAGTGCAACTGAATTTGAGCGAGTGCCTTCAGATTCTTTCTCTCCTTCTCTTGCTATGTTCCAAACATATTCTCCATCCCGAGTAGTGCCTCATCCAAATCAAGACTTATGAGAATTGCTTTCATCTTGATTTTCCAAATTGAAAACTTTGTGCTATACATGAGTGGTGCTATATCAAGCTTTGTCGATGTCGAAGCCATCATAGCTCTGCAACGAGCTTTCTGAGCAAAAATAAGCTCTGACAATTTCACATGAATAGTAACCGTACACGTGAATAGTGACCGTATATGGGAACAGTAACTGTATACGGGAATAGTGATCGTATACGGAAATAATACTCGTATATAGAAACAATATGTGAATAGTAACCGTATACGGGAATAGTGATCGTATACGGGAATAGTAACTGTATATGAGAATAGTACCCAACACCACAAGATGAATTGATAAACTACTTATTTCTGATGTGGAGGATCCGCCTATTAGGGGCAACCACAGAGCATACTATAAGCAGCTATCACTAACCTAACATTGGCTCTGATACCAGTTTGTTAGGAATCAGAACGTAAGCACAAAGAAAAGAGACACGAGAATTTACGAGGAAAACCCCAAATC
Source organism: Aquilaria yunnanensis (assembly GCA_039654915.1). Lineage (NCBI taxonomy): Eukaryota > Viridiplantae > Streptophyta > Magnoliopsida > Malvales > Thymelaeaceae > Aquilaria > Aquilaria yunnanensis. The sequence goes on along the minus strand of CM077598.1, from coordinate 23,853,116 downwards.
TGGGAAAAAACCTCGGGCGGCAAGCCGGAAGAAAGAATTCACTAAGAAAGAAGAAGAATACAATCTAAGTGACTACTAGATTGTGGGACGAATTCTAATTGTCACAACTAAGCTCCTTATATAAGGAGTTGAAGGTACCAAGGCCCTTTCTATGGCCAATGTGGGATGAAGGGTGAAATATGGAGCTAAGGCATTAAGCCTTTGTTTCCTAGTCCATGTGGGATGAAGGTTAAGAACAAAGTTGAGGCAATCTTCAACAGAGGAGATTGAGTCTGTCTGCCGCTTTTAGGCCATCTGCTGCTGCATGTGTTTGTGTGTTTTTTTTAATTCTTTTGGGTCATCACTGTGATTTTGATAATCTCTATATACAACATAGAACTCCTATGAATAAACAGCAATCGAACCACAATATTAAGGGATCGACTCAGAAGTCCTGAAAGCTTTATAGTTAATTTGTTAGCCTACAGAGCAATAGTAGTCATAGATAGTACTAGAATTCAATCTCCACCTTCATGGTGAGATTTGTGGTGCGGTCATCTCAAAGTTGAAAGTTGTAAAAACCAAATTGTGAAACAAAAGAGAAGGAAAAAAAATATGATGGTGGAACAAAGTTAGAGAATAAACTGATAGCGATATTATGGTACAATTAAAACTAACGAACCATGTGTTATCAGACAGCTTAAAAATAGACATGAGTGATCAAAAGATATAAATAGAGGTCTTGAGATTAACTTTGACCTTTATCATTTTTCCATAAAAATGTTATTAAATAATGGTTTGAATATCTTTTATGTCACAAAAGAGGAGATATTTTCTCTTTTCACTCAAATACATGACATATGCTTCTAATTAAAAAAAAAGGGACGTTAATAACTAGATAAGAGTATCAGGGGGATGTAAAGCCTTTGCCTAGCAATGTAGATAGAAGAACTAAGATGTGGTAAGCACCAGAATTCAATGGTGTCTCTCCTCTCTTGGTGACTTTTGATTTTTGGAATTATTCATCTCCCACAACCTTATTTGCACAACTGTCCAACCCTAAATCTATAACATCTATAAAGTTTGCCTAAAAATTTTGATAGGGAAAAAGTGTAAATTCACCATTATTGTTTTGCATGATTGAGCAATTTTGTAATTGATATTTTTCTAGTAGTAAATTTGTTATCAATATTTTTTTGTTAGGAGCACAATTTTCCTTTGACGTAAAATATGACATGTTTTATATAGCAAAGTGAATGTTGAGTTTGAGAATTATGTGGCAAATTTAAACCTTTTGACCAATTGAGTAAAAGAAGTTTGATCCTGCTACAAAACCATCAAAGAACAAAAAACCAAGAAACCCATCTCAGTAGCATTCAATTCAAATAAATGGTTCCAAGAAACCCATCTCTTATTTTTAATCCAAAAACTTCAAAATAAAAATAATCCCTCTCACACCACATTTAATCAAAAATTGTAAAATACATGATTGAGCATTAGGAGTTCCTATTTATGAACCTTGGTTGGAGAAGATTTTTTTTTTTTAGCTAAAGGAGATTGCAATGGTCTTGACAAATATAACCTGAGATATTTGCTCAGTGACTACTGCTTTCTCGACACCTTCATTGTGGGTTGTGGTTCTTCTCTATCTAAAAAATGATGTTTCCATCAATCACCAATCCATTTATCCAGTATCTTCGTCATAATTTGCGGTACATACTCACCAAAATCCCTAATCCCCAATTCCTTCTTCCCTAAACCATTGATTTTAACCCCCAATTTAATTCCCTCTTTTACTTGAAACTTCTAATCGTGGATAGTGTTTTGATGAGTCAGCTGTCGTTTTAAATATTAAATGCCACATAATTGTATATTTAGCGGAATATTCTCTCTTCTCATTGAATATTCCCACTATTACTTAATGGAGTGGTTAATTTGCTCAAACCAAATATTACAATGGCAAATTTGCTTCGAATATAAAATATTTATGATAAATTTGTAATAATAAAAAGATCAATGGCAAAATTGCTCTATCAACCAAACAATAGTGGTAAAGTTACACAATTATTCTTTAATTTATATGAGCCTCTTTCCTTCAACCACAATGGCTCTACATGACAACATAATTTTAGGAACAGCTTCCCGTAGAAGTTTATGCCAACATCAAGAAATTGGCTATATGTCAGGAGGGATAGTTTTTAAACTAGTGAAGTTTGCAACTTCTTAACCAAGTGAGCATCAAGACTACAAACTTGAAGGCGTACTCCACTTGTCTAAGCTGGTGTTTTCCCTCCTCAAAGTTCTTCCTTCTCATACCTAGAAAAGAAAACTAAAAAAGATAAGACACATGATGATTGTGTCGTCCTAAATACAATTAAAAAGGGATGAATTTGTTGCTTTTTGACTGAAATTGAGCTTTTAAAATCCTAAAGTAAAAACAAAAAAAAAAAGAAATTTAAGGAACACACGTAGTTCTAATCTAATCATAAAGAACCTACTACAAAAATCCTAAGTTTAACTTTGAAAACTTGCTTTGAAAAGATTTTGAGAGATAACAGCAATTCACCTAACTTCAAGCAAAAGGAGAAACACAAATAACCAAGCAATAACAATAGGCAAGCAAGGAGAGGAAAAAGATTTGAATATAGGAATTTTTATAGAGATTTGATATCTCCTTTTGCGAGTCTACTCATCTCCTCAAGTTTACTACTTGAGACTTGAAAGTTGAGAGTTCTTTCTCCACTAACAAAATGTCTAAAGCCTTGTAACTTTTTGGTAACTCACTATAACACTAAACGCCACTAGTTTTCCTTCAAGCTAATTAGAAATCTCACCAACACTCACTAGTTTCCATAGATACTAACTAGAAATCTCTCAAACACTTTATTCCCCACAAGAGAATAAACATATAACACAAGATAATCTCACCAACACAAAAAAATGAGCGTTTTCCAGCGGCCTTTTGAAACGGCTTTGCGTTGGAAAAATGATTTTTTCAACTCAAAGCCGTTGGAAAAACTCCAACGGCTTTTTTTTTTGCCGTTAGTATTTCCAACGGATAGCAATTGTAAATTGAGCCGTTACAAATTTCCAACAGCCAAGGTTGTGGTTTGGATTACGAGGTTTTCCAACGGCTTGAGCCGTTGGAAAATATACCAATGGCTGAGGCCGTTGGAAACTTTGTAGAAGAAAATAAAAAAAAATATAATTTATAAATTACTAAATTATATTTTATATTTTATAATATGACTAGAAACTGTAAAATAACTATATCTTATACTTACATAACAAAATATTCAAAGCCAGGAGGTCAAAAAACCATAAAATTACAAAAATATGAAAATTAAAAAATTATAAAAATTACATAAGTTATGAAAAATCAGAAAAATTAGAAAAATCATTCTAAACTAGATCTCACAAATATCACATAAAAAAAATACAAGAAAAGCAAAGAATGGTAATCAGATCCGAATCTGGAGGAGCACCGGCGGATCAAAGCTAAGGCAGAGCACCAGCGGATCTGGCGCGAGGTGAGCCAAAGCAGAAGATTGGGCAGCAAACGGCGAGCCTAGGCGGTCAGTTGGTGACGAAGGGCGAGAGTGAGCAGAGAGAGCAAGCGACGGAGTAGAGAGAGTGAGTGACGGAGCATGGGCGGATCTGGTGCGTGCAAGAGCGATAGAGCACTGGTGGATCTAGCGCGATGTGAGCTAAGGAGGAAGATCGGGCAGCAGACGGTGAGCCTAGGTGGTCGGTCGGCGACGGAGAACGAGAACAAGCAAAGAGAGCGAGCGAGAACAAAAACGAGCAGAGAGAGCGAGAGCGAGGAGCAAACGGAACGGTGAGGCAAGGAGCAGAGAGATGAGATAGATGAGGGAGAGAGAGATTGTAAGCGGCAGAGGCAGTGGAAGAGACTTGACTAGGGCTAGGTTAAGTTAAGATGTATATATCGGGGTTATATGGGCTGGGCTTTAATATTTGGGATGGGTTATAATATATATGGGTTAAGTTATATTATAGTATAAAATATATGTTACATACATTATAATATATAAAACACTGTAGTATAATATATATGATAGATTAATGTATGTAATATCTATGTTAATATATATCATATATATGATACATTAACATATGTGATACATACATATATATTATAATATATATATATATATATATATATATATATATATAATCATATAATAATAATAATAATAATAATAATAATAATAATAATAATATATGTATGGCATATACATCATCTATCATATACTATGTATATGTTATTATGATATGTATTATAATATGTATAAAAATATACTATGTATAAATATAATAATAATGTGTAAGATATATATATGTATTATGGTAAATATATATTATGATATATTATATAAATATATATAAATATCAATATCAATGCAATATAAATATGCATATATATAAATATGTGTGTATTTGATATATCAAAATATTTTCAACGGCCTCGGCAGTTGGAAAAATAAAAACATTTTAACTTACATATTTTCCAACGGCCTAGGCAGTTGGAAAAATAAAAATATTTTCCAACGGCTAAAGCCGTTGGAAACAATAAATACTACTATACATTCTAACTTACTTATTTTTCAACGACCTAGGCAGTTGGAAAAATAAAAATAGTTTCCAACGGCCTAGGCAGTTGGAAAAATAAAATAGTTTCCAATGGCCTAAGTAGTTGGAAAAATAAAAAAAAAAATTTCCAACGGCTTAGGCAATTGAAAAAATAAAAAATAGTTAGGCCGTTGGAAGCAATAAATATTAAGATGCATAGTTAACTTACATATTTTCCAACGACCTATGCAGTTGGAAAATAAAAAATATTTTCCAATGGCCAAAACTGTTGGAAAAATAATAATGTTTTCTAATGGCTGAAGTCGTTGAAAACAATAAATACTAAGATGCATAATTTAACTTACTATTTTCCAATGGTTTAGGCCGTTGTAAAAGTGCCCGTTGGAAATTTTTCAACACTTCCAATGGCCAAGCAGTCGGAGATTTTTTTTCAGAAGGATTGATTTTTTTCTACAATTTCCAACGGCCTAGCACGTTGGAAAATGGAACATTAGTAAAAAGGGTTTTTTTAGTAGTGGAAATTAGTGTTTTCAAGATTGGAAGCTCAATTATATCACTAGATACTAGATGGGCAAGTGAAGCCACAATCAACTACTTTTGAGCACTTAGTAGTGCATATTAGTGTTTACAAGATTGGAAGCTCATATCACTAGATACTAGATGGGCAAGTGAAACCACAATCAGCTACTTTTGAGCACTTTGTCTTGAGCTTTGATGATGAATTCTCATTTTTAATGGTCAGTAGTTCTTCTCAAATTGTTTCTTGATGTTTTTATACTTCTTAGTGTGCAAAAAAGATGTGAAACCTGTTGGAAAGATCAGAAAGGGCTTCAAGAAAAATAGTGGCTGTTATTGTCAAATTTAATATGAAAATGCCTTAGTTGTCTAATTTCAATCGATTGAAAATTTTCACTCAACTTAAATCGAGCTCTTGCATTGCTGCCCAATGTTTGATTTCCAACAGCTGGATTACTCATTAATCACTTAATTGATTCAGTTGACATAAATTTAATTTGAGTTTTTAAAAAAAAATTAGTTAAAACTTTAGCTTTGGCTGAAGTTTTCAACCTATTAAAAAATTTAACTTGATATGCCTAAAAAATTTGCTCCACTTTCAACAAGTTGAATTTTTTCAACCTTGCAGCAAATCCTCAACTTCAGTCTCCAAAGTCCTATATTTCAACCATTTGTTTGTTCCAATACACTACTTCTTTTACAATCAAGACTTCGGACATTAAGATTACTTAAAAGGCCAGTGAAAACACTTTTTCTTTCCTTGATAAAGCTTTGGCATAATTAATCAAAGGATTTGATACAAGTAACTTGCATATATTTTATTATCATCAAAATTATAACTATATATTAATTGCTGACTACGGGTTACTGTTCATGAACAGTGCCACATTTCCCCCCTTTTTTTTTCTAGACTATATTGACTGTTTTTAAGTTCGGTCCCATTTTTTAAAGCGGATAGAGTCTTGAAGGCTAGTATTGTAATTTTTTAATTTTTGCCTGTTTCACTTTTGGCTGTGGTTAAATGCATTTTTAGTCCCAAAAATTCTAATCTTTACCATTTAAGTCACTAACGTTGACCTATATTACATTTTGGTCCCCAAACTTAATAATTGCTTAATATTCTTTCTATTTGCTTTCTTACTCCCAAAACTTTTTTGTTCTTTTTTTATGTACAATTTTCTAAAGAAAAATAAATTAAACACAATTTTTCTATTTCCATCATATCTTTTCATTATTGATAATTGATTTTTGTAGCATGAGTTATTTAATTCAAAAGCTTTATGGTTTAATAAAGTAATTTGGTTCACAATTGTTAAAATTGAAAGTGAATTTTTTCAAATAAATTTCTCACCAATATTAAAAATTAGAATTTAAGTTGATAAGAAAATTTTTTAGTTAATTATTCTTTAACAAGAAAAAAAAAATATCCATCATTTTTAAATATGTATAGTGTTACTTTTTAAACATTGCCTTTTTTTTTTTTTTGCTTTTCTACTGAACATGATTGACTATATTTTAAGTTCAATCCTCTTCTTTCAAGAAATCGTGGCTTGGGAGCCTGTGTTGTAATTTTGTGAGTGTCCTCTGGTACTCTGCTTCGCTTTTTCTTATGGTTAAACTAAAATTTAAGTCCATAAATTTCTTTCCTTTCCCATTTTGATCACTAAGCTCAAACCATGTTATGTTTTAGTCCCAAACTTAATAAATAATAACTACTTAACTATATTCATTCCATGTGCTTCTTTAATTTTAAATTTTTTTGTTTTTTTCTATCTACTATATTCTAGAGCAAAACATTTGTCACAATCAATTATTAAATTTTGATACCTAAAGCTTTTCCATTTCATCTCTTAGTTTGTGAATTTTTTTGGCCAATTTTTTTTCTTCTAATATTTATTAATTGACTTTTGTAGAATGAGTTATTTAATTCAAAATTTATATGGTTTAATAAAGTGAATTTATCCTTAACTACTAAAATTGAAAGCAAATTTTTCTAAAGAAATTTTTTCATCAACATTAAATATTGAAGTTTGAATTGATAGAATATGAAATTTTTTAGTGAATTCCTTTTTACTGACATAAAAAATATCCACCATTTCAAAACATAAACATGTGTTATGTTTCAATCATAACTAATCATTTGAATGGTAAGAACATAACATAAAAAATGACCAACTTGAAATTAAAATAAAGTAAAATTTTAATTTATTAGCATAAGTTTATGACAAAAAATTTTTTAATTATTTATTACTGATATTTATTTTAATAATAAATTTAAGGGAAAAAAATACCCACTACAAAGTGCTAGTAGTAAAAAATAACCTCATTAAGAATTATGGAATTATGAATGGAACAAATCCAACATTATTTGGCTTTGCAAGATTAAGACCACAAAACTTGAATAAGCGATTCTAGAACAGTATGCTTAGGAAATCGCTACACCATCAGGTCCATTGTTGGCAACTAAACCAATGAGAAAAAGGGTGAAGACAGCGTACAAGCCTCAATGGGATCAGAAAACATCAACTCCTACGGGATAACAGACAATGTTCACTACGGAGGTTCACGCTTAAAAGTCTGCAATAAGATCATTAAAGGCTGCATCTTAAATGTATTACGAGTCCCAGAAACTTCTCCTAACAAAAACAACCAGAGGAGTATACTAGTAGTACTATCCTGATGATCAGTGGCTTCACTGCTGCTTTTCTGCCTCCTGTTTTGGTGCTTCTTTGATCTCGTCAGCTCCATCATCCTGCAAGGATGTGACGCAATGAGCATCTTCTTGAGGGATAAATGTCATGAGAAGTAAGCTAGACATGAAAAAAGAGAAGTTGAAACCTGCATATCCGAGGTCCACAAAGTCAGATTGTCACGAAGAAGTTGCATTATCAGAGTGCTGTCCTTGTATGAATCCTCTCCCAGAGTATCCAGCTCAGAGATGGCCTCATCGAAGGCCTGAGGGCAGATGAAACAGGGTGTGAATTCAATTACATATAGAAAGACCGCAACATTTGTCAAAAACAGGAAACTAAAATGACTGCATTTTTGGCTGGGAAACATGAATTCCCATATTCAACATTACCATCTTCTACTTGTTTCACTGAAGAATTGTAGTTTCTAACTAACAAGACACAGAACGAAGCACATATAATCCAGAGTTTCCTACCTGCTTTGCAAGGCTGCAAGCACGATCAGGAGAATTCAGAATCTCATAATAAAACACAGAGAAGTTCAAAGCCAATCCCAGACGGATAGGATGAGTAGGAGGAAGTTCAGCATTTGCAGTATCCTGGAGCAACAAATAGCCAAAAGACCCAAGGGTATCAGTGATGCGCAACAAAAGCTAAATATAATATCAATCCAAGTTCCAAACAACTTGAGCAAAGGACCACTCATTACACTATATTTGTGCGTCAGTTCGTCTGTACACAAACGGGAGAAAAAGATCAATATGGCCTCACAAGTTTTAGAGGCAAGATGAAAGAATCAAATGAAGATATTGCATTTTATTCAACTCTCCATAAGAAAAACAACAGCAACAGCTCTTGGTTATCCATGATAAACAAAAAGATATTCAAGTTTCAAAATCTTCAAGCTGAAATCCAGAAGACCAGAAGTCACAGGAAAATTTTGTTCAATACTAGCAGCATTCGCACCTCCTGCTGAACCACATAACAAAGGTCCAAGAATCTCTAGTTTCTTTCATCACCTCAACAACAAGGTCTGAGCAATTGCATATGAAGAAAATCAAATTTGGCAGAACAGAAGACAATATTCACATCCATTAATTAAATTATGATCCATACAGATCTAAAAATTGGCAGTGAAATCTAAATATAGACTCTAAAAACACAAAAAAGTAAAAGATAACATAAACCATTTCCATCCATAGAAAAGAGAATAGAAAGAAACTGAACCCCGTATATAAAGCTTCAAATACATTGCAGCTGGAGAGAATAAAAATGAACAAATTTATTATGAGTCATTCCTCTCATGAAATTAAATAAATAGAACAGATACCGATGAGAGGTAAATCCCAATGGGAAAAAAAAAAAGAGACCATAGATTTCATATTATTAGATAGAGTTAACGGTTCAACTATGAAATACTGTTCCTCTCGTGCTCTTGGAACAGGGTACCAAAAGCAAACTGGAAAAAGGGAGAAAATTGAACATTACCATGTGGGGGTAATTACATTCTCATGAGTTTCATATTTACACAGGATCCATATGGTTCATGATCATAACCTCAATTTGGTCTAGCATAAAGAGAGAGAGAGAGAGAGAGCCATAAGCTTAAGGAACTATATAAACCTAAATATGCAAAACCAACTTTACACATGACCTTATCATAATCAGAATTGTTCACAAGTTTCTGAACACCATCCATCAACTTCCATTTGATTGAAGTAAGAGGAGAACAGCAATATTGTTAAAGGCGCAGATCCTAAGTTGGGCAATCCAATACGAGGCATCTTTTGATATCAACCAGAGTTCCCCAACATAATTACACTCCCAACAAGGCAAGCGATGACAGGCGCAAGTATGGACAAAATATTAATCGCACGCAAGAAATCAACAGGTTTAATAATCTCAAAATGAATAGCTGTTCGACTCAAACTTTGACCCGGTCATTACGTAAAACATCACAAGGAAGAATAAACAACATAGAACAAATCTAACCGAACAGCATTACCAAATGGAACCGCTGAAGCAGAGGAAGGGAATAAACGAACCTGAGCAGATTTATACGCAGTCAGCGTATTCTCAGCGGAAGCTTTCCTCTCATCGGCGGTCTTGAACTCCGCCAGGTACCTGTGATAATCTCCCTTCATCTTCAGATAAAACACCTTCGATTCGGCCGTTCCAGCAACCGGCACGAGTTTATCGTCCAAGAGCTTCAAGATTGCAGAGCAAATCTCGGACAACTCGGTCTCAATATTGGACCGGTACTCCCGGATGGCAGCCACGTGATCGGCGTTGCCACGGCCCTCCTCCTTCTGCTCGATGGAGGAGATGATGCGCCAGGAGGCACGGCGGGCTCCGATCATGTTCTTGTAAGCCACGGAGAGGAGGTTTCGCTCTTCCACGGTGGGCTCGGCACCGTCCCCGGCAGCGGCGGCAGCGACGACGCTCTCCATGAACTTGGCCATCTCCTCATAGCGCTCGGCCTGCTCGGCGAGCTTGGCCATGAAGACATTTTCGTCGCGCGTTGAAGGGTTGGCCATGGAAGGAAATGGGAGGATTGAGAGGGATTTGAAAAAGATGGGGAGGTGAGTCGAATTGGGAGAGAGGGGAGGAGGAGGAGGGTTGGGCGTGATGGATATATTGCGCTGGTGCGTGCGAGTGCGACTCGTTCGACTGTGACCGGGGCTCCTTCTCGCCTTTTGACCCCTTTTAACTTTCTGGAAAGAAAAAAGAAAAATCAGCTGCAGCCCTCAACCTTTGTAACCTACTCGAATTGGCTCTCGAATTATAATGTGTCCTGCTTAAACACTCTAGCTTAGCAAATTATGCTGGCCCGGAAACCTTTAAAATTGCCAAGTCAACCTGGCACATTGCCGAGCAATCCAAGTAAATTCTAATACTATAGTATTTTTTTTTTGAAACATTTTAGTGTAAATTAGAGTAAATGAAAATTTGTATTTTGAATTCCATTTGCCCTTCTTCATTGTTTCGCTTCACCTAATTTACCCTAAACTGGCTGAATTTAAAATAAAATTATATGTGATAATCATATCATTCCTTTTGAACATAATGCACTATTTCCTTTCTTTGTCTTGGTTCGTCGCCATAAAAAATTACCATGGATTTCCTATACATATTAGAGAATAAAATGTAAAATCCAAATTTGGTCTCCTAACCTTTAGGGTTGTCCCAATGTGATCCCTTAACTTTATTTTTGTCTCTTAAGTCCTATAACTTAACAATCGTGTTTTGTTATAGTCCCAATTTTTAGGTGAGCCGTTATCTCTCACGGATTTTGCTTACGTGACCTATGTCAACCTTGTTGTGGGTCCCACAATATCTAGCTAGCATACAGATGTTTAAGGCATGATGCCATGTTGGTATTTTGGTGGGGATTCATTAGGTAGAGGGCGGGAAAGCTTTTGGGGAAAAGACTAATTTAGAGAGAAAAGTGGTTTAAAAGAATAATAAGAGGAAGAAAGGTAGAAATCTAATGTTGAATCAAAGAGGACTTACTCTTTGGATACATGGCAAGGTCTTCCAGTAATTTTTCCAGTATTGATGACAAAGCTAAGGTGCTTTACTGCGCATGCGGTCTACCATCAAAGCTAGATGAAGCATAATGCTGGAAGGGTGTTCTAAGGCTGCAAAAACTATAAGGGTAGGACATTCACTGTTGTAGTGAATGCTATACTGTCGAAATACGAAACCTTTGCTGACTTGTTTTGAAATCTTTTCTTCCATAGGTGCAAGGCAATATGTATTGCTGATATAGGTAATGGTATAATGATTCTACTCTGGAACATTGTAGATTTGTGATTATGGGCTATTAAGAAGAATGGATGTAGTTGAGACGGAATTGAAGAGAGCTGTGGAAATGGTGGAAGCGAAGAAGGTAGAGATGAAGCTAGTGCGTGGGAAGAAGCTGAGAATAAAGTGGAAGTGAAAGAAATTAAGCTGAAGAAATTTAAAGGAAGGAACAAAAGAGTTCAGGGGCTTTTGTTTCTCTCATGGGTGTTGTTTTCCTGTATTTATAAAATTAGGTGGGGGCAAGGGCAACTGTCGTGTGGCATTGTGGGACAAAGGTGCAAGAACCTCAGTTGTAAGAATGCATATTTTGATGCCCATGTACAATTTAACTCCCTTATGTCTATAGGCAGCTTGGGATTGAACTAATACCGAAAGAAAAAACATTTAGAAGCCTTAAAGTTCTAATTTAAATGTAAATTTTCATTGCTAGCTTGATGAATTCTAAAATGAGCAAATGTTATAACTTCATTTGTTAGTCTCCATAACAAACAAGCATCCAATAGTATCAATAGCGCATGTTCAAACATGCAAAACCCAAAATGTACACTATTTTTAACCAAAAAAACAGTTATTCTTTCATCCTCTAAACTGGACTGATATACCCCATCCATAAAAAACAGCACTTTCCCTACACAAAAAACCAACGTAATGTCCACAAAAAAACTAATTTCCCTATTACAGTTGCTTATAGCACACAGGAGAGAATACCCCTTCTTAAGAATAAGCTACCGTTTCCTTTTGAACCTCATTTTCCACTTCTTCCACTCCTAAAGTGTGAACCTGCCTCCATAGTCTGTGTAGATGTTTGAGATTATCTTGTGTCAATAAATGAAGATGTTTGGTGCACTGTAGAAGAATTTCCAACAAATGCAATGCTCCTCCAGGTGCATGGCTGTGTTTATGGAAAACCAGTACTCTGACTTAGTGTGTTATAAACCTGTTGGCAGACTTAGTAAGTTAGTGAGTATAATTAAAAATGCAAAATTGACAAAAACAAAAGACTTTTACATTTTCAAGTTGTTTTTTAGGATGCCATACTTTTGCCTTGTTTTTCCTAATTGTTTTTGCATTGAAACTTGGCATTGACTTGCATATGGCTTTATTGTGTCCTTTCCATTTGCATATTGAGCAATGAATAGAGTTCCCAGTTCTCCTCATCTTGGTAACCCCTTCCGGTTCCCCTAGTTTTCTTCTTCACTTCTTCTTACCTATTCCTCTACGAACTTAAACTTTATTTGGTGGTTGAATAGGATTATGCCTAGTGTCCTCCTATTGTTCTACATTTCTCATTGGACTAATTACATGTTCATAGATTTATTTGTAAGTCTGAACCCAATAGCATTGGTCAACAAAATCTTCAATGTTGTTATGATTTAGAGAAAGAGCTAAACATTCATGGTTGCATGGAATTGCAGTGAGTTGCCATTTTCTACAACTACAAGTCTTCTCATCAATGTCCACTACATGTTGTGCAGTGGGAGTTCCAACTTGCAACTTTGTTCCCCTTGATTCTATTGGCCAACAATTCCTAAAGTGGTGATAGATGTCAATTTATGTAGTCAAAATTGTTGACTTTTTAAGCTTTTTTTAGCCCATTTTTCCATATTACCATATTGCATTTTTCGATGTTTCTTGTTTTAGACTTTCATTTTGCAAGATGGAGAAAAGAATTGAAGAGCCAGATTGGATTGGAAGCAAGCGGGGTGGAAAATGAAGAATTTGGAATAGCAGTTCATTAGGGCCATTAGGGCTGCATCCCCAAGTGCCGCTGCAGTGCCACAGTTTAAAGATCCTGAGTGCTGAGATTGTGTCCTGGGGGCTACGATGTCAGCGCCAAGCCTTGTCCTGGGCACTGCGGCACTGGTGCCTATTTAGCTCTGGGCGCTCTAGCACCAGATGACTTTTCTAGGCAGCTCAGTGCCCCTATGCTCAAGAACAATGGCCCCTACCTCAATTTTGAACCTAAGCTTGTTATTGGCTAATGGTTTTTATCCAATTTGATAGATGAAATGACAATGACATCTCCAAGAGTAAAATAACTTATAGGCTAACTAAATGAAGGCATTCTTCATCTTCATCTTCTCAGTTTTAGAACTAAGTTTTCATAACCACCATTGTGAGTTTTGTGGGTTTTTCTTGGCCACCATTTGAGCTAGCTTGGAAATTACTTGGAGTGCTCAAGGGAACTTGCTTGAAAATTTTGGAGACAAGCTCTTTTAGTCATCTTGGGTTTATTCTTTTATCTTCCTTGTAGTTTCTCATGGATGTTATGATGTCTATTTTCATGGTTATGTTTTATTTAGTTATGGAGTAGTCTTCCTTAGCACTTTCTATGGATGTAGCTACTTGGATTGATTATGTTGGATAAGTTTATGGTTATGTGATGTTAGTTTTCTACTAAATGTATGTTTATTCTTCTCTTGAGCTTAATGTTATGTTAGCTAGTTGATGACCACAATTAGTTGCATTATGAATTGTCTCTAAACTCTTGAAAAAAATTAAAAGTTATTAGACCAAGGAGAAGAATTTAATGGCTATGAGCTTGTTTGAAAATAGGTATAAGTCATTAGGTAAAGGTCAATTGAGCTCTAATGTCTCTTTATAAACTTGTAATCGGATGAAAATTCTTATTAAGTTTAGGATATATAGAGTAATTCTTTCACTTGGGAAAGTAAAAATTTAATTGAGACATTCTACCAACATGCATTGTAAACTAACTCACACACTTTAGCTCACCAACTAATCAAGACAAATAGTGAACCCATAGGAAGTGTTCGTTCATAATTTAGTAAAAACTACAATTTCACATTATATTATTTCATTCTAGATTAACAGGATTCCACTTAGTTAAGTTTAGTCATTTGTTCATTTTGTCTACATTCTCATCAAACCTTGATTGTTTAGCTAAATTTAGCTTAAAGTAGTGGTACTTGACAAGTAATTCGTTCAATCTTCGTGGGACGATACTCACTCACCCTATCTACACGTCCATCATTCACTTGCAGGTTAGGGATTAAAATCAACAACAAGTTTTCGATGCCATTGCTGAGGATTGATTGTATTGATTTGTGCAATATCATTGCTAAGAGATTGACTCTAGACTAGATCTTAATTTCTTTACTTATTTGTTGCCTTTGCGTTTGGATATTTCTTTGATAGGTATCATTGGTGTATTATCCGCTCCCAACACTCTATTTTGTTGCCATTTATTCCGGAGATCAAAAGACATCTTAGGGAGCTTCGAGCGACATCACACTTGGGATAATCAAGCTTCACCTTTAGATCCATAAAAGGTGGTGGTGATAATCTCAATGGCAATGGGTATAATGGTGGCAATAAAAGAAATGAATAGATGGATCATCAAGATGGAGTCTATCATAAAGGCTTATTAGGGAGTACATCCAACCCTTGGTGATGAAGAATTATTTGGGTATTGTGAGACCACCGATGCAAGCTAACAACTTTGAGTTGAAGCCAGCCTTAATTTCTCTCATCCAACAAAATCAATTTGGAGGCTTGGTTTTGGAGGATCCTAACACTCACATAGCAAATTTCGTGGAAGCTTGTGACATATTCAAAGCTAATGGAGTCTCCACCGATGTTATTAGGCTCTGGTTGTTTCCTTTCTCAATCCAGGACAAAGTTAAATGATGGTATCAATCACTTCAACCGGGAAGTATCACTACTTGGAATGAAATGGCTGAAAAATTCTTGATCAAGTTCTTTCCCCCATTCGAGGCCGCTTACTTGAGAGCTTTAATTGTGACATTCAAGCAACATGAGATGAAATCCATATCGAAAGCTTGGGAGAGATTCAAGGAGTTGCTTAAAAAATTCGCACAACATGGATTCTTAGATTGGCAACAAATCCAACTTTTCTATAAAGGCTTAGTGGCCACTTCAAGATTTATGATTGATGCTTCGGCCGATGGATCCTTGATGTCAAAGATGGCCGGTGATGTCTTCCAAATTCTAGAGCAATTGGCACTTAATGGAGAACAATGACCGGGAAAAAGAGCTCTATTAAAGAGAGGGGTACTTGAGGTTGATCAATTGACCACTTTGTCGACACAAATGGCTTCCCTTATAAATCAAGTATCCAAGTTAACTAACAAGAAGAAGCCAACCATTGAGCAAGTTACCGCCTCTACCTCCAACATGTATGGTGAACATATGAATATCGTCCAAGAGCAAATTTCATGGGTGATCGGAATTTTGGGTTTAAAGACAACCAAGTGGGAAATCAATACAACCTAAATTGGAGGAATCATGAAAAATTTTCTTATGGCAACACAAGGAATGTGCAACAACCACCACCACCACCCGGTTTCAACTAAGTCCCAATGGAGAAAAAGCCAACCATGGAAGAAATTATGTTGCAATTCATGAAAGAGACAAGAGATAAAATAGAGAATAATGAAGCCAAGACGGCTAGCTTAAGTACCAACATTGCTAGTATGAAGGCAAATATGAGTGCAAGCATCAAGAACATGGAGAATCAAATTTGGAAATTGGTTTTGGCGGTGAAGACATCTCAAAAAGGAAAATTTCTAAGTGACATCGAGATAAATCCAAGGGAGTATTGTTAAGCCATCACTTTTAGGGGAGATAAGCAACTTGAAGATCCATACAAGAATAGGCCTTCTGAAGTCAATTCTATGATCGAGAATGAAGAGCAAATGGAAAAAGAGCAAGTGGTGGAGATGCCTCAAGAGTAACCATCTATGGTTCAACAAGTCCCACCTAACCCACCGTTGTCATTCCCACAAAGATTTCAAAAGAAGAATCTTGAGGAGCAATATGAAAAATTCTTGGAGACCTTTAAGAAGTTTTATATAAATATTTATCTCTTGGAAGCATTGACTCAAATGCTCAACTATGCCAAATTCTTGAAGGACATCATTGCCAAAAAGAGAAAATTTGAAAACTATGAGACCATTAAGCTTAGTGAAGAATGTAGTGCGGTCCTTTAAAGGAAGTTTCCTCAAAAGCTCAAAGACCCGGAGAGTTTTGTAGTACCTTGCTCTATTGGCCCATCTTCTCATAATATGGCATTGTGTGATCTTGGTACAAGCATTAATCTTATACCTTTGTCATGTTTTAGAAAATTGGAGTTAAGCAAAGTTAAGCCATCCACCATATGTCTTAAACTTGCCAATCGATTATTGACATATCCAAGAGGAGTGGTGAAGGATGTGCTTGTGAAAATTGAAAATTTTATTTTTCTAGTAGATTTCGTTGTACTTAATATGGAGGAGGACCGAGACCTTTCTTTAATCCTTGGAAGGCCTTTCTTGGCTATCGGCAAGGCATTGATTGATGTTGAGCAAGACAAGCTAACATTAAGGGTTAATAAAGAGAGCATAGACTTCAATAGTTTTTGAGTTATTAAAGCTCCGGATGAGGTTAGTGCTTATTTCCTCCTTGATGTGGTGGATACTTGTATTGGTGAAGTGAAAAAGGAATTTCTATGTGATGATCCACTTTTGATGACTTTGTTGAGTTATGATGATGTTATTGATAATGATGTTAAAGATATGACTATTGCTTTGAATGCATTAGTGGATGATAGAACTTTGGTGAATACATATGAGAACTTATGTTTACTTGAAGTGAATAAGAAAGGTGCATCAAAGTTGGATTTGAAAGTGTTTAATAGTTATTTAAAATATGTGTTCCTGGGTCTTAATAATTTTTTCCAGTGATTATATCTTCATGCTTATCTTTTTTAGAGGAAGAATATTTGTTAAGGGTGTTAAGAGAGCATAAAGATGCACTTGCATGGTCCATTAGTGATATTAAGGGTATTAGCCCTTTTATTTGCATGCATAAAATTAGAATGGATGACACCTATACACCCATAGTTGAGCACAAAAGAAGGTTAAATCCTGCCATGAAAAAAGTTGTGAGGGTGGAGATTTTGAAACTCTTGAATACCGGTATCATTTATCTCATCTCCGATAGTTAATAGGTTAGTCCCATTCAAGTAGTACTTAAGAAATGAGAGATAACCATAGTGACAGACCAAAATTTTGATATCATTGTCACTATAACCATCACCAGTTGAATGGTGTGTATGGACTACCGAAAGCTCAACAAGGCCACAAGAAAAAACCATTTCCTTCTCCCTTTCATTGATTAAATGTTGGATCGGTTGGCTGGTCATGAATTTTATTGTTTTCTTGATAGATATTCTGGGTACAACCAAATAGTCATTGCAGTGGAGGACTAAGAAAAGATAACCTTTATTTGTCCTTATGGCACTTATGCATTTAGGAAGATGCCTTTTGGGTTGTGTAATGCACGGCCATATTTCAAAGGTGCATGATGGCCATCTTCACCAACATGATGGAGAAGATTATGGATCGTCTTTTGGCTCTTTCTTTTATGATTGTTTAGGAAATTTAGTGAAGGTATTAAAGAGATGTGAACAGCCCAATCTTGCTCTTAATTGGAAAAAGTGCCACTTTATGGTAACATCCGGCATTGTTCTTGGGCACAAAATTTCCTCCAAAGGCATTGAGGTAAACAAAACAAAAATTGTGGCCATTGAAAAATTACCTCTACCAAAGAATGTGAAATGTGTGATAAGCTTCCTTGGGCATGTGAGTTTTTATAGAAGTTTCATCAATGACTTCTCCAAAATTCTGAAGCCTCTTTGTTCATTGTTGAAGAAGGACACTGAGTTTGAATTTGATTGTCATTTCTTGGAAGCATTTAATTTGATTATAAAAGAAGGCTTGTGGAAGCACCAATTATTGTCTTACCAGATTGGAGTTAACCATTTGAGATTATGTGTGATGCAAGTAATTTTGCGGTGAGAGCGGTACTTGGCCAAAATAGAAAGAAAAATTTTTAGGCCATTTAGTATGCAAGCAATACCTTAGACCCAGCACAACAAAACTACACCACCATGGAGTAAAAGATGTTGACGGTGGTGTTCTCTATTGATAAATTATGGCAATACATTCTTGGCACAAAAGTGGTAGTGTTCACTGACCATGCGGTTATTAGGTATCTCTTCACCAAGAATGATGCTAAACCAAGGTTAACTCGGTGGATTTTATTTTTACAAGAGTTCAATGTTAAGATTAGAGACAACAAAGGAAGTGAGAATATAGTGGTGGATCACCTTTCTAGACTTGAGTTAGAGAATGAACAACATTCATTACCCATCAAGGAGTCATTCCCAAATGAACATCTTCTAGAGGTAAAAGCTAGCATTCCTTGTTTTACCGATTATGTGCATTATTTAGTGTGTGGAGTATTACTTCCAGAGTTAAGTTCCCAACAAAAGAAAAAGTTCTAGTGGATGTGAAGTACTATTTATGGGATGAGCCTTTGTTATTCAAGAGGTGTGCCAACCAAGTCATTAAAAGGTGTATTACTAAGGAGGAAGTGCTGGATATCATTCGCCATTGCCATTTATTTCCTTATGGTGGGCATTTTGGACCAACAAGGACTACCGCAAAGGTACTTCAATCCAATTTCCATTGGCTTTCTTTTTCAAGGATTGCTATGCATTTGTGAAAACTTGTGACAATTGTCAAAGAGTCGGAAATATCTCTGAAAGACATGAGTTGCCACTTACTAATATTTTGGGGGTTGTGATATTTGATGTGTGGGGTATCGAATTACCGTTCCCACCTTCCTTTGGTTGTTCTTATATGTTATTGGCGGTGGATTATGTCTCTAAGTGGGTGAAAGCTATTGCCACACCTATAAATTGTGCTAAGGTGGTGGTCAAATTCTTCTAAAAAAACATATTCACCCACTTTGACACTCCAAGAACCATTATGAGTGATGGTGGTTCTCATTTTTACAACAAGATCTTTGCACAATTAATGGCTAAGTATGGTGTGAGACACAAAATGGCTCTTCCCTATCACCCACAATCAAATGGCCAAGCAGGGGTGTCCAACCGAGAAGTCAAGCAAATTCTTGAAAAGATGGTCAATGGGACAAGAAAAGATAGGGCAAAGAAGTTGGATGATGCTCTTTGGGCTTACCGGACCACTTACAAGACATTAATCGGAATGTCTCTGTATAGGCTTATGTTTGGAAAACCTTGTCACTTACCGGTGGAACTTGAACATTATGCCTATTGGTTAATCAAAAAGCTCAACTTTGATATGAAGGAAGTCAATGAGAAAGAACTTCTCCAATTAAATGAATTTGATGAATTTTACCGGGAAGCTTACGAGAGTACTGAGTTGTACAAGAAGAAGACCCAGATATGGCACAACAAGCTCATTGTGAGGAGAGAATTTGTTTGAAGTCAAAAGGTGCTTCTTTTCAATTCAAGACTTAAATTATTTTCAAGCAAATTAAAGTCAAGATGGTCGAGACTATTTATGGTAGAAAAAGTCACACACCATGGAGCCATCAAGTTGAAGATGGAAGATAGGAGGACATTTAAAGTGAATGGGCAACGATTGAAGCATTATTATGGAGAAAAGCAACAAATTTCTGGCAAGCTTCGCTTAGCCGACCCACTTTCATGACTCTTCAAAAAAAGGGAGTTGTCGAGCTAAAGACATTAAATTTAGCGCTAGTTGGGAGGTACCCCGACATTTTTCTCACATTTAGTTCATAATTTGTTCATTTTATAGCTATGATGAATTTTTCTTATTTAATAGGCTTAATTTGTTTGAATTTGTAGGTGGAAGGAAGATGGAATGATCAAACATTTGAAGAGTTTCTCATACATGGAATCAGCAAAAAGTAAACTATTGTGGTAAGGATGAAAAAAAATTAAAAATTAGGAGCATGAGAACAATTTTGCTTGAGGCGTGGGAGACGCAGTGCCAGTGAAAATGTGAAAATTGCCAAGACCATTACATGATAGCGCTGCAGCTCCAAAGCACATGTCATGGGCGTCGCGGCACCAGGAACCTTGAATTGCACTTTAATTTCATCCCCTGCCACAATTGTCACACACAAACACAAACACAAACTCTTTCTCTCCCAAACTTATCTTGCTCAAACCCTAGCCATTCCGTGCACTCCACAACTTCATTTTCTTGGTGATTTCTACACAAAGAATGATCAAGACACATGAGGCCTTGAAAGGATAAAGGCAAGAGAATTCGTGAAGAGGAACCTCAAGGGGATACCTATATCTTGCACCATTTCACTAATCACAAAGCTCAGACAAACTTTGAATCCTTTATGAAAAAAAAATTTACTTTGAATCCTTGCTGTGGTAGAAAGATGAGACATGTTGATTTTTTATCAACTTTGACCACAATTTTCTATCTTACCACTCAATATTTTTGGCCGATTCTTGCTTTGATCCTTCATTTTGTAGGTTGGAGAAGCGGGCCATAACATTGGAATGGCACCGGGACGAGCGAAACAAAAAATGAGAATGTAAAAGTCAACGGAAATTATAACTGTGAGGCCTAGGCCCCAGGAGCGAGGCCTAGGCGCCACAGTACAAAAGTTCTCTGCCTAAAAAACGCACCCCCAGGCACCCCCTTCTGGGGCCTAGGCGCCAGAGCACCATCAAGCCTAGAAGCTTAGGCGCCCAGGCACCCCTTCTTGAGGCCTAGGCGCCAGTCACCCGGAAAAGTGGTCCCCTACCTCAAATTTGAACTTACGCTTGCTATTGGCCAAGGATTTCTATCCAAATGGTTTGGTGAGTGAAAGGGACACCTCCAAATGGTTTGATTATGGAGTAGTTTTCTCTATACTTTTTATGGTTGTAGCTACTTGAATTGGTTATGTTGGTTGGATTAATGGCTATTTAACTTTGGTTTTCCTCAATTGCTTGTTTACTCTTCTCCTTGAGCTTATTGTTGTGTTGATTGATCAAGGGCCCTAGTCAATTACACTTTAGATTTCTTTTAAACTCTTGGAAAAGATTAAAAGGAATTAGAATTAGGAGAAGAGTGTAGTGGCCATGGGCTTGTTGGGAGACTAGTCTAGGACACTAGGTGAAGGTAAATTGAACTTGTAATGCCCCTCTTAAACTAGCAATTTGGATGGGAGTCTATTCTAGTATAAGCTTGGGAGAGTGACCCTTTCACTCGGGAGAGTAAAGGTCCAATTAGTTAACTTCACCAACAAATAGAAAAATCAAGCTATTAGCCTTAATTCACTAGCTAACCAAGTCAAATAGTGAAAACCATAGGAAGTGTATTTTGTTAATTCATTAGAAAACCCCTAATTTGCATTGTGTTTGTTGTTCTTGTTTAGTAGTAATTTAAGTGGAGTTACAAACTTAGTTATTTTCATAGTGAGTAAATCATCAATTGTTGTTTGTTTAGCTAAAGTGAGTCTCAAGGTAGTGGTAATTAGCAAACAATACAAATCAATCCTCGTGGGAACGATATCTTATTCACCCTATCTACACACGTCCCGTGCGCTTGCGGATTAGGGTTGTAAAACTCACAACAAGTTTTTGGCGCCGTTGTCGGGGATTGATTGTATTGATTTGTTCAATATTATTGCTAGAAGATTGACTCTAGACTAAACCTTTATTTCTTTACTTATTTGTTGCCTTTGTGCTTTGATATTTCTTTGATATGTACCATTGGTGTATGACCCATTCCTAACACTCTACTTTGTTGCCATTCATTCCGGAGATTGAAAGACATCTTAGAGAGCTTAGAGCAACATCACACTTGGGAGAATCAAGTTCCACCGCTACATCCATGAAGGGTGGAGATGATAATCTCAATGGTAATGGATATAATGGTGGCAATGGAGAAAATGGAGGGATGGATCACCAAGATGGAGTATATCCAATCCTCGTGGGAACGATATCTTATTCACCCTATCTACACACGTCCCGTGTGCTTGCGGATTAGGCTTGTAAAACTCACAACATGCACTTATGGTGCACTACCCCTCACACTATAGTATCTTGGACTCTGGTAATTGAGCTCTATGTAAACTTGAGTGTTAAAATTGGCAGGAGAGGCTTGACCATAGAGGTTGTTGTCAGAGGTGTACCTATGAACATTTCTGAGAAGGCCATAAATGCTCATCTCCAGTTGAATCCTAGAATTGGCCGTAACCCACGGGATGCCTTTTTAGACCAAATGACTTCTAAGATTTGTGGAAGAGTAGTACCTTGGGTCCGAAGTAAGGAGAACATGGCCAATAAACTACACTTAGCAGCTTTGGCACTTTCCCCTAACTTGAGGGCATGGCACGACTTCCTACGTTCACGCCTTATGCCATCCACTCATCCAAGCCATGTCACTCCTGATCGAGTTCAGATGTTGTTCCACATAGCTTGAAAATACAAGATTGATGTGGGGAAGCAAATTACTATGAACATCCATTAAGCGACAAGGACCTGTCGAGGAAACTTGTGTTTTCCTCAGGTACTCATGGAGCTTATGGCAGAGGTTGGGGTTTAGTTTCTAGACAATCCTTATGCCTTTAAGCCAATAGTGCATGATATCTCTGTGAGCAAGCTTTAAGGATATAATCCCGTGGAGGGTGAGCAGAGGGACGAGGAAAAATAGGCTGAAGAAGAGGCTGGGGAGGAGGAAGAACAAGCAGGAAAAGGGTCATTTAAGGTACCCCTCTTCCACCCATCTGAGGCGACCGATGAAGCAATCACCATAGCACTCAACAAGTTGCATGTCTCTATTGGCGAGCTTTGCAGTGACATAGCTTCCCAAGGCGACCAGCTGCAAGGGCAATTTACAACTTTTGCTACCGAAGCACATGAAGGCTTCTCGCTTCTCACTGGCTGCACGGAGATGCTATCTGCTCAGATTCGGTGGGGGGGGTAATGCAATAACCTGCTAACCTTCCCCTGGATTACCCTCTCTTTCCAGAGATACCTCGACACTTATACCCTTCCGCTCATCCGTGGTACAGCCCGCACCCCTTAAACAGTCCCCCACCTTTCTACCCCTACTTAACCCCACATGACTTAAACCAAGGCCCATCTTTCTTCCCTCCCCCAAACCCCACTACCAGTAGTTCTTTCGGTGGCCACAACATGCAGGAGGATTAGATAGAGGCAAGACTACCTCGCCTCCCCGAGTATGATTCTTCAAGCTCTCTTTCATACTTATGCTATATTTCTTACATTACGGACAATGCATGCTTTAATTTTAGGGGAGTTGCTTGTTGTTGAGTACTCAGAATGTTCTATGCTTGTTATGGTTTAATTCTTTAGTTTAGGACTTAATGTTTTTGCATGACATTTAGTATACTTGCGTGCATATTTAAATTCTTGCATTTAGGCATTATAAGCACATATAGAAGCATATAGTTGCATTTTTAGGTTTTGTGCACTTAGGAACCGAATGTAGATCCTTTATCATGATTAATTGAGTTTTTTCACAAAGTTAAGTCACTTGTAAGTTTTGTTAAGTAAAGAAAGGTTCTCTCTTGTCATTAATGGTAAAAACCATACCCGGAGAGTCTTTGGATCTTATGTGGGATACTTGCATTATAAATGATTTCATTCATTGAAGTTGTGCTTGATTTGCTTGTTTTACTTATGGATTCCTTGATTTGTTTTTAGACCCCTTCATACCTGAATTGATGCATGCAAATAAAGGATAAAAATGATAACTTAAGGCTAACTATATACCTAAATGACTAACCTTTCATT
Source organism: Aquilaria yunnanensis (assembly GCA_039654915.1). Lineage (NCBI taxonomy): Eukaryota > Viridiplantae > Streptophyta > Magnoliopsida > Malvales > Thymelaeaceae > Aquilaria > Aquilaria yunnanensis. Next base: position 23,828,927 of record CM077598.1, on the reverse strand, counting down.
ATAATCCTTAGTTAACCCCTTTGAGCCTTTAAGCCATGTTTGTTGTTTAACCCATATAATTAAGCCATAACCATTGTTATTTATCCTATCTTGTCCTTAAAATAAGTTGAGCATTGCATTATGGGCTTGGGAAGGGTAAAAAAAAATTTGTGAGTTATGTGAGTGAGCAATTGACAAGTTTGAGGGAAAGATGTTGGGTTATAAACTTATTGTTGGGATTATATAATTATGGTTTAAGTGTTCTTTGGATATATCATGTACATTTATTTGAGCTTTAAAGATTGAGTGAATTTCTAGTTTGTTAAAAACTATATTTTCCTTAAGAAAAAGGCAAAATGAGTAAACGTGAAAAAGCCCTAATTAAAAAAATTAAAAATTGAAGAAAAAAAAAGAATAAATAAAAAAAAGGAAGATAAAAATGCTTCCTTTGATAGGAATTCATGTAAGTGTTTTGTTAAAATTGTACTTGTGGGGATTATTTAGGTGGTTACTTGGAAGCCAAGACAAGCATTTTTTTTTCTTAAATTGAAATACCTTATGTGGGACTTTAGAATTGATCATTAGGATTGTCCATGGTATTATTGCTTAACTTACTTATTTAGCTCCACCTCAAAAAGCCTTCATCCGATTCTCATCCGTACTAAACCTTGCCACGGTACAACTGTATATATATGCCATTGGATTTAAATTTACACGCATACTCTTTAGGGATAATTCATGGGTAATTTGGGTCCTTTTACAAATTTGTGGATGATGTGGCATAATGAGCTATAGATGCATTAGATAACCATAGATTAGGGAGTGAAATACTTAGGGAGCAAATGTTTACCATTGGCAACAAGGTTTTTCTTTCTTTACTGATCTTAACTTTTCTTCAGTTGATTTTGTGGAATGAAGAATGTCATGATATGGTATTGGGTGTACACTGTTAGCTTTTGTGTTTTGTTTGTTCTCTTTTCTAGTTAGAGCATGGTAGGGACTAGCATCATTTTAAGTTTGGGGGAGTTTTATAGATGTCATTTCATGTAGTCAAAATTGTTGACTTTTTAAGCTTTTTTTAGCCCATTTTTCTACATCACCATACTGCATTTTCTGTTGTTTCTCGCTTTAGACTTTCATTGTGCAGGGTGGAGAAGAGAATTGAAGAGCCAGATTGGGTTGGAAGCAAGTGGGGTGAAAAATGAAGAATTTGGAATAATAGTTCATTGAGGTTGCAGTGCCACAGTTTCAAGATTTTGAGTGCTGAGATCATGTCCTAGGCGCTGCAATGCCAGTGCCAAGCTTTATCCTGGGCACTGCAGTGTGGGTGTCTATCGAGCATTGGGTGCTCTAGCCCCAGATAACCTGTCTAGGCAGCACAGCTCTCTTGTGCCTGGGAACAATGGTCCTCCACCTCAATTTTAAACCAAAACTTACTATTGGCTAAGGGTTTTAATCCAATTTGGTAGGTGGAGTGAAAATGACATCTCCAAGAGTAAAAAAACCTGAAGCCTAGCTAAATGAGGGCATTCTTCATATTCATCTTTTTATTTTTAGAACTAGGTTTTCATAACCACCATTGTGAGTTTTGTGTTCTTGGCCACAATTTGAGCTAGCTTAGAGATTGCTTGAAGTGCTCAAGAGGACTTGCTTGAAGACTTTGGAGACAAGCTCTTCTAGTCATCTTGGGTTTATTTTTTTTATCTTCCTTATAGTTTCTCATTGATGGTATAATGTCTATTTTCATGGTTATGGTTTATTTAGTTATGAAGTAGTCTTCCTTAGCACTGTGTATAGATGTAGCTACTTGGATTGATTATGTTGGATAAGTTTATGGTTATATGATGTTAGTTTTCTACTAAATGTATGTTTTTTCTTCTCTTGAGCTTAATGTTGTGTTAGCTAGTTAATGGCCACAATTGGTTGCACTATAAATTGTCTCTAAACTCTTAAGATTAGAAGCTATTGGACCAAGGAGACGAATTTAATGGCCATTGGCTTGATGGGAAATAGGTCTAAGTCATTAGGTAAAGGTAAATTGAGCTCTAATGCCTCTTTCTAAGCTTGTAATCAGATGGAAATCCTTATTAAGTTTAGGATAAAGAGAGTAATTCTTTCACTTAAGAAAGTAAAAATTTAATTGAGACACTCTACCAACATGCATTGTAAACTAATTTATACACTTGAGTTCACCAACTAATCAAGACAAGTAGTGAACCCATAGGAAGTGTTTGTTCATAATTTGGTAAAAACTACAATTTCACATTACATTCTTGCGTTCTAGATTAATAGGATTCCACTTAGTTAAGTTTAGTTACTTGTTCATTTTGTCTATATTCTCATCAAACCTTGATTGTTTAGCTAGAGTTAGCTTAAAGTAGTGGTACTTGACAAGTAATTCAATCAATCTTCGTGGGACGATACTCAGTCACCTTACCTGCACATCCACCGTGCATTTGTGGGTTAGGGATTAAAATCAACAACAAGTTGTTAATGTTCTTGTTTAGTTTCTTTGTGATTTTAGGACACAACTTCCCTTTCCATTTACTCTGGACTTCCCTTTTCCTAGCAATTCTAACCATGATTTTGCATCTAATAATCTCAACCATGATCAAAATGGGCTTATCCTTAGCTTTAAGTATGAGCCTATTAAAGCATTCACACATATTGTTCAACAATATATCACACTTTGAGAATTCCCTAAATGCAAACCTATTATAATATGAAGGTTATATTGCATTCAACCATGCCTAAGCATTTGTATCTAATACCTTAATTACCTTCATGTGTCTTTTAAATTCCCCTTCATAAGAGCTCCTGGCAGTTACCCATACATAGTTCCTCATCCATATCCTGGGAAACTTTTTTTGAAGTTTGCGTATAGGTGCTTGACACAAAACATATACTCTGCGTCTGGAAAAATCCGTTGAACAATTGGAATTAACCGCTGTGTTATAAGAAAACCATGAATATTGTAATATTATAACAAACAATGTTATAAGCACATCATTGTAACATTATAACAAACAATGTTATAAGCACATCAACACAATAACAATAGACTCACATTTTGTTTGTCTGACATAAAGGTCTAGAAGTGTGAGCGAACAATTCCAAGTTCTTTAGCCAAGTAAACCAAAAACTAACTCCATGTGTCAAAAGACTTTCACTTTAACAATTGTATAGGCGATAAGCCATATACAACCATTGATATCTATTTCAATTGCTGCCAGAAATTGTCATCCATGCCTTCCTTTCAAGAAACAATTGTCCAAACTTATGATTGGTCTGCAACCACTTAGGAAACCTTGTTTGCAGATGAATACTTTCGGAAACATATGATTATCCAACCCAAGTAAAAACTGTGTTCTAGGGTTTGTGTATCTCAATTCTCCACCATAGTTTGCTAGCTTATGATATTATTCTTCCTCATCACCCCTTAGCATCTGTAATGTCAATGTCTTCCCTTTCCCAGCCTTAGATCCATGAATTTTAAGGTTGAAATCTCTTCTGATCAGATCAACAAGTGTAGCTAGTAGAATATCAGGGTTTGATCTTATAATCTCTAGGTAATCCTCTGCAATCCACTGGTAGTTGGAAAACTTGTTATGGACCTGCCATGCACATCCATGTTTGTCCTCAAATCTTCTAATCTGCACTCTTGGCCCATTTTTATACTTTCCAACAACTACCAGCCATGAACATCTTTTCTTACAGGCCATTCTGACCCGTCTCTTGTCATTTTTCTTAGAGTCCACTAGTTGTCTGTTTTTAATAGAGTATGCGCTTACTTCTTTCTTCAGTACATCAAATGATGGGGAAACCATTTTTAACTTAAACTTCGGATCCTTTATGTCTGTTGTCGTGCCCTAAACTGCCCCTGGCCTATTTGGGCCTGATTTTTTTTTTTAAACATGCAGCGGAAGTTTTCATTACACAGAAAAGGCTTTTAAAACTCACTAAGACTTATGGGCACGAACCCGAGGATACTTATCAGTACTAGCTCGTTAAGTTCTTTAATTAAGGTTAAGTTGATGTGCTCTCAGAAACAAGCTAGCACTTATGTGGATTTCATGTGTTCATTTTCATGGTCTTTACCGAGCTTAGCCAAGAATATGCATGGCAACTAAAACACCAACTTAAGTTTAAAAACTTATTTTCATGCATATGCTTTGCATGCTTATGCGTTTTGGAGTTCACTAGTGCACATATTCACTTAATGCCTTTAAATGCAACTAATGCTTAGACATGTATTAATTCACATACATGCACTTAAATTTCTTATTAGCCAAACTTTACACAAGCATCCAATTTCATGCTTTTTCTAAGTTTACTTGCATGTTCTTTACTAAGTGAGCATACATAGCCAAACATTGCATGCTTTTAACAAAGACATGGGCTTATGGGCCTTTTAGTACTTAACATGCATATTACCCAAAATTAACCAAGAATAAAATCAAAATTTTCAAGTTCTTATTTAAGCCCAAAATGTACATTTAATCCCAATTTCAACATGCTTCAAGTTTCATGAAAACATAACCCATAAATTCATGCATGGGCCTTGGTAAGTCCACCAAGCAATAAAATGCCCAAAAATGTCCAAGTCCATAATACAAGCCCAAAGCCAAGTTTGGCCAAATTTTAGCTAAGTCCATAATTTGGTCACTAAAGTTAGACCAACAAAAACATGCTTAAAAGCAAGCCATAAATCCTCAAAGCCATGGAACACAAATTTCCACCTTAATAGACCTTGTTCCCACAATTCTAAAACTTCAAGTCCTGCACAGAAAGTCCACATTTTTTTTAGCTTGTTTACAAGCAACTTATATACTTAGAATACTTAGAATATTTTGAGCAATACCATACACAAATCCAACCTTAGAATACAGAAAGAGTACTCAAGACTCTTAGCTTGATCTTTCAAGCAAACCTTTACCTACAAAAGTAGAGTATGACGGGTGAGTTATAAAACTCAATAAGGATTCCGTGGCATCCAATGCCTAACTTATGGCCTCCAAGGCCTAACATATGCCAAGAATGTAATGGCAAAATAATCCTTATTCCTGCAAAGAAAACATAAAGACAAAGAAAATAAAAAGATACATGCATATAGCAATAATATCATAATCGGGGGTTAGCATGCACAACAAATCAAAGAAGCACACAAACACACGCCACTTAACACTTTGTTCACAGAAGGGCAGCAAGCATCCCTCAAGTTTTAATTCATTAATTTCATATACTTAATGTTTTCAGAGAGCTCACTTAGCATAGGAATTAAGGTGGCCGCCTTAACTCCTAGCCCATAATGCTTGCTTACTTAACTTAACTCATGAGCAAAATAGAATTGCCGAAGCAATAACATAACTTAAGCCCTCTTAGCACTCCTAGGATCACATGGTTCTTTGACCATCACCTAGGGGCCCGAATACTCACACAAAAAATCCATGGAACTAGGTCATGCAATAAAGTGAGTATAGGAATCCTTACCCACAACACCGAAAGCTTTAGAAGCTTATTTTCCTTCGTTTTCCTTGCTTGTTGACTCTAGAAATTGTTTTCTAGCATAAGAACCAAGATGGGCCAAATTTTATTAGTAACCATAAGATACCAAGAACTCTTGGTGATTAACTCAAATAACACAAAATACCAAGGACACTTGGTGTACACTTACAGAACTTCACAGGTAAGGTCAATTTCTTGTGCTTGATGTTCTTCAAGCTTCTTCTTGATTCCTTGATTCTAATGAACTTAGGAACTCAATCACACAAAGAGCTCCTTGAGTGGAGTTTAAAACCTCCAAGAAATGGAAATGGCCGAATTTTCCTCCTTGGTTTTCTTTGAATTCTTCACCTGATTCTTGCTCTTTATGGTCTTAGAGCTTGAATTCAACCAACAATACTTGGTTTTAATTTGAGAAATGATTATTTCTAGCTATGGACGAATATTTAGATGAGGAAAAGAGTTGGAAATGTGTTTGGAATGGTGAGACTTGGTATGGAAGAAAATGGAGAGAGAATGAGAGAGTTTGAGAGCAAATGTCTTTGAATGAGTGGGTTGATTATGTTTTAATGTGTGGGAAGGTGATGGCCAGCCATATGGGAAGGAAAATGAGTGTATAATGTGCTTGGAAGAGTGGGAGACAAGATTTAATGGATGGAAGACTAATTGGAAAACTTTTGTGTAAGTTGGTAGAAAAAGTCAAAAGTAGGAGACATGTAAGTGAAGAAAGAATCCAAAGTCTTGACTAAGGATGGGAGGTGGATTAAAATAGTAGGAAATTAATAATGTGTTTGAAATGAGTGGGAGACAAGATTAAAAGAAATGAAGACTAATTGGAAGACTTTTGGGTAAGTTTGGTAGAAAAAGTCAAAAGTAGGTGAAGAAAGAATCCAAGGTGATGACTAAGGGTGGGAGGTGGATTAAAATAATAGGATTTGGAGGAAGGTGACATAAAATATTGGGAATTGGAGGGGCATGGCTGGCTAAGGCATCCTAGGTCATTAAAAATGGCATAATTCCCCCTTTAGTCCTCCAACTTTCTAATTTTGGGCAATTGAGCCCAACCACTAAAAATCCCTTTGTTCAATTTAGTCCCTCATCTTTAAAAATCACCATTTTCATTACTATTTCTCTTGGCCTAAGCCAAGCTTATTTTTAAGATGTTCAACACTCAATTATGCACATGCCATATTGTCTTCTCAATTTAATTGAGCTAAATTCCCGATTAAGGAAAAATTCTTATGCTCCAAATCCATTTAACCCGAGACCTAATCACTTTGGATTGTCCGGGCATTACATCTGTTCTTGGGTTGAACACAGGAACCCTTTTACCTTCATCATCATTAGATTCATGAACACTAGCCAACTCATAATCTAAACTTTCATACTCATTATTATCATCCTTGAATGTGTAGCCCATAACTTATTACCACTCGACCCTCCAGCATTTTTACCCTTCTGGTCATCCTCATTTCTACCCCATTGTCCTTACTCAAGTTCTCCAAGCCAACATCAACTTGTATGTTGACATTAATTTCCTCATCATCACCAGCAATCTCATTATCACTCTGCTCAAACTTGGTATGACAACCCCCACTATCACTCTTAGACTCTACCCTCTAGTCTTCATCCTTACTACTGTCAAACTCTGAACTAACTTGCTTAGCCTCATTATCAGTATCTACCAACCGCTCTATCTCATTATCAGTAGCTACCAACTGCTCTGCCTCATAACCATCTTTATGAACTTCATTTCTAACCTCCCCATGCTCATCTCTATGTTCCACCCCTTCTTCACATCCTAACCTTTCTCATATATCATCCACAACATCTTCATTTATTCTTTCACCTTCACCAAAAGTGCCAGGCAAACATAACCTTCTTACTGTTCCATTTCTGATCCCTTGTTTTATGCCCCCACTAGAAGTACCAGCTACCCTGTTCTTTGGCTCCTCACCCTCATTTTCCCCTTCAATTTCCACCAACTTACACTTTGGAAGTGTTAGCAATGCTTTTATCTGCTTAACATATTCCATCTCTTGTGCAACAATTTCTTCACCGCTCAATTTAACAATGTAAATAACAATTTTGTACTTATGGGAAAGATTGGTATACTCCATGTCCAATACATCTTTGTCACTTCTCAAATCCCTAAGAATATCCTCAAGCGGCCTAGAATGGAATGGTAGTGTCCAATAGTAATTCATCCACCCATTGTACCTTAACTCCTGATTTATTTAATCTATGTCCACCATACTAATTTTATCCATGTGACATAGATAAAAATAATCTTTCGTCCCTCCCACATATGCCTTTTATGGCAAATTTGCAAAGTATCTACCATGATGTATATTGTCGGTGAACCAAATATCATATTTGACTGCAACATAGAGATAGAAATGTAAACAAAAACAAGGTTAGCTATTATCAATAATAACCCCCAATCTTACCCACGCTGTCATTCCCATAGAGCCCTCATCCACTAGTCTTTCACCTTACAAACAAACACGACCATATTGCCTCGAAACCTAAAAAAAAAAACATATAAATGCACAAGGTGACCATAACACCATTTAGTTTGATGAAAAAGATGAAATCTTTTGAATTGGGCCTTGCATTTACGATAATGCCAGTCCTCCTTATTCCCTTTTCTTCATCTCTAGTCATTCGAATGCAAATTCAGTTTGGCCTTCATCTTCCCCTTCCCCTTCATTGTTCTCCCACTTCCAACATAACCCAAAATTGCATAGAAATTTGCTTCAAATAACGGCTAAGGTTAATCGATTAGAGAGCAAGAACATAAAGAACATAGAATAAAAAGCAGAGTTTCCAAAACCAGATAGAGACTAAGGCAGTTGGTGCTAATTAATGTGCGTTGTTTCACTCAGCCCAAATACCAACACGGCATCGTGCCTTAAACATCTGTGTGCCAGCTAGACATAATGTGACCCACAATAGGGTTAGCATAGGCCTCATAAGCAAAATCCATGAGAGATAAAGGCTCACCTGATGATTGGGACTACAATAGGACACAATTGTTAAGTTATGGGACTTTAAGAGACAAAAACATAGTTAAGGGACCGCATTAGGACTATCCTAAAAGTTAGGGAACCCAATTTAGATTTTACCCAGAGAATAACGATTGTCTTGAAACTGAAGGAGCAGCGTGAGGGCCAAAGCAAGAACTTGGCTAAAAGGATATCGAGGTTGTCTGCTGTTTTCAGGCCATCCGCTACTGCATAATTATGTATGTGTTTTTTTTCTTTTAATTCTTGTGGGTCATCACCATGATTTTGGTGATCACTATTTACAATATGGAACTCCCATGAATAAACAGTTATCAAACCACAATACCGAGGGATCGATTTTGAAGTCCTGAAAGCTTTGTCGTTAATCTGTTAGCCTGTAGAACAATAGTAGTTCTAGATAGTACTAGCATTCAATCCCCACCTTCATGGTGAGATTTATAGTGGGGTCATCTTAAAGTTCAATGTTGTAAAAACCAAACTGTGAAACAAAAAAGAACATGATGGTGGAACAAAGTTAAAGAATACACTAATAGTGATATTATGGCGAAATTAAAACTAACCAACCATATGTTGCTAGATAGCTCAAAAGGGACATGAGCGGTCAAAAGATATATGTAGAGGTCTCGAGTTTGACTTCAACCTTTATTACTTTTCCATAAAAATACTATTAAATGATGGTTTGAATATTTTTCAGGTCTTGAAAAAAAGATATTTCCTCTTTTCACTCAAATACATAAAATATGCTTCTGAACAAAAAAAAAAAAGCAAATTGATAACTAGATAAAAGTATCATGGGGATGCAAAACCTTTGCCTAGCAGTGTAGATAAAAGAACTAAGAGGTGGTAGAAACCGGAATTCAGTGGCATCTTTCCTCTCTTGGTGACTTGAGATTTTTGGAATTATTCATCTCCCACAACTTTATTTGCACAATTTTCCAACCCCAAACTTATAATATCTAAAAAGTTTGCCTAAAGATTCTGAAAGGGAAAAAATGTAAATTCGCCACCATTGTTTTGGATGATAGAGCAATTTTGTTATTGATTTTTTCTAGTAGTAAATTTGCTATCAATGTTTTTGTGTTAGGAACAAATCTGTCATTTGATGTAAAGTATGACATGTTTTATGTGGCAAAGTGAATATTGAGTTTGAGGATTACATGGAAAATTTAAGCCTCTTGACCAACTGAGCAAAAAAAGTTTGATTCTACTGAAGAACCGTCAAAGAACAAAAAACCAAGAAATCCATATCAATGGCAATCAATTCAAATAAATGGCACCCAGCAACCCATATCTTATTTTTAATCCAAAAACTTCAAAATAAAAATAATTGTTCCTACACCACATTCAATCAAAAATTGTGAAATACGTGATTGAACATTAAGAGTTCCTATTTATAAACCTTGCCTAGAGAAATTTTCTTTTTTAGCTAAAGGAGATTGGCAATGGTCTTGACAAATACAACCTAAGATATTTGCTCGATGACTGCCTCTTTCTCAGCACCTTTACTGTTGGTCATGGTTCCTCTCTATCTAAAGAATGACGTTTCCATCCATCACCAATTCTTTTATCTAGTATCTTCTTCATATTTTGCAGTACATACTCACCCAAATCCCTAATCTCTAACTCTTTCTCTCCTAAACCAGTGATTTTAACCCCCAATTTCCTTCCCTCTTTTATTTCAAACTTCTAATCGTGGATTGTGTTTTGATAAATTAGCTGTCGTTTTAACTAGTAAATGCCGCACAATTGTATATTTAGTGGAATATTTTCTCTTCTGATTGAATATTCTCACTGTTACTTAATGGAGTGGTTAATTTGCTCAAACCTGATATTATAGTGGCAGATTTGCTTCCAATATAGAATATCTATTTACAAATTTGCAATGATAAAAAGATCAATGGTAAAATTGCTCTATCACCCAAACAATAGTAGTAAAGTTACACATTTTTCCTTTTAATAAAATCTCCCAAAAAGATTCCCGTAATTGTGGTCCACCTCTGCCCATAGGACCCCAACCGAATGACGTGGCACTGAACGAATAAATTTGCGCATACATAAATATCCATAAAGTATTGACGGAAAATATCAATAACCGATAAAGAAAAGTAGAGCTTCAATCTGTTGGAGTCTGCTCTCTTCATTGTTGCATGATTGAGGAAGATCGAGGACCGAAGATGGAAAGGGATGACGGAGACATGGCTGCCGCAGAGAACACTGAGACCGTAAGAGCGAATTTCCTGCGCGCAGATGGATTCTTGAGAGCTTAATCTGTTATTCAATGCAGCTAATGAAAACCATTAATTGATGGCGGATTTGCAGGAATTGGACGACATGAAACGGAGATTGAAAGAGATGGAGGACGAGGCCGCTGCCCTCCGGGAAATGCAGGCCAAGGTCGAGAGGGAGATGGGTTCTGCTCAAGGTCTTTTGCGGACACTTTTTTCTTTCGTGATTTTGTTATCCTTGCATCATATTGCTCTGGGTGTTTATCTTATTCCCTTTTGATGCATTATGTTCGAATTTTTTAGCTTTCTTAATTCAACTCAATTTGCTGTAACTTGGTTTGAAGGCCAATTTCCCCTGCTATTTCTTTTTTACTTGATTGCTAGGATTTCCCTAGTACTTGATTTGTGGCTAAGTGATCGGAAGTCTATGAAATTTGGTGCATTAGGTTTTGTCTGTTCTTTATCATATATTGGAGGATGAGCTTAGATATTGGAAATAAAATGGAGGGTGTTTACATGAACGATGATAATAGATAGAGGTAGTGGAAATGTAGGCGAGGAATGGTGTCTTTAGAGTTGGGACGAGATTGATGCTAAAATAATGCTTAAGTCCCAAACTTGCATATCCGGATATTTGTCTCATCTGTACTTCCTGTCTCTCTTATTGGTTATCAAAATGCTTGCAGATCCTGCTGCAGCTGCTACATCCCAAGCAAATAAAGAGGAGATGGATTCTCGATCGGTGTTTGTTGGTAACGTGAGGTCTCTTTTCCTTGCTTCTTTTATTCATTGTCTCTGGATCACTTTGTAAACAGAATCAAACACTGAGTTGTTGCTATACACTTAACTTTTCTGCTTAAAAAGGAACGGAGCACCTAGCTATATTTTCTTGAAGTCAGTTACCGTAGAAAACTCTGCTGTCCTGTCAATTTATTTCATGTACTTCTAAAATTGCAGTGATTCAGTACTGGGAAATTACCAACAATTTCTTCAGCCTTGTAGTAGGTTTAGTTGAGGCTTCCTTGACATGCAAAGAAAACTTTCTATAATGGCTTTGATTTTCCATGTGATGCAATGCTATTTTTTTTTTCAAACTAGGCTACATAAATCTTCCTTAAAGAAAATGAGGACTTTTACCATTTTATTGGTTCAATTTTATCTGCATGTTATAAAGAACTTACTTAAATCACATTAACGCGTTGTGCCCTTTGCACCAAGTATTAAGGAGAGTTTGCTGCTTTTGAGCCCCTAACAAGAGAGGAGGGATAGCTAGAGGTATCTTATCAATGCCCAAGATACAGTTTTTTGCGTTTGTGGTTCTGGTGAGGGGCATTGAATCGTCTATTTTACTTGTTCCAAGTGCTGGACGCTGTTTTCCTGTTTCTTTGCATTCAGTTAGCTGGCATCTGTTGGCCAAAAAAAAAAAAGAATTTTGCAGGCATCTACGATTTCTCTCTGAAGTCTTGTCTTTTAGATGAAAAAAAGCATGGGATGGTTGTTTGCTGCAAATGTAACGCAGCTCAGTGGCACCTAGTTTGTTCATTGGGCATGCAGAATTTGAATTTAGAGAGCTAACATTAATGTATCTAGACTAGGGTATCCTATGAGTTTAGATTATATCATAGGGGTTGTTTTTCCAACTGGAGCTTCTTAGGTTATTTCTATGAAGAGCCTACCCTGTCGTTTTGGATGAAAAATAGCGACAGTGATAATTTTGATTTAATGTTTCTTAATTTGAGTCATGATCTTAAAGCAACCACCTTCCTTGGCTAATGTCTTTGAAACTTGTTAGAGATGCAAAGTTCAAACGATCTAAATCTTCAGATGAGCCCTTACCCCTTAGTCTTTAGTACATGTTGCAGACAGTATGACCTAGTCTTCAATGATGGTTGAATTTTTTGGAATTTGCTATTCTGCAGGTAGACTATGCATGTACTCCTGAAGAGGTACAACAGTATTTCCAGTCTTGTGGTACTGTAAATAGGATCACTATTCGTACAGATAAATATGGCCAGCCGAAGGGCTATGCCTATGTGGAATTCCTTGAAGCAGAAGCTGTTCAAGAGGCTCTTGTTCTCAATGAATCTGAACTACATGGCCGTCAACTAAAGGTAGAGTCTTTTATAGTTCCTTCTATTGCACGCTCTTGAGTGTTGAAGTTATTGTTAGCATGGTGAAAAGTAAAATAACTTTCAGGTTACTGCTAAGAGGACAAATATACCTGGGATGAAGCAGCATCGAGCACGTCGACCAGCCCCTTTTATGAGGCCAAGGGGTCCATATATGACTCCTTACTTATATGCTCCCTATGGATATGGGTATGCTCTTTCTTTAGTTTATGACAATTTAGATTCTAATTCCTTTTGTTCTGCTTCAGTAGTATTCCATACTGAGACGTATGTATATAACTTTGTGCCTTCCGCCTGACATGCAGGAAGGTTCCTCGATTCAGAACGGCCACACGTTATAATCCATACTACTAGTTGCAAGGACCAAAGCCGTGCATTCTGGAATTTGTTTTTACAGGTGACTGGTGCTTCAAGGAAGCTGATGGAGGTGGGTGGATGTTTCTTGAGTTTGGGTGTGTGAAATTGAAAATGTGCCTGAGGAGATAAGTTGATGCATTAAGTGTATTCGAACTGTGTAATCTGATGCTTACCAGGCTATGCTGCCTCAATCCAATTGATGCTCTGCGATTACAATTGAACCTCTTCTGCATGCATCTTCCATAACACTGAGCTCGGAACGTTTTTACTACGAATTTAACTAATGTTTTTACTCGCTTCCATACTTGGACAGAGAAATTACACTATGGGATGTGGAGAGTCAAAGTATGAGCGCCATGAGTGATTTGCTAGTGGATAAATACTTTCTTTTTTTTTTTTTTGTTAAACATGTATTTTGCCTATTGGATAAATAATTTGGGAGGGATGGATTATAATTATTCATTATTATTGTTGTTGTATACTTATATTGATAACAATCTCCAACGTGAATGGTCTAAGTATTGGATGTAACCCTTCAAACGCGCTCCCAGCATCTACGGATTGGTTTTGGGGTGACTCATGATTTCTCGTGTACATTTACCGAAATTCTTGAGAGGGTGAGTATGGTTTAGTAATTGTAACTAATGGTAGAAGTTTTGAATTTGTTGTTTATAGATTAAAATTGATCTTTTCCTTCCCCTGATCGTGTTTTATGTAACAGGGGCCCTTTTAACGTTTGGGAGAGGGAAAATAAATAGAATAATTATAATTTGTGTATGAGGCTTAACTAAAATTACATTCTATTTCTTTTATTTTTAAAATATATGCTTTACCCATATCTTTTTAATATAGTTTCATAATAACTTCTGAAATTTTAATTTAAGAATATACGGTGTTCATCCTTAAGTAATTTTAATCTATATAATTTTTTTTACAGTTAATCGACATTTTAAAAATACTATTTTACATTTACATAAAGAAAAAAAATGGTAAATTAAAATATTCGTTAACTGTAAAAAAAGTACTATAAGATTGAAATTAATCAAAGATAACTATCATATGCCTAAATTAAAATTTTAAAAATTATTATCAGACTATATAAAATGGTAGAGGAGATGTATATTTCTAAAATAGAGGTAAACTGTAATTTTTAGGAGAAAATTTTATTTAACCCAAAATAAATTGTGGTGATGTAACTAATTTAATGACTCAAATGAAAACTGACATGAACTAGGGTCAGCAAAATAGTAGTAATAGTTTAGTAGAGTGCCGATTTACTGGAGTGCAATCTAGTTCAGCATCAGCAGTGCATCTTCCTTGAATTCCACCATATCCACCGTCATCTGTCCCTGTTTCAGTAATGGCTCTGACAGCTCCTTCTTCCCTCGCTTCAAGACATGGACACCCTCTTTTCCACAACAGCCATCGTAATTCTATCGTCCCCGCCACCCTGAGACCCATTACCGCCGTCCACTCCGCCGACCCGGCAAAATCCGCCAAATCAGCTACCTCGCCTTCTATCCCTACTAAATGGGCACTCGACAGCTGGAAAACCAGGAAGGCTCTTCAGCTTCCGGAATACCCGGATCAAAACGAACTCGATTCTGTTCTCCAGACTCTCTCCACATACCCTCCAATTGTATTCGCTGGTGAGGCTAGGAAGCTTGAGGAGAAGTTGGGTCAAGCCGCTGTTGGCAATGCTTTTCTTCTCCAAGGCGGCGATTGTGCTGAGAGCTTCAAGGAATTCCATGCCAACAACATTCGCGACACTTTCAGAATTATCCTGCAAATGGGTGTTGTGCTTATGTTTGGTGGACAAATGCCTGTGATCAAGGTTGGTTTGTCGAAAAAATTTCTCTCCTTTTTTCATTTCCGGATAAAAAAATCTGTACCTTATTGCCGCTGTATTTCTCTCTTCATGCTCCTGACCATTTTTCTGGAGCGATTTCAATTATTCTGGTGTTTTACTTCGTAGATAGGATGCTTTTACTTTAGCATCTAGCAATTCCTCTGTTGGTGAAATTGGTTATCAATTTGAAAGTCAGATTGGTTTGGTAGTAGTTTATTTTATTGCACATGGCGGTTTTGCTGAACTAACTCGAGCCTTGAGATGGACATCGTCCAAACGAGAACTTCATGGAACTGAACTTATTTCACATCTTCTTTTTCCCCATTTCCTGCTACTTCATACATCAGTCATTTTTATGCTATTTTTATGTCATTGAACTGCTGCAATTTGAAATGGTTTTCCAGGTTTTTGTTGCTTGGGAATCGGGAGGGTAATTGTAACTCTGGGTTAGGATGTGATTGGTAGAATTTGGATTTCAGAAGTGAAATAATAGAGTTGAACGTTTTTTCCCCTCCTTGATAATTGGGCATATGGCTTGCTCCCGGTTAAGGTTTGTGGCTATGTGTTTTTGTTGCCAAAGTTTTCACATCATCATCTTTTATTCCTATTCAGCAGTCACTTTGTTAGCAGGAAGTTAGTATTTGTGGGTTCATTTGTACAGAATTATTGTTCCAACTAGCTGATAAAATATTCACCCAAAAAAGGGACCAACTGATAAAATGCTAGATGTCATTGGTCAGGTTGGAAGAATGGCTGGTCAGTTTGCGAAGCCAAGATCAGACCCTTTTGAGGAAAAGAACGGAGTGAAGCTTCCAAGTTACAGAGGAGACAATGTGAATGGTGATGCCTTTGATGAAAAAACAAGAATTCCAGATCCTCAGAGGATGATTAGGGCCTACTGTCAATCTGTTGCAACCTTGAACCTCCTGAGGGCATTTGCTACTGGAGGGTATGCAGCAATGCAGAGAGTTTCTCAATGGAATTTAGACTTTGCTGAGCACAGTGAACAGGGAGATAGGTATTAAGTTCTTCACATCTATGATCTGTCTTTCTTTCTGTTGTTATGTTTCTTGTGATGTCCGTTTCTTTGAGTTTTTTTTTTGGAGTTTTGTTTTTATCCTCTTTTGGCATGTTTAACCAGGTATCGCGAACTGGCTCACAGAGTTGATGAGGCAATGGGATTTATGGCTGCTGCTGGACTCACAGATGGTCACCCAATAATGACAACCACTGATTTTTGGACATCTCATGAGTGTTTACATTTGCCTTATGAGCAGGCTCTGACAAGGGAGGACTCGACTTCTGGCCTTAACTATGACTGCTCAGCCCACATGCTTTGGGTCGGGGAACGCACTCGACAGCTTGATGGTGCACATGTTGAATTCTTGAGAGGGGTTGCTAATCCCCTTGGTATCAAGGTACCTAAACTGATTCTATATTTGGACCAGTAAAGTTATGCTACTTCTCCTAACCAATAATAATGAACTTGTTGATGGTGAAACAATATATGTTGACCAATTTGTTAAAAAAAATTGTGCAGGATATTTGGTGGTCTATCCACATGAATTTTGTTTTCCTTTCAATTGTTCGGCCTCTTGTGTTTTCTGATCTTTTACTTTCTTGTGCATTGTTGTGAACATAAGTGATGTAAGTTGTTAATTTCTTACCAAGATATTTTTACACAGGTAAGTGACAAGATGGATCCTAACGAGCTAGTTAAGCTTGTAGACATTCTCAATCCTGAAAATAAGCCAGGGAGAATAACAGTTATTGTGAGGATGGGGGCTGAAAACATGAGAGTAAAACTTCCACATTTGATAAGAGCAGTTCGAAGAGCAGGTCAGATTGTCACCTGGGTTAGCGATCCTATGCATGGTAACACCATAAAAGCACCATCTGGAGTTAAAACTCGTTCCTTTGATGCTATCAGGGTACGTTTCCTTCCATTCTTCTCAACTTTTTTTCTTTCTAGCACCTTATTTGCTTCTTATTTGTTCCTATATTAAAGTTTCAATTGGGTAAGTCCAAGATCAATGATTATTAAATTCAATACCCACCAATCACCCCCAGGGAAAAACAAGGATCAAATTGAAAATAAAAAAAGAAAAGGAAACTGAGTTTTAAAAATTAAAGAAAACCTACTGAGTCTCCCAACTCCTGTGTCATTGTCTGATGCTGCTTCTGGTGTATCTAGCTGTATTGGAGTTTGGACAGTGCTTATGTCGTTTTTGAATGTAACTGGTGCAATCACTTTAATAGAATGACAAGTAGGAAGAAGAAGAGGAAACTGAATGTGTCCCCAGTTTGTACTACATGAAAATGCATCTCAATGCAATTATTTGTGAAGTATCCTCCTTACTCGGTTGAATGATGGCTGGTGGCACTATTATGACTATTCGATTGTAGGCCGAAGTTAGAGCTTTCTTTGATGTGCATGATCAAGAAGGAAGTTACCCTGGAGGGATTCATCTAGAAATGACAGGTCAAAATGTAACAGAGTGTGTGGGAGGTTCCCGAACCATAACCTATGATGATCTTAGCTCACGCTATCACACCCACTGTGACCCAAGACTCAATGCTTCCCAATCATTGGAGCTTGCTTTCATCATCGCCGAGCGATTGAGGAAAAGAAGACTTGGATCTCGCCTTCCTTTATCCTCAATCGGCTTCTAGAATATGTTTGAACCTGGTATCAATAAGTCTCAGGACAGCCAACTGTGTGGATGGAAGCTTTGGCCTTCCTAGAACGCTTGTCAATGTTTTTAGTTCAGTATTTTAAGGTGAGTCTTGCATGTGTTCGACGGGCAGGTGTGTGAATATTTTGGCAAAAAAAGAAAAAAACAACTGGAACATATTTAGCCATGTAAGATGGGATATGGAACTGCTACCTAAGAATGATCTCCAGTGTGCTTCTGGGACATCGTCTATCTAGGCCAGAGACGGCCCAACCTTTTTCCTATTCCTTTTTCTTCTTGCTAGATGTTTATTTTGGAATTTACAGTAGTTCTTAAAAAGCATCTTAGTTGATACTTGAGCCAACTTCTAAGAGCTCTTGCTTTCCTTAAAAGATGCACGCAGATAGAACCAAATGAATTAATCAGATTGTTCGTTTCAATTTGATTCGGGTTCATAAATTGTTCCCGACAATACGCTTAGTATTCATTACAACGGCTGTGTCGAATGTAGCCATTAATATCAAAGAAAGCATTAAGAGAAGAATACCAGGGCTCCGGGAAAATGCGAAAGGAAAATTCTCCACCACAGGCGCTGGGTTTTGGGGATTAATGTATTCTTCCGTTTTCTCCGAAAAATGAAAGTTACCTAGAGGGTCAAAAGGTTCGTAAACATCAATTTATTTTAATTTTAATTAATTTAATTTAAAATAGTTTATTTTTATTTTTTACATGTTTTTTACATAGAATCAATTTTATTTGAAAGGTAATATCATATAGATACAATAATCAATTTGAAAGTAAATTTTTATAATATTATTAATTTTTTAATGCCTAAAATTAGAAAAAAATTATAAAAATTTAGTAAAATTATAAAAATCATATTTTTAATAAATTATTACACTTACATAATATTAACTTTTAAATAAAATTAGTTTTAAATAAAAAAATATAAAAAATATATTTTAAATTAAAATGAATTGCCTTAAAGAGTGGTTATGAAAGCAAACCCTCGAAAAGGACGAAGAGAAGAGACTTGACCAGTTACAAATATGAAGACTTTTCTACTCCTGGGTTTGTTGGTATGTAGCTATAATATAATTGATTACTAACTAGTGACACATAATTAATTTATTAATGTTGCTTCGCAAAACCCCGAGACATGTGGGCTGAATGTCCAGTCGCGAAAACCACAAGAATGGCACACAAATTCCAAGTTTTTATTGGGTGATGATGTTATAGTTTACAACTGGGTATATCAACTGTTGAAAAGTTAAGGAAAAAGCAAAACTTTGTAGATTTTAAAATTTTAAGGTAGTAATATACTCCCTCCGTCCCGTTAATTTTGCTCCAATTGCTTTTGCACGTAGTTTTAAGCATGATGTTGTTTTTTTACTCATTTTCCAATTTTACCCCCTCCTCTTCCTTATGTTAATCTGTCCCAAGCTCCACCATCGGCGCCGTCACTTCTCCAACGACGCCACCGCCCTCCATCTCAGCCTCCCACTCTACGTCTCCGGCCCCGCCTCCAACGTTACATCTCCGCCCTTGCCTCCATCCCCATCTCCCCTCTGGCATCGATTCGCGTCCTCGCTCCATCCCGGTCTCCCCTCTAGTCTCGATTGGCCTGCAGCATCCCCGATTCACCGGTGTCACTCCGTCCTCGTTCGCATCGTCCGCCCTGCTTTAACCCAGCCCCTCTCCATCTTCATCTCGGCCCTTCTGCTGAGAATCGGACTCTATAGCCAATCACGCGTTCGTCGTCAATCTCCTGTCAGTCATCGATTCGCAGTGGAATCGCACGTCCATGTCGATTGTGCCTCCGTCACTGATTCGCAGTGCAACCTTGCCAGAGGGGAAAAGAGATCGAGGTTAGGCGGCCAATGGAAAAGAAGAGATCAAGGTCGACGACAAAGGGAAAGATCGAGGGCAACGAGGACGATGGGCATCATAAGTCAGGGCAGTAAGGATGATGGGCGTCGGAGGTCGAGGACGGCCGGGACGATGGGCAACCAGGGGCGGTGGGGACGATGGGCAATGGAGGTCAAGTCTGTTGGGAGGATTGAGGGAGAGGGATGAGTTAAATTAGGGGTATAATGGTAAATGAAATATAAAAAATTACTTAAAATGGAAATGGTGCTAGTGTTTTGGGATTGCTCAAAAAGAAAAATGTAGCAAAACTTTTGGGACGGAGGAAGTAATTTTTAACAGATTTCATAAATTTTATATAACTTACATTTTCTGGTAGCGTCTCTGTCACCAATGGTAGATTTTGTGGTGACTATTGTGAGAGTAGCAAAAGCTTGTTGTTAGCCCTCCTCTCCCTCTCCTCAATAAGGAACAAAAACCTATTGATTGACTCTAATTTGTGGCCAATGATCATCTTTACAAAATTTAGGTTCACTTAGACTGGTCGCGTCTCCATCTTTATCTCCAGAGTCTGTCACCTCCTTCAACGTCCTAACCCCAACCCTAGCAACCTCAAAACGTCCCAACCCCAACCCTAGCAGCCTCAACTTCTTCCTCCTATCCAATAAGCCAGTAGTAATCCTCCAAATTGAGCAAAGCCCTCATTTTTGTGTCTTTGATTGGCACTGCATCTGACATCTCTTCAACTTCATCAAGCTCTTACCACCACCACCACCACCGCATCTAGCACCACCAGTTTGCCAACAGTTGACAAAGGTGCCATTGTAGAGGCAACTTACATTAGGTTTTTTAAATTTGTTAAAAGTTACATTAATATACTAAAAATTCAAATCCTACAATTTCTAGCTTTTCTGTTTATTTTTTTAATAATTAATCATATATCTGATCTCAAACTGTAACATTAATTATATATCCAATCTCAAATTATAAATTTATTGATAATATTGGCATCAATAGAACTTTAGTGGAATATCCTGCTTACGAACCAAATATTAGTAGAAAATTTAATATTTTCCCCTAGATAAATTAAAAGCCATGAGTCGTAATCTCCTCAAAACCACGTCCTAATATTTTCCCCTAGACAAATTAAAAGCCATGAGTCGTAATCTCCTCAAAACCATGTCCTAAACAACACAATTATGAGCAACGTATGTCTCCAAGGCCCCAGCAGACCCTTATAATCATTTCTGAAACCAACCACTAGTAATTAACTACTCCACTCTTCCTTGTCTTCTTATGGGGTACTTTACTACTACTATTATTACATAAATTTCTCTTTTCCCTATCATTCACATTTCCATATTTTTATCATATGCCGAAATTACACTGGCGCACGAAACCCTCAGAAAGGACCCACTACCAGTCCTGGTAGGACTTATCCAGAATTCCCCATTTTACCCCAAAGTAAAATCCAAAAATATCTACATCATGCATCATCCCGACGTGTATCCTCCGGCCGCCATTTTCCGCCACTTGTCCCATCACACCAGCGTTTTGCACGCCGATGTCTGCGGATCCCACATCGCCGGCAACAGGTACTTCCTCCCGCCAATCCCGTTCGCGTTGTAGCTCGCTCCCGTGCTCTTCTCCACCAGCACCGTACCCGGGTAACCAGGGTACGACCCAGACCCGAACATCCCCGTGCAGGCCGAAACCGCCTCCACCGGCGCGCTCGCCGGCCCCTGGAAGTAACCGCTATTGAACGGATTCGTCACGGTATTGGCCAACAGCGTCGCCAAGTTTACGATCATGCCGTCAACTCCGACGTCTCCGTTGGGAGACACCAAAGGCGGGCTCTGCGGCCCATATATCGGCTGGTGGAAAGGCCACGCACACTGTCCCGGGCACTGAACCTCCGAGTTACCAACCCAAATGTAAGTAGCGCCACTCGACCCGGAAACAGCACCGTGAGTCCCGCAACGCATACAGAACCCCTCGACGGCCACGTCTTTGGATGTGAGGATCACATTAACGGTGTTGAGGTTGTTGAACTTGCTACCTAAAGCTCGTAGGTGCGGATTCTTGAGGGATTTTCCGAGCGGGTAATTAGGGAGAAGGATTTGCTTGGCGACGGCGAGAGCGGAAGCGCCGGACTTGTATTTCTCGGTGGTCTTCCACCAGGCGGCGGCGGAGGGGAGCGCGGCGTGGCCATAGCTGAGGGAGTTGATGAAATCGACGATGATGGAGCGCTGGGCGGGCGTGAAGGAGCCGTACCAAACGAGGTTAACGGCGACGTTACCCTTGAGGAGGGGACCGTCATGGTACTTCAAAACCAGAGGCTGTTCTGGCACCAGAGCAGAGAGGGAGGTGTGAAGATAGGAGAGGAGGAAGAGGGTGGCAAAGTGGTAAATAGAAGCCATGAGGAGGGTCGAAGAAGGAATTGCAAGTTTGGGCTGCTTTGCTGAATGCTTATCCTTAGAGTTTAGAGGAAAAGCAAGGCAGTGCCCTATATATAGGGGAGGGACTGCGACGTGCAGAAGGGTAGACAGCTGTCTGGGAGGGGTGACCGGAGGAGGCGTCAGCGTCAAGGTGGTCGACGTGGAACAGGTTGATTGGGTGCCAAATGTGAAGAGGAGCTTTGCCAGGCTGTAGTATGATTGGTATCGGAGGCTGATGTGGCGTATGAGGAGGCAAAACTGTGCCATCGTAAGTTAATAAAAAAGCTTCCGGACCCCTGTCCTTACGGTGGGGTCTTTTAACTTACCAATTCATAGAGCTGGATAGAGTTCGAGAAACCCCTTTTCTCCAACAACTCGGTACTTATAAAAAACTAGATTTAGGATACCGAAAAAAAATGGTCTCCGAAGGTTTGCAGAATTATTGAGAAGAAACAAATTTAAATTTACTGTATTTAATAAGTATTTTCTTTTTTGTTGGAAGCTTTGTATAAGTTTAACATTTTACAATAAAATTCTATGATATGAATATGATTCACAAAACAAAAGAACAGCAAGGTTAAAAAAAAAAGGGATAAATAAATAGTGATGTGGCAGATAGAGTGTGTGGAGGCAGGAGAATGGAATGGATAATTAAAGTGATGGCGTGTGAGAGAAGCATTAGAATTACTATTGCTGCCCTACTTAGTTGTGTTGAATTGACCTCAATCTGACGACTGAGCCTGCCTGGGGGATGAAATACAATACAGAGCAGAGCAGAGGTAAGTAGTAATGTAACAGTATCAGTCTGCAATCTATGTCTATACATCTACCTCAAGTCCTCAATGATCAACGTTAAATTTAGGAGTAGATTAGATACTAACTACAAGTATTCCATATTAAGTGAGGGGAGGGGAGGGGAGGGGAGTGGAGAGGTACTCCAGCCAGACTATTCTATGTCTATATTTCCATAGCCCAGCCCCTGCCTAATCTGTTCCAAGCTGCCCGCCGGCTGCCGCTGCGAAACAAGACTGGACTACGTACGGTACTGTGCATCATGATTACTCTTTGAAAATTAAAACGTGGTGCCTACAAGTACAAAGTGATTGATGTAGAATTTTATTTTTATATTTTCTCCGTCTCACTAATTTACTCCATTTTTTTAAACTGTCTCAGATTCTTTCTAATATTTTTATATTTAATAACTTATTGTACAATACTATCATTTTAATATTTATTTTTTTTAATTTTTTAATTTATGGGGAAGAAATAAAGTGTACAAGTGAAAGTAACACAAACTTTTTCAACTATCTTAATTTGCGCATTAGATCAAATTGAGCAACATTAGTGAAGTGTAAGGAGTACTTTTTGAGACTAAGAGTATTATTATTTTATTTATTAGAAAAATCTGTGCTAAATTTTATTTAGCTAGAAAATGAACTATACTTTAATTAAAGGTTATCAGGAACTTGATTCAAATCGTAGAATCTTACAATTTTAGGATTGAAAATATGAAAAACGACTCAATCAGATTATGCGATTATGATTCTAATTCAATTCCACGACTATAATTCACATAAAATAAAAAATGATTCCACATGAAATCCTAAATCTGATAATCTTGCTTTAATTTTCTTGCCTCTTGTTTACTTAACATTATATTTGCTTTTATGGTTTCAACATATACATTTAATTAGAGGTGTTCAGTGGGTCAAGCCTATCCGGCCTAGCCCAAGCATTGTCTCGGGGTCAAATCTGGCCAGCCAACATTGGAGCCAAGCCCATGCTTGACAGTCGACACGGCCCAAATATGGTTCCACCAGGTCAACCTGAATAGTATATTTTAAATTCTGCCAAAATATGAACAAATTACATCCCTAAGGCTCTCCAACTGATCAGGCTTACTTTTTTTTTACCTCAAATTACCATTTTATCCACTACAACAACTAGTAACAACTAAGTTTTAAGGCACTTTTGGTCCAAATGGCATCTCCTATAAATAGAGACTCTTATTTCTTACACTTCCTCACAACAATACCTACAATCTCTCTTCAAAAATTTTCTTCATCTCTACTATTACTCTCACACTAATGGCATCAAGAAGAAATGAAAAGGGCATGAGTGTGGTGGACTCTTCATCTCACACCACCAAAATTGAATGTTTTTTCAATAAGAAAGCCCGTCCTGCAGACAAAAACACCCACATCTAAGTTGCAAAATCCGAGGGAAAGCCACATTAGACATGACCAAAATTTACATTTCATCTTAAGAAGGATGCGAGTTCTAAAATCTAAAAGCTTTGCGGGAAAATGATAGCACCTATGCACATATAATTAACCATTGTGATTGAAATAGGATTTTGTTTTTGGAAAAATAGAAAAACTGGATAACTGAACATGAATGTCATCTGAAGAGGTATGTTAGTGCAAACATGATTGGCCCAATGCTACTCTTAGTTCTGACAATTAGACCCTAATGATGAAGATTACTAGTATTACTATCCAGTAATTATTGAAACGTTTCATAATTTTCTCATATATTACATGTTCTAGTTTTTATAAGTGTTATTTGGTTTTTCAATCAGTAAAATCTAGTCTAGTAGTTGTGTTTCATTCTTTAAAATAAGGAATAATGAAAAATTAATTAAATATATTTTATTTTATTTTCCTAGACCCGGGCCCCTTTGTTATTTAATTGTTAGTCGAAATTAGGAAATTTAAAAAATTCTCTTCTCATTAAATATTTAAAAAATAATAATAACTTAAATTATCCAAGGAAAACCAAAAAATTATTGTGTTGTTTAAATTTACCAGCAAATAATTATAA
This sequence comes from Aquilaria yunnanensis, assembly GCA_039654915.1. NCBI lineage: Eukaryota > Viridiplantae > Streptophyta > Magnoliopsida > Malvales > Thymelaeaceae > Aquilaria > Aquilaria yunnanensis. Next base: position 23,804,055 of record CM077598.1, on the reverse strand, counting down.
AAAAAATTGAAATTTGAATAAGTACCTTTTCATTATTAACTATTAAGATGGAATAATATTTTCACAATGCTAGCTAATGTATGGCTTGCGTGAAATTATGATTAATAATGTTCTTCTATTAATTGTTATTTTTTTAGTCCATGTAATGGAAAAATATCATATAAAATAGTTACTCAAATATTTGTTGGCTGAATATATTATTAGCTTTCGGAAGACAATAATTGTTGTTAAAAATAAAGCTAAAACTATATAATAGGTGACTAGTTAATCAACAAATTCTGGCGTTTGATTTTAAATGATACTTAAATTGTTTAATTTAAAGTTTTTCGTGTTGTTGGGTTAGGTCAATCGCGGCTCAGTCCTTGGCCTCTTAAGTCTTTAGAAAATGACACAACGAAGTTTACTACATAAACATAGTCATCCACAAAGAAGTTTGATGGTGGCATGATTGTAATTATCTAACAAACTGGGTGCTCTTTTAACAGACCTGTAACCAGCGTACTGACCCGTGGTTAAACTAACCTAGCAGCGCGAAATTAATTGAAGTGAACAATTGAAAAGAATGTTTAAAATGGAGCCGAATCTAAATTACATCAAGCATCTTAAAAGTGAAGAGTAAATAACAAGATGAAAAAATGTCACATTTTAAATTTTAAGTAAAAATATTGTAAGAATAAAAATGATATAGCGGCAGTTAAAAGCGAATGTAAGGACCCGAGAAACTTTTCTCCGTTTGACCAAGGACCGCTGACCAGTCTTCACAAGATTATGAGAAGCGTTAAGAGAGTTACGAACACATATACAACTATGGATGTATTGGATCATTCAGTCCAAGTTCTCTCTCCTTCTGTAGTTTTGGAGTAAATGACATAAACTACCTTGAGGTATTTGACAATTTGATCGGCGTAGGCCCCCTAGTTCTAGAAACCCAACCCTTTTCCCCCTGACATTCGTTTGCACATCGCACATTCTCCAAATCTTCAGTTTGCTGCCATATTACACAGCCACCCTAGTTGTTATTGCCATGAAACTTTGAAAGGATTTGTAATTTCCATAAAACCTGAAGGGGATTTGTGTCATTAACGCTTTTTTTGGTGACATAACAGTTACTAAAGTGTTTAGTATTGCACTGATAATTCAAGAGGGGTAAACGAGGAGAATTTGTCAGAATATAGGGGAATTTGGTCATTATAGTTTTTGCAGTTAAATCTATTATTAACATTTTTTAATGGACGGAAATCAGCCACTCATATTTTAGATGGTCTCAAATGTTATAGAGAAACAGAGATAATATTCCGTTGTCAAATAGAATATTCTGTAAAAGCTTATTTACAAAATAACAAATATGTCTTTAATGTTTATTTTTTCACCGATTAGCTCACTGAATAATTTTTTTTTCCAAATACGCCACCGTTCTTTTCTTCATTGGCTGCAAGCGTTGACGTTCGTTTCCATGGTGGCTAGCTTTGGTCGAGGGTAACAGTAGCAGCTTAACTCGTGGTTGGCCTGTCGTGACGAATTACGGAATTAGGCCGCAACCCGGTCAGTGGTGGTGTGGGGCCCCTTCTTCTTCCTTGATTGATGACATACAACAGGAATGTTGCGCGGAAGAAAGGAGGTGGTTGAGCAGAAGTGCTCTTCTTGGGTAGTGCGTTTTGGATCGCAAAACACATTAATCGTTTCTCTTCCTCATTCGATTCGAGCAATTCGGCGGCAGGGAGACGATCAACTGGCCTCTGCTGATGATGGACGGAGTGAGATCGAGCCGATAAAGGTTAGGAACGATGGCTTAAAAGTCCAAAAAATAATAATTAATGGGTTAATTCGTCCAAAATGTAAATTTCATGGTTAATTGTTATTCTGCAATGAGCTTTTTAATGCCATTGACAGATTTTCACCCATTCAAAATTCCTATCTGTTCAGAACCTTCAAAAAAAAAAAAAACGAAAACAATAATTTGCCTTTCTCCCCATCTCCTCAGTTAAGCCTGTACTCGAGAGATGAAGAAGAGCCGAAAGCAGGGCCCTCCGGGGTTGGTGAGCTGTGGCTAATTGCTGCAGGCTGGTCCCCTCTTTCCGGATAGGGGAAAGCTAAAATAGCCCAATAAGAAATCGCCACTAATTTTTATAATACTAAAAAAAATCTGCTCATTCCAACATATACTGATATACATTACACTATTCAGGGAGGAAAAGAGGAATAATCGAGATGGATGAATTTTTGGCAAATGTCAATCTCGAGTCTCTAAAACTTGTTCTAGTTTGAGTTCGAAAACTTTTAGAAATTCTGAAATTTTGCTAAAATATTAATAACTATTCCTAAATTTACTAAAAGATGGTTAATGGCCAGAATTTTGATTTATATGTAGAAAAAATTAGCAATCTAAACGGTTTATTAATAGCTCAAAAATTACTACACGGTTTAAATTTACTGCAAGGTTGTTACTGGACTATTTAAAATGGAATATAAAAAAAGTTGATTTCAAAATAGTGATAAATTTTAAGACTATCTTTTTACATAGTTATGAAATTTTATGACTATTTCAAAAAAAATATATATAAAATTTTAAAGCTAACTGTTTACATAGTTTGTACATATGCATTCAAATAAAATAAAAAGTTTTAGGATTAAATGTTTATATTTGTCATACATCTACACTAAAAAAAAATGCCATGATAGTCTTTATTTTCACATTGCAACCAAATAAAATAAAAATATTATACCCTACAACAATTTTATTTGTTTTTGAAACACTAATTTGATGATTTAAACAACCCTCGTTCTATCAAAATAGCAAGAATGGACATTAACCACGCAAGTGGCCTAGGTTCAAATTAGGTTTTTGCCAAGGTGAAATAATCATAATTGTTAATGTGGCTTAAAGGCCCTTTAGTTATGAGAAACAAGCAATTGATCATCTACTTTTCCTAACAAACCACTACCAATTTCTAAATGCTTATGAGTATTAAATAAAAACAAGTACAAAAATTGAAGAAAATGTATATTTCACTATCCATTTTAGTAGAAGAGAATTCTATTTTCACATGTTCAGTTAAATATTAGGCCAAAATGCATATATGGTCCATTAACTTGGTCAACCTTAACGAGTTAATTCTTTATTTTTGACTCAATACGTGTTAGTCCCTAAAAAATTTGCGAGTTAATCCAAATTGGATTAAAGGCTTATGTGTTGCTGATGTGACGTGGGGCTTAGGGGGGCTTTGCTGAGCTGGGTTTGGTGAGAAACAAAGGGAATAGGAATGTGCTGCCGATTCACCAACACGTTGCCAAGAAGTCAACCACCAATTAGTAATCAACCGTTTGGAAATCCGACGCCCATATCCAATCTCACCAATCTGCCACTCTCAACGCTCTCGTGCCTGTCAATTTCCACCACCCTCAATGCTCTCATGCCTTTCTCCTCCCAACCTCATTTTTCCCTTCGCCGTCGTTCTTGCTTCTCCTCCCATTGCGTCGATCTTGTCTCTCGTCTCCTATAGGTGTCGCATATCTCGAATCGCTGAATCTTCCATCTCCCACCAGTCTTAAATCTCCCTGAATCGCCGCCCTTTGCTAAATCGATCCTTGCCGAATTGGCACTCTTCACCGCCTTCAACCACAAAGGAATGCCTTCATCGTGCCCCCTTTGTCACTAATTTCTAGTTTCTTGCTTAATGATCACATTGTCGAACTTGAATCCCTTCATCGGCTTCACCTCTATTCATATTTTGTCCACCTGTTCATTAACAGACAGCGTTAAGTTAGACCGCACTGAGCTAGATGACTTCCTTTAAAAGATGGACTAATTCATTTAGTTTAGCAAGCTTTATGGACTAAAATGCTAAATCTAAAAAGTTAGAGGATTAATTAGCACTGAGTCAAACAAAAAAAAACTAACTCAATCGAATTTGTCAAGTTGGAGAACCATATGAGCATTTTGGCCTAAATATTATTACCTCTGTCCCAATTTTTTTGCACAATTTTAATTTTTTAACTTAAATTTGACTTAAATTTACTTATATTAGTATTTGTATTTAGAAACTACAAGGGTCATAGTTTTTAAATATAATTTTTTAAAAGTTTTGAGCAAATGTTAATATAGATAAATTTAAGATAAATTCAAATAAAAACTGAAAATAGTAAAAAAAAAAAAACTTTGGATGGATGAGCATGATCTTTTATGATTTCGGTGAACCAAACCTTTAGTTTTTTTTTTTGTAGGAAAAAGTAATTTTTTGAAACGAGATACTCATTTGTCTCCGTATTTTTCAGTTTGTTTATTTATGCTATAAATGCAATTCTTGACTAGGCTTTGGATTCCGTTCCGTATCTCAAGGAACTTTCAAGTAGTTGGGAAAACTGAAAAGGTTTCAGTGGAAGGCGGTACAATTACATTCTTGGGAATTTTGGAAATTTACCCCTTCTCTTTGTTTTTTTGGCTATAACTTGGTAGGAACTTCTAAATTTTTAATTTAAATTATTTAGTAATTATTTTTAGTAATTTTAGGTTATCTGATTTTTTTTTACAATTAATTGACATTTACAAAATACACTTATACATTTTAGATTTTTTAAAACATTTGGGTTAGGCATGAAGATTAAGAAAAAAAAAGAAAAAAATTATGTACTGTTTCTTATTTTTCTATTCATTTTTCATGTAAATCAAAAAATATGAAAAATAAATATATAAATTAATAATTTGAAGGGCAATATGGTAAAAAGATTACTGAATTTTGATATGTTAGAAAGATTTTGAAGGCCTGAAATAATAAATATTGTAAAACTGTGGGACGGGAAAAATATTCTATTTTACTTTTACAGAAAAAAAAGAAGTAATAATTTAACATATTTATTAATCATAAAAAATATTATATATATTGAAATTACAGTTAAAGAGTTGCCCAACAATTTTAAAAGTTTTTTTGAATAATAAAAAAGATATAATTTTAAATTAAAAAAATATGATCATACTATCCAAGTTTTTGGGGAACTTGTAAAATGTAACATCACCAGCAACTTAAGCTGACTTCGTCAAAATTCCGCTACAGCCTAACTAAAATGGTTTTTCTTGGACCAAACCGACGTCAAAAGGCAAATGGAATAGAAGGTACACGTCCTTTGCTGTGCTGCAATTCCCCAATACAAGACCGCTCCAGTTTGCTGACGAGACGAGTCAGGACCAGCATTAGATTAATCAATTTCCTCTAAAATGGGCAACTTACATAGATAATTAATAAATTTATATTAGGGCGAATTACTTTTTCGCCCCAAGCTTAGGTATTGAATATGTTTTCATAACTCAGTTTTGAATGCTAATCTTTTCTCATTCATTCTTTACAGTTAATTATTAAATTAACTACCATTATTTTTTTTCGCTTGGCATATGCAGCATGACTTTTTTTTTTTTTGGCCATTGAAGTTGAGAAAAATATATGACAATAAGAGTACTGTTACGTGGGGCTAATTTTTTTTAAGGACTATTGAACACCTCTGGCTCCGAGATAGGGTGGTAATGAGTTCCTTATTCCTCTAGCAAAACCTTGAGCCCGTATATTATTAATAAAAAATTAAATTTTTGGGGAGTTTCCTCAAACCAGGATTAATAATATTGTAGTCGTTGAGACCAATATAATTACGAAATACTGGGGAGTCCTTTAAAAGATATTTTTTAAAAAAAAACTTGAAATATTGATTCATTTGTTTGTTTTTCTTTTCGCTTCCCTCGGGAGTTGGGGCACCGGCATGAAATTTTCAGCCTCTAACATTTGGAACTCATGAAAAATGCACAGCATAAGCGGTTTGACTCATATCTTACCTTTACTCGCCACCTTTTTCTTTTGATGAAAAGAAATGTAGGCTAGTAGTACTACTACTACCGACACCGTGTTGCTGTTGTTTTCCGAGATATGATATATAATTGGCCCCCACTAGTATGTTCATATTATATATAAAAATATTTCATTTATATGTAAAAAATTATAAATTAATCATTAAAAAATAAATAATATAAAAAATTTGAGACAGAGGAAGAAAAAGTATTTGAGAAAATAAAAGTGTATTTTAGGATAGCAATTAATGTTATATACTCATATTATCAATCATCTCTCTAGTTTGCTTGCACCCTGCCTTCATACTAGTCCTCGTTCTTATTGGGACTCTGTTGAGATATCTGACTGGAATTCCTTGCCTAATATTGCCAAAATCATTGCCAAATATGAGATATAAAAAAAAAAAACACTTTTTCCTGTCCAAGATTCACAAGCCCTTGGACCTGATGGAGTCTTACTCCATTTTCTTAAAAAATTCCTCAGATATCACTGGTGACAATGTTGTGAAGGATATTTAGCAAACTTTGGCTAATATATAATAAACTTTCTGTTGGTTGGAATAATCTTACTAAGGTTATAAGTTATAACCAGTCTCATATCTATAAGCCTTTGTAATACCTTATACAAAACTGTCTCTAAAATTATTGTCAATAGATTAAGGCCTTTCATTATGTCTGTCATTACTCCTTAGTCCTTTGCAACCTTTGTTCTAGATAGAAGTACTGCAGGTAATGCCATCATTTTATAAGAGGTTCTTCACTTTTTCAATAAAAAAAAAGGATAATAAGTGATAAATGTTAATTTTGTGGTCAAATATGTTGACTTTTTGTCAACTTTGACAAAAAATTTTTACCTTATCACTCAATATTTTTTGCCGATTCTTGCTTTGACCCTTCATTTTGTAGGTTGGAGAAGCGGACCATAGCATTAGAATGGCACCGGGTCAAGCGGAACGAAAAAACTGAAGCACAAAAGTCAACGGAAATTATAACTATGGCGCCTAGGCGCCAAGAGCGAGGCCTAGGCGCCACAGTACAAAGTCCTCTGCCAAAAAAAATGCACTCTGCCGCCTAGGCTCCCAGCCACCCCCTTCTGGCGCCTAGGCGCCAAGTACCCTTGAGCTTTGGCGCCTAAGCGCCCAGGCACCCCCTCCTGAGGCCTAGGCGCCAGTCACCCGGGAAAGTAGTCCCCTACCTCAAATTTGAACTCAAGCTTACTATTGGCCAAGGATTTCTCTCCAATTGGTTTGGTGAGTGAAAGGGACATCCTCAAGAGTAGAAGAACCTGGAACCTAGCAAGAGAGAGATGATCTTCTTCATCTTCTTCATCTTCATCTTGGCTTCCTAGAACTAGTTTTGGGTTTTTTCCACCATAGTTAGTATTTCTAGCTTTTCTTAGTTTCTTCTTGGTGACCATTAGAGCTAACTTGGAGATTGCTTGGAGTGTTCAAGAAGACTAGCTTAGAGACTTTGGATTCAAGAGCTTCTAGCCATCTTAGGTTTACTCTTTCATCTTCCTTGTAGTCTTTCATAGATGTTATTATGTTTACTTTCATGATTATGTTTTATTTAGTTATGGAGTAGTCTTCTTTTGCACTTTCTATGGATGTAGCTACTTGGGTTGATTATGTTGGATGAATTCATGGTTATGCGATGTTAGTTTTCTACCAAATGCATGTTTATTCTTCTCTTGAGCTTAATGTTGTGTAGCTAGTTGATGGCCACAATTGGTTGCACTATAAATTGCCTCTAAACTCTTAGAAAAGATTAGAAGTAATTGGACCTAGGAGAAGAATTTAAGGGCTATGGACTTGTTGGAAAATTAGTCTATGTCCTTAGGTAAAGGTAAATTAAGCTCTAATGCCTCTTTCTAAACTTGTAATCGGGTGGAAATCCTTATTAAGTTTAGATTAGAGAGATTAATTCTTTCACTTGGAAAAGTAAGAATTTAGTTGAATAACTTTATCAACATACATTGGAAATTAACCCACTCACCTAAGTTCACCAACAAATCAAGATAAGTAGTGAACCCATAGGAAGTGTTCTTTCATGATTTGATAAAAATTACAATTTTTACATTGCATACTTGCATTCTAGGATAATAGTATTCCATTTAGCTAAGGTTAGTCACTTGTTTAAGTTGCCTACATTTTCATCCAACTTTGATTGTTTAGCTAAAGTTTACTTTAAGTAGTGGTACTTGGCAATCAATTTAATCAATCTTCGTGGGAACGATACCCACTCACCCCATCTACACGTCTACCGTGCACTTGTGGAATAGTGGTTTCAAAATTTAACTACAATAAGGGCTTTTTTTTTCCTAAAACATGATATTGAAAAAGTTTATGATTAGTTTGAAAGGAGTTTTGTTGGGAATATGCTATGTTAATTTTTAAATTCATGAAAGTCTAAGGTTGCTTATTCTTGACTTTATATTTTTCATTGAACTGTTTGTTTTGATTAATGGTTCTGCTTCTAATTATTTCCTCCCCTATAGAGGTATAAGGTAGGGGACCTTTTCTCCCCACATATTTTCATTTTATGTTTAAAGTTTCGCTTTAGGATGATTAATTTCCTGCAAGTTAAAGGTAATTAGAATGGTTTTAAAATGAGATCTAACAATACTATTTTTGACACACCTTTTCTCCAAGGTTCATTACAAACTTTTTGTGCTCTTTCTGGTCATTCCATTAATTCGAACAAGCCCAAGTTATTGTTCAATAAAAACATATTTGCCAATAACAGAGCATCCTGCTCTACCATTTTTAATGTCAGTGAAAATGGATGGCTTAGGAAAATATCTTGAGTTTCCTATCACTTGCAAAAAGTGGAAGGTTCTGACTGTTCTTTCATTTTATGAGGCAAGCAGAGCTATTCTTCCAAGACTACCCTTGCCACCATGGGCAATTATTACATGCAAATCACCAAACTGCCTACTAAAACATTGGATGGTATTAATCAAACTTGTAGGAATTTCTTTTGGAGTTCCACTAGGGAAAAAAGAGCCTTGCATGTTGTTAATTGGGACATAGTCACCAAGGGTAAAAAAAACAATGGGGTTCAGGGATCGGCCATGCTAGGTGCCTTAAAAGAGCCCACCCCACATTCTCAAACTTGCCTGAAACATTAAGCAAAAGAAAATTTCTATGGTTAGCAAGATTTTTTTTTTCTATTAAATACAATATATCTAAAAATCTTAAGGCTATATTTCCTCTTTAAAAAGATGTTTCTAAAACTAATTACTGTTGGAACATTTTTAAGTTCCATGTATAATTTATAAGTTCCAAGTAAATGGAAAGTGTATTTCATAAATTAATTAAAATTAAATAGCTAAAATACATTTTTCATTTACATGGAACTTATAAACTACATATAAAACTTAAAAATATTCCAACAATTACATGAAAGGAGTCACTAGACTTGTTTAGGATGGGTTGACCACTTCTTGGTGGCTTGATAACTGGTTATCTATTGCCAGCATAAGAAATTGTATTAAGGCCCCTTTAACCCCTAATGATTATTCTTTAACTGTTGGAGATATATTCAACGGGGATGTGTGGCATTGGGATAAAACTTCCTTTGAGCTTCCTTCTAACAGAAAGAAACAAATTGTTGACATTACCATATTTTCCAATAACAACCATGTTAATAGAGAAATCTAGAAGTATTCTAAAGATGGCTCTGTGTCCATTAAATCCACTTATCATTTTGATAAGTCTCTTATTTCTAATAATCAAGATTCTAACTAGCATTGGGTGTGAAAAATCCCCACAATCATTAAGATTAATCTCTTTTTATGGACTGGTCTTCATGGTAAACTTTCTTCTAATGTGCACTTACAAAGTAGAGTTGTCTATAATGTGGCATGCATAATGAAGATCAGTTTTATTTTTTATTTTCCTGTCCTATAAGTATAGGTGTTTATGATCATTTCGTGCTTGTTTGGGGTATGTTTGCTGATTGTGGCCAACTTATCAAGGAAGACTGCACCAATTCTTTAGATTCCACTTGTGATAATGTTCCCTAGAATATTTTACACCCTTTTTGTTTATGGGAAATCTAGTGCAATAGAAACAAAAAGGTGTTTGAAACCAATCAAGATTTAAAATGCATCTATTGGAGACAGCCTAATTATATTATGGATATTATGCTTGCTGATTTCATTGGTGTAACTGCTTTTTAAGGGCACTAGGTCTATTAGTGCTGCCTTAAGGGCACCAAACTTAAGCGACCTTATTGTCTGTAACCGGCCTTAAGGGCTGAACCTTTTCTTGTTCTTTTAATGCATTGTCATATTTACCCATAAAAAATAGTAATGTTATATTGCCGGTCTTTTCAATGATAATTTCTCTACAATGATTTTATACACAAACATTTATTTGAAAACGAATTCAATGTATCTATAAGTCAAATGGTCATACGATTGTTAAATTTAAGTAATTATTACACAAAATTTAATTTTCTTACACTTCACAATTAATTGTTAAGATACATAGTTTTGGAAATTTTGTAGCGTCATAATTCTTTTATATACGCATGCATTTTTTTTAAAGAACTAGCCATATAGTGTACAAGCCAAATACCGATTAACCCATATATATATATATATATGTATGTATGTATACCTAGTACCTTTTCTGTCTTTGACAAATATTTATGACAGATGTTTCTTGCGGTCGTAAGAGTGGTACTCATTTTTTTCTTCATTCAAATGCCGATCTAAGAGGGTGTCTGCCATTTCATGGGGTGATCTATTTTATTAGTTGTTCGATCCTTTCTTCTAGGTAGATTTCTACTCAAAGAGTTAACTTGAACCTTTATTATCTTGATTCCCAAGGCTCAAAATCCAGAATCGATTCATGAATTTTGGCCAATCAACCTTTATAACATGATTTATAAGGTGATTTTCAAAGTCTAGGTTAATCAATTGAAGCCTCTTATTGGGTATCTTGTGTCAGAAAATTAGAATGCTTTTATTCTAGGGTGTAATATCCAGGATAATATTATAATTACTTAAGAATTTTTATATGTTATATCTCACATTAATAAATCCAACGGGCCTAGAAGGTTTCAAAGCTGCTCTAAAATTAGATATACGAAAAGCTTATGATAAGCGTCACTGGAGTTTCATCAAATGAGTTCTTAAAGACATGAATTTCCTATATCAATAAATCAATCTAATAATGCAATGCATGACAATAGTCTATTATTCTGTCCTTGTCAATGGAACCACCACTGATAGGTTCTTACCTACATGTGGTTTTTGATAAGGGGACCAATTTTCATCTTATCTATTTATCTTATGCATTGAAGCATTCTTGAGTTGTTTGAGCCACCGATAGAAAATCAGATGCATTTTGGTAATCAAGTTGATCTTATCCAGCTCATGTATCAATCATTTATTTTTCACCAAAGATTGTCTTATACGTAAACAACACTTGTCATCCATGAACTAAGACTCACGTTCAAATTCATCTTGCAACAATAAAATGTTACACAATTTATCTTTTAATTATGAAAATGTTACATCAATCATTATGCCATTAATTGTAACTGTTAAAATGGAAAAAAAAAACATAAAAACCTAGTTTTAAAACTTCAAAACTTTTACATCATCCAATAAGACCACCTTCTCCTAACTGCCCTCCCTCCTTCATGACCGCTGACATCCTTTGTTTCGCCCATTTTGTTCATGTGTACTCTGTTATTGATTCTAAGCTGACCTTCCCATTTGTGCCCACTTCCCTTATTTGCCTGTTAGATTGTCGATGACCATCTTCCTCTGGCAATGTACGGTCATTTCCTTCTAATGGTGCATAATCGTCTTCATCCAACATAGCACAATTGTCAATCGTCGTCTTTTTTCGATAGTGCAAGATAGAAGAGAAACAATGATGTTGGAGCGCGACTGAAGGGAGATTTCTAAGTGGGATTGAAGGGAAACGATGATAAAGGATGATGATCGGCAAGATTGGAGCATAATGGGAGAGCGTTATAAAAGAGGACGCTTAATCAACGAGGGAGAATGTGACAAAATTACGACAAAAGATGATGACAAATGACAACTATTGACAAGGTAAATGTCGCGTTCTGGCCTCAAGGGCCTTAGTCTTTTGTTCATTTTTTTTTGTTAATTAATCGTTAGTAAAGGCTGCGACGTGGAATGTCAGTTGCAGGATGGGGATGTGACAGTGGCAGATGAGTGTCAACCATAGCAAAAGTAAAGGTCGTGGGGGACGGAGGAGCGGAGGTGAAGGTCATGACGGGATGGTGGTTTTATTGTATGATGTAAACATTTTGAGGTTTCTATGAAAAATGAAATATTTTAGGGGTTAAAACTAGTTTTTTACATTTTTTTCATCTATTTTAAAGGTTGTAGTTAACAGCAGGATGATTGGTGTAACATTTTCATAATTAAAGGATAAATGGTATAATGTTTTGTAGTTCTAGGATGAATTTGAAACATAGGTCTTAGTTCAGGTACGATGGGTGTTGTTTACCCTTATCTTATTTTCTTCCAATCGGATTTGTATACGTTCCATGGCTTGAAGAAGCTATTTCAGATATATCAAAAGATGACTGGCTAATAAGTCAACTTTCAAAAATCAGAATGAACTTTTAGAAAAAAAATTGACAATAGGTTTGTTTAATTATTCAGGAAAATTTTACACTTCATTGTGAATAAAACAATTACCAATTATCTAGGGAGTCCATTCGATTGTGACTTAAATAGAATTGCATCATATGATTTTTTGAGCTCAAGAATTAAAAATAAGCTTACTTTATGAAAATTGAAGCTTCTCAATCCTGCTGGGAGATTGACAATGATTTAGTCTTCGTTATCCTTCGTTTCGATATACATGATGTCTTTATTTCATATTCTGGTAACTACTGGTGATGATTTAATCAAATCCTATGTAAGATTCTAGTGGAGGGGAGTAGACCAAGAGAAGGGGATCCATTTTGCAACTACTTTACTTTAACCCTTCCAAAAGGGCAAGGAATGTTTGGGATCCATGACCTATTGTGTTCGTTGAAGCTCTTCTGGCCTAAACTTTTTGGTGCGTGATCTATAAAGACCTTAACTTTCTAGCCATTCATGTTTTTCAAGCTAGATATGGCCATTTTACATTTTAATCAAACCCTACCATGATTTGGTAAAGCTTGGTCTTTAGTCAAAAGTTACTTACCCCAAACCTATGTTGGACCATTGGTGATAGGGACTTGATTGACATATGGAAAAATTGTTGAATTCCTAAATTTCCACCACAGATTATCTAGGATTGCATCGTTAATATGGATGTTCAATCTGATATCTTAAAAGTGGCATACTTGTTTGTTCATGGATCTAAGACTTAGGATATACATTGAGTATCATCTACCTTTCCAAATGTTGTTATTTAAGCAGTTCTAACTTAAACTCAATGGAATCCTACTCTAAGAGGCTGACCGATTTAGGATTATGCTAGTGATAGGATATATTTCACTAAGAAAGGTTATTGCTGGTTAATTTCCTTTCAGGCGACACCAAATGACAATTGGGTTTTGGATATGCCATTACAACAATATCTCAAAATATTATGGGCAACCAATCTTTAGGAGAAATTCAAGATCTTTATATGGAAGTGCATTTATAATGCTCTACCTACAAAAGTTAAGCTGATAAAAGGGGAGTGGTCAACTTAGCCAGTTGTCCCAAGTATAATAATGCTGATGAGAATCTGGAATATCTATTTCTTTCTTACCTAAACCTAATAATGTCTGAAACTTGGTGGCTTTAAGCCCATTGCAAGACTTGTAAGAGGACTTCTTGACTTGGATGGTTTAGGTGGCGATGAATTATTCTAATAAACAACCCAGACTTCTTGATAGTTTGATTGTCATTCTTTGGAGCATCTGGCTAAGTCGCAATGAGGCAATTTTCCAAGGCTCACTGTTTGGTGTTAATATGATCCTGTCTCGAGCAGTAAGGATCATCTAGGATATCAAGTTAGCTAGGGATCTTAAGATAAAGACTTAGGCAATCTTTCAACTGAAAGCCTCAACGTGCTTTATATCTTGGGGAATCAGTCGAATTTGGTCATTTCCAGTACTTCTCTATGTTGATGGTGCATGGAATCCTATGTCCAAGTTAGGAGCTATGGCTTGGATAGTAAAATTTCTACCTTCTGGATCTATGATTTCACTTAGGTGGTTTATAGAGAGTTGCGTTTCTCCTTTAGCTACAGAAGTTCGAGTAATTTTGGAGGCTATCATAATTACACATTCATGGAACCTAACCTTCATCACCGTTATGTTGAATAGTGTTTAATGAATGACTCAAATTTCATGAAATTCTCTTTTGCTTTTAGAATTGGCTGATGCTGTTAGTAAGCTCCTTCAATCACTTCACCCTTCTGGCATTAAAGAGGAATATGGTCAATTGTGAGCATATATTAGCTACTCAAACTCTCGAGACTCATTTGAACTTTAAATTTTAATTTCTTTTTTGATTATAAAAAAATTGTATCTGCCCTCCACAAGATGTAAAATGTTAGGTATTGCTTTTAATTAATAGTACAGAAATGCATAATGATTATTTTTTAAAATTGATTGAATTTCTTTATAATTTAGAGTGCAGTTTAGAATAATATCTATATTGACCCAGCTCAGACTGATACTCGGTCTACCATTATTTTCAAATTGTATAGTGTTTGTCTTCGTATATATTTTACGTATTGATTCTCGCCGACCTAACAGGGTAACTTTGCTTTACCCACAAAGGATTGGTATGAATGAACCCTAGGGGCACCCAACCCTGGGGTATGAAATCTTTAAATATGTCATATATATATATGTTGTCCAGTCGCAGATTTGAATAGCTAGGGAAAACAAAAAGGGAGCGATCCTAAAGCCAAGAAAAATATAAGCATAATACTAATAATTATGAGCATGCACGAATGCATGAATCATGCAATCATTGGAAGAGGGGTTGATGAAGGGTTCTATCAAAACCACTAACCAAATTTTGAATTAAATTGCCACCTGTTATAACTTATACTTTGTGTGGTACCTAGGAGTGGTGATTGCTAAGGGTTATTTTATAACATATACTTGTGAAATTTAAAATTTATAAGATCAAGCTATAAATTTTATAAAGAAATACTATACTACATCTGTGATTTTACCAAATTAACTGGAACAATTGTCCCTACTCAACACTCCATAAGTCCTGTCTCCTTGATGGTACTGGAAAGATCTAAAATGGAAAAAGAAAAAAGAAAGACTCCATTAGCTTCTTAACCGATTATTATGTGGCTTTTACATGATAGATAACTCATTGAATATATATGGGGGGGAGGGGGGGCGTCTATATGTCACTATTGACCGGACACGCTCATCACCACTTAATTAGTTTTTGAAAGGAAAATAAAGTAAAAAAGAAGCTGGAAAAAGCAAAAAATAACGTACAATACTAGCAAGGACAGAACTAAAGGAAAACTAATAGGAGCTTGGGACCTAAAATTTTAAAACGCCTATAATTTTTTTTTAAAATTTAAAAGTAAATGTATTCTAACTCTTTTTTAAAATTAATTAAATTTTCTTGTAAACACTATAATCTAGAAAGTCATTTATTTTCATCACTCTTATAAAAAACGTGTTGGCTTTGGCAGCAATATCCAATAAATGAGAGGCCCCGACCCGGTTGAGAAATACATGCGGCGAATTAGAGTGCCACGGCCACCAATCAATCTGATCGCACATCGCCCATTCCGATGCTTACTCATCTCCTATCCTATCTATGCTTATCACTCATGGCCATCATCGCAGCTCTCTCTCTCTCTCTCTCTCTCTCCTTCAATTAATTTAGCAAACGCAAACGCAATGATGTGAAAATACCTAAAATTAATAAAGGCAGAGGCAGTCCCAATTTTAGAAAGATGAAATCACGTCTGAGCCTTATAAATTATGCACTAATCAGATATTCAGATCATAATTAGTTTAAGTTTTCACCCAACAACTCCAATTCTCCCTTCCTTGATACACAAGTTCAATATGGGAACCGATAAACTATTTCTATTATGCTGATGGTTGTTCTGCTTAAATCCGGAATGCAATTCATTTCAAATTAGATTTAATATATTATCGTTGTTGACACCCAATTTCGTCCGACCATAAAAATTTTTTTTAAAAGAAATTAAATAAAAAAATTATTATTTTTATTATTATTATTATTACTAAAAATTTTAATTAGTTTAAAATACATTTTTGTTTTGTGAAGATTTGATTTAAAATGATATATGTGTGTATTTGAAAGAAAAAAAGAAAACTCCAAAAAAGTGGCAAAATTTAAAAGTTTGAGGTAAAAATGACAAAATTAAGAAGTTTTGGGAAAAATTGACAAATTCTGAAAGTTCCAGGAGCATTTGATAGTTTGTCACATGAATTTTTGGGTCGCCCGACGTTTCTGGCCCAAATTGACAGAAAATGACAAAATTGTCAAAATCAGAAGCTTCAGGAACTTATCCAGAGGCTGAGAGACGTAAAGGACTGAAATTGTCATTTTACCAATTTAAAAGATAAGTTTGAAATTTTTTATTAATTTATCCATCAACAGTTCAGCTAAACTTCCTCTATAAATAGCCCCCCAAATTTTGTGCTGAACACAGATAAAAATAGAAAGAAAAGCTTAGAGCTAAGTTTTTAAAATAGAAAAATTACAGCCTTAGTCCCTAGCTCCCCTTCCTTTCCTCAGAAAATATCAAAACTTTTCATTTTGACGATTAAGCCATCTTCTTCCCCGTCCGTCTGTCACCGTTTCTCTCTCTCTCTCTCTCACCTCTACACGCTGCCCGTCCGCTCGCCGCCGTCGCTCGTCGCCCCGCCGTCCCACCCCGCCGACGTCGCCGTCCCCCCCTGCCCCTGGCCGCGCCGCCACCGTGCCCAGCCACCCCCCCCCCCCTTCGCCTCCCGCGCGACGTGCTTTGTTTCCTTGTCTGCAGAATTCAAAAATTAAAATCTAGGGTAAAACTCTCATTTTGTCCTTCAATTTTTCAATTTCTTTCACTTTGGTCACTAACCTTTTATTTTATTCTTGCAGAATTAATTTCTAACTATTTTAATTTTTACTTGTTTACTTATTTGTTATTATTACTAACCCTTTTTTTTTTGTTATTAACTTACTAACAACTAACTTTTAATATTATTATTGTTACTAACCTTTTAATTTTTGCATTATTACTAACTTTTATAATTGTTGTTAACAATTAATTAACTTTTTATTATTGTTGTTAATTAATTAATTTAATTAACTTGTCTAACTTTTTATTATTGTTGTTAATTAATTTAATTAACTTGTCTAACTTTTTATTATTTTTGTTAATTAATTAATTAACTTGACTAACTTTTTATTATTGTTGTTAATTAATTAATTTAATTAACTTGACTAACTTTTTATTATTTTTGTTAATTAATTAATTTAATTAACTTGACTAACTTTTTATTATTGTTGTTAATCAATTAATTTAATTAAACTTGGCTAATTTTTTATTATTGTTGTTAATTAATTTAATTAACTTTGCTAACCTTTATTATTATTTATTTTTAAAGTGGATGGCCAAAAAGCCCCACTTTATTATTATTAATTTTCCTTTATATAATTTTTTTTAATTTAATTCACCTTTACCCTTACTTAAATAAATAAATGAAAATTAAAAGAAGATTATTTTTTAATTAATTATTAAGCCTAATAAAAATAATTTTTTAAAAAGCCAATTATTTTTATTTTTCTTTTATAAATTGAATAATTATTTAAATAATAAATAACTTTCACTAAAAAAAAACTAAAAGAAAGATAAGAAAGATAAGAAAAGATAAAAAAAGAAAAGAAAGAAAGAAAAGAAAAAGAAAAGAAAAAAAACAGAAAAGAAAGAAAGAAAAAAAAGAAAAGAAAAAGAAAAGATAAAAAAAGAAAAGAAAAAGAAAAGATATAAGAAAGAAAAGAAAGGAAAGAAAAGAAAGAAAAAGAAAAGAAAACAAAAATATAAAATATAAAAAAATAAAATTTTTAGATTATTAATAAATCTAAAAATTTCATAAACAAAAAGAATTACGAATTAGTAATTAAACTAATAATTAATAAATAAGAATTAAATAATTAATTAACACTAAATAATTTCCATATCCGCATGATCCGGCAGGATCTACAGTTTGGAAAATATCAACCTTTTTAAATAAATTAAATAAAAAGGTAAAAATCCATATTAACGATATGGATTAAATTCTTTAAAATATCATCAAAATTCCGTGTCCGGATGACTCGGCAGAGTCTATGGTTCGGAATCAAATCTTCCGTGTTCAAATGACTCGGCAGAGTCCATGGTTCGGAAGTATAAAATTTTATACAAATTAACTTAAAAATCCACATTTCGACTAATTCAGTTAAAATTTCTAATTTTGAAAATTAACTGAAGTTGTTAAAAAGCAAAGTAAAACAAAATTAAAATCAACTAAGGTGCCAATTTTGGGCGCTATAACAATATTGTTTTAGCGTAACCGTACTCCCGAACCCCCGAACTCTCGCAGACCATAATTTAAGGTGTCCAATCGATCTAAGCGAAAACCGATTGGTGGCGACTCCAAAAACCCGCACGTTGCCACAATCGTGCATTATTTTTATCTAAAATTATTATTTGTTCAAATTATTAATTTATTGAAATATTACACTTCTAATAAAATTACGCGGATGCACCTTCCAAATATTCCATGCACGCTGACGAAGAAGAAAGTGAGAGGGAAGGAAAAACATGGGAACCAAGTATAATTCATATTGCTTTGCTGTGCTCCCAGTTTGTATTGGACCAGCAGCCCACACGTGCGATAGAGATAGCTAGATATGTCATAAATATGCAAATACTTTAGGTGCATGCATTATTATTCGGTCGATATATATGGCCATTCATGCAATATCTAAACTACCATGCAACCTTTTTCTTGCAAATCGTATTAAGAATATACAGAATTTGGTAGAGCAAACTTAATTTGATCATTGAATTAATCTTTTTATACATAATTAACTCCGAATTAACGGATGTGTTTGGATAGATTTAGCCCCTCCCCCAACCCAAAAAAAATAAAAAAACAAGAAAGGGATCAAAATCAAGTAAATAATAAGCGGGAATATTAGTCCGAGAATAATTGAGCCAGCTAGCACTGAAAAAAACATTGGACCTGCCCTGCAGGACGATATATTATTAATTAGTGTGATGTACACATATGTACTAGTGACTAGCCCCATGGTTGGAATTATGTATTAATTAGTGTGATGTACAAAAATGTGGTCTCGTTGACGATAAGGATGTGAATTTATTTTATAGTTAAATCCACAACGTACACAGGCACGCCTGCGTTACATACACACACAAACTAATTTCATTATATATATATATATATATATATATATATATATATATATAGTGACTAGTCCCATGGTTGGAATTTTTATTTTTTTTGAACGGCAATGAGAATATATATTAAAGAGAAGAGAACAAGAAAACAGACACTAGTTAGAAGCTAGCAAAACAACTTAACACACCTACCCCTCCCCTTCCCTAGAAATTAAGCATATAATTCCCTGTGAAACCACCTGTACACTTAAACTATATACAATTTTGTAAAGCTTGACAGGGGTTTAGCAACCAATCCACCCACAATAATTTCATCTTTTTAAATCTATGACTAATCCAAAAGAATGAATAAAATGAAACATCTCCTAGCATCTGCATCATTGATACTCTACCATTATTAAAGACATAGTTATTTCTAGACTTTCAAATGGTTCAGCAAGTAACATAACACACCGCCTGGCAAAGTCTCTGAATCATGCCTGGAAGCCTCTAACTCCGTGAGGTAGATATCGCATATGTAGTGTCCAAAGGAGTAGTTCTAGCAAGTTGCCACCACAGTAGTACCTTTTGCCACATAGATGTGGCAAAACTGCAGCGTGCCATGATGTGATCAACTGTTTCCTCCCCAAAATGACATAGCGGACAATGAATATCTGCAATTTCCACTCCTCTAGTGGCTAGATTTGTTCTTGATGACAATCGACCAAGAACCGCTCTCCAGACACATAAGTTTACTTTTTGAGGCACCAGCGAGTTTCATGCAAATATTGGCGTCGATAGCTCCGGCTGCAAGCACACTTCATCTAGCAAGGAAGATAGTATGGTTGGAATTTGTATTGCTTTGCTCCTATCCATGTCTTGTTACTTGTAACTCACTGTCCTGAGTATATATGTCCACCCTACTCGCTATAACGTCGAGAACTTATATACATGGCTCAGCAGCTGGCGATTAATTTAAAAAATTCTTTTCTAGTGGAAATTTAGTTAATTACAAACAATTAAATCAGGTTAATTAAATGGATTGTATACGGATATTTTGTCAATCTATCTTTACCCCATTTCCTGTACACCGTTTTGTAGGTTTTATACTCGTTATTTTAGTTATTCTATATTGTCTTGTGTTGATCTTGTAGGTGAAGCGAAACAGGGAAACAAAAGTAGCTCAAAGAGAGGAAAATGGAGAAAAGTTATTTTGACTGAAGAGGTTACTCTACTTGGATTCCGGTGAATGCTAATGAAGCTGGTAAATTATTCATCGTAATTCTGAAAAAGCAAGTTAGTTTTTGTTTTAGTTTTTGTTTTTTTTAGAACATTGAGGCAAAATAATAAGTAGCGCGTAACAAATGGGTACCATGCATAAACGCTATCACCGACTCCCAATTTCCAACTGACTCGATGGTAGTGAAGTGGTCATGCTTGGTTTTAGGAAATTGGGAATACGTATTTGGAGAAGTGCCACCGCCGGATCGGATATTTGTGAATTGCCGAGCGTGAACATGGGGAACTGTTATTCTATAACAAGATAAAAGTTATGGCTCCCAAATCTCAATCCATCATAAACTATTACAACATATTTTATTTTCCGTAGTATAAAATTTTTAAAAATTTTTATATTTAATAAATTATTTTACTATACTATCATATATTTTTTTAATTTTTAAAATTTACATATAAAAAATTAAAAGTAAAATTAAAAATAACACATAATTTTTTTATTTTTTATTAATTTTCATGTCAAACTAAATAATCCAATAGGTATCAGATAAGGCTAATATATAGTACTAGAGTAGCAGCTAAACTTATAGGGCTTCAAGTAGTAAAGTTGGAGCATCAAAACAAAAATAAAAGTAAGTAGTAAAGTTGGTGCTTTTTAGGTTGGAGATTTAAGTTGTTGTAATTAAGTGCAAGGAAACATTTGATAATGTGGTGATCAATAATATATGTAAGCTTGAGGGTAAACCTTTGGAGAGGCTCAATGACGCCAAAAGCCACGAGTTAGTTATCTTTTAAATTCTATAACTGTATATAGCTCCAGAGTATTATTTTTTTTTCATTATCATTTTGATTACTTTTACAGTTAACAAAATTTAAAATCAAATATGTGGTTAATACGCTTTCACCACTAGGTTAAAAAACCTACGGCTCCTCCTTTGTTTTTTTTTAAGATTATTTTTCAAGTGTTGATATCAACTTTAGAAATTATAAAAAGATCCAAATGTTTAGATAGTTTATATTCTAATTTTCCCTCTGTTTTATAATTGTAAAATAGTTTTTATTTTTTTACTAGGGTTGGGATTTTATGGACCCTGGAGTAAGTCTGAAGTTTTCGAATCTAGTGTGAATCGCACTAAAGATTAAAAACTAATTAAGAATGGATGAGAAACTTAATTAACATCTATTAAGTTGTCTACCAAAAAAAAAACATTTATTAAGTCGGCGAACCTTGGGGAGAAAACATTAAGTCGGCAAAGAAATGAAAATTTGTGGTGATAGCTGAAGTGTGGAGCCATGGCGGGAGGGACGGCAAATAATGGAATGGGACTATGGGAGGCAAAGTTACGTCGGAGGGTGATCTTTGGGAAATTCGCAGTCAAGTCCATTGTCCTGTTGAAGAAATGACATTTTCAGTCTTATAATCTTTTCAACTTTCTCAAGTGAGATCTAAAATTACTCAAGTTGTCAGGTGGGTCCTATAATGTTAAAACCATCAACTCCATTAGACCTGAAATTTGTTTGCCTGATGAAAATGCTGTATGATACCTAAAGGCTAAAGCCGTTTTATTTCAGTGACTTTCCAAACCTTAGTTACTTACTTGATTTTTTTTTCAAAATTTGAGGGTTGTTTTAGTATTTTTCAAATAATAAACTTTATCTATCTGACCTTGCACTTTCTTTAATCTGTGCAAATTGACACACCAAACTCTCAATTACTACAAAAGTACCACCTCCTCTAACAAATTAAATTCAATAGATTTGCTACCACTAGGTTTCACATGTTGCTCAAAAAATATGCGCCCAAATCACAGAAAGAAACCTAAAGAAGAGAATCAAAATATACTATGAGTGTGGAGAGTCAAATCAATGTGCGGCTTAGAGAAATGGAGTTGTATGAAGGGTTGTTGCAAACTTCTATTAGATCAAGAACACGATGGTGCTTGTTGTGCCATTGATGGGGCAGACGGGGAATGCTCAATGGGTTTTGGGGGACACCCAATTGGTTTTTGGCAATGGTGCAATAGCAGTAGCAAGCAATAGGTAACGTGCCGTTGAAGCTGAGGGTGAAGCAATCAAGGAAGGTGAAGCTGGGAAAGCTCAAACTAATGAACTTGAAGTTCCATGTAAGGTGCTTGTTGCTGGTGGATTCTTTGTTTGCCAACAGTGTTAATATTCAGAGCAATAGGTACAAGTTCAAGTTGTGGCCTTAGGACTTGATTTCTACTCTATGGTTGCTCCCCGACTCCACTCCGGTTTAGAGATTATTTATTGCCTCTATTGAGATTATTTCATACTCCATTAATTTCTTCTCTGTTTTCCATTATAC
The DNA here is from genome assembly GCA_039654915.1 of Aquilaria yunnanensis. Classification (NCBI taxonomy): domain Eukaryota; kingdom Viridiplantae; phylum Streptophyta; class Magnoliopsida; order Malvales; family Thymelaeaceae; genus Aquilaria; species Aquilaria yunnanensis. Next base: position 23,781,302 of record CM077598.1, on the reverse strand, counting down.
ATACTAAAATAGAGGATTTTTTTGCTATAGTGTTATTTTCTTGAGGGATTATTATTGTTATTATTATTATTATTGTTGTTGTTATTGTCATTGTTATTATTATAATACCATTTTTAGCCTTATAACTTTTTTAATTTCATTGAGTGAGTCATAAAATTACTTGAGTGGCCAAATGAGTCTTAAAATTAAGATTGGAGTAATAGTGAGTTGATGACCCACAAATTCTCTTTTAAAAAATTAAATAAGTAACTAAGGTTTGAAAAATGTCCACTTATTTAATGAAATATATAACGTCAAGTGTTATATTAGCATTTGCCTCAGCCAAATAAGTTTTAGGAGTAACAAAATTGACAATTTTATATTATCGGATTTAATTGACAATTCAAGTAATTTTAAGATTTATTTGATAAATTTAAAAATTATAGGATTGAAGCTGTCCTTTCAACTTGTTCCGTTCGCCATCTAGATGTATCCCATCGTTTGGATTGGACTGGTTCAATGATTGATCAACACAACTAATCCCTGTCCTCCCTTTTTCCCATAAGAAAAATCCAAGACGCCCATTAATGACAGTGTAGCGATGATTAATGTGACAAAAAATTCAATGCTCCGCTATCACTATGGCCTCTTAATTTGCAATCGATTTTCTTTTTTAATTCTACAAATTCAGTGGAGGATTTTGAGCAACCAAAAGTATATTTATGATTCCATATAGTCGTAAGGGAAAGAATGTGTTATATATAATATAATTAATTAATATACACTGGGTGTAATTTGTTAATGTTTCCAAACACAGAATCAAATATTGCAAATAAAGAGTTATGAGTTAAAGGAATGAGTGAATGAGAGACTTGAATCTGGTATATGGTGAGGAAGAGTCACATCCCACTGCATTTTACTATTACAACGGGCAGTGCGGGACTAATTAAGTGTAGTTTGTGATATGGATAGAGACATCTTATATTTAATTATTCTATGTATGCAAGAAAATGTATCAAAATTATTCGTTACTGATAGACGAGTTTTAATTTTGTTATTTACGGTATTTTAGTGTAGTAGTAATTTTTTTAGTAATGGTGACAGACGTGAAGAAGTACTGTTTTTTTTTTCCTTCCCTATTTAAAGTCACGGCGCCGTAACGGACAGCGTGAAAATAGACACAGACACTAAGGCCTATAGGTTTATTATCATTGGCAGGAGACGGTTAATTAATTCCGAGGCTTTGGAATTATGTTGACGTGGAGCGACAAAGGATTCATGAATTGTGGGAGCCAAGCGCTCAGTCCCAGACGCTGCCGGCACTTGAATTCAAGCGAGTATTAATTACTAGCATATTTGTCATTTTTTATCCACAGTCGGATTCCGATGGACCAGCCATCAACCTTAAATTATCTTTTTCTGGCCATAATAAATTTATAAAGTAATTGGTTTGGATTTTTTTAAACAGTAAACAGAGAAACTTTTGTTGATAAGAAGCGAAAAAACAGCAGGATAAACCCATAAATTACATTAGAATACGAAACTGAAAAATATTATAGTGAGCAACCATCAAGTGATTTGGCAAGAGTCACAAAACAACCCAAACTCAATTAAGTACTACTGTTGGTAGCTAGTAACAAGACAATGCACCAATTATTTCATGAACACGAAAACTCTGAACATTTTGTTATAGGTGTAGTGCATCAGTTATGGGAAGACTACACATTTTTAAAACTAGAGTAAATACAAATCTTAAGAAGGTAATAAATTCGATTAATTGCACATGTATAAATTATCACATATATAAATTGTTTGTGGGGGAAGAGTTGACCAAGGTTCTAACAAGGCGTCTATAGCATGGCTTAAAGTCACTCATCCAAAAGAATGAGGGTGGGGTAAACTTGCGGGATGTACGGGTTTGGAAGTTTTGCCTTGTCGTGGAGTTATTCTAGGATATTCGATGTAAGCCTAATCGCTTGCGGCTGCACTGGACTCATTTCTTTTATATAAAAAATAAAAAATATTTGGACCATGGATCCGATGTCTACAACACCTGGGGTCTAAGTGGCATTTTGATAGCTAGAGAGTGGCTGACGAAGAGGTTCCAAAAGTGGAAGGATGCGAAGGTAGTATTACAAGATCCAAATCGATACGACCTATTAAGCCTGCTGGATGAGAAAGTTCATTGGAGCAAGATGACCTGAAACAAGATGTCAGTGCCCATGGGAATCTGTTTATAGCGGTAGGCTAGAGTTTGGCTCCTTAAGTTATTATTACTATTTGGGCTCAAGCTCAAATTACCCGAGTTCAAATTTTAGAGCTCGAGCTAGGCCTGAAAATCTCATCAAGTTTTAATAAAGTGCCATTTATAAATTATTATGTTTAATTTGTAGATTTAAATAAATAACTTTTTAATTAACTAGATAATTAAGGTATTATATATGTTATTATTAAAGATTCATTAGACTTGTTTACAAAACAGGTTGATTACTTACAAGCTCGATGTCAACCCTTTAAAGTATCCAACCTGTTTTCATGTTTGAGCTCGATAAGCATCAAATCAAGTTCGAGCTCAAGCCATCCGTTAAAAGCTGAACTCATTTACACCCTTACATGTGGAACAAGGCCTTGTAAACAATATCTAAGTGAAGTTGGGACAATCAAGCCAAGCTACTCTAATCGTGGTCTTTGCTCAAAAAGAGATAGGTCGACAATGGGCATAGGCCCAAAAAGAATATTCACTGATGTCGGTTGATAGAGTGAAAAATGCTTCCTGATTGGGCATTTCACTGGCATCTTTATGATTGCATATGGAAGATCGCTTTTTACCTGATAGAAATGGACAAGCAAAGTAGACAAATACAGTGTCAGTTTGAATGTTGATGGATATGGCTTAATCATACAGTTAAATATCGTGGTATACTGCTTTTCTGCTTATGCGGTACAAATATTTTCAAATTTTATCATTTTATTGTGCAGTATTTCATGGTGTTTCGCATACTACTCACTTTTTGTGTATATTTTGTCCGAAAATTGCGATATACTACAAATACCGTGATGTACATACTGCGGTATTTTATTTTTTCTGGATACGTGTGAGATTTTTTTTTGTTATTTTACATCAAAATATCATAAATATATAAAAAAAAATTAAAATATAATTAATAGACATATCGTAAAATAAATATTTACTTTTATTTTTTGGTTACTTTTCTTAGTTAACATAAAAATTTCATGATTACTTTGTGCCACCTAAGAACTCAATATGATATTAGAAAATATATTGTTATTATTAAAATATTATTTTGTTTTCTTATATCAATAAATTAGTTTCTTTCTAAGTGTTATTTTTTTGCTCAATATATATAACATTTTTTTTATGTTTTTGTATTAAAAAAATATCTTATATCATATATATTTTATTTATATTTGAAAAATTATGATGAAAAAAATTAGAATACATATAAAATGTGAAAAAAAATATTATTGAACTTATGTCATCTTAAAATAATATTTTAACATCTATTTTTTTGCAAAAACGGTAACTGTATGCGACGTGGTATATCATGTGATATACCTTAAAAATTTAGGATACGGTATATCTAGCAGTAATGGTATTTAACACCTTGGACTCAACTGGGTAGGATGCAGATCCAAAATAGGCTACATCGATGAGAGATCTATGATACCAATTATTATCTGTTATGTCCAGTAGACAATGAATCAGTTAGTCATTTGTTTTGTGGGTGTTATTTGTCGAGAAAAATCTATGAAAAAATTATGTTTTTAGCTGGGCATTTGAAGGATAGCTAAATGTTGGAGGGAAGAAATTCGCTCGTTCAGGCATCACATAAAAGGTAAAATCCCAGTTTTTCAGATTATTCGAATGGCCCTAGTTGCTATATATGGTTTATCATATTTGGAGAGAACAAAATTCTCGTTGCTATGAGGAGAAACAGGAAGCGGTTCCCTATATAACTGCTAGAGTGAAAGATGATATTTATATTTAGAGATTATATATTTTGGTGGAAATTAAGTGAAAATGTGGACATGAGCTAAGTCCTTGACTCCACACTCTCTGTGAATGGTTGATTTTCATGAATGAAATAATGAAATATTTATCTTAAAAAGAAATGCGGAAGAGAAGATTCGTTATTTTACCTAGCTAACACAGATACCTAGCAAGTGACATTTTTGTTGACATGATTGAAATTTGAAAATAGTTATAATTCTTTTATTTTATTTTAATTTTTACTATTTTAGTGTACATCAAAAAAGAAAAAAGGTAGAGACTTTCACTTATTTATCATGTGTCTCATGTGTCAATAAATTAGTTTTATTAGTAAATAATATTTATTTCATTCTATATATTTCATTATATATATATTTTTTCATAGAAAAAATATTGCCATTCATATTATTTATATTAGTAAAATTTTGATAAAGTAATTAGAATACATATAAAAAGTGTAAAAATATATATTTAATATATTTAATCTTAAAATAACGTTCCATTTTTTTTTTGGAAATTGATATTGTTATGTTGCACAATGTATCATATGATATATCTATGATTTACAGAGTGTGATATATTTAGTAGTAACGGTATTAAATGTTTTGGTTGCAAATATATAAAACACATATCCTTAGAACATGCTAAGATTTCTCTTGCGCAAAACTAATTAATATTCTCCATTTTTTAATAAAAAAACCATCGTTTCTTTTCTTTTCTTTTCTTTTTTTTTAACCCTCAAATATGTTATATAAAGTGTTAGTTACTTCCTCTGCAAATTCTATTTTGGACCATCCTGAAACTCCTTTCATATTTAATAAATTACTTTACTATATTATCATTCAATCTATTATTTCAATACTCAATACTTTTGTTTTTCTTAATTTATGTGTAAAATGTAAAGAGTATATGTGAAAAAATTAACAATTTTTTTTTAATTTTCATGTCAAACTAAACGTTTCACTCAAAAAGAGACGGAGAATACTATTTAATGCTAACGTTGATTAACCAATTTCATAAATAAGTAGGTTATTATATATGTATGTTACATGCAACATATATATGTAATGCTTAGTTTAAGGATTGCGTACATATATATGAACTTCACACACTCGCAATACAATTACGAAGGTGGTCGATCGTCAAATTGTAAAGGTTAAAATTTGATTACCAAAAAAAAAAAAAAAGTAAAGGTTAAAAATTGAACCCAAAAATATCGGTGGGAAGGGTGGAAGGAGACAAGCAAAGAGCCGGTGGAGGGTGGGGTTGGGGGTGGACTGCTGCCAAAAACCGAAGGCCATAAATCGACCAATGCCTATTTGGTCCAAGAGGGCTGGATTTACCTTTCTCAACTTTGAATCATAGATGTAGACGCATGTCTAATTTCCATTTGAAAACTGGCTAATTGAGGTTTCATTTCACCAGTTTGGTTCTATCCGGACTTTGGTTCAATAGTCGCTGTCATTTCTTACCAATATATAATAATAGTAGCTAGCTAGCTCGTTCCATACATACTATTAGGTCGTCGCCTTGCAACTTGATGAGTGACACCGACTTCTACAGTTTGATTCATGTATTTGCCTCATTATGGATAATGCAAGACCAAATTCGTCATTATTGTGATCATTATCGATTAGTTCTTTTTGTTAATGAAAAGTATGTACAGAGCTTGGAAAACACACAAATCCGAATAATAGTTTAGGGAAAATTAGAAGATCTTCACATAAAATCACACTAAATTAAAATATATATCGGATTAGAACAAAAATATAAGAGAACACACGACACACACACATTATGTATCAATAGAGATAGGTCGGAGTAAAAGTTGCAGGCAATAATTCCAATGATGGCATAAATGGATTTTTATAATCCTTAAACACCCATTTCACAACACGCAAACACATAAAGTAGCCAGACTGACATTAAAACAAAACACCACAGGCCAGCTAATCCAGCTTTTACAATGGCCTAATTGAACCTTTTTCAAGCTTGGCTCTGAATACAACAAACAAACACATGTAGGACCTAAACAGATATTAGACCATAGAGCCATGGAGACCTGTCACTCCCAAGTCACTTGCATCGGCTTTCATATACATACTAGAAGGTCTGTCCGTGCCGGTGCTGCAAGAATACTTTTTGTTTTGATGATGAAATGAAGAAATAGTGGAGCTACATGTTTTGCGTACAAAAATTGTACAGTACATGCAAATATGGTAAAAAGAGATTGTTGTTTTATTTTTTTTATATGACATAGTAAGTATTCAGGGAAAAGGGTGTGAGATGTTGTTGTTTGTGTCTTCAATCTGTGGCAACGTCGGGTTTTCTGGAGTCGCCACCAATCAGTTTACTTAGGTCGATTGGTCACCTAAAATATGGTCTGCGAGAGTTCGGGGGTTCGGGAGTACGGTTACGTTGAAACAACTTTGTTAAAACGCCCAAAAATTGGCACCTTAGTTGATTTTAATTTTGTTTTACTTTGCTTTTAAAAAAATTTCAGTTAATTTAGATATTTTAACTGAATTAGTCGAAAATGTGGATTTTTGGTAATTAAGTTGGATAAAATTTGATACTTCCGAACCATGGACTCTGCCGAGTCATTTGGACACGGAAGATTTTTGATTCCGAACCATGGACTCTGCCGAGTCATTTGGACACGGAATTTGGTGAAATTTTAAACAATTTTATCCATATTGTAAATATGGATTTTTACCTTTTTATTTAATTTATTTATTTTAAAAGGTTGATATTTTCCAAACCGTAGATCCTGCCAGATCATCCGGATATGGAATTTAATATCCAAGCCATGGATTCTAACCGAATCATCTGGACATGGATATGATCCGTCTTAGGATTTCGTTATTTAATTTTATTTTATTTTTTAATAATTTCAGTTAATATCCAAGCCATGGATTCTAACCGAATCATCTGGACATGGATTTTATGATCCGTCTTCAGACGGATTTCTAATAATTTGATACACATTTAATGCATTACAACAATTAAAATTAAACTATTCTAAATAAATAAATAAATATCCTAAATTACATCTTTAAGTGAATTTAACGATTAAATCTAATACATGGTTAAATAATCAAAGAAAGAAAGAAAACAAAAAGAGAACAAAGAAATAAATCTGCTGTCAGGGACTGATCTGCAACCAAAGAGAAATAGTTAGTGGCTCATAGGAACAAAATAGAAAGTTTGATAACTAAGATGAAGTTATACCCAAAAGGAACTGATTAATTGGATGTCAATAATAAGCATTCAGAAAATAGGATTAGCAGACTATATCAAAAGGCATAAGTAGATCTACAATATATACATTACTCCAGTAAAACCATAGTATCAGAACTGAAGTGGGAGATAAACCTTCCAGTTGTATATCTGCTGCCCAGAATTTCAAACTGACCTATCTTCATTCGCAAATTTATATATAAAAAGAATTGAGTTATCCAAACCACTATATAAAACTATATATATACATAACTTAGGCACATACATAAATTCACAAATGCAATATCAATTTGTGATTGACAGCACATAAATTATAAAAAAAATATGCATGGTGAGTTAGCCCATCAGACAAGACCTCAGGTAGAATCACAGATAAGTACTCTTCACTCCAGAAATTAGATAAAATCATTTCTAAGTGCAAATGGAAGTCCATGAACCGGTACTGACACTAGACATCCATATGAACATTTTATTAAATTCACCAAAATTCAAACATGCAACACACAAATTACTATAAATTTTGAAATCAAGGACTCCTGTTAAACTTAAAGAAACAATTGTGAGACAAACTAGTCTCTACTTCAACAATTATATAAAATAAAAGAAACATCCAATTTTTGCGTTTTTTTGTAAAAAGTAGAAATAGATTAGACACAAATGGCTATTAGCACAAGAAATGACATCCTTAGATACAGAGCATACAATTTATCATAGATTTTATAACAAGTAACAAAGACAAGCCTACTGATGCCTATTCCATATTCAATGGAGTTCAGTAAAAATGCATATAAATTCAAACACGACTCGAAATCCAATCCTATAAAAATTCTGTGTAAACTAGACTCATAGGGATATTACCATAAAAATTGGTTTGTTCAGCAACAAAACACATAATTTATGATGCAATTTCAAAATCCACGGATCAATAGAACTAACAGCAAACTCAAGGGTTGAGACACTTGTACCTTTTTATCTCGTTGTAATCTAGCTCGCATATCAGTCCATGGACAGCAGCATAGGCGTGTAGATGGTTCATATTACTACACAAGTATGTATGTTTCATAGCAATATAATTATTTATGTATTTTATTATTCTGAATCACTCAAGTTTATAAGGAGAGATATTATTTATTTATATCAATGTTGATAGCACTCTAGTCGGGTGTTAAAACTATAAAAATAATTCCGATTAATGGAGGGGCCGAAACAAACTAAACAAACAAAGGAAAGACAAACAATAAATATAAACAAAAACTTGCTATCCGTGCTCAATCTGCAAAGAAAATAAAATTAGTGACTTGGATGGATAAAATAAGGGAATCTAGGGATTAACAAGGAGTTTACCCAAATTTTTTTAATTTTGACTTGGTCAGAAATTTAAAACGGAAAAACGCGTCTTCTTCTTCTCTGTTGCACAACAGCAAAAGAGCTCAGGGGAAAGTGGCTGGAGGCGAAGCGGTGGCGTCATGGCGAGGGCGTCATGGCGGGAGAGGCTGGAAACGGCGAGGGGGAGCAGCGGCCGGAGGGGACTAGGCGAGGGCGAGACGACGGTGGCGCGGACGCGAACGGCAGGGAGATATGTGCGTCGCGAGGCTGAAGCAGGAGGTTCGGGCTGGCCGATCCTGTGGTGGCAGCGAGGAGGAGAAGCGGAGAATGGGCATCGGCAGCAAAAAGAGGAAAAAGGGAAGGCTGGCGTCGCGGCGAGCAGGAGGCGGCCACGCGAAGAGAGAAAGAGGAAGGCTGTTGGGCGCCGGCGGGAAGCAAAGGTTGGCTGAGGGAAGAGAAGGAAAAAACAGAACTTGATTAAGAGTGAGAGAGAGTATTTTTGAGGGAGGTCGAGCTCTGTAGAGAGAGAGGTTCGGTCGTGTTGGCCAGAAAGTGGTGGAGTGGGCGAGCTGAAGAAGGAAAATTGAGAGTGAAAAGCTGTTGTGAGAGTTCCCCTGGAGCGAGAGAGAGAGATCAGATAAAAAGGCGAGAGAGAAGCCCCCAGATTGTTCTGGAATTTGCCAGCTGGGGGAGACTAATTAATTAATTAATCAATTATAATATATATTTTTTTTTAATTAATTAATTTTTTTTATACATATAGATATATATATATGTGTATATCTATTATTTTAAAACTAACAAAATGCCCCCTAAACTATCTAACTAATTAAAAAAAAAAATTCTTCTTTTCTTTTCTTTTTTTTTTTTTAATAATAACAATAATAATTAATTAATATTTTTTTTAAGATTAATTTAATTTTTTTAATTTAAAGGGTCGGACGAAATTGGGTGTCAACAGCTGCCCCCCTTTGCATGCTTCATGGGACATGATGTATGCAAAGTTAGTTACCAAATTTCGTCCGGCTTAGCTAGGCATTGAAAACCTTCTCGCCGCCTAAACTCTGAGGTTTAAGGAAAGATCCTTAGAACCTCTAACGATAGGAAAGGTTCTATCGTTGTAAGATGGACTGAAAGATTGATTGTTTGTTTGAGGTTCAGGAAAGGTCCTTAGAACCTCTAACGATAGGAAAGGTTCTATCGTTGTAAGATGGACTGAATGATTGATTGTTTGTTTGAGGTTAAGGAAAGGTCCTTAGAACCTCTAACGATAGGAAAGGTTCTATCGTTGTAAGATGGACTGAATGATTGATTGTTTGTTTGAGGTTTAAGGAAAGGTCCTTAGAACCTCTAACGATAGGAAAGGTTCTATCGTTGTAAGATGGACTGAATGATTGATTGTTTGTTTGAGGTTTAAGGAAAGGTCCTTAGAACCACTAACGATAGGAAAGGTTCTATCGTTGTAAGATGGACTGAATGATTGATTGTTTGTTTGAGGTTTAAGGAAAGGTCCTTAGAACCTCTAACGATAGGAAAGGTTCTATCGTTGTAAGATGGACTGAATGATTGATTGTTTGTTTGAGGTTTAAGGAAAGTTCCTTAGAACCTCTAACGATAGGAAAGGTTCTATCGTTGTAAGATGGACTGAATGATTGATTGTTTGTTTGAGGTTTAAGGAAAGTTCCTTAGAACCTCTAACGATAGGAAAGGTTCTATCGTTGTAAGATGGACTGAATGATTGATTGTTTGTTTGAGGTTTAAGGAAAGTTCCTTAGAACCTCTAACGATAGGAAAGGTTCTATCGTTGTAAGATGGACTGAATGATTGATTGTTTGTTTGAGGTTAAGGAAAGGTCCTTAGAACCTCTAACGATAGGAAAGGTTCTATCGTTGTAAGATGGACTGAATGATTGATTATTTGAGGTTAAGGAACTCTCCTTAGAACCTCGACGATAGGAAAGGTTCTATCGTTGAAAGTTTGAGGTTAAGGGCCCTACCTTAGAACCTCTGCGATAAGAACTCTCTTATCGTTTAAGAAAAATTGATGATTGATTGTTTGAGGTTTAAGGAACTCTCCTTAGAACCTTAACGATAGGAACTCTCCTATCGTTGCAAGTTTGAGGTTAAGGGCCCTACCTTAGAACCTCTGCGATAAGAACTCTCTTATCGTTTAAAGAAAAATTGATAATTGATTGTTTGAGGTTTAAGGAACTCTCCTTAGAACCTCGACGATAGGAACTCTCCTATCGTTTGAAGGAAAATTGATGATTTTGAGGTTAAGGGTCCTACCTTAGAACCTCGACGATAAGAACTCTCCTATCGTTTGAAGGAAAATTGATGATTTTGAGGTTAAGGGCCCTACCTTAGAACCTCGACGATAGGAACTCTCCTATCGTTTGAAGTAAAATTGATGATTTTGAGGTTAAGGGTCCTACCTTAGAACCTCGACGATAGGAACTCTCCTATCGTTTGAAGGAAAATTGATGATTTTGAGGTTAAGGGCCCTACCTTAGAACCTCGACGATAGGAACTCTCCTATCGTTTGAAGTAAAATTGATTGTTTTGAGGTTAAGGGTCCTACCTTAGAACCTCGACGATAGGAACTCTCCTATCGTTTGAAGGAAAATTGATGATTTTGAGGTTAAGGGTCCTACCTTAGAACCTCGACGATAGGAACTCTCCTATCGTTTGAAGGAAAATTGATTGAATGAGGTTAAGGGTCCTACCTTAGAACCTCGACGATAGGAACTCTCCTATCGTTTGAAGTAAAATTGATGATTTTGAGGTTAAGGGTCCTACCTTAGAACCTCGACGATAGGAACTCTCCTATCGTTTGAAGGAAAATTGATGATTTTGAGGTTAAGGGCCCTACCTTAGAACCTCGACGATAGGAACTCTCCTATCGTTTGAAGTAAAATTGATTGTTTTGAGGTTAAGGGTCCTACCTTAGAACCTCGACGATAGGAACTCTCCTATCGTTTGAAGGAAAATTGTTTGAATGAGGTTAAGGGTCCTACCTTAGAACCTCGACGATAGGAACTCTCCTATCGTTTGAAGGAAAATTGATGATTTTGAGGTTAAGGGTCCTACCTTAGAACCTCGACGATAGGAACTCTCCTATCGTTTGAAGTAAAATTGATTGATTTTGAGGTTAAGGGCCCTACCTTAGAACCTCGACGATAGGAACTCTCCTATCGTTTGAAGGAAAATTGTTTGAATGAGGTTAAGGGTCCTACCTTAGAACCTCGACGATAGGAACTCTCCTATCGTTTGAAGGAAAATTGATGATTTTGAGGTTAAGGGTCCTACCTTAGAACCTCGACGATAGGAACTCTCCTATCGTTTGAAGTAAAATTGATTGATTTTGAGGTTAAGGGCCCTACCTTAGAACCTCGACGATAGGAACTCTCCTATCGTTTGAAGGAAAATTGATTGTTTTGAGGTTAAGGGTCCTACCTTAGAACCTCGACGATAGGAACTCTCCTATCGTTTGAAGGAAAATTGATGATTTTGATGTTAAGGGTCCTACCTTAGAACCTCGACGACAGGAACTCTCCTATCGTTTGAAGGAAAATTGTTTGAATGAGGTTAAGGGTCCTACCTTAGAACCTCGACGATAGGAACTCTCTTATCGTTTGAAGGAAAATTGATGATTTTGAGGTTAAGGGCCCTACCTTAGAACCTCGACGATAGGAACTCTCCTATCGTTTGAAGAAAAATTGATGATTTGAGGTTAAGGGCCCTTCCTTAGAACCTCGACGATAGGAACTCTCCTATCGTTTGAAGGAAAATTGATGGAATGAGGTTAAGGAAATCTCCTTGAACCTCGAGCGAAATTTATATGAAAGCAATTAGAATTGGAATAATTTTCTTCGAAAGTGTGAATTTGCATAATAGGCGAGTGCGAAATTTTAGACTTCGATAAAATGAGTGAATCTTGATGATGACAATATCGCTAACAAATTATGTAAAGGGAACGGATGTTTGGAATCAATATCCAAGGTTCATCTAATATTTTCTTTAGTAAATATAGATTCGCTTGAGAGATATGTCATCCAAATAAGGTTGAAGCTTAACTATCCTAAAATGTTATGCCTAGTAGACCTAATAGGATGCGTCTCAAGAGTAATAAAAATTACTCTTTACTCAGCCATTCCAACCTAAAGGCATTGTCCTATGGTTTTAATATCAGCATGGACGAGACTATCTTATAAGATAAAAAAAGAAATTCCCTGAAAGAAAAACTAAAACACGAAAGAAAATGCTGATAATAAAACTAAAGGACAAGCAAAACGGATCGGATCACTTCTTCTTCCACAATATTTCAACAGGGTTAGTAGAGGACTATTATGGGATCGAACTGTTCGGGAAAGACTGTCGCGTCCAGTCTATCTGAATCATTGCTGGATCTGGTTCAGGAACAAAAGCTTGTATTTTATCTAGCAATTCTTCAGCAGTTGTTGCGGATATTATGATTCGCCGTGCCACTCTTGATATAAAATTCTTCTGCATAGCATAATCCATAAAAGCTATCAGACCTGTAAAGAAATTGTTAACATTTAAAAGCCCAATGGGTTTCTTATGCAAATTAAGTTGGGCCATGGAAGCAATTTGAAAAACTTCTCCCAATGTGCCAAAACCACCTGGTAGAGCGATAAAAGCATCAGCATTTAAAAGCATTTGTAACACACGCTCTTGTAAATTTTTAACCACTAATTCTTCTCCAATCGTGCCCCCAGAAATAAATTTCAGAGGTCCAGGGATAATGCCCAGAACTTGACTTCCTCCTAGAGATGCTGCTGATGCTACACCTCCCATTAATCCGACACTACCTCCTCCATAAACTAAATGTATTTTTCGCTCAGCTAATACTCTACCCAAATGGTTGGCTGCTTTTAAATACTCTTCATCTTTTCCAGGAAAAGCCCCAGAAAATACACAAATACTTCGGGATTTACGAGTTGGGGTTTTCTCCATTCCTATCCTTACCCTTGTGAGAAAAGAGGATATATTTATAGAGATGAAGAGATAAGGCAATAATTTTATTTTTCAAGAATGGATACATTATTGCCAGCTATTCATAGTAGTCACGGGTATGACTCTGGTCAGGTATGGGTACACTATCGTTAAAAGAGGAGGAAAATTTTCAAAATAGCTGCTAGCATGTACAGTAGTCGCGACTGTAGCTTATGTCAGGAGTAGGTACATGATTGTCGGATGAGAAGGAAAATTTCAAAAGTGGCAGGTATATACAGTAGTCGTAATTATAGCTCATGTCAGGAATGGGTACATTATGGGAGGAAAATTTCAAAAGCGTCAGCTAGCATGTACAGTATCGTGACTATGGCTTATGTCAAGAGTGGATACATTATTGCTGAAAGAGGAGGAAAATTTCAAAAGCGACAGCTAGCACGTACAGTAATCGTGACTTTGGTTCATGTCAGGAGTGGATACATTATTACCAAAAGGGGAGGAAAATTTCAAAAGCGACAGCTAGCACGTACAGTAATCGTGACCTTGTTCCGTCTTCTACTGGCTTTGCGTCCAGTAACGGCTTCAATGCTTTCTATGAATCAGTGATTTGCATCTCATCTAGCTTTTTCACAAACTGGCAAACAGGGTCGTTTAGGGTCAGATTCCCAAGACTGTAACGTTCTCGTTCTTTTTGGAGAATTATCCATAATCCAACAACCTCAAATTGCACTATTCCGCAAGAATGCGTTTCAAGAACCTCTCGGATATCTTCCAGAGATTCCTTACGCAAGCCATTCTTGATGAATTTTATTCTATCATTACGATTTCTGGTGATCACTCCTGGAGAACGACATTTATTGCCGCAAATCCACCATCCACAATTGTGACAGACGCCTAGCCTCTTTGCTCTTCTCTTTTTGGCATAAACGCTTTTACCAAAGCCGGGCATACGAGGAAAGAACGCATCTGGAACTTCACCAGCCGAACGAACTTTAGCTTCGATTAGCCACCGCACATTATCAGGAATGCCTTTGTGCATAAATAGTCGGAATCGTTCACATCTAGCTTGATAAACCTTTTTAAGAACATTTATTGGGAAAGAAGGGAAATATTTTCGTAGAGCGGAAAGAGAAGGCTCCATTGATGAATGAGGCATTTAAGAGAAAAAGAAAGAAATTAGTGATTGTAGGAAATGGAAATAACTGAATTTGGGAGTTATGGAGTACCGTATCCAGAAGGAAGAACACACATTTATAGTGATGAAAGGATAATGCGTTTATTACACTTACGGAAGTAAGTACATTATTGCCAAAAGAAAAGACAAATGACAGCTTATATGTACAGCAATCATGACTGTGGCTCTCATCTTCCACTAATTCATGTCCAGTAATGGCTTCAATGCCTTCTATAAGTCGGGGATTTGCTTCCCATCTAGTTTTCTTACAAACTGACAAACGGGGTCGTTTAAAATCACATTCCCAAGACTGTAACGGTTTCGTTCTTTATGGTAAGTCCTCCATAAACCGATAATTTCACCTTGCACTTTTCCACAAGAATGCGTTTCAAGAGTCTCTCGGATATCTTTCAGAGACTCCTTACGCAGGCCATTCTTAATGAATTTTCTTTTATCTTCACGATTTATGGAGATGTATCCTAAAGAGCGACATTTAGTATTACAATTCCATCGCCCACATTTATAACACACGCCTAGTCTCTTTGCTCTTCGCCTTTTGGCATAACGGCTTTTACCTAAACCGGGCATGCGGGGCATAAATGCATCTGGAACTTCACCCGCCAAACGGACCTTAGCTTCAATTATCCACTGCACATTATCGGGAATGCCTTTGCGTGTAAAAACTCTGATTCTTTCACATCTAGCAAGGTAGATCTTTTTAAGGACTTTTAGTGGGAGGGAAGGAAAGTATTTTCGCAGTACAGAAAGAGTAGAATCCATTGATGAGAGAAGAATTTGAGAGAAGAGGGAAATGAATCAGTTATTGCAGGAAACTGGAATAATCGACTTTAGAAGTCACGGGGTATCTTATCTGTTGTTTAATCAGAAGGAAGAACACGCATTTATAGTGATGAAAAGGGATAACGTGTCGATTACACTTAGGGGAGCATGTACATCTGTCAAAAGAAAATGCAAATTTTTCCAAATATAACAAACTGTATGTACAGTAATTGTGACTGTGGCTTACATCTTCCACTGGTTTTACGTCCAGTAACGGCATTAACGGCTTCTATGAGTCGAGGATCTGCTTCCCATCTAGCTTTCTTACAAGCCGGCAAACAGGGTCGTTTAAAGTCAGATTCCCGGGACTGTAACGGTCTCGTTCTTCATGAAAAATACTCCATAAATCAAGAATTTCACGTTGCACAGATCCACAAGAATGCGTCTCAAGAGTCAATTGGATATCATCCAATGAGTCCTTACTCAAGCCATTCTTGATGAACCGTATTTTATCTTCTCGATTATTGGAGATCATTCCTAAAGAACGACACCTAGTCTTACAAGTCCACCTACCACATTTATGGCAGACTTGTAATCTTTTCGCTCTTCTTTTTCTGGCATAAGAACTTTTGCCAACACCAGGCATGTAAGACACAAATGCCTCTGGGATTTCACCTGCCAGACGAACCTTAGCTTCAATTAACCACCGCACATCTTCAGGGATTCCTTTATGCATCAGAGCTCTTAATCGTTCACAGCGAACTTGGTAGATCTTTTTTAGGATGTTCATTGGGAGAGAAGGGAAATACTTTCGCAAGGCGGAAAAAGTAGGATCCATTTTCTAGGAGGAAGTAAAAGAAAGAAGGGGTGAAGGAATCAGTTATTATGGGCAACTGAGAGAACCGACTTGAGAGTCACGGAGTACCGTATCCGCCGTTTAACCGGAAAAGTGGATCCTACTTTATTTTAGTATCATAGATATTTCTTATCTTTGATATCTCATCAGGCATGACATTGATCCAGTCCTTGATTATTGAATCCATTGTCTGCTTTCGACGACAATATTTCTCGATATCCACGCTTATCTTTGACCATAGCTATTTCTTATCTTGGATACCGCTAAGCTGGCGTCAATTCTGTCCATCCCGGTGTAGCCTCGATTATTGAATTGATTACCAGGATTTTGACAATATTGTCTACTTTATCCTTGAATTGCTGATGGGGCTGGGTCCACTATATCAACTGTGCATCCAGCGGTAGATTGGTAAAAACGGATGTCACTGAGACGTCAGCTTATACTGCTGTGACTGTGCGGTGGATACGCTTCCCATTTGATCCTTGTTCTGTATGCCATGCATGCATGATGTGAAATGCATGAATGCAGAGCATGTGTAACTGATGGATTTATTTTTTATATCTTTGCTTTACTGGATCCTCTTTGTAATTGCCTTCTATCGTTGAATCTCTTTATGCTTTCCAACTGTTGTCCATTGTTTCACTTTCCAGCTGTTGTTCATTGTCTTGCTTTCCAGCTGTTGTTCCTTGTCTTGCTTTCCAGCTGTTGTTCATTGTCTCGCTTTCCAGCTATTGTCCATTGTCTCAAAAGCCTAACTCTTTTCAAAAATCTTCTTTCTTTGATTTGTTCTTAAATTTTGGCTTCAATTTCCTTAATGTCCGCCTCGTACTTTATGCCTCTCTGGATAATTGTCCCTGTTGAGATATTCGTGAGTATGATTCTTTCTTGCTGACATGGACGTGTTAAGACTTCTGAAGCGATCATTCAGGCTACCACCAAGGCTATCTCCCAAAGATTTGTTACTCCTTCTTCTTTGTTAGCCTATGTTCTGTGCCGCTCGCAAAGCAGGACCTCAATCTTACCTGTTTTAATTCATAAAGCTTATCAAAGTAATCTACGGTCTTTGTTTTTTCTAAGTTTTAATTATTACTATTCTTCCTTCAAAAGTCATAATTTATTGCACACTTAAGGCTAGTAAGAATGTGAGATTTGAAGGAAAAGAACTGGATAGAAGCGACTTTAGCATTTTGAACGTGAGAATCTAAGGTAAGTTAAAGAAAATTGGCTTTTTATTTATGAGTAATATGAAAATCTTGGGTACAGATAGATAATGAAAGTGTAAGAGAAGAAAGCTCTCTTTGACAACTTTGATCAAATAAACTTTGGTAACCTTGTATCCACTTCTCCCCTTCTGTTTGAAAATTTCTTCATTATGCAAAGTATTTCTTTACTGCATCCGAATTTACTGGCTTCGGTAATTCTCGTCCATCCATTTCTGTCAGAATTAGTGCCCCTCCTGAAAATGCTTTCTTCACGACATATGGCCCGTCATAATTTGGTGTCCATTTTCCTCTTGAATCATGTTGCATGGGTAAAATTTTCTTGAGCACTATGTCACCCTCGTGAAATTGTCGTGGGCGAACCTTTTTGTTGTAAGAACGAATCATCCTTCTTTGATAAAGTTGCCCATGGCAGAGGGCTATCATTCTTCTTTCATCAATTAGATTTAATTGCTCGTATCTAGCTTTGACCCATTCTGCTTCTCTTAATTGAGTATCCATTAGTACCCTTAATGAAGGTATTTCAACTTCGATGGGCAATACAGCCTCCATACCGTATACCAGAGAAAAAGGTGTTGCTCCAGTAGAAGTACGGGTAGAAGTTCTATAAGCATGTAGTGCAAAAGGTAACATCTCATGCCAGTCCTTGTAAGTGACGATCATCTTTTCAACAATTCTCTTGATATTTTTATTGGCCGCTTCTACTGCACCATTCATCATTGGTCGATAAGGTGCCGAATTGAGATGTTTGATTTTGAACTGCCGGCACAAAGTCTGCATCATTGCATTGTTCAGGTTCGTGGCATTGTCTGAGATGATACATTCCGGCGGCCCATAACGACAAATGATTTCTTTCTTAATGAACCGGCATACCACCTTTTGAGTCACACTTGCATATGACATAGCTTCTACCCATTTAGTGAAGTAGTCAATTGCCACTAGGATGAATTTGTGACCATTGGAAGCTTTAGGGGTAATGGCTCCAATGACGTCAATTCCCCACATGGCAAAAGGCCAAGGTATTGCTGTTACATTAAGAGGGGTGGGTGGAGCTTGGATCTTGTTGGCATATATTTGACATTTGTGACATTTTCTCACGTGATTAATACAATCACTTTCCAATGTGAGCCAATAGTAGCCAGCCCTCATTATTTGTCTTGCCATGGTATGACCACTAGTGTGTGCTCCACATATTCCAGAATGAACTTCTTCCATGATCTTTCGTGCTTCATGAGTATCTACACAGCGAAGTAGCATCGAGTCTGCGGTTTTCTTGTAGAGTATGTCTAGGTTTAAAAGAAAACCCATTGACAATCTTCGTAGAAATTTCTTGTCATTTTCTGATGCTTCTAGTGGATATGTTCGTTCTTGGAGGTATTTCTTGATATCATGATACCAAGGCTTTCCATCCAATTCTTCTTCGATGCTCATGCAATAAGCTGGAGAATCTATTATTTTCATCTCGAACACAAGAGTATGCTCAGGGTCGCTTATCTTGTACATAGCAGCCAAAGTAGCTAAAGCGTCTGGGATTTGATTATCTTCCCTTGGAAGATGATGGAAACTTATACTGTTAAATCTTCGAGTCATGTCTAGTATAAGCTTTTGGTAAGGGATCAATTTTGAATCTCTTGTCTCCCATTCTCCATTGATTTGATATATGACTAATGCGGAATCCCCATAGACTCGGAGATCTCGCACTTTCAAATCCAATGCCATTTGGAGTCCCATAGCACATGCTTCATACTCTACTATATTGTTGGTACAAGGAAATGTAATTTTTGCTGTGAGGGGAAACTGCTCTCCGCTTGGAGAGATGAGTATAGCTCCGATCCCTTGTCCCAAAGCATTAGATGCTCCATCGAATGCCATTTTCCATGTTTCATTTTCTTCATCGACTTCCTGTTCTATCGTCATTATATCTCCATCAGGAAAGTCCATTCTCATGGGCTCATAATCCTCCAATGCTCTATCAGCCAGATATTCAGCGATCACACTTCCTTTTACGGCCTTTTGGGTGACATACTGTATGTCGTATTCAGATAACAGCATTTGCCATTTTGCAATCCTGCCTGATAAAGCGGGTTTCTCGAAAATGTACTTAATGGGGTCAGTCTTGGAGATCAGTAATGTTGTGTTGTTGAGCATGTAGTGTCGTAGTCGATGTGCTACCCATGCAAGGGCACAACAGGACTTTTCTACTATTGAGTATTTAGCTTCATATGTGGTAAGCTTTTTGCTCAAATAGTAAATTGCATGCTCCTTCTTGCTTGTCTCATCACGTTGACCCAATACGGATCCTAATGAAGAATCCTGTATGGATAAATATAGAATCAACGGTTCTCCGGATCGAGGTGGTATCAAGACTGGTGGATTTGATAGATATCGTTTGATTTTCTCGAACGCTTCTTGGCATTCGTTATTCCACTCAATCGGATTGTTCTTCTTTAGTGATTTGAAAAGCGGTTCACACTTGGACGTCAATTGTGATATGAACCTTGCTATGAAGTTGATTCTACCCAGAAAACTTCTTACTTGTTTTGGAGTCTTCGGGGGTTGCATTTCTTGTATCGCTTTGACTTTACTCGGGTCAACTCGAATCCCGTCCTTGCTGACTATGAAACCCAATAACTTTCCTGAAGAGGCTCCAAAAGTACATTTGGCAGGATTCAACTTCAATTGATATTTGCGAAGTCTATCGAATAGTTTTCTTAGCACTTTTAGATGCCCCCCAGCAGTGAAAGTTTTGGCGATCATGTCGTCCACATATACTTCAATTTCTTTATGCATCATGTCATGGAACAACGTGACCATGGCTCTTTGATATGTAGCACCAGCATTCTTTAACCCGAAAGGCATCACCTTATAGTAGAAGGTACCCCAAAGGGTAATAAAAGCAGTTTTTATCATGTCATCTGGATCAAGTTTGATTTGATTGTATCCAGAAAAACCATCCATGAAGGAAAAGTAGGAGTTTCCTGCGGTATTATCCACCAGTGTATCAATATGAGGAAGTGGGAAGTTATCTTTAGGACTGGCTTCGTTCAAAGGCCGGTAGTCCTGACAAACTCTTAGTTTCCCACTTTCTTTCTTTTCGACTGGGACAATGTTAACCACCCATTCTGTATATTCAGCGACCCCAAGAAATCCTGCATCCCACAGCTTTCGAATCTCGTCTTTTACTCTTAAGATTAACTCCGGCTTTAATCTTCGTAACTTCTGTCTGACAGGCTTCGCCCCAGGCTTCAAGGGTATTTTGTGTAGTACTATGTCTGAGCTTAAGCCAGGCATATCTTGGTATGACCAAGCGAATACATCCACATATTCTTTCAATAAATGGACTAATTCTTCTTTTTCTTCAGGAGGGAATAAAGTGCCAATCTTGACTTCTTTTACATCCTGACTGTCTCCCAGGTTGAATACCTCAGTTGGTTCTTGACTTGTTGCTCTTTCTTTTTCATCTCGCTCAATCATTTTTAATAGCTCAGGAGATACTTGAAGATCTTCGTCATCCGAGTCGGTAGTGTTTACAGGATTATCAAAGTTCATTCTTTCATTGTCATCAAAGAGAGTTTTGGGTCTGCATTATCCAGAGAGGAAAGAAAGAGAAGAGAGAAAAAAAAAATGGCACGAATGAGATGGATGCAAACTGGTACTTTATTTACAATGTGCATAAATCACAACTTTATTGGAATAAAAAGCAATAACTAAAAGGTTCACTTAAACAAAGACTACACCCTATTGATTGAACCTTTCTTTAGGAGGTTTTTACTATTAGATTACTTTGGAAAGCTTTCAATTATAACAGGCAGTTCTATCGCCTCCCAATTGTTCAGCACATCCCGTGGGCCACAAGGTTGAATGAGCTCCTCCTCTTCAGGTGAATCGCTGATGATTGCCTGAATAGAAAGACTTTCAAAAGACTTGTTGATGTTGATAGTCAGCTTGCCTTCATTGTCATTTTTTGGAATGAGACCACCACTCACGAACGTTTCGGTGATTTCAGGGATATCCAGATTTCTTTCCTGGAGAGGATGCCCTGTTAATCGTGCAATCCTCTTTTCTCTCTTTTCAGCTACTGCCTTCATTTTATCATGTCTTGTCGGTGTGAAGCCTAGGCCGTATTTCCCTTCATTTGCGGATATTTTCAATGGCTCTGGGATTCCTTGTAAATCTTGTCCCAAACCTAACCCTGGTGAGTATCCTCCTTTTATCATGAGTTTGGCGACCATGCGACTTGTTTTAGAGATGTTAGGAACGGGTTCTTCTCCATATTCACTGACATAAGCAGCATTGACAATCTCAAAAGACCTGAAGGAGCAATCAGGTACATTTTCATTGACTTCGACATATTGAGCATCCGCAGGTCTAGATAGCAGAATGTCTTCTTCAGCAAAGACTGTGATTATCTTTCCTTCAATGATGAATTTCATTTTTTGATGTAATGAGGAAGGAATTGCTCCAGCCATATGGATCCATGGTCTTCCCAGCAGACAAGTATAAGATGGAGAAATGTCCATGACTTGGAATGTGATATGGAAAAGACAGGGACCAATCCCAATTGGTAGCTCTATTTCTCCAACCACATCTCTCTTTGTTCCGTCAAATGCTCGAACAACAATATGACTGTTGTTGAGGTGTGATGGGTCTAAACCGATCTTATGTAAAGTTTCTAATGGCATTACATTTAGAGCTGATCCATTGTCGATCAGAACTCTAGCCATAATCCGATCTTTGTATTTAATCGAAATATGTAGAGCCTTAGAGTGACCCCTTCCTTCTGCTGGTATCTCATCGTCAGTGAATGTGATGAGATTTTGTGCCGTGATGTTGTTGACAAGGTGGTCAAAGTTGTTCACGGAGATATCTTGTTCAACATAAGCCTTATTCAGGACTTTGAGAAGAGCTTCTCGATGGGCATCAGAACTTAAGAGTAATGAAAGTATGGAGATCTTTGCTGGCAGACGGTTCAACTGCTCCACGATACTGTATTCACTTTGCTTTATGAGTTTGAGAAACTCAGTAGCTTGTTCATCTGTTACTGCTCGAGGCATCTCTTGCTCTTTAGATGTGTTAATAGGTCCATTTGCTGGATCCGTAACATTCTTCTCTTGTTGGAGCTTGTTCATTTGCTCGGGAGAATAACACCGACCGCTTCTAGTCATGCCCCCAACTTCTAACGGAGTTGATGTGATGTTAGAAGTACAGCCATAGTTCCATGGAACAGTTTTGTCTGATTTGTACGGGAATGGCTTTGGAACTTGAATTCTTAAAGGCTTGAGAGCAGATTTTGATATTGGAATGACTAGTGGTCTTGGCATGATATTGACTTCTTGTTCTTTAATTATCACATTCACGTCATCCTCTTTATCTGACATAAAAACGATGATTTGGGAGGAGTCCATAAGACTTTGTAGACTTTTACGGAATTCTGGGCATTCTTGGATAGAATGACTCTTACTGTTATGAAAGTTGCACCACTCCTCATCCTCGACTTCTTTATTTCCAGAAGACTTTCCTATGATAATCCCTTCTTTCACAAGGCATGAATATACATGCTTAAGAGGGGTTATAATATCATTGACTGTTTTCTTCATCGGCCAGTATTCTTCCATCATATTGACTGGTTTGGCTTGATGAGGAGGCAATGGATTATGAGTGACGTTTGGTTCATCGGAAAAGTCCAACCACTTTGACTCAATTAATTGTTGGACTATACGCTTCAATGCTATGCAATTTTCGAGTCCGTGGCCCACGGCACCATCATGATATGGGCAATTTAGTTTAGGGTCATACCATGTTGGATATGGGGGTTCGAATGGCCTTGTGGGAATTGGGTGAATGAGTTGGCTCTGGATGAGTTTTGGATATAACTCAGTATAAGTCATGGGAATCGGTGCGAAAATTTCTCTTGGTCTTGGTGCAGGCATTGGAGGAGTCGGAACAGGTGGCCGTAACTGATTAGGCCTGTTGAGAGGATAATTGTTGGGTCTATTGGGAAGATAATCACTGGGCCTATTTGGAGGATAATCATTGGGCCTATTGGTAGGATAATAATTGGGCCTGTTGGCAGAATAGGATAGGCGAGGTCCGGTAGCCACGGTACCCACGAGGGGAATCCCTCTTCCTCGTCCGATTTGTTGTATTTCTTCATCTTTTCTTCTAGAAGGTCCTCCTCTTTTCATAGGATCGCTAAAGGATTCAGTAATCTTCCCGGTCCTGATACCATGCTCGATCCTTTCTCCAGACATGACTACGTCGGAGAAGTTAGTTGCCGCATTGCCAATAAGTTTGTCATAATATGGGTATTTCAGTGTCTGGACAAACAAAGTGACCATTTCTCTTTCTGTCATGGGTGGCTGTACTTGTGCAGCTAAGTCCCTCCATCGTTGGGCGTATTCCTTAAAAGTTTCTGTTTTTTTCTTCTCCATGTTTTGGAGAGTTTGGCGATCCGGAGCTAAGTCCATAACATGTTTATAGTTGCCGATGAAGGCCTGAGCAAGGTCATTCCAAGTTTTTATGTTTCTTGGACCTTGGCTTAGATACCACTGTAATGCTGATTTTGTGAGACTTTCCTGAAAAAGTGCGATCCACACCTTCTCATCTTTGGTAAGTGGTTGTAGTCTTCTGAGAAACAAAGTGATGTGAGTGATGGGATCACTCGTTCCATCGTATTTTACGAAATCTGGCACCTTAAAATCTGAAGGGATTACGACGTCTGGCACTAAGCAGAGGTCATCCACTGAAAGGGATCCGAATATAGTGCCTCCTTCAATGGCTCTCAGTCTTTTCTCTATTGTCTCGATTTTTTGAGATTCTGCTTCATCTTTTGGTAATGTCTTCTTCTCTTCCTGTACAGTGTCTTGTTTCAGGTGAACACTAGCAGAGGGTCCTGATTCTTGAAACAGGTTTTCTTGGACTGAGACTCGTTGCGGGGTGAATCCCGGGGGATAAGTGGGATCTTGTACTTCTTTGATGGGGACTTGAGTTGCTTTCCCTTTGATTAATTCCATCAATTGTTTCATCTGTTCTGACATACTTTCAATCTTGGACTCCATCTCCATGAGACGTCCTTCGGCTTGTTCTGCCATTAATCTTGTTTGGAGTCGAGTTGAATATCGGTGTTGAGGTCCAATTTTACCCTTTTAAAGGAAATATTTATTTTATTAGATTCTATGTGTGTATGATTGATGTGATGGATGCATGCATGAATATTGTAAATACTTGGTGAAAGAAGAATTATAGTGGAATTTCTCAATTACATTCACCAAAAGCTTATTATTTTCAAAAGAAACGGCCCAAAGTACAGTATTGCTTTCTGGCCTTTGAAATAAACTCCATCATTTTTTGAATATTCACTGATGGAGTAGGGCAGCTCAATTCTTCTAACTCCTTGGCTTCTTCGCCCATTAGTTGGGCTTGCTCAGTCACTTTTCTGACTTCTGCCAAAAATATTTGAAGCTGTTCTTGAGAAAATCTGTATTGATCTTCCCAATATCTTGCTCTCATCTCTGTTTGATCGGTTTCATCAACTAATTCGGTGATGACTTGTTTTTGGCTTTCGATCTTTTCTTCGAGGAGTTGTGTTTTGTGACTGAGCTGTTGTATGTCGAAGAGCATCTTCTTGTTCTTCTCCTTTTCTTCCTCTAGCTCTTTCTCCAACTCTCTTTTTGCCAATTTTCTGATGACCTCTTCGGGAAGAACTGTTCCTTCTTTCCGATTATTTCTCCATTCATAATACGCAGTAGGAGAAATAATAGGGCCTGACTTTAATATGAAAAGTCTTTTCCATGCAACTGAAATACCCATTGCAAGCTTATTTGAATTTGGATCTTCATGTGAAAACTCCAACTTGCTCAGGTTATGTGTCATGGGTATAAATTGCATGGACCCAAATTGTTTACGTACTTGGGCTGGAGCATAGCTTGTTCCTCCCCATATGCCTAAGAGAGGAACCCACGGGCAATTGCCGCAACGGTAAACTATGCGGGTGGTGGTGGACCAGGGTGCTCTCCATTCAATTTGGAATTCGCTGATGTTCTTGAAGTAGTCAACCCATGCTTCCTTGCTATCATGATTAGTGGTTTCACTTTTCAAAAAGGCTTCAATTGGGATGAAGTCCTTTGAAAAGCGATTTCCAAAATGTTGCTTCTCACAAGGAAGGTGGCTTTTGATCCAAACGTTGAGGAGATGTGAACATCCTATGAATTTGCCTCCTCTTTGGCGACAAAAGTTTAATGCCCTGATAGTTTCACATAATATCACTGAGGTCGGATT
This sequence comes from Aquilaria yunnanensis, assembly GCA_039654915.1. Taxonomy (NCBI): domain Eukaryota; kingdom Viridiplantae; phylum Streptophyta; class Magnoliopsida; order Malvales; family Thymelaeaceae; genus Aquilaria; species Aquilaria yunnanensis. The sequence continues at coordinate 23,755,465 of CM077598.1, read as the reverse complement.
TACTTGGGCATTGCAGACTTGCTCAAATAATGTGATGACGTCTCCTTCAATAAATCCGACAATTCTTGGGAAGACTACCAGGCCATATATTGCCAAGGCGAACAACTTGCGTCGTTGATTCTTCTGAGGGAGGGTGTGACTTAGTTGTTTTAGATCGGTCCAGCTGATAAATTTCCGACACCCTTTTGTTGCAAATTTGGGTTGAAGACTGGAAGCTGGCATGTCCAATAATTTTGCTAGGGCTCGATGAGGCTCCGTTCTTCTATCATGTTGATAAGTCTCGATTGGATAGTCGGAGGACCAACCCAAGAGGCTGTTGTATTCTTCAATGGTTGGAACCAGATCCATCTTATCGAAAGAAAAGCATCGATAAAATGGATCCCAAAATTGTATTAGAGCCCGGACAAGTGATGCATCAACGGTAACCTTTAGTAGGCAAGTGATGTGACCATATTTTGCCGTAAAAGCTTCCCGATCAGCAGAATTCCAACTATTCCAGACTTGCAATAATTCCGTGGTGTCGTTCTGATTTATCCGGACCGATACCTGGTCCTTAAGCTGTACGTGAGAATGGGATGTCAGAGCATCTCCGTGAAGCTTTTGAGCCGTTTCGGAATATTTCATAGCTTCAGGCTGAGTTTCGATTACCGTGTCATTCCATGATCCAGTAACAGCCGTGGGAAGATAATCGAGAATATCCATGATAATAGTTCTTTCACCAAATACTTATCTTTAATGATGAAATGTATATGCCGGAAAAATAAGGAAAAATAGAGTTAGTAAAAAAAATAACACATAGGATCATACAAACATATAGATAAAACAAAACCTATGGAAATGGGAACCGAGGTATGAGAAATTCTTAATGGCTGGTTCTAAGGTGGAGTAAGGAATTCTACATGCAGAAGGTGGTTTATCAAAAAGGCAAGGGATAGTTCCCGAATCCCGTCACTGAATCATAGTGACGGCCCGATTCCTTACCCTCTAGGGTTTATGTAAGGAATGGATTAATTCGAGTCGTAGCTTTTCGTGGGCCCATGCAGAGACTAACCGTCTCAGAAGGCAATACACTACTTTGCTACTTTGAAACCGGTGAAGGCTTGGAGACCGTGGCCTCACAAGGACAGCAACACCAATTCCGCTTAGAAAGAATCGTGTTTGATTTAAGGAAGCTCGGGTATAGAGCTTCATTTTGTGAATGCATTATGCATGTTTACTTAAGTAAATATAATATATAAATCCACATAATAGTAAAGCAAAGTAAATAAAAACAAATCAACTTTAGGCTCGACTCACTAACGTCGACTCCCCAGCGGAGTCGCCAGGCTGTGGCAACGTCGGGTTTTCTGGAGTCGCCACCAATCAGTTTACTTAGGTCGATTGGTCACCTAAAATATGGTCTGCGAGAGTTCGGGGGTTCGGGAGTACGGTTACGTTGAAACAACTTTGTTAAAACGCCCAAAAATTGGCACCTTAGTTGATTTTAATTTTGTTTTACTTTGCTTTTAAAAAAATTTCAGTTAATTTAGATATTTTAACTGAATTAGTCGAAAATGTGGATTTTTGGTAATTAAGTTGGATAAAATTTGATACTTCCGAACCATGGACTCTGCCGAGTCATTTGGACACGGAAGATTTTTGATTCCGAACCATGGACTCTGCCGAGTCATTTGGACACGGAATTTGGTGAAATTTTAAACAATTTTATCCATATTGTAAATATGGATTTTTACCTTTTTATTTAATTTATTTATTTTAAAAGGTTGATATTTTCCAAACCGTAGATCCTGCCAGATCATCCGGATATGGAATTTAATATCCAAGCCATGGATTCTAACCGAATCATCTGGACATGGATATGATCCGTCTTAGGATTTCGTTATTTAATTTTATTTTATTTTTTAATAATTTCAGTTAATATCCAAGCCATGGATTCTAACCGAATCATCTGGACATGGATTTTATGATCCGTCTTCAGACGGATTTCTAATAATTTGATACACATTTAATGCATTACAACAATTAAAATTAAACTATTCTAAATAAATAAATAAATATCCTAAATTACATCTTTAAGTGAATTTAACGATTAAATCTAATACATGGTTAAATAATCAAAGAAAGAAAGAAAACAAAAAGAGAACAAAGAAATAAATCTGCTGTCAGGGACTGATCTGCAACCAAAGAGAAATAGTTAGTGGCTCATAGGAACAAAATAGAAAGTTTGATAACTAAGATGAAGTTATACCCAAAAGGAACTGATTAATTGGATGTCAATAATAAGCATTCAGAAAATAGGATTAGCAGACTATATCAAAAGGCATAAGTAGATCTACAATATATACATTACTCCAGTAAAACCATAGTATCAGAACTGAAGTGGGAGATAAACCTTCCAGTTGTATATCTGCTGCCCAGAATTTCAAACTGACCTATCTTCATTCGCAAATTTATATATAAAAAGAATTGAGTTATCCAAACCACTATATAAAACTATATATATACATAACTTAGGCACATACATAAATTCACAAATGCAATATCAATTTGTGATTGACAGCACATAAATTATAAAAAAAATATGCATGGTGAGTTAGCCCATCAGACAAGACCTCAGGTAGAATCACAGATAAGTACTCTTCACTCCAGAAATTAGATAAAATCATTTCTAAGTGCAAATGGAAGTCCATGAACCGGTACTGACACTAGACATCCATATGAACATTTTATTAAATTCACCAAAATTCAAACATGCAACACACAAATTACTATAAATTTTGAAATCAAGGACTCCTGTTAAACTTAAAGAAACAATTGTGAGACAAACTAGTCTCTACTTCAACAATTATATAAAATAAAAGAAACATCCAATTTTTGCGTTTTTTTGTAAAAAGTAGAAATAGATTAGACACAAATGGCTATTAGCACAAGAAATGACATCCTTAGATACAGAGCATACAATTTATCATAGATTTTATAACAAGTAACAAAGACAAGCCTACTGATGCCTATTCCATATTCAATGGAGTTCAGTAAAAATGCATATAAATTCAAACACGACTCGAAATCCAATCCTATAAAAATTCTGTGTAAACTAGACTCATAGGGATATTACCATAAAAATTGGTTTGTTCAGCAACAAAACACATAATTTATGATGCAATTTCAAAATCCACGGATCAATAGAACTAACAGCAAACTCAAGGGTTGAGACACTTGTACCTTTTTATCTCGTTGTAATCTAGCTCGCATATCAGTCCATGGACAGCAGCATAGGCGTGTAGATGGTTCATATTACTACACAAGTATGTATGTTTCATAGCAATATAATTATTTATGTATTTTATTATTCTGAATCACTCAAGTTTATAAGGAGAGATATTATTTATTTATATCAATGTTGATAGCACTCTAGTCGGGTGTTAAAACTATAAAAATAATTCCGATTAATGGAGGGGCCGAAACAAACTAAACAAACAAAGGAAAGACAAACAATAAATATAAACAAAAACTTGCTATCCGTGCTCAATCTGCAAAGAAAATAAAATTAGTGACTTGGATGGATAAAATAAGGGAATCTAGGGATTAACAAGGAGTTTACCCAAATTTTTTTAATTTTGACTTGGTCAGAAATTTAAAACGGAAAAACGCGTCTTCTTCTTCTCTGTTGCACAACAGCAAAAGAGCTCAGGGGAAAGTGGCTGGAGGCGAAGCGGTGGCGTCATGGCGAGGGCGTCATGGCGGGAGAGGCTGGAAACGGCGAGGGGGAGCAGCGGCCGGAGGGGACTAGGCGAGGGCGAGACGACGGTGGCGCGGACGCGAACGGCAGGGAGATATGTGCGTCGCGAGGCTGAAGCAGGAGGTTCGGGCTGGCCGATCCTGTGGTGGCAGCGAGGAGGAGAAGCGGAGAATGGGCATCGGCAGCAAAAAGAGGAAAAAGGGAAGGCTGGCGTCGCGGCGAGCAGGAGGCGGCCACGCGAAGAGAGAAAGAGGAAGGCTGTTGGGCGCCGGCGGGAAGCAAAGGTTGGCTGAGGGAAGAGAAGGAAAAAACAGAACTTGATTAAGAGTGAGAGAGAGTATTTTTGAGGGAGGTCGAGCTCTGTAGAGAGAGAGGTTCGGTCGTGTTGGCCAGAAAGTGGTGGAGTGGGCGAGCTGAAGAAGGAAAATTGAGAGTGAAAAGCTGTTGTGAGAGTTCCCCTGGAGCGAGAGAGAGAGATCAGATAAAAAGGCGAGAGAGAAGCCCCCAGATTGTTCTGGAATTTGCCAGCTGGGGGAGACTAATTAATTAATTAATCAATTATAATATATATTTTTTTTTAATTAATTAATTTTTTTTATACATATAGATATATATATATGTGTATATCTATTATTTTAAAACTAACAAAATGCCCCCTAAACTATCTAACTAATTAAAAAAAAAAATTCTTCTTTTCTTTTCTTTTTTTTTTTTAATAATAACAATAATAATTAATTAATATTTTTTTTAAGATTAATTTAATTTTTTTAATTTAAAGGGTCGGACGAAATTGGGTGTCAACACAATCATTGAAATTTTTAATCATGAGAAGGAAGGAAGAGTGAATACCGGAGGGTAAATAAAAGAGGGTAGTACTATCGTGGGGAGAAGAGATTCGTGACAAAAAAAATAAATAGGACTTACAGGTTTTGTTTGGCACTTTTGGTGAAATGGACCAAATGACTAACTTTCAACAATTCACACCTTCAATGACAACCAAGCCAAAATATTAAGGATTAAAGTTATGTTTAACCCAATATACAAAACTTAAATAGCTTATTTCCTCCATTCTTTCTTACCTTTCACATAAGTTCATACCAAATCTATGAAATTGATATAAGTTTTACATATTAGAACACAACAACAATTCCAACAATCTTGTCTATATATTACAACACTGTAACATCCTATAAAAAAAAAAGAAAAGAAACAATGGTAATAACAAATCGTAAATAAACTTTCATCAAGAATGAAAGTAAGTGAAACTTCTCCAATATTAGGTACCTAAACAACTTAGACTCACATTGCTAGGAATATCATTATAGTTATAACACCAGAGCTGGACATGTGTCACCAATTTAGATATTACTAACCTACACATATTAAATTTCATGATTTCTCACATCACAAATGAAAAACCTAAAAGACCCAAATTGCCATTTCCCCACTACCCCATGCCATTTCACTTCCTTCTCACCCTCTTGTCCTTTCTTGTATATATAGATATAGATAATTAAGTGGGACATGAGTTTTGACTCAAATAGGAAAAGGTGAATGCTCCTTAACTTTGATGTTAGAGATTCATGATCGTGTGTCGGATGACCTTTTTAATAAGGCTAAAGTGCACTAGCAACCCTTCAACTTAGCTAACTCACACGAATTTGTCCCTCAACTCTAGTTCAGTAAATTTAAGCCCTTAAACTTTGAGAAATGGTACAACTTAGTTCAAGACACCTCATGATATTAGATGCAAAATTCACACATGATCTTTAATCTCTCTTTGGTCCAAAAATAGGTAATTCTAGTTCATTTTTTTTTATTATTTTAGTCCATATATAGGTTAAATTTATTTAGTTTTATGTGTGTTTTTGTTATTTGTGAAGTATCATATAAATGATAGCATTTTATAGAAACACTTAAAGTTTAAGAGTTATAAACTAAGAAAATTATTATCATTAATTGATCAATTTAAAAAAACCAATTGATTTCCAAAAATAATTAGTTAATTAATCAAGTTGGCACTTATTATGTTGCTATCATAATAACTACTATAATTTAAAGTTTATTGTTTGAGTAATTATTATATTGTTATAAATATTTTATAAAATTTTAAAGACTAATTATATGGTGAAGAGTTATAAGTTTAAAAAAAATTATTATAAACCGAGATAAAAGATAAAAGACAATTTCCCAACATAAACACTTAATCTGAGAGACAATTATTATTAGATGAACCATTTTCATAACGTGATAAAACTATCTTTCTTGTTTTGGAGTAACTTTTGTGACGGTTCCAATCTTATGGCGTTTTGAATATTTGGAGTAAGGTTCTTTTTCTTTTTTCTTTTTTCTTTTTTTCTTTTTTTTTTTTTTATAGAGAAACGAACAGTAGCTTTATATTTGAAGTAACTTTTGTGACAGTCCCTAATCCTGTCATGTGGTCCCAAATCTTACAGCGTTTTGAGTAGTGAAATAATTGTTGATTCTTTTATTTTAATAATTCAGGTTGTTAGGAATGTTATAAGAATCATTTATTTGATTGTACTTGGCAAGTAGTCCTCCATAATTCTAACAATTCAAAGATTTTCTAACCTTCACAATTGTCTATGATTTATTCTCCCAAACCAAAGTTAGGTAAAGTAATTTTGTGTTGCTGTTCCGAAAAAAGAATTCAAAAAGTAATTATACCTGAACATAAGCCCTGGACTTATAAATATTTACAAATTGGTCTCTAAATTTAAAAAATAGTCCCTAAAAATTAAGGGCTTGTTTAGTTCCAGAAAATTTTCTAAAAATTGGAAAATAAAAAGAAAATATGTTTAGTGTGTAAGTTTTCTTTTTCTATTTTCTAAGAAAACAGTTTTCCATGTCACGAAGAATTGGAAAATACCATGTCTACTGTTTTCTTAGTTTTCCATATCTAAAAAAATAATTAAAATTATGTGTTTCTCTCGCTCTTGATGAGATCTCGCTCGTTGTCATCGCTATTGGACCTTTCACTTGTCGCTTGCTTCACCAATCTCCTTGCCATCACTGCCTGAGTAGCTTCGTCGAAGTCTCCTTAGAGTTCAACTTCATGGACGATGACTTGACTCTCTCCTTCAATTGGCGAATACGGAATCGATGACAATCGTGGAGCTTGTAATTGGACCTTTCTCTTTCCTTCAAACAATTTCACCCATTATCATCAATTTGGTGAAACAAAAAGCAGTTGAGATGGTCGGCAACGCGCTATCAGGCAGTGGAAGACAATGATACTGCTGGAATGTTATGCTTTTGGGGAGCACAAAGATGGTGGCTTGGATGCAATGGAAAAAAAGGTTAGGGCCTTAAGTGGTAAAGAGAAAAAAGCTGGGGATTGGACTTGGGAAAATATTCATTTATAGTGCACAAACTTTTCCTCAACTTTCAATGAAGGCATTGGACTTTACTTATTTATGCATACACATAAAATCATTTTTACTTATTTTGAACAAGTAAACATGTTTTCTAAAAAGTATTTTAGAAAATTGTACATAGAAAATGAAAATTAAAAATAAAAAAGAAAAAGAAAAATTATTTTCTACAATCAAACGCCACATAAACTTTTGAAAAAATTACAAAATGTCGCTAAAAATTACACATGTATCTACTGACTTTTATAAAATTTAGAAACATGCCACTATAGTTAAGAAGGTAAATTTTTTGTCACTGTACTTAAAGTTAGAAGAAAGATGCAAAATGCTTCAATCAAACATTAGAAAAATTAATATCTTTATTCTTTTCAATGTATGAGCCAAACCTAGAAAATTTAGAATGTCTTTTTATGAATTATCATTTGCTATAAATGTTATTTTTCTACAATCTTACTTTATGGGATTTTGAGAATCCTTAAATCAAACACCCTTAAGGTTTAGTTTTTTTTCTTTCTTTTCGCATAATTAAACTTTTATGGGCAATGCAATAATCTTCCCAATAATTAAATACTAACCCATGTGGCATAAGCAATTTTTTTTTTTTGCTCCTTATAAAGTTTTGAAGGGTTAAAACATCTCATTATTGTAAGTTGGACCTGGTATATATTTTTTTTTCACACAAGACAATCTAGTTTTAGATGATTATAAACCAAGCATCTTATAATGATCAATGTTTGTAACTAAGAAAAAATATTTTAATAAAAAATTAAATAGCTTCATATATAAGAAATGCGTCTGTACCATATAACTTCAATTATACTCATGTTTTGCCGAATCAGTTTATAATCGGGCAAACAAATTTAATTAGTTTGTTATTGCTTAAACCGATTTTGTTACTAATGAAACTTTGGTGAATATTTTCTAAAACCGTCAAAGCTTTACTGCAACTCTGAATTTTGAAAGAGGATACCATATGTTTTATTTCTTTCCGATCATAATTTCTTTCAGTTTACACATCTCTCTGTTTTTTTTTTTTTCCAGTTGAGCGTCGATGTAATGCCCTAAGTAAATGACAAAATTGGGTCTTATTTAAAAAGAGACGATAGAATTTTATAGGAGTAAAAATTTCGTCAAAATTTTGACACCTTTGACGTGTGTGTATTAGAACAACAGTTAAATTTTGTTAACAATTTAATAGTAATATTAAAGGAGAGTTTTCCCCTTATAAATGAGACCTGATCCGATTTTGACTATGAAGTAACAGTTACTGTTAGACAACTTATGACACGGTTAATTTGAAAAACTTCTCTAAATTCTGATAAAGAATGCCTGCAAAAGATAGTTAAATTTTCAGAGCTTTTTGGCTGAAACCTTTTGGCAAACTTTTATTGGTTCCTAGAATTAGCTGCTAACAGTACAACAAAGGGACTGTTGGCAGCAAACTTTTGACATTACCAAGAGTTTTGAAATGCTTCAAAACCTTTAACGATTATTTTTTTTGCAAGTTCATCCCTTTCAATATAACATAAACTTTTATTCTTAGCAATTGATTCTTTTCTTAATTCAAAATAATATTAAAGCATTATGTTCATTTTCACTATTTTTTTCTTGGACCGATGGCCTTTGAATGGTGACCATGACAAACATTTTTTTTTTTTGAAAGGCAAGAAACGAAAATTTATTAATAAAAACCAAATACACCTAGCAGGTGGATTGTTATTGAACAAGAAAATCACAAAACCCACAAAACCCACAACCCCCATAGCCCACACCCCCACTTCATACAGAACCCCCACGCCCTCACAAAAAATACCCCACTACAAAAGCCTTAAAAGATTACCACTAAGCTCCTATACTTCATTCCAACCTTCTTAGTTCCTTTCTCAAAGCTGATTTTTTTTCCCGTAGACCCTAAATTATTATGACTCTTCTTTCTGCCTTTAAAAGCCTTTTTTCAAATTTTTTATATTAGAAATAAAATTGAGTAAATTTCATGAATGATCCATAACCTTTAGTCCTTGTTTTCTTTTAGTCCCTAACCTATTGAATATTTTGTTTTAGTTCTAAACCTATTAAAAAGTTTCATTTTAATCCTAAATTTATTGAAAATGTTTCATTGTGGTCCCAGTTTGATAAAATTTATTAACTCAAAGTATTTGTATGATAACAAATTTTTAGATCTTAAGTTAAATTATCCGGTAACTGTCTTACAATAAATTTAATATGCATAATAATTTTTTATATTTAATAAAAAATTCAAATCACTTTTTTTTCTCTCTGTAAATTGAACATATTTCATTCAGAAAGAAAAAAACTATTAATTTAAATTGTCTATTTACTGTAAAAAAAATTAAACTATTTGAATTTACTGAAAGACAGTTACCGAATATTTAAATTAGAATTTTAAAAGTTTCTGTCAGACAATTATTTTGAGTTAATGAATTTCATCTGGCGAAGGACCAAAATAAAACAATTTTAATAAGTTTAGGACCAAAACAGAACACTCAATAGGTTAGGGACTAAAAGGAAACAATGACTAAAGGTTAGGGACCATTTCTACAATTTACTCGAATAAAATTGTAACTACTTTAAAAATTAGTAATAAAATTATGGCCTACAAGGAACACAGGGGCTAACCATTAATGTTAAGAGCCAATCAAATCCTATGAGTCATATTAAATTGGAAGTAATTTTTGTTTAAATGTTATGTTTCATGGCAAATTCTCATAATTCAGAGGCAGTTAGGAATCGTTAAGAGATAAAGATAAGAATAAATTATAATCCTCTATCTCAAGGTTTTTTGCATCATTCACTATTCATAGTAATTAATTTGTAATTTCTTATTTTCAATATTTTAGTATATAAATGTAAAAATTTTACATTTATGATTATAGAAGGCATAATTTTTTGAAAATTTTTCTAGAAATTAATTATATAAAAAATTCAAGTCAAACTAACATTAAAAAAGTGAAATGAATCAAAGAAAATGGGATGGGAGGAGTATTTTTTTAGAATTGTTTTCAGAAGAAGTTGTGATTAATACGTGCTGCAGTGGTTAGGTCAGCGAACTAGGTGTCTTGTTTGTTAGTTTCTTCATGTATGGGTTGGTAATCAATCAAGTTCAGCTATTGGTGTACAATGGAACTTTGTAATTTTTTTTTTGAACAGCCAAAACAATTTATTAATGAAGGAATTTCAGTACAAATGTCAAATGTCTCCAGCAAAGTTCTGAAGAACATGCAAGAAAGGCTAATCTAACCAATTTGAGATAAAGGTTGAGGGGCTATGATACATTCCAACCTAGAACACTGTAGCTTTCTACACCTATTTACAACCCATAAGAAAGATGGAGTTTTTGTTGACTTCCTGCCCCCATGTGGGGGCCTTTATTGTTTTTTATTATTTTTCTTCTCTCTCTCTCTCTCTCTCTCTCCATTTTTCTCTTCTGCTGCTTTTGTCGTTTTCTTTTTTCATTTCAATAATTGTGGCTAGTAGGTGAAACAGCTGCAAGCATTAGCAGCAAAATTGGAAAACAGAAGAGAAACAGCTAGCAACGCGGAGGATGCAACGCGGCTATTTCTCCTATAAATAGTCATGCTTTCTCCTCCTTCAGTGCATCTGGTAGCTTGCTCATAATTCCTAAAGAGCAAAAGAAAATTGTGAGAGAGAGAGATTTATTTTTGGGGAGTGACAAAATAGTGAGATAATTTTTTGGGGTGTTTGAAAACACTTGAGTGCCACTATTTTGGGTTTATCTCATGCCTCTAGAATTTTTTGTCTAGAGAAGATTCTCTCTCTGTAAGCCTACTATTTTTAGTGGAAGAAAATATCAGAGTTTGTCTCGTGGACGTAGCCCTAAAATTAAAGGTGAACCACGTAAATTTTCTGGGGTCATTTTTATTAATCATCTTGCTCCTGAAGTTATCACCTGCTGCGCAGTCCCAACAACTGGTATCAGAGCGAGGCCCGGTGTTTATATCTACTTATCGTATGCTCTGTGGTTGCCGCTGAAAAGTGGATCCTCCACATCAGAAAATAAGTTAGATTATTATTCACCATTTTTTGCTTGATACTGGGTATTTATTAGCATCATGGAGGCCAAGACCAGCAAGATAATTAGTCTGAACGGCTCGAATTACCACATATGGAGAAGCAAGATGAAGGATCTCTTATATGTGACGAAGTTGCACTTGCCCGTGTTTGGTACAATCAAACCGGAAGACAGATCAGAAGAAGATTGGGCATTCGAGCATGAGCAAGTATGTGGTTTCATCCGACAATTTGTTGAAGATAATGTCTACAACCACATATCTGCAGAAACTCATGCACGGACACTGTGGAACAAGCTTGAGGAGCTGTATGCTTCAAAAACCGGCAACAACAAATTATTTTATCTGACAAGATTGCTTCAGATAAAATATCGGGAAGGTTCATCCATGGCAGGTCACCTGAACGATTTGCAAGGAATCGTGGAACAGTTATCCACGATGGGCATAAAGTTTGACAACGAGGTACTCGCTCTTATAATGCTGGCCTCATTACCAGAGTCTTAGGAGACTTTGAGAATTTCACTTACAAATTCTGCACCAAGTGGTGTAGTAAATGTGGAATTTGTCAAACATGAAATACTGAATGAAGAGATGAGACGAAGATCGCAAGGATCCTCTTCATCACAGTCAGATCTCCTCGTGGCAGATTCTAGGGGGAGAAGTGAGACCAGGGGGCCAAAGCCAAAAGACAAGAGTAGAGGAAGGTCAAACAAATATGCAAAAATTGAATGCCATTACTGCAAGAAAAAGGGTCATATCCAGAGATTTTGCCGAAAACTCAAACAAGACCAAAAGAAAGGCAAAGGACCGAAGAAAGATAACGACAGTGATGATGAGCAAGCAAATGTTGCCGGTGAGTTCAACATTGTCCATGATGATGATATTGTCAATCTTGCAACCCATGAGACAAGTTGGGTGATTGACAGTGGTGCTACCATTCATGTCACTTCTCGAAGAGAATTCTTCTCATCTTACACACCTGGAAATTTTGGCGTTGTGAGAATGGGAAATGAGGGTCTTTCACAAGTTGTAGGAAAGGGAGATGTTTCCCTGGAGACCCAGAATGGCACATGGTTAGTCCTGAAGGATGTCAGGCATGTTCCAGATTTACGCCTGAATCTAATCTCAACAGGCAGACTGGATGATGAAGGTTACTGCAACACCTTCTTTAATGGTCAGTGGAAGTTGACCAAAGGAACCCTGGTGGTGGCCAGAGGAACAAAGAACTCAAAACTGTACATGATGCAGGCAAAGCTCTCCCAGGATGCTGTGAATGCAGTGGAGAATGACAGTACAGTGGAGTTATGGCATAAACGATTGGGTCATATGAGTGAGAAAAGCATGACCCGTCTTGCCAAAAAGAAGACGTTATCTGGACTGGATTATGTCCATTTGAAGAAATGTGCTGATTGTCTGGCAGGAAAGCAAAACAGAGTGTCTTTCAAGAGTTCCCCTCCTTCCAGAATGAAGAATGTGTTGGATCTGGTACACTCAGATCTGTGTGGGCCAATGCCGAAGTCACTTGGTAATGCTCGATACTTTGTGACTTTCATTGATGATCATTCTCGAAAGACATGGGTATACACTCTGAAGTTAAAAGATCAGGTGTTAGAAGTTTTCAAACAATTTCTAACCATGGTTGAAAGACAAACCGGCAGGAAGCTGAAGTGCATACGAACAGACAATGGTGGAGAGTACATTGGTCCATTTAATGCCTACTGCAAAGAGCATGGGATTCGACATCAGACAACACCTCCTAAGACACCGCAGTTAAATGGTTTAGCTGAGAGGATGAATAGGACTTTGATGGAGAGAGTTAGATGTTTACTCTCACATGCAAAGTTACCTCAGATGTTCTGGGGTGAAGCATTGCCAGCAGCTGCTCACGTGTTGAATCTTTCACCGTGTGTCCCTCTACAGTATGATGTCCCAGAGAAGGTATGGTCAGGAAAAGATGTCTCCTATGACCATCTGCGAGTGTTTGGCTGTAAAGCCTACGTGCATATCCCGAAGGATGAGAGGTCTAAACTTGATGTCAAGACACGACAGTGTGTGTTTATTGGCTATGGCCAAGATCAATTTGGCTATAGATTTTATGATCCAGCTACAAAGAGGCTTGTCAGAAGCCGTGATGCTGTATTTGTTGAAGATCAGACCATTGAAGATATTGAGAAAGCTGAGAAGGATGCTTCAAGATCTGATGGTAGTTCAACGGATTTACAGCTGATTCCTCCAACGGAAGTGCAAAGACAGGTTGGAGAAGATGTACAAAATGATCAACCAGAAGAAAGTGATCATGATGCTCCCATTGAGAATGAACCAGGTAATGCTGAAGATGATGATGTTCATCAACAACCACCAGCACCAGCGGGTTCTCCAGCTTTAAGAAGATCTAATAGAGTCAGACAACGCTCTACTAGATATCCTGAAAATGAGTATGTGTTATTGACTGACGGGGGAGAACCATAAAGCTTTGATGAAGCTATGGATGATGAACACAAGGGAAAGTGGATTGACGCTATGCAAGAAGAAATGAGATCCTTGCATGAGAACAGAACATTTGAGCTGGTGAAGTTGCCAAGAGGCAAAAGGGCTTTGAAAAACAAGTGGGTATTCAGAATCAAGTCTGAAAAATCCAATTCACAACCACGGTTCAAAGCCAGATTAGTTGTCAAAAGTTTCAGCCAAAGGAAAGGTATTGACTTTGATGAGATTTTTTCACCAGTTGTGAAAATGACATCCATTCGTACAGTCCTAGGACTAGCAGCAAGTCTCGACTTGGAAATTGAGCAGATGGATGTGAAGACTGCCTTTCTACATGGTGACTTGGAAGAAGAAATATACATGGAGCAGCTAGAGGGTTTCGAAGTCAAAGGAAAAGAGGACCATGTTTGCAAGCTAAAGAAAAGCTTGTATGGTCTGAAGCAGGCACCCAGGCAGTGGTATAAGAAGTTTGAGTCGATCATGGGGGAGCAAGGCTACAAGAAGACTACTTCAGATCACTGTGTGTTTGTGCAGAAATTCTCTGATGATGATTTCATTGTTCTATTGCTCTATGTGGATGATATGTTGATTGTTGGCCAGAATATTTCCAGGATCAACAGCTTGAAGAAGCAATTGAGTAAGTCTTTTGCTATGAAAGACTTGGGGCCAGCAAAGCAAATTCTTGGCATGAAGATAACAAGGGATAGAAGCGCCAAGAAATTATGGTTGTCACAGGAGAAGTACATTGACAAGGTACTTTAGAGATTCAATATGGACAAGGCTAAAGCGGTTAGTTGTCCTCTTGATAATCACTTTAGATTAAATTCCAAGCAATGTCCTTCTACTGACAAAGAGAAGGAAGAAATGGAAAAGGTTCCATATGCCTCAGCAGTTAGAAGTCTAATGTATGCCATGGTATGTACACGGCCAGATATTGCTTACTCAGTTGGTGTAGTAAGTAGGTTCCTTTCAAATCCTGGTAAGGAACATTGGGCTGCAGTGAAATGGATTTTCAGTTATCTTCGTGGCACTTCAAAATTGTGCTTATGTTTTGGAAATGCAAAGCCTGTGTTAGTTGGCTACACAGATGCAGATATGGCTGGCGATGTTGACTCGAGGAAGTCTACATCAGGTTACCTGATTACATTTGCAGGGGGAGCTGTGTCATGGCAATCAAGATTACAGAAATGTGTTGCTCTTTCAACAACAGAGGCAGAGTTTATTGCAGCAACGGAAGCATGTAAGGAGTTGCTGTGGATGAAGAAGTTCTTAAAAGAACTTGGTTTCCACCAGGATAAATATGAATTGTTCTGTGATAGTCAGAGCGCAATTCACCTTGGTAAGAACTCCTCCTTTCATTCAAGATCCAAGCATATTGACGTAAGATATCATTGGATAAGGAATACATTGGAGATGAAGCTATTACAGCTTGAGAAGATCCATACTGATGAAAATGGATTTGATATGTTGACGAAGAATCTACCGAGAGAAAAGTTTGAATACTGTCGATTTGCAGCAGGAATGGTGGAACTCCCACATGAGGCGGGAGGGGGAGATTCTTGACTTCCCGCCCCCATGTGGGGGCCTTTATTGATTTTTATTATTTTTCTTCTCTCTCTCTCTCTCTCTCTCCATTTTTCTCTTCTGCTGCTTTTGTCGTTTTCTTTTTTCATTTCAATAATTGTGGCTAGTAGGTGAAACAGCTGCAAGCATTAGCAGCAAAATTGGAAAACAGAAGAGAAACAGCTAGCAACGCGGCTATTTCTCCTATAAATAGTCATGCTTTCTCCTCCTTCAGTGCATCTGGTAGCTTGCTCATAATTCCTAAAGAGCAAAAGAAAATTGTGAGAGAGAGAGATTTATTTTTGGGGAGTGACAAAATAGTGAGATAATTTTTTGGGGTGTTTGAAAACACTTGAGTGCCACTATTTTGGGTTTATCTCATACCTCTAGAATTTTTTGTCTAGAGAAGATTCTCTCTCTGTAAGCCTACTATTTTTAGTGGAAGAAAATATCAGAGTTTGTCTCGTGGACGTAGCCCTAAAATTAAGGGTGAACCACGTAAATTTTCTGGGGTCATTTTTATTAATCATCTTGCTCCCGAAGTTATCACCCGCTACGCAGTCCCAACAGTTTTTACGTCTTCAATGACTTATATAACAACAAAAGCCTTATCTTGGAGAACTTTCAAATTTCTCTTTTTTCTAGATTGTCCAAACGGTCACCATGAGGATAGATTTCCATACTTGTAAATGCAACTTCCTTTGCAGTTGACCCTGTTGTTGATCAAGCAATAATTCTAAAGAATGAACTCCTGCCGGTCCAGGGAGGCTCCACCAACTATATATGCTATGCCAAACTTGAAAAACACTTGCACAGCTGAAAAAGAATATGGTCCAAAGTTGCCACATTGCTGCTGTAGATCAGGCAAAGAGTATCTGGCAGGGCCACACCTCTTGATTGCAAGTTTTCTTTGATTGTAATTATTCCTTGTAATGCTTTCCAGGTGAACACATTTACCTTGGAGGGAATTGAAGTGATCCAACAAGTGTTGTCCAAGTTTCTTGAAGCTACAACTTGTGAAGAAATTTTTTCCAACTGTCATCTTAACTCCTTGGTTGAGAAATCCCCTTCGTTGTTCAAGTGCCAACACAGTGAATCCTCCTTTGAAGAGATAATTTACACATTATTGAGCAAAGAAATGAGATTTTGCAATTCTATCATATCTCTGCTTGTCAAAGGCCTCCTCCAATCTTACACCCAATGCCAATTGTTTTCTAACTTATCAAACACCCCATATCACAAACTCTGCATAAAGGATTTGTGTCTAGCTTAAATAATCTAGGATAGCACTCTTTTAATTTTACCTCTCCAACCCAAAAATCATCTCAAAACTTAACATTTGCCCCATTCACCATCGGCCATCTAAAAGATTGAGTAAAATCCAACCCCAAATTATCTAACAAATATCCTACCTTTATTATTATTTCCCAAGTTTTTCCTCTTCTCCCACCAGTAGACCATCGAGATAGACCTCCTTCCTCTCCATAAATTGATTTTATGACCCTTCTCTAGAGTGCCTTTTCCTCCAACTAGAGCCTCCACCAACATTTTTCTAACAGTGCTAAATTCATTGCCTTAAGACTACCCTCACTCAACCCACCCTCTTTTTTACTAGCCACCACCTTCTTCCATGCTACTCAAGCTATTTTCTTACCCTACTCGGAACCACCCCAAAAAAATGATAATCGAACACTTTCCAGTATATTGGAACTTCGTAATTATTTCCCAGCCTCTTCGTTGGCCATTAATTCAATTTTCTTGAGGTTTTGTTAAAAAAAATGAAATTGTGATTAAGCCAATAACTTTAGGTTGTATTTTCAAAAAAAATTGATTTGCAGGAGATTGAGTATAAAAATGGACGAAGTTTGGGGGTTACTAGGATTAAATTCGTATTTTAGTTTTTTTTTTAACAGCAAACAAAAAAATGTTATTGTTGAAAAGCAACATGTAAACATTTACCTGCTAGTTATTGGACAATTCCAATTGTAACTACCCTAATTACCCAAAGAACCCCTCATCCCCTTTTATAGGATCAAGTTCTTATTTTAGGTTGTGATTTCAAATTTTGATCATGTAGAGGATTATGCGATAGAGAAAAAAATTTGAGAAATTTTAGGTAGATAAGCTGTAAGTTTTGGTATAATAAAAAACTTCTAGCATCCATGTATGTATTGAATAATTTTGTTCATTTTTACACAAAATACAGTTTTTATGCAATTTTTATTGTTTTTGCTTGGTCATGATGGCGTTGAACTTCAATATGATTTATCTTTATTTCATTAATCAATTTTTGATGCATGTATTTTTAATATTTAAAATGTTAAACATGTTTATCCCATCTACAAACGCTTTATCCAAGTTCAAAGAATGTGTCAAAGACTAGTGTATATAAACAAGTAATAATATCAATATGCATCAAACCAAGCTCATCAAATAACTGACAAACTCCCACCAACAAGAATAAAAATGCAATAAGCAAAATACAGAACAACTATGGCCAATGAAGTAAAAGAAGACGCCAAAAAACAACAGGGAGCCCCATATCGCTCCCAAGGACGTTGAAGCCAAGCCCGGAGAAGACGAAATAAAAGTACTGGCCTCAGTTTGAAGGAGGCGGAGAGAGGAACGGGATGGAGGGAATGGTGATTGGGATTGAAGGAATGGCCGGCATGGCGGGAAGGGGAGGCAGAGTCACTTTGGGGGCTGCAGGCAAGCTTGGTATGCTTGGAAGTGTGCCTGGTTGCTGGGGCACAGTTGGGGTTGGCTGCGGAGTTGGCAAAGTCGGCTGAGGCAGGTTTGGAAGTGTGCCTGGCTGCGGCGTTGGCAGAGTCGGCTGGAGCAGGTTTGGGATTGACGGCATTGGTGGCATAGTCACTTTAGGCAGCGGAGGCAACTGCTGAAGTTGGCGAGCTGCTAGGCCAACTGACAGAGCCATGAAGAAGGTGAAAAGAAAGAGGTTCAACCTGATCGATGATGAGCCTGCCATGTCTCTAACTCGAATTAGAAAAACTTGTCTTTTAAGTGTGTTGCTGTTCAAATTTGTTGTGGAGAGAAGAGCGGCTGCCGCTGGGTTTATATATGCAGTATGGGGGCCGGAACCGTATCAGGGAGTTGGTGGTGTTTGTTTAGCTACGTATATATGCATGTTTTCCGGCCAGTTGAGTTCTTGTCTCATCTCCACCTCGTGCATGTGGACCAATTCGATTCTTAACTTCACAATTCGTCCTACCTGTATAATTCCCATTGGTCATTGGTGGGTTATCCAACACAGACAAATATGATCATATCGCTCGGTATTGTTGGGGCGGATGAGCAACCACTAGAAGCTCACCTTTTTCTTCAGAACCAGTTGTCTTGTGTCTCTTTTGCGCTTCTACGACCAAACAAGTGGTCTTGATGAGGGTTTACGTGCAAGTATTCCAAGTTCCTTTTTTTCCTTCTTTTCCTCCAATGATCAAGTGACCAAACACGAGGATAATACCTGTTGACACCCAATTTCGTCCGGCCATTAAAAAATTTTAAAAAAATATTAAATAAAAAATTAATTAAAAAAAATTATTATTATTACTATTATTATTATTATTATTACTAAAAATTTTTAATTAGTTTAAAATAATTTTTTTTTGTTTTGTTTTGTTTTGTGAAGATTTGATTTAAAATGATATATGTGTGTATATGTGTATGTTTGAAAGAAAAAAGAAAACTCCATAAAAATGACAAAATTAAAAAGTTTGAGGTAAAAATAACAAAATTGAGAAGTTTCGGGAAAAAATTGACAAAATCTGAAAGTTCCAGGAGCATTTGGTAGTTTGTCACATCAATTTGGGGCCAGCATAACGGTTCTGGCCCAAATTAACAGAAAACGACAAAATTGTCAAAATCAGAAGCTTCAGGAACTTATCCAGAGTCTGAGAGACGTAAAGGACTGAAACTGTCATTTTACCAAATTAAAAGATAAGTTTGAATTTAATTAATTTTTAACAGTCCAGCGCCCCTTCCCCTATAAATAGGGGTCCAAATCTGTGTGTTAACACATAAAGAGAGAAAAAAAATAGAAAGAAAGCTTAGAGCTCCGTTTTAAAAAAAAAGGAAATATTCAGCCTTAATCCCTGGCCTCTCTTTCTTATTCCCAGAACACTAGAAAATTTTCCTGTCTGCCGTTTAACTCCCCCCTTTCACACTTCCGTTTGCCTTTGCGTGCCGTCACTCCTTCCTGTCTCCGTCACGCCGTCATCCCGTCGACGTCGCCGTCGTCCAGCCACCGCCGTCGCCCACGCCGCGCCGCCGTCGCGACGATCTCCTCCCTTCTTCCCGGTCTCGTCCTCTCTCCCTTGGCTGTCGCGTCATCCACCGCCCTCGCCGCCCCACGCCGCCGTCGTCCCTCCGCCCTCCGCCTCGCCGCCCCACGCCTTCGCCGCCGTGCCCAACTCCGTCCACCGTCGAGCGTTTTCCCCCCGCGTCCGCGTCGTTCTGATACAAACAGATTCAAATTTCAATTTTTAAGGTAAAAAGCCCATTATAATCCTTCATCTTTTCATTTTCTTTCGTTTGAGTCACTAACCTTTTTTTTATCCTTACAGAAAACTTTACTAACTTTTTTATATTGTTGTTATTATTACTAACCTTTATTATTATTGTTATTATTATTAACTTACTAACTTACTAACTTCACTAACCTTTATTATTATTGTTATTATTATTAATAACTAACTTTGCTAACTTTATTAACCTTTATTATTGTTATTATTACTATTATTAACAACTAATTCTAACAACTAACTTTTATTATCTTTATTATTATTATTATAATTCATGGAAGGTTATACCTCCTATTTATTTATTATTAGTGGATGGCCAAAAAGCCTCGTTTTATTTATTTGTTTATTATTTATTGACTTTTAATCTTCCTTTATGTGCTTTTTATTTGCATATGATATTTAATTTCTGCAATTTTTAAGTGGATGGCCAAAAAGCCCCACTTTATTTATTTATTTATTTATTTGTCCTTTATTTACTTTATGTATTTTTTTTTATATAGATGGTCAAACTTATTTCACTTTCAGCTATAAAAATAAAAATAATAACAAAAAAAGAAGTTTTTTTTATGTGAATAATTAACTTCATTTGTATGTCTAACAAAAAAAAATCAATTTTTAACAAAAAAGCCAACCATCTTTTATTATTTTTGGATTACATATTTTTATTTATTTCTTTTAAAGAAAACATTAAAGAAAATCAATAAATTTTTTTAAAAGTAATAGTAATTAACAATTTAAGAAAAGTAAAAAAAATAATAACAACAAAATATTAAAAAATTATGATTAAATAAACAAAAAAAATTAATAAAATATTAAATCAATTTCCATATCCGGATGATCCGGCAGGATCCACGGTTTGGAAAATATCAACTTTTTTTTATTGAATAAAAATAAATATAAAGATAAAAATCTATATTTTACGATATGGATTAAATTATTTAAAATTTCGTCAAATTCCGTGTTCGGGTGACTCGGCAGAGTCCATAGTTCGGAATTAAAACTTCCGTGTCCGGGTGACTCGGCAGAGTCCATGGTTCGGAAATATCAAATTTTATACAAATTAATTACTGAAGACTTTTAAACCCGTCTTAATTTAAAAATCCACATCCGACTAATTCAGTTAAAATTTCTAGTTAGAAAATTAACTGAATATTTTTTTAAAGCAAAGCAAAACAAAATTGAAATCAACTAAGGTACCAATTTTTGGGCGTTTTAACAAAGTTGTTTTAACGTAACCGTACTCCCGAATCCCCGAACTCTCGCAGACCAATTTTAAGGTGTCCAATCGATCTGAGCGAAAACCGATTGGTGGCGACTCCCGAAAATGACCCGCACGTTGCCACAGTTTGGCGACTCCACTGGGGACGCGATGTTTGTGAGTCGAGCCTAAAAGTTGATTTGTTTTGATTTGCTTTGCTTATTTTATGTGGATTTATGTGCTATATCTACTTAAGTAAACATGCATAATGCATTCACGACATGAAGCTCTGTACCCGAGCTTCCTCAAATCGAACACGTTCTTTCTAAGCGGAATTGGTGTTGTTGTCCTTGTGAAGCCATGGTCTCCAAGCCTTCACCGGTTTCAAAGTAGCAAAGTAGTGTATTGCCTTCTGAAACGGTTAGTCTCTGCATGGGCCCACGAAAAACTACGACTCGAATTAATCTTTTCCTTACATAAACCCTAGAGGGTAAGGAATTGGGCTGTCACTATAATTTAGTGATGGGATTCGGGAACTACCCTCGGCCTTTTGATAAACCACCCTATGCATATAGAACTCCCCACTTAACCATAGAACTGACCACAGTATTCCTCCCATTTACCAACGCCATAAGCATGTCCTTGTTATGCTATGTTGTTGCTCTATACTTTTATTTTTTCGTGTATTATATTTATGGTTTTAATTCATTTTTTTATAATAGTTCATGAGTTGTTAATTGCTATTTAACTTGTTAATAACCTTATTTTTCTTTTGTTATACTTCTGTTCTGTGCAATTATTCTTCATGCATCAAAACCACGCATCAAACTATGCTAACTTTTTTGTCTTTCTAATAATAACTAGAAGTCTTAAAGTTCCACAATAGTAGATAATCAAACTCACTCATTGCTTGCATACATTACATCAATCACATACATGTAGAGTCTAATAAAATAAATCTTATTTTAAAAAAGGTAAAATTGGACCTCAAGACCGATATTCAACTCGGCTCCAAACAAGACTAATGGCAGAGCAAACCGAAGGTCGTCTCATAGATATGCAGTCCAAGATAGAAAGTATGGCCGAACAAATGAGACAATTGATGGAGCTAATCAAGGGGAAAGCAACTCAAGTTCCCGTCAAATAAGCACAAGATCCCACTTACCCTCA
This sequence comes from Aquilaria yunnanensis, assembly GCA_039654915.1. Taxonomy (NCBI): domain Eukaryota; kingdom Viridiplantae; phylum Streptophyta; class Magnoliopsida; order Malvales; family Thymelaeaceae; genus Aquilaria; species Aquilaria yunnanensis. The sequence goes on along the minus strand of CM077598.1, from coordinate 23,733,329 downwards.
CGGATTCACTTAACAACGGGTTTCAGCTCAAGAGAATCTTTTTCATGACTCAGGCCCATCTGATAACATTCATTTAAGGCACAATCCAATTTTTGAAGGAAAGAAGCCCCTGCTTAAAAAAGAAGAGGATACTCAAAAAACTCGAGACCATAGAAAAAAGATTTCGGGTCATTGAAGGAGGCACTATATTCGGAGCTCTCTCAGTGGGTGATCTCTACTTGATGCCAGACATTGTGATTCCTTCAGACTTTAAGGTGCCAGACTTTGTGAAATATGATGAAACAAGTTGCTTTATCACTCACATCACGTTGTTTCTAAGAAGATTACAACCACTCACAAAAGACGAGAAAATGTGGATAGCACTTTTTCAAGAAAGCCTTACAAAGTCAGCACTACAGTGGTATCTAAGTCAAGGTCTAAGAACATTAGAACATGGAATGATCTCACTCAAGCTTTCATCAGTAATTATAAGCATGTCATGGACTTGGCTCCGGATCGCCAAACTCTCCAGAATATAGAGAAGAAGGAACAAGAGACCTTTAAGGAATACGCACAAAGGTGGAAAAACTTCTATGATAGAAAGAGAACTGATCACCCTGTTTATCCAAACACTAAACATACCATTTTATGAAAAACTAGTTGGGAACACTTCAAGTAGCTTTTCAAATATGGTATTATCTGGAGAAAAAAAAAATCGAATTTGGAATCTAAACAGGAAAGTTGGTCGATTCTTCAATTGGAGGATGTTTCAATCAAAGAAGTGGAGTTGTCCATAACATCATCTCCTGGTTCTATGGTACAATACCACTCACGATACAAGTGAAAGGATATTCTATTGAGATTGTAATCTCCAAGGCTCTATGGTACAATACCACTCACGATACAAGTGAAAGGATATCCTATTGAGATTGTAATCTCCAAGGCTCCCTCATCAGTACCACATACTACTACTCATGGGAAGAAAGCTACTCAAGTCAATTCAACTTCCACAAGCTTCAAACCTGCTACCACCCATAACAACGGTAGCAAAAATCAAATGGCGTCCTCTTTCAAGTTGGTATGACCCAAATGCCAAATGTGATTACCAAAAACGTTCAATTGGGCATTCAACTGAAAATTATGTTGCACTGAAACTTAAGTTGGTCGAGTCCAAGTTGCTAGGCCATAATGTGATTGGTAATTGAAAGTGAAGATTTTGAACTGGAATTACATTGATTTTGGAAGGGCTCCAAGTCAGATCCGACCTAACAGTTCACACACACTTTTGAATGACAGGGAATCCTTTTAGTAAACTTGTATTTTTGAGAGCTTGCCAAAGTAATTTAATAGTAAAAATCTCCTAGATTTAGTCCAGAATCTAGGGTGTAGTCTTTGTTAAATGGACACCTGGTATTCTTTTTCTGGTACAACAAAAAGATGTAATGTGTGCATTCTACCACTTTTTACCAAAAATTCCATTTTTACATCTATCTCTCACTCTTTGCCATTACACTACCCATTATTGCCATCACATTTTACTTTGTAAAAGATACTACTCGTGGGTGAAAATGAAAGATAAGGAAGATTTGTTAGTGGTGATCTTCAAAGTGCTGCCAAATTTAGTAAGAAGGATTTCAAATGTTGCACCTCAACTCTCAAAAGAGAATTCGCAGTGGCTATCAACATCCTTGCAAGAAGTCTGGGGTTAGCTTCCAAAGAAGGTAGCTCTCATATTAAATGACTTCAGTCGCCTCCCAATTCTCACAAATGCTCAACACAAAAAAAAAAAGTTCTCAGTTTTCCGCAAAACAAATTCCAAAAAAGGAAAAAAGTTCATCCCTTCCATCAAAAGACAACAAGGAAAAATTCAAATCCAAAACAAAAAGAGACTGAGAGCAAGCACAAGCAAGTAAAGCCACTTGAGTCATCTCACTTCAAGAGGGCTATAATTTCGGTTCTCCGCAACACAAACTCCAAAAAGGAAAGAAGTTCATCCCTTCCATCAAAAGACAACAAGGGAAAATTCAAAACCAAAAAAAGAGACTGAGAGCAAGCACGAGCATGCAAGGCCACTTGAGTCATCTCACTTCAAGAGAGCTATCAAGTATGTCATCACCATAGCTCACACAAAAAAAAAAACAACAACAACAACAAAAAAAGAAACAAAAAAAAAAGAAAAGAAAAGAGGCTCAAGTTAGAGCAAAAGAAAGAAAAAAAAATGAGCTATGGATTCTAGACTGAAAACCTGCAAAGGCGGTTTAGAAGACAAAAGCAACCCTCAAACCAAGCGTACATAAAGATTACGATAGTTGGGGGGCAACAGATGAGGTCTAACTTTCTGGAAAATGTGGCAAGTTTGAGGTCTTCACTATTGAATTTTTCACCGTAATCAGATATGCTCACGAGTAGTATTAAAAGACCCTTCTTTCACACCACTCAAACTTAACTTTCCTCAGACCTAACATTTATCCCTTGATATCATCCTCATTCAGCTAAAAGACTACAAAAAAAAAAAAAACACTCAAACTTAACTTTCCTCAGACCTAACATTTACCTCTTGATATCATCCTCATTCATAAAAAAAACTATCATTATGAATTACGTTTCTATCTTATTGCCTTGTACAGTTTATGTCTTCGAGTTGGAAAGGGGAAGAATGACAGGATATTTTAATTTAAAAACAAAGACCGTAAGTTACTGGGTCAAGTTTTGCAAATTGATGAAAGTTTTTCTTTAAGGCGAAACCATTATTCATTAATGTGTGTAGACTTAAAAGTGAGGAGATAGCTTGAGACTTTCTTTAAGAAGATGTGGTTCTTGTAAGAGAAATTCACGATTGAGGGCCATCACAAAGGTCTAGAAATGTTCGATCTTCTTTTAAATCAAAGGCGAGATGATACCTTTTATCCACATAAACACCATATTCAGGGGGGCAAAGTACTCTTTACGAAGCGTAAGAAGAGTACTGTCAACGAAGAAGCTCAATAAACAAAGGGGGCAAGTCTCATCGAGCAAAACCTGAGTTTAAAGAAGAGCAATCATTCAGATTATAACATGGGGATAAGTATGTGTTAGCCCGGACACAAGAAAAAGGACATACATTGAAAGTTAAGCCTTTGATGCTATGAAATCCATGACAAGGGATGAGTACCCAAAGAGACATAAAGTATGAGGCGGGCGAACATTAAAGAAATTGAGGCCAAAATTCAAGAACAAGTCAAGGAAAGGGGATTTTGAAAAGAGTTGGGCTTTTAAGGCAGTGGACAAGAGCCGGGAAGCATAAAGAGATTCAATGATAGTCCAAGAAGGCAATCACAAAGAAGATCCAGTAAAGCAAAGACATGAAGAACTAGATCCATCCAAAAATCCAAAAAAAAAAAAAAACATCAATTTCACATGCTCTGCATTCATGCATTTCACATCATGCATGCATGGCTTTTGCATAATAGGAACCAAATGGGAAGCACATCCACGGCACAGTTACAGCAGTATAAGCTGAGATCTCAATGACATCAGCTCTTACCAGTCTATCACTGGATGCACAGCTAATACGCTGGACCCAGTCCCATCAGGGATCCAAGGATAAAGTAGACAATATTGTCAAAAGCCTGGCAATTGATTCAACAATCGAGGCTACACCTGGAAGGACATGATTGATGCCAGCTTAGCAGCATTCAAGATAAGAGATAACTATGGTCAAAGATAAGGCAGACATCAAGAAATATTGTCGTTGAAAATTTGTCAAAAGCGGACAATGGATTCAATAATCGAGGACTGGATCGACGTGAGCTCGATGGAATATCCAAGATAAAAAATATCTATCACATCAAAATGAAGTAGGATCCACTTTTCCAGTTAAGCGGCGGATACGGTACTCCGTGACTCTCAAGTCGGTTCTCTCAGTTGCCCATATAACTGATTCTTTCCTCCCTTCTTTCTTTTATTTCCTCCTAGAAAATAGATCCTATTCTTTCTCCATTGCGAAAATATTTTCCTTCTCTCCCAATGAACATTCTCAAAAAGATCTACCGAGTTCGCTGTGAACGATTAAGAGTTTTGATGCACAAAGGAATCCCTGAAGATGTACGGTGGTTAATCGAAGCGAAGGTTCGTTTGGCAGGCGAAGCCCCAGATGCATTTACGTCTCACATGTCTGGCATAGGCAAAAGCTCTTATACCAAAAAGCGAAGAGCGAAATGGTTACAAGTCTGTCATAAATGTGGTCGATGGACTTGTAATACTAAATGTCGTTCTTTAGGAATGATCTCCGATAATCGAGAAGATAAAATACGATTCATCAAGAATGGCATAAGTAAGGATTCGTTGGATGATATCCGATTGACTCTTGAGACACATTCTTGTGGATCAGTGCAATGCGAACTTCTTGGTTTATGGAGTATTTTTCATGAAGAACGAGAGCGTTACAGTCCCGGGAATCTAACTTTAAAAGACCCTGTTTGCCAATTTGTAAGAAAACTGGATGGGAAGCAAATCCCCGACTCATAGAAGGCGTTGAAGCCGTTACTGGACGTAAAACCAGCGGGAGATGTGAGCCACAGTCACAATCACTGTACATACAATTTGTCACATTTGAAAATTTATATTTTCCTTTTGACAATAATGTACTTACTCCCGTAAGTGTAATTAACACGTTATCCTTTCACCTCTATAAATGAGTGTTCTTCTTTTCCGTTAAGTAGCGGATACGGTACTCCGTGACTCTCATAGTCAGTTATTTTAGTTTCCTACAATAATTGATTTCTTCATCTCTTCTATCAAATTCTTCTTTTATCAATGGATTCTTCCCTTTCTGCCCTGCGAAAGTACTTTCCTTCCCTCCCAATAAACGTTCTTAGAAGGATTTACCAAGCTAGATGTGAAAGAATCAGAGTTTTTATACACAAGGGCATTCCTGACAATGTGCGGTAGTTAATTGAAGCTAAGGTCCGTTCGGCTGGTGAAGTTTCAGATGCATTTATGCCCCGTATGCCCAGCTTAGGTAAAAGCGCTTATGCCAAAAAGAGAAGAGCAAAGAGGCTAGGCGTCTGTTATAAATGCGGACGATGGAATTGCAATACTAAATGTCGCTCTTTAGGATACATCTCCACAAATCGTGAAGATAAAAGAAAATTCATTAAGAATGGCCTGCGTAAGGAATCTCTGGAGGATATCCGAGAGACTTTTGAAACGCATTCTTGTGCACGAGTGCAAGGTCAAATTGTCAAATTGTGGAGGACTTACCATAAAGAACGAGACCGTTACAGTCTTGGGAATGTGACTTTAAACGACCCTGTTTGTCAGTTTGTAAGAAAACTGGATGAGAAGCAAATCCCCGACTTATAGAAGGCATTGAAGCCATTACTGGACATAAATCAGTGGAAGATGAGAGCCACAGTCATGATTGCTGTACATATAAGCTGTCATTTGTCTTTTCTTTTGACAATAATGTACTTGCTTCTGTAAGTGTAATTAACGCATTATCCTTTTCATCACTATAAATATGTGTTAGTTATTTCCGTTTCCTACAATCACTAATTTCTTTCTTTGCCTCCTTCATCAATGGAGTCTTCTCTTTCCGCCCTACGAAAGTATTTTCCTTCCTTCCCAATAAATGTTCTTAAAAAGATTTATCAAGCTAGATGTGAACGATTCAGAGTATTTATGCACAAAGACATTCCTGATAATGTGCGGTGGCTAATCGAAGCTAAGGTTCGTTCAACTGGTGAAGTTCCAGAATCGTTCTTTCCCCGTATGCCCGGCTTTGGTAAAAGCGCTTATGCCAAAAAAAGAAGAGCAAAGAGGCTAGGCGTTTGTCATAATTGTGGATGGTGGATTTGTGGCAATAAATGTCGTTCTCCATGAGTGATCACCAGAAATCGTAATGATAGAATAAGATTCATTAAGAATGGCTTGCGTAAGGAATCTCTAGAAGATATCCGAGAGGTTTTTTAAGCGCATTCTTACGGAATAGTGCAATTTGAGATTGTTGGATTATGGATAATTCTCCAAAAAGAACGAGATCGTTATAGTCTTGGGAATCTGACTTTAAACGACCTAGTTTGCCAGTTTGTGAGAAAACTAGATGGGATGCAAATCGCCGATTTATAGAAGGCATTGAAGCCGTTACTGGATGAAAAATCAGTGGAAGACGTGGACCAAAGTCACGATTACTGTACATGCTAGCTGTCGCTTTTGAAATTATCCTCCCAATAATGTACCCACTCCTGACATGAGATACAGTTATGACTACTGTATATAGTTGCCACTTTTGAAATTTTCCTTATCATCCGGCAATCACGTGCCTACTCCTGACGTAAGCTACAGTCACGACTACTGTGTATGCTAGTTGCTTTTGAAATTTTCCTCCTCTTTTGACGATAATGTACCCATTGCTGACATGAGTCATAGTCACGATTAATATGTATAATTGCCACTTTTGAAAATTTTCTCCTTTTCCGACAATAATATATCCACTCTTGAGAATAAAATTATATCTTCATCTCTATAAATATATCCTCTTTTCTTCTTATCTCACAAGGGTGAGGAATAAGAATGGAGAAAACCTCCAAATCCCGAAGTATTTGTGTATTTTCTGGAGCCTTTCCTGGAAAAGATGAAGAGTACTTAAAGGCAGCCAACCATTTAGGTAGGGTATTAGCTGAGCGAAAAATACACTTAGTTTATAGATGAGGTAGTGTTGGATTAATGGGAGGTGTAGCATCAGCAGCATCTCTAGGAGGAAGCCAAGTTCTGGGTATTATCCCTGGACCTCTAAAACTTGTTTCTGGGGGCACAATTGGAGAAGAACTGTGGCAACGTCGGGTTTTCTGGAGTCGCCACCAATCGGTTTCACCTAGGTCGATTGGTCACCTAAAATATGGTCTGCGAGAGTTCGGGGGTTCGGGAGTACGGTTACGTTAAAACAACTTTGTTAAAACGCCCAAAAATTGGCACATTAGTTGATTTTAATTTTGTTTTACTTTGCTTTTAAAACTTTTCAGTTAATTTAGATATTTTAACTGAATTAGTCGAAAATGTGGATTTTGGTAATTAATTCGGATAAAATTTTATACTTCCGAACCATGGACTCTGCCGAGTCATTTGGACACGGAATTTGGTGAAATTTTAAACAATCAATCCATATCGTAAAAATATGGATTTTTATCTTTTTATTTAATTTATTTATTTTAAAAGTTTGATATTTTCCAAACCGTAGATCCTGCCGGATCATCCGGATATGGAAATTGATTTAATTTATCGTAATTATTTAATTCTTATTATTAATTTTTAGTTTAATTACTAAATTTATCTTTATATTTTTACTTTTTCTTTCTTTCTTTTTCTTCTTATTTTTACTTTTTAATTTTCTTTTCTTTTCTTTCTTTTGTTTTCTTTTTCTTATCTTTCTTTTCTTTTTCTTATCTTTTCTTTTTTTGATTTTTTTTCTTGTTTAATGAAGGATACTTATTATTTAAAGAATTACTCAATTTATAAAAGAATTAAAAAAAATTAATTTTTTTATTTAATAAGAAGTTAATTTAAAGGAATCAGAGAGTTTAAAAAATAAAAATCTTTGTTCATGGTATGGGGCGTTGTTACTCAGCCAGACCCTCTTCACCAGGTGAAGCAGCTCAAAAGCGGGCACGAGACAGTTTCCAGCCAATATACCATGAACTAAATTTTTTTTTACTTAACAACATGGTTCAGATTTATTTTTCATATATATTTTTTTATGGCTAATTTCTTTAAATGAAATGAGTTTATCCATAAAATAAAGAAAAATTAGATAACAATAAATAAAGTGGAGGTTTTCTTCTTTTTTTTATTAATTTTTTTTTTTTGCTTTGATGAAGGATATTTATTATTTAAATAATTACTTAATTTATAAAAGAATTCAAAATTAATTAATTTTTTTTAATAAGAAAGTTAATTAATTAATCTTGAGATTTATTTTATGTTTATTTAAAAAGAAGAAATAAATTAATCAAGAAAGATTTATATTTTATGTTATGCTTGTTCTTTTTATTTAATAAAAGATAAACAAAAATAAAAAAATTAAATCAAGATCTTATTTATTCATTAAAGAAAGCAAAAATTATATTTTAATTTAAAATAATATAAGTCTTAATATTTTATTTTGTTTTATTTTGTTTTGATAAAAGATTAACCAAAAGTAATTGTTTAATTAAGAAAGTCAAAAATTTATATGTATATTTTAAACAAAGAAGAAAAGTTTTGATATTTATTTAAGTTGTTTTGGAATAAAAGATTATTTAACCAAAAATTTATATGTATTTTAAAACAAAAGTCTTGATATTTATATTTTATTTTGTTTGATGAAAGATATTTTTTTTAATTTTAATTTATATCTGTGAAAGTATATCTAATTAATAAGTCTAAAATATTTAAGAGAAATTCAATTATTTTTTTGATTTATTTTTTATAAAGATTTTTATAAAGGAAACAAAAAGTGATATCTTTTCATTATTTTAAAAGAAATAAGTAAAATATTATTGAATAAAATGTTAGCCCAAAAATTTTACTTTTTATTATTCTTTTTATTAATAAAGAAAACTAAAAAGTTATATTTTATTATTTTAAAAGAAATAAGTAAAATATTACTGAATAAAATATTAACCCAAAAATTTTACCCTTTTTATTCTTTTTATTAAAAGAGAAAATTAAAAAGTTATATTTTATTATTTTAATTATTAATATATTAGTCCAAAGTTTTTATTTTTAATAAAGAAAATAAATTATTATATACTTTATTTAAAAATAATTCCAAGCCATGGATCCTGACGGATCATTTGGTCATGGAGTTTTAATTTTTATTAGATTTTAACTATTTAATTAGTTATTAATTTTATTTATGATTTTATTGGATTTTTCTTGAATTTTTAAAAAAATATTTAAAAAGAATTGATTTAATCATGTTTATTTATTAATTTTAACAAAAAGTTAACTTTGTTATAATAAAACATGTATTCCAAAATAAAAATAAAATAATTGGCTTTTAAATTTTTATTAGCCTTAATAATTAATTACAAAATAATCTTCTTTTAGTTTTTTTTATTTATGGGTAAAAGGTGAATTAAATAAATTAAATCATATAAAGAAAAATTAATAAAGTGGGGTTTTTTGGCCATCCACTTAAAAAAAATAATAATAATAAATGTTAGCAACAATTATAAAAGTTAATTAATTAACAACAATAATAAAAGTTAGCCAAGTTTAATTAAGTTAATTAATTATCAACAATAATAAAATTTAGCCAAGTTTAATTAAGTTAATTAATTAACAACAATAATAAAATTTAGCCAAGTTTAATTAAGTTAATTAATTAACAACAATAATAAAAGTTAGCCAAGTTTAATTAAGTTAATTAATTAACAACAATAATAAAAGTTAGCCAAGTTTAATTAATTGTTAATTAATTAACAACAATAATAAAAATTAGCCAAGTTTAATTAAGTTAATTAATTAACAACAATAATAAAAGTTAGCCAAGTTTAATTAAGTTAATTAATTAACAACAATAATAAAATTTAGCCAAGTTTAATTAAGTTAATTAATTAACAACAATAATAAAAGTTAGCTAGTTAGTTGTTAGTTGTTAGTTGTTAATAACAACAATAAAAAAGGGGTTAGTAATAATAACAATAATAAACAAATAAATACACAAGTAAAAAAAAGTTAGTAATTAATTCTGCAAGAACAAAAGAAAAAGGTTAGTGACCAAAGTGAAAGAAATTGAAAAGATGAAGGACTGAAAGGAGGTTTTTCCCTTGAGAATTAAAATTGAATACTGAGAAAACGAAAACGCAGGCGACGCGAGGGAGGGCAGGGGAGCAACGGCGGGCCAGGCGACGGGGGCGCTGGAGCACGGCGGCGGGGCAGGGTGACGGCGGCGGGGCAGGGCAGCGGCGGCGCGGGAGCCCGGCGGCGGTATCCGGCGGACTGGAGCGGAAGGAGGAGGGAAAACGCCGGGGAAAAGGGAGTCGGCTACGGCAGGACGGCGGCGGCGTAACGGCGGGACGGCAGGACAGCGGCGGCAGGACGGCGGGACGGCGGTGGCGACGGCGGGGGAAGCGGTGGAGATGGCGTGACGGGAGGAAAAAGGGGAAAACGGCAAGGAGGAAGACGGGGACCAAAGCTTTACTAAAACAAACTTTTGAGATTTTCTGGAGAAAGGGAGGAGAGCCAGGGACAAGGGCTGTGGTTTTCTCTTTTTCTAAAACGGAGCTCTAAGCTTTTCCTCTATTTTTTTCTGTGTTCAGCACTGAATTTGGGGGGGTATTTATAGAAAGAGCTTAGCTGAACTGTGGACGGATAAATTAATAAAAAATATCAAACTTATCTTTTAAATTGGTAAAATGACAGTTTCAGTCCTTTACGTTACTCCAGCTCTGGATAAGCTCAGAAGCTTCTGATTTTGACAATTTTAACGTTTTCTGTCAATTTGGGCCAGAAACGTCCGTTTAGGCCCAAAATTGACGCGAAAAATTACCCAAAGCTCCTGAAACTTTCAGAATTTTTCAATTTTGTCCGAAACTTCTCAATTTTGTCATTTTTACCTCAAACTTTTAATTTTTTTGTCATTTTTTCCTTAAATTTTATTTTTATTTCAAACACATACATATTCACACATATATTATTTTAAATCAAATCTTCTCAAAATAAAAATATATTTTAAACTAATTAACATAATTAAAAATTTTTAGCAATAATAATAATAATAATAATAATTTTTTTAATTAGTTTTTTTTTTTAAATTTTTTAAAAAAAAGCCGGACGAAATTGGGCGTCAACAGCTGCCCCCCTTTGCATGCTTCATGGGACATGATGTATGCAAAGTAGTTACCAAATTTCGTCCGTCTTAGCTAGCCATTGAGAACCTTCTCGCCGCCTAAACTATGTGGTTAAGGAAAATTTTTTTAGAGCCTCTGCGATAAGAACTCTCCTATCGTTGAAGGGAAAATTTGATAATTTTGAGGTTAAGGGTCCTACCTTAGAACTTCGACAATAGGAACTCTCCTATCGTTTGAAGTAAAATTGATTGTTTTGAGGTTAAGGGTCCTACCTTAGAACCTCGACAATAGGAACTCTCCTATCGTTTGAAGTAAAATTGATGATTTTGAGGTTAAGGGTCCTACCTTAGAACCTCGACGATAGGAACTCTCCTATCGTTTGAAGGAAAATTGATGATTTTGAGGTTAAGGGTCCTACCTTAGAACCTCGACGACAGGAACTCTCCTATCGTTTGAAGGAAAATTGATGATTTTGAGGTTAAGGGTCCTACCTTAGAACCTCGACGATAGGAACTCTCCTATCGTTTGAAGGAAAATTGATGATTTTGAGGTTAAGGGTCCTACCTTAGAACCTCGACGACAGGAACTCTCCTATCGTTTGAAGGAAAATTGATGATTTTGAGGTTAAGGGTCCTACCTTAGAACCTCGACGATAGGAACTCTCCTATCGTTTGAAGGAAAATTGATGATTTTGAGGTTAAGGGTCCTACCTTAGAACCTCGACGATAGGAACTCTCCTATCGTTTGAAGGAAAATTGATTGAAGGAGGTTAAGGGTCCTACCTTAGAACCTCGACGATAGGAACTCTCCTATCGTTTGAAGTAAAATTGATTGTTTTGAGGTTAAGGGTCCTACCTTAGAACCTCGACGATAGGAACTCTCCTATCGTTTGAAGTAAAATTGATTGTTTTGAGGTTAAGGGTCCTACCTTAGAACCTCGACGATAGGAACTCTCCTATCGTTTGAAGGAAAATTGATGATTTTGAGGTTAAGGGTCCTACCTTAGAACCTCGACGATAGGAACTCTCCTATCGTTTGAAGGAAAATTGATTGAATGAGGTTAAGGAACTCTCCTTGAACCTCGAGCGAAATTTATATGAAAGCAATTAGAATTGGAATAATTTTCTTCGAAAGTGTGAATTTGCATAATAGCCGAGGGTGAAACTTTAGACTTCGATAAAATGAGTGAATCTTGATGATGACAATATCGCTAACAAATTATGTAAAGGGAACGGATGTTTGGAATCAATATTCAAGGTTCATCTAATATTTTCTTTAGTAAATATAGATTCGCTTGAGAGATATGTCATCCAAATAAGGTTGAAGCTTAACTATCCCAAAATGTTATGCCTAGTAGACCTAATAGGATGCGTCTCAAGAGCAATAAAAATTACTCTTTACTCAGCTATTCCAACCTAAAGGCATTGTCCTATGGTTTTAATATCAGCATGGATGAAACTATCTTCTAAGATAAAAAAAAAAAGAAATTCCCTGAAAGAAAAACTAAAACACGAAAGAAAATGCTGATAATAAAACTAAAGAACAAGCAAAACGGATCGGATCACTTCTTCTTCCACAATACTTCAACAGGGTTAGTAGAGGACCATTATGGGAGTGAACTGGTCGGGAAAGACTGTCGTGTCCAGTCTATCTGAATCATTGCTGGATCTGGTTCAGGAACAAAAGCTTGTATTTTATCGAGTAATTCTTCAGCAGTTGTTGCGGATATTATGATTCGCCGTGCCACTCTTGATATAAAATTCTTCTGCATAACATAATCCATAAAAGCTATCAGACCTGTAAAGAAATTGTTAACATTTAAAAGCCCAATGGGTTTCTTATGCAAATTAAGTTGGGCCATGGAAGCAATTTGAAAGACTTCTCCCAATGTGCCAAAACCACCTGGTAGAGCGATAAAAGCATCAGCATTTAAAAGCATTTGTAACACACGCTCTTGTAAATTTTTAACCACTAATTCTTCTCCAATCGTGCCCCCAGAAATAAATTTCAGAGGTCCAGGGATAATGCCCAGAACTTGACTTCCTCCTAGAGATGCTGCTGATGCTACACCTCCCATTAATCCGACACTACCTCCTCCATAAACTAAATGTATTTTTCGCTCAGCTAATACTCTACCCAAATGGTTGGCTGCTTTTAAATACTCTTCATCTTTTTCAGGAAAAGCCCCAGAAAATACACAAATACTTCGGGATTTACGAGTTGGGGTTTTCTCCATTCCTATCCTTACCCTTGTGAGAAAAGAGGATATATTTATAGAGATGAAGAGATAAGGCAATAATTTTATTTTTCAAGAATGGATACATTATTGCCAGCTATTCATAATAGTCACGGGTATGACTCTGGTCAGGTATAGGTACACTATCGTTAAAAGAGGAGGAAAATTTTCAAAATAGCTGCTAGCATGTACAGTAGTCGCGACTGTAGCTTATGTCAGGAGTAGGTACATGATTGTCGGATGAGAAGGAAAATTTCAAAAGTGGCAGGTATATACAGTAGTCATAATTATAGCTCATGTCAGGAGTGGGTACATTATGGGAGGAAAATTTCAAAAGCGTCAGCTAGCATGTACAGTATCGTGACTATGGCTTATGTCAAGAGTGGATACATTATTGCTGAAAGAGGAGGAAAATTTCAAAAGCGACAGCTAGCACGTACAGTAATCGTGACTTTGGTTTATGTCAGGAGTGGATACATTATTACCAAAAGGGGAGGAAAATTTCAAAAGCGACAGCTAGCACGTACAGTAATCGTGACCTTGTTCCGTCTTCTACTGGCTTTGCGTCCAGTAACGGCTTCAATGCTTTCTATGAATCAGTGATTTGCATCTCATCTAGCTTTTTCACAAACTGGCAAACAGGGTCGTTTAGGGTCAGATTCCCAAGACTGTAACGTTCTCGTTCTTTTTGGAGAATTATCCATAATCCAACAACCTCAAATTGCACTATTCCGCAAGAATGCGCTTCAAGAACCTCTCGGATATCTTCCAGAGATTCCTTACGCAAGCCATTCTTGATGAATTTTATTCTATCATTACGATTTCTGGTGATCACTCCTGGAGAACGACATTTATTGCCTCAAATCCACCATCCACAATTATGACAAACGCCTAGCCTCTTTGCTCTTCTTTTTTTGGCATAAGCGCTTTTACCAAAGCCAGGCATACGGGGAAAGAACGCTTCTGGAACTTCACCAGCTGAACGAACCTTAGCTTCAATTAGCCACCGCACATTATCAGGAATGCCTTTGTGCATAAATAGTCGGAATCGTTCACATCTAGCTTGATAAACCTTTTTAAGAACATTTATTGGGAAAGAAGGGAAATATTTTCGTAGAGCAGAAAGAGAAGGCTCCATTGATGAAGGAGGCATTTAAGAGAAAAAGAAAGAAATTAGTGATTGTAAGAAATGGAAATAACTGACTTTGGGAGTTATGGAGTACCGTATCCAGAAGGAAGAACACGCATTTATAGTGATGAAAGGATAATGCGTTTATTACACTTACGGAAGTAAGTACATTATTGCCAAAAGAAAAGACAAATGACAGCTTATATGTACAGCAATCATGACTGTGGCTCTCGTCTTCCACTAGTTTATGTCTAGCAATGGCTTTAATGCCTTCATAAGTCGGGGATTTGCTTCCCATCCAGTTTTCTCACAAACTGGCAAACAGGGTCATTAAAAGTTAGATTTCCAAGACTGTAACGATCCTGCTCTTTACGGGAATTCCACCATAAATCCATAATTTCCCATTGCACTATTTCACAAGGATGTGTTTCAAAAGTTAATAGGATATCATCCAAAGATTCCTTACGCAGGCCGTTCTTGATGAATTTTCTTTTATCTTCATGATTTCTGGAGATGTATCCTAAAAAGCGACATTTAGTATTACAATTCCATCGTCCACATTTATGACAGACACCTAGCCTCTTTGCTCTTCGCTTTTTGGCATAAGCGCTTTTACCAAAGCCGGGCATACGGGGAAAGAACGCTTCTGGAACTTCACCAGCTGAACGAACCTTAGCTTCAATTAGCCACCGCACATTATCAGGAATGCCTTTGTGCATAAATACTCTGAATCGTTCACATCTGGCTTGATAAATCTTTTTAAGAACATTTATTGGGAAAGAAGGGAAATATTTTCGTAGAGCAGAAAGGGAAGGCTCCATTGATGAAGGAGGCATTTAAGAGAAAAAGAAAGAAATTAGTGATTGTAGGAAACGGAAATAACTAACACATATTTATAGTGATGAAAGGGATAATGCGTTAATTACACTTACAGAAGCAAGTACATTATTGTCAAAAGAAAAGACAAATGACAGCTTATATGTACAGGAATCATGACCGTGACTCTCATCTTCTACTGATTCATGTCCAGTAATGGCTTCAATGCCTTCTATAAGTCGGGGATTTGCTTCCCATCTAGTTTTCTTACAAACTGACAAACAGGGTCGTTTAAAATCACATTCCCAAGACTGTAACGGTTTCGTTCTTTATGGTAAGTCCTCCATAAACCGATAATTTCACCTTGCACTTTTCCACAAGAATGCGTTTCAAGAGTCTCTCGGATATCTTCCAGAGACTCCTTACGCAGGCCATTCTTAATGAATTTTCTTTTATCTTCACGATTTATGGAGATGTATCCTAAAGAGCGACATTTAGTATTACAATTCCATCGCCCACATTTATAACACACGCCTAGTCTCTTTGCTCTTCGCCTTTTGGCATAACGGCTTTTACCTAAACCTGGCATGCGGGGCATAAATGCATCTGGAACTTCACCCGCCAAACGGACCTTAGCTTCAATTATCCACTGCACATTATCGGGAATGCCTTTGCGTGTGAAAACTCTGATTCTTTCACATCTAGCAAGGTAGATCTTTTTAAGGACTTTTAGTGGGAGGGAAGGAAAGTATTTTCGCAGTACAGAAAGAGTAGAATCCATTGATGAGAGAAGAATTTGAGAGAAGAGGGAAATGAATCAGTTATTGCAGGAAACTGGAATAACCGACTTTAGAAGTCACGGGGTATCTTATCTGTTGTTTAATCAGAAGGAAGAACACGCATTTATAATGATGAAAAGGGATAACGTGTCGATTACACTTAGGGGAGCATGTACATCTGTCAAAAGAAAATGCAAATTTTTCCAAATATAACAAACTGTATGTACAGTAATTGTGACTGTGACTCACATCTTCCACTGGTTTTACGTCCAGTAACGGCATTAACGGCTTCTATGAGTCGAGGATCTGCTTCCCATCCAGCTTTCTTACAAACCGGCAAACAGGGTCGTTTAAAGTCAGATTCCCGGGACTGTAACGGTCTCGTTCTTCATGAAAAATACTCCATAAATCAAGAATTTCACGTTGCACAGATCCACAAGAATGCGTCTCAAGAGTCAATTGGATATCATCCAATGAGTCCTTACTCAAGCCATTCTTGATGAACCGTATTTTATCTTCTCGATTATTGGAGATCATTCCTAAAGAACGACACCTAGTTTTACAAGTCCACCTACCACATTTATGGCAGACTTGTAATCTTTTCGCTCTTCTTTTTCTGGCATAAGAACTTTTGCCAACACCAGGCATGTAAGATGCAAATGTCTCTGGGATTTCACCTGCCAGACGAACCTTGGCTTCGATTAACCACCGTACATCTTCAGGTATTCCTTTGTGCATCAGAGCTCTTAATCGTTCACAGCGAACTCGGTAGATCTTTTTTAGGATGTTCATTGGGAGAGAAGGGAAATACTTTCGCAAGGCGGAAAAAGTAGGATCCATTTTCTAGGAGGAAGTAAAAGAAAGAAGGGGTGAAGGTATCAGTTATTATGGGCAACTGAGAGAACCGACTTGAGAGTCACGGAGTACCGTATCCGCCGTTTAACCGGAAAAGTGGATCCTGCTTTATTTTAGTATCATAGATATTTCTTATCTTTGAGATCTCATCAGGCATGACATTGATCCAGTCCTTGATTATTGAATCCATTGTCTGCTTTCGACGACAATATTTCTCGATATCCGCACTTATCTTTGACCATAGCTATTTCTTATCTTGGATACCGCTAAGCTGGCGTCAATTCTGTCCATCCCGGTGTAGCCTCGATTATTGAATTGATTACCAGGATTTTGACAATATTGTCTACTTTATCCTTGAATTGCTGATGGGGCTGGGTCCACTATATCAGCTGTGCATCCAGCGGTAGATTGGTAAAAACGGATGTCACTGAGACGTCAGCTTATACTGCTGTGACTGTGCGGTGGATACGCTTCCCATTTGATCCTTGTTCTGTATGCCATGCATGCATGATGTGAAATGCATGAATGCAGAGCATGTGTAACTGATGGATTTATTTTTTTATATCTTTGCTTTACTGGATCCTCTTTGTAATTGCCTTCTATCGTTGAATCTCTTTATGCTTTCCAACTGTTGTCCATTGTTTCACTTTCCAGCTGTTGTTCATTGTCTTGCTTTCCAGCTGTTGTTCATTGTCTCGCTTTCCAGCTATTGTCCATTGTCTCAAAAGCCTAACTCTTTTCAAAAATCTTCTTTCCTTGATTTGTTCTTAAATTTTGGCTTCAATTTCCTTAATGTCCGCCTCGTACTTTATGCCTCTCTGGATAATTGTCCCTGTTGAGATATTCGTGAGTATGATTCTTTCTTGCTGACATGGACGTGTTAAGACTTCTGAAGCGATCATTCAGGCTACCACCAAGGCTATCTCCCAATGATTTGTTACTCCTTCTTCTTTGTTAGCCTATGTTCTGTGCCGCTCGCAAAGCAGGACCTCAATCTTACCTGTTTTAATTCATAAAGCTTATCAAAGTAATCTACGGTCTTTGTTTTTTCTAAGTTTTAATTATTACTATTCTTCCTTCAAAAGTCATAATTTATTACACACTTAAGGCTAGTAAGAATGTGAGATTTGAAGGAAAAGAACTGGATAGAAGCGACTTTAGCATTTTGAACGTGAGAATCTAAGGTAAGTTAAAGAAAATTGGCTTTTTATTTATGAGTAATATGAAAATCTTGGGTACAGATAGATAATGAAAGTGTAAGAGAAGAAAGCTCTCTTTGACAACTTTGATCAAATAAACTTTGGTAACCCTGTATCCACTTCTCCCCTTCTGTTTGAAAATTTCTTCATTATGCAAAGTATTTCTTTACTGCATCCGAATTTACTGGCTTCGGTAATTCTCGTCCATCCATTTCTGTCAGAATTAGTGCCCCTCCTGAAAATGCTTTCTTCACGACATATGGCCCGTCATAATTTGGTGTCCATTTTCCTCTTGAATCATGTTGCATGGGTAAAATTTTCTTGAGCACTATGTCACCCTCGTGAAATTGTCGTGGGCGAACCTTTTTGTTGTAAGAACGAATCATCCTTCTTTGATAAAGTTGCCCATGGCAGAGGGCTATCATTCTTCTTTCATCAATTAGATTTAATTGCTCGTATCTAGCTTTGACCCATTCTGCTTCTCTTAATTGAGTATCCATTAGTACCCTTAATGAAGGAATTTCAACTTCGATGGGCAATACAGCCTCCATACCGTATACCAGAGAAAAAGGTGTTGCTCCAGTAGAAGTACGGGTAGAAGTTCTATAAGCATGTAGTGCAAAAGGTAACATCTCATGCCAGTCCTTGTAAGTGACGATCATCTTTTCAACAATTCTCTTGATATTTTTATTGGCCGCTTCTACTGCACCATTCATCATTGGTCGATAAGGTGCCGAATTGAGATGTTTGATTTTGAACTGCCGGCACAAAGTCTGCATCATTGCATTGTTCAGGTTCGTGGCATTGTCTGAGATGATACATTCCGGCGGCCCATAACGACAAATGATTTCTTTCTTAATGAACCGGCATACCACCTTTTGAGTCACACTTGCATATGACATAGCTTCTACCCATTTAGTGAAGTAGTCAATTGCCACTAGGATGAATTTGTGACCATTGGAAGCTTTAGGGGTAATGGCTCCAATGACGTCAATTCCCCACATGGCAAAAGGCCAAGGTATTGCTGTTACATTAAGAGGGGTGGGTGGAGCTTGGATCTTGTTGGCATATATTTGACATTTGTGACATTTTCTCACGTGATTAATACAATCACTTTCCAATGTGAGCCAATAGTAGCCAGCCCTCATTATTTGTCTTGCCATGGTATGACCACTAGTGTGTGCTCCACATATTCCAGAATGAACTTCTTCCATGATCTTTCGTGCTTCATGAGTATCTACACAGCGAAGTAGCATCGAGTCTGGGGTTTTCTTGTAGAGTATGTCTAGGTTTAAAAGAAAACCCATTGACAATCTTCGTAGAAATTTCTTGTCATTTTCTGATGCTTCTAGTGGATATGTTCGTTCTTGGAGGTATTTCTTGATATCATGATACCAAGGCTTTCCATCCAATTCTTCTTCGATGCTCATGCAATAAGCTAGAGAATCTATTATTTTCATCTCGAACACAGGAGTATGCTCAGGGTCGCTTATCTTGTACATAGCAGCCAAAGTAGCTAAAGCGTCTGGGATTTGATTATCTTCCCTTGGAAGATGATGGAAACTTATACTGTTAAATCTTCGAGTCATGTCTAGTATAAGCTTTTGGTAAGGGATTAATTTTGAATCTCTTGTCTCCCATTCTCCATTGATTTGATATATGACTAATGCGGAATCCCCATAGACTCGGAGATCTCGCACTTTCAAATCCAGTGCCATTTGGAGTCCCATAGCACATGCTTCATACTCTACTATATTGTTGGTACAAGGAAATGTAATTTTTGCTGTGAGGGGAAACTGCTCTCCGCTTGGAGAGATGAGTATAGCTCCGATCCCTTGTCCCAAAGCATTAGATGCTCCATCGAATGCCATTTTCCATGTTTCATTTTCTTCATCGACTTCCTGTTCTATCGTCATTATATCTCCATCAGGAAAGTCCATTCTCATGGGCTCATAATCCTCCAATGCTCTATCAGCCAGATATTCAGCGATCACACTTCCTTTTACGGCCTTTTGGGTGACATACTGTATGTCGTATTCAGATAACAGCATTTGCTATTTTGCAATCCTGCCTGATAAAGCGGGTTTCTCGAAAATGTACTTAATGGGGTCAGTCTTGGAGATCAGCAATGTTGTGTTGTTGAGCATGTAGTGTCGTAGTCGATGTGCTACCCATGCAAGGGCACAACAGGACTTTTCTACTATTGAGTATTTAGCTTCATATGTGGTAAGCTTTTTGCTCAAATAGTAAATTGCATGCTCCTTCTTGCTTGTCTCATCACGTTGACCCAATACGGATCCTAATGAAGAATCCTGTATGGATAAATATAGAATCAACGGTTCTCCGGATCGAGGTGGTATCAAGACTGGTGGATTTGATAGATATCGTTTGATTTTCTCGAACGCTTCTTGGCATTCGTTATTCCACTCAATCGGATTGTTCTTCTTTAGTGATTTGAAAAGCGGTTCACACTTGGACGTCAATTGTGATATGAACCTTGCTATGAAGTTGATTCTACCCAGAAAACTTCTTACTTGTTTTGGAGTCTTCGGGGGTTGCATTTCTTGTATCGCTTTGACTTTACTCGGGTCAACTCGAATCTCGTCCTTGCTGACTATGAAACCCAATAACTTTCCTGAAGAGGCTCCAAAAGTACATTTGGCAGGATTCAACTTCAATTGATATTTGCGAAGTCTATCGAATAGTTTTCTTAGCACTTTTAGATGCCCCCCAGCAGTGAAAGTTTTGGCGATCATGTCATCCACATATACTTCAATTTCTTTATGCATCATGTCATGGAACAACGTGACCATGGCTCTTTGATATGTAGCACCAGCATTCTTTAACCCGAAAGGCATCACCTTATAGTAGAAGGTACCCCAAAGGGTAATAAAAGCAGTTTTTATCATGTCATCTGGATCAAGTTTGATTTGATTGTATCCAGAAAAACTATCCATGAAGGAAAAGTAGGAGTTTCCTGCGGTATTATCCACCAGTGTATCAATATGAGGAAGTGGGAAGTTATCTTTAGGACTGGCTTCGTTCAAAGGCCGGTAGTCCTGACAAACTCTTAGTTTCCCACTTTCTTTCTTTTCGACTGGGACAATGTTAACCACCCATTCTGTATATTCAGCGACCCCAAGGAATCCTGCATCCCACAGCTTTCGAATCTCGTCTTTTACTCTTAAGATTAACTCCGGCTTTAATCTTCGTAATTTCTGTCTGACAGGCTTCGCCCCAGGCTTCAAGGGTATTTTGTGTAGTACTATGTCTGAGCTTAAGCCGGGCATATCTTGGTATGACCAGGCGAATACATCCACATATTCTTTCAATAAATGGACTAATTCTTCTTTTTCTTCAGGAGGGAATAAAGTGCCAATCTTGACTTCTTTTACATCCTGACTATCTATATCTCCGTGAAGTTTTTGAGTCGTTTCGGAATATTCCATAGCTTCAGGCTGAGTTTTGATTACCGTGTCATTCCATGATCCAGTAACAGCCGTGGGAAGATAATCGAGAATATCCATGATAATAGTTCTTTCACCAAATACTTATCTTTAATGATGAAATGTATATGCCGGAAAAATAAGGAAAAATAGAGTTAGTAAAAAAAATAACACATAGGATCATACAAACATATAGATAAAACAAAACCTATGGAAATGGGAACCGAGGTATGGGAAATTCTTAATGGCTGGTTCTAAGGTAGAGTAAGGAATTCTACATGCAGAAGGTGGTTTATCAAAAAGGCAAGGGATAGTTCCCGAATCCCGTCACTGAATCATAGTGACGGCCCGATTCCTTACCCTCTAGGGTTTATGTAAGGAATGGATTAATTCGAGTCGTAGCTTTTCGTGGGCCCATGCAGAGACTAACCGTCTCAGAAGACAATACACTACTTTGCTACTTTGAAACCGGTGAAGGCTTGGAGACCGTGGCCTCACAAGGACAGCAACACCAATTCCGCTTAGAAAGAATCGTGTTTGATTTAAGGAAGCTCGGGTATAGAGCTTCATTTTGTGAATGCATTATGCATGTTTACTTAAGTAAATATAATATATAAATCCACATAATAGTAAAGCAAAGTAAATAAAAACAAATCAACTTTAGGCTCGACTCACTAACGTCGAGTCCCCAGTGGAGTCGCCAAGCTGTGGCAACGTCGGGTTTTCTGGAGTCGCCACCAATCGGTTTCACCTAGGTCGATTGGTCACCTAAAATATGGTCTGCGAGAGTTCGGGGGTTCGGGAGTACGGTTACGTTAAAACAACTTTGTTAAAACGCCCAAAAATTGGCACCTTAGTTGATTTTAATTTTGTTTTACTTTGCTTTTAAAACTTTTCAGTTAATTTAGATATTTTAACTGAATTAGTAAAAAATGTGGATTTTCGTAATTAATTCGGATAAAATTTTATACTTCCGAACCATGGACTCTGCCGAGTCATTTGGACACGGAATTTGGTGAAATTTTAAACAATCAATCCATATCGTAAAAATATGGATTTTTATCTTTTTATTTAATTTATTTATTTTAAAAGTTTGATATTTTCCAAACCGTAGATCCTGCCGGATCATCCGGATATGGAAATTGATTTAATTTATCGTAATTATTTAATTCTTATTATTAATTTTTAGTTTAATTACTAAATTTATCTTTATATTTTTACTTTTTCTTTCTTTCTTTTTCTTCTTATTTTTACTTTTTAATTTTCTTTTCTTTTCTTTCTTTTGTTTTCTTTTTCTTATCTTTCTTTTCTTTTTCTTATCTTTTCTTTTTTTGATTTTTTTTCTTGTTTAATGAAGGATACTTATTATTTAAAGAATTACTCAATTTATAAAAGAATTAAAAAAAATTAATTTTTTTATTTAATAAGAAGTTAATTTAAAGGAATCAAAGAGTTTAAAAAATAAAAATCTTTGTTCATGGTACGGGGCGTTGTTACTCAGCCAGACCCTCTTCACCAGGTGAAGCAGCTCAAAAGCGGGCACGAGACAGTTTCAAGCCAATATACCATGAACTAAATTTTTTTTTTTTTTTACTTAACAACATGGTTCAGATTTATTTTTCATATATATTTTTTTATGGCTAATTTCTTTAAATGAAATGAGTTTATCCATAAAATAAAGAAAAATTAGATAACAATAAATAAAGTGGAGGTTTTCTTCTTTTTTTTATTAATTTTTTTTTTTTGCTTTGATGAAGGATATTTATTATTTAAATAATTACTTAATTTATAAAAGAATTCAAAAGTAATTAATTTTTTTATAAGAAAGTTAATTAATTAATCTTGAGATTTATTTTATGTTTATTTAAAAAGAAGAAATAAATTAATCAAGAAAGATTTATATTTTATGTTATGCTTGTTCTTTTTATTTAATAAAAGATAAACAAAAATAAAAAAATTAAATCAAGATCTTATTTATTCATTAAAGAAAGCAAAAATTATATTTTAATTTAAAATAATATAAGTCTTAATATTTTATTTTTTTTTATTTTGTTTTGATAAAAGATTAACCAAAAGTAATTGTTTAATTAAGAAAATCAAAAATTTATATGTATATTTTAAACAAAAGAAGAAAAGTTTTGATATTTATTTAATTTGTTTTGGAATAAAAGATTATTTAACCAAAAATTTATACATATTTTAAAACAAAAGTCTTGATATTTATATTTTATTTTGTTTGATGAAAGATTTTTTTTTTAATTTTAATTTATATCTGTGAAAGTATATCTAATTAATAAGTCTAAAATATTTAAGAGAAATTCAATTATTTTTTGATTTATTTTTGATTAAGATTTTTATAAAGGAAACAAAAAGTGATATCTTTTCATTATTTTAAAAGAAATAAGTAAAATATTATTGAATAAAATGTTAGCCCAAAAATTTTACTTTTTATTATTCTTTTTATTAATAAAGAAAACTAAAAAGTTATATTTTATTATTTTAAAAGAAATAAGTACAATATTACTGAATAAAATATTAACCCAAAAATTTTACCCTTTTTATTCTTTTTATTAAAAGAGAAAATTAAAAAGTTATATTTTATTATTTTAATTATTAATATATTAGTCCAAAGTTTTTATTTTTAATAAAGAAAATAAATTATTATATACTTTATTTAAAAATAATTCCAAGCCATGGATCCTGACGGATCATTTGGTCATGGAGTTTTAATTTTTATTAGATTTTAACTATTTAATTAGTTATTAATTTTATTTATAATTTTATTGGATTTTTCTTGAATTTTTAAAAAAATATTTAAAAAGAATTGATTTAATCATGTTTATTTATTAATTTTAACAAAAAGTTAACTTTGTTATAATAAAACATGTATTCCAAAATAAAAATAAAATAATTGGCTTTTAAATTTTTATTAGCCTTAATAATTAATTACAAAATAATCTTCTTTTAGTTTTTTTTATTTATGGGTAAAAGGTGAATTAAATAAATTAAATCATATAAAGAAAAATTAATAAAGTGGGGCTTTTTGGCCATCCACTTAAAAAAAATAATAAATGTTAGCAACAATTATAAAAGTTAATTAATTAACAACAATAATAAAAGTTAGCCAAGTTTAATTAAGTTAATTAATTATCAACAATAATAAAATTTAGCCAAGTTTAATTAAGTTAATTAATTAACAACAATAATAAAATTTAGCCAAGTTTAATTAAGTTAATTAATTAACAACAATAATAAAAGTTAGCCAAGTTTAATTAAGTTAATTAATTAACAACAATAATAAAAGTTAGCCAAGTTTAATTAATTGTTAATTAATTAACAACAATAATAAAAATTAGCCAAGTTTAATTAAGTTAATTAATTAACAACAATAATAAAAGTTAGCCAAGTTTAATTAAGTTAATTAATTAACAACAATAATAAAATTTAGCCAAGTTTAATTAAGTTAATTAATTAACAACAATAATAAAAGTTAGCCAGTTAGTTGTTAGTTGTTAGTTGTTAATAACAACAATAAAAAAGGGGTTAGTAATAATAACAATAATAAACAAATAAATACACAAGTAAAAAAAATAAAAAAAAGTTAGTAATTAATTCTGCAAGAACAAAAGAAAAAGGTTAGTGACCAAAGTGAAAGAAATTGAAAAGATGAAGGACTGAAAGGAGGTTTTACCCTTGAGAATTAAAATTGAATACTGAGAAAACGAAAACGCAGGCGACGCGAGGGAGGGCAGGGGAGCAACGGCGGGCCAGGCGACGGGGGCGCTGGAGCACGGCGGCGGGGCAGGGCAGCTGCGGCGCGGGAGCCCGGGGGCGGTATCCGGCGGACTGGAGCGGAAGGAGGAGGGAAAACGCCGGGGAAAAGGGAGTCGGCTACGGCAGGACGGCGGCGGCGTAACGGCGGGACGGCGGCGGCGTAACGGCGGGACGGCGGCGGCGGGGCGGCAGGACAGCGGCGGCAGGACTGCGGGACGGCGGTGGCGACGGCGGGGGAAGCGGTGGAGATGGCGTGACGGGAGGAAAAAGGGGAAAACGGCAAGGAGGAAGACAGGGACCAAAGCTTTACTAAAAAAAACTTTTTAGATTTTCTGGAGAAAGGGAGGAGAGCCAGGGACAAGGGCTGTGGTTTTCTCTTTTTCTAAAACGGAGCTCTAAGCTTTTCCTCTATTTTTTTCTGTGTTCAGTACTGAATTTGGGGGGTATTTATAGAAGGAGCTTAGCTGAACTGTGGACGGATAAATTAATAAAAAATATCAAACTTATCTTTTAAATTGGTAAAATGACAGTTTCAGTCCTTTACGTTACTCCAGCTCTGGATAAGCTCAGAAGCTTCTGATTTTGACAATTTTAACGTTTTCTGTCAATTTGGGCCAGAAACGTCCGTTTAGGCCCAAAATTGACGCGAAAAATTACCCAAAGCTCTTGAAACTTTCAGAATTTGTCAATTTTGTCCGAAACTTCTCAATTTTGTCATTTTTACCTCAAACTTTTAATTTTTTTGTCATTTTTTCCTGAAATTTTATTTTTATTTCAAACACATACATATTCACACATATATTATTTTAAATCAAATCTTCTCAAAATAAAAATATATTTTAAACTAATTAACATAATTAAAATTTTTTAGCAATAATAATAATAATAATAATTTTTTTAATTAGTTTTTTTTTTTTAAATTTTTTAAAAAAAAGCCGGACGAAATTGGGTGTCAACAAGAACTAGTGGTTAAAAACTTGCAAGAGCGTGTGTTACAAATGCTTCTTAATGCTGATGCTTTTATCGCTCTACCAAGTGGTTTCGGTACATTGGGAGAAATCTTCCAAATTGCTTCCATGGCCCAACTTAATTTCCATCAGAAACCCATTGGGCTTTTGAATGTTAACAATTTCTTTACAGGTCTGATAGCTTTTGTGGATTATGCAGTGCAGAAAAATTTTATATCAAGAGTGACGCGACAAATCCTAATATCTGCAAAACTGCTGAAGAATTACTCGATAAAATGCAAGCTTTTGTTCATGAACCAGATCCAGCAACGATTCAGATAGACTGGGCACGACAGTCATTCCCGACCAGTTCGACCCCATAATTGTCCTCTACTCACCCTATTAAAGTATTGTGGAAGAAGAAGCGGTCCGATCTGTTTTTCTTATCCTTTCGTTTTATTATCAGCATTTTCTTTCGTGTTTCAGTTTTTCTTTTCAAGGAATTTTTTTATCTTATAAGATAGTTTTGTTCATGCTGATATTAAAACCATTGGATAAAGCCTTTAGTTTGGAATGGCTGAGTAAAGAGTAATTTTTATTGCTCTTGAGACGCATCCTATTAGGTCTACTAGTCATGGTATTTTGAGGTAATTAAGCTTCAACCTTATTTGGATGACATATCTTTCAAGCGAATATATATTTACTGAAGAAAATATTAAATGAACCGT
Organism: Aquilaria yunnanensis; assembly: GCA_039654915.1. Lineage (NCBI taxonomy): Eukaryota > Viridiplantae > Streptophyta > Magnoliopsida > Malvales > Thymelaeaceae > Aquilaria > Aquilaria yunnanensis. The sequence goes on along the minus strand of CM077598.1, from coordinate 23,706,630 downwards.
GGATATTGATTCCAAATATCCCTTCGCTTTACATAATTTATCAGTGTTATGGTCATCATCAAGATTCACTCGTTTTATCGAAGTCTAAATTTTTGTACACGCCTGATATGAAAATTCACACTTTCGGATAAAATTATTCCAATTTCAATTGCTTTCATATAAATTTTGCTAGAGGTTCTAAGGAGAGTTCATATCGTCGAGGTTCTAAGGAGAGTTCCTTAAGCCTCATTCAATCAAATTTTCAACGATAGGAGAGTTCCTATCGTCGAGGTTCTAAGGAGAGTTCCTTAAGCCTCATTCAATCAAATTTCCAACGATAGGAAAGTTCCTATCATCGAGGTTCTAAGGAGAGTTCCTTAAGCCTCATTCAATCAAATTTCCAACAATAGGAAAGTTCCTATCGTCAAGGTTTTAAGGAGAGTTCCTTAAGCCTCATTCAATCAAATTTCCAACAATAGGAAAGTTCCTATCGTCGAGGTTTTAAGGAGAGTTCCTTAAGCCTCATTCAATCAAATTTCCAACGATAGGAAAGTTCCTATCGTCGAGGTCCTAAGGAGAGTTCCTTAAGCCTCATTCAATCAAATTTCCAACGATAGGAAAGTTCCTATGGTCGAGGTCCTAAGGAGAGTTCCTTAAGCCTCATTCAATCAAATTTCCAATGATAGGAAAGTTCCTATCGTCGAGGTTCTAAGGAGAGTTCCTTAAGCCTCATTCAATTAAATTTCCAACGATAGGAAAGTTCCTATCATCGAGGTTCTAAGGAGAGTTCCTTAAGCCTCATTCAATTAAATTTTCAACGATAGGAAAGTTCCTATCGTCGAGGTTCTAAGGAGAGTTCCTTAAGCCTCATTCAATCAAATTTTCAACGATAGGAGAGTTCCTATCGTCGAGGTTCAAGGAGAATTCCTTAACCTCATTCAATCAATTTTACTATCAACGATAGGAAAGTTCCTATCGTCGAGGTTCAAGGAGAGTTCCTTAAGCCTCATTCAATCAAATTTTCAACGATAGGAAAGTTCCTATCGTCGAGATTCAAGGAGAGTTCCTTAACCTCATTCAATCAATTTTACTTTCAACGATAGGAAAGTTCCTATCGTCGAGATTCAAGGAAAGTTCCTTAACCTCATTCAATCAATTTTACTATCAACGATAGGAAAGTTCCTATCGTCGAGGTTCAAGGAGAGTTCCTTAAGCCTCATTCAATCAAATTTTCAACGATAGGAAAGTTCCTATCGTCGAGGTTCAAGGAGAGTTCCTTAACCTCATTCAATCAATATTACTTTCAACGATAAGAAAGTTCCTATCGTCGAGGTTCAAGGAGGGTTCCTTAACCTCATTCAATCAATATTACTTTCAACGATAGGAAAGTTCCTATCGTCGAGGTTCAAGGAGAGTTCCTTAACCTCATTCAATCAACTTTACTTTCAACGATAGGAAAGTTCTTATCGTCGAGGTTCAAGGAGAGTTCCTTAACCTCAACCAACCAATCAATTATCAAATTTTCCCTTCAACGATAGGAGAGTTCCTATCGCAGAGGCTCTAAAGAAGATTCCATAACCTAATAATTTAGGCGGCGAGAAAGTTTTCAATGCCTAGCTAAGCCGGACGAAATTTGGTAACGATTTTGCATACATCATGTCCCATGAAGCATGCAAAGGGGGGCAGCTGTTGACACCCAATTTCGTCCGGCCATTAAAAAATTTTAAAAAAATATTAAATAAAAAATTAATTAAAAAAAATATTATTATTACTATTATTATTATTATTATTACTAAAATTTTTTAATTAGTTTAAAATAAATTTTTTTTTTTGTTTTGTTTTGTGAAGATTTGATTTAAAATGATATATGTGTGTATATGTGTATGTTCGAAAGAAACAAGAAAACTCCATAAACATGATAAAATTAAAAAGTTTGAGGTAAAAATGACAAAATTGAGAAGTTTCGGGAAAAATTGACAAAATATGAAAGTTCCAGGAGCATTTGGTAGTTTGTCACATCAATTTGGGGCCAGCATAACGGTTCTGGCCCAAATTAACAGAAAACGACAAAATTGTCAAAATCAGAAGCTTCAGGAACTTATCCAGAGTCTGAGAGACGTAAAGGACTGAAACTGTCATTTTACCAAATTAAAAGATAAGTTTGAATTTAATTAATTTTTAACAGTCCAGCGCCCTTTCCCCAATAAATAAGGGTCCAAATCTGTGTGTTAACACATAAAGAGAGAAAAAAAATAGAAAGAAAGCTTAGAACTCCGTTTTAAAAAACAAAGGAAATATTCAGCCTTAATCCCTGGCCTCTCTTTCTTATTCCCAGAACACTAAAAATTTTTCCTGTCTGCCGTTTAACTCCCCCCTTTCACACTTCCGTTTGCCTTTGCGTGCCGTCACTCCTTCCTGTCTCCGTCACGCCGTCATCCCGTCGACGTCGCCGTCGTCCAGCCACCGCCGTCGCCCACGCCGCGCCGCCGTCTCCCACGCCGCGCCGCCGTCGCGACGATCTCCTCCCTTCTTCCCGGTCGCGTCCTCTCTCCCTTGGCTGTCGCGTCATCCACCGCCCTCGCCGCCCCACGCCCTCACCGCCGTGCCCAACTCCGTCCACCGTCGCGCGTTTTCCCCCCGCGTCCGCGTCATTCTGATACAAACAGATTCAAATTTCAATTTTTAAGGTAAAAACCCCATTATAATCCTTCATCTTTTCATTTTATTTCATTTGAGTCACTAACCTTTTTTTTATCCTTGCAGAAAACTTTACTAACTTTTTTATATTGTTGTTATTATTACTAACCTTTATTATTATTGTTATTATTATTAACTTACTAACTTACTAACTTCACTAACCTTTATTATTATTGTTATTATTATTAATAACTAACTTTGCTAACTTTATTAACCTTTATTATTGTTATTATTACTATTATTAACAACTAATTCTAACAACTAACTTTTATTATCTTTATTATTATTATTATAATTCATGGAAAGTTATACCTCCTATTTATTTATTATTAGTGGATGGCCAAAAAGCCTCGTTTTATTTATTTGTATATTATTTATTGACTTTTAATCTTCCTTTATGTGCTTTTTATTTGCATATGATATTTAATTTATGCAATTTTTAAGTGGATGGCCAAAAAGCCCCACTTTATTTATTTATTTATTTATTTGTCCTTTATTTACTTTATGTATTTTTTTTTATATAGATGGTCAAACTTATTTCACTTTCGGCTATAAAAATAAAAATAATAACAAAAAAAGAAGTTTTTTTTTATGTGAATAATTAACTTCATTTGTATGTCTAACAAAAAAAAAAATCAATTTTTAACAAAAAAGCCAACCATCTTTTATTATTTTTGGATTACATATTTTTATTTATTTCTTTTAAAGAAAACATTAAAGAAAATTAATAATTTTTTTTAAAAGTAATAGTAATTAACAATTTAAGAAAAGTAAAAAAAATAATAACAACAAAATATTAAAAAATTATGATTAAATAAACAAAAAAAATTTAATAAAATATTAAATCAATTTCCATATCCGGATGATTCGGCAGGATTCACGGTTTGGAAAATATCAATTTTTTTTTATTGAATAAAAATAAATATAAAGATAAAAATTCATATTTTAAGATATGAATTAAATTATTTAAAATTTCATCAAATTCCGTGTCCGAGTGACTCGGCAGAGTCCATGGTTCGGAAATATCAAATTTTATACAAATTAATTACTGAAGACTTTTTAAACCCGTCTTAATTTAAAAATCCACATCCAACTAATTCAGTTAAAATTTCTAGTTAGAAAATTAACTGAATATTTTTTTAAAGCAAAGCAAAACAAAATTGAAATCAACTAAGGTACCAATTTTTGGGCGTTTTAATAAAGTTGTTTTAACGTAACCGTACTCCCGAATCCCCGAACTCTCGCAAACCAATTTTAAGGTGTTCAATCGACCTGAGCGAAAACCGATTGGTGGCGACTCCCGAAAATGACCCGCACGTTGCCACAATACCCAATTTGTTTTATTTTTATTTTATTTTTATATTTTTTGCCCGGGATCAATTTCATTTAAAAATTAATATTATATAAGTGCAATAATCCATTCAAACTAAAATTTGTATCATGTTATTAATTTTATTTTTGAGTTTTTTCTTTTTCAATGTCTAGAAAAATAAAAATGCATAAAAAGTTTAATAATATCATAAAAATTTTACAACTAATGGATTATTACACCAAGAGATATTGACTTTCAAATAAAATGATTCTGGGAAAAAAAAGAGGTGAAAATAAAATGAATATATTGGGTAAAATAAGCTATATATTATATATGCAAAAAAAAAAACTACCATAAGAAATATATTGACTTTCATCGAAAATTGACTACGTAATAAATAAATAAATACATTCTTCTGCAGTAAGTTCCATTCCTATTATAGTACTGGTATATATATATGCCAAAAAATTAAATCGAAAAAGATTGATGTTATGTAGATTTTCCAATTTATCAATAGGATGAGAGCAGAGTTGAATTCAAGTTTTTCAACTACTTTTTGGGAGCAATAGTTTAACCATGCTCGTTTTCGTATGGTCTCCATGGATAACAATCTCCATGGTTTAAAAATCACGTCTTTGTTCATTGTAATTTTCTTCCATCGTGACTACAAATTCATGTCAAACAACATGAGAAATAATGGTATTCAATCAAGATTACCTACGACAAATTAAAGAAAAAAGAAGTCCCGTTGGTAATATATATGGTGAGGAAGAAAAAAAATAAAACAAAATAATACTGTAATGGGATTTAAACTAAACCACAAAAATAAAGAAATCTGGAACAAACAACGGGCACTAATTCTAGGAGATTGCTAATGCGGGTCTTCAACACTAGCGGATATAGGATTATTGTAAAGGGGTCCTTATACACATATAACTAGTAAACCCCAACATTAAATAATGAATCTTATAAAATTACATGTATTATAATGTAACGATGATAAAATATTTTTTAGAAGAAAATTTGAAATATTCTCTAATTTAATGTTTTTTTTCTATCATTAGTCGAACTACTAGAAAAATACATGAACTATGGAGAAGATGAGAATATAAGAAACAAAAGTTTCATTTTAGCTCTTATATATATCTTTCATTTAGCTTATTAACTTTATTTTGTGTCTAATTAGCTTCACAAATTTTTTTATGTTTGAAGTAGAAAAAAAGAGTGGTAAAAAAAGTTCAAGCCCTAGATAGAAAAATGTATGAAAGTTAAAGGACCAAGATAAAACTGACCAGGATGTGTTTCTTACTCCCAAGTTTTCGCTACTGCAGAATTGAATGTGCTTATCGACTCTGGCTTCAATCTTGAGATCGTTTTGTGGCTTTAACCTCGAGACCAGATTCTAGGGTTTAGTGGGATTCGATTTTAATTTGCCTTTAGGGTTTGGCTCTGACTTGCGTAAGAAGTAGAAAAGCATAACGACAAAACTCAAGAGTCAGGGTTGAAATTTTGATTGTAAGAGAGAATTCGCGAACTCAGAATTTTGGAGCACACTTTCACTTCACTTTTGTAAGATTACGAATTTGTTCAGCTTAGGAGCGCGCTTTGGATTCGCAACCGGCAAATGTTTAGATTTTTGTATGCAACTATGGAGGAAACAGACGCTTTGATGCAATGTAATTTGCTAGAGCACCCTCAGTCCCTAAAACACTCGATCCCTTTCAGTATGGCCCGCAAAATAGGAAAGGATATCCAATGGCCATTCGGTAAATCTTAGCAAGTCCGGTCCACTATCAACTCAGCCCAGCCGCATGTGGGAAAAACTTTCAGTTGTTACACCTTTGCTAAGTTCATGCTGATTTATTTGAGTGTCAAATTCGAGCTTAGAGGGCGAATGCACTAACTTAAGGGGGAATGCTTAGAGGTACAATATTTAGTTTAAAAAGAAAATTGCGGAACTAAATCATGACCATGATCAAACTAACTGGTAGGACCGACCGAATTGTGTAGATGCTGGGGGGTACTGTACTACTGTTCGTTGTTGCAATTAAACCAGGAGTCCTGGAAGTCCTCGCCAAGAAGTTGTTTACTAAGTATATACTTGGCTATTCAAGAGGTACGGGTCACATAAATAAATAAGTCTTGTTCAATGTCCACCTTCACGAACCAAGAAAGGTAATGGAAAGGCAATGGAAAATAGGTATTTAGCATTATTGACAATGAGTAATGAATGCATCAAGGTACATCAAGTAATGGAAAAAAAAAATCGCACCAACAAGAAGAGAAGAAGAAAAAACCGAAAAAAGCAGAAAGCAGGCCATGACTATGGATGAAGAAAAAGAAAGAAGACGATTCCAAAACAAAAGACCATAACGCTCCCAAATACGCCCCAAGTCCATGAAATGAGAGCGGCCTCAGTTTGAAGGAGGTGGAGCAAGGAATGGGACGGAGGGAATGGTGGTTGGGATTGAAGGAATGGCCGGCATGGCGGGGAGTGGAGGCAGAGTCACCTTGGGAGCTGCAGGCAGATTAGGCAAGCTTGGTATGCTTGGAAGTGTGCCTGGCTGCTGGGGCACCGTTGGCTGCGGAGTTGGAAAAGCCGGCTGAGGCAGGTTTGGAAGTGTGCCTGGCTGCTGGGGCACAGTTGGCAGCGGCGTTGGCAGATTCGGCTGTGGCAAGTTTGGGATTGACGGCATTGGTGGTAGAGTCACTTTAGGCAGCGGAGCCAACTGCTGAAGTTGGCGAGCTGCCAGGCCAACCGACAGAGCCATGAAGAAGGTCAAGAGAAAGCTATTCAACCTCAATGAGCCTGCCATGCTTTGGATGACTACTTCAAGAAACCTGTCGGCTAGAACTATTTAGTTTGCTGGTGTGTTTAATTTTGTGCTGAGGATTGAGGACAAGAGCCGCTTGTGTTGGGTTTATATAGCGTGGGGATTGTATCCAGAGGTTGGTATGTTTGTTCAGCCGAGAAAGTTGTTTGTTCACGTAAGTTCCCTTCTCACCCTTCTAATTATTGGACCAAGTTCAATTCTGAACTTTAACGTGTCATACTTGTACAGTCATGATATTTGGTAGGTTATCCAACACAGACAAGTGATCCTGTACTAATGGTTTGGGCGGACGAGAAACTGAAAAATTAAAATTTCTTGCCGAAACCAGCTGTTTCTCCTTAGTTGCACCAAACACAACAAATTGACAAGGGTTTTCCTAGTTTCCTTGTTCTTCCTTCGTCTAACAAGGACCAAACACCAGTATATTAATATATTGTCATCATAACTTAAGTAATAGATAAGTAAATTCTTCCTCATATTTCTGTAACTTATGAACTACAGGGGGGAAGCAAATGTATTGATAAATTTGGGACAAAGGTAATAAATTAAGTATTCCGCATATATATTTCTGTAACCGAGAGAGTTCTAGTCTCAGCTCAGCTCAAGCGCTTAGCTAACAAGAGAAGATAATCCCGTTTGAATCTACAGTCCATAAGCAGTTACCAAAGCAGTATGTACCTTGGTGATAAGGATTAATTAAATCTTAAATCTTAGTTGATTTTCTTTTTCAATTAGTAGAACATACTGATATAACAAGCGATGAGGACTCTAATTAATTTAATACTTAAAAATTAGTAACTCTTAAGTTATGCAAATAAAATATCCTTAAAATGAATTATAAAAATTACAGCAAAATTGGTTTAATTAATCTTCTCCGCATCCCGGGTGAGGCTGATTAATTACATTGTTACGGTTCTGTTTGAAAGTTGAAACTGGGTAGATCCCTGCATATGCATAGCTAGTGTAACGGATGTTTGACATATAGAAAGTGCAGAAGCCGGGGTACTTGAAGGGGTTAAAGTACAATTATGTGCCAAGTTTACCACTTAAATTAATTTTAGAAAGAAAGCTTTACTTAGGATTTTCGTAAGGTTTGGACGGGCTAGGTAGGCCTAGATTGAAATCTTGTACGAAAAATTGGATATTTATTTTCCTTTCGAGATTCGAGAGGGTGCTCCCGTAGCTCACTCTTGGGCTTGAAAGAGAAGGCGAGTGTATCTTTGTAGAAGATTTGCACAACAAGATGGAGTCTAGAGGAGGCACAGAAACAGGATTTGTGCAGTTTGGTGGCACAGAAAAATTTTTAGCGTGGGAATGCAGCGCTGTATTTTTCATACTGGACCAGACTCTAGTATGAAAACGCACGCTTGATTTTGGCCTTTTTAATGCCTATTAGTTACACTAACTAACGACAGTAAATGGGAAGTGATTATTAAAATTTTATGAACATTTTGAAGTTTTGACGACATGATCAAGAACGGTGATAGAATTCTAGCCATATTTTTTTTTACAAGGCATTTATAAGGAGCTTAAACTAGAAAATATATTATCATTTAATGAGATCTACAGTGAATAATTTTTTTACACAGCAAACTATCTAAATTGGGGGAAAGAGAAGGAAAACTCGAGTGTGACGGACCACAAAAGTATGTCACCTTGTGGATTGGATGTCACCTGAGAAAAAACTGTTTGGGTTGTTTGGTCTGCCCGCTTCATTGAGCGTCTTATTTGGTCTTTTAAGCCTTTTTTGCAGTTGATAAACAATTGAAGTTGAACCATTATATGCAGAATTCATTATTATTTCTCTTATTGACCCATTTGAAAGAGTATAATTTCTTCTCCTAAACTCTGTAATCTTTGTAAAAAACAAAATGTTGCCCTAAAATTCAGTAACGCCAGCATAAAAAATAATCTGAAGGGGAGACGGCAAACCCCTAATTAAAAATTGGCTAATTCTTGTGTGCGCCAGGCGCATATGTGCGCCTGGCGCTAAAAAACGTGCATGTACTAAAGAAACCCATTTTACACGAAATAGCGCCGTCTCACTTTTTTTTATTTTTCTCCCTTATGAATAGCACTTTTTCAGTTTTTTCCTAACACTTATTTTATTCCACAACATAATAAATTGATTTTTACCTCTTTATATACAATTGGCCTTTTCTTTTATTTTTTTTACGAATATCGTGAATGTTTTACTACATAAGTATATTGATATTGAACATGTTTCTCCAGTATTACTTTTGTTGAAATTGTATATAAAAATATAGAGGATTTGTAGGCTTTAAATAATGATAATGATATATATGAATGGAAGATACAAAATTATGAAAAAAAATGATTAAATGGAATTTGATGTGATTTGATCCGGATTAAATGAAGTCTAATATAACCGTGAGTACCCAATATATTCAACAAATAAAAAATTATTTATTTTTTTACCTGAAACTTTAACATTTAGCAAATATTGTTAATACATCTCAAATATATTTTATGATGTTGTGTAGTGAGAATTTAAATAAGGATGGCAAGTTAAATTAAATGCCAAAAGATTACAAAAGAGAAAAACTCTTCAATATCATTTTTGGAACAATTAAAAAAAAAGATTCATTCTTTTAGGTAGGTATGTAGTACATTTTATTAGTATGCTATCTGAGTAATTTTTTTTAAATTATTTATATGGCTTTATAATGTTTGTATAATTAAATAAAGGTTCAATCTTTATTTTCCGTGGATAAAGAAAAAACAGTGCCTTCTTTAAGAACAAATACTTAAGTAATAAAAAATAAACATGTAAAAGAAAGAACAAACATTTCTTTCTAAAAGAACAAGGATGACCTTCTAAAAGAACAAACATATCCTTCTAAAAGAACAAACACCAGAAGACAAAAAACAAAAAGTTTATAGAAATAGGGTCATGTATAAAAACAAACAGTGTCTTCTATAAAAATAAACAATTAAGTCACAAAAAATAAACATGTAAAAGAAAAAAAACAAATATTATCTTCTAAAAGAACAAAGATGACTTTCTAAAAGAACAAACATATCCTTCTGAAATAACAAACACTAGAAGATAAAAGAACAAGAAGTTTACAAAAACAGAGTCATGTAGAAGGACAAACAGTGCATTCTATACGAACAAACACTTAAGTAACAAAAAATAAACATATAAAAGAAAAAACAAACATTTCCTTGTAAAAGAACAAAGATGCCCTTCTAAAAGAACAAACACAAGAAGATAAAAACCAAGAAGTTTACAGAAATAGGGCAATGTATAAGAACAAACAGTGTCTTCTATAAGAACAAACACTTAAATGAAAAAAAATATCATGTAAAAGAAAGAAAGACAAACATTGTTTTCTAAAAGAACAAGGATACCCTTATAAAAGAACAAACATATCCTTCTGAAAGAACAAACACTAAAAGATACAAGAAGAATAATTTACAAAAACAGGGTCATGTATAAGAACAAATAGTGCATTCTATAAGAACAAACACTTAAGTAACAAAAAATAAACATGTAAAAGAAAGAACAAACATTTCCTTCTAAAAGAACAAGGATGCCCTTCTAAAATAATAATGATGTCAGTCTAAAAGAACAAACATATCTTTCTGAAAGAACAAAAAACCAAGAAGTTTATAGAAATAATGTCATATATAAGAACAAACAGTGCCTTCTATAAAAAAAAATACTTAAGTAACAAAAAATAAAAATGTAAAAAAAAAAAAGAACAAATATTGCCTTCTAAAAAAACAAAGATGCCCTTCAAAAAGAATGAACATATCATTTTGAAAGAATAAACATCAGAAAACAAAAGAACAAGAAATTTACAGAAACATGGTCATGTATAAGAACAAATACTTAAATAAGAAAAGGTAAACATGTAAAAGAAAGAACAAACATTGCCTTCTAAAAGAACAAAAATGCTCTTCTAAAAGAACACACATATACTTCTGAAAGAACAAACACCAGAAGATAAAAGAACAATAAGTTTACAGAAACAGGGTCATGTATAAAAACAAATAGTGCATTCTATAAAAACAGATACTTAAGTAATAAAAAATAAACATGTAAAAAAAAGAACAAACATTTCCTTCTAAAAGAACAAAGATATTCTTATAAAAGAACAAACATATCCTTCTAAAAGAACAAACACCAGAAGATAAAAGCACAAGAAGTTTATAAAAATAGGGTCATGTATAAGAACAAACAGTGTCTTCTATAAGAATAAACACTTAAATAACGAAAAATAAATATGTAGAAGAAAGAGCAAAATTTGCCTTCTAAAATAACAAAGAAACCCATTTAAAAGAACAAATACCAGAAGACAAAAAACAAGAAATTTACAGAAACAGGGTCATATATAAGAACAAACAGTGCTTTCTATAGGCCTTCTATAAGAACAAATACTTAGGTAACAAAAAATAAATATGTAAAAGAAAAAACAGACATTGCTTTCTAAAATAACAAGTACGCCCGTAAATAGAAACACCAAAATTCAAAAGAATACGTAATGCGTGAAAATGTAAAAGAACAAACAAGGTTTTCTAAAAAATATATATATATATAAAATGAAAATATAAAACTGGAGTGGACATCTAAAAACTGGAAAAAAAAAAAAAGAGAAAAGAAAACGAGAATAAAATGCTGGAGTAGAAAAAAATGCTGGAGTAGAATAAAATATTACGATGCTCTCCTAACGCGGCGTCAAAATGAACATTTTCAAATTTTTTCGGGATGGCGCATGAAATAAGCATGGTGTACGTAATACTAACTCTTAAAAATTAGAGGAAAAATAAAAACACTTGAACATTCTTTGTGACGCCAAATATAGAAGTTGACGAATAACATAAATAATGCTTTGACGATTGCATTAAACAGCCAGCTTTGAATATTTTTCTTTAATTGCCTCACACAGATTCCGGTATATATCAAACACTTGATGAGTGTCGGGATAAAAGTACAGACAAAAGAACTTGTTGAAAGTATATGTAGGAAATAGATGAACATCAACAAATCAATAATCAAAAGAAACCGATACGACATGCCCAAGTAGCTAGAAACATAAGAGTATATACAGACCCCAGACAACGAAATAATAACTTGGGAGCATATACCACAAATTCCCAATAAATAAAGGCAGGCCGCAGCCCATCTATAGATCTCATGGAACTTTGGCAATTCAGGCATTTGAGGAACTTTGGATTTTGATAACTCGGGTAATGGTGGGAGTTCAACTGTAGGCAATTCAGGTTTTGGCAATTCTATCACTGGTGGGACTTTGACTTCAGGCAATTTGGGCATTACAGGTTTTGGCAACTCTGGCACTAGTGGAACTTCGACTTTAGGCAACTCAAGTTTTGGCAGCTCGGGCACTGGTGGGAGTTCGACTTTAGAAAGAGGTGGCAGCTGATGCAATTCCAGCTTGGGAAGCTTTGGCATCTGAAGAAGCCAGCGAGCAGAATTGAGTTAGCTTTTCCGATTGTTGAGCACATAGATATGAGGAAAAGGCAGAGGAGAAGTGCAGGGAACCAATGAAGAGCCATGTTTCAAAGCAGACATTGCAAACACAGTAACACGTACACAACACAAGGAAGGATGGTCTCTGTTATATGCAAAGTGAGCTTTTTATGGTTGGGGAAGCATAGAGCGAAGAGTTGTTGAGTTGGGTTTGGCATAAACTTCTATCTTCGGTTGTTGAAACCTCTCACCAAAACAAAGGTAAGTTGTTTAATCTTGTCCAAATATCCAGCAGGCCAAATCCAACAAATCTCTCACCAGTACCCCACCATAAAGTAGCATTGCTTTTAAGTACCTTAACAGATTGTGCAATATTTTCCTTTCTTTTTTCATATTGATATTTTTTCTTATTTTTATAGCACTCTATGTGTCCAAATTCAACAATTTTTCAAAATTTTTAATGATTTTATAAAATTATTTTTTTTACATTATTTTTCTTCAAAGTCATGTGAACTTATTATTGTGTAATTTTAAGCACATTCTATAAATGCGTGAGGTTATAACATAATTCAATTAGCTTTGAGTTTAAAAATATCTCCCAAATCTAATAAAGTATTTTATGTAATAACTGTACATGTCCACATATTGGAGCTAGAAGGTGTAGATGTTAGTGAGTTGCTGTGTTGGGATCTCAAGTTTAGTTGGGAAAAAGCAACCACATATTGATTTGAGGGGACTTTGGTAGCTCACATATTTATCCATGTTAGGCCAGCTACATGCAATAGTCAAACATGTGTCATTGAGGGGCCAATTGAGTTAAAAAAATATCGGAGTTATTTCATCAGGGAAATTTACAATTACTCTTCTAAGATTTTCTCAAACCTCCAGTTTTTTCTCTTTATTTTTAAAATCTTACACTTTATCCTTATTTAATAACAATTTTTAAAATTTTAATTTAAACTGTATAATAGTCATCTTTCAGTAATTTCAATCACTCTAATATTTTTTTTATAGTTAATAGACGACATTGTAAATTATCATTTTTTTCCTTCCTATAAATGCATTTTTCTTCCTATAAATACATATAAGTATTGTTTAAGGGTCAGTTAGCTGTGAAAAAAAGATAAAAAAATATTGAAATTACTGAAACATGATTATTAACCAGTTTAAATTAGGGTTTCAGAAGTTATTGTCAAACACTATAAAGGAAAGGGTAAATGTAGGTTTCTGAAAATAGAGGGAGTAACGTGTAGGTTAGAATAAACCATAAGGAGGTTTTTGTAATTTTTCCATTTCATTAAGTGTTTTACTGAATGCCATGAGTCAGGCTACCAAATTGTGCATTTGAAAAATAATTACAGGCTACAAATATAAAACATTTGAACCATGAGAATAACTTCATTTAGTAGTCACATATAAGCCCAGCAAAAGCTAGCCAATTAAGGGCCAGCCCTATAGATGTTTACATGAAAGGGTCATTAAGTTGTTACTCGTTACTTGATGGATCATACAGTAACTTGTATTTTTTGTCGTTCTCAATTCAGTCTCCCCTCAACTAAATTTATTCCCAGAGCATCCCTTACAGCTACCTCCCGAACCCGAAGCTCCAGCCCTGGCCTTTTTTGGGTTTTCTAACACGTTATATACCTGATTCTAATTACGTAAAAAAATTACTTTATTTTTCAACTCACTTTAAAATTGAAATCAATTACAAAGGGATTGCAAGTCAATAAAACTATAGTAAAATAGAAATCTTCTTGCAGTTCCAAGTCAAGTTTTAAACGTAAAACACGGTTGCCCTTCGCTTTAAGTTCTTTTGTTTTCAAAATTACTTGTTTCTAGTCACTTTTCATTTTTCCTCCACTTAATTACACTTGATACATAAGCAATTGAATAAACATAATCAATTATTACTTCAATTATATATATTGTCCTAGTTATGTCTCTCCTACATTCAATTCCTTGGAGAAATTATATATCGCACATAGAGTGAAGTGTGATTAGGCTGTGACAATTATCAAATTAATCAATCTCTTTAAATCTTAACTGCCAGTTTGTTTTATGTTAAATGGTCCATGTTAACGTGTTATTAAAATCAGGCAACAGGCTCACTTTTTAGCTGATGCTATTTAGACCTTTAATAACTCAAAATTACAAAACAACCACTAATGCTTCTTTCTCGTCATGTTCACCACGCTTCACTCTCAATCTCTCATCTCTCTGTCTGAAACCTTTAATCAAGAGATTGGATGTGGGTTAGAAGACAAAAATGCGATACAGGCAAGGTTGAGATCGCAAAAAGGCAGGCTACAAAATTTTTCCACACGCTTTAAATGTTTTTAAGGAAAAGGAAATGAGGTATCTTGAACCATGGCCACATATGTGACTCGCCGAAGCCCATACTATTCCACTTGGCATTCAAAGACGGTATTAAAATTTCAGTTACTTACTACATAGGAGTTACAAGTACTGAAATTTCCAGCTTGCGTTTTCTCACAGAAAGCTACAGCGGGGACAATACAAATTATATATCAAAGGTACAAATTATAACATACGATTTGAACAAGACAACATATATATATAGGCACTCAACAAGAAAGAAAAAGAAAATCAGCACACGCACCCCAAGTAACAGCTGAAGCAATATTACATACGTACATCCCACACAAAATACAATCAACAAAGCATACAAATAATTAAATCCCTACAAATACCCATAACGTAGCCTACGATCCTTCTCAGGGACTGCCAGCGGTGCTTACAGTTGGGATTGGGATTTCGGGCAATTTTGGTAGTTGGGGTTTTGGTAACTCTGGCAGTGGTGGAAGTTGGATTGGGAGAGGAGGCAGCTTGGGCAATTCAGGGTTTGGCAACTCGGGCAATGGTGGAAGTTCAACCGGAAGAGGAGGCAACTTAGGCAATTCCGGCACAGGAAGGTCTGGTATCTGAAGAAGCCGGCGACCGGAAACCGACGTGCTTGTTGAGCACAGAGTGATAAGGAGGAGGAGAGTTAGGACAAGTGCTGGGAATCGAAGGGGAGCCATGTGGATATATGGGACTTGGAA
Organism: Aquilaria yunnanensis; assembly: GCA_039654915.1. Taxonomy (NCBI): domain Eukaryota; kingdom Viridiplantae; phylum Streptophyta; class Magnoliopsida; order Malvales; family Thymelaeaceae; genus Aquilaria; species Aquilaria yunnanensis. Next base: position 23,691,285 of record CM077598.1, on the reverse strand, counting down.
GTAGATGTTTACACAGAGGGAAGCAAGGGGAATTGGTCTGTGTAAGTTACAAAGGATGTGGAACGGATGGTCTTTTTATAGGGGTGAAAAGCAAAGAGTCATGGGCAGGCAGCTTGTGTGGTCGCTGCTCTAACAAACTTGCGCCTCTCTCCAACACATGGTGATGGACAAGCTTTTCCAAGGCACTGTGGCCCAAAGCCACATGCTTCGAACCCAAATGCAAGTCATTGTGTTTGGTTCACACATACAAATACAATATGCTTCTTCTCTAATTGGCTGGGTGCTTGGAGGAGAAGCTGTAGCTGGTGTAAACTGTTGTTCAAGTATTAGTCCGTGAAAGACAACAAGATGGATGAAATTATTAATTTGCGTATTAGGATCGATGCAAGCTTACAAACAAGACTGCTAATAGAGACAAACAGGGCAGCACGTTTCCAGCTCACTTATTGTCTCTGGTGCACGATCAGGGACCAATAATCGTGAATATAATCTGATCCAACAAAATCCCATAACGTCCTTACTCATTTCTGATGCTATACGCTTCGCTTTTGGTCCCTTTTTTTTAAGCCCCTAATTTTCACAAAAGCCTTACTTCTAAGTGCATAATTCAATTAATAAAAGAGAGATCGCGAATAAATATGTCATATGACATCTCATACCTTGTCCCCTTAACAACGCCGAGTATCAAATTAATTCGTTAACATTTCAAGCATATATGGGAGGCAGAAATATTATAATAAATCTTAGTTCTTATATATAGTGATAATCAATTTTTTTGCTTCGGTGTACTTGTTCTTTTCTAATAGTAAATGTGTTTATGGATTTTTTTTTTCATAAAACTATTCTTCCAATAATAAAAAGAGAATCTATAGTCTATAATGTATATCAAACTATTAAAAAATACAGCTGTATGGTTTGATATTATATTCATTAAAGTGTAACATTTTTGCCACAAAATTAAAACAAATTGTAATGTCCTGTCTACTAATATTTTCTACAGATACTTTATTGCATCAAATCATATATCAAAATCTAGAATTTAAGAAAGTTTTCATGTACGATTTTTCGTATATTTAATAAGATTGTTTTATGTACTGAAACCTACTAATAGAAAGTGGATGGAAGATATAAAATCGAAAAATTCCATAGTCAGGTAGTTACCACATGTATGATTAAAACAAAATGGGGGCCGCGGTCCCCCTAATATCATTCCTACAGCTGAACAACCAGCCAGTCATTACGTAAAGACAAAAAACATTACATCAATTTTTTTGATAACTTAATTTTCGAAAACTTAATTACATCAAAATATACTATTGTTAAACATAGAAGAAGCTTTGTTAATTTAGACAGCCTATTAATTATTCAAAAACTTTCAGAGAAGTTAAACTTATTGAAAAATAGATACTTAACAACTAAAATTATGATTTAAAAAATTAATGTCAGTACCTAATAGACACAATAAAAATATTCAAATTTAATTAGTAGAGTGTAGGTTTCTAAAAGAAAATAAGGCAATTTGTATTTTTGATCACATCAAATCTCATTTTTTTCTTCTTTATTTTTTCTAATTTACCCTTAACTTTTTTAATGAGTTTGTATCTAATATTACCTCGGCTCCTCAATCTTTTATTGACTTGTTTCCTTTTTACGTGATTTAGGGTCGTCCTAATTTATATTGGAACATTATACATGTATAAAAAATATGTTATTTATAACACCTTAGTCGATGATATTTTTCAGACAATTTTTTATTAGGGGAAAAAATAAAAACTATTTTTTAATGAAATGTTGCAACATTTTGGAGATATTCCAAAAACAGAGAACATGTTTGTGAATTTTTGGAAAGAAGTGAGTACTCTTTCTGTAACAAAAGGAATGACAAGTATTTTTGTCTTGGGCTGTAAAAAAAACTACGAGTTGTTTATCATTTTAAAATTTTTTTAACATATAATTTATTTTACTAGCCTTATTTCTATTTAAACATAAAAAAATAATTTTTTTTCTATTTCTCATTTAAACTACCACTGTATAACCAGAATTTTTTTTTTATTTTAGCTTTAAAATAAAAAATGAAAAGAATAACATAAATTATACATATCTTAATCTATGTACTAAGAGAAGCACATCATAAAAAATGAGACTTAGAAAGTACTATGATTCTCTTTTGGGTTATTGGTGTTTTTTTTATTTTTATTTTTGTCCTTTGGCAATATAAACATTTTTTGAGGTGCAAATTTATTCTCATAAAGGCCGATATAAGATTGTAACTATTAGCTGTCATTGAAATATTGCTATTTGGGTGGATGTGTAATTTTTACGTCTGCCTGGCACATACACACATTTGAGTATGATAGATATATAGATATATGCAACATTCCATGTTTTACTCTCTTTTTTTTTCAATAGTTTTTCTCCTCTTTCTTTTGTTTTTGTATTGCTCGCATTTTTTTTAGCTTTTCTTTTTCCAACCCCCCATTTGCAACATTCCATGTTCTACATTTTTCTGAATGGTTTTTCTCCTACTCCTTTTGCTTTTGTATTACCCCCATTTCTTCAGCTTTTCTTTTTCACATTTTGTGTATATTTTATTTTCTTTCTTATTTTACTTTTATCTAGATTTTTTCCCAGTTTTTTTTTTGTTTTTGTATTACTCTTGAATCTTCTTATTTTTTTCCCTAGTTTCATATTTTATCCATTTTTCATATTTCACTTTACACTACAAAGGTGGAAGAGTATTAGTGACTGAATAAATAGTCATTTTCAGTTGCATTATGCGACTGAAATGCAATCGAGTATGCCAGTTACATAATATATAGTCACACATGTGATTTCATGTTGTGACTGAAAATAGTAGTTACATGTGTTCTAACATGCATTTTTGAATCAACTGAAAATTTATTATAATTGATTAAGAATATTTTGTATGATTAATATAATATTTTTAAATAAATAAATAATTAATTAATTAATATTATTATTATGATAATTATTATAATAAATTTAACTAAAATTAACTATATTTAATTAAAATTTAACTAAAATTTACAGTTAATTTAAGTAAAATGTACCAAAAATTTAAAAATAAATTTAACACTAACATTCATATAAAATTTAAAAATAAATTTAATACCAAAACTATGAATAAAATTTAACACCAAATTTAAAAAAGAAATTAAACCTTAAGTTCCTTAAACCAAAGTTAAACCTTAAAATGCAAACAAAATTACACGGGACATTCCTTAAACTAAAGTTAAACCCTAAAATGCAAACAAACTGAACACTAAAATCTAAATCAGAATAACAACTTGTAATATGAAATAGAGGAAAAATTAAATGAAAATTGAGGAAAACTTACTAGAATGGGATGTATGGCTAGAAATGGACCATGAACTCGAGTGCAGATGGGAAGAATAAGCCAAATTGAGAAAGAAACAAAGAAGAAGAACTCGACCGAAAGAAGGAGCAGCAAGCTGAAAAGAAGAAGCAGAGACATAGAGCAGAGAATATGGGTAATCATAAATTCAGTTTTTACTAAAAAAACCAATTAACTGAATAATATTTTGATTTTTGGTCACCAAATTGTGTAAGCAATTCGGTTATCGGTTAAAACCGAAAACCTAAAAAAATGATCGGTTCAGTTATCGGTTATGTTCTACATTAAATCGATGATCGAAAAAATTGAAATTTTTTTAATGAAACAACGTCATTTTATCTAAAGGCGCCTTTTAAGTCATCAGTCTTAGACTTCCTCTCTGGGCTCTGACCTCTGCTCTCACATCTTAGACTTCATGGCGCTGCTCTCCCCTCATCTCTCATTTCGGACAAAAACGACTAGGCTTCCGTCTGCTCTTTTTCAATTTGGCTCAATAAAATGTTTGAAGCTGCGTTTTGTGTGGATTCCTTTTTTATTCCTGTATGATTCATGCAATTTGGCTCAATTCAACGATTCCAATCAGATTTGCTGTGATTCTTCTCTAGTGCATTCCAAGGTTAGCAGTCTCTCTTTCCACTTTCTCTTTCTTATAGTCACTTTTTTGTGTTTCTCATTTTCCATTTCACTGAAAACAGGCAAATTTGAGTTAGTGAGCTAGGGTTAAGTTCATGGCTGCTAGCCACTGCCCACTGGTTCATTCAGAAGTCAGAAGCTTTCAGAAACATTCAACTGAGCTGGTAAATAGAGGTTTAAATTATAGTTTTCTTAATTTCTATGTTATTCTACCTTTTAGCTTCCAGTTTTAGGTCTTTGAGAGTTAGTTTGAGATGAATTAGGAATTTGTCACTTGTTAAAATCGGACGTTTTTTATGTTCTTGTATTGTTTTAATTTTTGTTTTTGCTCCAGCACCAGCTTTGAACTTATTGTTGAAATGCTTAGTACAATCATTGATAGAGTCAATACTCCTGTCTTCATAAAATGTTCTCCTTTTGCTAAACGAGTTACCATCCTATCAATCTTCTCCTCTAAACGAATTACCAATTGAGGCTTGACCAGGATTGACCAAGCTTTTTCTAACCTCCCCTTTCCTTTTCCCATGTAAAAGTTTGATTTTATGCTTACTTGTGTATTCGGTTATTCAGTTTTAGACCCGAAAAATGAATTGTCTATTTGGTTTTTGGTCTTTTCGGTTTACGCAAAAAATTTGGTCTATTTGGTTATTTATACTTGCAACCGAAAATTGAAAAAAAAAATACTAATTCGGTTTCAGTTATAACCGAATAAATTGAATACTCAGCCCTAGTAAAGAAGTAGAGGCCGTAGAAGGAAGAAATGAGGAAGGAAAAAAGATGGAGGCCATGTATAGTGCAGAAGAGATTGAAATAGCGATTGTTGTTTTTTTTTTTCCCGACTGAGGAGCAGCTGAAAGTCAATTTTGTTTAAATTTGCCATTGAGAAGCGATTGCTGGGAGATAATATTTTATTTTTTGCTACTAAGTGCAATTGAGATAAAAATATATTCTAATATATGCAACTAGTTGTTAAGCGACTGAATATTTTAAATGCATATTAAGCGTTGGACCCACCACATGCGACTACCATGTAACTAATAGATCTTGAGATTGAAATCAGTTGCATAGCTAGTCACTTAAGTCAGATTTTCTTCTAGTGTTATATTTATGGTTTTAACAATAATTTATAGTATTTTATGGTACTTTTAATTACTATTTCAATGATAATATTTTTCTTAATAATATTTGTATAAGAATTAAATATATATCATTTCCGATACACAATATGACTCAGAATCCCAATGCAATGTTGCATCTGTAAACTAATGGTTTGTTCTTTTGTTAGTAGCAACTTGAATTTTTATTAGTAACAGTTTATTCATTTATAAATTTCTACTTATTTTTTTAGGAAAATTAATTTTTTATTCTCTTATTACTAGTTGTTTGTTCCTTTATTCACACCTCTTTGTTTGTTTATTAGTAAGTGCGTACTCTTTTCCTAGTTAATGTTTCTTCTTTTAGATGAATTTGATATTTATTTTTTTATTAATAGCTATTTATTTTTTATTTATATGTGTTTGTGCTTTTATTTGTTCATATTTATTTATTTTAAATGAACTAATTATTTATTATTTTTTTATTTCTATTTATATTTTTATTAGCAACAGTATGTACTTTTATTAGTTCATACTTGTTCTTTTAGGAAAACTAACTTTTTGTTCACTTATTACCAGCTGTTTGTTTTTTAATAGTAGCTCTTTGTTTTTTCATTGGTAGGTGTTTTTTTTTGTTAATTCATATTTATTTATTTATTTAGATAATTCCATTATTATATTAGTTATTTCTTATTCTTTTATTAGTTTTATATGTTTTTTTTCTAATTTATCTATTCTTTTATCAATTTTATCTATTTGTTTATAAATTTTATCTATCCTAGATATTTTATTTTTCTTTTATCTACTATTTTTATTAGCTTTTATCTATTATTTTTATAAATGCCTATTCTTTTAGAAGTTTTAAAGAATAAATAAGAATAAATAAAAGAACAACTAATTATTAATAAAGAATAGACAACTAATTTATTTAAAGAACAAATAGAAATTGATAAAAGAACAAATAACTACTGAGAAAAGAATAAATAACTATTAATAAAAAAATTAGTAGCTAATTTATCTAAAGAACAACTATAAATTGATAAAAGAACAAGAAAATATTGATAAAAAAATAAATAATTACTAATAAAAGAACAGAAAACTAGTTTTTCTAAAGAAAAAGTAAGAAATGATTAAAAAAACTGTTCATAAAGGAACAAATAATTATTGATAGAAAAATAAATAACTACTTATAAAAGAATACACGACTAGTTTATGTGAGGAATAAGTAAGAATTAATAAAAGAGTAAATAACTATTCACAGAAAAGCAAACAACTATTGATAAAAAAACATATGACTATTAATAGAAGAATAGACAGCTAGTTTATCTAAAGAATATATATGAATTGATAAAAAAAATAACTATTGATAAAAAATTAAATAACTAATAATGAAAGAGTATACAACTAGTTTATCAAAATAACAAGTAAGAATTGATAAAAGAATAAATAACTGCTTGTAAAAGAACAAAAAACTACTAATAAAAAAATAAATAACTATTAATAAAAGAACAAATATGAACTGACAAAAGAATAAATAATTACTAAAAAAAATAAATAACTATTAGTAAAAGAACATACAACTAGTTTACCTAAATAACAAATAGGAATTGATGAAAAAATAAACAATTGCTTGTAAAAAAATAAAAAAAAACTACAAATAATGTCTCAACTTTTTTACTATTTGGTGTTTAATTGTTTTTTTAGACTTTCTTGTGTTAAATTTCAGATTTCTTTTTAGGACATATTGGAGGAAAGAACAAACTAGAGCAAAGACTAAAATTAGAAAAAAAAATTTCTAAATCAAAGCAAATAGTGAAATTAGAAAAAATTATAAATAAAAAAAACAACTGAAATCAAAGTAAAATTGAAATCAAAATAAACAACTGAAAGCATAGCAAAATAACAAAACAAGAGAATGCATAATTAAATGTAAGCAATAAGAAAAAAAATAGTGTAAGAAAAAGAGCAAATGATTTTTTTGCTTCAAGAAGAAACAAGTGGAAAAAGGAGCAATAGAAAAGTGATAAAGGGGGTTACTACTTGATAAAAAATAGAACAAGAGAAAAGACAAGACAAAGAGGCAAAAGTTAAGTAAAAAAACGCAAATTAATAGGATTTTTATGAATCAGTGGTGTGATTGACTGATTTATAAAAATCTAAGTCAAATTGTAATTTTCTATATTATAGGTTGATGACTTATGATATATGTCAAGCTTACATAAGACTTTACTGTTTGGGTTGGTAGCCTTTAACTCTTCTATTATTATTATTGTTGCTTGAAATTGGAAAGCAAAAATAATTACATACTTTACAAAACATGTTTATTACCACTACTGAGTTTCTAAAACTTAATCGTATGGGTGAAATGGTGTCAGAACTTTTTTAGGTAGTTTCGAGCATGAAGAAACCGGCCTTATGAGCTCACGGACATAACGAGGCTAACCCTTTGTCCCTTTCCCATCCATTCCATCACAAAAGTCCTACTGAACAATTGAACTATCCTAACCCTTGGTCCCCCCTATGCCTTAGCCTTGCTAGTCCCACCCACTAAAGAGTGAAAGCACAACAACAATGATAGGCCCAATAACTATTTGTAATTTTCTCCAATTCTAGTCCATAGACCCCAAATCCCAAATTACAATTCAAACTCAAGCTTGGGTACTACAAAACAACAAGGGAGCTGAGCTCGAGCCTAGTGGGTTAAGCTCAGCTTGGCCCATTTTTACCCATACTTAACGGCCACAGTTGATCATTTTTGCACCAAAAGCTTATTAATTGATTATTCAAATATCAAATAGAAAAATTAATGACCAGATAATTGTTAAAAGGAGTAAATATGGCAATTGATTACAATCAATCGGAAACCATAAAGAACAACAAATTTTCAGTTCCGAATTTAGTCTGTCATTCTTTCTTTCTTTGTTTTTCTTAATCAAAAGCAACTACTAATATAAAGGTTAAGAGATATTCAGCTATACACCCTTTTTGTCAACATTTTCTGTTTCATTTTCTAATCACTAGTTAATAGGTTATTGGCATCTAAAATTGACAAAAGGGCGTAATGAGTCGAAACGACCTTTGTTTTTCGTTCATTTTTTGTCTGACTTTCAAATTGTTCAATTTAGGCCCCTGACCCAGTAAAAGGTTTTGTTTTCTTCTCTTTTTTACAATGAAAATTTTAATTTCGACAATAATGCCATATCAGCCTCGTATTTTAGGGAAAATGACAATTTTTGTCCTTAATCTTATTCTTTTATTTTTGTAGTCGCGAACCCAATTTCATACTTCCGTGGAAAAAAAAATCTCTCATTTCAAACTTTAACTGAAAAAGAATACTAATTAAATAATATAAGCACGATAATCAATCCATAATCATATTTAAATTATAATAAGCTTTAAAATGATTAACTAAATAATAATAATGTAAACATTTTTGTAAATTTCAAAGGCAACACATTGTTTCTTAGATATATTTTTAAAAATGGTTTATTAAATTAAAAAAAAATTATATGAATCATTTGTTAACTAAGCGTCAGTTGAATCAGAAAATTTTAGATCTTAGTTTGTAGATAAAAAAAAATGAGAAACTAGTTTTTCAGTCCCTAGAATTTGATTGTCCTACCCTTCAGTCCGTCACTTTCTTATCCTGCCTCCTTTACTGCCAGATTCTCCTCCGCCACCTCAACAGTCAATCAGCCATCGCCGTCGGCCCTAGCCGGTTGCCGACCTCTAACCAATCACCCAACACCAATCTGGAGCATCTCCAACCGCGTGTGACACTAAATCAAAGAAAAGAGGAGTAATCTAGTCTATTCTTTTGCGACTGACAATCACTACTAAAAAATCATGATTTTCCAACTGTTTTATTACCAATGGCTAAGCCGTTGGTAATTGATAGCCGAAGGCCTTTCGCCTCTTCCAGTACGCGCTTCCCCGAAGGGCCGTCTGGGGAGCCTGATGTAGCTCGGAAATAAGCATCGCCAACGACCTCGGCAGAAGTGGAGTCGAGCACGACAAAGTAAGCACTTTGACTAAAACGCCAGAATTATTTAAATGTGTTGCCGGCTACCTCGGGAAACCGAACATATCGTCTTCGGGAGCAAAGAGCCAGCTACTGAAAGCAGGAGAGATTCCCCCGAAGGCATAACTCCCCGAGCCACCAACATGATTCCCGAGGAAGGGCGTCCGTGCCAAGGGGGCGACCTCGCCCAAAGGGCATCGGGAGTACGGCATGAGCATTTAATGAGCATTTAAGGAGCCTCTGACAGGAAACCCACACGTCGTCTGAAACGGCGACTTGACGCACTGACGCCGTCCAAGTTCCATCTCAGCCACAAAACCAGGAGCCTGCAGATGGCTACCTGTTCCCTACGCCCAGAGAGGATCCGATCGAACACGTGTCAGGATCTGAACGGGCCAGGCATTTCTATAAATACTGGGAAAAAGGACTTGGCAAGGGATGGGATCCATCCCCTCTCCGTGATCAGCCCTCGCCCATAGCTGAAAATATATGCAGGCTAGCTCTCGCACCTTTCTAGTGGGCCTACTTTATTCATTATCAGAGCACTGACTTGGGCGTCGGAGGCTCCTCCCCGGAAAACCATCCCGGGGACCTCCTAACCATTTTTTCTGAGCCTTTCAGGTATTTTCCCACCTGTGGAATATATCAGCAGGACGTCTTTCCCCCTTGGAATTCACTATGTCACTGGACAAAGATGCCGGAGGGCATCATTTGGCGCCGTCTGTGGGAAACCACCCTCAGGTGGCTGTCGTTGAGACTAGGCGTTCGAAGGACAAGGCACTTCCGAATCCCTTGCCCGCGCCCGAAGTCCAACCAGCTGCCGAGCTACCCACTCCAGGGACTTTTCTGCCGGAGGAAAAGCGTCCTCTGGTCATAACCATGAGCTTTCTCCGTGACTTCCAACGCTCTGTTGTGGCTGAGATGACACAACAGATAAACAAAAGATGTCCACAACAAGCTCAAACCCAAAGGTCTCCTTCACGGGTACGCCCTTGGGAAAAGAGCTCCAAAGCAGTCCGCCGCAGTTCGGGGAGTGAAGACCCACGTGAGGAGTCTTCAACAGAAAATATGCCCCTCGGGGCACGCCTTCCAAGGCAAACGGGGCCCAACCAACCCAAAATTCCACGCCGAAGGAGCCCTTTGCCTGAGACGAGGTCACCCTCTCCCCGACGACGAAGCAATTCTCCGAAGAGACGCCGTCAATCTCCTCCACCTGAGGTAGAACCTAGCGCCACCGCCCTCATGGAGAAAATATTGGCAAGGCTGGACAGAGTCGAGAGGCAGGTGGCCCGCAAGCCTGTATGGGCCAGACTATCCGAAACTTTTTGTGGGGACGAGTCGCCATTCACCCGAGCAATAGTCGAAGCAGCCATGCCCAGTGACTTCCGGGTACCTCGGCTAGAAACGTACGATGGCCGAACAGATCCTCAGGCCCATCTGACGAAGTATAAACGGAGCATGGTGTTGCATGGGGCTGACGATCCCACCCTATGCAAATGTTTCGAGGTCACCCTTGCCGGACCTGCCTCGGCATGGTATAATTCTCTGGCCCCAGGAACCATCAAAGGGTTCCAGGAATTGTCCACTGCCTTCACCCAGCAGTTTATTGGAAGCCGGCCTACGGCGAAGATGCCAGTGCAGATGTTCGACATAGCACAGAGAAATCGAGAAACTATCCGTGACTATGTCGAAAGATTTAACGGAGAGGCCTTAAGTGTTCCAGACTTTCGGCCGGAAATACGTATCCTCGCAATGTTACGGGGCCTTCAGAGAGACTCACAGTTATTTTACGAGTTTTCCAAGGACCCCCCGGACACGCTCGGCGAATTTTTCTGAAGGGCAGAACAGCATATGACAGCCGAAGAGCTGAGAATGGGGGGGCCGAAGAGTGATCATTCCCGCCCCGAAGGACCAAGCCAGCAAGCCAAGTATCCGGCAGAGCAAACAGGACGACCTCGGAGGTTCAGGGGAAGAAAGCCCCCTCCGAACTTTACGCCCCTCAACACCACAAGGACCAACATCCTCATCACAATGGATAAACAGGGGTCCCAGATTCAGCGACCAAAGGCAATGACTGCTGACAACAAAAAGAATATGAAGAAGTTTTGTCAGTTTCATCGCGACCACGGTCACGACACCGAGGACTGCTTCCAGTTGAAGAAGTACATTGAGTCGCTGATTAAGCAAGGCCAGCTTCGGCGCTATCTACGAATGCCTTCCCCAAAGGCAAGAAGGGAGGAGGAAGGAAGGGCTGATGAAGAGGAGTACGACTCCGACAGAAGGAGGAACCGAAGTCCAAAAAAGCGTCTCCCACCTTCGGCGGGGGTAATACAAACTATTACCACTGGACTACCATCCTCGAGGAGAAAGAGGAAAGTTAGGGAGATCGCAACGATGCAGTACCAAAGCTCATCGAAAAAACTCATCCGAAAAGATGGTTCCTCCGTTATCTTCCCTCATGATGACCCGTTGTTGGTCATGGTAAGAATAGGAAATTGGGACGTCAAGAGAGTGCTGCTTGATGATGGATCAAATGCCGACGTCCTATTCTCGCACCTACTCCCAAGCTTGGGAATATCCAGCACCAACCTCAAACCGGTTACTTCGCCAACTTTTGGAGTAGGACCCTCAGAACTACCCGTCCTCGGCTGGATCTACCTCCCCCTCATGATGAGAGGCAGCTCGGTCAACGGGAAAGGAGAAATTTTTGCCTCCACAATGACAAGGTCATCGTCATGGATGTCCCTTCGTCGTACAACGCCATCCTCGGAAGGCAAACACAAGGGAATCTGCACATTCGCTCGGATGTGAAGTACTTGACAGTTACCTTCGCCACCAGGATGGAGACGCTGAAATATTCATCGACCAAGCCGAGGTCAGGAAGGTGTTTGTCAAAGCACGAAAGGCCCCGGCAGCCAACCTCGCGCAAACCACAGCAGGAGGGACTCTACCAAACGAAGAACCAAAAACGGGCGGGGTAGAAGAAGTGGAAACGGAAGAAATAGAACTTGTCCCAGGCCAAAATACCCGAATAGGGAAAAACTTGGCCGAAGGTGACAAGAAAAACCTTGTAACCTTCCTACTAGCGAATAGAGGTCTGTTCGCCTACTCGCCAAAGGATATGCCAGGGGTAAACCCTCGCATAATACAGCATAGTTTGAAAGTAAGTCCGGAAGCAAAACCTGTCCGGCAAAAGAAACGAGGCATTTCGGCCCACAAAAGCAAATTTGTCAAAGCCGAAGTACAGCGCTTAATGGATGCAAATGTAATTAGGGAAGTTAAATACCCCGAATGGCTAAGCAACGTGGTCATTGCTACAAAAGAAGGGAGTAATAAGCTCCGAATGTGCATCGACTTCAGAAATTTGAACGATGCCTGCCCAAAAGACTCCTACCCTCTTCCACCAATAGACCAGTTGGTCGACTCAACGGCCGAATACGCGCTCTTAAGCTTCATTGATGCCTTCAGTGGGTACCATCAAATAAGGATGGATCCCGAAGATGAAGAAAAAACTGCCTTCATCACCGAAGGAGGACATATATTGCTACACCAGGATGCCCTTTGGGCTAAAAAATACGGGAGCCACTTACCAGAGGCTGATGAATAAAGTCTTTTATGACCAAATAGGGAGGAACATGGAAGTCTACGTTGATGATATGATCGTCAAAAGCAAGGTGCTTAACGACCACGTCACAGATCTAAGGGAAACCTTCCAGCAACTCAGAAACTTTGGAATTCGCCTTAACCCCGAAAAGTGCGTCTTCGGCGTGACCTCGAGAAAATTTCTGGGGTACATGGTATCAGAAAGGGGCATTGATGCTAACCCAGAAAAAATCAAGGCTTTGCTCGAATTCCGAACTCCCGTCACAGTAAAAGATGTGCAGAGACTCACTGGAAGGATAACCTCTCTCAGCAGGTTCATCTCCAGATACGGAGATCGATGTCGGGCATTTTTCAAAGTCCTTACCAAGGCAGCGAAAAGAGAAAGTAACATCGGGAACGACGGCCATCGTTGGAATGAGGATTGTCAAAAAGCCTGGGAAGAACTCAAAATCTATTTGTCTCGACTGCCTACTCTGCGGCAACCTCGCGAAGGAGAACCCCTCATCCTGTACCTCACCGTTTCGGAAAAAGCAGTAAGCTCGGTGCTTGTTAAAGAGGAAGGGTCAAAGCAATGGCCAGTTTACTACGTAAGCAAATCCCTGCACGGGGCCGAGGTCAGGTACCCATTGCTACAAAAGGCCATATATGCCTTGATACTGGCAGGAAGAAGATTGCGCCCATACTTTCAGGCTCATCCCATTATCGTCCGAAGTAGTTTGCCTCTACGGGACGTCATGAAAAAAGTTGATCATTCGGGAAGACTTTCCAAATGGTGCATAGAGCTGGGTGAACATGACATTACCTACGAACCCAGAAAAGCCATTAAAGCTCAAGCATTGGCGGACTTTATCGCCGAAGTACCCATAACCGAAGACAGCAATCAAAATCTCGGTGAAGATGAGCCAGAATGGACGCTGCATGTAGATGGAGCCTCAGGTTCCGAACACCAGGGAGCCGGGGTAATTATCAGAGGACCCGAAGGTCTAGAAGTAGTAAAGGCCATCAAGTTCAGCTTTAACGCCACCAACAATGTGGCTGAGTATGAAGCTCTCGTAGCAGGGTTGCGCCTGGCCAGGAAAATTGGCATAAGAAACTTGAAGGCCCACAGTGACTCCCAGCTGGTAGTTCGGCAAACAACAGGGGACTACGGCGCAAAAGACCCAACCTTGGCAAAGTACCACGAGCTCGTGGCCAAGCTCATTCGGGAATTCGACAGCGTTCAAATAAAAAATGTGCCTCAGCGACATAATGCCGAGGCAGACTGCTTGGCGAAGTCAAAAATGCATACCGAGGTACTAAACCGCCCGAGCATCGAAGTACTAAACATAGTGGCTTCGGAAAAAGGCTGGAAGAACTCAATAAAAAGGTACCTCGCAACCGATGCCCTCCCCGAAGATCCCAAGGATGCGGTAAAGGTCCGAAGGCGTGCCGGAAGATACTTCCTGATAGGAGAAGAGTTATACCGGCAGGGATACGCCAATCCGTTACAGAGGTGTGTTGATGAAGAGGACACTGAAATGATCCTCGAAGAGGTCCACGAAGGCATTTGTGGCTCACACATCGGAACAGACTCCCTTGCCGCAGTAGTACTTCGCCAAGGATATTTTTGGCCCACCCTAAGAAAGGATGCCCGGCAGTTCGTCCGAAAATGTGACAACTGCCAAATACATGCTAAAATCCAGAGGGTACCCTCGGAGATGGTGACTTCAGCTGACTATCCCTGGCCCTTCGCAGTTTGGGGCATAGACCTCATCGGGCCACTCCCAACAGCACCTAGAGGCGTAAAGTTTTGCGTAGTCGCAGTTGACTACTTCTCTAAGTGGGTCGAGGCAGAACTATTAACAACCATCTCGGCCAAAGAAGTGCAAAAGTTCATATGGAAAAATATTGTATGCAGATTTGGCATACCGAGGATACTGGTAGCCGACAACGGATCCCAGTTTATAGACAGAGGGTTCCAGGACTTTGTCAACGACCTCGGAATAAAGATGCACTTCGCCCCAGTAGCCCATCCTCAAAGCAATGGCCAAGTAGAGGTATCTAATAGGACCATAAAAGATGGTCTGAAAAAGAGGCTAGGGGAAGCAAAGGGAAAGTGGCCAGGAGAACTCCAAAGTGTATTGTGGAGCTACCGAACGACACCCGAAGAGCCACAGAGGAAACACCTTTTTCACTCGTTTTCGGAACAAAGGCCATCATCCCGATAGAGATAATACGACCCTCGGTGCGGGTACAAGTGTTTGATGAAAGAGAAAATGATCTTGGCCTAAGAACCAAGCTAGACCTCGTCAACGAACACAGATAAATAGCCGAGCTGAGAAGAAAAGCTTTTCAGCAAAGAGTGGCCGCGGCTGCAAACCTGCGTGCTAGGATAAAAGGAATGAAAGAAGGAGACCTCGTTCTCCGAAGGGCTGAATTTGCACCACAAAAGCCATCCCACGGGGTATTTCGTGCGAACTGGGAAGGCCCTTACCTAGTTCTGGCCGAAGTACGAAAAAGGTCTATAAGCTCGGCAATTCCGAAGGAGTAGAGTTGAAAAATACTTGGCATTCGGACGCCTTGAGAAAATACTATGCTTAGGATTTCGGCAAAGAAAATTGTACTACACAAGTTAGCAAAATTCTCTCTGAGTACAAAAAATTGCCTTAAGCATAAATGGCGCAAATTTCTCAAAGGTGACCAGACAAGCGAAGGCTCCGAAGTCTCGCAAAAAGACTTGGACAAAATCCTTGAGTTTAAGCCCTCGAAAGGCTGAACTTCGCTAAAAAGGTCATCATATTAAGCGCAGACGAGTTTTTCCGAAGTCTTTGGAGCGAACCAGTTCGAGACCTCACCAAAAAGACTTAGCCAAGTTTTCTTCATTGAAAATGAAACTGCTTACAAAAAAAGAAGGAGTGCCACAAGAAGAAGACCAAAAAAGAAGAAGCAAAAGGCAAAGGACCCTAAACAAAACTAAGGATTCTCGGCATCCTGAGAACCGCCAGCTCCCGCGTTCTTCTCTACTATCTTCGGCGCAGGGAGTGAAGATGGCAGGTTCAGATGTTCAATTTTGGACCAGGACCACCGAGGCCCCTCGGGAATATTTAGGGCCTCCAGGAAAGAAAGGTCCAGATCAGGGAACCTTTGAAGAACCTGGTGATGAACAAGACAAAATCCGTCCTGAAAACCAACTTTGGTCATCTGGTTAGATTTGTCTTTCTCGACCCCAAGGTCCTGAAGGTCTTTTTTAAGCTCAGCGACCTCCTCCCTTAATGCCTTCATCTTCTTCTTCTTCGGCTCCTTCTTCAAGGCATCAACCTCGGCTTGAAGCGCAGCCTTCTCAGTAAGCGCCTTTGTCAGGCGGTCTTCAGCCTCGAATTTTTCTTTCTGGTGTGCCTCATTTGCCGAGATCAGCTCCGCTATCTGGGAGCCGAGGTCAGAAATTTTCTGGGATGAGTCGTTTGATAATTTCTCTTTCTCTTTTAACTCCTCCCGAAGAGCGGAAACTTCCTTCTCCGCAGAATTGGCCAGCTCCAAATTCTTGATAGCTAGATCCGAACACATGGCCCTAGTTTTCTCTAAAGAACCTAAGACCTGAGTTCGGGACGCCGTCTGCCTCACCACCCGAACTCTGAGAAAGCTGGCATATCCCAGTAGCTGTAAAAGGGCAAAGGTAAGGTCGCTAAAACAAAGAGAAAACCAAGCACTTAGAAAAAATTCAAAAAAAAAAAGGAGCGCGAAGTATACCTGGGCGGCGTGCTCGGAAAGCTTTGCAGCAAGAGAGTCATCGCCCGGATGGGCCTCGGCGATGGCTCTAAAGGAGGCCTCAGTAAGGATCCCTTTAGAGATCTCTTTAGCCATTTGTGGGCAATCGCCGGAGTACATATTCATGTCCTCCGTGAAGGTCCAAAAAGGCTCCTTTGGGACCTTCCCCTTCGGGATGATGGCGTCCCGAAGGGCTCTCCTTTTGGCATGGTCGGCCACCCAGCACGGAGTGAGTAACTCTTCTGCAATAAGACATGAAGCTGGATTAAGGCAGCTGGACGCCAACGAATCCGAAAAAGAAAAAAAAGCATCACAAAACAAACCTGAAGGCACTTCGACCACGTCGTCCTCGGCAACCGGAACCTCCTCGGCAGGGATCCCCTTGCCTTTGATTTTGCGCCGTTCTTCAGCAGAAGGGGACTCCACCGCGGCATCCAGAAGAGCCTGCGACGAAGTAGGGCTGCGAGGAGGAACCTCGACAGTAACCTCGGGCTGAGGAATAGTAACAACTCCCGGCTCCTCGATAGCCTCCTCGGGAGTGGCCTTCCTCGCCCGTTTGGCCGTCGAAGGACCGGCCCCGGTTGTTTTACACCTTCGGGAGACGGCTTTCTTCGTCGGATCACCCTTCTCGGCTTGGCCGGTGAAAAGGGCTTTGTAGAAGGCAGCCGTGTCCTCGCCCATTTCTGAAAAAGAAGGAAGACATCAATGTGAGTGCAAAATGAAGTTATAACAAAGAGACTAGAAAATAACTCACGCTCAAAAAAGGTCTCGAAAGAAACTTCCTCCCGAAGGAGTTGCACAAGCCAGGAATCCTTCCCAGCAATGGCAGGAGCTGGCATCTCGAGGTCCGTCTCGTGCTCCTTTACCGCCTTGAGCTCCCGAAGGACCTCCTCGGTCATCAACCTCCAGTTAATGGGGAATGGATAAAGAGAGCGCGAAGAGACCTCGGGACCCCAATCAGCGACGGCTCGAATACGACGGTCGAAATCCGCAAATATAGGAGCCAACTCTGGGGTCAGCAACATCTTCGGATCTACGATGTCGTCCTCCAGCCTTCCCTGAGCCCACTTGGTCGGAACATGCGACCAGGCCTCCTCCATCTTCAGAAAGAAAAACTTTTTTTGCCACCCTCACCAGCTGTCCTTGGTGGCGAAGGTGAACATGTACTTTTTGCTCCCGGATCCCCGAGGTAGCATGAAGTAGAAGCCACCCTTCGGGACCACATAGAGCTTGTAGTACTGCATAAAAACAACGTAGTGGGGCTTTATTTTGAAAACGCCACACATACAGAGGAAGGCGTTGAAATAGCAGTACGAGTTCGGAGGTAGTTGATTTACGGCAATGCCATGAAATCTGCAAAACTCGCAAATCAACTCCGAATGGGGGTACCGAAGTCCGGCCTTCAGCTGAGCTCAGAAAACGGTAACCTCGTTGCTATGGTTTGAAAAGCTATAGTGGTCAGGACGTGGCAACCTCGTAACAGCGTACGAGGGAAGGAAAAATTTCTCCTTCCACCTTGCTAACTTTTTAGGAGTGGTGCAGCAAGGGTGGGACAAGAGAGGTTGCCAACTCTCAAGAATAGGCATCTTGGGCTGAAAAGCAAGTTCAGAAAAAGGCAACAGCAAACTTTGGAAAAACTTTGAGAAGAACAAAAAGTTCAGGAAATCAAAACCCACCAAAACGCTTGCCGAAATCTGTATGTAAAGATGCCGTCGTGAAAGGTGGTCGGAAAAAAGCTCAGGTGAAAGAACCGCCGCAAAAAAGCAGAAGGAAAACCAGAGCAAAAGTAAAAGCAAAAGAGAAAAAGTGATAGAGTGAGCATATATATATAGGCCGAGGGAGGTAGGCGAACCGGCGTCTTAAGTGCTAGGCGAAGGCGAAGGCGAAACGTCGCCATAACTGCTCCTTTGTGCCTAAAAAGGCGCGCTTGATATTACAGCACAATCCCCACCAATGACTAAGTGCCACGTGTCAGCCATCGAGCCAAAAAAGGGATGCGTGTCCCGACACCCCTCAACCTCAGGCGCGTCGTTCCAGACTGACACACCTATTCCTGGCACATGACGTGGCGCGGACCTAAAAAGTTGGAAAGCAGGTCACTTCGGAGACGCCAAACAGACAGGCTATGAAAGAAAGGCTTGCGTCCTCGGACGAAAGGTCTGTCTTCGAAAAAAGCGCTACGCTTAAGGCTCAAAGAGGAACCCTCAGAGAGCGAATAAACCGAAGTTTCCACTTCATCTTTTTCGAGGGGGGCTTGTGATAGCCGAAGGCCTTTCGCCTCTTCCAGTACGCGCTTCCCCGAAGGGCGGTCTGGGGAGCCTGATGTAGCTCGGAAATAAGCATTGCCAACGACCTCGGCAGAAGTGGAGTCGAGCACGACAAAGTAAGCACTTTGACTAAAACGCCAGAATTATTTAAATGTGTTGCCGGCTACCTCGGGAAACCGAACATATCGTCTTCGGGAGCAAAGAGCCAGCTACTGAAAGCAGAAGAGATTCCCCCGAAGGCATAACTCCCCGAGCCACCAACATGATTCCCGAGGAAGGGCGTCCGTGCCAAGGGGGTGACCTCGCCCAAAGGGCCTCGGGAGTACGACATGAGCATTTAATGAGCATTTAAGGAGCCTCTGACAGGAAACCCACACGCCGCCTGAAACGGCGACTTGACGCACTGACGCCGTCCAAGTCCCATCTCAGCCACAAAACCAGGAGTCTGCAGACGGCTACCTGTTCCCTACGCCCAGAGAGGGTCCGACCGAACACGTGTCAGGATCTGAACGGGCCAGGCATTTCTATAAATACTGGGAAAAAGGACTTGGCAAGGGATGGGATCCATCCCCTCTCCGTGATCAGCCCTCGCCCATAGCTGAAAATATATGCAGGCTAGCTCTCGCACCTTTCTAGTGGGCCTACTTTATTCATTATCAGAGCACTGACTTGGGCGTCGGAGGCTCCTCCCCGGAAAACCATCCCGGGGACCTCCTAACCCTTTTTTCTGAGCCTTTCAGGTATTTTCCCACCTGGGGAATATATCAGCAGGACGTCCTTCCCCATCGAAAGCTCCCTCGGAATTCACCATGTCACTGGACAGAGATGCCGGAGGGCATCAGTAATTTCCAACGTGTAGAATCGTTGGTAAAAAATTTCCAACGTGCATGAATTGGTGGCAAATTTTTTTTTTTGTTGTGTTTTTACCAACGGCTAAGCCGTTGGTAATTTACAACGGTTATCACCGTTGGAAAATCTTCCTACTGTGACGCGATGGTAACAGGTAAGTGGTAATTGGGCTTGTTCAATTGGGCCCATTTACCAACGACTAGGCCGTTGGTAAATACTAACCTAAAATGCAGCGTTTCACTTAATGAATTACCAACGGCTAGCCGTTGGTAATCAGATTTTAAATGCCATCTTCTTCCTCTTCTCGGCCAGTTGCGACAGTTGCTTCGTTTTTCCCTCTCAAGCGCAGCCGCCGGCCTTGGTACGATCTCCTCCAATTTGCGTCTTCGCCGGCCGATTTGAGAAGTACTTCTCCCCATTTGGTAGATCTATTGGTAATTAATCTTATTTGGCATTATTTTTACTGTTATTTGTCGTTTTGTAGTAAATAGTATAAATATTGAATTTCTTGAGAGATTTTGCTTCGATTTTGCAGTTTAAGCTCCGTTCTTTGGTTCCACAGCTGGGCATTGCCAATCCGACGTAGAAATAGCTGTAACAGGTAAATTTTTTTTTTTAAGCATATATCCGAATATTTTAGCGATTTTGTACGAATAAAATGTGTTTTTTTTTATGTATTTTGTCATTAAAATTTATGTATGGTGATTGCTGAAGGCATTGGTCTGGGTATTTGAGTTTGGTTATTGCCAATTGATTTGTGTTAATTTTTTTAATTTTTAGGTAATTTTATTTATGGAAAATATGTTATGAAATTGATTTATGGTATTTAATTATGCTTAATATAGTTAGTTTCATTTTTCATATAGATTGTTGTATGAATTGATTGTTTCAATCTTTTTTCTATAGGAATTGGTTGACTTAAGCTTTAGTTTGATTGATTCATTTAATTAGTCTTGAGTAATAATGGCAATAATAACATAATAAAAATATTAATAAGAGTAATAATGGCTAAATAATAATAATAATAATAATAATAATAATAATATATTGAAATGGTAATAATAATAAGAGTAGTATTGATTCGGTTGCTACAAGAACTGACTTAGTAGATTAACAACATGTATAATGTCTGGTCTTGTAATAGTAACAAAAATTAGCTTTCCAATTAATCTTCAAAACTAGCCTAGAATGGAAAGAAGTTTTCCTTCCTTAGAACCAAGTGAATTTTGTTACTTAATTAGGAAAGATGTTGGTTTGCACCTAAACATCCAAGCTTTCTTGAGAATATCAATTGCATACTTCCTCTAAGAAAGGGAAATACCATTTGGTGATCGAGGAACTTTGAGACCACGGAAGTATTTGAGCTTTCTAACATCTTTGATATGACAGTGTTGATGCAAATACACTTTCAACTTGTTAATATATGTTATGTTTCATGTCCTGCAATTATCAAATCATCCACATAAAGTCTTCTCTCTTGACTACCACCAGCCTAGATAGCCCATCAATTCAAAACAGTTATGATAAGGGGCGAATGAAGGATTTCAACTAAGGGGTAAATTTTAGGAATTTCTAATATAAAAACTATGTATAAAAATAAATTTACTCAAATTACAGAAAAGTATACTAAAATTATAATTTGAGCCTTTATGACTAAAAACATTGAAATTTACTAAGTTAAATCTGCAATAATTTTAGTACGAAATCAACTAAAATCAATAATAAAAAAAGATAAAGAAATAAAAAATTGAAACAATTACTCTGTAAATTAGGTAGTAGACCACGTGGGTAATAGAAAAGTTATAATTGCAAGTTCTAACTTGCAAAAATTGTAGTGATGGTGGTGGAACTCTCTCTCTCTCTCTCTCGCTCTCTCTATCTCTCTTTCTTTCTTTTTTGGTAGAGCGTAGTAGTATGGAATTGAAACTATTTGGATGAACAAAAAAAATCACCTTCAAACCCACCAGATAAAATCAATAAACATACAAGGCAAAAAATTTCAAACAAAAAA
Organism: Aquilaria yunnanensis; assembly: GCA_039654915.1. Classification (NCBI taxonomy): domain Eukaryota; kingdom Viridiplantae; phylum Streptophyta; class Magnoliopsida; order Malvales; family Thymelaeaceae; genus Aquilaria; species Aquilaria yunnanensis. The sequence continues at coordinate 23,669,687 of CM077598.1, read as the reverse complement.
AGCAAAAATTGCTACCTGATATTTTGTAACTCTCTAATGCTGCAAGCTCTTATTTTTTTCATTATTATGTGTGACCTCTCTATCTAGACTTCTCACACCACAAAAATGAAGTCATTACTGTCAATGACCATCATGAGCGCACTTATTTGTACAAAAGTGAGTTTGCAAAGAGATATGACAACTTGTCATTGGATGCAAAAAAACAAAAAATTATTGCCCAATATATAAGAAGTTGCTTTTAGTATGCATGCTTAACTTTTCTACAACAAGTATACATGCATGTAGCCTTGGTAGTGTTCTTTATTTAGTAGTAATGAGGTATGGAAGAAAATAAAACATTAAAAAAAAAATAACCAAGGCATTAAACAAAAACACTATTCTTGTGAGACTTAGGGTCTAATATCATAAACGAAAATAATATAGGGACTCGAAATGTGTTTCACAAAAAAGAAAAGTTAAAGTAGGCGAATAGCGAAATCGACAATCGAAAAGATATTTTCATTCGAAAATGTGACCAACCTTCCAAAACAAGCAACCCAACCCAACAATAAGAAAGAACAAAAGTAAAGGACATGCAACAGAGCAAGTCACAACCCATCCCGCCTATCGACATCACACAGACACCGCAATTCAACGAGCAAGTACAGAAGATGATGGCGGAGGAGAATGCGCGAAGGGATGCGGAGTACAAGAGGAAGCTCAAGAGAATTAAGAGGAGACAGAGAGCAGAAATGGAGGCTCAAAAAGCCGCATTGGAGGCAAACCGGACTCAGTTGGAGATTATTTTTCGTTCGCTAAACCTTTCGTACCTGATGACTCAGACTCGGAGAATGAGGAGATAGTCGGGACTCCGTGATGGACGTCATCAACAGGTAAGCGCATTTCCAAAGTTCTTGTGTTATCAGACTTACATAATAATTTTTAAACCTAATTAAGACTCAGTTGAAATTACTGAAATGTGTAATTCGTTGAATGTTGTATGCTTTCTTCTAGACATATATGTTCTTGTTTTAATTATGCTGTATTTGAGAATATTTTATTTTAATTACTTTTGCATAGCTGTGTAATGTTTATTGCTGAGTAAAGCTGGGGGAACTTTTAAATTGGTATGTTAATTTTGAATGTGTATTCAAACCGGGAAAAATACAAAACAACCGAAACCTGGAACGTTTAATGTACATTACCAACGTGCAAACGGGGAACTTACCAACTTACGCGCGTTGGTAATCCGACTGTCATCCTGTTACCAACGCGTATGCAAGTTGGTAATTACCAACAGCTTCATAACAACTCTCTTACCAACTGATATAACTTAGTAACTACCAACGCGAGTTCCTACCAACTGTCAGGATAGTTGGTAATTACCAACTGCCAAGTTACCAATTGCCAGCAGTTGGTAACTTACCAACTTACTTACCAACTGCTGGGCAGTTGGTAACTTACCAGCGGCTAGCAGTTGGTAACTACAACTACGCGATGGAAACCAAGTCTGATTCATGACCGTTGGTAATTACCAACGTGTTATTAATTGCGCGCTGAAAAAAAAAATTCCAACGTATCGAATACCAACTGCCATTTACCACTATATTTTAGTAGTGAATGGTGGTGGCCTGGAGTTAGCAGTAACTGACGTCAACGGCATTGCGGTAGAATCAGCAAGCTCCGGTACTGACAATTGAAGCCGACAGGATCGAGTTTTGAAAGTCGTAGATGACAGTGGTGGTGGGCTCCTCTTTCGTTTGATTCAGCATGACCAGGGGCTGAAGACGCCCCAACAGCTACTCCATCATGTCTGAGTCAGTTGCTTCAACTCATTGGCGACTCGCTCCAGGTAGTCGAGTTGAGAGTGAGTTGCGCAAGTTGGGGGCAGTCGATGAAGGGCAGACGTTCGAGGGCTTGTGGACCTACTCAAGGGAGAAGCTGCCGTTGTAGATATAGGGCTTGGAAGGGAAGGATATGAAGGTGGAGAGCGGTTGAGTGAGAGAGCTAAGCTTCAAGATACAAGGTTGACTTGCAAGCAATCGATAAACAGTGGTTCTGGTGGTGGAAGTGAACAAGGGAAGCAGCTGGCAAAGAGGAGGATAGGCAAACGAAAGCGAGATGACATGGACAATTTTTGAGACGTCTGATCAGCATGCAAACGATCTATCTAAACCATCATGCCTATTTAATTAGTTCTCTACTAGTAATAGGCACGCACTTCGTTGCTGGGTCAATCAACAAATATACAATTTTTTATATCAATTACATTTATATTAAAAAATGTTAATAAAAGTTATTAGTGATCAATTTAAAGGTCTCGGAATACTTGAACTGTTTCAAAGTTATTAGTGCCCAATGTGTTTTGAAATTTAAACACTAAATGAGTTCTTAGTTGTAGCTCATGCAAGCTCGGTACCTAAAATGTTAAAACAAAAACTTAGAATATTTTTTGTATTTATTGGGACAGAGTGATAAAAATACCTGATTCAGAGTTTGAGGATAAAAAGATATCACCATTCACAAATAAGGTACCTGTTACATAATTTTTACCATTTTCAATTTTGGACATCTTTTGGGCCTAGAATGAGAAACTGGCTTAACCCCAAAAAGAACACAAAAAACAAATGCTATTAGAAAAAGAAAACGGGCTCAACCCGAAAGAGAGAAGACAAAGCTACTGTAGCAGAAGAGAACAGGGATTTAGTATATGCCAAATTTATTTGCCCCGTGCATTGCAACAATTCAATCTATGACAACATTAACTATAAATATTAGAGCCATAGCAATCTAAGTTTAATAATTGATGGAAAAAATTTCATTAAAAAAACTGAGATTTGAGTTGACATAAAATTATGGTCTAATGACTATAATTTCTTTACAATAATTTTTTTGGATTAATAGGGTCAATAGTAGGATTTGTTAGCAATTAAAAGTAGTGCTTAAGCATTGACAAAAAAAGTAATAAAAAATGGTGCAAAGTGGGCATTTAAACCAAAAATTCCATGCAAAGTGTTAGAACAGTCTAAGTCATGGTAAAAATTAGACAAACCATAGCAGCCAAATTTTTTCTATAGAAGATAGAGATAACCTTCCTATAAAAAGTAATGGTGATCTTTGGCAGAAAAAAAATGCCAAAAATGCCAAAAAAGTGGATAAAGTCCTTGTAGTCTTCATTTTTTATAGATACAGTCTCCAAACTTGCATATTTATCGGCCTTGTCACTACCCTCATACTATCTTTTAAAGTCTAATCATCAGATGAAATAGTTTAGGGACCAAAACAAAAGAAAGGAAATCTATAGAGGCCTAGAAGGAGGTTAGACATTACTCAAGGAAAAGCAAAATAAAAAACAAAAAAAACAAAACACACACACACAGTTCATGAACAGTAACCCTAAATCGGCAATTAGTATAGAGTTATAACTAGTAATCAACCCGCACTTCATTGCAGGTCGATCAACAAAGATATAAATTTGTTATAATAAAGACATTTATATTAAAAATATATTTAAAAGTTATAAATTGAAAACTAAGTGATGATCAATTTAAAGGTTTTGAAAAACTTGAAGCGTTTCAAAATTATTGATAATCATTTGTTTTGAAATTTAAGCATAAAATGAGTTTATGATTATAATCATGCAAGGTCGAAGGCCTAAAACATAAAAATCAAAAGTTCATAACATCTTTTATGTTTATTGGAATAAAGTAATAAAAATGTGTGATTTTAAAGTTTGAGGAGAAAAGATGTCATCATACACAAACAGAGTGCCTGTCATATAATTTTATCATTTTTTATTTTTGACACTTTTGGGCCAAGAGGAATAAATGGACTTAACCCAAAAAAGGGGGGGAACTATAGTAGATGCACTATTCTTAATTTCACTTTCAATTGTAGAGATTTAGTTAATACTAGTGTCTTAACTATAACTCATGAAAGTTAGGAGTCTAAAACACATAAACAAAAAGTTTAGGAATTATTTTTTTGGCTTATTGAGATAAAGTGATAAAAATGTCTAATTTTAACTTTTAAGGACAAAAGATATCACCACACACAATGATAGAACCAACTGTGTAATTAACCATCTTTTAATTTTGGACATCTTATGTCACGAGAAATAAAAAATGGGCTTAAGCCCAAACAACAACTATAACAGTCATGCAACATTCTTCTTAATGTCATATCAAGCCTTTATGGCTTGGAAGCAATTTTTGTGTGGTCCATAATTAATTAAAAGTATAGGCTAGGAAAAAGAAAAAGAGAGCAGCAATAGAGAGAGAGAGGTGGCTACTCCTATTAGGGGCAAATCTTATGTCATGGCTACATGCAGGGGGCTTGATCTTTGGCTTGGAAGGAACCATTACCTAGATTTTGCATTAATCCTTGTCGGGTCGTTAGCACCATAGCTTGTTACTTAATTGCCTCATAGAAACCATCGTTTCCCCCTTAATTTGACGAGCAATAGTTGAAGGTTAAGACCAGAATAACCAAAGTTACACCGACATGGCAAGGGCAGGTCTTATGATTAAGGAACCAATCCACCTACATCCCTATTCTATGCCCTTTCAGATGGTGGCACTTTGGGACTTGCTCAAAGTTAGCTTCCTAAAAGCACAATCAATTAGGAGTATTAAAATGCAACAGGTGGAAGCACATTTATGTATCCTCCAAAGAAATTGAAGCCTGACAAAAGGGATGGAATGAAATCCCTTTTTGTTCCAAAGTCTTTTGCACCTCAACCCAAAATTAGATTCTGCAGTAAAGATCGAGAAGAAAACAATAAAACAACTTTACTCTTGTGGAAAAATTCCAACCTTCAAACAAAATATATATACCTACCAAAGGTCCCTATGTTTTAACCCTATAGGGTTTAGGTATTCTAGGTTTATTTAAGGTTTTAAGATACCTATAAAAGGCTTGATATCTATTTTAACTCTAGTTTTTTGTTGATATTGAATTAAGAGAAATTTCTCTTCCCTTTGATTTTATTCTTCTCTCTTCCATGTTCTTTCTTTGATTTTAGTTCCTATTTGTTGCCATATCAATTTGGTATTAGAGCATACTTAGATCCAAACTCTTAACATTTGTTTCAGTTGCCTTGAAAACAAAAATAGCAAAGTCCCATCATTTCTCTATTGCCTTGACTTCAACAAAAAAAAAACAACAAACAAACAAACAAATGAAAAGAAAAACCTGAGTTTGCTTTCTCATTTCTCCAGCCACAGATACCCCCCCAAAAGTACTAAGAAACAGATAAGTACAATTGATGCATATTAGTCAACCGAGAAAAAGCACCTAGTTGTGATTCTTCTCTAACATTGCTCTTCATTATTCATTATGATTCTCTATAATGATCGGTGTGTACTTATTCTATCATCTAATAGTACTTGCTAGCTATCACAAACTGCATGATTGGTATGTTTCAAGGATACTATTTCTGGTTATTACCTTTAGCATGTTGTACTAAACCTAGAATTGGTGCCTGTAGGAGATGGAAGTTCATTATTTTACACTAGTAAAGGTGCATAATTTCTCATACCCTATTGCCATTAAGTTACTCCTGAAAGTTTTTGCATCTTATGACCATGTTGAAGACGTTGTTGTGCTTAATGGATTCTATGATTATCCAATACACAAGTCATTGGTCTACATTTCTAGTTGCACGTTTCTTAATGGGAAAATGGCTTATGGTGAATGTTGGATAGATATTATGATTGGTGCTCATGACAATATTCATCAATTTGAGTATTTGATCATGGAGAAAAATGTTTTGAATCTAGAGAATGAGATTTGTGATGATCAAGCATACTTGGTGGAGTTATTCAACCAAAAGGACATATATGTTGGAGCAACCTGCAGTACTTCACTTATATCGGAGTATTTAAACCTTAGAAATTTATTAAAGTGCAAAACAAACAAACTTCAATGGTTAGAATAGTAACTTAAAAATGAGTTGTGTAAATTTCTATTAAAGGAGATATCTAACATGCATGCTACTCTTTATGAGATTAACAAGAGCTTTTAAGTAAAGAAGACAAACTTCTAAGGTCAAGAACTTAACAGTTACAAGCACAAATGATGCAGAAGGATCTTGTATAAAAAATGATCGTTCTTCAACTGAAATTGAAAGTAGAACTCAAGAATTTGGAGAACAAAAAATTTTTGACCAACAAGCTTTACTAATTGATAGTGAAATTGCACACATTTAGCAAGAAGTTATGAATGAACAACCAAAAGTTGATGCTGAATCTATAGCATGTGAACCAATTGATTTAGTTTTAACATGATGAACAATGTGATGAAATGGATACAAAAGTAGAAGATTGTGGTGAACTTGAAAGAGCATTTAATATTCCTACAAATGGGCCTAAATTGTTAGAGGAATCTAGAATTGTTCATGGTAAAGTTGGCATAGAATTGGAGCTCATCACATAAACAAGCACTCTACAGTATGGAAGAAAATTAACATACACCCAAGTAGCTAAAATGCAAATAGCCCACATGACAGAATCATCAAATCAATCCCTGTAAGATGATGAACACTGCCCATCACTTTCAGGGGCTAGTAGCCGAGTAAGTGGAACTTATGGCTGGAATCAGGACTTTGGGCAATTTTAGTAATTCAAATTTTGCCACAGTTGGCAATGATGGAAATTCCATGGGCAGTTTAGGTAGCTATAGCTTGGGCAATGGTAGAAGTTTAGCTAGGAAATGAGGCAACTTAGGCAATTCAGGCACAGGAAGCTTCGGCAACTAAAGAAACAGATGAGCAGAGATGAAAATGTTTGTTGAGCACAAAGTGATGAGCAAGAGGGACAGTAAAAATGTTAGGAATCAATGGAAAGCCATGTGGATTGGAATTCAAAATAAAAGATAAAGACGTACACCGTCAATATGGGAAGTGGTCGAAAAATGTCAACTGGACATTTTATAGAGGTGAAAAATATTGGAGATCTTGTGTGGTTTTGGTATGAACTTCCATCTATGCTTGGTTCAACAACTCTCATCAACACATGGTGATGAATAAGCTTATCCAAAGTCTCATAGTGCAAGGCCACATGTTTCTAATCCAAATCAAGTCACATTTGGTTCATACGATACTTCTTTTGTTGGTTGGGTGAGTGGTGGAGTGGTAGCAAGACACTTACTATAAACTAGTTGAGGTAGGCTACGAGAATATCATGATTTCATGTTGCTTATTGTAAGCAAGTTCTTCCCTTTAAACTCCCAAAGAGCAAGAACATTTGGCATACATAGTTTGTTTTGTCTTAAATTTAGATCTAATTATACCTTTTTCACCTCACATATTTAACTTGTTACTCCTACACAAGCAAAAATAAATAGTTTTGGGCCAAACACTAGGAATAAAGACAAAACAAATGAGCATGTTTCCAGCATAGTAATGGGAATTTGATTATTACCCCAATTAGTCAATCATTTTGAAGTGAATCCAAATTTCACCCATTGAAGGAAAATAGCACTATAATAGACATATTTATGCATGGCTTATGAAAATCAAAGGCCTATTTGGATATGATTCGAGCCAATTCGTTTTAACTTAAGTCAACTTAATCTAAAATAGCTTATTTTTATTTTTACATTTTTTCCCTATAACTAATTTTATTTGAAAATCAATATTATTTGGATGTAATAATTCATTTAAAACTAATTTTTTATGATTTTATTAAATTTTTATGAATTTTTTTAATGCCTAAAACTAGAAAAAATCATAAAAATTTAGTAATATTATAAAAATAGATGGAAATGCCATAGTATGATGTCCCTTCTATCAGGGCCCCTTGAAGCCCTAAACTACATAAACAAAAAGGACAAATTAAAGACCATTGAACAAGTAAGTCTGGGTGTGTACAGGAGTCGATAACACTTTAAAAGATGACAATAAAAATTTAAAACTTTGTTTTTTGTAACCAGAAGCATATATAAAAGAGAGTTTAGGAGAAAAAAGAGGCAGCAAAATCATGCGCTAAGGAGACTCGTTCCTAAGGTACAACTACCACCAAACAGTGAGTAAATTTCTCCAACTCAACAATGATTTGTTGAGCCATACGAACCATCATAGGACTAAGAATCAACAAACCCTGAATTGCAGCAAAAGCCTCTGAATAATCAATTAAAAAGGTGACAAAGTGGTGATCTAGACAATGAGCTGCTTGAATAGCTTCTGCAAATGCATTAACTTCAGCCAACAATGAAGAAGAACAACAGGGGTTAACATATCTATCCTTAAGTCATGGAGGGCCATTAATGCCCATCTCAACCCAGGTAGTTGCTTTGAACACTAAGGCCTTATGCCATGCTTCATCAACAATACAGATATTTGAAGTTTGAGGAAGCTTCAATAATTTCTAAATATGAATGAAAAATAAGGTTTGGGGTGTTGGAAAAGTAGAAGAAATAACCTGGTAGTCTTTAGCATTGATGAGTCATTGGTAAAACACATATCTTCATGCTATTATGGACTGAGTATGAAAAAGGGCATTTCATAATACATATTTATTCCGACCCAGCCATATAGTCCAAAGAGTATAAACTAAAAATGAAAGCTACTCAAATTACCATTTCAACTGAAAGGCTAGAATCATAGTAAGCCAAGAATCAAAAGAAGAAACCTGATTACCAAAAGATAAAGAACAGAAACTACCCCAGACTTCCAAAGTACTCGGCCATTCCCAAAAAAAAAATGCCTTATTGTTTCCCTAGCCTCCCCACATCGAGAACATGTAGGGGTAGAAAGACCTTGCGCAAATTGCTAATTTTTCCGTAATGGGCAGTGCATTGGCTAGACACTTTGAGATAAAGATTGTAAGTATTTGTGGAATCATAGAGGCCCAAAAGCATTTAATGACCTTCGAAAAATCTAGTCTAGGGTGTTAAGCAAAGGCCTTGCTTTCTTTACTAACTCCAAGTTATATCCCTTCTTTGCACTATAGTTACCGAAATCACTTCTCATCCATTTGGCAACATCCATCCCTCCATTCTCACCTGGGGGGGGGGGGGGTTAAGCTTAAGATCTTATTAGTAATTGTTTTAGGAAATGTTTCTTCTAGAATAGGAATATTCCATTCTACAGTGCTTGCATCTATAAGATGACTCACCTTAAGGGTGGAGTCATGCAAAACTTGTAGTGCTGATGATCGTAGTGTATGTCTGGAAATAAAAATTTAGAACTTGTATATTGATAATCCCATGTTTTGTGCATAGCTGAGCAGCATGGATAAAATAAAAGCTTGACAGTCCGTAACATAAATGTCTGGGCATAACTTATGCATGAGATTGGTGTCAAATTTATACAACGATTAGAGAGTAGCAATAACATTACCATATCCGTATAAGGGTAGGGGTTATTTTTTGGCTCGCCCCTTGCAGATTGTAGTCTTCAAATTTGATTTTAACACATTAGATTGGTTTTGTCTAGTGCCATATCAGCATGTCCTCTCATGTCTTGGAATGCCTTCTCCTGTTAAGGCAATCGATTACGACTATCGTCCCTATACCTTTCAATCCATTCCAAGTAGCCTACTCAACGCCCCAGTAGTCACAGTTCCCATGGCCAAATTCCTCCATAATTATGGCTTTCAACTCCGACCAACCTGCAACCATCGGCTTTGTCTATCCCCTCACCACGCTTCTCGACATGCGCTCATGATTTGAGAAGAATGCCCCTACCTTACCCACCCACTTCAGTCCTATTGCATATTTTATCTGCTAAAAGGAATAAACAACTCCTGAAGATGATCGGAAATCAACTAGACAACAAAGCTCCTATATTTGAAAAACACAATAGGTCTTGGTTGGGCTTAAGGATGACTTCATTTAAGCTAAAGGAACTGACCTATCAAATAAAACCCAAAGCAAGCTCCAAATTTTTATGAGTTTTAATTGTCTCAGTTTTAGTTATTTTAACAAGCCTAAATGTAATTGTACTTTCACATCCCTGGTGTGCACTACTCCACCAAAACCGAAAAAACTGAAAAAAAAAAATTGAATTAATTTGGTTGTTTGATTCAACTTATTTAGTTTTGGTTAAAAATAAATTTCTAAAAATTGGCTTTTGTTTGGTTTCAGTTGGAGAGGTTGATTAATTCAATAACCAATTTTTTCTTCTACATTTTTTAGGCTTCATTAATATGTGATTTATTGTTTTTTTCACTTCTTTTCATCAACATATTAGTTTGCAAGCTTTATTTAGCAATTCTTGTGTGATTAGCTAATTATATATTAACTTCCCCTTCACGATTTAATCATTTTTAAATGAAAGTATAAAGGTTTCATGAAAGATAGGTTATTTCAATTTTGTACTAAGTTGAACTGAAATATATTTTTTTCAATTTTGTTCATTTTTCCTTTTTAGTTCTGTTAATTCGGTTTCTCGTGATAACAAACAAATCATTGATTTAACTGACTAATTTGGTACTCTCCAAGCCAAAATAACCGAATGCACACACCTAGCTTGCACGCATAATATAGGAAAATTTTCATGTTAGGCTTGATTACTTGTTGATCTTAAGGAAACTAACAAGGAGAATCAAGAGTGGGTATCCCTTTCCTACCTCTCTGCCTGTAGTTTTTTTTTCCCATAAGCCACTTCATAGATATCCACCAACGGGTGAGAAATTTCACCCGTTCTGTGACCCGTGGGCAAATAGTACTCGTGAGTATACAACTGTAATAAGTAGTCTTTAACATTTCATAAAAATAAAATATAAAACATATATATTTTCTACATCTAATACAAATCAAACATGACAATGTCCACAATAAAAGTCATTGTCCACATAACATCCGTGACCCAATAACAAGCAAATAACAACGAGATAATACATCTGCCATCACTCATCTATCAAATAAGAGATCTCATTGAAAAATTAAAGATTCTGACTTCATTCAAGTCCATTTGAATAAGTAATTGTAGTGTAATTTTACTTTTATGGATTATCATTCATTAGGTTTATTCATGTTATTGTACTAATCCAAGGTTTGTTTCCTTTTCTTTAGGTAGCCCATTGTAGTAGGTTATATATACATATACATATGTATATGTGTGCATGTATATCACCCACCCGGCAACTTGCAAGCAATCCGCACTTATGGGTATACCAATATAATAAGTAGTCTTTTAAAATTTCATAAAAATAAAACATAAAACATCCATATTTTCTACATTACATTGAAATTAAACGTCCAATACAAATCAAACATGGCGATGCGCACAATAAAAGTCATTGTCCACATAACATATCCATGATCCAATAATGAGCAAATAACAAGAAGTTAACTCATCTGCCATCACTCATTTGTCAAATAAGAGATCTCATTGAAAAATTGAAAATTTTGACATCATTCAAGCCCATTAAGGTAAGTATTTGTAGTGTAATTTCTACTTTTATGGATTATCATTCATTAGGTTTATACATGTTATTTGAACTAATCTTGTTTTTTTTTATATTTAATTAGCCCATTGTAGTAGGTTATATATACATATATATGTCTGTTTGTGTGTGTAGTCCATTTGGGTGAGTTCAAATTCGCAGTATGATACTGTGTTTACTTTTTGAAGCAATATTGATACCAGAATAATCTTTAAGCGAACTAGCTTATTTTTTAAATTGGTATCATATTTAGGGGTGATCAGTATTCGGTTAAAACCGAAAAAAATTTAAAATTCGGTTCGATTAATTCGGTTTCGGTTTCGGTTGAAACCGAATAACACAAATTTCAGTTTCGGTTTTAGAGTTCGGTTAATTCGGCAACCGAAATAACCGAAATTTTTTATACCAAAATTTTTTTTATTTGTTTCATGAACAATAATGCTACCAAGTAACCCAAATTAGCTTGAATTCTTATTTTTTTTTTTCTTTCCATGGACAATGAATCTTCTATATTGAATGGAATTTGAAAAGAAAAACAATATCTTTATCTCATTTCATCTATTATAGAATTTAATTACCATTTTTCGGTTAATTCGGTTTAAACTGAACCGAACTGAAATATTTCGGTTCGGTTTGAATTCGGTTTTATTGACTAATTCGGTTATTTCAGTTTCTTAGTATCCAAAACCGAAAATCGAATAAACCAAAAAATTCGGTTCGGTTTGAACCGAACAAACCGAATAATCAGCCTTGATTCATATTAATCTTTAAGCCAGTTACGCTCATCATATTTAATTTGAATCTGAATGCAAAAATATACGTACGCGAATTTCGGTCAATAACTTCATAAAATGTTTCTTCTATGTATAATAAGTGTATTTACATTATCATCCTTATAATATTTCATAAAATCATACTGTGAGTTTCAATCTATTTTATGTTTGTATTTCTCTTATATTTTTCCTTTTTCTATTGTTTTTATTTCTGCTTCACACGTTAAGTCCAATTGGTTCTGGTGTGGTGCCTGGTTGAAATGAAGGGGCAAAGGCGAAATGATATGAGAGAGATTTTACATAAATAAACTGAACAAGAAACCAATAAGAAAGAAAATTAGAAACGAAATCATAGGCAAGAACATGTACAGTCCAAATTTTTAAAGAAAATGAAGTGAGAAAATATATGTAGCTTCTCAGGAAAAATATGAAAGGTCATGAATTCTTCTTTTGCTGGGGGCCTTGGGGGTGCAGGGGAGAACTAGACATAAACGGCGAAAATATTTCATTGCCAAGTCAATCATGAATGTCACTTAATCTCAGTTGGTCCTCTCCTCTGCTACCTCTTAAAAAAATTAATCAAATACCTATTATTGAAGCAACTATTTTTTTTTAATGATTATTTTAATGTACACTTAATGTAAAAGAGTAATTATTTTAATGTACATTTAAGAGGAATACTGTAACCTTTTTGTTTAGACTAAAAAATCCAAGCTTAACTGTGATTTTATGTGGGACTTGAGTCACTGTCCCTAAAATAGGCAATTCTTTGAGGGTTCAGCACATTGAACGTAAGAGCAATTTGAAATGCAGGGAAGAAGAAACATTCACCAAAATTCAAAATTGAAATCAATGCTGATCTTCTCACATCACACTCAGCCTGATGTGAGATTGACTGGTAATCTAGTGGCTAGAGCGGGAGGACCCAAGAGCAGTAAAGACCAGCACAAAAAGTTGCCTCAAGAGTATAAAGGGGAACCTTCAAGACAAAGCAAACTGGTAATATCTGTCGCCAAATGCCCTTCTTAATGCGATCCTCTCGCAAGGGGAAATAGAAAAACACAAAAATATAAAACAAAGAACTATAGCTGTTATGTTAGGTTAAACAACCCTTTATATATCCCAATTCCCAAGGTTAATGAACTACAAAAGCATAGGTTGAGTTGAAGGCAACAATACCTCGAGAAGTGGTCAAGATACTAGACATGCAGGCAGCTAAGGATTAAATGCGAACAAAGTATACTCCTGCACTTCAGAATGCAAACTGCGAGTGCTTAAAACGAAGAGCAATCACCAAACTGAGCTCTCAAATCTTGACACACATTATGAGCACCAGCATCAACCATCATCACTCTTCCAATCAATGTGACAAGTCTCCATAAAGACACAAGGTAAAGCAATTAGTTCCTCAAACATAAATACACACATGTTTTAGGAGGAAAAGACATCCAAACAATGAAAACAAAGAAATAAATACAAATGGAATTTCTTATGCAGTAAGAATAATTTTCTATTCTCACAGTGACTTAAGGAAGATCTGCGTAAATTAAAATGGATGAGCAAGATCCACCATATCTGTGATGATGAAAAAATTTGTAGGCACTTCACCTGTCCATGCAGGAACTGGACAAACAGGATCATAAAGGATAAACAACGGGTGTCAGGGAAAGGCATCAGATTTGAAAGCTGACAACATTCTAAACGATGCAAAGATAGTCATCAAGATTCACCAAACAGTAATTCAGAAACAAATGAAATTGAACCTTCTCAAATTCTACCATTAATAACGTGTTTCGTGTATGTGGCTGCTAAAAGTATAATGATCTGTTATGTCGATAGTTAAACAAAGAAGTTAAAGAACTGGCCAACATTTGAAGTTTCCTAACTTTTCAGTTCCTCCTCACCTGAGAAGCGAGACAGCATCCTCTGAAAGAATCATTAACTGCTGATATTTCAGTGCTGATGTCTGCAAGTCCGACCAGAAGTATCTCCTTGATCAGGGGCATTCAAAAGATGCAATGCATAAATTTCCACTTTCTTAGAAAAGCAATTTGCTACCAACTGGGTTCCATAGGCAATCAGAACTTACTACTAGTGACTGGTAAGGGGCCATCTCATGTAAATTCTAAAGTAAAGACAACTGTGCCTCAAACAAATTGGCCGCCATTCAGTAACGTAGAGGTAAAGAAATGCAAGGTACATGTTTGAATTTCATGTCACAAGCACCAATTTGTACAATTGACAGATATTCCCATTTGAACAGAAAATAAACGCCATGATAGCAAAAGCAAACATTATAATTCATGTCATTTTTCAAAAAAAAAGAAAAGAAAAACACTCCTGGTTGATTATCCAACTTCCAGTCCTTGTTCAAAGTTGGGACTCCCATTTATTTGCTAAAAAAGGTTGGGGCGTTAGCAAATGAGACTAAACCAAATGCTGGGATATATGCAGTCACAAAGGCTCATCAAAACAAAGTTGCCAGTTGCGAGCACAATCTCTAATAAATACTACAAAATACAGTTACAAACAACTAGAACTGGAGCAATAACAAAAGATAGGTCTTACATCACTAATTTGCCTTAACCTTGTCATCTGTGACAACATTAAGTATCGGCAAGCTACTCAAAAACTCATCAAGACCCTCAAAGAACCCATTTCCTTCAATGTTATCATCCACTCCATATCCAGCCGCATTACCCTGTCTCATCCTTGTCACTTGTTCTTCAGCCTCGTTACTGAACTCCACATTCAAATCCAATTTCCCTAAATCCTTCCCCCTTCTTCCCAATTGCTTCCTAACCGTATTTCCCAAAACTCTCTTGCTTGACTCAGCCGGTGGCACGGCAGACTTCACAATAGACTCACCACCCAAGTTCTGGACACTCCTATTAGCTTGCTCCAACTCTATTTGCCCCTCCCCACCACTTTCAGTCCCTTTTTTCTTTACATTTTTTGAACCAGGGGGCCTTCCCCTAGGCTTACCTGTCTTCGATGGGGTAAGTGTCTTCTTCCTTTTCTTCTTATTCGTCCTCACATTTCGCCAATCTTCATCAGAACTATCATCAGAATCCGATAGGTCTACAAACGTCTCATCATCACCATCATCATAATATACCCAAGGTGCAGACTGAGTTTTATTGTCTTGACCGCCTTGTCCAGCGGACGGAAACATTGGGGAAAATGGCGACCAATTGGCACCCCAAGCTCCACCAAGCTTGGCATTAGCTGAAATCCCTACTGGGAAAAATCCCCAACAACAGAAGTAATTGCCTTCTCCTGGCGATGGCGGAGGCGGTATGGGCACAGCCTGAAAAGCCCTCCTGCAACTCTGGCATCTCAAACTACAATCTTCGTACACTTTCAAATACTCAAACATAGTATAACAATAAGGGCAAGCCGTCCAAAAACTTGGCTCCTGAGACTCTGTAGCCTCTGCCTCGCTCGTTGGAGCCGATTCATTATGCTGACTCGAAGGAGTCTCCGTCTGACTAACCTCTGCTGCCTGTGCTAGTCGAGAAGGTTCTTTCTCGGCCTGATTAGTCAGATTAGACTGTACCCGTTGAACTGGCTCTTTCAGAGTGGGTCGGACGGAGCGAGACGACTCATTCTGGTTGGGTTGAACTGGACGAGCCGATTCAGTCCAATTGGGTTGTGCTTGCGCCGGCCGAGTTGTTTCTGTCTGACTAACCTGGCCATAGGGAGCGAAGCCGATCTGGTTATTGAAAAAGGGCCGCTCTTCTGTTGCTGGAGCTGCCGCTCTGCTATGGTTGCTTCTAGGACTTTGCCCAATCTGGGTCGTCTGCGCTTCCCTCGGCGCTTGCTCATGCACTTGATAACTGGGCTGACTCACTTGACCCACTTGGTTCAGCCACATGTGAGTCTGCCTGGGCTGCTCGTGCTGGGCCTGCGGCTGCTGTGGCGGCTGCGGCTGGCTGAGTTGACCCATTTGGCCGAGTAGACTCAACTGGGTCTGCACCTCCATCTGCTGCTGCTCCTGGAGCTGCTGCTGACTGAGCGGACTCATTTGACCGAGTAGACTCAGCCTTAATTCGTTGTCGTAAATGGCCTTCTTGGAGGGGTTGGAGAGAACGCTCCAAGCTTCGGAGACGAGGCGAAAAGCCTGATCCGCGAACAAGAGCCTGTTGCGGCTTGGGTTCAACAGCATGGCGAGTTTCTGGTACTGACTGGCCACGAGTTCCATGGAGGGGCAGAGGTGGGCGAGCTGGAGGATTCGGTAGTAGTCCGGGGGGTGGGACTGGGCGGCTAGGAGGGTGTCGACGACGGCGAGGATTTCATCGGCGAGTACCGGGTCGTACTCTCGGGCTCGGATCGCGAAGGTCCGGGTCCCGTGCAGGTCACGTGAGGCGAGCAGCTTCTCGGCTATGCCCAGCCACCGCTCCGCCTCCGCTCGGTTGTTGTTCATTTCCCTATGCGATTGCTATCGTCCCGCCTTCTCTCTTCCAAGGTTTATTTTCTCTCTCCAGGAATTTAATTCCCACATTCCAGTGGTTTGTTAATGCCAATGGTAAAAGACAATGCTGTTTTCCCCTAATTTTGTTTTGTTTTTTTCACTCCTGCTCGGTGGACCAAACAGGGGAATTTACGGAAATGCCTACTAGCTTTTGGCTGATATGGACGGAGAACAGTTCTGCTTCAAGGCTACGTTGGCCAATTCATATGAATACTGAACTGCCAGTGTTCTTCACGTGTATGTGGAAGTAGAAACCGACCTTCTTCCAACTCCAAATCCAGACAGATATGCATGGGCTTTTTCGTCATTTCCTTCTCATTATTTTCGATTGGGTTTTCTACAGGTCCCACTAAATCTCAGGTGATATTACATTTGTCCTGATGTTTGAAAATCTACACTTATCCTTTATTTTTTAACATTATTTATCTGTCATCGGTCACAATTACAGACAGTCACATTAAATTTAATTTAATTTATAATTATATCTAAAACTTTAAAAATCTACAATTTTCTAAGATTGTCATTCCCTTTCTCGTCCCTTTACTTTCATTCTTCGCCATTGCCGCTTCGACCCCATCCATCTCCGTTGCCTCCCCTCCTCCTTATTCAACTCTACCTTCTTGCTCCATCACCTCCTTCCCCAACCTCGTTCCTAAAATCACCTATCCTCTTCACCTTGACCCATTTGAACTCACCCAAATTTGTCTAATTTATTCTTCTATAGAGTGATGCAAATCAAATGGAAGAAGCAAGTCAACGCTTCAATGCCTCCAGCTGCTTCAATTGTTTTTTTTTATCTAGAACTATATCATTTAAATATCTAATTAATAATCACTTGAATAATGTTTGTAGAAAATATATTTTTTTGTAGCCAACCAAGAAAAAAGAAAAATTAAGGGAAAATACCAAGATTTTCCAAAAAAATGTTAAAAAAATTCTTTTCAACTTGTTAAATATAAAGTTTCAATCGATATTATTGAAGTTGAGTAAATAATCTCTATATATTAAAATACTTACTAATAACTCATTTTTTAGAATCATTGTCAAACACATAGCAATGTTGTTTTACCTCGTATTTTGAAAATAAATTATTTTTCAATATTTCTCATTTTTTTCTTTTTATTTTATTTTTGAATTTACCACATGAGGAAACTAGCTTTTGAGACAAATATTATGGGGCAAATAGTGCATTTGTCTCTAATACTTATATTCAAAATTTGAGGCAAAAACTTAGAACCATATATTATATTTGTCATTGGTTAATATACATTGGGGGACAAATAAAATGAATTAAATAAAATATGACTCCATAAACTCTATTTAAAATTGGAGGCAAATAATTGAAACCAAATATTATATTGTTGATAATTAGAATATGATGGGACAAATAGAAAATTAAATAAAAATTTATCCCTAATAATTAGAGGCTCATGTTGTATTTTTCATTATGGATGGGAGTATTTTGCAAACTTCTAGATAATTTGATAAACTTTACAATTTTTTATATTAATTCCATTATTATATGTTTATTTTATTACTTTTATATATAAACAGATTTTTTTCTAATAAAACTTGGGAACATAATATATTTTTGTTTTTCACTTCTGTATGATTGAATAAGATAGGTGTGAATTCACAACTTCTTTATAAAAATTAATTATATTATTGATTAAAAAAATATAATAATAATAATAAATATAACTTACATAGATGACTTATATAACTCTTAGTTACAAAGTGAATTCAAATTTTTGAAACTGAAAAACTTAGCAAAAATAACACAAAATTCACAAAGCTTGAGGAAGCCAAAATTGAGCTAAACCAAAGCCAACTCCTAGGTTTCATATTTGCATTTCCAGGTGGCGTTGGCCACCACATTAACATCCCTTACGACAGCATAGTAGGAATTGGAGTTGAACTCATTGTTGGCGCCTGAAAGCTGGAAAGTAACGTAATTGTTATAGTCTTAACACGTCTAGAGCATCCTATAATTGGTGGCAGAGGTAGCACTGGCAAGGAGATTGGAAATGAGGGACCCTGAGTCAGTGGCTTTAGTTTGCGCAAGTCTCAATGCAGCAA
This sequence comes from Aquilaria yunnanensis, assembly GCA_039654915.1. Classification (NCBI taxonomy): domain Eukaryota; kingdom Viridiplantae; phylum Streptophyta; class Magnoliopsida; order Malvales; family Thymelaeaceae; genus Aquilaria; species Aquilaria yunnanensis. The sequence continues at coordinate 23,650,992 of CM077598.1, read as the reverse complement.
CTGCAAGGTTGCCGTCAAGGGTCTGAGAAGTGTCGGCGTGAGGATCGAGGGAAAAGGTATTGGAGCAAAAGCAAAAGTCATATAAAGAGATGGTGAAGATGGATGGCTCAAAGTAGAGGTAGAAGATAATGGAAGTTGAGAGACGATGAAGAGAAGAACAATATTGAAAAATTGAAGATTTCTAAAGTTTTAAGTATAATTGTAAACTAAACTAAATTTAAGGTGATTGACTGTAATCTGATTGATGGCGTTAATTAAGTAGAGGGTAAGTGTAGATTTCCAAACTTCAAGGGAGCAAATGTAATATCACCTAAAGTTCAGGGAGATAACTGTAAAAAACCCTTTTCATTTAAGTTTCACCAGAGTGTTGTGAAGTGAAACTTATAATTATCCCTAAGATATCCCATATCCTACAGTTTGTCTCATCTATTTTTAGAAACCTACACTTTGCCTCTTTTATTTTTTATACTATCTGATAACAATTTCTGAAATTATATTTAAATTGTACGATAGTCATTTTCTAATAATTTTAATCTCTCAAGTATTTTTTATAGTTAATAGACATTTTAAATTATTAGCTTTTGCTTTCTGTAAATGTATATTTTATCCCTGTTAATACATATCAACATTTTTTAAAGGTCGGTTGACTATAAAAAAAATAAAAAATCTTGAAAATACTGGAACATAATTATCAAATAGTTTAAATTAAAATTTCAAAAGTTGTTGTCAGACATTGCAGAGAAAATAGAGGGTACAATGTGGGTTTTTGAAAATAGAATTGGTAAAGTGTAAGTTAGACCAAACTATATGGAGATTTTTGTAATTTTACCATGTTTTGAATGGCATCAGCAATTGCTTGCTTTTTTTGTTCCTCTGAGGCTATTTCGGTAATTCATCTCCATCCTTGTTCTGCAGTTTTCCCAAATTTTCGATTCTGATGATAAGTTTTGGTAAGGAATGGGGAAGAAAAAAAAAAATGGAAACTTACCTGGAACCCCCCAGGTATAATGTAACTACACTTGTGTCTCTTTGTTTCAAATACCTACACTTTTCCTCATAAAAATTTAACTCCATTAATGACTGCTAAAACAGTAAAGAATAAATGCTTACTTTCTCCTTCTTAGCTTTATTTCCTAAAAATTTTACCCACAACTTTTGCATTTGACAAGCTTGCCCTCGTCTCCCTCTATCCCCCCGTTCCCATATTTGCTCTCCACCATCATCAACGTCACTGCCCCGTTCCAATAAACCGAAATAATATCATATAAGAATTAATAACATAAAAATCAGGGAATCACGAAACTGAAAAACCAAAGACTCCTCATTCCAAGCCATCAAAGCCAAGCATTGGTGACTTTCAGTTCAGGCACAAAGAGCGGAGCTGAAAAGTAACGCCAGCAGTTACCACAACTTGGAGGAACGGTCTTCTTTAATCTTCTGTCATCAAAAAGAGCTTTGCTTCTCAAATCACAAGGCTTTGCTTCTCGAATCGCAAACAATTAGTTCTAATCATGCAAGAATCATAGGGTCAATTGAAGTTCAGCACCAAATCGCTTCACAACTTCATCTTCGAGATCATCCGATTCAAAATCGTCTCGGAATATATCAAACAAGATTGGGAAATGCTTAAGCTTGGAGATCCTGAAACTTAACAACAATCAATTTAAGGCTCAAATCCCAAAAGAGATTGGGATACTTGATTTTTTTTTTTTATGACCTTGAATATATTCAACAATAGATTATCAGGGTCTTTGCCCAGTGAGGCTGGAAACTATATTCTTTGTTGTAATTGCTGGCTTATAGAAGCAATATCAGTGAAGTGCTACCTTGTTCGATTAGGAATCTTAAAAGATTGAGGAGCTTTTGATTTGGACAGGATGGGTTAACCAATAAGATTTTGGGCGCAGTCGAAGGAAGAAAAATAACCGACGAGCAAGAGCGGCGTATGATCAAGCACATTTTGGACCTTGATTCAAAGGAGTTGCAAATTGATAAAAGAAGTTGATGAACTTCTCGAATCGCTGAAAGACGATTGAGTTATGAGAACCATTTCATTTATCGATTGCCCAACATGTCGAGTTATTTCTCAAATATCTCTCTAGCTTATGGGTTTCTTATTTCAGAATTCCCAGAACTTGACAGATTTGATCATCTGGAGTAATCAACTTTCTGGTTTATCCCAAATGAGCTAAGATGCCAAGACGAAGACATCTAGTTTTAGGAATTTAAATCTTCTAGAAATTTTCTAAATCCAGCCTAGATTGTTGGATTTAAAATTTGGAAGGGGTGAAATTTTTAGGAAAGAAAGATAAAAGGGCAAAAGTAGGAATTTTCTTTTTTCTACCATAATGGTGCTTAACAGAGTTAACTTTTCAGGGAAGAAAGTGTAGGTATTTGAAACAGGGAGAACACAAATGTAGGTTGGCCTATACTATGGGCGGGGGGTTGGTTTGGTAATTTTCCTAAAAAATAAATGAAAAAGATATAGCCGTGAACTAATACAATCCTACTATTGACCATATGCTTCGGAGCTTGTTTATAATAAACTTTAATATGTATTTATATTTATGGATATTTGTCAATACTTAACTTCTATGAATACATAAAAGATGCTTATGTGTTTATAGGTTTGCTCGTCCTTTAAGATTCAATTCTTTGATCTTTATGTTTTCTTGGAACATATTATTTAATAATGTTTGCGAACTGTAAACAAATAATACAAACATGTAAATGATGTTCATTTAATGTTCACGTATGTCTTCAACAGTTGTTGAATGAATGAACAAGAACATTCATATAATTGTTTAGTTTGTTTAAAACCCTTGACAATTATTTTCCTTTTATTTTTCTCATAAAAAAATAAATGTCTCCTTAAGAATGAAAAGTGAAAACTACTATTTTACTCACCAAACAATATGAAACAAGTTCTTTTTATAATGTCCCTACAGAATACATGAAACAACTTTTTTAATGTCCTTAAAGAATAGAGTAAATTTTATAAATGGTCCATAACCTTTAATTATTATTTCTTTTTAACCCCTAACATATTAAATATTCTTTTTTAATCCTAAACCTATTAAAACGTTTTGTTTTAGTCTTAAATCTATTGAAAACGTTTCATTTTTGTCCCAAATTGATGAAATTTGTTAACTCAAAGCATTTTTATGATAACAAATTTTTTAGATAATAATTTAAACTATTTGATAACTGTCTTGCAATAAATTTATTATGTATAATAATTTTTTTATAGTTAGTGAAAAATTTGAATCACCTTTTTTCTTCTTTGCAAATTGAACTTATTCTATTCAGAAAGAAAAAATTATTAATTTAAATTATCTATTTACTATTAAAAAATATTAACTTTTTAAATTTATTGAAATACAGTTATCGAATATTTAAACTATAATTTAAAAAGTTTCTGTCAGACAATTATTCTAAATTAATGAATTTCATTTGATGAGGGACCAAAATGAAACAATTTTAATAAATTTAGGACCAAAACATAATATTTAATAGGTTAGAGACTAAAAGAAAACAATGACTAAAGGTTATGGATCATTTATGCAATTTACTCTTAAAGAATATATGAAACATTTTTTTTTTTGGAAAAGAACTTTAATACTACTCATCCGTCCTATATTTGAAACATTTAGATTTTTCATGAAAATAAAAATATAGAGAAAACAAATATTGAGATGATGAATTTAAGGATAAAATACCAAATATAAAAATGATAAATTTAACATTCTATTTCTTTTTATTTTTTTCCAGATAGAATTAAGCAAGAAAGTGGAGTTTCAACTTTCAAGGCACAACTAGAAAGGCCTGAAACGAGCCGAAGTACATCCAAACTGATATGGGCTCTACAGCCATTTAGCTTTTTGACCGAGTTTCAAATGCAGCTTTATGCTTCAAGGACTTTTGAGAGGTAGGACCAAAACTTGGTGCATTAAGAAGTCCACGTAAATGACTGGCCAAGCAACTGGGCTGAAGTCTAAAGATGAAATGTTGAAAAACCCAAAAAGTTATTTTTTTTTTTTTTAAGATTCACCAAAAGATTTAGTTTCAAAGGCCCATCAGGACATCGTAGCATTGTTCCAGGCCCAATTTAAAATTGGGCTCATGCTCCTAAAACAAGTAATAGGAAATGGGGTTTTAGAAATGTCAAACTTCCGTGGTATATAGAAGCACTGAATTAAATACTGCAGTATACTGCTTACCATGGATATGCAGTGCAAATATTTTTGTGTTTTGTTATTTTACCGCACAGTATATCCCACTATTTCACAGTATATCGCATACCGCATATTTTTTGTATATATTTTATCAAAAAATCGTGGTATATTGCAAATACCGCGTGGAATGTACCACGGTATTTAATTTTTTATACCTATTTTTTTTACATTAAAATATCATAAATATATAAAACATTAAAATAAAAATAATACACATATAATAAAATAAACATTTGCTTTTAATTTTTTTTGTTACTCTTCTTAATTAATATAACAAATTAATAGATGGTATTATTTATATTTATAGTATATGCAAAGTATATGGATGGTATTATTTATATTTATGGCATATCTATAAATTAGTTTTTTTAGTATTATTTATTTTGATCCCTATATAATATTTTTCTTATGTTTTTGTATTAAAAAATATCTTCTATCATATATATTTTATTTATATTTGACAAATTATGATGAGAAAAATTAGAATACATATAAAATGTGTAAAATAAATTATTAACAAATTACTTCATCTTAAAATAATATTCTAACATTTATTTTTTGTGAAAACAGTAATGATATGCAATGCGGTATACCATACAATATACCTTAAAAATTTTGGGTGCAGTATACCTAACGGTAACAGTATTTAACACCCTGAATAGGAGTATTATTTGTTTTTCCTGGTAGGAGAGAAAAGTCAAGGAATGGGTAATGGATTGAATCTTACACCTGCTATTATCAATTATAAATATTGAATGATTATGCTAAGATTTCGTTGTAGTGGACAAAAGTATAGGCCAATTTAACCAATTACTAACAAGTGAAGTTACAAAAAACGTGGCTGGTGTTAAAGTGCCAATCAAAGATAGTATTTTTTTTTTAAGTAATAAGAAGCATGTACAAGTATATATTTAAGGTATGATGCATGAGGGATTACAAGAAAAATTTAGGGGATAAGTTGTCTATATCACAAAACCTAAAGAGCATTAAACTGTATTTAGACAACTTATTGACTAGTTAGTATGTAGGAATGTCTTTGTCAAGCCTTAAACCCGGGCCTTAACTAGGGTGGTATCTTGTCTTTACCTATTGAGGACTTGAGGTGTAAAATATCACCCCAGTTGAGACTTGGGTTCAAGAAGTGACAAAGACACTTTCACACCGTGCACAAACTCACTAACAAATTATCTAAACATGACTAGATGCCCTCTAAATCTTATCCCCCAAGGTTTCCTTATGACTCCCAATCACATTGCGTCCACAATTCATTTGACGTTCTTCATCGAATCCCGACAAGAGTAGACTTTATAGCCCTTATTAAAGTATCAATCAATATTATCCTTGATTACCATATATTGATGAAGCACGAATTCAACACTGATAAGTCCACAAACTTATAAAGTCATCTTTGACAAATTGATGTCCCTTTTTTCTTTTTTTGTTTTTTTAGCTGAAAAAAGCAAAATATATAAAACCACACCAACCAAAGAAGTCATGCGTCGAATAAGTATATGAATGTTGTTTTTTTTTTCTCGCGGTCCATTGCTATATTATGATAGTTTCAATGTGACTACCAAGGAATCTTTTCTAACAGCAAACCTATATGTAGTAATGAACGTGAAACCAGTCGAGATGAACAAGTCTAGTATTTCCGTTAAGTGCAAAATAAGGCCGAGCAAGTCAATGAATTAATTAAACCGCAACAATCTAACAACTCACTAGAAATGGGATGACAGAAAGAGACGGCCGACAATGTTTTTTTTATGGTTTGCAAGACTTATAAAAATTGAGTGATGCATTTTCCAATTCCTCAGTTTTATTTCTTTGTTTTTTTTTTTTCTTTTTTTTGAATTTTTTATTGCAATAACTGATAAATTTTGTCACTTACTGTTCATTTTTTATTTCAAACTTAGAAATTTTTTAGTAACTAGGTTACTTGTAGATCGGTGTTTGGATATCAACATATTCAACAAATATATTTCTTTGACTCCATGTAATTTATCTCTTTCTTTTTGCCATCATTTATTAAGGGACCGCGTGGGAAAATATCTTGGATGGGGCTTCAACTTAGGCCTATGCTGTGTATGCCTTCATATAAGTGTGAATGTGTGGGCGGGGGTATTGAATCTACAATGAGAAACATCCTTATTTGGGACCATTAACACTGAACTCATACTTACTATTTATCCATACATATGCATATAAAAATGATATACACAAAATACATATAGCCATCTGTAAATAAGTTCATACAATCAATAATGAAATGTATTTTCATGTTCAAAATTTAAGAAAAAAAACTATAACATTATTTTCATGTTCAAAATTTAAGAAAAAAACTATAACATTGGTGTTGTAAATAAATCTTGTTTATCATGAAATAAAATGAAACTTCTACTAAGAATAAAATTAAAGTACTTTACATTATAATCTATGATCTCATCATAGAGCAAATAGTTGAAAAATCCTCTTACCATATCAAGCAAAACTCTTCCAAATCTTATTTCTCCATTCAGCAAGTTGGTCGTGAGTTCAAGTTTATACTGTGAATAAAGAAACAAGTTCAAGGAAAGATTCTGCCCTAATAGATAACATTAACCAAAATGATGACAAATGATTTGGCGTTAGTTGGTTGCCTAAGCAACCATTTGGTGATCAAAAAATTAGTCACCAAAACCATGGTCGTCAAGGGCCAAGAATTGGATGATGACCGACTAATGACCGAACTTTTCATGATACTTTCTACTAATCAATTAATGGCTGAAAGTCTAGCAACTGAAAATTTAACCACTATTTGTTGTCAAAATTTTACATCCCTCTTGTAGCCCAACGCCACTTAATTCAAATTAGTCATTGTCCGATATGGTTAATAGATACAAGAGGTTTCACTTAAAAAAAAAAACATTATTCTCATTCAGACTAGTTAGTTACAATACAAGAACAATAAACATTGGCTTTATTGTCTTAAATTATAAAATTTTGAAGACGTGGCGTGTGACTTTGTAGTATAATTTTTCTCTATTTTTTATCTTTAAAACTGTAGTCTTAAATAATGTGTAGAATTTTTTTCATTGTTTTTTTCCTTCAAAACTGTAGTTTCAAATAATGTGTATATAGTTTATCATTGGTATACAATACATAAGTTTTTCCAATTTTTTGAGTTATTGTGTGAAATACAATGGTATTTTGCATACCAACATCTTTTTATGTGTATTTTTTTTCAACTCACAGTAATATACCACATGATATGCCTACTGTACACCACATACCATGGGTGATGGAATTTTTTTCCATTTTACATCAATATACCACATGCATATATATATATATATATATATATATATATATATATATATATATATATAATGAAAATAATATAATTAATACACATATATTGATGTTATTTTATTTTTAAATTTAAAAATAATTTTTTTTTGTTTAATAGTAATATTTATTTTGTTCTATATATTCTAATTTTTTATTTTTTTTGATAAGAAAGTATCATCTTTCATAGATATACATATATATATATATATATATATATATATATATATATATTGTGTGTGTGTGTGTGTGGTCTAATTTAGGATATGACTATATTTACAGGGTGCAATATAGTTAGTAATAATGGTATTAAAACAATAAAGCTCCATTCTTTAAAGGTGTGTTGTTTGTTAAAGGCTTAAATACCATTTGCTCCCCTGTACCATCATTACTTGGACACATAACCTTGTTTACTATGACTTGTTACAACTCAGTCTCCCAACTTCTAAAAATTGTGTAATGAGATCCCTAAGGTTGTCATGTGACATCACGTGGACAAGCGCCGTCCGTCAATGAAGGCGTGCATCGCTATCTAGGAAACCTCTATCATCACTGTCAGCCGGCCTTTCCTCCCTTCCACCGCCCCCTACATCTTGACCTTCTGAAGCCCCGATGCTTCAAGCACCCCCTCTTCTGTCCCCTTCAACCTCATTTTGCCCTTAATGCCCAACAAATCAACCTCCTCCACCTTTTTGTCTACCATTTCTTCATCGTCTTCTGCACCACCCAATGAACTAGAACTATATGCAACTGAAGAATCTGAGGATGAGCTGATGGACATTGACCCTATCACCATCCGAAAATTGACCAGGCTCTAGAATCGTCTCTTTCGATCCTCTAATAAACTACCAAACAACTCCCTTAACTTTATTTTGAAGAACCAATGCATTGAATTTGTTAGCTTGGGACTTCAGTTTCACTCATGTTTTGTTGACACATTCGTAATTGAGGCACCTAAGACTGGCAAATTCACTTTCGATTAAAAACTTTACCTACACCTTTGTTGATGGTTTGTCTACTGATAAATTAAGGCACTTAGCAAAAGGGTCATTGCTAAGAGATTTACGACTAATTAATTGATTGGAGCTTAAGCCTATAAATTTTGAAGCATGATCGATCAAGAAAGAGACAAAGATGGAAGAATGATGGATGAATGGTTGAGAAATTCAAAAACGGAAGAAGGTTTGAGAAAAATGTGACACAAGGGGCAGCTGAAGAGAGGAAGGGGCAGTTGGTAGTAATGATAGAAGAGGACACACTTCATTTGTGAGTGATGCCAGCCCACCACGTGATGTCACATGACAGCCTCAGGGTTTTCATTGTAAGATTTTTAGAACTTGGGGGACTAGGTTGTAATGAGTCATAGCAGAGGGGGTTATGTGTCCAAGTTAAGATAGTATAGGGGGCAGGTGATATTTAAGCCTTTGTTAAAAACCACATTAAGGGGGGTAACAACTAATATTCTTTTGTGACCAGATTTTATACTTGGAAAATATACAATTGAGAAAATAATTATTTTAAACTTTCCTCGTTTACATTTTAATGGAAACGTTTATCTTTTAATTATTTAATAAAATTATTAGAAAATACTTTAGGGGCAAACAAAATTAATGTCTTTGATGTAATATCTAACCATTTGTCCCAAAATATATGTCCTCTTATAGGTACATTATTATAGGAACATATATATTTCCCTCCAAAATAAAAAAATGCAAAGTGCACTACATATTGTTAGAAAGTGCCACCAATTCGTATATAGTTGCCTGGATGGAAATTTTCTTCTTGTAAAACTTCACCTATTTTTATACATGTAAAGAAAAAAATAATAAATTCCAGCTTTCTATTGTTTATGATCGTGTTTAGTTTTCTTTTTATGTAGGGCACTGATGGGATAAACATGTTAAGAATAAATTATTTTTTCCTGTATTTTTTTCGGAAAATCTGAAATAACATATGGTAATAAGACATGCTTTATTTAGTCTAAAAAATTTTAAATACCTCATAAATGAAAAGCATAAACATAACGAATGTATAAGACAATCATACGATTAAGGTATTAAGTATCATGGAAATTAATAAATATATAAAATTGTTTGAAGTAAAAGAATAGTGAAATAATAATAAAAAAAATTAATTCAAAGTACATCTCATATTCTTTATTGGTTGGATGGTTAGAAGGCGAATGGATTAGCGATTTGAAGTCCTCAGTTTTGAAGCTAAAGAAAAGATGGGTATAAATTAGTTTTCTTGTTCTCTTTTTTAAAATTTCCCCTTTCCTGGCGTACATAAAAATTTGCTTAGGAAAAAATAGATAAATGCTCTTAATTAATTACTGCAAGTGACAGATGTAAGAGTTCCTAATTTATTTTTTTAAGATAACAAAATTAATTATTTCATATCTATCTCTAACCACTTTTGACAAATATATCATTATTAAGAATAATTGTTTATTTATCTCCTGAGTTCATTACAAGAAACATGTACAAAAGCTGTGGACTTTCAATCACTAGAAGCTTTAATCACATCTTATTTGCTTTTATGTGGGGCTCACATTTGGAGCAAATTAAAAGTGACCGAATTTTTCAGTTGCTAACATTTCAGTCGCTTCTTAGTCACTTTTTTTTTTTAAGCAGTAACTTGTGAGTCATTCTATCCCTTTAGTTCTCTCTCATTCTTTTGTTCTCTCTGTTAGAGATAAAGATAACAATTTTTATCACTCTCAAGTCTCACAAGTCCTTTTCCCCCTTTAGTGCTCTTAAAAAAAGAATCTCATCTCCATGGTGATAAATAGGCAAAAGCTAGCTGCCAGACCAGACAACTCCTTCGATTTTTTGAGGAGCTCATCTTCCTCATCCTCTAAGGAGCTCGTATTCCTCATGCTATACTATAGCATTATGCCCGTTTCTTTCTCCGTTAATGGCATCATCAACATATTAGGTCAACCGAAAATCCTTGTCCTTGATCCTAGACCACAATTTTGTCCAACAATGGGTTGTTGGGTGTTGTGAAACAAGTGCTTTAAATTTATAACCCCCAATTCACCCATAGGTGTACGGGTCCATTGTGTGTAATTGGTGAATTTGAGTGTTGTCCTAAAAGATAGTTTCGATTCCAAACTAAACAATGAATCCTAGCTATTCAACTAACAAAGTTAAGTTAAAGAATAAGTATTGTAATAAATTATAGGTTGATATGAGGAGGAGAAAAGATGAAAATGTGGAAATATAATGCATAGGTAATGAGAGTGCTCACTATACTTCCTAGAACTAACTTGGATTGAACTAACTTATGAACTAAACAATCTACATAGGATGGTATGACTTAACTTTGCTGCCTATGTTAAACTAAGGAATTATGGTTGTCACTTATTAGTGTAGTGTAAGGAATCTAAATTCAATGTGTCTCTTTCTTAAGATAAATATTTGCTCACCTATAATTTAGTCATGTGTTTTCTCAAGCTCACGAGTTAAATTAAGCTAGATTAGAACCTAACATTTTAATTACACATAATGAGTAGTTTAACTGTCTTTAATCTAACTAAACCACTATGTTCTTCTCTATTTCCACCATAACCCTCATTTTCTTTCTCTCTCTCTTCCCCCCTTCTCTCTCAAGACAACAATGTGGTTTTGATGCATGTATACGGTAATCAATCAACACACATGGATATGCTCAAGAGAAGAATCAACACAATAATAACTTTCATGAATTACCTTAAAATAACATTAAATAGCAAATGTTAAGTGTATACCCTAAAAAGATAAAGAGGACTACTCCATAAACATACTTAAATCATCTATGAAACTATAACAGAAAACATCCATGAATTACAAATGAAAGATAGAGGAAAACCAAAAAAACCCTTTTGAAGACTAGTCTCTTAGCCTATCCACATGGTGCTTAAAAAACTTATCCAAGTAGCTTTAATGGTTGCTCCCAGGGAAGAAAAAGAAGAAGAAGAAGAAGAAGAGGAGTATGAAAGCCTAGCACTACTTCACAAACATTCTCTAGATAATAAGGGACTAGATCCTTCCAAAATGAACTCCAAGATAAAGTTTAGGGTCCATCCATCCAAGTAAATAAAATCCCTCAACGAATAACAAGTTAGGATTCAAAAATAGGAGTGGGGGACTATAATGGATGGAGGTATTGGCGTTGTAGCGCCAAAATGGAGTATTTGGTGGTGATACAGCACCTGGAGCATGAGCTCCCAGTGTCACGACATTGCCATTGGTTCTACAATGCCACTATAAAGGGGGGGACTTCAGAGCCAATTCATCTTTGGTGCTACAATGCAATTACTGTTGTTGCGGCGCTACAGTGGAGTTTGATGTTGACTTTTTTTTTTTGCATCCAAATTTTCTCAGCTTGCTTCTGCTTCGTTACAACACTTCCACAATCCTTTCTAACCTTAAAAAAAAAAAAAACAAAGCGAGAATCCATAAAAAATGTGGCCCAAATTGATAAAATTGGCAAAAATTCAATTAGTTTGACCAACAAATTTAGCACTCAACACTGGGCTTGGAAATCTCATGGAGATTGATCTCTCTAACGGCACTGAGCTCAAAGACTCCTCCATGGTGAGGTTGATCTCTCCAACAATGCAAAGTGAGGCTAAGGCGGCCACAATACCTGCGGTGAGAACACTATTTGCCCCAATCCACTCGTTTCTATCTCCATTAGAAGTTTTTGTTCGATTGTTAAGGATTGGTTGTCACCGAATAAGAACAAGGGAGAGAACAGAAGAACTAAAATTCAAATTATTTAAAAATAAAAAAAATTAATAATTTTTTTTAATAAAATAAAAATATGAACTGATTTTTCAATCACGAGTCAGTTGCTATTTGACATTTATGTTGTAGTGTCTTTTAAAGATAAATAAGTGACACAAAAAACATTTTTTTTTGTGTATCTAAAACACGTTCATCTTGTACTATATTCACATCTGTCGCATTTGTGTGTGATGGAAATTAGTTTGTCACTTGCTAGTGTCCATTGTCTTTATTTATGAAGTGTACTAAAACTAGTTTGTAATTATTAATTAATTTGTTTTTTAAATTCAAAAGTTAATTGATTAGGCTGCTAGTGATCTCTTATCCGACAAATAACCTCTGTCTTCTAAACTGTTATACCTATTTTTAATAATATTAAAAAATTACTAAAAGTGTTTATATTGTGTGTGTGTGTGTGTGTGTGTATACCAAATTTCCCCAAATTTTACATTAATTGAAACCCAATACAAAATGCCTTTTAACTTTTCTTAGATAAATAATTCTTTTATTTTACTTTAGAGAACAAAGAAAAAGTAGTAATTATTTTCTAAAAGGAGCCTATTTGGATGACAATTGAGCTAGAGTATTCAGAAATAGTTTATACGAGGTATGGAAGACCCGTGCGTTGTGGCGATCATATAATGTCATAATTTTAAGTAAAATAATAATGAAGAAAAATAATAAAAATAATTTGGGGACCAAGAGAGAAAATGTAAAAACTTTAGGTATTAAGAGTTTAATAATTGACTTAGGAAAAGTTAAGGAAAAAAAAGTCTTATTTCACTAAAAAAATAAATAAACCATGGAGACCAATATTTTAGTTTAGAAAACAAAACATACAAATAAAAAAACCAAGAGATTAAACAAAAACACTATAATTTATTAAACTCAGGGTCTAATATCAGAAACGGAAATAATATAGGGACTGAAAATGTGTTTTACAAAAAAAAAAAATGAAAGTAGGAGAATAGCGAGATTAAGCCTCAAAAAAATATTTTCATTAAAAAATTTCACCAATCTTCCAAAAGAAGCAACCCAACCCAACATAAAAAAAGAAAAAAAGGAAAGGACAGACAACAGAACGGGTCACAACCCAGCCCAACACCGAAGGGCAATAGCAGAAAGAAACTATAGTTTACTGTAGATAAAACGGTAGTTAGAATATAGAGAGGTTTTTTTAGGCGCACTTTGTAGCAAACATTTTTTTTATTATAAATTTTGACATTCAAACAAATGCCAATAATAAATAATTAAAAATTCTCATTCATAAATGGATGTTAATCAATTAAATTTTGTTTCATTTTAATTTTGGGTTAGGTTTTCTTTATATTATGTTCTTATTATTAAAATGATTAATTGTGATCAAAACATAATTCTATAAAACATAACACCACATGTGCTTCAAAATGATAAATATTTTTTGTCATCAAAAAATAATTCACTAAAAAGTTTCATCTCTTATTAATTTAAATTTCAATTTTTAATATCAATAAGAAATTTATTTAGTAAAATTCACTCAAAAGCTTTAGAGTTTAATAAAGTAATTTGATCCATTGATCCATGATTGTTAAAATTGAAAATGAATATGAAACATAACATTGTACATGTTTTGAAATGATGGATAAAATTTTTCATTAAAAATTAATTCACTAAAAATTTTTATCTCATATTAATTGAAATTTCAATTTTTAATATTCTTTATAAATTTATTTAGAAAAATCCATCTTCAATTTATTTATTTTTTTTAACTATTATTAAGTCAATTATTAAAACCTTAATGTCAAAAGTTATTTCTTCAAGTTAAAGAAATAAACCATGATTACAAAGATTTTTCTTTAGAAGACAATAAATAAAAAAATAACAAAAAAATTAGAGATAAAGAGAATAAATTATGCTTACCAATGTCTTTCATTAGAAAATAGTACATAAAACAACAACACAAAAAAGCTTGGAATGAAGAGAGCAAATAGAAGAGGTAATTAATAGTTATAAAATTTGGGAATCAAAATATAACACTAATGTAAATTTGAGCCTAAAATGGAAGCATTAGAAAGTTCAGGACTGAAACCATGTTTTCATCGAAACAATACATGAAGCAGATTAAAAGCGTAAAATTGCAACACAGATCCTCAGGAAATTCATCACCTTGCAAAAAGAGGATCAAATTCTAGAAAAAGCATATCATATCCAAAAAAACAAAAAAAAATGACAAAAAAAAAAACTAATAGGGGGCAAAACGGTAAAGGTACTATTTTTACTGTTTATTTAAACAGTAGCCAAACACGACTTTTAGTATATAGTATAATAGCAACGAGTATATAATGCCTCCAATTAAGAGCGTCAGTAATTGAGTAAATGAATTTGGAATTACCGCAAAAAGACATTTTCTCCATTGACTCAATGAATATACATACATACGTACATACATATATAAGAAATCAAAACTCAAAAGCATGGGCAGGCAGTACGAGAGAAGAGATGCCACTCATCCAGCGTCCCCATATGTACGGAAAGCGAAGCAAAGCAAATTAAAGCTCCGCAGAAACTCTCTCACTCCTTTTCTGTCTCTATATGATATATATACATAGGGAAAGTTACAAAAACCCCCCTGTAGTTTAGTATAACCTACAGTTTATCTCATTTACTTTAAGAAATTTATACTTTACCCCATATATTTTTTACACTACCTAATAATAACTTCTAAAACTATATTTAAACTATAAGGTAATCATCTTTCAGTAATTTGAATCTCTTTAATATTTTTTTTATAGTTAATAGATATTTTAAACTATCAGTTTTCCTTTCTGTAAATGTACTTTCCCATCTATAATTATATATCAGCATTTTTTAAAGGTCGCTTGGCTGTAAAAAAAATATCAACAATCTTGAAATTACTAGAACATTATTATCATATAGTTTAAATATAGTTTCAAAAGTTGTTATCAGGTAGTGTAAAAAATCAGGGGGTAAAGTGTAGGTTTCTCAAAATAGAGGGGAAAACTGTAGGTTAGACTAAACCACAGGGGATTTTTGTAATTTTCCCTATATATTTATGTGGCTATATTATTAATATAGTTTAATTTCTCTATAAGGCCGGCTGCAGTTACAGGTACAATCCACCATGAGCAGTCTGATTCTTCTTTTTCCTTTTATCACCAAACCAGACCACTGAACCAGTGCCTTCTTCTGTTCTCCCAGCTGAGGCGAAGACTTGGCTTCCCCCAATTATTTCTTCTTCTTCTTCTTTCTCTCTCTCTCTCTCTCTCTCTCTCTCTCTCTCTCTCTATATATATATATATATATATATATTTCCTTCTCTCTCTCTCCTCTCAGTAAACACTTTCTGGGTCTGTAGCTGCTAGTGTCGGAGCAATCTCATAGAATATAAGCCAAACAAGTTGATCCGACCAATCCTTGTGTTGCTGCTCTCGTATTGCAATATCGATTCTAATTTGTAGGTTTCCTTTTCTAGTTTTGGTTTCAGATTCTCTGTATTTTCCTTTTAAAAGTAATATTAATTGAAGTGTTTATTTGTTTTTCCTTTTACAAGTAATATTGGTAGGTTTCCTTTTGTGGTTTTGGTTTTCTCCTCCTCCTCCTCCTCCTTCTATATTTTCGTGTGCTCAGATCAGATCTCCATATATGGTTCTCTCTTACGTTTATTTTTCATCTCCTCCATTTCCATTTCTCTAAAATTTTCAAGAGTACTATTGCAACTAAACCAATAACCTTTTTTTTTTAATATTAGAAATAATGCTATTTCTTTCTTTCTTTCTTTCTTTCTTTTTTTTTTTTTATAGATATGGATGAGTAACTTGTTTGTGTGGCGAAGGGCTGGTGAGTAAGATCATGGCGAGACAAAAAATTCAGATCAAGAAGATCGACAACAAATCGGTGAGGCAGGTGACCTTCTCCAAGAGGAGGAGAGGGCTTTTCAAGAAGGCCAACGAGCTCTCAGTTTTATGTGATGCTGAGATCGCTCTCATTGTGTTCTCGGCTACCGGAAGGCTCTTTGAGTACTCCACTTCCAGGTTCTTAATTATTTACTGCTTTCTTGTCCCTTCCAATTTGATGGTTGGTGGTTTTGGGTGAATCTGTGTGTCGCCATAGCTTCGATTTTATGCTTCATCGCAATCTATTGTACATGTCCTTTGAATCAAGTACGACCACCATTTCCTCGCCCCCCCCCCTCTTTCTACTGATAGCTAGCGATTTGTTTTTGCCTGTTTTTAACCAGTCATTCTTAATTAGTTTTCTTTGTATTACTTGTTTCGTTGGTAAAAAGCATTAGTTATCTCAGTCCTTTAGTTGTTGTTGTAAATGGGACTTTAGCCTCCATTTCAATTCAAATTGATTTAAAAGCTTAATAATTTTGTTGCGTTTGTTCATAAATATGGATTTTAAATATACAAAAAATTGCGCACTAATTAGAGATTTACTGGGTAAAATTAATAACCTGGTTCCCTTACTGTGCTGGTTGTACTTCATTGATGATTTCTCGTCTTTTGGGTTCTCAGTATAAGGCACTTGCTTCATATATTTTCTCATAGCTAGCTAGCTAGGGTTGTGTGTTCTGGATTCCTCTATAACCAGAATATAAATTTAATTGATGTAACAGTAGTATTCTGGAGATGAACTCTCTCTCCATATATATATGTCATTGAATTGCTGAGTATATATGGTATCATTTTATTGTCTTAATTGAAGTATAAGGCAGGTGATTGAAAGGCGCAATCTGTATCCAGATAATAAGCTTGATAATTTTGATCTCCCATCTGTCCAACTGCAGCTACAGGTAATTACTAGCTAGCTACTCCTCTCTTGTCATTTTGTTATATCGTGATTTTGACAATGCAAACTAAGTTAATTGGGACCTTAGCAATTTAATGCCGATTTACAATTGCACATGATCAGCTTCAGACATTATTAATTAGGGGCTCGTTTGCTTAAAATGCAATGCCCGACCCGAATCATTCGCCCTTTTCTTTTTCCTATTAATCAGCTGCCAAAGCAGTGTTCATTTAAAAGAGGAGACTGCAACTCCAAAATAGAAAGAAGCACACCCTTTAAACCCTAGCTACACTCCAACTCCTCATTTGAGCCGATAATCAACTAAAACGTCGGTGAGAAGGAGACTATAGCAAGAATTACTTTTTAACTTGTGATGTACTCTAAGTGTAAACAAAAAAAAAAAAAAAGAGGAAAAATCTGGCTAGGTGTTTGTATTGTATTGGACAAAATGTATGATAAAAACAACTCAAGCATTTGTTAATATTTAAACTTTAAAGTTGTTACTCAAGCCATAAAACTTTTGGAATTATCACCTCTTTTATTTTGTGCAATGTCACGCCTTACAAATATAAGCTTCACAAATTTCATATATCACATTTTGATTCTTTCTATAATAGTTGAAATTTTATTGTATCCTCTATAACAAAGTTCCTTCACAGCTTGAAAAATATTGTCTTCAAGACATATTAAATTCCATATACTTAATAAAGGAGTCACTTGTGGTTTTATAGTGTGGAGAAGCTCCTCACTCATTTGTAATTAGTTTTAAGTTGGATACTTAATATGATATCAGAGTTATGTTTCCTCAATTTATCTCCATTTATTACCAATTGATTGATTTTAGGTTTGATGTTTCAACCAGATAAATAGAATTCATGCCTCAAAGCATTTTGCTCTAATTCATTTTAATAGGTCCAAAACCTGAACTCCTCTTTTACCTCTCATATGTACGAGCCAAAGAAAAAGTGTGTACGACAAAAGCTCATGTGAACCTATATTTGTGGAAGTGGGTAATCAATTGAGTTAATTAATTCTAATTTAGTGTTTCCAAATGGAGATTTAAAAGCAAATAAGAGAAGGAACATAATGCTAATTATCAAGAAACTTGAACAGGATATATACATCCCAATTAATGTCAAATGTTCTCACTTGGAAAAGGCAGTCAATTGATCGTACTATATAATTTGAATTATTTTTAAATAAAAAACCATGTGTTGAAAAGCGTGTGTGTGTGTGTGTGTATCCTGATGTTAATTTCAGCTTGAGAGTGATCAGAGTGCCATATTGAGCAAGGAAATAGCAGACAAGACCAAGCAGCTCAGGTAACCTAAGAATCCATTGATTTTCCAAAATAGCAAATGTACATATGTGATCCACTTCCTCTGTTACTGTTCCAACAATACATCCATTACAGGCAGATGAGGGGAGAGGAGCTCCAAGGGTTGGACATGAGGGAATTGAACAGACTTGAGAATTTAGTTGAAAGAAGCTTGAGCAAGGTCACAGGAACAAAGGTCTTTCAATGTTTTCCCCCAATGGCTTAACTAGTGAACTTAATTACTGGCATTTCAAGTTTTCCAAGGACAACTGATCAGTGATGTGCTTCAATTTTGAATTTCAGGACGAAAAGATGCTTAAAGAGATGAACACCCTTGGAGAGAAGGTAAAACCCTTAAAACCCCCTGCCAACTACGCACCATTGTACACTGAAAAAAAATCACAATCATAAGAAACCCATGGGGAGTTGGATTCCTCTCGGGTAGGATTCAATTTTCCATTGACTTGTCATTGTTGGAGCATGATGTCTTTAGTGAGGTTTGGTGGTTTTTTAAGGGTACAGAAGTGGGGCTTTAAGAAAGGGGAGCAATGGGTAGATTTGGGGATGTTTGAGGTGGGAGCATGGGGTTTTTGGGTTGGGAGATTAGGGTTTTTTGTCTGTCTTTTTTAAATTTGGGTTCATGTTGATCTAGCTTTTCGCTGGATCTTATGTATCTTTTTTTTTATATTTAATAAATTTTATTGCCGTTCAAAAATAAAAATTGATGTCTTGAGTCCATCAATTGAGGGATTTAAAAGTAATTTGACCACATCAACACTTGGAAAGGAAATCATCATTGATTTACAGAGCCCAATTTTTTGGATAATGTCTACGCGGTGAACAGGCAGATTTTGGGATGCAAGGTCAATTTATGTTTGTAGTGTTTTAATTGAGTGATTTTATTTTCTATTGGTGTGGCCTAGTATAGGCACATATTCTAGTAGGAGAATTCTTTCTAGTGTGAGAAAAGTTGCGGGGAAACAAAATATGAGGCCATGGTGGAGAGTGGTTTGTCCTGGGTAGACGGAATACGCATAGTTGCTGTAAGCGAGAGCAAAAAGTTATTTTATTACCTGTGTTTGAGGACCCTTGTACTTTTGTTATCTTATATGCATGTAATCTTACATTCTCAATAGTGGAATGAAATTATCTAGATGGGTCATGGACGCAAGCTCACAGTGGAGAATTAAGCTGAACCATATAAAAGAAAAAATCGTGTATATCTGTTGATTTGTGTGTGCTTGTGCTTGTGCTTGTGCTTCCACTGTGTGTGCGTGTGGTGCAATGGTCTCAAAGCATGTTAGGTTGGTGCGGGCTCGCGGTCTTGATGCCCCAACAGTCATTGAGTACATATAGAATGGATAATACCACTCAATCTTCTTGTTTTTTCGTTTATTTTTTTATTTTTCTAAATATCATATATATATATATTCAGGAAGCATACCTGATGGACGAAAACCAGCGTTTAAAACAAATAGCAGTGAGTGTATATTTGGTCCTTTTTTATTTTATTAATGAATATACCACATACATTTTATCTTTCCATGATGTGCGAATCCTATAGCAGCTATATATATGAAGTTAGAAAGTACTGTATTGTGTTTTATTGAACAGATAAATGAGAGAACCAAATTAGGAGAGGAACAAAGAGGATCAAGAGAAGGGCAGTCATCAGACTCAAACGTTGCTGATCATGACTCTGATACTCTTCTCAGATTGGGGTAAGCGATCGATTCTGACTTGTTCTACATGCATGCATGATCAGGTGCATTAATTCATTTGGCAAATCCCCTTCACATTTCATTTTCATCTCATCCCATTGATCTTTTATGATCATTTTTCTGATTGGAGAAGACACTAGCTAGTGTAATTAACGTTGCTTGTTCATGGCTGCTCAGTGCAAGCCCTAATTAGGGCTAGCTAAGGCTTTGGCCTTATACTATATGCTTATGGGAAGCAATATGATGAAAGACATTGCATACCTTTAGTTAGTCGAAGATCTCATCCCCATCCCGAATTCTTTATATATAGTTTGTAACTGTGGTTCGTAATTCTAAGTGTGTGTGTGTGTCTATATAGACCGAAAATTATTGTTGCAATTAAAACCAGCTCATCTCTCTCTGTTTTCTTAATTGGCGTTTAACTAGTAGTTTGTATCTTTAGAAATTTGTGGTAGTATATATGCTATTTCTCTTGATAATTTAATTAGCATCACTTATTAGTAAAAGAATTTTTAAAATTTTACTTTAAAAAGTGACAAGATTTTGTTTATTGTGCGCATAAAATTTATATATAAGAGCGTCACTTAATTGTAAATTGACCAAGTTAACTCATTAAGCAAACAAATAATGCTCCAATATATTGAAGTATGTATCAGTCATTTCAGGTGGAGGGAGTATTAGTTACGTGCATTTTGGGTTTAGCTGAGTTCAACCTTGCCATGCATCTCTCGCAGGTTACCTTTTGGCTGAAATTTTTGAAGCTCAGAGAAAATCTGGCAATCTGCTGCATTATATCTCATTCATGCCAATTTAGAGAAGCATTTCTACAAGCTTGTAACTAAATATAGCAGTTTAATAAAAAAAAGTTGAGAGTTAATCTGTAGGGTTTTTTTTAAATAATAGGATCGTGGAATTAAATGTGTCTATTATATTGGTTAAAAAAAATTAGGATTTAAGCAAAAAAAAAAAAAGGATTGATATCTTTTTCCCATGGTAATTATATATGTGTGTTTGTTTGTCAAGCGTGTGTTCGATATCTCGTTTGCTTGTTCCACTTGATCTTGTGCAATAAATTTGGATTATTTGTATAATTAATTCTCATCAATTAATTTTCCACTGCTCCCTTGTCGCACTGTAAAGCGGTTTTGTTATTTGCTTTTCTACATCATCCATCGAAGAGTATATACTCCATGCTCGTTTTCCGCTAGTGGAGGTGAGGCAATTAACAACATATGGAATGAGAATTAAGTTCAAACAATTTAATTAGATTTTATGTAATATGCAATATGATAAATATAAACCTGATGGACGAAAACCAGTGTTTAAAACAAATAGCAGTGAGTGTATATTTGGTCCTTTTTTATTTTATTAATGAATGTAGCACATACATTTTATCTTGCCATGATGTGCAAATCCTATAGCAGCTACATATATGAAGTTGGAAAGTACTGTATTGTGTTGTCTTGAACAGATAAATGAGAGAACCAAATTAGAAGAGGATCAAGAGAAGGGCAGTCATTAGACTCAAACGTTGCTGATCATGACTCTGATACTTTTCTCAGATTGGGGTAAGCGATCGATTCTGACTTATTCTACATGCATGCATGATCAAGAGCTTTAATTAATTTGGCAAATCCCCTTCACATTTCATTTTCATCTCATCCCATTGATCTTTTATGATCATTTTTCTGATTGGAGAATACACTAGCTAGTGTAATTAACGTTGCTTGTTCACGGCTGCTCAGGTGCAAGCCCTAATCAGGGCTAGCTAAGGCTTTGGCCCTATACTATACGCTTATGGGAAGCAATATGATCAAAGGCGTTGCATACCTTTAGTTAGTCGAAGATCTCATCCCCATCCCGAATTCTTTATATATAATTTGTAACTGTGGTTCTTAGTTCTAAGTGTGTGTTTGTGTGTCTATATAGACCGAAAATTATAGTAGCAATTAAGACCAGCTCAATTGATTTCTTTTATGTGGAACTATATCATTTAAATATCTAATAAATAATCACTTGAATAATGTTTTTAGAAAATAAATTTTTTTTTGGCTATCCAAGAAAAAGAAAAATTAGGGGGAAAGTACCAAGATTTTCCAAAAAAATGTTAAAAAGTACTTTTCAACTTAAATATAAAGTTTTAATAGATATTATTCAAGCTGAGTGAATAATTTCTATATATAAAAACAATTGCTAATAACTCATGTTTTAGAATTATTGTCAAACACATAACAATGTTGCTTTACCTCATATTTTAAAAATAAATTGTTTTTTGATATTTCTCATTTTATTTTTTTCTTTCTATTTTACTTTGAATTCACTACATGGGGAAACTAGCTTTTGAGACAAGGTTAAATTACAATTTCTCCCATAATGTTTAAGTGAAAGTACACTTTACCTTGTTTGTTTAGGAAATGTAAACCTTGACCCTTGCTTTTTTATTATATTTTAACAGTAATTTTTAAAATCTTAATTTGGTTATTACGGTAGTTATCTTTAAGCTATCTTTAAGTAATTTCAATATGTATGGTATTTTTTTTAGAATTAATTGGTATTTAGAAAATACTGTTTTAGAAACTGAAAGAAATATGAAAAGAAAAAAAATGATAATTTAAAATGTTCATTTATTGTGAAAAAGATACAATATAGATTAAAATTATTGGAAGATAGCTACCCTAATGATCAAATTAAGATTTTAGATGTTACTGTTGGACTGTGTTAAATAAGTAGGGGGTAAAATGTATATTTCTAAAACAATAGTGGTAAACTGTAGTTTCATCTAAACATTAGGAGACAAATTGCAATTTTTCCTTTCGGACAAATATAATGGGGCAAATAGCGCATTTGTCTTTAGTACATATATTCAAAATTTGAGTCAAAAACTTAGAAGTATATATTATATTTTTCATTAATTAATATAAATTGGGGACAAATAAAATGAATCAAATAAAATATGTCTACATAAACTCTATTTAAAATCGGAGGCAAATAATTGGTACTAAATATTATATTTATGATAATTAGATTATGGTGGGAGAAATAGAAAGTTAGATAAAAATTTATCTCTAATAATTAGAGGCTCATGTTGTAATTTTCACTATGGATGGGAGTATTTTACAAATTTTTAGATAATTTGATGAACTTTATAATTTTTTATATTAATATCATTATTATGTGTTTTTTTATTACTTTTATATACAAATAGATATGTTTCCTAAGACTTGGGAACGTAATATATATATATATATATTTTGCTTTTGTATGATCGAATAAGATAGGTGTGAAATCACAACTTCTTTATAAAAATTAATTATATTACTGATTAGCAAAATATAATAATAATAATAATAACTTACGTAGATGACTTATATAGCTCTTAGTCAAGAAGTGAATTCAAATATTCAAGAATGAAAAACTTAGCAGAAATAACTTAAATTTCGTAAAGCTTGAGGAAGCCAAAGTTGAGCTAAATCAATGTCATCCCTTGAGCTTCATGTTTGCATTTCTAGGTGGTGCTGGCGGCTGCATCGACATCCTTTATAGCAACATTGTAGGAATTAGAGTTGAACTCATTGTTGGCAGCCGAAAGCTGGAAAGCAGCATAATTGTTGTGCTCTCGACATGTCTAGAGCATCTCACAATCAATGGCAGAGCTGGCGATGGTAAGGAGATTGGTAATGAGGGACTTTGGGTCGACGATTTGCACAAGTCTCAATGTAGTAACCGCTAGGTTGCCGTCGAGGGCTTGAGGAGTGCCAACAAAGGGGTTGGGGTAAAGGGTATTAGAGCAGTAGGAAAAGTCTCATAAGGGGACAGTGAAGATGGATGGGTCGAAGAAGAGGTAAAGAAGAATGGAACTGAAGAGATGATGAGGGAAAGGACAATATTGAAAAATTTTAGATTTCTGAAGTTTTAAGTATAATTGTAAACTAGACTAAATTTAAGGTAGTTAACTGTAATTTGACTGACGACGTTAATTAACCAGGGGTAAGTGTAGATTTTTAAACCTCAATGATGATGTTAATTTTGAAAAATTTTAGATTTCTAAAGCTTTCAGTATAATTGTAAACTAAACTAAATTTAAGGTAACTGACAGTAATCTGACTGACGATGTTAATTAAATAGGGAGTAAGTGTAGATTTTTAAACCTCAATAGAACAAATGCAATATTACCTACAGTTTGGGGGGATAACTGTAAAAAACCCTTTTCATTTGAGTTTGACCAAAGTGTTGTGAAGGCAAACTTACAATTAACTTTTGAGGTATACTTTGATCTATAATATGGCTCATCTATTTTTAGAAATATACACTTTGTTTTGTGTTTTTTTCACTGACTGATAACAGCTTCTGAAGTTATATTTAAATTATACGATAATCATTTTTTAATTATTTTAATTCTCTTCAATATTTTTTTTTATAGTTAATAGACGTTTTAAATTATTAGTTTTTCCTTTGTGTAAATGTATCTTTATCCTTGTAAATGTATATCCATATTTTTTAAAGGTCAGTTGACTGTGAAAAAAATATAAAAAAATCCTAAAATTACTTGAACATATTTGAATTATTTTAATCTCTTTAATTTTTTTTATAGTTAATAGACATTTTAAATTATTAGTTTTTTCTTTCTGTAAATGTATATTTATCCATATAAATGCATATCAGTATTTTTTAAATGTTGGTTGGCTGTTAAAAAAATATAAAAAATCTTAAAATTAGTAGAACATGATTATCAAATAGTTTAAATTAAGATTTTAAAATTTGTTGTCGGATACTGTAGAGAAAATAGGGGGTAAAATGTAGATTTTTTAAAATAGAATAGATAAAGTGTAGATTAAACCAAACTACATTGAGATTTTTGTAATTTTCCCGTGTTGTGAATGGCATCAGCAATTGCTTGTTTTTTTGGTTCCTTTGAGGCTGTTTCGATAATTAACCTCCATACTAGTTCTACAGTTTCCTTAAAT
Organism: Aquilaria yunnanensis; assembly: GCA_039654915.1. Classification (NCBI taxonomy): domain Eukaryota; kingdom Viridiplantae; phylum Streptophyta; class Magnoliopsida; order Malvales; family Thymelaeaceae; genus Aquilaria; species Aquilaria yunnanensis. The sequence continues at coordinate 23,625,867 of CM077598.1, read as the reverse complement.
TTTCAATTTTGATGACACGTTTTGGCAAGGAAGGGGGAAGAATGAAAAAAATAATGGAAACTTACCTGGACCCCGCCTCTAATATATAGTATAAACTACACTTGTGTCTCCCTATTTCAAATACGTACACTTTTTCTCCTAAAAATTTAACTTCATTGATGACTGCTAAAACAGAACGAAGAAATGTCTACTTTCACCCACTTAGCTTTATTTCCTAAAAATTTTGCCCCACAACTTCTGCATCTAACAAGTGTGCCCTCGTCTCCTTCCATCTCGTTGCTTCCATCTTTGCCCTCTACCGTCATCAACGTTAATGCCCCATTTCGATCAACCGAATTAATCTCATATAAGAATTGATAACATAAAAATCAGGGAATCACAAAACTAAGAAACCAGAGACTCCTCGTTCTAAGCCATCAAAGCTAGGCATCGGTGACCTTTTAGTTCATGCATAAAGAGCGGAGCTGAAAAGTAACGCTAGCGACTACCACAACTCGGAGGAAAGGTCTTCTTCAATCTTCTGTCGTCAGAAAGAGCTTTACTTCTCAAATCTTAAAGATTTGCTTCTCGAATCATAAACAATTAGTTCTAATCATGCATTAATCATAGGGTCAATTGAAGTTCAACACCAAATCGCTTCACAACTTCATCTTCGAGATTGTCCAATTCGAAATCGTCTTGGAATATATCAAATGAGATTGGGAAATACTCAAGCTTGGAGATCCTGAAACTCAACAACAATCAATTTGAGGCTCAAATCCCTAAGAGATTGGGATACTTGATTTTTTTTTTTGACGACCCTGAATATATACAACAATAGATTGTCAGGGCATTTGCCCAGTCAGGTTGGAAACTATCTTCTTTGTTGCAATTGCTGGCTTATAGAAGCAATATCAGTGAAGTGTTGCCTTGTTCGATCGAGAATCTTAAAAGATTGAGGAGTGTTTGATTTGGACAGGATGGGTTAACCGGTAAGATTTTGGGCGCAGTCGAAGGAAGAAAAATGACCGACGAGCAAGAGCGGTGTATGATCAAGTAGATTTTGGACCTTGATTCAGAGGAATTACAGATTGATCAAAGAGGTTGATGAACTTCTCGAATCGCCAGAAGACGATTGAGTTGTGAACACCTTTTCATTTATCAATTGCCCAACATGTCAAGTTATTTCTCAAATATCTCTCTAGCTTATGGGTTTCTTATTTCAGAATTCCTAGAACTTGACAGATTTGATCATCTGGAGTAATCAACTTTCTGGTTTATCCCGATTGGGCTTAGACGCTAGGACGAAGACATCTGGTCTAGGAATTTAAATTTTCTAGAAATTTTCTAAATTCGGCCTAGATTGTTAAATTTAAAATTTGGAGAGGCGAAATTTTTAGGAAAGAAAGATAATAGGGCAAAAGTAGGGATTTTCTCTTTTCTATCATAACAGTGGTTGACGGAGTTAACTTTTCAAGGAGAAAAGTGTAGGTATTTGAAACATAGAGGACACAAATGTAGGTTCGCCTATACCTTGGGGGGATTGGATTGGTAATTTTCCTGGAAAATAAATGAAAAAGATATAGCCGTGAACTAATACAATCCTACTATTGATCATATGCTTCGGAGCTTGTTTATAATATTCTTTAATATGTGTTTATATTTGTGGATATTTTTCAATACTTAACTTTTGTGAATACATTAAAGATGCTTATGTGTTTATAGGTTTGCTCGTCCTTTTAGATTCAATTCTTTGATCTTTATGTTGTCTTGGAGCATATTATTTAATAATGTTTGCGAACTGTAAACAAATAATACAAACATGTAAATGATGTTCATTTAATGTTCACGTATGTCTTCAACAGTTGAATGAATGAACAAGAACATTCATATAATTGTTCAGTTTGTTTAAAACCCTTGACCATTATTTTCCTTTTATTTTTCTCATAAAAAAATAAATGCCTCCTTAAGAATGAAAAGTGAAAACTACTATTTTTACTCACCAAACAATATGGAACAAGTTCTTTTTATAATGTCCCTAGAGAATACATGAAACAACTTTTTTAATGTCCTTAAAGAATATATGAAACATTTTTTTTTTTTTGGGAAAGGGACTTTAATACTACTCATCCGTCCTATATTTGAAACATTTAGATTTTGCACAAAAATAAAAAATATGGAGAATAAATATTGAGATGATGGATTTAAGGATATAATACCAAATGTAAAAATGATAAATTTAACATTCTATTTCTTTTTATTTTTTTAGATAGAATTAAGCAAGCAAGTGAAGTATCAACTTTCAAGGCACAACTAGAAAGGCTTGAAATGAGCTGAAGTACATCCAAACTAATACGGGCTCTAGGGCCATTTAGCTTTTCGATTGAGTTTCAAATGTAGCTATATTCTTTAAGGACTTTTGAGAGCTAAGACCAAAACTTGGTGCATTAGGAAGTCCACGTAAATGACTGGCCAAGCAGTTGGGCTAAAGTCTAAAGAAGAAAGGTTGAAAACCCCAAATAGTTTTTTTTTTTTTAAGATTCACCAAAAGATTTAGTTTCAAAGGTCCATCAGGATATCGTAGTATTGTTCTAGGCCCAATTTAAAATTGGGCTCATGCTCCTAAAACAAGTAATAGGAAATGGGAATTTCGAATTATTAAACCTATGTGGTGGATAGAAGTATTATTTGTTTTTCCTAGTAGATGAGAGAGAAGTCAAGGAATGGGTATGGTAATGGATTGAATCTTACACCAGCTATTAACAATTATAAATCTTGAATGATTATGCTAAGATTTTGGTTGTAGTGGACAAAAGTATACGCCAATTTAGCTAATTAGTAACAAGTGAAGTTACAAAACACGTCGCTGGTTTTAAAGTGCCAATCAAGGATAGTATTTTTTTTTTGTAATAAGAAGCATGTACAAGCATATATTTAAGGTATGATGCATGAGGGGTTACAAGAAAAATTTAGGGTATAAGTTGTCTATATCACGAAACTTGAGGATCGTCAAACTGCATTTAGACAACTTGTTGACTAGTTAATGTGTAGGAATGTCTTTGCCAAACCTTAAACTCGGGCCCTAATTGGGGTAGTATTTTGTCTTTACTTATTGAGGACCTGAGCTGTAAAATATCACCCCAGTTGGGACTTGGGTTCAAGAAGTGACAAGGACACTCTCACACCACGCACAAACTCACTAACAAATTATCTAAACACGGCTAGATGCCCTCTAAATCTTATCCCCAAGGTTTCCTTATGACTCCCAATCACATTGCGTCCACAATTCATTTGACATTCTTCATCGAATCTTGACAATAATAGACTTTATAGCCGTTGTTAAAGTGCCAATCAATATTATCCTTGATTACCATATATTGACGGAGCATGAATTCGACACTAATAAGTCGACAAACTTATAAAGTCATCTTTGACGAATTGATGTCCATATTTTTTTTTTCATTTTTCTGCTGAAAAAAAAATAAAATATATAAACCCACATCGGCCCAAGAAGTCATGCGTCAAATAAGTATATGAATCTTGTTTTTTTTTTGTCTCGCGGTCCATTGCTATATTATGATAGTTTCAATGTGACCACCAAGGAATCATATCTAGTAGAAAACCAATCTGTAGTAATGAACGTGAAACCAATCGAGACGATCGAGTCTAATATTCCCGTTAAGTGCAAAATGAGGCCGAGCAAGTCAAAGAATTAATTATACCGCAATAATCCAACAACTCACCAAAAGAGGGATGACAAAAAGAGGCATGGCTCATTAGGCGGCCGACAACCTTCTTTTGATGGTTTGCAGAACTTATAAAAATTGAGTGATGCCTTCTCCAATTCCTATCTTCATCCCATATTCTTTGCACCATTTAATTTTTTTACATAGTTTGACTTGAATTTATTTATATTAATATTTATTAGAAAAAATTTAAAAAAATATATTTAGAAACTATATATTTTAATTTATTATTTTCATATAAAATTTCTTAATTTCTAAACTAACATGCTGAAAATAAAAAATTCAAGATTAATTGCTGAAAAGTAAATGGTACAAAGAATTTAAGATAGAGGGGGTATTTCTTTCTTTTTCTTTTTCTTTTTCTTTTTAATTTTTTATTTCAAAAACTGATAAATTTTGTCACTTACTGTTCATTTTTTATTTCAAACTTAGAAATTTTTTATTAACTAGGTTACTTGTAGATTGGTGTTTGGATATCAACATATTCAACAAATATATTTCATTGGCTCCATGCAATTTATCTTTTTCTTTTTGCCATTATTTATTAAGGGACCGGGTGAGAAACTATCTTGGCTAGGGCTCCAACTTAGGCTTATGCTGTGTATGCCTTCACATTAGTGTAAATGTGTGGGTGGGGGCATTGAATCTGCAATGAGAAACGTCCTTATTTGGGACCATTAACACTGAACTCATACCTACTATTTATCCATACATATACATATAAAAATGATATACACAAAATACATACAGCCATTTGTAAATAAGTTCATACAATCAATAATGAAGTGTATTTTCATGTTCAAAATTTAAGAAAAAAAACTGTAACATTATTTTCATGTTCAAAATTTAAGAAAAAAAACTATAACATTGGTGTTGTAAATAAATCTTGTTTCTCATGAAATAAAATGGAACTTCTACTAGGAATAAAATTGAAGTAATTTACATTATAATCTTTGACTTCATCATATAGAACGGATAGTTAAAAATTCCTTTTAGCATATCAAGCAAAACTCTTCCAAATCTTATTTCTCCATTTAGCAAGTTGGTCATGAGTTCGTATTTATATTGTGAATAAAGAAAGAAGTTCAGGCAAAGATTCTGCCTTAATAGATAACATTAACCAAAATGATGACAAATGATTTGGTCGTTAGTTAGTGATATGATCAAGGAAGGCAAAATCAAGGAAGGCAAGGATCCATTAAAGATTTCTAGTGGACCAATGACAAGGAAGAAAGCTAAGGAGCTCATAAGTTTTCTTCAAGCCTTCGTTGCAAGCTTCTTCATGGAGAATGGACATGGAACTTCACAAGGAGCTGCTGGAACTCGAAAGACATCATATGGAGATGATGGCCGAGCTTGTTACTCAGTTTTAGAGTGCCTAGACAAGTCACAAGACAAGGAACCCCAAGGGCACCTTTTAAGTGCACCTCTTAAGTGCACCATTGGAGCCCATTTGAAGTGTTTTAAGGTCATTTTGCTTCTACAAGCTGGATTTCTGAGCTCTAACCTTTCAAGACCTCTTTCCAACATTTAAGAGGAAGTATTACGCCAATGGAACTCAAATATTCAAGCTTGGAGTTGAAGATACAAGCAAATAAAGAGCCCATAAGTCTGCTCGAGAAGACAATTTGGGGGTTTTTTAGGCCAAACTTGTTTGCGCCTTATTTTATTTATTTTTCTGATTATTTACATTATTTAGGATGTTTTTTAGGCTATGGAATTGATTTAGGTCTCATAGGATAAGTGGTATATGCTGCACACCTTAAACATGTGTTAAAGGGTGTAGGAATCCTTATTTGACTAGATTTTCTTAAGTCTTTTGTACCTAGGTTTCCTATGTGGCTTGGGTTGTGAATTTTGTTGAGTCTTTGACCCTAGTTTAGGCCTATAAATAGGCACATATTCTAGTTGTAAAACATAGCCTTTATACGAAATAATATTGTTACTTTGAAGAGAAATTCTCTTTGGTTCTTTGCGGACTAGCTTGGTGCACAAGTTGGTTGTGTTCTTGGTCTTCTTATACTTCTTGTTTCTAATCACAAGTTGATTAGGGGTGGGAGTTTAAATCTAGTCTTTTTGATATCCTATAGAGCTTGAAAAATATCTTGAGGACGTTTCATGTCTTTATACCATTGGAGTTCGCATCAGTTGGTATAAGAGTCACAAGTTCCATCCGAAGGACATATCTTTATGTTCTTGTTTCTATTCATTTTTCTTTTAAATTGTTTCAGTAATTTCATGTTTTAATTCTCTGTTGTGATCCTTTTTATTTTTGTTTTAGGTCTGTGTTCTTTTTCCAGCCTTGTTTCCAATCAAAATAATCAAAACAACAAAAAGAAGTCAACTAGTGTTGCCTTATGTTCTCAGTTTTAATTCGTTTGTTCTCTTTCATTTCTTATCTTTTTGTTTAATGTCTAGCCCTATTAATCTCTCTTGTTTTTATTGTTTCTAGCAGCCTTGAGTTAAGAAAACACAAAAAAAAAAAAAAATCCAAATTCAAGATTTTTTAGTACCAAAGAATTAATTCAAATTGTGCATGTTTTCATTAGTTTTTTGTCTTGGCCGAAAAGAAATTTAACTTTTTGTCTTTGGCAGCAAAGACCTTCAAGAAGAAAGTTGTTTTAGCATCAAACAACAAGTAGAAAGAAAAAAAGAAAAAAAATAGGAACAAAGAAAAGAAAAGAAAGGAAAAGGTTTGCAAAGGCAGTTTACACAAAGCGTTTTAGTTTTTGCGCTCACAAACCCTAACCCTTGTTTTGAGCATAAGCTTTTCTTTGTGGTTCTTGGGATCATTAATTCCAAGAGCTTCCTAGAGCCTTTTAAAGCTTGTTTTGCCCACCTTTATTTTGGAGTCAAAATTGTTTTCAAGAATTCAAGTTTTTTTGTATGCTTTGAGGACAGTTTTCTTAGAATTTTTTAGGACTCTTTAAATAGCAATATTTTTATTAACAAATTGAGTGCTTTGAGTGTTCATCTTTTAAGTGAAGCACATGAGGTGAGTGTGTGAGGATCTTTAATTTCAGAAGTATATAGGGCCAGGAGGATAAGAGAATGAAAGTGAGACACAATGAGGAGCCTACCATGAGAGAATTTCAAGAAACTCTCAATAAACTTGTGGGGAGGATTGATGACATAGATTTGAGGTTGCCAAGGAGACCTAATCTTATCTTGTAACCAAGGAGATGTCAAAAGAGAGAAGAATTAGAGGATGAAGAATGACTTTGGCATGACTATGGGCTTTCAAGGAGGGGGGAGCCAAGGAAGGACAACAATCTCAACTCCATCAAGCTTACCATTCTATCATTCCAAGAGAGGATTGATCTAGATGCATATTGGGAATGTGGACAAAAGATTGAGATGGTGTTTGATTGTCATCATTATTCTGAGGAAAAGAAGGTCAAATTTGCTACAATTGAGTTAACTGATTATGCCATTTTATAGTGGAATCAAGTTGTCACTTCTAGGATGAGGAATGAGGAGGAGCCCATAAATACATGGAGAGCCTTTAAAGCCTTGATGAGAAGAAGATTTGTGCCTAGCTACTATTATAGATATCAACACCTCAAACTTTAAAGGCTTGTGCAAGCTTAAAGGAGTGTGGAGGACTACCACAAGGATTTGGAGATGACCTTGACCAGAGCCAACATCATTGAGGATAAGGAGATCACAATTTCTAGATTCATCAATGGTCTCAACCATGAGATAGCCAATAAAGTGGAAATGGTGCCATATATCAACATGGAGGATTTGCTTCACCATGCCACTAAGGTCGAAAGGATCATCAAAAGGTCTAAAGCATCTAAGATGTCTTAAGGAGAAAGCTCCATATGGAGAGGAGCATGGAATAATGAAGCACCTAAGCCAAGAATGGTGGCCGTCAAAGGAGGCTTGTCTCGGACTCAACAAGACAAGTCCAAAGCTCCATCTAAAGATGTAACTAAGGCAAGGGAGATAGACTGCTTCAAGTGTAGAGGCAAAGGGCACTATATGAGGGATTGCCTAAATAAGAAAGTGATGATTCTTAAAGATGATGGAGAGATCACATCCGAGGATGAAGATGCCATGGAAGAGACACTACCTTTAGAGGATGAAAAGCAAAACACACTTGAGCCCAAGGAGGGAGATTTTACAATAATGGCAAGAACTCTAAGTGTGCAAGCGAAAGAGGAAGCCAATTAAAAAGAATGCATCTTTTACACTAGGTGCCGAATCAAAGACCAAGTGTGTAGCCTCATTGTTGATGGAGGAAGTTGCACCAACAGAGCAAGCTCAACCATGGTGAAGAAGTTGACGCTTCTTACTCAAAAGCACCTCCAACTATATAGGCTTCAATGGTTGAATGATGTCGGAGAGGTAAAGGTGGTAAAGCAAGTTTCGGTTCACTTTAAGATTGGTAGTTACTGTGATCAAGTTCTTTGTGATATTATTCCTATGCATGCTTGTCACATTTTACTTGGGAGGCCATGACAATTTGATAAGAAGGTCACACATGATGGAGAGAAGAATTCGTACTCTTTTGTCCATGAAGGGAAACCAATCACACTTGTTCCACTTTCACCACAACAAGTCTTGAAAAATCAAAGAAAACTTCAAAGAAAGGTTAAAAGAAAAGAAAATGAGGGGAAAGTTAAGGTCAAGAGTGAATAGGGGAAAGCTGAGAGAACAATCAAGAGATTAAGTGAGAAGAGTAAACATGAAGGGAAGAAAAGTGGAACATTCCCGAGACAAGAGAATGAGGGGAAGATGAGTGGAAAGAAAGACTGCTACATTGCAAAAATGGGTGATGTGAGCAAAGCTTTTCAAGCACAAAGACCCGTGCTTCTTTTTACTTTACAAAGAGCCTTTACTTGTTATCAATAATCTAGCACATCTTCCTACTGTTGTTTTCTTTTTGTTGAAGGATTTTGAGGATGTGTTCCCCAAGGATTCAAGAGGACTAACACCCATAAGAAACATTGAGCATCAAATTGACTTAGTCTCGAGTGCACCTATTCCAAATAGGCCAGCTTATAGAACCAACCCTAAGGAGACTAAGGAGATTGAAAAGCAAGTGGAGGAATTGTTGGCTAAAGGCTTTGTGAAGGAAAACATGAACCCTTATACCGTACTTGTCCTTTGAGTGCCAAAGGAGGATGGTTTATGGTGTATGTGCATGGATTGTAGGCTAGTCAATAAAATCATTGTAAAGTATAGACATCATATCCCTACACTTGATGACATACTTGATGAGTTGCATGGTTCTACTTTTTTTTTCAAAAATTGATTTAAAAACTAGGTACCATCAAATTTGGATGAAGAAAGGGGATGAATGGAAAACTGCTTTTAAAACCAAATTTGGATTTTATGAATGGCTAGTTATGCCTATTGGGTTAACTAATGCACCTAGTACTTTCATGAGACTTATGAATCATGTCTTGCATGACTTCATTGGTAGGTTTGTTGTTGTTTACTTTGATGATATCTTAATACATAGCAAGAACCTAGAAGAGCATGTTGGACACCTTACATAAGTACTAAGCACTTTAAGAAGGCAAAAGTTGTATGTTAACTCAAAGAAGTGTTCTTTTTGTGTTGACAAAGTTGTTTTCCTTAGTTTTGTTATGAGTTCACATGGAATTAAGGTGGATCAAGAGAAGTTAAGGGCCATACAAGAATAGCCGACCCTAATTTCTATCACCGAGGTAAGATCGTTCAATTGGTTAGCTAGCTTCTATAGGAGGTTTGTAAGGAATTTTTCTTCCATTACTGCACCTTTGACCGAAGTTATCAAGAAGAATGTAGGATTTAAGTGGGGAAAAGCTCAAGAGGAGGCTTTCAGATTACTAAAGAAAAGTTATGTAATGTACCATTTCTAGTTTTGCCTAACTTTGTTGATACTTTTGAGGTTGAATGTGATACTTCAGGTATAGGCATTGGAGCTATGTTGATGTAAGGAGGCCGCCCCATTGCATACTTTAGTGAGAAGTTAAATGGTGCTACCTTAAACTATCCTATTCATGACAAAGAACTTTTTATTTTTGTAAGAACTTTGGAGACTTGGCAACATTATTTTTGGCCAAGAGTGTTTGTTATTCATACTGATCATCAAGCCCTTAAGTTTCTTAATGGCCAAGGTAAATTGAATAGGAAGCATGCTAAATTGGTAGAATTCATTGGGTCATTCACATATGTTATCAAATACAAGCAAGGTAAGGATAATATGGTGGCGGATGCACTTTCTAGGAGGTATGTTTTACTTTCTGTTTTGGATCTAAAATGTTGAGCTTTGAGCACTTGAAGGATTTGTATGCTTCTGATCATGATTTTGGTGAGATTTATGCTAAGTGTTCTAAATTTGCTTTTGAGAAGTTCTATCAAGTTAATGAGTTTCTTTTCAAGGGAAATAGGTTGTGTATTCCTAAGACATATTTGAGGGAACTAGTCATAAAGGAAGCTCATTTTGGAGGACTTATAGGACACTTTGGACAAGCCAAAACCTTGCATACTTTGAAGGCGCACCATTATTCGCCAAATATGGTAAAGGACGTAAGGAAGGTTTATGATCAATGCATAGCATGTAGGAAGGTGAAGTCCACTCACGCTACACCCATTCATCCATAGGTTGACATTTCAATGGATTTCATTGTTGGATTGCCTAGAACTAGAAAACCAAGACTCAATCTCTGTTGTAGTTGATAGGTTTTAAAAAATGGCTCACTTTATTCCATGTAATAAGACAGATGATGCTATTGTTAGTGTTGTGCCCAAAAGCCAATCATGAGATGATTGTATTTTTTGTACATTGAATCATGATATTTTATTAAGGCATTAATTCAACAATTATGTTTGTTGTTCTGTTTCTGCGTAACGTAATAAATATAATTATAACTCTAGAATAATGATATTCTCAAACGTTCCTGGTTTAGTATTATTGTGGAGCGGGTTGCAATAATACATAACGACTAGCATATGTGGAGACTAATATGAGATATGTAGTCTACATATGGGTAAAAGTTGGAGAACTTGTGTACTGGACCGACCCACCATGAGAACACTACATGGATCGTTATATGAGTGCCATAAGGGATTCTCATAGTGATCATGGTATATGTAGTCCTTCGACCTAAGATCATCAAGGTACTCTATATGTGAGTCACATACTTTGATACTTTCCTTTGTTGCTCATAACTAAGTGAACTTGAAGGAGGTCATTGGGTATGTCACATATCATGCGGAGGGATTTGTATGACCGAGAAGAGATTTGTCCCTCCTATGTAACGAGAATGATATCTTCGGGCTCATTGATAGAGTAAGACTTAGAAAAATGCATGCCATGCTCGGATGAGTTGATATATGATATCAATGTCATCAGTTTAAGTTGGTTTACTCGGTAATCAAGAAACCAAAGATTGAGCTATATGAGAATAACACATTCCATGTCTCGTGCTTAGTCTTGATATCTTGGACAAAAGGACAATGACATATATCGGTAATGATCATAAAGGTTTAGTCGAATCACTGACAATCTTGTCACTTGGGTAGCAATGATGTGTTGCTAGACACCGCTCATTGCCTGTGGTCATAAATGTGATTTATGATTATTGCCAATGTGGTAAGAGCCTATTGGGTCGCACACATAGAGCTATTTGGATCATTAGAGTGCATGAGCTAATAATTTGGGTTTTGGTTTCACAATAATTTTGTATTAATAATGAGCCCAATAGTTGAGCCATTATTAAGCCTGAAATTAAAGCCTAATTGGATTAGGGCTTTGAAACCCATTAGGCCTGGAAGTTGAGTCTTACTATAAATATAACTTTTAGTGAGAAATTTGCAGGTCTCCTTGCCCTAGCCTCCCAAAAGGACAGCCGCACTCTTCTCTTGCAATTCCTTGAAGGACGCAAGCTATAGCACTGCGAAAGCAAGATAAACGCATCTGCCGGGACGTGGTGGAAGTGTGGTGATCTCGAGAGGCTCGTATGGATACCATAGAGAGCTTGAACACGTCAACTGTTCAGGGTTTGTGATTCGACTCTACAGTTGAGTGAGAGATCTCAACCGAAAATTAGGTATGAAAATTTTCGAACACCCGGTTTACCCCGTTTCACTTGGATCCTGGAGAGTTTCGGTTAAATTCCGCTGCGTGGTTTGGCTCCTGAAACCCAACAGCTATACATGTGGCTGAGTTATTTTTCAGGGAAGTTGTTAGACTTATTGGATTTCCTAGGACCATTGTTTCTGATAGGGACTCTAAGTTCCTAAGCCACTTTTGGAGGACTTTGTGGGGAAAACTTGGTATTAAGCTTCTGTTTTTTACGTCTTGGCACCCACAAACTAATGGGCAAACTGATGTAACCAATAGAACCTTGATCATTGGTAAGAACTTGAAATCTTTGGAAGATTATTTGCCTCATGTAGAGTTTGCTTACAATAGGTCCATGTATTCTGCTACTAGATTTTCACCTTTTGAGATTGTGTATGGTTTTAATCTTTTAACTCCATTAGATTTTTGACCATTACCTACTCATGAGGTTTCTAGTTTGGATGGTAGTAAAAGGGCCGAGAGCATCAAAAGGTTACATGAGAAAGTTAAGCAACAAATTGAGCACAAAAATCAACAAGTTGCTAAGAAAGCCAACCAAAGCCAACGGAGAGTTATTTTTTAGCCTGGAGATTGGGTTTGGTTGCACATGAGAAAGGGGAGATTTTCAGCCGCAAGAAGGACTAAACTTCATCCAAGAGGAGATGGTCCATTCCAAGTGATCAAGAAGATCAATGACAATGCATATATGCTAGACTTACCAGGTGAGTACAATGTGAGTACCACTTTCAATGTTTCTGATTTGTCTTTGTTTGAACATGCAAATTTGTAGATGAATCCTTCTAAGGAGGGGGGATTTGATATGATCAAGGAAGGCAAGGACCTATTGAAGATTTTTAGTGGACCAATGACAAGAAAGAGAGCTAAGGAGCTCATAAGTGTACTTCAAGCCTTTGTCTTAAGCTTCTTAATGGAGAATGGACATGAAACTTCACAAGGAGCTGCTAGAACTTTCAAGACATTATATGGAGATGATGGCCAAGCTTAGTACTCAGTTTTAGAGTGCCTAGACAAGTCACAAGATAAGGAACTCTAATGACACCCTTCAAGTGCACCATTGGAGCCCTTTTGAAGTGTTTCAAGGCCTCTTTCCCCATATGTGCGCTCGACAAGATCATTTGGGGGTTTTTGGGGCCAAACTTGTATTTGTGCCTTGTTTTATTTATTTTCCTAATTATTTACATTATTTAGAATGTTATTTAGGCTATGGAATTGATTCAGGTCGCATAGGATAAGTGCCATACGCTGCACACCTTGAACATGTGTTAAAGGGTAAATCCTTATTTGACTAGGTTTTCTGAAGTCTTTTGCACCTAGGTTTCCTATGTGACTTGGGCTGTGAATTTTGCTGAGTCTTTTACCCTAGTTTAGGTCTATAAATAGGCATATGTTCTGGTTGTAAAACACAGCCTTTATACAAAAGAAAATTGCTACTTTGAAGAGAAATTATCTTTTGTTCTTTGTGGACTACCTTGGTGCACAAGTTTTTTGTGTTCTTGGTTTTCTTATACTTTTTGTTTTTAGTCATGAGTTGATTAGAGGCAGGGGTTTAAATCCAGTCTCTTTGATGCCTTGTGGTGCTTGAAAAAGATTTTGGGCACATTTCATGGTCTTTATATGATTGGAGTTTGCATCAGTTGGTCACCTAAGCAGCCATTTGGCGATCAAAAAATTAGTCACCAAAACCATGGTTGTTAGGGCCCAACAATTGGATGATGACCAACTAATGACCAAACTTTTCATGATACTTTCTACTGATCAATTAACGACTGAACGTCTAGCAACAAAAAATTTGACCACCATTTTTTGTCAAAATTTTGCATCATTCTTTTAGCCTAACGCCGCTTAATTCGAATTAGTCATTGTCCAATATGGTTAATAGATACAAGAGGTTTCATTTAAAGGACAATAAACATTGGGTTTATTGTCTTAAATTTTAAAATTTTGAAGACATGGCGTGTGATTTTGCAACAGAATTTTTTCTCTATTTTTTTTTCTTTAAAACTGAAATCTTAAATAATGTGTAGAACTTTTTTCATTGTTTTTTTCCTTCAAAACTGTAGTTTCAAATAATGTGTATATAGTTTATCACTGGTATGCAGTACATAAGTTTTTCCAATTTTTTGAGTTATTGTGTGAAATATAATGATATTTTGTATACCAAATCCTTTTTATGTGTATTTTTTTCAGCTCACAGCAATATACCACATGATATGCCTACTGTACACTGCATACCATGGGTGATGGATTTTTTTTTTTCCATTTTACATCAATATACCACATGCATACATATATAAAATGAAAAAAATATAATTAATACACGTTTATTGATGTAAATATTGATGTTATTTTATTTTTAAATTTAAAAATAATGTTTTTTTGTTTAATAGCAATATTTATTTTGTTCTATATATTCTAATTTTTTATTTTGTTCTACTTTACGATATGCCTATATTTACATGGTGCAGTTCATAATAACGGTATTGAAACAATGAAGCTCCATTCTTTGAAGGTGTGTTGTTTGTTAAAGCCTTAAATACCACTTGCTCCCCTGTACTATCACTACTTGGACACATAACCCCTTTTATTATGACTTGTTACAACTTAGTCCCCCAACTTCTAAAAATCATGCAATGAGATCCCTAAGGTTGTCATGTGACATCACTTGGACAAGCAGCTATTAGTAAATGAAAACATGCATCGCTATCTAGGAAATCTCTATCATCACTGCGAGCAGCCCTTTCCTCCCTTCCACCGCCCCCTGCATTTTGACCTTTTGAAGCCCCTATGCTTCAAGCACCCCATTTTTTGTCCCCTCCAACCTCCTTGTGCCCTTCACGCCCAACAAATCAACCTCCCCCATCTTTTTGTCTACCATTTCCTCATCGTCTTCTACACCACCCAACGAAGTAGAGCTATATGTAGCTGATGAATCTAGGGAAGAGCTAATGGATGTTGACCCTATCACCATTCGGAAACTGACCCGGCTCTAGAATTGTTTATTTCAATCCTCCAATAAACTACCAGACAACTCCCTCAACTTTATTTTGAAGAACCAATTATTGAATTGATTGGCTTGGGGCTTCAGTTTCACTCATGTTTTGTTGACACCTTCATAATCGAGGCACTTAAGACCATTGGATTCACTTTCGATTAAAGGCTTTACACCTTTGTTGACAATTTGTCTACCGATAAATTAGGGCACTTGGCAAAAGGGTCTTTGCTAAGAGATTTGCCGCTAATTAATTGATTGGAGCATAAGCCAATAAATTTTGAAGCATGATAGATCAAGAGAAAGATGAAGATGCAAGAATGATGGATCAATGGCCGAGAAATTGAAAAAAGGAAGAATGATTGAGAAAAATGTGACACAAGGGGCAGCTGAAGGGGGGAAGGGGCATCTTCCAGTAATGACAGAAGAGGATGCACTTCGTTTGTGAGTGATGCCAGCCCACCCACGTGATATCACATGACAGCCTCATGGTTCTCATTGTAAGATTTTTAGAACCTGACGGACTAGGTTGTAATGATCATAGTAGAGGGGGTTCTGTGTCCAAGTTGTGATAGTATAGGGGTGGGTGATATTTAAGCCTTTGTTAAAAACCACATCAAGGGGGTAACAACTAATATTCTTTTGTGACCAGATTTTATACTTGGAAAATATGTAATTGAGAAACTAATTATTTTAAACTTTCCTCAATTACATTTTAATGGAAACGTTTATCTTTTAATTATTTAATAAAATTATTAGAAAAATACTTTAGGGGCAAATAAAATAAATGTCTCTGATGTAATATCTAACCATTTGTCCCCAAATATATGTCCTCTTGTAGGTATATTATTATAGGAACATATATATTTCCCTCCAAAATAAAAAAATGCAAGTGCACTACATATTGTTAGAAAGTGCCAACAATTCGTATGTAGTTGCTTGGATGGAAATTTTCTTCTTGTAAAACTTCACCTACTTTTATACATGTAAAGAACAAATAATAAATTCCAGCTTTCTATTGTTAATGATCGTGTTTAGTTTTCTTTTTATGTAGGGCATTGATGAGATAAACATCTTAAGAATAAACTGTATTTTTTTTTCCTGTATTTTTTAAGCAAAATGTGAAATAACATATGGTAATAAGGCATGCTTTATTTAGTCTAAAAAATTTAAAATACCTCATAAATGAAAAAGCATAAAAATATCGAATGTATAAGACAACCATACGATTAAGGTATTAAGTATCATGGAAATTAATAAATATATAAAATTGTCTGAAGTAAAAGAATAGTGAAATAATAATAAAAAAAATTAATTCAAAGTACATCTCGTATTCTTTACTGGTTGGATGGTTAGAAGGCGAATGGATTAGCGATTTTAAGTCCTCGGTTTTGAAGCTAAAGAAAAGATGGGTATGAATTAGTTTTCTTGTTCTCTTTTTAAAAATTTTCCCTTTCCTAGCGTACATAAAAATTTGCTTAGGAAAAAATAGATAGGTGTTGACACCCAATTTCGTCCAACTTTTTTTTTTTAAAATTTTTAAAAAAAAAACTAATTAAAAAAATTATTATTATTATTATTATTATTGCTAAAAAAATTTTAATTATGTTAATTAGTTTAAAATATATTTTTATTTTGAGAAGATTTGATTTAAAATAATATATGTGTGAATATGTATGTGTTTGAAATAAAAATAAAATTTCAGAAAAAAATGACAAAAAATTAAAAGTTTGAGGTAAAAATGACAAAATTGAGAAGTTTCGGACAAAATTGACCAATTCTGAAAGTTTCAGGAGCTTTAGGTAATTTTTCGCGTCAATTTTGGGCCTAAACGGACGTTTCTGGCCCAAATTGACAGAAAACGTTAAAATTGTCAAAATCAGAAGCTTCTGAGCTTATCCAGAGCTGGAGTAACGTAAAGGACTGAAACTGTCATTTTATCAATTTAAAAGATAAGTTTGAGATTTTTTATTAATTTATCCGTCCACATTTCAGCTAAGCTCCTTCTATAAATACCCCCAAAAATTCAGTGATGAACACAGAGAAAAATAGAAAGAAAAGCTTAGAGCTCCGTTTTTAAAATAGAAAAAATTACAGCCTTAGTCCCTAGCTCTCCTTCCTTTCCTCAGAAAATCTCAAAACTTTTTATTTTGACGATTAAGGCATCTTCTTCCCCGTCCGTCTGTCACCGTTTCTCTCTCTCTCTCTCACCTCTGCACGCTGCCCGTCCGCTCGCCGCCGTCGCTCGTCGCCCCGCCGTCCCACCCTGCCGACTTCGCCGTCCCCCCCTGCCCCTGGCCGCGCCGCCACCGTGCCCAGCCACCCCCCCCCTTCGCCTCCCGCGCGACGTGCTTTGTTTCCTTTTCTGCAAAATTCAAAAATTAAAATCTAGGGTAAAACTCTCATTTTGTCCTTCAATTTTTCAATTTCTTTCATTTAAGTCACTAACCTTTGTTTTTAATCTCTGCAGAACTAATAAATATCTTTATATATTTGTTTATTATTATTACTACTATTATTATTATTATATGTTACTTGCACATCTAACTCAACTAACTTCACTAACTTGTGTTATTGTTCTTATTAATTATTAACAACTAATCTAACTTTATTTGTTAACAATTATTAACTATTAACAATTATTAACTACTAACTTAGTAACTTTATTACTTGTTTATTATTGTTACTAACTTACTAACTTTATTACTTGTTTATTATTGTTACTAACTTACTAACTTTATTACTTGTTTATTATTGTTACTAACTTACTAACTTTATTACTTTTTTATTATTGTTACTAACTTACTAACTTTATTATTATTATTGTCACTAACTTACTAACCTTTTATTATTGTTATAATTGTTACTAACTTACTAACTTTTATTTTTATTGTTGTTATTATTGTTAACGATTAAATCAATTAACATCATTAACTTTTATTATTGTTATTATTAATTTTAACCATTAACTTTACTAACTTTTGATAATTTTTATCATTGTTGTTAACAACTAATTTTTTTTATTTTATTATTATAATTATTGTGGATGGCCAAAAAAGCCCCACTTTATTATTAATTGTCTCTTTTAGGTGTTTAAATTTAGTTATTAAAAAAAAAAAAGAATTTTATGTGAATACTTATTAAGGCTAATAAAAATTTAAAAGCCAATTATTTTTTTATTTTGGAATACATTTTTTTTTTATTATTTCTTTAAAAATAACAAAGTTAACTTTTTATCCTTTTTGGTTAAAATTAATAAACAAACATGATTAAATAATTCTAAAAAATACAAAAAAATCAACTTTTTTTATTTTTTAAAATAATGATATTTAAAATAAAAATTCAAGAAAAATCCAATAAAATTATAATTAAAATTAATAACTAATTAAATAATTAAAATCTAATAAAAATTAAAACTCCATGACCAAATGATCCGCCAGGATCCATGGCTTGGAAATATTTTTAAATAAAGTATATAAATAAATTTTTCTTTATTAAAAATAAAAACTTTAGACTAATATATTAATTATTTATTAAAATAATAAAATAAATTTTTTTTTAGTTTTCTTTATAAAAAGAATAAAAGAGTAAAAATTTTTGGGTTAATATATTATTCAGTAATATTTTACTTATTTCTTTTAAAATAATAAAATATAACTTTTTAGTTTTCTTTATTAATAAAAAGAACAAAAAAGGTAAAATTTTTGGGTTAATATTTTATTCAGTAATATTTTACTTATTTCTTTTAAAATAATAAAATTTGACTTTTTAGTTTTCTTTATTAATAAAAATAATGATAAAAGTAAAATTTTTGGGCTAATATTTTATTCAGTAATATTTTGCTTATTTCTTTTAAAATAATGAAAAGATATAACTTTTTGTTTCCTTTATAAAAATCTTAGCAAAATGATTTCAAAAAATAGAATAAATTCAAAAGGATTAAATTATCTCTTAAATATCTTAGACTTATTAATTAAAATTATTTATCAAACAAAAAGAACATAAAAATGAAATATAAATATCAAAACTTTCATTTCTTTTTTTAAAATATACATATAAATTTTATTTTTTTAAGATCCTTGTTAAATAATCACTTCTTTTTAGTTAATCTTTTATAAAAAATAAAATATATAAATATCAAAATTCTTCTTTCATGTTTAAAATATATATAAAAATCTTTGATTTCTTAATCTTTTTTTGGTTAATTTATCAAATAAACTCTTAAGACTTTTCTTTTATTTTTAAAATATACATATTTTTTTTTGGTTTTCTTTATTAAAGATCTTGATTAAATAAAAAAGAAAAAATATAAATCTTTCTTGATTAATTTATTTTTAATAAACATAAAATAAATCTCAAGATTAATTAATTAACTTTCTTATAAAAAAATTAATTACTTTTTAATTCTTTTATAAATTGAGTAATTATTTAAATAATAAATATCCTTCATTAAACAAGGAAAGAGAAAAGAAAGGAAAGATAAAATCAAAAGGAAAAGAAAAAATAAGAAAGATAAGAAAAATAAGAAAAAGAAAAGAAAGATAAAATAAAAAGAATAAAAAGAAAGAAGGAAAAGAATAATAAAAAAAGAAATAAGAAAGATCTTTTAAAAATCATTAACAAAAACCTAAAATTTTAAAAGACTTACAAAAATAGTAATTAAAATAACAATTACTTCCATTAAAATAAAAAATCCATATTTACAATATGGATTAAATTGTTTAAATTTCACCAAATTCCGTGTCCAAATGACTCGGCAGAGTCCATGGTTCGGAATAAAAATCTTCCGTGTCCAAATGACTCGGCAGAGTCCATGGTTCGGAAGTATAAAATTCTATACAAATTAATTACCAAAAATCCACATCCGATTAATTCAGTTAAAAATTCTAGATTGAAAATTAACTGAAATTTATTTAAAAGCAAAGCGAAACAAAATTAAAATCAACTAAGGTGCCAATTTTTGGGCGTTTTAACAAAGTTGTTTTAACGTAACCGTACTCCCGAACCCCCGAACTCTCGTAGACCAATATTTAAGGTGACCAATCGACCTAGGTAAACAGATTGGTGGCGACTCCCGAAAGCTGCGACGTTGCCACAATAGGTCTTCTTAATTAATTACTGTAAGTGAAAAATGTAAGAGTTCCTAATTTATTTTTTTAAGATAATAAAATTAATTATTTCATGTCTATCTTTAGCCACTTTTGACAAATATATCATTATTAAGAATAATTGTTTATTTGTCTCCTCAGTTCACGGCAAGAAAAATGTATAAAAGCTATGAACTTTCAATCACTAGAAGCTTCAATTACATCTCATTTGCTTTTATGCGGGGCTCACATTTAGAGCAAATGAAGAGTAACGGATTTTTTAGTTTCTAACATGTTTGTCGCTTCTCAATAATTTTTTTTTTAAAGTAGCTTGTGAGTTACTTTATCCCTTTAGTTCTTCCTCATCCTTTTATTTTCTCTATTAAAGATAAAGATAACAATTTCTATCACTCTTAAGTCTCACAAGTCCTTTTCACCCTTTAGTGCTCTTAAAAAAAAAAATCTTATCTCCATGGTGATGAAGAGGCAAAAGCTAGCTGCTAGACCAAACTACCCATTTGACTTTTTGAGGAGCTCATCTTCCTCATCCTCCAAGGAGCTCGTATTCCTCATGTTCTGCTACCTCATTATGCCCGTTTCTTTCTCCGTTAGTGGCACCAGCAACATATTAGGTCAACCAAAAATCCTTGTCCTTGATTCTATACCATAATGGGTTCTCGGGTGTTGTGAAACAAGTGCTTTAAATTTATAACCCCCAATTCACCCATAGGTGTACGGTGCATTGTGTGTAATTGGTGAATTTGAGTGTCATCCCAAAAGATAGTTTCGATTCCAAACTAAACAATGAACCCTAACTATTCAAATAACTAAGTTAAGTTAAAAAGTAAGTATTGTAATAAATTATAGGTTGATATGAAGAGGAGAAAAGATGCAAATGTGGAAATAGAATGCAAAGGTAATGAGCGTGCTCACTACACTTACTAGAACTAACTTGAATTGAACTAACTTATGAACTAAGCAATCCACATAGGATAGTACGACTTAACTTTGCCACCTAAGTTAAACTAAGGAATTATGGTTGTTACTTCTTAGTGTAGTGCAAGGAATCTAAATTCAATGTGTTTTTTTCTTAAGATAAATACTTGCTCACCTATAATTTAGTCATGTGTTTTCTCAGGCTCATAAGTTAAATTAAGCTGGATTAGAACCTAACATTTTAATTACACATAATGAGTAGCTTGACTGTATGTTATTCTCTAGTTCCACAGTAACCCCCCCATCAATCAACACTCATGCATAAGCTTAAGAGAAGAATCAACACAATAATAACTTCCATGAATTACCTCAAAATAACATTAAGTAGCAAATGTTAATGTATACCTTAGAAAGATAAAGAGGACTACTCCATATACATACTCAAATCATCTATGAAACTATAGCAGAAAACATTCATGAATTACAAATGAAAGATAGAGGAAAACCAAAGAAACCCTTTTGAAGACTAGTTTCCTAGCCTACCCACATGGTGCTAAAAAAACTCTTCTAAGTAGCTTTAATGGTGGCTCCCAAGGAAGGCAAAAGAAGAATAATAAGAGTATGAAAGCCTAGCACTACTTCACAAACATTCTTTAGATAATAAGGGACTAGATCCTTCCAAAATGAACTCCAAAATGATGTTCAGGGTCCATCCATCCAAGTAAATAAAATCCCTCAACGAATAGCAAGTTAGGATTCAAAAATAGAGGTGAGGGACTATAATGGATGGAGGTTTGGCGCTGCAGTGCCAAAATGGAGTATTTGGTGGTGATGCAATGCCTAGAGCATGAGCTCTTAGTACCACGGCATTGCCATTGGTTTTGCAATGCTACTATACATGGGGGACTTTAGACTCAATTCCTCTTTGTTGCTACAGCGCAATTACTGTCGTTGCGGCACTATAGTGTAGTTTGATGCAGACATTTTTTTTTTTCATCCAAATTTTCTTAGCTCATTTCCGCTTTGTCACAACACTTCCACAATACTCTTTAACCTACAAAAAAAAAATAATAAATAAAGCGAGAATCCATAAAAAATGAGGCCCGAATTGATAAAATTTAATAATCAAAGTTGACAAAAAGTCAATTAGTTAGACAAACAAATTTAGCACTCAACACTGGGCTTGGCAATCTTATGGAGATTGATCTCTCTAAAGGCAACGAGCTCAAAGACTCATCCATGGTGAGATTGATCTCTCCAGCAATGCAAAGTGGGGCCAAGGTGGCCACAACACCTACGGTGATAACACTATTTGCCCCAATCCACCCGCTTCTCTCTACATTAGAAGTTTTTGTATGATTGTTAGGGATTGGTTGTCGCCGGATGAGAACAAGGGAGAGAGTAGAAGAACTAAAATTTAAATTATTTAAAAATAAATAAATAAATAAAGAGTTCTATTTTTTAATAAAATAAAAATATCAACTGGTTTTTCTATCAAGAGTTAGTTGCTATCTAGCTTTTATGTTGTATTGGTTTTTTAGAGATAAATAAGTGACACAAAATTTTTTTTTTGTGTGCATCTAAAACATGTTCGTCTTGTACTATACTCACATTTGTCGGCATTTGTGTGTGATGGGAATAGTTTGTTACTTGCTACTGTCCATTGTCTTTATATATGAAGTGTACTAAAACTAGTTTGCAATTACTAATTAACTTTTTTTCAAAATTCAAAAGTTACTTGATTAGGCTGCTAGTGATCTCTTATCTGATAAATAACCTTGGTCTTCTAAACTATTATACCTATTTTTAATAATATAAAAAAATTACTAAAAGTGTTTATATTGTACACACACACACACACACACACACACACCAATTTTCACCAAATTTTACAATAATTGAAACCCAATACTTTAATAAGGTCAAAAAATGCCTTTTAACTTTTCTTGGATAAATAATTCTTTTATTTTACTTTGGAGAACAAAAAAAAAAAGTAGTAATTATTTTCTAAAAGGAACCTATTTGGATGACAATCGAGCTAGAGTATCAGAAATAGTTTATATAGCAACGAGTATATAATGTCTCCAATTAAGAGAGTGAGTAATTGAGTAAATGAATATAGAATTACCACAAAAAGACATTTCCTCCATTGAGTCAAACGTCAATGAATATACATACATACGTACATATGTATATATAGAAGAAATCAAAAGCATGGGCAGGCAGTACGAGAGAAGAGATGCCACTCATCCAGTGTCCCCATATGTACGGAAATCAAAGCAAAGCAAATTAAAGCTCCGCAGAAACTCTCTTACTGACTCCTTGTCTGTCTCTATATGATATGTATATATGTGGCTATATTATTAGCATAGTTGAATTTCTCTATCCGGCCGGCTGCAGCTGCAGGTACAATCCACCATGAGCAGTGTGATTCTTCTTTTTCCTTTTATCACCAAACCAGACCACTGAACCAGTGCCTTCTTCTGTTCTCCCAGCTGAGGCCAAGACTTGGCTTCCCCCAATTTCGTCGTTTTCTTCTTCTTCTTCTTCTTCTTCTTCTTCTTCTTCTTCTTCTCTCTCTCTCTCTCTCTTGATGTAAATATAAATATATATGGTTTTCCCTCCCCCCCCCCCCCCCCCCCTCTCTCTCTTTTCTCAGTAAACAATTTCTGGGTCTGTAGCTGCTAGTGTCGGAGCAATCTCATAGAATATAAGCCAAACAAGCTGATCACACCAATCCTTGTGTTTGCTGCTCTCGTATTGCAATATCGATTCTAATTTGTAGGTTTCCTTTTCTAGTTTTGGTTTCAGATTCTCTGTATTTTCCTTTTAAAATTAATATTAATTGGAGTGTTTATTTTTTTTTCCCCTTTTACAATTAATATTGGTAGGTTTCCTTTTGTGGTTTTGGTTTTCTCCTCCTCCTTCTATATTTTCGTGTGCTCAGATCAGATCTCCATATATGGTTCTCTCTTACGTTTATTTTTCATCTCCTCCATTTCCATTTCTCTAAAATTTTCAAGAGTACGATTGCAACTAAACCAATAACCTTTTTTTTTCTAATATTAGAAATAATGCTAATTCTTTCTTTCCTTTTTTTTTTTTTTTATAGATATGGATGAGTAACTTGTTTGTGTGGCGAAGGGCTGGTGAGTAAGATCATGGTGAGACAAAAAATTCAGATCAAGAAGATCGACAACAAATCGGTGAGGCAGGTGACCTTCTCCAAGAGGAGGAGAGGGCTTTTCAAGAAGGCCAACGAGCTCTCAGTTTTATGTGATGCTGAGATCGCTCTCATTGTGTTCTCGGCTACCGGAAGGCTCTTTGAGTACTCCACTTCCAGGTTCTTAATTATTTACTGCTTTCTTGTCCCTTCCAATTTGATGGTTGGTGGTTTTGGGTGAATCTGTGTGTCGCCATAGCTTCGATTTTATGCTTCATCGCAATCTATTGTACATGTCCTTTGAATCAAGTACGACCACCATTTTCCCCCGTTTCTACTGATCATAGCTAGCGATTTATTTTTGCCTGTTTTTAACCAGTTCATTCTTAATTAGTTTTCTTTGTATTACTTGTTTCGTTGGTAAAAAAGCATTAGTTATCTCAGTCCTTTAGTTGTTGTTGTAAATGGGACTTTAACCTCCATTTCAATCCAAATTGATTTAAAACCATAATAATTTTTTTGCGTTTGTTAAAAAATATGGATTTTAAGTATACAAAAAATTACGCACTAATTAGAGATTTACTTGGTAAACTTAATAACCTGGTTCCTTTTCTGTGCTGGTTGTACTTCATTGATGATTTCTTGTCTTTTGGGTTCTCAGTATAAGGCAATTGCTTCATATATTTTCTCTTAGCTAGCTAGCTAGGGTTGTGTGTTCTGGATTCCTCTATAGCCAGAATATAAATTTAATTGATGTAACAGTAGTATTCTGGAGATGAACTCTCTCTCCATATATATATGTCATTGAATTGCTGAGTATATATGGTATCATTTTATTGTCTTAATTGAAGTATAAGGCAGGTGATTGAAAGGCGCAATCTGTATCCAGATAATAAGCTTGATAATTTTGATCGCCCATCTGTCCAGCTGCAGCTACAGGTAATTACTAGCTAGCTACTCCTCTCTTGTCATTTTGTTATATCGTGATTTTGACAATGCAAACTAAGTTAATTGGGACCTTAGCAATTTAATGCCGATTTACAATTGCACATGATCAGCTTCAGACATTATTAATTAGGGGCTCATTTGCTTAAAATGCAATGCCCGCCCCGAATCATTCGCCCTTTTCTTTTTTCCTATTAATCAGCTGCCAAAGCAGTGTTCGTTTAAAAGAGGAGACTACAACTCCAAAATAGAAAGAAGCACACCCTTTAAACCCTAGCTACACTCCAACTCCTCATTTGAGCCGATAATCAACTAAACCTCGGTGAGCAGGAGACTATAGCAAGCATTACTTTTTAACTTGTGATGTACTCTAAGTGTAAACAAAAAAAGAAAAAGGAAAAATCTGGCTAGGTGTTTGTATTGTATTGGAAACAATGTATGATAAAAACAACTCAAGCATTTGTTAATATTCAAACTTTAAAGTTGTTACTCAAGCCTTAAAACTTTTGGAATTATCTCCTCTTTTATTTTTGGTAATGTCACGCCTTACAAATTTCATATATAACATTTTGATTCTTTCTATAATAGTTGAAATTTTATTGTATCCTCCATAATAAAGTTCCTACATAGCTTGAAAAATATTGTCTTCAAGACATATTAAATCCCATATAACTTAATAAAGGAGTCACTTGTGGTTTTATAGTGTGGAGAAGCTCCTCACTCATTTGTAATTAGTTTTAAGTTGGATACTTTAATATGATATCAAAGTTATGTTTCCTCAATTTATCTCCATTTATTACCAATTGATTGATTTTAGGTTTAATGTTTCAACCAGATAAATATAATTCATGCCTCAAAGCATTTTGCTCTAATTCATTTTAATAGGTCCAAAACCTGAACTCCTCTTTTACCTCTCATATGTCCGAGCCAAAGAAAAAGTTTGTACGACAAAAGCTCATGTGAACCTAAATTTGTGGAAGTGGGTAATCAATTGAGTTAATTAATTCTAATTTAGTTTTTCCAAATGGAGATTTAAAAGCAAATAAGAGAAGGAACATAATGCTAATTATCAGGAAACTTGAACAGGATATATACATCCCAATTAATGTCGAATGTTCTCACTTGGAAAAGGCAGTCAATTGATCGTACTATATAATTTGAATTATTTTTAAATAAAAAACCATGTGTTGAAAAGTGTGTGTGTGTGTGTGTGTGTATCCTGATGTTAATTTCAGCTTGAGAGTGATCAGAGTGCCATATTGAGCAAGGAAATAGCAGACAAGACCAAGCAGCTCAGGTAACCTAAGAATCCATTGATTTTCCAAAATAGCAAATGTACATATGTGATCCACTTCCTCTGTTACTGTTCCAACAATACATCCATTACAGGCAGATGAGGGGAGAGGAGCTCCAAGGGTTGGACATGAGGGAATTGAACAGACTTGAGAATTTAGTTGAAAGAAGCTTGAGCAAGGTCACAGGAACAAAGGTCTTTCAATGTTTTCCCCCAATGGCTTAACTAGTGAACTTAATTACTGGCATTTCAAGTTTTCCAAGGACAACTGATCAGTGATGTGCTTCAATTTTGAATTTCAGGACGAAAAGATGCTTAAAGAGATGAACACCCTTGGAGAGAAGGTAAAACCCTTAAAACCCCCTGCCAACTACGCACCATTGTACACTGAAAAAAAATCACAATCATAAGAAACCCATGGGGAGTTGGATTCCTCTCGGGTAGAATTCAATTTTCCATTAACTTGTCATTGTTGGAGCATGATGTCTTTAGTGAGGTTTGGTGGTTTTTTAAGGGTACAGAAGTGGGGCTTTAAGAAAGGGGAGCAATGGGTAGATTTGGGGATGTTTGAGGTGGGAGCATGGGGTTTTTGGGTTGGGAGATTAGGGTTTTTTGTCTGTCTTTTTTAAATTTGGGTTCATGTTGATCTAGCTTTTCGATGGATCTTATGTATCTTTTTTTTTATATTTAATAAATTTTATTGCTGTTCAAAAAAAAATGATGTCTTGAGTCCATCAATTGAGGGATTTAAAAGTAATTTGACCACATCAACACTTGGAAAGCAAATCATCATTAATTTACCGAGCCTAATTTTTTGATAATGTCTACGCGGTGAATAGGCAGATTTTGAGATGCAAGGTCAATTTATGTTTGTAGTGTTTTAATTGAGTGATTTTATTTCACATATTCTAGTAGGAGAATTCTTTCTAGTGTGAGAAAAGTTGTGGGGAAACAAAATATGAGGCCATGGTGGACAGTGGTTTGTCCTGGGTAGACGGAAGACGCATAGTTGCTGTAAGCGAGAGCAAAAAGTTATTTTAATACCTGTATTTGAGGACCCTTGTACTTTTGTTATCTTATATGCATGTAATCTTACATTCTCAATAGTGGAATGAAATTATCTAGATGGGTCATGGACGCAAGCTCACAGTGGAGGATTAAGGTGAAGCATAGAAAAGAAAAATCGTGTATATCTGTTGATTTGTGTGTGCTTGTGCTTGTGCTTGTGCTTCCACTGTGTGTGCGTGTGGTGCAATGGTCTCAAAGCATGTTAGGTTGGTGCGGGCTCGCGGTCTTGATGCCCCAACGGTCATTGAGTACATATAGACTGGATAATACCACTCAATCTTCTTGTTTTTTTGTTTATTTTTTTATTTTTCTAAATATCATATATATATACACATTCAGGAAGCATACCTGATGGACGAAAACCAGCGTTTAAAACAAATAGCAGTGAGTGTATATTTGGTCCTTTTTTATTTTATTAATGAATATACCACATACATTTTATCTTTCCATGATGTGCGAATCCTATAGCAGCTATATATATGAAGTTAGAAAGTACTGTATTGTGTTTTATTGAACAGATAAATGAGAGAACCAAATTAGGAGAGGAACAAAGAGGATCAAGAGAAGGGCAGTCATCAGACTCAAACGTTGCTGATCATGACTCTGATACTTTTCTTAGATTGGGGTAAGCGATCGATTCTGACTTGTTCTACATGCATGCATGATCAAGCGCATTAATTCATTTGGCAAATCCCCTTCACGTTTCATTTTCATCTCATCCCATTGATCTTTTATGATCATTTTTCTGATTGGAGAATACACTAGCTAGTGTAATTAACGTTGCTTTTTCATGGCTGCTCAGGTGCAAGGCCTAATTAGGGCTAGCTAAGGCTTTGGCCCTATACTATACGCTTATGGGAAGCAATATGATCAAAGGCGTTGCATACCTTTAGTTAGTAGAAGATCTCATCCCCATCCCGAATTCTTTATATATAATTTGTAACTGTGGTTCTTAGTTCTAAGTGTGTGTGTGTGTCTATATAGACCCAAAATTATAGTAGCAATTAAGACCAGCTCAATTGATTTTTTTTATCTGGAACTATATCATTTAAATATTTAATTAATAATCACTTGAATAATGTTTTTAGAAAATAATTTTCTTTTGGCTATCCAAGAAAAAGAAAAGTTAGGGATAAAGTACCAAGATTTTCCAAAAAATGTTAAAAAGTACTTTTCAACTTCTTAAATATAAAGTTTTAATAGATATTATTCAAGTTGAGTGAATAATTT
This sequence comes from Aquilaria yunnanensis, assembly GCA_039654915.1. Lineage (NCBI taxonomy): Eukaryota > Viridiplantae > Streptophyta > Magnoliopsida > Malvales > Thymelaeaceae > Aquilaria > Aquilaria yunnanensis. Next base: position 23,597,347 of record CM077598.1, on the reverse strand, counting down.
CTACATATAAAAACAATTGCTAATAACTCATGTTTTAGAATTATTGTCAAAACACATAACAATGTTGCTTTACCTCATATTTTAAAAATAAATTGTTTTTTGATATTTCTTATTTTTTTTCTTTCTATTTTACTTTGAATTCACTACATGAGGAAACTAGCTTTTGAGACAAGGTTAAATTATAATTTCTCCCATGACGTTTAAGTGAAAGTACACTTTACCTTGTTTGTTTAAGAAATATAAACCTTGACCCTTGCTTTTTTATCATATTTTAACTGTAATTTTTAAAGTCTTCATTTGGTCATTACGGTAGCTATCTTGAAGTAATTTCAATATGTATAATATTTTTTTCAGAATTAATTGGCATTTAAAAAAAATACTGTTTTAGAAGGTGAAAGAAATATGAAAAGAGAAAAATGTTCATTTATTGTGAAAAAGATACAATACAGATTAAAATTATTGGAAGATAGTTACCGTAATGATCGAATTAAGACTTTAGAAGTTGCTGTTGGATAGTTACCGTAATGATCAAATTAAGACTTTAGAAGTTGCTGTTGGACTGTGTTAAATAAGTAGGGGGTAAAGTGTATATTTCTAAAACAGTAAGGGTAGAGTGTAGTTTCATCTAAACATTAGTAGGCAAATTGCAATTTTTCCTTTCAGATAAATATAATGGGGCAAATAGCGCATTTGTCTTTAGTACATATATTCAAAATTTGAGTCAAAAACTTAGAAGTATATATTATATTTGTCATTAATTAATATAAGTTGGGGACAAATAAAATGAATCAAATAAAATGTCTACATAAACTCTATTTAAAATCGGAGGCAAATAATTTGTACCAAATATTATATTTATGATAATTAGATTATGGTGGGACAAATAGAAAGTTAGATAAAAATTTATCTCTAATAATTAGAGGCTCATGTTGTAATTTTCACTATGGATGGGAGTATTTTGCAAACTTTTAGATAATTTGATGAACTTTATAATTTTTTATATTAATATCATTACTATGTGTTTTTTATTACTTTTATATACAAATAGATCTGTTTCCTAATAAGACTTGGCAACGTAATATATATATATTTTTTGCTTCTGTATGATCGAATAAGATAAGTGTGAACTCATAACTTCTTTATAAAAATTAATTATATTATTGATTAGCAAAATATAATAATAATAATAACTTACGTAAATGACTTATATAGCTCTTAGTCAAGAAGTGAATTTAAATATTCGAGAATGAAAAACTTAGTAGAAATAACTTAAATTTCGCAAAGCTTGAGGAAGTGAAAGTTGAGCTAAATCAATGTCATCTCTTGAGCTTCATGTTTGCATTTCTAGGTGGTGCTGGCGGCTGCATTGACATCTTCTATAGCAATATTGTAGGAATTAGAGTTGAACTCATTGTTGGCGCTTGAAAGCTGGAAAGCAACATAATTGTTGTGCTCTCAACATGTCTGGAGTATCCCACAATCAATGGCAGAGGTGGCGATGGTAAGGAGATTGGTAATGAGGGACTTTGGGTCGATGATTTGCACAAGTCTCAATGTAGTAACCGCTAGGTTGCCGTCGAGGGCTTGAGGAGTGCCAACAAAAGGGTTAGGGAAAAGGGTATTAGAGCAGTAGGAAAAGTCTCATAAGGGGACAGTGAAGATGGATGGGTCAAAGAAGAGGCAGAGAAGAATAGAAGTGGAGAGATGATGAGGGAAAGGACAGTATTGAAAAATTTTAGATTTCTGAAGTTTTAAGTATAATTGTAAACTAGACTAAATTTAAGGTAGTTAACTGTAATTTGACTGACGACGTTAATTAACTAGGGGGTAAGTGTAGATTTTTAAACCTCAATGATGATGTTAATATTGAAAAATTTTAGATTTCTAAAGCTTTCAGTATAATTGTAAACTAAAGTAAATTTAAGGTAGCTGACTGTAATATGACTGACGGTGTTAATTAAATAGAGGGTAAGTGTAGATTTTTAAACCTCAATGAAGGAAATGTAATATCACCTAAAGTTTGGGGGGATAATTGTAAAAAACCCTTTTCATTTGAGTTTGACCAAAGTGTTGTAAAGGTAAACTTACAATTAACTTTTGAGGTATACTTTGATCTATTTTAGAAACATACACTTTGTTCTTTGTGTTTTTTACATTGTCTGATAACAACTTCTGAAGTTATATTTAAATTATACGATAATCATTTTCTAATTATTTTAATTCTCTTCAATATTTTTTTTTATAGTTAATAAACGTTTTAAATTATTAATTTTTTCTTTGTATAAATGTATCTTTATCCTTGTAAATGTATATCCATATTTTTTAAAGGTCGATTGACTGTGTAAAAAATATAAAAAATCTTAGAATTACTGGAACATCTTTTAATTATTTTAATCTCTTTAATTTTTTTTATAATTAATAGATATTTTAAATTATCAGTTTTTTCTTTCTATAAATGTATATTTATCCCTATAAATGCATATCAGTATTTTTTAAATGTCGGTTGGCTGTTAAAAAAATATAAAAAATCTTAAAATTACTAAAACATGATTATCAAATAGTTTAAATTAAGATTTTAAAAGTTGTTGGATACTGTAGAGAAAATAGGGGGTAAAATGTAGATTTTTTAAAATAGAAGAGATAAAGTGTAGATTAAACCAAACCACATTAAGATTTTTGTAATTTTCCCGTGTTGTGAATGGCATCAGCAACTGTTTGTTTTTTTTGTTCCTTTGAGGTTATTTCGATAATTAACCTCCATACTAGTTCTGCAGTTTCCCTAAATTTTCAATTTTGATGACACATTTTGGCAAGGAAGGGGGAAGAACGAAAAAATAATGGAAACTTACGTGGACCCCGCCTCTAATGTATAGTATAAACTACACTTGTGTCTCCCTATTTCAAATACGTACACTTTTCTTCCTAAAAATTTAACTCCATTGATGATTGCTAAAACAGAAAGGAGAAATGCTTACTTTCACCCACTTAGCTTTATTTCCTAAAAATTTTGCCCCATAACTTCTGCATCTAACAAGTGTGCCCTCGTCTCCTTCCATCCATTTGCTTCCATCTTTGCCCTCTACCATCATCAACGTCATCGCCCCGTTTCGATCAACGGAATTAATCTCATATAAGAATTGATAGTATAAAAATCAGGGAATCATAAAACTGAGAAACCAGAGACTCCTCGTCCTAAGCCATCAAAGCCCGGCATCGATGACCTTTTAGTTCAGGCACAAAGAGCGGAGCTGAAAAGTAACAATTATAAATCTTGAATGATTATGCTAAGATTTTGGTTGTAGTGGACAAAAGTATACGCCAATTTAGCTAATTAGTAACAAGTGAAGTTACAAAAAATGTCGCTGGTTTTAAAGTGCCAATCAAGGATAGTATTTTTTTTTTTTTTGTAATAAGAAGCATGTACAAGCATATATTTAAGGTATGATGCATGAGGGGTTACAAGAAAAATTTAGGGTATAAGTTGTCTATATCCCAAATAGCCGTTTTGGGTGCATTTTGGGCACTTTAAGGTTCTCTCTTGTATCTTCAGCTCCAAGCTTGAATCTTTGAGTTCCAATGGCATGAATCTTCATCTTAGATGTGGTAATGAAGGTCTGGAAAGTTAGAGCTCAAAAATCCAGCTTGTGGACACAAAATGCAATAAGAACACTTAAGGTGGCTCAAATGGTGCACTTTGAGTGTTGCCCTGGATGTCCTTGTTTTGAGACTTGTCTAAGCACTCCAGAACCATCTGTAACGACCCAAATCCAGAACCGGTCAACAGAACACTTGCCCACACCACATGGGCTATCCTTTAGAAAAGGATAAGCGCTAGGTGCTTAGGTTCTGGAATTGGAGCCTATATATCTACATAAGGCTTTCCACAATTCACCCATGTGGGACATGGGGGTGTTACAAACTCCCCCCCTTATGTACCCAACGTCCTCGTTGGGGTCAATCGGATTACATGGTTCCCCGGACCAAGTAACCTCTCTAATCGGACTACTTAGGCCCTGGCCAAGTAGCCTCTTGAATCTAGGATCAGTCCCGGTAGACGATGCATGTGCATACCCATTATGTCACACCATCGTGGTCCCGGGTCGACTCTGATACCAACTGATGCGAACCCCGATGGTATAAAGACCATGAAATGAGCCCAAGATGTTTTTCAAGCTCCACAAGACATCAAAGAGACTGGATTTGAAACCCCCACCCTTAATCAACCTGTGATTAGAAACGAGAAGTATAGAACTCCAAGAACACAAGCACACTTGTGCACCAAGGCAGTCCACAAAGAACCAAAGAGAAAACCTCACCAAAGAGCAATATTATTTTGAAATTTTTCTGTGTGTTTACATCAGAATATGTGCCTTTATATAGGCCTAAACTAGGGTTAAAAGTTGGGTAAAATTCGCAACCTAAATCCCTTAGGAATCCTAGATACAAAGACATAGGAAATCCTAGTCAAATTAGGACTTTAATTCCTAGTTTGAACAAATTTATTGAATGCAGCGTATGCCACTTGTCCAAAATGATTTAAAACTATTCCATAGCCTAAATAACTTCCTAAATAATGTATCTAAATATGATTTGAACGAAAATAAAAATATAAATACAAGATTAAACCCGAAAACTCCCAAATAGCCTTTTTGGGTGCATTTTGGGCAATTTAAGGTTCTCTCTTGTATCTTCAGCTCCAAGCTTGAATCTTTGAGTTCCAATGGCATGAATCTTCATCTTAGATGTGGTAATGAAGGTCTGGAAAGTTAGAGCTCAAAAATCCAGCTTGTGGACACAAAATGCAATAAGAACACTTAAGGTGGCTCAAATGGTGCACTTTGAGTGTTGCCCTTGATGTCCTTGTTTTGAGACTTGTCTAAGCACTCCAGAATTGAGTACCAAGCATGTCCATCACCTTGATATGATGTCTTGAAAGTTCTAGCAACTCCTTGTGAGGTTTCATGGCCATCCTCCTTGAAGAAGCTTGAAACAAAGGCTTGTAGTGCACTTGAGAGCTCCTTAGCTTTCTTCCTTGTCATAGGTCCACTAGAAACCTTCAATGGGTCCTTGCCTTCTCCATGTGTGCTTTCCTTGATCATATCAACTCCCCCCTCCTTAGAAGGATTCGTCCACGAATCTGCATGTTCAAACAAAGACAAATCAGAAACATTAAAAGTAGCACTCACATTGTACTCACCAGGCAAGTCTAGCATGTATGCATTGTCATTGATCTTCCTAATGACTTGGAATGGACCATCTCCTCTTGGATGAAGCTTAGTCCTTGTTGCAGCTGGAAATCTTTCTTTCCTCATGTGTAACCAAACCCAATCTCCAGGCTCAAACACAACTTTCCTTCGGCTTTGATTGGCTTTCTTAGCAACTTGTTGATTTTTGTGTTCAATTTGTTGCTTAACCCTCTCATGCAACCTCTTGATGCTCTCGGCCTTCCTACTACCATCCAAACTAGATACCTCATGAGTAGGTAATGGTAAAAGATCCAATAGAGTTAAAGGATTAAAACCATAAACAATCTCAAAAGGTGACAAACTAGTAGTAGAATGCATGGATCTATTATAAGCAAATTCTACATGAGGCAAACAATCTTCCCAAGCTTTCAAATTTTTACCAATGATAGCCCTAAGCATGGAACCTAAAGTCCTATTAGTTACCTCAGTTTGCCCATCAGTTTGTGGGTGACAAGATGTAGAAAAAGAAAGCTTAGTTCCTAGCTTACCCCACAAAGTCCTCCAAAAGTGGCTTAGAAACTTAGTATCCCTATCCGAAACTATTGTTCTAGGAACACCATGAAGTCTAACAATCTCCTTGAAAAACAATTCAGCCACATGAATAGCATCATCCGTCTTATTGCATGGAATAAAATGAGCCATCTTAGAAAACCTATCAACTACGACAAAGATTGAGTCACGGTTTCCCTTAGTCCTAGGCAATCCAACAATGAAGTCCATAGAAATATCTACCCATGGATGACTAGGTGTAGGAAGTGGTGTGTATAACCCATGTGAAGTGTGAGTGGATTTTGCCTTCCTACATGCAATGCATTGCTCACATACCTTCTTCACATCCTTTACCATATTCGGCCAATGGTAATGTTCTTTCAAAGTATGCAAAGTCTTGGCTTGTCCAAAGTGACCCATAAGTCCTCCACAATGAGCTTCCTTTGTGAGCAATTCCCTCAAAGATGTCTTTGGTATGCACAACCTGTTTTCTTTGAAAAGAAATCCATTAACTTGGTAGAACTTCTCAAAAGCAAATTTAGAACACTTAGAATAAATCTCACCGAAATCATCATCACTAGCATACAAATCCTTCAAGTGTTCAAAACCCAAAACTTTTGCATCTAAAGCCGAAAGTAAAGCATACCTTCTTGAAAGTGCATCCGCCACTATATTATCCTTACCTTGATTGTATTTGATAACATATGGGAATGACTCAATGAATTCTACCCATTTAGCATGCCTTCTATTCAACTTACCTTGCCCACTAAGAAACTTAAGGGCTTGGTGATCAGTGTGAACCACAAACTCTCTTGGCCACAAATAATGTTGCCAAGTCTCCAAAGCTCTTACCAAAGCATAGAGCTCCTTGTCATATGTGGGATAGTTCAAGCTAGCACCATTCAACTTCTCACTAAAGTATGCAATGGGGCGGCCTCCTTGCATCAACACAGCTCCAATGCCTATACCTGAAGCATCACACTCAACTTTAAAAGTATTAGCAAAGTTAGGCAAAGCTAAAAGTGGTGCATGGCATAACTTTTCTTTTAACAACCCGAAAGCATCTTCTTGAGCTTTTCCCCACTTAAATCCCACATTCTTGTTTATAACTTTAGTTAGAGGTGCAGCAATGGTAGAAAAATTTCTTACAAACCTCCTATAAAAGCTAGCTGACCCATGGAATGATCTCACCTCCGTAATGAATGTTGGCGTCGGCCATTCTTGTATGGCTCTCACCTTCTCTTGATCTACCTCAATTCCATGTGAACTCATAACAAATCCAAGGAAAACAACTTTGTCAACACAAAAAGAGCCAAGACTTGTTGTGGTGAAAGTGGTACAAGCATGATTGACTTTTCTTGTTGAGATTGAGAGAAAAGAGAAAGAGGGGAAAGTTGAGGGCAAGAGTGATGAGGGGAAAGCTGAGAGAATAATCGAGAGATTAAGTGAGAAGAGTGAACATGAAGGGAAGAAGAGTGGAGAGTTCCCGAGAGAAGAAATTGAGTGCAAAGTTGAGAGAAGACAAGAGTGCAATGAACCCAAGCCGAGTGAAGAGAGAATGACCTACAGAGAAGCCATACTTTCATCTAACATAATGGAGTCTTCTTCTAGTGTTGTGTTGTCTTCTTTTCAGGACTTAAGCAGAGATAAGCTACAAGAATCAAGTCAGTTGCTGCCCATCCAAGAAGTTGGTGTTCCTAATATTCTAAGACATGTCCCATGCATCAAACCAATGAAGGAGGTTGAAAAGGAACAATTTGAGTTGAGTCTAAGTGATTTCATATGCAAAAGTTTGCCTAACATTGTTTCTTATCCTATGTTTGAAGGGGATGAAATTAATGCAACTCCAACCGAAGCCATTAAGTGCAAAGGTGAAAATTTTGTGGTTCCAAAGGAAGATACTTGGATACTAAGTCCAACCGTTGTAATGTATTTCTTCCTTACACTTAGATATGATGTGGTTTTGCATGAAAATCTCAAACAACATGCGTTTGCTTGCAATGTTATTTTGAAGAATGGTTTTCATGAAACTAGATTAAGAAAAGGAAGTAAGCATGGAAATTTGACAAAATATGGTTTTAAGCCTTCTAATTCTTTGGTTTTGTCAAATCATATTTTGAATTCCATGAGTTTCTCTAAAGAAAAATTTGTTTTAGTGTCTTTGGTTTTTTATTTTGTTTGCTTTGCATCCATGTCACATTGTTTTGTTTTGTCTCAAGTTAAATCTACTTCTTTAGAATTTTGCATGCATAAATTGGTTGTTACACATGCATTACATATTTATTTGTTTCCCATTAACATTCAGCCCATTTTTATGCATCAATCTTTAATTTCCAGCAAGTATCTTTTTGTCATGATTCATGCATTACACAAACTTTTGAGTCTTGATATTTTTGCTTTATGTCCGAACTTGAAAGTTTTTATTTTGAGTGAAAATTCTGGTTTTAAATTCAGCCTTTTAAGGAGGTATGTTGAGTCCTTTGTTTTGTGTCACATCCCATTCATAAATTTCATTCATTGTGGTGCATATACATACAAAAATAAGTTTGATCTTGTTTCATTTAAAATGCTTAGGATTTTTGTGGAATTCGTGCATCCTAGTTTTGTTATTAGTTTAGGCCGCATTGTGTTCAATTCTTGTTTGCTTGAATGGCCGATGCAAACTATTGTCTTGACATACATAACTTGTGTTTTTCATAACCATAACACTTATGTGAGTTTAGGTCCATTTCTTTTGAGTGCATATAGCATCCATAAGGTAAATTCTTCCTATACTTTTCCTTGTTGTGAGAATAATGTTTTTGAGATGGTAAAAGCAATGAAAGTGATGCCTAGAGTTAAGATGAAAATTGTGCAAAATTTCAGATTTGTTGTGCTAATTGGTTCTACCTTTGTTTTTGACCCTGGAGGTCTCAAAATTATCATTGCATTTGGATATTGGTTCAGGTTTTTCACAAGAACAAAGCTCCATACACAAGCATTCGATGCTATTGGTGCTTATGTGAAAGGTAAGTGCTTATGTGTTGATCATTTCATTTTTATTGATTCAACTCCCTTTTCTAATGTAGGTTTTGATTCGAGGACGAATCCTTCTAAGAAAGGGGGAGGTGATACGATCAAAGAAGGTACAACCAAGGATGGCGAGGATCTATTGAAGATAATTAGTGGACCATTGACAAGGAAGAAGGCTAAGGAGCTCACTAGTGCACTTTAAGCTTGGATTTTGACAGATTAGCGATGTTCTGGTAGAAAATTCATATCTTGAGCTAAACAGATCAGAATTGAGTAATTCTTGATTCATTGGAAATATAACATTTGGAGCTACAAATCATATGAAGGCCATCAAACCTAGTTTGCACGTTAAGGAGGTCCAATTCAGCTTCAAAGTCACGATTTATAAGTTATCACTGGTTCAGAAGCAGTTGCAGTATTTTGGGAATATCTTTCAATTTAGAAGTCCATTTTGTGTGATTCAAGTGTGGTTTAGAAGCTAAGAAAGAGATCTACAACTTTCATGTTTTACATTTTGAGAAATCATGGCTGCATGAAGTTCGAATTTCAGCTTGAAGTTGAAGACACAAGCAGGAACCACCTGAGAAGACTATTTTGGGGTTTTCATGGCCAATCTTGTATTTATAATTTATTTTCATTCAAATCCTATTTAGATACATTATTTAGGAAGTTATTTAGGCTATGGAATAGTTTTAAATCATTTTGGACAAGTGGCATATGCTGCATTCATTAAACTTGTTCAAACTAGGAGTTAGAGTCCTAATTTGACTAGGCTTTCCTAAGTCTTTGTATCTAGGATTCCTAAGGGACTTAGACTGTGAATTTTTCCCAGTTTTTTACCCTAGTTTAGGCCTATATAAAGGCACATATTTTGGGTGTAAACATACAGAAAAATTGTGAAATAATATTGCTCTTTGGAGAGGTTTTCTCTTTGGTTCTTTGTGGACTGCCTTGGTGCACAAGTGTGCTTGTGTTCTTGAAGTTCTATACTTCTTGTTTCTAATCACAGGTTGATTAGGGGTGGGGGTTTTAAACCTAGTCTCTTTGATGTCTTGTGGAGCTTGAAAAAACATCTTGGGCGCGTTTCATGGTCTTTATACCATCAGGGTTCGCATCAGTAGCTGATACGATCAAAGAAGGCACAACCAAGGATGGCAAGGATCTATTGAAGATAATTAGTGGACCATTGACAAGGAAGAAGGCTAAGGAGCTCACTAGTGCACTTTAAGCTTGGATTTTGACAGATTGGCGATGTTCTGGTAGAAAATTCATACCTTGAGTTAAACAGATCTGAATTGAGTAATTCGTGATTCATTGGAAATATAACATTTGGAGCTACAAATCATATGAAGACCATCAAACCCAGTTTGCACGTTAAGGAGGTCCAATTCAGCTTCAAAGTCACGATTTACGAGTTATCATTGGTTCAGAAGCAGTTGCAGTATTTTGGGAATATCTTTCGATTTAGAAGTCCATTTTGTGTGATTCAAGTGTGGTTTCGAAGCTAAGAAATAGATCTACAACTTTCATGTTTTACATTTTGAGAAATCATGGCTGTATGAAGTTCTAATTTCAGCTTGAAGTTGAAGACACAAGCAGGAACCACCCGAGAAGACTATTTTAGGGTTTTCATGGCCAATCTTGTATTTATAGTTTATTTTTGTTCAAATCCTATTTAGATACATTATTTAGGAAGTTATTTAGGCTATGGAATAGTTTTAAATCGTTTTGGACAAGTGGCATATGCTGCATTCATTAAACTTGTTCAAACTAGGAGTTAGAGTCCTAATTTGACTAGGATTTTCTATGTCTTTGTATCTAGGATTCCTAAGGGACTTAGGCTGTGAATTTTTCCCAGTTTTTTACCCTAGTTTAGGCCTATATAAAGGCACATATTCTGGGTGTAAACATACAGAAAATTTTTGAAATAATATTGCTCTTTGGGGAGGTTTTCTCTTTGGTTCTTTGTGGACTGCCTTGGTGCACAAGTGTGCTTGTGTTCTTGGAGTTCTATACTTCTTGTTTCTAATCACAGGTTGATTAGGGGTGGATGTTTTAAACCTAGTCTCTTTGATGTCTTGTGGAGCTTGAAAAACATCTTGGGCACGTTTTATGGTCTTTATACCATCGGGGCTCGCATCAGTTGGTATCAGAGCACAAGATGTGTTCTTACAGATATTTCTATGGACTTCATTGTTGGATTGCCTAGGACTAAGGGAAACCATGAATCAGGATGTTATTTAGCCCATGGAATTGATTCAAGTCATTTAGGATAAAAGGAATTCGCTGCACACCTTAAACATGTGTTAAAAGTGTGTTAGAGTCCTAATTTGATTAGGTTTTCTTGAGTCCTTTGTAACTAGGTTTCTTATGTGACTTGGGCTGCGAATTTTGTCCAGATTTTTACCCTAGTTTAGGCCTATATAAGGGCACATATTCTGGATGTAAACACACAGATCATTGCCGAAATAATATTGCTCTTTGGAGAGGTTTTTTCTTTGGTTCTTGGCGGACTGCCTTGGTGCACAAGTGTGCTTGTGTTCTTGGAGTTCTATACTTCTTGTTTCTAATCACAGGTTGATTAGGGGTGGGGGTTTTAAACCTAGTCTCTTTGATGTCTTGTGGAGCTTGAAAAACATCTTGGGCGCGTTTCATGGTCATTATACCATCGGGGTTCGCATCAGTTGGTATCAGAGCGACAAGTTCTATTGAAGGACAACAATCTCAACTCCATCAAGCTTACCATTCCATCCTTCCAAGGGAGGAGTGATCCCGATACATATTGGGAGTGGGAGCAAAAGATTGAGATGGTGTTTGATCGCCATCATTACCCTGAGGAAAAGAAGGTTAAATTGGCTACCATAAAGTTCACTAATTATGCTCTTGTATGGTGGAATCAGGATGTTATTTCTAGGAGAAGGAATGAGGAGGAGCCCATACACACATGGAGATCCCTTAAAGCCTTGATGAGGAGAAGATTTGTTCCTAGTTAGTACACTAAAGATCAACACCTCAAGCTTCAAAGGCTAGTGCAAGGCTAAAGGAATGTGGAGGACTACCACAAAGACTTGGAGATAACCTTGACCTGAGCCAACATCATGGAGGATGAGGAGACCACCATTGATAGATTCATTAATGGTCTCAATCCTGAGATTGCCAACAAAGTGGAAATGGCACCTTATTTGAACATGGAGGATTTGCTTTATTATGCGACCAAGGCCGAGAGGATCATCAAAAGGTCCAAGGCATCCAAGATGTGTCAAGGAGGAATTTCCACATGGAAAGGAGCATGGAGCAAAGATGTAAGAAAAGTACCCAAGCCAAACATGGAGACCACAAAATGAGACTTGTCTCAATCTCAATAAGAGAAGTCATCATGCTTGTACCACTTTCACCACAACAAGTCTTGGAGGATCAAAGAAAAATTCAAAGTGATGTTGAGAGAAAAGTAAAAGAGGGGAAAGTTGAGGGCAAGAGTGATGAGGGGAAAGTTGAGAGAACAACCAAGAGATTAAGTGAGAAGAGTGAACATGTGGGGAAGAAGAGTGGAGAGTTCCCGAGAGAAGAAATTGAGTGTGAAGTTGAGAGAAGACAAGAGTGTAATGAACCCAAGCCGAGTGAAGAGAGAATGACGTACAGAGAAGCCATACTTTCACCTAACATAATGGAGTCTTCTTCTATTGTTGTGTGGTCTTCTTTTCAGGACTTAATTGGAGATCAGCTACAAGAATCAAGTGAGTTGCTGCCCATCCAAGAAGTTGGTGTTCCTAAAATTCTAAGCCATGTCCCATGCATTAAAACAACAAAGGAGGTTGAGAAGGAACAATTTGAGGTAAGTCCAAGTGATTTCATATGCAAAAGTTTGACTAACATTGTTTCTTTTCCTATGTTTCAAGGGGATGAAATTAATGCAACTCCAACCGAAGTCATTGAGTGCAAAGGTGAAAATTTTATGGTTCCTACACCAAAGGAAGATACTTGGAGACTAAGTCCATCCACTGTAATGTATTTCTTCCTAACACCTAGATTTGATGTATTTTTGTATGAAAATCTCAAACAATGTGTGTTTGCTTGCAATGTTATTTTGACAAATGGTTTTCATGAAACTAGATTAAGAGAAGGAAGTAAGCATGAAGATTTGACAAAATATGGTTTTAAACCTTCTAATTCTTTGGTTTTGTCAAATCATCTTTTGAATTCCATGAGTTTCTTTCGAGAAAAATCTGTTTTGGTGTCTTTGGTTTTTTATTTTGTTTGCTTTGCATCCATGTCACATTGGTTTGTTTTGTCTCAAGTTAAAGCTACTTCTTTGAAATTTTTCATGCATAAATTGGTTGTTACCCATGCATTACATATTTCTTTGTTTCCCATTTATATTTAGCCCATTTTTCTGTGTCAATCTTTAATTTCCAGCAAGTATCTTTTTGTCATGACACATGCATTACACAAACTTTTGAGTCTTGATATTTTTGCTTTATGTCCAAACTTGAAAGTTTTTATTTTGAGTGAAAATTCTGGATTTAAATTCAGCCTTTTAAGGAGATGTGTTGAGTCCTTTGTTTTGTGTCACACCCCATTTTTAAATTTCATGCACTGTGATGCATACACATACAAAAATAAGTTTGTTCTTGTTTCATTCAAAATGCTTAGGATTTTTGTGAAATTCATGCATCCTAGTTTGGTTATTAGTTTAGGCGACATTGTGTTCAATTCTTGTTTGGTTGAATGGCCTATGCAAACTATTGTCTTGACATGCATAACTTGTGTTTTTCATAACCATAACACTTATGTGAGTTTAGGTCCATTTCTTTTGAGTGCATACAGTATCCCTAAGGTAAATTATTCCTACACTTTTTCTAGTTGTGAAAGTAATGTTTTTGAGATGGCAAAGTCAATGAAAGTGATGCCTAGAGTTAAGATGAAAATTGTGCTAACTTTCAGATTTTTTGTGGTAATTACTTCTAACTTTGTTTTTGACCCTGGAGGTATCATTGCATTTGGATATTGGTTCAGGTTTCTCACAAGATTAAAGCTCCATACACAAGCATTCGATGCTATTGGTGCTTATGTGAAAGGTAAGTGCTTATGTGTTGATTATTTCATTATTATTGATTCAATTCCCTTTTCTAATGCAGGTTTTGATTCGATGACGAATCCTTCTAAGGAGGGGGGAGCTGATACGATCAAAGAAGGCACAACCAAGGATGGCAAGGATCAATTGAAGGTTTCTAGTTGCCAATGACAAGGAAGAAGGTTAAGGAGCTCACTAGTGCACTTCAAGCTCGGATGTTGACAGATTGACGATGTTCTGGTGGAAAAATCATATCTTGAGCTAAACAGATCATAATTGAGTGATTCTTGATTCATTGGAAAGCTAACATCTAGAGATACAAATCATATGCAGACCATAAAACCCAGTTTTCACGTTAAGGAGGTCCAATTTAGCTTCAAAGTTGCGATTTACGAGTTATCGTTGGTTCAGAAGAAGTTACAGTATTTTGGGCATATCTTTGGCTTTAGATGTCCGTTTTGTGTGGTTCAGGTGTCATTTCAAAGCTAAGAAAGTGAGATACAACTTTCATGCTTTGAATTTTGAGAAATCATTGCTGCATCAAGTTCGAATTTCAGCTTGAAGTTGGAGACACAAGCCAGAATCACCCAAGAAGACTATTTGGAGTTTTTATGGCCAATCTTGTTTTGTAACGTATTTTATTTTATTTTCATATTTATTTACATTATTTAGGATGTTATTTTCCCTTAGGAATACTAGATACAAAGACATAGGAAATCCTAGTCAAATTAGGACTCTAATTCCTAGTTTGAACAAGTTTAATGAATGCAGCGTATGCCACTTGTCCAAAACGATTTAAAACTATTCCATAGCCTAAATAACTTCCTAAATAATGTATCTAAATAGGATTTGAACGAAAATAAAATATAAATACAAGATTAAACCCGAAAACTCCCAAATAGTCTTTTTGGGTGCATTTTGGGCACTTTAAGGTTCTCTCTTGTATCTTCAGCTCCAAGCTTGAATCTTTGAGTTCCAATGGCATGAATCTTCATCTTAGATGTGGTAATGAAGGTCTGGAAAGTTAGAGCTCAAAAATCCAGCTTGTGGACACAAAATTCAATAAGAACACTTAAGGTGGCTCAAATGGTGCACTTTGAGTGTTGCCCTTGATGTCCTTGTTTTGAGACTTGTCTAAGCACTCCAGAATTGAGTACCAAGCATGTCCATCACCTTGATATGATGTCTTGAAAGTTCCAGCAACTCCTTGTGAGGTTTCATGGCCATCCTCCTTGAAGAAGCTTGAAACAAAGGCTTGTAGTGCACTTGAGAGCTCCTTAGCTTTCTTCCTTGTCATAGGTCCACTAGAAACCTTCAATGGGTCCTTGCCTTCTCCATGTGTGCTTTCCTTGATCATATCAACTCCCCCCTCCTTAGAAGGATTCGTCCACGAATCTGCATGTTCAAACAAAGACAAATCAGAAACATTAAAAGTAGCACTCACATTGTACTCACCAGGCAAGTCTAGCATGTATGCATTGTCATTGATCTTCCTAATGACTTGGAATGGACCATCTCCTCTTGGATGAAGCTTAGTCCTTGTTGCAGTTGGAAATCTTTCTTTCCTCATGTGTAACCAAACCCAATCTCCAGGCTCAAACACAACTTTCCTTCGGCCTTGATTAGCTTTCTTAGCAACTTGTTGATTTTTGTGTTCAATTTGTTGCTTAACCTTCTCATGCAACCTCTTGATGCTCTCGGCCTTCTTACTACCATCCAAACTAGATACCTCATGAGTAGGTAATGGCAAAATATCCAATGGAGTTAAAGGATTAAAGCCATAAACAATCTCAAAAGGTGACAAATTAGTAGTAGTATGCATGGACCTATTATAAGCAAACTCTACATGAGGCAAACAATCTTCCCAAGCTTTCAAATTTTTACCAATGATAGCCCTAAGCATGGAACCTAAAGTCCTATTAGTTACCTTAGTTTGCCCATCAGTTTGTGGGTGACAAGATGTAGAAAACAAAAGCTTAGTTCCTAACTTACCCCACAAAGTCCTCCAAAAGTGGATTAGAAACTTAGTGTCTCTATCCGAAACTATAGTTCTAGGAACACCATGAAGTCTAACAATTTCTTTGAAAAACAATTCAGCCACATGAATAGCATCATTAGTCTTATTGCATGGAATAAAATGAGCCATCTTAGAAAACCTATCAACTACAACAAAGATTGAGTCACGGTTTCCCTTAGTCCTAGGCAATCCAACAATGAAGTCTATAGAAATATCTACCCATGGATGACTAGGTGTAGAAAGTGGTGTGTATTACCCATGTGAAGTGTGAGTGGATTTTGCCTTCCTACATGCAATGCATTGCTCACATACCTTCTTCACATCTTTTACCATATTCGGCCAATGGTAATGTTCCTTCAAAGTATGCAAAGTCTTGGCTTGTCCAAAGTGTCCCATAAGTCCTCCACAATGAGCTTCCTTTGTGAGCAATTCCCTCAAAGATGTCCTTGGTATGCACAACCTGTTTTCTTTGAAAAGAAACCCATTAACTTGGTAGAACTTTTCAAAAGCAAACTTAGAACACTTAGAATAAATCTCACCGAAATCATCATCACTAGCATATAAATCCTTCAAGTGTTCAAAACCCAAAAATTTTGCATTTAAAGCCGAAAGTAAAGCATACCTTCTTGAAAGTGCATCCGCCACTACATTATCCTTACCTTGCTTGTATCTGATAACATATGGGAATGACTCAATAAACTCTACCCATTTAGCATGCCTCCTATTCAACTTACCTTGCCCACTAAGAAATTTAAGGGCTTGGTGATCAGTGTGAATCACAAACTCTCTTGGCCACAAATAATGTTGCCAAGTCTCTAAAGCTCTTACCAAGGCATAGAGCTCCTTGTCATATGTGGGATAGTTCAAGCTAGCACCATTCAACTTCTCACTAAAGTATGCAATGGGGCGGCCTCCTTGCATCAATACAGCTCCAATGCCTATACCTGAAGCATCACACTCAACTTCACAAGTATTAGCAAAGTTAGGCAAAGCTAAAAGTGGTGCATGGCATAACTTTTCTTTTAACAACCCGAAAGCATCTTCTTGAGCTTTTCCCCATTTAAATCCCACATTCTTCTTTATAACTTCAGTTAGAGGTGCAGCAATGGTAGAAAAATTTCTAACAAACCTCCTATAGAAGCTAGCTAACCCATGGAAAGATCTCACCTTAGTAATGGATGTTGGTGTCAGCCATTCTTGTATGGCTCTCACCTTTTCTTGATCTACCTCAATTCCATGTGAACTCACAACAAATCCAAGGAAAACAACTTTGTCAACACAAAAAGAGCACTTCTTCAAGTTAGCATACAACTTTTGTCCTCTTAAAGTGCTTAGTACTTGTGTGAGGTGTCCAATATGCTCTTCTAAGTTCTTGCTATATACTAAGATATCATCAAAGTACAAAACAACAAACTTACCAATGAAGTCACGCAAGACATGATTCATAAGTCTCATGAAAGTACAGGGAGCATTAGTTAATCCAAAAGGCATAACTAACCATTCATAAAGTCCAAACTTTGTTTTGAAAGCAGTTTTCCATTCATCTCTTCCCTCATTCTAATTTGATGGTACCCACTTTTTAAATCAATCTTTGAAAACAAAGTAGAACCATGCAACTCATCAAGCAGATCATCAAGTCTAGGAATAGGATGTCTATACTTTACAGTGATCTTGTTGGCAGGCCTACAATCCATGCACATGCGCCATGAACCATCCTCATTTGGCACCAAAAGTACAGGCACGGCACAAGGACTTAAACTTTCCCTCACAAGGCCTTTGTCTAACAACTCCTTTACTTGCTTCTCAATCTTCTTAGTCTCCTCAGGATTGGTTCTATAGGCTGGCCTATTTGGAATTGGTGCTCCCGGGACTAGGTCTATTTGATGTTCAATGCCTCTAATTGAAGGCAAACCTCTCGGATCTTCAGGGAAAACATCTTCAAAGTCCTGCAACAAAGACATAACAACACTAGGAAGATGTGTTAGATCATTGACAACAAGTAAAGATTCTTTGTAAATTAAAAGAAGCACTGGTCTTTGTGCTTGAATGGCTTTCCTCACATCACTCATTTTAGCAATATAGCACTTTTTTTTGCCACTCAACTTCCTCTCATTCTTTTCTCTCTGGAACTCTCCACTTTTCTTCCCCTCATTGTCACTCATCTCTCTTGATCTCTCATTTTGTCTCTCGGCTTTCCCCTCTTCACTCTTGCCCTCAACGTTCCCCTCATTTATTTTTCTCTCAACCTTACTTTGAAGTTTCCTTTGATCCTCCAAAACTTGTTGTGGTGAAAGTGGACTAAGTGTGACCGGCCTTCCTTCATGGACAAATGAGTACAAGTTTTTCTCTCCATCATGTGTGACTTTCTTATCAAATTACCACGGCTTTCCAAGCAAAATATGGCAAGCATGCATAAGAACAACATCACAAAGAATTTCATCATGGTAAGTACCAATTTTGAATTTAACCGAAACTTGCTTTACCACTTTTACCTCCCCGGCATCATTCAACCATTGAAGCCTATATGGTTGTGGGTGCTTTTGAGTTGGAAGCTTCAACTTCTCCACCATGGTTGAACTTGCTACATTGGTGCAACTTCCTCCATCAACAATGAGGCTGCACACTTGATCTTTGATTCGGCACCTAGTGTGGAATATGCACTCCCTTTGGTTGGCCTCCTCCTTAGCTTGCACACTTAGAGCTTTCCTAGCAACAAAAGCAAAGTCACCTTCCTCGGGCTCAAGTGTGTTTTGCTCGTCTCCCTCCAAGTATGGTGTCTCCTCCATGGTGTCCTCCTCCTCGGATGTGATCTCGCCATCATCCTTGAGAATCATCACCTTTTTATTAGGACAATCTCTCATGTAGTGCCCCTTGCCTCTACACTTGAAGCACTCAATCTCCCTTGACTTGGGCACATCTTTGGGTGGCACCTTGGGTTTGTCTTGTTGAGGCCGAGACATACCTCCCTTGGTAGCCTCCATTCTTGGCTTTGGTGCCTCCTTACTCCATGTTCCCCTCCATGTGGAACTCCCTCCTTGAGCCATCTTGGATGCCTTAGACCTCTTGATGATTCTTTCGGCCTTAGTGGCATGGTGAAGCAAATCCTCCATGTTGACATATGGCACCATCTCCACTTTGTTGGCAATCTCGTGGTTAAGGCCATTGATGAATCTAGTAATGGTAGCCTTCTCATCCTCAATGATATTGGCTCGGCTTAGTGTCATCTCCAAGTCTTTATGGTAGTCCTCCACACTCCTTTGGCCTTGCACAAGCCTTTGAAGTTTGAGGTGTTGATCTCTATAGTAGTAACTTGGAACAAATCTCTTTCTCATCATGGCTTTAAGAGCTCTCCATGTATTGATGGGTTCCTCCTCATTCCACCTTCTAGAAGTGACAACCTGGTTCCACCATACAAGAGCATAATCAGTGAATTCAATAGTTGCTACTTTAACTTTCTTTTCCTCAGAATAGTGATGACACTCAAACACCATCTCAATTTTTTGCTCCCACTCCCAATATGCATCCGGATCACCCCTCCCTTGGAAAGGTGGAATGGTAAGTTTGATGGAGCTTAGATTGTTGTCCTCCCTTGGCTCCCCCTTCCTTGGAAGCCCATGGTCATGCCAATGCCCTTCTTCCTCCTCAGGTTCTTCTCTCCTTGGACCTCTCCTTGGTTGCAAGATGGGATTTGGCCTCCTTGGTAACCTCAAGTCAATGTCCTCAATTCTCCCAGCAAGCCTATTGAGAGTTTCTTATAGTTCTTTCATGGTTGGCTCATCATGGTTTCTCACTTCCATCCTCCTATCCTTTTGGCCCTCCATACTGCTAAAAATTCAAAGATCCTCACAAACACTCACCTTACGTGTTTCACTCAAAAGATGAACACTCAAACACTCAATTTGTTAGTGAGATATTGCTATTCAAAGAGTTCTCAAAAGTTCTAAGAAAACTATCCTCAAAGCACACAAGAAAACTTGAATTTTTGAAGAACTATTTTGACTCCAAAAGAGGTGGGCTAAACAAGCTTTAAAAGACTCTAGGAAGCCTTTGCAATTGATGATTACAAGAACCACAAAGAAAGCTTTTTGGCTCAAAAACAATGGGATAGGTTTTGGGGCACAAAACTTTCAACACTATGAGAAAACTTCTTTTTTTGCAAGCTTTCTTCTTTCTTTTCTTCCCTTTTTTTTTTTTTTTTTGCTTGCTGTTTTGATACTAAAACAACTTTCTCCTTCAAGTTCCTTGCTGCCAAAGACAAAAAGTTAGAATTCTTTTCAGACAAAACAAGAAACTAGTGAAATTGGCATAATTTGAAACAACTTTGGTTGCACCGAAACTTCCTCAACTTGGATCCTTCTTTTTTTGGTGTTTTCTTGACTCTAGGATGCTAGAAACAATGAAAACAAAAGAGATTAATATGGCAGGGCACGAAACAGAAAGATAAGAATTGAACAAGAACAAACGAATTGAAACCGAGAACACTAGACAACATGGATTGACTTCTTTTTGTTGTTTTTGTGATTTTCGGACTTGAACAAGGATGGAATAAAAAGGGACAAACCTGAAACAAGATGAAAAAGGATTAAAACAGAGGATTAAGACACAAAATTACTGAAAAAAATTTAAAGAAAAAAACGCAGAGAAACAAGAACACAAAAATATTTCCTTCAATGGAACTTGTGGCTCTGATACCAACTGATGCGAACCCCTATGGTATAATGACCATGAAACGCGCCCAAGATGTGATTCAAGCTCCACAAGACATAAAAAAGACTAGGTTTTAAACCCCTACCCCTAATCAACCAGTGATTAGAAACAAGAAGTATAGAACTCCAAGAACACAAGCACACTTGTGCACCAAGGCAGTCCACAAAGAACAAAAGAGAAAACCTCTCCAAAGAGCAATATTATTTCAAAAATTTTCTATGTGTTTACATCCAGAATATGTGCCTTTATATAGGCCTAAACTAGGGTTAAAAGCTGGGCAAAATTCGCAGCCTAAATCCCTTAGGAATCCTAGATACAAAGACATAGGAAATCCTAGTCAAATTAGGACTCTAATTCCTAGTTTGAACAAGTTTAATGAATGTAGCGTATGCCACTTGTCCAAAATGATTTAAAACTATTCCATAGCCTAAATAACTTCCTAAATAATGTATCTAAATATGATTTGAATGAAAATAAAATATAAATACAAGATTAAACCCGAAAACTCCCAAATAGCACTGATGTGAACCCCGATGGTATAAAGACCATGAAACGTGCCCAAGATGTTTTTCAAGCTCCACAAGACATCAAAGAGACTGGGTTTGAAGACCCCCACCCCTAATCAACCTGTGATTAGAAACGAGAAGTATAGAACTCCAAGAACACAAGCACACTTGTGCACCAAGGCAGTCCACAAAGAACCAAAGAGAAAACCTCTCCAAAGAGCAATATTATTTCGGCAATAATCTGTGTGTTTACACCCAGAATATATGCCTTTATATAGGCCTAAACTAGGGTAAAAAAACTGGGAAAAATTCACAGCCTAAGTCGCTTAGGAATCTTAGATACAAAGACATAGGAAATCCTAGTCAAATTAGGACTCTAACTCCTAGTTTAAACAAGTTTAATGAATGCAGCATATGCCACTTCTCCAAAACAATTTAAAACTATTCCATAGCCTAAATAGCTTCCTAAATAATGTATCTAAATAGGATTTGAACGAAAATAAACTATAAATACAAGATTGGCCATGAAAACCCCAAAATAGTCTTCTCGGGTGGTTTCTGCTTGTGTCTTCAACTTCAAGCTGAAATTCGAACTTCATGCAGCCATGATTTCTCAAAATGTAAAACATGAAAGTTGTAGATCTCTTTCTTAGCTTCTAAACTACACTTAAATCACACAAAATGGACTTCTAAATTGAAAGATATTCCCAAAATACTGCAACTGCTTCTGAACCAGTGATAACTCGTAAATCATGACTTTGAAGCTGAATTGGACCTCCTTAACGTGCAAACTGGGTTTGATGGTCTTCATATGATTTGTAGCTCCAGATGTTATATTTCCAATGAATCAAGAATTACTCAATTCTGATCTGTTTAGCTCAAGATATGAATTTTCTACCAGAACATCGCCAATCTGTCAAAATCCAAGCTTAAAGTGCACTAGTAAGCTTCTTAGCCTTCTTCCTTGTCAATGGTCCACTAATTATCTTCAATAGATCCTTGCAATCCTTGGTTGTGCCTTCTTTGATCGTATCAGCTCTCCCCCTCCTTAGGAGGATTCGTCCTCGAGTCAAAACCTACATTAGAAAAGGGAGTTGAATCAATAAAAATGAAATGATCAACACATAAGCACTTACCTTTCACATAAGCACCAATAGCATGGAATGCTTGTGTATGGAGCTTTGATCTTGTGAAAAACTTGAACCAATATCCAAATGCAATGATACCTCCAGGGTCAAAAACAAAGTTAGAAGCAATTAGCACAAAAAATCTGAAAGTTAGCACAATTTTCATTTTAACTCGAGGCATCACTTTCATTGCCTTTGTCATCTCAAAAATATTATTCTCAAAACTAGCAAAATTGTTGGAATAATTTACCTTAGGAATGTCGTATGCACTCAAAACAAATGGACATAAACTCTCACAAGTATTATGGTTATGAAAAGCACAAGTTATGCATGTTAAAACAATAGTTTGCATAGGCCATTCAGCCAAACAAGAATTGAACACAATGTGGCCTAAACTAATAACCAAACTAGGATGCAACAATTCGACAAAAATCCTAAGTGTTTTAAATGAAACAATATTAGAGTAGATAGGATTAAGTGAAACCAATTCAGTAGCAAACTTATTTTTGCATGTATACGCACAACAATGCATGAAATTTGTGAATGAAATGTGATACAAAACAAAGGACTCAATATACCTCCATAAAAGGCTGAATTTGAAACCAGAATTTTCACTCAAAATAAAAACTTTCAAGTTTAGACGTAAAGCAAAAAAGTCAAAGCTCAAAAGTTTGTGTAATGCATGTGTCAAGATAAAGAAATGCTTGCTGGAAATTAAAGATTGACTCACAAAAATGGGCTGAACATGAATGGACATCAAAGAAGTATGTAACGCATGTGTAAGAACAAATTTATGCATAAAAAATTCCAAAGAAGTAGATTTAACTTGAGGCAAAACAAAGCAATGTGATATGGATGTAAAACTAACAAATTCAAAAACAAAAGAAACCAAAACAGATTTTTCTTTAGAGAAACTCATGGAATTCAAAACATGATTTGACAAAACCAAAGAATTAGAAGGCTTAAAACCATATTTTATCAAATTTTCATGCTTACTTCCTTCTCTTAATCTAGTTTCATGAAAACCATTTGTCAAAATAACATTGCAAGCAAACACACATTGTTTGAGATTTTCATGCAAAACTACATCAAATCTAGGTGCTAGGAAGAAATACATTACAGTGGTTGGACTTAGTCTCCAAGTATCTTCCTTTGGTGTAGGAACCACAAAATATTCATCTTTGTACTCAATGACTTTGGTTGGAGTTGCATTAATTTCATCCCCTTGAAACATAGGATACGAAACAATGTTAGGCAAACTTTTGCATATGAAATCACTTGGACTTACCTTAAATTGTTCCTTCTCAACCTCCTTTGTTGGTTTGATGCATGGGACATGGCTTAGAATATTAGGAACACCAACTTCTTTAATGGGCAGTAACTCACTTGATTCTTGTAGCTTATCTCCACTTAAGTCCTGAAAAGAAGACAACACAACACTAGAAAAAGACTTTGTTATGTTAGATGAAAGTATGGCTTCTCTGTAGGTCTTTATCTCTTCACTCAGCTTGGGTTCATTGCACTCTTGTCTTCTCTCAACTTCGCACTCAATTTCTTCTATCGGGAACTCTTCACTCTTCTTCCCCTCATATTCACTCTTCTCACATAATCTCTCGGTTGTTCTCTCAGCTTTCCCCTCATCACTCTTGCCCTCAACTTTCCCCTCTTTTTTCTTTTCTCTCAACCTCACTTTGAAGTTTTCTTTGATCCTCCAAAACTTGTTGTGGTGAAAGTGGAACAAGCATGATTGAGTTTTCTTGGTAGCCTCCATTCTTAGCTTTGGTGCCTCCTTGCTCCATGTTCCCCTCCATGTGGAACTCCCTCCTTGAGCCATCTTGGATGCCTTAGACCTCTTGATGATTCTTTCGGCCTTTGTGGTATGGTGAAGCAAATCCTCCATGTTGACATATGGCACCATCTCCACTTTGTTGGCAATCTCATGGTTAAGGCCATTGATGAATCTAGCAATGGTAGCCTCCTCATCCTCAATGATATTGGCTCGGCTTAGTGTCATCTCCAAGTCCTTGTGATAGTCCTCCACACTCCTTTGGCCTTGCACAAGCCTTTGAAGTTTGAGGTGTTGATCTCTATAGTAGTAACTTGGGGCAAATCTCCTTCTCATCATGGCTTTAAGGGCTCTCCATGTATTGATGGGTTCCTCCTCATTCCTCCTCCTAGAAGTGACAACCTGGTTCCACCATATAAGAGCATAATCAGTGAACTCAATAATAGCCAATTTACCTTTCTTTTCCTCCGAATAGTGATGGCACTCAAACATCATCTCAATTTTTTGCTCCCACTCCCAATATGCATCCGGATCACTTCTCCCTTGAAAAGGTGGAATGGACAATTTGATGGAGCTTAGATTGTTGTCCTCCCTTGGCTCCCCCCTCCTTGGAAGCCCATGGTCATGCCAATGCCCTTCTTCTTCCTCGGGTTCTTCTCTCCTTGGACCTCTCCTTGGTTGCAAGATGGGATTTGGTCTCCTTGGCAACCTTAAGTCAATGTCTTCAATCCTCCCAACAAGCCTATTGAGAGTTTCTTGAAGCTCTCTCATGGTTGGCTCATCATTGCGTCTCACTTCCATCCTCCTATCCTCTTGGCCCTCTATACTCCTAAAAATAACAAAGATCCTCACAAACACTCACCTCACGTGTTTCACTCAAAATATGAACACTCAAAACACTCAATTTGTTAGTGAGATATTGCTATTCAAAGAGTTCTCAAAATTTCTAAGAAAACTATCCTCAAAGCACACAAGAAAACTTGAATTTTTGAAGAATTATTTTGACTCCAAAAGAGGTGGGCTAAACAAGCTTTAAAAGACTCTAAGAAGCTCTTGCAATTGATGATCACAAGAACCACACAGAAAGCTTTTTGGCTTAAAAACAATGGGATAGGTTTTGGGGTGCAAAACTTTCAACACTTTGAGAAAACTTCTTTTTTTGCAAGCTCTTTTCTTTTCTTTTCTTTGCTCTTTCTTTTTCTTTTCTTTTCCTTCCTTTTTTTTCCTTTTTTTTTTCTTGTTGTTTTGATGCTAACCAAACGTTCTCCTTGAAACTCCTTGCTGCCAAAGACAAAAAGTTAGAATTCTTTTCGGCCAAGACAAGAAAACTAGTGAAATTGGCACAATTTGAAGCAACTTTTTGATACCGAAAATTCCTGAACTTGGATCCTTCTTTTTTTGAAGTTTTCTGGACTCTAAGATGCTAGAAATAATGAAAACAAAAGAGATTAATATGGCTGGACATGAAACAGAAAGATAAGAATTAGACAAGAACAAACGAATTGAAACCGAGAATACTAGGTGACACGGATTGACTTCTTTTTGTTGTTTTTGTGATTTTTGGACTTGAACAAGGATGGAACAAAAAGGGACAGACCTGAAACAAGAAGAAAAAGGATTAAAACAGAGGATTAAGACACGAAATTACTGGAAAAAATTTAAAGAAAAACGCAGAGAAACAAGAACACAAAGATATGTCTTTCAATGGAACTTGTGGCTCTGATACCAACTGATGCGAACCCCGATGGTATAAAGACCATGAAACGCGCCAAGATATTTTTCAAGCTCCACAAGACATCAAAGAGACTGGATTTGAAACCCCCACCCTAATCAACCTGTGATTAGAAATGAGAAGTATAGAACTCCAAGAACACAAGCACATTTGTGCACCAAGGCAGTCCACAAAGAACCAAAGAGAAAACCTCTTCAAAGAGCAATATTATTTCGAAATTTTTCTGTATGTTTACACCCAAAATATGTGCCTTTATATAGGCCTAAACTAGGGTAAAAAACTGGGAAAAATTCGCAGCCTAAGTCACTTAGGAATCCTAGATACAAAGACATAGGAAATCCTAGTCAAATTAGGACTCTAACTCCTAGTTTGAACAAGTTTAATGAATGCAACATATGCCACTTCTCCAAAACGATTTAAAACTATTCCATAGCCTAAATAACTTCCTAAATAATGTATCTAAATAGGATTTGAACAAAAATAAACTATAAATACAAGATTGGCCATGAAAACCCCAAAATAGTCTTCTCGGGTGGTTTCAGCTTGAAGAGAAAAGAGAAAAGAACAAAGAAAAGAAAGCTTGCAAAAAGAGAAGTTTTTACAAAGTGTTGAAAGTTTTGCGCCCCAAAACCTATCTCATTGTTTTTGAGCCAAAAAGCTTTCTTTGTGGTTCTTGTGATCATCAATTGCAAGGGCTTCCTAGAGTCTTTTAAAGCCTGTTTAGCCCACCTCTTTTGGAGTCAAAATAGTTTTCAAAAATTCAAGTTTTCTTGTGTTCTTTGAGAACAATTTTCTTAGAACTTTTGAGAACTCTTTGAATAGCAATATCTCACTAACAAATTTAGTGTTTGAGTGTTCATCTTTTGAGTGAAACACGTGAGGTGAGTGTTTGTGAGGATCTTTGTTATTTTCAGGAGTATGGAGGGCCAGGAGGATAGAAAGATGGAAGTTAGACACAATGAGGAGCCTACCATGAGAGAATTTCAAGAAACTCTCAATAAACTTGTGGGGAGGATTGAAGACATTGATTTGAGGTTGCCAAGGAAACCAAATCCCATCTTGCAACCAAGGAGAGAAGAACCCGAGGAGGAAGAAAGAGTTTGGCATGACTATGGGTTTCTAAGGAGGTGTGAGCCAAGAAAGGACAACAATCTCAACTCCATCAAGTTTACCATTCCATCCTTCCAAGGGAGGAGTGATCCCGATGCATATTGGGAGTGGGAGCAAAAGATTGAGATGGTGTTTGATTGCCATCATTACTCCGAGGAAAAGAAGGTTAAATTGGCTACCATAAAGTTCACTAACTATGCTCTTGTATGGTGGAATCATGATGTTATTTCTAGGAGAAGGAATGAGGAGGAGCCCATACACACGTGGAAAGCCCTTAAATCATGAGTGAGGAGGAGATTTGTGCCTAGCTACTACACTAAAAATCAATGCCTCAAGCTTCAAAAGCTAGTGCAAGGCCAAAAGAGTGTGGAGGACTACCACAAAGACTTAGAGATAACCTTGACCCGAGCCAACATCATGGAGGATGAGGAGACCACCATTGATAGATTCATTAATGGTCTCAATCCTGAGATTGCCAACAAAGTGGAAATGGCGCCTTATTTCAACATGGAAGATTTGCTTTATTATGCCATTAAGGCCGAAAGGATCATCAAAAGGTCCAAGGCATCCAAGATGTGTCAAGGAGGAATTTCCACATGGAGAGGAGCATGGAGCAAAGATGTAAGAGAAGTACCCAAGCCAAACATGGAGACCACAAAAGGAGACTTGTCTCAATCTCAACAAGAAAAGTCAATCATGCTTGTACCACTTTCACCACAACAAGTCTTTGAGGATCAAAGAAAATTTCAAAGTAAGGTTGAGAGAAAAGTAAATGAGGGGAAAGTTGAGGGCAAGAGTGATGAGGGGAAAGTTGAGAGAACAACCGAGAGATTAAGTGAGAAGAGTGAACATAAGGGGAAGAAGAGTGGAGAGTTCCCGAGAGAAGAAATTGAGTGCGAAGTTGAGAGAAGACAAGAGTGCAATAAACCCAAGCTGAGTGAAGAGAGAAAGACCTACAGAGAAGCCATACTTTTATCTAACATAACAAAGTCTTTTTCTAGTGTTGTGTTATCTTCTTTTCAGGACTTAAGTGGAGGTAAGCTACAAGAATCAAGTGAGTTGCTGCCCATCCAAGAAGTTGGTGTTCCTAATATTCTAAGTCATGTCCCATGCATCAAACCAATGAAGGAGGTTGAAAAGGAACAATTTGAGGTGAGTCCAAGTGATTTCATATGCAAAAGAATGTGTGTTTGCTTGCAATGTTATTTTGAAGAATGGTTTTCATGAAACTAGATTAAGAGAAGGAAGTAAGCATGAAACTTTGACAAAAAATGGTTTTAAAGTTTCTAATTCTTTGGTTTTGTCAAATCATCTTTTGAGTTCGATGAGTTTCTCTAAAGAAAAATCTGTTTTGGTGTCTTTTGTTTCTGAATTTGTTAGTTTTGCATCCATTTCACATTGTTTTGTTTTGCCTCAAGTTAAATCTACTTCTTTGGAATTTTTTATGCATAAATTGGTTGTTACCCATGCATTACATATTTCTTTGTTTCCCATTAACATTCAGCCCATTTTTGTCTGTCAATCTTTAATTTCCAGGAAGCATTTTTTTGCCATTACACATGCATTACACAAACTTTTGAGCATTAATCCTTTTGCTTTATGTCCAAACCTAAAAATTTTATTTTGAGTGAAAATTCTGGATTTAAATTCAGCCTTTTAAGGAGATGTGTTGAGTCCTTTGTTTTGTGTCACACTCCATTTTTAAATTTCGTGCACTGTGGTGCATACACATACAAAAATAAGTTTGTTCTTGTTTCATTCAAAATGCTTAGGATTTTTGTGAAATTCATGCATCCTAGTTTGGTTATTAGTTTAGGCGACATTGTGTTCAATTCTTGTTTGGTTGAATGGCCTATGCAAACTATTGTCTTGACATACATAACTTGTGTTTTTCATAACCATAACACTTATGTGAGTTTAGGTCCATTTCTTTTGAGTGCATACAGTATCCTTAAGGTAAATTATTCCTACACCTAAAAATTCAAAGATCCTCACAAACACTCACCTCACGTGTTTCAATCAAAAGATAAACACTTAAATGCTCAATTTGTTAGTGAGATATTGCTATTCAAAGAGTTCTCAAAAGTTCTAAGAAAACTATCCTCAAAGCACACAAGAAAACTTGAATTTTTGAAGAACTATTTTGACTCCAAAAGAATTGGGCTAAACAAGCTTTAAAAGACTCTAGGAAGCCCTTGCAATTGATGATTACAAGAACCAAAAAGAAAGCTTTTTGGCTCAAAAACAATGGGATAGGTTTTGGGGCACAAAACTTTCAACACTTTGAGAAAACTTCTTTTTTTGCAAGCTTTCTTCTTTCTTTTCTTTTTCTTTTCTTCCCTTTTTTTCTCTTTTTTTTTTTTTTTTTGCTTGCTGTTTTGATACTAAAACAACTTTCTCCTTCAAGTTCCTTGCTACCAAAGACAAAAAGTTAGAATTCTTTTCGGACAAAACAAGAAACTAGTGAAATTGGCACAATTTGAAACAACTTTGGTAGTACCGAAACTTCCTCAACTTGGATCCTTCTTTTTTTGGTGTTTTCTTGACTCTAGGATGCTGGAAACAATGAAAACAAAAGAGATTAATATGGCTGGGCACGAAACAGAAAGATAAGAATTGAACAAGAACAAACGAATTGAAACCGAAAACATTAGACAACACGGATTGACTTCTTTTTGTTGTTTTTGTGATTTTTGGACTTGAACAAGGATGGAATAAAAAGGGACAGACCTGAAACAAGATGAAAAAGGATTAAAACAGAGGATTAAGACACAAAATTACTGGAAAAAAATTAAAGAAAAAAATGCAGAGAAACAAGGACACAAAGATATGTCCTTCAATGGAACTTGTGGCTCTGATACCAACTGATGCGAACCCCTATGGTATAATGACCATGAAACGCGCCTAAGATGTGATTCAAGCTCCACAAACATAAAAAAAACTAGGTTTTAAACCCCCACCCCTAATCAACCTGTGATTAGAAACGAGAAGTATAGAACTCCAAGAACACAAGCACACTTATGCACCAAGGTAGTCCACAAAGAACCAAAGAGAAAACCTCTCCAAAGAGCAATATTATTTCAAAATTTTTCTGTCAACCTTACTTTGAAGTTTCCTTTGATCCTCCAAAACTCGTTGTGGTGAAAGTGGACTAAGTGTGACCGGCCTTCCTTCATGGACAAATGAGTACAAGTTTTTCTCTCCATCATGTGTGACTTTCTTATCAAATTGCCACGGCCTTCCAAGCAAAATGTGGCAAGCATGCATAGGAACAACATCACAAAGAATTTCATCGTGGCAAGTACCATAACTTCTGCATCTAACAAGTGTGCCCTCGTCTCCTTCCATTTGTTTGCTTCCATCTTTGCCCTCTACCATCATCAACGTCATCGCCCCCGTTTCGATCAATGGAATTAATCTCATATAAGAATTGATAACATAAAAATCAGGGAATCACAAAACTGAGAAACCAGAGACTCCTCGTTCTAAGCCATCAAAGCCAGGCATCGATGACCTTTTAGTTCAGGCACAAAGAGCGGAGCTGAAAAGTAACGCCAGCGACTACCACAACTCGAAGGAAAGGTCTTCTTCAATCTTCTGTCGTCAAAAAGAGCTTTGCTTCTCAAATATTAAAGATTTGCTTCTCGAATCGCAAACAATTAGTTCTAATCATGCAAGAATCATAGGGTCAATTAAAGTTCAACACCAAATCACTTCACAACTTCATCTTTGAGATCGTCCAATTCGAAATCGTCTTGGAATATATCAAACGAGATTGGGAAATGCTCAAGCTTGGAGATCCTGAAACTCAACAACAATCAATTTGAGGCTCAAATCCCAAAGAGATTGGGATACTTGATTTTTTTTTGACGACCCTGAATATATACAACAATAGATTGTCAGGGCGGTGGCGAGGGCTTCGTTAGAAGCATGAGCAGGATCAATGAGTGGTTCCTCCTATGGTAGTGCTTCTCCCTCTGGGCCTAGCGGGTCATGGGCCTCTTCCTCTTCTTCTTGGTGCTCTTCGGCCTCTTCACCCCCCACCAACTCATGACCATGTAGCTTGCTCAAGGAGATGTCCTTAGGTGTTGGAGCAAAGATGAGTGGGTCCTCCGGGTAATGAACTCCGGCCTCCACCAAAAGCTCCATAATCAATTGTGGGAACGGGAGGTTACCTCTCTTTGTTCTTGCCGCCTAATTTATGTTTTGAGCTATGTGTGCTCCCATGTCAATTTATTGGTTGGCGGCAATCCAAAAGAGGACTTGACCCCGGTCCGGAGTCACATCAGACGGATGAGTGGATGGTATAAGCCTAGAGCTGATGAAGTAATGCCACACCTTCATCTCTGGCTTGAGGAAGGATGAGGCAAAATGGATCTTCCTCTCGGGGTCATCCTTGCTATGAGTCCAAAGGCACAACCCGCCCATATATCCAAGTCGTCATCCAATCAAAGCCACCATCCTTAGAAGGGTTTCCGATCTCGGGATTGATCTGAAGGTGGTTGTTGATGTCTCTTGGCGCAATGTGCACGGTCCTCCCTTGAACCTTTACCGTCTTGGCCAAATGGTGTTTGGGTTGGGTGGCGCTCAAGTTGGCGTAGAACTCTGCCACAAGCGTTCGAGAGACCATGGTGCGTGGAGTAGTGCACCATGTCCTCCAAGCTCTCCGCTCCACCACCGCTAAGATTTCGGCATTCTCCGGTGCTCCAAGATCAAATCCTCTCTCAATGGTGAATTTCCTTTTTACAAAGCCCTCAAATAGTTCCTCAGCCTTCTTGTTGACAAAGCGGGGGGTACTCCATGGCCAGCTCTTGGGCATGCTCCTCCCGTGCCCTCTTGCCCTTTCCTTTATCGGTACTCCTCCCTCTGGAAATTCTTGGTGCCATTGTTCCTACACCAAGCAACAACATATATATATAACAATCTCATAACTAAAATGAAAGGCACATATAGTCAATCAAATACCTCCACCCTCCAAGATAAAAGTCTACATCACTACACACATCCACAAGCAATCACTTTGAACAAATTATACACCTCAAGGCATGAATTTATTTAGGCAAAAAGGCTTATCAAGAACTTGTTGCAAAATATGGCATACCAACTTCACAAAGCTACCGGCACTAACAAATGTGCATCTAATCAAATATGGGGGCTTAAACCATTATCTATGCACCACCTAGATGCAACTTGAACTAATATGTCTAGCCAATTAAGCTCACATGTGAAGAGGTAAGTCCATGAACATGGTATGAACAAAATAAGTCATGATGGGATAGCAAAAGTTCCATGATTTTTCATCAACTAAACAAGCATCCGGGTGCAAATGGAAGGTTCAATCATATACTATGCAACACCTAGATGCAATAGAAGCAAAGAACTAATGCCAAGAACACTCACATAAAACTACATTATGCTTCAAAGACCCATATGGTGAAATCACCCACATTCATGTTCTTGATTTTCCGGAAAACTTACAAGCTCAAATTCTTACAATGTAGCTCAAATTACTCACAATTCTTGTTAGACCGATTCATTATAAGGTAGAAGCAAGCAATTACAACAACCAAATCATCAAGAACATGCATTAAACAAGATTCACCATTAAAATTTCGTGGGTCTCCATGGGTGGGGTTTTCAAGTCATGAATTTGGTGCTAAATTGTTGTTTTTAAGCATAAAATCTCTTACCCATCAACAACAATTCAACAAAAAGCAAGAATCCACACAAAATCAACACAAACGTCCATTTTTGCCCAAATTCACACATACACCAATCCATATGATTTTCAAGAATTTCAAGCAAGAAAATTGAAGAGAGAATGATGTAAATCACTTACTTGATCCTTGTTTGTGTAAAAATTAACAAGAAAATTGAGCCGTGGAGTGCACGGAAAGGTTAGGGTTCAAAGGTGGAAAGGTTTAGAGAAGGTGAGTGTTTTGTGTGTGCAGGTGAATTGGGGAAGAAAGGGTTTTAATTGCCAGTCGCGCGTATGGCGCTTAGGCGCCGGGCGAGGCTTCTCTGGCGTCGCAGCGCCAGTAAAAGTTAGGCTACTTTGAGTTTTTGTGCACCTTGGCGCCTAGGCTCTGGCTGGCGCTGCAGCGCCCATGCTCGCGCACAATTTCTTCCCTTTGGCCTTCAATTTTTTTACTTCGTTCAATCTTACCCTCAAAGTTTAATTTTCACCAAAATTCATGCACGAAAAATTCCCAAAGTGTTGATTCTTTCACTCTTCTTTCCACCTACAAAAATCTTAAAATTGCTTCCCATTATTCAAGATAAAAGTGCAACTACTCTCAAATTAACAAAATATTATCTAAATGCAATGAAATGTTGGGGTGCCTCTCGAAAAGCGCTAAATTTAACGTCTTTAGCTAGACAACTTCCCTTTTTTGGTGAATCAAGTGGTTGGCTCCGCCAAGCGAAGCTTGTTGGAAATTTGAGGCTCCTCTCCATAATAGTGCTTCAATCTTTACCCGTTCACTTGAAATGTTCTTCCATCTTCCGTCGCCCAATGATGCTTTTACGAAAGGACGGTCACCGGCCTTCTCGACACTATCGAACCTAACATCCACTTTCAATCGCTCTTTTTAGTGGGAGGAATCTTTTTCGTATCCTGGAAGAAAAAAAGTGCCCTATCTGCCTTTATTTAAGTGATAGGGGGCAGTGCCAATTGTTTGTTTTCAAGTCAAGCTCCGTATCTTCAACTCAATAGCTCCATAAGGTGAGACCTTCTCCACCACAAATGGGCCCGACCATCTTGATTTCAATTTGCCTAGAAATAATTTAAGCCTTGAATTGAATAAGAGCACCTTTTGACCCGGAACAAATTCTCTCCTCATAATAAGCTTATCATGCCACATCTTTGTCTTCTCCTTGTACAACTTGGCACTCTCATAAGCTTCCCGATGAAACTCATCAAGCTCATTCAATTGGAGAAGGCGCTTTTCCCCGGCTTTCTTCGAATCAAAGTTGAGCTTCTTGATTGCCTAATATGCACGATGTTCAAGCTCCACCGGTAAGTGACAAGGCTTGCCAAACACAAGCCTATAAGGAGACATTCCAATCGGTGTCTTGTAGGCGGTCCGATAAGCCCAAAGAGCATCATCCAACTTCTTTGCCCAATGCTTTCTTGTTCCATTGACCATCTTCTCAAGAATTTGCTTGACTTCTCAGTTGAAAACCTCTGCTTGGCCATTTGATTGTGGGTGATAAGGGAGAGTCATCTTGTGTCTTACACCATACTTAGCCATCAATTGTGCAAAGACCTTGTTACAAAAATGAGACCCTCCATCACTCATTATGGCTCTTGGAGTACCAAAGTGGGAGAATATGTTCTTTTGGAGAAATTTGACCACTACCTTGGCATCATTTGTAGGTGTGGCAATGGCTTCAACCCACTTAGAGACATAATCTACCGCCAATAATATGTAGGAGCAACCAAAAGAAGGTGGGAACAGTCCCATAAAGTCGATACCCCACACATCAAATATCTCAACCTCCAAAATATTGTTAAGTAGCAACTCATGTCTTCTAGAAATATTTCCCACTCTTTGACAATTATCACAAGTCTTCACAAAAGCATAGCAATCCTTGAAAATAGAAGGCCAATAGAAACCCGATTGGAGTACCTTAGCGGCGGTTCCTGTTGGTCCAAAATGCCCACCATAAGGAGATGAATGGCAATGGCGGATAATATCCGGCATTTCCTCCTTAGGAACACACCTCCTAATGACTTGATCGGCACATCTCTTGAATAGCAAGGGCTCATCCCACAAATAGTATTTCACAT
Organism: Aquilaria yunnanensis; assembly: GCA_039654915.1. Lineage (NCBI taxonomy): Eukaryota > Viridiplantae > Streptophyta > Magnoliopsida > Malvales > Thymelaeaceae > Aquilaria > Aquilaria yunnanensis. The sequence continues at coordinate 23,562,752 of CM077598.1, read as the reverse complement.
CCACTAAGAACTTCTTCTTTTGCTGGAAACTCAACTCTGGAGGTAACACTCCACACACCAAATAATTCACATAATCGGCAAACCAATGAGTGCTTGCTTTTACCTCTAGAAGATGTTCATCCGGGAATGACTCCTTGATGGGCAATGAATGTTGTTCATTCTCCAACTCAAGTCTTGAGAGGTGATCCGCTACTACATTCTTGGTTCCTTTCTTGTCTCAAATCTCAACATCAAACTCTTGTAGAAGCAAAATCCACCAAATCAACCTTGGTTTAGCGTCCTTCTTGGTGAAGAGATACCGAATAGCCGCATGGTCGGTGAACACTACCACTTTTGTGCCAAGGATGTATTACCGAAATTTATCAAGAGAGAACACCACCGCCAACATCTCTTTCTCCGTGGTGGTATAATTTTGTTGTGCCGGGTCCAAGGTCTTGCTTGCATAGTAGATGGCCCTAAAAATCTTCTCTCTTCTTTGGCCAAGCACCGCTCCCACCGCAAAGTCACTTGCATCACACATAATCTCGAATGGTTGACTCCAATCCGGTAAGACAACAATGGGTGCTTCCACAAGCTTCTTTTTAATCAACTCAAATGCCTCCAAGCAACAATTATCAAACTCAAACTCGGCATCCTTCTCCAATAATGAATAAAGAGGCTTCACAATCTTGGAGAAATCCTTAAAGAATCTTCTATAAAAACCCGCATGTCCAAGGAAGCTTCTCACTACTTTCACATTCTTTGGTGGAGGCAATTTTTCTATGGCCACAATTTTTGCTTTGTTTACCTCAATACCCTTGGAAGAAATTTTGCGTCCAAGAACTATGCTGGATTTTACCATAAAATGGCATTTCTCCCAATTAAGAGCAAGGTTGGTCTCTTCACATCTCTTCAATACCTTCACTAAATTTCCCAAACAATCATCAAAGGAAGAGCCAAAAACCGAGAAGTCATCCATGAATACCTCCATAATCTTCTTTACCATATCAGCAAAGATGGCCATCATGCACCTTTGAAATGTGGCCGGTGCATTGCACAACCCAAATGGCATCCTTCTAAATGCATAAGTGTCATAAGGACAAGTGAAGGTTGTCTTTTCTTGGTCCTCCGGTGCAATGGCTATTTGGTTATACCCGGAATATCCATCAAGAAAACAATAGAATTCATGACCGGCCAACCTATCCAACATTTGATCAATGAAAGGTAAAGGGAAATGGTCTTTTCTTATGGCCTTGTTGAGCTTCCGGTAATCCATACACATTCTCCAACCGGTGACGGTTCTAGTGGCAATGATATCCAAGTTTTGGTTCGTCACTATGGTTATCCCTCCTTTCTTGGGCACTACTTGAACGGGGCTAACCCATTGGCTATCGGAGATGGGATAAATTATACCGGCATTCAATAGTTTCAACATCTCCGCCTCACTACTTCTTTCATGGCGGGATTTAACCTTCTTTGGTGTTCAACCGAGGATGTGTATATGTCCTCCATTCTAATCTTATGCATGCAAATGGAAGTGCTAATACCCTTGATATCACTTATAGACCATGCAAGTGCATCTTTGTGCTCCCTTAGTACCCTTAACAACTTTTCTTCCTCCAACAAGGTTAAGCATGAAGAGATAATCACCGGATAAGAATTACTAGGACCCAAGAACACATATTTCAAATCACTAGGCAACACTTTCAAATCCAAGTTTGGTGCACCTTTCTCATTCACATCAAGCATGCATAAATTCTCACATGTATTCACCAAAGTCCTATCATCCACTAATGCATTCAAAGCAATAGACATATCATCAACATCATTCCCAATAGCATCATCATAACTCAACAAAGTCATCAAGAGTGAATCATCATATAGAATTTCTTTCTTCACTTCACCAATGCAAGTATCCACCACATCAAGGAGGAAACAAGCACTAACCTTATCCAGAGCTTTAATAGCTTGAGAGATATTGAAGTCTATGCTTTCTTCATTAACTCTCAAAGTTAGCTTACCTTGCTCAACATCAATCAATGCCTTGCCGGTAGCTAAGAAAGGTCTTCCAAGAATTAAAGGACTGTCCCGGTCCTCCTCCATATCAAGTACCACAAAATCCACCGGAAATACAAATTTTCCAACCTTTACAAGCACATCCTTCGCCACTCCTCTTGGATATATCAATGATCGATCGGCAAGTTGAAGACATATGGTGGATGGCTTAACTTTACCCAACTCCAATTTCCTAAAAAATGATAATGGCATAAGATTAATGCTTGCACCAAGATCACACAATGCCATATTATGAGAAGATGGTCCAATAGAACAGGGTACTACGAAACTTCCCGGGTCTTTGAGCTTTTGAGGAAGTTTCCTTTGGAGCACCGCACTACATTCTTCACTAAGCTTGACGGTCTCATAATCTTCAAATTTTCTCTTCCGTCTAATGATGTCCTTTAAGAATTTGGCATAGTTGGGCATTTGAGTTAATGCTTCCAAAAGAGGAATGTTTATGTGAAGCTTCTTGAAATTCTCCAAGAATTTCCCATATTGCTCTTCAAGCTTCTTCTTTTGAAATCTTTGTGGGAAAGGCAAAGGTGGGTTGGGTGGGGCTTGTTGAACCTTAGATGGTTGCTCTTGAGGCAACTCCACCACTTGTTCCTTTCCCATTTGCTCTTCATTCTCAACCATAGGAGTGACTTGAGAAGGTCTATTATTGTAAGGATCTTCAAGTTGCTTGCCTCCTCTAAGTTTAATAGCTTGACAATGTTCTCTTGGATTTATCTCGGTGTCACTAGGAAATTTCCCTTTTTGAGATGTTTTCACCGCCAAAGCCAATTGCCCAATTTGATTCTCCATGTTCTTAATGCTTGCACTCACATTTGCCTCCATACTAGCTAAGTTAGCACTCAAGCTAGCCGTCTTGGCTTCATTCTTCTCCATTCTACTCTTGTCTCCTGCATAAATTGCAACATAATTTCTTCCATAGAAGGTTTCTTCTCCATTGAGACTTAGTTAAAACTGGGAGATGGTGGTGGTTGTTGCACATTCCTTATGTTACCATAGGAGAAATTTTCATGGTTTCTCCAACTTGGGTTATATTGATTTCCCATGTTGTTGCCTCTAAACCCAAAATTCCAATTGCCCATAAAATTTGCTTCTTCAAGCTCCATATCCATATGGCCATTATATGTGTTGGAGGTAGAGGCGGCGGCTTGCTTAATAGTTGGCTCCTTTTTATTGGTCAACTTTGACACTTGATTCATGAGAGAAGCCATTTGTGCCGACAAGGCGGTCAATTGATCAACCTCAAGTACCCCTCTTCTTGGTTGAGCTCTTTCTCCCAGCAATTGCTCTCAATTTAGTGCCAATTGTTCTAGAATTTGGAAAGCATCACCGGCCGTCTTTGACATCAAGGATCCTCCGGCCGAAGCATCAATCATAAATCTTGAGGTGGGTACTAAGCCTTCATAGAAAAATTGGATTTGTTGCCAATCCAAGAATCCATGTTGTGGGAACTTCCTAAGCAACTCCTTGAATCTTTCCCAAGCCTCCGAAATGGACTCCATCTCATGTTGCTTGAATGTCATAATTGAAGCTCTCAAGTGGGTGGCCTTGGATGGAGGAAAGAACTTGCTCAAGAATTTTTCGGCCATTTCATTCCATGTAGTAATGCTCCCCGATTGAAGTGATTGATACCACCTTTTAGCTTTGTCCCGGAGTGAAAAAGGAAACAATCGGAGTCTAATAGCATCGGTGGAGACTCCATTAGCCTTGAATGTGTCACAAGCTTCCAAGAAATCTGCTATGTGAGCGTTGTGATCCTCCGAAGCCAAGCCTCCAAATGGGTTTTGTTGGATGAGAGAAATCAAGGATGGCTTCAACTCAAAGTTGTTGGCTTGAACCGGTGGCCTCACAATACCCGAATAATTCTCCGTCACCAAGGGTCGGATGTACTCCCTAATAGGCCTTTGTGGATTTCTTGGATAGACTCCATCTTGATGATCCATCCCTCCATTCCCTCCATTGCCACCATTATACCCATTACCATTAAGATTATCACCTCCACCTTCCATGGATGTAGGGGTGGAGCCTGATTCTCCCAAGTGTGATGTTGCTTTAAGCTCTCTAAGATGTCTTTCAATCTTCGGAATGAATGGCAACAAAGTAGAGTGTTGGGAACGGGTCATACACCAATGGTACCTATCAAAGAAATATCCAAGCACAAAGGCAACAAATGAGTAAAGAAATAAAAGTTTAGTCTAGAGTCAATCTTCTAGCAATGATATTGAAAAAATCAATAAAATCAATCCCCGGCAACGGCGCCAAAAACTTGTAGTTAAATTTTGAAACCACTATTCCGCAAGTGCACGGTAGATGTGTAAATGGGGTGAATGGGTATCGTTCCCACGAAGATTGATTAAATTGATTGCCAAGTACCACTACTCAAAGTAAACTTTAGCTAAACAATCAAAGTTGGATGAAAATGTATGCAACTTAAACAAGTGACTAACTTTAGCTAAATGGAATACTATTATCCTAGAATGCAAGTATGCAATGTAAAAATTGTAGTTTTTATCAAATCATGAAAGAACACTTCCTATGGGTTCACTACTTGTCTTGATTTGTTGGTGAACTTAGGTGAGTGGGTTAATTTCCAATGTATGTTGATAAAGTTATTCAACTAAATTCTTACTTTTCCAAGTGAAAGAATTAATCTCTCTAATCTAAACTTAATAAGGATTTCCACCCGATTACAAGTTTAGAAAGAGGCATTAAAACTCAATTTACCTTTACCTAATGACTTAGACTAATTTTCCAACAAGTCCATAGCCATTAAATTCTTCTCCTAGGTCCAATAGCTTCTAATCTTTTCCAAGAGTTTAGATGCAATTTATAGTGCAACTAATTGTGGCCATCAACTAGCTAACACAACATTAAGCTCAAGAGAAGAATAAACATACATTTAGTAGAAAACCAACATCACATAACCATAAATTCATCCAACATAATCAATCCAAGTAGCTACATCCATAGAAAGTGCTAAGAAAACTACTCCATAACTAAATAAAACATAATCATGAAAGTAAACATAATAACATCCATGAAGAACTACAAAGAAGATGAAAAAATAAACCCAAGATGGCTAGAAGATCTTGAATCCAAAGTCTCCAAGCTAGTCTCCTTGAGCACTCCAAGCAATCTCCAAGCTAGCTCCAATGGTGACCAAGAAAAAACTAAGAAAAGCTAAAAATCTAACTATGGTGGATAAAAAACCCAAAACTAGTTCTAGCAAGCCAAGATGAAGATGAAGAAGATGAAGAAGTTCCTCCCCCCCTTGCTAGGTTCTAGATTCTTCTTCTCTTCAGGATGTCCCTTTCACTCACCAAACCCTTTGGATAGAAAACCTTGGCCAATAGCAAGCTTGAGTTCAAATTTGAGGTAGGGGACCATTTTCCCGGGTGACTGGCGCTTAGGCGCCAGGATGGGGTGCTTGGGCGCCTAGGCGCAAGAGCTTGATGGTGTCTGGCGCCGCGGCGCCAGAAGGGGGTAAATGGGCGCCTAGGCGCCAAAGTGAAATTTTCTTGGCAGAGGACTTTATACTGTGGCGCTTAGGCGCCACAGTTATAATGTCCGTTGACTTTTGCGTTCCCGTTTTTAGTTCCGCTTATCCCGGTGCCATTCCACTGCTATGGTCCGCTTCTCCAACCTACAAAATGAAGGATCAAAGCAAGAATTGGCCAAAAATATTGAGTGATAAGGTAGAAAATTATGGTCAAAGTTGACAAAAAGTCAACATGTTTGACCACAAAATTAACATTTATCATTTTTACGTCTTGCCACCCACAAACTGATGGGCAAACCAAGGTAACCAATAAAACCTTAGGCTCTATGCTTAGAGCTATCATTGGTAAGAACTTGAAATCTTTGGAAGATTATTTGCCTCATGTAGAGTTTGCTTACAATAGGTCCATGCATTCTACTACTGGATTTTCACCTTTTGAGATTGTGTATGGTTTTAATCATCTAACTTCATTAGATCTTTGACCATTACCTACTCATGAGGTTTCTAGTTTGGATGGTAGTAAAAGGGCCGAGAGCATCAAAAGGTTACATGAGAAGGTTAAGCAACAAATTGAGCACAAAAATCAACAAGTTGCTAAGAAAGCCAACCAAGGTCGACGAAGAGTTGTTTTTGAGCTTGGAGATTGGGTTTGGTTGCACATGAGAAAAGGGAGATTTCCAGCCGCAAGAATGACTAAGCTTCATCCAAGAAGAGATGGTCCATTCCAAGTGATCAAGAAGATCAATGACAATGCATATATGCTAGACTTACCAGGTGAGTACAATGTGAGTACCATTTTCAATGTTTCTGATTTGTCATTGTTTGAACATGCAGATTTGTGGATGAAGCCATCTAAGGAGGGGGGATTTGATATGATCAAGGAAGGCAATGACCCATTGAAGATTTCTAGTGGACCAATGACAAGAAAGAAAGCTAAGGAGCTCATAAGTGTACTTCAAGCCTTTGTCTCAAGCTTCTTAATGGAGAATGGACATGAAACTTCACAAGGAGCTGCTGGAACTCTCAAGACATCATATGGAGATGATGGCCAAGCTTGGTACTCAGTTTTAGAGTGCCTAGACAAGTCACAAGACAAGGAACCCTAATGACTGTTAGTGTTGAGCCCAAAAAGCCAATCATGAGATGATTGTATTTTTGCACATTGAGCCATGATATTTTATTGAGGCATTAATCCAGCAATTATGTTTGTTGTTTTGTTTCTGTGTAACGTAATAAACATAATTGTAACCCTAAAATAATGATATTCTAAAACGTCCCTAGTCTAGTATTATTGTGGAGCGGGTTGCAATAATACATAATGATTAGCATATGTGGAGACTAATATGAGATATGTAGTCTACATATGGGTACAAGTTGAAGAACTTGTATACTGGACCGACCCACCATGAGAACACTTCATGGATCGTTATATGAGTGTCATAAGTGATTCTCATAGTGATCATGGTATATGTAGTCCTTCGACCTAAGATCATCAAGGTTCCCTACATGTGAGTCATATACTTTGATATTTTCCTTTGTTGCTCGTAACTGAGTGAACTTGAATGAGGTCATTGGGTATGTCACATATTATGCGGAGGGATTTGCATGATCAAGATGGAATTTGTCCCTCCTATGTAACGGGAGTGATATCTTCGGGCCCCTTGATAGAGTGAGACTTAGAAAATGCATGGCCATGCTTGGATGAGTTGATATACGGTATCAATGTCATCAGCTTAAGTTAGTCTACTCGGTAATCAAGAAATCAAAGATTGGGCTATACGAGAGTGACACATTCCATGTCTTGTGCTTAGTCTTGATATCTTGGACAAAGGGACAATGGCATATATCGGTGATGATCATAAAGGTTTAATCGAATCATCAACAATCTTGTCACTTGGGTAGCAATGATGTGTTGCTAGATATCACTCATTGCTTATGATCATAAATGTGATTTATGATCATTGCCAACGTAGGAAGAGCCTATTGGGTCACACACATAGAGCTATTTTGATCATTAGAGTGTATGGACTAATAATTTGGGTTTTGGTTTCACAATAATTTCGTATTAATAATGGGCCCAATAGTTGAGCCATTATTAAGCCCGAAATTAAAGCTTAATTGGATTAGGGCTTTGAAACCTATTAGGCCTGGAAGTTGAGTCTCACAATAAATACAACTTCTAGTGAGAAATTTGTAGGTCTTCTTGCCCTAGCCTCCCAAAAGGACAGCCGCACTCTTCTCTTGTAACTCCTTGAAGGACGCAAGCTAGCACTGCGAGCGCAAGAGAAACGCATCTGCCGGGACGTGGTGGAAGCGTGGTGATCCCGAGAGGCTTGTGTGGATACCATAGAGAGCTTGATCACGTCAACTATTCAGGTTTTGTGATTCGACTCTACAGTTGAGTGAGAGATCTCAACCGAAAATTAGGTATGAAAATTTTCGAACACCCGGTTTACCCTGTTTCACTTGGATCCTAGAGGGTTTCGGTTAAATTCCACTACGCTGTTTGGCTCCCGAAACCCAACAATGACAACCTTCAAGTGCACCATTGGAGCCCTTTTGAAGTGTTTCAAGGCCATTTTGCTTCTACAAGCTAGATGTCTGAGGTCTAACCTTTCAAGGCCTCTTTCCCCATAAGTGCGCCGAGAAGATCATTTGGGGTTTTTTGGGGCCAAACTTGTATTTGTGCCTTGTTTTATTTATTTTCCTAATTATTTACATTATTAAGAATGTTATTTAGGCTATGGAATTGATTCAAGTCGCATGGGATAAGTGTCATACGCTGCACACCTTGAACATGTGTTAAAGGGTAAATCCTTATTTAACTAGGTTTTCTTAAGTCTTTTGCACCTAGGTTTTCTATGTGACTTAGGCTGTGAATTTTGCTGAGTCTTTTACCCTAGTTTAGGTCTATAAATAGGCATATGTTCTAGTTGTAAAACACAGCCTTTATATGAAAGAAAATTTCTACTTTGAAGAGAAATTATCTTTGGTTCTTTGCGGACTACCTTGGTGCACAAGTTGCTTATGTTCTTGGTTTTCTTATACTTTTTGTTTTAGTCATGAGTTGATTAGAGGCAGCGGTTTAAATCCAGTCTCTTTGATGTCTTGTGGTGCTTGAAAAAAAATTTGGGCACATTTCATGGTCTTTATATTATTGGAGTTTGCATCAGTTGGTCACTTAAGCAACCATTTGGCGATCAAAAAATTAGTCACCAAAACCATGGTTGTTAGGGCCCAACAATTGGATGATGACCAACTAATGACCAAACTTTTTATGATACTTTCTACTGATCAATTAACGACTGAACGTCTAGCAACCGAAAATTTGACCACCATTTTTTGTCAAAATTTTGCATCATTCTTTTAGCCCAACGTCGCTTAATTCGAATTAGTCATTGTCCAATATGGTTAATAGATACAAGAGGTTTCACTTAAAGGACAATAAACATTGGGTTTATTGTCTTAAATTTTAAAATTTTGAAAACATGGCGTGTGATTTTGCAATAGAATTTTTTCTCTATTTTTTTTCTTTAAAACTAAAATCTTAAATAATGTGTAGAATTTTTTTCATTGTTTTTTTCCTTCAAAACTATAGTTTCAAATAATGTGTATATAGTTTATTACTGGTATGTAGTACATAATTTTTTCCAATTTTTTGAGTTATTGTGTGAAATACAATGATATTTTGTATACCAACACCTTTTTATGTGTATTTTTTTTAGCTCACAACAATATACCACATGATATGCCTACTGTACACTGCATACCATGGGTGATGGATTTTTTTTTTCCATTTTACATCAATATACCACATGCATACATATATAAAATGAAAAAATATATAATTAATACACGTATATTTATGTAAATATTGATGTTATTTTATTTTTAAATTTAAAAATAATGTTTTTTGTTTAATAGTAATATTTATTTTGTTCTATATATTCTAATTTTTTATTTTTTTCTACTTTACGATATGCCTATATTTACAGGGTGTAGTATAGTTAATAATAACGGTATTGAAACAATGAAGCTTCATTCTTTGAAGGTGTGTTGTTTGTTAAAGCCTTAAATACCACTTGCTCCTCTGTACTATCACTACTTGGACATATAACCCTTTTTATTATGACTTGTTACAACTTAGTCCCCCAACTTCTAAAAATCGTGCAATGAGATCCTTAAGGTTGTCATGTGACATCACTTGGACAAGCAGCTATTAGTCAATGAAAACGTGCATCGCTATCTAGGAAATCTCTATCATCACTGCGAGCAGCCCTTTCCTCCCTTCTACCGCCCCCTGCATTTTGACCTTTTGAAGCCCCCATGCTTCAAGCACCCAATTTTTTGTCCCCTCCAACCTCTTTTTTCCCTTCACGCCCAACAAATCAACCTCCCTCATCTTTTTGTCAACCATTTCCTCATCATCTTCTACACCACCCAACGAAGTAGAGCTATATGTAATCGATGAATCTGGGGAAGAGCTAATGGATGTTGACCCTATCACCATCCGGAAACTGACCCGACTCTAGAATCGTCTCTTTCGATCCTCCAACAAATTACCAGACAACTCCCTCAACTTTATTTTGAAGAACCAGTTATTGAATTGTTGGCTTGGGGCTTCAGTTTCACTCATGTTTTGTTGACACCTTCATAATCGAGGCAATTAAGACCATCGGATTCACTTTTGATTAAAGGCTTTAGACCTTCGTTGACAATTTGTCTACCGATAAATTAGGGCACTTGGCAAAAGGGTCATTGCTAAGAGATTTGCCGCTAATTAATTGATCGGAGCTTAAGCCAATAAATTTTGAAGCACGATTGATCAAGAGAGAGATGAAGATGCAAGAATGATGGATCAATGGCCGAGAAATTGAAAAAAAAAAAAAGGATTGAGAAAAATGTGACACAGAGGGCAGCTAAAGGGGGGAAGGGGCAGCTTCCAGTAATGACAAAAGAGGATGCACTTCGTTTGTGAGTGACGCTAGCCCACCCACGTGATATCACATGACAGCCTCAGGGTTCTCATTGTAAGATTTTTAGAACCTGAGGGACTAGGTTGTAATGAGTCATAGTAGATGGGGTTCTGTGTCCAAGTTGTGATAGTATAGGGGTGGGTGATATTTAAGCCTTTGTTAAAAACCACATTAAGGGGGTAACAACTAATATTCTTTTGTGACCAGATTTTATACTTGGAAAATATGTAATTGAGAAACTAATTATTTTAAACTTTCCTCAATTACATTTTAATGGAAACGTTTATCTTTTAATTATTTAATAAAATTATTAGAAAAATACTTTAGGGGCAAATAAAATAAATGTCTCTGATGTAATATCTAACCATTTGTCCCCAAATATATGTCCTCTTATAGGTACATTATTATAGGAACATATATATTTCCCTCCAAAATAAAAAAATGCAAGTGCACTACATATTGTTAGAAAGTGCCAACAATTCGTATGTAGTTGCTTGGATGGAAATTTTCTTCTTGTAAAACTTCACCTATTTTTATAAATGTAAAGAACAAATAATAAATTACAGCTTTCTATTGTTAATGATCGTGTTTAGTTTTCTTTTTATGTAGGGCTTTGATGAGATAAACATCTTAAGAATAAACTGTATTTTTTTTTTGTTTTTTCCTGTATTTTTTAAGGAAAATGTGAAATAACATATGGTAAAAAGGCATGCTTTATTTAGTCTAAAAAATTTAAAATACCTCATAAATGAAAAGGCATAAAAATATCGAATGTATAAGACAACCATACAATTAAGTTATTAAGTATCATGGAAATTAATAAATATCTAAAATTGTCCGAAGTAAAAGAATAGTGAAATAATAATAAAAAAAATTAATTCAATGTACATCTCGTATTCTTTACTGGTTGGATGGTTAGAAGGCGACTGGATTAGCGATTTGAAGTCCTCGGTTTTGAAGCTAAAGAACAGATGGGTATAAATTTGTTTTCTTGTTCTCTTTTTAAAAATTTTCCCTTTCCTGGCGTACATAAAAATTTGCTTACGAAAACATAGATATGTCTTCTTAATTAATTACTGTAAGTGAAAAAATGTAAGAGTTCCTAATTTATTTTTTTAAGATAATAAAATTAATTATTTCATGTCTATCTCTAGCCACTTTTGATAAATATATCATTATTAAGAATAATTGTTTATTTGTCTCCTAAGTTCACGGCAAGAAAAATGTATAAAAGCTATGAACTTTCAATCACTAGAAGCTTCAATTACATCTCATTTGCTTTTATGTGGGGCTCACATTTGCAGCAAATGAAGAGTAACGGAATTTTTTAGTTTCTAACATGTCAGTCGCTTCTCAATAACTTTTTTTTTTTTAAAGTAGCTTGTGAGTCACTTTATCCCTTTAGTTCTTCCTCATCCTTTTATTTTCTCTCTTAAAGATAAAGATAACAATTTCTATCACTCTCAAGTCTCACAAGTCCTTTTCACCCTTTAGTGCTCTTAAAAAAAAAATCTCATCTCCATGGTGATGAAGAGGCAAAAGCTAGCTGCTAGACCAAACTACCCATTTGACTTTTTAAGGAGCTCATCTTCCTCATCATCCAAGGAGCTCGTATTCCTCATGTTCTGCTACCTCATTATGCCCGTTTCTTTCTCCGTTAGTGGCACCAACAACATATTAGGTCAACCAAAAATCCTGGTCCTTGATTCTATACCACAATTCTTTCCAACAATGGGTTGTTGGGTGTTGTGAAACAAGTGCTTTAAATTTATAACCCCTAATTCACCCATAGGTGTACGGTGCATTGTGTGTAATTGGTGAATTTGAGTGTCATCCCAAAAGATAGTTTCGATTCCAAACTAAACAACGAATCCTAACTATTCAAATAACTAAGTTAAGTTAAAAAGTAAGTATTGTAATAAATTATAGGTTGATATGAGGAGGAGAAAAGATGCAAATGTGGAAATAGAATGGAAAGGTAATGAGAGTGCTCACTACACTTACTAGAACTAACTTGAATTGAACTAACTTATGAACTAAGCAATCCATATAGGATGGTACAACTTAACTTTGCTACCTAAGTTAAACTAAGGAATTATGATTGTTACTTCTTAGTGTAGTGCAAGGAATCTAAATTCAACGTGTCTTTTTCTTAAGATAAATACTTGTTCACCTATAATTTAGTCATGTGTTTTCTCAGGCTCACAAGTTAAATTAAGCTGGATTAGAACCTAACCTTTTAGTTACAAATAATGAGTAGCTTGACTGTTTCCAATCTAACTAACCCACTATGTTATTCTCTAGTTCCACAGTAACCCCCTCTCCCCCCCTCCCCTCCTCTCTCAAGACAACAATGTGATTTTGATGCATGTATCAGGCAATCAATCAACACTCATGGATAAGCTGAAGAGAAGAATCAACACAATAATAACTTCCATGAATTACCTCAAAATAACATTCAGTAGCAAATGTTAATGTATACCTTAGAAAGATAAAGAGGACTACTCCATATACATACTCAAATCATCTATGAAACTATAGCAGAAAACATTCATGAATTACAAATGAAAGATAGAGGAAAACCAAAAAAACCCTTTTGAAGACTAGTTTCCTAGCCTACCCAAATGGTGCTAAAAAAACTCTTCTAAGTAGCTTTGATGGTGGCTCCGAAGGAAGGAAGAAAAAGAATAATAAGAGTATGAAAGCCTAGCATTACTTCACAAACATTCTTTAGATAATAAGGGACTAGATCCTTCCAAAATGAACTCCAAAATGATGTTCAGGGTCCATCCATCTAAGTAAATAAAATCCCTCAACGAATAGCAAGTTAGGATTCAAAAATAGAGGTGAGGGACCGTAATGGATGGAGGTTTGGCGTTGCGAGGCCAAAATGGAGTATTTGATGGTGATGCAACGCCTAGAGCATGAGCTCTTAGTGCCACGACATTGCCATTGGTTTTGCAATACTGCTATAAATGGGGCACTTTAGACTCAATTCCTCTTTGTTACTACAGTGCAATTACTGTCGTTGCGGCGCCATAGTGTAGTTTGATGCAGAATTTTTTTTTTTGCATCGAAATTTTCTCAGCTCACTTCCGCTTTGTCACAACACTTCCACAATACTCTTTAACCTACAAAAAAAACAATAGGCCCGAATTGATAAAATTTAATAGTCAAAGTTGACAAAAAGTCAATTAATTAGACCAACAAATTTAGCACTCAACACTGGGCTTGGCAATCTCTTGGAGGTTGATCTTTCTAACGGCAACGAGCTCAAAGATTGCTCCATGGTGAGATTGATTTCTCCAACAATGCAAAGTGGGGCCAAGGCGGCCACAACACCTACGTTGATAACACTATTTGCCCCAATCCACCCGCTTCTCTCTCCATTAGAACTTTTTGTCTGATTGTTAGGGATTGGTTGTTGCTGGATAAGAACAAGGGAGAGAATAGAAGAACTAAAATTCAAATTATTTAAAAATAAAAAAATAAATAAAGAGGTTTATTTTTTAGTAAAATAAAAATATCAACTGGTTTTTTTTATCACGAGTTAGTTGCTATCTGACTTTTATGTTGTAATGGTTTTTTAGAGATAAATAAATGACACAAAAAACATTTTTTTGTGTATCTAAAACATTTTAGTCTTGTACTATACTCACGTCTATTGGCATTTGTGTGTGATGGGAATTAGTTTGTCACTTGCTAGTGTCCATTGTCTTTATATATGAAGTGTACTAAAACTAGTTTGCAATTATTAATTAACTTTTTTTGAAAATTCAAAAGTTAGTTGATTAGGCTGCTAGTGATCTCTTATCTGATAAATAACCTCGGTCTTCTAAACTGTTATATCTATTTTTAATAATATAAAAAAATTACTAAAAGTGTTTATATTGTGTGTATACACACACACACACAAAAATTTTCACCAAATTTTACATTAATTGAAACCCAATACTTTAATATGGTCAAAAAATGCCTTTTAACTTTTCTTGGATAAATAATTCTTTTATTTTACTTTGGAGAACAAAAAAAAAAGTAGTAATTATTTTCTAAAAGGAACTATTTGAATGACAATCGAGCTAGAGTATCAGAAATAGTTAATAGTAAATGTGATTTACCTAGCTGGCTATATAGCAACGAGTATATAATGTCTCCAATTAAGAGAGTAAGTAATTGAGTAAATGAATATAGAATTACCACAAAAAGACATTCCTCCACTGAGTCAAATGTCAATGAATATACATACATACGTACATATGTATGTATAGAAGAAATCAAAAGCATGGGCAGGCAGTACGAGAGAAGAGATGCCACTCATCCAGCGTCCCCATATGTACGGAAAGCAAAGCAAAGCAAATTAAAGCTCCGCAGAAACTCTCTTGCTGACTCCTTGTCTGTCTCTATATGATACGTATATATGTGGCTATATTATTAGCATAGTTGAATTTCTCTATCAGGCCCGCTGCAGCTGCAGGTACAATCCACCGTGAGCAGTGTGATTCTTCTTTTTCCTTTTATTACCAAACCAGACCACTGAACCTGTGCCTTCTTCTGTTCTCCCAGCTGAGGCCAAGACTTGGCTTCCCCCAATTTCGTCGTTTTCTTCTTCTTCTTCTTCTTCTTCTTCTTCTTCTCTCTCTCTCTCTCTCTTGATGTAAATATAAATATATATGGTTTTCCCTCCCCCCCCTTCTCTCTTTTCTCAGTAAACAATTTCTGGGTCTGTGGCTGCTATTGTCGGAGCAATCTCATAGAATATAAGCCAAACAAGCTGATCCCACCAATCCTTGTGTTTGCTGCTCTCGTATTGCAATATCGATTCTAATTTGTAGGTTTCCTTTTCTAGTTTTGGTTTCAGATTCTCTGTATTTTCCTTTTAAAATTAATATTAATTGGAGTGTTTATTTTTTTCCCCCCTTTTACAAGTAATATTGGTAGGTTTCCTTTTGTGGTTTTGGCTTTCTCCTCCTCCTCCTCCTCCTCCTCCTCCTCCTTCTATATTTTCGTGTGCTCAGATCAGATCTCCATATATGGTTCTCTCTGAAGTTTATTTTTCATCTCCTCGATTTCCATTTCTCTAAAATTTTCAAGAGTACGATTGCAACTAAACCAATAACCTTTTTTTTTTTTTTCTAATATTAGAAATAATGCTAATTCTTTCTTTCCTTTTTTTTTTTTTTTTTTTTTTTTATAGATATGGATGAGTAACTTGTTTGTGTGGCGAAGGGCTGGTGAGTAAGATCATGGTGAGACAAAAAATTCAGATCAAGAAGATCGACAACAAATCGGTGAGGCAGGTGACCTTCTCCAAGAGGAGGAGAGGGCTTTTCAAGAAGGCCAACGAGCTCTCAGTTTTATGTGATGCTGAGGTCGCTCTCATTGTGTTCTCGGCTACCGGAAGGCTCTTTGAGTACTCCACTTCCAGGTTCTTAATTATTTACTGCTTTCTTGTCCCTTCCAATTTGATGGTTGGTGGTTTTGGGTCAATCTGTGTGCCGCCATAGCTTCGATTTTATGCTTCATCGCAATCTATTGTACATGTCCTTTGAATCAAGTACGACCACCATTTCCTCCCCCCCCCCCCCTACTGATAGCTACTACGATTTGTTTTTGCCTGTTTTTAACCAGTCATTCTTAATTAGTTTTCTTTGTATTTACTTGTTTCGTTGGTAAAAAGCATTAGTTATATCAGTCCTTTAGTTGTTGTTGTAAATGGGACTTTAGCCTCCATTTCAATTCAAATTGATTTAAAAGCTTAATAATTTTTTTGCGTTTGTTCATAAATATGGATTTTAAATATACAAAAAATTACGCACTAATTAGAGATTTGCTGGGTAAAATTAATAACCTGGTTCCCTTACTGTGCTGGTTGTACTTCATTGATGATTTCTCGTCTTTTGGGTTCTCAGTATAAGGCACTTGCTTCATATATTTTCTCTTAGCTAGCTAGCTAGGGTTGTGTGTTCTGGATCCCCCTATAGCCAGAATATAAATTTAATTGATGTAACAGTAGAATTCTGGAGATGAACTCTCTCTCCATATATATATGTCATTGAATTGCTGAGTATATATGGTATCATTTTATTGTCTTAATTGAAGTATAAGGCAGGTGATTGAAAGGCGCAATCTGTATCCAGATAATAAGCTTGATAATTTTGATCGCCCATCTGTCCAGCTGCAGCTACAGGTTACTAGCTAGCTACTCCTCTCTTGTCATTTTGTTATATAGTGATTTTGACACTGGGAACTAAGTTAATTGTGACATTAGCAATTTAATGCCGATTTACAAGTGCACATTATCAGCTTAAGGCATATTAATTAGGGCTTGTTTGCTTAAAATGCAATGCCCGCCCCGAATCATTCGCCCTTTTCTTTTTCCTATTAATCAGCTGCCAAAGCAGTGTTCATTTAAAAGAGGAGACTACAACTCCAAAATAGAAAGAAGCACACCCTTTAAAAATCTGGCTAGGTGTTTGTATTGTATTGGACAAAATGTATGATAAAAACAACTCAAGCATTTGTTAATATTCAACTTTAAAGTTGTTACTCAAGCCTTAAAACTTTTGGAATTATCTCCTCTTTTATTTTGGGTAATGTCACGCCTTACAAATTTCATATATAACATTTTGATTCTTTCTATAATAGTTGAAATTTTATTGTATCCTCCATAATAAAGTTTCTACATAGCTTGAAAAATATTGTCTTCAAGACATATTAAATCCCATATAACTTAATAAAGGAGTCACTTGTGGCTTTATAGTGTGGAGAAGCTCCTCGCTCATTTGTAATTAGTTTTAAGTTGGATACTTTAATAGGATATCAGAGTTATGTTTCCTCAATTTATCTCCATTTATTATCAATTGATTGATTTTAGGTTTGATGTTTCAACCAGATAAATAGAATTCATGCCTCAAAGCATTTTGCTCTAATTCATTTTAATAGGTCCAAAACCTGAACTCCTCTTTTACCTCTCATATGTACGAGCCAAAGAAAAAGTGTGTACGACAAAAGCTCATGTGAACCTAAATTTGTGGAAGTGGGTAATCAATTGAGTTAATTAATTCTAATGTAGTGTTTCCAAATGGAGATTTAAAAGCAAATAAGAGAAGGAACATAATGCTAATTATCAAGAAACTTTAACAGGATATATACATCCCAATTAATGTCGAATGTTCTCACTTGGAAAAGGCAGTCAATTGATCGTACTATATAATTTGAATTATTTTTAAATAAAAAACCATGTGTTGAAAAGTGTGTGTGTGTATCCTGATGTTAATTTCAGCTTGAGAGTGATCAGAGTGCCATATTGAGCAAGGAAATAGCAGACAAGACCAAGCAGCTTAGGTAACCTAAGAATCCATTGATTTTCCAAAATAGCAAATGTACATATGTGATCCACTTCCTCTGTTACTGTTCCAACAATACATCCATTACAGGCAGATGAGGGGAGAGGAGCTCCAAGGGTTGGACATGAGGGAATTGAACAGACTCGAGAATTTAGTTGAAAGAAGCTTGAGCAAGGTCACAGGAACAAAGGTCTTTCAATGTTTTCCCCCAATGGCTTAACTAGTGAACTTAATTACTGGCATTTCAAGTTTTCCAAGGACAACTGATCGGTGATGTGCTTCAATTTTGAATTTCAGGATGAAAAGATGCTTAAAGAGATGAAGACCCTTGGAGAGAAGGTAAAACCCTTAAAACCCCCTGCCAACTACGCACCATTGTACACTGAAAAAAAATCACAATCATAAGAAACCCATGGGGAGTTGGATTCCTCTCAGGTAGGATTCAATTTTACATTAACTTGTCATTGTTGGAGCATGATGTCTTTAGTGAGGTTTGGTGGTTTTTTAAGGGTACAGAAGTGGGGCTTTAAGAAAGGGGAGCAATGGGTAGATTTGGGGATGTTTGAGGTGGGAGCATGGGGTTTTTGGGTTGGGAGATTAGGGTTTTTTGTCTGTCTTTTTTAAATTTGGGTTCATGTTGATCTAGCTTTTCGATGGATCTTATGTATCTTTTTTTTTATATTTAATAAATTTTATTGCTGTTCAAAAAAAAATGATGTCTTGAGTCCATCAATTGAGGGATTTAAAAGTAATTTGACCACATCAACACTTGGAAAGCAAATCATCATTAATTTACCGAGCCTAATTTTTTGATAATGTCTACGCGGTGAATAGGCAGATTTTGAGATGCAAGGTCAATTTATGTTTGTAGTGTTTTAATTGAGTGATTTTATTTCACATATTCTAGTAGGAGAATTCTTTCTAGTGTGAGAAAAGTTGTGGGGAAACAAAATATGAGGCCATGGTGGACAGTGGTTTGTCCTGGGTAGACGGAAGACGCATAGTTGCTGTAAGCGAGAGCAAAAAGTTATTTTAATACCTGTATTTGAGGACCCTTGTACTTTTGTTATCTTATATGCATGTAATCTTACATTCTCAATAGTGGAATGAAATTATCTAGATGGGTCATGGACGCAAGCTCACAGTGGAGGATTAAGGTGAAGCATAGAAAAGAAAAATCGTGTATATCTGTTGATTTGTGTGTGCTTGTGCTTGTGCTTGTGCTTCCACTGTGTGTGCGTGTGGTGCAATGGTCTCAAAGCATGTTAGGTTGGTGCGGGCTCGCGGTCTTGATGCCCCAACGGTCATTGAGTACATATAGACTGGATAATACCACTCAATCTTCTTGTTTTTTTGTTTATTTTTTTATTTTTCTAAATATCATATATATATACACATTCAGGAAGCATACCTGATGGACGAAAACCAGCGTTTAAAACAAATAGCAGTGAGTGTATATTTGGTCCTTTTTTATTTTATTAATGAATATACCACATACATTTTATCTTTCCATGATGTGCGAATCCTATAGCAGCTATATATATGAAGTTAGAAAGTACTGTATTGTGTTTTATTGAACAGATAAATGAGAGAACCAAATTAGGAGAGGAACAAAGAGGATCAAGAGAAGGGCAGTCATCAGACTCAAACGTTGCTGATCATGACTCTGATACTTTTCTTAGATTGGGGTAAGCGATCGATTCTGACTTGTTCTACATGCATGCATGATCAAACGCATTAATTCATTTGGCAAATCCCCTTCACATTTCATTTTCATCTCATCCCATTGATATTTTATGATCATTTTTTCTGATTGGAGAAGACACTAGCTAGTGTAATTAACGTTGCTTGTTCATGGATGCTCAGGTGCAAGCCCTAATTAGGGCTAGCTAAGGCTTTGGCCTTATACTATATGCTTATGGGAAGCAATATGATCAAAGACATTGCATACCTTTAGTTAGTCGAAGATCTCATCCCTATCCCGAATTCTTTGTATATATTTTGTAACTGTGGTTCTTAATTCTAATTGTGTGTGTGTGTGTCTATGTAGACTGAAAACTATAGTAGCAATTAAGACCAACTCAATTGATTTTTTTTATTTGGAGCTATATCATTTAAATATCTAATTAATAATCACTTGAATAATTTTTTTTGTAGCTATCCAAGAAAAAGAAAAATTAGGTGGAAAATACCAAGATTTTCCAAAAAAAATGTTAAAAAGTACTTTTCAACTTCTTAAATATAAAGCTACAATTGATATTATTGAAGTTGAGTGAATAATTTCTATAAATAAAAACAAATAATAATAACTTATTTTTTGGAATCATTGTCAAACATGTAACAATGTTGCTCTACCTCGTATTTTCAAAATAACTTGTTTTTTGATATTTCTCATTTTATTTTTTTCTTTGTATTTTGCTTTGAATTCACTACATGAGGAAACTAGTTTTTGGGACAAGGTTAAATTACAATTTGACTCATAAGGTTTAAGTAAAAGTATATGTTGCCCTATCTGTTTAAGAAATATAAACTTTGCCCCTTGGTTTTTTAATATAGTTTAATAGTAATTTCTGAAATCTTAATTTGGTCATTGTGGTAGCCAACTTTATGTAATCTTAATATATATTGTATTTTTTTCAGAATTAGTTAGCATTTAAAAAATACAATTTTAGAAACTGAAAGAAATATAAAAAGAAAAAAATGATAATTTAAAATGTCCATTTATTGTGAAGATAAGAATACAATACAGATTAAAGTTACTAGAAGATAGATACTGTAATGACCAAATTAGATTTTAGAAATTGTTGTTGGATTGTATTAAACAAGTAGGGGTTAAAGTATATATTTCTAAAACAGCAGGGGATAAAGTATAATTTAATCTAAACCTTTTGAAGTAAATTGTAATTTTTCCTTTGAGACAAATATAATTGGGCAAATAGTGCATTTGTCTCCCGTTCATATATTCAAAATTTAAGGTGAAAGCTTAGAAGTATATATTATATTTTTCATTAATTAGTATAAATTGGGGACAAATAAAATGAATCAAATAAAATATGTCTACATAAACTCTATTTAAAATCGGAGGCAAATAATTGGAACCAAATATTATGTTGATGATAATTAGAATATGATAGGACAAATAGAATGTTAAATAAAAATTTATCTCTAATAATTAGAGGCTTATGTTGCATTTCTCACCATGGATAGGAGTATTTTGCAAACTTTTAGATAATTTGATAAACTTTACAATTTTTTATATTAATATCATTACTATGTGTTTGTTTTATTACTTTTATATATAAATAGATATGTTTCCTAATAAGACTTGGGAACATAATATATATATGCTTTTTGCTTCTGTATGACCGAATAAAATAGGTGTGAACTCACAACTTCTTTATAAAAATTAATTATATTATTGATTAGCAAAATATAATAATAATAATAATAATAATAACTTACATAGATGGCTTATATAGCTTTTAGTCAAGAAATGGATTCAAATATTCGAGACTGAAAAACTTAGCAGAAATAACTTAAATTTCACAAAGCTTGAGGAAGCCAAAGTTGAGCTAAATCAAGGCTGACCCTTGAGCTTCATATTTGCATTTCCAGGTGGTGCTGGCAGCTGCATTGACATCTTCTACGACAACATTGTAGGAATTAGAGCTGAACTCATTGTTGGCAGCCGAGAAACGATGAGGGGAAGGACAATATTGAAAAATTTTAGATTTCTAAAGTTTTAATCATAACTGTAAGCTAGACTAAATTTAATGTAGTTGACTGTAATTTGATTGACGACGTTAATTAAGCAGGGGGTAAGTGTAGGTTTTCAAACCTCAATGATGATGTTAATATTGAAAAATTTTAGATTTTTAAAGTTTTAAGTATAATTGTAAACTAAACTAAATTTAAGGTAGCTCACTGTAATCTGACTGACGATGTTAATTAAATAGGGAGTAAGTGTAGATTTTTAAACCTCAATAAAGTAAATGCAATATTACCTAAAGTTTGGGGGGATAACTGTAAAAAGTCCTTTTCATTTGAGTTTGACCAAAGTGTTGTGAAGGGAAATTTACAATTTCCTTTTGAGGTATATCATGATCTATAATATGGCTAATCTATTTTTAGAAACTTACATTTTTCCCTATGTGTTTTTTATACTGACTGATAACAACTTTTAAAATTATATTTAAATTATATGATAACCATTTTATAATTATTTTAATCTATTCAATATTTTTTTTATAGTTAATAAATATTTTAAATTATCAGTTTTTACTTTTTGTAAATATATCTTTGTCCCTATAAATGCATATTCATATTTTTTAAAGGTCGGTTGACTGTTAAAAAAATATAAAAAATCTTAAAATTACTGGAACATTTAATTATTTTAATCTCTTCAATATTTTTTTTATAGTTAATAGATATGTTAAATTATCAGTTTTTCCTTTCTGTAAATGTGTCTTTATCCCTATAAATGCATATCATTATTTTTTAAAGGTCGGTTGACTGTAAAAAAAAATATAAAAAATCTTAAAATTACTAGAACATGATTATCAAATAGTTTAAATTAAGATTTTAAAAATTGTTGTTGGACACTATAAAGAAAATAGGGGTAAAATGTAAATTTTTTAAAATAGAAGAAAACAAAGTGTAGATTAAATCAAATCACATTGAGATTTTTGTAATTTTCCCGTGTTGTGAATGGCATCAGCAACTGCTTGCTTTTTTTGTTCCTTTGAGGCTATTTCGATAATTAACCTTCATACTAGTTCAGCAATTTTCCCAAATTTTCGATTATGATGACACGTTTTGGCAAGGAATGGGGAAGAACGAAAAAAATAATGGAAACTTACCTGGACCCCGCCCCTGAGATATAATGTAACCTACATTTGTGTCTCCCTATTTCAAATACCTACATTTTTCCTCCTAAAAATTTAACTCCATTGATGACTGCTAAAATAGAAAGAAGAAATGCCTACTTTTAACCCTCTTAGCTTTATTTCCTAAAAATTTTGCCCCACAACTTCTACATCTGACAAGTGTGCCCTTGTCTCCCTCTATCCCCTCGCTTCCATCTTTGCCCTCCACCATCATCAACGTCACCGCCCTATTCTGATCAACCGAAATAATCTCATATAAGAATTGATAACATAAAAATCAAGGAATCATGAAACTGAGAAACCAGAGACTCATCGTTCCAAACCATCAAAGCCAGGCATCGGTGACCTTTCAATTCAGGCGTAAAGAGCGGAGCTGAAAAGTAACGCCAGTGACTACCACAACTTGGAGGAAAGGTCTTCTTCAATCTTCTGTCGTCAGAAAGAGCTTTGCTTCTCAAATCGTAAAGATTTGCTTCTCGAATCGTAAACAATTAGTTCTAATCATGCAAGAATCATAGGGTCAATTCAAGTTCAACACTAAATCGCTTCACAACTTCATCTTCGAAATCGTCTCGAAATATACCAAACGAGATTAGGAAATGCTCAAGCTTGGAGATCCTGAAACTCAACAAAAATCAATTTGAGACTCAAATCCCAAAAGAGATTGGGATACTTGATTTATTTTTTTACGGCCTTGAATATATACAACAATAGATTATCAGGGTCTTTGCCCAATGAGGTTGGAAACTATCTCCTTTGTTGAAATTGCTGGCTTATAGAAGCAATATCAGTGAAGTGCTGCCTTGTTCGATCGTGAATCTTAAAAGATTGAGGAGCTTTTGAGTTGGATAGGATGGGTTAACTGGTGAGATTTTGGGCTCAGTCGAAGGAAGAAAAATGACCAACTAGCAAGAGCGGCGTATGATCAAGCACATTTTGGACCTTGATTCAGAGGAGTTGCAGATTGATCAAAGAGGTTGATGAACTTCTCAAATCGAAGGAAAACGATTGAGTTGTGAGAACCATTTTGTTTATCGATTGCCCAACATGTCGAGTTATTTCTCAAATATCTCTTTAGCTTATGGGTTTCTTATTTCAGAATTCCCAGAACTTGACAGATTTGATCATCTAGAGTAATCAACTTTCTGGTTTATCCCGAATGAGCTCAGACGCCAGGACGAAGACATCTGGTTTAGGAATTTAAATATTCTAGAAAATTTCTAAATCCAGCCTAGATTGTTAAATTTAAAATTTGAAGAGGCAAAATTTTTAGGAACAAAAAATAAGAGGGCAAAAGTAGGAATTTTCTCTTTTCTATCATAACGGTGGTTGACGGAGTTAGCTTTTCAGAGAGAAAAGTATAAGCATTTAAAACAAGGAGGACACAAATGTAAGTTCGCTTATACCTTGGGGGGATTGGTTTGGTAATTTTCCTAGAAAATAAATGAAAAAGATATAGCCGTGAACTAATACAATCCTACTATTGATCATATGCTTCGGAGCTTCTTTATAATAAACTTTAATATGTGTTTATATTTGTGGATATTTTTCAATACTTAACTTTTGTGAATACATTAAAGATGCTTATATGTTTATAGGTTTGCTCGTCCTTTTAGATTCAATTCTTTGATCTTGTCTTGGAACATATTATTTAATAATGTTTGTGAACTGTAAACAAATAATACAAACATGTAGATGATGTTCAATTCTTCAATAGTTGTTGAATGAATGAACAAGAACATTCATATAATTGTTCAGTTTGTTTAAAACCCTTGACCATTATTTTCCTTTTATTTTTCTCATAAAAAAATAAATGCCTCCTTAAGAATGAAAAGTGAAAACTACTATTTTACTCACCAAACAATATGGAACAAGTTCTTTTTATAATGCCCCTAGTGTCCTTAAAGAATATATGAAACATTTTTTTTGTTTGGAAAGGGACTTTAATACTACTCATTTGTCCTATATTTGAAACATTTAGATTTTGCACGAAAGTAAAAAATATAGAGAATAAATATTGAGATGATGAATTTAAGGATAGAATACCAAATATAAAAATGATAAATTTAACATTCTATTTTTTTTTTTTCAAATAGAATTAAGCAAGCAAGTGAAGTCTCAACTTTCAAGGCACAACTAGAAAGGCCTGAAATGAGCCAAAGTGCATCCAAACTAATACGGGCTCTAGGGCCATTTTGCTTTTTTATTGAGTTTCAAATGCAACTCTATGCTTCAAGGACTTTTGAGAGCTAAGACCAAAACTTGGTGCATTAGGAAGTCCACATAAATGACTGGGCAAGCAGCTGGGCTGAAGTCTAAAGAAGTAAGGTTGAAAACCCTAAATAGTTTTTTTTTATAAGATTCACCAAAAGATTTAGTTTCGAAGGCCCATCAGGACATCGTAGCATTATTCCAGGCCCAATTTAAAATTGGGCTTATGCTCCTAAAACAAATAATAGGAAATGGGCCTTTTGAATTATCAAACCTCTGTGGTGGATAGAAGCATTATTTGTTTTTCCTAGTAGATGAGAGACAAGTCAAGGAATGGGTAAGGTAATGGATTGAATCTTACACCTGCTATTAACAATTATAAATCTTGAATGATTATGTTAAGATTTTGGTTGTAGTGGACAAAAGTATAGGCCAATTTAGCTAATTACTAACAAGTGAAGTTATAAAAAATGTAGCTGGTGTTAAAGTGCTAGTCAAGGATAGCAATTTTTTTTTGTTGTAATAAGAAGCATGTACAAGCATATATTTAAGGTATGATGCATGAAGGGCTACAAGAAAAATTTAGGGTATAAGTTGTCTATATCACGAAACCTGAAGAGCGTCAAACTTTATTTAGACAACTTATTGACTAGTTAATGTGTAGGAATGTCTTTGCTAAACCTTAAACCCGGGCCTTAACTGGGGCAGTATCTTGTCTTTACCTATTGAGGACTTGAGGTGTAAAATATCATCCCAGTTGAGGCTTGGGTTCAAGAAGCGACAAAGACACTCTCACACCGTGCACAAACTCACTAACAAATTATCTAAACACGGCTAAATGCCCTCTAAATCTTATCCCTAAGGTTTCCTTATGACTTCCAATCACATTGCGTCCACAATTCATTTGACGTTCTTCATTGGATCTCGACAAATAGTAGACTTTATAGCTGTTGTTAAAGTAGCAATCAATATTATCCTTGATTACCTTATATTGATGAAACATGAATTTGACACTGATAAGTCCATAAACTTATAAAGTCATCTTTGACGAATTGATGTCCCTATTTCCTTTTTTCATTTTTCTGCTGAAAAAAAAAAGTAAACTATATAAAATCACATTGACCAAAAAAGTCATGTGTCGAATAAGTGTATGAATCTTGTTTTTTTTTTTTTGTCTTACAGTTCATTGCTATATTATGATAGTTTCAATGTGACTATTAAGGAATCATATCTAGTAGAAAACCTATCTGTAGTAATGAACGCGAAACCAACTGAGACGATTGAGTCTAATATTCCCGCTAAGTTCAAAATGAGGCCAGGTAAGTCAAAGAATTAATTAAACCGCAATAATCCAACAACTCACCAAAAGTGGGATGACAAAAAGAGGCCTGGCCCATTAGGCAGCCGACAACCTTCTTTTGATGGTTTAGGATAAAAACTGAGTGATGCCTTATCTAATTCCTACCTCTGTCCCATATTCTTTGCACCATTTGACTTTTTCACATAGTTTGACTTAAATTTATTTATATTAATATTTATTAGAAAAAATATATTTAGAAACTATATATTTTGATTTATCATTTTTATATAAAATTTCTTCATTTTCTATACTAACATGTTGAAAATAAAAAATTCTAAATTAATTGCTGAAAAGTAAATGGTACAAAGAATTTAAGATGGAGGGAGTATTTCTTTCTTTTTCTTTTTTTTTTTGAATTTTTTATTTCAAAAATTGATAAATTTTGTCACTTACTGTTCATTTTTTATTTCAAACTTAGAAATTTTTTAGTAACTAGGTTACTTGTATATCGGTGTTTGGATATCAACATATTCAACAAATATATTTCATTGACTCCATGTAATTTATCTTTTTCTTTTTGCCATCATTTATTAAGGGATTGGGTAAGAAACGATCTTAGCTGGGGCTCCAACTTAGGCCCATGCTGTGTATGCCTTTATATGAGTGTGAATGTGTGGGCGAAGGCATTGAATCTGCAATGAGAAACGTCCTTATTTGAGACCTCTTAACACTGAACTCATACCTACTATTTATCCATACATATACATATAAAAATGATATACACAAAACACATACAGCCATCTGTAAATAAATTCATACAATCAATAATGAAGTGTATTTTCATGTTCAAAATTTAAGAACAAAAACTATAACATTGGTGTTGTAAATAAATCTTGTTTCTCATGAAATAAAATTGAAGTAATTTACATTATAATCTTTGACTTCATCATAGAACAGATAGTTAAAAAATCCTTTTACCATATCAAGCAAAACTCTTCCAAATTTTATCTCTCCGTTTAGCAAGTTGGTCGTCAGTTCATGTTTATATTGTGAATAGAGAAATAAGTTCAAGCAAAGATTCTGCCCTAATAGATAACATTAACCAAAATGACGACAAATGATTTGGTCATTATTTGGTGATATGATCAAGGAAGGAACAATCAAGGAAGGCAAGGATCCATTAAAGATTTCTAGTGGACCAATGACAAGGAAGAAAGCTAAGGAGCTCATAAGTGCACTTCAAGCCTTTGTTTCACGCTTTTTCATGGAGAATGGACGTGAAACTTCACAAGAAGCTGCTGGAACTCTAAAGACATTGTATGGAGATGATGGCCAACCTTGTTACTCAGTTTTAGAATGCCTAGATAAGTCACAAGATAAGGAACCCCAAGGGCACCTCTTAAGTGCACCCTTGGAGCCCCCTTGAAGTGTTTTAAGGCTATTTTGCTTCTATAAGCTGGATCTTCAAGCTCTAACCTTTCAAGACCTCTTTCCAACATTTAAGAGGAAGTATCACACCAATGGAACTCAAATATTCAAGCTTGGAGTTGAAGATACAAGCAAAAATCATAAAGAGCCCATGAGTGCGCTCGAGAAGACCATTTGGGGGTTTTTTAGGCCAAACTTGTATTTGCACCTTATTTTATTTATTTTTCTAATTATTTACATTATCTAGGATATTTTTTAGGCTATAGAATTGATTAAGGTCGCATAGGATAAGTGGCATATGCTGCACACCTTAAACACGTGTTAAAGGGTGTAAGAATCTTTATCTGACTAGGTTTTCCTAAGTCTTTTGTACCTAGGTTTCCTATGTGACTTGGGCTGTGAATTTTGTTAAGTCTTTTACCCTAGTTTAGGCATATAAATAGGCACATATTCTGGTTGTAAAATAGAGGCTTTATACAAAATAATATTGTTACTTTGAAGAGAAATTTCTCTTTGGTTTTTTGCGGACTACCTTGGTGCACAAGTTGCTTGTGTTCTTGGTTTTTTTATACTTCTTGTTTCTAATCACGAGTTAATTAGGGGTGGGGATTTAAATCCAATCTCTTTGATATCCTGTAGATCTTGAAAAACATCTTAGACACGTTTTATGGTCTTTATATCATTGAGGTTTGCATAAGTTGGTATTAGAGCCACAAGTTCCATCCGAAGGACATATTTTTGTGTTCTTGTTTCTCTTCATTTTTCTTTTAAATTTTTCCAGCAATTTCATGTTTTAATTCTCTATTTTGATCCTTTTATTCTTGTGTTTAGGTCTGTGTTCTTTTTCTAGCCTTGTTTCCAATCAAAACAACCAAAAACAACAAAAAGAAGTCAATTAGTATTACCTTGTGTTCTCGGTTTTAATTCATTTGTTCTATTTTATTTCTTATCTTTCTATTTGGTGTTTAGCCCTATTAATCTCTCTTGTTTTTATTGTTTCTAGCAGCCTAGAGTCAAGAAAATACCAAAAAAAAGAAGGATCCAAATTCAGGAAGTTTTGGTACCAAAGAATTGATTCAAATTGTGCAAGTTTTCATTAGTTTCTTGTCTTGGCCGAAAAGAATCTAACTTTTTGTCTTTGGTAGCAAGGAACTTCAAGAAGAAAGTTGTTTTAGCATTAAACAGCAAGTAAAAAAAAAAGAAGAAAAAAGGAACAAAGAAAAGAAAAGAAAGGAAAAGGTTTGCAAAGGCAGCTTACACAAAGTGTTTTGGTTTTTGTGCCCACAAACCCTAACCCTTGTTTTAAGCCTAAGCTTTTCTTTGTAGTTCTTGTGATCATCAATTGCATGAGCTTCCTAGAGTTTTTTAAAGCTTGTTTTGCCCACATATATTTTAGAGTCAAAATTGTTTTCAAGAATTCAAGCTTTCTTGTGTGCTTTGAGGAAAGTTTTCTTAGAACTTTTGAGGACTCTTTAAATAGCAATATTGGTCGATCGTCGAAACTGTAAAAAATAATTCTGGTATCCCTAACAACTCAGAATAAATAAATTTGTAGCCTGGCATTGAAAATCAGGTCGAATCCCAAGAAAATTTTTTTTACTGAAAACTTTTTGTCAGAAAACTAAAATAAAAGATTGGGAGGTTTTCTTCAATTAAAAGCTAAAATAAATTAACTGTAGAATCAAAATGAAATTAACCAATACTAAAAACGCTCAGTTTAGGGTTGATTATCCATTCCAATTACGCAGTTGATCATCAAAAGAAAATATTTCTTCAATCTAAGCAAATAAACAGGATTCTTTTTAAAGCTAAAAAGAACCCAAAGAATTCAGCAATAAAATTAACCAAAAAAAGCTTCAGATTAATTTCTTAATTTTGAGTAACAAGACATTGAAAAGCAATTTCTAATAAACCCAAAATTAGCATTAAGAACAATGAACAAAATTTTATTCCAGGTAATAATCCAAAAGCTTGAAAATTTTAACCTATCTTACTTCTTCGTATGAACTAACCAGAAATAAAAGTAATCTCCAATCAATTCATTTGCTTCTAATTGAATTCTTCACCTAAGCGGTTGAAAGAAAATCAAGCAGATTTGTAGTCGCGTAACCAATCCAACAAGCGAAAACAGAAAAATTAATTGTAATAAATCTGAACAATAAAGAAGTAAATACTTGAATTTAAAGAAAGTTTAAGCAAGAAAAATCAATTCTCATAATCGGCGTTGGCGATGGAAATCGTCCCTAAAACTGAACCAGAAAAATTACTCAGCCATGTTCAAGACAGAAAAACACAAGTAAAAAAAAACCTAAAAACTTGCTCTATATGTATCCTTCACGTTCTCTCCATGCTCCTTTTTATTGGCAAAAATCCATTATCCTTCAAGGAACAAAATGCACTAAAAAAAAAAAAGAATTTCGGCTTAATCAAATACCTTCTCGTTAGGTTGAAACCGGACTCTCCTACGATTGACTACTAAATCCACGTAAATTTGGAATTCCAAATTTGCCCAGTCCACTTGTTGTCCTTCATAGGCATTTCATCGAGCAGTTCCCGTACGCTGTTTTTTTTTAGAGCTCCTAGCCATTTTCGATCACAACTTCTGCTCAAATGAATAAGTCTAGCACCAGATTTTTGATCCAAATCAGAGCTCAGCTACTATTGTTCAATGTCATGAGCCAACGCAAAAAAAAATTGAAGGGAGCAGTTGTCTATTTTTGCAAGTCGAGTACCAATCCAAAGAGCAAGCGGATAAGGTGCCCAAATTGTTTAGGACTTCAATTTCTGGTTCAATTTTTTATTAGAAACATTGAAATGGCTTAAAAGGAATTTGTGCTGAGCTAGTTGAAACTTGAAAGAGCTCCACGCAAAAGCAATTTGATGCTAAAGAAATAAAGAAGCAAAGTTGGACCTTGCTTCCTAACAGGTAAAACGGCAACGTACACTCCCACTTAAAAATTGAATAAGTGACTAATTACTTTTCCACCCTTGAGAAGTTTGTGCCAAGACAAAAAAAACTACTTTATTCCTTCTAGTCCAAAAATGCCATTGTGCCTTTAATCCCTTCAAAAACACAAAATAACATCATTAATAGCCCTATTAACTTAATAAATTGGAATAAAAGCTAAGGCAATTATTGTAAATATATATATAAATTAAGAACTCATCAAATATTCTCATTAACAAATTGACTGCTTTGAGTGTTCATCTTTTGTGTGAAGCACATGAAGTGAGTGTGTGAGGATCTTTAATTTCAAGAGTATGGAGGGCCAGGAGGATAGGAGAATGAAAGTGAGACACAATGAAGAGCCTACCATAAGAGAACTTTAAGAAACTCTCAATAAACTTGTGGGGAGGATTGAGGACATAGACTTGAGGTTGCCAAGAAAACCTAATCCTATCTCACAACCAAGGAGAGGTCCAAGGAGAAAAGAACTCGAGGAGGAAGAAGGACTTTGGCATGACCATGGGCTTCCAAGGATGGGGGAGCCAAGGGAAGACAACAATCTCAGCTCCATCAAACTACCATTCCATCTTTCCAAGGGAGGAGTGATCCAGATGCATATTGGGAATAGGGACAAAAGATTAAGATGGTGTTTGATTGTCATCATTATTATGAGGAAAAAAAAGGTTAAATTTGCTACAATTGAGTTACTAATTATGCTATTTTATGGTGGATTTAAGTTGTCACTTCTACGATGAGGAATGAAGAGGAGCCCATAAACATATGGAGGGCCCTTAAAGCCTTGATGAAAAGAAGATTTGTGCCTAGCTATTATTATAGAGATCAACACCTCAAGCTTCAAAGGCTTGTGCAAGGCTAAAGGAGTGTGGAGGACTACCACAATGATTCGGAGATGACCTTGACCCGAGCCAACATCATTGAGGATGAGGAGACCACCATTTCTAGATTCATCAATGGTCTCAACCATGAGATAGCCAACAAAGTGGAAATGGTGCCATCTATCAACATGGAGGATTTGTTTCACCATGCCACTAAGGCCAAAAGGATCATCAAAAGGTTTAAAGCATCTAAGATGTCTCAATGAGAAAGCTCTATATGGAGAGGAGCATGGAATAAGGAAGCACCTAAGCCAAGAATGGAGGCCATCAAAGAAGGCTTGTCTCGGCCTCAACAAGACAAGTCCAAAGCTCCACCTAAAGATGTACCTAAAGCAAGGGAGATAGAGTACTTTAAGTGTAGAGGTAAGGGGCACTATATGAGGGATTGCCTAAATAAGAAGGTGATGATTCTTAAAGAAGATGGAGAGATCACATCCGAGGATGAAGATGCCATAAATGAGGCACTACCTTTGGAGGATGAGGAGCAAAACACACTTGAGCCCAATGAGGGGGATTTTGCATTTATGGCAAGGAAAGCTCTAAGTGTGCAAGTCAAAGAAGAAGTCAATCAAAGAGAATGCGTATTTCATACTAGGTGCCAAATCAAAGACCAAGTATGCAACCTCATTGTTAATGGAGGAAGTTGCATTAACGTAGCAAGCTCAACCATGGTGGATAAGTTGAACCTTCCTCCTCAAAAGCACCCCTAACCATATAGGCTTCAATGGTTGAATGATGCCGGAGAGGTAAAGGTGGTAAAGCAAGTTTCGGTTCACTTTAAGATTGGTAGTTACTATGATCAAGTTCTTTGTGATGTTATTCCTATGCATGCTTGTCACATTTTGCTTGGGAGGCCGTGGCAATTTGATAAGAAGGTCACACATGATGGTGATAAGAATTCATACTCTTTTGTCCATAAAGGGAAGCCAATCACACTTGTTTCACTTTCACCACAATAAGTCTTGGAAAATCAAAGAAAGCTTTAAAGAAAGGTTAAGAGAAAAGAAAATGAGGGGAAAGTTGAGGGCAAGAGTGAAGAGGGGAAATCTGAGAGAACAATTGAAAGATCAAGTGAAAAGAGTAAACATGAGGGGAAGAAGAGTGGAGCGTTCCTGAGAAAAAAGAATGAGGGGAAGATGAGTGAAAAGAAAGACTACTACATTGCAAAAATGGGTGATGTGGGGAAAGCCATTCAAGCACAAAGACCCGTGCTTTTTTTACTTTACAAAGAGTCTTTATTTGTTATCAATGATCTAGCACATCTTCCTAGTGTTGTTTTGTCTTTGTTTAAGGATTTTGAGGATGTGTTCTCCGAGGATTCGAGAGGACTAACACCCATAAGAGACATTGAGCATCAAATTGACTTAGTCCCTGGTGCACCTATTCCAAATAAGCCAGCCTATAGAACCAACCCCAAAGAAACTAAGGAAATTGAAAAGCAAGTGGATGAGTTGTTGGCTAAAGGCTTTATAAAGGAAAATATAAGCCTTTATGCTGTACCTGTCTTTTTAGTGGCAAAGGAGGATGGTTTATGGTGTATGTGCATGGATTATAGGTCAGTCAATAAAATCACTATAAAGTATAGACATCATATCTCTAAACTTGATGACATGCTTGATGAGTTGCATGGTTCTACTTTGTTTTTAAAAATTGATTTAAAAACTAGGTACCATCAAATTCAAATGAATGAAGGTGATGAATGGAAAATTGTTTTTAAAACAAAAATTGGATTTTATGAATGGCTAGTTATGCCTTTTGGGTTAACTAATTCACCTAGTACTTTCATGAAACTTATGAATTATGTCTTGCGTGACTTCATTGGTAGGTTTGTTGTTGTTTACTTTGATGATATCTTAGTACATAGCAAGAACCTAGAAGAGCATATTGGGCACCTTACACAAGTACTAAGCACTTTAAGAGGGCAAAAGTTATATGCTAACTTGAAGAAGTGTTCTTTTTGTGTTGACAAAGTTGTTTTCCTTGATTTTGTTGTGAGTTCACATGAAATTGAGGTAAATCAATAAAAGGTAAAGGCCATACAAGAATGGCCGACCCTAATTTCTATCACCGAGGTAAGATCATTTCATGGGTTAGCTAACTTTTATAGAAGGTTTATAAGGAATTTTTCTTCCATTGCTGCACCTTTAACTGAAGTTATTAAGAAGAATGTAGGATTTAAGTGGGGAAAAGCTCAAGAGGAGGCTTTCGGATTACTAAAGAAAAGGTTATGTAATGTACCACTTCTAGCTTTGCCTAACTTTGTTAATACTTTTGAGATTGAATGTGATACTTCAGGTATAGGCATTGGAGTTGGGTTGATGCAAGGAGGCTGCCCCACTGTATACTTTAGTGATAAGTTAAATGGTACTACCTTGAACTATCCTACTCATGACAAAGAGCTTTATACTTTGGTAAGAACTTTGGAGACTTGGCAACACTATCTTTGGCCAAGAAAGTTTGTCATTCATACCGACCATCAAGCTCTTAAGTTTCTTAATGGGCAAGGTAAGTTGAATAGGAGCCATGCTAAATGGGTAGAATTCATTAAGTCATTCACATATGTTATCAAATACAAGCAAGGTAAGGATAATATAGTGGCGGATGCACTTTCTAGGAGGTATGCTTTACTTTCTGTTTTGGATGCTAAAGTGTTGAGCTTTGAGCACTTGAAGGATTTGTATGCTTCTGATCATGATTTTGGTGAGAGTTATGCTAAGTGTTCTAAATTTGCTTTTGAGAAGTTATATCAAGTTAATGGGTTTCTTTTCAAGGAAAACAGGTTGTGTATTCCTAAGACATCTTTAAGGAAACTAGTCATAAAGGAAGCTCGTTGTGGAAGACTTATGGGACACTTTGGACAAGCCAAAACCTTGCATACTTTAAAGGAGCACCATTATTGGCCAAATATGGTAAAGGATGTAAGGAAGGTTTGTGATCAATGCATAGCATGTAGGAAGGCTAAGTCCACTTATACTTCACAAGGCTTATACACACCACTTCCTACACCCACTCATCCATAGGTTGAGATTCCAATGGATTTCATTGTTGGATTGCCTAAAACTAAAGAAAATCGAGACTCAATCTTTGTTGTAGTTGATAGGTTTTAAAAAATAGCTCACTTTATTCTATGTAATAAGACAGATGATGCTATACATGTGGCTGAGTCATTTTTCAGAGAAGTTGTTAGACTTATTGGAGTTTCTACGACCATTGTTTCTGATAGAGACTCTAAGTTCTTAAGCCATTTTTTAAGGACTTTGTGGGGAAAACTTGATACTAAGCTTCTGTTTTCTACGTCTTGTCACCCACAAATTGATGGGCAAATTGAGGTAACCAATAAAACCTTATGCTTTATGATTAGAGCTATCATTGGTAAGAACTTGAAATCTTGGGAAGATTGTTTGCCTCATGTGGAGTTTGCTTACAATAGGTCTATGCATTCTATTATTGGATTTTCACCTTTTGAGATTGTGTATGGTTTTAATCCTCTAACTCCATTAAATCTTTGACCATTACTTACTCATGAGGTTTCTAGTTTAGATGGTAGTAAAATGGCCAAGAGCATCAAGAGGTTACATGAGAAGGTTAACAACAAATTGAGTAAAAAAATCAACAAGTTGCTAAGAAAGCCAACCAAGGCCGACGGAGAGTTGTTTTTTATCCAGAAGATTGGGTTTAGTTGCACATGAGGAAGGAGAGATTTCCAACCACAAAAAGGACTAAGCTTCATCTAAGAGGAGATGGTCCATTCTAAGTGATCAAAAAGATCAATGACAATGCATACATGCTAGACTTGCCAGGTGAGTACAATGTGAGTGCCACTTTTAATGTTCCTGATTTGTCATTGTTTGAACATGTAGATTTGTGGATGAATCTTTCTAAGGATGGGGGATTTGATATGATTAAGGAAGGTACAATCAAGGAAGATAAGGACCCATTAAAGATTTCTAGTGGACCAATGATAAGGAAGAGAGCTAAGGAGCTCACAAGTGTACTTCAAGCATTTGTCTCAAGCTTCTAGAATGGACATGGAACTTCACAAGAAGCTGTTGGAACTCTCAAGACATCATATGGAGATGATGGCCAAGCTTGGTACTCAGTTTTAGAGTGCCTAAACAAGTCACAGGACAAGAAACCCCAATTACACCCCTCAAGTGCACCCTTGGAGCTCTCTTGAAGTGTTTCAAGGTCATTTTGCTTCTACAAGCTAGATCTCTGAACTCTAACCTTTCAAGGCTTCTTTCCAACATTTACTAGGAAGCATCATGCCAATGAAACTCAAATATTCAAGCTTGGATTTGAAGATACAAGCAAAAACCCTAAAAAGCCCATAAGTGCGCCCGAGAAGATCATTTTGGGGGTTTTGGGGGCCAAACTAGTATTTGTGTCTTATTTTATTTATTTTTCTAATTATTTATATTATTTAGAATGTTATTTAGGCTATGGAATTGATTCATGTCGCATAGGATAAGTGGCATATGCTGCACACCTTAAACACGTGTTAAAGGGCGCAAGAATCCTTATTTGACTAGGTTTTATTAAGTCTTTTGCACCTAGGTTTCCTATGTGACTTGGGCTGTAAAATTTGCTGAGTCCTTTACCTTAATTTAGGCCTATAAATAGCCATATATTCTGGTTGTAAAACACAGCCTTTATACAAAATAATATTGCTACTTTGAAGAGAAATTATCTTTGGTTCTTTGCGGACTACCTTAGTGCACAAGTTGCTTGTGTTATTGGTTTTCTTATACTTTTTGTTTCTAGACACGAGTTGATTAGAGGTGGGGATTTAAATTCAGTCTTTTTGATGTCTTGTGGAGCTTGAAAAATATCTTGAGCATGTTTCATGATCTTTATACCATTGGGGTTCGCATCAGTTGGTCACCCAAGCAACCATTTGGCGATCAAAAAATTAGTCACCAAAACCATGGTTGTCAGGGGCCAATAGTTGGATGATGATCGACTAATAACAAAACTTTTCATGATACTTTCTACTGATCAATTAACGACTGAATGTCTAGCAACCGAAAATTTGACCACCATTTTTTGTCAAAATTTTGCATCCTTCTTTTAGCCCAACGCCGCTTAATTCGAATTAGTCATTGTCCAATATGGTTAATAGATACAAGACGTTTCACTTAAAAAAAACATTGTTATTATTTAGACTAGTCAATTATAATACAAGAACAATAAACATTGGGTTTATTGTCTTAAATTTTAAAATTTTGAAGACATGGCATGTGATTTTGCAATAGAATTTTTTCTTTATTTTTTTTCTTTAAAATTGTAGTCTTAAATAATATGTAGAATTTTTTTCATTGTTTTTTTCCTTCAAAACTGTAGTTTCAAATAATGTGTACATAGTTTATCACTAGTATGCAGTACATAAGTTTTTCCAAATTTTTGAGTTATTGTGTGAAATACAATGATATTTTGCATACTAACACCTTTTTATGTGTATTTTTTTCAGCTCATAGCAATATACCACATGATATGCCTACTGTACACTGCATACCATGGGTGATGGATTTAAATGTTTTTTGTTTTATAGTAATATTTATTTTGTTCTATATATTTTCATTTTTTATTTTGTTCTACTTTATGATATGCCTATATTTACAAGGTGCAGTATAGTTAGTAATAACGGTATTGAAACAATGAAGCTCCCTCCTTGAAGGTGTGTTGTTTGTTAAAGGCTTAAATACCACTTGCTCCCTTATACTATCACTACTTGGACACATAACCCCTTTTTACTATGACTTATTACCACTCAGTCCCCTCAACTTTTAAAAATTGTGCAATGAGATCCCTAAAGTTGTCATGCGACATCACTTGGACAAGCAGCCGTTAGTCAATGAAGGCGTGCATCACTATCTAGGAAACCTCTGTCATCACTGCCAGCTGCCCTTTCCTCCCTTCCACCGCCCCGTGCATCTTGACCTTCTGAAGCCCCCATGCTTCAAGCACCCCATTTTTTGTCCCCTCCAACCTCCTTTTGCCCTTGACGCCCAACAAATCAACCTCCTACATTTTTTTATCTACCATTTCCTCATCATCTTCTGCACCACCCAACGAACTAGAGCTATATGTAGCTGATGAATCTAAGGAAGAGATGATGGATGTTGACCCTATCACCATTCGAAAACTGACCCAGCTCTAGAATCGTCTTATTTAATCCTTCAATAAACTACCAGACAACTCCCTCAACTTTATTTTGAAGAACCAATTATTGAATTGATTGGCTTGGGGCTTCAGTTTCACTCATGTTTTGTTGACACCTTCATAATCGAGGCACCTAAAACCACCGGATTCACTTTCGATTAAAGGCTCTACACCTTTGTTGACAATTTGTCTCCTGATAAATTAGGGCACTTGACAAAAGGGTCATTGCTAAAAGATTTGCCACTAATTAATTGATCGGAGCTTAAGCCAATAAATTTTGAAGCATGATCGATCAAGAAAGATATGAAGATGAAAGAATGATAGATCAATGGTTGAGAAATTGAAAAAAATAAGAAGAATGATTGAGAAAAATATGACACAAGGAGCAGCTGAAGGGAGGAAGGGGCAGCTGTCAGGTTGTCATATGACATCACGTGGGTGGGCTGGCGTCACTCACAAACGAAGTGCATCCTCTTCTGTCAGTGATGCCAGCCCCCCCACGTGATGTCACATGACAGCCTCAAGGTTCTCACTGTAAGATTTTTAGAAACTGGGGGACTAGGTTGTAATGAGTCATAGTAGATGGGGTTATGTGTCCAAGTTGTGATAGTATAGGGGGTGGGTGATATTTAAGCCTTTGTTAAAAACCACGTTAAGGGGGTAACAACTAATATTCTTTTGTGACAAGATTTTATACTTGGAAAATATATAATTGAGAAACTAATTATTTTAAAATTTCCTCATTTACATTTTAATGGAAACGTTTATCTTTTAATTATTTAACAAAATTATTAGAAAAATACTTTAGGGGCAAATAAAATAAATGTCTCTGATGTAATATCTAACCATTTGTCCACAAATATATGTCCTCTTATAGGTACATGATTATAAGAACATATATATTTCCCTCCAAAATAAAAAAATGCAAGTGCACTACATATTGTTAGAAAGTGCCACCAATTCGTATATAGTTGCTTGGATGGAAATTTTCTTCTTGTAAAACTTCACCTATTTTTATACATGTAAAGAACAAATAATAAATTCCAGCTTTCTATTGTTTATGATAGTGTTTAGTTTTCTTTTTATGTAGGGCATTGATGAGATAAACATGTTAAGAATAAACTGTATTTTTTTTTGTTTTTTCCTGTATTTTTTAACGAAAATGTGAAATAACATATGGTAATAAGGCATGCTTTATTTAGTCTAAAAAATTTAAAATACCTCATAAATGAAAATCATAAACATAACGAGTGTATAAGACAACCATACGATTAAGGTATTAAGTATCATGGAAATTAATAAATATATAAAATTGTTTGAAGTAAAAGAATAGTGAAATAATAATAAAAAAATTAATTCAAAGTACATCTCGTATTCTTTATTGGTTGGATGGTTAGAAGGCGAATGGATTGGCGATTTGAAGTCCTCGATTTTGAAGCTAAAGAAAAGATGGGTATAAATTAGTTTTCTTGTTCTCTTTTTAAAAATTTTCCCTTTCCTGGCGTACATAAAAATTTGCTTAGGAAAAAATAGATATGTCTTCTTAATTAATTACTGTAAGTGACAAATGTATGAGTTCCTAATTTATTTTTTTAAGATAATAAAATTAATTATTTCATATCTATCTCAAACCACTTTTGACAAATATATCATTGTTAAGAATAATTGTTTATTTGTCTCCTGAGTTCACTACAAGAAAAATGTACAAAAGCTATGAACTTTCAATCACTAGAAGCTTTAGTTACATCTCATTTGCTTTTATGTGGGGCTCACATTTGGAGCAAATAAAGAGTAATGGAATTTTTTAGTTTCTAACATGTCAATCGCTTCTCAATCACTTTTTTTTTTTAAAGAAGCTTGTGAGTCACTTTATCCCTTTAGTTCTCCCTCATCCTTTTGTTTTCTCTGTTAAAGATAAAGATAACAATTTCTATCACTCTCAAGTCTCACAAGTCCTTTTCTCCCTTTAGTGCTCTTAAAAAAAAATCTCATCTCCATGGTGATGAAGAGGCAAAAGCTAGCTGCTAGACCAAACTACCCATTTGACTTTTTGAGGAGCTCATCTTCCTCATCCTCCAAGGAGCTCATATTCCTCATGTTCTGCTACCTTATTATGCCCATTTCTTTCTCTGTTAGTGGCACCAGCAACATATTAGGTCAACCAAAAATCCTTGTCCTTGATTCTACACCACAATTCTTTCCAACAATGGGTTGTTGGGTGTTGTAAAAGAAGTGCTTTAAATTTATAACCCCCAATTTACCCATAGGTGTACGGTGCATTGTGTGTAATTGGTGAATTTGAATGTCATCCCAAAAGATAGTTTCGATTCCAAACTAAACAATGAATCCTAACTATTCAAATAACTAAGTTAAGTTAAAAAGTAAGTATTGTAATAAATTATAGGTTGATATGAGGAGGAGAAAAGATGCAAATGTGGAAATAGAATGGAAAGGTAATGAGAGTGCTCACTACACTTACTAGAACTAACTTGAATTGAACTAACTTATGAACTAAGCAATCCACATAGGATGGTACAACTTAACTTTGCTACCTAAGTTAAACTAAGGAATTATGGTTGTTACTTCTTAGTGTAGTGCAAGGAATCTAAATTCAATGTGTCTTTTTCTTAAGATAAATACTTGCTCACCTATAATTTAGTCATGTGTTTTCTCAGGCTCACAAGTTAAATTAAGCTAGATTAGAACCTAACATTTTAATTGCACAAAATGAGTAGCTTGACTGTCTCTAATCTAACTAACCCACCATGTTTTTCTCTAGTTCCACTATAACCCCCCATCTTTCTCTCAAGACAACAATGTGATTTTGATGCATGTATGAGGCAATCAATCAACACTCATGGATAAGCTGAAGAGAAGAATCAACACAATAATAACTTCCATGAATTACCTCAAAATAACATTAAGTAGCAAATGTTAAGTGTATATCCTCTAAAGATAAAGAGGACTACTCCATATACATACTCAAATCATCTATGAAACTATAGCAGAAAACATCCATGAATTACAAATGAAAGATAGAGGAAAACCAAAGAAAGCTTTTTGAAGACTAGTTTCCTAGCCTATCCACATGGTGCTAAAAAAACTCCTCTAAGTAGCTTTAATGGTGGTTCCAAAAGAAGGAAGAAAAAGAATAATAAGAGTATGAAAGCCTAGCACTACTTCACAAACATTCTTTAGATAATAA
This sequence comes from Aquilaria yunnanensis, assembly GCA_039654915.1. Classification (NCBI taxonomy): domain Eukaryota; kingdom Viridiplantae; phylum Streptophyta; class Magnoliopsida; order Malvales; family Thymelaeaceae; genus Aquilaria; species Aquilaria yunnanensis. Next base: position 23,521,847 of record CM077598.1, on the reverse strand, counting down.
GGGACTAAATCCTTCCAAAATGAACTCCAAGATGAGGTTCAGGGTCCATCCATCCAAGTAAATAAAATCCCTCAACAAATAGCAAGTTAGGATTCAAAAATAGGGGTGGAGGACTATAATGGATGGAGGTTTAGCGCTACGGCGCCAAAATGGAGTATTTGGTGGTGATGCAACGCCTAGAGCATGAGCTCCTGGTGCCACAACATTGCCATTGGTTCTGCAATGTTGCTATAAATAAGGGACTTCAGAGCCAATTTCTCTTTGGTGCTACAGCACAATTATTGTCGTTGTGGCACCACAGTGTAGTCTAATGTTGACTTTTTTTTTTTGCATCCAAATTTTCTTAGCTCATTTCCACTTCGTCACAACACTTCCACAATACTCTTTAACCTACAAAAAAAAAAGTGAGAATCCATAAAAAATGTGGCCCGAATTGATAAAATTTAATAATCAAAGTTGACAAAAAGTCAATTAGTTAGACCAACAAATTTAGCACTCAACACTGGGCTTGGCAATCTTATGGAGATTGATCTTTCTAAAGGCAACGAGCTCAAAGACTCCTCCATGGTGAGATTGATCTCTCCAGCAATGCAAAGTGGGGCTAAGGCGGCCACAACACCTACGGTGATAACACTATTTGCCCCAATCCACCCGCTTTTCTCTACATTAGAAGTTTTTGTCTGATTGTTAGGGATTGGTTGTCGCTGGATAAGAACAAGGGAGAGAGTAGAAGAACTAAAATTTAAATTATTTAAAAATAAAAAAATAAATAAATAGTTTTATTTTTTAATAAAATAAAAATATCAACTGGTTTTTCTATCAAGAGTTAGTTGCTATCTGGCTTTTATGTTGTAGTGGTTTCTTATAGATAAATAAGTGACACAAAAAACATTTTTTTTGTGCATCTAAAACATGTTCGTCTTGTACTATACTCACATCTGTCGGCATTTGTGTGTGATGGAAATTAGTTTGTCACTTGCTAGTGTCCATTGTCTTTATATATAAAGTGTACTAAAACTAGTTTGCAATTATTAATTTTTTTTAAATTCAACAGTTACTTGATTAGGCTGCTAGTGATTTCTTACCTGATAAATAACCATAGTGTTCTAAATTGTTATACCTATTTTTAATAATATAAAAAAAATTACTAAAAGTGTTTATATTGTGTATACACACACACACACACAAATTTTCACCAAATTTTACATTAATTGAAACCCAATACTTTAATAAGGTCAAAAAATGCCTTTTAACTTTTCTTGGATAAATAATTCTTTTATTTTACTTTGGAGAACAAAAAAAAAGTAGTAATTATTTTCTAAAAGGAACCTATTTGGATGACAATCGAGCTAGAGTATCAGAAATAGTTTATATAGCAACGAGTATATAATGTCTCCAATTAAGAGAGTGAGTAATTGAGTAAATGAATATAGAATTACCACAAAAAGACATTTCCTCCATTGAGTCAAACGTCAATGAATATACATACATACGTACATATGTATATATAGAAGAAATCAAAAGCATGGGCAGGCAGTACGAGAGAAGAGATGCCACTCATCCAGTGTCCCCATATGTACGGAAATCAAAGCAAAGCAAATTAAAGCTCCGCAGAAACTCTCTTACGGACTCCTTGTCTGTCTCTATATGATATGTATATATGTGGCTATATTATTAGCATAGTTGAATTTCTCTATCCGGCCGGCTGCAGCTGCAGGTACAATCCACCATGAGCAGTGTGATTCTTCTTTTTCCTTTTATCACCAAACCAGACCACTGAACCAGTGCCTTCTTCTGTTCTCCCAGCTGAGGCCAAGACTTGGCTTCCCCCAATTTCGTCGTTTTCTTCTTCTTCTTCTTCTTCTTCTTCTTCTTCTTCTTCTTCTCTCTCTCTCTCTCTCTTGATGTAAATATAAATATATATGGTTTTCCCTCCCCCCCCCCCCCCCCCCCTCTCTCTTTTCTCAGTAAACAATTTCTGGGTCTGTAGCTGCTAGTGTCGGAGCAATCTCATAGAATATAAGCCAAACAAGCTGATCACACCAATCCTTGTGTTTGCTGCTCTCGTATTGCAATATCGATTCTAATTTGTAGGTTTCCTTTTCTAGTTTTGGTTTCAGATTCTCTGTATTTTCCTTTTAAAATTAATATTAATTGGAGTGTTTTTTTTTTTTTTCCCCTTTTACAATTAATATTGGTAGGTTTCCTTTTGTGGTTTTGGTTTTCTCCTCCTCCTTCTATATTTTCGTGTGCTCAGATCAGATCTCCATATATGGTTCTCTCTTACGTTTATTTTTCATCTCCTCCATTTCCATTTCTCTAAAATTTTCAAGAGTACGATTGCAACTAAACCAATAACCTTTTTTTTTCTAATATTAGAAATAATGCTAATTCTTTCTTTCTTTCTTTCTTTCTTTTTTTTTTTTTAATAGATATGGATGAGTAACTTGTTTGTGTGGCGAAGGGCTGGTGAGTAAGATCATGGTGAGACAAAAAATTCAGATCAAGAAGATCGACAACAAATCGGTGAGGCAGGTGACCTTCTCCAAGAGGAGGAGAGGGCTTTTCAAGAAGGCCAACGAGCTCTCAGTTTTATGTGATGCTGAGATCGCTCTCATTGTGTTCTCGGCTACCGGAAGGCTCTTTGAGTACTCCACTTCCAGGTTCTTAATTATTTACTGCTTTCTTGTCCCTTCCAATTTGATGGTTGGTGGTTTTGGGTGAGTCTTTGTGCCGCCATAGCTTCGATTTTATGCTTCATCGCAATCTATTGTACATGTCCTTTGAATCCTTTGAATCAAGTACGACCACCATTTTCCCCCGTTTCTACTGATCATAGCTAGCGATTTATTTTTGCCTGTTTTTAACCAGTTCATTCTTAGTTAGTTTTCTTTGTATTACTTATTTCGTTGGTAAAAAAGCATTAGTTATCTCAGTCCTTTAGTTGTTGTTGTAAATGGGACTTTAACCTCCATTTCAATCCAAATTGATTTAAAACCATAATAATTTTTTTGCGTTTGTTAAAAAATATGGATTTTAAATATACAAAAAATTACGCACGAATTAGAGATTTACTGGGTAAACTTAATAACCTGGTTCCTTTTCTGTGCTGGTTGTACTTCATTGATGATTTCTTGTCTTTTGGGTTCTCAGTATAAGGCAATTGCTTCATATATTTTCTCTTAGCTAGCTAGCTAGGGTTGTGTGTTCTGGATTCCTCTATAGCCAGAATATAAATTTAATTGATGTAACAGTAGTATTCTGGAGATGAACTCTCTCTCCATATATATATGTCATTGAATTGCTGAGTATATATGGTATCATTTTATTGTCTTAATTGAAGTATAAGGCAGGTGATTGAAAGGCGCAATCTGTATCCAGATAATAAGCTTGATAATTTTGATCGCCCATCTGTCCAGCTGCAGCTACAGGTAATTACTAGCTAGCTACTCCTCTCTTGTCATTTTGTTATATCGTGATTTTGACAATGCAAACTAAGTTAATTGGGACCTTAGCAATTTAATGCCGATTTACAATTGCACATGATCAGCTTCAGACATTATTAATTAGGGGCTCATTTGCTTAAAATGCAATGCCCGCCCCGAATCATTCGCCCTTTTCTTTTTTCCTATTAATCAGCTGCCAAAGCAGTGTTCGTTTAAAAGAGGAGACTACAACTCCAAAATAGAAAGAAGCACACCCTTTAAACCCTAGCTACACTCCAACTCCTCATTTGAGCCGATAATCAACTAAAACCTCGGCGAGAAGGAGACTATAGCAAGAATTACTTTTTAACTTGTGATGTACTCTAATTGTAAACAAAAAAAAAAAAAAAAAAGAGGAAAAATCTGGCTGGGTGTTTGTATTGTATTGGACAAAATGTATGATAAAAACAACTCAAGCATTTGTTAATATTCAAAGTTTAAAGTTGTTACTCAAGCCTTAAAACTTTTGGAATTATCACCTCTTTTGTTTTGTGCAATGTCACGCCTTACAAATATAAGCTTCATAAATTTCATATATCACATTTTGATTCTTTCTATAATAGTTGAAATTTTATTGTATCCTCTATAACAAAGTTCCTTCACAGCTTGAAAAATATTGTCTTCAAGCATATTAAATCCCATATAACTTAATAAAGGAGTCACTTGTGGTTTTATAGTGTGGACAAGTTCCTCACTCATTTGTAATTAGTTTTAAGTTGGATACTTTAATATGATATCAGAGTTATGTTTCCTCAACTTATCTCCATTTATTACCAATTGATTGATTTTAGGTTTGATGTTTCTACCAGATAAATATAATTCATGCCTCAAAGCATTTTGCTCTAATTCATTTTAATAGGTCCAAAGCCTGAACTCCTCTTTTACCTCTCATATGTACGAGCCAAAGAAAAAGTTTGTACGACAAAAGCTCATGTGAACCTAAATTTGTGGAAGTGGGTAATCAATTGAGTTAATTAATTCTAATTTAGTGTTTCCAAATGGAGATTTAAAAGCAAATAAGAGAAGGAACATAATGCTAATTATCAAGAAACTTTAACAGGATATATACATCCCAATTAATGTCGAATGTTCTCACTTGGAAAAGGCAGTCAATTGATCGTACTATATAATTTGAATTATTTTTAAATAAAAAACCATGTGTTGAAAAGTGTGTGTGTGTGTGTGTATCCTGATGTTAATTTCAGCTTGAGAGTGATCAGAGTGCCATATTGAGCAAGGAAATAGCAGACAAGACCAAGCAGCTTAGGTAACCTAAGAATCCATTGATTTTCAAAATAGCAAATGTACATATGTGATCCACTTCCTCTGTTACTGTTCCAACAATACATCCATTACAGGCAGATGAGGGGAGAGGAGCTCCAAGGGTTGGACATGAAGGAATTGAACAGACTTGAGAATTTAGTTGAAAGAAGCTTGAGCAAGGTCATAGGAACAAAGGTCTTTCAATGTTTTCCCCCAATGGCTTAACTAGTGAACTTAATTACTGGCATTTCAAGTTTTCCAAGGACAACTGATCAGTGATGTGCTTCAATTTTGAATTTCAGGATGAAAAGATGCTTAAAGAGATGAACACCCTTAGGGAGAAGGTAAAACCCTTAAAACCCCTTGCTAACTACGCACCATTGTACACTGAAAAAAAAAAACACAATCATAAGAAACCCATAGGGAGTTGGATTACTCTCAGGTAGGATTCAATTTTACATTAACTTGTCATTGTTGGAGCATGATGTCTTTAGTGAGGTTTGGTGGTTTTTTAAGGGTACAGAAGTGGGGCTTTAAGAAAGGGGAGCAGTGGGTAGATTTGGGGATGTTTGAGGTGGTAGCATGGGGTTTTTGGGTTGGGAGATTAGGGTTTTTTGTCTGTCTTTTTTAAATTTGGGTTCATGTTGATCTAGCTTTTCGCTGGATCTTATGTATCTTTTTTTTTATATCTAATAAATTTTATTGCCGTTCAAAAAAAAATTAATGTCTTGAGTCCATCAGTTGAGGGATTTAAAAGTAATTTGACCACATCAACACTTGGAAAGGAAATCATCATTGATTTACAGAGCCCAATTTTTTGGATAATGTCTACGCGGTAAATAGGCAGATTTTGGGATGCAAGGTCAATTTATGTTTGTAGTGTTTTAATTGAGTGATTTTATTTTCTATTGGTGTAGCCTATTATAGGCACATATTCTAGTAGGAGAATTCTTTCTAGTGTGAGAAAAGTTGTGGGGAAACAAAATATGAGGCCATGGTGGCGAGTGGTTTGTCCTGGGTAGACGGAAGACGCATGGTTGCTGTAAGCGAGAGCAAAAAGTTATTTTAATACCTGTATTTGAGGACCCTTGTACTTTTGTTATCTTATATGCATGTAATCTTACATTCTCAATAGTGGAATGAAATTATCTAGATGGGTCATGGACGCAAGCTCACAGTGGAGAATTAAGCTGAACCATATAAAAGAAAAAATCGTGTATATCTGTTGATTTGTGTGTGCTTGTGCTTGTGCTTGTGCTTCCACTGTGTGTGCGTGTGGTGCAATGGTCTCAAAGCATGTTAGATTGGTGCGGGCTCGCGGTCTTGATGCCCCAACAGTCATTGAGTACATATAGAATGGATAATACCACTCAATCTTCTTGTTTTTTCGTTTATTTTTTTATTTTTCTAAATATCATATATATATACATTCAGGAAGCATACCTGATGGACGAAAACCAGCGTTTAAAACAAATAGCAGTGAGTGTATATTTGGTCCTTTTTTATTTTATTAATGAATATAGCACATACATTTTATCTTTCCATGATGTGCGAATCCTATAGCAGCTATATATATGAAGTTAGAAAGTACTGTATTGTGTTTTATTGAACAGATAAATGAGAGAACCAAATTAGGAGAGGAACAAAGAAGATCAAGAGAAGGGCAGTCATCAGACTCAAACGTTGCTGATCATGACTCTGATACTTTTCTCAGATTGGGGTAAGCGATCGATTCTGACTTGTTCTACATGCATGCATGATCAGGCGCATTAATTCATTTGGCAAATCCCCTTCACATTTCATTTTCATCTCATCCCATTGATCTTTTATGATCATTTTTCTGATTGGAGAAGACACTAGCTAGTGTAATTAACGTTGCTTGTTCATGGCTGCTCAGTGCAAGCCCTAATTAGGGCTAGCTAAGGCTTTGGCCTTATACTATATGCTTATGGGAAGCAATATGATCAAAGACATTGCATACCTTTAGTTAGTCGAAGATCTCATCCCCATCCCGAATTCTTTATATATAGTTTGTAACTGTGGTTCTTAATTCTAAGTGTGTGTGTGTGTCTATACAGACCGAAAATTATAGTAGCAATTAAAACCAGCTCATCTCTCTCTGTTTTCTTAATTGGTGTTAACTAGTAGTTTGTATCTTTAGAAATTTGTGTAGTATATATGCTATTTCTTTTGATAATTTAATTAGCATCACTTATTAGTAAATTTTTTTTTAAAATTTTCCTTTAAAAAGTGACAAGATTATGTTTATTGTGCGCATAAAATTTATATATAAGAGCATCACTTAATTGTAAATTGACCAAGTTAACTCATTAAGCAAACAAATAATGCTCCAATATATTGAAGTATGTATCAGTCATTTCAGGTGGAGGGAGTATTAGTTACGTGCATTTTGGGTTTAGCTGAGTTCAACCTTGCCATGCATCTCTCGCAGGTTACCTTTTGGCTGAAATTTTTGAAGCTCAGAGAAAATCTGGCAATCTGCTGCATTATATCTCATTCATGCCCAATTTAGAGAAGCATTTCTACAAGCTTGTAACTAAATATAGCAGTTTAATAAAAAACAGTTGAGAGTTAATCTGTAGGGTTTTTTTAATAATAGGATCGTGGAATTAAATGTGTCTATTATATTGGTTAAAAAAAATTAGGATTTAAGAAAAGAAAAAAAGGATTGATATCTTTTTCCCATGGTAATTATATATGTGACAGTGTTTGTTTGTGTGCGTGTGTTCGATATCTCGTTTGCTTGTTCCACTTGATCTTGTGTGATTAGTTTGGATTATTTGTATAATTAATTCTCATCAATTAATTTTCCACTGCCCCCTTTTCGCACTGCAAAGCGGTTTTGTTATTTGCTTTTCAACATCATCCATCGAAGAGTAAATACCCCATGCTCGTTTTCCGCTAGTGGAGGTGAGACAATTAACAACATATGGACTGAGAATTAAGTTCAAATAATTTAATTAGATTTTATGTAATATGCAATATGATAAATATAAAACAGACGTTTTAAAAAAACTGTGGTGAAAAACATGCTTTCATTCATTAGATTGCTCACTCTAGGGACAACCTTACATATACACGAGAGAGACTAAGTTGAAGTCCAATCTCTTTAGCATGGAACCTAAGTACAGTAAACTACTGCAACACAAAACACATTCATACCAGGGACAATAACTTAGGTATAATATTCTAATACCCCTCTTAATTAAGCTAGTGCTAGGGTAGTACGAATGCTTAACTATTAATTAAAAGTTGAATTCGATCCTTGTTTAATGCTTTTGTAAGCACATATGCTAACTAAGATGCTTTGCCGCAATTTTCTTGACTAAATTCTTTCACGGGGCGAAATGACAATCAATTTTGATATGTTTCATCCTTTCATAGAAGATAGGATTGGTTACAATTTCGATTCTTGCCGAGAACGGCCTTCAGGACAGTGAGAACAAGATACCTGACCTCATTTTCTTCTCTAGAATAATTTGTACAAGCTAAAATTGGAAGATTCCGTCTACGGGAATGGACAGATATATAGCGTCGGGTTTTGTATGCCGGCGAGAATCGGCTGCAAATGTGTGGGTGTAGTTGTTTGTGTTTTTAGGGTTGTGAAATCATGAGAGAACTATGGGGATATGACTGTGTCAAATCGAAATCTTTCCTGAATTTTTGCTGAAAATTTCATGATTCCCTTTTGTGACCAGGAAAAATGGGGAGGAAACATGGGAGTTAAATAGCATATATACACCATATGGACATTTTCAAAGCCCTTACATTCTTTCTTTAACTTTAATGAATGCTTCAATTTTCGAATACTCACAAATTCGACACCAATTCTTGACAATGGTTATAATATACAAACTCGGGGGAAGTAATTGGTATCTCAACCAGCATTTTGTTGTTTCAATAAAGGTCACTTTTAACTTTAGTAATTTAATTTTTACTATTGATAAATTATCTAAAACATTAATACTAATCCCAAAAAAAATTTCTTAAATAGAATCATAGTTTTGTTGGGGAACAGTGTCAGCATTTACCATTAAAAGTTTGAAAAGCTATTCAACGATTTAGGATTCAAAATTTGAAAAACCTATCATAACCATTGATAATTTATTTCAACCCCTAACGTTAATTTTAATCTCTATTCCTAGGAATAAAGCCCATGTAGAAGTACATTTTACCCGTTGCGGTTTTGGATTATTTATAGATATATTCTTCAGTGTTTTGGAAATATATACTCAACCCCTGCCTCGTGGACTATGTTAATCCATCATTTAACCACCCAGAACTTTTGGATGTAACAAAATAGTTACCTTCTTCATCAATTAGCCTAAACCCAGTCCGAGCGAGGAAGCAAGCAGGGGTGATCGACGATGGCAAGAAGCAAAGGCTATGGGGAATCGAAAAGATCCAGCGACTGTTGGTCCATTCGTGCCAGCGAAACTTGTTGGAGTCTCCGAACAGCAAAGAAACAGCCGCGTGATATCGCCGAGCTAGGCGTCCAAGGATGAGAGCGGCGGTGCATAACCTTAGAAACAGCAAGATCGAAGCCGAAGCCAATGAAATCCCTGCGATACCCAAAAAAGAAAAATGTTGACTTCGTTACATTAATTTTGATTTATCAGTATATATTATTTTCATATAAAGTGATTATTTATCTAAATTATTGATATATTTCGCCCAAAAAATAATTTTAACATATTTTTTTATAAAATTTAAGTTTTTTTTAAATTTTTTTAACCTTAACCAATCTAAATAAAAAGAAAAACTAATAAAATTATTTTCTTTTCATAAAAAATATTTTAAAATTATTTCTTGGACTTCTAAAAGTATAGAATTTTAACAAATTGATAAATATCTTGGTGCATAATTATGTTATATAATAATAAATGCACAAACAATATATTAAAACTAGTTTTTTGCCAATAGAATGTACGAGTTATACATATATATAAATATTAATTGTAAATATAATTACCTAATTATTTTTATAATAAATGATGATGATGATAATATAAGAGATTGAAAATAAATCTATATTTCATACATTTAATAAATTTAGCTATTTTTATTTTTATTTTATTATAAAACAATCACTGCAACACAGATGCAAAATTGCAATTGAAAGTACAATCGTGTTTCTATCACAATATTGGTCAAAAGTGACTACTTCATTACTGTAGATGGCAATCGCATTTTTTTAAGTCGCAATATTTTCGCAACTAAATCTTAATTATTGAAAGTGATTGAAACCTTTAGTTAAGAATCAGTTGAAAATATTGTAAGCTATTTTAAACCCTGCAATTGGCTACTTCAGTTGTTATATTAGTGACAGCCACGGTCAGTTGCTATATTAGCACTAAAACAAAATACATTATTATTTAATATTACTTATTTAATTAATATTATTTAATATAATTGGTTATTTATTTCACTTGTTATTTAATTGATAGCTACATTAAATTGGTATGAATATTAACGTATTTTAATTACTAATAATAAAATAGTCTAAAACTCATATCTAAAAGCAATTGAGGCGAAGGAGGCTGAGGGCGAGGTGAAGGCGGCTGAGGGCGAGGTGGAGGAGATTAAGGTGGCAGTGCAAGGCTAAGGCTGAGGCAGAGGAGACAGAGGCAATGGCGGTGAGGCCGAGGCTGAGGAGACCAAGCGATGGTGGTAAGGCAGACATAGAGGCAAAAGAAACCGAGGCGATGACAGTGAGGTTGAGGACACAACCCAGTTGGATGACAATGAGGCCAAGGAAGTCAAGGAGGTGAGGTGGACGGTGATGAGGTTGAGGAGGCAAGGTGAGAAACGGCGACACGAACGGCTGGGTCAGGCGAGAAACGACCAAAGCAAACGGCAACATGGGCGAAGATGACAAATGGCGGACTAGCAAGGTGAACAGATGGCGACACAGACGGGTGTAGCGGATGGAGATGAGAGATGAAAGTGAAATGAGAGCGAAAAGGTTGAACTTCAACCAGGTAAAGAACAAGCGAAGTAGCTAGAGTGACTGAACTCCGACTACAACTCGACTGAACCTTTGTTAGTTGCGAAAGTCATGAATGCAGTTACCCTATTAGATGAATGTAGTCGTCCCATACATGAGTGTAGTCAAAATTCAGTTGCCATGTTCATCATTTTTCCAATCTTTTTACTTTATATTTTCACACAAACAGACACACACACACACATACACACACACACAGAATACAAATATAAATATATGTATATACGAATATAATTACATATGTGGTACAATCATAAATATATATAAATTTATGAAATTTTCTTCATATACATAATTTTAAAAATTAAAATTAATAAAAAAAAATTATATCATATACAGAGAAGTAAAGAACAATTCCCATACCTTAATAATTAATTAGACTTAAAACCCTAAACCCCCTAAGACCCTAAAACTCCAAACCCTACTTCTATATCCCTAAATAGTAAACCTTAAACATAATTATATACCATTAACCATAATCCTTAAACCTTAAATATAAACCCTAAAACCCTTAACCCTAAATTAATCCCTAATACTTAAAACCCTAAACTTTAATTCTATATCCCTTAACCCTAAGCCCCAAACCCTAAACCATATTTTTACATATCCCTAAATTCTAAATCATAAACCTAATATACCAACCCTAAACCTAATTACCATGAACCCTAAACCCTAAATACAAACCCTAATTAAAACCTAAACCCTAATTAACTATAAACCATAACCCAATTACCATTAACCCTAAACCCTAAATACAAACCCTATTAATTAAACCCTAAACCCTAACCTTAACTACCATTAATCCTAAACTCTAAACCCTAAATATAAACTATAATTAAACCCTAAATCCTAAATACAAACCCTAATTAAAACCTAAACCCTAAACCTTAAACCTAACTATCATTAACCTTAAAACCTAAACCCTAAATACAAACCCTAATTAAACCCTAAATACAAACCTTAATTAAACCCAAAACCCTAAATACAAATCCCAATTAAACCCTAAATACAAACCTTAATAAAACCGAAAACCCTAAATACAAATCCCAATTAAACCCTAAATGCTAAACCTAATTAATGCCATTAATTCTAAACCCTACACTTAATCTATACCATTAACCCTAAATCCTAAACCCTAAATGTAAATCTCATACCCTAAATTTCAATACCCTAATACTTAATTAAATACCCTTAAACCATTCTAATTTTATATCCCTAAACCCTAAAAAATTCTCAAACCTTAAATCATAAAAAGCTCTAAATTAACCCCAAAATAAATCCAAAAACCCTAATATCAAATTGATTCAATTAATACCATAACCTTATACTAATTTCAAACCCTAAACCTTAAATAAAAATCTCAAATCCTAAATCTATGTCCAATACCCTTAATCCCCTTAAAAACCCTAAATCCTAATTCCATATCCATAAACCCTAAAAAAAAAAACCAAACCCTAAAACAAAAAAAATCCTAATACATATGTCCTAAACTCTAAAAAAAACCCAAATCCTAAAAACCCCAAACTTCTAAATCAACTTAGCCACTAAAACGGTGACTGTGGCAAATTGGACATTTAAAAAATTGACTGAAGGGTTACTGCATTCAAATTTTTAAAAAGTTTTTGACTAAAAGGCGACTACTATGTTTTAGTCACTCATTAGTCGCAAGTGCACCTTTTTTTTATTCCGATTGTTTAGCAACTACAACATCTAGTGATTGATTTTCTGTTACGATTTTGCATTAGTGTTGTAGTGAATGAATATGACAATTAAAGAATAATAATCCATTTAAAATCTAAATAAAAAGTACAGTCTCCAACATTTTTCTTTCTTAAGTTCCCGTAAAACAAAATAAAGGGCTTAAAGCCTATTTTGTCCCTTGAACTTTGCCAAGTTCAACCTTTTACCCCCTGGACTTTGACTCAGTTCAACTTGCCCCTTAAACTTTGTAAACTGGGACCTTTTACCCTTCAACCCAGTTACATGAAGAATGTGTACTAAAATAAAAATAAAAGGAGAACTAAAGGGTTAACTGAATCATCTATCCAATGGTTGATCATTGTGAGCAAACAATAAGTATAAAGGCTTTGATTTCACATTTAAGATTGCTCATCTTTCCATTGTCTTTGCCTATAATTTTATGTTAATGCTTTTTATTGTTAGCCCTTCAATTTTTCTTTTATTTTTATTTTAGTACACATTTTTCATTTAATTAAACCGAGGGGGTGAAAAGTCCCAATTTGTAAAATTTGAGGGGCGAGTTGAACTGAGTCGAAGTTTAAGGGATAAAAGGTCTGAGTTGGCAAAGTTTATGGAGCAAAAGGAGCTTTAAGCCCAAAAAAAATAAAACATCAATCCTTAATCATCAAACTTAGAAATTCAAATTTCAATTAATTTTTCAGGCTTAAATGGTAAAAATAAAATATATATGGTTGAGATGATATTTTATATTTTTATGTTTATATTAAAAATATACTTAAATCAATTGTTAATAGGCAGTAGGAATGAAATGGAAATGGAAATTGTGAATGAAATGGAAATGGAAATTGTGAATGAAATGGAAATGGAAATTGTGAAAATTGTAAAAATAGATAATTTTTTTTTTTTTAGCTAAACAAAGAAGAAAACATTAGTGTAGTAAACTTAAAGATAACACAATTAATTGCATTTAATCATATCTCATACAATTTTATGAAGTAACTGACACTACTATATAGGAAAAAGTACACATCCATCACCATTAATGCAAAAAAAAATAGAAATATGAGATAGTATATATGAGAAGTTTCTTTTGTAAAAAAAAAATAAAAGAAAATAAGAGAAACATAGGAGTGAAATGACTATGCATAGAATTAGAATTACCTAAAGTTGCATATCCAGAACTTAGCCACTTTTGGCATCGTATAAACTTGAAAGTTTTTTTTTCTTTTCTTTAACTAATAAGGTTGGACTAATTTATACTAATGTTTTCTAATTACTATGTAATTATTTTTTTTAAAGAATTGAATTGCAAATTCAAAGTGTAAATTTGGCATAATTAGTGGATCAAATTTATTGCCTAATAAATGTTAGTAACTCAAACATTAAATAAAATACTACTAAGTAAGTTATTACCTAAGAAATTGTTTTACTACCGATGCCTTGGTAACAATAACTTTAGAGAAAAAAAAAACCCAAAAAGAGTCTAATTATATCAATCATTAAATTGATAGGCCATGTGAGCAAGTGACTAACTATAAATCTATTAGTGTACTTTAATAATTAGAATTATGTTCAAGATGGACAAAAATAGAAGATGAGGACCGATTATAACTCAACAAAAATTTATGAGGATATCAATATAACAATGATCCAAATAATAAAGTGTAGTTAAAGAATCCCTAAAATATTTTGGAATTGAAAAGTAAGTCAATAAGTTTTAAAAAGATCAAAGAAGCTCCATACTTAATGATTCCAAACTATTGTTTAAGTTTCTCTTTTATTTATACTAACTAATTGCTTTTTCTAATTACTATGTAATTTGTTTTGGTTAAATGAATTGAATTGCACATTCAATGTATAAATTTGGCATAAATTAGTAGATCAAATTTATTACCTAATAAATGTTAGTAACTGAAACATTGAATAAAATAATAAGCAACTTTAATAGCATTACCAACATAACACTCTAACTGGTAACAATAATTCTAGGAAAGAAAATTCCATAAAGAGTCCAATTATATAAATCATTTAATTGATAGGCCATGTGAGTAAATAATTAACTATAAATTTATTAGTATACTTTAATACTGTTGACACCCAATTTCGTCCGGCCATTAAAATAATTTTAAAAAAAAAATTAAATAAAAAAAATTAATTAAAAAAAATGTATTATTATTATTATTGTTATTATTATTACTAAAATTTTTTAATTAGTTTAAAATACATTTTTTTGTTTTGTTTTGTGAAGATTTGATATATGTGTATGTTTGAAAGAAAAAAAGAAAACTCCATAAAAATGACAAAATTAAAAAGTTTGAGATAAAAATGACAAAATTGAGAAGTTTCGGGCAAAATTGACAAATTCTGAAAGTTCCAGGAGCTTTTGGCAATTTTTCGCGTCAATTTTGGGCCTAAACGGACGTTTCTGGCCCAAATTAACAGAAAACGACAAAATTGTCAAAATCAGAAGCTTCTGAAGCTTATCCAGAGCCTGAGAAACGTAAAGGACTGAAATTGTCATTTTACCAATTTAAAAGATAAGTTTGAAATTTTTTATTAATTTATAAATCAACAGTTCAGCCAAACTTCCTATATAAATAGGCCTCCAAATTTAGTGCTGAACACATAAAAAAGTTAGAAAGAAAGCTTAGAGCTCCGTTTCAAAAAAAGAGAAAATTACAGCCTTATTCCCTAGCTTATCCTCCCCCTGCCCAGAAAGTCTCAAGCTTTTTATTCTCACGTTTCGGTCATCTTCTTCCTTTTTCCGTTTATTCTACCCGATTTCTCTCTCTCTCCTCTCACTTGTCCGTCGCGTCGTCACGCCGTCCGGCCTACCGCCGCCGCCGCGCCGTCGCCCACGCCTCCCCTCCGCCGCGTTTTTTCCTTTGTTTTCTCCGGCCACGTCTCCGGCTGCGTCAGTCCCGCCGGCTGCCACCCTCACCCTTCGCCGTGCCCCGCGCCTCCCGTCGCGCTGTCACCGTCGCCTGCCCTCGGCCGGCCCGCCGTTGCTCCCCTGCCCCCTTGCCCGTCGGCCCCCTTTGCGTCGTCCCCTGTTTTCACGTTTCATCAGCTTCAAAATTTAATTTTAAAAGGGTAAACCCTTGTTTCACCCATCATCTTCTCAATTTCTTTCACTTTAGTCACTGACTTTTTGTTTTGTTCTTACAGAATTGATTCCTAACCCTTTTAATTTTTACTTGTTTATTATTGTTATTATTACTAACCCTTCTTTTTATTGTTATTATTATAACTAACTTACTAACCTTATTATTATTATTATGACTAACCTTATTATTATTTATTATTATAACTAACTTACTAACCTTATTATTATTATGACTAACCTTATTATTATTATTATTATGACTAACCTACTAACCTTATTATTGTTACCTCAACTAACTTACTAAATTTTATTTTTATTGTTATTAACATCTAACTTTACTAACTTTGCTAACTTTTATTATTGTTGTTAATAATTAATTTAATTAACTTGGCTAACTTTTTATTATTGTTGTTAATTAATTAATTTAATTAACTTGACTAACTTTTTATTATTGTTGTTAATTAATTAATTTAATTAACTTGGCTAACTTTTTATTATTTTTGTTAATTAATTAATTTAATTAACTTGGCTAACTTTTTATTATTGTTGTTAATTAATTAATTTAATTAACTAGACTAACTTTTTATTATTGTTGTTTAATAATTAATTTAATTAACTTTGCTAACATTTATTATTATTTATTTTTAAAGTGGATGGCCAAAAAGCCCCACTTTATTTTTATTAATTTTTCTTTATATAATTTATTTCATTTAATTCACCTTTACTAATAAATAAATAAGAACTAAAAAAGAAAATTCTTTTGTAATTAATTATTAAGGCTAATAAAAATTTAAAAGCCAATTATTTTTTTATTTTGGAATACATGTTTCTTATTATTTCTTTAAAGATAACAAAGTTAACTTTTTATCCTTTTTGTTAAAATTAATAAACAAACATGATTAAATAATTCTGAAAAATACAAAATTAATTTTTTTTTTAACTTTTCTAAAATAATGATATTTAAAATTTAAAATTCAAGAAAAATTTAATAAAATTATAATTAAAATTAATAATTAATTAAATAATTAAAATTAAATTCTATGACCAAATGATCCGCCAGGATAAATGGCTTGGAAATATTATTTTTAAATAAAGTATATAAATAAATTTTTATTAAAAATAAAAACTTTGGACTAATATATTAATTATTTATTAAAATAATAAAATATAACTTTTTAGTTTTCTTTATTAATAAAAAGAATAAAAAGAGTAAAATTTTTGGGCTAATATTTTATTCAGTAATATTTTACTTATTTCTTTTAAAATAATGGAAAGATATAACTTTTTGTTTCCTTTATAAAAAATCTTAGCCAAATGATTTCAAAAATAAATAAAATAAATAAAAAAAGTAAATAAAAATTAAATTTCTCTTAAATATTTTTGGACTTATTAATTAGATGTATTTTATTTTAGACTTATAAATTAAATAATCACTTTTTGATTAATTTTCAAACAAAAAATAAAATATATAAGCATCAAGACTTTAGTTTTATTTTAAAATATTCATATTAATTTTTAGTTTCTTTATTAAATAATCACTTTTATCAAAAATAAATCAAATGAATATCAAAACTCTTCTTTTATGTTTAAAATATACATATAAATTTTTAGTTTCTTTATTAAATAATCACTTTTATAAAAAATAAAACAAATAATTACCAAAACTTTTCTTTTATGTTTAAAATATACATATAAGTTTTTAATTTCTTCATTAAATAAACACTTTTTGGTTAATCCTTTATTAAAATAAATTATATAAATATAAAAAACTTTTCTTTTATGTTCAAAATATATATACAAATCTTTGGTTTTCTTAATTAATTAATCATTTTTTTTTTGTTAATCTTTTATAAAAAATAAAACAAATAAATATTAAGACTCTTCTTTTATTTTTGAAAAATACATAAAAGTTTTTTTTTTATTGAATAAATAAGATCTTGATTAAATAATTTCTTTTTTTGGTTTATCTTCTATTAAATAAAAAAAAAGAATAAACATAACATTAAAATATAAATCTTTCCGTTATAAAACCTTGATTAATTTATTTTTTTGGAATGAACATAAAATAAATATCAGGATTTTTTAACTCTTTAATTTCTTTAAAGTAACTTTTTATTAAATAAAAATAAAAAATTACTTTTTAATTCTTTTATAAATTGAGTAATTATTTAAATAATAAATATCCTTCATTAAACAAGAAAAATAAAAAAAAAGGGAAAGATAAGAAAAAGAAAAGAAAGAAAAGAAGAAAAATATAAGAAAAAAAATAAACAAAATAAATTTTTAGATCATTAACAAAAAAACCTAAAATTTCATAAACAAAAGAATTACAAAATAATCATTAAACTAATAATTAATTCTATAATAAATAAGAATTAAATAATTAATTAACATTAAATAATTTCCATATCCGGATGATCCGGCAGGATCTACGGTTTGGAAAATATCAAATTTTTTTAATTAAATAAATTAAATAAATACAAAAGATAAAAATCCATATTTTACGATATGGATTAAATTATTTAAAATATCATCAACATTCCGTGTCCGGGTGACTCGGCAGAGTCCATGGTTCGGAATTAAAAAATTCCGTGTCCAAATGACTCGGCAGAGTCCATGGTTCGGAAATATCAACTTAACTTACAAAATCCACATTTCGACTAATTCAGTTAAAATTTCTAGTTTGAAAATTAACTGAATTTTTTTTAAAGCAAAGTAAAACAAAATTAAAATCAACTAAGGTGCCAATTTTGGGCGCTATAACAATATTGTGTTAGCGTAACCGTACTCCCGATCCCCGAACTCTCGCAGACCATATTTTAAGGTATCCAATCGACCTGAGCGAAAACCGATTGGTGGCGACTCCCGAAAAAGACCCGCACGTTGCCACAAATACGTAGAATTAATTAATTATGTTTAAGATGAGTAGAAAAAAAAGATGATGACCAATTATAACTCAACAAAGATTTATGAGGATGTTAATACAATAAAAATCCAAATAATAAAGTATATAGTTAAAAGGGTCCATAGAATATTATGGTAATGAAAAGTAAGTCAAAAAGTTTTGAAAAGATCAAAGAAGTGTGTGTGTGTGTATTGATCATATTAACAAATAATTTTTTATACATATCTTAAGGAGCTATCTATGTGTAAATATGATAACTTGGGGGATAAAGTGTGACCATTCATCTGTATGATGACACTATTTACAACCAAACTATGAAGGGCTAATTAAAAGTATAAAAACTTGACGGGATATGCATAATTTAACTTTGAGAATGACTAGTGTCCTTAATTCTGTATATCAAAAAGGCTCAAGTCTCAAGCTAAAGCACTTTAAACTTAAACATATATAAATGGCCTAAATGCACCAATGGCCCCAAACTTTCTCAACTCACACGATTTGGTCCTCAAACTTTATCTCAACAAGCAGAAGCCCCTCAAATTTTGCAACTCGGTATGTTTTAGTCCAACTTATTGACTTAACTCTTTTTTTAATGACTTAAATGCATGAAAAGCCCTCAAACTTTTACAACTCATTTAAGTTGGTCATCAAACTAGAACATGAGTTGCACTAGACCCTAAACTTTAGAATAAACAATAAGTATTATAAAAATTCATTAAAATTCGTTACAAATAATTAAAATTTATTTTTTAGGTTGGGTAAAAAACCATAAAAATTATTTACTTCATAAATTATCCAAGTGCTTGTCAGGTAAATATAAGATTAGCTATCAAATGATCTTGGTCCTAGATAAAGAAAAAGTAAAAATAAAAAAATTTATTACCTACAATGAAAAAATAACATAATACCTAGAAAATGTATTGTCCTTTCAAAGTACCATACTTTACTTTCGAATCTCAATTGAGTCATTTCTATCAATTTTACCAATAAATCTGACATAAACTGTTGAGGTGGCATTAATTAATATTAAAATAAATATAAAAAAATAATTTTCATCTTCAAACTTTTCTAATTAATTATTCTAAACCATGGAATTCTAAAGCTAATGTTTATATCCCTAATCTCTAATCTTCCTCTCTTCTGGCAAAAAACAAAACAACACTGATTAACAAGATCCGCTTTGTCTTTCTCGCATGCCTCCCACGCTAGAGGAACAAAGGGATGAATTGATGGGATAAATCAATGGATGAAAGCGGTGAATTGATGGGATGAATGGAGGAAAAAAGGGCTAGAGAGGTCCTTTTCGAGGTCAGCAATCTGGATGGGGTAAGAGAAGAGGTGAGGCAAGTGCAGTGAATTACAAGGAATGGTTGCTGGCAAGCAAGGTGAGACAGAGGTGATGCAAAAAGGTTTGGTGAAATTGACTCAACCAACAAAGAAAAATCAACCTAATCAACCTAATCGCAAAGAGAAGACAATAAAGCGATGCTAGAAAATGATGCCATATCCGATGAAATCGATGGCAGCAACTAATGACGTCTCCTAGCTCCAACAAAATCTACTGCTCAATCGGGCCTCAACTACTCCACTTCCCTTTGGCGAAACTATTACATTATTTTTATTTTTATTTTTTTTATCAATGCCCAAGATCATTTTTATAGCTAATTCTATATTTACTATATAAGCACTTGAATAATATTTTTTATGAATTAATTAATTTTAATAATTTTTTTCTTTACTTAACCTAACAATTAATTTATAATGAATTTTAATTAGTTTTTATAATGCTCATTTTTTATTATAAATTTTATGGCCTAATGTAGACCAAATTCTAGTTTGATGACTAACTTAAATGAGTTGTCAAAGTTTGAGGGATTTTAATATATTTAAGCCATTAAAAATGAGTGCCAAGTTAATAAGCTAGACTAAAATATACAAAGTTGTAAAGTTGAAGGGCCACTGTTGACCGAGATATAGTTTAAGGACCAACTCGTCGTGTTTTCAAAGTTTAGAGGTTGGTGGTGCATTTAAGCTTATATAAATCCTAGGTTCAATTAGGTTCAAGGTATATCATCGCTTTGACTGGGGCAATAAGGGGCACCAGAGGGAAAGGGGCGGGGGGGAGAGCTCATGAGATCACTCTTGACAGACCTCAACCCCTCTACTTTTGGGCTTTGGGTGCTTTTGGATAGGAATGTCAATAAGCTGAGTTTGGGTCGGGTTTAACTAATTTTAAAATCTGTCCATGAGTAATTAAGTTCTCGTAATATCTGCCTTGCAGTAGATGGATACTACTCACTATCCTATTTTAGGCATATGTTTTATTTTTTTAATTTCTTTTTTTTATATTTCCAAAAGAATATGTATATCTATAATTAGTTAATACTTAAAAAAATCACAAGCTAAAGCAATATATGGTAATTTATGTTAATTTATAATTATATTTCAAAATATTATTATAATTTAAATATAAATATACTAATTTGATAATAATGCGGATAGGGTTAAGTAGATTACTTAAACCCTCATAATTTTGTGGGCAGGTCGTATTTGGATTTGAGTGACAATATTAAAAAAGAGTAGGGATAGATAGGGTATTTTTTGACATTTACTCTATAGGTATCAAAAAAATAAATATTTTTTATTTCCTAGATTATAGAATATCTCTTTTCCTATGCATATACATGATAATTTGTGCAGGTTACCATAATAAGTAGCAGTAGTTCTCGGTCGTTTTTCGTTTCTCGATCTGAGGATTACAAATTGTAAGACACGTGCGAAGCTGATCTGCGATGGCATGACACGTGTCAAAGATTCATGGCGGGGGCTGATGCCCATGGCGATTCGTTATTGTCGTTAGTTCCCGCTAAAGACCAGTTCCAGAGATGGCACACAAAACCCACTCGTCCCCTGCCTTTTCTTCTCTAGAGCCATTTCATTCCCTAAATCCTCATCAATCAATCCTTCTCTTTCAGGAAAAAACAAACTAAGAGTTGGGATTGGATAATCTCCTGAGCCAAAGCCAGAGCCAGAGCCAGAACCAGTCAGCGATTATGGATGAAGAGTACGACGTCATCGTCCTCGGGACCGGCCTCAAGGAATGCATTCTCAGTGGCCTTCTATCTGTCGACGGACTCAAAGTAATCAAACTGCTCTTCTTTTCGATTGATTTTCGGTTAAGTTATTCCCTTGCGTTGTTGCTTCTGGGCATGTCGTGTGGATGAAGTTCTGGGCATATATGGATTACGGATTCATGTGTTTGAATTAAGCAGGTATTGCATATGGACAGAAACGACTATTATGGAGGAGAGTCCTCTTCTCTCAACCTCACACAGGTCACATCTCCTTCTCTATTATATTTGTGTATGATCCGCTGTAATTATATAACTACTTAAACCACAACCTGGCTGGTGCGTTGCCCTTCCTTTGATTGATATCCATATATTCTTCTTCGATGTCATGTACAGCTCTGGAAGCGCTTCAAAGGAGACGTCAAGCCTCCAGAAAGCCTCGGTGCCAGCAGGGAATATAATGTTGACATGATCCCTAAGGTGCTTGAATCTCCTTTGGATTGGAGCTAGTGTCTGATCTCACTCACCATCTCTGAGCCCCTCTTATACTTGCAATACCTGCTTTCTTTTATAGTTCATACTGGCCAATGGTTCCTTGGTCCGTGTTCTCATTCACACAGATGTCACCAAGTATCTTAACTTCAAGGCCGTTGATGGCAGTTTTGTGTACAACAAAGGCAAGGTAGGACAGCCATCCTTTCGCTGCACACACAACAGATCTTAGCATTGTCGTTGAACAACATTCTTACCTGTTTATGGTTCTAGATCTACAAAGTTCCGGCCACTGATGTGGAAGCACTCAAATCATCTTTGATGGGGCTCTTTGAGAAGCGTCGTGCTCGCAAGTTCTTTGTCTATGTCCAGGACTATGAAGATAATGATCCCAAATCTCATGAAGGGCTGGACTTGAACAAAGTTACAGCAAGAGAGCTTATCTCGTGAGTGTTTCATCCTTTCTCCCCTCCTAGTTTTTTGCTCTGCTAAATAAATTATACAGCGAGTTGCATCGACCAGTATAGTTATATAAATATTCTACTACTACTACTTTATGAACATATAAACAAACACTTTATTCATAAAAAAATTATAGATGTCTGGAGAGTTGTTGTTTTGTTTGTTGGTATACTAGATAGCACTCAGTACTACAGATTACAAGCTCTAAATAATTGGTGACTTTTTTTCTCCCTTACATAGGAAGTACGGTCTTGAAGACAACACACTAGACTTCATTGGTCATGCTTTAGCACTCCATCGTGATGATAGTTACTTGGATCAGCCAGCCTTAGATTTTGTCAAAAGAATGAAGGTAAATAAGTTCTAAACAGAATGCCGAGTCTGTTAGCAAGTTGTGCCTCTATGTTATGTGGCAGGAGCTATAGGCATGCCTTCGGAATGTATTTTCATGTGATCTCAACCCATAATAAAGTAGCCACATGCATATGCATTTGCCAAGTTTTGTGTTCATCTCATAAGCACGTTTCTTTTTACTGTGCTGAAAGGACTTCAATCACTCCATATGGATATGCAGAATAGCGCTCATACCTTGACCACAAAATTCATACCTGGTTGTTGATCTGGACTGTCTTCAGATATTTACATTTGGCTGCTATAGAATATGATGTTCTTTGAAGTAGTGTGAAGAGGCAGCTAAACGCTCATATCAAATTACTTCTTAGGTGTGAATGGAGTTGGTTTTAGATCTTATAGAAAATAAATAGATCTAGCCCATTTTGCAGTTAGTATTACAAGCATAGCTGAATACCATTTTCTGGCTTATCTTTTATGGCAAGCAAAACATAATTCCAGTTTCAGACCAATATGTATATGCACAGCTTCTAAGTTCTCCAAAATTGCGTGGTAAAGCTTTATGCAGAGTCTTTGGCTCGTTTTCAAGGAGCATCTCCTTATATCTATCCGCTGTATGGACTGGGAGAATTGCCTCAGGTTTTTTTCCACCCGAAAACTCTATACTCTGATAAAGAGATACGTTTGCTTGATATTTTATCACAATCATTGGCAGGCATTTGCCCGTCTGAGTGCAGTTTATGGTGGAACTTATATGCTCAACAAGCCAGAATGCAAGGTTCTTTCTCAAGAGATAGTATCTTATTCAATTTGATCATCGTTCACTCTCATGCTGCCGGGTGCAAGACTATTGATATGGTAGTCAGGCATTATTTTTGACAACTGATAATGGGCAGGTAGAGTTCGATGGCGATGGGAAAGCTATAGGTGTCACTTCTGAAGGAGAAACAGCTAAATGCAAGAAAGTTGTTTGTGATCCATCATACTTGCCTGATAAGGTAACAACCACGATAGTTGAAATTGTATTCAAGTATGATTCACTAGTAAAAATCATATGAATGCACCACCTTGTGGTTGAAGTTGGCCTTTAGCATGTTTATTTCATCATCTGCGTTACTCTTAAATTTTTATTTTCCCTCTGTCCAATTGATCAGGTTGAAAAGATTGGGAGAGTGGTTCGTGCCATATGCATAATGAGCCATCCTATTCCAGCCACCCATGATTCTCACTCTGCACAGGTTATTCTGCCTCAGAAGCAGCTTGGTCGTAAATCAGATATGTATGTGTTTAACCTCTGTTACAATTATTTTTGTTGTTTAAGGATAGAGTCGAAGATATGGGATTTCATGCGGCTGCCTTGTATAAATAAGTGTTACGAGCACTTAACTAATGTTGTTGGTTTTGTTACAGGTACCTCTTCTGTTGCTCATATTCTCACAATGTAGCTCCCAAGGGAAAGTATATTGCTTTTGTTTCAGCAGAAGCAGAGACAGACAACCCTGAGGCGGAGTTGAAGCCTGGAGTTGAGCTGCTGGGACCTGTAGATGAGATATTCTATGAAACTTATGATAGATATGTTCCTACAAACAACCATGAAGCTGATAGTTGTTTCATATCTGAAGTAAGTAGAGCAACTCTAAACTCTCACCATTTATATCGAATGGGCTGTTCAAATCTTGAAATTCTTGCAGAGCTATGACCCAACTACTCACTTTGAGACCACAGTGGATGATGTGCTCAAAATGTACAGCAACATTACTGGGAAGGTAAATGTTTGATGAAATGGTTGAATTATCTTTCATACACAGTTAATGGTTAGGCTTCCTTTCAAGCGTGTTGCGTGGCTCACCCGTAACCTGCAGCCATTTCTGCGCCGTATGCAGACCCTTGATCTATCAGTGGACCTTAGTGCTGCAAGCGCTGCTGCTGATGAAGCAAATTCATGAAGGATCTCCGTAGGCATCAGCTGAGAAGCTCTGATCCTCGTTGGCTTTTCATTAACCAAGGAAATGAAAATTCATTTATGTATCATTTTTTCAGTGGATTTCTCGAAGTACTATCATTTAGGCTAAGCTTGCTTGTGAAGCAAGTCTCAGAGTTTTGATCCTTCAAAAGCCTCTGTGGACTTTTACTTCAATTTTGGATTTGTAAGTTACCTTCCCATTTGGTTGTTTTGGTGTAATAAAAGACATTTACCACGTCTATCTGCTGAGTCTTTTTCCTTCTCAATCGTACCAATGGGAATCATGCCATTGTGCTTGTTTCTTTCTGAATCCTTGGGCGTCAGACAAACACAATTATGTGTGTTTCACTCTTTAGCTGCCGTTCATAACAAGGAAATTATCCTGACGTACCAAAGCATTCAAATCATGTTTAATTTACGTTTGAAATAACTAGAAAACATGGGATTACTATGAATTTATACATCAATGGAGTTCACAAACAGAACATCTGTCCCTCTCTCTATCTCTAAAATAGAAATAATTTCTAATACTGCTAATTCTTTCTCTTCTCTTTTTGAACTATGTAAGGTGTTGGAGTTCCTAGTAAAAGCTATGGTAAAACTTACACATAAAATACTTTTGTTTAATTTCAAATCATCGTCAATCATAGCCATCAGCCCAAAACCTCATTGGCTCTATGTCAGTATCTGTAATTATTTTCATAAACAACAATGCTATCAATATTTCTAATAAATTATAAGGTAAATCAAATAAGTGGTAAGTAGATCTCGTTTTAGATATATGATGCACGTCACCCGAACTGACCCAAAATGGAGAGAGAACCCGAACCAATCCTAACCTGAAAATATAGGGTTAGGTTCGTGCTAGTTCGGATTTATCAAATACTGCATAACCAGCAGTCATGATCAGCAGCGAAGGGTAGAGGATGACGCGAGGGGCGAACGGACGGATGATGTAGAGGACAACGGGACGGAGGACGACGACGGTGCAAAGGACGGACAACAACAAGATAGAGGAATGATGCAGAGGACGACAGCGTGACGAATGGGCAACACAGAGGGTGATGAAAAGCTACATGAGGGTAGAGAGGTGAAGCGAGGGAGGCGGTGCGAGGTAGAGACAAGGTTACTTAGGCGAGAATGGGAGATTGAAGGTTAGTTAGATAGGGGTAGGGAATTGGGTTGGACAATTTTCATTGGGTAAAGAGTTAGTTTAAGATTGGCCTGAGATGGGTTGGGTTAGAGATTGAAGGAATTGGTGGCTTGAAGATGGGCTGAGTTAGGGATTTAAGGTGGAACCAACCTGATTTTTCTTTTTTTATATCAGGTCGGATTTGGGTCAACACGAGTGATGCATTTCCTTCTTCCTGATCCAACCCTAACCTGATGTTTCAGGTCAAATATTGGGTTATGGTCATTTTCTTACACCCTTACTTGTAGGGGTGAGCATGGGTCAGGTTGGTTCGGTTTTATGGTGGAACCAAACCAACCCGAAATAGCCTCGGTTCCAAAATTTTTCTACCCAACCCAGAACCGAGAACCGAACAGAACCAGAACCATAGTTCTGGGTTTCTCGGTTCTGATTCTCGGGTTTTTCAGTTTGTACCATATATCTATAACAACACCAAAATTCAATAAATCTACATCCATAATCAATTTTATGACATATTCAACATAATATACAATTAAATTAATATTTAAATATATGTACCTAGATACATTTAAAAGAGTTTAAAATGTTGTTCTTACAAAAATGGTTCAAAAGAGTTGCGTGTGGGGTATCTGTATCTTTTATCTCAACTAGTTTACTTCATTCCAGTAATTCCAATATTGGTATGACATTCAATATGAAAAATTGAGTCTTTAAGACCATCTTCTTCAGTATCAAAACCTAAAATATGTTGATGTCATAAATTTTTAATTTTGCATGACTCAAATGAAAAAAATATCATAATTGTGTCGTAAAGAATAGTCTGGAATAAAAGATTGAAAGCAAAATGACTTAGGAGTAGTGGGTCTATGAAGCAAAGTGATTTAAGTAAATATCAAAAAATTTGGTAAATGATCCCACAACTTCTATACTGTTTCAATTTGGAACATCAGTTTAAGAGTTTAATATAAAAACACGAAATAACCATCATAATACTTTAAAGAAATATGTGTGTGTGTGTGTGTGTGTGGATATATTAGTAATATTATAATTTTTATTATATAATTATATATATATATCTCGGGTTGGTTTCATATGGAACTAGAACCAACCAAAAAACCGTCGATTCTCCTATATGTGGAACTAACCCAAGAACCATGATCAATTTTTACCCAACCCAACCCAACCCAATGGGGGTGGTTCGGTTTCGGTTTCGAGTTTACCCAACCCATGCTTACCCCTACTTACTTGTAGCAATTATACTTTGCCTGATTATTCATTACACTCTTGAATTGTCAAGACTCGAACAATTTACCCCTAAACTTCAAAATCACACATTTCAATCCCTGAACTTTTTACATCAGGGACTTTACCTATGCCCCTCACATGACTGACTTTTCTGCTCACTCAGCATCCAAAAAAAGAGTAATCACCAACCCAACCACCTTAATTCTTCAACTCCCTATTTCAAATCCTAAACTTTTCTAACCACCACCCAAGCACTCACCCTCAACCAAGCCAAGACTGATCACAATTCACCACTCCTCTTTGACCACAACCTCCAGCTTGCGGCCTCCTCCTCACTGCCTTTTAGCCTTGCCATTCGATCTGCAAATCCCTATAGCCTTATGGCTGCCTCCGTGCGATGGCTAGATTCACCACCATCTCCAGTCCCATAACCTCCTTTGCCATTGCATCCAACCTCATGGCCTCCTTTGCCATCGCTTACATGCTCCCGGCTAGATCTGCTACCACCTCCAACCTCACATTTTCCTCGACTATTCTAAGACGTTCCATCCTCAATCCCAATCTCAATCCAACGGTGAGTCCGAGATCCCTTAGGGCCCTCATTGATGTTGGAAACTTTGCCCACAGGAAGACGCTGTCAATGAAGGCCTAGTAATAGTAAGACAATATTTTACCTTTATAGATCTCTAGTTCGTGCACAAGTTGTGGTCTATTTCAAATCTAGTCATTGACATCGAATTTGAGAGTTGGGGTTGAGGCGACATCGCCAACGATGGTCCACCATGGTGAGAAGCGATGAGTGAGGAAGTGTTTTGGATGCGTACAGTGAGGTAAGTAGGTGGATTAGTTAAGGAGGATGGCTTGAGTGGTTAGCAAAGCTTAGGGTACAAAGTACGCAAATCAAGAAATAAGGTTATTGGGTTGGTGATTGCTCTTCTTTTTCAGATGCTTAGTTACGGAAAAGCCGTTCACGTGATAGCACTTGACCAAGTTATTGAGTGACACGGGACAAAGACAAAGTGTCCCAATCCAAATAGTTTCGGGATCGAAGTATTAATTCTGACAAAATGTTCAAACAATAGATAAGAGTCATAAGAGTTGCAGCTACGGGTATGATCTTGCTTATTAAACGCTAAGCAGCTCTCTCGTTTTAAAGCACTCTCTTCCCATCCCATGTTAGTCTAGCAGTATGTTGAAATCGACCGTTCGGAAGGAACTACATGACTCTAGCGAGTTTTATGTTGTCATATTGTTAAACAAAGAAGGCAAAACTTTCATTTATTTGTGAAGTTTCTAGCTCATTATCACCTACATCAAGAATCAATAAATGAACGGGGGAGCGTGGAAAAAGAATGAAAGAATGAGTGTAAAAATTTTAAATGAAAAACAAGGAGGGAAAGGAATAAGAAGAAGAAGACGATGAACCATCAGGCAGCAGTTCTACTCCATGCAAGGGATGTTACTGAATACCTAATGCCACCTGCACATTTTGCTGCGGCTGAACACTGGAGTTGACAGTCCCTTCCCTCCATCCTTTCCGACGGGCTCGCAGTTCCCACATTGCAGTAAGATTCATCTGAGCTGCCAAGGCTTCTTCAGCCTTTTCCCTCGCTTCTTCACACGTTTCCATTCCCGAATTACACTTGTCTGCCTCTTTCTGGTACTGGGAAGCTACTTTCTTAGCTTCCAGAAGAGCCATGTCCCCCCTTTGCTGGTTTTCCAAAGCTTCAGCTTCCCGGAGTTTTAGTTCTTCCAGCAGAAGGTCTGCGAAATTCTTTTCACCTTCCCCGTTTGCTTCTGTGTCATGCTTCACACAACCTGCGAACAAACTCCAGCTCATAACCAAGCTACATAATGAACTTATCGTAACACATTGTCATTTACTCTCCACCATAATGAGCTTGTAGACACTCAGTATTTGTCATACAGAAGTAGCCAGGATTGCTATTATAATAGGAATGAAGATCACTCCACATTCAAATGTGTCCAAGTTACGTACATATGTCTACTGATTTCTGTCTTTCAAGTGCTATGTACATCGTACCACAACAATGGGTAGGGCAAGGCAAGTGCGAGGCAGATGTGAGACGGGTGTCTAACCGAAACCTCGTCCAAGAATCGGAGAATTCCCAAAGCAAAAGCAAACACCTCAAAGAAACCATGTTCCTTTCTGAGTTTAATCACAAACTCTTACGTACCTTGATTTCAATAAGAATGTTGGGACAACCATAATATGACGTTGTGTGTGGTTATAATTTATAAGAGATTAATGAAGATCCATAAAATGAGAGAGGGGATGAGGCCAAAAAATCAAGAAGAAAGAGATCATACAAAGAACAGAAACTGACCCGAAAATGAAGCATTGTTCAGCCCTGCACACGAAGAAAGCCAGAAAGAAATGTCAGCCCATAATGTTGCCTTGCCAACAAGTATCAATAAGACGGTCCTAATTCATAACCGATGGCCATGTATGAATCAACTGCCTCGGATTAATGTTCAATTAAGTTTTAGGGAAAACAAAATCATAAATCAGTCCGACTACTCAAAGCAAAGCGTAAGTTAGCCGGGTGGAGAAGAAAGGACGAAAATGCAGATCTAATAAGGAATTGAAAAACCTTGAGGAATGGAGAGAAGAGGATGAGCGGAGCAATCACAGAGGCAAGGCGGGCAAGCGGCGGAGGAACGGCTGATTGTGACTAAAACTTCCGTTAAATGCCAATAGAGCGGCGGGCCCACTATGTACCCGAGCAGACACGTCGCCATCAACCCCAAACCCGTCTTCAATGCGCAGCCCTGGGTCACCGCCATCACCCTTACCAGTCACCAGACTCACCACCATCCGAACAGGATGAATCAATTAACTGCCAGGGAGAGAGGAGCCACACTGGAGCGGTAACTAGCAACTCGGTACTCAACTTCCATTTCGTTGTAAATTGGTCTCAAACAATTATAACGTTTTATATTGGTCCCTAGAAACTAGGGGTGAGCATGGGTCGGGTTGGTTCGGTTTTATAGTTGAACCGAACCAACTCAAAATAGCCTCGGTTCCAAAATTTTTCTACCCAACCCAGAACCGAGAACCGAACAGAACCAGAACCATGGTTCTGGATTTCTCGGTTCTGGTTCTCGGGTTTTTCGGTTTATACCATATACCTATAACAACACCAAAATTCAATAAATTTATATCCATAATCAGTTTTATGACATATTCAACATAATATACAATTAAATTAATATTTAAATATAAGTACTTAGATACATTCAAAAGAGTTTAAATGTTGTTCTTACAAAATTGGTTCAAAAGAATTGCTTGTGGGGCATCTTTTATCTCAACTAATTTCCTTCATTCCAATAATTCTAATATTGGTATGACATTTAATATAGAAAACTGAGCCTTTAAGATTATCTTCTTCAGTATCAAAACCTAAAATATGTCGATGTCATAAATTTTTAATTTTACATGACTCAAATGAAAAAAATAGCATAATTGTGTCGTAAAAAGTAGTCTGAAATAAAAGATCGAAAGCAAAATGACTTAAGAGTGGTGGGTCTATGAAGCAAAGTGATTTAAGTGAATATGGAGAAATTTCGTAAATGATCCCACAACTTCCATACTATTTCAATTTGGAACATCAGTTTAAGAGTTTAATATAAAAACACAAAATAACCATCATAATACTTCAAAGAAATATGTGTGTGTGTGTGTGTGCATAGATATATTAGTAATACTATAATTTGTATTATTATTATTATTATTATTATTATTATTATATATATATATATATATATCGGGTTCGGTTCCACTTCGGGCTGGTTCCATATGGAACCAGAACTAACCCAAAAACCGTCGGTTCTCCTATATGTGGAACCAACCCGAGAACCATGATCAATTTTTACCCAACCCAACCCAACCCAATGGGGGTGGTTCGGTTTCGGTTTCGGGTTTACCCGACCCATGCTCACCCCTACTAGAAACAAACCTGAGTTAACGCATAAGCTTAATTTACAGAGGAAAAAGTTGATGATTTATGGGAATAGTTAACAAATAGTTTAAATTAGAATTTAAACACTTGATATTAAATAGTTACATGAGAGCTAATAAATTTAAATAATTTTGTAACTATTTTTTAATAAATTTAAATTGTGTCTTGATTTTTTTTTATAGTTAATAAACCATTTAAATTCTCAGTTTTTTTCACTATATAAATCAGATTTCTATGTCAAGTTAGTCTTGCCTAAAACTAAGGATTAGTATGTAATGAATTATAAAAATTTGAACCGATTTATAGTGACAATTAATGATTTGGAAATAATGGTGTTTTTTTATCCTACATTGGAGATAGTAATAAATAACAAAAGATTCGGGCATTATTTTACAAGTTTAAGGTGATACATATGAAGGTTACGGACACAATTACATTAAGATCTGAACGTAGGGCCTATGGATAATGGCGGAGGGAGTGAGGCGGCTAGGGTTGCTCCCCCAAAATTTTCACAGATTATATAAATTATTCATGTGCATATGTGAAGATAAAGATCATGAAACCCCATTATCTCTCATGTGCCATCTCTCAGCTTTTTCACCATTAACATAATAATAATTTTAAAAAGTAAAAATGGTAAATGGTAAATAATTTTCTCTCTCACTGAAATTTTCCATAAATACATGTGGTTGATTTGTGTGTGAGAGATAAGAAAAGTTCAACATGAAACAATTGATTTTTCTTTCTCAATTAAAAATAATTAATTATTTTTTTAAAATCTTAGAAAAGTAAATGTAAAATTTTTTCATTTCTTTTGCAAATTGCTACATCATCAAAGGCATGGGGGAGGGCTCATGAACCGCAAAGGAAGACCAAAAGCTCAAAACCTACATTCAAACTCACAGCGAGGGTAGCATTTCTTATAACTTAAAATCCTCGTTCTGTTTATATCTATGACGAGACTATACTTTTTTAGGCTCCTTTTTAGCAAAGTAAACAAATTCTTTCTCACAAAATCATCTTTTCTCCTTAAATCTTTACAATGATTTTGAATATAAAAAAAATTATCTTTTCTAAAATGGAAAATAAATTTTACTAGTCAAATCCTAGAAGTCTAGAGCTTTCAAATTTATTAATAATAACACACACACAAATGTAGCAACCTTACAATTTAAAAAGCTTAAAAAAATTTTGTAAATGTATTTTTTTTAATAAAAAGCCAGTATTTTTATAAATTTAATTTAATAAAAAAAATTTAATTATTTTTATTTTTTAAAAAATTTTATAAATTAAAAATCCATAAAAATATTATGAAAATTATTATATACTTATAGAGTAGTATTATCTTTTAAAAAATCTATTTCAGAAAATGGGCAATGGACTAGGCGATGGATGAAAAGTAAATGAAAGATATATTAAGAAATTATTATCTAAAGAATATCCACGTTAGTTAATTCATCTCAAAATCTTAAAATTTCATAATTGAAGAAAAAAAAAATAATGGAGTAGAGTTCAAGATAGAAGAGATGTAGCGAAATAATAAGCTGGAGAAACCACTAACAGGGTACAACTACTACTAAAGAATGATTGAAATTCTCCGTGGAAGAAATAGCTTGATGGACTACACTTACCAAAGTTGCAGGTAGCGCCAAAATACATTGGAAAGCAGCCAAGTCTTGCATGTAGTCTATTAGGATTGTAACACTAGTTAGTGAAAAGCGAAATGCAGCATGTGCAGCCCCAAGAAGAGCCATTAATTCAGCTTAAAGACTGGCAGAGGTACAGTGCCACCATTTTCTAACCATCTTGTATTCTTAGAGGCACATTAGCCCAAAACCAGAGGACCTACAGAGCCGCCATGCACCATCTGTCACGCCTCAAAATACATGTCAAGAGTTTCGGGACGATGATACCAGACACACTCGAGAAAATATTTTCTTGAACATGTAAAATTATAAATATTCTAAATAAATTCCAATGACCATAACTTATACTCCAAACATATTCTTGTCGTTAAAATCAAGTGGTCAAGCGACTACAATTTAAAATCTCATATGAAATATCTTTAACCTAAGAGTGTCAATTACATTTTACATTAATGCTATCCCAAACTTTGAGCTCTTATAGTCACTCCCCAACTAGTCAATCTTGTGTTACTTGCTATCTTATGTTATAGCACGAATGCCTGGTAAGCGACAGGATGTCCACCACCATAAAATATGAAAATAATTTATATAAATTATATAACATAGAGATCAACCAGAAAACAATCTTACTAAAAATATTATAAATCCAATATTAGTTAGAAAATATAATAAACATATAAATATCTCATATTATCCATTTGTTGGAAAATCGTACTCATAAAAATTAAAAGTCACGTAAGTGCCAAAAACAAATACAATTAACTTTATCATAAATCATGACAAAATAAATGTGAAATTCATATTTGAAATTTATTAGTCAAAACATAGCAGTTTTAAATAGATAACAAAACATAATATTTCTTAACATAGTAAGTGGGGCGACAACTGTGACTACACTTTAACCACTGTAGTACGTCATGTTAAAATATCTATACTTAACCGCTGTAGTGTGTTATGTCATAATAACTACACTTAACCGTTGTAGTGCGTCACATTATAATAACTACACTTAACCGCTGTAGTGTGTGACATCATAATAATACGTTATAAACTGACTAAGAATCGCCATCAGTGGAGCACCCATTGTGAATCATACTTACATAATACCATGTACGAAGGGCCATGAACTACACTTTTCCAGTAGTCGGGCACAGAACCAACACCCACTAAAACAGAGTAAAAACATATATATTCGTATCTATTAACTTTCAGAATCCAAAGGTCTATAAAAATCTGAAAATCATATTGCCATAATCACATAAGTACAACACGCTTGATCCCATAATCATTAAAATATAAATTACATACTTAGAAACATACATAATACACATGTAATTATTACCAATATATTTAAACAACAAAACTTTAGAATAAACTTTCAAATAATAAAGATGAAATCCATAGAAGAAGTCTAAAGAATAAACATTCATACTTTAAAACCAAAGTTTCATAGAACTATAGTTTAATATAATTCAATGCTTTAAGATCAATAATCCATATAGCAAAATAATAATTTAGTTTAGAATGGTGGACGGCCACTTACCTCAAAATTAACTTTCCAACTCCTAAAATAATTCTTTAACCACCTAAAATAATTATGTAAAATTTTATATCAAAATATAATAAACTTAAGAAATAACCCAAAATCACTTGCTGATAGTGACCTAAATGGACGCTTATGGAATCTAAGAATTCACTGAAATATTGTTTGAAGCCTTAGGGACTAATATTGTAATTAGCCCGATTACTTTCATAGACAAAAGCTTTTCGGTGACCAAAATGTAATAATTTAAACTATGGGATGTAAATGAAGTCGCCTCTAAACCTAAAGGACCTAAATTGTTATTAGCGCAATTTATTTCCAGAAATTCAATTCTTTGTCTTCTCGCCGTTCTCGGTTTGGATTCTTCTGCTGCTCCCCAATTTCCACCATATCCAGCCAAAATCTCCCAAAATTTATTTCTAATCTATTTGAAATAATCCTAATAATTAATTGACCCTTCTAATTTTTGAAATAAATTATAATCAACTCTAACTTAAATTTCTTTTCAATTTCAATGGAAAGCAAGCCTAAGTATTAAAAAAAAAAATTAACAATCACTCACCAAAAATTATTTCTTTACTGAAAAATTTCACAAATTGCTTTCACTTAATCTTCGATTGATAAGCTCTTCTTCCACTTCTTCAACACAAAGCAATAAATATATGAAATTGTCAGAAAAATTCCCAACCCTAATTTTTTTTTCTCATCTCTCCCCCTTTTTTATACTTCTCCGCTGACTTCCTCTTTGCGGCTTTCCTTTTTGCTGTGTCCTCTTTTTTTTTTTTTTTTATTTCTCTTGCTCTCTTTATTTTTTTCTTTGCTTATTATTATTATTATTATTATTATTATTATTATTATTTTCTTTCTTTTGGGCCTTAACCTAAATACCCAGAATAATAAACTAGATTAAATTGAATTAGGTTATTACACCATCGACCACAAAAATCTCTAAATTACAATCTGGCTACCGAATTTGGTGGCTCCCCAATATTTGGAGGATTGGCCATAAAAGTGGAATTGAGTAGAAGGCAGTCTCTAGTGTTAATAATAAGTTATCGAACTAGGATATCTCTTTTGACTATAAAGAACCTGAGTGTGAAATGCTGCATCATGGGACATGTGTTCATTTCTATCCAGCCAAATACTTCAGAGAGTGAGACCAAATAGAGGAACCAATTCAAGTTCCACTTCCTCTTTTGCTAGAATTGAGACCAGTCAAGCCTCAAACAAAATGAATATTTGTGGACAATGGATTAACACGGACGGATCACAGACTTCAATAATGTGTTTACTAGTGGTAATTATTCAGTTATTTCAATTTTAATGAAATCAAATTGTCCAAAAAAGTTGCTTTTTGGTTATGGGCATTAAGAACTGGAGAATGTATAAGAACAAGAAACTGAAATAACCGAAAATTGATGACTTTTATGTACCGAAAGCTAATACTGAATCCTGTGGAAGACACCCGAAAATTACAATCTACAGCTTCTTTCACATGAACGCCATGTTCCAAGAGGAGCAAAAAATGAAAAAATTCCCTGCTGAGTTCTTTCCTTATAAGAACGACTCTACGATGTACAGAAGCACCTAACCACAACATGGAAACAAACACCCTATAACTCAATTCAACAACTAATCCGATGGATTGGACGCACATTTTGTCCCAAGGCTCAACTCAAGCCCTCTCCTGCAGAAGCAATTGTTCAAGTTCCTCCCTACGCCGCTCCAACTCCTGTAAATAAAATTCGTAATGAATGAAAAACCAGTAGTCATATATTTTCTTTTCCATGTAAAAAAAGAAAAAGGGGGGGGGGGGGGGGGGGTTAAGGGAGGGGGTTTATACGCGCTGAGCTAGATGGTGGACAAGCTTAGACCTCAGCCTCTCATAACTATGAGTTCGTATCATTGTTCAAACAAGCAGCTAGTAAATATTTCTAAAGATCAGGCTGAAAACAAAAGAATAACTTATCCGAACCATTTGTGCTTACCTCCAAATCCTTGATTGCCTGATCCCTTGTCATCTCTTTCTGCTGGCGTGACCGCTTTAGCAATCCAATGCACAGGATCCCCTAATATTTTTTGCTTGATCAATAAGTACCAACACAAATGCACCTAAAACCTAAATGATTTTTTTTTTTTTTTGGGTTAGATGGGTGAAAAAGGAAAGCAATTCTAGAGTAGAATTTTATGCAAAATATACCTGTGGCAATATCAAGCATTGCAAATTGTAATTACATGAAGTCAATTCATGTCATCAAACAGCTAAAATGCCTAAAACTTAATTGTCCAACTCAAAATTCTTCATGGACGAAACTCAAGAATGACCCTTTTTTTTTGTTGGATATCGGAAGATGAGGAGTCTTTATGGAGACTTAGACCCAGCTCATTGCTGGGGTTAAGAAATGCACCAACCATTGTGTCAGCACTAAGGAACATGTGCAATTGATTTTTCATGGAGAAAATTCATACTCTACCACTGTGAGGTACCTCACTAGACTGAATGTTCCCAGTCTAGCATTA
This sequence comes from Aquilaria yunnanensis, assembly GCA_039654915.1. Lineage (NCBI taxonomy): Eukaryota > Viridiplantae > Streptophyta > Magnoliopsida > Malvales > Thymelaeaceae > Aquilaria > Aquilaria yunnanensis. The sequence continues at coordinate 23,484,930 of CM077598.1, read as the reverse complement.
TAAACATATTCCAAACTCACATGACAAATGAGATTATCCAATTTAATACACAGAACCAAAACCTTAGGTGTCTTCATGTAACAGTTAGAATAGGAAAAAAACAAAAGTGATGTAATAAATTTCAAGTGTAACAAGGAGTTCTTTTACTCATGTGAGCATCCTGATACATCCTAATATGACTTCCGTTGCAAAATATTTTAAATAATACAGCAGTTTGCCACGCTAAACAGGAAAAACGAAACTAAACCCAGGAAATATATGGTTACTGCCATATTCTTTATCTTGAAATAAGCGAGCATATCATAATGAGTATAAGCATCAGTTTCAGTGAACCTTTTTCAGACAATATAAAACTACATTTTGAGTTGCTTGGATGTAGTCAATCAGAGCCAGAACAATTGAACTGATTTATTATAGAAATTTAAAAAACAATCACGAAACCATAGGTTATACATAGCCACAGGCATTGCTCAGATTTAGGAGATTCATCCTCTGAGCTGATCAGTTTGTGAACTTCTCTTTTTCTTTCATGATAAAAAAACAAAAAATTAAAAAAAAAGGTTGCAATAGGCAAGGTTTCACAAAAGCAATTCATAAAGCAGGCAAAATACTAATCTGGAGACATAAATGTTCGATCTTACTGATATAATGTAGATCAAACCACAAGCAAGAAGTGCATAGCTTGCTATATCCTGGAGAAGGACAAGGTTCTTCTGGCTTTCAGAGTAGTAAGCTTTAGTCATTACTGCAACACTGACAAGGACAATCACTATGAAAAGCATCACAAAATAATACCCGCATTAAATATGTTTATACTTCTACAACACTTTTAAGTGAATAGAAGCACCATCCATTTTTCATTTTCTGTGAGACCGTCATGCAACTCGAAATTGTGCATGGCATTTATGCTGTAATTAGATGCAAGTGCCATGCCTCAAGCCTACATGCCTTTGCATAAAGGAGTTCATGCCTGCTGATGATAAATGTAACTTGCAGCAGCATCTCGCAATTTTAATCTAAGGCCATGCTGAGGTAATGGTCTGTCATTTTGATAGACCAATCTCGGCCCTCCAATTGAGATGGACCCCACTGGGATTCAGGGGACCCTCACTGGGCCCTCACTCCTTTTGAGGGCTGAACTTGGTGCTTCAGAATGACTTGTCAACTCTACCAAACAAGAAGCAAGTGGAAACAAAGAACAATCTGATCTGATTTGAATCCCGGAGTTGCTGATTGCAGTTTGCAGCTATCAGAAACCAAAACTCTTAAGGGTCGAATACAAGTAAATGAAAAAAGCTTTTACTGAAAGATAGGACATACAAGATTTGTAGCATGCCTCTGCCAACCCAGTACTCCAGAACCTGCAGATTTAAGTTTACTTTCAGACAATCTAAGCAGACTCCAGAATCTTGGTTTTAACAAGTGCAGAAAAAGAATGCAAGGCAAAAATAGCAATTCTATAAAGTAACATAAAAAAAATCTGAAATGTGTTCCGGGCAATGTCTGGATAGCAGCTTACCCGCACACCACTCCCTAAGAATAACCAAAAGAGAAAGCGAGGAGAGGGAGAATGCCTAAATACAGTTTACAGTTAGAGCATACATGAATGTCGCAGCCAGAAACATTGTTAATATGCTTGGATAGAATAAAGCAGTTATGGGCTCCATCTAATTATCATTATTGAATTTCTAATTCGCTCCGCAGGTTTTCGATTCAGACATCTATAAGACTACAATATAAACAATACAAGAAACAAAAACTATATTGAACAAAGACACCAAACATGTTATACAACAAATATCCAGAAATTCACCTTCCAGAACCGGAATATTAAGCTCCACTCCGTTTCTGCCAGGACAACGAAAAGCGCAATAACCACGGCGTAACACCGGAATATTCCATCAAAAACCTATGAAAATTAAATCAAGCTCAAATCAACAGCACACGAGCGAAGAGACAAGGATCAACAAGCGGATAAGAGAGAAGTCTTCTGATACATCGGATCCCTCCTTGAAGGAGCGAACGGCGGAGAGAACGTTGACGGCGATGCAGAGGATGGCGGCGAGCGCAGTGACAAAGCTAAAGCACCCGCAAACCACCAAGAAGGGGTCGGATCGAGCTCTGAGTCTGGAGCCCGAACTGGAATTCGCTCGAGGTGGCCCTTCCTCGTCGCCGTTTCTCGGCATTTTCTGGTTGTCAGCTGGAAGTTACTCGGATAGTGCGGTGATCGGAGTTATCCTAAATAGCAGCGCAGAAGCGCCGAATATATCTCCTTGGACGATTGCTAAGTTTCTAGACGTTTGAGTCGTTCCCTCGGGAAAGCGGGATTCTTTCACCTGCTCTTCAAGGCAGTTTGCTACATGCGACCGATAGGTTTCCTGACACGTAAAATCTACAGTGGGCCGAGCGGCAGGGCTGACCTGACCCAATCATGGATCCAAATCGAACTTCGTTTCGGGCCGATCAACTTTGGGACGGACTAATACTTTGCTGGTCATCTCTGTTTAGATGTCGATACAAGCTCCCATCTATATTAATTTTTTAAATATCCATAAAAATTTACAAATCAGAGCTGGAGTGTTTGTGAGGTATGAATTTAATTACCTGTTTCTCAAATTTTTGTCTGTGTTGAACCAAATTTGACATTCATTTCATCTTTTTATTTTTTAATGCCCTGTTTGATTTCAAGTTTGTACTATTAAACTTAGATTTTCTGATGGTGGGAGTTAAATTTAAGCCTCAACTTACGTAATGTACCTAAATTCCAACTAAACTAGCTAGCAGGGACCTCATCTATTTTTTCGGGTGCTCTTACGTGCAAGTATTCAAAAAAATTTGATAACAAATCACTTGATTCACATATATGAAGTGATGAATCTAACATTTAAAAATAGCATATAATGTAACAAGCAATAAAGTGTACATAAGATCTGGCAGTAGATTTACCTTTTATATAAAGTATTGTTTTATTTGAAATTGTCCTTATCTTTTGAAATTGAACTTGTCACTTATTCTAAATATTTAGACATAAAACTTTTCAAGTGCATCAGGGTTATCCCAAATCTAGCATGTTTTAAGTTTACATTGAGATAGAAAACTACCCCTTGGTAGAGTCCCATTTTTTCCCTCTCAAACTTGTATTTTCATATGTACCATGATATGGAAAAATAAAAGGCCGAGCCTTTCAAAATCTAGGTGAAGAATGACATCAGCAAATGTTGAGGGAGAAGTAGTAGCCTTAGCCACTCTTTTTTATGAGTAGATGTACCTAAACTAATAAGCATGTGATAGTTCAGCCCACTACGATAATGGATACATCATTTATATGATTCGGCTTACTATGACAAAAGTTCATTTTAGTGGGGCTTTTGAAGTAGCAAGGATTTCTTATACGGATTAAATTAAAATTGAGAAAACTTACTCTATTCCTCACCTTGGAAATTTATATGGATAAGCCAATCCAACGCACTTAATTTGTGTAAATGTTGGACACTGGATAGAGGTAAGAGAGGCCGCATTTGTAGAAGAAATATAACTAAAGCCTATTTCTTGGGTTCATTTAGATATACTATCAAATGTAAATTCACTAAATATGATTGGCCTAGTTTCATATCTTAAAGGGGAAAGCCAAGACACTTAATAATAAATGATGATATTTGAGTCAGTGCGCAGAGATGACAATGGATAGGATGTGAGTAATGTAGTATTATTCTCACATCTTATCTAGAATTTTGAATACTCAATATGTACCATATCCACCATTTATCTGTTTTATAATTTTAATATTTATATCCTATCTATTTTAAGACAGATAAGATCTAGTAAAACCCACATATTTTTTTGAAGTACAATTTATTAAATGAAAATAATATACCAACATAGTCTTTAGCGCTTAAGACTTAAATATATGTAACGAGAAATTGAATCTTTCAGCAACTATCATATTTTTTGGATGTTAGATATCAGCTCTTTGGAACTGATTTTAACAACTTCAAGAAGCTTCAATTTCACAGCACTTTGAAGGCCTTTTCTTACTGGTGTAGTTTCTGCAACCAAAGAAATTTTTATAGTGATAATGAAATCCATAACTGTGATCAATATCTCTATTTCATTCATAATCACAACACCACTACAGTATTACCTACTTTGCTAAAATCAAGATTACAAGCCTTGTCTAAATTTCAAACTTTACCTTTACCTGGTTTAGTTCACTTGAAGAAAGCCCAACCTTTTGAAAAACACTGTACTCTGATCATATATTAAATTATAAAGGGATATCTAGATAATATAAATACATAATAATTGTGGTAGAATAGAAGAATGATATGGTCTAAAGGGAAACAAAACTTAAATCTCATTCAAACCGTTTAATTGTGAAAAGAAATCCTATTTATCAAGAAGAATAGGGTAAACGTAACATATTGCCATTCAAATATGCCACATGTTGCACTTTCATCCTGAAAGTTCAAATTGTTGCACCATTTATCCTTTAAGTATGTAACTATTGCAATGTTCGACTTCTGTCTACTATCACTGTTCAAGACCGATGGACATCTAATGTGGCGGCTAATGTGTCTTCAGGAAGGAAGAATTTCGGGTTTTAGGGCAATTGAAGCGCCTTTATCTTCTCCTTTTCATTACTAGCCTTAGCGATATCTGCAACCTCCTCTATCACCTTCAACTCGAACTCCCCCACATCCTTCCTCTCTCTTTTTCCTCTGTTTTTCATTAAATCCAACAGAGTTGCCATTGCATTCTCCCTTATCCTTACTATTCCTTTTGTCTAATAAATCCACAAAAATACAAAACCCGTCTGGCTTTCCTCATAGCCCATTCGCTCTCATTGCTACCACAATCTGAGCAAGCACTGCAATCGCATCCTTAACGATTCCTGTTCTCAAATCCCTTAAAATCAACAATATTAGACTTGAGATCGCCTTAAGATCGATCAAGCTTGCCTTGTCCAGCGAATAAAGCACAATCCTAAGAAAGCTTTCAGTGCGTCTTTTTTCTATTGTGGCAACGAGTTCGTAGTCGTGATTATGGTCATAAGCGAGTAACTGATGTCGCGTTTGGATTTGATAATTGCATTATAGGACTCCTCTGAAAGATTTATTGTGCTCATCGAAGCCAACTAAAACTTTGTTATTGTTTTAATAAAGTTGTGTGATTCTTCTTTATCTCCTGCCATGATAAACCCATAGAACTGTATTATATATGGACTAATGGATGATGGAGACATGTCACATGAGACTTGATTTATCTTTATAGTTCTTTAAAAGGTGTTCACAATTTATAAGTATATATATGGGTTAATTGCTCATAAAAGATTGCATATATGACATTACTATATGAGATAGAGTGATTTGTCTCAATCACTGGAATATTGATTCCTAATGTATATGTGAATATTTATGGAGATAAATATTTGAATAGGACCAAATCGATTACTCTTAGACCTTCAACTGTTGAGAAATAGTAAATACTATTTATTCCGTAGACTTGAGAATAATATGAATTTAAATGTATACATTATGTGATTTTGATATGTCAACCAATAATGCCTAATATAGGATATACTTTGACATATTGGATTACGTAAATGTTAACATGTTAAGTTCATGATTATTTAATATGGAATTCACCGTTCTTAAAATAAAAGTGAATATTGTAAAGTATGTCTCTTGGTTTTTTGGATTAAAAAATCCACGTGGTCGATTTAGAAAAATATTGTTTTGGAAATATTATGTTCTATATAAAATAATATATATAGTATATATAGATTTTATAAATATTTTTCTAAATTGTTTAAAGTCTGAATAAACTTGAAAAGACGTGCACATATTTAATTCCGTATTGACAGTGCCACGATTTGGATGTGATTGGTCTAGTTCGGATTATGTGCAATAATATTAGACAGTGAACGGAATATAATAAAATAGGTACTTGTGAATTATCTCTAAACTCCTAAGAGATTTTACAAGGTCGTGCAAAGTGTTGTACTGACTTGTAAACAATAAATTAGTTAGGGACTAATTTGGCAGGATTAAGAGATCCCAATAGGTCCCATGCCACATTCTGAACTCTACACGGATTTGCCTATAAAAGGAGTTGTTATGCATTGATGACAACAATAATAACAACACACAGACGTATGTGAAGTTTTCTCTACTAGAAAATTCACAAGTAGTGCAACTGGGAGAGAAAAAATTTGAGCGTGTAAAGCTTAGAGAATTCTGCACTTGTGAAAATTTAAAAACAAGGTACTCGTGTGATTATTTCTGCAATCTGATCCTAGTGCGTGCTATTTTAATAGCGTAAAACTCATTCGGATTCCCAACATCCTCAGCTACTAGGAGGCTATGAAGCATGGCGACAGATGCTTAGATGGGAGCTTATAGAAATATTAAGAAGAATGGCGGTGACATTCTCTTAGATGGTGAAAGAGGAGGAATAGAGAGCCTCGGAGATGTAAGGAATAGTGCTAACATCAGCAACGACTGGTGGCTCTCGGGGTCACGCTTGGAGATAAGGCAGAGTTCTACTAGAGCCTCGACGTGAGTCTGCTAGGAAACAGAGCCAAGCTTGGTGACTAAGGAGCAAGCTGCCATGCGTTTGACTTCTATTTCAATTTTACAGAAATACATGCCCTAAAACCCAAACTTCTTCCCACTTTAAGATATGTTGGCCATCATATCAGATTTTCGTCAATCTTAAATGGAGATATTAGACAAAAGTCGAACATTGCAACAATTAGATATTTAGAGGACAAAGGGTGCAACAATTTAAAATTTCAGGATAAAAGTGCAACATATGGAATACTTGAAGGACAACAAGTGACATTTACCCAGAAGAATACTTGAGATTAAGGGTGTTGTCAAGTCAAGCCGAGCTTGAACTTTTTGGGCTCGAGCTCGGCTCATTTTGTTCTAAGGGGTGCTCAAGCTCAATTCAAAAGTTTGATAGCCTTAAAATACATGTCAAAGAGCTCAATTCTAAAGCTTGGTTAGAGCTTGATTGAGCATGCTCAAGCTCGAGCTCATTTTGAAAAATAAAAAATGAAAAATAAAAACAACTAAATCCATAACAATTACATAATCAAGTTCAAATACACAAATATTTGAGGCCCCACTGAACTTTTTCAAAATGACATTCCAGTGCCCTCCCTTTCTTCAAGGAAAGCTACAATCATATAGGCAACTGCAACCTCGACTTTACAACTAAAAACCCTGGTCTATACTAAATAATGCCAAAATAAGGGCTAGTTGCAAAAAGATGATTCCTTAATTTTTTTTCAAATAACTTAACTTGAGTGAAATATTCTCCATTCCCTTATCCATTCAGATCATCAATTATAGTAACATCTTTGACCAACAATTTCTACTCATCAACAAAGTGCTAAAGCAACGGCAAGATTTTATCTGGCTAAAGATAAAAAATACTAAAGGTGAACAACAATATTCATAATATCAATCAAAACAAAAGATAATGAAGTTCTTAAAACAATTTTATGGAGGAACAACAACTTGTCATTTTAGAACTATAGTACTTGTGAGCATAACACTTATTAGTACACAAAAAAAAAAGTATATTAAACTCATATGAACCAATTTAGTAAAAAAAATGGAGCATAAGCAATCACCTTATATAATGATAATGCATGTCATTATCATATTTCAAGTTGAACCTCCACTAGATTTAGGTCTCAATTTCTTTTTCCAATTTTAGCTATTTTGACATTAAAAAGCACAAAATCCTTCAAATGGCAACAAACAAACTTCACGGTTTGAAGCTTTTGCAATTTCCTCTGACTTTCTAACCATACAAAATAGGAAACTGTGTACTACTTTTGTGATGTGTATACCATTTAAAACAATGAAACTTGGAAGTAACTGCTTTTTTTGTAAGCATGGTGTATCAAATAATAAAATTCAGCCAAACTTAGAAGAAATACTTTCTCAATTTCGCAGAAGCTTCAATAACAAGGCAGAATGATTTGGTTTGTCCTGGAGGCAATAGCTAAATTTCTAGATTTATCATGACCTTCGCTAGGTCTGATTGCCTTCAAATGGCAGAGAGGGGAAATTTACTTCAAAATTTATGACTATAGTTGGGTTGGTTTTGAATTAACAAAGGAGGTCTAAATATAATCCAAGGTTGGAAAGCACCGAACACGTACCAAGCACTCTCCTAAGTCCTAAAGCACTAAGTGTAGGCTAGAATTACCAAGCACCAACTGTAGGCTATAATGAGGTAAACACCGAACACATACTAGTGGTTCAATGATTCCAGTCTAGTTTGGCAACAGAAGGAGGTCAGTTCATCTTGTGTGGGCGGTGCCGGCGGCAAAGGTTGGATAACAAAGCTCGTGGGTGAATTAGCGGATTAAGAATCGGCTATGGCACCATGCTTCGAAAAGTACTAACAGACCGACTGCCATTGGGGGAGAGTGCGACATACTACGGAGGAGTTGGGTTTTGGATGACAACCCACCATCAAGGGGTCGGAGTAATTTGAGTGAAACAGTAAATGGCTGAATGAAGCAGCAAACAGAGGCGAATCCATATAGAAATTATGGGGGTCCATGGACCCCTTTTTCAAAAAAAATATTAATAAGATATATATAATTAAATAATTAGATCATTTAAAATTTTTAATAGATCCCCATAATTTTTATAATATTCACTATAGCAAAATAATATGCCTTTCTTATCTTAATAAAGATAGAAAATAAGTCAGTTTCTTCTTTCCGCTGACAATTAGGATAATGGATGTTTGTGTGTTTCATAAAAAAAAAGGATAATGAAAAAAGCTCTATATTGGTCCTTTAACCTTCACACATTTTCCTATGTAGGGTTGAAATTTTTTTTGACACTCTTTTTCTCTTGCATATATGTAATAGTTAAAAAAGGAATTTTGTCTTTTACATTATATACAACATGAATAATTTGCTTATATTCTTCATAGTTTATATATTTTTCTAGTAGTTTGATCCATGATAGAAAAAACAAAAAGTTAAATTAGATCTTTTTTCAAATTTTCTTCTAATTTTTTTCTTTATTACATTATAGTATATGAAAATTTTTAAGTTTCATAATTTAATGTTACAGATTAAGAATTATATATGTATTCGGACCCCCTTTATAAAAATTCTAAATTCACCATTGGCAGCAGATGACAATTACTTGAGGGTTGAGAGAGAGGTTAGAATCTAAGGAAAGCTGCATGCGTGAGGTTTAGTTTTTAGGTTAATACTATTTATTAATTATTAATTATATAAACTTAATATTTATATTAATATTATATAGAGTTCAATATGCTCGAAAACCTATCGAATAGAACATTAATATATTTTAACTTGATTTGATAAAAGATTTGAATATTAAAATCAGCTCGGGTTTAAATTTAAAGTTTGATAGACTGTGTCCACTAACTATAGTTTTAAATTCGAGCTTGAATAATTTGATAAAAACTCGATTTGCTAACACTGCTTCTTTGAGACACTCATCCGCGAACATCCCAAAACGATGCGGGGGGTTGCCTCACCTAACTGGCTTCTCCATCTTCATTTGTTACAGGCTGAAATGCGTGGTTGGCCCTCCAACTTGGCAAACTCGCACGAGTTAGTCATTTATCTTTGACTCAATGTGAGTTTGTCATCTAACTTAGCAAATTAATTATTTTGGTCCCCCAACTTTGCTAAATTAGGCGAATTAGTCCTATATTAGATGGAAAGCGTCCACATAAGATAAACGGAGTATGTGCCGGCTATGAGGTAACCCCCGATGGCTGATTCCGCCGCAGGTCACCAATTTCCGAATCGACAATCACCAAAACAGTTCAGGCGGCGTCGGGAAGAGAGGATGTCAAATCGTTGTGAGGATACGAGATCATATGTGCATTTCGGCTGTTCGTTGAGTGAATGGAAGTCTCGATGGAGTGCAGCAAAGGAAGGAGGTTGGTGCGAGGGGCAAGTGACGTTGTTGACGCCTCTAGGTGCAGCGGCAAGGTTTGGGAGACAAGACAAATCCGGCGTCAGCGAGGCCTGTTCATTTCAAATCTGGTGACAATTAACGAGAGGCCGAAGGTGGGGGTGAGGAGGAGGAGGCCGATGAAGAGGAAGCAGCCGAAGGTGTGGGCTTTGCGGAGGAGGAGGTCAATGAAGAGGAAGTGGCCAAAGGTGTGGGCTTTGCAGAGGAGGAGGCTGACGATGTCGGATTCGATGAAGGAGAGATCGATAGCCAAGGGTGAGGCCGGATTTGATGTAGAAGCGGTCGACAGCGAGGGGTGTGGCCAGAATCGGCGGAGAAGATGGCAGCAAGTGGTGGCGAGGGGAAGAGCGAGTAACGTTGTTTGTCATTCCGTACAATAAGGGACTAACTCGCTCAATTTTTCAAAGTTAAGGGACTAACTCGCACTGAGTCAAAGATAAAGGACTAACTCGTTAGAGTTAGCTAAGTTAGGGGACCAAATGCGCATTTTGGCATTTCTTACACGGCGGTTTTTCTAGTTCAGACGCAAGCATCACTAAGCGACTTTGACAGCTAAATCCTCGTCCACATCACCACTGATTGATCCGCACTACGTTCTCAGACAATTCACAGCCCAGCATCTTGCTTCTGATTAAAAAATTCTGACGCTCTAGCTCGACTCGGACCAGACGTTGAGATTGATTGGAAAATGGACAGGACGAAAGAGGTCGATAGCGATAACGGAGATTCTGAGCAGATGGGAAGCCTAAAGGATGGATCGCTTTATGGGTATGAGTCACTCCACCGCCTCTTAGCTGCTCATCTCAAACCTCCCGTCTTTCAGGTCTGTTCCTTTCTCTGGATTTCCTTGCCTAACTTACATCCTTGGAGGTTAAAATCTTTTCGTGATCCTTACTAGGGATTTCTTTTTTATTTCGTTGTCTGAAAATCCGGTTCTTACAATTAGTTGATCTCTTTTTCACAACCAATTCCATTGGTCGGAGGGTGTGTGTGTGTGGTCTTTTTTTGATCGTGTTATCACTAGTTGTTTTGTTATGCTGTCGAAGTATTCGATTATTACCAGTAGAAGTTAGAAGTAGAACTGCAACCTCCAGTTATCCTTCGTGTTGGCCAGGTGGAACAGAACAGGCTGAGACAACAGCTAAAGGAAATGTTTTGTAGCCGTGTATGGTTCATGTGATTTCCAAATTAAAATATACTTGTTCATGAATAAAGATTACTGTGCACTTCACAAGATTCATCAGCCACCAGTGTGTTGTTTACGTAGGACAACAACGAACTGATGATGTTCACATAATGGCCTGGGGTTTCTGGAATTGTGAGGTCAAATCTCATTGGTTGATAAACTTGACAATCCATTTCCTTCAAGTTTTTGAGATATGTGTTTATTTGGTTTTGTTAAAAGGACTGCCATTTGACTCCGGAATAAGCATAACTGTGAATATGTCTGCAACTTATTGTTTATATGTTCTTTTTGCAGGAAGTTAGCCGTTTGCTTCTGGGGTTGAATTGTGGAAGAGCACTTGAACCTGTTTCTCTATCAGAAAATGCTAAAAGTCTTTCTTCCACACATGATTTTGATCTCCAGGTGGATGTTTGAATAATCTCCTTCCGTTTTTTTTTTTCCTGAGATTGTTGAGCCTTTCAATGATTTATGTGTGGATTACCTTTGTGGCATTTTCTCAATTCATTAGTGCATCGCACATTATTTTGCTCATTCCTGTTATAGTTATGGACTTAAATTCAGGCATAAGTGGTGGAGCAAATGGGGTTGTGCCTTTGTGGACAATTTGGTGAAAAACTTGCAATATTATGAATGGAATTATTTAATTTTGGGAAACAAAGATTTGTAATGAGATGTCCAAGGGAACAATGATTGTGATATGATCGACTAACACACACTTCAGTTGAATTATTTTGGGCTTGATAAAAGGCCTTTATGCAGGACAGTGGAGGTGAATTACAAGATCATTTTCAGCCACCTTACTGCTCATATTCAACTTTTGTCTCAATCGACAATCAGAATGCAATCAGAATTGCTCAATGCTAGAGTTTGCAGGACTCTCCCACTAATAGTTTTCTGATTTCCTCAAAAGTTGTTCTATTTAAGCATTTTACTTGTATGTTTGAAATTTCAGAATTTCATTCTGCTCCTTGGCTTTATTCTCTTTATGGAAACTTGTTTATTTCTCATCTTTCATATCAAGGAGTGGATGAATTATGTTGTAAATGCTGATCTGCATGATTTCAGGCTTTTCGTTTCTCTGCTGACAGAGAGTCCCTAAGAGAGCCTCGAGTAGTTAGGGTTGGTCTCATTCAGAACTCTACAGCTCTTCCAACAACTGCTCCTTTCTCAGACCAAAAAAGGGCTATTTTTGAGAAAGTGAAGCCAATTATTGATGCTGCAGGTGCTTCAGGAGTTAACATACTATGCTTGCAAGTAAGTTTCATAATGGTTAATGTTTCCCCAAGTTTTGCAAGTTTAGTTTGACTTCATCATTTGGCTAAATGTAGGAAGCATGGATGATGCCATTTGCTTTCTGTACTCGGGAAAAGAGATGGTGTGAATTTGCTGAGCCTGTTGATGGGGAGGCCACACAATTTCTTCAGGAATTTGCACGCAAATATAACATGGTCATTGTAAACCCAATTCTTGAGAGGGATGTAAACCATGGGGAGACACTGTGGAATACTGCTGTTGTTATTGGAAATCATGGGAACATAATTGGGAAGCATCGGAAGGTAAATGCAAGATTTATGTGCTTGTACTTTCAGATGTTTCTGAAATGTGTGAATGACAGTAGAATTTGCAGAATCATATTCCTAGGGTTGGTGACTTCAATGAAAGCACATATTATATGGAAGGAAATACTGGTCATCCAGTCTTTGAGACAGCTTATGGAAAGATAGGTGTCAACATCTGTTACGGGAGGCACCATCCCTTGAATTGGCTGGCTTTTGGGTTGAATGGTGCAGAGATTGTTTTCAATCCTTCAGCAACGGTTGGTGAGCTTAGTGAACCAATGTGGCCCATTGAGGTAACTTTTCCCACTTGATTTAACCTCTCATCCTTTTCAATTTTGAGTTTTGGGGCGGGGAATAGAAATAAAGAATTGCCTTTAACAACACATACAGAAAAAACCAATCGAAGAGACTCACTGATCTTAGCTTCATAAGGACTTAAGTGTGAATGGGAGCAAGGGTACTTCATTTATGTATTGTTTCTTGATGTTAGTCTATGCTTCTTGGTTGTGTGGTAGAATACTTCCATCTAGCTATAGCAGGCTTCCATACTACAAATCGAATCACTAATACTGACCTTCCTTTGCTTGGTTCAAGGTTTTCATCACTCAGCTTATAGTTCCATCTGTAATACTACATGAAAGTATCTTCTTGCTTAATGAGGCTGTGAATTGACTGGTTATAACAACTAGTCAAATTACAATGTCAAATGTTTGGCACCGAAGAGAATTTACTACTGTTTAGAAGTCAATTGAGATGTTGTTCATTGTTTTGCAGGCCCGTAATGCTGCAATAGCAAATAGTTACTTTGTTGGCTCTATCAATCGGGTTGGAACGGAGACATTCCCTAATCCATTTACTTCTGGAGATGGCAAGCCGCAGCATGCAGATTTTGGACATTTTTATGGATCTAGTCATTTTTCAGCCCCAGATGCTTCTTGCACACCATCACTTTCCCGTTACAGGGACGGGTTGCTGATTTCAGACGTGGACCTTAACCTCTGTCGGCAACTGAAAGACAAATGGGGATTTAGAATGACTGCTCGGTATCAACTATATGCAGATCTATTGGATCAATACACGAAACCAGACTTCGAACCCCAAGTCATTTCTGATCCATCGTTACACAAGTCTCAAGGTTCAAATGCCTCTAAAGTTTGAAACTGTTTGGAGCAAGCTAATACTGTGGTGACAAATGAAATACCATACACTGATACAATAAATCAGCGGAAACAAGTTCCCTTGTCCACGTTCCCACAATGTAAATGCTAGTACTGTGCTTCCTCGTTCTTGAATTATCCATCTCTGTTTGCTGTTTAGCTTCTGCCTGCCACTCTGGTTGATTCATATCTGAACTGAAGTTTATTTGTCAGAATTCTCTGGATCAGAACAGATATCTCTTTCATTTCGTCCAGGAACATCTGAAAAAAGAAGTTGGAAGTGCTAGTCTCATTAAAACCTGGTTTTATTACTTCCCAGAATATAATTTTGGCCTTGTTTGGGTAAAGCTTTAGAATTTAGCTTTAGCTGTTAGCTATTAGCATTATATGGTTTCACTGTTTGGTAAACTAGCTCAAAACAAAAGTTGTAACATTGTTCAATTACATTTATATCCATTATTTATTTAGTACAATTTTTTTTCATCACCATATTGTTATAAAATTTAGTAAGGCAAATCTACGTCACTAAATAATCAATTAAAGACTACCAAAAAATACAAATTCCCAAACACACATATATACCACATCAAATGCCACTCTTATTTTTTTTTTAAGAAAGAAAATTATCTGCAACTAAGCCGACTACAAATTTTAAAATATCCGCTTTTTCCTTATTCTTCCTCGTTCTTCTTATCTCATCTTTCCGTCTTCTCTATCTTATGTAATTCTTCTCCGTCTTCTGCAACTTTTCTTCTTCTTCCTCAATCTTCTTCTTCGCTCGTCTTGGCAACTATGGCCAATCGAACAAGGCATCTGTTGAAAGTCAAAAACAGAAAACAATCGCTCACCAAGAAGAAACCTCTACAAAGAACAGAGCCCAATCAAAGGAAACAAAAGAAAATTAATTTGTGGGTATAAATGATATTTTAGTTGCTTAATGCTATCGAGATTATGAAACGCTGGGGGAAGGGAGCGTCCAGCATTTAGCGGTTATGAAACGTTGTCTGAGCGGAAACCAGACAATGGTTTGCTGTTGGCTGAGTGTTTCGCGTTCTAAACTCGGTCGCCAAACGGAGAATTTATCTTGAAAGATGTCGGTGAATCCAAACAAAATGATGAATCTTTCGGAATATATCCGTATTATAGCTAGAGGTTACATTTTACGTATAACCAACAGCTCATTTTGCTTCTTTCTTGTGGCTTTGACCTCTGATTAGGCCTTTCTTTCTCTAAAAAGAAGAGAAGGGGGGGGGGGGGGGGGGGGGGGGGGTTGCTGTGGTGGTGGTGTCTACACGTGCACAAGTTTGAATAGAAAATCTAAATTGATTATAGTTTTGAATTTTGTACAGTCAACTATTAGACTTAAAAGAATAAGAAAAAACCACATTAAACTGAAAAAGGGGTTAGGAAGCATAAATATTGCACGATCACCAACTCCTGCATTGCTTTCTTGAAGCATTAATCAATCTTCCAACCCCTGAATTATGCTCAAACCTCACAGCTAAGTCCCAACAATTTGTGACAGACCACAAAAAGTCCCATCCCTGGGCATCCCTAACCACACAGTTGATCCTCAAACTAAAATTCACCATTCCCAATTCTTGATCCCTCTTCATCTCCCTCAGAACTCCCTTCTCTACCAACGGCTGGCTTGCTTCCAGCCCCGGATTCTCAAACCTCAGACTCACCTTCCCCAGTTCCTTGCTTCCCAAGGCAAATGGCTCCGCCCAAGTCAACGCCAGTGGAATATCTCCCCCGTAAAAAATAACACCCTCTAGGCTCTCGAAGAATACGCCATTGACGCCCCAATCACGGCCGGAAAACGCCAAATCCAATTCCCAAACGCCCGACAGCACCGCCTTCGAGATATTGAGTCGTGCGACGGAGAAGGAACCGGGATTCGGCTCCGGCACTGGGGGCTCCATTATCGCAAACGCCAGTAGAGCCACGAGCGACAAGCTTGCCGATGCGATATAAAACAAGTCCATAACTGAACCCCCAGAATTTTCCGACGCACCACCGTCGTCTTGAAGACGAAGAAGAAGAGGTTCGCTGTCCAGTGTTGGAGTTTTCATGGCTAGAGGTGGAGGGGTTTGGCAGAGAGAAGAACCAGATTCTGGAAGTTAAAAACTTGAGAGCAGCAGAACTGAAATAAGTTGGTGTGATCTGGGGAAGGGATCTTGCTCTGTTTATAGCTGATCTTTCTGTGTGCGTAGTTAAAGATGTTGCTTATATAGACGGAAATACGAGTGTCGATGGGCTGGCTGGCTAGTTCAAATCCGGCTTCCGCGTCTTCCCGAAAAGGAAACAGAGTCAGCCGGTCAGAGGGTTAATTTACTTGGAAACAAAGTTAGATAGTTAATCAGTTTAATTTGAGGGTGTACACAATATAAATAAGAATTTTAATAAATGTACTAATAATTATGTTAAGATTTACATAAAAAGTTATGGAGAAGAATTGATTAGATGCATAAAATGTAACAGGTCATATTTATTTACAATGGATATCATGGACATATGTTTAATTAAATACAATAGTTAATTTTACAATTTTAGTCCTAAAATTAAAAGAGTTCTCTTTCTCTCATCACTGTTTCCTTCTACCCCTTTCATTTCGTTATTACTGCCAGCCAGCCGCTCATCAATGTCTCGCCGTCGGCTAGTGGCTTTTGATCTCTCGTTGCTCTTTGATCTCTCTCGCCTCTCTTTGATCTCTCTCCCAGTCTCCCCTGCTCTTTGATCTCTCCTGCCACTCTTCGATCTCTTTCTGCTGGCTCTCAGATCTCTGATTTCTCGTTTCGAGCCACTCCAATCTCTGTTCTCCACGAACTCGTCGATCCTCGATTCGCTTCGAGCTACTCCAATCTCTATGTAGACATCAAAATTTAATTGGGTTAAAAAAATATTAAACCCAATTTAAATTGTCTAGCCCATTTCCAAATTAATGCCCAAAATTCAGAAGTCCATCAATTTTGGAAACGACGAATTCAAGAAACCCAATTTTTTGGGAGCCCAAAAGCACACAATTGGAGGCCTTGAATGAAAACTCATTATGCCATTTTGGCCAAAGTCCACTTTTAGCAAATTGGGCTTTAAAATCCAAAATGATTAAAGCCCATGATTTTGCTCAAATATTCTAGAACATTCTAGAATGTTCCATTAATTATCTTTTTTTTTAATTAGATAATTAATAAGAGATAATTATCATATTTATTTTCTCTTAAAAAAAATACAAGAGATAAATACATGATAATTGTCACATCTAGTTCTCTTGAACCAAACCACTTCCTTCCTACACCTATAAATAGGTCCCTAAAGCTAAAAGGAGAGAGGAGAAGAAATTGGAGAGACAAAAACTTAGAGAGGAAGAAAAATCTCTCTACAAGAAGTTTTCTCCTGTTCTTTAAGCCGATCAAGCACAAACGCCCGGCGAAAGAAGAAATCAACTTCAAAAAAGATCAAATCCCAATTTCGAGGCCAGATTCGAAGAATGCGGTGAGGAAGGCAAAGAACGCGAAACGCTGCTTCATCAAGTTCAAGTTCAGATCACGCGGAAGCGGTGAGGAACGTGAAGAACGCGAGATAGCACTGCATCAAGTTCAAGTCCAGATCCGGTAGAAGCGGCGAAGAACGTGAAGAATTCGTTTATGTGCTGCGACAAGTCAAACTCTAAGGAAAGAGGCAAGAAAGCGGCAGACATTGCCCGAAGCCCCCAAGTCCAAGGAGTACAATAGAAATCTTACACCAAAAGAAGCGGCAAGGACCTCGGTTCGTGTTCATGCAAGACAAGTCCAGAATCCGTGTTCGTGAAGGAGTAGTTCGCGTCTCCACCAAAAGCTCGAAGCGTTAATCAGAAGATTGTGCACGTGAGAAGCACGCTAGAGAGTCGATCCCCCAAAATCTCTGTTCTAAATTTTAATATTGTAATTTGTGCTACAATCAATTTCAGGGTGTAATTTTTTACACGCAAAATTTGTGCATACACTCTATTCTCCGTTGGCTCGTTGAACTTCGTTGACAACAACGACTCTAACTCCAACTCTGATGGTTCCCAAACTCCAATCTCCACTCCGATCGAATATCTACTCCATCACTTCGTCCGACGATATCTGCCGCCGCCGAGTCACGATTCTGCTATGTGTCATAATTTGGTTTGTTTAAGCGCCGATTGGTGTTTGGTGAATTTCTTAATTGGTTTAGGTTTTCATTTTCCACTAACTTAATTATTTTTTTGTTTTTCACTTTTAATTTGCCAAACAAAGCATATATATTCCCTTGCATTTTTTACTTTTGTTAAGACACTTTTACAATTGCATTAAGAAATTTTACCTTAATTTTTTTAGAATTTTTAAATTTAAAAATAACAGATTTTCTACATTTTTAAATATTTATTTAGACACTTTTTTTTTATTATTTATATATTGTTTTAGACATTTTTTAATTTTTATTTAGATAATTTTATATATTTATTCAGACATTTTTTATTGTTTCAAATAATTATTTTTAAAGAGAATAAATTGTTTATATATTGGTTTAGACAATTTTAAATATTTATTTAGACAGTTTTCAATATACAATTAGACACTTTCTCATTGTTTTGGACACTTCTTACTTTTTGATAATAATAAACTGTTTATAAATTAATTCAGACACTTTTAATATTATTTTCAGACATATTTGTTTATTACTTCATACATTTTTACTTATCATTTTGGTAGGGAACAAATAGTTTGTATATTAAATATTCTACATATTATTTCAGACAGTTATATATATTTGTTCACACACTTTCTCTAATTTCTTTGGATACTTTGCACCTTTGTCTTTGACACTTATGCAGACGAGAGAAATGATAGAAGATCTAATGATGATAGCGGCGTCGGCAGGATTGAAGATAGGATTTTTAGAAAAAGAGAGATTTTTTGTGAGGGACAATTTTGTCAATTATTTTTAATGAAAGTGGCTTATATATAGAAAATTAAAAGTAGATTAATATGTCTAATAAGACATAGGAGCATAATATAATAACTAATATTTCTATGATCGCTTTTATGCAAACGTTTATATAACCATAATTTTAAAATGTGACTGGAAGTATCTATTGTAATATATAAAAGACAACATTTATAGTTAGGAAAGTGGGGAAAAAGACTTAAATATCATAATGTATATCCATAATTATACAAGTGTATATATATATTTATCAGGTAAAAAATAAAATAAACTCTTACGAGTGTAGAATGTCCAATCCATCAACAATGGAGTCAAGGAAGGAAAATCCAATTTTTAAGCGAATGATTTCTGACGATGGCTTTGACAATTCTCTACAACATTGTTATTATTATTATACTGGTTAAAGAAGCAAACAATTCGCTCTGATGAATCCAGTAATAAATTGAACAAAACATTATCATTAGATTCATTACCCTTTCATTTTCGGCTGCGTTGAAGAGGTCAGCCTGATGAAATTTCCAGCCCCGTCTAGTTGCGCTCGGTCAAAGATTCAAACGAAGCAGTCAAGGAAAGTTTGAACATCTTATTGTTTCACCTTTAAGAATAGTTGTCTTTTTTATTTTAATTTATTTGTACTTAAAAATATTTGTTAGGTTTATCTAATTATATATATTGTTCTAGAAATCATGTAAAGTTTACGAATGTTTATGTATCTATTGTTATAATTATACAATTTGGTTAAACGTTAACATTGGATAAATATGTATAATTTGCTTATATTGCACATTAATAATATTCATAAAAAAGTAAAGTAAAATATATATTTTTTTTGGATAGAGGTAGAATTATTATTTTGATAATGCCACATATATTAAAATCTAATAAAGACATAAAATTATGAACACTTTAAATTTTATTGAATTGTGCAAACAAAATTATGTACTGTCACTATTAGCCCACCATTTAATATGTATAAAAGCATCGGTACTTGCATATTTCCTGTGTACAACGGAGACAAACAAGATTTTTCCTTCGAAATAAAAAACATCATAGAAGAGAACTTTTTCCAACACAATTTTGAGCAACACTTGGCTATTAATAGAGACAACACATATGTCCATCCATGAGGCCCGAAGTAAGAAACCTGGCATGGTAATACTGGCGACATGCATAGATATGTACAAAGCCCACCGGGCAACTCTTATTCGATTACCTTCTTACCAGTTTTGAGAAGCAGAAACTGAAACCAGGCCTGCAAAACATGGGAAGAGGCTTTGTTGCCAGGATGTGATCCTGTGTAGTCTTTACATGCTCCACGGTTTGTTGGATGCACCAAAGCACACCTCGTTGGCTATTCTGGCTCCCCTTTCTTTCGCCATGTATAGTCCCACATGATGCATCAACTCCTGCACAAACGCACGTGCGCACACACATGCTAATCGATTTAGGTCTCTCCTTCACCGAAACTAAGTGTCATCAAACCAAGTCTCATACATTCAGTTGCACATAAGTTTGACTTTGTGAATAAAAATGGCCAGTGATTTGATTTGATTTGATTTGATGCTAGTAAACCTGGGGATGAGCCGGAGTTCCTTTGGTGTTCCTTGCAACGTGAAGGGGGAAATCGAAGGTAGCGCAAGCCGGAGAGTAGAGAACTACATCCTTGAGGAGGGCACCAAAGAGTCCTCTGTTTCTTGCTGATAATGTTGAGCACACCAAATCCAGCACACAAATATCCGTGCACACTCCCACAACCAACAACTGCACACATACATACACACACACACACACACACAAAAGCAAAAAAATGCAACCTCAAAACCAACTTGGTGAAATTGGTTCTTATTTAGTATAATCTTTGTATTTTGGGATTTGGGTGATTTCTACAATCATGCGAAGTTTGTATATTTTAGGAACAATAATTATTCTACATCTTTTGGGTTATTTACAGCTATTGCTAGGTTCTATTAATAAATATCGGTTCCCCTTATTAGTTATTCTAGGGTTTGGTTTGCATCTTCCCCTAGAGTTTCTTCTTTTCTCCCCCTGGTTCTCCTCTCCTACATCACAACTCCTCTACTCAGAGGGACACATTTTTTTTTTTGGTATCATATATAGTTAACTAATGTTGGCAAATTGTTATAGCAGGTGACACCAACAGGTTGAGATTAGCGCTTGGTTGTTGAATTGGATGAGAATTATGACTTTACTTACAGCTTCAATCTTGTTATTCTTCATCCAATCCACAAACGCGTTCGAACCATCATCCTGGATTGAACCTATGAAGCCGTCGTAGCAATCTTTGCGCCTTACTGTCACATTTGGCTCTCCCTCTATCCATCTCAGAGCTGCATCAAGAAAATGTCCAGACCCAAAATATATGCATACATGGACCAAGCTTTCGTTTCATTTCATCTTTGAATTACGTAAATAAAGAATACCAGGGACGAGATCGGATTCGTCGGTTCCAGCAATACAATGGGGAGGATAAGGCTCCTCAGGTTTGTCGGGCTGATGACAATCGATGAAAGCCATAACAGGCAGCTTCTTCTCACAGAAGAGCCTCGCAATCCTTTCTGATTCATTGATCATCCCTGAAATCTGCCTGTTGGGTTCCCTTGGGGCCTGAATAATAAATACATGTATATATACTCTTTAAGTGAAACCAGGGAAAAGCAAAACCAGGAAAAGATTGTGATCCACTCCCAGTTTTGACAAGATCAGTAATAGAGACAGAAAGAGATTACCAGATTTCCAGCCCCAACAGTGCAGAAACCGTTGATGATGTCCACAAGAACTAGACCAGTCACAGCGTCTTCAGACAAAACCACAGCCTCCTGCTCTAGTGGCAGCTCATTCCTCACGATTTCAACTGTCTGGTACACCATTTTCAGAAGGTTGAGAACTAGGGAGGCATGTTTCACACTGCTCTCCCCCCACTCTTAAGTCTTATCCCAATAGGGACTAATGGGCCTTTTCCCAAAGAATAGAATATTCTTAGCATGGGCTGGATACGAAACTCCAAATTATGGAGTAATCAGTCCATTATAGAACACAATTAAAAGTTACGTAGATGATTTTGTGGTGGTGTATCTTATTTAATTAGAGGAATGTTCCAGACGTCTAGCTACAGTACTGCAGAAAGGATTTTGTAGAGCAGCTCAATCATTTGCGTTTGTGGTTTGTGTTTACATTACAGATATTAAATTTCTTTGGCACGGATATTAAAAGGATGCAAAAGTTTATTTATTACTTTTATTTTTATCCTTCATTGTTTATATATAAATTTAAAAATATGAGAAAAAGTAAATATTAAAGTAATCTAGAAATAGTTTGCCCTCTTACCTTCTCAAAAATAACCACAAACTTGAACAATTAAACCGAAACTTTGTAATAACTAAAGCCTTGGCATAATAATTGTTATTTAGAGGGCTAATGCTCAATCTCCCCGTTTCTCTGACACCTTTCTTCTATGTACAGAAAAATAAATCGAGACTTTTGTTATTTAATTAGCCAACGTGATAGTAATGATGGATGACGGACTTAGGGAAAAGAACCTGAGAAAAAGAAAAAAAGAAACAAAAAGTAGGAGTAATAAGAAGGGACTTAGATGCGACCTATGAAAGTCCGATGGTCAACATAAGTTTATATGAGCAGATTCAGGACTTCCGCTGCATGTTCCTCAGATATACGTCTCAGAACTCGAAATTTCTCAAGCACATTCAGCAACAGCACATCCAATCTCATCGCCGTACCACCACCCCTTCCCAATGACTCCATCATCGTTCATCAAAAGCTCACCAATCTCTTCACTCTAACATGTCGCAACTCCAGCCACATTCTACAAACCCTAGGCTTCTTCCAAATCCGTCTCCAATTTTCCACTCAAAACACCAGTTTCCTCCACGAATGAGCTTCTGTAAACCCACTAAAATGGCTTCTTTTCCAGGGATTTCCGTTGGGTCCCGCTTGGGAACGGCTGCTGTTGCCACCACTGATGATGGTTTCTGCACGCTCATGGATTACGCCGGAAGGAATTGTGTCAACGTAGAGGATGATTTCCTCGTTCTCCTTTATCATGTTCAGTTTGCTTGCAAGAGAATCGCAGCTCTTGTCGCCTCTCCTTTCAATTCAGTTCTCGGGAAAAACGCTGGTCTCGGCGGGGCTGCAGGTTCCGACCGGGATGCTCCAAAGCCGCTCGACATCGTGTCTGTAAGTAGAATCCTGAATTCTCTGCACTGTAGTGTCGCGGCCATTTGTTCTTGTGGAAATATTCATCATTATAATCTGGCCGGGCGGGTTGTTGAACAAGTTGGTATATAAATTGGATGGAAGAGTCTGAAGTCTTATCTTACAGGAAGTGAATGTTTTAAAGAAAGTACTTGCTATGTTCTTTCATGTGGTTTATGTTCAACAAGAAAATGCATCTGCTAAACAAAGTTCGAGTAAATCCAATAACTTCGAGTTTCTGGCTTCAGTAATTGACTGAAACTCTGGGTTTTCAACGTCAGTTCATCTGATGAAGCTGAGTTTGTTATCTTGTAGAATGAAATCATCTTGTCTGCGCTACGAAATTCAGGGAAAGTATCAGTCATGGCTTCTGAAGAGGATGATGCTCCGGTATGGATAACTGATAATGGCCCATTTGTGGTGGTGCTGGATCCTCTAGATGGATCTCGAAACATTGATGCCTCCATCCCCACCGGGACAATTTTCGGGATCTACAAACGCCTTGTGGAGCTAGACCATCTGCCCGCAGAGGAGAAGGCAGCGCTGAATTCGCTGCAGAGCGGAACCAACCTTGTAGCTGCTGGGTATGTTCTCTATTCATCTGCCACGATACTCTGTGCTACATTTGGTTCAGGAACACATGCATTCACTTTGGATCACTCAACGGGAGACTTTATCCTCACTCATCCAAACATCAAAATCCCATCTCGAGGTAAAGCAATAGAGTTTCTGCTCAGTTGTTGTGTTTGAATCAGAATACTTATAGGTTTCTTATCTTCCAAGCATTCGCTTTTGAACTGCTTATCTATTACCTAATAATCAATGATTTTGGTGGCTTCTAGGTCAAATATATTCTGTAAATGATGCTCGATACTTTGACTGGCCTGAAGGGCTAAGGAAATACATTGACACTGTGAGGCAAGGCAAAGGCAAATATCCCAAGAAGTACTCAGCTCGTTATATATGCTCTTTAGTTGCTGATTTTCACCGAACTCTCTTGTATGGTGGCATTGCAATGAACCCGAGGGACCATCTGCGCCTGGTGTATGAAGCCAATCCTCTTAGTTTTCTTGTTGAACAAGCTGGTGGAAAGGGTTCTGATGGTAAAAATAGGATCCTTTCAATCCAACCAGTCAAGCTGCACCAGAGGCTGCCTCTGTTTTTAGGGAGCGTGGATGATGTAGAGGAGCTAGAAAGTTATGGAGATGTCCAACAGAAAGCTAATCCTGGCTATGAAGTTTAATGGGTTCTGTCAAATCAATATGATGTAAATACACATCTCCATATCTGAAATCAAAGATGTTATGGAGCAGCTATTTCAGTGTCAATGTTTGGATAATTTCTGTTTCCGCTGCTCTCTATTGTAACTTTGTAATTTTGTAGCAACCGAAGCCAACAACTATAGCCAATTTATTTTAATTTAAGTCAATTGACTTATTTTACTTTTATATTTTTTTTAACCTAAAATTAATTTTATTTGAAAGCCAATATTATGTAGAAATAATAATTCAATTAAAAGTAAGCTTTTATGATATTGTTAAATTTTTATGATTTTGTTTAATGCATTAAACTATAAAAATTCATAAAAATTTAGTAAGGTTACAAAAATTGTATTTTCAATGAAATATTACAACTATATAATATTAGTTTTTAATTAAAATTAGTTCCAAGTAAAAACGATGTAAAAATAAAAATAAGTTATTTTGAAGTCAATTAACTTAAGTTAGAACGAACTGGGTGTTTATCTTTTCTTAGACTGTCCAAGGTGCTTATTCTCCAAAGTTGAACCAAGATGAACAGGATTTTCCGCAAGAAATTTTCATGCATAATGGGAAAGATTAAAATAACATATTCCAATAGCAATCTCGGAAACAAGATTCAGTAGCAACATCAATACATCACCCACATGAAGCTATACCATGATGATAGGTAGGAATGCCTTTGACAACTGGTTCAGTTGCTTGCTGCTTCTGCTTCTGCTGTTGTTAATGGCGCTTTGAGTGTGATTTCAACATTATCATGGACTCCTTGCAGCAAAAGCTCACCATCATACGCAACAACTTTACGTTTCTTGGCTGCCCTTAGAGTCCCAACAAGTGCTTCAAAGATGTTTGCACACTTATCATCATTGAAGAGCATCCCAAAGGTGACCTTCAATGTGGAGTAGTACATTGGCAGTAACCAGAAAGCATGTAAAGATTCATGATAGAGCTTAAGCATACCAAGGTAACTGGGGGAAAAGAGCAGTGAAATGCTAATCCATGCGACTTGTGGAATCAAAGTATAAAAGATGCTGTCTAGCCACTTACTTGGAAATTGGAATCAAATGAAAGAGGCCTGCAAGCGATCCAAAAATAGAGTTGCCCGGGAGATAAAACCAATGACAGGAAAAGGTTGGATACTTGGGTTGATTGACCAATCAAACAACTAAGCCTGCCTCCATTATGCTGGGTTAGAGGTAAAGTTTTTCCCTAAATTTCGTGGAAGGAACATTTTTCTTAACGTGATTGACAACAAGTTTAGGTCTACCTCCAAGTCTTTTCCTACATCCCATATCTAGCCTGCCAGTCTTATACGCTTGGGTATCTACTAGTCTCTTTTATTTTTGAGCAAAAAGTAGGATCCAGTTTCCTAATTTTAATTTGCTGTAACCCTACCAGTGAAGGGCACTTTGGAACATCAAATGTAGTAGAACTCTGGGAAATTTAACTAGTTCGCAATTACGTAATGAGTCGTTCAAGTAGCCCTAAACCTCACAAACTGATTTCAAAATGCAGACATTGTTGAATTGAACCTAGAGATCTACAAAAAAGGATACTTTCGTCTGAAATCTAAAATGAGCTTTCCACATCTGAAAGGCGTGGATCGCAAAGACAGGACCTAAATCACAGCTCTGCGAAAGGATCTTGGCTTGTTATTTGAAACAAACATGCCAGGGGAAGGCGACAAGTTGGATAATAATTTAAAGCAAGCTGGTGCGGGCAGAGGAGTAGAAATTATGAAATACTGATGATGGTTGGTGTTAGAAGAGCAAAATCAGATAGATCGCGTCTTTATGTTTGCAATTGCACGGGAGATCAACGGAGGAAGAATCGAGGCAGAAGATGAGATGGGAGATCTTGATGTAATCGAATTCAAATAAGTACCTTGTAAGAACCATCAGGTTGAATTGTGCCGAGCCTTTGGATTTCCTCCTTCAGTCGCTCCACTTCTTCTTCTACATTCATGGCTTCCGCTGCTTCTTTCTTGTCCCTCTGTTCCCTCCTGTGCTACCTATTTATTGACTTGATGCAGTTGTGCAACATTTTTCTATTAATTTCCCTTTCTATAAAAGTTTTAGTTGATAGGTTTTTTTTTTAATAAAAAAAATGGCGTTAGTAGTTTATTTCAAGGCATGGATGGAAGACATTATTTTGTAAATTTGGGAATTGGGAGAACTTATTTGATAAAGTTAAAGCATTATTTTCATTTTAATACATGAATTTTTAAAAATTTAAAATAAATTCTACACTCAAATTTTTAAAAATATTTCCTCACAACTAAATATTACCTTAATTTTTTATTAAAATAATTTATCTAATAAATTATCGTAATGTCATTGCTAATTTTTTATAGCCAAAATCCTATGGTAATACTAATGCTGCAAGGGTGGCTGCTGGTTCAAGGTGCCCAACCTTCAATAAACAGTAGAGACGTAGACGGGGCAGTTAATGAGGACGTCGTAGTTTTGTTCTTTTTGTTTTTTGGTAGGTGACGTTTAAAAAATAGTAAATTTAAGAATTGTCAATTAGACTACCACCGTAATGTTTTAAAAGTCGGGTTTCTACCTATAATTATACTATTAGTTTTCTTTTATGATCATCAAGTTATAAAAATTCATAGTCATAAAATTGTATAGAAAATTTTTTAGGAAATTATGAAAATAATATAATTATCTAAATTATCTCAGAAAATTCATATCACAACATTTTCATTTATAAATACTCTAGTACCATAAAAAATATGTCATATCATAAACATAAAATAAAAGAAAAACAAGTTCTGCAATCCATAATTTATAATAAGAAGTTAAGAATATTTCAATCGTCTAATGTAACACATAAAACATCATAACCAATGGAAGTATCAATATTATCATCTTCAAAATTCATATATTTATCTTCTTATGTTACCATTTCATTATTTAAGAAGTCAAACTCATTTATGCAAACACTTTTATCATTATTGATATTTTTTTAAATCTAAATCCACATATACATAAATTTAATAACTAAGGTTATTAAAGTTATAGTAACGGAGAACGATCAAGCGGTATAAAGAGCTCGAGGAAAAAAAAAAGATAATTGTGTTTTATTTTTCAGATATCTTTAATTTTTTTTTATTTTAACTTTAAATAGGTTGAGCTTGATTGTATAAATATTGAGTTAAGTAATAAAATTATATATTTTCAGCTTGCTATCATTTTTTACCCCAATTTCAGTAAATATAACATAATAATGCAAAAATGTAAAGTTCTAAAATTTATAATACTAAAGTTGAAACTTTATCCATTTCTACCTATATATAAAATTCTACTAAGACTTCAGACTTAAGTTTAGATTTTTTATAACAATGCATTATAGCTTATAAATGGAAAGAGAGTGTTATATTATTACTATACATTAATTGCAGACTTGGTAATTCCTTTTTTTTTTTTTTAGGTAATGGTCTAACCCACCTTCTAGCCCTTGCAGATTTCTTTTCTTTCATTTTAGTCCTTAAATTGTTTCATCTGATAATCAATCATTGACAAACAGTATGAAGGCAGTAGTAGGGTCGACAAATCTACAAGTTTGGGGACTGAAGCTACCAAAAATAAAAAGGCAAACAGGGCAAATCACCCACCTATGTTTGCACTATAGCGTAGATCACTGACTATTGTTTTCTCTTTTTCGTTTTTTTGCAATTCAATATGTCATCCAAGTTTATTTTCTTAGGGATATTGGCCACTAATACTTATAATCAAGACAAATTAGCCACTAAGGAAACTAATGGCCATAATATTTTATTATCTTATATTTCGTGAAATGTGGTGATGACATGACTGATTGAAATGATGAATTACAGAATTTACCCCTGAATTATATAATCTTATGTACGTCAATTCCTGAACGAAAAAATAAAAGCATAAGAACCATCTTCCATATCGGATAGTCATAGATTGACGCTGGAGCTCGGCAGGCCTAACCAAACCTTTAAAACTTCACCCCCCACCCCACATTCTCATACCTTGAATACTCTCCATTGTCTCTTTCTTGCTGTCCATTTCTTGACTACGATGAAACCAATTCACATTATTCTCAACCTCAGTACTATTAAATAAGTTGTCTTTATTCTAGAACAAACCACCCACAAAAACTCGAGAAAATGTACCAAAAAATTTTAGTTCCAATAATTGAAAGAATAGAAATGTTGCAATATAAAATCAAAACAAGGAATTGGCACTAACTTGCAAAGACTAGAAGAATGAGGATAAAAAAAAATCTTTTATATGTCGACCAGGGAGCATCTCCATCAAGTACTCTAAATTTGGGGTTTTAACGATCAGAGGTGGAGTCGCCAGGCAATATAGCGGCACCTAAAAGGAGAAAGATGGAAAGGAGGAAGAGGATGGTGGAAAAGAGGGGAAAAAAAAAAAAAGTTAAAGAAGGTTTTTTTGTGTGAAAAAAAGTTTAGGGACTAAGTTAAGATAAAATGTGTCACTTCAACGCTCACATAAAGTTACCATATTAACCACATTTGTCACATCATCATCTACCGTGAAGACTGTAACGTGAGTGAGCTATTTTCGCTCAACATTATGATAAATTTAACTGTAGAAAAAACAATGGTGATTGATCTGCTTATTTCACAAATATGAGTGGTTAATTTGTCCCGTTTACCAATATAAGAACGACAAGTACTTCATCCACTTTTTGTCTTTTTGGCATTTTTTTTTCTTAAAATGAGAATAAAATTAAAGATTAGGGACTGAATAAAATTGTTTTTCCTTGGCACCGATGAGATTCAAAACTTTTCAAGGTTTACTGAATCAGTCATAAAACTCCTTGATTTGTCAAAAAAGTCCTAAAATGTTTAAGCTACTAACTTTGTTAGTCTTTTTTTTTTTTTACTGACATGTTAGAAAGAAAACGTTATTTACAGCCATGTGTTAATTCCATTTGCCCAAGTGGCAAAATCAAGAGTTTTAGGACTAACGGAGTTAACGATTTTAACATTTTAGAATTTATTTGGCAAGTCGAGTAATTTTAGGATTCATTTAGTAAAATAGAAAAAAGTTATATGACTGGCAATGTCCTTTCCCTTTCTCATTTTAGTCTAATTCCATCTATTTTTTTCTCCTCTTTTTATTTTTCTCCCCTTTCTTCTTCTTCTTCTTCTTCTTCTTCTTCTTCTTCTTCTTCTTCTTTTTGTTTTTATTAAATCAATGTTAAACTTTTACTACCTATAATACTTCTATTTGCTTTGTTGATTTTATGTCAATACTTAAACATCATCTTTTGTAGAAAGGTTATTTATACCTTCAAAGGCAAAAACTTTGGTTTCTATGGTTTTGTTTGATTTTGGTCATAACTTAAACTGTTCTCAAACTTTATTTAGATTTTTCAATTTAAACCCATAATCTATACTATTTTTTTTTTCAATTTTTCAACATTACTTTTAATTGCTAAATAATTATTTTTTTTTTTACCTTATTAATCCCAAAACTTTATTGTATATAAACTAGACCCTGATTTTAAGTCAACTACAAATCTCAATTTTTGCTATTTTCATGGAAAAAAATTTCATCAATGGTGAGACATACTTTCGATTGCTAGAACTTTAATTTCTCCTCTTTTTATCTCTAAACTTTACTATTTAATGATTATTTTGCTCTATCTACATTAACACCTAACTCAATTAAACTAAGTAACTTAATTCAAGATGATTTATTTTTATTTTTATATTTTTACCTAGAACTAATTTCATTGGAAATCTAATATTATATAGGTGTAATAATCTATTGAAAGTAAAATTTTTATAATGCTATTAAATTTTTATAATTTTTCATTTTTAATGCCAAAAAAATAAAAATTTACAAAAGTTCAATAACATCATAATAATTTTACTTTCAATGGACTATTATATTTATAAAATATGAGCTTTTAAATAAAATTTATTATGAGAAAAAAAGTAAAAATAAAAATAAATTATTTTGTATTAACTTTACTTAAATTAAAAAAAATGGGCATAAATGTTATCACAGATTGAACGGCCACAATGAGCAAGACATATAAACCTCGTGTATTAAAATTTATATGAATTTTTTTTCTTACTAAAAGATTTTTGAATTAATTATTGGACCGTTTTAATACGTCTCGGTCATGCATAAAATTTTGCATCTAGTTATTAGCGTGATATCATTTAGTAAGAAAAAGTTTTATAGAAGTGTTAGTACATTTAGCATTTTTCTTACATAAATTATGTGATGAACATTTAGATTTTTCTTACGTAAATTATGTGATGAAAATTATATATTGTGTGTGGCATTGTTTGTTAAAGTTTTATAGATTTTTTTAATCAAAGTACAAAAATATGGAAATGAAGCAGGGTGTATTCTTTTAGTTATTATATTATAGATATATATTTAATTAGACATACATATCCACTATGACTTCTTCATATATACCTCACCACCTAGCTCAAAAATTGATCAAATTGCCCCTAGACTAAAACTTTTCCTTTCCCTCCCAAAACCCTCCCTGACTACTGTTGCCAAAACTTCATCTCTTTTAGAAGCTTTTCCACTTGATCATTCCCTTTAGATCATACCTTCTCTAGCTGATCATCGACTTCGAATTTTGGATCTTGCCTTAATCGCTCATCTTTGGATCGCATTGCCACCATTTACCTTTAGATCTCACCGCCAATTGTCGCTCACCTCCAAATCGCGCTGCTAACCTCCAAATCTCACTGATAGTCGCGCACCTCTAGATCACCTTATTATTGCCTCCAGATAGTGCCAATTATCACCTTAAGATCATGCCGATCTTCGCCTCCAACTCGCCTCAGTTGTTGCCACTCTAGGCCACCCCAGGCCACTCCTCCCTAGTCTTCACCATTAAATTATGCACTGAAACAAACTATATAAGTATCTAAGACAAGATGTAAAAATGTCCAAAAAAGATAGGCAAAATGACCTAAAGAAATATGTAAATGTATCTTAAAAGAAAAAAATATGTAAACAATTTAGTTTCTTAAAAATGATATATAAAATTATAAAAGTATATAAGAAATGCATAAAATTGTCTGTAAGCGCCAATTTCACAATGTAAACTTTTTGATTGCCACCTTCAACTTTAGCCTTTATCTGGTATGCCCGACACGACTCCTGATTCTAAATATCGATTTAACTTCATGATTGACAAGTTCTAGAGCTTTGCCTTTTCCACCTTCAAGTTAATAAATTAACATCTGAATGTTGATTTTCACTACTCTTCAATCTCCATTTCACAAGAGAGTAAATTTTATGAATGGTCCCAAACAGAGATGTAGTCATGAATCGTGGCAGGGGGACGGACGAAAGCGTGAGTGTGGGTAGGTTGTTAACAAATGTAAATTTATGATCAATAATAAAAAACATCAAATAATGTTATATATAAACTCATGAAATACAAAAGTCTACAATGATTTTGTTCAGAATTTAACACGACGCAATCATAAAATAGGAGAAATTTTTATATCCTTCAACTAATTTACTTAAGAACAACAACAGATATTCTTAAATTTACTCTTCTACTTATTATGAAAAATCGAATGAGAACAACAATGAAAAGACAATTTTTATCATAATTATTTGGGAATCACAGGACAATTGGATTTAAATCATCCTAAAATTATCAAAAATAATTATAATGGAAAATCTGTTTGTAATTAATACTAACTTTTGTCTATGTTTCTTCACATGTTCTTCAATAACATATGCAAACAAGTTGATATCATGAATGTTAAGTATCATACGTAATGTTCCATAATTCTCAAGCAAAGTAGTGAACAAGTTGCTGAAGAATAAAGATTCAAGAACAAAGGAGCAATAAAACCCCAAAACATAGGATCGTAGCTTCTCTATTCATTGGTTAGTAGACTTTATTTGCAAATTTGAGTGAGCATTTGATAAAGAAACTAAGAATTAAAGGAAAAGAAAGGAAAATTGAGAAAATGCCCAACCTATCATGACTTAGCTGCTGGTGCTTTTTCCAAAAATTGAAACTCAAAGTCGAAGGTGGAGATGGACAGATGCGGGATGCTTGTGTTGTCGGTGCTGGAGAGAAGAAGCTCAAGCTAGCTACTGGCTGGGGTGCTGCCTGCAAGCCAGGTCGAACAACTCATCGTTGAACAGTTAACAGAAGGATAAACTAGGCTGGTTCGTGAACTCTGCTGGCTATTGCCACTGCTGTTAATGTTTAAACTTTTAAAAAAGGATAAAAGATGGCAAAGTCTATAGTTAATTCTATAATTTACAAATAAGTACCTAACTTGAATATTTTTACAATTTTTATCATATTACCTATTACTAATAAAAAAATTTGAAAAACCCGTCCTACTGTGGCTTCGTCTCTAGTCCCTAATCTTTAGTCATTGTTTCCTTTTAGTCTCTAAGCTATTACATTTCTATTTTAGTTTGAAACATATTAAAATGTTTTATTTTAGTACTAAATCTACTGAAAATGTTTCATTTTGGTCCTAATTTGATGAAATTTGTTTACTCAAAGTATTTGTTTGATAAAAAAATTTTAGATCATAATTTAAATTATCTGGTAACTGTTTTACAATAAATTTAATCTGTATAATAATTTTTTTACAATTAATGAAAAATTTACATTACTTTTTTTTTCTCTGTAAATTGAACTTATTTAAGTAAAAAAAATTATTAATTTAAATTATCTATTTACTGTAAAAAAAATATTAAACTATTTAAATTTACTAAAAGACAATTACCGAATATTTTAATTAGAATTTCAAAAATTTCTATTAGATAATTATTCTGAGTTAATAAATTTCATCTGGTTATGGACCAAATTGAAACAATTTTAATAAATTTAGTACCAAAATAGAACATTTAATAGGTTAGAAACTAAAATGAAACAATGACTAAAGGTTATGGACCATTTATGCAATTTATACCACAATAAGTTGAAACCTAGTGACCCCATCGCCTCCCCTAAGAACTCACCCTTAAGTGCTGTTCGATTTCTCGAGTTTCTACATTCAACCTATTTTATTTATCTGGACAAACATCTATATAAATTTCAGACTGATTCTATAATATAAGTACTTTCCTTTTCCATGTTTGACGAGGTTAGCTTGAACAGCTTAACCATATTCTCAACAATGCCAGTAAACGAAAATTAGGGATCTGGTCCAAAAGCACCAAAATGAAATTGAAGAAAAGGGAATTTCAGATAACGACAACCATGGCCAATTAGGTTGGGACATTCTCAGTGTCACCTCCAGATCATGTAAAGACTGGAAGGTATAACCTAAACTGTATCAAAAGAACATGTAAAAATATGTGCTCAACAAGAGGCAACCGCTAGACGCTTGCAGGTACCTAGAGAACTAATCACAATTTACGGGCCAACAGCTGTGGAATTTCAACGATGTTGGAGGACTGCAGCAGCACCAGGCAATAAAAGGTGCACCGCGTACCACCAGCTCTGCAGGGAAAGCGTCAGATCCACCACAGCTTAGAGACCAGAGATGTAACTTCGGCCATTTCCATTAGAATCTGCATTAACCAAATGAGATGACTTCCGAGATCTGGAAGTTTTGGAAGTATAGTTATCGGCAGAGCCACTGCTTATTGACGATTTTGGCAATCCGTGGATCTTGGGCAAACCAGTAATATCAGGGCCACGACTGTATTCTTTCTCAACTGTCTCAGCTTCGAATGGCAAATCATCCAATATCTAATCATCAAAACACTCTCATCAATATAGTAATAAATAGCTGGCTTAAGACTGAAATTCACGGGCAATAAAACAATTTAAACATCAACTGGGGCCTAAAAATAAAACAATTAAGCCATTGAACAGCATATCAATACTCATGTAAACAATGTCAACTAATAAAGCACTAGTTCAAAAAAGAGAAAATGAACATGTTATATGTAGAATGCTGAAAGCGTAGATAATTAAGCAGTGACCAGCAAGTAAGTTGACGGGGTGCATATGATATTCATGTCTAACGGAAAAAGCGGAAAAGTCAAGCCCATCCCTACCTATAAAAGCGGTACACTGCCACAAATGCTTAACCAATTGCAACTATTTTTACACCAAATGAAATAGCACACTTACCCGCGCTGCCTGTTCAAGTACTCCAAGCTTTTCTCTAATACTTTTTCTCTTAGTAGCAATCGCCTCTGGTTCTTTTAACATTTCTTCGAGAAGGTTCTCTCTAATGTGGATTACATGACATATGAAACCAAATAGTTAGAAAACAAACCAATTCTACAATTGGGGCTGGACTCTACAACTTAAAAGTGTAGCTCAATGAGAGAAGCCTTCATCCCTAGTCCACACACTGTCACCTGTAAAGCTTTTTGATGAAGACATTGTGCAGCTCACGCTTTGTATGATTAACCTACTTAAGACACAGATGTTAACACTACTGTAGACAAGGAACTACGAAATCTTCAGGAAAAACTAAAGAGCATCAAGCTGATAATAACTTCCAATAAACAGGCAGAAGGAAATAACTTGCAAAGAAGAAGAAGAAGTAGAAGGAGAAAAGGAAAATAGAATCCACTAAATTCTGAGAGTACCAAGAAGTGCATAATTGCTTTAGGTACAGAATCCTCAATGTTCTTCCTGACAATGTCATAATATGATCGTAACAACAATTTTGTTACGGCAATTTCAATAGTCTCCTGCTCCGAATGACTTTCTGATGGCCTTAAGACTGTTGGGGGCTTAAAAAAATGCATATTAAGATTTTTCAGCTCTGATCCATTTAGGAAACCAAAAAAAGTGATACAAAACTTTGATACTTGGATCTTTGGAAAATGAGTGACAAACAAACCTCTCTCAAATAAATCATAGAGTGCTCCATGCCATGAACAGGTTCATTGCTAGGCATGCTTGCCAAGCTATCTTTTGCAGGAATGCAACGATCACCTGCACCAAATAGGGATGAAATACCCCAAGCTGAACCACTTGTATGACCTGATGAACAAATGGTCAATTAACATCTTTTAAACTGGACAAGGGCATATGAAATAGAAATGAGAGGAGATTCTTAAATAACATGTTTTGGAGACTTCAAATAGCTGCATCTTATGAACTTGAGCAGAAAATTATGGAAAAAATACTGTACATGACATGTGTTACTCTTAACAAACAGAATACCAGAT
This sequence comes from Aquilaria yunnanensis, assembly GCA_039654915.1. NCBI lineage: Eukaryota > Viridiplantae > Streptophyta > Magnoliopsida > Malvales > Thymelaeaceae > Aquilaria > Aquilaria yunnanensis. The sequence goes on along the minus strand of CM077598.1, from coordinate 23,449,423 downwards.
ATCGAAGCTCTCTCACCATCAGCAACAGGGCGGGCTCCCTGCAATAAATGAAATAAAAAAAGCAAGTCAGTGGACATCTAGCAAAGCACTGATCCTAAAGCACCTTATAGCAAGGAAATAAGAAATTAAATAGACAGAAGTGACACCACTTCAGGCATCCCTAGATGAAGGAATTCAAGGAAACAAAGTTTCATGCCTGATCAGCAACAATTCCATTAACTTGTCTTCCAAGGATACCCCAAGATTTAATATTCTTTTCAGAACTTGATGCTTTATCAGATTCTATAGCATCCTGATCGAGAGAAAGAATGAAAGAAACAAAGAGTTAGAAACAGGGGTAGATTAAACAGAATTAGGAATAGAAGTCGAACAGTGTAAGATGGAAAACAAGATATTCATAAGAGGATGATACCTTACTTCTTCCAATAGGTGGAGGAACTCTAGAAGATATGATCTGCTGCATTGCTGCTTCTACAGCCGTACTCCCACCAACAAAATTTGGGTGTGAAGTGTTTATATAGTCCATCTGCAAAATTTAGTTATTTACAAGGCACAAAATCAGAAATGAGGGGAAAAAACTTAAGAGATGAATTTGGCAAGCAAGTGCACATGTCAAAAACAATGGGAAAATGCCACAAGAGTTATGTTAGATAGGAATGAGTCAGTCAAGTTGATGGCAAAGTATTGTAAAAGGGAGATCCGACTTTCCATGCTTTAAGATACTGGGTGTTAAGCAATAAAGGAACAAAATGCAAACAAATGAGTGTCAAGCAATGAAGAAACAATGTGAAAATGAAATAAATATTGCAAGATGAGATTGCATTGGATGACTGGACATACAACACGGAATACATGGGGTAAGGTAATAGTAATGCCAATGAGATATAGGGAAGGTCATCTTGGCCGTTTGGGTCACATCCATCATGAAACAGTGGATTCGCCAGTGCCTGACAGTGGCAAGTAATGCCTAAACATACTTTGGTAACAACAGCACAAAAGAATCTTGCTTTTTTAGAGCTCACAGAGGAACTTGTGTCCAGCCAAGCAAAGTGAAGAAATAGGATTCATGTAGAACAACAGGTAGTTTGATTAAGGTTAGTTAATTGATTGATTATGCATACATCTTGACCAGCTATTATGTCTCAATCTTAAACTTTCATGATGAAAACAGTCTGAACTCACAAATTGGAAAACATGAAATCATCCTGAACAAAGAAAGTAGCATTGCTCAATGCAAATTGCATTGACATACTTCCAACAAATCAGACATGATTGCACATCATGCTTAAATTCTGGTTCTAGGGCCTCACCACCTGTTTGAAGCCAAAACAAGATGAAAGAAAATGAAGAAAAAACAGGGATAATGAAATACAGAGACAAAAACAAAGAAAAAAATTTTATTTTTTTGGTGTTAGGATTTTACGTTCATTTTGTAATTGAAGGGGCATAAAAAATTAAAACGAAGCAGAAGAAAAGGTATAATACTTATTCGATGCTTATTAACTGTGTCACTCCTACATACTCCTTACTTCAAACCAAGAGACAAACTATAACCTTTCCCCTGCAGCCTCACGCCATTCCGGTAGTAAAATTAGTAAGGAACATCACAAGGGAATTCTTGAAGTAAAATTAGCAACATTGTTAGCATACCTCCATTTCAATAATATGCCCTATCATTGTCTCAGATGGTTCAAGGCCTCCCCTCAGAAAATTCCCCACAACTTCATCTATACGCTTTCGCAAAACAGGAAATTGCTGCAGTTCATTTGCCAGACAACGACGGCTAATCTGAAGGCAAGCAATTCTGATTGAAGATTCACTGGCAGAGGTGATAGAAATAAAAAGACAAAGATTAGATGATTCATCTACCTTAATTAACTCATCATATATGAACCTAGCACACTGTAGGCTTGGTTCCAGCAAATGTGCGATTTGCCTTCGAACAAGCACTTCAAAAGGAACCTATATTAAAAAAAAGCTGTATTAATACAGTTTCTAATCTCGCAATGGGACATTCTATTTGGAATAAAAAACATGTAGCACCTACAAACTTGATATTTCAAGTTTAAAAAAAAAAAAAAAAGAGCAGACCTACTTCTGGTATAAATAAAGAAGACCTGGGACCACTTGCATTCTGGATCGCTGTACGAATGTTATCATCAGTCAAGTCATCACATGGATCAACTTTCTGTAGGACAAAGTTTAACAGTCAATGTTAAAATGCTTTGGAAGCCCTGAAGTCAGCAGAAAAATGACAAAGAAACTTATCCAAGATACAAAATCATAATGACATTGTTGAAACTTGAAAGAGTAATAAATAAGAATTAGCATACTATAACACGTTATTTGAGATAGATTAACCCCTTTTATCTGCTCCTCCACCAGCAGCTACCAAACTGACGATGAGGTAGCAAAGATGAGCAACAGGGGAAAAACATGAGTTTAAGTGTTATTTTGTAGTGAGACGATACAACAATCAATCAATTAAGTAAGCCTTAGTCCTATAGTTGGAGTTAGCTGCCTTAATCTTATGTCCCCATTCTAATTTATTGGAGGCAAGTTCCTTCATCAACTCTGAAAAAAGGAAGAACTTTTCATCTTTACACTCAAGTGAAAATACCTTTACCCCTGCGTCCTTCCCTGCCCATATACCCAGCCTATCACTCTTACACACTAACACATCTATTGGCATATGTTGGATAGGCACAAATCGTTTTACCATGTCTTCTGTTCTCGTTTTTCAACTCTACATCCTGTGTATAGGAAAACAATGTGAATAAATTGCAGTGAATAAAGGTTTCTCTTGTAATACCAAAATTAACTCAACTCTGAAAATAAGAACAAAAAGAACGGAAATCAGAGAACAATATAATAAAGCTGCATCAAGTCTTGCTGAAAAGCAGAAATAGAAACACCTCGAAAGAAATCATTCACCACGTACCACAAAGAAAACAACATAACCCACAACACTCTGTCTAACGTTTTACTTCTAAAATAGTCCTGAATTCCATTTTCCAAATCATACGCAACACAGCAAAGAAAGCACCACCATAAAAGATGAAAATTGGTAAAGAGGAGCTAAATTCAGGATATCCACCCAAAAAATAAATCTTTTAGATAAGACCAACCCAAAAATATATCAATACACTGAAAAAGAATCTATCTCCAAACAGATAAAACATACTCACCTCCAAACTTTTGATGAAGATTGACTGGAAGATATAGTGTATGCGTGCCCCTCCAGACAGCTCAGTTGTAGACATTTCTTTATTTTTCCCCTCTACAATCGATGCGACTGCTGTTTGAACATGAAATTTCAGTTATATCTCCAAGAAGTACAAATACACAAGATAATTTAACATTCCTTAGACATACAGTACATGCCATCAAATTTAAAGAACTTTTCAGAGAGAGTATCAAAGACACAAGTAGATTTATATTTACCTTCACAGTACGTCGAAAGAATTCTCAAGAGAAGGGCCCACTGTCCATCCTACATGTAACAATAACCATAAGATAAATACTATCAACTAAAACACACTCTCATCTGTCTCTGTCAGTTTTGTGTCATTATCCAAAACGAGAAGTAATGAGAAGATTGATGTATATGCCTTTGTTTCAGTAATTTCTCCAAAGCCTGCATGCTCCTTGGCCAAAGATACAAGCATGGAATTAACTGCTGATTTCAATTCTGGGAGTCTGGCTTTAATATGCTGCACTAAAATCTGCATGTAAAACAGCAAAAGGGACCAATAAACTTAAAGAGTGCAACGCTTATCTCATAGCCATGCACATCTAGCAAGTTGCAGATAGAAATCAGTGAAAATTAATGCTTATCTGAAAAAAACATAAATCAGTAATTGGCATGCAGACAAAAGTGAAAATATCTAAGGCACAAACAGAATGCTCGAACAAGATTGAGTGAAAATGAGCAAATGACAAGTTTGATAAGTATTGAGAAGTCAATGCTTTGGGAGATAAGCAATATCATATGCAATTGCCAGTTATAACATGGAATAGGAAACAGGGAAGACAGATGGTGCAACAGCAGTCAACAGAAAGTCAAACTGTATTAACAAATTATGACATCCCAGGCTAAATACATGGCTCAAATAAACAAAAGTTTTACCTGATTCAACTTCTTTGCCAACTGAGGGACACCACAACAATCTGCCAGATTATTATATACCTGTGTACCAGGGATTTAATATGTATATCACACACAAAAAAAATAGTCAAACAACTGACAAAAATACACTAGCTAAAAGGAAAAGGGTTAATCACTGGTTGAACCATACAGGATGACAACGGAAAAACTTCTCCTCAGCAGCAAGGGCATCCTTGATACTTCGGTTAAGCAAAATATCCTATTAAGAAGACCAAAACAATTTATGTATTTAATGATTAATTATTTATAAAATGTAACTACATAGAGAAATATTAATACTCTTATTTCCATGTTGAAGATTACCTCCTGACAACGATTCACAACACCAACATAACCAAGGCGTAAAGGGATAACTTTACCCAGCAACACATTGCAGGCATCAGTACCTCTGTCCATGATATCCAACTGCATGAGAAAAATGCAGATGTCACACATAATCTGATCAATAACTAAAGGAACTTAGCAGTATAAAATGGCTGATGTGAAGAAGCACCTTTGTGATGACACCAATAGTCCGGTAACCTGCCAAGAGATTATCAGGAAAGGAATGAAACATTGGTCAGAAAAATAAGCATAAAATAGCATTTAGCTGCATCACAGAACTAGTAATCTCAAAATGGAACTTGCCACCAGGATCAGCCACTCTTGCAATTTGAAGAGCATCAGAGTTTGCCAAATCTGCATTAGCAGGTGTAACAGCTAGAATTAGACAGCTTGGTTGCTTGATGTATGACATTATCATCGTCCTAATTCGATTTTCAATGTCAGGCGGCTGCATCCCCATGGGAACTTTCATTATACCAGGCAGATCCACTAGTGTAATGTCAAGAACATTTGGTGAGATAATCTTCAGCGTAATTGGCTTGTCAGAGACAGCTTTCTGATCTCCTGCTCCCCTGTTAGTCTCAGCCTGCAGCAATGTGGCAAAACATATAAAAGTTGTTTCCACTTCTTTTCTAGCAGCAAACATTAATTACATCAAACGAAATTTCTTTGTCTTGAAGTTCCCTTACACTAAGAACTTTCAATGAATAAAATCTAAATCAGTTTTATCATGACATAGAAGGAGGAGGAGCTGCTCGGTAGATTTCCAATTAGCAATGACCAATGTAAAGATTCATCCCTATATACTTCATCATTTGGAATGTTCCTCAATGTGTATTAAAAATAAAAGGGAAAGAAAGAAACCCAACCAGAAAATTTTTCATTTTTTTACAAGTAACAAAGCAATGTTGATGGTTTGGGTATATCTAACATAGGGCAATAAAAGCTCCGTTGGTAACAGTCATAGAGGCATTGGTAGACTAGGCCCACTAACTCATAGTTAATGAAAAGGTACATTCGGCTCTTGCAATGCATATGGGCGAAATTGACTCCAGTGGGACAAAAATGAAGGAACGTGATTCTTTATGCAGAGCCCAACCATAAAATCAGGCAAGATTTAGGTTTACTGGATCAAATGGCAAGTTAGGGCTTCACTGCATCTCTGATCTTCAGCTGTTTAGCCATCCGTTGCTAACTCTTAGTTCATTACTTGTGTACTATTCAACAGTTCAGGCGGTGCTTAAAATTCACCGACTTCTGAACAATGAAAGACAAGAAAAGGGGCTCGATCTCCCAATACAAGCTGATGCCATAATGAACGTAATCTAATTTTACAGACTATAAACAAAGCTGCTTAAATTATCAAGCCTAGCAGATTGCATCAAGAAACAGAAGCATCAAAAACAGAATGCTCAGACAAAAGACGTCTAGAAATAAACCTCAATCTCCCTGCGAATCTCGGAGAAGTCATAAAAACGCGTTTCAGGCACGTGGCCGAACTCGCCCCACTCCTCCTCGGGGCCGTCGGGTTTGCCCTTAATCTGGAGAAGCTGGAGGAGGAGGGGGCGGCGCGTACAGATGTCAGTGCCTCGTGGAAGGAAGTTGCGTCCTACGAGGGCCTCGAGTACGCTGGACTTGCCGCTGCTCTGGCTGCCGACGACTGCCACCTGCGGCAGCTCTATCGTGCTCTGGTTTCCCAGCTGAGCGAAGATGTCCTGCAGCTTGTTCACTATCGGTATCACGGATGACCCCAGGGGGGCCGCCGCCTGTGGAGGCACCGATCCCACACATTCCTCCATAAAATCGATGTCACGGAACGCACTATTTTAGTTGTGGCGGGAGACCTCAGGCGGTTACGTGAAAGCTACGTGCTGACGTGGACGAACGACCGCATATCCAGCTATCATTTTTTTTTTTATTTCTACTTTTCTTAATTCCTTTTGGTTAGACCTATTTGAGTTGGGGTGTAGCTCATTAGTAGATTAGTGGAGAATTGTGAACCCATCTCCCCTTTTCTGTTTCTCTTATTCTTCTTTTTCATGATTCTTCTGCACTGTAAGTCTATCTTCATCTCGGAACGTGTTACGGCTAAATCCCCTGATCGGAAACAGTTCTACGTCAATCAATTGAGAATTGTTTGAATCATTGACACTGATTTTGCCTATTTTGTTATTGTTCTGTAGTTATTGATGACAGTGGTATCAGAGCACAATCTGGGCTCGAAAATGGCTGAGGGTACTAGGCTCCAAGAGTTACAAAGAGGATTGGAAGAGCAGATCACCAAGAGCCTTAACAAGCATGCAAGCAGACACGAGCAGAAGCTTGCTTGATTGGAGCAAAAACACGATGATTTGGTATCTCGGCAAGAACAATAATTCGATGCTCTTCGTCAGTTTATAGCTAATCTCCAGAGAGCTCAGGAGGTAGGGAGTCATTATTGGGAGGCTAGCTCCAGCAACAATGGGTCTAGCTACATAAACCAAGGAGGTGGTGTGGGTCTAGCTAGGGTGGGCCGGATTGATTTCCCCCGCTTCTAGTAAGAGGCCGTTGAGGGGTGGCTCTTCCGTTGTAACCAGATTTTCGACTTGGATGGCATTCCCACAGAACCCAAAATCCAGATGGCTTTTATACACATGGAAGGACCTGCTCTCCAGTGGCATCAACAGTTCCTTCGGGACTGGCTGGTAATGATGAGGCTGACCTGGAACCAGTATTCAATGGCAATCAGGGAAAGATTTGGAGAAGGACATCATGATCCTTCAACCTAGTTGAAGAATTTAAAATAGACAGGAACAGTACGAGAATATCAGAATAGATTCGATACGCTCTTGAACCAAGTAAGCCCTCTTCCTGAAGATTTCTTGGTATGACAGTTTCTGGGTGGCTTGCACGATAAGATACAAGGTGCCATTCGGGTCCTTCAACCTAAGGCCTTGCATGAGGCCTAATGTTTGGTGAAGTTGTAGGAATCTGCAAATATTTTGAACAAGAAAGGTAAACGCGCATGGGACGAAAAGAGCAATGGGTTATTACCGTTGCCTAAAAACTCGTAATCCACATTTCCAGTCCCTACATGCCCAACTAAGTGTTTGACAAAGAAAGATATGAACGACAAGAGGCAGAATAATCAGTGCTTCTGGTGTGGCGAGAAATTTTTTCCAAGGCATAAGTGTAAAAATGGGCAAGCTAACAGGATGGAGCTGCTGGTTGAACCTGAAGGGGATGAGTTGGTTGAAGGTGAGCATGTGGAATCAGGTGAAGAACTAATGGTTGCCATTGACTCCCCCTATCTTTTTTTAAATGCATTAACAGGCCTACCCAACTACACCATTATGAGGGTCATTGGGTATATTAGGAAGAACTCGGTTAGCATGCTTATTGACTCCAACAGTACTCAAATATTCCTTGGTGAACAAATGGCTAAAAGGATGAAGTGCACTATTGAGCAGATGAGTCCTTTGGGAGTTTCAGTAGCCAATGGTCATGTGTTATAGGCAGGAAATGTATGCAAGGGTTTGACCTGGAAATTTCAAGGAGTTAAATTCTCTTTATACGTATTACTGCTACTACTAAGAGGGCGTGAGATGGTATTGGGAATGCAATGGTGAAGATTACTTGGAGACATCAAGTGGAACTTTGAAGCCTTGACTATGTCATTCAAGTATCAGGGGCAAAAAATGCACTTGAGGGGCTCCCCCAAATACACCCTCACTCCTACCAAGGCTACAACGACATGGAAGTCACTAAAACAAGTAGCCAAGGTGGAAGGGGGACAAGCTTTTGCTATCCAACTACTGGGTATTCCAGAACCCTAGTCATATGCGACAAATCCGAATCGGTTCCAAAGAACTTGAAGCTTAATGAGTTGCTTATTGAATTTAATGGCTTGTTTCAAGAACCTCATACATTGCCACCCACGAGGAGTCATGTTCATCGGATAATGTTGGCACCTGGTACCCCTTTGGTTAATGTTAGGCCTTACAAATACTCTTCAGTTCAAAAGGATGTGCTCAAAAACTTGGTGGGGGAAATGCTCAGCACGAGGATAATCAGGGTCAGCTAGAACTCTTTTTATTCCCAGCTGTCCTAATGAAAAAGAAAGATGGAAGTTGGTGGCTGTGTGTTGATTTTCGTGAGCTGAACAAAGCTACCATAAAAGACAGTTCCCAATCTCAATCATTGAAGAATTGTTGGATGAGCTTCATGGCGCCAAATACTTCTCCAAACTGGATTTGAGGGCAGGGTACCATCAAATTAGAATGTGTGAAGGTGACATTCCCAAGATGGCATTTAGAACTCACCATGGCCACTTCGAGTTCTTAGTTATGCCTTTCAGCCTCACCAATGCACCCTTCACATTCTAGAGCTTAATGAACCACATTTTTCGGCCATATCTCTGAAGGTTTGTCCTAGTAGTTTTTTTATGACATTCTTATTTATAGCGCCTCTTGGGAAGAGCATTTGACGCCCTTGAAGGTGGTGTTTGATGTTTTACAAGAGCATACTTTCTTTCTGAAAAAGAGTAAATATCTCTTTGGCATCACACAAGTAGACTACTTAGGCCATATCATCTCTCATTAAGGGGTGTCGACTAATCCCAGTAAAATAGAGGCAATGGTGAATTGGCCTGAACAGAAGACTGTTAAGCAACTCCGAGGGTTTTTGGGATTAACTGGGTATTATCGGCGCTTCGTTAGGCGTTATGGAGTTATTAGCCGTCCATTGATCAAGCTTACGAAGAAAAATCAGTTTAAATGGATACGGCAACAAAGGAAGCTTCTGAAACTCTGAAACAAGTGATGATAACAACTCCAGTTTTGGCATTACTTAACTTCAATGACCCTTTTTTCATAGAAACAGATGCATGCAAGGATGGTATTGGGGCTATTCTACAGCAAGACGGACATCTCATTGCTTTTATAAGCAAGGTATTATCCTTCAAACACTTGAGTCTCTCTACTTATGAAAAGGAGTTTTTTGTTGTGGTGTTTGTAGTAGAAAATGGCATGCGTATTTACTGGGGTGGCATTTCATTATCAAAACAGATTAAAGAAGCCTAAAGATGCAACCTAGGAAAGTTACTTAAAGATTTGAAGCAAATTCCCACAAGTTTTTTATTCTTGGGGTCAAAAATTCTTTTAAGGAGAGGGGATTGTCACAAAACACACTATTAGTTATGGCGAGAGACCTCAAGCGGTTATGTGAAAACTACGTGCTAACATGGACGAATGTCTGCATATCCAGCTATCATTTTTTTATTTCTACTCTTCTTAATTCCTTTCGATTAAGCCTATTTAAGCCGGGATGTAGCTCATTGGTAGATTAGCTGAGAATTGTGAACCTATCTTCCCTCTTCTGTTTCTCTCATTCTTCTTCTTTGTGATTTTTCTGTGTTGTAAGTCTTCCTTTATCTCAGAATGTGCTACAGCTAAGTCCCCTGATCAGAAGCAGTTCTATGTCAATTAATTGAGAATTGCTTGAATCGTTGACACTGATTTTGCCTCTTTTGTTATTGTTCTATGGTTATTGATGACAATAGATGATTAATAGTGATCTAATCAGGAAAAAGCAATTTAAAAACCCTAGGTTTTTGGAATTTGCTTGCAGTAGAAGAAGAAAAAAATTGTTTGCAACAGAAGAAAGTAATACCGTAGAAGTAAAATTCATGAATGGTCCATAACCTCTAGTCATTGTTTCCATTTAGTCACTAACCTATTGAATATTCTGTTTTAGTTCTAAACCTATTAAAAACATTTTGTTTTAATCCTAAATCTATTGAAAATATTTCATTTTGATCCCAATTTAATGAAACTTATTAACTTAAAGTATTTGTTTGATAACAACCTTTTAGATCATAATTTAACTATCCGGTAACCGTCTTATATTTTTTTTACAGTTAATGAAAAATTCAAATTATTTTTTTCTCTGTAAATTAAACTTATTTCATTTAGAAATAAAAATTATCTATTTACTGTAAAAAAAATATTAAACTGTTTAAATTTACTCGAAGACAGTTACCGAATATTTAAATTAAAATTTTAAAATTTTCTACTAGACAATTATTCTGATTTAATGAATTTCATCTGGTGATGAATTAAAATGAAACAATTATAATAAGTTTAGAACCAAAACATAACATTTAATAGATTAAGGACTAAAAGGAAACAATGACTAAAATTTATGGACCATTTATGCAATTTACTCAATACTATAGATTGTAGTATGTAGTCGGATCGCATGCAAAGCAGGATTATTTGGAAGAAGCACACTTTTAGTTCTAAAACTTTCTTAACTTTTTCTAAATCAGTCCTGAATGTTTTCTTTTCTCTATACAAGTCTTGAAATTATAGAAACATTGAATTTGTTAAGTCCTCAATTTGACATACCGCCGAATGGCAGACAACAAGTCCATGTGGAGGTTGACTATTGTTAATTTTCCAGCTCAGTCAAATAAATGGCACACATAAGCTCCTTTTTGCACACATCATTTTGCCATGTAAAAAGAAAGGATAAATTGATTAATTTCTTTTGCCTACCAAATGGATAAATTCCCAATCTCATCCAAGATAACCCAGATCAAAAGATGGCTATATTAAAATCTAAGCAACAACTCATAGACGAACATGAACAACTAGCAACCCATGCCAGAAAGGAAAATCACTGCCAATCATCATTTATGATGGCTGCCTAATATATATCAATTTGCACAGGCAAAAAGAAACACCACTAAAAAAGCCACATTATGCCAAAGAAAAATGAGATCGAGGTGATGTTGTAAAGGAAATCGGCCAAATGAAAGTATATGGATGTGGTAACCTTGAGTGTTGGTTACAAATTTACAATAATGAAAAGTCTTCTCTCATACATAACTAGAAATGATCTGGAACACAAAGTTGAGAATGACATAGAGCTATACAAAATAAGTTTCTTCAAATAAAAGCCCATTGTAAAGCTTTTAGACATACAATCTTTTCCACACTGAAATAAGACTTGACACACAAAGAAAGTAGATGGAAAGGATCAAATGAAAGAGAAAATGAGATTATGCGGAGACAACTGTAAAGGGAAAAGAAACATATCAGCAAGTTCAAGAAAATTCCTTTTTTTTTCCTTAAAAAAAAAAGATATACAGAGAGAAAAAGATAAAGAGAGAGAAAGAGAAAGAAAGGGGGGAGAAAGAGAAGAGAAAGTTTGGACAGAGGGTAAAATCCAAATTTGATCCATTAACTATTCAGTTTATTCTAAAATGGTCCCCTAACTCTAAAAGTGCCTATTGAGGTTCCCTAACTCATTTAGCATGTCCTATTTTGGTCCCTACTGTTAGTTTAAGCGTTATTTTGAACGGAACTTGTTTACGTGACAGTTTGCTACCTCATGATGAGCCCCAAACTGTCATATGGATGACTATACTAGAATAACAAGAAACTTTAAGTTAAAATTGACACAAAATAAATAATTATAAGGACTTCAGATGTAATTAACCCAAAATATTTGCATTCTTCTCCCCAAACTTTCTCTCATTTCTCTATTTGAATATTCGATTCATGAAGAAATGAGTGAAAAGCAAAGAAATCGGCGATGAGCAATGAAATTGATGAAGAACTTAGCAGCAGATATCAGAGTTATGTTAGACAACGAAGAGCAACGAAATTCGCAAGACTTGGATCTCATTTTTTTTTCCTTCGATTCGCCATGAGGGCTGATGATCGGAGTTGACAGATAGCTAGGTTAGTTGGAGGCTACGAAAGTAGAGGTAGCGAAGGCTTTCATAGACAGAGATTGGTAGCTGGTTGTAGATGAGCACAACTTGTTTATTTCATGAACCGGAGAATAAAAGAACCAAAGATGAATGAGAGAAGTATGAAGGGAATGGGTGATTGAAACGGAGATGATGGCAGGAAAGTTGAGAAAGGCAATCGAAATGAAGAGAGGCTCACTAGTTTAAGCCTAAGATTTATTATTATCTTAGTTTCATCACTTATTATCATGTCACGTGGCATTGTGGAACCAAGCAAAGGGTATTAAGTGCCATGTATGCATTTTTGTTAGAATTAATGTAAAAAATAATGGACGGGACTCAAATGGGATGTGTTACTTGAGTTAGGGAACCTTAATATGCACTTTTAGAATTAGGGGATCATTTTAGGACAAATCAAATAATTAAGGGAGCAAATTTAGATTTTGCCCTCTATACAAAATATGAACAAAAAGCTAATCATTTTGTGGAACATAAAAATTGTTTGAAAAATTGGTTCATTCATCAAAATGGTAAAATAACAAATAGAACTGCATCTGACCAGATCCAGTTAATTGACAGGGGAAAAATTGGGGAAGCTTATGGATTAGGCAACTATTACCTAATTTTCATATTTAATTCTCTTAAAAAAACAAAGAAAAAAAATCTACCTCACTAAATTCGAATAGCTTCAACTAGAATTGCAATATGTTACCAAAAAAAAATAGCTTATGCGAGACTTATTGATAACGAACTCAACGACAACGATGTGATTAGCAAAAACTAACAATAAGAGCACTATCTTTAACCTCATCAAATTGAGTGAACTCACCAACAATGATGCGAGTAGCAGAATTTGTTTCTCAAATAATGTAAGAATAGCCATTGTGACTTTTACAAATGGAAATGATAAGTGCAAATTGTAATGGTTAAAATTGTTGACTTTTTATGACTTTGACCGTTAATTTCTATCTTGTCATACCACATTTCTTAGTTTTTCTTGCTTTATTTCCTTTTTCTTGCAAGTTAGAGTGCATTGTAGATGCGTCATAATGAAATGGGGTCAAGCGAAGCAAAAGTTGGGTGTGCACGGGTCAAAGCTAGAAAAAAGTGTAGGTGACGCGCCACGAACATTATCAACTTACTGCCATTTTTACATCATCATTGGCAACATGTCATTGACATTCGACTCTGTGGTGATGCGTCGCCATCAGTTCTTCTATTTTAGCGACGCGTTGGCCTGGTTTCTGGATTTTAGTGGTCCCCCACTTCTTTTTTTAATCCAAGCTATCCATTGGCCAAAAGATTCTATCTCTTAAGTTAGGTGGAACATAAGGAAAAGTTTTAGAATGGTTTTAAGGGGAACTTCTCCATACTCTTCTTTTCCCCTTCTCTTGGAGTCATCATTGGAAGCTTGAGCTTGAAGCTTAGTTGAAGGTGCCAAAGGAAGTCTTGGAGCACAAGGAGGCTTAAGCTACTAGGGGTTTCCATTTGGTTCTCTCATTCCTTCTTTTCTTTGTCTTTACACTTTGATGTTTGGATTAAACTTTAGTATGTTATCTATGGATGTTTTAGCTATTGAGTAAATTTCTTTATGTCTCTCTAAGATGAAACTCTTGATATTTATTATTTAATGTCTATTTGAGGTTTTTCATGGGTATTGATTCTCTTGTGTTGCCTACTCTTGTGCTTAATGATTGTGTGTTGATTGGCTACTACACACACTTCACAATCTTACTCTTATCTTGAGAAAGAAAGGATTGAGATGAAAATGAAGAATAGTGTATGATGAGCCTTGTGGATTAGAGATAATCCATGAACTCATTAGGTGATTGAAATAAGGTTAGGTCTTAACCCATCTTAGATTAATATATGAGCTCAAGAAACGCCATAGTTAATTGTAAGTGAGCAAAACTTAGCCTTGAGAAAAAAAGGGTTTTGATAGTTGAATCCTCACAGCACATAGGAAGTCAATATCGTTGGAGCCTCACTTGACTTAGTTAACAAGTAAATCCTAGAAAGATAGTCTTTTCAACCATTTTACTTCATTAGTAGGTAGCTAATTCTAAGTAGTCTTTTTACTTAGTGCACCTTTATCCTTACTAGCAACCCTTTGCATTCATTCATCATTTTAGATTTTATTGAGTAGTTTGTGTCTTCATTCATTTTAGTTCAATTCACCTTATTGGCGTACTCACCTAGCCAACTTTAGTCTTTACTCAATTCAATAGCCTTTTTTTTTTTAGTTATTGATTTGGTGATTGAGCATCTAGGATTTGAATTTCATTGTGACTTATAACCACTTTGCCTTAGGACAATACCTATACTTACCTTTTGCACACAACAACGCCGTTCACTTGCGGATGGATAAGAGTTATAAATTATAAACTCTTGTTTTCACAATAGGGAACAATCCATCACATATTTCTCGATTTCATCCTCCATCTAAAGTTCAAATTTAATATTCTTTTTGGCTGATTTTCAAATCTTCAAGTTATGATTGGATAATCCGAGGTAAAAACAAACATTAGGTCCCAGTGAATAAACCCTTGAAAGGAGGTTATAAGGTGAGAGATTGAAGATTTTCAATTCAAAGTTGTTGATGAAAAGAGGGACTAGTCAGTGACATCGGTGTTGTAGAAGTACAAGAGATGGCTCAAATGAATGAACAAGGAGCCCACGATGCATATCATGTTTAGAAAGTTGGAGAGAAAAACGAACCTTATGTGCTACATGTGCTTTTTAGTTCGCTAGATAGAGCGACATCCAATTAAGGACCAACGGATTTAACATTGAAATAGTTTTAGGACTTATTTAGAAAATATAAAGTTTTAGGATTGATATAGAACTATGGAAAACTTTTAGGACTAAAAGTGTTCATTCACCTGATTATTTAAAGAGTAGCCGATTACACCATTAGTTTCACTTTATTTACACAAATTTTATCACCTTTTAGTGTCACATCCTCAATTTTCCTTTATTTACAAAAGTACAACCACATTATGAGCTGCATTTCTTATGAAATAAACAACACCTTTTACTAGACTATCACATAGGTCACAAGTTCTTTATATCATTCCAATTTTTTTACTTAAGTTTAATTTAAATTTATTTACATTAATATTTGCTAATTTTTCTAACAAAATTATATTAAAAAATATAAATTTTGGATTTTCTAAATATAAATTTTTTAAAAAAATTTAGAAAATATTAATAAAAATAAATTTAAGTCAAACTTAAGTGAAAAAACTAAAATAATGCAAATAATATGAGATGGATGGAGTATTTCTCATGAAATGAATAACATTTTACATAATAACAAATTTGTCTGGATGGAACAACATTTCTTACTGAACAGAATAACATTATTTATGAACAGTGTTTTCTTATAATAACAATACATTATGGAATATTAAATTTATATGAATGAAACAACATTTTTTTGAATTAATAAAACAATATTATTTACAAATAACATTTCTTATTAAATGAATAGCATTTTATGGAATATAAAATTTGTATTAATGAAATAATATTTCTTACTGAATGAAATATCATTTCTTACAGTATCACATCAGCAACCACAAACCACTATAGTAAGTGAAACACTTATTTTTAAAATTATTTATTTCTTTGAACAAATTGTTGAATTGTTCTTTTGCATAATATAATATCAAATTTTTCTTTAACCATACTACATGAAATAAAGTAAATGGGTTGAGAGACACTGCTGGGAATTGTATTGATGACCCTTTGGCTCTTAATAATCACATTGTGTCCTTATTTAAGCATCTTTTTTAAGTCTGAGCGTGAAGTTCATTTTGCTAATACTTATAACACTTTACATGCTCACTTTTAGAGAAAGATTGATATTAGCAGCTTAGATAAGTCTTTACATACTAAGGAAATATCAATGGCACTTAAGTCCGTGAAACCTCACAAAGCCCTTAGACTGGATGACTTACATGCTTTTTTTTCTAAACAAATTGGGATACCTTTTGAGGGGAGGAGACCATTGCTGAGGAAATTAAAACTACTTTTACTTCTTGTACCACCCCTCAGGGGTGGAATGAGTCTCTGCTTGTTTTAATCCCTAAAACTAATAATCCTAGGAATATTTCCAGCTTTAGGCCTATAAGTCTATGTAATGTTCCTTATAAAATTATTTCCAAAATCATTATGTAGATTTGAATGATATAGTTGGACCTTGGCAAACTAGTTTTATATGTGGCCAAAAAGGCATGGACAATGCCATCATTGTTTAAGAAATTATCCATTCCGTAAACCTCAAAAAAAGAAATAATGATGATATGATCATAAGGCTTGATCTTGAATAGGGATATGATAGGATTGAATGAGGCTTTATTGAAGAAACTTTGGACTTTTTTTCACTTTCCCATGTATATGAAAAAAAAAATAATGTCCTACATTACCTCTATTCAGTTTCCTATACTTATTAATAGGAATACATTTGCTAATTTCACTCATCCAAAAGGCTGAGATAGGGTGATTCCCTTTCCCTATATATCTTTATACCTCATATGGAATATCTTGTCCATACGATTGTCCTAGCTTGTGAAGATGAGGACTAAGATCCAGTCACTATGGGTGAAAAAGGGACCTAAACTTTCTCATTTATTCTTTGCAGATGACATTATTTTGTTTGCTAAAGCCACCTTTAAGAGTACCCAAACCATTAGCAACATTTTCGGAAATTCTTGTAAAGTCTTTGATCAAAAGGTTAGTTTTGGAAAACCCATAATTCTTTTATCTAAAAATGTTGTTAAACCCCTAAAAAAAGGTGTCAGAAAAATTCTTGAGTTTGATTAGGTTAAAAATATTGACAAATATATAGGATTCCCTATGACTTAAAGAAGTGGACTAATAAAATTGACTGTTCTTTTATCT
Source organism: Aquilaria yunnanensis (assembly GCA_039654915.1). Lineage (NCBI taxonomy): Eukaryota > Viridiplantae > Streptophyta > Magnoliopsida > Malvales > Thymelaeaceae > Aquilaria > Aquilaria yunnanensis. Next base: position 23,432,288 of record CM077598.1, on the reverse strand, counting down.
TGGTAAAGCTCAACAAAAGACTACTAGGTTGGAAAACTAATAATATGTCCTCGGTTGGTAGGGTTACCTTTCCTCAATATGTGCTTAACTCCCTACCAAGTTACTACATGGAAATTAATCAACTTCCCATGTCCATCCTTGATGCTATGGATTATACCACAACAAATTTCATCTAGGGTAGCTGGGATAAAGTTACTAATACTAGAGTTGGGGGTGGCTTGGTTATTAGAGATATGACCCTTCTGAACAAGGCTCGGGCTTGCAAAACAAGGTAAGTGCTTTTAACTAATAATGATGATAAACTTTGGCACCAAGTTATTCATGTAAAATATGGGGAAAATCCTGATAAAGAGGTTGCCTCTCTTTTCTAGAAGCAGATTAGAAATAATAAGGAATTGATCAGTAAGGGGAAGTAAATAGCTGGTTGGAAATAGGGATACCATTAGTTTTTGGACTAATCATTAGGCTAGGGATACTCTTTTAAGATCTATTATTCAGGGATCTCTTCAAGAAAATGAGTTAGAGAGGATTTCCAAACAAATATAACATTTTCAAGAAAATGAGTTGGAATTGGAGAAGATCTTTGTCAACCTTCCTCAAGAAATCAGGGACACTATTAAAAGGATCCATATGTCATCCTTTACTAAATAGCTTAACCATATACATCGGCACTCAATAACAAATGGCATTTGTAGTCTGAAATCTGCCTATGACAAGACAAAACAATCTTTTACCAATGGTGAATCTTGGAGGTGGATTTGGAAAATAAACATTCTCCCAAAAATCAAACATTTCATGTGGTTAATTAGGGATGAAAGTCTACCTACCAATCATCTCTTAATGTTCGGGGGAGTTGCTTATGAAAATTTACGCTGCAACTGCAATGCTCAGCCTGAGCAGATTGAACACCTTTTTTTTTTATGTGGTATAGCTGGATTATTTCTTTTCTCAATTCTTTCAATATCCCTACTGGTTATTCTGGTAATTGGAGAAACTGGTTAAAAATTGTTGTTCCTCTTTTATTAATTCAGGTTTGTTGGGTATACCATGATTCTTTGTTTTTTCATTTATATTGTGGCATACTTAGAAGAAAATAAATTAGGTCTATTTTAATCAATTGTTCCTTTCAAATGATAAAACTATTGAAAAAATTAAGCAGGACATTATTCATTTTTATGTTTTTTTGTCGGTAAAGAATGTTGGCACTAGAGCTCTTATAATGGTTGGCTAGCTTGCCCCTCCCCTTGGGGTTTTTAAATTAAACTGTAATGCTTTAGTTGATAAATTTGGGAAGAGTGGTGTCATTGCTAAAGTTAAAGATCACATAACCCCGTATAGTTATTGCATGCATTAGAAACTTAGGCATTATCAACTTCTTGGAAAGCTAAGTTATATATGGGCCTTATGGGATGGCTTATAATTAGCTTCCCACATGGGGAACATTGAGTTGAAAGTAGAAACCAATAGTTCTGTTGCTATTCAAAAGTTACTGTTTAACACTGGTTCAAAATTTGCACTCACTCTTTTATTGTCAGATTATAGGTACTTGTGTAACCAACTAAAAATCTGGGAGATTGAGCTATATATAGATAGAAGAATCAAGTGGTGGATCATCTAACTAAGATAGGAGCAAAGCAGGAAGAAACCTTTGTAATCTTAGATCATGTACCTAAGTCTTTATCTCATTTTGTAAACCTAGATAAGCAATCTCTGAGTTTAACAGGTGGTGCATAAGACACACTAGTCCTTATGCGTTCTATTTGGTTATGTAGCTACTCCTGGATTTATTTATTAATATATTTTTCCTTTCTACAAAAAAAGCCATACAACATTTGACAATATCCATTTAAAATAAAGATGGTTTTAGAATAATCTATATTTTAAATTCCTAAGATTATGTGTTTTTGTTAAATTTAGCTTAAGTTTGTTGCTCTTCTAGTATAGTTATTTAAGAAATGATGAAAGTATGTGCTTCTGGACAATTTTAACTTGATCCTTTTTCCTTCCTTATGTGCACTGTTCATGTTTGTGCCTGAATCTCTGGTTAGGAAATGGAGAAAGTTGCAGAACGATGAAGCCTAGGAAATAAAGAAACCAATATATGGTGATTGCCATGATTGGAAGCAACATAAGCCACAATTAGCGGTAACCAAGATCGGCGACTGCCACAATCAGTGGAAGCCACGATTAACGGTTACCATAGTTGGCAGAAGCCACGGCAGTTGCCACGACCAGAAGTGGCCGAAGCCACGATCATGGAGAGGTGACAAACGACGAAGCTTAAGAAATTGATAAGTGATGAAACAGAAAGATCTAAAGGAAACAAAAACAATGGCCTGAACTTCTCCGTCTTTTCCCAGGCCCTCCTCAGCCTAATCGTTATCTCAAGGTCCTGGCTATCTTAAAGTGTAGGGTTTCAGGAGCTAAACAAGTGCAGCTGAATATAACCGAAACCCTCTAGAATTCAAGCAAAACGGGGTAAATTGGGTGTTCAAATTTTTTCATACCTAATTCGGTTAAGATCTTTCATTCAACTATTGAGTCGAATCACAAAACTTGAACAGTTTACGTGTTCAAGCTCTCTATGGTATCCACACGAGCCTCTTGGGATCACCACGCCTCCACCACGTCTTGGAAGATGCATTTATCTTACACCTACAGTGCTAGCTTGCGTCCTCCAATGAATGGCAAGAGAAGAGTACGGCTAGTTTTCAGAACTCTTCTGATTTCGTCCTTTTTTGAAAGGTTAGGGCAAGAACTGAAAAATTCTCACTATATGATGTATTTATAGTAAGACTCAACTCCCAAGCCTAATGGGTTTCAAAGCCCTAATCCAATTAGATTTAATTTCAGGCTTAATAATGGCTCAATTTTTTAGCCAATTATTAATATAAAATTATCATGAAACCATAACCCAAATAAATTAGCCTATGCACTCAAATAATCCAAATATGCTTTATATGTTCGACTCAATAGGCTTTGATCACATTGGTAATGATTATAAATCACATTTATGATCATAAGCAATGAGCGGTGTCTAGCAACACATTATTGCTACCCAAGTGATAAGATAGTCGGTGATTCGACTAAACCTCTATGATCATCATTCATGTATGACATTGTCCCTTTGTCCAAGATATCAAAACTAATCACGAGACATAGAATATGTCACTCTCGTGTAGCTCAATCTTTGGTTTCTTAATTTTCGAGTAAACGAACTTGAATTGATGACATTGATATCGTATATCAAGTCATCTGAGCATAGCCATGCATTTTCCTAGTCTCACTCTATCAAGGGGCCTGAATATATTATTCTCGTTACATAGGAGGGACAAATCTCATCTTGATCATACAAAACCCTCCGCATGATATGTAACATATCCAATGACCACCTTCATGTTTACTCAATTATAAGCAATCAAAATGAAGTATCAAAGTATGTGACTCACATGTAAATAACCTTGATGACCTTAGGTCAAAGGATTACATATACCATGAGTACTATGATAATCACTTATGACACTCATATAACAATCCATATAGCGTTCTCATGGTGGGTCGGTCCAGCACACAAGTTCTCCAACTTGTACCCATATGTAGACTACATATCTCATGTTAGTCTCCACATATGCTAGTCGTTGTGTATTATTGCAACCCACTCCACAATAATACTAGACTAGAGATATTTAAGAATACTATTATTCTAAGGTTGAAATTACGTTTGATTATGTCACATAGAAAGCATATAACAAACACAATTACTAGATTAATGCCTTAATAAAATATCATGACTCAATGTGCAAAATACAATCATCTCATGATTGACTTTTGGGCACAACACTAACATAAAGTCCATTTTCCTCCCTAATTCCCTCATCTATCCAATTGCCTGATTGCCAGGATGCTATCTCAAGGTTTCGTGTCGGTCATGATCATACCAGCAGTGGCCAACAGAGAAATTGGTGAAGTTGAATAAAACAAAATGAACCAGAGTAGGGTAGAAATGGAGGGGTATAATTGTAAAGTTATCTGGTAAAACTTATTAAAATAAATAAATAATATAGAGAAGTTGAGAAGCCCAAAATAACAAATTGAGCAGAAAACTTGGAATGGATGAAGTAATATTTTCACAAGAATTGAATACATATTGAAAGTTAATATTTCAAGTAATCCAATAAGTGCTTTAAATTTTATTTTTGAAAAATCATAATTTTTTTATGAAAATTTAAAAATAAAATAATTATTTGTAAAAATATTTCATTCAAGTTATAACTAAGTATATCATAAAGTAATAATTTTCAAATTCCATTTAACTTGACAAAAAAAAAAGTTGAAGAAAATTTTATTGCAATCAATGGACATGAACTATTATATGCTTCACCTATCTTACACCACACAAACCCAACCATCACCCTTAAGCGGTAAAAAAGATAAACCTAGCTAATAGGCAATCTAGAAATCAAATTGTGGTAGGTTTTCAGATATAATGGTAATCATGGCAATAAAAGTTTTTTTAGAGAAAAATCATGCCAACGAATTAACTCGTTTTGTTGACATTAGTTAATTAAGGTAGAATTATATCTATAATTCTATATGATTATACAATTTTCCGCATAACAAAATAGTATAATAATGATGAGGTTGATAACTTTAAAGTAAGGCCCTGATTTTGCTCCCCTTCATTAGGCCACCAAAAATGGATTGATGACCCCTCAAACGGCTCTCTGGAGGTGGAAACAACACTTTGCCGAATTATTCTGTGATGTGATGAGTAAATTACATAAATGGTCCATAACCTGTAGTCATTATTTTTTTTTTCTCTAACCTATTAAATATTTTTTTTTGGTCCTAAACTTATTAAAATTGTTTCATTTTGATCATTTACCAGATGAAACTCATTAACTCAGAATAATTGTCTCACAAAAACTTTTAAAATTATAATTTAAATATTCAATAATTATCTTCCAGTAAATTTAAATAGTTTAATATTTATTAACAATAAATAGAAAATTTAAATTAATAGTTTTTTCTTTCTGAATGAAATAACTTCAATTTACAGAAGAAGAAAAAAAGTGATTTGAATTTTTCATTAACTATAAAAAATTATTATACAGATTAAATTTATTGTAAAATAGTTATCAAATAGTTTAAATTATAATCTAAAAAGTTGTTATCAGAAAAATATTTTTACATTAACAAATTCATCAAATTAGGACAAAAATGAAACATTTTCAATAGATTTATGACTAAAATGAATTGTTTTAATAGGTTTAGAACTAAAACAGAACATTCAATAAGTTAGGGACTAAAAGAAAATAATGACTAAAGGTTATAGACCATTCATAAAATTTACTCATTCTTTAATTATAACTTCTGCAACATCATCATAGATTCATATTCAGTTGGTTATTCACTAGTTCATAACTAAGTCATATCCACATAGAGTGGAAATGGTGGTGATGGGGCGTATGGCTCACATACTCTTCTTTAGCCCTTTGTTTCAGAGCTATATTGATAACGAAAAGTTATCCCACATTAGATGAAATGAGGGTTGTAGTAGCCTTAATGTAGCCCAAGCATGGGCGGCTCCATGATGGGGGCAATTGTCCTAATTGCCCCATTGAACTCTTGAAAATCTTATGTTATATATGTTCAAAATTGGTAAATATAGATCTTCAGTTATGATTTTTCCCCTCAAGTTTTTTGGATTTTTTAGAAGTATATGCGCTCACACAAACATACACTAAATTTTGGTTTTTAACATATCATTTAGTCCTTTTATAATTGGCTAATATAGAGCAAATTAAGGACATCACTTATAATTCGACTATAAATATTGCATTATTATCTAATGAATTCACTGTTTTACATAAATTCATCTGCTCTGTCTTCTTATCCCGCCTATCCTTGTAATCGTTATTTGATTCTTTTAGAGATTAGTTCTATTATTTGTTATCTATTTTCATATGCTATAACTTTATTTTTTATTTAATTTTTATCTGATAATGATTTTTTTAAATGTTAATTCATCAATTCATTCATATGTTTTCTTAACTCAAAATTGTATTGTAAGAGATAATTACAAGAAAATCATATTGTAAGTTTACCTTATATCCCACTTCATCCAACCTAAGCTAATCCTTTTAATTATATAGAGAAGAATCCTCTTTTACTTAATATATTTAAATACTGATATATTTGCCCTTTTTGTCAATTTTATAATTATTATTTAAAAAAAAAAGACATATTTCACTTATAGAATTCTTACTACTAAAATATTATACATCTCTCTAATAGTTATCAGATTGCAAGTCATGCAATTACTTTTCTTTTTAGTTTATAAATATACAATTCTCTATTTCTTTTACTTCTTAAAAAATAAAAAGAATACTAATATGTGTGTGTGTGTGTGTGTGTGTCTTGTAAAATACAACATTTTAGAATACATATCAAATGCAGAAGGCACAATTCCAACATTATTAGAAAAAGGAAAAACTAAAAAAAAAACAAAAAAGCATGTTAATTATAAGTCAATATATTTTCACATAAAAAGAAATATCTATTTATCAAAAGAAAAAATATATAGTTTGTATTTATGGATATAATTAGTGTGTTTATATGTCATTTAGATATGAATTAAAGCAAAAAATAACTTCAATGCCAATTGTGCCAAAAATATGAAAAAAATTTAAATAAATAAAACATGAAATTTACCCCCAAATGATATAATTTCTAGAGACACCACTAATGCCAAGCACTCTTGTTCCACATGAAATGCCTTTAAAGGATAAAACTTTGTAGCATGTTTGGTATTTCATCTCATTTATTTTCCGTTCATGATGAAACATTTTATTTTTTCTGTTGGATTTGTTCCAAAGAAAACCTTAATTTTGATGATGACAAATGATGTGTGTTAATATTTTTAATCTCACTTCTTTGGTCAAAATAAGATTAATTAAACTTATGCTTAATTTTCAAATGTGTCAATTAATTATCTCAAAAATATGTGTTCTAAGAATATTAAGGAAAAATTGCTTTTTGAAAAGAAACTAGTTTGAATCAAGTTTGATTTCCAAATGACAAGTGTTTTTGAGTTGTTTTAAGTTTAATCCATTAAAGTCACAGTTTAACAGGTGTTTCGTTCATCCAAGTTTAACTTGCTCCCAAAGGTTATACTTTAACACGTTAAACTGGTTTAATCCGAAAGTTAAGTTTCCTGTGACTTTTCGAAGAACATCAGGTAACGTGTTAATAGTTGGTCTTAACCTGTTAAAGTCGAAGTCTGAAGGCTCCCTTTCAGATGCTTCGACTGGCGTGATTTAAGTCAAGATTTGAAATGTGACGCAGGCGAATCAGAGGACGCCACCTGGACACTATGACAGAACTTTTTATGACCTGTCTCCTGCTGCTTTTGACCGTTGGAGAGAGAAGTTGATTTTAACCCGTTAAACTCAGGACTTAACACGAAATCTGGGAAAGCTGCATTTTCGCGTAAAACAGAGCAACGGCTCTCCAGATTTTAAGGAAACTTTTCAGGCACTTCCAGCAGGGCTTCAACGGTCTAATAGCTTCCTAAAGAGTATATTTACACTAAGAAACATGTTATAAACTTAACTTGGCAACTAGAACAAAGAATCCTCCATCAAAGAGCTTAAACTAGAAAAATTGCCAAGAACTTGTGCTTGTGCTTTCATTGGCTTATCTAGCATTGGTTGCTTTGTTCTTACCTTGTAACCACGAATTGTTGAGCTTGTCTTGAGTGGTTGAGTGATTTCCTTGTAAGGGAAAAAGGGTTAGAAGGGTTTCTAGTTAGCCTTTGGCAAAACTAGTGAGAGGTGAAGGTAGAAGGATCTACCTAAGTGTTGTATGCCTTTGAAGGCTATTGTGTATCATTGTGGTTCATAGTAGAGAAGAAAACTCTCAAGTGGTGAGCTTGAGGAGAGGAGTAGGCTCTCAAGAGGAAAGTTCGAACCTCTATAAAAATTCCCTTGTCCAAGCTTCTTCTTCTCTCTACCTATTTGAGCTTTGGTGGGTGTTTTATGCAACTTGTTTTGGTTGAACTTGCTTGTTTTCAAAACTACTTCAAAGATAGCTTTCAAAGCAAATTCTAGGTGGATTGTGGTAGTCATTTTCTGAGTAAAATTAAGTTAATCATTGTTCTTCAAATTGAATTTGAGTTTGGGGTTTCAAGAATCAATTTGTGCTTTATTTTTGGAACCCAACCAATTCACCCCCCCTCTTGGTTGCACTTGGGCCAACAATTGGTATCAGAGCTAGTGGCTGTGTTTTGATAAAATCTTACGATTTTCAAGCCTAAAAATCCATTGCAACCACTAGTATGCATCTTGAGGGGCAAAGTTCATCTAGGCCACCATTGTTTGATTCTACAAATTTTAATTGGTGGAAAACTAGGATGGAAATTCACATTCAAGCAATTGATTATGCTTTATGGAGGATCATTAGGGATGGTCCTAAAACTCCTATAAAGGTAGTTGATGGTAAACAAGTACCAAAAGATCGGACGGAATATGAACCGGGGGATGATCTTATGTGCACCATGAATGCAAAAGCTATGAATATTATATATTGTGCACTAACCCCCGATGTATTCAATTTGGTTTCTTCTTGTGGAAATGCTAGGGATATATGGAACAAGCTATTGGTGACTTATGAATGAACCACACAAGTGAAGGACACCAAGATGCACATGCTTGTGAGGGCATATGAGTTGTTTACCATGGAGCCAAATGAAAGTATTCAAGAAATGTTTAGAAGATTCAATGAGATCCTCACACCACTCAAATTACTTGGGAAGGAGTATACAAATGAGGAATTGGTGAGGAAGATCTTGTGGAGCTTACCTCCACCATGGAAGAGCATAGTTGAAGCCATCAATGAAGGAGGAAGCATCAAAACCATGCATATAGATGAGCTCTTTGGAAAGTTATTGACTTATGAGATGAAGGAACAAGTTGAAGAAAGATACATCAAGAAGAATAAGTCAATTGCTTTGAAGGCCCAAGAGGATAACTCATCATTAAGTGAAGATGGAGACATTGATGAGGCTCTCTTAGCAAAGAAGTTTAGCAAGATGTTTAAGAAATCAAGAAGCAAAAATTTCAAAAAGGAGAAGTATGAAAAGAGTAAAGGAGAGCATTCTAAAAAGAGGAATGAAGTTATTTGCTACAATTGCAAGGAGCCCGGGCACCTACAATTTGATTGTCCATTGAAGAAGAAGAAGAAGCACAAGAAGCAAAAGAAAAGAAGCAATAAGAAAAATGGCAAAACCATGAGAACATGGAGTGATAGTGATCAATCCTCAAGTGAAAGTTCAACTTCAAGTGATTCAAGTGAGGATGTCAACTTGTGCTTAATGATAGATGAAGATGAAGCATCATCAATAAATCAAAGCTACTCCAATCTATGTCTTATGGCAAAAGAAGAAGATGAGGTAATAAGTTATTCAAGTGACTCTTCTAGCTCATACATATCTATAGGTAGTGAATACTTAGAATTACAAAATGTTTTCAATGCTCTTTACAAGGATTCTCAAAAACTTGCTAAACAAGTAGGTGAATTGAAAGTTTTGAATGCATCCTTGACTAAAGAAAGAGATGAGCTAAAAAATGAGAACTTTGATCTCACACAATCTTTGTCTAGATTTGTCAAGGGAAAAGAAAAACTTGACTTGTTACTTGGAGTACAAAAGGGTGTCTATGATAAGGCCGGTATAGGTTTTAATCCTTTGATGAAGGAAAGAAAATTTGGGAATAGATTTGTTAATGCATCTACATCCTCATATAGTTCACTTGTAACATGTCATGCTTGTGGTAGAAAAGGTCATTATTCTTATGAATGCATGGTTAGAAAAGGAAATGTTCCTTTTGGCTACAAATTAGTATGGGTTCCTAAAGGAACTAAAATTATTGGAGCTAACCCTCAAGGATCCAAAGAAATTTGGGTACCAAAAAGAAAAAATTGAAATTTCATGTAAGGTGCTAAAGTATGGAGCAAAAATTAGAAGCATACACATGAAGCTCTATGCATCAAGAAATTGGGAATTTGAAGTTCAATGGCAAATGCTTGAGACAAAGTTTATTTGTGGTAACATTGTTGATTTTATTTGGTTAATGGTAATTTTTTGATGCATTGAGCTATTTGGTTTTGAAATGTTGCTTGATGAGTATATATAAGTTATTCATTATTCTTGGAAGATATGTGATATGTTTTATGAGTATCATGATGATTGTGGATTTGTTCAAATATTTTGATGATATGATTTTGTATGAAAAATATTATGTTACTAGCCTATTAGTTGATATTTGGCTATTTTGCTTGATCTAAAAGGGGAAGAATTTTTTTTTATGCTTGGACTAAGGGGGAGCATGCTTTCTTGCAAAAATTCCTTAGAGTTTATATGCCTTGATTAAGGGGGAGCTTATTGCATGTTGTGTTAACTTTGTTTGAAAAATTTTCATGATTTATTTTGTTGATATATATATATATCTTTTTTATTATGACAAAAAGGGGGAGAGATAAAATTGAAGAATAATTAATGAAGGAGGAGAATCATTGTTTATGCTTGTTGTTTGCATTTTATATGTATTTTTTGAAAGATTGTTTTGTCATCATCAAAAAGGGGGAGATTGTTGGATTTGTTCCAAAGAAAACCTTAATTTTGATGATGACAAATGATGTGTGTTAATATTTTTAATCTCACTTCTTTGGTCAAAATAAGATTAATTAAACTTATGCTTAATTTTCAAATGTGTCAATTAATTATCTCAAAAATATGTGTTCTAAGAATATTAAGGAAAAATTGCTTTTGAAAAGAAACTAGTTTGAATCAAGTTTGATTTCCAAATGACAAGTGTTTTTGAGTTGTTTTAAGTTTAATCCATTAAAGTCACAGTTTAACAGGTGTTTCGTTCATCCAAGTTTAACTTGCTCCCAAAGGTTATACTTTAACACGTTAAACTGGTTTAATCCGAAAGTTAAGTTTCCTGTGACTTTTCGAAGAACATCAGGTAACGTGTTAATAGTTGGCCTTAACCTGTTAAAGTCGAAGTGTGAAGGCTCCCTTTCAGATGCTTCGACTGACGCGATTTGAGTCAAGATTTGAAATGTGACGCAGGCGAATCAGAGGACGCCACCTGGACACTATGACAGAACTTTTTATGACCTGTCTCCTGCTGTTTTTGACCGTTGGAGAGAGAAGTTGAGTTTAACCCGTTAAACTCAGGACTTAACACGAAATCTGGGAAAGCTGCATTTTCGCGTAAAACAGAGCAACGGCTCTCCAGATTTTAAGGAAACTTTTCAGGCACTTCCAGCAGGGCTTCAACGGTCTAATAGCTTCCTAAAGAGTATATTTACACTAAGAAACATGTTATAAACTTAACTTGGCAACTAGAACAAAGAATCCTCCATCAAAGAGCTTAAACTAGAAAAATGGGTAAAATTCACTATGGGTCACCTAGCTTATTTTTTTGTCCTATACGGGTACCTTACCTTTATTTTGTCCTAACGAGGTACCGTTCCTCCTATTGCGCATCCTGTTCAGCTACTTTCCGTCAAATTGGTCGTTAAATTGGATGGAAAATGATGATGTGGCATTAAATAATACTAAAATAAACTTAAAATGACAACTTCAGTCCTCAAACTATTTCAATTACTAATTCTAACTCTTAAAATTTCACTTAAGCCAATTCTACCCTTCTCATCCCGTTCATCGCCACCTTCCACCCTCCTCCTCCATCATTCTCCCACCAGTCACATCACACCGTACACACCCGGACCATCACCAGTCCCAAACTCACCATTTCCAAAAGACGCGTTCGTTTCCATTTGCTTGAATTTCTCCAAAACCCATATCAAAATCTGACCAAACCATCCTCGATGGCCACCATTGGGAACGATGCTGCCGCCTCAAGAACAATCACGACCCATTTCTCTTCGGCTTCACACTCGTTCGCATTCCTGGATTCATTCTCACTATTGTTTTTATTTCCCAGCACCTCGGCACCATTTTCCTTCAGTGGACTCCTCGACGAAGCCATGATTCCTGCCTAACTCGATGATGAAGTAGTCGAGCACTTTGTTCCCAAATCCTAAATAAGTGTCAAGCTCAATACAGAGTTGGGAGAGAAGTGAGACCTAATCAAGCTCCCTCAACTCGCCGTTGTCTACCGCCATTGTTGGGGTTTTGGAAATTACACAATCGGCCTTGTCTTCGCCTTGGCCTTCTGCCTCCTCATTGTTGCGCTCTGCCATGATTTTACCATAGCCACTTATTTTCAATTGGCTCCTCGATTTGGAAGGAAGATTTGCAATCAATTCGTTGGTTTCACTGTGGTTGATTACCTCAAAGCTTATTACACGATTATTCATGCCAGATTCTACATGTACGCGAGGTGTTTGATGAAATGCCTCAATGATGATTAACTGACTTCAATGAAGTCGGTTCTGTTGTATCATGGGTTTTCGATGTCTTGTAGCGGTTGGAAAGCTCAAAATTTAGTTCCAACGTTTTTGGGTATTGATTATTGCCTTCTCCCAGCGGAAGCAAACGAGGCCATAAAGAACAACGATAAGGCTGGGGGTGTGCTTGTTTAGATGGCGGCAAACATGGCGATGTGGGCAGCGGGGAAAGGGTGAACTTGGGGGTGAACAACGATTAAGGCCTCTTGGAAGCAATCATATCCAACATTGCTGCCACGGGTGAGCCATTAATAGCAAATTCGAGCAATTTTTTATTAACAAATAACAATTCATGTGCTAGCAATTGACTCTGGGATCTAAAAATTGAAAATCGAAGAATGTTGGAGGAGGAGCGTGGGAGGTGGCGGTGAACGGGATGAGAGGGGTAGAATTGGCTTAAGTGAAATTTTAAGAGTTAGAATTAGTAATTGAAATAGTTTGAGGACTGAAGTTGTCATTTTAGGTTTATTTTAGTATTATTTAATGCCACATCATCATTTTCCATCCAATTTAACGACCAATTTGACGGAAAGTAGCTAAACAGGATGCGCAATAGGAGGAAAGGTACCTCGCTAGGACAAAATAAAGTTAAGGTATCTAGATAGGACAAAAAAATAAGCTAGGTGACCCATGGTGAATTTTACCCCTAGAAAAATTGCCAAGAACTTGTGCTTGTGCTTTCATTGGCTTATCTAGCATTGGTTGCTTTGTTCTTACCTTATAACCACGAATTGTTGAGCTTGTCTTGAGTGGTTGAGTGATTTCCTTGTAAGGGAAAAAGGGTTAGAAGGGTTTCTAGTTAGCCTTTGGCAAAACTAGTGAGAGGTGAAGGTAGAAGGATCTACCTAAGTGTTGTATGCCTTTGAAGGCTATTGTGTATCATTGTGGTTCATAGTAGAGAAGAAAACTCTCAAGTGGTGAGCTTGAGGAGATGAGTAAGCTCTCAAGATGAGAGTTCGAACCTCTATAAAAATTCCCTTGTCCAAGCTTCTCCTTCTCTCTACCTATTTGAGCTTTGGTGGGTGTTTTATGCAACTTGTTTTGGTTGAACTTGCTTGTTTTCAAAACTACTTCAAAGATAGCTTTCAAAGCAAATTCTAGGTGGATTGTGGTAGTCATTTTCTGAGTAAAATTAAGTTAATCATTGTTCTTCAAATTGAATTTGAGTTTGGGGTTTCAAGAATCAATTTGTGCTTTATTTTTGGAACCCAACCAATTCACCCCCCTCTTAGTTGCACTTGGGCCAACATTTTCATTTGGGTGAATCATGCTTATGGAGGAAGATGAAGAGCAGGGGAGCCCACATTCCTCTTCCCGTGCTTGCCAACACTTTCACAGTGAGTCAATCGTGTTGGGCGTTACTGTGTGCCTGATAAAGTCCAGCTGCACACAATAAATTAACTAATTTCTCTCGTCCCAAAAACAACCACTACCCAAAACTAATAAAGGGCGAAACGGATCAAATTGTACCCTAGCCAGCTGGCTTCCAAAAGCTGGGAGTAGCAGGAGATGAAGGGCAATTAAGTTATATCGTATAATTCGTTGAAGAGAATATTAATTGCATGTGGAATTTGTGAGAATCGCCTTTCGATGGTAAATTGCTTGTTAAGCCAAAGAAATCAGTATAATGTATATATGATCTCAAACGTACCTACCGAAAAAGAAATAAATGATCAGGTGGGCAACTCCAACGACAATAACTATAATAATCGGCTACTCAACAGATCCCGTGGCAAAAAAAAAATGCACTTTTGTTTATACTGTTTATTATATTTGTATTTTTACTTTTTGTAATTAAGATACTTGTGTTGCATTGTACTGTTTAATTTATTTCGGCCTGCACTTATGTTAAGGATGGAGTACTTGACCTCATGGCTCGCGGTCGCTCATCTCATTTTTAACAAAAGTCGTCGCCAATCTGCGGGCGTAAGCATGCATGAGAAACAGAACCCAAAATGTCTTTCTTTTGGGAGTTATTAGTCATTTCTTAAATTGCTAATAATTTAGAAGAACTAGTGTTCATGATATTAACGAGTTCCATAGTCATTATCTTTTTGTTTTCTGAACAAACTAGCATCATAATCTACTCTTCAAGAAACTGACGCAGAGCTTCTTCCACGCCTCCTTGTCCGGGTTGACGCTTTCCATGCCTGACTTCAACACATCGGCATGACGATCCTAAACATTAATTATAGAATATTACAAGCACCAGTTAATCATACATATTGTTAGACACGCACACACACAGACACACACGCATACCATACCGTGATTAAATTGCACTGAAGAAGACGGTCTATGAGATGGACAAGAATGTCTCTGGTGTATTCAGGATGGCCCTGGATGCCCATCATGTGATCCCCGTACCTGAACATCTCCACCCCAGTTTTTTCCGACCACGCAATCACCTCTGCCTTGGGGGGAAGTTCGCGAACCTGGTTAATGAAGATACATAAATAGAATTACGCCACTTGCTCAATTAAACTAGCTGGCTAGATCGATATTTAAAAACGTTTTGTGTAAAAAAAGATAGTATATAGAGCTATACATGTAGATTTGGACAGACTTAACAAATTTTTTATAGGATATACAAGCATGAAACAAACCTCATCGCGGTGGCACTCGATGATGTTCAGCGTGGATGGGATGTTGAGGGAGGAAAAGAGCTTGGATGACGAAGGCGACAGATGAATGGCTCTGAGTCCAATGTCCCACCCGGCTTTGGCCCGCCCCGTCTTCCCACCCAGTGCACGGCTCATTACCTGATCAAATTCATTTATTCATTCAATTCCTCTATACTATATACATAATCTACATAGTCAGCTTACTTTTTTTCTTTTAATTAATACACACACCACTCTCTTTCTGACATGTTTTTCTACTTAATGTTGACTTTGAGAACTGCATGTGTTTACACACATTATTAAAGAATGGAGTATTTCTTTCCTGGGAATGAAAATGAGAAAAAAGAATGGAGTAAACTTTTTTCTTTTCTTAAGCATGAAAGAGATGGGGCCGAAGAAATCAAAGATGAACCACAGAATAAAGGGAAAGGTAACGTCAACTAATGGACAAGCTTAAAGTGACTTAGTTGATCCCACGTGTGTTCCTTATTGTCGTGATCATAATCATATCATACATATGGAGTACAAGGATTTTATGGGGTACAAAACAAGACGGTCACTACACCGACACCTTCAGCATCCAAGCGCAGATTAGACAACAGAAACACACCAAACGGAATAGTTTCTGGGAAAATAGTTTTGGAACAATGAATAACGCAACCCATAAAAAGCTGGGCCGACAAATTTTATCTGCCACCTTGATCGACACTACCTTGCGTGGTTTGTCCTCCTCACATAAAATCAATTAGTCAAAGTTGCAAAAAGTTTTCAACCTCAAAAACAAAATATTGATGGATGGAGGTGGGGAACATCTCGGAGGTTGAATACTACGGATGGAGCAATATAATATATAACGAAGTACTATGAAAAGAGAGCCATATAAAAGGCTTGAGGTCCCTGTTACTTCAACACATATGTGGAATTGACAAGTTGTCTCACACCTACAAACTAAGAGGTATTACAGAGTCACATTACCAAGATTTTAAATTTATGTGTTCCGGAAAAAGTTGTGTGTCAAACATTATCTATCGCATATTCTTTGTAAAATTAATTTTTTAGAAATTTTTATCACGCTATCCTTATTTTAGGGAAAAGGCCAAAAAAAAAAAGGAGGAGGAAAACCAAATAGCTCAAGGTACTGAGGTGAGGCCTTGTAAAAGGAGAGGCCAGTGTTGGAGTTGGGCATTCCCGCACTAACAGTGACGTGGCGCATGTGAGGAAGGACTCACAGTGCTGCACATGCAGATGCACGTGACCAATCCTATCGTAGCTTGGAACACGAAGGTTGAGTTGGACATAGATCAGCATCTTCGGCACGTTGGCGGCAAAGGGGAGGGGACCTGAATCAGAGTTGGATCTTGGTCCACCATCAACCACCGTGTGATCTGTTCTGTTCTGACAGTTTCCCAACCCAGGGCCGTCATGGACCCCTCGCTCTTTTACTCCTGCGCAGCGCAAGGGACCACAACATTCCGTTCCCGTCTCTAATCAACACAAATGCAAATGCCCGAAAGGGGAGCGTGAACTTGGAGCGAGTGAATCACTTATCCATCTTATTCTTAAGGGATGGAAGGACTTGAGTTTTGATTTTGGACTCCTAAAATCTCAAACAAAACTAGCTAGTGAATGTCCCAGATGCTGTTACACAATGTCTAGTTATTACTTTTCTAGTGTTCAAATACGTGCCTATTGCATGCTTTTTAATAAAATAATATGAAACAATCACCTAACGTAATTCCAATTCTGAGTATGCTGCTGGATTTAATAATTAATACAGTGTATTCCCTAAAATTAACAGAAAAAAAAAAAAAACAAAGGTGTCGTGTCGCGCCAACTGGGCTTGGGAGTAGTACTAATGAGGCCACGAACCTAAGGAACTCCTCCTGGATAATCCTCATGTGTTGGCACTAATATAATATAATACCCCAAATCCCAATACCACTTCAACCAGGGTGATGACAATGACAGGCCAGGCCAACTCTCAGATTTGGTGCTAACCACTAAGAAGTCTCAAAAGGAACGGTCGAGGACGATTATTTTGGTACAGACATTACAGAAGGCCCATCAACTATGTGAATCGCATGGCCAACAGTCCCTCTATAAAAGCACTAAATATAACAGCCAGTGACTTGATTGCCATACCCCAACTTCTTCGGGTACGTTGCCAACTAATTCCTAAACAAGGACTTATCACGGGGTTTGCACTAATATGTTAAGGTTTTTCCCCATTAAAAATAATTCATTATTTTCATTTTCATTAATTTTTTTATTACAACCAATATCATTTGATAAATAATATTCTATCTAGTCAATGAATCACTTGAATAGCCGGACACGCATGAATCACTTGAATAAATTATTTTAGAAAGTAATTAATATAGTGAAAAAAAACAGTAAAAAATGCCTAAAATTTTCTAAAATGTATTATAAAAATACGTTTTGGACTTCAAAATTTCAATTATTATACAAGTCTCTCAACAATATTTATATATCAAATTATCACTAATTAACTCATTTTTAATGTATATTCCTACTTTTGGAAATATATATATATATATATATATATATATATATATATATATATATATATAATTTCTCAATTTTGCATTTGACGATTAAGAAAAAGTTCCCACGTCGCTTGATCAATGTAAGACTCAGTTGAACTCGTGAAAACGACAATATAAAAAAAATGATATAAAAATAACATACGCATTTTAATAAAAACTAAAAAGAAAAACAGAATTACCTGATGGCCGAAGCAAATGCCGAGGACTCGCTTCTTCATGGAATCCAATTTCTTCAAGAGAACTATGAGCTTGCAGATCCAGGCGTCGTTACCGTGCGCATCACTGCAACTTCCGGTGATCACGAACCCGTCGTACGCTCCGATCTCCTCGTCGTTGGGAAACTCACCGCTCGCCACTCTGTAAACGTCCCACGCCTCCCCTTCCTCCGCCAGCATTCCCACGAAAACCCCGAAATACCCTCCGTATCGCTTCCTCACGTAATCGGAGTCATCCGCGCACAGGAGGACAGCGAATTTCTTGCCCCCCATTTCCCAGGGCGCCCACCTTATTCCGGCTATCCTAGAGAGGAAAAATACGATGGCAATCCCTTTCTCTCCCTAAACAGTAAGTGGTTTTAGAGAGAGAAAGGGGCGAGGATTGGGGGTTTCCGTATCCTCGGTTGCGAAGACAGGTGAGGTTAGTGTGGGACGACGTAGCCAGAAGGCCAGAGGCCGAATATAAATCGATGGGGGGTACGGAATTGGACGCGTTTGGCTGCGTAATTTACGATATTGTCCTATAACTTTACTGAATCTGCACTCGTCACTCTTCACTAAACTCTTATTCCTGCATTAACTCTTTAAATATTAGATGTATTCAAAACTTAAAAAATCTTGCATAGATTTAGAAGTAAAAAAAAAAAAACGGAATTATTAAATATTTTAACATTAAATGAGATGAGTAACTGCCGAATTGATTTTTTTGTTTAAAGTTCAGTAAAGATAAAACTATATTAGGAATTTTTTTAGTGGTCATATTTCTTTTAGGTTTGCCGGTTTTGTGGGTGAGAACTAAAACGTTACGTTGGGGGATTAGGACCGGGCGAAGGTGTACCTGGACGGGATTTGAATGTCTGGGGGACGATGAAGTAGGCACATCGCGAGCTATCATGTTATATATCTTCCTCGAAAAAGTTAAACCGCTTCTCTCTTTGCGGATCATAAATTTCTTTTCCTAGTCTTTATCACAGCAGTTTGTCCATCACAAATATATTTCTTACTTCAACCCTTCAAGAAATTGTTTATCACTATATGGAATGCTTCAAAATGCATTCATGAAGAACCACTTTAATATCATATTGAGTTTTGACCCATAGTACATATGCATTTGACCCATAGTACATATGCATTGAACCGAGATTATTAAATATAGGTCAATCATAATATTTATCTATTATAGTGGTTAAGCTCATGAGACTATTGGATGGGTTCATGATCGCATTTAACATGATTTGATAGGGGATCATATCCCTTTGTAATCACATCATTGCAATATAAAAGAAAACTCATGCTTCAACTGGAGGCACAGACCCTATAATGAGAGTTAATGAAAAACCTAGGTTACTTGAAATACTTAATCTCAATTTCTTACTAATTTGAGTATCAGAAGGTTTTCCTTGAATCCACAACTTCGGTACCACCTAATATTGTCTTTGAATACATGTTTTATTCTTGCTCCACCGTCCCCCAAACTTACCAACCTTTGTTGGATATGACTCCTACTTAACTATTTTAGCCCTTTTCATTCATATTAATTTGCAGGTAATTGCATCATTGTTTCCAATCCCACAATTATCATTGCAAAATCCATCTTTAGTCTTTATTTCATTGCATATAAGTCCTAATTTTTTATAAGGCATTCTATATTGGTCCTTAGCCCCACAAAATATTGACTTAGCACAAAAACCAATTCACATAGAGAAAATTTTGATAATTTAAATGATTTGTTAACTATAAAAAAAATTATGGTACATTTTAACTTTACTAAAAGACAATTATTGAATAATCTAAATTAAAATTTTAAAAATTTTATGCTTTACAATTGCATTACAGTTGGTAAATTTTGCAGGGTTAGGGGCCAATATGCAATAGATTTTAAAGGCTTGGGACTAATGTGCAACAAAAGGGTGGTTGTAGACCAATTTACAATGGTAATTATAGGTTTAGCACTAATAATGCAATTACCCATTAATTCACATTAGCACTAGTATGGCAAGGTAATCAAAATTCTAATTTAAATAATAGAATCTTATGACTTTGCGATCTAAAATAAAAAAAATGATTTGATTATATTAATTTTACAATTACAATTACAATTCTATGACTACAATTTACAAAAAGACAAGAAAATTGATTCCATATGAAATCTTGATTTTAACAACCATGTTAGTATAGTGACTTAACATATATATACACGTTTACTTGATTGTATCGATCTCAATGGGAACTGCAAGGTATCAATCCTATTTCTGCACCAAATCTAAACAAAATTGAAGTCCATGCATTTATAGCTATTCGAATAACTACGATTTACAAAAAAGACAAAAAATTGATTCCATATGAAATATTGATTTTGACAACCATGTTAGTATAGTGACTTAACATATATATACATGTTTACTTTATTGTATCGGTCTCAATGGGAACCGCAAGGTATCAATCCTATTTCTGGACCAAATCTAAACAAAATTGAAGTCCATGCATTTATAGCTATTGATCACATGATATTTCTTTTAGGGAAAATATATATTGATTATAATTGACTTTAGTGTGTTTTCATTAAAAAAAATACGGTTAATTTTTCACGTCTACGATGCTCGAGTGGCATTTTATAATCTTGGTTACTTGATGTGCCTGAAGATTTTGGATCGATGCGGTAACACGAATGTTATAGATACGGGGTTTTCTTTTTCTTTTAATGCTTTTCCTTTTCGGATTCAAAAACTCTTTTTTTTTTTTTTCGAATCATCTCTATACTGAGGATGCACCCGAAGGATCTAATGAAGAACCACCTTCTTTGTGCATGTAATCAATTAAATATTAACAGACTAATTAACACAGAAGAATATAAAACAAATTAAATAGCAATCCTCAAAAAGTATACGTAATTTCTTTTTCTTGGAGGAAAGTACGTGTACTAGGGTTTGAATGAGTTAATAAGGTGGTTCAATGTTTTAATGGAAGCAAACCAAACAAAATAAAAATCATTCAATTTGGAAAGAAAACCTACGCAAACAGAGAACTATAAGCCAACACACCCACCCAGATCAAATGGTTTAAGTTTTGGTTCTCAAGTCTCCAAGCATAAAAAAATTTTTAATATCAGATCCATTTTTTGTTCTAATCCAATTAAGTGTCCATAAAACATATATATTATAAAAAGTGATAAATGTTAAACGACTTTTTTACTCTTTAGTTATAAGGTAGTTTACTATTTTAATGACATCTAAATATATCATTATATATTTAATTAGAGTTTTAATGCCATTATAACATCCTAGAGAAATAAAAAATCGCATGGCCCAGGATTTCTCTTTCGCTCTCTCTCCTCTCCTGATTTTGCTTGCCTGATTGGTTTTAATTTAGCCACTAATGACTAAAGTATTGAAAACACCTCCACTTTTTAATCTCTTATCATTTGAAGCCTCTTATTTTAATCTTGTGCACTTCCTAATGTGAGAGTGTGTTGGAAAGTTTGTCCCACTATCCAACAAGCCAACACATTCCCCATTGGAAAATCCTTGCATGGCAGCATATTAACTTAATTTTGGAACTATATGATTCGCACTCTAAATGGGAAAGAAAATATTAAAAAAAACCCATAAATTTTTTTATCTGTTATGACAAAAATTTATGAGTTGTCACTAAAGTTAAAATTTTGTAACAAACATGCCTCTATGTTTACAATAATGTAAAAAATGTCATCAAACACAAGATTTTATCAATTTATATTTTTAACTTACTAAAAAAAATGTTTTTATTAGAACTTAAAAGTGCAACTTAATACCACAAATAAAAAAGGTAGAGATACATAAATTGACTTGACCATTTTACTCTTAAGTTATAAGTATTAAGTATTGAGTTAATTTAATAGTAAAAATATTAAGATGGAAACATAAATAACATTGCAATTTATTTTTACTTTTTTCAATGTTTTGAAATATTAAAAAATTATAAGAATTATTTTTTCCACATGGCCATCCTTTTTAATATTTTAATGCAAATTTTTATTCTTAGCAACTAAATCCTTTTCTGTACTAAATAATAAAATTTTTACAGTCATTGGATTATTACACCTAAATAATATGAATTTCAAATAAAATTGGTTCCGATCAAAAGAATGGAAAAATAAAAATAAGTTATTTTAGATTAATTTGATTTAAGTCAAAATGAATTGGGCCTAAGCTTTTTAATAAATGATTTAAGGTTCTGTTCAAAATAGAAAAAAAGACGTAAGCCAGGTCTATGGGTGAGACATTTAATACAAAATGCAAGCAAAAATAAATTTCTTATAATAGGTATAACACAAATATGGGCCATGATGTCAAAATATAGTCTTGGTAAGTCAACACCAAGTTTTCTAAAGACATATAACTATAACTAACTATACATTAGTAAAAAGTTTAACCCTCCTCTTGACTTCTAACAAAAATACACTAATTTATATGATGGTTAAACATACATAAAAATATGGTTATCAATTTTTTTACTTTTTAAACTTTAAATATTTTGATCAGAACTTAAAAGCACAACTTCATATCTATGTATATCTATATTTATATCTATATATAACAAAAAGTGCAAAGATGTAAAGTGACTAATCCTTAAATTATAAATTATTAGTTTTCCTTTTAGGTGGTAGGAATTTTTTCTATTTTAATGATTCTATTTTTCTATAATTGACTAACTATATTATAAGAACAATAGATAATACTAGGTTATCAAAACTTGAGTGATGTGAGCTTTTGTTCAAAATAGAAAAAAAAAAACATAAGCTAAGTCCATAGGTGAAACATTCACTTAAGACTAAGTTTTCAAACATGACTGATGTGAGGTTCTGTTCAAAATAAAAAAAAAAAAAAGCATAAG
This sequence comes from Aquilaria yunnanensis, assembly GCA_039654915.1. NCBI lineage: Eukaryota > Viridiplantae > Streptophyta > Magnoliopsida > Malvales > Thymelaeaceae > Aquilaria > Aquilaria yunnanensis. The sequence goes on along the minus strand of CM077598.1, from coordinate 23,409,530 downwards.
TTAAGTCCATAGCTGAGACATTCACCATGAAACTCAAGCAATAATAAATTTTTTATAATAAGTATGACACAAATATGAGCCATGATATTAAAGTGTAGACATTAAGTTTTCCCAAAGACATATAACTATAAGTAACTGTACATTGCTAAAAAGCTTAACCCCACTTTTCACTTTTAAGAAAAAAATATACTCATTTACATGATTGATAAACATGCCTGAAAATATAGTTATCAATTTATTTACTTTTTGAAATTTAAATATTTTGACCAAAAATTAAAAGCACAGTTGCATATAATATATATATATATATATATATATATATATATATAAAGTGCATAGATATAAAGTGACTAAACCTTAAATTATAATTTATTAGTTTTCCTTTTAGGTACTAGGATTTTTTTTCTATTTTAAGGATTCTAATTTTCTTTGGTTTACTAATTATATTATAGGAACAATGGATAAGACTAGGTTTTCAAACTTGAGTGATGTGAGTATAATTTATAAATGAACCCAAAAAGATAAAATAAAATGAAGGGGAAGTGTAAGTTTGAAACTATGAGGCAAATGCATTTTTTTATTAAAAATCAAGAGTAAGACATTTAAGTATTTTAGTAATGCATAGTTACTTATAGTTATATGTCTTTGAAAAAAAATTTAGTGTTTACTTGCCAAGTCTATACTTTGGCATCATGGCTCATATTTTTTATCATACTTATTAAAAAAAATTATTTTTGCTTAAGTTTCTTACTGAATGTCCCACCCGTGGACGTAGCATATTTTTTTTCTATTTTAATAGAACCTCAAAACATTTATTAAAAACTTAGCTTACGTATCTTTAAAAAGTTAAAATTATGCTAATACTTTAATGGTAAATACATTTAATTGTTTGAGCTAACTAATATAATATATTTTTTTAATCATTAGCTTTTTCAAACTAAAATATAAAAATTAAGATAAAATTTATTAACTTAAATTTTAATAAAATTTATAAATATATAATATCATTAAGTCCATTAAATTAAAATAATTTCTCAGCATATTACATACAATTAATTTTAAATTTTACATTAAAAATAGAAATTTTGACATCTTTGATAAGATATTAAATGTATGATAATAAAATTTTTATAACTTTTCTACCATCAAAAATAAAAATTATATCATTTTTTTACAACCAGTATTACCTATAGCATATTGTATATTGTATTATTATTATTATTATTATTATTATTATTTAAAATAAATAGAAACAAAGAAAATGAGTAAACTATTATAATGGATGTGACTAAGGATAGTTACGATAACATATTATAATAAAAAAATTTCGAACAAACACACCTAAACTAAAAAAAGAAGGTAGAATCATTATTGCTACCATTTATTTTGAACAAGATAATTAGAATTATAATTATTTGAGTAAAAAATAACATGGTATTTTGATTTACATATGTAATTAGTGCAAAATTATCTAACATTTTAAATATTAATTTTTTTAAAATTTTTTATTAATTAAATAAGTAATATTTAATAATATAATTTAAAATTACGAGGTCACCAAAATGTTGAATGACTTTTTTACCTTTATAGTATAAGTTATTTTATTTTTAATGATACCCAAAATTTTAATGATTTATTTAATAGGAGTTATATTAGTACTAGAAAACTAAAAAGAACCCTTAAGTTGCCACTAAGTTTTATTTTTTGCTTAAGACTTCCATCTACCTCAAAAGAAAAATAAATAAATTTCTATGATATGTGTTGAGGGAGTATAAGGTTATTATTATGTTAAACTACTCATTTTCTCACAAAGAGATTAAAGAATTAAGATCTTAATTTTATATGCATGTTAATTATTTTGTGGCTATCATGATTTTAACTTTTATCATGAACATTATACTTTCATGCAATGCATGTGTTCTATCATTAGTATTAGGAAAAATATGAAAATGTCAAAATGTTAATCAACTTTTATACCCTTAAGTCATAAGATACTTTATTTTTAATGAGACCCAAATTTGGTATTTTATATTTATTAAATCCATAATTAGCACTAGAACTCTAATAGGAAAGAGAATATTAAAAGATATTAAAAAAATGATGAAATACTTTATGCTTTATGGTTAGTTGAAACAAACAACTTGACTTTTTATCATTACATTATAGGTCATTTTACTCTTTTTGTGAGAACTAAAATTGACCTTTTTTTTGTAATCATAAACATTCAGTAAGAATGTTAAGTATGTATGTGAGTTACTAAATTCTTGAATGTTTTCCAAAACCTAGAAGACATCAAACCATATTTGGCATGTTTTTATGCCTGGCAAAGTGTTTAGAGAATTGAACCTGGATCATACTATGCCCAACGTCTCTTAAAGACAGTTAGCTCACTAGATGGGACTAAATTTATATGGAACGGCTTCCTTAGTTGTCTTTAAATAGTAAGTTATTTTACTCTTTTGATAAAAGCTAAATTTGACATTGAATATTTAATTTGCATTAGTACCATAAAAATAAAATTTATAATTGAATTTCCTAAGTTTCTGTCATATTCAAGTTTTTTAACAAACATGCCCTTCAATATATATAGTTGTCAAATAGGTTATTTATAGAAAGATTTTATTAAAGAGTTTATCAAATTAATCAGTTTTAAATTTTGTTACTTTTGCCCTTAGAATATAAAGTTTGAAATTGTGCAATATAACCACCTACAGTATTAAATTTGTTACATATAGCATTCAAAAAAATTTTGTCACACTTTAAAACTTGAGTTCTATGAAAAATAAAACTCTACCAAGAACCAATTTTGGTTTTCAATAAATTGTAAAGTAAATTTAAATCTATGAATTGTATCAAATTGGAAGTAATTTTTATTGGAATATCATATTTTATGGTAGAGACTTTTATCATAGAAAAAGTTTAAGAGGTGTTCAGAGAGAAGTTATTAATGAATCTATAAATTTTTTTTAGAAGTTTTAAATAAATTAATAATTTTAGAACTGTGGTAAAGATTTTGGTTGTGTAGAGGCTTAAGTATAATAAAGGAAAAAGTTTTGTGTTCTATAGGATGAAAATTTATAGTTAAGTTATATACTTTACAAAATTAAATTTCTTCAATATTTAAGACTTATGCGGGCAAAATTATGCAATGGATTGATAACATTTTCATTGTTGTTTTGTTTTCATCTTGATCTTTTGACGGTGCTCCCTATTCGTTCTAAAATTATTAAAAATATGTTGATTTGATTCCCACTAAAAGTAATTCCTTAACAAAAACAATAAACTATCACATGAGTGTATACATGGCAAACAATTACTATTTCAAGAAAAAAATGATAATTTAAATTTTTCTAAACTGTAGAAGAGTATTACCCGGTTCAAAATTTATTGGAAATGAATTACAAAAAAATTAAAAAAAAATAAAAAAATGACATTAGATAGTTACTCAGAGCTAATAAATTTCATTCAGTTGAAGACTAATGTAAAATACTTAAAAAATTTAGGACTAAAAGAAAATATTTAATGGTTTAAGGATGATGAGCAAACGTAGTTAAAGGTTAGGTACTATTCACAAATTTTGAGTATATCAACTATTAACAAAGTTCTAATATTCTTTTTTAACTTGAATAAAATATATTCCTTTTGTCCCACCAATTTTGCACCATTTTTGTTTTTGGGTCATTTCAAATCTTTACAACATTTTAATATTTAGTAACTTACTTTACCATACTATCTTTCAAATTATTATTTTAATATTCATTTTTTTTAACTTTCTTGATTTATGCATAAAAATTTAAGAGTAAAAGTAAAAACGATGCACAAAGTTTTTTTTTAACTTTTTTGATCTCTGTGCCAAACCAAATAAAGGAATATTCGTAGATAAAATGAGTATATATTACTCCAACTAAAAACTAAGGACATACTTAACAATATTTTATATTTTTTATATCTATTATGTGTTTTTTTTTCATTGTTTTATGCCTTTAGTGTTTTTTCTTAAACAAATTTATTGAATTTTTTTTATAAACACAGTATTTAATATTTTATTTATTTAATTAAAATTTTAATATATTTATAATATTTCAAATGTCCAAAAAAACCTATGGCAATTACCTGCACTTTATATATAAAAACAATTAAGGTATACAAATATTAAATGACATTTTTACCCTTATATTATAATTTATTTTATTCTTTTAATGAAATCCAATTTTTTCGTTATCTATTTAATTGGAGTTATGTATTAGCACTATAACACTAAAACAAATCCTTAAATTGCTGCTAAATTTTATTTTCTACTACAAATATTCTACTAACATTTTTTCTTTTCTTGCAGTAAACATGTTGCCCTTGGTTCTATATTACTATTGAATAATATATCAAGTACAATAAATATTTTTTGAAACTTAAAAATTTAAACTTAACAAGTATGGACTAAGTTTGTTGTACTCTAAATTTTTTCCAACTTAATCAGTATGGTCTTTGAATATAAATTTTTTATCAATTAAGTTTTTTTTCCAACTTGGATAAATATGTACTCTATGAAAGCTTACATACCTTGCCCATTTTAGAGCAATAATATAATTTAAATATGACTCAATTATCTTTTATGAAAAAAATAAAAAAAATATAATTGTTGCAAAGGTCATTGTGAAATATTTTAGGACAAAAATTATTGGCTATTAGAATAAGTTGCTTGTACTATAATAAGGGGGCTTTTAGCAGTAATTTTTATAAAAATTTTCATTATTTTAAAATTTTAAAAAAATATAAGAATGATTTTTTTACATGATCATCCCTTTTAATATTGTAACACAATTTTTTATTCTTAGTAACTAACTCTTTTCTATGCTAAATAGTATTAGAATATTGTTTTTATTTTAAATTTTTTTAAATCCAATCAAATCGTACAAGTTGTATCAAATTAGAAGTAATTTTTTTTCATTATTATATTTCATGGTAGAGGCTCATAGCCTAAAAATAGTTTTGGAGTTGTTAAGAGATGAAGTTAATAATTTTATGATCTAACTATAACTTTTTATTTTATTTGAGATTAAGTATAATAAAGAAAGAAGTTTGGTGGTTGTATGTTCAAAAGTCATAATTAAATTACATAATATTAGATCCTCCCTGTTCGTTTTAACCACATGGGGATTATATGATAAAGGAAGAAATTGGAAGATTTTTAAGAGGACATATAATAAATTTTGGTAGAGCAAGAAAAATTCTCAACATGTACTCTACATATTGGATCAAAATTTTATTCATTTTGATCCAAAATATATTTTTATTGAGATTTTATTACTTTTTATTTTCATAATGCTAAATTCCAATACAATCATATTTGACATTGATACACAAAATTATTCAAATACCAAACATATATTGAAAATTTCTAATTTTTTGAAAAATTGTATTGCTATATTTAGTTTAGTAAGTTAATATTTTTCTTTATTTGATTAATGAAAATTTTAATGTATTTATAATATTTAAAACTTAAACACGTTTGTACCATTTGTAAACTCTTTGTATAAGGAAAATAAGATTAGAATTTGAAAAGGAAAAATTGAAAAAGATCATTAATTATTTTCTATGTTTTCTATAAGTTTTCATGGAAAAAAAACTAAAAAAATGCCACTAAATTTGAAATTTTATGCCAAACATGTTTTTAATTTATATGGTTATTAAACTTCCTTAATAACATGATATTTATCAATTTATTTACGTTTTAAACTTTATATATTTTTATCAAAAACTAAAAGTGTAACTTAATATCTGTATATATCTATATTTATATCTTTACATAATAAAAAGTTCAAAGATATAAAGTGACTAAACCTTAAATAGTAAGTTATTAGTTTTCCTTTTAGGTCCTATGAATTTATTCTATTTTAATGATTCTATTTTGCTATGATTGACTAATTATATTATATGAATAATGGGTAATACTAGACTTCCAAACTCCAGTTATGTGAATATAATTTCTAAATTAATTGGTAAGCATGAATCATCCAAAAAGGTAAAAAGCTATACAAGACTTGACATTGATTTTTGGAACAATTATATTGACGCAACCATAAAATAGAGAATGTGCATAGATTTGAAAACTTGGGGTGAGTGTATTTTTTTTTATTAAAAGTCAATAGTTAGGTAGTTAATGTTTTTTTAGTAGTTACTTACAATTACATCTCTTTGGAAAAACTTAAGTTTAGTTACCAAGTTTATACTTTGACATCATAACCCACATTTGTGTCATACTTATCAAAGAAATTCACTTTTGCCTTGAGTTTCTTATTGAATGTCTAACCTGTGACTTAACACATGTCCTTTGTGTTTTAAACAAAACCTCAAAACATTTATTAAAAACCTGGCTCATATCTATTAAAAAAGTCAAAGTTATGTTGGCAAATTCTGAAATGCACCTAGGTGCTTGTGCACCTATTAGATAACGTTTGGGTTCAGTTAGTTTTAGATTTAAAAGGAAACTTGAATCAATTAGGATAAATTCATAATTTTTGTGATAATTATCACTAAGTTTCCTTTTATAAATTAGTAAATTTAGTAATTACCATTTAATTCCCGTAATTTTCTCTCTCCCACCAGTAATCTTTTTCTCTCACTCTCGCTCGTTCTCGCTCTCCGTCACTCTCAGTTGCTCTTCTCCTCCGTCGCTTGCTCTCGCTCTCGCTCGCTCTCTCTGCTCGCTCTCGCTCTCCGTCGCTCTTCTCCTCCGTTGCTCGCTCTCGCTCTCCGTTGCCAATCGACCTTCTAGGCTCGTCGTATGCTTCCTGATCTTCCGCCTTGGCTCACCTCGTGCCAAATCCACCGGTGCTCCGCCTCGGCTTCGATCTGCCAGTGCTCCGTCGCTCTCTGCTCCGTCGTTCGCTCTCGCTCTCCGTCGCTGATCGGTGGCCTACGACGGTACCTGCGGTGGGTTGTGAGCAGGACAAAAGGTGCGATTCCGGATTTCAAACATTTTTGGTTGGATTCGTGTGTTGTTTGTCACGATTTGTATTGTTCTGTCTTCTGAGATTGTTTATCATAATCTTGATGTATTGTCTGGTGGTGAGGTATGTATGATCCCAAGTTCGATTTGTATGTCTACTATTTTGTGTGAGTACTTCTGACTAATAGGATAACACATGTGGTCATGTATGCTCCCACGTTCAAAATGTGTGATATGTATTATTTGGGTTCGATTTGTATAAATATTGTATGCGTAATTTGGGTATTGGATTTACTGATTTTTTTATTTGTATTGTCTGGTGGTGTTTATGTATTAAACTGACAACCAATTGTATGAAACTAATATCTGAATGTATGCTACTATCGGAATATATTTTGGTTATGCGAAAAACTGAATGAATAAATTTGTTTTTAAATAATTACCACATTTATCATATTATATTTATTTGTTTCATTATTATTATCTTTTCAAATGAATTCAAATTTAAAATTTTCCCATAGCTAAAAATTTGAATAAGGTTAATACATTCCATAATTATACTAATTAAATACAACTTATATTAAGAAGTAAAAGTTACTATTTATACTTAAAACTAACGGAATTCTAACGGTGTTAATTAGGTGTTTATACACCTAGGTGCATAGTCTCAAGGCTCAGTTATGTTAATACATTAATAATAAATCTATTTAATTGTTTGAGCCAACTAATATAAGAATTTTATTTTAAACATTAGTGTTTTGAATCTGAAGTATAAAAACTTAAATGAAATTAACTAACTTATCTTTTTTGTAAATACATAATATCATTAAGTCCATTAAATTAAAATATTTTTATAGGGGTTAAAAGAAGTTTTAATATCTTTGATAAGATATTAAATATACAAGAAATAAATTTTTACAAGTACTTTACCATCACAAATAAAAAAAAAATTATCAGTTTTTTGCAATCAGCATTACCTGCAGCATATTCTACATTGTATTATTATTATTATTATTATTATTATTATTATTTATAATAAACAAAAATCAAATACAATGAGCTATCTATTATAATGGATGGTGCAGCTGAGGATAGTTACAATGAAATATTATAATAAAAACTATGTAAAAAATAGAAATAAGAAACTAATAATTGCTATTATTTATTTTGAATCATATAATTGAAATAGAGTTATTTAATTTAAAACTAGGGATTTTAATTTACGTGCAACGCACGTATACAATTACTATATATATATATATATATATGTCCATGATCAAGGAGAAGGCGTATAACTGATCACAATTCACAATTAGAGGCGGATCCAAAGACTTTTTATTCTTGTCAATATGTGACCGTTGTCTATATAACTTTGACTCTATGTTCATACATTGTATAGTATTCCAGTCTCTATTTATATTAATTAAGAACCTTCTTTTTTTTTATTATTGTCGTTTAACGTACAATTTTAAAAGATTGCAAGGAATGTGTGGTTTGAAACTACAAACAGAAAAAAAAAAAAATGTAACTTCGGCATAATAATCTTGGGGATATGAGTGAAGTTATTAAAGTGCACCGTTTAGTCTTAATTATCCATATTAAAAAAACAGAAGCAATATAATAGATTTTTTTTGGCACAGGAAGCAATATAATCGATAACTAAGGGAGAATAGATGACGCTAGCTGGCGAGTTAGAGAATGAGCTTGTTCTCTAGGAACGACAACCAACGAGCTATAGGAAAATGTCTCCATACTAATATTTAGTTGTTGAACTAGTTGGGCCATAGATAGAAGTGCCGACACGACAACAAAAATGCATAAAAGTGATTGTCTTGACAATTGTAATGGGTAACTAAAAAATTTAGTCACTTTCGATAAATTTGTTTTTTAAGGAAATTTTTTGTTTTCTTATTTTAAATCTTTTGAATTTATATTAATATATATTATATAATTTCTAGTTTTTAGAATTCAACTATAATCTCCCTCTCTCTGTCTTCACCGCTACCAAAACCTCTCCCTTTCTCCATCTCCATCACTACCTGCAAGTGCTCACTATAAGAGAAGCAGGTGAAAATCCTCTTCAAACCAAAACAGAGCATGGATAGCCGAACATTATGGTCAATATTCTGTCTATATTAGGAGAATAGTTTTAAGGCAAAATTCCAGGATTGTATTTTGTAAACAGCAGCTTAATTTTCGCTTTACCGTTTACTTGTTTCCTTATCTAGCTGTACAAGCCATCTGTATATATTCTTTGATCTTCTATCAATGAAAGTGGTGGGAAAACTATTCATTGAAAACTCATTCTCTTACATGGTATTAGAGCAGCCAATCTCTACCGAGTCCTCGATCCAAGCCACTCCCATGTCTTCCTCATCCGCTCAAACTCCAATCTTTACTCTCAACACCCACCCTTCTTCCGCAACTGATAAACCACTTATTGCTCTCAATATTACTGCCCAACTCAATGAAAAGTTAACTCCCTCCACCTTTCCTCAATGGCGTGCTCAGTTCGAAGCCCTCCTTATTGGTTACGATTTACTCGACTATGTCGAAGGCACCCTTCGGTGTCCCTCCTCCGCTGGTACTGCTGCTGATGAGCTGCACAAGCTCCATTGGGTCCGACAGGACAAACTGATCTTGAGTGCTATTTTAGCCTCCACATCCTCCTCAATCACTCCCCTTATTGCTACGGCAAAGACCTCCCATGAAGCTTGGAAAAAGCTTACCAATCTATATGCTAGTCGATCTCGAACTCGTGCTATGCAGTTAAAAGAAGAACTCACACTCATTCAGCGTGGAAATCGGTCAATCACCGACTGTCTCCACTCTGTGAAGGCCTTGGCTGATGAAATAGCCATCATTGATCATTCCATTTCGGATGATGACCTAACTCTTTATGTGTTGAATGGTTTAGGTCCAGATTTTTTAGAGATAGCAGCGCCTATTCGAGCCAGAGAATCTTCACTGGCCTTTGAGGAGTTACACGACCTTCTTGTTGGACATGAAGCCTATCTACGGCGCCTGGAAGTTGCAACGCAGCAACTAGTTTCTTCTGCAAATTTCACGAAGACGAAGCAGTCTACGCAAGGGGGAAATCAATCCTGGTCCTTCAGGAAAAACGATACTGCACGTGGAACTCAAGGCTTCAGCCCAGGCCGACATAATCATGGAGCCCAACGTGATGGGCGTTGCTTCAACAACAATTTTGGAAAACCCAGCAATTCAAATCGGCGTTATCAACCCAAATGCCAACTTTGTAATCAGCTGGGACACACTGCAAAGTCCTGTCGGACATTTAACTCCCAAAATGCTTCTATCAATTGTGCCGCCTCCTCTCATGGAAAGGACAAAAATTGGCTACTTGATTCGGCCGCTTCTCATAATATCACGGGTGATCTTTCCAATCTATCTATTCATTCTGAATATGATGACACTGATGAAGTGATTCTCGGTGATGGTTCAGGTTTGACAGTCTCACACATTGGTTCTTTGTCTTTGCACTCCCCTCACCGCACTTTTACACTACGTGATACCCTTTGTGTTCCAAACCTTTGCAAAAATTTAATTTCCGTTCATCATCTCACCAAACAAAACAATGTTATTGTTGAATTTCACCCTTTCTATTTTCTTGTGAAGGACAAGATCACGAGGGCGATTCTACTAAAAGGAGCATGTGACAATGGCATCTACACCTTTCCGGCCTCAATGGTAACATCCAAAAAGGTTGCTAATGTGCATGAACGGACTTCTATTGATGGTTGGCACAAGCGTCTTGGGCATCCTTCCCTTAAAATTGTTCATCATCTTATCAAAAATTTTTCTCTTCCTATTTCATCCACCAAACAATTGTCTTCACTATGTCATTCATGTTCTATTAATAAAGCTCATCAACAACCTTTTCGTGTCAATAGTCTCCAAAGCCATGAGCCCCTTGACCTTATTTACACGGATGTATGGGGTCCTGCTAGTTATACCGGCCTTGATGGATCACGATATTACCTTATTTTCATTGATCATTATACAAAATATATATGGTTTTATCCAATGATCACAAAATCCGATGTTTCTCATATTTTTCCACATTTCAAAAAGTTTGTTGAAACTCGCTTTAAAAAATCCATCAAAACACTATATTCAGACAATGGTGGTGAGTTTATCGCCTTGAAATCCTATCTCTCACTTCATGGAATAACTCACTACACCACTGCTCCCCACACCCCGCAACAAAACGGTGTCTCTGAACGTCGTCACCGTCACCTCGTTGAAACGGGCCTTACGCTTCTTCATGATGCAAATCTTGATTTCTCTTATTGGCCTCATGCCTTTCAAACAGCCTCTTACCTCATCAATAGACAGCCCACGCCCCTTCTTCACGAAAAAACACCATTTAAAGCTCTTTTTGGCCAAAAACCAAATTATTTAAAATTAAAAAAATTTGGTTGCCTATGTTATCCCCTCACCCGGCCCTATAACTCAAATAAAATGCAGCCCAAATCAAAAGCCTGTATATTTCTTGGTTATTCACCGACTCAAAACGCATACAAATGCTTTGAACCACAAACCAAAAAACTCTTTCTTTCCCGACACGTGTTATTTGATGAGACCCAACACCAACCCAGCCCCTTTCAAACCATCCCTTCCGTCTCACCAGAAACCTTCCCAAACCCTCCGAAATTTATTCCTCTTTTTTTTGGTACCCAGCAACCTGCAGCTCCCTCCTGCGCATCAGCACCATCGCACTTTCCGGAAGGTCCTCCTGCCATTGTCACGTCCTCCCCAAGTAATTTCGGACCCGCTATTTCTTTACTTCATGATTCTTTTCATGCTCTAGACCCCACCATCCCTAATCCGAATCCTCCCTTAGATGAAAATCGGACTGGTTCTTCCTCAAATCTCCCATCATCTCCTCAGGATACCCATTTAGGTCCTGATTATAATACCTCAAACCTACAGTTCACAAACCCTTCCCCAACACATAATCCCCCTCAACGCACTCACACCATGACCACAAGATCAATTAATCAAATTTTTAAACCCAAACAGCTCCATATTGTGTCCAAATATCCTCTCCCCCCAACCATAGAACCAACGAGTGTGAGACACGCCCTTTCTCAACTTCACTGGCGTGAAGCCATGTCCAATGAACTCACTGCTCTAATGAAACATGGGACTTGGGACCTAATTTCACCACCTTCAAACTGTCAACCCGTGGGTTGTAAGTGGGTCTTCCGAGTAAAAAGGAAAGCAGATGGGTCAGTGGACAGATTCAAAGTCCATCTAGTTGCTAAAGGTTATAACCAACACCCTGGTATTGATTACAAAGAAACCTTTAGTCCTGTGGTTAAACCAGCAACTATTAGAGCTGTATTATCCATTGCAGTCATGAATGGATAGGATTTGAGGCAACTGGATGTCAACAATGCCTTTCTAAATGGTACATTGACTGAAACTGTTTTTATGGCACAACCCCCGGGATTCAAAGATTTGTCCAAACCTCACCATGTTTGCAGGTTAAACAAGGCGATTTATGGGCTTAAACAAGCTCCACGGGCTTGGTACACTGCCCTAAAAAATGCCATTCTTCAACTGGGTTTTCAGAATTCCAAGGCTGACTCTTCTCTCTTTATTTACAGCCAAGATTCCACTCTTTGTTATCTCCTAGTCTACGTGGATGATCTAGTCATTACTGGAAATAATTCCATTCTTGTGACCAATATTATTAAACAGCTGGGTGATATGTTTTCTCTCAAGGATATGGGATCTCTTCATTTTTTCTTGGGGATTGAGGTCATTCCTACTCGGGCTGGGCTTTTCCTCTCACAACATAAATATGTTCGTGAAATTTTAGCCAACACCAGTATGAGTGGTGCAAAAGATGCTTCAACACCTCTCTCTACGACACAGTCTCTTCAACTGGTTGATGGCACTGCTGCTGTGGACAGCTCCGAGTTCCGTCGAGTAATTGGCAGCCTTCAATACCTTTCCTTGACACGTCCTGATATCTTATTTGCAGTCAACAAACTCTCTCAATTCATGCACAAGCCGACTACAAACCACTGGACAGCAACAAAAAGGCTTCCCCGCTACCTCAAACAAACCATTTTCTATGGTATTCAGATTCACAAAGCTGGACCCTCCATCTTAAAGACATATTCGGATGCCGATTGGGCTGGAAATGTGGATGACCGAACATCAACCTCTGCCTATATTAGTTTCTTGGGCCCTAATCCTATCTCTTGGAGCTCAAAGAAACAACGGGCTGTTGCGCGCTCCTCAACTGAGGCTGAATATCGGGCATTAGCTAATGCGGCTTCCGAAACAATGTGGCTATCTACTCTTTTCCAGGAACTAGTATTTCCAATCAAAGAAGCTCCCTATCTGCTATGTGATAATCTTGGAGCCACCCATCTCAGCTTTAACCCAGTGAATCACTCACGCATGAAACATATTCAGATCGACCTTCATTTTGTGCGTGACTTGGTGCAAAAAGGAAGCCTTCAAGTCAAACATGTCCATACTCAGGATCAATTGGCTGATCTGTTAACAAAGCCATTGTCAAAACAGCACACGGAATTGCTTCGTAACAAGATTGGTCTTGCCGATGGAAGCCCAATCTTGCGGGGGCGTATAAGGGAAGCAGGCGAAAATCCTCTTCAAACCAAAACAGAGCATGGATAGTCGAACATCATGGTCAATATTCTGTCTATATTAGGAGAATTGTTTTAAGGAAAAATTCCAGGATTGTATTTTGTAAACAGCAGCTTAATTTTCGCTTTACCGTTTACTTGTTTCCTTATCTAGCTGTACAAGCCATCTGTATATATTCTTTGATCTTCTATCAATGAAAGTGGTGGGAAAACTATTCATTGAAAACTCATTCTCTTACACTCACTTCCATTGCTCTTGGCCCTCTAGCAGGTGCTCGCCTCTATTGCTCTCAGTGGTCCTCATAGCGACAAATATGGCTAGTGCATCGACGGATTTGCCTGGTGTGGCGAGATGGCAATAGCCCTTAAGAAGGAGTTTCAGGCTGGGAGCAAAGAGAGAATTAGTGATGAGAAGAAGGAAATTGTAGGAGGAGTAAAAAGTGGAAGAGAAGAAGAGAGCAAGGAGATTTGTGTGTAAGAGAAGAAAAAGTAAGAAGATATAGCCTGATTGGTTTAAATTTTAGTCTGATTAATGACAGACTAGCGATTAATTGCATGTCAACTGACTAACAAATAAATGCGTTTAATGGCTGATTGCGTGGAGAATGATTAGCCACTAAATGCATGTAGCGATTGATTGTGTTGCAACTGACTATTTTTATCACTAATCAGTCGCTAGCTACTCATGTCTCAACTCCCACATATGAGCTGAACAGTGACTTAAAGTTACAGTGGCTAAATTTCAGTCACAATTTTCAGTCATTTTTATACATTTCTTTTGTAGTGTGAACAATAGAAAATCTCTTAATGCTTGATGAGCATGCAAACAATCAAATAACATGGTATTATCAAGTAGAGGTGAAAACGAGTTGAGTTTTTTATCGAACAATTCAAGCTCAAAATTGATTTTTTTTGTTATTAAAACGAGCTTAGTGAGCCTCAAACCGAGTTTCGAGCTACATTTTAAGTTTGAATTCTTAATAAGAGCTTCGACTATGGTGCTGTTCAACTTGAACTCTTATTGAGCCTAATGAGTCTAATGATTTTTTAATATGAACATAATATTAATTTTATTTTTGACATAACTAAGACAAAAAAATTCTAATTTCTATTTCCCAAATTGAGCTTGCACCTTGAATCAAGCTTAGATCGAGCTCGAAATGAGTTTGAATCGAGCTCAAACCTTAAAATCAAGTTTTGAGTCTATCAACCTACTGAGTTGAATCCAAACTTTTTTTAGTCAGGCTTTGAGCTCTGTTTCTGGGTTCGTTGAGCTCGAGCCTAAGGCCAAGCAAAATCAATTCATAACAAGTAAAGCTTTGAACCTGGGGTGTTTGGGCTTAGCTCGGCTCGGCTTATTTTCACCCTTACTATCATATATTCTAAATAGGCTCACCACATGTGCTGCAACAAAGATTGTATGTAATTCTATCTCCAAAACCGGACCAAATCGGCTGGTCCAACCGCAAATTGGTCACCTCACCTAAAGGTGTGCATTATTTGAATATGATTATCAAATAATCCTTGGCGTGAACAAAATGGTTTTATTTTTTTGTTATTTGATCCCAATTTGATAAAAAAAAATAATTTCTTATTTAGTTATCAGATTGGTTATTAGTTTTTTAACTTAAAATTGAACAGACCAAAAAATAATATGTATTTTATAATTATACCCACCAAACAATACATATATAATGTTTTTTTGTTTAATTTTGGACCACATACTATGAATCAACCCTTAATGTTAGGTATAAGATAGAATATTATCAATATTCATCACATTTTTCAAAGTTTTATTTTATTTTATTTTCAATCACCATTTATTTAGTTCTAATAAAAAAGGATTGAATTATAAAAATTGGATAAATTAAATTATAATTTGGATTGTTTGAATAAAAAAATTAAATTATAGTTCAGATAGTTTAGATCAATTTTAATATTAATTTGGATTGTTTGGATTAAATTTATAAAAAGTAGCAATTAACAGAACGCACACTTTAACCCCATTGGCCCAGTTAGAAGTCCATTTTGTATTTAGTCAAAAATAAAAAAAAAATCCGTCCAAAATCATTAAATCAGTAAACTATCAAACCGAAATAAACTGATAGTCCAAAATAGTTGTTTAAGAATTATAAAATCAGAAGGAGAAGAAGAAAGAAGATGACAAGGGAAAAAAAAAAAAAGAGGAACAGAAGACAGACGAAAGGAAGTTCTTAGAAGAAAAAGAAGAAAGAAGACGAAAAGGAAAAAAAAAAAAAAAAGGAATAGAAGAAAGATGAAAAGAAGAAGAAAGAGGAACAGGGCTAAAAGAAAAAGAAAGAAAAAGAGAAGAAAAAAAGAAGAAAGACAAAGGGATCGAAAAAAGAAGAAAGAGAGAGAAGGAACCAAGAAGAAGACGACGAACAAAAGGCCAGGAGGAAAAAAAGTGAGGCAAAAGAGAAGAAAGAAGAAGAAAACATACGAAGAGAGAAGGAAAAGTCCGTTGATGGTTTGTTGGGAAAGAGAACATAATTTGTAAGTTAATATGTTAGGTAATATGCAACTTAAGTCCATATGCTATATATAAAATTTTATTTTAGTCACATTCTCTCTATTTTTTTTCATGTCAATTAGCACTTATACAATATAAATACAAAAGAACAATGAATCGGTAGTTTAATTGATTGAACCGGTTAGACTAATTAACCTTCTAACAATTTAAAATACGCTTCGATTTTAAAAGCACTGAAGTGCATTGCAGGAGAAATTTACCTAGTTGCAATATAAAGGGTGCTCTGACTGATTAACCAGAAGCAAGGTGCTGCCCGGTGCTAGTCCGTTGGCACCATTTATTTACTTCTCAAGAAGGAAGGAGGTCAAGTGAGGCTAGAGCAATGTTACAGGAAAAATTACAAAAACCCTTCTCAAGTTTGTTTAAATTTATAGTTTTATTCTTTTATTTTTAAATACCTATATTTATCCTTTTGGAAAGTTAATAGTGTTATTGGTCATTAATATCACAAAGAGAAACTGTTTGGCTTTACCCTCCTAACTTTCTTATATAAAAACTTCACCCCTAATTATTAAAATTCAAATAAAACCAGTTAATTTGACAAAAATAATAACTAGAAACTTCATCAGTTATTCTCTCAACCAACTCCTCGCCCCTTGCATTGATTCTCGTCTCCCTGTTCCCGCCGACCACACCACCACCTCTGCCGCTACCCTGGGACCTAATCCATATGTCCCCGATGATCGCCTCGACTACCGGTTCCGCCAACGGTCTCGACTGCCGCACCTTCGCTCTTTACCGAAAAGCTTTAGCAAAGAAATGGAGATGGAGAGCGGAGATCCGATGAGGGTCCTATTGGAAAGGGTTGTGCGATTGTCGAGGTCATGTAAATTTTGGCCGGAAAACGGAGAGTCTGATTGAGTTCGATGAGTTCGGCGAGAGAGAGAGAGAGAGAGAGAGAAATCGAGATCCCTCAATCCCGCCTCAATGCTTCTGTCCCTCGATTCGATGTTGAGCACGGCGATTGATCGTAGAAATGATGGCCATGGTTTGCGTGGGAGCTGGTGGAGAGAGGAATCGGAGAAGAGGAGGGCAATCGCAGCAGGCGGAAGAGGATAGAGAAATCAGAGCAAGAAAAAGAAAATGGCAATGATAGGGAAGAAGGATAGGCAGATGCGGCTGGCTCGGTGGAGGAGGGGGAGCAAGAGCCAGTGTTGGAGGACACCAAATCAATGAGGTGGAGGTGAATGTGGAGGGGATGTCAAAGAGCAGCGGCAGCTGGAAACTTTTCTGATCGTCCATCGTCCCTTTCTCTTCTCCAGATTCACATCCCCTTTCTTTTTCATCTGGTTGTTTTAATCTCCTAGAATCTATTTTTCATTTATGGATTTTGTTTTTCTTAAGTTAGGGGGTGAAGTTTCTATGAATGAAGTTTAAAAGGGCTCATTCAGGTATTTTTCGTTTTCTGTGGTAACGATCGTTAATGGTGTTAATGTTGAAAGGAGTTTGAGCAAACCTAAGGGAGATTTTTGTAATTTTTCTAACATTATGCTGATTCGGACTGAACCATGCGAAAGAAGTGTCAGATAATCATACTTATTACCTGAGCTGGATTACGGACGTGGACGCCGACATGGGATGGAAGTTGGCACGTGATGCTGAATCACACATTCATATATATATATATATATATCGCCACCACGTGCGCATGTTCGTCATCACTTCATAATTTATATATGGAACAACAATCGTGCTCGTTATATGGATCATATATATATATATATATATATATATGTATACTAGCTAGCTAGTGTGTATAAGCAAACCCATTTCATTTGGAAACTCAGGTAGACGTACGAACTGAGTAATTAATGCATATTGTGAATGACCGACCAAACAGGTTATATGGAATGGAAACCAGCTGGTAAGTTATATATCACAGTTAGAGCTGCAAACAGATCAGCACACCCAGCGACTACCATCACCTTGGCTGGGAAGTGTCGGGCTTAGCACTCCCACTCCAGACAGGGTTTAGATTTCGCTCCTATTCTTTCACAACAGTATTCTTTCTTTTGCCTTTTCTTTTGATAAATATCACACGATAGAACCTAAAGTCGGAGAAATTTATGGAAGAGTAATTTTATAAGTAAATGCATTGTAAATGAACTTTAGTGTTTAACCACGATTTAATCTCTCAAACGGGTCTGAGATATCTCCAGCAAGTGCATATGTAGAGTCAAATCAACATCAAGAAGATTAGTCTTCTCCTACCAAATGAAGATTACTCCAGTAAAAATTTAAAAAAAACAACTTGCATTTTAGGTTTAGCTAGGTAATATACTACACGTATAAAATTTTTACAAATTTTTCTATTATTGAATGATGTTTTAAATTTGATCTGGCCCTAAAGTCAATCCTTCATGCATTAACTATTAATTGTCACCAGATTTTGACAACAGATGTAAAAAGCTGAATTGTTTATGAGCAGAATGAGTGTTGAATCCTATATTGACAATAAAAAATTGGGTGTAGCAGGTTATGATTTCTTTCTTTTCTTCTAAAACAGTTGGTCCATTATGGCAGACTAGCTCCTATCTAGCCTATGGTTCTATACTTTGTTAAACTTTTGATGCATTGGTTATAATAAATTCATTTGTTTTGATATTCAAAACAAAAAAACTGTCACATGATTTTGTAATAGATATTTTATTTTTTTAACCGGCAACGAAAAATTTTATTAAAAGAGGAAAAGACTAAGATATATTTTGTAAGGTAGCACGTTTATTACACATTTCCTTTTAGGTTTTGTACTCCACTGGATATTGTAAAAATAAAGCTAAAACCACAATCAAATTCCTGCCAGCCAAGTTAATTAGTAAAGGGGAACACCTATCCTGGCCAAGATCATTGTTTGAGTGGTAGTCACATCCTCAAAAAATTTAAAAAAAAAAATCAGTAATTCAAGTGTGGCCTAATTGTATTTCAATTTTTTTAGATTTTATGTGGCAGTCATTTCACCTTAAAGCTTTCTAATAATGTCTCTCTATATCTTATATACTTGTAACAAATTTTGAATACTAAAAATTTTAAAAAATAAAAAAAACCGCAAGACACAACACCTGGAAAGGGCGCATTGTGCATATTGATGTTGGGCAAGAAAGATGCGTGCTCCATCAAGCTTATTAGACTAAAAGAAAGGTGAGCTGGAAACCACTTGAATCTGTTCTGTCCTTAATTACCATTTTGCCTTTTTCTCTTTAGGTTGCGTCGATTGGGTAGCTTTCGAAGGATATGCGTGGATGTTTCTTCTCCATTTATGCTTTACTGCGTCCTGGATGATTCGGCAAACAAAACACCTACTCACAATAAGTCGTCAGCCGAAACGAGCTTTATATATATATAAATCCACGCTGTCATCAGTAGTTACGTGCATGAAGGATTGTAAAGAAATACGCACAACCCATAAAGAAAATCAGAAAAACCTATATATATACACAGAGAGAGAGAGAGAGAGAGAGAGAGAGAGAGATGAAAAAATTAAGCAAATTAATCGCTAATTGGTCAAAAGTTCTTAATTACCCGAGAACGTGGTATAATATATATATATATATATATATATGTATCTGCACTCTTGTCGATAAATCCCAACGACTTTTAAAAAATTAAGTTTGAACTGAAAACCACGTCATTAGTCGTCGTACGTAACTCTTTCCACGAGTTGCGAAGTTGACACTTCGGCTCTGCTGGTTGGCTAAGGCTAATATTAGATCACGTTGGAAATCATAATAATAATAATAGAGTAGTCATATGATTAACCTGGTCTAAACACTGTACCCATATTTTTAAAGTGTTTATAAAACTGTTAACGTATCTTAATATCTTAAATAATATATTTTACAAAATAAACACCATTATATTGAACAATATCTTTAAGTTAAAAGAATACTACGTTATATTAAGCAGAACACTAATTTGTATCTTGATGTTTTCAAACTGCAAATGTGCTATTATAAGATGTTCACTGCATCTTGAAATCTTACGAAATGAACACCATAGTTATGAGAACACTACATTATTCTACGCTGAACACTAATTTGTCTTTTGGTGTTTTCAAACTGCAACCGTGCTACTATTGTCAGATTATCTACAACAAATTACAAAACAATACATTTGTATGAACAAAATAACATTTATTACAAAATGGAATAACACATATAACTGAACGGAACAACATTTATTACAAATAGCACATTCTATTAAGTGAACAACATATTACAAAACAACACATTTGTTTGAACGGAACAACAATTATTACTGAACGGAACAACAATTATTACTAAACGGAATAATACATTTGAGTGAATGGAACAACACATTTAAGTCAATAGAACTACATATTTATATGAACAAAACAACACATCTTACTATATAAACTTTATTGTATAGAATAACATATTTGTGTTAATGAAGCAACTCTTCCTATTGAAAAAAAATAGCAAAATTTACAAACAGCACATCTTATGAAATAAAAAGTATATTACAAAACAACATACTCCATCCGTTTCACAATATTTGGCCTCTATTCCTTTTTTAGCAGTTTCAAAATAGTTGTGCCATTTTTATCTTTTCAAATAAGGTAACTTTTTTATTATTTTATATATATATCATTTATTGAAAGAAGAGAAAGTTGAGAAAATTAAATAGTGAAAGTACGTAGGGCCCATTTTTATATTAAAAGAAAGAAATAAAAAGTAGAAAAGTCTTAAATTTCGCACATTATCAAAGAAGACAGGTTTTATGAGACAGTGGGAGTATTATTTACAAAAATGTTACCGCACTTAAACAACATATTTTATGAAATGTACAAATAACACATTCTATGAAATGAACAATATTTCTTATTGAACGGAACAATATATTATAGAACAATACAATTTTCTAAACAGAACGTCATTTTTTACTGAAGGAAACAACATTATTTACGAATAATACATCTTACAAAATGAACCACATATTATAGAACAATACATTTGTGAATAATATTTCTTATGAAATGAACAACATATTACTAAACATCACATATGTGTAAATAGAGTAACGCTTCTAACTCAACAGAACAGTATAATATACAAATAATATTTCTTCTTATATGGAACAATACTTCTTGTTGGATGGAATAGCACAATAATCTCTCAAAATAAAATATGTATAATTTCTCTCTTATTCTCTTATTTTTTGTTAAAATATATAAACACATTTGATAAAATATAGGCTGTAATGCCCGCAAAATCCTAAGTAATTAAGCCTTGGGTTATGAGGATTCAGGGCTTAAGAATTTTTCCTAAATTGGGAATTAAGCTCATTGAGTTTGGGAGACAATAAATTAAGTGGGAATGGGGAGTATGATGAGTGTTGGATACTCTCAGAATTTAAACTTGGCCTAAAATGATGAAAATTTAATGTGAGGGACTCAATTGGACAAAAGGGGCTTTTGTGGTTGGGCTCAATTGCCCAAATGCGAGGAATTAAGGGACTAAGGGGGAATTAGCCAATTTTAAAGGCATTGGATGCCATGGCTGCCACCTCCCCCAATTTTTACCAAATTAGAATCATTTCCCTCCTACCACAATCTCCACTCACATTAAAATAATCCTCCATTCACAAAAGTCACCCAATTTGTCCCATACTTTTGACTATCTCACTCACCATCCACACAAGTCTTCCAACTTGTCCCATACTTTTGACTATATCACTCACCACCCACACAAATCTTTCAACTTATCCTTCCACTTTTGACAAATTCTCCCAACTTTCACCAAAGTCTTCCAATTTGTCTCTCACTTTGTCTCCTACTCACCCCCGTGTGAATCACATGATCTCCCTCATTCTCTCCCCTCAAATTTCATCCATATATGCCCAAATACACTCCCATTTACTTCATTTCACTTTTCCCCATCTCTCTCTACACTCTCTCACTACAACTCCCTCATTTTCTTTCTCAAATTTTGCCTTAAACTCTAAAATACTCTTCCAAACTTCTTTTTCCTTCTAAATTCGGCCAAGACTCATTCTTGAGCATCCTTGAGCTTTTACCAAGTGTTCTTGTTGTCTATAAACTCTTAAAAACACCTCGAGCAAGAATCAATAAACAGATTGAAAAAAGGAGACATTTTTTGAAACCATCAACCAAGAGGAGTTTTCTGCTAAGTCTTGTTTTTGGCATTCCTGTGTTTGAAGCTTGTATTCTTGATACACATAAGCTTCTAAAGCCTTCCAAGGCAAGGAATCAAGTGGTAGATTCAAGAAAATATGAGCAAGAGCTTTAAGAAAATCAAGCCGAAGGACTCGGCCATACCTCATTCGATTGAGGATCTTAAGCTAGAACAGAAGTTCTAGTTACAACAAGCAAGGAAAAACAAAGAGCTAAACTTCTAAGGCTTTCGAGCAATAAAGTTGCTAGGGGTTTTGTGGTAAGGATTCTTATACTTTTTGAGTATTCGAGCCCTTGGGTGATGGATATTGAATGCCATGTGATCCTAAGAAGACTACTGAGGACTATGTTTTGTTGCTTAGGCAACTATATGCTAGTTAGCTCCGTGCAAGCATTACGGCTAAGAATTGAGTCGGCCAACTTAATTCCAAAGCATAAAGAGCTCAGATTTTAAAATGAATTAATAAAATAGTTAACCTATGAAATGAAAAATATGGATCATGCTTGCTCAACCCTTCAAAGGGATATGGTGTTAAGTGGTGTGTGTGTGTGTTTGTGTGCATAATAACCCCGATTATTATTATTATTGTTATATGTATGTATCTTGTGTTTTTTTGTCTTAGTGTTTTCTTTGCATGAGCATTGAATATATTTTTGCCAAGATAGACTTATACTATGTTAGGCTCTGAGAGCCATACGCAATCCTCACCAAGTTTACTTACTCGCCCTTTTCTACTTTATGTAAGAAAAGGCGTGCTAGAGAGACACTAAGATTAAGAGTAATTTATACTCTTTTTGTTGGTACAAAGGTTTGTGTATGTATATATGTTCTTACTCAATATTCTAAGTATTCTAAGTGTTATGGGTTGCTTGTGTAACAAGCTAATAAGTGTGGACTTTATGTGCAGGACTTGGAGTCTAGATTATGGGAACAAAGTCTCTAAGGTGGAAAGTGTGTTCTTTGGCTCTTTGTGTGGTTTGTCATGTTTGCACATGTGCTATGATGTTGGTCTTGTCTAAATGACCAAACCTATGATAAAAATAGACTTTAAGAACCTTTGGCCATAATATGTGTTAGTGGCTTATATATAGACTGTTGGACTTTTGGTGGTCATGAACATTTTGGGCTTAAGTAATATTGATGATGGATTTGCATAATAGTATGTTTATAAGCCTATGCTTGATTATGAAAAACATATGCATAATAAACAAAGTTTTCAAAGCTTTATTTGGTGTTTTGGTTGCCATTCATATACTTGGCTATGTTTGATAACAAGCTTGAAATGAATACACAAGTTCCACATAAGTATTAGCTTGTTTCCGAGAGCACAATATAAACCTTTAAGTAAATAATTAATGAGCTAGTAGTAGTAACATCCTGGGGTTCATGCCCGTATGTTTTGATAATGAACAAATGCCCTTTATATGGAATTCCGCTGCATAGTTAAGTAATTAAGTCCGAATGGGCCAGGGGCTAGGTTGGGCATGACATAGGCTGTACAAAAAAAATGCATAATTAATATGTGAGTGAATAAGAAAACAATCATTGAGAAGACAAATAACATTTCCCCGTTTCTGAAAAAAAATATATATTGCATAAAAAAAAACATAACAGATATATGAGTGAAATCTAATGTAAATATTCAAATAAACATTTCTACGGAGAATAATCAAGAAAAGTCAAAGAGCAAAGATGTAGAGGATAGAGATGAAAGGCACAATAGCCAATAATTGAGTAAGCAGAAAAAGGTACCGTGACAAACTATTAAATTACATTAAAGTGTGATAGTAGAGCATGGACCGGGTGTATTTTAGCCCTAGCTATATATAAATAGTGGTGGCACTTAGGCCAGTTTGACTAGGGGTCAAACTTGGCTCGGCATGGTGCAGTTTAGACCCCCTATTATATGGGCTGAATTTGGGCTTGAAAGATAAGGACATTGAAAGCAGCCCAACTTGCTTGAAACCTAGAATCGGCTTGGACTGGGACCAGACCTACCCAGGGCTGGCCAGTCCAGACTGGGCCTTACCATTATGCCTCCAACAATCAAAAATAGCTATTTCCATATTAAAAAAAAAAAAAGATTAATTACAGCTTTGATCTTCCAACGGTTTTCTGCTATATTTTTCCCCAAAATTTTCACTTTTGCCCCCCTCCCACAACTACATTCTAAAGAGTTTTTGTTTCAAACAAATTTTGGCCCTCCCCAATAAATAGGAAGGTCATTTTCATTCCACCCTCACACCAAAATTCAATTTCTCTTCTTCCTTTGCTATATTCTCTCAAGCATTTTAGTTTTTTTGCTAATCTCTTCCAAATTTCTTCCTAATCTCATCCTAATTTTTTCCTAATCTCATTCTAATTTTTTATTTAATAATACTATTATTTCTTCAGTCATGGCTTCAACAGTAAAGGGCAAGTCAATAGAGACTTCATTATCTTGCACCACTGGCCTTCAAGGCTTGTTCCGTCAACGTTCTTAGCCAGCCAATAAAGGCATTTCAATCTAAGAGTTGTACGATGATGATCAAATCGATATGTCGAATTATGATTTGAGTCTTAATGATTAATTATTGGACAATGATATTGAAAAAGTGGATATGTGACGCTGGTCGGGGATTTGTCAACATAACCGGCACCTACAACCTGTTAACTCAATACGGAGGATACCCAAGGACAGGGACAAGGCCAATCCTTAAGACTAATGGCTTGGGTTTGGGAGCATTATGAACTCGTATTTGAAAAGGAGTCAAAGTACGGTAAATGTAAACATTGCGAGAAAAAGTTTGTGCATAAAAAAAATTCCGACACCGGAATGTTACAACGCCACATCGAAAATCAACATTCCAATGTCTTTCCCAATACTGCGACTAGTTCCAGAGGACAAACATAACTTGGGGGTACAACTGGCGAGTCATGTTTATTTTATTTTAACTAACAATCTTATAAAGAATGCATGATAAATTAAATAATACTTACTGAAAAAAAAAATTTCAAAAGCTAAAAATATTCACCTAGAATCTCTAATTAAATCACAATTAAATCTTGTATTTAAAAAATTTTCCAGGAAAATAGCTAGGAAGGAAAACTTTAAATTATTTAAAGCAAAAAAATCAAATTTGCAAGTTTATTTCTTTGCTCTTGATCAATGTGTGGCATTTAATTTTGACATGTAGATATCACTTGTAGGTCAATCATATTATTGCGTTACTGCTCATTGAATTGATTCTGACTTGGTCATGCAAAAACATATTTTGTCATTTAGGGTCATGGAAATTGATCATACTAATTATCATATATACAATTGTATCCTAGAAACTTTATGTGATTATTATTGTGCTGACAAAGTTCTATACATTTCATTTGATCTTGCTTCAAACAATGATATTGCTATTTGCCTTTTGAGCCGAACATTGAAACCATCTCTTGATGATGCATTTTTTCACGTTAGATGTATGTGCCACATTTTGAACCTTTTGTGTGAAAAGAGGTTTAGAAGTCTCCAAAATGAAATTGTGCCTATTAGGAATTCATTGCCACTTTTAAATTAAAACCCGCTATGTTTTCGTGAATTCAAAAGGTTTTGTTTTGAAAATAAAAAACCATTTTCTTAGAAACGGTTTAAATTAGATTGTTCAACCCGCTAGAACTCCACTTATTTGATGTTGCAAAATGAATACCTGTATGCAAATTTGTTAATGCGTTTCATGAACATAAAGATGGATTGTGAATTCTTTACAACTGAAGTCTGGGAAAAATGTTCTAAAATTGGTGAATTGCTTATATTTTTTTACAAGAAAACTAATTTTTTTCGGTGTTTACTATTCAACAGTTCATCAAGTTTTGCTTTATTTAATGAATATTACATATGCTTTACATTAGTTTAAAGATGATAAGTTTTTTAAAATAATTGGCGAAGTCATGCGGGCTAAATGACTTCAGTTTTTCAAAAACATTCCCCCTATCTTTTTAGTTGTTTTTTTGCTTGATCCATATGCTAAATTGACAGGCAAGACCACATTGTTTGGAGAAATTTATCATACTTATTTAGAAATGTCTCATATAAATGTTTTGTTTATATCCGCTACTGCTTTTGAGTACTTGCATTCTTTGTTCAAGTTATATTATGAGTGGGATTCGGATAAAATAATATCCAAAGCTCTTCAAACTGAGCCTTTTAGGAGATGAATCTCATTAAGATTCAACCCGATCCTCCAAATACTGAAGTGTCCTCAACTGATGACTTAGAATTTAGCTGAGGTCGATGACTACCTTAACACATCGTTCGAGCCAAGCAATGTCCACATATTGGAGTGGTGAAAACAAAAGAGATCAAGGTTTTTGATTTTGTCAATAATTGCATAGAAGATTATTGTCATTCTAGTCTCCACTGTAGCATCCAAGACAATGTTTAGTGCAGCGAAATAGGTAATATCGAAGAAACAAATAAAGATTGACGCCCAAGATGGTAGAAGTATGCGTATGCAACTGATATTGGGGCCTCACATCACTCCAAAAGCAGGACCAAAAGAGTTCTGATAATGAGATAGTATTCAATGAAGAGACTTTAATTTTTTTTTTCCTTCTTACATTTAGTTTGTTTTTTATTTGATTATGCTGTTAAACACAAATCATAGGTTTTTATTTTTTGCAATTTTTGGAACGTTTGGTCAATTGAACATGTAAGACTCATTCCTATTATTTGTAAGTATTGTTTGGCTTTTTAACTTAATAAAAATTATACCAAATGTGGTGTTTATCTTTAAAAATAAATGTTAAATGTAAAGTTAATTCATTTATTTTATTTTTTTTAAAAACCCACAACCCACCCAAGTCCAGCCTGAAACCAAACCGCATGAGCCCAGACCCATGCTCAACTGGTCCCAGATCGGGTTGACCCATCTCCCACCTCTATTTATAAATTAGCCTGTCTAGTTATGTCTCACCATCAGTCGGCTAGCCTAATGCGTGTTTGCTAGCTAGCTAAGCTAACAAATGAAACTATTCTATTAGATGTCTTCGGAAACATGCATGACCTCTCTGCTCTGCCTAACTAATTAATATACAAGTACCCAGCGTCATTTTCTTCTCTTTACCCCAAATTAATAGAGAGCAATCAAATCACAAGGTGAATATATTGATTCACTATTCACTTTATGAAGCTGAATTTTATTCGGTTTGCTAATTTGTTGAACTTCTGTTGCATTTCTTTCAAAGTTAACAAATAAAATGGAACTAGAATTAAATCAAACTATTTTCAAGTAAATGATCCTAACTTGAAACCTGACTTGAAATGTCGAGTTAGGGATTGAAAAAATGTAGTTTAGGTTAATTTGAACACTAGTTGGTCTAAAGAAGTGAAAAATGGATTAGTTTAAGTCCAACTAGAATTAACTTGAAGTGACCCGAACTATTAATTAGAAAACTCACTTAGCCCATCTTACTCTAAGCTCAACCCAACCCACCACAAACTAACCCTAATCCATTCACCCCCTAACCCCCTTCTAATTCTTCCTAGGGAGTCAATCATATTCATTGACTCACACAAATATACACAACTTACCTTCTTTGCACCGTCACACAACCTCCTCCTCCTCCCTCACCCTTAGACCTCAGCCTTGCCTTCCTCGCCTATCATCATCGCTCCACCCTCGACCTCCTCCACAGCCCTCTTACCCTCCTCCTCACTCATCATCATTACCTCACCCTTAATCGCCCCCTGAACCACACACACTAACACACCTAGCACATCATCCTTTGCCCATCGCTGGCACCGGTCATTGATCTCCTCCTCAATGTGTACACACAGAGGTTAATCTCCTCAATGCTTCATCATCAATCTCCTCCTCACTACCTTCAACAATGAGTGGCCGAACTTCTCTAATGATATCAATGCAAGTCAGTGGGGATGGAATCAACACAAAGTCAGTGAACAAATCCTTCCAAGGAAAGCGTGATTTTGTCGATGGAATCAAAAGATCCATTTAGGGATTTTAAGAAATCAATGCCTGAAGGTGGATGCTATTAATTCTATGTTGTTGCTATTGGAGGGGGAATGTAGGGGACAGGGCGATAGAAAAGAGCTGGCGGTGGCAATGGGTGTCATGGTGAACCAACCCAACTCAACCCTCACCCAATTTTTTGTTGGAGTTTGTAAATGGTTCTAATAATTTTGGATTTCCACCCGAATCTAACCCGAAATCAGAAATTCTTACCCCTAGGTAGACTAAAAGTAAATGATTAAACCGTTTGCATGGATTCAACTGTGTGCATCCATGTTAGGGGGAAGTGCATTTTTTAGTCATAAAATTTTACATACTTTTCTATTTTAGTTCCAAAATTTTCACTTTTCTAAATGGGTCATACAAGTACATAAACAATTAATACTAAAACTAATCATTTTTTTTAATTATAATTTAAACCGCTCAGTAACAATTTTCCAATAAATTTAAACAATAAAATAAAATTTTTATTGCTAGTGCAGCATTTAAATTGTCAATTTTTTTTATGTCTGTTAATCGAATTCCAGTTCACTATCTACCTTCCAGTAAGTATAAGATTAACTGTTAATACTTTAGCAAAGTTTTAAAACTGATTTAAAAAATTTAAAAGTTTTAGGATTCAAACAAAAAAATAGCACGTGTTTTAGAACTAAAAGGGCGCTTTCCCCTTTATGTCATACACACGTGATATCTCGGATACATGCATTCACACACAGCCGAAACAAACAAGAGAAATATAACCAACGAATGCTTAGGTTTATAATGGATCAAACTTGTGGATCTAGAGCTAGAAGTCAAGGTCTGTCTTGTCAACTACTAGCATGAAATTGAAACATATCCTTGCTTTTACAGTTTCTGTGATGTTGGCATCGCAAGGGAAATACCAGTGCCACCAGGTAAATCCTTCCATTGTTGCGTTATCGTCTTTAACTGGGTGTAGAAGTTAACGCCTGCCTTCCCTGTAACCAACAACAGGATCAATCAGCGATGACTCTTGGCCAGGATTGCAAAGGAGATGTTTACAGGGAGGAAACAGCTACCATAGAAATTAAGATCGCCCGCAAAAGATGCCTTGGAACCAGTGAACGAGAAAAAGGGCAAGGGAACTGGTATGGGCACGTTGATGCCAACCTATGGGCACGCAAAAGCAAAGCAAGTTGATTTGCTGATATATTATCCAACGTCAATTTATAATTACAGCTACCTATAACGCTTATCTTCTTGCATATCTTTACCTGCCCTGCCTCAATCTCATGCTGGAATTTCCTTGCTACAGCACCTGACGAGGTGAATATAGCAGCTCCATTTCCATACCTGCACATGATTTATATCACAATTAAATAAATACAGGAACAAGAAGAGAGGTGACCTTTACTTGGAACAGGAGGACAAAACAGATCTTCTGACAGGAAAGTACTTGTTTCTATTAACAATATCAATGGCCTCGTCCAGGGTATCCGCCTGAAGTTGTTGGGAATCACCAAAAAGACAGGTCAATAGGTTGCCATAGTTTACTCAAATCTTTACATTAGTACAGAAACAGGAGTATCACTCACTTTCATGCAAATCAGAACTGGGCCAAAAATTTCTTCCTGCAGGAGTGAGAATGTGGTTAAATAATGAAGAACTCATTGCCTAATTTCCCAATTATTTTCTGCACTTAAACTAGAAAAGCCTGCAAGATAATGGATGGCCATAATAACAAGACCTTATAACATTCCATTTCAGTCGTCACATCAGATAGGATGGTGGGACCAATAAAATTTCCATGTTCATATCCTGGAACCTGTTTTCACCAGATATAAGAATATAAAGAAATAAGCATAAACATGTTCCTCAAATGATTTCTAATTCTCTATTTTGGTGCAAACTCAAAGTAAGGAGAAAAAAGTAGAGGCTAGAGGGAAATAAGCGTGGGGGAGAATTATCCAGTGAAACACATACGTAAAATATAAATGTTCAAAATCATAACTTAACATGAAACATTCTAAAGCAAACTCAATACAAGCAAATAGGCCTAAACGTCATAAATACTGAATGAAAAAGCAAAAATTTTGTTCCAGAAGAATCCTAAATAACAGAGTCAAAAGGAAATCATGCGTCTTGATCAACCTGATCACATAAATAAAATACGTTTCCTAATCAGCCCCCACGCAAAAAAGAACATCTAAACAAGAACGATCCCAAATACTTGATTTTCCCCTTTTTATATCCACAAATACCAGTTATGGTTTAGAAAGAAAAACAGATGGAACCATTCAAGATACCACTATATTTCTGCCGTCAAGTATTAGTTTAGCCCCACTTTCAACCCCACTTTGAATTAGCCTGCAGATTCTTTCCTTGGCCTGTGAAGAAGAAACAATTATTGTCAAGAACCTCAACTTATGAGAAAATCAAACTGCAGCATTAAAATGCACATAGGGAACCACACAATGCACAAAAGGAGCCCCCTGAAGATGGTTGGGCAAATAAAAACGGTGCCTTCTGGCTCCTGGTTCAAATTCAGTCCCCAGCCAACCTCAGAGAGTAACCTAATAACCCAGCCAGCATAGCCTTATAACCGTTCAGGGTTTAACTAGTCCCCTGGATTGGGCAGACCAAACATAATCTTGTAAAATTAACGTTTGTTTCAGTTTCTTTTACTTTTCCGCTACAACTGCATGTGTACTCTTGATATATGTTACAGTTGATCACCTGTTTGCTAATGACTGGACCAAGTTCCGCATCTGGTTCAGAACCAGCATTTACTTTAAGAGCCTTCGCACGTTCAATTAGTTTATTCTCCCTGAGAAAGAAAATACAAAATTCAGATAGATCAATCTTGTCCTGAGGCCGTAAAAACATCTTTCAAAAAATTGACTTGTTTTGGGAGTAGAAAGCAATGTAACCAGAAGTTCCTATAAAGCATAAAATATTCTCTCCAATTCCATGTTATGGCAAACACAAATAGGTAAATAGTCTTGGGAAGAAAACTCTCAGTTGTAGCTAGACTCCACCAAAAGCTTAACTAAATAAAATAAGAACTTTATAAATTAGTTATGTGTGAAGTGAAGCATACGCAAAAAGCTTCAACAAAACATTACCATGACTGTGAGTCACCAACAAAAACAATTGTGCTGAGTGCCATGCACCTTTGACCAGCAGCACCAAAACCAGCAGCGACTAAGGCATTCAAAGTAGCATCTACGTTTGCATCAGGCACGACAATCCCATGGTTTTTGGCTCCCATATTAGACTAAACAACATAATCCAAAGAGTAACATAATTAAGTCACTTAAGGACAGGGAATAACTCAGTTTCAAGAAAGAAAGCATATTCGATATCAGTTGGGTGATTGGCAGTTTGACACTTACCTGAACACGTTTTCCTTGAGCTGATGCTCTGGCATATATGTGCATCCCAGCCTTGAGTAATTAAATAAACAACATCAAGTAAGAAGTGGTCCAACAACTTTTTTGAAAACTGATGACTCAAGAATATATAACTTCTGTGTTTTCTAATAGCATTCAAGCAACCAGACCATGAATAAAAGCCCATAATTAAATTAGAGGCCCAATTCTACAGGATTCCAAGAGATAAGTGCATTTTGAGAAAGTTCAAGCACATGAACATTTTATATTGTTTACAAAAACTGATGGACAGTATAGTTTGAAAAGGAAAACTTCCAACGATTTGAGATTTCTCAAGGACCTTAAGATTAAGACCACAACAGCTGATCTCCTGTACCCTGCCTTTTTCTCTCTCTAAATACCAAAAGTCTCAAAGAATATACCAACAAGGAACCTTAATAGACAAAGAGACCATGGGCCAATGAATGACCCGTCCAACTTTTCTGAAACAAACAAAAGTTCTGGAATAACAAAAGAGAACTGAATGATTCTTGAACTGAATTAAACATGACTCAGTTTGACATAATTAATTGCCAAGAAACAAATTCAGATCCATTCTTTAAGAAAAGAAAATTTTGTACCAAACGACAGTGACAACTGCTGCTGGCATTATTGATGGTGTAACAATGAAAGAATCTCATCATCTTAGTCGCCCTTTATGGTAATATTAAAATAAATCAATGTATTTTTCACCCATGTGACGTAGATTTTGTACCAAACGACATTGACAACTGCTGCTGGTATTATTGATGGTGTAACAATGAAAGAATCTCATCATCTTAGTCGCCCTTTATGGTAATATTAAAATAAATCAATGTATTTTTCACCCATGTGATGTAGACAAGCAGAGGCAACTTACAGTGTTCGAACCAACAAATGATATGGCCCTAATGTTCTCATCATCACAAATTGCATTGACTATATCCTGCAACAAACAAAACGTAAGGTACAAGCAAAAGAAATATAGGATGTCCAATATGCATCCTTCAGAAGAGGTGAGACATTCAGTAAAATGTCATCATTCTGTAGCACATACAGTGGTACCATGAACAATGTTTAGGACACCACTAGGCAAACCAGCTTCCATTGCTAATTCTGCTAGCATTATAGAAGCCCCTGTAAAAATGAGAGAACAGTTAGTCATGTAGGTGGAAAAACAACATCACCAGAAATAAAGGGCTTTGAGGAAAGGGGGGGGGGGCAGATAGTCTTCTTCTTCTTCCTCCTCCTCCTCGAATATTTTGGTGATTTACACAGAAAATGGCCACAACATCCCTTTACCCAAAAGCTTAGTTCCGAACTTTCTGTGCTTGCTTGCATATGTAAATTGTGTCACATTCAAACTAAGAGAGCTTCCTCAATCATAAGGACATCCAATAACTAAAATACATGACCCATAGGCTACTAGAAGGGAGCTGTGGAAGTGTAACTGCCAGACCTCTGTGTTACTATATATAGAGTCAAATTAGCCAGGAGGAAAACCTAAAAATAAAATGTGATAAACCCAATCCAGATATGAACCAGAAAAGTCATCAATGCAGAGATGATGCAGTCAAAACTGCCACACATAATGAAAGGTCTTCTGCTACAAAAATGTCAGCATGTCACCCATGCAGTCATGAAACTGAGCACACTACACTTTTCAACTGTCATAAGTTTTGCACAAGGGGAAGGGAAAATTCGTTACTTTAGAAATTCACATTCTTTACAGTACAGCAGAATGATTCAATTATAGAAATGCTATACTTCATAAACCTAAAAAGAGTGCAGTAAAAAGCACTGGGAAGGTAGCAATCAGTATAAAACATCTAAAACCTTTAATATGTTAATTATTTAAAGGGAAAAGGAAGAACTCTAATATTTCGAGAACACTATGGAAGAAGACCACACTCACCAGGATCCTTCTCTGAAGGCTTCAAAACAAATGTGTTGCCACAGGTAACAGCAAGGGGGAACATCTGCAGGAAATGACAAAACGCAAGCTTACTCAACTTCTCTAGGCATCTGATGGATTTACCGTTTACCGTGAAGCCTAATAAAGTTCATATACTTGCATCTTGATACAAGAAACGTTTGGAACCCATGGAACAGAGCATGGAAGCAAAAGACAAATTCATCTCATATACTTTGGGCCTTTATCCATCTTTATTGAACTACAAGACGAAAGAATGTACAGCATGTAGAGCAGTACATATTGAAGAGGTCAAGAAAAAGGAAACTCAAAAGGGGCAGACGTAAGTGCGTACCCACAAGGGAATCATAGCAGGAAAGTTGAATGGGCAAATCCCAGCACAAACTCCAAGCGGCTCTCTAATACTGTAGGTATCAATTCCATTAGACACATTGGGAACATACTCACCCATCTGCAATGTTGCCATTCCACAAGCATGTTCAACCACCTCTGCACGAGAAATCAGGAAGAGTCAAGTTAGGAACTCTATTTCATTTCATCACAGGACTTCTGTTGTTCTCCTAAGCTCAAATCAACGCTAACAGCAGTCATAGGATTGTAGAAACTGACCAAGGCCACGGAACACATCTCCATGTGCATCTTTCAATGTCTTGCCCTGCTCAGCGGTAATATTCTTGGCAAGCTTATCCTGAATAAGATTGCGATTGTAGAATAACCATGTCCTCATTGTATAATTAAAGTAAATGAGCAAACAAATGAGAGCCCATGACATGCTTACCATATCTCTACGGATAAGCTCTTGAAGCTTGAGCATTATACGCTGACGTGTAGTAACTGGTGTGTTGCGCCATGAAGGAAAAGCTTGCTTAGCAGCAGATACTGCAGCTTTGAACTCTTCACTTGTGGTTAAAGGAACTTGTGAAATGACCTCTTGTGTTGCCTGTTGGGAAAAGCATAAGATATCATAACAAAATATCCGTATGAATCAAGGAGGCAAATATAATATATATCACTGGATGGATGAAGATAAAGAAGTTTACTCACAGGGTTTATGACATCAATGACGGATGTTGAATGTGAATCTACAAAAGAACCACCAATAAGATTTGGGACCCGCTGCAAAAAAAGAAAGAAAAAAAAAAAGCAGCAAGTCAACAGACATCCCCGGTAGTAAGTCCATTTTTTCTTGCATAACAATTGTCTAAAGCTGAGAACTATCTAGCACCCCCAGTGGAAACAAATTTCCATTATTTACCTCCAGCTACATTCGTAAACAATCAAATGCGAAGACAATAAGCTATTGGAATCTCAATAATCAGTCAATCAAATGAAAAATCAAGAAGACACAGGAATCTCAACTGGGCTCACTTGATTTGAACACTATACGCAGATGAACTTCTGCAACAGACACCATCAAATAACATCTATACTTTACTTCAGAACTCCAATCCGAACACATCGTCGATTTAGAGAGCAACACCAAATCAATAGAAACAATTAAGGTACGTTGGGTAGTCTTACAGGAGGAGTCCGCTGTTTGGGAGATGGTTCTGTGGCAGTCGAGAAATGATAAGTTGAAGACGCGAGAAGTTGAAGCCTCGAAGCCTTTAAATCCTTCACTGCAACAAGAAAGGGAACGAAGATGAGAGAAATGAAGTAAAAATCATTCTGACTAGAGGATTCGATGGATCATTTTCCGGTTGTCCACACACCCCTCAGAAGATAAAGCCGGAGCATCATTTCTACTTGTTCCCCTTTTTTCCTGGGTTTTGCTTATCTGAATTTGGTCGGGTTTTCTGCTCTGAACTTCTCTGAATTCGGTGGATCAATCAATTTACGTTTGGGCAATTCTCTGGCACACTTAAGAAAGGACAAGTCTGATCTCGTCTTGTAGCCAGACGGCTAGAATTATAATGAGTATTAAAAATTGCGAGTTATGAGATGAGAACAAATCTAAATGGACGATTTGGCTGTTGTATAGTGTAGCAGTTTTTTGCTAAGCGCGAAAAATCGCGCTTTTTTTCGCGCTTTAGGTAAGCAAAAGCCCTCCCAATATTCATTCCCATCTACGTATTCGCAAGAGTATATGCTTTATTTGTGGTCAGTGTTCCAATTGATGTGATCAAGTTTTCTAATGTTTATTTGGAGTTTAACACTGTATTAAGTGTCTGATTATTTAAAGCACACAGGGATGGCAGCAAAAACACAAAACCTCTACTCAGGCAACATTTTATACTCCATTTTCTTATAAGATATTTGATACGTTCCTTAATACGTGTTCCGTTGAATGAAACAGCATATAAAGTTTATTGTCTTTGATTGTCTTCAGAATTATTTTTTTCGAGAATTGAAGGGAGTGACTTTTCGTTTCTGCATAAATAATGATGTTTGATCAGTTAATCTCATTAAGATTCCGAACTGAATAATATTGTCTTCACGAGCTTATAATGTATTCACATCAGCATAAAAAGTACAAGGCAATCTATGGGCAAAATAGCCAACCTAACTTTTCACCCCAATGGACATTAGCCACTAAAGATTTTTTATAATTAAAAATATTATTTTAATTTTTAATATTGACTACTAAAGTTTATGATGTAGACAAATGAGATAACTTTGGCATTGACAAACAGAATATTTTGTCAAATTTTAAAATGTTCTAACAATTGAGGTGATTATATGACTAATTGAAATGAT
Source organism: Aquilaria yunnanensis (assembly GCA_039654915.1). NCBI lineage: Eukaryota > Viridiplantae > Streptophyta > Magnoliopsida > Malvales > Thymelaeaceae > Aquilaria > Aquilaria yunnanensis. The sequence continues at coordinate 23,373,228 of CM077598.1, read as the reverse complement.
AAATTATAAAAAAAATTTCTAAATTATGTGCTTTTATACACACTAATCCCTTAGCTAAAAAATAGAGTGAAATAACCATCTTATTCGATTAGCAAAAAATTTTTCTCCCAAAGTCTCTGGCTCCAACCAATTCCCCAACAATTTATCACCTTTCCCATCCAAATTGATGAAATTTCTCACCATTCCCCAACAATTTTCCCATCATAAGCAGAACAATTTCATTCCTGTAGCTTCCTCGAAGCCTCACAAATCTGAAACCATTCCTGGAGCTTCCTGGATGCTCTTGAACTCGAAATTGTTAGAGAATTGGGAATCCTTTTCTTCGCCGCCGAATTTACCTCCGATTCTATCGCGAGAGCGATAGATACGAGGACGACGACGGGGACGTGGGTACTGGGGTGCGTCTGGTGGATGAATAGCAATCTGGAAGATGATGGCAACGAGGCAGAGCACAATAGCCGGAAGATATCCAAAACGAGCAGAGCTACCCCTGAGAGTTCTCCGGCACCGATAATCGACGACATCGATGACATTTTCTGCCCTGAGAGTTCTCCAGCGACCAAGACACATGGTAGTGAAATCGGCGACATTTTTGTCGGTAAAAAGAGGAAGAAATCGGCAATGGACAAAGCTGATAATTTGAATTCGCATGGGAAATTTGAATTCGCCACTAATAAGCACAAATTGGTGAAGAAAAATAACAGATGGGTTAAAGGTTATTCAATTCACGATTTTATTCACAACGATTATCAATAAATAGATTTTTTGTTGATCCAATTCGGACAGTGATGGATGTAAAACTGTTTAAGTATTTGCGGAATGTCGATGGGATTGACAATGAAGTACGGTGTGTTTGTCGAAGGATGAAGACGATGTTGAAAGAGAGAAAAAAAATAAGGTTTAGGGAGTATTTGTAATGTATACAAAAACCTAAGAGCTAAATTAGGATAAAATGTTGGCCAAAATGCACTGTCGGTAACTTTGTCAACTCAAGCGAGTTAGTTTTTTATAAGTGACTCATTGTGACTTAGTTCTTCAACTTTGTAAAATATTGCGAGTTAGTCCCTGATTGGATGGAAAGGAAGACGATGCTTGTTCCTCAACATTGTTTGCCTTCCTTCGCCGCACGCCGTTGGTCTTAATGTGTTGACCTTTCTCTGCTACACGCCATCGATCTCAGTGTGTTAGCTTTTCTCTGCTGCATGCCTTTCGATCTCAATGTGTCCGACAATCCACCATTGAATCTGCCCTTCTAGTGTCAAATCCGCCACCTCCCTTGCCGCCACAATCACCTTGTCTTGTCTATATCTCTTTTATCATTGTCCGCTGCGTCAATCTCTGTTCGATTGTCACGTTGACCGCGTTGATCTCTGTCGTCCGTTACATTGGTAATGTTGATTGCATTGATCTCTAATCATCTGTCGTGCCGATCTCCGTCCGTCACCGCGTTGATCTCCCGTCAGTTGTCGGGTGGATCTTCGTCCGTCTACTTCACCTTGATCGTTTGTTCATGTCAATCTCTGTCTATTTCATCCATTCACGTCAATCTCCATCTGCTTGACCATGATCTCCGTTCAGCAATGTTGTCGATACCGGATTTTGCAAATAATGGCCTTAATCGGGACTTGGGAGGCCCCAAATCCCTCCGAAACTACCTCAAATTTATCCGATGGACTAGCTGCCTCTGTCCTCTAGCAGACGACCGCTTCTATCCCTGTGACTTTAACGCCGTGTCATCTTAAAAGACGCTTTCCGTCACTCCTTAGACTAATTCGTTTAATTTGGAGAAGTTGAGGGACTAAAACGCTTAATTTGAAAAGTTAAAGGACCAACTCGCACTTAGTCAAACCAAATGGACCAACTCGCTCGAGTTTGTCAAGTTGGAGGACTATATATGTATTTTGGCCTAAAATATATCACACCATCATCTACATATTTTGTCATGTGAACTACACTATTCACATTATTATCCACCATGAAGATTGGGAATGGGCTATTTTCAGCAAAACACTAACGTTGATGATAATTTGCACCTTTTGTCAAAGGTACAGGATGGAAGCCAGCCGTGTCCATGTGAACCCACCACTTGTCTCCTTCCTCTACCCCTTTTTGGACTTCACTTTACTAAATACACTAGGATGGTATAAAAAAAATATATAGGAACAGGCTTTATTAGCTTATGCGTCATAGTTTTTGAATAAAAATAGAGATAGCACTTGATCGTAGCAAAAAAGATCAAGACAGATTACATACTTGCTCAGAATAAAAGCCATCAGATTCAAAGTGCCCACTGTTCTCAAACTCGGCTCCCATGAAACTCTCCACAAGTTTTCTTCAATATGCTTAATGCATAGGCATAGAGTTAAATACAGCAATATACTGTTTATCACGGATAAGTAGTACGTAATATAAATATTTTTATATTTTATCATTTTATTGTAGGGATAAGTGGTACACAATACAAATATTTTTATATTTTATCATTTTATCGTGTGGTATATTGCGGTATTTCACATATTGCTCACTTTTTGCATACATTTTATCTGAAACCATGATATATCACAAATACCACGAGGTACATACCATGATATTTTATTTTTTATGTATGCGTGTGAGATTTTTTTTTCATTTTATATTAAAATATCATAAATATATAAAATATTAAAATATATTTAATACATATATCATAAAAGTATTATTTACTTTTATTGTTTTTGTTATTTTTCTTGATTAATATAAAGATTTAATTGTCACTTTGAGCCACCCAAAAACTCAATGCGACGTGGTATACTATGTAATATATCTTAAAAATTTAGGATATGATATACTGTACGATAACAATATTTAACACTTTGTACTAAGATCATTATTATTTCTTGGCAATATAACTGCTAAAAGGAAGTGCCCCTATTCTATTTTCTATCAGAAATAACGGACAGGAGAAGGACCCAAATTTATGAGGGAACTTATACTTGTATTCTCCCTATTCAAATACTCATATACTCATACTTACCTGAAAATTTAACTCTGACCATTATGAAAAAAAGAAAAAACACATACTTTTGCCCACCCCACCAACTTCTACATCTAACAAACTAGGCTCTATCTCTCTTCATCGTTCACCGCTGCCCGCCATCATTGTCGCCACAAGCACCGTCACCATCCCCGCTACTTTATTCACCCTCAACGTCTCCCTCCGCAGCAGTGGCTCCACCATCTCGCTGCCAGAAATCACAATCTCATGACCTCCAGCTCGATTACCCAAATGTGAATCAAAAAATAAAAAAATCAATCGAATAATGTGTTTCTGATCTTGCTACCAGAAATCAACAAACTAGTGTTTTTGTCTGTGGGAAAAAGAAAAAAGGTCTGAAGCTGCGAAAGTCGTCTCCTCCTCAACGACATCAGGAACGACAACTGCCGATGAGGAATCAAAGCCACCGGCCAAATCGTCGATGCAGAACAAGATCTGCCGGCAGGTTAGCATCGGTGGAGGGAAGGCCATGGTGGCTCTGGTGTGGTTGGAGAGGAAGATCCGGATGGCATCGCGGAACAGCTAGTCGGAGGAGACAGTTGGGGGGGGGAGAGGAAGTCAGAGAGATCAATAGTGACCCCGACATGATTTCTCTCGTTCTGTGGTGCTTGCATCTATTTCCTCGAGCCTGCTCTAATTCATCATATTGCCGCCATGAGCTTCTTTGCGGCGACACCAGAATGGAATGGAAACAAGCGCTTGTAGGGTGTACAAGTGCGCCCTTGTCTGGCGCTGTCCAGCCCATTTATTTGTTTACCATGGGATCGATGATTTCGGCCTTTTTCCTGACAAATCATGATCAGATAAAAGAGAAGACGAAGATCTATGCTTTGAGCTTCTTTGGGTTGTTTGTATTTTCAATGCTGATCAACATCGCCCAGAGAAGCCGCAAATCTTCCTCAGCCCAGAAAAGGAACCTGTCGAACTTGTTGGATAGAAGAAGGCACGAAAGATAATGAGAGAGCGGAGAGTAGCTTGTTAGATGCATAAGTTGGGACAATTTCTAAGGAAGAAGGCTAGGGTGACCAGTTAAACATTTTCTTTTTTATTTTGTAATGATAAATGATGGAGATAGTTTTTGAAGGGAATAAATGTAAATATTTGAAACAGAAGAATACAAGTGTCAGTTTATTTGTACCTCAGGGATGTTTTGGTAATTTTTTCATTAAAAAAAGCAAAAGGCATTAAAAATTATAAAAATTTTACAATATTTTAAAATTTTATTTTAAATGTATTATTACATTCACATAATAGTAATTTTCAAATAAATTTGGCTCTAAATTAAAGAAATATAAAAATAAAAATATATTATTTTAAATTAAGCCAACTTAAATTAAAACAAATAGAGAGTACTAGCTCTGTTTTTTTTGTGTATTTAGCGTGAAAAAAACGAGTTAATTCAAAAAAACAGGCGGGCTAATACAGGAAGCCGGGTAAGGAGAGCGGGTCGGGTCAAAGTGTCGGTTATGAACCAGAGGCAGAGCTGCAGATCAGAAGCGGATCAGAATCAGTGATTATTGTCAAATTAATCAAAATAGGAAAGGAATGAAGATGGGAGAAAGCAGAAGAAAGCGTTTTGCTAGAAGCATCTACTTACTTCGCTTCGGGTTGAGCAAGAGTGAGTGCACGACGACGTACACCAAAAATGGAAGCCGGGAACTCGAAGAGGGCGAGACGAGAAGTAAGATCGGACCTGCTCTTTTTCTTTCCACGACGGTCCAACACACGCGGAAGACGGCAGCGCTGTTGTGGATGCGGAGGAGCAGATACGTTTGGGGAAGACGAATGGCGGTCGAGAGATCCGACGATGAGCAGTCGGGACTGATCTGTTTCTTTCCACAAAGGACCGACACACTGGGAAGACGGCAGCGCTAGAATGGAGGTGGAGGAGCAGAGAGGGTTGGGGAAGACGAATGACGGCCAAGAAGAAGAGCTGGAAGACGATACGGGAGGTACTGGCAACTTTAACCCAACCCGCTCCCCTTACCCAACTTCCTGTATTAGCCCACCTGTTTTTTTGAATTAATTCATTTTTTCCACGCTAAATACACACAAATTGCGGCTTAACACTTTTCAGATTTTTAAAAAATAGACATTTTCATTAAAATAATCTCTCAAATCTTCATATATTTGTAAAGATTCTTCTGAAAAAGAAAAGAACAAAACACAGGCTCAAGTACAACAACACATTAATACATTAGCGATTTACAAGCGTCAGACCAGATATGACCTATCCTAATCAGTCTGACTTGTTCATACCAATCTTATACAAATTTTTTTTGAAGTACTAGACTGTTTATTTCGAATGTTTCGCAGTTTTAGCCTCAAAAGATTCCTCGGTCGCCAAGCTAACTTGCCGATATGAGAACAATCTACTTATATGACTTTCCATCTTTTCCCCCGGGTGCATCTATATCAGAGCAATAATCCAATGAATAAAGGGAATGCCCAAGCCCAATCATGTTGACACATTACTTGCCAATATCTTCCAAGCCCCTAAAACTGTATTCCATGCGCCATTCTGCAACCGGTGGCACGACGATTGGTCACATCACCACATTGCCTAGCAAAATTCACATACTGCAAATCAAATTCATCACTTCTTCTGAGAACTACCGCCAAACAAGTTATTGGCGCAGAAAATATTTCTCCACCATCAATGAAGGTAGGTAGTTGTTCTTGTCTCTTACTGACTCCAACAACTTGCGCCTCCACTCCCTTCCAGTCCGACAACAATTGAAGGTAACGTGTGCTAAGCAATCATGCTGCATAATCAATACAAGGAGATAAACACCGACAAGAGGCAATTGTGTGCCAAACAGCAGAAAGATGTCAACCTGAGCCTTGGATCACAGGAAAGACGATGACAAACCCAGAATAGCAGATGAAGCAAGAAAACTGAGTTGGAGGAAGGGGAAAGGCAGCAAGTTTTTATAAAACTCCGCTTTATATCTATTCTGAACAAGCATCCAGATACTTGTCACAAACTTCCCTGTACCAAAAACTCAAATGTCTACAATGTTGTCATCTGCAGGGTCACCACTTGGTAGATCCTTCCATTGTTGTGTCACGGTTTTTGTGCGAGTGTAAAATTGTACTCCCGCCTTGCCTGCACTCACTTAATTTAGTAACGTTAGATTTTCATATCACAAGTATACACCATTGAAAGACATGAAAACGGAAGGAATATGAGTTTAAAGTTTGCAAATACCATCAAAACTGAAATCCCCAGCAAAGTATGGCTTCAACGTTGTGAAGGATAAAAAGGGCAAAGACACAGAGATAGGAACATTTATACCGACCTGTGAAGACATCAAAGGACACATTTTTCACAAAAGAAGGAAAAACATTGGGATAGATTTTGATGACAAACAACCAAACAAGGCAAAATCCTAAGCAGAATTCTCAAAATACTTGAAAGGCTACAACCATCAAACTCTCCTTCAATAAATGAAAATTTGTGTTGCAGCAAGCTTAATTGCAAGAGCATGGCATTAGGGAAGAATGCACTTCCGTCATCATTTCCAAATAATGGTCATGTCCTGGTAAGAGAAGGTGTGAAGCTAAATTTGATTCCATCAAAGATCTCAATAGACTAACAACTAACTTTGACTATATTTAATATAGAACAGATTACTGCAGGGCAGATGCATGAAATGACTTCCTCAAATAAGTTAACTACCAGGTTCACTTCTTTCAGCTACATTGCAATAAGAGGGCCTACTAGGTCTATAAGAGCTGCATTACCTGCCCAACCTCAACATCAGTCTGAAACTTCCTTGCAGTTACACCTGATGTAGTAAATATAGAAGCCCCACCAGCATATCTGCAAAGATGACCATAGAGGTTAAGAAAAACATGGAAGGATAAAAATGCTTATAGATTCACAGGTGTCATGATATCAAACTTAACATTACTTGTTTCTACTAATGATTTCAGTAGCTTCTTCTAAGCTCTCTGCCTGAGAACAGACAAATACAGATATTTTAGTAGGTAATTTATTATTTAACTATCTGGCTGATAAGCAGAAATTAACAAACCCTTAAGCACAGAAGAACTGGGCCAAACATATCCTCCTGCATGAATCAAGAAACAAGATCAAATTATTTTTCAAAAAAATACACTAAGAATGCACTATATTTCCAATGACGATAACAAGAAACATATTTCTGCAAGTTGCAAATGGGAGACTGCCTTGTAGCAATCCATAGTGATGGAGACATCAGACAGTATTGTAGGACCAATGAAATTCCCATGCTCATATCCCTGGACCTGGTTGTAATTCAAAAGATTAAAATGCAATTATGGGCGATTCCACAGACTTCCCAAACTACACAGCATTGTAATCATAAACACACTTTAGAAACTTCAGAAGCTGTGTACTCTTTTCCTATCTTTTACTTCCTCATCCCATGTGCATGTTACACAATTGGTGCCTTGATCCTTTGCATATACAAAGGTAAAGTGCGAAAACCATATGACAGATATGTTCAGGTCAGATAAGACAATAGAGTTTAGCTTCTGAATTACAGACATTGATTATAACATTAATTATGAGGATCCCAGGTTATGAATGTAGTGATATCACTAAATCATACTTAACTAAGGTACTAGTATACTGGCACCTGAAGTTCTGCATCCAAGAATATTAACATTGAATATCTTGGCAACAGATGAAAGACTAGGACCAGGCTCAAAATAGAAAAACTCACACTGCTGGCCAGGAAGCGGAAAAGCAGAGTCATGTCTTTCATACGGGTAACAATTTTGGAACACATTAAGAGCTACAGGAAAATTTTACCATTCACCTCCGACAGGCCAGTGTTTTTACAAGAAAAAATACACAGTAATCACTTTTTACAGATTTGGAAAAATATGGCTTCCAATTTCCTGGAAATTTGAATAAGCCCATCAAAACACTTTTCTACTTCACAAGGATAGTTATAAAAATCTGGAAATACCAGCTTCCAAAGTCCAAACCCACAATATAGAAGTGATACATTCTTTAAGGGAGCTTGAGCTCAAAGTGTAGAATACTTTAAACATCTAAACAGATCTAGCTATGCAATGCTAAGCATTATCCCAACCATTTTATGATCAACCAACAGAATGCATTGTCTGGTTACGGTATTCACAAAAGCAGAATTCTAAGAAAGAGAGGAGTAGGGGTCAGGATGAAGATCATCTTCTCGTATCTGGCTAAATTTTACGTATGGATATCATGTTATGGTTGAAAAGTAAAGCACAACATACAGATGGCTAAACGCATAAAAATAACACACATTTGTTTCTCCATTTCCCAAGCACCAAGACCAGAAAGAGCAATAGTGGAATAACATCATCACAATCTAGACATGCCTAACGGATATTGTTGTGAAACAAGGGGAGTGCATAATCTGGAAATGTATCAGAAATGGGAGGAGATATATCAAAGATAAATACATGCTTAAGCTCCAGAACTGGGGTGGAGCAAAACTCATATCTAAACCATCCCATCATCACTTGGAGAGCCTTCTTAGAGAGGCTGCCCACTACTGGAAGGCTTGCCAAATAAGGTAAAATTAAGAACATAAGGTGTGTGTTAGGCAGTGATGGCTTTAATGTTGAACATTTGTTTTCTAAGTGTTCACCGAAAGGAGGTCCATTTTGACATATCACACAACCGTAAGCTCCAAAATGCATGTGAAAGATGGAACTCTGTAATTCCATCGCAGTTAAAAGCTGCAGGTGGTAAGGCCAAAATCAAGTGTCTAATTTTCTGTTCTGCAGTAGACTCGATATTGATAGAAAGGATTAAAAGCAGCACTATGATTATGAAGGAAATATTGGATAATATTCAGAAGAAGAGCAGGGCACTCATGGTAATCAAACTCTTTGCAAGGCGCTAATCTTGTCTCATGTTATAGCTAGACCTTTTTGTTCTGTCCTTTACATTCACTGGGTCTTTTTATGCTCTCGTTTAGCCTTCTTGTGAGTATTAGGTTCTGGTTGCTATGGATACTCCTTTCCTAAAAGACAAAAGTTTCACTATTTCTGGAAATAGGTACCTCAATAGTATGTCTACGTGCACAGGATCCATATTACCCAGACGTGACAAATCTTACGCTGGCTATCTACATATAGCAACCCTCTTCCTTTATCTGGTCTTGGAACCAACTACACTAGGGCAGGCAGAGTTAAATAGTAATCAGTTTCAACACAATTATGCAAGCAAAAATAATACTAATACACAAGTACTAGAACTAAAACTAGATACCACAGTGTTTCTTCCATCAACCACCAATCTTGCACCACTTTCAACACTTGATTGGATCAATCTGCATGTGTGTTCCTTTGCCTGTCAAGACTAAGGAAAGCCAATGAATATATGAACTCAACCTGAATGAACAATTATTAAACCACCCCCAAAACTTTTTCTATTCCTATGGTACTCCCATTCCACTGCAAACAATAAATGTTCATGAATTGTTAACAGTACCAGAGTCACTTTCAAATGGTCATATCAGTTGAAAACACATACGGGTTTCTACATATTATTCTTACCTGCTTACTAATCACTGGACCTAGGTCTGCATCAGGTTCTGTTCCAGAATTCACTTTGAGTGCTTTAACACGCTCAACAAGTTTTTCTTCCCTGGGAAAGAATCAAGCCCATAAATAGAAGCATGAAATAAAACTAGCAACAAAACCCATGTATTTTTTGGGCCATAATTGTGAGTTGCTACAAGATCTTTTAATAAACCCAACAACGAACTGGGCTGAACCTGAAATAGCATTTTTCTCTTTAGTACTAGCATATGGCATCCGACAGTTTAGAAGGGGGAGAATAGTACCACAGCGTGAAGCCTCCAACAAAAATAACAGCACCAAATGCCATGCACTTTTGCCCTGCCCCACCAAAACCAGCTGCAACCAGTGCATTTAAAGTAACATCCACGCTTGCATCAGGCATTACCACTGCATGAATTTTAGCTCCAACATTGCACTAAAATAGCAGTCAGCTCAGCAACGTGCACATAGACTTCATAAATTTACTAAAAGAACGACCAACAAAGGTCAGGATATGTTCCAGGCCTTTTACCTGAACACGTTTTCCTTTAACAGAAGCTCTTGTATATATGTAAGCACTAGCCTTTGGAGAAAGCCAAAAAGAAAAAAGAAATCATTATTGCAAATAAAATAACGCCATGCAAAAAATAAGGTTAATGAGTCCCAATTATGCTAAGAACATGTGGGATATGGGGAACAGGAAAAAGCTAAAATGTGTTAATTTAGTTTTAGCAAATGACATTACAGTGAAGCTACAAATAGCATGCTCAGTCAAGCACTGTACCAACCAAGACTACATTCTTTGTTAATCAAAAATTTGAAAAGTATGCTGTAGGTATTTACAGCTCAGCCCCCTAGGTAGGAGGTTTGGAGGCAAAACAGTGAGGGGGGTAAAAAGAAAAGCAAAGTTTTGCACCTGCCAGTGGCATTTTACGACAGTAAGATCTCCACTCTGGAGGAACATAGAAGCCAATGACATTATGAAGAAGAGTAACAACAGCTCAATATGAATGAAAATGCCCAGCATAAGTTGCTTATCTCTGTGTATTCCAAAACTATGCATTCAAGACATAAATTGCCATTGAATTAATGCATCAAGAAAACTCAAGAGGCACCCATTTCACTTTTAGTTAAAGAAGCAGCTCAAAAATCAATGCCCAAGGAAGAGAGCATCTAAGACAAGGATTCATCATACAGCAACTCTTTACATCTCAGTACTGTCTACTGCTTATTGGAAGAAAATTTGACGAGCAGAAGTGACTCACCGTACTTGGACCAACAAATGATACGGCTTTAATGTCATCATCATCGCAAATATCATTGATGATGTCCTGTCACAAACAAATAAAAGCAATATGTTTATATTTTCTTTTCCGGTACCTTGAAAGGAGGAATATGTATTCAATTTGTCAAGGGAAAACCACCAAAATTGTATAAATTACAGAGAATGTAAGAAAAAAAGGGGGCAAAACTCAAGCTCCTTTACAATGGAACTAGAAGGAAATCAAGCATGGCAACTTTCAAAATTCAACAATAAAGGAGAACTTCAGAACACAGAAAATTATTTGGGATTATGTAACAATGCAAGGTAACCAATATCATTTCAGAGAGTGGGATCAATAAAAAAACATGAATTAACCAGTCTCCGATTAGTAGTTGCACTTTTTCAAGTATGATCCATCTCAACAATTTCCTTTCAAAATTGCATTCATTTGATGGCAGTACAAAATTTCAATAAAAAATACAGAACTTTTTCTCACTTCTAACCATGCATTCCTTTTTATATAATCTTTTGAATTCATAGGAAAACAAAGACATGAACAAGGTTTGACATGGCAGTCTTTAAGACAGGATTCACAGGAAAGCAAGAAATAAAACAGGCTATATCCCAGGTGACAGAGAGCAGGAGCGTGAACAGATGCAAGAGCCGGAAAGGGAGATCAAATTCATCGAAACTGTAAAATTGTTGAGAGCAGGAGCAGCTCAAGAGCATCATAGTCTCTGTGTTTATATAAATAAACACTACACACACACACACACATACATAGTGTTTATGTGTATGTAAATATTTGTTTACTTACATGTACATATTTGATTAAAATTTAAAAGAAAACAATATATAATTATATCATCAGGAGAAAAAATAATTGAACTTTAATAATTGATCAAACTTTAGAAAAAAATAACAAAATAGTTTTATGTGAAAGAGAATAAAATAAGTAAACTAATTCACTTAACCCTTAGTAGTATAAAATTAATATTATAAATTGCTATGGAAATAATGTTGCTTCCCAAGAGGGGATGAAAAGGCAATACTAGAACAAAAAGAAATAGAGAAAACAACCCAAGAATAAAAAGAATTTGCCCTGTGATGGTCAGAACTTGACACGATGCCTCCAAATCAGGCATCGGTTACAAAACCGATTCCTGCTTGACTGAAGAAAACAACTCAGCATCCAGCATAATGAGAGTGCCACAAGTTTGTGAATTCGACAATATGAAAACGTGAATTCAGAGTGAATCTGCCCTTAATTCGCCGATTCGCATTCTGGGCTTTAATTCATGGCAATTTTTTACGAATCCTGTGCCAAGGGTATATATAGGAAAACTCAATAACTAAACTAAACCAAGGTACTAATAATCTGGCAGGGAGGAGCACGTATTTCATATGCATCCCTCTGATCCTTCTAAGGTGGGTGAGCATTTTAAGTATCAACAAGAAAACAGCTCTTGGCTCATTCCAAGCTTACATTGGTACCGTGAATGATATTCAAGACACCACTTGGCAAACCAGCCTCGACTGCCAACTCAGCAAGCATAATAGCAGCTCCTGAAAGGACACAGAAAAGGCATGTGCATGTCAATGGAGCAGATTAAGCTTTGGTGGTTAATAAAGGCATACTTTATCCTCACTGCTTCCTGATGAATCCAATACCAACACTCAAAGTCAGGAAAGGAATATGAATGACAGCACAGTTGTTAGCATTAACAGGCAGTTTGTTACTGGATAAGAATTGGCTGAGTTTCATTGACTTTCATCAGTTTAAAAACTGAAACTTAAGACGAGCTTCTAAGTTTCGACATCCAAACACTGCACATGGTCAGATCACATTAAATCCATTCCAGGTATCACAGATAAATTAGCTACACAGCATTGGGATTTTATTTTACCTCAGAATATTTTGCACTCAGCACTATTAAGATGAACTATATATTTCTCTTAGAATCAAGGTGGAGTACCCCATAATATCAAGACTTGGTGGATCCACCCTCCTGTACTTGTTAGCTCACGGATTCATCCAAATAAGCAACAAGCAGTGACTCCTGAATCCTGATGTGTGGATCCAAATGGCAGTGTAATTGCAAGTATCCTATTAAGCTGTTTGATGTGATGCACAGAATACCAAGAGGTTGTTTTACTTTGTTTGTGCCAGTAATTTTGCTGAATTAAAAAACGATAAATTTCATTGGCCTTTAATCTTACTGATTACCCCACCTCTAAGCTTCAGAACAGTAATCTTTCCTTTTGAAGTGTCATGAGAGCCAAATTATTATTTCATGAAACATATGCATGAAACTGAGTCACACAATTACAGTTACTGAAAGCAAACCAGACAGCTAGAAATAAAATCACCTGGAGCCTTCTCCGATGGCTTCAAAATGAAAGTATCACCACATGTGACTGCAATGGGAAACATCTGCACATAAAAATTTGGTCAAAAAAACCATGACTGGCGGAATAACAAAAATAGCTTCTCTACTCTTGTCAGAAAGCAGCTCCAAAAGCCAAGTATCGGAATTCAAGTACCAAAATGATTTAACACCTTAAAAAATTCAGACAAGGACTGAAAATATACAACCAGTTCAAGATCTTTTCATGATACACAAAATTTAATTTATAAGGATCTACTTAAGCAGGATGGCAGGCACTCTGATACATCATCTGGCTCAGAACTAAGAAGTTAAGACAGAGAGCCGAAAAGAAAGTGACTCACCCATAGGGGTATCATTGCAGGATACTCAAACGAACAAATACCAGCACAAATTCCAAGAGGCTCCCTACTGCTATAAGAATCAACACCATTTGATACATTTGATACGAACTCACCAACTTGTAAAGTGGACAATCCACATGCATGTTCAACCACCTCTACAAATGAAAGTAATGAACACAATAATAAATAAACAGAGAAACAAACAAGCAAATAAATAAATACTTAATCTCTTTTCAGCAAGGGCAAAATAACTAACCTAATCCATGCAGCACATCATTATAAGCATCCTTTAATGTCTTACCGTGTTCAATGCTTATGTTTATAGCAAGCTTATCCTGCCAAAATAAAATTAGTGTAAACATCAACCAAATGATTTCTGATTAACTAGGAATATGGAATGATAAAATGCAAACATCTACCATGTCCCTCTGAATAAGTTCCTGAAACTTGAACATAATACGCTGACGAATGCTGATTGGTGTGTTCCGCCATGTTTGGAAAGCCCGTTTTGCTGCAAATACTGCAGCTCTAAACTCCTCATTAGTAGTTAAAGGAACTTGAGAAGCTACTTCTTGAGTTGCCTAGAAAATAGTGATCATTGGTTGCAAGTAGAAGACCACCAATTGTCATAAACCTAGTAATCAAAAGACTAGACAAATTTCAACCAACTGTACTTACGGGATTTATAACATCAATAGATACAAATGACTGTGAATCCACAAATCTACCTCCAATGAGATTAGGTACCCTCTGAAATACAGCAAGAGCAGAAAATGTAAGTTCCACAAAAATGTGGGCATACTGCTACAAAAGTTAAGTTTAACAGAATCTCAAGGAGGAGAAGGGAAGCTTAGGGGCAGCAGGGAGGGAAGAAGCTGGCAGGTAGATGGGGAGCCCAAAGAAAAGAGAAAAAAACAAAAACAGAGAGAACACCAAAGATCTCATGCTACTCATACTTCCAAGTATCAAGAACCAGTGGTACAAACCCATAAGCTTACCGGAGGGTTGTGTTGCCTCCAAGATGGATCCAAAACTGAGAGATAATTGTTTCTTACAGCACATTTTTGAGGTCTCAAAGTCTTATAGCTTCTCACTGCAACAACAAGATCTGACAGTGTGAGCATTCTTAAAATTTATATCAAGAGAAACGGTTGCAGTGCTCAGGAACAAAAAGCTACAACGAAGAACTGCTTAAAGTGAGAAGAAGAAATTTCACCTGCCACGTTTCCTTGCCGGATCTTAGCTTTGACATTGTACACATGCTTTGGAGTTGACAAAAGATCAGGGTTGCTCTGCCGCAATCTCTTTAGTATTTGCCGAGGCTTCAATCCTGCTTCTGTCATTTCTTTGATCGACAGTATCTCTTTCTCGGAAAATCGACGAGCAGACGGATGTTCAGCGAAATCCTTCAAAGGTTCGTGGTTATGTGTCCCATTTTTTACAGTAAGAATCCACAAGCCATCGTCCTTTTTACCGACGGCTTCGAAGGGACAGTTAGTAAGCCGTGAGCCTGTCTTCCTTCTGCGAGTATGTCCACTCGACGATTCATCGGCAGATTTCTTCCTGTTTCTATAGACGCCTCCTCTGTCACAGCCAAGAACCACAACTCTGTCCCTTTTCGATTGCTTAATGGTCACAACATAACCTTGGGAGATAGCGAATTCGCAGACATGTTGAATAAGTTCTTCACGATCGACGAAGGTTCCAGGTGGAGGAGGGAGCATCTGTGGCTCCACACCCAACTCTGAGCTACTAGAGATGTCCATCACATAGTTACCAGAACTGGAGGTCCCTCTGCATTCGAAGTTTGCGATCAATTCAGACAGTGAAGGAGACTAGCCCAAACTCGAAAGGCGGCGATCAGAAACGAAGATGAGATAATTAAGTAGAGAACGGAGAAAAAGCTCTCTGAACCTCTTGACAGTCGTTTTCAGTCTTGCCGGCGACGAGTTTTAGCTGTCGTCCTTTTGAGACGGCCAAAAGAAACACTGTTTCTGCGTATCTTAGATCTGAGCGAAGCGGTGATGGATGAGCGAAGCAAAATGACGGAGGAAAGAACCGCGGTGCCGGTTATCTGGACTGGTTTTCTGTCCTGCTTAGCCGTGTACACAAAATATGATTACTATCCAAGAGAGGTCTTCAGTTATAATCAACTGGCATATCAAGGCCCTCAACTTTATAATAAACGAATAAAACTCATAAACGTTCTGTTTGGACTTGGGACCAGGACTTAAAGCCCCTAAGAATCTAAATTGCGAACAAAAGTCCAACTCAATCCTCAGATTGTTATCGTTCTTGCGTTTGAACTAGTGAAGACAATGCCAATCAATAGCAAATTTTACATGCGCATTACAAAATCTTAAAACACATGTACTCTTATCGGCCCGCCCAAAGTCCCCAGTGACTAGCCAACGACACTCGTATCATATTCACTTGCAATCATAAACAAAGAGCGGCAAATACTTGAAGAAAGATGCAATACATATTCTCGCCAAATCGATTTTCAGCAGGTGATTAGCTACTACATCTTTCATTCGATTTGCTACTCAGCCCGGATTTATTACAAACAAAGACTAACGATGCCTACAAATCCATCTCAGTTGATCTACTTGGCCCGTTCTCTTCCACATCTTCCAGATTAAAACTGAGGGAACTCAGCCCTGCATCAGTTTCTTCGAGCTGGTCCAATTCGTTGCCTTCCACATAAAGCTTTAACCTCTGCCTGCACAAGCGCAATCTGCCTCCCAACAGACTTCTCTCCGACTCGTGTTTGAGTACAATCCATTGCAGCGTCTGGATAACTTCTTGATCAAATTCCTGCTTCTGCTCTGCCATTCTTCTGTATTGATTGGCCTCAATCTCTATCGAACTCTTCTCTCTCTGTAGCCGCAGGATCATGGCCATTGCCTCATCAGCGGCTGATGCAGCCGCCTGTCTTTCCTTCTCCAGCTCACCACAAGCTTTACTCGCTCTTCTCCTTTCCATTTTCACTAATTTCCTCAACGCCTGTACATCAAATTCTTCGTCTTCGGGACAGCATCCCTTAACATTTGTTACCTCAAAGTCGCTGGCTCCATTCATTGGATCTTCCTCAGGAGCTAGTTTCTCTGAGAATTTTGTCGAACACCTATGAGAAGAATCAGTCTTCGCTCCATAAACTTCATCAAGGCGTCGGTTCGAACAAATCCCATTTCCCAAATCACTTGGTTTTCCTCTAGCATCACAAAGATATTGCAGCAAACCCTTCCGATTGAACCCGAATTGCATAACCTTCAGCCCGAAACCCAGCATAAAAAAGAGCCCGATGACATGACAAAACTGCGAGAAGCGCCCGAACAACAAAAACCCATGGCCGAATTCCGTCCCTTGAGTCAAAAAATTGAAGCACGAAGCATAGTCCATGATGAACATTCCCACCGAAATCCTCAGAATCCTGTAATAAACTTCAAAAATAGAGCAGACGACAACCAGCAAACAGAACCTGCCCAGAATCTGCATGTGGAGTTTCACTGCTCCCAATACTTCTCAATCAAATCCTGAAGCTCCCAAACTTTCAGAATAAGCAAAAAATGGCATTAACATTGACCAAATGTGAAGAAACAGGAATTCAGACACACGACAAGTGAAATGACTCCTGCCTGGCTTCAACTAGACCTCTGTTGGCTCTGGCTACTACGACCTGGGAAGAGCGAAGTTTCAGATTGAGAAAGAGGAGCGAGAGAGGTTGAAGCGGTAGTTATATATTGTTGTAACATTCAGCGCGCGTTGGGAACCGAACCTGAGAAAGAATCGGAGAAAACGATGGCTCTGGACGGTATCGTCAGAACTTGGCCATCGCGCTTATATGATCTATCCACTCTATTTTGTGGACGTTGGAGAAAATATGAGTATGATCTTTTTATATGGGCGTTAATGTGAAATTATTCCTCAGAAATTTGCCTTCTTTATTCATTGATTTTGTCTGGTTTTTCCAATTATTGTGGTATCTATATGGATTAGGAAAGATTGGTCTGTCTCGTTATTATTGAAACTCAAATGCTTCAAAAAAAGTTAAGACAGATATAATAGTAGTAAATAAAAAGAAACGAACGAAACTATATAAAATCTAAATTAACAATAAAATAATGTTAGTACCAAGTTAGCGAAGGGATGAGGCAACGACTGAAGATATTCTGACAAAGAGCCGATGACAAGTTGCCAGTGCCTAATCTAGCTTACGAGAGCTTCTCGATTTCCTCTGAAGTTCTCGTGTTTTTGGTTTGTTGGAATTCGTTTCAGGCTTTTGTCAACAACAAATTCAGCGCTATTATATCAAAACTAGGTCTAGAAAAGGAAATGGATTCTTTTTAGGCTAGATCCTGGCCACCGGGAAAAGTACCCAACAAAAAATATATTAACTGTAGTTATGGGTCTAGAGTAATTTGATAACTATAGTTTAAGTGGTTCCAATTGTATCACTAAAATTATAGTTTAAGTCCAAATTAGCCGCTAAGATTACAATTTGATATTGAATATATTACCAACTGTTAAAAATTTAATGATAAATGTGGAAAGTTATTCATTTTGAAATTTTGGAGTTCTAATGTAACTTATAACAAACTTTAGAAATTTTACATAATTTATCATTTTCATTTATTTTGTGTGTTAGCCACTGCATCGATTACCGTTGGATCTGCCACTAGTGACGAAGGCAATGCTGGATGAGATAGCATTGAACATTACTATTTTCAAACAAAAAAACTGTCATATCAAAAAGTAAATAATCAGAAACACATTGATATTAGATAAGTGAGTTTTATTTTGCTGAGATTCAAGTTTTTTGTAATATTAGAAAGTGGTGAATAATTTAAATATCATTTATGGATAAACCAGTGGCAAATCTAGTGAATGATAAAGATGATTGTTACATAAAAAAGTGAAATAGTAAATTATACACAGTTTCTAAAGTTTGTTAAAATTACATAAGTACCTTAAAATTTTGAAACCAACAACTTCTCACATTTACCATTAGATTTTTAACAGCTTATGACATATTCTGTACCAAACTGTAACATTTGTGATTAATTTAGGTCCAAACTATGACTTTAATAATGCAGTTAAAACCATTCAAAATTATAGTAACCAAATTGATCTAACTCATAACTACACTGAATTTTTTTGTACTTTTTTCTTACTTTGCTTTCCTTTTTAGAGTCAATTCTAGTTTATAAATAGATATAAAATCAGGTAGTTTAACTGTATGGTCATTTCACATTTTATAAAAATCTTAAAAAAAATTATCAAAAGTATACATATGACTAAAAAACACACGTCACTCGATAATTCATTGTTTGATTGACTCAAACCACTTAAATGTGTATTTACAAATGTGCCATATATCTTTAGAAACTGCCATGTGTTATAATTTTTTTTCTTTTGTATACAAAAAGATGTACAAGATATAGGGTATTATAGAGTTATTATATAAAATTAGAGAAAAATCTGTTTACTTCTTAAAACTTGAAAGGCTTCAAGCCACAATTAACAGAGAGAGGCACACAATACATGTGTAGAGGTTCGAACCATGGCCACGGCCAGGAATGTCTGAATAGCTAACCATGAGGCTGAGGTGCTATAACACCCAGCCTTGTGTTATAACTGTCAAAACCATTTTTTTTGAAACATAAGTTCCCATGTTGGAAAAAAAATACCCCCACATTGTTGCTCTTCCTAAACCGTTTTGCCCAGTACCACATTTATCCATTTTTATGTGTAATTTTTAAACATCAATTATTTTTTAGGGAAAAGTACAAAAAAACTCACCATAGTTATGGGTTTATATTGATTTTTTCACTATAGTTTTGAGTACTTGCATCACCAAAGTCATAGTTTGGACCTAAATTGATCATTAATGTTACAGTTTGGTACCCAATATGTCACTAGTCATTAAAAACCTAACAGGAAACGTGAAAAATTGTTAGTTTTGAAATCTGTTGCAAAATACAAGAGTTTAAAAAATTTGTAACCCTTTATCATTCACAAGCATATGATTAATTTCGTTGTGTGCAAAGATGAGAAAAGGTATCATTCCAAAGGATAATGTGATCTTACCAAGAAATGAGCTTTAGTTACCTAAATTACTTGAACTATTAAAGTGATTTGTGACAAATAAAACCCAAGACTAAATGAGTAAATAAGGAATAGAGGACAAGAACAAATGACCCCATGAATTACCTAATTAACTCTAAGGTAGGTAGCTAAATAAAAGCACAAGTTACTAAAAGAAATTAAACTAAAGTGGTTAAAAGGGAAAGGTCATCTCTCTAGAAATCCATCCTATTATTTGCTATCCAAGTTAGTTGCATCCTATGGCATTTACCCCCTTGTGTGGTGTAGAGACCTAAAATTCAAAAACCCACTTTCTCAAGTTAAGTATTTGTTCACCTAGAATCAAACAAAACATTTCTCAATCTCATGATTAATCCTAGATGAGTTAAGCTATTAATCCCCCTCCAACACCTAATGCAATTGTAGATTATCTCTAACCATCAATACCCATTATACCCTATTCCTATTTTCTATCCCCCATTTTTTCTCTCTCAATAACTAAGTGGGACTTGTAAATGTGTGGAGATGTCAATCAATCACACAAGCATTAGGCTCAAGAATAAGAAACACAAAGAGATAAATATCCATGAAAGATCACCAAATAATCATTAGATATCAAGTAATAGAAGTTTCATCCTAGAGAGATACAAAGATCTACCTAAAATCCATGCTTTCTTCCAACATTAAACCCATAATCAAATAATCCATGAAAATATACAAAATAAGAATAGGAGAAGAGGAAACCCAAGATGGATCATAGTGGCCCAAGTCTCATTCTTCAAGCTTAAAACCTTGCTCCAATGGTAGTTCTCATCATAAGATATGAGAAGAAGAGTGTCTCATGTTGAACATTGGCTCCTCCTTTGCTCTTTCTATTTATACCCAAGGGTTCTCCTCTTATCTTGTCTTAACTTTCAAACCCTAAAATTATAGAAATCTCTCATCAAAAAATAGCTCACCAGGTGGAAAAACGCAGTGGGCCATCAAAATATGAGGTTTGGGCAAAATAGGGGAGTGAGTGGCAACATGTCGCTAGTTAGGTCGAGTTGGCAGCGATGAAATGGAAAATTGGCAGAGCACTCAAAACTCTAGTGATGCATTGCTAGCGCCTCTTACTTCAACTTGAATTTTGCACGCCCAAATTCTGTCTCGCTTGATCCTGCTCCAAACCGACACTTCCGCAATATACTATCACCTGTAGGAAACAAAGCAAAATAAGAAAAACTAAGAAAAAATAGATGAAATGAAAGAAATTGGCGGTCAAAGTTGCTGAAGAGTCAATCATTTTGGCCGTTAAATTATGCATTTAACAAAATCTTGGGGTACATATGTAAATTTTAACAAACTTCAGAAATTATTTATAATTTATCATTTTCATTTTTTTGTACAATAATCACGTCTATCATTCACTAGATATGTTATTGGTCCCTCCAAAAATGATGTTCAAATTAATTATCATATTCTAATAATACAAATAACCCAAATCTCATTCAAATGAAACTCATTTATTCAATATCGATGTGTTTTTATTATTTGCTACCCGGTATCGCAATTTTTTTTGTTTTACAAATAGTTATGTCCAATGTTACTTCCTCTGACATCACCTCTGTCACTAGTAGCAAATTCAGCAGTGACCGATGTAGTGACTTGCACATAAAATATATGAAAAATGGTAAATTACACAAAGTCCCTAGAGTTTGTTAAAAGTTACATTAGTATCCAAAGATTTCAAACCTAACAACTTCCCACACCGTTTGATTTTTAACAGTAGTGACATATTTGGTATCAAACTGTAACATTATTAATTAATTTGGGCTCAAACTATGACTTTGATAATACAATTGGAACCACTCAAAACTATAGTGACCAAATTAGTTCAAACCCCTAACTACAGTAAGTTTTTTTGTACTATTCCCTATTTTTTAACCATATCCATCTATTCCGATTAACTTCCTGATTTGAATATGCAATTATCTTGCCTGCTTTATAGCCAATTTTTTATAACTACCCTACGTACCACTATAAAAATAACAGGATAGTATAGTTTCCCTTTTCCTGTTGACATTCTAAAAAAAATCCACGGTGACTCGAGCAAACTTTCTAAAAAAAAGAGCACAATCTGAATTTGTCTTTACTTTCCTCCTGCAGTAGTCCTCATTCTCATCCTGCAACTACAAAGGTAACAAACAATCAAGCAAGGAATAGAAAATCTCATCATTTTATCTTTTATCTCTAACAAGCATGGAACAAAAAATCTCATATATTTTTTTTTCTATTCATTCAATACAAGCAACATGAAAATCTTATCTTCCAAGCCTTCACATTGACAAGTACCAATAAAACAGTAGCAGGTATAGGCATTCAAGTTGTGGACACTAACAAGGATCAACAAATCCAAGTATTTTTCTACTATTTCGCTGTTTTGCAATCATAAGAAAGCAAGAAAACGTTACTCGCTTTTGCTATCTCTATTTGCATATTACCATTTACAATTTGGGAATCAAAATGTTAACATCCATGATTCAGCATAAAAAATAGGCAAAATGAAGCTGAGATATATGATTTAGCTAAGAAGCGAAATAATTCAACAAAAATTTTAGTGCAATCTAGTAAATGAATGAAAAATGCAACAACTTAATCAAATTAGGTTCTGAATGACAAATTCCATTCAATTTTTTGGTGTTGCAAATTGCTAAAATCAGGAACGAATTGAATGAACATTATCTTGCCCGCTATATAGCCAATTTTTTATAACTACCCTAAATACCACTATAAAAATAACATGATAGTATAGTTTCCCTTTTCTTGTTGACATTCTAAAAAAAATCCACGGTGACTCGAGCAAACTTTTTGAAGAAAATAGCACAATCTGAATCTGTCCTTACTTTCCTAATACAGTAGTCCTCATTCTCATCCTGCAATTACAAGGGTAACAAACAATCAAGCAGGAAACAGAAAATCTCATCATCTTATCTCTTCTCTCTAACAAGCATGAAATGAAAAATCTCATATTTTTTTTCCTATTCATTTAATGCAGGCAACATGAAAATCTTAGCTTCCAAGCACTCTCACTGACAAGTGCCAATAAAGCAGTAGCAGGTCTAGGCATTCAAGTTGTGGACACTAACAAGGATTAACAAATCCAAGTATTTTCCTACTATTTGGCAGCTTTGCAATCATAAGTAAGCAAGAAAGCATTACTCGCTTTTGCTATCTCTATTTGCAAATTACCATTTACAATCCGGGAATCAAAATGTTAACATCCATGATTCAGCATCAAAAACAGGAAAAATAAAGTTGGATATATGATTCATCCAAAAAGCAAAACAATTCAACAAAAATTTTAGTGCAATCTAGTGAATGAACGAAACATACAACAATTTGATCAAATCAGGTTTTGAACGATCAATTCCATTCAATTTTTCTGGTGTTGTAAATTGTTGAAATCAGTATATTAAATTTTGAGTTGTATAAACAATTCAACTGTTGCATGCTTAAACAAAACACAGCAAACTACAGGACAGAAACAAGTTCAGCAACCAAATCAAAATCAAGTGCCTATGCCTGATACTATTAATGAACAAGAAATAAAAACATTCCCTTCTAAATTTTCTAAACTTTGTTGCGCACCAAGGTAAACTCAGTGAAGAAAGAAACCAATAAAGAAATTAACCGAATTAGGCCTGTAAACTAATTGAATAAACACAGACGAAAGCTATTTGTGTTCGTTCATTTAAGTTTTTAACGAACATGAACATGAACAGAAACAAGCCTTATTCGTGTTCATTCGTTCATTTAGTGTAAAATAGTTGTTCGTGTTCGTTTATTTATGTTTGTGAACATTAATAAACAAACCAAACGAATAAACTTGTTCATGAACAACAATACACAAACACAAATATGTTCACGAACATTGTATATAATATATTTGTAAATGATTTAAACAAACATAAATGAACGAAAGTGAACGAATATGTACACACACACACTAATGAATAAACAAACTAACAACAAACAAATATAAGTGAACAATAATCCAACTAAATGAACGAACATAGGAATATTCGTGTTCGTTCGTTTAAATAAATGAATAGAAATTTGTATTAATGTTCGTACGTTTAGCTTGATAAATGAATATAAACGAACTCCCACTGAATGGTTCCTAAATAGTTCACTAAATGTTCTACTCATTTATACCCCTAAATTGAATTCAGCAAATTAGTTACTTCTTTATGCTTTTAATATTTTTCTAGAAATTAAATGGGATATTATGTACTGTTGCTTATACTGCATGTATAAGGAATTTTTAATATAAACAGAATGCATGTATTAAGATATTGGCTGTAGATCTCAAGTATATTTCCAACTGACATGATCTTGATTTTACTCATTTGCTATGTTTCACATGTTTTTCCATGATACAAAATGCACCATAAACAATAAGTTATTTCTATTCATTGAGTTCTAATTTTCATAGACTCTTCAATAATTTCAGGTTTCAAATGAACATAACAAACTAAAAAAAAAAAAAAAAAAGGTCCAACAACCATAATCAAAATCAGGTAACTATGCCTAAGTTTATTCAAATCTCCCCCATAAGGCTTATTAACTAACATCAAAATTTTTAGAACTCTGCAGTAATTCTCTAAATCAAAGGTTAACTCAGCAAAGAAGGTTAACAACAAATAAGTTAAGTGAATTAAGCAAATAAAGTTCTTCTATATGTTTTTAATATTCTGCCCAGCAATTAGATGAGGTGTTATGTACTGCTTTGCTTATTTAGCCAAAAAAAATTTCTTAGAAGCAGTACTACAGTCGAGTTTTATTATCATTTATTAATACTAACCTTTTCTACAATGGTTGGAACCATTAGTTCAAAACCGAATGAAGTTGCTCTAAACAAATCTTTTGGAAACTACAATTGCTTGGAACATAGTTTACCCAACTACAACGTTTATATAAAACAATGGTAGAATGCATGTGCTTAACAAAGATGCTAATGCCATGAAAAATTGTTAGGTAGCCAAGATATATGCAAATTATACAAGAGTGATTCGTCCTACACAAAAAAGAATAAAAGAAAAAAGAAATTTCATACCTATCGCCCAGAGAAGACTGAAGTTGGACATGCATCGATGGTCCCAGTTGAATTTATCAATCACCTTTGTGCATACCTCTCCATGAATCCTATCATCTCACTATCATACATCTTAGACGAACATTAACAAAAACAGATCAAAGGTTGCTATGTGTTAAACGATAATATGCACAAAATTATTAGTAAAAAACATGTCAGAACTCGGTAACTCATATAGAATAATTTAAAACTTGTAAATTTTGTAGATGAAGGGAAATTTTCAAATTTTTTATTTTTAGTGGTGCATCATTCAATTTTTTAATCCTGAACACACGTTAGGGTTGAGAATTAAGACAGACAGAAGAGGCAATGTGCCAGGACAAATATGGGGTTGTGTGAAACTAGCATTTTCTACTTGGGATATGGGTCAAGTAATTTCCATGGGGATGTATCGACTGATGCCGCATGTCTTAGGCATTTAATACCTTATCAACTATATCATCTCAGTAGTGGTAGAAAACTTTTCATTTTTTATTCAATTTTGATTTTTAGGTCAAATATATTATAAGTATGCATAGTTGATTAATTTTATAACAAACCTTTTTTTATATTTGTAAACAAAAAATGTGTGTTTTTTTATACCTTAAAAATTATAATTGTATTATATTATATAATATAATATTTATATAAGAAAAACTTTTAATTAAACTAAATACATATAACATACACTTCATAATCTTATAATCTCAAATTTTGATATGTCTTATGTGTTGATATGTCATATATGCATATATGCATAAATTATTTAAAACTGATACATTTGAGAAAATATGATATCGATATTGATACTACATTATACTATTAGGAAATAGGTACACTATCCAATACGATACTTAAAATTTTACTTTAGACTCATTTCATTTCTAACTATATATTATTATTTCATGCTTAGAATTCCTTTATTCATTGAGATGGCCCCGTTGCTTTGTAATTAAATCTCATTTGTAACCAAATCAATCTGAAAATAAGAGGCCTAAGTTAAATTCAAATACTTTTTACATGTGTCAAAGCAAATTATTGAGTTGACTTATGTGTGTGTGTGTACGCGCGCGATAGTAAGGGTGAAAATCGGGTTAATTTTTCTAGGTTAGGGTTGAACTTGACCTAAATTATCCCTACTTAACTTTTTACATGTTAGCCTAAACCAAATTCGATTATGCACCTGACTCAAAATTGAACTGAACCCGAAAAGTTTGTTCTAGATTCAATAAGGTAAGCCCAACACGGTGAAAAGGATAAGGACAACATAATGATCTGACTGAGACTAAGAGAAAATGTGAGATGGAGGGCCCAAGTTTCAAACTTAACCCAAATTCTGTTTAGGGCAAAAAAAAAAAAAAAAGGTAAGAAGAGATATAGGGAAAAAAGAGTAGAAGTCCATCGACTCGGACACCAATCAGCAATGCCTCAATCCACCTTATATTTGAAACTAATTACACACCATTCGTATTTGAAACTAAGTCTTATTATATGTCATTTATCTCCATCTTATGAGTCGTTGCTCTCAGCCATAAAGACAATGATATTGGTGACGTTGACTTCGTCATCACATCCATCTCGTCACTACAAACATACTAAAGTCTAAAGGTCTGAGAAAATGATGCTATGAGGGTAAGGGTCTAAAATGTGGTTCATAAAGATTTGAGGGCAAAGGCCGTGAAGATAGCGCGACTTTGTGCGTGTGTCATGTATATGTTTTTGCTGTGTTGGGATTAGGGGTTGATAGTAGGTTTTGGGTTGGGCTCTGTAATTAGGTTACTTAGACAAAAAAAAGTGAGTAATTTGAGTTATTTCAAGTTAGTTCGATTTTACCCAATTTTAGAAATTAAAATTCA
Organism: Aquilaria yunnanensis; assembly: GCA_039654915.1. NCBI lineage: Eukaryota > Viridiplantae > Streptophyta > Magnoliopsida > Malvales > Thymelaeaceae > Aquilaria > Aquilaria yunnanensis. Next base: position 23,346,591 of record CM077598.1, on the reverse strand, counting down.
GGCCAGGTCGGGTCAACTTCAATACTCACTATTTTTTTTCCCTAAAAACAAACCAAACCTAATATTTTTTGCTTGAGTTTTTACTTTTTTGTAAGTAAGAATCATTAAAATTTTGAGTTAGAAATACATTATACAATAAAAAGTTGTTCAACCCACTACCGCACATTGTTACACAAGTTCCCAACCAATGCCATTAATGATTTCGACTAAAGCTGGAAGCCTACAAGGTGACAACTCTGACACAAATGTGGGTTATGTTGTAAGAAATGTTTAACATTCATTTGCAAGCTAGCCATAGATTTGATGTTAGTTAGAAGCCCATGTCATATGCTTTTGGCAATCAAACCAAGGATGAACCATGTAATGATATTCATATAAACAATTGAAGGAATTAAGTGCGTTTACTTGTACCAAAATGTTCAGTGTGTTGACCTAATTAAGATCTAACTTGGATATGCTCAATTGTTTTGAATTAATCACTTATAAAAATTTTAAATATGGCTAAATAGAGCCTAATTATTTCTATACCTGTCCTATAGATAGAACTTTTGGTTAAAAATACTAAAGTAAAAAATTTTCTATAAATGTGAATTGAATTAACATCAATAAAGTTAATTTTAATTTTTATTATTTATTTACATATGAAAATTAATGCTATATTTTAATTTTAATTTTTTATTTGGAGACTTAAAGTCTAATTTAATGTGAAATAATGATACATATAACACATGAAAAATACAAAAAGAAAAACCACACATATATATCATCTAATATAATCATCTTCACTATGATTATACATATATAGATACAAATCAAAGTCATGAACTGAATCTCATTCTCATGCGACATTTAGATGCATAGCGTTGTATTTATAAGTCTAATTTTGCATTGTAGGTAAAAACTTCAAAATTCCGTTTACTTGGGTCCAAATCTTGATCATGTCATTTGGTCAATCTAGGCAAATACCATTTTAAAAAACTACATTTGATATCCTAGTTATATTTCCCCATTTAACAAACTAGTAATAAGAATCATTATTTGAAAATGAAACAAAGATTGGACACTGATATTATAATACTATCCATGCTAGGAACCTTTTCTTTGTAGTAGCAAACCCTGTAGGAAATATCAAGCCATTTTGTTTTAGTTAAATGATAGTTCTATAAATAGGAAACAACTTTACCAATGATAACTTAGTGTTAATAAATAACATTTACTACTACTACTACTACTACTACTACTACTACTATTATGTTCATTACCACCACTACCACTATTATTATTATTATTATTATTATTTCATATACTGTTTAGACATTTTACAAATAAAATGCAATCATCTAACTTTTCATTTTGAATTTTTTCAAGTAGCATTTATGTATGGTTAACAATTGTATTTAATCACAATATTTGAAATCCTATGTTTGACTTCAACTTTTTCACATGCAACATAATGTGACATAATCACACTTGCTTGTATTACATATAGTTAAATTCTTAATTTCACCCACAAAAAGTATAAAAAAAATTTGTTGTAATTTTAATCGATAAAACATATTAATTAAATATTTTTAAATATATAATTTTTCAATACATATATTAAAAAATATCATGTAAATCATTTGCTAAGATATATTTAGTTCCTTTTACTTTAAAATATAATTAATTCAACTAGAGTCATGCAATTTTAATGATGCAATTATCATCATTTTATTTAATTATCCTAATTAACTTCTATTTATTTTTGTAATCTCATCATTGCACTTGCTATGCAAACTCATTACAAACTTTATTGAATAAATTTTTATTCATTTTTAATTTTTCAAGTGTTATGTAATAATCTTGAGTTCACTCTTAACCAAAAATAAATTTTTTTATCCATTTTATCTACAAAAAGATAAGGAAAAAATAAAAAAAAAGAAAAAAATTATATTTTTGCAATTATGAAATGAAACTGAGATAACATTATGGATTTTTGATTTTAGGTAATAATACAATTGTAATAATTTAAAGGAAATGACATATTTTTATTGGCTAAAAAGCTAATACATCATCAATATATTCAGCAAAATATACAATTAATAATATAATTTATTTATATTATAATATCAATCAAGTTTTTTATATACAATATTTAACTAGGTATATGGGTAATTCTATATAGGACCAGTTGCCAATAAAAAAAAATTGGAGAACTTAAAATTTTGTCATTTGCTATAGAGCTATTTATTTTGTGGTCAAAATGTAAGGTCATGATGTCTCAAATTCTGAAATTAAGGAATTTTTCTTGCTCAATTTGGAAAGTTAAGGGCTTGGATGTAATTGAAATACTTTTACATGGAAAACAATTGATGCTAATTTGCTGAGATTTTCATGCCAATTATGGGATGAGATAAATTCATCTAAAACTTATGTGGGAAAAAGATATTGTTGTCTTCCCAAATTAAACACATGTGTTGAAACTTGATGGCTAAGTGTTATGTTATCAAAATTAAGTCAATAATTTAAGGGGTGAAATTGATGTTTGATATAAAAGTTTGAAGTGACATTTAATTAGCATATTAATTAACTTTATAATTACTAAATCACTCTCAGCTTCTGCTTTATAATATATATAATAGATTATCTTTCAGGTACTAATGATATGCCATTTATTCCAATTTTCAACACCTAAAACTGTTAGGTGTCTGATGTTAAGATTGTAGAGATTTCGGCTTTCTAAAAGAAAAATGAGATGTAAATTTGACATTGTTATGACCTTTTGGTAGTTCAAGGGCTTTTATGGTAATTAAGTGAAACTATATTGATAGTAGAAGGACCGATAGCGCCGTTTTCTCTATTATTTGCTTCTTCTATCCGTCCGCAAACCCTAGGCTCTTCCCTTGCCGTGCTCAACCACACAGCCCCGCGTTTTCTATACATCTGGGCTCCACTCTCCCCTGTATCCTCTGCTTTCGTCCTTCGCCGCTTTCGTTTAACTTGAATTCAATACCGGTACAGATTACTGTTCAAACTCTAATCAGTTCTGTTTTTGTTAGCTACTATCCTTAATCTGCCATTTTATTGATACAGTCAGTGTTCAATGGCCGCTAAGAAACGAAGCGCCGTCTCAGTCGAAGACGATCAAGCCGCAATTTCTACTCGGAACGTGGTTTCAATTAATTCGATCAACAAAAAATTGAAGAAAGATGATAAAAAGGACGATGACTCTGGGGACGTGGTTGTTGGCTCTTCCTCAATTCAGGGTTCCATTGTAAGCATGGAGAAGAAAAAGAAAAGAAAAGCGTTCGATAAGGAGCGGAGGCGTTCGGCATTAGGAAGCGATCAAGGACAGTCGAAGAAATCGAACTTGGAAGCTAAAGCAGATGTAGGTAATGTAGCGTCTTCCTCTGGCACTGGCTTGCCGGAGTTCCATATTAATGTTTTTAAGGACTTAGCCTCCGGTGATGCCTCCGTGAGAGAGGTGGCGGTGGAAAGGATGATGAGGGAGTTGCAGGAGGTTCAAAAAGCGTATGAGGGGTTCGAGAATAAGGATTTGTTCGGCAGTGGGTTGAAACTAGAAGCTGAGAAGGATGATGGGTTGGATAACTGTGCGCCGGCTGTCGGATATGCTGTCCGTCGCCTTATACGCGGTGTTTCTTCGTCTAGACAGGTCTGCTCTAAGTTCCTTTTGTGTTTGGTCAGCAATCTGTCTTTGACATTTTCTTTAATGCGCTGCAGATTAATGCTTTAGTTATACAGTCATTTGGAGTTTGTTTCTGATAAAGTTGCTCAACCACATTTGCTTACATGTGTCATCTGTGTCAGTCAGAATCTTGTGTGAATCGACTGTTTGCCTGTTATTCTTGCACAACTTCATGAGAGCTGTACTTGTACACGTCATTGAATCGGTAAACCTATGGCAAACTGATGATATGCTGTTTCTACTGCAGTTTGCAAGACATGGTTTTGCATTGGGTTTAGCAGCCTTACTTGGCGCAGTTCCCAGTATTAAAATTGACTCTGTGCTAAAACTTGTAGTTCAATTGCTGGAAACATCTTCGTCAATGAAAGGTCAGGTAGGAGTGTCTATGTCCAGATGTTGTTATAGGACATAAGGGTATGATCTTTTCGAGTTGCCATCTTATGTGTTTCGGATTGACTTTTTAGGAATTCCGAGATTGTCTTCTTGGCCGCTTATTTGCTTGTGGTGCTCTTGCCCGATCTGATAGGCTCACAAGAGAGTGGGCTAATGACAAAGACACCCCATACATCAAAGAAACTGTCAGCCATCTTATCTCTCTGGCGGTGAAGAAGCGATACCTGCAGGAGCCTGCTGTCTCTATTATTTTAGAAATAGCTGAGAAGGTAGTTTCTTGTGAATTACGCATCAGGCTATTTGTTTTTCTTGCGTACCTGGGTGTTTGTGAAAACTATGACCTGTGAGAATCCATGGGTCATTTGCTTGTTTAATTCTAATGGCATCGTTTTGATTTTACAGTTGCCTGCTGAAGCAGTGCTGAAGCATGTTCTAGAAGCTCCAGGAATTGTCGATTGGTTTGAAGAAGCAGCTGACATGGGAAATCCTGATGCTTTGCTTATGGCTTTGCGAATTCATGAGAAGTTATCCAATGAAACCGCTGTGTTCAGCAAACTTCTGCCAAAACCATTCAGTCTGAGTAAATTCTTTTCTGTTGATCACCTCTCCTCTATTCAGAATTGCTTTAAGGTATCTTTTTGTTTTATATGTTGTATATTGAGTCTGCTCTGTAGTCATGGATAACAGCTTAACTTTTTTCTCTTGGGTCCTGAAATATTGCAGGAATCCACATTTTGTCAGCCTCGTGTTCATAGCCTGTGGCCTATGCTTTTAAACATTCTCTTACCTGATAACATTTTGCAAGTGGAAGATTCATCGCCCATTTCTAGTAGCTTAAAGAAGCACAAAAAAGGTAGGAAGAGTAGCTCCTCTGAAGAAGTAGCAAAGAATGTCCAGTCTTTTTGTGAGGCTGTTATTGATGGATGCCTTCTTTTGTCGTCTCATGATCGCAAGCACTTAGCACTTGATTTTCTGCTTCTCCTTCTCCAAAGGTCACCTGCATCATTTGTTCCTAGTATTCTTTCCTACAAAGTTGTCCAGTGCCTGATGGATGTGCTTTCCACCAAAGATTCCTGGCTGTATAAAGTAGTGCAGCATTTTTTGAGACAATTTTCAGATCAAGTGAAGGATGATGATGCCAGAAGAGTGGCCGTTATTGTAGCGTTACAGAAGCACAGCAATGGGAAGTTTGATTCTATCACAAAAACAAAAACCGTCAATGATTTAATGGCTGATTTCAAGGCAGAAGCTGGATGCATGTTATTTATAGAGAATTTAATGACCATGTTCCTTGATGAAAGTAATACTTCTGAAGAACCTTCTGATCAGAGTCAAACAACAGATGACAATTCAGAAATAGGTTCAGTTGAGGAAAGAGATTCTGTTGGAGTGATGGGGACCCCGGATTTTTTGAAGATATGGGTTATAGAATCACTTCCCAGCATTTTGAAACATTTGAAAGTGGAACCTGAAGCCAAATACCGGGTGCAGAAAGAAATTTTGAAGTTTATAGCTGTTCAGGGGTTGTTTTCTTCATCTATTGGCACTGAAGTCACATCATTTGAGCTACAAGAGAAATTTAAGTGGCCAAAAGCAGCCACCTCAACAGCAGTTTGCAAGATTTGTATTGAGCAGCTACAGGTGTTGCTAGCTAATACTCACAAGGTTGAAGAGAGAATTTCATTTGCCAGTGGTCTTGAGGCGAATGATCTTGGTTCCTACTTTATGAGATTCCTTAGCACACTACGCAACATTCCTTCAGTGTCTCTTTTTAGATCTTTGAGTAAAGAGGATGAAATGGCCATCAACAAATTGCTGGAAATGGAAAGCAAACTTTCCAGAGAGGTAATTTCTCTTCTACTTCTGTCACTGCAAGCCTAGCTACATGCCATGCCTTTATGTTTTTACCCTTTTTTTTTTTTTTGTTTATGACTTGTATTCACCAAAGTTAATACATCACCAACATATTTCTTGAGTTCATGCCATTCAGTAAGGCATCTCTTGGTATGGTTCCAACCCAATTATCTTGACATTGCTTCAGGATTCCATGGATTTTCACTGTTTGTTTATTGGGTTTTTTGGGGAAAAAAAAAACCCTACTGAAAAGCCATCTAGATGATTCAAGGTGCTATATACAGATAAATGCATGATACCATTTGCTTTCAGGGCCACACTCCAAATATCTCTATATGTATGCAGTAATTGTCTTGTTGATGTGTATAGATGTCCTATGCTGAAGCACAAATTCGTTGGAAAACGCATGCTATTGGGTCCACTAACTGTCCTTGATATTGATTTGTATCCAGAGGAGATTCATTATATTTCTTTCGTCTCTATTTCTCAATGCTAGACACAGACACATATCCTCCCATTTAATTGAACTATATATTTATGAAAAGCTTTTGTATTGCCAGGAAAGAAGCTGTGGACTGAGTGCTGATACAGATAAACTGCACTCTATGAGGTATTTGCTCATCCAGTTGCTACTCCAAGTTCTCCTTCGACCTGGGGAATTCTTTGAAGCTGCCTCTGATCTAGTCATATGTTGTAAGAAAATTTTTCAAGCTTTTGATGATCTTGACTCCATGGGATATGAATTGGATGATCATGATACAAGGCCAGAATCAATGGATGTCCTTATAGATACATTGCTTGTGCTCCTGTCCCATGCATCAGCTCCTATACGTTCTGTTACAGAACAGGTGTGTTGAATAGTGGAAACTTATTGTGGGATGTTTTGGTAGTATTCAAGATCAATTATTGATAATCTATTCACTTTTTGTTTTTATAAGGTGAACCTGTTTTCAGGCAAAATCCATAATTAGGGTGAACCCCATTTTCTCTCAATAACTGATAACAAACCTCTCCTAAATTACCTGAACAAACCTGAATTTCAAATGTTGAATTCACTATAACTGTTTATGTCAAGTTTAGTGATCATCAACTCTGTTTTTGTTTTATAGGTTTTCAAATATTTCTGTTGTGATGTCACGGATGAAAGTTTGCTGCGTATGCTGCGGATAATTAAGAAAGATCTAAAGCCAGCCAGACATCAGACTGATGATGAAATTGAAGAGGATGACAATGACAACCTTCTGGGCATTGAAGAAGAAGAGGACATGGATGAAGCAGAAATAGGTGAAACAGGTGAAAGTGATGTGCAAACTGATGATTCTGAGGCAGTGGTTGAAGCTGAGGAAGATGATGAAGAGTCTGATGGAGGAATGGATGATGATGCTATGTTTCGGATGGACACATATCTTGCCCAAATATTCAAAGAGAAGAAAAATCAAGCTGGCAGTGAAACTGCACAGTCTCAGCTTCTTTTGTTCAAACTTCGTGTTCTGTCATTATTGGAAATCTACTTGCATGAATATCGGGGTAAGTGCTCTCTTTGGTTATCCAGCATTAAATAGATGGAGTGGAGCTAACAGCATTAAATAGATGAAGCGGAGCTAACATTGATGTCCATAATTATGATATTCATCTATCACCAGTTAGATTGTGATATGAAAATTGTGCAAGTTTTTTGTGCTTATAGTAAGGTCTTGTCAGAACCTCTGAGCATGTTTACTTTGTTTCAATTTGCTTCAAGCTACAGTCAACTGCTTACCCCACAAATGAACTTAAAAGTACATCACAATTCTACAGCTCTACCAAGTAACTGACTCTTATTGGTGAAGCTTACCCATTATAATAGCCTTAGAGCTTTCTGTAACTGTAGGTTTATTTGCAGACTCTGGGGTTTCACTCCTCAGCGGTTGCTAACTCTGCTTTTTTTCTTCCTCTCCCATTCAGGCAAACCCCAGGTTCTGACAGTATATTCAAACTTGGCTCAGGCCCTCATACATTCTTCAGACGGAAGTGAGCAGCTTGGACAGCGAATGTGGGGAATTCTGCAGAGAAAGGTATTCAAAGAGAAGAAAATACCCAGTGGTGATTCAGTTGAATTACCAATTCTTGAATCTCTTCTTGAGAGAAATTTAAAATTGGCCTCAAAATCATTCAAGAGGAAAAGAGGTGTCTCTACTTTATCCAAGAAGAAGCTGTCAGCATCATTGAACCGGCAGAAAATGGTTGTTTCACTTGCTCAGAGTTCAACTTACTGGATAATGAAAATGATTGATGCTAGAAATTTCCCTGATACTGAATTGCAGAAAGTTTTTGGCATCATACAAGATGCCGTAGTTGGTTATTTCGATTGTAGAAAGTCTCAGATAAAGTGTGGATTTGTGAAAGAAATATTTCGAAGGCATCCAACTATTGGACAACACTGCTTTAACTTGATTCTTGAGAAATGTGGTGAAGCGAAGTCAGATTACCGGCGAGTGGAAGCCCTGGACCTGGTATATGAGATATTGAAGTCACTAGTTTCTTCAAGTGCCAATGATTGCTATAAGGACCAGTCCAAGAAAGTATTGAAAAGGCATTTGGTGCAACTAAGCAGTTTGATAGGAGCATTGGTCGCAAGAATGCCAACAAAGCAGTCGAGAAGGACGGAAGTAGTTAAATTCTGTGGAAAAATATTCCAGATGGTCTCAACATATGGCCTGACAAAGTCGTTTTTCAAGCATTTGAGGCCGGAAGCTCATGATGCCTGTAAATCTCATCTCAGGGAGTTGTATCTCAAGTATAAGGAGCATTGACTGAGCATAACGCACAGTAGTGAGCACCTTTCATGAAAATTCATGGTCAGAAGCTTCTGCTTAAGATAAGAGCACGCAGAAGTGTCTGGACGAAGAGGTCTGCTTTGTGAGGAATAGCAAGCAGCACTCGCTTCCAGGTGCACAAAACTTTCATTGCTCTCGCATTGTTTTCTGGCGCATACTACTCCAAAGCTGATGAGAAAGGTAAAAGGTGATAACGTATTTTCTTCATCGTTGGCTGGATGCTGTCTGTTTATCCTGGTCCTTTACAGTATTTTATTGATTAGAAAGTAGTTTTGTGTTACAGATCAGTTGTGAAATTGACGGCAAAAATTAGTAACGACTGTCAGGAAGGTCAACATATCTCTGCTATTTATTGGTTGCACGATCTGTTGTCTTGGTGGGTTTATTTTAGATGGGACCTTGACTAGTATCACGCATGGACACAATCTTAGAACGAACAAATGTGATGATACATCATAGATGCCAAGCCACACAGTTATCAACTGTTGCTTAAGCTTCAAACGACATGCGCAACCTGTGCCGTATGTCGTGAGATTCTAAATTCCGTCTAATTCGAAATATAAAGTCCACTAAAGACAACGTCAAGTGGATGACTTTTGGAAAGAATTTACCAACAATGACTCGTACCCATTCAAGCTGCAACTCATTTCTGTTAAATGTGTACAAAGAAGTTGCCAACATCTAACCCACCCCTCTGCGTCCTCCTACCTTCCTGTCGTCTATCAGCCTCTACCTCTCCTAACATTAAAAGAAAATTGCCTCCATACACATTCACAACACAAGCGAAAAAGTTAGCGGAGCCTTTCCTCCCTTGTCCCCAAACCCACCCTGGGAATAATGCTGCAAGCCAAACAAAGTTTCCAATGCTTGCAGCTCAATTCTCATGACCGTGCATCGTCAGCATCCGTGTCACTCCCTGAAGAACTCCCAGAATCTGAATCTGCAAGAAGCTCATACAAGTAAAGATACTTATTTTCCTAATACTGTTCATTTTCAGTAATCTCACGCCCAATTTCAGAATAAGATAAATACCACTCGATGAGGATGAGTCGCTGCTTGAACTGCTGGAGCTGCTGGAGTTGCTACTGGCTCGATCGTTGTCCTTATCAATGTCCTTGTCGATCTGCACAGGAGGGAAATTGCTCCCTGGCATCTCATCGCCAATATCAACATCTTCCTCACCAATATCCCCTTTTTTGGGCTTCTTTGTCTCTGCCGGTACTGCCGGTACTTCAGTCTTCGTCAGACCCACTTCCTGAAGTAATTTTTTCACATCATTCACAAGTTAATAAATGCCATTTCACAGAACACAGAGAATCATCCGCATGAACGTTGAAGTCCATACCTTTTTGCTTTCATTTGAGGCTAGGTTGTTCCCCATCAAAGCTTGCCGCCTCAGCTTGCTCACCATCTTCTTGTAGTTGGTAACAAACCGATCCAATTCCCAAAGAGTTTCAGTATCCACAGCCTCAATGTCGAGCTCTATCTCATCCCCTTCCTGCGTCAAATGCCCATTCCTCTTCCTTATAATCTGCAAGACATTTTCCATTTTCTCCTGCGGCAAGCTCTGCAGCCCAAGACCCAACTTGTGCTTCTCGTCCAAGCTCATCTCCCTTTTATTAGGATCCTTCGCCTTTGGCTTCGGCTGCTTCAACACCTTTCCCTGCGGCGGCCTCACTGGAGAGCCTACCCACGCCTGCACCTGCGGCTGTGGCTGAGGGGCTTCAATCTGATTCATACCAGATCCTGAAACACCTTCCACTTCATCAGATCTCCCGACAATGTCCACCATATCTTCTCTATCTCTACTTCTATTCCTGACCCTTTCCCTACCATTTCTCACTCGGTCAGCTTCCCCTTGATCCCAAGAACTCGCCTGCAAATCTTCCTCGTAACAATGCCTTGCTGGGGCCTCATCATGCTCCGGCAATTTGTCACTCAAGGGTCTGAAAAGCTCCTCAAATCTTCCGAGCAGCTGCTCAGCTAACACATACACCTCGTGCCCCTTGGGATTATACGACATGGCATTACTGAATGTCAGCCTAACATCAGCTGCGAAATCCAGTGGTGACCGATAGAATTTCTTGCTCATCCTCGATTTCACAGTGCCCAGATCCATAGGACTCTTGATTATGTCGTAATAGTCATGAAGTCCAAAACCAACTACATCAACGGGCGAATTAAAGATGTACCCATGTTTGTGCTTCATCAGTTTGTTCAAAATCTGCGCACAAGCTTTTGCCCAGTTCTCTGCTCCCTTACCGTTGTCTTGTGGATTCAATCTCTTCGGTTCCTTGTTGTAATTTGGAGGCAAGGGTCGTTTGCTTCCCGAAATTTTCTTCGGCAAGGGATTCCCATTGGAGCTGGATCTCGCGCGGACATCATTGGACTCGATTCGATCCTTCAATTCACGAATCCGATCCAGCTCTCGGATCAGCCTGTTCTTGAGATCGATCAAATCGTTCCTTGAATGCGAGCTGATATTGAAGACCAAATACGAACCGGAGCTGAAATCATTCAGCTTGGGGTTGATAGATGATGCATCGTCTGACGCGGCCGATTGGGTGACAGCCGGCGAATCGTCAAATACATGACCGGCTGCGTCATCAGGTACCACGTGATGGCTGAATTGCCGTTTCTTTTTGAATCTAGGGTTAGGGTTAGGGTTACGATTAGGCTTAGTTGTAGAGAATGGAACTTTGCCCATGAATGATACACCACTTTCCGGCTGCCGCGGCCAATTCGAGTCGCTTCGATTGGCTAGCACGGCCGATACCATGAATTACAGGAAGCCGGGTGGTTTCCGGCAGGGATTCTCTTGGGGCAGCCTACTAGAATCATCAAATAGGAAAGCGTGGCCACCACGCTCCACCACTAGCAGTTGCCTGGATTTCAAGAAGACGGCAAAGCTAAAATTATTTGGAAGAAAAAGCACCTAAAAGGAAAGGGCCTGAGATCTACAACCCTTGACGAGAGAGCGAAGAACAAGAGGGGGGGTAGGCCGATTCTTAAAGGCGAGGAGATCTGCCCGACCGTTTTTCGGGCATACTCGCAGCCGTCGGATGAATGTGAACTTGAACCGAAGGATGATTTTCTTTTTGGTTGTGCCCGAGGGGCTGCCCAGCTGATCTGTCACGGACGGTTGCGATGTGGGTACCTGGACACGTGGGCGAATAAAATACGCCGGATGTGGAACTTGTATCTGGGTTTTGAGTTTTATGTGTGTCAAGATGGTGAGCATGTGGCGTGAATTTAGGGTTTTTAAAAAGGAACCCGTTAGATGATGACATGGCGGGTAACTCCAAGGGTGATTCCGTAAATTCGAGATTGCAAATGAAATTATTATTATTTTTTTTTATAAAAAATGGGATTATGTTTTCATGAGTAGATCTTTCTTTTTCGTTTTTTTTTTAACCTAGTTAGGGGAACAGGCAAATAAATTGGTATGGCTTCTGGAAGCTCTGGATCGATTACCTTTTATGGGCAAAGCGGTATATTAAGGGGGGAAAATACAGCATATAGAATTTTTCTTTTGCCATAAATATTATGTTTCGAAATTTGAGAGAGGACTATGTGATCGATTTTTACATTGACACAAGAATATTCACGAAAGATTATTCACCCCAAAATATTGTTTGGGCCATCTTTCTCAAAATTTACAGTTGGTCCGATTAAGTATATTGTGGATTAGTTAACATATTACTTACCCTTGACTACTTTTTTAATTTTCTGCTACTCATAATTAACTACAAGGAGCTTAAGGGTTAATCTATAGAGAAGGGGAGGGAGCATGTCTTGGTAGTGGAGAAAATAAGGCAGAGCTTGTGCCATTCATGCCATGGGTGAGAGACCCCTGACCACTTTTGGTGTTGGGGTTTTCATTTTTTCTCTCTTCGTAGACTTTAAAGTTGTGTTTGTTTACGATCTCACCAATTGGTTGATTTAGTGATAAAGTGACGAACAATAGTAATGGCAGGTGGGATCTAGACGACGAAGGGTGGACAACCACATGTCTAGGCTATGGGGTTGAATGAGGGTGAGATCTGGGTGATGGGGGTTCTGACTAGGTCTAGTTGCTTGATTCGGTTGAACGGGCTTGGACAACAATGATCAAACAATGCTGTTGTCAGGGATCTATGCAAGAAACAGTGTCAATTTGGCAAGTAGATCACTAGAGCTAGTTTCTCACCTTAGGGATCTTAACATGCTTGTGAAAGATGAAGCTTCTCTGACTTTGATGAAACAATACTTCAGCAAAAGCTTGGAGAGACTGAAACGCTTGTACCTTAATATTGCTAAAATCAATGGGTTATTTGTCTGTTAAGAACTTGCCTAATAACCCTATCATAGACGTAATGAGAATTTTCCTTCTCTAGTTCTAACTCGATCTGACAAGTAACATCACTTTATTTAGCTCCCAACTTAAGAAATCTCTTCAATGTAATTCTTAATACTTGAGGTTTTAACCAAGTTTACTTGCACAAATTGAAGATATTGTTGTTGACATTGCAGAGCAAGAGATTGATGCTAATGAATCTGTCAATATAACAAATTAATTATTTTGTTGCCACGAAAGTTCAAAGTCACATATAGAAGTTTTTCCTAATGCAAATAAAGTGGCATCAGGTATGATCTAAGTGCTACTGAGGATGAGAATAGGACAATTGTAGCTAAGAATGGCCTAGTGGCAATAGATGACCATTGGCTAATGGTAGGGTCACATCACTATGGTTGCGAGCTGGCGGATGATGAAGTAGCCAGTGAAAACTCTCAGCTTTAGGGTGATCTTGAGGTGAGACTAATTGGAGTAGGTTAACTATAAATTTGGCTAACTATTGGGGCAATTAAAAAATGGAATCATTATGAGTTGGGCATAATAAATAAAACACGTTTAACCGTTTTTGTTAACATAGGCCGAATTAGGCCTTAGCCCGATACTTGAAGGTCGTTTTCATTTCTTTGTTATTCATATGTAAAGCAAGGTTCACAAAGATAGTTCTAGTTCTTTCAAAAGATATCAACCAATTGATTTATAATGTCTTGTGTTCCCAACTCAAATTGCAACATTAGTGGATATCCTAGGTAAAAGACCCAGGTTTGAATGGTGCTGCACTCCAAAATATAAGGTATCCAGAAGTAGTCAAATTGAAGCTGTAGTCCTTCAAGATTTCATATAGCATACACTTCACCCCCTAGTTTTCCTATAGGTCATTCTAATCCTTACTGCTTATATACTTGTTAAGATGCTATGTATTAAAAAAAATTGGTTTGTAATGCCTCCCCATCATATTTTCCTTATTTTTGAAAATTAGAATTTCTTTTCATTTATTATTATTATTATTATTATTATTATTATTATTATTATTATTATTAATTTCAAAGGTATTGAATAGCAAAAATAGCAAGTAAATTAATGTCAAAGTTAGACTGAGATATTCTCTTTTAGATGGGCGATTCAGTTCATACAACTGATATCCATGTGATCATCAATTGCAACACACGCATCATATAATCATCTTGGCACATTCGACCCAAATATGTAACATTAATGGTAGATTAATAGTAGTGCGTTCCCTGCTCCCCCTCCCAAAACAAAAAAAGAAAAAACTTTAGTGGGTTAACTGGCACAACATGTGAACTAGTAGTATAAGTAGATTGCTACCCACGAATATACTAAATTTTCATGTCGATTATATTTACAGAGGAAGAAGTACTAAAAAATGTTATGAATTAAAAAATGAGTTATGATCAATTTTAACGTTCTAAAAACATTGAAACATCTGAAAAATATTGGTAACAAATTTCGTAAATAACAACATAAGGCATAAGTCCAATGTGATGAATTTGGGACTTCACGACAAATAGATGTTTTAAGTATCCCTCATGAAAGTTCAAAGATCTAAAACATAAAAATAAAAAATTTAAGACATAATGGTAAAAATGTCTACCTTCAAAATTTGAGGACAAGAAGATATCACTGCAGACAAATAAAAGACCAATTATGTGATGTACCCCTAAAATAAATTTGCCAAAAAGAAAATAAAAACAATTTCAACAAAAAAAAATGAAAGTACTGTAGTAGTGTGACACTGTTCACAAGAACAATGTCATGTTTAGCTAATTAGTACATATAATCATTTATTTGATCTCATTTAACACAATGAATAAAGACACATGCGTTTAAGAGTTTTTATTAAAAAGCCCATTTAATTAAAAAATATTCTGGTATGGTTTTATACAAAGGACACCCAAAATTAAATAAATTGTGCTAACATGTGCTCCATGATGCGTCTCAACATCCCGAAGTACTAGAAGAATTGCTAGAATTGTTTGATGTGCCTGATTAATTCAGGTCATTGTTTCATTACCAGCTCACCATGTCTAAAGTGCATAAGCATTATGGCATCATGTTTAAGTTTAGTTGCCACATCATTGCCATACATCACCTGACAAAATGTGGTTTCATCCGCATTAACCATCATCCGAGTATCTCTTTAATTTCTTATTGTACTCAACATTCCAAGAGTTTTTGTATAGCACACCTCAGGTGTCAGTTGCTTACAATTAAAGGTTTTTCTGTTGCCAAATACCTGTAAGGCGGAGTAGTAAAGAGTTTCTCCCCCCTTAAGCAAAGTCTTCAGTTTAAGTCTGGTAAATGAAGAAGTAGGCTTTAATTAGAAAGTTTCCCCTAATGGGTTTCATGTCCAACAACTTTGAAAAAGAAAAACAAAAGCAAAGAAAGAAAAAAAGTTTGTCATATGATGCTATAAAACTCATGGATATTTTGGTTCCTCAAGTCACTGGTGGAGGGAATAAGAGGACTGGAGGGTGCCCACCCTCCCCCCCAAAATTTGTTGTAAATTATATATATTACCCATGTGTATGTATAAAGATAAAGCTCAATAAATCTCATTATTTCTAATCTGGACCCGCTAATATTTTAACATGTTCAAAATGAAGTTTTTCCCCTAACTTAAAATCCTAGCTACACTGCCTTAAGTGGCACGTATATATTTTATATTTATTTGAGTACAACACAGTATGATCAATAATGCTAACATGAAGCAAATAAGCTTTGCGAAGCATGAAACCAAAAAGACTATAATTCTACATGCCACCAGCAGCAAGATCAGGAATTACGAGCATATCCAATTGAGGTACCAAGTATGGGATAGAAAAATATTATAATGCCGAAGTTCAAAATTCATATGGTGATGAGATAATGAATATTCCAATTGAAACCTGAGTACTTTAGGTAGAGATTTCTCAACTGATAAAAGGCTGTGGTTAGATCATATTTACAGTAAATAGATACAAAACCTATTCTAACTGTCTGTGGAGGTTAAGTATCCTCACGTATAGATAGACTTTATCTTGCTTGGTTTGCTTTTCCAAGTTGGTAGTGAACTTTAACAGTTTGATACCTCCAGGATGAAGCTACAGCAAAGCACCATATTGAGAGAAATGATTTACAACAATTAGGACTCCAAGAGCATCACAGTACAAACACCCATCAGACGTAACTAGATGGCCACTTGAATATATAGGATCATCATTGCAATTAATAAAACTTCGCTGGCATAGAGGTGGGAATTAAGTCAGTCTGACCCAGCCTAGACCGGGACTGGCCACCAGTTAAACCTGCGATGGACCAGTCAAGGACTGGCTCGGTAAGACCCGGTCAAGGCACGCTATAATGTGGGTTGAATTTTGGTTTGAGAGGAGAGTTCCATGCAAAGTGGCACGACCAGGCCTCTAACTCAGAAACCAGCTCAGACCGGGACTGGCCTGACCCAAAATCGGCCAGTCCAGACTAGTCCGGACCTGACGTTTGAGCAATAGTGAAAAAAAAATAAAAAACAAGGGGGGTTATTTACAGCATTGGTCTTGCAATAGTTTTTTGCTACAATTTTATCCAAAATTTTCATTTTCAACCCCCCAACAATTATATTTTAAGGAGTTTTTGGTCCAAACAAATTTTGGCCTTCTCCTATAAATAGGAAGGTCATTTCCACTTTACCCTTACACCAAAATTCAATCTCTCTTCTTCCTCCACTATATTGTCTCAAGCATTTTAGTTTTTTTTCCAACCTTTTTCAAATTTCTTCCTAATCTCCTCAAAATTTCTTCCTAATCTTCTTCTATTTTTTTATTCATCACTATTATTATTTTATTACTCATGGCTTCAAGAGGAAAAGGCAAGTTGGGGGAGACTTTATCTTCCTGCACCACCAATATCTTAGGCTTATTTTGTCACCGTTTTCGGCCAGCGAAAAAAGACATCTCAATTGAGAAGTTGCACGACGATGATAATCAAATCAATATGATGAATTATGATTTGGGTCTCGACGATCAATTATCTGACGATGATGTTGAAGAGATGAATGCGACAGCCCCTGAGCATCCGTTAACATAACCTCGCACCAAATGCAAAATATACCCAAGGACAAGGGCAAGATAAATCCTCGAGACTAATGACTTGAGTTTGGGAACATTATGAGCACATATTTGAAGGGGAGTATAGGTACGACAAATGAAAACACTACAGCAAAAAATTGGTGCATAAAAAAAATTCAGCCATTAGAACGCTATGGTGCCACATTGAAAATCAAATATCCTAATGTCTGTCTCAATGCTATGACTAGTTCCGGAGGACAAATATAACTCGAAAGTACAACCGATGGGTCAGATATATTTCATTTTAACTAACAATCTTGAAGATAAGGCATAATAAATTTGATGATGCTCACTGAATTTTTTTTTTCACAAGCTGAAGATGTGCACCTAGAACCTTGGATTAAATCACAATAAAACCCTCCATTTAATTTTTTTTTAGGAAAACAGCTAAGAAGGAAAGCTATAAACTATTTGAAGCCAAAAAATCAAATTTGCAAGAATATTTCTTTGTTTTTTTATCATTGTGTGGCATTTACTTATGACATGTAGACATCACCTGTAAGTCAATTATATTATTGCGTTACTGCTCATTGGATTGATTCTAACTAGGTCATGCAAAAATGCATTTTGTCATTTAGAGTCATTGAAACTGATCATACAGGTTATTACATATACAATTGCATCTTAGAAATTTTATGTGATTATTCTTATGCTGACAAAGTCCTATGCATTTCATTTGATAATGCTTCAAATAATGATATTGCTGCTCACATTTTAAGCCAGGCACTGAAACCACTCCATCAACGATACATTATTTCACATTAAATGCATGTGCTACATTTTGAACATTTGTATGCAAAAGGGTTTAGAAGTTCTCCAAAATGAAATTGTGTCTATTCAGAATTCATTAACGTTTTTGAAATCAAGATCCGCTGTATTTCATGAATTCAAAAGGTTTTTTTTAAAACAAAAAATTATTTTCTTGGAAATGATTTAAATTGGACTGTCCAACCCACTCTAACTCCACTTATTTGATATTATAATATGCATGCCCATATGCAAAGTTGTTGACATATTTCATGAACTTGTAGATGAGTTGTGAATTCTTTATGACTGAAGTCTAAGAAAAATGTTCTAAAACTGATGTATTGTTTAAATTTTTTTTACGAGGCAACTGAATTTTTCTTCGGTGTTTACTACTCAACCATTCATCAAGTTTTGCTTCATTTAGTGAATATTACATCAATTTAAAGATGATGAGTTATTGAAACCGACTGTCGAAGCCATGCCGGCTAAATGGCTTCAGTATTTTGAAAACATTCACCATATCTTTTTAGTTATTTCTTTGCGTGGCCTATATGTCAAATTGACTAACACGACCATATTGCTTGAAGGCATTTATCCTACTTATTTAGAAATGTCTCATGTAAATGTTTTAGCTATGTTTGCTATTACTTTCGAGTACTTACATTATTTGTATAAGTTATATTGTGAGCAGTATTTGAATAAGGTAAAATCCGAAACTTCTCAAACCGAGCCTAATAAGATTTCAATCTCATCAAGATTTTACCCAACCCTCCAAATGCTAGAGTGTCCTTAACTAACGATATCGGGTTCAGCTGAGGCCGATGACTATTTCTACATATCATCCGAGACAAATGACGTTGACATATTTGAGTGATGAAAACAAAAGAGATCAAGGTTTTTGATCTTATCGATAATCCCATAGGAGATTCTCGTCATTTCAGTCTCCATTGTAATATCCGAGGTAGCATTTAGTGTAGGAAAACGGGTGATTTAAAAAAAATGACTAAGATTGATGCCCGAGGCAATGAAGGTATGCGTGTGCAATCGAGATTAAGGTCTCATAACACTTTGAAAGCAATACGAAAAGAGTTTTGAAAATGAGGTAGTATCTAATAAAGAGACTTGACTTTTTTTTTTTTTTTTACTTATTACATATAGTTTGTATTTGATTTGACTATATTGTTAAGCACAAATTATAGGTTTTTTTTTTTTAATTTTTGGAACATTTTATCATTTGAAAATATAAAGCTCATTCCAATTATTTTAAAAAATATTAAATACATAGTTAATTATTTTTACTTTATTTTTTAAAAAATCCAAAGAACCCACAAACCCAATCTAGGACCGGACTGGTATCGGGCCGCCTGTGCCCGGTCCTACTAGACCTAGACCCAAGCCCGGCCGGTGTATGAGAATGTTCACATTAAAATAACACTATTGGTCCTACTAAAATGATCATCCTGGGCAATAATTTCTCCTTTTAAAAAAAAAAAAAACGTCCAGGTCTTCAGATTCTTTATTATCGTTATTTTTTAAAAAAAAAAAAATCTTCTTGATGTGTGGCGCGAGGATGCTGCTTAATGCAAGTTTATGTTCCTTCTTCTTCTTCTTACTGTTGCTGTCACTGTAAATAAGTCCATTAACGTTGGCGGCCCAAATGCATTTCGGAATACAACACAAACAGCCAGATATGAATTGCCGAATGGGCTTTGCGTTTCTTGGCCCGTTATGCTTTTGGTCTGCGCCGTTGAAGACCTTTGCTCACCCTTAAATCTAGGACTGCTAGCTAAGGTTAATTCCGCCATACTTCTGGTTCGCAAAAAAAATAAAAATAAAAATATTGAATACCTTTAAAAATACTTGACACTCCTGGAAAGGTAAAAGGACATCATGTTCTATATCTTGATTGTTAGCTAGACATGTTTAGGCTAGAAAGACATTAATTTATGAAGAATTACGAAATAGGGTGTATTGTTATGTTATAGTGACCATTGTGCACTACTCTTGGTCTTGCGCGATATACTATATAATAAAAAATTTTAAAAATATATATATTACTTTACTTGCTGATAATTGATAATTGAAATGAAATAGCTTTTTGTCAACAAAAAAAATAAAACAAGTATATTGAACATTCATATCCTAGTAAGGGAGTAGAACAATATTCTAACAACAAGAAAACATGGATATTACCTGATCGATAACGTCATGAAGATTATAAACATATAAAGTACCAAACGAAAAATTTTAAACACTAATGAATTTGAACTCGTGATCTCCAAGTGTTACCGTCTCAATCCCAAGTCCTAACCAAAAGATAAGAAAACCAGAGAATTTAAACACCTAAAGGAAAGACTAAGAAGAGTCAAGTCAACTGAGGGAGGAGGAGTGAAGTCAACGCCCTTAAAACTCTGTCGCCCCATGAGAAGAGAAACGTCAGCCTACGTGGCAGATCTGAGAACGAGCAAGCAAGGACATGAGTTCGGTGGGGTGTTTGGTAATTAAGCAGGGAAATGATCGGGGTAGGATAGGATAATAGGGGTACAAATTTCTTAAATGAGAAAAATGTCAAAAATTTCTTGAGGTTTGGTCAAATCTACAGTTTTATTTCCCTATTTTTTAGAAACCTACCCTGACCCCTTAAAAGCTTGAAATCCCTACAGTTTACCCTTCGACGTTAACACCCATTAAAACACCTAAACTAACTTACACTTACCCCCTCCCCGCAGAAAAGATAAAATACTTGTTTTGCACTCTAGCCTTCTCTCATAAAAACTTTGCCCCCAACTTTTGAATCTAATGATTTATCCCATCTTTAACTAAACCTACCGTCTGGCCAACAAACCCATCCCAGAACATAGCCGCCTCCACCCACCCATCGATTTCTCTCCTTGCTAAACTCATCCCTCTCTGTCGCCAAACTCACTTAGTCTTCTCATCTGTCTGTCCTTCTCTCTCCGTCTGCCTTTCTCTTTCGCTGAATCACCTCGATCTCGCCTGCGACCCCAATGCTCTCCTCCGTTCGTGAAATCGAGCCCGAGGCTCCTACTTCCGGCATTCGAATCAGCCCCCACTCCCGGTGTTCGCATCGGCTCCCATCCTCGGCGAGCGAATCGGTTAAATCGCCCCCGATGCTCCCACTCTTGGTGAGCGAATCGGCCAACCTCCATTCCCGGCTAGCGAATCGGCTGAAGCAAAGAAGAGAGAGAGGCGAGCGAAGGGCGTCGATTGTGACCGCCGCTGGAAGAGAGAGGCGCACAACGAGGACGATCTCTGGAGCTTGGTGTCACCACCGTCGCCTCGATCTCGCTCTATCGTTTTCTTTCATAGTCGCCGACGGAGAATAGAGGACAACATGGGTTTGATAATTGAAGAAACAGGTTTACTCTTCATGGTCGGATTCAGAAAACGAAAGCAAGTGTTCACCGACAAGGATACGAATCAAGCAGAAAGAACCAGCCTCAGTTCCTCTATCATTATATGGTTTAGTTTTCCTCCTGGGTTTGATGTTGTTTCCTGAATCGCTTTCTGGGTTTTGCTATTTATAGATTAATTTGGAGGTGGTGATTTGTGTGGAAATTTGGATAGTTGATTAGATGTAAAAGTTTGGGGGGTAAAGTGATCGAACGAGGAAGACTAGGAGGAATAAAAACGTTTTTCCTTTTGTTTTTAACGGTCTTTGACGGAATTAGCTCTGGAGAGGGATAAATATAGGTTTTACTAAACCTCAGGGGGTTAGGGTAAGTTTCTGAAAAATGGAGCACAAAACTGTATGTTCGACCAAACCTCAGTAGATTTTTAGTAACTTTCCCTTCTTTTATTTGCGTGGAAAAACAAGATTCATCAACTTGCCGTCTCTTTCCGGCTCCGCCTAAGGATTTTGGAATTTTGTGCCTTGATGAGCACACCTCCTAACCAATCCTTCACACTCGTCGCAAGCAGACTCGATGAAGAAAATAAAAATCTTTCTTGATGGCGCTAAATATCAATGCCTCTGATTGCTACATTTCTTTTGTTTGTTTGTGCCTTTTTGGTCCAGTTTCAATATTTTGCCCCAGAAAAAAAAGAACAATTTTGTTTCCTCATAATTACTTGCATATCAACAAGCGTCAAGTGTGGCCAATGTCATGGATAAGATGTGTATGATCAGCGACGGATTTAGAAATTTTTCTATGAAGTTTATATGTAATTAGTTTTTTATATACAATATTTTTAATAAAAGAATATAAAATTTTAATTTAATTTTAATTTATTTATAAAAAATAATTCAGATCATTCATTATTTTATTTTATTTTACTTATTTTATTTAATTTATAAATTTATTTAACAAATTTCAACAGGGTCCATTTAAAAATTGTTTAACATTTTTTAAAAAATAAAACATTATAATGGGGTCCATGAACCCCACATCAATACATGTGGATCCGTTTGTGTGTATGATTAACCAAAAGAAAATCTTATTACTGACAACCACCACCGAATCGGATTCTTTTTTTAATTCAATCAATTCAAAATAATTATAATTTTTTTTAAAAATTCAACTCAATCCAAACGAAAAATTGAAAATCAAAAGGAATCAAATAATGAGTTTGGTTTTTTCACTTCTAGTTTTCGGTTTATCTTTTTTTTTTTTTAATAGAATGTACTTCATTCTAATTACCAATAAGTCAAATGATATCTTACAAACCAATGATATAGAACATTAAAGAACAACAACATATAAATTGACTAATAAAATGTTACACATATCTGTGATATTGAATGAAAGAAAGAAAATCAGATCAAACCAAAACCTTAAAGGCAAACCAAAATAATACTGAAAAACTAACTTATAAGTGATTGGAAAAATGACCAAATAAAAGACAACATAAATACAGTAAAAAAAAAAAACTACAATCATCTTGAACTATTATTTGTAAACGCATCATCATTTAAGTCTCAGTAGCTTTTTGTACACCATTTGACATTCTCATAGCCACCAATTTTGAAAATGGGCCATCGGGCACCTAGATCTCTTTATCGTAAAACTTCAGATGAACTAGACGATGCTCTTATTATTGGTAGTGAAGGAATTTTGTGGAGGAGAAAGAGCGTTAAAAGTGATTGAGGATAATCAAGTGCAATAATGGTGAAAAATCAATCACTTAGGCCTAGATTGGAATCTAAGCTTAGCGGTGTACACAGAGAACGAAGGAGAGGAAACGATGGGAGGAGAGCAGTGTGCGGCTAAGGTTTAGTTATTAAATTCAAAATGAACTAGATGATTTGTTAGTTTTCGGTTTATCTTGGTTTGCATCATATACTTATATATATATAAAAAAGAAGCAAATGGGGCAAATAAACTATTGATTTTTTTGCTTCAGCATATATCACACATCGTTCTTTTTTTACTGTTAAATTGTCCACTAACGTTTGCGATTGAGTTGGTATTAGCCACTGATGTAATGTTTGTCCAGCTGTTTGATAATGTGGCAATATACGTGGCTATATATATGGCAAGTTTGTGAATAAGAAAAACGGGGAAACTCCTAACTTTACTTCCAAATTTTTATCTAGTACTACAAATACCACCCAAACTTTTGTCTAGAGTCTAATCTCGATAGAATCAGACACTATCAGCAGTGGCCCCTCCAGCATGTGAGCTATTGAAGAACTTGTCCCCAAATGACGGACTCTGCCCAAACCCTTGAACATATCATCGTCAAAGACCAGATTTGGGATCAAAAGATCCTCATCATCATCCTTGCTTTCTCCTCCTCCGTGACCATCTCCTCCGTCCTTTTCAGTTGCTACTGTGCAGCTAGTAGCGGAGAGTAAGGACGAGCAGGAACCCTCCATGGCTTTCACTGCCAAACTCAGACCAGGCGATGTCGTAAACATTGTTGGCGGTATCATAGGCAATTACTTCGATTATAGAAGGAGAAGTGGGGAGAGGTCCAGAACATA
Source organism: Aquilaria yunnanensis (assembly GCA_039654915.1). Lineage (NCBI taxonomy): Eukaryota > Viridiplantae > Streptophyta > Magnoliopsida > Malvales > Thymelaeaceae > Aquilaria > Aquilaria yunnanensis. The sequence goes on along the minus strand of CM077598.1, from coordinate 23,322,692 downwards.
GAGATGGCCGTTGTTGAGGATGCTGAAGTTCTAGGCTGTGGTGATGGCGAGACGGGACTTGTAGAAAGGGGATGGTTTTTCAGGCATAATTTCTAGTTTAGGTGCTAATGTGCATGAATTAAATAGTTTGGGAATGGATATTGTAATTTACCTAAAAGGATAATAATTATGTGACATTAACAAAACGGAATATTCTATGGAAAATGGAATATTCTCCCCACAAGTTGTACAAGTAACTAATTTTTCCAATTTTCAAAACAATAATTATTAGATTTTACTTGATCGTGAACGTTAGTGGGTGATTTAACTGCAAAAAAATAATGATAAGTGATATACGCTGAAGCGAAAATATCAATGGTTTATTTGCCCATTTTACCTAAAAAAAATACAAAATCTAATAAAATTACATATATACAACAGTTGAATAGCAGAAAATAACTTGTCCATCAACATTGATCATATTAAGAATTAATTAGTACAATTCACCATTACATCCAAATATTAATGTATAATTAATTATTATAATTTAAAAGAGTAAAGAAAAGAAAATTAAATTACAAAATTCATCAGGGAAAAAAATTATACATTTTAAGTTACAAAAAACACCCCAATAATATAGTTTTTAATAAATGAACATATTGATAAACATGTAACATCATAAATTCTATAATATATTTAAAAGTATACTTTTGATTGGATTCCATTGCAGGAGTAGTCTCGCATGAAACTAATACCATTTAACTTGAATTGAATCATAACAACTTGAATCTCATACCATAAACATACCATAATTTTATGCCGATTAATTTGATTTTTATACCATATGAACCTGAAACTGATACCACATATATACCATATAACCTAATTTTTATACCATATCACAAAAACTTGAATCTTATACCACATAACCTTAATCACATATCACACAACCTAAATGTCATACCACATCAACCTAATACTACATAAACCTCAATCTCATATCACATGAATTTTATATCACATAAATCTGAATCTTATGCCATTTAACCTGAATCTGATACCACTTAACCTAAATCTCATTCATTTAACCTGAATTACATACCACATAACCTGTAATCCGTTGTTCAGGTTACAACTCAATTCCCTTATTTTTTAAACTTTTGTTGCCTTCTTAACCTCAGGTCATTAACTAATCAAAACACAAGCGTTTGGGGATGGGCCATGAAAAAGGGTATTGGTACCCCTCATGTATTTTAGAACGTTCCCCCCTAAGAGTATCACATTTGTGGATGGTCCTAAACTGTTGGGGTCGTTTCAAATTACTCTTAAATTGATCCATCTTTAGATTACGACGAACGGTGTCGTTTAGTATAAATAAATGTACAAATTTGACTCTCACTGGTGTAATCCTCCGAGATTTCTGTCCACTTGGGTTTAGAATAATTGAAACCAGCATGAACATCAGTTGGAAAAGTCTGATGGCTTAAGGCTTAAGCTATGACAATCTTCTCCACATGTAATTTGGAACTCCCAAAATGCAGTTGCTCGATATATATACAGTCAAACGCCACCAACCCCCAACCTAAGAGGAGGATTTGCAACGGGAACAGTAATTGCAAATTACTGTTGCTTTGAATGGATAGCCCCAAACCTCTGCTTCTTCTCATCTACACCGAAATTGAAAAAAAAAACTTTTGAAACTAGTCCTTCAGGATGGAACCGTTAAGCCTAGGGGGAAATTATGGACATATGGCCTCTCCAGTTATATATTTATGACTAAGCTAAACATTTTATACCTTACATGGACCATGGTATTCATGCATTTTTTAATATCCCAAAAAAAAATCATTTTTTTGATATTTATAAGTCATCTTTCAAATATACCATTTTCATTGTGTAAAAGCTCATTAATGCTTTTGACTATAATTAATTGTTCCATTTTTTATTTTAAAATGTCCCAAAACTATTGTCCCGAATATATTTCCAATTTCATCTTTACTTTTCCACTTCTTCAAGTTTGTGTAAGAAAAAGTTAAGAATATTATTGGAAACTAGATTGAAATACAAAAAAAAAAAAAAAAGTTCTTAAAGTTCAAAGTTTGTGCATTTAAAATGATATAATAAGAACGAGACTCAGAGAGTGCTTATACACACAAAGAAAAAACATTAAAAGCAGAAGAGATAAAGAATAGGCATGAGCTAGAGGAACATTTTGATGCAGCACAACAATAATCGAGCAGTAATTTAACTTCTCCATAAGTTAAATGATTTGAGTAACCATACCAACATGGCAACTTTAGGTTGCTAAGTTGAGCTCCTCACAATGTTTGGCAGAATTTATAGATGCGTGAAATGGCTATCATTAGTTTTCAGTATTCCCCGGGTTCCTTGACTACTAAGCCTGCAACAGTTCAACCATTCGATAAAGTCAACAGCAGGCCTGGACGCGTTAAAAATAAATCGTACAGCACTAGCCTTGGAAACTCCCATCTTTAAGCCAACAAAATCATTTCAGATCCGGAAAAAATACCTAGAGCCCCCCTTAAGTTTGGGTGAACCTACATTTGTGTCCCTCATTTTTTAAATACCTACATTGACCTCCTTATAAAATTGACACTGTAATTTGCTGTTAGAAAAGAAAAGGGAAAATACCTAATTTTACCCTTCTAATCTTCATTCACAAAAACTTTACCCCCAACTTAAGAAAAACAAAACTCATAAACGAAAAACAAAATCTGAGAGATCAAAAGAAACAAAACTAAAACCCAAATCTGGCGAACCAAAATAGCAAAACACTAAACTTCGTAAGTTCATCTGAATGTTGTGCTAATAATTTTTTGACAATTTGAACCTCCTCCTTTTCTTCTTCTTCTTCTTCTTCTTCTTCTTCCCTGTTGATTGATGCTCAGAAAAACAAAAAAGCCAAAAGCAAGTTTTAATTTCTCAACGAGAAGCAAAGATCGATCTCAGGGACAGAATCCGGAAAAGATGACTGAAAACTTGAAGAAAAGGAGAACCATTTCTCAGACCCTTCCATTTTCAATCACGTTACTGATTTCCCTTTCCCCGGTTCTTCTCCACGACGAGCTCTTCCAACGAGTGACCAAGTTCCTTTGCTGTCGGTTAGGGAAGAAAATTCAAAACCAGTGACACAGACATCAGGCAAGCGAATCAATCGCATCAACCTTTCCAGCACTAATGGCGAGTCGAATCGCACCCAGGGGAAACAACAGAAGACCAGGGAGTTCTCCGCTCAGACAGCAAGATCCGGAACCCAGACTTTCGAACCGCTGCCTCCGTTTCCGTCTGCACTGCCAGTACTGGAGCCCAGCTTTTTGAACCTAGATTAGCCAGATCTTCGAACCCAGATTCGCCTCCTCCTTTGATTTCCTCATTTTCGAACCCAGATTCGTCTGCACTGCTCGATTGTTCGCTCGTGTTCATCGCTTGTTTGCTAGATTGTTCACCGTTCCTAGTTTTCTTCCCTGAATCAACCCATCAACCCTGGCTCTCTCTCAACGCATTCTTCGTCTCATCGTACGACTAGGAAGGTCACCAGATTTGGGTTTTAGTTTTGGTTCTTTTGATCTCTTGGATTTTGTTTTTCGTTTATGAGTTTTGTTTTGTTTTTTTTTTTTAAGCTCGGGGTAAATTTTGAAGATTAGCAGGGTAAAATTAGGAATTTTTCCTTTTCTTTTCTAACAGCAAATTACAGTGTCAACTTTTTAAGGGGGTAAGTGTAGGTATTTGAAAACTGGGGGACATAAGTATAGGTTCGCCCAAATTTAGGGGGTTTTTGGTAAGTTTCCCTCTCAGGTCCACGTCGATTCCAACAGTCTTTTGGCTGTCAAAACTGGATTTCTACTTCGAATCGAAAGGCCCAAAACATGGGCATCTTCTCACTGAAATGCGTGACAGTGACGAATAAGAAAAAGACGATTTAGCTCCGAAGGGCAAAGAGAATATCCCGCACCTGATTGGCCCAAAAAAAAAAAAAATCCCGCACCTGTAAAAAGGGCCTCTATACTTGAAATGAAAGTAAGAGAACAAAGTGAGGCATTTTCTTTTTCACCTGGGTTGGCAAGATCAAATTCCAACTACGTCAATTCCCATAAATGGAGACCAAAACTCAACATATTCCTTCCCCAGCTGGATCACAAGTTCAGAGGAGTCTTCAAAACCCAGGAGAAGTAAAAGAAATCCAAGTCCAAGCAACCAGAAATCAAGAGTATCGGCCAACATTTAATTTGCTCAAGCTTCTATAATCACAGAAAACAGATCCGGCCAATCTAAACAACTCATATTACATTTAAACATAGTAATCAAGAACATCCAAAAATAAACCCATATACTTATTTATACCGGTAATACTAACAAACTAGTAAATACATCACATTTTATTAGTATTCATAATCAAAATCAAACTGAAGCTTGTGAGACCTTCGGGACACCGACTAACTTGCCATCAGCGCTCGTTCTCATCTCCCCGCTCACCGCCATCCCAACGCCTTGATACTGCGGCGGGACCACCACACCCCCGCCCGCTGGCGCTGCGTAGTAAACTTGCCCATCGTAAGCCGCCACATGCGCATAGCCCGCTTCCGTCGCGCCTCCGCTCGACCTCAATATCTGCTGTGGCACAACCTGCTGTTGGATTCCTGCCATGGCTTGCTGATGTTGTGGCTGCTGGCTTGCTGGCGCTACCATGTTGTACACGTGCTGCTCCCTGTATAATTCAGGTGGCATTCTCTGCACATTTGCATAGTAACCCGCTGGAGCTGCTTGTCCGGCCAACTGTCGCACCATTTGCGGCGGTCCTGCCGTTGTGGCCGCCGGAGCTTGAACTTGTTGGGGAGCCGAAACTTGTGCAGAAGGGTGATAGACTGTACCGGGTGCCATCATGTAGACCGGATGCTCAGCCGTTAAAGCCGGGCCCGGCATAGTTGTAACAGTCGCCTGAAATCCTGCTCCCGGAATTTGCTTTTCCGTCCAGTAACCATTTGGAGCCGACACCGGTTGTTGCAAGGTGACAGGTCCGTTGACAGGAGTCGATTTTTCCGGAATCTTTTGCGCGTAGTATTCCCCAGAGTATGGCATCGAAGGATTATCCTCACTCTTCTTTCTGTAGGCAGCGAGCTGCTGCTGCTGCTCTTGATCCCTGAGTTGCAGCCTCTGCAACTCCTGTAACTGCCTCTGTATTTCAATCGGATTCAGGACGTGATCCGACCCAACCGCTTCGGGTATAGGAGGCTGCGGCGGAACGGCAGGTTCCGGAATCGGATCATGAATTTTCACCGGCGACGGAACAGCGATCCTTTTCTCAAGCCCAAACAAGAAATCTACGTTATTCTGCCGAATTGCTGCGTTTTTCTCCGTTCCATGGGTGGGACCGGAATTCAGTGCCTCCACAAAACGATCGCGATCTGATTTATCCCCCTCGGATCCGAAGCTCGGATGAGAGCTACCGGTCGGGAACACAAAGAGCCTCATCCTGGCGGGCTTGGCGGTGGCTCGAAAGAGGCGATCGTACTCGTGCATCATGTGCTCAAGATCGTCGTCGTTGGTGACGGATATGAGGGCGTCCAGGTCCTCCCCAGGCAGCTGGTACTTGAAGGAAACTTCACCGTCGCCGCCGCAGAGGGCGGAGAGCTTGGCTATCATGGAGGAGAACTTGATGGAGCGATCGACGGCGAAGATCTTGGTCTCGCCGCCGATGTAGGCGAGCTGGTTGTCGTGAGGGCGGGGGTGGATCTTGCCGCCGTAGCTGCACATAAACTTGGCCTTGTAGTTGGGATTCTGCGGCTGGTCTTCCCACGGCGGCGTGTTCTCGAAGTCGATCTCGCGGGATCGCGGTGAGGAGTTGCCAGAATCTGGATAGGAGTTGTAGGAGTAGTTTTCCATGTTGGGGGAAGAACTTCGGGTTTCAGAGAACAGGGCTTATGGTACTACTAAGCGGCCATGATGGAGACGCAGAGAGTGAGATAACGCAGGGAAGAAAAGGGAAGGTTCTTTATTGTGGTGGCTTGGACGGGGAGTTAATTGGATTTCGATAACGTTACCACTGAGGCTGGGAAGCGTTGGGTACGTGGTGAAGTAGTATTTGAAGTTTGTGCCACGGCCGTTGGGTAACAGACAGGTGGGGTGGAGGGGGGGCGAGTGGGGGATACCACTGGGAGGACCAAAAGTGAGGGGAGGGTAGAAAGGGAAAACGTCTCTCGTGGAAACGGGGTAAGGATGGCACAGTGGTGGGACCCTTCGAAATTGGTCATAGATTGAAGTTGTACTATCCACCCTAAACTATAATCAAATTGCTTAGGCCGAAATGCGCATATGGTCCCTTAACTTTGTCAACTTGAACGAGTTAGTCCTCTATTTTTTCCTTAGAGCAAGTTAGTCCAAATTAGATGGAAAGCCAGATGGGGTTACATTTTTTGCTGATGTGTTGTGGGGCATTGGTGGGGCTTTGCTAAGCTGGTTATGGCTAGAAAAGGGAGATGGAAAAAGTAGCAATTTTTTGGTTAGTACTTATAGGATAAAAAATGAGGACTATAAAATATTGTAAAGTTGGTTCCTCCCCGGAAATCTCATGTAGCTCAATAATCTACTCCTCCATTGTCAAATCATGGAGAATCTCTGGTGAGCAATGATGGGTCAAGACTTGAGTCCAAACGACTACAAGGGCATTGAGTTCTGGTTTGACCCTAAACGATCCGGTTGGCTCTCCAAGTAAGGCAACTACCTCCCAACTTGGCGATGCTGATGGTTCATGTTGAAGCAAGGGGAGCTACTTTAGTTCAAGGACCTACCCTATATCACCTAAGGCTCCACTCTGCAAGGTGTCATCTCTACCAACACCTGCTTCACTGGTAAGGGCATCGAAGACATCCTTCATACTCCCCCACTTTCGAGGTCACCAACTATGAGTCAACTTATATCATCGCTGATTCTAAGAAGAAGAAGGGGAGTGGACCAATTCAATTAGTCACTCAATTGTTCAACATTCATATTCCGTTACCGATTTGGAAGTTGTCGATTATGACAGCGACCACTAGTGATTTTGTCTCATACAACTTCTTCTCTCAACACTCCACAGTAACCACACAACTTGATGCCTCAAATCCTTCCGATAGACAAGTCGCCTCTGTCCCCATGGCTCATACACACAACTTAATAGTCCCTGACCCTATTTTCTCCATCATCACCCACCTAATTTAAGGGGGGCTTTTTGGCTTCCCCTAACTTGATGAGGCCCTACGCAACATAGCCCCAATTTTAATCCACCTAAGCATTTAACACACGACATTAAAGTCATTGTCTTTGTAGCTAGACACTTTTCGTCACACTTTAAACTAATTCATTTAGTTTAGCGAAGTTGAAGGACTAACACACTTAACATGAAAAGTTAGAATACTAACTCATACTAAGTCAAATAAAAAGGACTAACTTACTTGAGTTTGTCAAGTTAGAAGACCATACGTGCATTTTAGCGTATTGCTTATTCATAAACTATCAATTGCTGTTCATTTATCCTGAAATTATTATTAGTACTGCACCATTCATTTTCCTTCAGTTTTTTTTTTGCTAAAATGGGCCAAACATAGCAAATAAACTAAACTATGGATCTAAAAAAATGTATTTTACCACAAACATGAAAAAATTTTAGTTTCAAAGTGTTGGTAATGATTTGAAGGTGATAAACCAAAATATTAGATTTGATACTTGTGTAAAAGTTGTAGAAGAAAATAAGAGGAATTAAACCATATAAACATTTTGAAATTTTGAAATTTTTTTGTCATTTTTTGCCACATATGGTAACCAAGAGTGGTGTTCTGTTGCAACCAGCAATCAAAAGTTTCATATTTTTAAAATGGTTGTATGATTCAATTACTTTCACTCTTCTGCAATGTTTACTAAAATATCAAATCTAAAATCTTAGCTATCCATTCCGAGTTGGGAGGGAAAAGTTTTTGAGTTTCAAAATTTTAGAAAGACTTTGAAGAAGAAAAACTAAGATTTTAGATTTGGTGCTTTGTTAAAACATTGTAGAAAAAAGCAAGAGGAATATAGTCATATGAAAATACTTGAAAAATTTGGAGCTTTTAGTCACCAATAGCCACGAGCACCACTTTCTACCACCATTTATGGTTATGGTGGTCGATGATAAAAACGTTCCAAATTTTTAAAGTTTTTCTATGGTTCAATTCATTTATCTCTCTCATACAACTTTTACTAAAGCACCAAATCCAAAATTTTTAGCCTATCACCTCTAAATCATCATCAAAACTTTGAAATTTAAAGTTTTTTATCTCCATAATCAAATTCCTTTTTAGGCCCTCAATTCAGTTTATATGATAAATTTGGCTCATTTTTATGGTAGGACAGAGGACAAATGATGCAACATCAATAATAGTTCAATGATTAATGAACAACAATTAATAATTTAAAAATAAACAAGCAGTATGGGGCATAGCTTATGAACTTTTGGTATCAGTTACCCCTTTTATGCATATAAGGTTGACGTGAAGATTAAAAAAGGTTAAAATATCTATATATTATTTTCAGTTTTTATTCTTCATATTTTACATATAAATAAAAAAATAATTTCTAAATTGATAGTTTAAAAATTAATATGATAATATGTTTTATGATAACATAAAATAGTAATTATTGTAAGAAACTGTGGGAAGAAACCTATATTTTATTACATTATTGCCCTCAAATGCAGAATTTCCTTCAGCTGATGTATTCTGACAAGAATTTCTAGGTGGGACATAGACTCCACCCACTATATTGATTTATTGAATTTGAGCGATTAATCAGTGATTAAAAATTTTCTCTGAAAAGATTAGTGATTAAAAATTAAAATAAGTGCACATTACACCTGTTCTAATAGGTGTTTATAACAAAAATTATACTTTTACGTGATTGTATTCTACAAATAAAAAAGGTTATGTAATAGCATGTTGATAAAAGTTTACATAAATTAATTAACAAACACAATAATTTTCAAATAGAAATATTTTTTTTACCATTTATACATGAGAGTCACGTGTCTTACGATTTTTTAGAGTGTATAAAAGTAAATATACTCAATAATATGTAGTTACTCTTTTGGGATCATAGTTCATCATACAAAAACTGGCACCCTAATAGCGTCCATTCATATACATTTACATGAGCTTACGTATACTAATTCTAACTTTGTTATAGAGTTTTTTTTTTCTTGTGCACAGAATTACATTATAAGTGAGAGTTATAAAAAAAATTCTATTAATGAGATTAAAATAGACCGCATCCTATTATAACTAAACCCACCATTTGAAGAAATTTTAATAATAAGTTTATCTTAGACCCGCTATGTCCTAAGTAAGTCAATCATTTGGATAAATTTTATTAATAAATCTATGGTAAACCCTCACCTTCTAGTTGCAGAAAGGAGAAACTTCTTGTACCAAATCATGCTTTAAGTCTTAACAGCCACAAAAAAATAGTGGTTATTATGCCTATTAATCAACATGCTATTGGCGTTATAGGGTAATATAATGTTGTGATTCTGTTTGATTATAATGGAAAATTATAAAGAGTAAAGGATGTTAACGGCAATGCTTGGGGTGGGGAAGAGGTTGGCCTAAAGTATTTTTTTTTCCTTTTTCATGATCAAATAAGTTCACGTATAGGCAATAAGAACAACAAGAAGAAGAAGTCCTGCTAATTATTGCAGATACACTAATGATGGACAAAATAAGGCTTAATTATTTTATGTTTTAGGCGACGAATTCTATTTCTTCTGACAGTGAGCACGAGATAATAAAAATGGGTAAATTACATCATTAGTCCTAAACCTTTAAAATCATTGCAAATTCCTAACCTCCATTGTTTTGCCAATTGGTCCTAAACCTTTAGCATCGTTACATATTAGTCTTAATCCTATGCAAGTCTTAGTTCATACAAAAAATCCCGATTTACAAAGAGAATAACTTAATAATTTAAATGATTTGTTAACTTTAAAAAAATTATTAGATATTAAATTTATAGAAAAATAATTACCAAATGATTTAAATTAAAATTTAAAAAAGATGACATCAAACAATTACATGTATTGGAGTTAATGAATTTAACATATTCTATAGCTGTCTTCAAATAAATTCAAATTAAGACATAATTTATTGATAGTTAATTGACCATTTAAACTATTAATTTTTTATCCCTATAAATTAGATTTATGTAAAAAATCAGTATTATTAAAAGTTAGAAACCAATATGCAAGTTATAAAAATCTGAGATTAATTTATAATAAAATAAAATTAAGGACAGACCGATTTGTAATGGCACCTAAATATTTAAGACCAATGGTGCCTTTTCCCCTAATGAGTCTACTAGTCAAAATGCTATACTCTAGGAGTATAAATAAATGCATAATTGGAAAGAGAAAATGAGGAGCAGGAAGGCATCGATTCAGAGGGAAGGATAAGAGAGCGACGTGCTGACTGGGATTGGACTACAAGCAAGGGAAAATGATGGAGGTGCCAAATATTTTCGTATCTTGTTATACGTATAAATTTATCTGAAGGTATACTACTATATAGCAATTGCTAAAATTTAAGTGGAATTACGTATAAGGTTTTCCATATAGCAGTCCATGTGTAATCTTATATTCATATGGTAAAAAATTTCTACCTGTATAATTTTCCAACTATGTAGGATGCCAATATATATAACTAGAACAAGGAACACCTCATTTAGCCCCTTATGATTCTATTCTAGGATTATGAGCCAAAGTTTTTTTTTCGTTTTTTGGGATATTTTACTTTTGTAAACTTATATTGGAGTAGGGTTCTCTAAGTTTTGGAGAGTTTGTTTCATCATCTTTACCACTAAAATTATACTTATGTTTTTTATTTTATTTATTTTTTTAATAAAATCTTTCATTGCCATTTAAAAAATAATAATAAATCTCCACTCGATTTGGCAGGCTCGCCTTTATTATATGTACCAAAAGAACATTAGTAACATTAAGGTTTAACGATAGTTTTGCTCTTTGAATTAATTCATACTAGATACTTTACCTACTCGGCAAATGATGTGCTTTGCCCCATTCATTTACTAAGACCAGCAAGCAATGATATTCTCTGATTTATTTATTTTCTAAAATATGTGTCAACAGTAAATGATGAAGTCAAGTTCATGGGTCTATGGCATAAAGGGCCAAATCTGCAATTAAAAGATGAAGTCCAATTAGGAAACTAAATTCTCCCTATTCCTCAACACATGGGATTGCAATCCGTCTTAAAAGAAACTCCTAACTAGAACGACAATGAATCATACCTATTCCAAGGGCTTAGTGGAAAACTCTAGGTACCTTTCACTCATTTCTACTCAACCAAATATTAACTTAAGTATTAAAGGATTTTCCCGGGATACACAACTCTAGAACTTATACCTTCATCTTTGGCTATAGGTCTCTTTACTAATTTCCCCATCTATAGTCCCACAATCTTAGCTAGACATCATAAACATAATTTAGTTATTAAAATTATTACTTGATAATGAAAAAAAAACTTAAACTTCTATTATTTGCGAGTCTTACTAAATCAAAAGAACAAAGTATACCGTTCATTAAATCAAGGGGACAAGCTGCATCATTTCCTAATTGAGAATCCAAATATCTATTGCAACATAGTTAGGGATCAAAAGTGGTTTTAGACTACTGAGCTACTGAGGAACAATGAGAGATTAGATCTTATAGAGTTCAATTCCGGTTCTCAACCTATGATCAATATGAACGTGAAGTTTCCTTTGTAACCTCTGGAACTTTTTTGTAGTGACTTCGTTCCACGCTTCATTTTATAGGGAACCTCAAAATATCCCTTCATTTAATATCCTTTTATTTAGTGTCATTAACATAAGAGATGTCATTTCTAGTCTATTTATTTCTATTTTTATATATGGAAAGTTAAAAAATTACCATAGAATAATATAATATTATCATAGAATAATAGAAAAATGGAAATAAAATACAACTACAACAACAGAAGGGTTGATGAAATGATTTTCAAATCTTATGTTTTTTTGTTTTAGATCTTATGCATATGTTCTAGTATACTTATGCATTAAGCTAAGCAATTCGGTCGTTGGGGTCATACTCTATTATGGATTTTTGACCAGTCTCCATAGAGCCCTTGTATCTTTTCACTCCAAGCTCTTGTTATGAAAAGGAGAAGAAGGAAACAAAAGAAGGGTAACAGCAACAAGTGATTTTCTTTTGGGACAACTCTTGATGTTCATATCGATATATTATGTGCCTTGCATCATTTCCTAGTTAAGAATCCAAATATCTATTACAGCACAATTAGGGATCAAAAGTGGTTTTAGACCTAACATTAATTGCCCGAGCGGGAGAAGAAGATGGGAAGCTAAAAAACAATTTCATGGCACAATCACCACTCCCCAACAATTACTACTTGCAAGCAATTGCCAAAAGGGACCTTTTCATCTCTTCTTAATTTGTTGCTCCATTGTCTTTTTTATTTTGGCTTGATTATACAAATGGTCCCCTGACTTATCCAACTTGCATAAGTCTATAACTCAAAACTTAGTTAATACAAGTCTCTAAACTTTAGAAAACGTTATAAGTTGGTCCATTAACTTAAACTCTATTAATGTCAAATCACAAAATCCCCCAGTATTAATTTTCATTTGTTAGAAGAAGCCCTCTTAGTTAAAAAACATCCAAATACATTATCTTCTTCCTTAAGTCAAATATAACATTGTTGATTCTCTTTTGTTGATTAACGACAAACACCTTCATTGCCTTTATTTACTCATTGACATCGCTGCACTTCCTCCTGAGATGTCCTGCTAACTAGAGCAAGCTAAATTGTAGACACCTTATTTCGATGAATTCCATCATGTCCTATGGTACAGTTGTCATTCTTGCCACCTTGAAACTCCTCACCACTACCTTAAGGTTGATGATTTCATCCCATTCAAAGCCCAGCCCCATTTTCCTTGCCTATGCCACCTATAACTCGAACTAAAGAAGACGAGATGAAGGAGACGTAAAATAAGCATATGCTCACAACCATACACAGATTTCAAATGAAATTGATAGATTCTTTATTCAAAATCCAAGTTAATCAAGTTTTATGGGCTTTGAGATTGTGGGTCTCGGGGGGAGCATAAAATTGGAATTTTTTCCAAGTTGATGAATAGAAGTGAAGATGAAACTATTCTATAGTTTCCCCACACAACCAAAAAACTACCTTCTATAAATTGATCAAATTTAGGTCATGGGTTTTGAATTTGTATTATTCATTTTATATTTTTCTTATGTTTTGTTTAATTATTTTAGCTTGGATCTCATAATTGAAGAACATAAGTATGTTGCGCCTTCTCCTTCTCTTCCTCTTCAATTTGATAAAAGAGATGATGTATTTGGATAATATTTTGAATAAAAGGGCCTTTTCTAAAAAATTAAAAGAGATAATGAGCGTCATTCATGAGTTTTCCATAAACCTATATGAGTTTATGGATTAACTCATGAGTTTTTGCAAAGTTTATGAAGTTGAATTTAATAAGTTCTAAGTCATAGGCTAACTCGTGTAAGTTGTATAAGTTTGGAGACCATTTATGTAGTTAACCATTTTTATTTATGTCTTCTTAAACTGGAAGGACAAAACTGCCCTTTGTAGTTTTCAATATAAAATGAAGTTTTTTTTACCCACATGTTGTAGCAATTTTTTTTTTATAAATTTATCATTAAAATAAATATCAATAATAATAAATTAAAATTCTAAGTCATAAATTTATGTTCATTAATTAAATTTTATTTTATCTTAATTTTGAGTTAAGTTTTTTCATGTGATGTTCTTATCATTAAAACGATCAGTTATGATCAAAACATAAAACTGTGAAACATAATATTATACATTCTTTGAAATGATGGATATATTTTTTTTCATTAAAGAATAATTCACTAAACAAACTTATCTCTTATCAATTTAAATTTCAATTTTTAATATAGATGAAAAGTTTATTTAGAAAAATTCACATTCAATTTTAGGAATTATTGACCAAATTACTTTATTAAACCATAAATCTTTTAAATTGAATAACTCATATTACAAAACTCAATTATCAATAATGAAAAAATATGACCGAAATACAAAAAATAAATTTAATTTATTTTAATCAATTAGCTATATAAATCATTGAATTAAAAAATTGGCCAAAATGTTTAGTAACTAATAGAGGAAGTGGTGACCAATGTTTTATTTTAGAGGGTAATATATTAAAAAAATAACAAAAAAAGTTTGGGGACCCATAGAACAAATAAAAAGAATCTAATTAAGTAGTTATTAAGTTTGTGGGATAAAAATGCAATGCAAGTTGAACTTAATGACTAAAATGGGAAAGGATGAAATTTAAGGGACTTAAAACGCATTTTGACCATATTCAAAAGTGAAATAGGGTGAAATTGAAAAAATTATAACATAGGCCCTTAAGATGCAATCACTTCATGAAAAGGATATCAAACTTAAAAAGGAGACAATCATGTTACAACAAAAGGGGGAAAAAAAAGGTGGCACTATTCATGAACATTACACCTACTCTCTACACTATTCATAAACAGTGATTGAGTGTTGATATTTAGAAATATAGTGTAATATGTCATGTGAAAAAATATGGGTTATAAAAGAGAACAAATGAAATCTTAAGGGACTTGAAAGAGGTTTTGACCATTACTTTAAATGCAAAAAAAGAAAAAGAAAGAAGCAGAATGATAAATGGCAAAAAAGTTTATTCTTAATTGAATAGTAATTTTTTTTCCATATTTAGTAATTTAACGTACAAAATGGTTTGGTCATCATGGTAGTCACATAATGAGGTGAGGTGTAATTAAGGAACACATTCATTTTGATTTCATTTTGATTCAGTGCTTGTATTAACATTTAGAAAACATAAAAGAGATGCAAAATGAAGAGAATCATAGTAGTTGCATGGGCAATTGATTTGTTAGGCAATTCACATAATATTCAATATGCATAACTTATATAGACATCTGATATGAATAGTTCAATTGCATATATGAAAGGTACATAATCAGAACATAAACTTGTGAAAAGAATAAATTAATTTATGAAAATAATCAAATATATGAAGGAATTAATTATTAATAATGAAAAGATATGATCGAAATACAAAATTATGTTTAATTTATATTAATCAATGAATGGTTTAACCATTAACGTAGTAAAGGTAAAAAGAAAAGAAAAGAAATAAATTGAATAAAGCAAAATCAATCGAAAATCATACAAAAAATGGACAAATTATAATGACTGAATTTTTGTTTAAGAAAATAATAATGAAAAAAAAAACAAAAAAAATAGTTTGGTGACAAAGAAAGAAAATATAAAAACTTAAGGTATTAAGGGTTTAACAATTGACTTAATAAAAAAGCTATTTTTTACCCAAAAAAAAACAAACAAACAAACCATGATAACCAATGTTTTACTTTAAAAACTAATCCATCATAAAAAAAAAAGAATACAACATTGCGTTTAACTTATGTTAATCAATGAATGATTTAACTATTAACGTAGTAAAGGTAAAAGAAAAAGAAAAGAAATAAATTGACTAAAGGAGAATCAACCAAAATTATACAAAGAGAATAAATCATAGTGACTAAAGTTTTGTATGAGAAAACAATAATGAAGAAAAACAACAAAAATAATTTGGGGACCAAGAGAGAAAATGTAAAATTTTAGATATTAATAGTTTAATAATTAAATTAATAAAAATTAAGAAAAAAAGCTCTATTTTACTAAAAAGATAAACAAACCATGATGAATTACTATAATGAAGTAATTATTAAATTTAGGGACCAAAATACAAAACTGATCAAGCTCAAGGTTTAATATGGGAAATGGGAACAATGCAGAGACTGGAAACGTGTTTTACCAACTTGAAACAAAAGGACAATGAAACAATAGCGAGATAGGCATTGAAAAAAGTTACTTCCTTACAAATATTTGATCAAGCTTCCAAAAAAAGCAATCACATCAAAAACAAAAAATAAAGAAACGCAATTGGTGCATGAGCGCCATAACTCAAAGGCGCAAAATAATAAGGACACTGTAGTTTCCTGTTGAACGAAAAGTAGCAGCCTCACGGGTTTTAAAAGTTAGTAGTAATAGTAATAGCACTAGCAAGGTGAGAAAAACTTCTTTTTTCAGTTTTTTTCTCCAAAAATGAAAAGAGGAGGAAAATGCGATGGATTTGCGCTACCGAGGGGGGCAATGCAAGCGGGACCGCGTGCTTAGTGTGTAAAAGGAACGCGAAACGGCGCGCCCAATGCATCTTATTCTTATATTCCAATCACATCATGTTTCTCAACTCTCAAAAGTTTCTGTTACTGCACCCAGCTTAGGATTATTTAATCCTGCCGCATAATATATAGGATTGACTATGCTATTAACTCATGAATTCTATTTAAATTTTATATTCCCTGTTCTTCATATTTTTTCTTATTTATTATTAATTTTTAATCATAATTTATACCATTTACTAATTTTTTAATAAATTAAATTGTACAATTTTTTTAATAATTAGTAGATAATTTAATTTATGAATTTTTTTTTCATATTATGTATGTAAGATAATATATTTTTCTATTGGTATTTAAAAAATATAGATTTTAAAGTAGATTTTGAAGCTTCCTAGAATAAATGCTAATTTGACAGAAATTCGCCTATATTCAGGAACAAAAAAACCACTTTGTTGATCTGAAGAGGACACAAATAGCTTCGTGCACACACACAACTAGGTACTAGCTACAAAAGGTTTTTAAAGAAAGCGAGAGAGAGGGGAGGCTGAAGCAGGATGAGAGCTGTCGAAGTCATGTCCTCTTACCGATCAAATTAGGAAAGCAAGACAGAAAGTTACATTTTTATGTTATGTTTATCTTGATACATGATATCTAAAATGATACAAAGGATAGTGATACACAGAAAATTGGTAAGGGACTTGACGATTATGGAAAATTAAACATGCTGACGAGACATATTATTCTCAAATTTTACTTACTAAAATTACTGCAAATAATAACATTACATTGTCATTTTTTAAAGAAACAAATAAATACGTTTGTCATTATTCTTGAAATCATATATTTATGGCCAAGATGAACGACTGATCCCTGAATTTTGTTGGCTCAAATGAGTTAATCTTAGTCCTTAAAGTTTAATTTAATATAACTTACCCTTTTAGTTTTTAAAATTGAGTGAATTAGTTCCTCAGCTACTAGAAAAATTACACGCCCAGTACTAACTTTTCTTATTCCAGCAAAAACATCTCACTCACAGCCAGCTTATGCATTAAAAATTTAGTTAGGATATTTAAATAATTAAATTAGGTTAAAAAAATAATTTAAATAAAGTTTTAAAATATATAATGATGTATGTTTTGAGTTTTTTTTTAAAGTCTAATTTTAATCCATCTATTTAAAAAAATAAAAATTCAATCTTTTTACTCAATTTACTATCACTTAGATCATTTATTTTTCTTACAAAATGATTGTTTCTCCATATAATCTTCCCAAAAGGCCAACAACCCATAAACAAACAACCCCTTTTTAACTCATAATTTTTTTAAAATTGAAAATCAATTTTTTTCTATATTAGAACTTTGTATATCCAAACAGATTAATTAGTCTATGATTCTTTTTTTTTTCAAATTAAAATATAAACATTCTTAAGAAATTTGGCTTTCATTTTCTTAATTAACTATCTTTGATTCATCGGTCATTTTGAATGTGATTATTTTTTTTTTCAAATAATAGTAGTTTATAAATTTTATTATAAAATGAAGGTAGTTTTGATGTTATATAGTTTCCACATCAAACATTTGCATTCAAATTAAAAATATAAAGTTCTTTCCATCGGACTTGAGGCCTAAATGTTGAATCACTTGCACAAGTCGAGCAATATCATGCTGCAAATTGCAAGAACTTGTTGATTCTCTACCAAATGTCAAACAATGACCAACCCATTGAGGCTTTAGGTGAATCTACTCCCTCCTCAGTCGAATGGAAAATACATCAAGAGCGGACAAGGGACACTAGCAATGATGTGGCTGATGGCATCAAATTGGTTTAAGATCCATTGCACTTTAAAACCAAACTTCACATGGGACTCGAATAATATTGACCCAGCTACCAATGGCAATTACGCCCAAAACGCAAGGGCAACAGGTGCAAATAACAAGAAAGAAAGGCTAAAGGAAGGAAATGAGACATGAAATTTTTAAAATCATGGGCTACCAATCCTGGTCGGCAAACAAAAACTAATAGTACAGTAAAAGAAGCAACAACTAAAGTGGTATATATGAATGACAAGGGATTTGTTGAGCACTAAAGAATTTTTTTTTGTTATTTTACAGTTTTATTTTTTTTTATAAAAAAACCAATGATGTGGCAATTCATCATTGTTAATTTGAAAATAAAATTGAAACCATTTGATTATATAATTCAAATTTAAAACTACAATTATAAGGGAAAAAATATAATCTTCTTCCAATAAACGTTACTCTCTTCGTCTTAATTTAGATGAAACATTTTCTATTTTTTGCTGTCCCAAAAAGGTTGAAATATTTTCATTTAGGAAAATTTTAAATAAAAAATTTACCCTTTTACCCTAAACTTAGATTTTTTCGGTCAAAATCCCTAACAATCTGAGTTCCCAAAATCAGAAGCTCGACAAAACAACAACATTGATCGATTTCATCGTTCCAAGCCCTAATTAAGGTGGACGGAGATTGATGCGATGGATAATTGGAGACGGAGATCGAAGCGAATGGACGATCAAAGTGGTCGGCAGGTAAGGCAATTGATGTGAACGGATAAAGCGGACAAACGATTGAGGTTGACCAACAAAGCAGACGGAGATCAATGCGATTAACGTGACGAAGGACAAAGATCAACACAATGAACAGTCTAAGATCAACGCGATCCACATAACAGATGGTCAAATGGAGATCAACGCAATGGACATGATGAACAGTCAGAGATTAACGCGATCGACGTGATGGAGACAAGGCAATGTGATGATGTCGGGGAGGGAAGCGAAGTGGTCAGCAGCTAAGGCTGGGTGGCAAATACAAGGGTAAACTTAATAACTGGAGGACACTTTTTGAATTGCCTTGGGATGCGTGTGAAACTAAACGTTTCATTTAAATTAAGGTCGAGATAGTATTTGTAATTGTAAATATAGGGGATTAGGCTTTAAATTATATAGTGACAAGTTAACAACATTTTGAAAGAAAGAAATATTCTTATAAATATCTGTAGCTTGATAAAAATTTTACCTAAATAATTTTAGCACCAAATTATATTTATTTAAAAGGAATAATTGTGTTTACAATCAAGTCATATTGTTGATTTTTTTACCAAAATTATTTTTTGCACTATGAGGTCTTCAATAAAATAACCTCTTTACAAAAAATGGCAAAATCATAAACCTCTAGCGAGATAGGAGATATTTTAATTTTTTGCAAAAAAGTGAGAAATATATAAAACTAAATGACCTAAGTAAAAGTGAAGTATATAAAATAGAGATTTTTCACTTTATAAATAGATTATCTAATAAATAAATAAAATTAAATTACTTGATAATATATAACTTTTCAAAATTATTACATATAATTTTCTTGAATTATCTTTTAAATTAACTATATTTAATTATTTAAATTACGGTTATAATATTTCCTGATAGCTAAGTAACTAACTTGCTTAACTTTGAAAAATTGAATAAGTAAGTCATGCTGAGACAAATTTAAGGGATGAAATTGCCAAAGTTGAAGTAACAATGGCACGCGCGCATATATATATATATATTCGGTTGTCTAAAATGCAATCGCGCTCGACGTGATTGTCAAATAATTATTATGCCATGGGACTTGGGTAATGTTTCTGTTTTCGCTGTCTCTTTATGATACCATTAGTCTTTTCGTTTTTATTTTTTAATTTTTTTAGTTTTTGGGAAATAAAGAGCACAACGCAACATACTCCCCCCCTCCCTCGGAAAATGATATAATGTGACTATTTTGGGAAGTCCCAAAACTTTTATAATATTTCTATTTTAAAAAAACAGTACAATTTATTTACCATATTACCATCGTTTTAACTTTCACCTTAAAATTACAATTTACTCCAAGAATTTTTTTAAAAAAAAAAACATTTCAGTTTGGTCTGTGAGCATTTTGGATATTTTCATTTTGATCCTTATATTTTTCAAATAGTTGGAAAGATCCCAAAACATCAATAAAATTTCTAAGTATTAAAGTTTAAAATGATAGCTTAGTCACTGCATTTCATAAGAGGATAATTGAAAATAAATACCACCTCACCAAATATATTAAACAAAACGGGATGTAGCGGGCATCTACTAGCATAGAGGCGGGTCACCTCGGGCATCTCTCGCTCTCTCTCTCGTTTTTCCTTCAATAAAGCATAGGATTAAATTCATTTATAGCTCTGTCGTGAGAGGGAACTATCAACAAAAATAGAGCCCTGTGATGTAATCTACCTTAATAGACACTTCCCAGTCAAGTGCTGCCAACCATGCCACCATACTATAACCTCCCTGTTTCGTGTGTTACGCCCAAAAGGCTCCATCAATAATAACTGAGCTCGGCCAATGGCCTGCCATCTCCATTGAGCCCACGAGCGTTGGTCAGAGGCTTTAGGAAAATGCCATCAAGGTGACTGACACTTTGTCAGATTATTAACATAAGCTTGCTTTAACAGGCGGAGCTCTTAAACTTGCTGACAGAGGATGTTTGTAGGATCCGGACAAATTATGAACATAAGCTTGCTTTAACAGCCAAATGCTTCATAACATAACAACTGTAGAGATGATGAACCAAGTAATCATGTGTTTAAAGTTACCTTGATTCTAAGCATGCTGCAGAATGCCATCGAATCAAGGGAGGAATCATTTGCCCTTTGGACAGTGACTAACCCGAGTGTGTTCCTACGCAAACTGTGAACTAGCTAGCTAGAACAGCGGGGAAGAAGATGAGAAATAGATTCTGTAATGTACCGCTTAACGATGAGAACAGATGAATCTGAAATAAGAGGCTCTGAAATGTTAGCGGGCCTGCTGGCTGCTGCTTTTCTTCACATGTTCAGTCGACAAAAGGACTTCTTTCTTGATACAAACATGAGAAGACGCTTTGACCTCAAACCCAGGGTAGAATCAGGTAGGCAGTTTAGTAAATACTGTAATTATTAGTATAAACTTTCACTTTTTGTACCTTCCATTATGGTCAGTTCAAGCCACCACATTCTAACACCACCTAATACAAAAACAAATACTCCATGATTTACTTTTGGGGCTAAGGGTTGGAACGGAGGAACTTTAGCAACAACAGAATGCTAAATCATGACCAGATTCAAGCTTCATGTAAATGAATCAGCAGCAACTTCTCCATTCTCAGCCTTGTTATCCAAAGAATCACTGGATTTATCCAGTACACGTGGTATTTTTCCTGGGTAGTTGGTTTTGTTGGTGTCTGATCCTATCATACTGGAAAAAGATTATGTCAGTAAGCATCAACGCTCAGGATAACCAAGCAAAGCCAGTATAAACTAACTACTTTGGGTTTGTGTCAATGTGGACACGTGCACACCCATGCATATGCTCACCTTTTGTCAACAATGACCATGGAGCGCAGCTCACAGTTTGCAAAGCTGTGTGTAAAGTTTGAAATAGTTATGATTCTGCTAGATGTAGGAAATAAATCTGAAGTTCGAACAAATAGTCCGTACAGACAATGGCGATTTAGTATTGACATCAACAACCAAAAGAAGGATCTCTCAAAATGCTTACTGTTTGCATATTTCTTTCCTCATCTCTGGGAGATAACCATTGGCTAAACTGTTTAAGGTATGAAACAAGAACCCACTATGAGTAACAATTGCTATCTCCTTCTCTTTCCGTGTCCACAACCTGCAAAGTTGAACTTACGAATGATTGAGAGTCCCAAAAAGCTTATATAATGCAACATCTAGATGGACTTGAAGCCCTGCTTTGTCTGAAATAAAAAAACTATAAGCACCCTTACAATTAAAAGATAAATTGAATTCACCATAAAAATTATACGGACTACATAAGAACTAGTATCTGAGACATAGATGTTTGATCTTAAATAAGATGATTCAAGAGTAGATGAGAAAGCGAATGCAAAATGAGATGATTTAGTATGGTTTCCAGCTTCAGCTGAATCAGCTCTGAAGTCAATTAAGTTGTTGTCAGCAATATTACATGCATATTGTTATTAGAAACTTAAGCTGCAATAGAGCTTGGATTTATGCTAACCACCACCCTCAAAAGACGTGGTCTTGCCTTGAAATAAACTTCAGCATTGGCCAGTGGCCTAATGGCAAGTGTACTTCTACCACCAGATGAAGATCTGCATTCATACCTCCAAAAGAGAAGTTCAACGTTTTTCTCCCTCAAAGTTCTTAGTGGTTCCTGGATATTGTGATTTTGAGGCTACAGCTTGCTGTGAACATTCACAGACCTATGTTTAAAGGAAAGTACCCTGTCAAGGAAAGGAAAAGGAACTCACCAATTAAAGAACTTCGATCCCCTTGCTTCAAGTTCTTCTTTTGTCTCCCTAATATCAGCTTTCCATAGTGTGTCCTCGTCACTTTCTATCTGAAATGGAAATTCAATAGTCATTCACCTATAAGAAGACAAAATTGTGCCAGTTCTGTGTCAACACAATCTGGAAGTTTACAGAATAAGAAAAAGGAGTATTTGGGTTCATCAAAAGAAAAAAAATCATATCTGATGACTTACCAATGAGAAATCAACAGAAGGAAAAAGGAACTGATATTCACTGATACTTCTCCTTCTGTCACAAGGGTGAACTCCCTGCAAAACCATAAACTTGAAAATTAACTCAGGCAAGTCAAACTGCTTAACACTTTGCATTACATAGATGCAGATGAGTGCCGGAGAGAGAGAGAGAGAGAGAGACGAAAAACTGAATTGGCACGAGAACATTACATAAAAATCTAACCAAGAGCATAGTTCTTCTGTTCACCTCCTATCTCATGACTAAGTGGTCTGCACTTATAGTTAGATGATATAATTAAAGTAGTGACGTGTTTAAACACACCAAATGTTCTCGGCATTGTTCCACTGCAATAATAGGTGGACACTCTACACTGGAAATTGCAGCACGGCGACTGTTTCCTGCATTTGCAACCATGAGTGGTACTACATCCATTCTATCCGTGTAACCCTCACCACCAAATACGCCAACAGCTGTTTGCAAAGTCCTACAAGATAATTTGATTGCAGTGAACATCAAACAATTAAACCATGTCCAGCACACCATCAATTTCCCAAAAGAGTAAAAAAAATTGTAGAATATTAAAGCAAACTAGACTTCTTCATTCTTCTTCTTCATTTTTTAACTGAATTGCTTGAAATGATTTCTGAAACCATTGGTTTGAATCGTCAGTTGTGATGACCCAACTCCAAAAAGTCAAAAGACTCAAAACCTTCTAAAACCAAAGTGCGAAGTTTAACTCTCAACTCTTTCAAATCATCATAACAGGTATCCCGCAAAGAATTGTCCTTCCTTTCTCTTCCAACATGTTCAGGAGATTTTTCTCTCATTGATTGACGCAATAAAAGGATGAAACTAATAAGTCAGAGAACTTCCACACCAATCTGTCAACCGTCTTAACTCATATCTTCAACTATTTATTCATACATTATAGCTGAAGCACTGATCCTCTATATAAGAATGTAGGAGTGAAAAGAACTTCCGAAAATGGAGGGAAGGTAACTACTTGAAGTCAACGAACAAGGAACGAAAATAGATATGGCTTTCTTGTTGTTCACACTATATTCGCCTATGTTTTGATGTGCATACAAGCAACTCAGTTACACTGGACAAGCCTGCCTTGCTGATGGTAGACAGTCTAGTCCCTAGTGGAGCATGGTTGCCCTGTTTGCAAGGCTATTTTATCAGCATGCCACCTGTATGTTTCTTTTTGACAAATGTCCACCTATATTCCTTGATTTCTTTCTAAAGAATACGCTAGATTTGTAATTAAAATGAAACTGGGGAAAAAAAAAACAAAAGCTCCACAGGAAATGCCTCAATTTTAGGCCTCCGTTCTCCATAGTCTTGCCTAATTCAACTAATTGCTCACAAGTCAAGTTTCTATGATCAAACATCACATTGCCAAATGATCAGTTTTTTGTCAGCGGTATGATTCCTCTGCCAACAACCCACATGGTTTCCAGGCTGCAGTTGCATTGCTTTTCATTCCAACTCCACGTTCATAGCTGTAGTGTTGTAATTATTTGCTGTTCAACATTTCCAAACAGACTTCTATAAAGTCACGGTTCAAAATCATTCAAGTCTTATGCATGATCATGACGTGAAAAAGCTCCCTAACCAAAGGGCCCAAACTTGTAAATACTAGTCCCAGCAGATAGGTGCAAGCTTCCCGGAAGATGAGATGAGCAAGCAAAAATAAAAGTGACATGTTTATAAATGAGACCCTAGAAGTATTACATAAAGCCTGCACTATCATAACAAGCTATGTATTCAAACTCATCTCTAGGCTGTCTGCCCTGATATTTGTTCTGAAACTCACCAATTACAAGATTCAACAAATTTATGTATTCAAGCTTACCAGAGAAGTAAATGCATCAATGCATGATTTAAGATCTGAGAAAGCAAAGTGCAAAGGCATCCTCGTACTCTCTTGCAAAAATGCAAAAGAAAAACAAAGACGAAGAAACTACTAGTATAAAAGAATCTTAAGGATAGAAGTAAAGAAAAGCAACTCCCTTAATCATAGAATTCCTTGAAACCATGATCAAGTCCACCTCAAAAAATTATATCCAACCGTGACTTGGAACAGAACTCAATAGAAGAGCGGCATAAAACAAGACAGCTATTGCTAACCATTTATAAAAAGTAACATTGGCCATCGATACCTCATCAAAGGAGAAGTAATGACCAAGTCAATCCTCTTGGCAAGGCCACAAGCATGGACATGCCTACGAAGATTATCAACCTGTGAAAATTACTGATGTAACTGACCAGATAAAACTCATTTAGTTGGAACCAACTTATTAACAGGGATTAATATTATTCTGACATTGCACTTAAACTAGACAATGATAATCAACTGCTTCTTGCCTGTTGCCAGCCTAGTTCAGTCACGTGTGCATCAAAATACTTAGGAGACATGTATGCTTCATATTTCTTATCACCTTCTACATTGTGGATCCCCTGTGCATGCCTCACCTGGATGTAAAGTTTAAAAAGAGCCGAACCTTGGTTTTCAAGAAAAAGCCAATAAAGAGAACAGTCTTGAATCTCCACCAAAACAGTACAGGTATATAGCAGCTCTGTTATTGGAGTGGGAATCATACATGAAACAAGAACAGATATAAGGCTAACCAGGTGAATGGTTTTGCAGCGATGCAACGGATACAAGCTTGAAGCTGTCCTAGCATCCATATCTCCACCTATAACTGATCGAATTCAACATTTAGTGAAATAAGGAATAACGAAAAATGGTACAATGCCAGAAAGTGTTGCGAAAAGAGAACAAAGAATAACTCTGCAGCAGTTTCCAATCAGATGGGTAAGCATAAAAGCGACGGAATCAACTATTTGATGTTGAACAAGAAAAAATACTTCTTTCTGTTTCATGAGATTCAAGATGACATCTGCAGACAGTATCATATATCTACGATGTATCCAATTTTTCACAGCAATCTCTATCACTCGAGAGTTCTCAAATCGGGAAAAGTTTCAACAGTATGATGTATGAAATCCAGAGTCACTCTTGAAACCCAAAAGACAGAGTGATAAACTATCGCCAATCCCAAAAGATAGAGTAATAAACTATCGCCGCTCTGAAATGTTTCTCAAAGAGAAAGATAAAATGAATCCAGCAGCCATCAACTACGAATTTGAGATTCTCAACTCCTGTTCACTTACCCGAATAAAATCCTTAATAATAAAAAAAAAACTCTCAATAAGTCAAAAACCCTCTACCACTTGAATCAACAAAATCCAAACGAAACCCAGACAGGATATGAGAAGGAACTGTACGGATGGAGGCGTGGAGGGACGAATTCGTGCTCAACAGTCCAACGGCAGACGGAAGAAGGAGAAAGAAAAAAGGGTAATACCAGAAAAGGAGAAAAGCAGACAGGGGGGAGAAAAGTTACCAGAAAAGGTGGGAGGAAAGATGCGGGAAAGGGCAAGAGGAGAAGGACGCAGGTGAGTTGGGCGGGATCTGAATGCTAGGGAGCTGCTGGGGGGAGTGGGAGAGAGCGACGTTAGTGTAGGAGAAGACAAGCTATGGGTACCAGCTGAAGCAGAAGCAGCCTTAGGAGTGGTGCAAATGCAATTAGTGGAAATCGACACGCACAGGCTCATCATCCTTGTCTGGGGTTTTGTTTTGTGGTGCCTGTTTCTGTCCACTTAAAATTCAACCAAAAAAAAAAGAAAAACACAAGGACTCCTTTCTACTGCTGATTGCCATCTCCCCTCTTTCTACTGCTGGTGAGTTGTGTGTTTTGTTTTTGTTTTCTTCTTTTGTCCGATTGTTTTGATTCCTGAATCAATTGTCTTTCTACTGCTGATTGCCATCTCCCCTCTTTCTTTCGGTGATCATTTTACTTAGGCTTAAGTGTCTGAATGGTCCTCCAATTTTGAGGAATCAGACGAGTTAGTCCTCCATTCGGTCTTCTAACTTAATAAGTTGGTCACTTTGAGTCCTTCAACTTTCATGAATTAGGAGAATTGGGTTAAACCATGGAAGAGAATAATGGCTTCTGTCAAAAAAGGCTAGTTTGGAGATGACATTGATTGGCAGGAGATAAATTTTCTGTTGATTTCACGTTCTGTTCCTATCTTGACCTTGATATTTCTCATTCTAATCATCAAATTCGCAAACTCATCATTAAACTTGAGACCAGACAAGCTACTAGCCCCCAAGTACCTATTGACCAGCCTTGTCATGGAAAGGTCCATTCACAATTTTTTATCTGATTCCAGTACCCCTCGATCCTCTATCTAGTTATTGTAGAAAGAATTGTCAAACTTTGCAGAGCTCCCGGTGTCCAGCTCCATACCCATTGTGACCGGTTGTAGCCAAATGGGCAGAGTGCTTGCAGTTAAGGCAAGAATGAGGCGCTAATCGAAGGGTTGCTACAAGTGCTAGCAGACGCGAAGTTGTATAGCCTGTACATCAAGATTCAAGAATTGGCATGCTGTTGTCCCTATAGTGTGTGATCCTGCACAATTTAGTGAACAATAAGAATTAGTCTTACCAACAATGGCAACGAGGTCTTGCTTCATCCGGTCCTTGTTATAAAATTTCTTTTTTTCTTTTTTGAAAAAAAGATCAATATCCTTTAAATTAACGTATGCAGACAAAACTTCAATGCGACGCAAATGAAACCCTCCCACAAAAAGAATTTTGTGCATGAATTGCATCTTAACAACTGGGGAGGACAAAAAATAGGTTTAACTGCTACTTAATCTCTAGCCCTACAAAATTGTCCGACAAATCCCTTTCAGGGAACAAGAGCAACCTTCTCATGAGAGACTACCACCGAAGGATAAGCAATCAAGGGCTCATAGTGATCCGCGCCAACACTACACTAACCTGTTCCTTTCATGAAAAAAAAAGGGATCACAAATTTCTCTCCTTGGATGATGTGGTAGGAATAAAATACAATTATCTTCATCAACCATTGCATCTGATCCATGTGCCTACACCATGTGTCAAAAAATTTCTGCTTCTGATTTTCCACGGGGTCCTAGAAGCTCGGTAGATTGGAGGCAACAACCAACTAACACTCCCTATTAAAACAAGGTAATAACTTGCAAGATAAGAAGGTTGAGGGAAATTCACTTTATTATGAATGGAATAGTTGGCTTTATAGTCTTACAGAAACAAAAGAATTACAACTAATTTGGCTGACATTTTGATAACTAAGAAAACAAATAAAACTGGTGTTTATCTACTTATCCTAGAAAGTATGACTTTATTGTTGAGAAGATAACGTAAAAATCAAGCAAAATCCTAACATTCCCTATTTTAAACTAAATGCAATGTGCATATAGTTTATACTTGAAGCCTCAACTAACCCCAGCATGTTGTGAAGCTTCAGAAATTGTTCCAGCTTGAATGGCTTTGTCATGATGTCTGTAATTTGTTCTTATGAACTGCAATAACTCAGTTCCACCACCCCATCTTGTGTTAAGTCTCGAAGAAAATGAAAATGAATGTCAATGTGTTTAATTCTTCCTTGAAAAACAGGATTTTTTGAAAATTTTATTGTCAAGTTATTGTCACATCGAATTGTAGTGCTTTTATCTTCCTTATGTCCAAGTCTTCCAAGCAACCTTCGCAACCAGATACAATGGCATACGCATGAGGTAGCAGCAATATATTCGGTTTCAGTCGAGGATAATGTCACAACAGGTTGCTTCTTAGATGACCATGATACCACTCCTGATCTAAACACAAACACAAACCCTGAAGTACTCTTTCAATCGTTCAAGTCTCCAGCAAAGTCATTGTCGGTATATGCTATTAAATTTCCATGTTGCTGTTTCTTCTTGTAGAGAATCCCAATATCGATTGTACCCTTTAAGTACCTTAATATTCTCTTTACTATGGACTAGTGAAGTTCTGCAGGACATGACATGAACCTGCTGATCAAGCTCACTCCATATATTAAGTAGGGCCGTGTTGCTGTTAGATACATAAGGCTTCCAACCAATTGCTTGTAAATTGTTGCATCCACTTTAGTTCCAGTCTCATCTTTTACCAGCTTTATGCTTGGAACGATAGGATTTCGTACTGAGTTGCTGTTGTTCATGCCAAACCTTGTTAGCACCTTTTGAGCATATTTTATTTGGCACAAGAAAATTCCATTTGCTCCTTATAAAACTTCCACTCCAAGAAAATATCTCCAAGTCAAACATATCAAATTCATACTTTATTGAGTTCTTAAATTCATCACACATGCCATCATTATTGCCAGTGTAAATAAGGTCATCAACGTAAAGGCTCACAATTAGGAGCTTACCTCCTTTAGATTTTGTGAAGAGCGTATGCTCGCTGTTGTACTTTTCGAATCCTTCCTTGATGAAATAAGCTTTTATTTTGCTATACCATGCCTAGGGGCTTGTTTCAGGCCATACAGAGCTTTCCTTAACCCGTATACTTTGTCTTCTTCACCTTTTCTTTCATATCCCAATGGTTGTTCCACATAAACTTCTTCTTGAATTTTGCCATGGAAGAATGCACTTTTTACGTCTAATTGAAACACATTCCAGCTTCGTTGGGCTACAAAAGCAAGAATCAAACGTATTGTATCGAGTTTGGTGACAGGAGCATATACCTCTGTATAATTGACACCATATTGTTGCGTATATCCCTTAGCCACCAGCCTTGCTTTGTGTTTATCGATATTTCCCCTTTCACTGAGTTTGGTCTTAAAGATCCATTTAACTCCGATAGGTCTTACTCATTCTGGAAGTGGCACCATTTTTCAAGTCTCATTTCTCTTTATTGTTGCCATTTCTGCATCCATAGCATCTATCAACTTCTGAACTTTAATCGCCTCTTCAAATGTGACTGGATCTTCTTCAGCGTGAATCATATATAGTGCTTTTTCATCTAAAAGTCCTTCTCCAGTTTCATAGTTTGACATCCAAGCAAGAGCTTTTTGTGCCCTCCTTTCAACTCGAACTGGGGAATCATGTAGGGATGCGTCACCATCACTTGATGAGTTAGTGTTGTTATTTCTTTCAACATCGACCTCAGTTGCTTCTTCATTATCATTCTGATCTTCCTTATCGTCGCACTCCAAGACAACGGGAGTTCCTTTTTCTTCGCTTGTGTCCCAATTCCATGACTCTTCTTCTTAAAAAATTACGTCCCTGCTGATTATTATTTTCTTGGTCATTGGATCGTAGAGCCTATAAGCCTTTGACTTATTGCTCACACCTAGCAGTACACATTTCATGCTTTTATCATTGAGCTTACTTCTCATTTGACTTGGAATATGTGCATGGGCCACACATCAAAAAATACGAAAATATTCTACTGAAGGCCTTATATTGCTCTAAGTTTTTTCTGGGGTTTTATTTTGTACTGCCACTATGGGCCATCTGTTAAGCACGTGTACACTCCACTTTGCAGCTTCGGGCCAAAATTCTCTGAGAACCTTTTTTTTCAGCCATCATGGAATGAACCATGTTCATGATGGTCCTGTTTTTCCTCTCAGCCACACCGTTTTGTTGGGGAGTGTCGGCTGCCGTTAATTGCCTATTTATTCCTTGCTCCTAACAAAAAACTTCAAAATCATTTGAGGTGAACTCTCCACCTCTGTCATTTCTTAAGCAAGTAATGAAAGTTCTTACTTTCTTCTCAACGCCTACTTTGAAAGTTTTAAATGTGGCAAATGCTTCTGACTTTTCATGTAAAAAGTAAGCCTAAGTTTACGTGTAAAATCATTGATAAAACTTAAGATATACCTTTTGTTACTATTAGAAGCAGGCTTAATAGGCCTACATGTCTGCATGCACGAATTGTAGTCGATGAGTTGCTCTCCTTAAGCTTCTTTTGGATATGGGGTCTCAATGTTGTTTCCCAGTCAGGCAGTACATGTATATTTTTGCTGGCATTTTTAAAACGCCCAGGCCATCTACCATTCATTTAGTGACTAAAGTTTTTAACCCATTACAGTTGAGGTGTCTTAATTGTAAATGCCAGAGATGAGCTTCCCCTTCTGATTCAATCTGGAAGCAAGTAGATGTCTTCGGCTCCATGGAAGCAAATAAAATAAGCATTCAGCTGGTACTCATTTTTGTTTGCATGATTACTTCCTTGCTAGGATGATAAACTTTGCATATCCCTTGCTGAATTAGGATGCTCAATTTGGAGCTGCCCTATGCTCAAAAGATTGTTAGTAAGTTCAGGAATGTAGTAGACTTCAGTGATTACCAACGTGTATCCATTTACATGCAAATTGATGTTGCCTTTTGCTACAACCATCATTTTTGTGCTATTTCCAAGCTTTACCATTTGCCTGAACCTTTCATCCAGCTCAAAAAACCAACCTTTGATTCCACACATATGGTTGTTGCAGCCTGAGTCAAGAAACCATGTGTTTTCTTCCTTGTTCTGGTTGCATTCAATGTCAGTCATGAGTAGCAATTCTTCTTCCTTTTGTCTAGCGTAGTTCATCATTTTTTCCCATTCTAGGCATTCATATTGGTAATTCCCTAGCTTGTGGCACCTAAAACATTTGATAGTAGCTTTGTTGATTGATTGTCTGCTTATTCTTCTTCCTCGTCCTCGAGTCATTCCACGCTTTCTTCATTTCCCAGCTTTTTCTTCATATAAAACCTTGAGGGCTTGCTCTTCTTCCATGTGCCCATTCATTCACTGCTCATGAACAAACAAACTACTTTGCAATTCGTCAATATTCATCGTATCCATATTATTGGATTCTTCGATAAAACACACGACATAATCAAATTTCGAAGTCATGGATCTTAATATTTTTTTTGTGATAGTAGTTTGACTTATCTGTTCACCGTTAGCCTTTATTTTGTTGGCTATGGCTAAAGTCCGAGCAAAGTAGTTGTCGACACTTTCACCTTCCTTCATGTAAAGTACTTCAAAGTCTTTTCTTAGTGCCTGCAGCTGAGCACGCTTTACTTTCATTGATCCTTGGTATTTGAGTTTCATTGAATTCCAGATGTCTTTGGCTGTGCCTCTATTCAGGATTGTCTCCATGATGTTTCGATCAATCGCCTAAAAGAGGTAATTCTTTACCTTGAGATCCTTCAGTTTTTGTTCTTCCATTATCTTGCTTTGTTTTTCTGTTGGCCTCATACTTTCCTCCAACTCCAAGACTCTATTCTCTATGAGATCGTAGTATTGTTTGGAGCGTAGGAAATTTTCCATTAGCATTGCCCAGTGATCATAGTGGCCGTCAAATTTCGGAATGGCCAATTATACGAAGCTGTTGCTCTCAGCCATTGTTTAAAGAAAACTGCGGTTTCTTCTTGCTCTTTACTCAATTGATCAGGCCTCCTATAGCATGGCTCTGATACCAATTGTTAAAAGAAGGTCATAACTTGCAAGATAAGAAGGTTGGGGGAAGTTCACTTTATTACGAATGGAATAGTTGGCTTTATAACCTTATAGAAACAACAAATTACAACTAATTTGGCTAACATCTTGATAACTAAGAAAACAAATAGGACTTATCCTAGAAAGTAAGACTTTATTGTTGAGAAGATAACGTAAGAATCGAGCAAAATCCTAACACTCCCCTTGTCTCGCTTTCCAATTAGGACTTAATGATATTGGCCGACTGAGAATCATAATTCAAACGAGAAAGGGGAATGCCCAATTGATCGATCGCGTGTTGTTTCTCTGCTGGTTCTTGACGAGAAAGGGGAAGGTCTAAACAAGAAAATTTTTGCTTCTGATTTTTCACGCTAGATTTTTTTACGGAAAATGTTACGTTCTTCCTTAGTTGGACCTAATTGTCCTAATTCATAAAAGTTATCAGACTCAATTGACCAACTTATGTACTTGGAGAACCAAATCATACTAATTCCTAGATTGAGGACTAACTCATCTGATTCTGTAAAGTTGGGGGAACATTCAGACATTTAAGCCTTTTACTTATCCAGTGAAAAATGATTTATTAAATTTTAAGGACCTAAAGATTTTGGCCCCACTCCTTATTAGAGCAAAAAATTAGAACAAGATAAAGGAAAAAGTAATTTGGTGTCTCAAAGAACAAACACAATAATTTTTTGAATTAAATGTCGTAAAATTATAGTAAAAATTATCTAATTTTTTTGGCTGAGGACGAAGCTTTGAACTAACCCAGTTCGTTTCATGAACTGAAAACAAATAAGATAAGGTTTGAGCTGTTCAAGTATTACTAGCACTTTTGGATGTTGCCAGAATTTGAAATTGATATTGCCTCTCTTAAACAATTTCTCACTACTGCATTTACTTGAAATGAGCCTTAGACGTGAGCAAAATGATAAATTATCGTGTTTACGGTTAGTTTAATATGAGATATAAGCTTCTTTGCTGGATTCACTTCAATTGCGTAATTTGTAAAATTTAACCTTATTATTTTTTCTTTTAAAAAATAATCCATACAGGATGTCACATGTTTTTTTTTTTTCATTTTTAGTTACTTCTAAACAACCATAAGATAACGTAAAATCATTTTAAATAAATCTAGGATATAAAATTTAACTATAAGAAACATCAACTCAGTTGATTTTGATTATTCATGGTTTGCTGCTGTGTGTGTGTGCGGGGGACATTCATGGTTTTAGCAGAGTTCAAATGCTAATTCAAGCGCAAGTATTTAAAAGAATAATGAATTTTAAAACACAATAGCACAAAATCTATATGAAACTAACAAGGTCAATGTTACAATAGGTTGTGGCGAGAGCACAACATTTATAAATTGTCATCGTTAGTGAACAACTTTTATAATTTGTGTTTAAGTTCTGGGCAAGTTTATTGATGATGGAGATTAAACTATTAAAGTTAAAAGTTAAACACTTTTATTGAGTAAATCATATGCATTAACCCCAATATTTTTAATTATGTTTATGTTCTAACCTGAACTTCCATTTTATTTGTTGTGTTTTCTTAACGTGGTTAAAATGTTATGTTTTAATTATTTTCTAGATGAAATATGTTATTTTGAATGAAAAATGATACATCAGCATAGTATTGTAAGGGAAAATATGCATTTTAATCCCTAAAAACATTGCTTTTGTCATAGTAACTTTAAAACTTTTTCATTTTACTATCCAACCACCATCTTCAACCTTTTGCCCCCATTTGGTAAAATTATTTTCCTTCCCTTGATTCCGAATCCAAATCCCATCATCCCAACCCTATGAAAATCTCTCATTTTCTGTCTTAACCTCAATTTTCTCTATCCTTCCACACACCATTTGCCCATTGCCACTTCTCTAATTTTCCCTCTCTCCGATCGGCCATGGAAGCCCCCAAGAAACCTAACTCCTCTATCTTCGATGTCGATGCTTGGGCCATGATCTGCTGAGTTCCTCATTCTCCGATCAGCCATGGAGGCCCCCAAGTATCCCACTTCCTCCATCTCTGACGTTGGTGCTTGGGCCATGATCTGCTGAGCTCCTTCGTCTCCGATCAGTAATTGAGGCCCTTAAGAAACCCACTTCCTTTGTCTCCGGCGTCGTTTCCTCTATCGTTTCCTTGTTTTTACTTGGTATTTTCTGCCAGAACTTTTGGCTTATTGCCTGATTTGCTGAGCTCCTGCCCATTTCCTAATTTTGGGATCTCTAATAGTTCCCTAGGAAGCTCGCTCATTCCGTCTACCTCTATACCCTACCAAATCCTGCCATTTTGCTCTCCATGCCTCCCTGCAATTCTCAGCCACCCCAACTCAATCCCTATCCCTACTTGTAATTGTCATTGGTGGTGGCCTCGCCGCAGCCACCAATCTCAATTCTTGTTGATTTTGAAGCTTATAGCTTAAAGCCAAGCAAGAGTTTTGGAGTTCGTTCACTTTATTTATTGAATGAATGCAACAGAGGCTACTTATAGCATTTACAAGCAGTAAGTTATATCACGGAAAATCCACGTTGTACATAATCTTATAATGTGGCTAAATTGAACAGATACTCTTATCCTTGCAAACCAGGGATTTATTAACAAGTAAATAACAAACATAATATCTTAAAGATAAAGCCATGCCTTAGTAGGCAAGTAACCCGAAGCTCCAACAGTCCTCCCTTAAACTGCACTACATCTTGCAATCAATTTATTCCAGGTGCCATGCATATGCCAAGTAAATCTCTTAACTTCAAGAAGACTTACAACTTTAATGGTTTGGTCATAATTTCTGCTGCTTGATCCTTTGCTCCACAACGCACTAACTCAATGATTTCATCTTTAGTTAAATCTCGAAGGAAGTGGAATCGAACATCTATATGCTTGCTTCTGCCATGCAAGACAGGATTCTTGGATAGCTTAATAGCTGAGTTATTGTCACAAACAATAGTAGTGCATTTACCTTGACTGTGACCAAGTCTTTTAAGGATTCTTTGCATCCAAACACTTTGACAGGCACAAAGAGCTGTAGCAATGAATTCAGCTTTTGTGGTAGAGAGAGTGACCACTGGTTGTTTTTTAGATGACTAAGCCACAACACCTGAGCCAAACAAGAACACATACCTAGATGTGCTTTTTCGATCCTTGAGGTCTTCTGCATAATCATTGTTTGAGTAGGCCAGCAATCTACCTTCTTCGCCTCTTTTGTAAAGAATTCCCAACTCCATGGTGTCTTTCAAGTATCTAAAGACCCTTTTCACAGCTTGTTGATGAAGAATAGTCGGTCTTTCCATGAAGCGGCTAACCAGACTTATCACAAACATCAAGTCTGGTCTAATGCCAGTTAAATACATGGGACTACCCACCATTTGTTTGTAAATTGTAGCATCAACATTGGTGTCATCTTCATCCTTTGTGAGTTTAGTCCCCAGTACAATTGGGTTCTTTACTGAGTTGTATTGCAGCATGTCGAACCTCTCAAGAATTTCTTTTGCATATTTCCTTTGATTTATAAATATTCCAGTTGAGTGTTGTACCACTTCTACACCAAGACAGTACCTCATTGTCCCCAAATTTGACATGTTGAACTGCCGCTTCATGGATTCTTTGAATCTTTCAAACATGGACTCATCATTTCCTGTAAAAATTAGGTCATTCACATACAAACTTACTATCAATAGTTCCTTACCATTGTCTGTCTTTATGAATAGAGTTTGTTCGTATGGGCAACGTTCAAATCCTTCTTCAGCAAAGTAGGATTCTATTTTGCTGAACCAAGCCCTAGGAGCCTGCTTGAGTTCATAAAGAGCTTTGTTTAACTTGTATACTTTGTCTTCGGCTCCTTTTATCTCATAGCCTTAAAGTCGATCGACATATATTGCCTCTTGTAATTCTTCATGCAAAAAGGAACTCTTTACATCGAGTTGATACACATTCTATCCTTTGTGGGCAGCAAGTGCTAGAATCATTCGAATGATATCCCAACGAGGAACATGAGCAAAAATTTCAATATAATCAATTCCAAACTACTGTGTGTAGCCCTTGGCTACAAGTCGGGCTTTAAACTTATCGACCTCATCTTTTTCATTCAGTTTGGTCTTGTATAGCCACTTCACTCCTACTGTTTTCATTCTTTCAGGTAAGGCGCACAGCTCCCAGGTTCCATTTCTTTCAATAGCATTGATTTTGAAATCCATAGCTTTTCTTCATTTCGCACTTTTAATAGCTTCTTCATAAGATATAGGATTACTTACTACTGAGAACATGACTATATTTCCTTCATCTTCAGAAAATCCTTCTCCACTTACAAAGTCTTCCATCCAGACTAGTGTTTTTCTTCTCATCCCTTGATCTGAAGCGGCTCTTCTGATGATGATGAACTAGACGTAACTTCTTCATCAGATATGTGATCATGTTGCTCGTCGTCAGTTATTACTTCTTCTTTTTCCCACTCCAACATATCGTTTTTAGGGGATGTGCTCCAGTTCCATTCTTCATCTTCCTTGAACACCACATCCCTACTTATCACAACCTTTTTTGACACAGGATTAAATAATCAGTATGCCTTAGATTCTTCACTCATGCCTAAGAGAACACACTTGTAGCTTTTGTCGTCGAGCTTTTGTTTCTTATTGTTTGGAATGTGCACATTTCCTATGCAGTCGAATATTCTAAAGTGTGCAACATAAGGTTTAAGTCCAGACCAGGCTTCTTATGGTGTCATGTCTTTTACTGTGAAAGTAGGACATCTGTTGGGGACATGGATTGCCCAGTTGATAGCCTCTGGCCAGAATTCTTTTGGATCATGTTTTTTTGACAATATGCAGCACACCATATTCATAATGGTTATATTTTTCCTTTCTGCCACCCATTTTGTTGTGGGGGGTATGCAGTTGTAAGTTGCCGGCTGATTCTATTTTCTCTGCAAAAACTGTTAAATTCCTGAGAGGTAAACTCTCCACCTCTATCAGTTCGAAAAAAACAAATATCATTTCCTGTTTCTTTTTCAACTAGACTCTTGAACCTTTTGAAATAGTCAAAAGCTTCAGACTTCTCATGTAAGAAATAGGCCCAAATCTTTCTGTTGAAATCATCAATAAACGTGAGTAGGTACCTTTTGTGGCTATTAGATTCAGGTGTGATAGGTCCGCAAATGTCAGCATGAATCAGTTGTAATCTTTTCGTTGCTTTCCATTAACTTTGCTTGGGAATGGGATCTCGGTGTTGCTTACCAATCACGCACTTGGTGCACACTTTTGACGAAGGCTTGAGAGATGGTGGGCCTTTCACCATTTCTTTGCATGATAATGTTCTTAGACCTTTGTAGCTAAGATACCCTAGCCTCCGATGCTCTAACTGAGTTAGGTCATCAGAAGTGGTCTGAAGACACGCTGAACTTTGAGCCTGTATTTTCATTGATGTGTTGGTTTGGACCTCAGTTTGTATTGTTGCTAGTAAGGAGAACATCCGATTGGCAAACATGGTGGTTTGCATTATCAGACCTTTCACTGGGTGGTAGATCTTACACATATCATTTTGAATTAAAATAGCCAAGTTTTTTTCCTGCAGTTAACCAAAACTAAGTAAGTTACTTTTTAACTCTGGAACAAAAAATACCTCACTGATTACTTGCGTCATTCCATTGATTTGTAATCGAATACATCCTTTTCCCATAACTGCCATCTTCATGTCATTGCCTAGCTTTACGTTTTGATGATAAGACTTATCCAGATTGAAAAACCAAACTTTGTGGCCACATATATGATTGCTACACTTGAAGTTAAGAAACCACACTTTTTCTCTTTTTGCTCCATGAAGGTCTACATGGGCCATTAAGAGCACTTATTGATCTTCATCAAGCTTAGCGTAGTTTGCATTTTTTCCCCAACTAGGACACTCATATTGAAAGTGTCCCAGTTTGTGGCACTTGTAGCATTCAGCAGTTACTTTGTTGAATGTCTGCCTCCTCCCACCTCTTCTTTTTCCTTGAAACATGCCTCTCCCTCTTCCCCGTAAGCCAGACCTCTTTTCATGACTAACTTTGAGGGCTTGTTCTTCATTTCTGTGTCCATTCATTCATTGCTCGTGCACTAATAAACTACTCTATAATTCGTCTATTGTTAACATCTCCAGGTTGTTGCATTTTTCAACGGAACACACCACGTAATCGAACTTTGCAGTCATCGATCTTAGTATATTCTCAATAATCACTACTTGCTCCATTCTTTCTCCAAGTGATTTCATCTTGCTCGCAATTGCCAGGGTTCAAGAGAAATACTCATTTACCGTTTCTCTCTCCGTCATTTGTAAGATTTCAAACTCTCTTCTTAAGGCTTGAAGTTGAGATCGCTTTACCCTAGTTGATCCTTGGAACTTTTGTTTCATGGAGTCCCAAATATTCTTGGCTGAATCTCGGTTGAGAATCGTTTCCATCACTGTTCGATCAATGGATTGGAATAGGTAATTTTTCACTATAAGATCCTTGAGTTTTAACTCACCAATGGCTTTCTTCTGTTCTTCGGTCAACCTTTCTTCATTCTCCACTGCTGGGATTCCTTCTTCGATCAATGACCAGTACTCTTTCGACCTTAAAAAGTTTTCCATGAGCATGGCCCAATAATCGTAATAGCCATCAAACTTCAGTATGGCTGGTTGAATGAAATTTCCTTCTGAACTTGAAGTCATTCTCTCAATGTTTGTTGTGGCTTTCTTTTTCTTTTTCTTTTTTATCAGGCCCCGTGATAGGGCTCTGATACCATTTGTTGATTTTGAAGCTTCTAGCTTAAAACCAGGCAAGAGTTTTGGAGTTCATTCATTCTATTTATTGAATGAATGCAACAGAGGCTACTTATAGCCTTTACAAGCAGTAAGTCATATCACGAAAAATCCACGTTGTACATAATCCTATAACATGGCCGAACTAAACAGATACTCTTATCCCTGCAAACCAAGGATTTATTAGCAAGTAAATAACAAACATAATATCTTAAAGATAAAGCCATGCCTTAACAGGCAAGTAACCCAAAGCTCTAACAATTCCCACAATATCCTCATTTGCATTGGATATATGTATTTGCCCAATCAACCCCCATCCCTATTCCTATGAATTTGGAATTAATCATCAAACTTGAATCAATGTGGTTTTTCACTTTTTTCTTTTTTTGGTATCCATAGTCGATAGAACTCTAGAAAAACAATGTTGAACAATCCAAATGTCATTATTCAATTTGTTGATCAGACATGTTTATTTTTCAGATATGTAGCGTAGAACTTCTCGTCGAGCTATGGCAGATTGGTTTCGACGATGATAGTGCCGTTCTAGATGATGGCGAAGATCAAATGAGGGCGATCAAGGCTGTGGATGGTGGAGTTGCTGGAGTGCTGTATGCATACTCAATGGTGATCAGACATAGGTTGGTTGAGATGAGGCAGAGAAGACAAGGTTAGGCCGGCGGAGATGGAAGTGAGGAAGAAATGTGAGAGATTTTTTTGTTAGATTTGAAAGTTTTAAGGTTTTTTTGGTAAAAGGAATTTTTATCGAGGTTAAAACAGGTTTTTTCTCTTACTATCGTATGCTGATGTGTTATTTTTTCATCCAAAGTAACGGATTCCATCCAATAAAAGTTCAAACTAGAATGTTTTAACTACGTTAAGGAGGCACTACGAACAAAATAAAGGTTCAGGTTAAAAAAACAAGTATAATTAAAAGGTTAGTGGCAAAGGGGGCAAATAAGCTACTGATTTTTTCAGCTCAGCATATATCACCAACTATAATTTTTTTATAGTTAAATAATGCACTAACATTTATGATTGAGTGAAATCTAACACTATTGTTTTTTTATTTATAAGCAAATTTGCCACTTATTAGTTTAATGGAGAGAATATTTCATTTTTTGAGAATATTTTGTTGAGTCTATAAATAAAAAAGCCACATCATCCTAGGAAAATGACAACATGTGTTCTTAAACTATATTTATTGTTGCACATGGGTTCCCAAACTCAAAATAATAATAGTTGGGTCCAAGACTCCGAATCCTTCCACTCCTCAACCTCAATGCTCGAGCCATCCCCCGCAACCCTCCTCCATAGCCATCCCTTGCTTCCATCCTCTGTCGTCATCCTCACACGCCTCACACCATCGCCGCCACTTTTCCGTCGCCATACCCTTAACCCTCATTCTTAATGCTCGAGCCATCCCCCGCAACCCTCTTCCGCAGCCATCCCCTGCTTCCATCCTCCGTCGCCATCCTCACACGCCCTACACCTCCGTCGCCATCTTCTCCATCAACATCGATTCTTTGCCAATGATCTTCTTCCCCTCGATTTGTCCCATTTCCTGCGACGCCACCGCCCACTACAACGTCATTGCCTCTATCAATATCTCACTCCTTTATCGCTAGCATATCCTTCTTTTCAGTCAATATCCCTTTCAATCATAGACCAAATCACCATCCCGATTGACTAATTTCCCAAATCCCCGACCAATTCCTCACTATTCTCCTCTAAATTGAAGCTTGCCCAAACAAGGCCGATGGTTTCGCTTATCGTCCAGTGAAAATTCCACTAGAGAAATTTCTTCAAATTCTAATTGAAAAAACTTCCTAATTGGTCCTCCAAATTCTTTCCTTTAAGTCTTTTGGGCACTCACATTACAACCTATTTCCCACCTAAGAAAATCTGTTACATGTAAGTCCACGTATGACAGCCACGTTAACAAATAGTCCAACAACAGCATCCAACATGTATGAAATTACGGTGATGATCTAATTCAGCTTGAAAAATAATGTTAGTGGGCAATTTAACTATAAAAAGACTATAATGGGTGATATACCTGGGACGAAAATATCAGTAGTTTATTTTTCCTTTTTACCAAAGATTAGTGTTAACAAATGTAATTTACAAATGAATTAGTAAAGGAACTTCAAGTAATTTTACGTTACATTATTACTTGATTTTAGATTGAATATGTAAATAATTAGTTGGTGACTTGATTTATATACATACGTTCATAGCCCACATCAATTAATTTTAGGTGGGACTTTTTTCTATAAATATGAACAGAATTGGTGTACCTAGTTCCCGACTTTCCACATTCTTTTATTTTGTTCTTTAACTTTTTGTTTTTTCTAGTAAAAAGAAGAAAAAACCAGTGAGACTAAAAGCCAATTTTGACTGGATTCGGAAATTGGACCTCTACGACTACTACCAGAAGAGGAAGGCCCAGACGCGGCAACCGCACGGCACAGTTGCAAATCGAATTCTTGCACCCATCTCTACCATCCAACCACATCGATAAGCCCCCAGCAGAAGCCTCTGCCATTGGTTCTGTATCTCGTGGTAGTGGCATGGCAGCATCATGTATCTCAGCTTCTGCGAGTTTGTTTCTCAACAGAACCACTTCCACTTCATTGGTCTCTCGCAGTCACAAGTATGTACATTTGCTTCTGCATTTTCTATTCCCTGTTTGACTTCTAATCATTTTTCTTTGTTCGCGCCGCAGAAATTCAACGAAATCGATAGTTTCTATGTTGCCGAGTCCCTATGGAGATTCTCCAGCCAAGGGTAAGACCACAGTCTGTCAAATTAATCGGAAATTGATCCTAACTTTGGCTCTCAATTCTCCTGGCCAAAATCCCAGCTCTTTGGGTTTCGGTTTCCCCCCTAGATTCCCGTGTGTTTATTTGGTGTTCGTTAGTCTGGTTTCAACCTTACGGGCTAGAATGAATCAACTTGTTGCAGTCGATTCGCGTAATATTGGATGTTTGCTTGAAACCATGCAAACTGCTTTGAATTCGGTTTCCTTTCTCTTCTTTTCAATAAGAAAACTTTTTTCTTCAATCAACTCATGCCGTTATTTAGTTTGAATCCGTTTCAATGCATCTGAAGTGGGAAGTTGCGCTCATCTTTTGATCCAGGATTATCTCGCAAAACTTCTGGGTTATCTCTGAAGATTGGCGACAATAATCTCTTCGGTTCCAGTTTAAGGTTAGAAGCTTAGACCACTGATTCTGAGTTCCATTAGCTAGCTAGGTGCATTTCTTAGTTCGCTGTTTGTACTTGAATTTTTTCTGGTAGCACTTTTTGTAGAATGAACGTGAACATGAACTTTTGTGCTTGGTGTTCGTTCCATGGAGCCATCTCCCCTCACCACCACTTTGACTTTCCAGCTCTCCCTGTTTGATAGCGTAACTTCAAGAGTGGATGGGCCTTTTAGCTGAAGTAGAGCCTGTTAGCAAAGACAAGTGTCAGAGAGCCCTGGAGTTGTGTGTCTGGGAAAAACCCTCGATGCTCAAGTTGGTTCAACTCTCGAAAAAGGTAAAAAATATGTAGTTGTCTAGGGCACTCTTGAAGTTCGGCTATCATTGTTCTCTACCTTACCTAGTTTAAAAAATGTATAGTGACATTTTTTTCTGTTAGTTAAAACAAGCTTGGCCTTCCCTTTTTTCAAGATCTGTTTACATTGAATTGTTGTTGAATAGCAATGGTTTAATAGAAGCAAAAACAGATAAGGACCTATAATGCCAGTAGTAATGACTCCAGCTTTAGCTTTGGACCTTTCCACCATATTTATGAGGAATAGGATAATCTTCCTTGGGCAGCCAGTCAATTCCCAGGTTGCCTGGATTGACGAGGATGCAGAAATTTTGATGTACATGAACTGCCCTGGTGGAAGTATATATATTCTGTCTTGGCAATTTATGATTGCATGTGTTGGGTATGTTTTTACTTTCTTTGATTGCATTAGTACTGCACCCTGCAGCAAAGAAACTGCGTTTTCTGTTGGAAGACATTTACCTCTTGACTTGTTCCTGAATCTGTTATTTCTTTTAACGCTTTTCTAACTAATGATGAATTTTTGTCCAAAAACTGTATTGTTATTGCCAGACTGATGTTAGAAACTGATGCTAATTCTTTTCTGACACGGCCATAGATGTTAACCTAACATAACTGAACTGAATACCAGAGAAGATTCTTCTGGAGGAAGCTTACTAGGATTTTTTTTTTCCTTTCTTTCCTGTTCTGCAGAGCACTGGCCTGGCCACTATTTCATGCACCTATCATGGAGATGCAAATAATGGACAAAGCAATGTGGAGAATAACTGTTGGAATAATAATATGAAGATAATGGTGCATGCCAACCTATGTATATGTATGAATGTTTGGAAGAACTTTTTGTATACAACTGGTAGACTATTATCAATCGAGGAACAATTATACTTCTCTTTGGCTCAGTTTACACTTGGTACATGAAACTGTTGCTATTCGCTGCTTAACTTTCTGTGAGTGCTGTTTCTGTTTACGTTTCTCCCAATGAACATTCAGTCAATGGCATTTTCATTTCACTCAAATGCTAAAATGGTAAGGAAGTATTGTATTGTATTTTTTCTTATTTTGTTTTTAATTTCAGATAAAGCCTAGGGTTGGTACAGTTTGTTTTGGAGTGGCTGCAAGCAAGCACAGCTGCAATTCTTGCTGATAGGGAAAAGGGAATGTGTTATGCAACCCCAAAATGCACGTATTATGTTACATCAACCAATGAGTGGCTGTGGGGTATGATCTAATATCATGGTTCATTTGAAAAGAAAATTCTTCTTATTGCTTAGATAATAGAAGAATTAAAACAACAAATGTCATCATTGTCTTATTTAACCTTAAGAAATGGACGATATATTCATCTTTTATTCCTCCTGTATACATGTGAATTTTTAGTCGGACATGTTTGCCCATTAATTAATAAATAAGAAATTGTGAGTTCATTATTCATTAGTTGTTTAAAAATGTTTTCTACATGTGTCCAGGGTAATGCGGAGGCTGTAAGACATAAAGTGAATGAAGTTGTCAGCTCTCGCCATGTAATATTCCCCTTATATGGATCATGATTCTTCACAAGGTGACCTCAAAGGGTTTCTTTGAAATTATACATATATTGCCGTGCTATCACTATACCTCCTAGACGATTACTTTCAGTAGTGAAGTGGTATACTTCTAACGTTGACCCCTTTATTCATATAGTACTTCCCTAGTGCTTTTGTAACAGAGAAATGACAAAATGTGCATTGCTTTAACAGTTCAACCTCAAAAAAAAGTGCAATTGTACACAGAACGAGAACGTTGCCATTCTGCCGCTGAGGTGATTTTGCTCGATCCTTGTTTCCCAACAAACATGAGATATAAGCACTGCAAGGGTGAAAGGGGAGATATAGCAAAAAGGAAAGAAGATGGGAGTAGTGGGTATTGTTGTGGAGACTGTAGGCTTATGTGGGATTGATTGATAGTGCCGAGATGAAAATGGGGTTGGAGATGAAAATGTGGGACGTTTTCATGTGCTTGTGCCAGGCAATGGAGACTGGATTCGTTGATGGTTTACTTGAAACAGAGTATTAAGACATGCAATTGCACACAATGTGTCCCCAGATGCTTCCAGAGTTCTAAGGGAGGGTACACCAATCCAATGTCTCATTCAGAGCTGCTCTTGTAACCTTATCTTCAGCCAGTGCATGTA
This sequence comes from Aquilaria yunnanensis, assembly GCA_039654915.1. Classification (NCBI taxonomy): domain Eukaryota; kingdom Viridiplantae; phylum Streptophyta; class Magnoliopsida; order Malvales; family Thymelaeaceae; genus Aquilaria; species Aquilaria yunnanensis. Next base: position 23,277,993 of record CM077598.1, on the reverse strand, counting down.
AATCACCATACAAATTACACTACAATAAGCGGTAAATTTTTACCTGTTAGGCTGCCCTGAATTAATTCATTTCATTATTTTCCTTTCATTTTAAAGAAAGATGCTGTAGCTAGTCTATATTTAGGCAGAGCTCAAAGGGGCTCCACTTTGTCATCTGTATACTGCCACATCATCTTGAATACAGCAATTGATGCAGTTATGAACCTAGTTGTTACCGGGTGTTTTGATATACAACAAACCGTGACCAGATAGCTCTGTAAAGTTTAGCGCCTGACAATTTCGATCGATCTAACAAAGCAGTACCAGATATGTTCAAAACATGTGTTATATGTCGAATGCCCATAGTTAATGAAAAGCCTGAGAATGACAATTTCAAGCAACACAGGAAACACGGGGAAAAAGGGGACACTCCACTAAAACACACAACTGTGCTTATTCTGGCCTTCGAACCGCTTCTTTACAGAATCATAGCTCGGAGAAGGGCTTTGTTTCATTTACCTGTTGGACAATGAAAAATATTAGTAGATCAGATGATAGACGGTGCACAACAGATACATGCTGCTCTAGGTCATCATGGGCGGACTTTCTCTGAAGTGGCCTTTGTCTCATCCAAACAAACGGCTATCAGCAGGATAGAAGGGAAGAAAAACATTTACCATAGTTTTGGCGCACCATTGTGAATTTGTAAACAGCCTTTATTAAAGAGCCATATCCCATAGATTTCAAGGGTCCCATATGCCTGAAATACAAAAATAGCAAGACTTGAACGCTGAAGTCTTGTAGGGAATGGGTAATTCTCAGTTCCATACAGAAACTTCAGTCAGTGCCACAATATAATTCTATATATAAGAAACCACACGAAATTCTTCAGGCACTATTATCCATATGGAAAAGAGATGTTTTAATTAAATACAGAAAAGAACAGGAATGGATCATATGAATCAAATAATAAACCATGAAATCAGACAATTTACAACCCTAAATAAACTACTCGACAAATAGAAACCACTAGGCATACCAGAACTCTAGTTACATGGATATTACTTGCATAAAATATTCACTTGGAATATAATATGGTCAACAAAACAACAATGTTGGCTTATTGATTCAGAATGCGTACACTATCTCAGTATATCGAATTCTCCAAGCAGGGAAGCCTAAGTGGCACCTAGCAGGCCCATAAACAAGTAAAAGATCAGGTTCTGGCCCTCTGCAACCTGGGAGAAAATAAAATTTATACTCAAAAGCTCAATATAAAATTTTAAATGTTTAGAGTTGGCCATAACTTAAAGCAGATTGGCAGTACACACCAACAAGTTTCAGAGCCTCTGCCATGCTAGCTTCTGTAAAGATCTGATCTTCCTGATTTTTCCCAGAGGCACATGATTTTGAGTACTTCATAAACAGTACATTGGCTGCCTTTGTAACTGCTTCCTTGCCATCCGAGAGAGACACAAACTCCAAAGTGGTATATTTTTTGTCGAGAAGCAAATCATTTTCAAGGGCTTCCTACAAGGGCAAAGCACCAGAAGAAAGTCTTGCATCATTGATTATGCTTACATCGCCAAATCTATTCTGGATACATATGAAGCCCTAGACATTAAATCAATTAGAGCCAAGATGCACATGTGACAACTCAAAAAACTTAAGTAGGAGAGACAACGAAGGCCATCAAAGTAAATTCTAGTCCAGAACTAGACTGATGACAGAGAAACTCATAAAAAAGAAAAAGAAAACAACACGATGAGATTGCACAAACTCAACTTTGGACAAGGAAGAGAAACATTTTCTACTGCCTTCTGAAAAGAAGAAACATTTTTTTTACCATCTACTAAAAACAAAAAACATGTTACATGCAAAAACCGTTCTTGCATTTGCACAATCCCTGATCAGATACGATAGTACACCCGCTAGTGATATGATTATTCCAAGTAATTTTTATCCATAAATATCAAGGAGGGAAGTTAGCACCTCAAACAGTCTGGCATCATTTAGGTTTGCCAAAATGAAGTTCTTTGATCTCTTCAGTATCCCTAAAACCAGAAAGAAATAAAGAAATGAATAAGCAAATGAGCAAACAAACAGAAAAAAATACAAACAGCTGAGCAAATAAATAAAGGAGTTTGCAAGTTCTATGGAACTTAACTTAAACCCTCATCTCTACTTAGGAATTCTCACCTTTAGCATCATATAGGCAAACACATCGTACACCAATAGCTGCTAACCATTTCACAAGTTCAACAATTTTTGCAGTGTGGTGAGCGTCTTCACTTTCAACAACAACAGCCACGTATTTAAGCTTGTGGGTTTCCAATGATTGGTATTTCTTTAATACCCGAGTAGAGATAAGATAGCTTTCAAGTGCACTATATATACCCCGTGCCAAGTACCATATGGTGACAACAAGGTGTATTAGATGCCAGAGTAGTTGAAGCAGCCGATCTCCAATCTGCATAACCTTGAACCAATAAATGATATGAATGCAAAATTAAAAAAGAAATGTGGAAGTTCTGTTATGGATAAGATCAAAGCTCTAGGCCTTAGGAAAGAGAAGTAACATCCTTGACAGTTATACTATCCCTTCTCTTTGTGGACAACCCTGTCCCAGAAGGTCACAGAGTTGTAAATGTTGTTCACCAATCAACACTGAAGGCCAATGATAAAATGATGACATCAATGCCAGGTCAGGTAGTAATAAAAAACCATTTAAATTCAGTACAAGATCCACTATGCCTCAAAGGATTTGCATCAGCACTACACAACCAAACTACAGACCATGGTATTCCTTATTATTAGGGGATCTAGTGCAATTCGTTCAGGAATTAGTTAGATTTGTAAGCTAGCATAATGGATTACAAGGAAACAATGAAAATTATACTATACTGGAAAAGAATATAGCAGAAGAAATGCTCGTGAAATTTAAAAGGGCGTACTGGATCAAAGAAATGGTGCAAAATCTGCATTGCTTCTCTGAAAATCTGCAAGAAAAAAAATCAAATAACCAGATAAGAAGGAAGGAAGATTGAAGAGATACATGCAGGGGCGTAGCCAGGACACAAAATTAGGGGGGTCGAGTTGTATTGCAGCAACTCGGGAGAACCTGAAATGGCCCCGAGGGGCCACTTTGATTTCTACAGCTGTTTTAACTCAGCCTATTATTCCAACAAGTTTTAATTATATAAATACACTTGTACAACTAGCCTTTGAAGCCATTTGATAGCCAAAACAAAAAGTGAACTGCCAAGTCAAGTCCTTTCAAAATACTGGCCGAATCAAATCTGCAGAATTTTGCAGGTTCCGTCCTTAATTTCCATGGCTAAAAATGCCTTAATTCCTCAACCAAAAAAGCTTCCATTTGATTCTTTAGATCAGAGAATATCGAATGCAACATATAAAAGTCAAAGTCTTCATTACGAAGCCATTTTTGCGGAGATTTCATACACCTTACACATTACACCAGTCTACATACAACAGAAGTACACTTTCAAAATTATACTTATTTTCTTACAGCCGGAACAAGGTACCATTAATGCCCAGATCACCCTAGACCTAAGATTAAATTTAAACATACACTTAGGTCTAGATATAACTCTTAGCGAGCATGAGCTAACTATGTCCAGAATTTGGCATTTTGGTCTGCTAAGTGCTGTCCAACACATTTAGTTAACAGATGTACTAGATAAATCACCAAGTTAAGAGTAACAGACTAGAATTATCACCAAGATTAGTTGCAAAAACACAACTAATGCATACACACTAAAAACCAGAAATTATCTCTCTTAGACCCCTATCCCCCTGCAATTTAAAACAGAAGGGGCATGAGTTACAAGAACTCAGTAAGGCCTAAGTAAAGTTCCAGTAAATAAACAGGTTAGCACAGACACGAGCACAAGTATTCATATCAAACTCAAACAGCAAGCAGAACTTAGTTACAGAATCACTTACACAAACTTCATACAAAGCAATCAGGGAATCGAACAACAATACAATCAAACCGATCAATTATTTAAAATTCCTCAAAATACGTATTTCAATTGCATAGAATTTCACCATAACTTTAAATTACACTACGCCATTCTAATACCAACTCCAATATGCAATTGAGTTTTACTTTCACTTGAAACAGACCGCTCCATAGCAAGCAGCTAAGCAACAAAAGAGAACAGTTACATATGTGCCAATGATCATGGAAAGCTCGTAAAGATAGGACTTACAAGTTACAAGAGTGCTGTCTAATGTCAGAACAAGAAATAAACTTGCGGATGGGAAAGAACTTGGTGAAGGATACAGCAGGATTTATATCATCAATCAACGTCTTCAGGCAAGTCCCTCGGTGGCGTCCCAAATCTTACAGGTGCCGTTGTGACTGCCGGACACAATCAGCAACCCACCCAAATGAAAATAAGCAGCAAATCATAAATCAGGGATCTAACGGTAAGTGAAATGATCTGATTCAATAATTTGAAAGTAAATCTTAGCCAGTCCTTGAAAAAACGTAAAAAATGAAAGCAAATCAAGTATCAAGGCAAGCTTGACTTACCAGTGGAGCTGAATAGAGCGAATTGAGAGAAGCCCAAACCCTAACATCGGCTATTGGACTAGGAGTCGAGGTAGAAAATATTGGATTTGAGCAAGAAAATGAGAGGTGGAGACGAAAGCGTTGGAGACTTGGAGTGAGAGAGGCAGGGCATATCTGGTGCTCTAGTTTAAACAGCTGCTCAAAAAGCGTGTGTCCGGATTGTTTGCAGAGCAGGTTTTAGTATCCAAGGGACCGTAAGTCCGTAACGCCAAAGTGGCGCCAACCAACCCAATTGTGATTCGAATTGCCTGCAGCTTTCTGGTCTGGTCCCAAAACCGACAGCTCTATGAACCGGCTACCCGCGCTTTCAGCCAGTGTCATCAAATCCGGATCGTTTCAACCGGTTGGTTCGTGTCAAGACTGGGTCGACTCGGCCAATACACTGACATGGTTAACCCGTTTCACGGCCATTCATCACTCATCAGCCTACAAATATGTTTGACTGTGTTATGTCCAAATGAAGGATCAATTGTTATTGTTTCACGTTAGCCATCCTAATTGATATGCGAGAAGAGAAACAAATATGTATGCTTGGAAGATACGAGTGACATTAGTTAATAAGAGGAAATAATTTTAATTAATTTGTTAATAAATTAGCAGGCTGTTATGTGGGCATTAACCTTCCCTCATAATGTGTTTTTGCTCTTCCAACATGAGATCATCAACGGGGCCTCAATTTTTCTTCCTTAATTGCTCCCACAAACAGTGGTGAGTGTAGAATTTTTTTTTTATGGGAGCAAAGTCAAAATCATAATTTATATATCATTAAGAAGTATGGTACACTGACTAACAAATAGTAATATTTATCTTTGGCAATTGTTTACGACGAGATTTTATAATGTGAAATCGTTTCAATATCAACTATTCACTAATTCACAAGGCCAATAAGGCCAAATTAAAACTGTAGTACCTAACTAAGCACTTCACCTTTGCACCTTGTGAAACTCATCCTTTTATAAGCACCTTTACTTTGACTTGTTTGGAAAAATAGCTAAAAGTATCAAAAAATCTAGAAAATTACCGGTAAACGTAACATAAATAGTACTAATATTTTGCACATTTTTACATTAAAAAGAGCTCAATGGCTTACCCTTTTTCTCAATATCTCTGATTATTACTCTTAGCCCTTAATTAAACAAATAAAGGGCATATGCAAAACAAGGACCATGACACCAAATAGACAAAGTAAGGGAGATACGAACAAAAAACGATCTATGCTAAGATAACAAAATTGAAAAATTGGGCAGCTTGGCACTTGGTAGGGGAATTGTTGAATTGGGGATGATGAATTGATGATTGATGAATACATCCAATGACAATGTAATGGCTAATAGGAATAGTGAACAAAAGTTGGAGCTTTAGCCATTTCAGAATTCAGAGCACAAATGATGGCAATTGTTCAATAGGATGGAGTGGATGAGAGTTGGAGCGTCTGCCTTATGTGGGAAGTTTGTTTTGTCTAAAATAATAAATTGTGGTTAATTATAAGTGAATTCTTAAATTTTAACTTGTTGATTAATAAGTAAAGGTAAAAATGATAGGTTAAGGACTATATTAATGTATTTATTACTCATACATCCTAAGGTTCTAAAAGTTTTAAGAATTTGTGGAAGCATATATAAGTCAGATAACAGGTAATGGCTTAATTTTTTTTTCAAAGTTATATACATAGATAACCAAAGGTTTGAAAAATTTCAGTGCCCCTAGTGTAACTCCAAATTTGCCCACAGATATGTCTAATTACTCCAATTGTACCACGTGAGTCATTAGCAAATATTGTCTTCTTCTAGGGGCATTTAGTTTGATGGTCCCACAGTTAGACCTATAAAAAAAACAAAAAAACATGTTAATTCAACCCTATTAATTTTAAATGATATAGGCTTAGATAAATTGATTTTGGAATGATACTGGGATGAGATAAAGAAAGACAACAGCTGGCGGTGGTTTTATAACTAGGGATGAGAAATAAGGAACAAGTTGGCGATGCACTAAAGAGTTTTCTATTTCTAAATGGAAAAGGCAAAAAAGTTTGGTTTGCATTGGTATCATATATCTTACTTAAATTTGAATAGGTTTTTGTTTAAGTCTTATATTTTTTTCTGCCTTATTTTGGTGAGGTAGAGAAATGATTTATTTTTACACTTTATATGGCCAAAACTCAATAAGATGAATAAAATGAGAGCATAACATTGCAAGAAAAGAAAACAAGCAAATGTTTCGGGAATGAATTTATAGGCATCTTAAAGGAATTTATGAACAAGGGTAAATGGAAAGGAAAGACCAGAAAAGAAGGGTTGGTGGAAAGATTGCAGTAAAGGACTGTTTCTTTCCTATAGAGCTCTTTATATGTGACAATCATTATGTGAGGGAAACGACATAGTTTTAAATAAGAAAAACTAGGAAGTTAGTCCTTAAATTAGAAAAGTATTCAGCTTCTAGATTCCATGTTTTGTTGATTAATGTCAAATTCATTACTTAGTTTCTAAAATGAAAACTGAACCGGCTTACTGTGAACCAGAAGCCTAAGCAGTTTCATGAACAAACCGGGATTTAAAAACTAGGGTTTGGAATCAGCAGCATATTGCCTGCCTAACCACCTTTCTTTCTTCACTCACGTTTTATTGACCTCACCTTCCCCGCCCCTTGATGCTGTTACTGTTGGAGCTAAGTTGCTAAATTGATAATAGTGCTATTGCTATTAGAATTTGAAATGTTTGGCGACAGTTCTGGAGAAGTGTTTTTTTTTTCAATTAAAAACCTAAACTTAAAGAAATTTGGAAAATATTTTTTAAATAAAAGGTACGTAATTTCTACATTTTTCCTTTTTCTTATGTTGAATATGGAAAAAATCATAAAAATTACACTTTATATAAAAAAATAGCATTCAAATGATTATTAAGTATATAAAACACTGACTTTCAAATAAAGATAAAAATATAAGTAAGACATGATGTGAAAAAAAAAATGATTTGTTGGGTTTGAATAAAATTATGAAAATTTAAAAGTTAGGAAAATGTATAGAATAAAATCGAGCGTCAATAGACCGTTGCAATAGATTGCTAGATTAGAAACACAAAGATAAGCATAGCCATCAAGTAAATGAAGAGTAAATGAAACAAATTGAGCTGGTATCAAATGTTAGGAAAGAAAGGAATCCCAAACACTCATATCCACCCATGATCGTGCATATGATTTTGAGTTCTGTCTAGTTTACTTCTTTTTCCTGTCATGATCTGTTTCTCTGTTTTCTATTTTTCTAATTTAGTTGTTTTTTTAAGGGAGTAAAAAAAATCCACCCTAGCATTAGTTGGATACTATAGGAGCTAGCATCAGTTAGGAAGAACTGAAACTTAACCTGAATAATCTATATTAAGTTGGTTTGGTGTGAACAAAAATTAATGAAGGGTCGTGAGCTAAGTTATATAAAGTATCCTGAACGCGAGAGTGGAGAGTGAGAGCAAAAGCTAGAAAATATCACTTTTTAAAATTTAAGTAAAAATACTGTAAAAACAAGAGCAAGAGCAATGATCTAAAATAGAAAGATTATGTAACTTAGGATGTGGGTTTTTTATAGACTTGCAGTGCTTAAAAACCCAACGGTTCTCAGGTTAGTTTTGGTTTCACGTGAAACCAACTCAATATGAAACCAAACCAAAACTATATATTTAAATATATTCCAGAATTTATGATATTACATGTTTGCCCATATATTCATTTATTTAAAACTATGTTTATGAGTGTAATTTTGTACCTTAATATATATGATAATTGTCTCCTTAATAAATTCTATAACAGCATGCTACTCTTCCAAATTATACACTGATGAGTTATGTTAAATATTTGTTAAATATAGGCGAATGTGAATGGATCTAGTTTTTTTTTGTTATTCAACTGTTTTTTAATGAAATTTTATTAAATTTTGTGACGTTACAAGTACACAGCGTAAATTGAAAAAGAAAACGAGAACTAAAATTATAAAAAAAAAAAAAACAATAGACCCATGATTTTGGTTCCTTTTGGTTCTCAATTTTTGAGCTGGGTTGAGTTTTTATTGAACCATGTTTATTTTAAATTGGTTCAATTTTACCAAAAACCCAACTTAACCCAACCCATGCTCACATGAATTCCCTCCCACATGAATTCCCTCTCACATGTATCGTAACTTGTATTGGATTCCGAGCATTGAAAGAAAATAGAAAAAAGAGTAGTTTCCAGCTAGCATAGCATGAAACAAAGAAAAATATTTCAAAAGCAAAGATGGCAAGTGTTGCAACAAAATATTAACAGGTGATCACATGCAAACACTTGAAACCACATGATGGAGGTGAATTTGTGGCATCGAATCCATGTATAATACAGACTAATCAAGGAAGCAACTTGAAAAGCAAGTCACAGAATCATTTCAACTGCATGATCACCACCGAAACATGCTCAACCAAGTCAACTGCAGGAGAAGATGCACCAGCAGCCTTGTTCTCTCTGATATGTTATTGCTTGCACCTACACGCCCCTAATACAGCGATAGAACTTCTTGGTTTAGCACGGTTCTTCAACATAATCTGCATTCGACACCTAAAATGGAAGGAAATGCCAACTAAAGCCTCCATTCCAAATACCAAGCTTTAATCTACAAAGACCAATGTAGACTAATCTACAAGCAGACAATCAGATCCGTAAAAGTATAGTAACTGGCATTCACTACAAACAACACATAACTACCTTAGATGCCATGCCCTTGATCCTCCATTTTCCCCCAGCCCTCCACAAAATGCAGTTCACCTACCCATAACTACATGAATATATCAATTTCTCATAAATTTTCAATCCAATATTAACTACTCCGTTTGTAAAAATTACGGATGTTGTATCTCCTAAGCATATTAGGCATGTAATTTATGTTTCTCCAATGTTTCCCTTCACCAGATAGGATAATTACGACAAGGTGCATTCATGTGCTTTGCATAAAGGGGATGGTACATTTGAAAGATGTAGACATATAGGTAGAGATGTCAACGGGTAGGGTTCGGGTAGGATTGTGCAATTTTAGAACCCGCCCACTGATACAATCCATCCAACCCGAATTCTACCCACAACCTGCATCGGGTAGAGTTTTCTAAACCCGTATTCTACCCTTGCACTAGTGGGTAGGACCAAATTATTACATATGAGATTAAGAGAAATATATATGAGATTAAAAAAAATTTAACATGTAAACTACGATAAACTTCTCATACAACAACAATAAATACGTTTGAACAAAACAAAAAATAATAAATAATCATGTCTAAATAACAATTAATTTTAACTGAGAATGGTGGGTGTGGGCTGGTGGGGCGATTAAACTGAGAATGGTTTTAACTTTTAATGAATATAATATTTTTATTATTTTTTAATAATTATATATATATATATATATACACACACACACACACACATATACATATACATATATACACACATATACATATACATATATACTCACACACATACACACACACATATACTCACAGAGTAGGGCGGATTAGGGGCGGGTTGTTAGCTAAACCCGCATCCTACCCGCACCCAACGGGTTCTATTACAAAAAAAATTTGGATCCGGCCCGAATTCATTTAATTGGGAAAAAAATCCTAGTCATCGGGTAGGGTAGGGTAGGGTTCAAATTGACCTCCCTACATATAGGAAAGTGATATTATCATATTTTGGGACACAGAAAAGAATTTGGAAAAATAATACAACCTATTATGGGACAGAGGTTGTACTGAGTTTACAAAATGCCCGTCACATTGTTAGAATAACTTTTCCTCTCATACTTCATTGCAGGCATGCAAGTGCTATGACAATCACTTCAGCTAAATCAAGAGGTGCAAGAATTTTCACAGGTTGCATCTGAGTCACGATCATGCCAGCAGTATACCCCTATTGTTTTCAAACAATTTCACATTGTGAGACTAATTAAACACAAACTCACTAACACATTTAAGTTATAACAGAACATTTAGGTGCATCACATAAACACTTATCCATGACTGGACCAAGGAAAACGAAGGAAGACATTATTAAAATAAAATCTAGATCCCTGACACTTTCTTCAAGTTAATACAAGGGCAAAGTGAAGATAGTTACCACCAAAAGACGTTTGGGAGATTTAGTTGTCCGCGCCTATTGAGCAGCATCGTCGGTGAATCTTGCATCAGAAGGAGCAGAAGGATGGACCTGGGCACCACTAGCGTTTCCTGAGCTCTGCTGCAACTCAATGACCAACCATCGGACCGCTTTGCTCATCTGCTCCAACCGAACAGCACTGATAGGTGGAAGGCCAGTACTTGAACCTTGGCCCGGCTTCCCAGGGTTGGCACCGGTGGCCTCATCTACGAGGCACTCTGATCCTATCCTTTGCTTTATAGACTCCACGAACTCTTCGGCTTGATCACAAGCCACCCTGAACAACTCCCATTTCTCCTTAAAGTTTTCCAATGCTGCTTCGGTGGATGGAGTCTTTTAGGCATCAGAATTCTCGTTAGTTTCAAGCACAATAGCGGCCGCAGCGATAAATTCTTGATATGCATTGTTCAAGGAATCTACAAGGCTATCCATCACGCTCCACTATTATCTGTCCACCAAGATACGTCGAAGGCAATACGAGTGATGAGCATAGCAAGCTAATAGCGTAAGCACAAGAGTCACGCAAATTCTGACCTAATTTTCCACATGGATTTGCAATTTCTTGGCGGCTTGGCGCCAATGGAATGGCGAAGCAGTTGTCTGGTGTTTGAGGAAGGAGGCGCGAGGGAGAACGGGTGGAGGCTTAACGGCCTATTTATTGGACTCAAACGCCGGATCTGATGAGCGGCGGCTGGACGATAACGGGTGACTGGGAGCAGAGACGAGGAGCGAAGAACTAATGACGGCGGAAGCGGGACTTTGGGGATGATGCCTCAAGAGGTGGCTAGGCCCAAAAAGCCTCCCAGCTTTTGGGCAGCAGATATGGGCCCCGTAAGAGGGGCGCCCGAAACTTAAATGAGAGACAATTTATGAGGGAAGTGGTAAAGAAGGGTTTTGCAGGACCTAAACTCAACCCGAACTACCTCTATTTGATAGGTTTTAATAGGTAAAAATTGATAATGATGGTAGGGTTAATTATAATTTGCTGCATAAGGTTTAGGTACATTGACACTTTATCCTCTATCTTTTTAATAAAGTCCAACAGTAACTATTGAAATCTTAGTGTAGACTGTACAATAGTCATCTTGAAATAATTTCAATCTGCACAATATTTTTAATAAATAATTAAACTTTAAAAATTCTATTTTAACGATTGAAAGAAATATAGAAAGAAAAAATTGATAATTCAAAATGTCCATTAATTATAAAAAAAAATACCATACAGATTGAAATTACTGGAAAATGACTATCATAATATCTAAATTAAAATTTCGGAAGTTACTGTCAACTGTATTAAAAAGGCATGGGGAAAAATGTATATTTTTAAATAATATGGGCAATATGTAATTTTACCTAAACCTTAGAAAGCAAATTGTAATTATCCTTAGATGGCATTGGTTCCACTACTAAAAAATTTATTGGTCCTTGTGTTAGTCTTGGTTCCATGTGGAACCGACTCAAAGTGGAACCAAAATAAAAGTATATATATATTTAATATATTTTAGGATTTATAGCAATATATATGTACTTATATACTTCTTTTATCCCACAATGTTTGCAATATTTTTGTTTAGCACGCAGACCAAGGCAAGCTACTGTTTGCTTATTCTTTCCATCTTCGCCCTTCTTCTCATCCACTTTGAAATGTGTCTTTGCTGCTGCCTTGCCTCATTGCCAGACCTCCGATTCCCCTTACTTCGTTGCCTACTTCCCTAACCTCAGCCTAATCAAACCTTACCCATCCTATTAAAGGCTTGACTTGAGCACCCGAAGCCCTTAATTTAGTGTCGTCGCCATCAGATCCTCCATGACTCGTCTAGCGCCTTTTTCTTCATTGCCTCTAAGACCTGACAATCAATCAGCCCTGTCGTGTCGATCAGTTGATTTGTCGCATCATTCATTCGATCATTCTTTGTCAGCCCTGGGACCCATCAATCATCCACCGCTATCAACGATCGCCTTTAACTTACTCATCCCTAAAGTACCAATAGCTTCCTCGGTCCGCCACCATTTTCAATCACACTTCACCTGAATGATCTCCAGCCATTCTTGATCGTTGCCATTCTTGATCTTCGATTGTTCTCAATCTCCTCACTTCCTCGATCGTTGGCCAACTCCCCACTTCCCCCATCTTCCAACCCCAACAGCCCAATCAAGCATGAAACGAATGAAAATTGGTTTGGTGAGAATTGGAAAGAGAAGCTTATTTGTCATTTAGGGTAGTAAAACTTACTAAAAGGAGAAATGGTATAAAGAATTTAAGACGACCAAAAAAGGAAAGTAGTGCAAAAAATATGGAACCGAAGAAGTGTTTATTTACTTAAAGTTATATCATGAGAGTGTTTTTGTAACTTAGAATAAATGATGTTCATCTTCTTAATGAATTTTGTAACCAACTTATGAATTTTAATAATTAAATATATATTTAAAGCTTAGGTGCAGTGGTGAATTGAGGTAAATATTTCTTAATGTAGTGAATGTTGATCGATTTAATTATCTTATGCCCTTCAACTGTTGTTTTGGTTGAAATTTCATTAGATTTTGAAATTGTTACAAATATATGATGCAAACCAAAAAGAATCGAGAAGTAGAACTAATAAAACGTTAATATCAATGATTCTTTTTCTTTCTATTTTCTGGTACTCAAGTTGAATTGGATTTTCTAAAACTATAGTTATTTCGAATTGATTTGGTTTCAGAGAAAACCTGACTTATACTCACTCCTACATTCCTAATTACCTATGAAGAAAATTTAAATGTGGATATTTTTCCTTTTCTTTTATTTTCTTTTTCGGTTTCTATATTTCTTTTTTACTTTTGTTAAACACCCCTATAGGTGTGTGCATTTTATAGGATCAAAAGTCGCTTAAGGACCTTACAATTAAAATGCAAGGGCACCCTTATCTTGCAATATTTGGCGCGACCCGCTGGACCGATCATTTGCACTTGTATACTATTCTTCCTTTAAATTAAATATTCTAGATTGTGCTCAAGATTCATATATAGCAGCAAGGGCACATCTTCTAATTTCTGCCTTGAAGCACTTACCTCTAATCATATTCTTACTCAACCATGATACTAAACAGATCCAGTTATTAGCTCGGGTAATCCCAAAGTTTTACCATCCTTTTAATTAATTGCAACTGTTGACACCCAATTTCGTCCGGCCATTAAAATAATTTAAAAAAAAATTTAAATAAAAAAATTAAATAAAAAAATGTATAAATCAACTAAGGTGCCAATTTTGGGCGCTATAACAATATTGTTTTAGCGTAACCGTACTCCCGATCCCCGAACTCTCGCAGACCATATTTTAAGGTATCCAATCGACCTGAGCGAAAACCGATTGGTGGCGACTCCAGAAAACCCGACGTTGCCACAGCAACCATATAACCACCAAAAAATTAATTCACATAGAAGAAAAGATGGTCTCTACATTACTCTTTTTTCAATAAAGGCACATACATACATATATATGTATATAGATAGATAGATAGATAGATAGATAGACATATGTGCACGAGTCTACATACATGAAACTTATCAAGTATAGCTGCGGTTCAATCTCAACATAGTCTCAAGACCCTTGAGATTGAAATGGCGTATTGAGGATAATTATCCTTCCAGGCCGAAGAGATAGAACTTTTTGTAGTCTAAGGTTTCTTGTTTCTTCTTTGTGATTCTTATCATGTATACGTATACTTTATCACGTAACTCATGTAAATTGTGTATAAACACCGAATGAAAGCCTCGGTGAAGGTGTGCAGCAAAAACAATTTTTTACCTGAAACTTATCAAGTATAGCAAGCCAACTAATAAATGAGTGCTTTGGGAACATGAAGAGAATCCCATACAAGTTTCCTCCAGTCAACAAGATCATCATTTTCCACGTCAAGTACAAATATTCATCTTTCATAGAGAATTTGCCAAGTTTAACAACAATTCCAGGACCCTTTAGCTTGCACCCCAATTCTTTGAAATCGTTTCTATTAGACAGGACGTGTGTGTTTCCACACAGTAGAAGCATCATCATCAAGTTCCTATGAGTTTTAGGATGATGAAATTGTTGTACAAAAGAAAAAAAAAAGTCCATTTTATTATACGTTAGTTAATTAATTCAAACCACAATTTCTCTACCAGAAAAAAAAAAAAGGAACAGAACCATGTCTCTTTCTAATCTTACTTAAATAAATTGTTGGATGTGGACATGTTGGAATTCCATGACTTTATTGTGGATACTAATTAATTAGAGAATAGGGAGGGAATAGGCCGTTAAAATCCCAAGAAGTAAGTACACGAGTGCAATTGATATGATGGTAATGTTGTGGGATGTGCATGAACAGAATAGAATCTCTAGCAAATAAATAAATAAAATAAAATAAATTTTCCAAATGTGAAATATATCTTATGATAAAATCTCCATTAATTCATAAGGACAGGAATAATTCTGGATTAGTGATACATGTACTAACGTTTTTACAAAGTTTAATTATTAAATGTAAAAGATGTGTCAATTAGTTAGCGCAAAACTTTAATTTAAACGAGTTTTGATTATACATGGGAAAACCTAGCCCCACACACCTTCTCCTCTTCTCCTATTGTTTCCATTCCTTTGTATTTTGTGCATCCAGCCAGGTTTATATATCAATCTAGGTCTAATTGGTTAATTTTTCACAATTACTATACTTGATTATATTCTCAATGACTCTTACAATTCTTCTCATCTATAAAATTTCTTCACCACTATCAATAGGATCACCATCTTGTTCATTTGACGCTTTACAGTGAATAGATTTGAGTGACTTATTTTTAAAGTTAGCGGCTATGAGAAGATCAAGTAGGGTGCAGAAAGCGGCCAAAACTCAGTTGATGAACTATTTACGAATAATAGATTAGGATGATCATATGTTATTTCTTTTATTTATCTTGCCTTTTATCTAGTCTTTTTTTTAAGTTACTTATGAGTTATTTTTCAAAAATTATTCTAGTTTACCTGGAAAGTTTAGGCTTCATTAGATTTTCTTCCTTTTATTTGGTGTCGCAAAGATATATAGTCTTTTATTAGCCAGTTTATATGTTCCCGTTGTCCTTTAGTGCCCCATGTTATTGGTTTATAAGATTTCATTTAGCTTACGGGTAATTAAAATGAAGCACCATCACTACAACAGAACTTGAAAATAGTGACTAGCCAGAGCCACTAATTTTTCAGCAGCTAGCAAGACGGTGACAAAAAAAATTCTAGAGATTTATGGCGACCGTTTGTAGTTGGTTACCAAAAATGATCACTAGAACGATTGCTAGGGTGACCGTCTTAGCCACTGTTTCTAAGAACCCCATGTTTTGGTCATCAGATGGTTGCCTAAGAAAAAAAAAAAGGACAGTGACTTAATTGTAAATTTGTTTAAGTTATAACGAATATTTTGGTACTACTAGAACTAATATGACAAGTGCCATAAAGAGTTGGTTAAACTCGTAACACAGAATTAAATTAGGGAACTAAGGATGTATTTAGGTGTTTAAGGCATATAAAAAGACCATTTTCTTTTTTCTTTCCCACTTGCCACATTCATCTATTCTCTAACTCTTTTTCACCTCTCTTCGAAGCTAGCAACCAAATGTCAGTCGCCGCTTCAAAGCGATTGTTGGCCACCATTTGCGGTGGCTCTCAATGAGCCGCTTACATGATTTGATTTCGATTTTCCTTCTCTTTAACTTTTTTTCAAAGAACTATTTTCAAATTCTTTATAGATTTTGCTATATTTTGAGTTAATGTTTAATACCTTTACTATTTCTTTTGTGTTTTTGCATTATAGGTTTGTTAATTTTCTGGGTATAACTCTTTGGAGAAAATTGTTTACAAGGTCAAAATGAGTTGATACGCTCCATCGGTGTAGCAGATTTGTCAGTGATGCTCTCATCAGAAAATTTCTAGCCACCGTCCACGGTGACTTTCAAGTAGGTGATTATATGATTTAACTCTAATTTTCCTCATTTTTAACTTTTCCCAAAGTACTATCTTTAAATTCCTTTTATATTTTTATATATCTTAAGTTAAAGTTCTATTCTTTAACTGTTTCTTTTTATTTTTATTTTTTGGTCTTAGATTGATTTTCTAGGCATGGTCCTCTACTTTGACCAATGTTGTTCATGGAGTCAAGGCAAGGTGATGAACTCCTTCAGTGGCTTCGCCAGCCGGCATTGCCTTCATTGGCAGCAAAAGAACATGATGACCTCTAAATATTAGGACAACCCTTAAGAACCAAAATTAAATTGTAGATTTCAATTGATGAGAAAATTTAAAATTTGGATTTGAATTCAAATTCTAACTGGAACTTCTTTTAAAAAAAAAAGAATTTGGGTTCAGTCACTAAGACTTTTAGATATCGTTTGGACACCATCTTTTTTAGTCGCCTAAATGTAAGTTTAGCCACCATTTGATCACTAAAAAGTTGGTCGCTTTAAATGAGTTTTGTTATAGTGCATTTTTATTAAAAAAAAATAATTTAAATGAGTTCTACAAAGAATTTTACGTTTTATCATTTTCTACCACATCATTTAATAAGAAAAATGTTTATAAAAAATGTGAGTAAATTTAGCTCTTTTAATTCCTATATAGGCCCGGTCTATCAGATTTGATGGCAATAATCCGTTAATTAATTACCAGGAGAGCGGCATCATGTTATATTTTTATAACCGGGTCAGAAAAGTTACTATTTTGTAACATTATTGCTAAAACTATTTCTCGTGGTTTGAAAGATAATGAAATAATTCTATTTTTTATTATTCCGTAAACTCTGATTGTTATATGAAATATATAACTCATCAAAACCTGTTAATTACGTGTAATCGTACGACTTTCAATTAAAAAACAGTTCGGGAAGTATAAAATGTAGTTAGACATCATTTTTTTATATTATTCGATCCATGGGGAATTAGTAATTTTAATTATATGATCAAGATGACATATACATATATGATCAAGAAGTGAGGACAGAATTAAAAAAAGAATAAAAAAACAGTTTTCACTCCTCCATGTGTATATGTATATTACTACTGTATTCTTAGCATAGAACAGAATTACCATTCAATGAAAAGTGAAATTTTGTCTTTTTTGCGTTTTGCTTTTTATTTTTATTTTTTTCATTTTTCTTAGTAATAGTGGAACGCTATTTCAAGCCCCTAAAGGTTTTATTTCTTCTCTTTAATTTGTTCACTATACTTTTCAATATGATAATTAGACCTAGATAGACAATATAAGCATGTTTGGAGACTATAGCTGACAAAGAGCAAAATTACATGTATTAAAAAGGGGGTTTTAATGTAATTTTTTTTATTTTTCTTTATAATGGTTAAACCTCTTTTTTAGTTTTTAATTTCATTTCTTCCCTTTTAATCCTTAGATTTTTCATATAACAATGCCCAGATAGACAAGATGAAGTTGATGAACTGGCAATCTGGCAGATGGTTGTGTCCAAAATGGCACCAGTGACCGTTCGCACAACACAACAATGGCATACTGCGTTACACCATGATCAAGAGCCACGTTTACGCGGGAATTGTACTGAATAAACTGAAAAACAACCCAAAACCAAAACCCACGACCATGCCACGTACCATGCATCACGACAACCAAGCAAAATACTTACTCTTTGGTTTTTCTGAGATCTATATATATCTTACGAATTAATTTCTGCTCGATTTTTTTATTAAGTATTTATTAAATTTTAAAATAATTCTAACGGCTGGTAATTGGAAGCTATGAAAAATCATAATGTAAAAAGTAATTAATAACATAACTGTAAATGAATTCATCATTCCCTTTTTTTTTTTTTTTTGCATTTGTAAATGAATTAATTGAAGCAGGAGGGAAGTGAGAAAGGCATGGAGGGATGCGTAATGATTTACTGGTTTCCAACGTGGCACGTGGAGAGGCAATTCCTGGACTGAAGAGGGGGCTGCGCCCATAAGAAGCCAGCCCAACGCAACCCTAGCTACTTCCTTCTCTCTCGCTTCCTCAGTCTCTATCCACCCCTTTATTTCAGCGTTTGTCTTTATCAACAACTCCTCAATCAATCCCCCTCTCCTTCTCTTCAACCAAATTCTCCAACTCTCTCGCTTCGCTTGCCCTCCTCCCTCCAGTTTCCTGTTTTACCACAATGAACGACGACGAAGCCAACAACAAAGAACCCGGCCTGCGTCTCAGTGACCAAGATTTCAACAGAAAGCGAAAGACCTGCAATCAACAATTGATCTCCCCCAAGAAGCTGCATGTTACAGAAAGTGACCGTAGCCTTCTCCTCCTCCTTCATCCTATGCAATCTCCTTCTCCTCCTCCTCTCCAACTGCCCTCCCCGCCTCCGCTCCCTCCTCCCACCCAAGCCCCACCCATTCCCCTTCAGTTCCCGGGCGACGCCCCTTCACCGAGGCCCACTGCGTACCCCGGTCCTTCCCGGGCGTTGCGCGTCCGTCGGAACCCGACCCAGAGCCCCCGAGAGGGAAAGAATGACACTGTCCCGGCGCCATATCCGTGGTCCACGACTCGACGCGCCACGGTGCACAGCCTGGACTACCTTGTGGCGAACAGCCTGATGACCATCCGCGGGGAGGTCCAGTGCAAGAGGTGCGAGAAGCAGTTCGTGGTGGAGTACGATTTGGAGACCAAGTTTGCGCAAGTTTACAAATTTATACTGGAGAACAAAAGCTCGATGCACGACAGAGCCCCAAGTGTGTGGATGAATCCGGCACTGCCGACGTGCAGGTTCTGCGAGCAAGAGAACAGCGCCAAGCCGGTGATAGCCGAGAAGAAGAAGGGTATCAACTGGCTCTTCCTACTTCTGGGTCAGATGTTGGGTTGCTGTACTCTGGAGCAGCTCAAATACTTCTGCAAGCATACCAAGAATCACCGGACGGGAGCCAAAGATCGGGTTCTGTATCTAACATATTTAGGCTTGTGCAAACAGCTTGATCCCAGCGGTCCCTTCGATCGGCGATGGGATCAGTGATTCATCGTTCCTGGGATGTAAAGTTTGATTTCGAAACTAGCAATGTAGCTAGGATTAGGTTCAGCAGGAAGGGCTTTCATCTGTTTTGTGATTTAACGTAGGAGACCAATCTTTTTTATAATCCCCAGTAGCAATAACGTTTTCTTGCGTTAGTTAAAGTAATTTCCAGGTAATTGATAGTAATTCCGTTCCATTTTCGTCTTGTCTTATTATTGCTGTTTCATTGATTTTGGGCCAATTTCTGTTGATTGGATCATCAGGTGGCAAGGTAATATTAACTATCTGAATATATGTGTGTTTCTGTGTTTGTGTGCGGGTGCTGGATATGTACGTTCGTGAAGAAAATAACGCAAAATTCATTGTGTAATCAAATGGTTCGTATAGCTTGGCCGCCATGATTAAATGATGAGTAACTTTATTTGAGCTAGCGTATGATCTATTCATCTCTACATATAAATACACACACACACATGTGTATTTTCGCTTGCATGTTTCGTTCTGGTTCCGTCCAAAGCAAAATGATTATTGGTTGCATTTGATTCAACGGGATGGGGTATAGTCTGCAAGCTGATCAGCTCGGGCTTTGAGGGTGGGCAGCACCTCAGCATTTCGGTGCGGTGAGCTGAGATGGGAAGCTTGGCTTGGGCGTGGCGGTGGGAGACAACAATGGTCACCGGCTGTTGGCCGGCCATTTAGCAGTTATCTCTGCGTTCCAGCAAGGAAGCTAGGCTCTCCGGCTGTGCAGTGATCTTCAGCATGCTGATCCTAATTAAACTCAGACGCACAAACTTATCTTGAGGCTAAAAACTTAAAACCATAACTTGTCACACGTGCCGTAAGTAAAACTAAAACCAAATAGCATAACTTGTCATATATCTATCAAATTCAGCACTCAAAGTCATTCATTTTGATGGTCATTTCACATTGTGACTTCATACTTTTAATTATACAGTAGGAATGCCAGGATCGATTTTCTCAGTTTCTTATATAACTCTTCACTTTTGAATTTTTTTTGTTATCATTTAATTTTGATGTGCAATATTAAAAAATGTTTATCTAATACTGCATTTTACCAACCAATATAAATATTATAACAATGAATGCAAGAGCATTCACAAACTTTACATAATACAAAGAATATATTCCGATTTGCACATATAGTTAAATAAAAATAATAACAAATCTTTTCGGAAAGTTGTTTATGCTTTTAGTGAAAATACATCTTGATAATTTTACACCGATAAGCTCTCAAATTATGAGTATGGGTATAAGTATAAGTTTGATGAACCCAAAACTCAAGCTAAGTGATTCCTATTAGGTTGAGTTGGGTTATATAAATAAATAAAAACCATCATGATCCACAGTTTGGTTTCATATTTGGAAGAATTGGTTTTTGTGTTAGTTCTAGTTTTATATAAAACCAATTCTGGAAACGAATCCAAAGTGTATATATATATATATAATAAAAATTATGATAATTTTTTTAAAACTATCACTATTTTAAATTAGTTCGATTTCATTAAATGACTGAATTAACCAAAATCATACTTATCTCTCGTTAAGAGCATGATTATTGGTACAACTACATCTCTTCTTCTTTTTCTTAATTTTTCTTTTTCTTTTTTCACCTAGTACTTAGAGGACTTGTGACAGTCCACATCCATGACAAAAGTTCAATAAATTTTTATTCCAAAAACGGATTAATCAGAAAGATGCAATGTAATTTGCGTACCATTATTTCAACAAAGAATTGAGATGGATGAATTTAACCAAACATTGCATCTTAAAGTTTGGGTTAAACCCTCATAAATACTTGAAGATGTAAAAGTAGCGGAATCAAAACCCACGAATGTCCCAACCCTATTAAAAAATTCAGTAAATAGCTGAAGACCGTAAACCAACTTTTGATGCCACCACCACTGCTGCAATTCAGCCGGTGTCCGAAGACGTTGCTGGGGCTTTGGCCCCGAGTTCAACTTTCCCGTCACTTGCATTGTAAAGGTTTTTGGTGGCCAAATGTGTTCCCACGTTTTTAGGTTTTGGGAAACGTGCAAATCAAGTTGCAAGAATTCCGGCCACCAACCCAACGAATTGGCAGTCAAAACACGAATCCACGATTCAGAGCAAATTCATGCATGATTCTCTAATAACAGTGAATTCGCGAATTTGACTCGTACAGCAGCAAAGCGGCACTAGCGCCTGACACGCTCTTGCAATGCTTGCGGCTACGTCCTTTGCTTTGTGCACATCTGGACGTCACCTTTGGGGGGGACCACCGAATATCCTAAGTTATATAACCCTTTTACTTTGGTTTATCATTTTCATTTTTAATTGCCTTCACTCTCGTGTTTATAACTTATTTATTTACTAAAATTTTAAAATGTGACATTTTCACTTTTGGGACATTTTATGTTGCTTAGAGCACATCAAGATTTCAATTTAGTCGAGCCAAATTTTATTTTATTTTATTCTTTTTTTTTTTTTCCATTTTCCTTCTCCTTCCTTTATGAGCTTTATTTTCTCAAAGGTACTCTTTATGATCCAAATTACCAAAAACTTATTTAAAAAGCTATGACGAGATAATTAATTTTTTATTCTCTTTTAAGCTCAAATAAAAAATATTAAAATTCATTACCAATAAAATAGCTTTAAAAAAATATTTGAATATTTCTTATTTTATAGTAACTTATTTTTTTATTTTTTTTATTATCAACCCTCAGGAGACGCTCCTGAATTCATACTTCCGCTTTCGCTCTTGTTTATGCAACCTAGTGTACGAAACAATCCCCAATTTTCATGAGTACACATTAATACCTTTGTAGGTATCAAGAAAAAAACTGTCTGGGCAATAAAAATAAAAATAATCAAACATTTGTCTAGCGCAACTTTCAAAGTAAGTCTTGTTAAGAAACAAAGACATAATCTCTATAAATAAAAAAAAAACGTAATCTCACGTTCCAATTTCCACCAAAAGCCCAAAAAAGAAAAAAGAATACAGCTCGAAAATATTATTTGGGCATGCACGAGTTCAATCATGCAAAAGTACGTACGTTAATTAAGCTTGATCGTCTTTTCGAACGGGAGACGGAGTGGTTTTCTTTTTTCCGTAATCCAGCCTGAAATAGCCACCGAACAGACTCAGCGTTTCCTCCAGCTGTTTGCCCTTCGTCTCCGGCATGAAGGTGTAGAAGAAAACCCATGCCACCATTGCGATCCCGCCGAACATGAAGAAGGCCCCGCCAGTCGTCAACGCCTTTGCCAGCGACAGAAACGTCATGCCGATCATCCCGCTCATCAACCGATTCAGCCCCACCCCCATGCTCGTCCCTAGCGCCCGCAACCGCAGCGGGTATATCTCCGACATGTAAACCCACACTATCGGACCCATTCCGATTGAGAACGACCCCACGTAGGCCAACAACATCGCGAAAGACGTCCCCACCGCCCACGTTATCGTCTTCCCGCCAGAATTGTGGATTACCGTCAATGAGGTAGCCAGGGTAAGCACGGAGATAACCATCCCGCCTACGCTTGTCAAAAGCAGCGGCCGCCGCCCGAACTTGTCCAGAAGGAACGTGGCGACCAAGATGGAGAGTGTCTTCACCACACCGACGGCCACTGTGGCGAGCAGCTTGTCGTGGTCGGATTTCATCCCAGCTTTTTCGAAGATCGAGGGGCTGTAGAGTACCACGGCGTCGATTCCAGAGACTTGCTGGAAGAAGTTGATGCCCATGGCTGCTATGAAGACGTGGCGCACGGCGGGGGTGGGGCTGATGAGCAATTCTCTCCATACGCCTTTGTCGCCGCTCTCTTTCCTATTCTGGACCTTAACGTTATCGTCAGTGCAATCCAGTGGGATTCCGGCCGCTTCCTTGATATCGTTGAGTCGACTCTCTGCTTCTTCTCTGGATTCGGATGTTTGGTACAGGACTCGCTTCGCGGCGCCGAGTTTTCCCCTCATGACGAGCCAGCGTGGAGATTCCGGCATGTATAGGACAGCACCAGCCAGGATGACGGAAGGGATGGCCGCGATTCCGAGCATGAACCGCCAGGCCAAATTATCCTCAAGCTTGGAGAAGCAGACGTTGGACACATAGCCGAGCAAGATACCAGTATTAATGAAGACCTCTGGTAATGAGGAGAGGAAACCACGGGCAGAAGCTGGCGCGACTTCCGTGGTATATAGGGGAGCAATGACCATGGCATAACCGACGCCTACGCCTGCGACGAAGCGGCCGGCCATGAGAATGCCATAGTTACTGGCGAAACCCATGATAAGGGCGCCGGCGAAAAAGATGCAACCGGCAAGCACGATAGTGAAGCGGCGGCCAATCCAATCGGCAGTCCTTCCGGCAAGGGCGGAGCCTACGAGAGAGTAAACCTGCAGGATACCGGCGAGGATCTCAAATTGTATGTCGGTTATGTGAAGGCTTCTCTGGATGAAGATCCTAGCTCCACTCATAACCCCGATATCTTGAAAATGAAGAAAATCACACAAAGAGGATCAGAAGGAATAAGCCTAGCTAGCTTGTCATTACTTACTTGATTAGTATGTATGTAATTAATTCTGAGGTTGGAATTAAGCATTAGTTAGGTGAAGAAATTAATGGAGTGCCGGTTACCGTAACCCAGCAAAATGGAGTTGAGGGAAGCGAGGAAGCCAAGCAAAATAGCAAAGCTTTTCCCCTTCAATCCCCTGGTAGGAGACTCGCCATCTTTGTTGATTTGTTCCACTGAAAGATGAGACATGACCTTAATAATCTATATATATGATTGAATTATTGTGTGTGTGTCTTGTAAAAGCAAATGAGAGGCTAGCTGTCTTGTAAGCCAGCAGGTGGCTGCCTCCGATATATAGATCAAGAACTGGGCGGTGTAAATAATACTCCTATATATATGTATGTATGTGGTTTAGACAAATGGATTGGATGTTTCCTGTTTTCTGTTTCAACAGTTAGTGTTATATTAAAGAGAAAATCAAGATATATATAGATGGATAGATAGGGAGGAGGTGAGCAGATATATATGTATGTGTCTATATCCGCTGTTCCGATGGAGATATTTAAGATCATAACAGATCCTGTTTTTACGTCACACTCAATCGAAAAGGAAGCTTTTGTTTCCGCCTGGATAATCTCCCCTTCACATAACAGAACGCGTACTACCCACCCAGTAACATTTGTTCCACCCTAACCAGTGCCTTGCCGATTTCTTCTAATCCACAAGTATTATTTGGCTCCCCAAATTAATATCTAACTAATCGCTCCTATCCTTATATCTTGCGGTTAAAATGCGGCTTAATTATTCACTACCCCCATCTTATCCACTCTACCAAATACAAACTATGTATATGCCTGACAATTCATTTTGTCTTACCAAAGTTAATTAGTTATCCAGCTAGCGAACCAATAAGCAAGGTGCATGGCAGTTGATCAAATTACACTTTTCATTTCCATCCACCTGTTATACTACACACACACACACATTTCATGCATGGAAAACTGTAATCTTATCAATTTGTGCCTTGTGTCCAAATACTGTAAAAATTGAAACAACATCGATCGTAGTAACTAATTCTGCTATTCTTTTTTCCCCCTTTACAAGAATCATATTAAAGAACACACTTCTTACAACTTCCAAAATCCCCTCCTTGAAGTGATCGAAGCTGTATTAACTTATACATTTGTCACTGAAACAATATATCTCACATTCAATTATATTTTCTTATGCATGCACTACAAGCACCTTCCGCGCTCTTGCTATATCAAATTTTGTTATTCTCAAGCATTTTTTGGTATTAAATCCAATTTACATGAAAACTACCATCTCAAGTCATCTACTACATAACTAACTAGGGTTCAGGCCATTTTTGAATTTTGGACTTTTGTATAATTGGTTCAATGCCCGGCCGGATTAGTGTGTTGCTTTTAGTCTTAATATTGGTTGATTTTTCAAATCATAATTTAAAAAAAGTGGCATACTGCACACCTTTTGTTCTGAATTCTCTACAACTCAAACCTTGTTGTAGCGATTTTGAGTCACAAAAGAAATTGTTTGTGCTAGCAATTTGTTCCCTTTACAATAATCATACACATATAACATAAATGGCTCCAAGAACACACAACAACTTCTGAACTCCATCTTTGTATTGACCGAAATTGCAATAATTTATAGTTGGACGTTAATATTGAAATATTATCTCATATTTAATTATGCTATTTTTTATGCGAGTAAAATGCATAAATGATCCCTAACCTTTAACTATCATTTCATTTTAGTCCCTAATCTATTGAATGTTTTTTTTTTGTCCTAAATCTATTAAAAATTTTCATTTTAGTCCTAAATCTATTAAAAAAATTTTATTTTGGTCCCTACTGAATGAAATATGTTAACTTAAAATATTCATCTGTTAAAAAAATTTTAAATTATAATTTAAACTATTTGGTAACTGTCTTACAATAAATTTAATCTATATAATAATTTTTATAGTTAATAGAAAATTCAAATCATCTTTTTTTTCTTTCTGTTAATTGAACTTATTTTATTAGAAAGAAAAATTATTAATTTAAATTATTTATTTGCTATCAAAAAATATTAACTGCATAAATTTACTGGAACACAGTTACCGAATATTTAAATTAAAATTTTAAAAGTTTATATCAGACAATTATTCTGAATTAATGAATTTCATCTAGTGAGGGACCAAAACCAAACAATTTTAGTAAGTTAATGACCAAAACAGAATATTCAATAAGTTAGGGACTTAAATGAAATGACAATTAAAGGTTATGGACTATTTATGTAATTTATTTTTTTTATGCACTTGGAATATCTTCCGTGAGCCCACTCTATTCAATTAAGTTCTTCTCAAGTTTTTTTTTTTTAACGTTTGAACCAAAGATGAATTAATGTTTTCAGAACAATATCTACTCCCAGAGGTTCAGCATTATTTGTAGCCATTGAAGTTGAAGCCTAATCTCTTCGCCGTGTTAGAAGAAGGCCTGGTTGAATGAATGATTATGAGGTAACAGGAATTAAAGATCCAGTTACACACTTTGCTTTATTTTTCAAATTGTGACCCTACAACTTTTGAAAGTGTTATCAAAGAAGAAAAATGGCGAAAGGCGTTGGATGATGAAATTGATGCCATTGAAAGAAATGATACTTGGGAGCTATCTAATCTTCCAAATGGACAGAAAACCATTGGTGTAAAATGGGACTTCAAAACAAAGCTTGAAGAAAATGGTGAAGTTGATAAGTACAAAGCATACTTAGTGGCCAACGGATACAAGCAACAATACAGGATCAACTATACTGAAGTTTTTTCTCCAGTTGCCAGACATGACACAATCAAGTTGGTGATTGCATTGGCAGCACAAAATTCGTAGCTTATTTTCCAACTAGATTTCAAATCAGCATTCTTGCATGGGTGCTTGGAAGAATAGGTGTTTATTGACCAGCCCCCTGGTTATGTCCAAATTGGACGAGAACATAAAATTTACAGATTAAAGAAGGCACTTTATGGACTAAAACAAGCCCTAAAGGCATGGTATAGTCACATTCAAGCTTATTTCCTCAAAGTTGGTTTTCTGAAATGTCCATATGAGCATACATTATTTGTTAAAGTTGGAGATGGAGGAAAGATTCTCATTATCTGCCTGTATGTTTATGATATTATATTTGTTGGAAATTTTGAAGTCATGTTTGAAGAATTCAAGAAGTCTATGATAAATGAATTTGAAATGTCTGATCTCGATTTGATGCATTACTTTCTTGGCATAGAAGTGATGCAATCAAGTGATATGATCTTTACTTCTCAAAAGAAATATGTGGCAGATATTCTGAACAGGTTTCAGATGAAGGATTGTAATCCTATGAACACCCCAGTAGAGTTTGGGTTGAAGCTACACAAAGACCATGAAAGGGAGAAAATTATTAACACATTTTCCAAGCAAATTGTGGGCAATTTGATGCATCTAACTACAACAATACCAGATATAATGTATTCTGTGAGTTTAATTAGTAAATCTATGAAGAATCCTCTAGAAATGCATTTGTTAGTAGCCAAAACAATCCTTCGTTACTTACAAGGAACTAAAGGCCTTGAGTTATTTTACAAGAAGGGTGACAAGTCTGATTTGCTTGGGTTTACTAACAGTGATTATGTAGGTGATCAAGAGGACAGGAAAAAACACCTCTGGTTATGTTTTTATGTTTGGGATAGGAGCTATCTCATGGTTATTCAAAAAGTAGCCAATTGTTACATTGTTAAGTATAGAAGCCAAATTTGCTACTGCAACAACTTGTGCTTATCAAGCTACTTGGTTAAGACGAATCCTTGAGGAGTTATTACAATTTTTTGTAACAACTTAGCAATCAAACTTTCAAAAAATCCAGTTTTACATGGATGAAGCAAACACATTGATGTGAAGTTTTATTTCTTGAAAGCATTTAGCAATGATGGAATAATTGATTTAATATATTGCAGGAGTGAAGATCAGGTTACTGACATATTCACCAAATCTCTCAAATTTCCTACGTTTCAGAAGCTCAGAAATTTGTTGGGAGTTTGCGCATTGGCAGTTGATTATTAAACTGAAACTTGCAGTATTTTCAGTTTAAGGGAGGGAATGTTGCATAAATACAAAGGTTTGTAAGCTAAGTCAAGGTTGCTTGTCAAGTTTGTTTCCACCAGATAATGTTAGCTAGTTTTTAAAAGGAAAATTAGTTCAGTTCCTATTTGTATTTATCCTAAATTTCCTAGTTTCATGCTCCTAACTGTTGGTTGATAGCTTTATTTAAAGAGCACTACTTTGTTCATGTAATATAATAAGAAAAGCTAAAAAATATTACCTTCCCTGCGAATTTTATTTTTTTGTCTTCTTGTTATGCCTTTAACAGTCATGTAGTTTATTAGGATTGAAGCCCTTGTTGAATTTTAGGCTTATATCAAAGTCTATTAACAACATATATAATAGACTTTGACATAATAGTTCAATCCCTAAGTTTATAACTTGTTTTCAATCTTCAGACTTGGAGTCCAAGTCATGACAGAGCCAGCTAAAGGCTATCCCTTTGTCGTAATTTGTAAATTTTGTATAGCACAAACACTCTTATAATAATTCTGCGTAACAAAAAATAAAATTTTGTACTTATGCAAAAAATTTATCCCCTTTACCACCAAGGGACTAGGTATAAAGTATGTTAATTTATGTATTATTTTTTTTAAATTTTATTTTGTAAAGTATCTAAGTAAAACATCTAAGTCACCTTAGTCTATGTAGTCATTTTTCGTTTGGAAATATTTGTGAATGCACCAATAATTAGAGATGGAAGGAACCATGCCACCGATGGAAGGCATTGACAACCTATTTGCAGTAAGAAAAAATAAAAAAAAAAATTGCAAGGAAATAAATGAAAAAGAGGATAAGAGTAAGAGCAAAGGTCTTACCTTTTTCAACACTAATATACAGAAGACTTGATGCGAGAAAGTGGTCTGGGAGCAATGGTAACAATGATGAGCAAAAAGAGAAAGTTTTTTCTTTCCCAATCATGGCTGGAAGATGAGAACAGTGAACAAAAAAGGTTCAATTAAAACCGAACTAGTGCTTTAAGTCCCTTCCCCTAGAAATTAGGACTTTGGTATACTCTTTAGCCACCACGTATCTCACACACACTCTCTCTTATACTGTATTTGGATCAGATTAAAATAGAGGGGGAGGTTGAGGAGGGATTGGACTCTTTCTCTCAAATCCCTTAGGCTGTTGATTTTATGAATCCTTCTAAAGAAAAAGTCAGCGACTTTTTCAGAAAAAATTTTCGTACAAATCTACCCTCCTCTTTGTGGTGAATTCTTACATAAGTTGTTGAAGAACGAAACCATCATGGATGAGCATCTTAAAAGTGTTGACGAGCGATGGTGGCAATGAAAGCTATTACGGTGGCGTTGACAGAGTTACAGACGGTGGCCAGTTAGGTTCGTGTTGCTCCTGGAGATTCTTTGTAACTTTTTGTTTTCACAGTATATGTGTGCTATTCAAATACTGTGAGAGAGTTTCATTTTATTTTTTACTCTTGACTAGAAAGAGGCGTATCAGAAAGGTGAAGAAATCTCTATATAGGAAATATTGAAACAGACCAAGTGACAAATAAACTCAGGTAAATGAGAAGTTAGAATTTGGGATAAAAGGCTTAAGCCTTGAGAGAGAGAAAAAAAAAAAAAGTTCTCTCAAAATGTTAATTGGATAAAGCATGAATAATCTGCTAGTTTTTGCACGTAAGCTCTTTATGTAGAGAATTATTAGTGAAAGAGAACGAATTGTCCCCAGCAAGAGAGTTGCTAAGATTGAAAAGAGAGCAACCATGTTTGTCGTTTTTGCAGGCCGCAATCGTTTGCAATAATAATTAAATTATTAGTTTTTGTGGCTTCATGTCCTCCTTCATATATATATATATATATATAGTAACACTTGTTCGTTTTGACTAGTTATGTGGTTTTACATTGTTTGCTGCCTATAATTACAATAAGAATTAAATTATTAGTTTTTGTAGATGTATATACATATGTATCCTTATATAGCATGAACAACTATTCCTGCCTTGAATTTAATTTCTATAAATTTTAGATGTCTTTTGTGGCATATTTCATAATATCATTTCTGATATTTCCTTTGTCGATCATACAAAAAAAAAAAACAAAGAAGAAGTTTCTCATTAAACTAGCTACTTATGTTGATCTGATCTAGTATTGAATTTCTTTCCTTTTTAGAAATATATTGGAGCTAATAGTTTTGAGTAGGCTTACAAATAAAGAAAAAATAGCTATTAAAGTTTTAAAGCTCATTAAAGGATTTTTTAATTTTTTTTGAAAGAAAATATAACATTCTAAGCCGGACAATAATAAATTAATGTGATGTACGAGTGGTGTGATTAAATGGCCAAAAATGAGGTATTCAATGCAACTGTCTTCCTTATAAATTTTTATGTGTTTTAATATTGCTTATTTAGGTTGTTACTTCTGAACTTGTTCTCAAGGTTTGCTAAAAAAGAATACAAGTAAAAAAGGTACTTAGTAGTAATTCTAATACCAATGTTTGATGTATGTAATTGATTTGTGTTTTATATGCATGTATGGTCATTATTTTTTGCTTATGATATGTCTCAGCTAATTAACCCAAAAAAAATCAAGAATCCAAATTTATAGCATATTACTAATTATAATTAAATCCTAGCATAATCAACAAATTAGTTGGAAAGTGATCATTGATAAAGTCTTGTGTTTTTTAGGTTATGTTTACTTTTTAGTATGTATGCTACTAATTGTATTTTTATATTTAGATGAACAATTATGGAAAATATACAATATTCACAATACTTTGGTGGATGCATACTCGCCAAATGGGAATGACATATTTGTGTATGCTTGTTGTTTACTGGTATTTCTTTAGAAAAAAAAAAAACATATGTTGTCAATAAGAAATAATAGGGTTAACTTTGAAAGAAAAGATAGGATTAGGGCTCAAGTTATGCATGACATACTGGGGCTGATAAGTAGTGATATTGTTAGAATGAGTCTTGCAGCTTTTATAGAATTATGTGAATTACTCAAAACGGAAGATGGCCTTCAATCAATGCGTCATGCTAGTGTTATTAACCCATCATGCCAAGAATCGTGCAGTGAACTTTTGGGTTAAGCGTTCTGGAGAAACAATAAGTCGTTACTTACATCGAGTTCTGAAAGCTATTATAGAATTAAAAGAAAAATTCATCAAATAGCCCAATGGATCCGTAACCCCACCAGAAATTAAGCAGGATTTTAAGTTCTTCCCATATTTTGAAGGTAATTTTGTTAAGGGTGCAATATTCATATAAATTTCACTAATAACGGCTAACATTGTATGGAAATGATAAGGCTACAGGCAATGGAAGTGGAATTGCAAAAAAAGTTAAGCGTCGTCAAGCTTTTGAGAAAACAGAGACTATTGATGACATTGATCGTCTTGTTTTAGAAAATGAAGTGAATTTGGAAATCTATGATCCGTCTGATGATGCAGAACAACATTTTTCTCAGGCACAAACTCGTAAATGTAATAAGGCTAAGGAAGCAAAGAATAATGACAATGATGGGGTATTAATTAAAGGAGCAATTGACAATATTTCTTAATTGATGGAATGGGGAAATTTAGTGCTTGAGAAGGTATTGTAACGACTTCCAATTCCTAAAGAACAACTGTGGACTCTTTTGGAAGAAATATCGCTTGAGCCGCACGTGTTAACTGATGCATATGTTCATTTGATTGCACATCTTAAGAAAATACGAGCATTGCTAGGATGTCCTCCACAAAGGCAAAAGGACATTGTCATGTGATTAGTTTCAAACATTTTTGTCCATGATGTTTTTAACTGGTTTATTTCTTAGCTAGATGGAATAAGTTTGTTGGTTATATTTTGTTTAATAAGTTCCTAGTTATATCGTATTTAGGAGAATAATTATGAAAATTTCTCAGACTTCATCAACTTTTACTTCTTTTTTTAGTTTAACAATTTTGCTTAACAATAATATTTGACATTTATTTTCATTGGGTAAATATGTTCCTTAAATCAACCAACTCAATTAAATCTATATATAAAAACTTTATTACTACAAGCGCTTTATCTCATTATTCAGAGAAAAAAAGAATAAAATATGTTTAACAGTTAAACTAAGGGTAAATTTGTAACAAAACCTAAATTCCTTCCTTCTGCTCCTTTATCCAAACAAGAGAAGGTCCTTCCCTTTACTAATTTTATCCAAACAAGGGTGTGGTCATGACACCCCACCCCCCTTCCTTCCGCTTCTTTTAATGAATGTACTCGAACAAAGCCTTAAATCTTGTATATGGAACACTTTGCTTGCCCAATAATTCAAAATGTAATGTATCCACTTTCTTACATTTACTTCAAGGAAGAAGCCAATTTATACCATATTCGGTCAAGCACAATACCCATGATGCATTTGCTCTAGAGTTAAGCTCATGGATCATTCCATGATAAATTGGTGCAAATTTGTGATTAAGAGATCAAATCTAATTGGAAAATTAAATCTTCTCTATCCTTAAATAAAATAGATTATAGCCTGACTTTGAAGAAAAGCCATTAGCTTTAATGGCAAGAAACCTCACATATATCAAGGACTTGAAAAACCATAAGTATGCACGTATTACTCTAAAAAAACTCTTACTTCATCTTGACCTAATTACTAACTTAAGCATCGATAGATACACAACTTTAGGAACCTCTAACACCATCATTAGTTGCAGGTTCTTTACTCTTTCTATGTCTAGGTTTACAACCTTGGTTTGACATAAATATCATTTTTTAACCTTTTTTCAAACAATTTTTTTACGCCCAAATTATCCAACAATTGTTTTTTCATCAATTTTATATGGAAATGAATTTATTTTGGTTCATAAAATTTCAATAATTGTGGGATCACTGTAGCACAAATGCTCTTACAAAAAATTAACTGCCTACCCATAGCTCGTTTTAAAACCCCAAAATATATGTCAAGCAGGAAATTAAGAGTCAATTCGTTTTAATTTAAGACAATTAACTTATTTTTACTTTTACATTTTTTTTTTGTCTAAAATTAATTTCATTTGAAAGCCAATATTATAAAGATATAATAATCTATTTAAAAGTAAATTTTTATGATGTTATTTTTTTTATGAATTTTTCTTTTTTAATAATTTAAACTAGAAAAATTCATAAAAATTTAATAATATTATAAAATTTATATTTTCAATTGATTATTGTTGCTACATATTATTGAGTTTTAATTAAAATTAGTTGTGAATTAAAAAATACTCCCTCCGTCCCATATTCTTTGCACCATTCATGTTTTACCAATTAATCTATGATTTTTTATTTTAGACATTTTAACATATAAATGACAAAATTTTATATGTGAATGATAAATCAAGACCTATAGTTTCTAAATATATATTTTTTAATTTTTTTCTAACAATCAATAATATAAAAAAATTCAAGTCAAACTAACCCAAAAAGTCAAATGGTGCAAAGAATATGGGACGGAGGGAGTATAAAAATAAAAATAAATTATTTTAAGATAAATTAATTTTAAGTTAAAACAAACTAGGTATCACAATCACTGCACGAGCGCAATCTCTGGCTGAGTTGGTTTAATATTTGAACCGCCCGAACTCTTGAGCTAGGCCTGCTCGTTGAACGAACAAACGTGAAACGTATGCACCAAAGAAGTGTGCCCATTAGGCCATCAGGCTTTTAACTGAAAAATGTTTGCAAACTAGGGAGCAGAGGTGCAATTTTTCAGAACCTGAAAATTTTCAGAAGAATCAAAACAAAAACGAAGACTATTTGTTTATAGTAGTTGAGCCGATACTAAAATTGAAAAATTATTAGTATTAATTATGTACTACCATAAGTTTGATGGTCATGCCAAGTTCTTAACATATATAAAGGCAATCTTGTGGGCAAGAAAAATAAGAAGCATTATGTAAGTTCATTTGGTTGTGTATGCGGTAAGGTCCAAAGTTCAATTTTCTACTAATGCTTAATTTGATTCGACATAAATAGATTGTGAAATGGCCGATCACTAGAGAGAATTGCAGAAATTAACTAGTAAATTGCCAGAAAAAAAAAATAACGAGTGAGAGAGACAGAGGAGAGAAGACAACTTCAATAAAAACATAAGCAAGGAAGGGAGACAATGTATTGCTCTTTATATTTCAAATTTTAACAGTAATCTAGTAATATACTACTTACATATCTCAGTTGCCACAATTTCGTAAGACCTGCTTCCGGTTTTTTCTTTACTTTTTTTTTCTTTTGGTTTTGGTTCTCAGAGGCACTGGTCTGGTCCAGCGTTTAACATTTTCGTTTCACCGTTTACTACTCCGAGGGCAACTCGAACCACACGTGACGAGTCACTTCATTCCGAGGTGCCTGGCCTGGTACATTAATTTACTAAAATGCACCTCATCTAACCTTGCAGCTTACCGTTACCCGTACCCTCCATCTGTATTTGACCGTTACCTACTCCGTCATCGTTACCCGTACTAGAACTCCCCCTCTTGCTGTAGTCACGCCTGAAAAAACCCCCAAACATCACCAGCATCTCCTCCAGCGTCTTCCCCTGTGTCTCCGGCATGAATGTGAAGAAGAAAATAAACGCCACTGACGCGATTCCGGCAAAAAGAAAGAACGCGCCGCCCGTCGTGATCCCCTTCGACAATGATAGAAACGTCATCGAGATCACGCCACTCGTCACCCGGTTCACCGCCACCCCCATGCTCGTCCCCTGCGCCCGCAACCGTAACGGGAAGATCTCCGAACTGTACACCCACGTGATCGGACCCATCCCGATCGAGAACGTGGCTACGTAACACAGAACCATTGCGATGCACAGAACTATGGCCCACATTATCTTTTTCTCCGAATGGTCGATGATCGTCAGGGAGGTTCCCAGTATCACCAGGGAGATTATCATCCCGGCCACGCTGCTCAGGAGAAGCGGCCGCCTTCCCACCCGGTCCAGGAGGAACGTTGCTACCAGGATAAAGATTGTTTTCACGAATCCAACTGCCACGGTGGCGAGTAGAATGTCGTTAGAGGAGGTGATCCCGGCTTTTTTGAAGATCTCGGGACTGTATAGTACGACGGCGTCGATCCCTGAGGATTGCTGGAAGAAATGGATCCCGATTCCGGCGATGAGGACGTGGCGGACGGCTGGCGTGGGGTAGAGCAGTAACTCTTTCCACACACCTTCACCGTGGCTCTTCTTCTTGACCTGGACGATTTCGTCGGTACATTCTTGGGGGATTCCCGCGGCTTCCTTGATATCACCAAGTCGGAGATCTGCCTCTTCTTTGGAGTCTGATGTCTTGTCGAGCACTTGTTTGGCGTCACCAAGTCGACCCTGCATGACCAGCCAACGCGGCGACTCTGGCATCGCTAGGACTCCCACGGCGAGCAAGACGGAGGGGATGGCGCCGACTCCGAGCATGAATCGCCAGCCCAGGTGCTGTGGGAGCTTCGAGAAGCCATAGTTTGATACATAGCCCAGTAAGATTCCGGCGTTGATGAACACCTTCAGTGTTGAGTAGCAGAGAGAGTCATTAGTCATCCGGCTCTGTTTCTGAGCTCAACAAGTATTTGACAGAAAGCCTTCAGTAGTTCGGAAACAGAAAATTACCTCAGGAAAGGAGGTGAGGAAGCCACGAGAGGAAGCTGGAGAGACTTCAGCTGTGTAGACAGGGGCGATCATGAGAGCGTAGCCGACGCCGACGCCAGCAACGAAGCGGCCGAACATGAGGAAAGCGTAGTTGGTGGCGAAGCCCATGAGCAGGGCGCCGGCGAAGAAGATGGCCGCAGCAAAGACGATCGTGAAGCGGCGGCCAATCCAATCGGAGGTGCGGCCGGCGAGGGCGGAGCCTATGAGAGAGTAGAGGTTGAGGATGCCCACAAGGACCTCAACTTGTACGTCGTTGAGACGGAGGTCCTTCTGGATGAAGATTTTGGCTCCACTAATCACTCCGATATCTACAGTTGATGCAAAAAGAGGAAAGAACAAAAACAAAAACAAAAACTTGTGCATTAGAATAGAATCACCACACAAAAAGCTACCTCCAATTTTGTTTTTGAACCAGCTCATCTGCAGCAGAAAGATAATGCTAGGAAAAATTAAATAGGTATCGGATGGTTGGAACAAGAAGCGAGACTCACCGTAACCAAGCAATATTGAGGTCAAGGAAGCGAGAATGGCACAAGCAAAAGCAAACTTGTTTCTCTTGGGTTTCTTCAGAGGATCAAAATCTGCCAGAGTTTTGTCAGCAGCCGGTTGGGCTGAAACTGCGCCGTTTTGGCCGTGTAAGCCAGCTGCCATGTTTGTTAGCTATCGTAAACGAAATTTCAAGGAGAGGGAAGAAGAAGAGGAAGAAAGAAAGGGAAGAGTTTGGTGCTGCAGATTGTTCAGGCAGCCATTCATAATAAATCTCTGCAAGCAAGTATGCAAAGAGTTGTTTAAATGGTGAGCCAGACCAGTTGGGAGTTGCTTAAATAGAACCCCAACCAAAAAATAAATAAATAATAAAGGGGACCATTTGAGTCCAACGCTGAGTATTTCTTGGTTCATTATGTAATTATATTCATCTCTTTTTTTTTTTTTGTAAAATAATACTATATTTAGATATTATTATAATTCAAACAGCTGGAGAAAAAAAATAAATTTCAAACAAAAAATAAACCCCCTAACGGATTGCAGGGGCAAGGACTTTGTGTAGTGTTTCTTTGTAAACTTCCTTTTTCCACCGAAAAAAAAAACCGGACTGTATCAATTAAAAGTAACATTTTCTAAATAATGGTTGAATATAAAAAATAATAATACTAATTAGTCAGAGAAAATTTGGTTAAATTTTTGGGAAAGTTACAATTACCTCCCTGAGGTTCACCCCAACCTACAGTTTACCCCTTTATTTTGAAAAACCTACACTTTGGCCCTTGATTCTTTTATATTGTCCAATAACGACTTCTAAAACTATAATTTAAACTATACGTTAATTATCTTTCAGTAATATCAGTCTCTTTAATATTTTTTTATAATAATAGATATGTTAAATTATTAGTTTTTCCTTTCTGTAAATGTATTTTTCTTACTATAAATACATATCAGTATTTTTTAAAGGTCGGTTTGTTATGAAAAAACTATCAAAAAATCTTAAAATTACTAGAGTATGGTTATCATATAGTTTAATTTAGGATTTCAAAAGATATTATAGGACATTATAAAAAAAATAAGGGGTAAAATATAAATTTTTTAAAAGAGATGACAAATTATAGGTTAGATTAAACCACAATGGGACTTTTGTAATTTACGCTAAATTTTTAGTGCACACTATGGTTAATACCATCTTTTTATTTCCCGTCACCGTCAGTTGCCAGTAAAAGTGTAAAACCCATGTGATGGAAGACAGTAGATTAGAAAAAGGGATGTGTCAATCGGCCCGTAAACGTTTACATTTCTGGCATGTACCTATACTAAGCTCACAGCAGTGGCCAGATATTTTCTTAACGAATGTTTTCTTAAATTTGTATAGGTACATTCGTTAAGAGGAAGCAGTTTAGCAGCCAAGACACAGAAGATTATAGGTTTGGGCCCATGCCCATAGAGGGAGCTCATGAAGCTGACAAAATCCATGGGACATCTCTGAAGACTATAACTGTATGTGTGACTTCTGTGTAAAACAAAAAATAATAATAATAATTACAATTTACTCTTTTAAGTTTAGGTAAAATTATACTTTATTTTTTCTTGTTTTAAAAATATATATTTTATCTATACCTTTTTAATACAGTCAGACAATAACTTCTGATATCTTAATTTAGACATTACAATAGTTATTTTTCAGCAATTTCAATTTATATGATATTTTTTTTCATAGTTAACAGATATTTTAAATTATCATTTTTTTCTTTCTATATTTCTTTTAGTTTTTAAAATAATATTTTTTAAATTCCAATTAATTATAAAAAATACTATACATATTAAAATTGCTTAAATATGACAACCATACAATCTAAATTAAAATTTCAGAAGTTGCTGTTAGACTGTATTAAAATGACAAAGGTAAAGTGTATATTTTTGAAATAGGAGGGGCAAAGTATAATTCTACCTAAACCTCATGGGACAAATTATAATTAACCCAAAAAAAAGTTTTGTGAACCGTAAACGCAAACCTGAATTTTTTTCATCTCTGCCTTGCTGGTATTTTTTTCATCACTAAAGTAGATTTTTAACTCATCCATATTAAGAATAATTTTAATGACTAAATTGTGCTTGTGATCGAACAATTAAATTTTGCATCGAAACTTGCCTAGGAAGTCCTAATACATAACTAATCTAACGAATTGTTCAGTTTTAGAAGTTGTTACTAAAAAAAACTTATCCACAACTAGTATGTGGTACTTTTATACTTTTCCAGTTTGTAATCCTGACGCTAATTAACTGAAAACATACCGCAAAGTAATATATACTACCTTAACCTCACCTTCCATATTGTTAAAAACATTTCACTTTATTGATTTAAATTTCATCAAAATTTTTTTCATATTATCTGTTATTAGAAATAAATTTTAAAAAATATATTTAGAAACTATATTTTTTATTTATTATTTATATATAAAAATTTTCATTTATATATAGAAATATTAAAAATAAAAAATTATATAAATTAAATGTTACAAAGAACTTAGGATCAAGGAATAATTGCTATTGATTACCTTGTACCCAAAAAAAAAAACCTTTCAAAATATATATTTAGATGGTGTTTCCTTCGTCCCATATTAATTAGAACGTTTCTACAGGGTCTTTTTAAGGCTGCCATTTTTCTTTTTTTTTTTTTCCAGTTTTACCCTTTGATCCATCTTCCCAGAACTTCCCGTCTCTGCCTTCTCTCCCACCACTCAGTCTGTCATCTCATCTCTTCCCCTCAGCTTCAAGTTCCCCCTCTATTGCCCAGCCGAGACACCACCGTCCAGATCTATCACCGGAGAAGATTTGGCCTTCCATCCGGTTTCTCTCTCAGACCACCACACGCTCGGTGCTCTGCTCGCCATTGCTCCTCACTTACCATTCTCTCTCAAGCCACCACTCTCTCTGGTCCAGCCGCTCATCAACACCTGATTTCTTTGATAGTTTCATCAATCTTGCCCGATTTGGGCTCTCTCTCCTTGAACCGCCACCCAATCAAATCGACGAAGACGAGCTAAGCGATGATGACGTGTGTGGTGTCATCGGTGGTGGAGGTGATTATGGCAGCAGCGGCGAGTCGTCGAATTTGACAATTGTAGGAGGCGTGCGAGAACAAGGGAGCCAGCCGAGCGTGAGAGAGATATATGGGCAAAATAGAAAATTGAGCATAAAACGATTACTAAAGAAAGAAATGTTTTATTCTTTTGAAACAGCAAAAAAGAAAAAACATTACGTTCTTTTTTGGGTCGGATAAAGTATTATATTTTTCTCTCATATTTTTTAAATATATACCTTATTTCTGTATTTTTTATATTATTTGATAATAATTTTTTAAATCATAATTTAAATTGTATAGTAAACGGCTCTTAATAATTTCAATCTATATAATATTTTTTTTAAAAATTATCATGTTTTTGCTATAAATTTAAAACAATGTTTTAGTGGAAAGTGTTAGATAATAGGCATAGTATATATTTCTAAAATATAAAGGATAAAATGTAATATCACTTAAATCTCAAAAGGTAAATTGTAATTAAGCCTTAAACTAATTAAGCAACTGTGATTGGATGCCCAAGCTGGCATAGGCAAGCACATCCGGTGTAACTAGATGAAAATTTTATTCACGTTTTCTTTCTTTTTTTTTTTTTTTTTTAACTTATATGAGTGAATTATAAAAATTTTACTTGCAATGAGTTGTTCCACCTATATAATATTATATTTAAAAAAATATATTT
Source organism: Aquilaria yunnanensis (assembly GCA_039654915.1). Lineage (NCBI taxonomy): Eukaryota > Viridiplantae > Streptophyta > Magnoliopsida > Malvales > Thymelaeaceae > Aquilaria > Aquilaria yunnanensis. The sequence goes on along the minus strand of CM077598.1, from coordinate 23,237,748 downwards.
TAGACAGAAAAGATATAAAATTAAAATAATCATTTTAAATCAAATTATTGCTTGGCATGGGGCGCTTGCCTAAAATTTAAAAACTTTTGGGTCGACTTGACTACTGCTTTATAGGTAACATATACTTGGACCTTTTGACAGTAAACTTTGTACTGGTATGTAATATTGGATGCGTGGGTGTGGACTAAATTGAAGCACAAACCAACAAGTAAAAGATAAGTATATATCACTACCAGATACGTGATCCGAAGTAGATTAGGTGTCCCCAAGATTCATGATCAATGACGCCAACTATTAGTTTAGATAGCCTTCAATTATTGAATCACCTTGTAAGTCATAATGTTGACCAAATTGAGTTGAATTTTCAACCCCAAAAAAAAAAGTTTTATTCTTCGACTGTACTTGTACATTCTTACATATTATATGCACTAGCCGCCATTTTAAATTTTGTTTTACCTTCTTTCCGTAAGAACATCTTAATCTTACGAAATTTTCTCATATAATTTACTCATCATACTACCTTGCAAGAAGAAAGAACACCCGCCCATATGCGATTAGTGTTTTGTTGTTTTAGGGAAATTATGCATTTGTCTAATTATTCAAAATCGAACTGGTGAAATAGGTGAAATTATCAGATATATATGCTCCGGGGTGTTCCTTTTGACTATAGCGCACATGATGAGCCTTTGAAATCTACCTGTCCGCTGTCGAGAGCGAAGTGGTACCAAACGAGTTAGAATTAACTACACAGGGTGAGTAACTAGTTGTCTCATCCAACCTGCTCAATCCGTCAAAATTATATGGACTGAACCGATTCAATTTGATGGCTATGTGCGTTACGGTGTGGTTTAGGTTTTAAAAATAAAAAATTAATGTATATGCGGTGCAGTTTGAATTTTAATTTTAAAATCTATAAAAACTAAATCAAACTGTAACTTTTACTAACTAATAAGAAAGTTAAGTCTAACCCTAATTTTATTGATTTTACAGGTTTGAATTAATTTGTATTTTATAATTCTAAAATATATCATAAAGGGTATTGTATTGCTTCTCGGGCTAACCAAGAATCTTATAGTGGTGTAGTAAAACTATGGAGATAACTCCAACAACTTTGTGTGGTAAGAAGGACTCACGTATGAAAAACTGAAGAATTTCAACGTGACAAAAGCTTTGTACTCAAAATACCAGCTTTGTATTTTGTAACACTAAGGCTACTTCGTACCTGTGATGTTTTAAAATATGGAATTATTGATATTTCATAAAACTATTTGGTTGTGAAGTAACTTAAATTGTTTTATAGAATAGCAAAGATAAACTGGCTAAACAGAACCGCCCAAACCACATTTTATGCGGCTTAAGTTTTAATCGAATTTTGTGGTATGCGGTGCAGTTCGATTTTATATTGTGCAACCCGGTCATCTAAGTGTGGCGGTTCAAGTTTAGGGTTAACCCGGTTAAACCTGCCCTGCGAACACCCCTATGAGTAACAATTGTAAATATTTAGTAGTGAATACACAATGTGTTGCTGGGTAGTTCGTTATTTTGGGTTTCAATTCTAAATCAGTAATGTTTGCAAACCAACATAATGAATACTTAAAAATAAGGGGGTTAATTGTTAAATAAAAAAGTTTTTAGGACCAAAAAAGCAAAGCATGATATCTCATAAACATATATTGATATTCTACCATGTTTCTGTGTTAGGTCTGTACCACTCAAACTTTTGTTGTGAATTATGGGGTCAATGGTCATCTAAAAAAGTTTGAGGACCAAAATTTCATAGTTCTGTATCTCAGGGACCAAGCCTGGTATTGTAATATTTTTCTGGTCTGGGCATGCTATTGGTCATTCTAGTTGCTGTTCATTCATGCGCCAAACATTGTAGTTATTGTAGATCTGCAGTAACTCCAAACTATTACCAGGTCCTACATTTCCACTGGTTTCCTATTTCATAATAATAATTGATTATATTAGAAGAGTAAGAAATTTCAAGCTAAAATCAACGAAAACACATAATCATAGAGATTTAAAATATAGATTAGCTCAAACTTCATCTTTTTTCCCAAATCACCTTTGTGAAAAATGCAACAGATTTTTCTAGCTTGGATCCCTAATCCCTCAACTTGGAGACCACGTGGATGAGTTCAATATCTTTGGTGTCATCTTTAGACAAGCCAAAGAGCATGTGGCTGAAGGGGTCCATGATCATGGAGAAAATTGCACACAAGCTGGTGTCCTCGTACAGATGCACCAAGTACGCCTCTGCCACCTCCTTCAGCGTCAGTACCTCATGGCTCTAGAATCTCAAATAGATCTCTGAGTTTTGAGCAATTTCATGCACAAGTCTCTAGAATGGCAACGTTTGGATTAGAACTTCCCTGCTTTTTTGGTACATTTGGGTTTCCCAATTCATCACCATCACTGGAGGTACTTGTGTGACTTCTTCACTCCACTTCTTGCCAAGACAGGTTTTTTCACCACCAAAGGAAACAATTCAGAAACCCTTATCACAATAAATTTAAGAAACTTAAACCATCAACAAAACTAGAAGAAGGCAACTTCAAAGCCCAAAAGTTGCCATTGGCTTATCCCCCAGGGTCACCACTTTACACCAGATTACATAACCAACACTTGGCCTAATGAGGAAATTGATAATGGGAAGTTGTAATCCTACAACAGCAGTGTGATCTTAGGAGGGGAAGGAAATTAAGTAAGAGAGAAGGAGCACTCCAGAATAGAAAACGGATGATTTTCGGGCGATAAGGACGGGAATAATGATCTCACGAGGGCTTGGACACGTCAATTTGGGAGTTTGATGGGGTTCATTGTCGGCTTCACAATTGGGGTCGCCTTTTCCCTTGCTATTTTGTTTTTAGCATAAATGATTTGGGGAATAAGATAAAATTTGAGCCAATCTACATTTTAAGTTCTTAAGATTATATGTTTGTATTAATTTTACAATGAAATTTTTTAATTCTTCTAGTATAGTCATTATTATTATGAAAGATAAGAGGACCATGGCATTGTTAGACCCATCAAATGGTTTGAGAGTGTCATATAAGTAACTTCCATCATAGATAATAAAGAAACTAACAGAATAGACGTAGATAGAATACGATATATGAGTTGGGCAATTTTATGATGACATTAGTTGATGCAAGAGACTACAATAAGATAATCATTATAATTAAGGGATCATATATGGACTTTACCCAATCAGTATGCATGTGTGTGTATACTGTAGCCCGCTAGCTACATGCGTTCAAATTGATTTGTAATCTAAAAATTCAAACTAATCAATTCTGCCCTGGTTTTTTCTATAAAAAAAAGCCTAAAATTGGTTGGGCTAAGAATGTGAAAACCCAAGACTCCAAGATCTTGATGGGTTGGATTTGGGTTTCAAATTTCAAAGCTTATGAGTACTCAAACTGACCTAAAATTAATATATTATGCATTTTTTTTACAAAAATAATTCATTTCAATTAAAAGTAAGTCAAACAGTATCTTATAAACCGACGATGACATAAAACTATAAGGGACAATAGAAATATAAAACTAGCGGTAAAAGAGCTACTCATTCCTGCGATATCGAATGAAGGGAAAAGAATCGGATCAAGCCGAACCTTTTAGAGAAATTGGAATAGATCTGGAGTACAAAACTCACCAATATCTATAAAAAAACTCAAACCAAGCCAATAATAATCAAGGAATCCTAGAACCAAACAGACATTAAACATGTGAACAATGCTAGCTATAAAAATAAAAAGAATACCTATAAAACCTAAAAAAAAATAACGATTGACTTTATTTTATACAATCATCTCCAAATTTGTTGTTAGGCGCCAGGATGCTCCAGCAAAGTCGAGATTCCGATAAACCCAATAGGCCTAAATCCATCATTGCCCACCTTCAATTGAAGATCTACCATGTGAGAGTTTCAAATCACTCTTTAACATCAGGATTTGGAGAAAATTACATTTATTATAAAATCCAATAGATAATATCAAATAAGGTTAGTCAAACAATTAAAATATTAAAAGGAAACCAGCCAGATCCAGACCGAAGTCAGGATCTAGCCGGAAACAGCAGATAACGATGAGGTAGATGACAAAAGGAAATAGGTTAGAGGAAAGGAGTAGAGAGAAGATGTGCTAGGGTCTTTTCCTCTTCTTTTCCACTACACACATATATTATACATTTTAATTTTGTCTACTTCCATCTTTTACATATCTAATTCTATCCTATGCATATCTAAGTTAGTTTATATATTTAGACCTGCCAAAGAACTAATCTAAATATAAAACTTTTATTTTTTTTTTGTAATTACTTGAAAATTGACCTTTTTGACCTATGTTTTTTGTATGTCGAGGTGGTCGTGTTTTGTTGTGAGTTTGCGTTAGGTTTTAAAAATTGGAAAATTTTAGAAACCCGCCATTGAGGTTTTCCTTAAACTAAACTTGCCTGACTCTATTTTTCAAAACTTATACTTTGCCCTCAAAACATTATGTTCGTGAATCTTTGGTAAGCCAAAAAAAAGAAGAAAAACAAGCTTTTTCAATGGCCTTCTCCTCATACAAACTGACCCATTAACTTTCACATTTAACAAACAAGCCTCTTCCTCAACTGGCATATCTTTTTGCGGTTTTCTTTCACCCTAATCTTCTAAAAACTTCACCGAAAGCTTTTCTCTTCATCAACCAAATCACAATTGGTTCTAATCTCTATGAAGTCAGTCTCAGTAGTGCCATAGCTAAAATATTTCCAACGATCAAATCTAATGGCACTATCCCATTCTGGGGATGCCTAAATCATTAATAACAACCTCTTTATACTTTTGTTTATTTCTGTTGTTCCTCTATTTGCATACTAATATGTCCAACGCCCTTAGATACTCCCATCGCTTTTCTTTTGGACTATTATCCTCTTGATTCATATAAGTAGGGCTACCACTTTCCACTGATTTTATTAGTGAGAAATTCTCATCATATTTGATTTTTAACATCTCATCCTCATTCTCATAGCCTTCAAAATCTAGGATACCCAGTGCCTTTATTATCATTTTGTCGTCCACGGGAGAAAAAGAGGATGGCCACGTTGCCTCATCAATTGAGGTTGATCCCTTGTTCGATCTTGACTTTAACAAATGACAAGAATGAGTCTTACTGCTCCACTCCGTCTTTTCTTATTTTACTAATGTAGTGAATTTTTTTTGTCTAAGTTATACATTTAATATTTTTGAGTACTTAACTAAATTATACATTTATTGAAGCAATACATTTTAAGAATTCATGACTTTTAATATAGTATGTAAAAAATAAGTATAATTAATGTTCTATAATTTTTTAGCCTATCTAATGAAGAATATTTAATGAATTTATACTTATTTATTCAAATGGTAATATTAATAAATTATACTTATTGTTAGCCTACCTAATGATTAATATTAATATTCAATTTATAGAACATAATTCACAAATAATGAGGGAGAATCTTCTTAAACCCATAAACAACTCTTACACTCTTCATTATCTTTATATTAAATGAAAATAATATAAAAAATTATATTAAACCAACCATTGGATTTAAAAATATATTCATATAGATCATGTTTGCTAACTTTTAAAATAATTGGAAATTTACAACTTTTTTTATCTAAAAAGTGCACATTTCTACTTAAGTTTAAATAGTATTAGAGAAGTAAGAAGTTACTTTCTTCATTCCAAATTTTATGAGCTAGTTTCTATTTTGGAATGTCCGGAAAAAAAAAACTTAGAAAGTCAAATTAGTTGTCTAGATAATGTGGAAAAACAAACAGATCATAGAAAATGGGACAAATAAAGTACAAATTAAAACCATTAATCAAATGAAAGTATAAAAATGTTCATGCTCGACATTAGTAATTAAAAATTTTAATCTAGTGGTTAGATTAATTATATACAAATTAATTTCAAATTACTATATGATAGTGTAAGAGTACATGGATATGAATTTTGCTTGTAACTAATTAATGAATGAGCTAATCAAGCATAAAAAAATTAATATAAACATGAAAAACACAAATTAACCTTAACCAAAAACCAAATGAGATGTTTATAAACCAATCAAATAATTCATTATTCAAGTTTTATTAATTTGGCTAACATGAACATGACTTTTTATTCACTAACCAAACCGAATAAATATTATTATTAATAAAAAATAATAAACTTGATTTATAAAAATAGAAACATAGATTAAAAAATTATTAGTAAATTTATAAATATAGAAACTATTCTAGAAGTAAAAAAATTTATTAGAAATATATTACATATTTAAGGAAAATTGATTTGGATATGGCATGAGATAAATCTTGTGGTTGATTTGCATGATTTGCAAACTTTATTAGGCATTCAGAGCATTTGACTCCACTGGTATAACATATGAAGGTTACTATTGGTTTATTATGGGGCAGAATGTAGGTTTTTGAAAATAAATGAGACAAATATAAGTTAGGCCAAATCTCAGGGTGTTTCTGCAAGTTTCCCTTAATGATATAATGATATGATAATGTACTTAATTAATATATAATTTATATTGCGCATTGCTAAACAAAAATTATTAACCACAACTAATACAACTAAACAGGTTTTTTTTTAAGGTGGTTGCCTATATAAAAATAGGGCTATTTTTATCCATATCAATTGCGAGGTAGTATTTGGTGTAGTGACCACTGACCTCTGCTGTTGGCAATGCGAAGAGAAATCTCAAAGGCAGCAGGGTTGAATGTCATGTGCTACAAATTCCAAAGGTGCAACCTGGATTATCAATAGAAAACAACCCACCAACATCTTGTTAGTTGTTAGTCAGTGAATGGAAGTAGGGTCATGTCACATGTGACAACATGATAAATAAATTATTTTTCGTACTTCCAGGCCTAAGTCAGCGACATAAAATAGATTTAAGTCGTAAACACCACCAGACACAATAATAATAATAATAATAATAATAATAATAACCGTATACAGTTATTGTATGTTACATCATTTTTGTATTTAAATTTGCTAAACATTTATTACTAATAGTCATAACTAAAAAGAAGTTACTTTTTATTTGTTGTTTATTTTATGTATGCCAAAATTACAAAATCCTATAACGAAAGGTCGTTTTCAGCCCTAAAACTTTTCATACTTCTATTTGAGTACTAAAATATTTAACTAATATTTGAAAATCACTCTTGGAACTTTGTGAAAATGTTAATAGTTAGTTCTATATATACTGAAAGACAGTAATTAAACATAAATATTATTTATTGAGAGAAAAAATGGATATTTTTTTGACAAACAATGTTTATTTCAATCAAAAGTGAGCCAAATGACATTTTACAAATTAACAACAACGTAGAATTATAAAAGACAATAGAAATATAAAATTAGCCACTAAAAAGTCACTCGTTTTTGTGACACTGAACAAAAGAAAAAAAATTAGAATAAGTTAAACCTTTCATATAAATTAGAATAAATCTAAAATACAGAAACTTAAATAACTTGATTAAAGCCCTGACCACAACTGATAATAACTTAATAGTACTAGAACTAACTAGACGGCAAACATCATAGGCTTGAAAGAGAGTACTTATAAGAACAAAAAATAAATAAATATAAAACTTAAAAAAAATAAAGAATGATGGAATCACTTCTATATTTATTACTAAGCGTCGGGAGACCCCCGTAGAACTAAGATTTTGGTCAGCCCAAGTGAAAAACCTAGATCCATTACCGCCCACCTGTAATTGAATATCTATCCAGTAAAAGTCTCAAATTGTTCTTAAGTATCAAGATTGGAAAGAGATTGTATCTATTATATAATTTGATAGATAATGTCGAATAAGGTTAGTCAAGCAATAAAATGAATGAAAAAGAATCAACCAGATCTAGTCTTCTAGACCAAAGTGCGAATATGACCAGAAACGACTTATAAGGATTGGGGAGGTATTAGATGAGAATAGGTGGGTGGTGAAATAGGTTTTGGAAAAATGGATAATTTAAATGATCTATTAACTATAACAAATATTATACAAGTTGAATTTACTAGAAGATAATTATAAAATAGTTTAAATTGTAATTTCAAAAAAATACTTTCAGAAAAGTGACCAGTTTTAGAAGTCTCAAGACTTGTTTTAGGAAGTGAAAATTTTTAGGATTAATTGCTTATGAGGGCTTCATTTATTGGAATAGCATCTAAAATTAGTGTTAATATTGGAATAAATTAACAATAACTGTGATAGCTTTTTTAAACTTTTAATGTTAAAAGCTAATGCTAAATAACTTTTCCAATTTCTAACACTAAACGCTAACTTTGTTCTTAAATAAAACCAAAGTTGTAAAATTTTAGGACTCATTTGAAAAGATAAAAAAAAGTCTTGGGATTGAAATATAAAAGTAAAGTTTTGGGACCCAAAATGACCTCTTCCCAAAACCTTATGGAACATTGAGGTTATAACCACTGAATTAAATACTGCCGTATACCGCGGTACACGGTATAAATGTTTTCGAGTTTTATCATTTTATAAAACGGTATATCGCGGTATTTCACTGTATACTACATACTGCTCACTTTTTGTATGTATTTTATCAAAAAAATTGCAGTATACCACAAATACCGCGTGGTACGTACCACAATATTTAATTTTTTGCACCTATTTTTGTTGACACCCAATTTCGTCCAACCCCCTTTAAAAATTAAGTTAAAAAAAATTAAAATTAAAAAAAAAATTAATTATTATTGTTAGTATTATTAAAAGATAAAAATAAATTAGATAGCTTATAGAGGCATTTTATTTTATAGGATTAGTTAAATAATATATATATGTGTGTGTATAAAATAATATTATTATTATTAAAAAAAAAAATGAGATCGAGGAGCTTCGAGGAGCTTCCTCTTTAATTTTAAAACACTGATCACTCTCTCTCCCCGATCTGATCTCTTCTTTTGGGCTCTTCCTACTAATAAAAAAAAAAAAAAAGAAAAAAAAGAAAAAGAGAGAGGAGGACTCCCACACGGCTGTCCTTCTTCGCCTTCTCCAGCACTCTGTCCTCCCTTTAAAAAAATCTCTTTCCTCTGAAAAACACGAATCTCCAGCTCCTCTTTCTCTCTTACTCTCTTCTCTCTTCCAGACTTTCTCTCTCTCTCTCTCCCTCTCGCAACAGCCAGCTCTCTTCTTCTTCTCCTCCTTCTTTCTGCCATAACCACCGTCTTCTCTCCCTAAAACGAAACTCTCTTCTTTCTCTCCCTTCCCTTCTCTATCTCACGACTCTCATCTCTCTCGCCTGGGGGACATCTCTCTCTTTGGTCGCCTTCCACGAATCACGCTCCAAACGCCCAACTGTTCTTCGTCGCCCCCCCCCCCCCCTGCCATCGCTTCTTCCGCCGTCTCGAGTGCCCGCCGTGCTCCCCCTGCTTCGTGCTCCACCGTCCCGCGCCTGCGCTCCAGGCTCTCTCGTGCCTCGCCTCCCCTGCTAGATCGCCCCCGTGCTGCTGCTCTCTCTCCCCCGCGTCGCTCACCCGTTCGCCCGGCCAGCCGCCGCAACCAGCTTTCCCCTTCAGCTCGCCCACTCCACCACTTTCTGGCCAACACGACCGAACCTCTCTCTCTACAGAGCTCGACCTCCCTCAAAAATACTCTCTCTCACTCTTAATCAAGTTCTTTTTTTTTCCTTCTCTTCCCTCAGCCAACCTTTGCTTCCCGCCGGCGCCCAACAGCCTTCCTCTCTCTCTCTTCGCGTGGCCGCCTCCTGCTCGCCGCGACGCCAGCCTTCCCTTTTCCTCTTTTTGCTGCCGATGCCCATTCTCCGCTTCTCCTCCTCGCTGCCACCACAGGATCCGCCAGCCCGAACCTCCTGCTTCAGCCTCGCGACGCACATATCTCCCTGCCGTTCGCGTCCGCGCCACCGTCGTCTCGCCCTCGCCTAGTCCCCTCCGGCCGCTGCTCCCCCTCGCCGTTTCCAGCTTCTCCCCGCCTGATCCGCATCGCTGCCACCTCTTCCTCGTTGCTGCTTTTTCTCCCGTCGCCTAACCCCTGCTATCCCTCCAGTCGCCGTCTCCGGTCTCCCCTCGCCCCCGCTCCGTCACGCCGTCGCGCCCAACACCCTGCTCCAAGCCGCCGTGTCGCCTCTCCAGATCCAGCCCGATGCCCGAAGGAAGAAGGAGAAGTTAAAAACGTCAGACGCGTTTTTAATTATTGACCAAAGTCAAAGACTTTTTATTTATTTTTTGGTAAAATCCTTATTTAGTCATTAGTTTTCTTTATTTTGATCATTTAAGTCACTAACATATCCGATTGATTTCTGTTTTTTTTTTTTTTTAATTCTGTTTCGTTTCGGGTGTAATTTTGATCCTATTTCGTGTTTTGGTTGTGATTCTTGTTCGGATGAGTAGTGATGGAGAGGAACTTCGATTTCATGCTTGCTTTCGAGTACTGTTCCATATTGGTTTTTGCTGATGATCTCTGTTTGGTTTGGTCGCTGTGCTGCGAAACAGTACAAAATGGATGCTTTCGATAAAGAAAATCTATGAACTAAGTCATCACTAGTATTTTCTTTCTAATAATCGAATCCTTGGGTTTTTCTTGCGATTTGTGCTACCGTGAAATAACTGTTTATGTTTTGTTTATTTTCCGAATTTCTGAGCATTGGTTTGGCAGGGAAATGAATTAATTTTTTTTAATGGTAAAATGATTATTTAATCCTCCATCTTCTTATTTTCTTCCATATGAGCTACTAAGTTTCTTTTATTTTGCAGATTGGCCACCGACAACAAGCTTTTTGTTTCTTTATTTGTTTGTTTTGCTATGCATCAAATTTAGCTATTAAATTTATTCGTTTAAGACGGTTTGACGTATGAACTGATCAAATTTATTTTCTGTTGCTGATAAGCCGAGACACAGGGGGTTAAATACGTATAGCTAATATGCATCTTACTTGTTGGTGCTTCATGAGTTGAATTTTGATATAGAAATTTGATACCTGGATGCAACTATATCAGTTTATTGTACCCCTTAAAATCAGCAGATCAGTTTCAAAATTGCGGGCGTCTATTTTAAAAAAATTTGATGATAAAATCTTGAGATTTCGAGGACGTTTATTTCCATATCCGGATGATCCGGCAGAATCTACGGTTTGGAAAATATCAACCTTTTTTATTAAATAAAAAAAAAGATAAAAATCCATATTTACGATATGGATTAATTGATTAAAATTTCATCAAATTCCGTGTCCAAATGACTCGGCAGAGTCCATGGTTCGGAATCCAAATCTTCCGTGTCCAAATGACTCGGCAGAGTCCATGGTTCGGAAGTATAAAATTCTATACAAATTAACTTAAAAATCTACATTTTGACTAATTCAGTTAAAATTTCTAAATTAATTGAAAATTATTTAAAAGCAAAGTAAAACAAAATTAAAATCAACTAAGGTGCCAATTTTGGGCGCTATAACAATATTGTTTTAGCGTAACCGTACTCCCGATCCCCGAACTCTCGCAGACCAATTTTAAGGTGACCAATCGACCTAAGAAAAATCGATTGGTGGCGACTCCCGAAAACGGCCCAATTCGTTGCCACAGCTTGGCGACTCCACTGGGGAATCTGGTTAGTGAGTCAAGCCTAAAAGTTGATTTATTTTGTTCTGTTTTGTTTATTTTTATGTGGATTTATATATTATATTTACTTAAGTAAACATGCATAACGCATTCACAAAATGAAGCTCTATACCCGAGCTTCCTTAAATCAAACACGATTCTTTCTAAGCGGAATTGGTGTTGCTGTCCTTGTGAGGCCACGGTCTCCAAGCCTTCACCGGTTTCAAAGTAGCAAAGTAGTGTATTGCCTTCTGAGACGGTTAGTCTCTGCATGGGCCCACGAAAAGCTACGACTCGAATTAATCCATTCCTTATATAAACCCTAGAGGGTAAGGAATCGGGCCGTCACTATGATTTAGTGACGGGATTCGGGAACTATCCCCTGCCTTTTTGATAAACCACCTTATGCATATAGAACTCCCCACTTAACCATAGAACTGACCATAGAATTTCTACCATTTTACCAACGCCATAAGCATATCCTCGTTATGCTGTGTTGTTACTCTACACTTTTCTTCGTATGGTTTTAACTTGTTTATCCATAATACTTCATGAGTTGTTAATTACTATTTAACTTGTTAATAACCTTATTTTTCTTTTGTTATACTTCCGTTCTGTGCAATTATTCTTCATGCATCAAAACCACGCATCAAATTATGCTAACTTTTTGGTCTTTTTAATAATAACTGAAAGTCTTGAAGTTTCACAATAGTTAATAATCAAGCTCACTCATTGCATACATCCATTACATCAATCACATGCGTATAAAATCTGATAAAAAATAATCTTATTGCATGCATCCATTACATCAATCACATGCATATAAAATCTGATAAAAATAATCTCATTGCATGTATTCCATTACATCAATCACGTGCATATAAATTTTGATAAAAAACATAATCTCATTATGTATTGCATGCATCCATTGCATCAATCATATACATGTAAAATCTAATAAAATGAATCTCACTTTAAAAAGGTAAAATTGGACCTCAACACCGATATCCAACTCGGCTCCAAACAAGACTAATGGCAGAACAAACCGAAGGATGTCTCATAGATATAGAGTCCAAGATAGAAAATACGGCCGGAGCAATTCCCTCCTCATTACACCAAAAAATGAAATTCATTTTTTAAGGAAAGTTAATCACAGTCTTTGCTGGTGAAGACATTCTGCTATCATCTATATCAATAGTAGCAAAGGCCAAGTGACCTTCTCTTCCAAGTTGGTGTGACCCAAATCCCAAATGTAACTGAAAAGTCTGTGGTGCTGAAACTCAAGGTCCAACAGTTGGTCGAGTCCAAGTTGCTAGGCCCGATGTGATTGGTAGTTGAAAGTGAAGATTTTGAGCTGGAATTACATCGATTTTGGAAAGGCTCCAAGTCAGATCTAGCAGTTTGCACACACTGTTGAATGACAGGGAATCCTTTGAATAAACTTGTATCTTTGAAAGCTTGCAAAAGTAATTTAATAGTAAAAATCTCCTAGATTTAGTTCAGAATCTATGGTGTAGTCTTTGTTAAATGGACACCTGCTATTCTTTTTCTGGTACAACAAAAAGATGTAATGCGTGCATTCTACTACTCTCCATTTTTACACTCTTTGCCATTATACTACCCATTATTGCTATCACACTTTACTTTTTGACAACCGGTAATTCTTTTTATTCTCCAACAAAAAGATGTTGCGTGTGCATTCTACCATTTTTTAATTCCATTATTACATCTACACATTCTACCAGTTTTTACCAAAAATTCAATTATTACACCTACACATTCTACCACTTCTTACCAAAAATTTCATTTTTTACATTCATCTCTCACTCCTTTCCATTATATTATCCATTATTGCCATAACACTTTACTATGAAAACGATACTACTCGTGGGTGAAAATAAAAAGTTAAGGGAGATTTGATAGTGGTGATTTTGTAAGTGCTGCCAAATCTAGTGAGAATGATTTCAAATGTTGCACCTCAACTCTCGAAAGAGAATTCGTAGTGTTATCAACATCCTTGCAAGAAGTTTTGGGTTAGCTTCCAAAAAACGTAGCTCTCATATTAAATGACTTCAGTGGCCTCCCAATTCTCACAAGTGCTCAACACAAGAAAAGGCTCTCAGTTTTCCGCAACACAAATTCCAAAAAAAAAAAAAAAGAAGTTTATCCCTTATTGAAAGGCAACAAGGGAAAATTCAAATCCAAAAAAAAAACAAAAAAAACAAAAAAAAAAAGAGACTGAGAAGCAAATAAAGCCACTTGAATCATCTCATTTCAAGAAGGCTATGATCTTGGTTCTTTGTAACAAAAACTCCGAAAAAGAAAAAGTTCATCCCTTCCATCAAAAAGCCAACAAGGGAAAATTCAAAACCAAAAAGAACTGAGAACAAACACGAGCAAGCAAGGCCACTTGAGTCATCTCACTTCAAGAGAGTTATCAAGTATGTCATCACCATAGCTCACAAAAAAAAAAAGGGAAACAAAAGAAAAAAAAAACAAAAAACAAAAAAAAAAAAAAGGAAAAAGGGCTCAAACTAGAAAAAAAAAAGTGAGATATGGATTCTAGACTGAAAACCTGCAAAGGCGGTTTAGAACACAAAAGCAACCCTCAAACCAAGCATGCATAAAGATCACAATAGTTGGGGGGCAACAGATGAGGTCTAACTTTCTGGAAAGAGTGGCAAGTTGAGGTCATCACTATTGAGTTTTTCACCATAATCAAATTCGCTCACGAGTAGTATTAAAAGACCCTTCTTCCACACCACTTAAATTTAACTTTTCTCAAACCGAACATCCTCATTCAGTTAAAAGACTATCATTGTGAATCATGTTTCTACCTTGTTTAATACTGCTCACGAGTAGTATTAAAAGACCTTTCTTTCAAACCACTTAAACTTAACTTTCCTCAGACTTATCATCCTCATTCAGTTAAAAGACTATCATTGTGAATCATGTTTCTACCTTGTTTAATACTGCTCACGAGTAGTATTAAAAGATCCTTCTTTCACAGCACTCAAACTTAACGTTCATCGGACCTAACACTTACCTCTTGATATCATCGTCATTCAGTTAAAAAGCTATTATTGTGAATCATGTTTCTACCTTGTTTAATACTGCTCACGAGTAGTATTAAAAGACCCTTCTTTCACACCACTCAAACTTAACTTTACTTAGACCTAATATTTACCTCTTAATATCATTCTCATTCAGCTAAAAGACTGCAACAAAACAAAAAAAAATATTCAAACTTAATTTTCCTCACGCCTAACAGTTACCTCTCGATATCATCCTCATTCAGCTAAAAGGCTATCCTTGTGAATCATGTTTCTACCTTATTGCCTTGCACAGTTTATGTCTTCGAGTTGGAAAGGGAAGAATGGCAGGATATTTTAATTAAAAACAAAGACCGTAAATTACTTTGTCAAGCTTTGCAAATTGATGAAAGTTTTTCTTTAAGGCCAAACCATTATTCATTAATGTGTGTAGATTTAAAAGTGAGGAGATAGCTTGAGACTTTCTTTAAGAAGATGTGGTTCTTGTAAGAGAAATTTACGATCAAGTGCCATCACAAAAGTCTAGAAATGCTCGACCTTCTGTTAAAGGCGAGGTGATACCTTTTATCTACATAAACACCGTATTCAGGGGGCAAAGTAGTCTCTACGAAGCTTAAAAAGAGTACGGCCAACAAAGAAGCTCAATAGACAAGGGGGCAAGTCTTATGGATCAGAACCTGAGTCTAAGGAAGAGCAATCATTCGGACTGTAACATGGGGGTAAACAAGTGTCGACACGACCACAAGAAAAGGGACAATGAAACATTGAAAGTTAAGCCTTTGATAGTATGAAATCCATGACAAGGGATGAGTATTTGAAGAGATATAAAGTATGAGGCAAGCGAACATTAAAGAAATTGAGGCCAAAATTCAAGAACAAGTCAAAGAAAGTGGACTTTGAAAAGAGTTGGGCTTTTGAGGCAATGGACAAGAGCGGGGAAACATAAAGAGATTCAATGATAGTCCAAGAAGGCCATCACAAAGAGGATCCAGTAAAGCAAAGACATAAAGAACTAGATCCATACAAAAAAAAACCATTAGTTACACATGCTCTGCATTCATGCATTTCATATCATGCATACATAGCCTTTACATAACAAGGACCAAACAGGAATCACATTCACAGCACAGTTACAGCAATATAAGCTAAGATCTTAATGTCATCAGCTCTTATCAATCTATCACTGGATACACAGCTAATATGCGGAACCAACCCGCATCAGGAATTCAAAAATATAAAGTAGACAATATTGTCAAAAGCCTGGCAATTGATTCAATAATCGAGGCTACACCTGGAAGGATAAGATTGACGCCAGCTAGTAGTATCCAAGATAAGAGATAGCTATAGCCAAAGATAAGGCAGATATCAAAAAAAAATATATAAAGTAGACAATATTGTCAAAAGCTTGGCAATTGATTCAATAATCGAGGCTGCACCTGGTAGGACAGGATTGATTCCAGCTTAGCAGCATCCAAGATAAGAGATAGCTGTGGTCAAAGATAAGGCAGACATCAAGAAATATTGATGTTGAAACTTTGTCAAAAGCGGACAAAAGATTCAATAATCAAGGACTCGATCGACGTCAGCTGGATGGAATATCAAAGATAAGAAATATCATTCACATCAAAATAAAGTAGGATCCACTTTTCCGGTTAAGCGGCGGATACGGTATTCCGTGACTCTCAAGTCGGTTCTCTCAGTTGCCCATAATAACTGATTCTTTCCTCTCTTCTTTCTTTTACTTCCCTCTAGAAAATGGATCCTACTCTTTCTGTCTTACGAAAATATTTTCCTTCTCTCCCAATGAACATTCTCAAAAAGATCTACCAAGTTCGCTGTGAACGATTAAGAGCTCTGATGCACAAAGGAATACCTGAAGATGTACGGTGGTTAATCGAAGCCAAGGTTCGTCTGGCATGTGAAATCCCAGAGACATTTGCGTCTTACATGCCTGGTGTTGGCAAAAGTTCTTATGCCAGAAAAAGAAGAGCGAAAAGATTACAAGTCTGCCATAAATGTGGTAGATGGACTTGTAAGACTAGGTGTCGTTCTTTAGGAATGATCTCCAATAATTGAGAAGATAAAATACGGTTCATCAAGAATGGCTTGAGTAAGGACTCATTGGATGATATCCAATTGACTCTTGAGACGCATTCTTGTGGATCTGTGCAACGTGAACTTCTGGGTTTATGGAGCATTTTTCATGAATAACGAAACCGTTACAGTCCCGGGAATCTGATGTTAAACGACCCTGTTTGCCAGCTTGTAAGAAAACTGGATGGGAAGCAAATCCTCGACTCATAGAAGCCGTTAATCCCGTTACTGGACGTAAAACCAGTGGAAGATGTGAGCCACAGTCACAATCACTGTACATACAATTTATCATATTTAAAATTTTCCATTTTTCTTTTAATACTGTATTTGCTCCCGTAAGTGTAATCGACACGTTATCCATTTCATCGCTATAAATGCATGTTCTTCCAGTCGGTTATCGAAGTTTCCTTCAATAACTAATTCCTTTCCATCATCTCTCAAATTCTTCTCTCATCAATGGATTCTACTCTTTCTACCCTGCGAAAATATTTTCCTTCTCTTCCAATAAATGTTCTTAAAATGATTTACCAAGCTAGATGTGAAAGGATTAGAGTCTTTATGCACAAAGGCATTCCTGACAATGTGCGGTGCTTAATTGAAGCTAAGGTCCGCTCGGTTGGTGAAGTTTCAGACGCATTTGTGCCCCGTATGCCCGGCTTAGGTAAAAGCGCTTATACCAAAAAACGAAGAGCAAAGAGGCTAGGTGTCTGTCATAAATGTGGACGATGGAATTGCGATACTAAATGTCATTCTTTAGGGATGATCACCAGAAATCGTGAAGATAAAAGAAAATTCATCAAGAATGGCCTGCGTAAGGAATCTTTGGATGATATCCTATTAACTTTTGAAACACATTCTTGTGAAATAGTGCAATGGGAAATTATGGATTTATGGTGGACTTTCCGTAAAGAACAGGATCGTTACAGTCTTGGAAATCTGACTTTTAATGACCCAGTTTGCCAGTTTGTGAGAAAACTGGATGGGATGCAAATCGCCAATTCATAAAAGGCATTGAAGCCGTTACTGGATGCAAAATCAGTGGAAGACGTGAACCAAAGTCACGATTACTGTACGTGCTAGCTGTCGCTTTTGAAATTTTCCTCCCCTTTTGGTAATAATGTATCCACTCTTGACGTGAACCAAAGTCACGATTACTGTACGTGCTAGCTGTCGCTTTTGAAATTTTCCTCCCTTTTTGGTAATAATGTATCCACTCCTGACATGAACCAAAGTCACGATTACTGTACGTGCTAGCTGTCGCTTTTGAAATTTTCCTCCCCTTTCGGCGATAATGTATCCACTCCTGACATGAGCCATAGTCACGATACTGTACATGCTAGCTGTCGCTTTTGAAATTTTCCTTCTCCTTTGGCAATAATGTACCCACTCCTGACACGGACTACTATATATAGCTGCCACTTTTGAAATTTTCCTTCTCTTCCAACAATCACGTACCTACTCCTGACGTAAGCTACAGTAGTGACTACTGTACATGCTAGCAGCTATTTTGAAAATTTTCCTCCTCTTTTAACGATAGTGTACCCATACCTGACCAGAGTCATATTCGTGACTACTGTGAATAGCTGGCAATAATGTATCCATTCTTGAAAATAAAATTATTGCCTTCTCTCTTCATCTCTATAAATATATCCTCTTTTCTCACAAGAGTAAGGATAGGAATGGAGAAAACCTCAACTCGTAAATCCTGAAGTATTTGTGTATTTTCTGGGGCTTTTCCTGGAAAAGATGAAGAATATTTAAAGGCAACCAACCATTTGGGTAGAGTATTAGCTAAGCGAAAAATACATTTAGTTTATGGAGGAGGTAGTGTCGGATTAATGGGAGGTGTAGCATCAGCAGCATCTTTAGGAGGAAGTCAAGTTTTGGGCATCATCCCTGGACCTTTGAAATTTGTTTCTGGGGGCACGATTGGAGAAGAGCTAGTGGTTAAAAATCTGCAAGAGCGTTTGTTACAAATGCTTTTTAATGCTGATGCTTTTATCGCTCTACCAGGTGGCTTTGGCACATTAGGAGAAGTCTTCCAAATCGCTTCCATGGCCCAACTTAATTTGCATCAAAAACCCATTGGGCTGTTAAATGTTAACTATTTCTTCGCAGGTCTATTATCTTTTATGAATCGTGCTGTGAAGCAGAAGTTTATCCCTGAGGTGGCACGAAGAATCATAATATCCGCAACAACTGCTGAAGAATTGCTAGATAAAATGCAAGCTTTTGTTCCTGAACCAGATCCAGCGATGATCCAAATAAACTGGGCACGACAGTCTTTCCCAACCAGTTCCGTCCCATAATTGCCCTTTACCCAGCCTGTTGAAGTATTGTGGAAGAAGAAGCGATCCGATCCGTTTTTCTTGTCCTTTAATTTTATTATCAGCATTTTCTTTCGTATTTCAGTTTTTCTTTTCAGGGAATTTCGTTATCTTATAAGATAGTTTCGTCCATGCTGATATTAAAACCATGCGACAATGCCTTTAGGTTGGAATGGCTGAGTAAAGAGTAATTTTTATTACTCTTGAGACGCATCCTATTAGGTCTACTAGGCATAACATTTTGGGGTAGTTAAGCTTTAACCTTATTTGGATGACATATCTCACAAGGGAATCTATATTTACTGAAGAAAATATTAAATGAACTTTGGATATTGATTCCAAACATCCGTTCCCTTTACATAAT
Source organism: Aquilaria yunnanensis (assembly GCA_039654915.1). Lineage (NCBI taxonomy): Eukaryota > Viridiplantae > Streptophyta > Magnoliopsida > Malvales > Thymelaeaceae > Aquilaria > Aquilaria yunnanensis. The sequence goes on along the minus strand of CM077598.1, from coordinate 23,218,300 downwards.
TTGTCAGTGTTATTGTCATCATCAAGATTCACTCATCTTATCGAAGTTTAAATTTCTGCACTCACCTATTATGAAAATTCATACTTCCGAATAGAACATTTCAACTTCGATTGTCTGAGGTACTTAAAAAGGAGGAAAGAGTTTTTCTCCACAATCAATTTCAATTTCATCGGGGTTTTAAGGATGGAACCTTTGCCTCGTCGGGGTTTTAAGGATGGAACCTTTGCCTCGTCGGGGTTTTAAGGATGGAACATTTGTCTCGAAAACAATCAATTTTCATCGGGGTTTTAAGGATGGAACCTTTGCCTCGAAAACAATCAATTTTCATCATCGGGGTTTTAAGGATGGAACCTTTGCCTCGAAAACAATCAATTTTCATCATCGGGGTTTTAAGGATAGAACCTTTGCCTCGAAAATAATCAATTTTCATCATCGGGGTTTTAAGGATGGAACCTTTGCCTCGAAAACAATCAATTTTCATCACCGAGGTTTTAAGGATGGAACATTTGCCTCGAAAACAATCAATTTTCATCGGGGTTTTAAGGATGGAACCTTTGCCTCGAAAACAATCAATTTTCATCATCGGGGTTTTAAGGATGGAACCTTTGCCTCGAAAACAATCAATTTTCATCATCGGGGTTTTAAGGATAGAACCTTTGCCTCGAAAACAATCAATTTTCATCATCGGGGTTTTAAGGATGGAACCTTTGCCTCGAAAACAATCAATTTTCACCACCGAGGTTTTAAGGATGGAACCTTTGCCTCGAAAACAATCAATCATTCAGTCCATCTTACAACGATAGAACCTTTCCTATCGTTAGAGGTTCTAAGGACCTTTCCTTAAACCTCAAACAAACAAACAATCATTCAGTCCATCTTACAACGATAGAACCTTTCCAATCGTTAGAGGTTCTAAGGACCTTTCCTTAAACCTCAAACAAACAATCAATCATTCAGTCCATCTTACAATGATAGAACCTTTCCTATCGTTAGAGGTTCTAAGGACCTTTCCTTAACCTCAGACAAACAAACAATTATTCAGTCCATCTTACAACGATAGAACCTTTCCTATCGTTAGAGGTTCTAAGGACCTTTCCTTAAACCTCAAACAAACAAACAATCATTCAGTCCATCTTACAACGATAGAACCTTTCCTATCGTTAGAGGTTCTAAGGACCTTTCCTTAAACCTCAAACAAACAAACAATCATTCAGTCCATCTTACAACGATAGAACCTTTCCTATCGTTAGAGGTTCTAAGGACCTTTCCTTAAACCTCAAACAAACAAACAATCATTCAGTCCATCTTACAACGATAGAACATTTCATATCGTTAGAGGTTCTAAGGACCTTTCCTTAAACCTCAAACAAACAATCAATCATTCAGTCCATCTTACAACAATAGAACCTTTCCTATCGTTAGAGGTTCTAAGGACCTTTCCTTAAACCTCAAACAAACAAACAATCATTCAGTCCATCTTACAACGATAGAACTTTTCCTATCGTTAGAGGTTCTAAGGACCTTTCCTTAAACCTCAAACAAACAATCAATCATTCAGTCCATCTTACAACGATAGAACCTTTCCTATCGTTAGAGGTTCTAAGGACCTTTCCTTAACCTCAGACAAACAATCAATCATTCAGTCCATCTTACAACGATAGAACCTTTCCTATCGTTAGAGGTTCTAAGGACCTTTCCTTAACCTCAGACAAACAATCAATCATTCAGTCCATCTTACAACGATAGAACCTTTCCTATCGTTAGAGGTTCTAAGGACCTTTCCTTAAACCTCAAACAAACAATCAATCATTCAGTCCATCTTACAACGATAGAACCTTTCCTATCGTTAGAGGTTCTAAGGACCTTTCCTTAACCTCAAACAAACAATCAATCATTCAGTCCATCTTACAACGATAGAACATTTCCTATCGTTAGAGGTTCTAAGGACCTTTCCTTAAACCTCAAACAAACAAACAATCATTCAGTCCATCTTACAACGATAGAACCTTTCCTATCGTTAGAGGTTCTAAGGACCTTTCCTTAAACCTCAAACAAACAATCAATCATTCAGTCCATCTTACAACGATAGAACCTTTCCTATCGTTAGAGGTTCTAAGGACCTTTCCTTAACCTCAGACAAACAATCAATCATTCAGTCCATCTTACAACGATAGAACCTTTCCTATCGTTAGAGGTTCTAAGGACCTTTCCTTAAACCTCAAACAAACAAACAATCATTCAGTCCATCTTACAACGATAGAACCTTTCCTATCGTTAGAGGTTCTAAGAACCTTTCCTTAAACCTCAAACAAACAATCAATCATTCAGTCCATCTTACAACGATAGAACATTTCCTATCGTTAGAGGTTCTAAGGACCTTTCCTTAACCTCAAACAAACAATCAATCATTCAGTCCATCTTACAACGATAGAACCTTTCCTGAGGTTCTAAGGACCTTTCCTTAAACCTCAAACAAACAATCAATCATTCAGTCCATCTTACAACGATAGAACCTTTCCTATCGTTAGAGGTTCTAAGGACCTTTCCTTAAACCTCAAACAAACAAACAATCAATCATTCAGTCCATCTTACAACGATAGAACCTTTCCTATCGTTAGAGGTTCTAAGAACCTTTCCTTAACCTCAAACAAACAATCAATCATTCAGTCCATCTTACAACGATAGAACCTTTCCTATCGTTAGAGGTTCTAAGGACCTTTCCTTAACCTCAAACAATCAATCAATCAGTCCATTTTACAACGATAGGAGCTTTCCTATCATAGAGGTTCTAAGGACATTTCCTTAAACCTCAAAACCAACCAAATCAATTTCTTTTCGACGGTAGGAAGGTTCTTATCGTAGAGGTTCTAAGGTAGGGCCCTTAACCTCGATCAATCAATCAATTTTTATTTAACGGTAGGAGAATTCCTATCGCAGAGGTTCTAAGAAAAGTTTCTTAACCTCATAATTTAGGCGGCGAGAAGGTTCTCAATGCCTAGCTAAGTTGGACGAAATTTGATAACGACTTTGCATACATCATGTCCCATGAAGCATGCAAAGGGGGGCAGCTGTTGACACCCAATTTCGTCCAACCCCCTTTAAAAATTAAGTTAAAAAAAATTAAAATTAAAAAAAAAATAATTAAAAAAAAAATTAATTATTATTGTTAGTATTATTAAAAGATAAAAATAAATTAGATAGCTTATAGAGGCATTTTATTTTATAGGATTAGTTAAATAATATATATATGTGTGTGTATAAAATAATATTATTATTATTAAAAAAAAAAATGAGATCGAGGAGCTTCGAGGAGCTTCCTCTTTAATTTTAAAACACTGATCACTCTCTCTCCCCGATCTGATCTCTTCTTTTGGGCTCTTCCTACTAATAAAAGAAAAAAAAAAGAAAAAAAATAAAAAGAGAGAGGAGGACTCCCACACGGCTGTCCTTCTTCGCCTTCTCCAGCACTCTGTCCTCCCTTTAAAAAAATCTCTTTCCTCTGAAAAACACGAATCTCCAGCTCCTCTTTCTCTCTTACTCTCTTCTCTCTTCCAGACTTTCTCTCTCTCTCTCTCTCCCTCTCGCAACAGCCAGCTCTCTTCTTCTTCTCCTCCTTCTTTCTGCCATAACCACCGTCTTCTCTCCCTAAAATGAAACTCTCTTCTTTCTCTCCCTTCCCTTCTCTATCTCACGACTCTCTTCTCTCTCGCCTGGGGGACATCTCTCTCTTTGGTCTCCTTTCACGAATCACGCTCCAAACGCCCAACTGTTCTTCGTCGCCCCCCCCTCTGCCATCGCTTCTTCCGCCGTCTCGAGTGCCCGCCGTGCTCCCCCTGCTTCGTGCTCCACCGTCCCGCGCCTGCGCTCCAGGCTCTCTCGTGCCTCGCCTCCCCTGCTAGATCGCCCCCGTGCTGCTGCTCTCTCTCCCCCGCGTCGCTCACCCGTTCGCCCGGCCAGCCGCCGCAACCAGCTTTCCCCTTCAGCTCGCCCACTCCACCACTTTCTGGCCAACACGACCGAACCTCTCTCTCTACAGAGCTCGACCTCCCTCAAAAATACTCTTTCTCACTCTTAATCAAGTTCTTTTTTTTTCCTTCTCTTCCCTCAGCCAACCTTTGCTTCCCGCCGGCGCCCAACAGCCTTCCTCTCTCTCTCTTCGCGTGGCCGCCTCCTGCTCGCCGCGACGCCAGCCTTCCCTTTTCCTCTTTTTGCTGCCGATGCCCATTCTCCGCTTCTCCTCCTCGCTGCCACCACAGGATCCGCCAGCCCGAACCTCCTGCTTCAGCCTCGCGACGCACATATTTCCCTGCCGTTAGCGTCCGCGCCACCGTCGTCTCGCCCTCGCCTAGTCCCCTCCGGCCGCTGCTCCCCCTCGCCGTTTCCAGCTTCTCCCCGCCTGATCCGCATCGCTGCCACCTCTTCCTCGTTGCTGCTTTTTCTCCCGTCGCCTAACCCCTGCTGTCCCTCCAGTCGCCGTCTCCGGTCTCCCCTCGCCCCCGCTCCGTCACGCCGTCGCGCCCAACACCCTGCTCCAAGCCGCCGTGTCGCCTCTCCAGATCCAGCCCGATGCCCGAAGGAAGAAGGAGAAGTTAAAAACGTCAGACGCGTTTTTAATTATTGACCAAAGTCAAAGACTTTTTATTTATTTTTAGGTAAAATCCTTATTTAGTCATTAGTTTTCTTTATTTTGATCATTTAAGTCACTAACATATCCGATTGATTTCTGTTTTTTTTTTTTTTTTAATTCTGTTTCGTTTCGGGTGTAATTTTGATCCTATTTCGTGTTTTGGTTGTGATTCTTGTTCGGATGAGTAGTGATGGAGAGGAACTTCGATTTCATGCTTGCTTTCGAGTACTGTTCCATATTGGTTTTTGCTGATGATCTCTGTTTGGTTTGGTCGCTGTGCTGCGAAACAGTACAAAATGGATGCTTTCGATAAAGAAAATCTATGAACTAAGTCATCACTAGTATTTTCTTTCTAATAATCGAATCCTTGGGTTTTTCTTGCGATTTGTGCTACCGTGAAATAACTGTTTATGTTTTGTTTATTTTCCGAATTTCTGAGCATTGGTTTGGCAGGGAAATGAATTAATTTTTTTTTAATGGTAAAATGTTTATTTAATCCTCCATCTTCTTATTTTCTTCCATATGAGCTACTAAGTTTCTTTTATTTTGCAGATTGGCCACCGAAAACAAGCTTTTTGTTTCTTTATTTGTTTGTTTTGCTATGCATCAAATTTAGCTATTAAATTTATTCGTTTAAGACGGTTTGACGTATGAACTGATCAAATTTATTTTCTGTTGCTGATAAGCCGAGACACAGGGGGTTATATACGTATAGCTAATATGCATCTTACTTGTTGGTGCTTCATGAGTTGAATTTTGATATAGAAATTTGATACCTGGATGCAACTATATCAGTTTATTGTACCCCTTAAAATCAGCATATCAGTTTCAGAATTGCGGGCGTCTATTTCAAAAAAATTTGATGATAAAATCTTGAGATTTCGAGGACGTTTATTTCCATATCCGGATGATCCGGCAGAATCTACGGTTTGGAAAATATCAACCTTTTTTATTAAATAAAAAAAAAGATAAAAATCCATATTTACGATATGGATTAATTGATTAAAATTTCATCAAATTCCGTGTCCAAATGACTCGGCAGAGTCCATGGTTCGGAATCCAAATCTTCCGTGTCCAAATGACTCGGCAGAGTCCATGGTTCGGAAGTATAAAATTCTATACAAATTAACTTAAAAATCTACATTTCGACTAATTCAGTTAAAATTTCTAAATTAACTGAAAATTATTTAAAAGCAAAGTAAAACAAAATTAAAATCAACTAAGGTGCCAATTTTGGGCGCTATAACAATATTGTTTTAGCGTAACCGTACTCCCGATTCCCGAACTCTCGCAGACCAATTTTAAGGTGACCAATCGACCTAAGAAAAATCGATTGGTGGCGACTCCCGAAAACGGCCCAATCCGTTGCCACAATTTTTTTATATCAAACTATCATAAATATATAAAATATTAAAATAAAAATAATACACATATCATAAAATAAACATTTACTTTTAGTTTTTTTGTTACTTTTCTTAATTAATATAAAAAATTAATGGATGGTATCATTTATATTTATAGTATATGCAAAGTATATGGATGGTATTATTTATATTTATAGTATATCAATAAATTAATTTTTTTTAGTATTATTTATTTTTTACTTCATATATAACAATTTTTTTATGTTTTTTGTATTAAAAAATATCTTCTATCATATATATTTTATTTATATTTGATTAATTATGATGAGAAAAATTAGAATACATATAAAATGTGTAAAAATAAATTATGTCATCTTAAAATAATATTCTAACATTTATTTTTTACGAAAATGGTAACACTATGCATCGCGGTATACCATGCAGTATACCTTAAAAATCTAGGGTGCAGTATATCTTGCAGTAATGGTGTTTAACACATTGGTTATAAACAAGTACAATATAACCTAACACTGTGTATGATTTAAAAGAAAAAACCAAGCCCGCCAAATTATGTGCTCTTGTTAATTAAAGGTTTATGGTGAGAATATTTTAATTTCATGGGTTCGCTCTCGGTGTTACATGGATTCCCTTTCCATATTCATGTAACATGTCCGGAAAAAATAGCACCAACAGATATGCTTTATTCTGGAATCACTATCTGCTGAAGCATTGTGGTAGATACGTTATAGGGCTGCAGTTTTTCATCTCAACCCTAGCCCTTTAGCTACAAGGTTCTAATTAGTAGTTGTGATCTGACCCTAAGATATAAGTATGTCGTAGAAGCTTTTTTTTTTTTTGTACTTTCAAATTTTTTTGGGGGTAATATATAATTCTCATTAATCGTAAAATATACAATATACATTTTATGAAATACAGCACTTAGAAGTGGGGATGATTGACTTAATTATAGGTATTGCATAATTAGATGTGCATGTCTAGACTTGGTGCACAATCTGTCTAAAATGGATGCCGCTCCTGTTATAAATTGCGACTTTCCACTTTTTGGAGAAAATTTGCAAAATTCACAATTTTTGGTGAAAAAAAGGTCAAATTATTGAAGGGAGCGCTGAGAGTGAGAGATAGGAGGAACAGATAATAAGAACAGGGGATATTGTAGAGAGAGAGGAACAGGAAGAAGAAGAAGTCAAACTCGAAGTGAGAGAACGAAGAAATTGTGAGGGAACAGAGGTTTAAGATGAGAAAAGGTCAAACGTGAGAACAACTTTAAGTGCTTCAATTAAAAATAAATTAAAAACTTCAGCAAAAGAATAAAATAAAAAATTATTAGTTTGTAGTGGTATTTTATTTATGGAAGGAATAATTTTAAAATAATAATAACATATAACTTTTATTTAAATTATATAAAAATATACTCGTCTGTCAAACAAAAAAAAAACTGGCAAGGACTTCTTTTTGGATTGTGAAAAAAAATGAGTTGTTCTCATCTCGTGAATGTAACCCGCGTCCCTGGAAGTGAAAACAAAGGGATGCCTTAAAGAGCCCAATCAGAGCCTAGTACAACAGGCACGATCGCCCATCATTAATTGTCAACTAGGCTCACAAATACAACTAATAAATATTTAATTTATCTGAGTATCCTAATTTAAAATTTCTCTGCACAACTTTTCAGAAAAAAATCTCTCTATACAAAACCCCCCAAATTATACAAAATTCTAAAAATAATTTTTTTTAATCATTATTTAAACTTTTATCACGAAAACAAAAAAAAAATTATTTTAGCTTTAATTGTAAAAATTAAAAGAAAATATAGATTACATATATCATAATCTCCATGTAAAAAAAAAATGCATTACTGAAATTGGAATGGAGACAGTTTGTTATATTAACTTTATATAGGTAGATTTTGAGAGAGTTCATTTCCCATTAAATGAATTAATGGGATTCTATTAAAGTCAAGTTACACGCGGGATTTGGATGGGTAATTTTAACTCGCTGCTAGCCTTACTCATTAATCCCTCAACTTTAAGTTTTTTAAACCTCCTACCACAACTACTGTACATCACTTGTTAGTTATTGTTCAAGACCCTCTTCACACACCCACACCCTACCCTTGCAACATAGTCCCTTCCACACCATTGCAACATCAGCCCTCCCCCAAGCCTAGCAACCCACCACCAGTTGTGTCTAATCATCCCCAACCTGCTATGATTAAAAACCTTCTCACACACCCATGCCCCATTGTCACGGTATCGTCCCTTCTTTACGCTCGACGACCCACCCTCAACTACATCCATCGTCCCCTACGTTCAAATCCTACATGTGATTGCAATGTACAATGGTTGTGGTAGAAGGTAATTGGTTTGAACTTTTTAGGTAGGAAACATCAATTGTCTTTTTTAGTAAATTGCTTTCTTCCATGGAATATGTAGCCACCGGTTCTCTCCTCCCCACCTGTGACAGCAATTCCAGATTCGAGGTCAAATGAGGCCTAAGGAGATTTAATAGGTGGTTGATGGCAGACAATGATTTGTGGATGCGTCTAAGTAGGAGAGGGGAGAGAAAACAGCTACGGTTTAACTAGGGGCATATGGACATAAATAAAACTAACTTTATGCCCTAATTTTAAACTTAACCTGTTTTAAATCCGACTCATACCCGTGAAAAATGCAGATCCATTAATGCCATTAATTTGAAACGAATAGCCCCTTTAATATAAATGATAACTTAACAACGACTTTTGCATGACACATTTATATATATACATTTGATGGATAGATGATTTTCTACTTTCATTCCCACTCCCGCTGCCAATGTAAGTCATTAAGTGTCTAGCCATCTAGGGTTTTTATTTAGCAAAGGACTTAGAATTAGCAGGCTACTAAAATGATTATGAAGTGTTCGTCACAGCTTATGACGAAAGCAAGTACATTGGTAACAAAATTGATACTTTGTTTCAATTATTAGAAAATTGATAACTCAAGGCCTCACACCAATTTATTAGTTAAAGGGAAATTAGCTTAGAATATAAAATAAAAATGAATAAAATGAAAATAAAAAAAATATAACCAACCATCAGAAGGTTGAGACAGTAAAAAGCTGAACCACTAAGCTCAAAAACTAATTGAGCTTGGTGAGATGATGCGTTTAATTAGTTTTAGCAAGTCGCACTTAACAGCAATGGACGAGTCCTAAAAATGTGCGAGAGAAATTGGGGAAATATGAGTTGAGTAGAATCGTAATCTCAACTAGAACCAGTTCTATTTGGTTCGGCAAAATTTAATGAGGAATCACGAATTGGTTCAACATTCATTGATAAAAAATCCATTAATTTTTTGGTTGGCTCTGATTTAAAATGAAATAAACCTGAAATGGAATAGAATTGAATATATATATATATGTATGTATGTATGTATGTATTACATATTTATCCATATATTCATTTTATTGAAAGTTATATTATTTGGGTATTTTTGTCTTTTAATTCCAAACACACGACTTGACGTAAGTTGATGTCATTGCTAACTTTCTCAATTGATCTCTGCAGTCCAAATTACATGTATATTTAAACTTATAAGTAGTTATGGATTGTGTAAATAATTTTTAATGTGGTGAAGTTGGTGAGTTTAAATAGTTACAGCTCTTCAATTAGTGTTTCGATGAAATCTTATTGGATTTTATAGTTGGTTTAGGTTTATGACAAACAAAAAAAAAAGGAGAACCAGAACTGAAAAAAGCTAAATCATGGGTCTGATTCTTGGATTTTTTATTGTGTTGGATTTTTTTATTTGGAACCATAGCCAGTTTCAAGTTAGGTTTGGTTTTAATAAAAACTGACTTAATGTGATCCATGCTCATACTTAACAAGAAGATCTCTATGACTCGATTCATAACATCAGAAGGAAAAGAGCACCTCGAACCGAGCGTTCAGCGAATATGAGAGTTTGATCTGCAATCTTCGGACCAAAAAGAGTTGGAAATCAGCATATAACTCTTCTGCTCTGCTCAGCATAGCCCTTTGCTTTCGCAGGATTCGGAGGGATCAAATTTGAAAAAGACAATTTTGCAATTGGGACCACAAGACAACCTTGCACTTGCACCCCTTGTATAAAATAATTGTATTATAGTCTACCTCACGTGCCTTTGAATTCAATTGCCATTTCTCTTCCCTCACCTCACGTCTTTTCGACTGAGAAACAAACAAAGTCCAATAATTGCAGCTTGCCCGTCCAACAAAGATTTGGCCTTTTTTAGGGCTTGCTCATCACATTTTGATTCTTGGGGCCTTAACCGTGAAAGTTGTGAATCACGAGGTCGGCTTTAGTAGTTAGGCACTCATTGACATTTTATTTCATCGATGGCCACAAAAAAACAAGAGTGTCGTGATATCCAGCTAAGGTTGTGGGCTTGGAGACCAAGGGAGAGTTAAGAGACCTTCAACTAAAGATAAGGTTTAAGAGTTTTTTTAGAGTAATCAGTTTGAAAGGAAGTGATGTGTGGATTTTTTTTAGAGTTATGTGTGCATACGTCGGCAGGTATATATTTCACCAAGTCCTAGATATAAGCAGGGTTCCTTGTTGTTCAAGCTAAGAGTTTCCCTTAAAGCCGAATTATATATTTGATTTTCCAATTAGACTTGATCGCTTAATTATATATTTGGGTCCCTTTCCAGTAAACCTGTGAACACACTTGCGATAGGAATGCGTCCGAGATATTGTGCTACGTCCAACATAGTATCATCTGGGAACCATCCTAATTAAACCTCTTAAATATGTTGTTATCAATCTGATGGTAACAATTGAGTCTGTAGCAGATGAATTTGGTCGGGACATGCATGTTGCGCTGCCTGAGGTTGTTGGAAGCATTTTTATACTACTTATAAATTGTAGGGTTAATCACAATTTGTCCATTGATATTTAGATGAAATTACACTTTGTCTCTTATTGTTTAAAAAATATATACTTTAACCCCTACCTATTTAATGCAATCCAACAGTAACTTATGAAATCTTAATTTAGCCTATATGATTATCATCTTCAAGTAATTTCAATCTGCATAATATTTTTTTTATAATTAATTAACATTTGAAAAATACTATTTTAAAAACTGAAAGAAATATAAAAATAAAAATTGATAATTTAAAATATCTATTAATTATAAAAAATATCATATAGATTAAAATTATTGGAAGATAACTGCCGTAATATCTAAATTAAGATTTCAGAAGTTTTTGTCTGATTGTATTAAAAAGGTAGAGGCAAAGTGTCTATATCTAAAATAGGAGAGATAAAGTGTAATTTTACCTTAACTTCAAAGACAAATTGTAATTATCTCTAAATTGTATTATATTTTTGTGTAATAATAGAAAAAGAAGTCATTTTCCAACGTTACCATCAGGAGTTGGGTGGAAATTTCAAGATGCTGATGTTCATTTCTCAAAATACTAAAATGTTTCTTTCACTCCCTTAATCTTGCATAGTTCCAAAATCGCCAGCGTTAGCTTCTTCAGCAATTATGATTAACTCTGCCACTGAACAAAACCTAATATGGGTCAGTTCGGGGGGTTTAAATTCTGAATGACAGGTTACAAGATTTGGTTGTTTAAATTAATGAGTTCATCCTTCAATTTTAATAGGAGCGGTAGAGAAATAAAGTTTATGATCTCAACTAGTATTTGTTTGAGAAAATATGACCAAAGAGATTCTTGTTCCTTTGGGTTAGCAAGGCAAGGTCGGACTCTGTTTTGGAGTCTTGGATAGGGACCACACCCTTACAAGTGGACAGCCAACATGTGGTGTGGTGTGGACTTTTAATTTTAAACCCCCAAAACTGGTAATTGAAAAGCAATTGGCTTCGGACTTGGAGCGACCCTTTTGGCTGTTTATATGCCGTATCTAATTGTCTTTAGAATCTGAGGAGAAAAGGTGGAAGCCTTGAGCCCATACGATCGATACGCGGAGGTTGTTGGCCGCATTTGTGTGGAGCAAATGACTCGGTTGGCCTACCATGACCATGAGTTGGCTCAGCCAAAAGGCGTAGTGGATGTGGAACCACTAGCTCATCATCGATAAATCGTGTCGTCTGTCTGTATCGTCAAATTTTGAACGGGGCAGCCGATATTTAGATTTAGTTGATCAAAGGCAGATTGATTTTAGGTAGTTTCTTTTTCGTGTTGTTGTTGGTGTTTGGGATGGGGTTTGAAGGACAACAAAAGGTTTTTGTACGAGGCCTGATTTGGGGCATACAGAAACATGCTTTAATTTCACAATAAAGCTAAGCTTAACAAGTTTGGAAATATATATTATTGGGGCTTAAACTGAAATATAGACCGAAACTGTGTATTTCCTAAAATCATAGAGGAAATTAAGCTTTGAATCAGAGTACATAATTTAATATTGATATTTTTTTTCTTCACATTTTAGCAGTTGCTCAACCGCTACAAATAATTTTATCTACAACTTCAATCATGAAATAAGGAGGATGAAAATAAAAGTAGATATGATAGCCAACGTATATAGCTACCAACTAATCTGGGTCCAACCTCCAAGCTTGGGCGGCGTGAGTTTGTGCTTCTGCACTCAAAGACATTATTAAAACCCTGAGTTATATGTGTTGGGGAAATCCTTTAATTATCAAATTAGCTTCTCATAAGAAAGGGGTAAAGCTATGATATTGGGGGTTGTAGAGAGTATAACATATCTTAAGGTTGCAATGGGGGTCCCTTTATAGTGCTCGGAAGGATCGTATGAGAATGAAAGTCTCATCATGGTGAGATTTTTTTCCATATAGGTCTACTTCCTCATTAACATGGATGTTGGCTTGTTTGGTTCTCAGAGTCAGGCCCTCGTTGGTCCGTGATCGGTCGTTGAAACCGCAAAAAATAATTCTGGTATTACTATCAACTTAGAATAAATAAATTTGTAGTATAGCAGTGGAAACTAGGTCAAATCCTAAGGGAAACTCTTTATCTAAAAGTTTCCTGGCAGAAAACTGAAATAAAAGATTTGGGAGTTGTTTGCAATAAAAAATGAAATAAAATAAAAAAAATTATCAGAGAATAAAAATTAAGAAACCTAACAAGTAAGAAACCAACAAAACAATCAAGAATTCAAACCTTGGCATCAGTCAACATCCACCACCGAATCGCTACAATTGATCATCGATGTATAGATAGATCAATTAAGACTTTGAATATTCATCATTGGAGCAATCTTCCCACCTCTCCTTAGTCGTAATTAATCAGAAACAAGCGATCTAATTAACCCTAACTGCTAAACAACATAAAACAAGTACTTTGATTTAATTTAAAAATTGTATTAAAGATTAGAGAGATCGATGAAACTAAATAACACAAACACAAGCGGCTATATTTAATTTATTTGAATGTTTTCCTTAATACCTAATGATTTATGACGCAGTAAATCATTATCACAGATTAGAGAAACCAAACAATTACGGATTTAATTTCTAACCCAGCAGTAAATTGAATTCGAATAACAACTAGTAGGCCTTCTAGTATATAAATGAAATAACCATGAAATTAATCATAGAAGAACATCCAATACTTAAAATATTAATTGATGAATAAAAATAATTTTGATCTCACAATGCTAAAAAATTCAAAGTTTCAGTCTCCTTCAACAAAGAATAAAAAGACCAATAAAAAGAAAAAAAAACAAACAAAAAAAGAAACAAAGAGAGTTTGGGCAGGAGAGAGGGACAACCCTGCGAGAGATTGCCAACCTCCAAAAAAAAAAAACCTGTGGCGCAGCTAGGGGTGTGCACTATTTGACCGAAACCGAAAAAACCGTCAAACCGAATTAACCGAAATTTTTAAAAACAATTTTTTGGCTCCTAATGACCTGCTTATTGCTTGTAGGCTACCGAAACTTATTGTTTTGGCCTAGATGACTCAACCCAACCCTCACTCCTCCTTTGTGCGTGAGGATGATGAGATTACTTAGGGAAATAAGAGGAAAACGTAAAGAAAATGCAGCTTCTATCAAGAAGATATTTGTAAATTCGGCTATTTCGGTTTCAAACCGAACCGAATTGAAATATTTCGGTTCGGTTTTGATCGGTTTTTCTAGATAGTTCGGTTAATTCGGTTTGTCATGGTCAGAAACCGAAAACCGACTTAACCGACCAATTCGGTTCGGTCCAAACCGAAATAACCGAATACCCACCCCTAGGGGCAGCCACTTTAAATACCTAACCTAGTGAGCTAAACTCATAAAAACTCCCTAATCTTTCTATATTGTTACAAAAGTATCCCAAACAAATAAAAAGATTGAAAATAACTAGAAGGTTTCAAAGTTTGTTAGTCAAGCAATACTCTAGAACAGCAACAGAAACTTCAAGCAGAGATTCGACCTTGATACAGTCACTATTTATCAAAATTCAAATCATGAAAGTTGTAGATCTCTTTCTTATCTTCGAAACGACACCTGAATCGCATAAAATGGACATCTACAGCCAAAGCTATACCCAAAATACCGCAACCACTTCTGAACCAGCGGTGACTCGAAAATCGCAACTTTGAAGCTGAATTTGACCTTTTTAACGTGCAAACTGGATTTCATAGTCTGAGTGTGATTTGTAGCTCCAGATGTTATCTTTCCAATGAATTAAGAATCACTTCATTCCGATTTCTGTAGCTCAAGATATTATTTTTCTATCGGAACATCACAAATCTGTCAAAATTCTGAAAGAACACAACCAAATTAAAACTTGTAAAATTGCAAATTAAATCCACTCTTAATCAGTTAAGTCCAGATATGCTGTAAGCTACAAAACATACTCAAAATATATATCTTTAAGGTTCAAAACATATTAAAACATATTAAAACATACTAAATATGAGAGAAATAAATATAATAAATATAAGATTATTAGTTCGGTTATGCAATCTGGGTCTTGGTATGAGCTTGATGGTCTTTGTGGTATCAAGATATATCAGATCCTATAAAACGAAGAATATTGGGTTTTATCCTTTACTCTTTGCCCTAATGATTAAAGTGCTAGAGGGATAGAGTGATCAAGGGTTCAAATCTCGACCTCTCAGTTCCACCATATAATGCCTTAATATTGATTCAATGACTTTTGGATTCCAAAAAATTAGACATTCTCTCATTCCTTTATATATAAGTACCTCACATAGGTGGAGTTAGGATTTTAAGACAAATGAGGGCAGACTCTATTTTGAAGATATTAAAATATTAAGGGGATCATAGTAGAAATAATCAGGTTTTTTAGCTTTATCTTTACATATATACATGGATAATATACACACTTTGCAAAAATCCCCCCCCCCCCCATTCCCTTCACCATTGGTACCTCAACACCTTAATGCCTGTGTAGATGCTTCTGATTATATATAATAAAAAAAATTGGATTCCACTGTCATTTTCATTCTCTTGATTTTTCATAAAGAAAAAAAAACTCACTCTATTAACTTTGTATTGCTCTGTCGGTGACTTTTCATATTTGGGGGAAAAAACAGACTTTGTTAACAATTTTAAGAAAAAAAAAATCAATTTAGGCACCCAATAGCTTGAGGATACATAGTTTTGAAAGTTTGATGGGCTAATACATAGATATGGAGAAGTTCAATGGATATTTTGGGATTTTGCAAATATTTTTTTTTTACAAAAGTTTTCTTCTAGTATGATCCAGTTTTAGTGTATTTGTTCAATAGAGCTATCTGAGGGAAGTCAAATTCGCTAAGAGCAGTTGGGTTAAAGATCGATTACATGGAAAATATGGGTACACAGAAAGTATATAAGGTCGAGAATTAATGTACTTTGAAAGGGGGAGTGGTGTTTTTTAATTTAATTAATGAGAGGATTTTTTTTATGAAAGTTATTTTTCATTAACTGTAGGTCATACAACATCTATCAATAAATACAAATGCTAAACTCCACAAAGATAATAGGTTCAATTCATGTTGTTCATAGCCCTACTATAATAGTGTATTACACAGAAAAACTGTAGAAAATATATGGGTATACCAAATATTCAAACATACAAACTGACAGAAAAAAAACCCTTCAAAACTAAGGGATGCGGACCTAACATAATGCTTAGACTAACAAACGCTATCTCTTGATCCACTATAAGAGAGCAGATTGATTGACCTCGTTGAGTGAAATTCTCTGATATCACCTTCTCAATTTGCAACTTCTTTGTCTTGCCTATTAAAGAAAAGAAATCTAGATCTAACAAAAATAAAGAGAAAACTCCTTTGATGAAGTCAATTATTTGGAGAAGTAACATAAAAACTGAAGAGGGATTGCTAAATTTGGCTAAAAAACCAGCCAGATTCACCCAATTAAACCAAGGGACATTTTTTGAGAGTGGAAGAAAAGGGTGATCGGCGGCTATTAATAAAAGGATCTAATAAACTTATTAGTTAATTTTCCTCGGTCATGATCAATAAATGAAGGTTGATTGATAAGTCCCTCCATCAAGGCACCTTAAGAAAAGTGAACGTCCACATCTATTCACAATTAGATATGATACTTTGCTTTCATATCATAATCATAGAACTTAGAAGTCCCCTCATTGATTAATATGTTAATTATTGTAATTAATCTTTGGTTGTAAACTACACATATCTTTGCCATGCATAACTAGCTTGCTGCCTCGCCATCATTTAGATGGTCCTTTCTTTCTACGTTTCCTTTTTACTTGATGAACAAGGTAAAGAGAGGACTGGAAATTATCTCTCTTTCACACATACAAAAACATTGATTCATCCAATGCAATTCACACGAACCTCGCTTGATGTGTTTTAGAAGATGCGCTACTTAAGTGGTATCATGTCATATTACATGAATGATTCTTAATTAAAATAGAAAAATCACAAATAACAGAAATATATAAAGCCATAAGCCCTCATTTCAAATGGTTGAGACTTAAGGATATCAAGATGATGTTGGGAATTCGAATCCCAAATATGCCAAAATTTTCATAATAGAAGAATATAAAACTGCATTATGAATTTATTGATCAATTAGGCACATACTTGCACACACACATACACATACTAGTGGCGGAGCTAGAAATTTCATTTAAGGTGAGCTAACAATATAAAGAAAATATTTATACTATAATATTATAATAAATTATTTTATAGCATAAGAAAAAGATGAATAATGTTTATAATTTAAATTATGCATGACATACACACACACACACGCACACACACATTAATATTCATATTTTTATAATAAAAATTGAAATAAATAAAATTATAAATTAATTGATATAAATAATAAAAAAGTTAGTTTTTGCAAAACAGAAGGAGTATGTATACACACATACACATATTAATATTCATATTTTTATAATAAAATTTGAAATAAATAAAATTATAAATTAATTGATATAAATAATAAAAAGTTTAGTTTTTGTAAACCGAAAGGAGTATACATATTTATATATATTTAAAAATATCAAACTCTTAGGATGGGCAATGGCCCACCCCACTTGCTATATAGCTCCACTGTATAAACTCTTTGAAAAGTTTAAGCTACAAATTAACCATACTCATCTTAACATTATTATTATGATATATACTTCATATATTAGACCAAAATGGAAGACCTGGAAAAACAAGGTCATATTACATACGTGATTCCGATATATATAGCTGAGATTAGGAATCCGGGGGATCCCAATGCACACACTCAATATGCATTCACTTAGTAGCCGGAGCTTGGTGTACAACAAACCAAACACACAACTTGCATGAGACTATAATTTATCAATTGCGAATATATGTAACTAGCATTAAATTCACGTGGTGTAAGCATGTTTTTTGGGGGGGGGGGGATTAAAAAATAAAAACACTCTGCTTTCTGTAGCTCGGGCTTTCTTTAAAATGAGTAGTATTTTGTTATATAGCCCTTGAATTCTGAACATTATGCATTATGATACCTTATTAAAATTAGCTTAGTTTTTGTAAGGACTAGCGTTTGGTTTCCACTTTTTAAAAATGCTGAGCCTGTGCTTAATAATAATAATAATAATAATAATAATAATAATAATAATAATAATAATAATAAATTATAGTTATTATTATTATTATGATAGTAATATTGCTTAGAATTACTATATTATAGTTGAGTAATACTGGCTACTACAGATGTTCATCCAACCTACTCAACCCGTGAAACTGTATGGATCGAATTGAACCAATCCGATGGCTATGTGAGTTTATAGGGGTTACGATGCAGTTTGGGTTTTAAAAATAAAAACTTGATGTATAAGTGGTGCGGTTTAGGTTTTAATTTTGAAATCGGTAAAAACTAAACCAAACCGCAACTTTTGCTAACCAATGTGAAAGTTAAGCCCAACCCCCCTTTACTACTTTTGTAAATTTGAATAGGTTTATATTTTATAATTCTGAAATATATTATAAAAAGAATTGTCTTGTGTCTCTGGCTAACTAAGAATCTTATAGTAGTATAGTGAAACTAAGTGGATAGCTTTGACAACCTTATGTGCTAAGAAGAAATTACGTATGAGAAGTTGAAGAATTTTAAAGTGGCAAGAGCTTTGAACTCTAAATACTAACTTTATATCTTGTAATAGTAAAGTTATTTTGTGCTTATGATGTTCTAAAGTACAAAATTGTAGATGTTTCATAAAACTATTTTGGTTTTGAGGGCAATGTATTAACATTAAGATAAGTGTTATGAAGTAACCTAAATTGTTTTATACGATAGAAAAGACAAACTAGCTAAACTGAATCGGCCCGAACTACAGTTTGAATTTTAATCAAATTTTGTGATATGTAGTGTAGCTCAATTTTATATTGTGCAACTTGATTATCTATGTGGGAACAGGTCAGGTTTAGGTTGAACCCGGTCAAAACCACCCCATAAACACACCTGCTGCTGCCGGTAATTGGCAAAGAGTAAATTTTAAATGACTAATTACATAGCTCAAAGCCCACAAAGGTAATGCAAATTGAAGCCCAATCTCATATGTAGGCATGTAAATGGCCATAAGGCGTAGGCCGTAGCCCATTAGAGCATCCTACCAAAGCGTTAAAGTCCCTAACGGAAGAGTAGAGACATGGCTGTCTAATCAGGAAACAGAACTGCAGGTCAGCGCCAGAGACAGGCAGCGCAGTAGTACCATAGTAGAGAGAGAGAGAGAGAGAAGAAGGCGACCTCACAAGTCAAGACCAAGCAACGTCCAGCTCGGGTTGCTCGCTTTTATCAATAGGGAAGACTGGGGAGAATCAGAGACTGGAAAATGGAGAGCCAAGTGAAAGATGTTGAAGCAGAAGAATCTGTGCCTGTGATTATAGGTGGCATGGTTTTGGATATTCAAGCCGCTTCTTCCATTCGTCCACGCCCTGGAACCACTTGTCCGGGCAAGGTCTCCTCTCTCATCATCACCACTTCAATATCACTTGATAGATCATGGGGTCAATATTTTAATCGCATTATTGCCTTCAAATTGACCTCCGCCAGCTTTGCTGCTTTGTATGGAGATTCGGGTTTTGTTCAAACTTGATAATTGATTCAGACCAACGAAATTGCAAGTGCTTATTGTGTTTGATTCTTACTTGGTTCGAGTTTCAGGTTCAGTATGTACCTGGAGGTGTTGCTAGAAATGTTGCTGAGTGCATGTGGAAGCTTGGAGCGAAGCCTTACATGATTAGTGCTCTGGGGTTTGACATGGCGGGTCCGTTTCTCTTGTCCATCATGGTTTGTGGTTACGGTTGTTTTTCAATGGGCATTTAGTCTTCATCAATGTGGTTTAATTCTTTTGGTTCACGTCAGTTTGCAAATGACCATGTTTAGATTGTGTGAAAATGATTTCTTTTGCAGGACTGATGCAGGAAAAGAAAATGTTCATTTATCCTTTGAAGCTTCAGTTTCTACTGAAGCTTGGATGCTTAAAAAATGTTCACTTTTTTCTCAGTCTTCTCCATAACTAGAAAGAAGGTAACTGCGCAGTGAAGACAAAGCAATCAGCTGTTTATCAAGTCAGAACCTTATGATAAGAGAACTCAACAAAGATAATAGGATCAAGCTGATGTTTTCAATCACGTTATGATCCCTTGGTATGTTACAAAACAAACCACCCCCCCCCCCCCCCAAGGGTCCCGTAAAGATTGACACTTTTCCAAACTTTTCGGAATTCCAAAATGAATGACACGTGACATAACCCTTATGAGTGAGATATGCATATGTGCCAATGAGAGTCAAGAAAATCTGCACTAAAAATAATGATCTAACATAAAATCCTTAAACTTTGTGAAAATAAGACAAAATCTTGGTATTATTATCTACTATAATTTTGTTGATCGAACATAATTTTTTGGCATGGAGGAAGCTGTAATTCTATTATTAAATGGTATTATTATCTACTATAATTCTATTGAGCGCAGATGCTTATGTATCTTGGTATGTGAGACATAAGTTATTGTGTATTTTAACCACTTGGGAAAAGACGCAATCTTAGATAGTTATTTGGAGCATATGGCTAATCCTAAGGTTTAGCGAATATCTTATATTGCAGCTGATCTTCTTCGCATGTGCTTTGTCTAGGAAAATTGTTGTTGGAGCAATGGAAAGCTGCCCAGCTATCTACTGAAGGTCATACATTTATACATACATACTTATGTACGTGTTTGTGTGTTAAAACTTAAAGTTATTATAGTTGGAAGAAAAAGACCATCTTACCTACATTCTCTTTTTTTCTATGAATCTTTTTGTGTGACTTCTAGCCTTTCCTTTTGTTAATTATGTATAGCTAAAACATTCTGTGTTATTCTTAGATAATAACATTGGTTTTAATCCAGGAATTAGGAAGCATCAAGATATTGAGACTGCTATTGTATGTCACATTCTTGATGTCAGTGGAGAGGTAGCAGCTGGTGTTGCAAGTGTTGAAGCTATCGTAAGCTGTTTATTTTGACAGTTATTATATTAGTGTCAGTTTCTAGAATAGTTGCCCACTGACAAGAACTTAGGGGCACAAGAGCCTGAAAGCTGAAAGTGCACTTTATGTTCATTTGATGCAGGAAAGGTTTCTCACGCCTGAGTGGATTAAGCAGTTCAGGTTTAGAATCAATTCGGCTTCTGCATTGATGGTTGATGCAAATCTGAACCAGTCTGCTTTAGAGGCCTCTTGCAAGAGTATCATTTTCTACCATGTTATCTGGTGATGTTTCTGCAAATATGCATGCATGTCTTGTTCTTCTGCTCATGTATTTGTATTATTTTTGTACTCAGTAGCGGCAGAGTTTGACGTTCCATTATGGTTTGAACCTGTATCAGTTGCAAAGTCTAAAAGGATTGCCCCAGTTGTCAAGTATGTGAGTGTCAGCATAAATTTATGACTCATTGGGACCAAGTATAATAATGGCTTTTGGTGTTCCTTTTCAATATTTGTTAGTGGTTGACTGTCTATGCAACTGATTTAGTGGTCACTTGCAGATCACATTTGCTTCACCAAATGAAGATGAACTTATTGCCATGGCAAATGCTGTTTCTTCAGAAAGTGTATTCCGTTCAATCGAAAGAAAGAAGTATTCTGCAGATGGCTTATTCCAGATGCTCAAACCTGCAATTTCTGTTCTTCTTGAGAAGGGAATCAAAATTCTGGTAGTGACTGTTGGTTCTAATGGGGTATTCTTATGCTCTCAAGGAGTACCAACCTTATTTAAATTCAACCCAAGAAAGGTGAAGCAACATGGATTAAGTAAACAGTTATTTGAAATTGTGATGTCAAAGTGTCCTCCAAATCAATTTTTTGGTGCTTCAGCGCTTGAGCAAAACTCTCAATTCTTGGCGCTGCACTTGCCTGCTCCTCCTGCATCAGTGGTGAGGCTTACAGGAGCTGGTGATTGCTTGGTTGGTGGGACGCTCTCTTCTCTGTGTTCAGGTTTAGATGTTATGCAGAGTGTAGCTGTTGGTATTGCAGCAGCCAAAGCAGCTATCGAGGTAGATAGCAACGTGCCTTCTGAATTAAGCTTGGAGGCAATTGCAGGTAAGCTATTGTCAGCACTCAGCTATCTTTCTCATACACTTTGTGGCATCAACTTTATTAGCATACATTATTTGGATGAATGCTAGTCATTGGGCTCCAGATTGGAGGATAACCTTCTCCAGCGCTGCTCAACGAAATCCAAAGAAAGATTGTTTACCATCTTTTGCATAACAAGTCCACTGAACTGCTTTGATCAAGATTACTTGTTAAACTTTTAGTTTGACGGCATTTCTTTTGAGGGCAACACCAATGTGTTAATCAACTGGTTCAGAGTCACCGGAACATCTTCCGATGCATCAAAGCAAGTTGTATTTATTGTAGTTTGTTACTAATTCCAGGTGTGAAGACAGTAACTAGATTTGATTTTCTTGCGCAGGCGATGCGGGGATGGTGCATTCTGCTGCCAAAGTTTTATTCCAGTCTTCAAAGATGTGACCTACAGTTGCCGACTTTTAGTTTAAGTAACTGAACTATTATACTTTTAACCGATCAATGAAACTTAAAAAAGTTCAGTATATTCTTCGTGAGCCTGCCTTGGAGGCGCCCACTTGGCTCGAGGTATGGCACCAACCCCCTTCCCCAACAACCAACTCAAAAAAGCCCTTGTAAATATTTTTGAGTGACTGCCAGAAAGAAAAAAATATATTCTTCCGCCAATAAAATTTCAAGCCCTTCATATGGTAGTTGCAGAAAAAAGAAGAAGAAGAAGAAGAAGAAGAAGTCGTCAAGCAAGGCCTGACTAGAAACCCATGCTATCAGTCTCTAACATATGAGTAGGGCTTGGCATTTGGTTAATTCGGTTTAAAGCGAATCGAATAAGTCAGTTTAATCGGTTTTTAGTTTTTGAATATTACAAACTGAATTAACCAAATTAGTTCTAAAAACCGATTAAGACTGAATTGAAATATTTTGATTTGGTTTGGATTGAAACCGAAATAACTGAAATAAAATTGGAGGGATTTTCTTCTTTGATTCAAAACTTGTTGCTGCTAGCTATAAGTGTGTGTGTTGCGTATGATTATAATCTGCAAGTTTGTTCCCTCAAGAAAGAAGTCATGAGAACAAAGGTAGAAAAGATGTCTTCCAAAAATTAAAATTCTGAAAACTGAAACTTCCATGGAACAAAAAAAAAAAGAAAAGAATCGAATAATAAATGGGAATGAGCCTTTCTTTTCTTCCCCATTTCCTTAATGGTCAGAAGAAACTTGCATTCAAATGAATTGAAACAAAGTTTAAAACAGAACAAATCAACAAAGGGAAAAACAATCCCTAGCAATAACACTCACATCAGATGAACTGAAACAAAGATCAAGCCTAAAGAAGCAACGATCGAGCGGGGCAGGTCAAAGTGGGGAGCCGACAAGCGAACGGTGGGGCGACTGGCAAGTGAACGATATGAGAGCGACGGGCGAGCAGCGAGTGAGTGATGGGCTGGCTGTGGGCGAGCTACGGCCGGCTGGTAGGCGAGCGATTGGCAAGTGATGGGAGACTGGCGGCAACTGGAGACGAGGGCTTTGCGTGTGGTTGGGGAGTGACTGTGAGTGTGAGGTGAGGCTATTAAGGAAAAGGGGAAGAAAAGAAAGGTCGGATGTGTGAGTGATGATTAGTAAGGATTGGGCTGGGTTGGGCCACTTGGGTTAAGAGGCAGTAGCAGTAGGCCAACAAGAGGTTAGATAAGTTTTTTTAAAAAAGTTTAAATTCAATTAATTTGGTTATCGAGTTAACCAACTCCTCAAACCGAAATTGAACTAAAACCAATTTTTAAAATTTTGGTTTAGTTGAATTTGAACCGAAAAACTAAATTAATTCAGTTTTTTTAATTTTTTTTGTTTCAGTTAAATAATGCACACCTCTACATGAGCCACTTTGAACTGTGAAGACACATTGTATATAAGATGGGCATGTGATGTGTGTGCTGGCAGTGCATTTTCTCGCAACTCAATGCAAGAGTGTAGACAAACAATGCGGCCAACAGCATGAAACGAAATTGACTTTCGACTTGTCAACAACCAGGTAGCATTTAGTGTTAGAGGTTGAAAAAGGTATCCAACAGTAGTTTTTAATAGGGTTAATTACAATTTGTTCTTTGAGGTTTATGTGAATTTACAGACCATATTCTATTCATCAGACATCGAATTTATGTTAATAGGGTTAATTACAATAGTGTTAATTACAACAGTAGTTTATGTTAATTACAATCCATATTCTATTCATCAGACATCGAATTTACAATTTTAATATCCATATCCTATCCATTTTAAGGAAGGTAAGATTGGATAAAACCAACCAATCGACAACATACTGTCATAATATAAAACAATAATTTACAAAAAAAAATACCATAATAAAAAATATTAAAATAATCCTTGAGAAAAATAATATCAATAATAAGAGATACATATAGTGCAAGAAAGATACATATACCTAAACAAAAAAATTCATGTGTGAGGCTTCAAAAGAAGAAATAATACATATAAAAAATATGGTTCTAGGTCACTAAGCCAAATTCATATCTATCATCTTTATGTGGATATTGACACTTGAGCATACCACTTCAAATAGAAAAAAAATCTAGTAAAAGCAAACTATATCCATACAGAATCACATTCAAACTTCAATATTATATTGAACAGTCTTTTGTTTTTACAGTAAAAAGAGATGAGTAACAAATAAATTGTTCGATGACTTTTTGAAAGACATGTTTGATCATACAAAACTCATTCTGAAACAATATCTTGCAAACCATAGCATACAAAAAGAGAAATCACACTTTTGTAGATTATTAAGTAGACCATATGTGTGTGGGGGGAGGGGGTAGGAGTAGGGGTTGAGCTAGAAAATTTTTTTAGTGGGGGCAAGAATCATATATAAAAGATAGTGGGGGGCAAACAACTACATATTTAAAGAATTAAAGGGTTAAGACGCTCAATTATTATAAATTTATACCTTCAAATTTTTAGTTTTTCCAAACTTGAGTGGGGGCAATTGCCTCTTCTCATCATTAAGTGACACCGCCCCTGGGTAGGATACAGTCAAATATCCATTGGAGCAAATATCCATTGACATTCCTAGTATTCGAACTGTATTAAAAAGACAAAGGATAAAGTGTAGATTTCTGAAATAGAATGGATTAAAATATAATTTCACCTAAATTTTAAATAATAAATTGTAATTATTCGTTTTTAGTACAAGTGGTTTGGAAAATTTTTTACTGTATAATTTATTCCAATATCAAAAGTTAATTTTAAGCGCTATCCACAAACTACAATGGATATTATGGATATATGTCTAATTAGACATGGTGTTAATTTTACATTTTCACCCTTTACCTTAATTTTTTTCTCAAACCATTTCTCTCTCTCTCTCTCTCTCTCTCTCTCTCTCTCTCTCTCTCAAGTCGTCGTTGCTCTCATCGTCAATCGCCGCTATTGATTTCGATCTCTGTCGCTCTCCTCACATGTCCGCCACCATTGATTGGCGATTGTCGGTTGGGTTCCCATGATCTCCGTCGCCCTCCTCTCATTGCCGATCGCCGCTCCGAACTTCGATGTCCGTCGCCCTCCTCTCATCTCCGCCACCACTAATCGTCAATCGCTACTCGATTTTGTACGATCTCCGTCGCCCTTCTCTCATTGCCATCACCACCGCTCACCGATCGTCGCTCCGAGCTTCGATCTCCGTTGTGCACCTCCGATCTGAAACATCACCGATCTCTGTCACTCGATCGCCTTACCGATCTTCGTCGCATCACTTATCTCTATTGCTCCATCGCCATTTGTGTTCTTCATCACTCCACCAAACTCCGTCACGCCACCAATCTCCGATCTCTATCGCATCACCGATCTCCATTACCATTTTCGATCTCCATCACGTCACCGATCTCGGTAGTGTCCGGACTCCATCGCTGGTCATGCATCTCCGATCTCCGATCAAATCGCTAGGGTTTGTGCGCAAATTGACGGTGCAAACCATGCATTCTCTTTTATTTTTACAATTTTTGGGTTTACACATTCATTTACACTTTTATTAAGACACTTTTACAATTTTATTAAGACATTTTGCTTTATTTCAATTAGTTTTTTTTAATAGAGTAAATTGTCTGCGTATTGCTCAGACACTTCTAAATATTTCTTTAGAAACTTTTATACATTCATTTAGACACTTTTTTATTATTTCAATTAGTTATTTTTGAAGAGAGTAAGTTGTCTACGTATTGGTCAGACACTTCTAAATATTTCTTTAAACACTTTTCGGTATCCATTCAGACACTTTTTATTTTTTCAAACATGACATATGACGTATATGGTGAGATCATGATGTATGACAGTTCGGTAGCGGCACCGGCGTCGGAGAAGATAGCAGTAGCAAGCTAGGGTTTTTTATAAAGAAAAATATTTTAACTATGGGTATTTTGATCAATTTTTTTGATAATTTATATCTTATATATAAAAAATTAAGGGATAGGTTAATATGTCTAATTAGACATATGTGCACAATAAAAGAACTATCCGCAAACAAAACCTTTAGCTTGCAAGCAGGAGACCCGGTCTAAGCGGCAGCTTTCGGCCGACTGATCGGTCCGGCGCTGTTATGAGACTGGCGCGTTAAGTAGCACAAGTTAACGTTGTTCCCTTCTGCTTACTTCTCATGCACGATTTGTATTAATACATGTAATGAGGTGCTTGAGAGATGGTCTATTATACCATGTTCAAGCAATAAAAGCTGGTTTTAATTTACCAACCGTCGCTTCCAATCAGCTGATTCACCTGTACTCCAGAAATGGGTTACTGCTCGATGCCCAGAAGCTGTTCGACCAAATGCCTGATCGGAATGTGTTCTCCTGGAATGCAATTATCTCTGCCTACATTAAATCACAAAACTTCACACGAGCTCGGGCGATGTTTGACGCCGCCCCCCACAAAGATTTGGTCACGTACAATTCGTTACTCTCGGGTTATACAAACACAGAGGGGTATGAAGCTCACGCGCTTGATTTTTTTCACGAGATGCAGAGTGGGCGTCATTGGATTCAGATGGATGAATTCAGTGTTACTACAATGCTTACCTTGTGCGCTAAGTTATGTAAGTTGGGTTATGGCGAGGAGTTGCATTGTTCCATGGTTAAAACAGCAAATGATAGAAGTGGGTTTGCTTTGAGTTCTCTCGTGGACATGTACTCGAAATGTGGGTGTTTTGAAGCAGCCGTTCGAGTTTTTTATGGGTGTGATTACGGGATTAATTTGGTTGCCAAGAATGCACTGGTGGCGGCTTGTTGTAGGGAAGGTGATATGGGAATGGCTTTGAAAACCTTTTGGATGCATTCCGAGTTGAACGATGCAGTTTCCTGGAATACATTGATTTCAGGTTATCAACATAATGGCTATCACGAGGAATCACTTAGATTATTTGTTGATATGGCAGAGAGTGGAGTTGATTGGAATGAACATTCTTTCAGTAGTGTTTTGAATGCTATCTCAGCCCTGCAGAACTTGAATGCTGGAAAGCAAATTCATGCTTGGGTCTTAAAAGGGGGATTGAACTCTAATCCATTCATTACTTGTGGCATTGTTGATGTTTATTGCAAGTGTGGCAAATTGAATTATGCAGAGTCAATGCATTTGGCTGGTGGGAGCGGCAACGCATTCTCAACCTCTTCCTTGATTGTGGGCCATTCTTCTCAAGGTAACATGGCAGAGGCACGAAGGCTTTTTCATACATTGGCAGACAAAAATTCTGTTGTTTGGACAGCTTTATTTTGCGGTTATCTCAAAGCACTCGATTGTGAATCTGTCTTTCAACTTCTGAATGAGTTTAGAGCTAAGGAAAGTACAATTCCTGATCCTTTGATTCTCGTGACTGTGCTTGGTGCTGCTGCCCTACAAGCTGCCGTGGATCCTGGAAAGCAGGTTCATGGTTATATATTGAGGATGCACATCACAATGGAAGAGAAACTGACGAGTGCTCTAATTGACATGTATTCAAAATGTGGCTGTATACTGTATGCAGAGAAGATTTTTCAGAAGTTTCATGAACGGGACTCGGTCCTTTACAACATAATGGTAGCCGGTTTTGCATATAACGGACATGAAGATAAAGCTTTCCAGCTGTTTGAGAATATGGTGGAGCTGGGAATTAGTCCTGATAAGGTGACCTTTGTTGCTCTCCTGTCAGCTTGCCGTCATCATGGTTTAGTTGCGTTGGGTGAAAAATACTTTAGTTCAATGAGAGAAAAATATGGTGTGGCACCAGATAGCAACCACTACGCTTGTATGATCGATATGTATGGGAGAGCTAAAGAGTTAGATAAAGCAGTGCCATTCATGCATAGCATTCCAGTAAAACATGATGCTGTTATCATTGGGGCTTTTCTCAACGCTTGTAGGCTAAAAGGCAATGCTGAATTGGCGAAAGAGGCCGAAGCTGATCTCCTGAGAATTGAAGCAGGTAATGGGGCTCGTTACGTGCAGCTGGCTAATGTATATGCTGACAATGGGGACTGGGGAGAGATGATGAGGATAAGGAAGCAAATGAAAGAGAAGGAAGCTAAGAGGCATGGTGGTTGCAGTTGGTTACATGTGGGAAACGGAGTTCATGTTTTTACATCTGGTGATGCCTCCCACTCGAGGTCGGAGGCTATATATTCTACATTGGGCCGTCTGACCGAAGATCTTTCTGAAACAAGTGACATTCTCTTCGCCAGCGAATGAAGAACCCTCAAGCTCAAAGGACTTGTCTGGGTTTTACACTTTTGTATAAAATTTTCTAGATGATACCGACCAGTGAGTGAATGCATTATATTAAATTCATTAAATTTTATTCCATTTCTTGATGTTGCAAAGTGTTATGATGTGATTTTTTTCTACTACAGGTAAATGATAGTGTATGTTGACGGTATGTGTATTCTAAGCTTTTTGTTAAACAAAGTTCAGAAAATAATGGTAAGAAGTTACAAGTTTGTATCTCGCATTCTCAAACAAACTTACATGTGTATCTACGCATGATTTATCAGGTCAAACTTTGGAGGAAAATAAAATAAAAAGTGATACGAAATTTCCTTTTAACTTGGTGGTATCTTTTTTATTATAGGAAAAAACAGAAAAGAAGAAAAGCCTAAAATTAAAAAAACGGAAGCTTAATGGTGTAGTAAAACAAAATGATTACCGTAATCCATAGGACTCCACCGTGTTTATTCTCCATATTCAAGGGCCGAAGTTTTAGCCGAAAGCGAGCACTAATCTGATACGATTCGTATCAAATCGTTAACAACAGTTCTGTTCTCAGGCCTCAATTCTTACAAAGAAAAAGAAAAATCAGATTCAAAGCCGTGGTAGCGCTTGATTTGAGTCGTGTTGCCATTCGATCTCCATGGATTTATCCCGCGAGGTCAGAATCGCTAATTTCAATCCTCCTCCTCCTCCTCCTCCTCCTCCTTTTTCTCCATTTGTATTTGTCAAACTTCGTCTCGTTAAATTCTTTTGATTCATTGTTTTTCAATTCTCTAGTTCTTAAGGTTTGTGTTAGAAGAAATTTTAGATGACCGATTCTTTCGACATTACAGGTTGGCTTGAGGTTGCTTCTCAGCCCCCTGGGCTCCAACGTTGTTGTGCGGACAGCTTGGTGAGCGCTTGATTACTTCTACTCTAAAATTCTGTTTTCTATTTCATCTCAACTTGAGATTTGTTTCTTTGATTTCTCGCAGTTGTTCTGTGGGGACTGTTTTACCAATTTACTCAACTTTCAAAGCAATCGAGAGACAAGATCAGGACGAGCAGCAGAGATGGCTTATCTACTGGGCAGGTTAGTCTAAATACAAAACCGTATCTTGAAAATGGGGCATTATTAATGAAGTGATTTCAAGCCTCGTTCCTTCTTTACTTATTCTGTTGATGGTTGGTGCTCGTTTGCAGTTTATGGATCTTTCAGCGTCGTGGAAGTGTTTTCTGACAAAATCTTGTCCTGGTACTGTTTGGTTACACATATTCAAGTGTTCTCGATACTGACACTTCTATTTTTGTTTCCTATAACTGTTGCATCAGAAAAGAGAAACAATGTTTTGCGGTGTTTAATTTAGAACTTGGTGCCTTCTTGATTTTGTTTTAGTGGCACTAAACCATTTTCGCATTAGATTTTCGTGATGTTGTTTGTTTTCCATGAACATGATGGGGTATTAGATTTTCATGATGTCGTTTTTTTTCCATGAACATGATGGGGCTTATAGCAACTTGTGGGAGAGATTCTATAAGTATGGAATATCTTTCCTTCCATATGTATGGAGGGGGCAGGGAGAAGGAAAGCTAAGATCTAAATTTTCAGATAAATAAACGATTTGTGAGTCCAATCCAGATCAAATAGTTGCTAGCATGTGACAAATTTATTTGACATGATCTCCCTAGGTCCCAAAATGAACTGGAAGAGGATTATCTCAATCGTTGAGCTATTTTATCCAAAGGTGTCCTTATTATAGATGACAATGAGTTGCCAATTCTTCTGAAGTTTGAGAATTCAAATTTCTTTTGCTATTTAATTGTTTGGCAGTAGTAAGCATCAGGATTATATCACCATAAGTAGTTCGTTCACAGTTTTGATTGGAAATATGATTATATCCTTAGGTTGGATGTGCATCAGTTGATTTTTCCTTTTTAGGAAATAGGAACATGAGCAAATAGTTTGTTTAGAGTTCAGGATGAGGCCGCTCACAAGCTCTAACTGAATTTGTGATTCTGTTGGTTGGATTTAAATCACTCAGCTGTTCCTTCACTCCGTGATCATTTGTTTCAATGCAATGGTTCCTTCTTTCGCATTTCCTTTTCCGTTAGTTTTCCTAATTCTCAGGAATTTTGCAGCATGACGATACTCATTGACATAGTTTATACAGGATGCCTTTATACTACCATGTGAAGTTTGCATTTCTTGTCTGGCTGCAACTTCCATCGAACTTTGTGAGTTTCTAGCTCCTTTCAAATTGATGATATTCACGAAAATTCAGTGTTTCTCCTTGGAGTATGCAAGCAACAATTTGCCTTTGAGATAGAGTTCGTACACTTTTATATGTTAAAAGCTTAATCAGATATTTATCAACTATTAACTGTTTTTCTATTAGGGAGCCAAAGATCTATATGACAGTCATCTCCGACCATTTTTGCTCAGGCGCCAAGCTAGGCTTGACAGGATTGTGGACTATTTATACGCTGAAATGGTGAGATAGCCCCCTCCTCCCTTCCTCCTCCTCCTCCTCCTCCTCCTCCTCCTCTCTCTCTCTCTCTCTCTCTCTCTCTCTGAATGTTCAGAAAACTTGTCATCACTAGAGGCATTTTTTTATGCTTTCGTACTGAATTGGCATTGTTATGGTTTGTTAGCCTGGTTCTTCACATTACTCTATCTGCTGGATCAGTTGTGGAGTGCAATTAAAAAGCCTTGGTTGTTAAGTTTTAGGAGTCTGATGTATTCTTGGGTCTGCAGAGCAAATTTGTGATTGCACACGAAGGAGAAATCAGGCTTGCAAGGGCACTATTTTCAAGACTAGTTGCTTCAGGTATTCTTTTCCTTTTTCTTTTCTTGTGTGTGTGGCTGGGGGTCTCTTACTATTCTGTTATTCTTGAAAATCAGTCTTAATAATTCATAGACCATGTTTTGCTATGAATTTAAAAAAATGCTTTACAATGAATATTCGTTTTTTTTTTTTTTTACTAGGATACTGATTTCGTTTTCCTGAAAATGCCTCTAGTGTCAATTTAGCGTTATAAGCTTCCACCTCCCCCATGTAGTTAGAATCAGAGTGGAGTACAGTGATGGTTGTGATGGTGATGATTTAACTAAATATGGGCAAGGCTGAACAGAGACTGAGGATGTGATATTTCAACTTCGGACCTTATTGGTACAAGCCTAAGCCTAACCACTAGCCTTTTGCTAGATTGTATTAGTTGACTATTCCACTGGTAATCTTGACTTGATTTTGTTGTAAATGTATATTGTTTTCATAAAGCATCATACTCGTCAGAACTCTAGAGTGGCAGAGTCAAAGTTGCTTTAAGTTATTATTTTCTCGTCATTTCATATAATACATTATTTTTTTTTTTTTACATGACCTGTGAATGAAACAGTAAGGGAATGCATACACCCAGTGCAAAGGGAACCAACTCATGCCATTGAAGGCCCAAGAAGGCCACCCTCTGATATGCAATCTGAAGATGAAGATGAATGATTTTCCTTTCCTGGTAGCAGGGATGCATCTTCTAGAATTTTGAGGTTTGGGATTCATGGAAGGTAATTGTATTGCTGAAATAGACTGGGCATAGGAGAATTAGAATACTAGATCATGTCTCTAAAGTTCAGCTTCTTTTAACCAAAATGTTTACTCGGTGTCATCGTCACTCGGACATAACCTGTAAATGGTTAGCTTTTCTTTGAAGATTTCTTAGTTCTACCAACATGAGTTTAGGCTGACGAAATACGCTCGATTAAGTTCCTATTTCCCTGTGCTGCTCCGTTGGAGGTTGGAGGTTTGAGTCGCTGATTTCTTGGCCCTTTCTCTTAAGGATACTGCACAGTGGAGAGCAAATGTTTTATGGTGTTCGTTTCCCAGGTTGCAACTATTTTGGCGGCGCCTGCCGTATTCGAGATTGAGAACATTTTCTTAAAATACCTCTAAAATGATCGGAATATTTTAAATCAGCTTATTTACCCTCATATTTTGAAGATTTTTTTTTAATTTTCTATAAAGTTAGTAGTCATTAAAGGATTTGTTTTTTTTATTTACCAAAGTAGTTCTCCAAAAATTACGGAACAAAAATTTCCACATTCTCGTGTTGGCGGAGATTTAGAGCAGAAAAGATGCTCAATTTTGACACATCAACGGAGTGGGCTCTTGTTATATAAAAATTTATGTTTTGCCTAAGGCGTTTCGTTGCGCCGTAAGTGCTTGGTTTCCAGTTTTCGACTTCAATTTCGGAATGAGCTCCGGAGATGCAATTCCACTTTGCTGTCCTTCTGTAGGACGAAGACACTCAGTGTATTGCCTATTAATTAAAATTGATACATCTGTAAACTCTAATAGAAGCAAATTATATAGATTAGATTCGAGAAAATTTAACTCTTATTCATTTATAGTGAGCTCTATGCACATCTTTATCTCCATCAACCTAAATATATACTTGTAAAACGTGTACCCGATATTTGACTAATGAATCTTCGAAAGTCGGGGAAAAAACTAAGCAATGGGACTCGCTGAGAATTGAAATGCTAAAAATCCGACTCTGGGACAGGGCTGTGGTGTCTCTTCTGGGAGACTTTTCCGGGCTCATGATCGAGCCTCATGGTGTGAAGTCCCTTAAGAACATTTTGCCCAAATCTCCGCACTAGCTCCTCCTGTTCCATATCCATGAGCAAAAAGGGAAATTAATCACGGCGTTCAGAAGAGGGGGGGGAAAGTAAAAGAGGAAGAAACTAATCATAACAATGTTCTTTAAGCATCCATCAGCAAGGTCGAATGGTTTACTTTATCTTTCTTCATGATTCTGCTTTGGAGTTAAAACTTATAGAGTCCTACCTCAAATGGGTAAAAGAAGAAAGGACAGAAATAGAAGATCAAGGTAATTCGGATATGAACCTCTATGGCTTTGTTTTCTTGGTCGATTCTCTGGCACTCCTCTGAGAGACTCATCATTGTCCGGTTCAGTAGATGGATCCGTGTTCTCTGTATCCGTAGTGAGATTCGAAGATTTTTGCTTTTTACCTGGGAAAATACGAATCCATAAACAAATGTCACTAGTTGATCTAGACTTTACTAATCACAGGTGAAATGTCAATAAAATTTAATATCTGGAAGGAAAGACTTTTGCTCTTGAGTAACGGTCTCCAAATACCTTGATCAATCAACAAATCAAGCAATTGACTAAACTTTAATCTCACCCAACTAGTTGGATTTGGTCTACATTAATAATTTACTCATGTATTTACATTGAACTCAGTTGGAGACAAGTGCTTCCATAAGCTACACCATTTTTTTCCAAAAAAGGCAGTTGCATCTTGTCTCTGCTCCAATCTCCTATATCTTAGCATATCATTCTTAGCACTAGCATTCCTAGTGGTTTAGATATTGCCAACCATCAAGAACCACGTTCACTATATTTGTTCTCAATAGAAACTACTGGCACTAAATCGCCTCAAAACTCAAGATTGCATACAAAAAGTAATTAGGCTCACCATCCTGCTTGTGGCTTGAGCGGAATCACTACTCTTTTTGAGATCCAAAGCAGTGTTGTCATGATTCTGCAGCATTAAACCTAAAGTTGCAGTAGGACTTCCACTCTTGCAGTCATTGATCTGGGTTGATTGCGGACTTATGGTAGTAGAAGGATCCTGTAGCAGAAGACACCTTGTACAGGTCAGTAAAACCATCCTGCCAAAATTAACTGCTAAGATTTAACTGCAATCTTTCATCAAAGCAATTAGATTAGGCCTTTCTCCGACTAGTTCCATAATTCCTCCTACCGGGCAGAGTAGAGAGGGTCAAAAGACAACTCTTCTCAGGTTCCAAACTTAGCTACATAACATAGTGCTGGAATAAGGTGAGATAAGAACACAAAAGAGGCCTCCAAAGCGCTTTGCAATGCCAGTTACCCGGACAAACTTAGTCCTCAGTAAGATCAGACCACCATTACCCTCATATTTTGCAAAGCCGGTAGTATAACAAACTCTATGGAAACGTATGATTAGGAAAGGAAGGGTAAATAATTTCAGGCCCCAAAACGGGGCAGAAATAATGTTCCCGCATTGCATTAAATTGCAGCGTGTTGGTGGTTTGGGACCAGGAAGGAATTGTAATTGTTATTCGACGCAGAGCATGGTTTAAGACCTGGTTGCATCAGGGCCTAGGAGAGAGGTAGGAGAACAGACCTGTTTTAATCGCTTCGCGGAACACTTGCTGATTAATATTTGCTTCATCGTTTGGTTGTTGGCTTCCATAGCTATGTTCCTGCCAGAGCAAAACCCCAGTTAAGTGGCCTGTCCGCTGTCGCCGAAGAGGAAGAATGGGGGGGCGGCCTGGGAAAAGCTTTCTGCCTGGGACTTGACCGGCTTGTTGACGTTGAAATCGAATGAGCTTCAGTCTCGCAGAATCTGTAATGGCCTGAAATTTATTTTAGAGTATAAACCCGAGTTAAAGACATATTTAAAGTACTTAAGATAAGTTTGGATAATGAAACTTATTTAAAGGGGCAAGGACGTAACAACCTCAAAATTTTATTAAATATACTGTGTTTAAATTAATTGTATTAGGATCAAGTTTAAGGGGAATAAAAAAAGAAGGAATTAAAGGTGGAAGGAAAAAAAGTGGGGGACGGGAGGGGGGAAGAAAATATTAAAAGGGAAAGAAGGATGGCACTGAAATCAGATCGGTTATTAAAGGCGGAAGAAAGATGGTTTTTGGGGGGAAGGATCGAAAGAAAAAATAAAAAGAAGAAGAAAATGAAGGAAGGCCAAATTACAACCGGAAGAAAATAGAAAAAAAGAGGGCATAAAACCGGGAGAGAAAAAAAATTAGGGAGTGAACGATGGAAAAAGAAAAGAAAAGGGATTTTGAAACCTAGTAGGATTTGGGTGCCGGTAATTACATAGAAGAGATAATAAAAGTAAAAAAAAAAAAAAAAAAAAGGTGCCTGCTGAATGGGTTTCGCCTGTATGTATATAGATACAGAGTAACAGAGGGAGAATAGAGGAAAAAGGGTTATTAAAATGGAAAAAAGAAGAAAAAAAAATAGAATTTTAGTATTTTTCTCACTTCCTCATACGGTCACTGTCTTATGTTGAAAAATCGGAAGAAAAAATCATTAATTTAAGATTAAGTGAAACTAACTTATGAACTTTTCTATATGAAAGAACTATTTGATAAGTGATTATTAATAATTTTTTATTATATATATTAGTTCTTTTTTAGAACTTGGAAAAAAATTTGAGTTAAAGATCTAGTTAAATAAAATTTATTTTGATGATTTGAAGGGTAATTGATGGTTGAAATTATTTAAAATAAATTACAAACAAGTTTAATGAGTTTTTGGCTTGATATTGTGGTGGTTTGATGAGTCGAAAAGGTCATCAGTATCGAATTTCTGGGTAAAATTTGGGATACTTACAACATAGATTCCTTGGGTTCCAAGGCGTGTTCATCGATGTATCATAGTTTAAAATATTACGATTTAGTCACTGTAAGTGTGAGGGCTTACAGAGTTAATCGGGTTAATTGACATATTAGTCCCTGTGGCTTTTAACACTAGTTCAGTGAATTCTTAATTTCAAGACATGTTCAATTGGGTCACTATCAGCAAGTGATTTTGGGTTATTCTTTAAATTGATAATATTTTGACATAAAATTTTGTATAATTATTTTAGATAACTAAAAAATTATTTTAGTAGTTGGAAAGTTGTGTTTTGAGGAAAGTGGTCGTCCATCATTTTAAACTTAAATTATTATTTTACTATCAACTTTATTAATTTTAAAAAATTGAATTACATTGAATTATATTTTTATGATGCTTTGGTTTTAAAGTATGAATAATTTGATCTATGGACTTCTTCTCTTGATTTCACATTTATTATTTAAAATTTTATTTTGAAGTTGTCATTTAAATATATTAGAAATAATTACATATG
Source organism: Aquilaria yunnanensis (assembly GCA_039654915.1). Taxonomy (NCBI): domain Eukaryota; kingdom Viridiplantae; phylum Streptophyta; class Magnoliopsida; order Malvales; family Thymelaeaceae; genus Aquilaria; species Aquilaria yunnanensis. The sequence goes on along the minus strand of CM077598.1, from coordinate 23,181,631 downwards.
TATTATGTATGTTTCTAAGTATGTAATTTTTGTTTTAATGATTATGGGATCAAACATGTTTTACTTTTGTTATTATGTCAATATAATTTTCTGATTTTTATGGACCTCTGAATTTTAAAATTCATGAATATGAATATGTATATTTTTACTCTATTTTAGTGAGTGTTGATTCTGTACCCGACTACTAGAAAAATGTAGTTCTAAATCCTCCACATGAGGTGTTATGTTCTGTTATATTTTGTAATGCACTGTTCAGGATTAGTCCTTCTTGGCGCTCTAACGATGGCGATTCTTAATCGGTCTATAATGTACTACAATAGTTAAGTGTAGTTATTCTAATATGATCTACTACAATGGTTATATGTAGGTTTCTAACATGACATACTACAAAGGTTAAGAGTATTTATTCTAACCTAATGTACTACAGTGGTTGAAGTGCAATTACAGTGATTGCCCCATTTACCATGTTAAGAAAATATTATGTTTTGTTATCTGTTTTAAACTACTCTGTTTTGACTAATGATTTCAAGTATGACTTTCACATTTGCGTTGTTATATTTTATGATAAAGTTAATTGTATTTATTTCTGGCACTTATGTGACTTTTTTATTTTTATGAGTATGAATTTCCTGCAAATGAATATTTTGATATATTTATATATTTATTATATTTTATAATTAATATTAGATTTATAATATTTTCAATAAGATTGTTTTCTGCTTGTTCTCTATGTTATATATATTGCATAAATTGTTTTCATGTTTTATGGATGATAGACATCCCGTCGCTTATTAGGCATTCTTGTTTACTCTCTCTTTTTTCACTCATGCAAATAGTAAGAAACACAAGGTTAACTAGTTAGAGCGTGACTACAAGAGCTTAAGATTTTAGATAACATTAAAGTGAGATGTAATTGACACTATTAAGTTAGAAAAATTATGTATGAGATTTTTAAGTTGTAGTTGCTCTGTCACTCGATGTCAAATATCAAGTAATAAGTTCGGATTATAAGTTATGGTTATTTGGATTTATTTATAATATTTTTAGCCTTGTATGTTTGATGAAATTTTATTTTTTTAAGTGTGCAGCATGTCATCATCTCAAAACTTTTAGAGTGGGTTTTAGGGCGTGACAGAATCCAATACATGAAAGAAAGAAATGCTTAAGATCAATTGGAGATCGAGAGAGAAATCAAAACCTAGCAAATGATTGATTAAAAATTAGACAAGGAGAGAGGCAGACTCTAGAAAGGGAAAGTTGATAATGACACGAAAGAAAAGTTTCCATGCAAATGGTCAATTAGGCCCTTTATCTCCCTATACCCATTAAAGATGCACTCAAAAAATTTTATAATTAGTGTTGAAATTTTAACTAATTTTTAATAATGCAAAGTAAATGGATAATGTTAAAAATTAAAAATCATCATTTAATGGTTATTATAAAAAATTAAAGCTAATTGCTAATATTGATGCCAAATAGAGCCAAAATTGTATCATAATGATTTTTTTTTTTAACATAGAACTAGCAAGATATTCAGCAAAACTAGTGAAATCCAATCTCAATTTGGAATGGGATATGGTGGTGTTTGTTCTAATAAAAAAAGCATTTTTTAGGGGAAAAAAGCTTTTGTTTTTTTAAGGCCATTGAAATAAATATGTTCAACGGGTAAAATCCATATTTAGTCCCATAACATTAAGGGTCATCCTAAAGTGGTCTCTTATCTCTAAAAGTGACTATTAAAGTCCCATAACTCAACTAATGTGTCCTATTTTAGTTTCTACCGTCAATTCTACAGTTATTTTCGATGAAAATTGCCTACGTGACACGTTTATTGCCACATGGCAGCCTCTTTTAGAATAAGAAGTAACTAGATTAAGAGAACAATAAAATTTAAGTTAAAATTGACACAAACAAAAAATTATAAGACCTAAATTATTAATTTTCCCTAAATCTTCTTTTTCTTCGCGTCTGTTAGTGATCCTCCTCTCCTTGGCGACGCTGTTTCTCACTTTCCCGGCTTCCATCGGCAATTAAACCTCTCTTTAGATAGTGAGTACCCAGATGGCAATGAACCAAATAAATTTGAGATCAAATCAGCCATATTCAGAAAAGCTTTTGGGGAAGATTTAATCGGGAAAACTGATGAGAATGGATGTGGCAACGATTGGAAGTTGGAGAAGGGATGCTAGAGGCCCGAAAAGGTGGAGGGACATGAGAGAGAAAGTGGGACATGAGGGGAGGAAGGCTATCAACGTAGAAGAGGGTTATCAGCGTGGAAAAGGATGATAAGGGATTTATGGGAAAATGAGAGATAATGGTGGCATAGACGGAATGTTACAAACTCAATAGCAGGCGAAGGTTAAGAGGGCAGAGCCAATGAGGCAGATGGGGCAACAGTAAGTGGCATGGTCAGTGACAAGCGTAATTGGTGAAGAAGGTGGCGTTAGGCATAATCGGCAAGAAACAGCAGTGAAAAAGAGAAATACCTTGCCGAGAGAGATGACAGGCGTAGCGGTAGGCGTAATCAGCAGGTAGATGAAGACGGGTGTTGAGCATATAATTTAGCGATTAAAATTGTTGACTTTTCGGCAACTTTGACCGTCCATTCCTTTTGTTTCATCCATTCTCTCTTAATTTTTCTTGTTTTGATTTGCTTCCTGCATGTGGAAGTGTATTGCGGATGGGTCGGGTTAGAGCGAGATCAAGCAAGACAGAATTTAGACATGCGAAAGTCAAGTTGAGGTAATGGGGTTGCCGACGTTACAAATACTCTATCATTTTTTGCATTTCTGGCAACGCGTTGTCACAAACTCAACCCAATTGGTGACGTGTCACCACTCACTTCCCTGCTTCATCCGAATCTCGTATTTTGAGGGTCCCCGCATTTTCCCACATGGTAAGCTGTCATTGGAGCAGAGATTTCTATCATTTTAGGGTTTAGGAACTAAAATAAGACAAGAAGAAAACCCTTGGGTATAAATAGCATGAGGAAATGGGGCAGCCCACCACCCATTGTATACTCTTCTTATTCTCATCTCTTCTTAGAAAGCCACCATTAGAGCAAGACTTGAAGCTTGAAGAAGAAGTTTAAGAGCCAAAAAGATTTAGGCAACTAGGATCCATCTTGGGTTTCCTCTTCTCTTCTTTTATTTTGTGAAGTTCTCATGGATTGTTGGATCATAGGTTCATTATTGATTGATATAATGGATATTAAGTAGGTTTTTGTATCTCTCTAGGATGAAACTTCTATTATTTGCTATCTAATGGTTTTTTGTTGATCTTTTATGGATGTGGATCTCCTTGTGTCACTCATTCTTGTGCCTAATGCTTGTGTGATTTATTGGCCACTATATACACTCACAAATCTCACTTAGTTCTTGAGAGAGAAAGAAGGGGGATAGAAAAGATGAATAGGGTTAATGGGTATTGTAGATTAGAAATAATCTATAGTCTCATTGGGTGTTTGAAAGGGAGTTATAGCCTAAACCACCTTGGGTTAAACCATAAGCTTGAAAAATGCATTGTTTGATCCTAAATGAGCAAAGACTTAGCTTGAGAAAGTGGGTTTTTAAACTTTAGACTCTCACACCACATAAGAGGGTAAATATCCTAGGGCTTCAATTGACTTGGATAGCAAGTAATATGGTGGATTCTTAGGGAGGTAATTATCACACTTGAGCACTTTAGTATAGACTACCTTAGTAACTCTTGTATTTATTTAGTTTCCATCTTAGAGATTACTAGTTAATTAGGGTGGTTATTCATTGTTCTTCACTCTTTATTCACACAATTACTCAATTGGCCTTGAGTCTTATTTGTTTCCTTTATTTTTTTTCTCTCTCTCTCTCTCTCTCTCTCTCTCTCTCTCTTAATAGTTTAGGAAGTTGGGTTTAATTCTTGGTTAGATCGCATTATCCCTTAGGACGATACCCTTTTTCACCTTTGCACACAAACAAAATCATACACTTGCGAGTGAGTAGGGTTTACAAATTATAAGCTCTTGTTATCACGACAACGGGGTAAACGGGCAGACTGAGAGACAAGGAGACAAAGCAATGAAGAGGCGGGGGGTGCACGGTGGCGTGGGATGGTGGACTGCGTGACTAGAAATCAGAGAAGATTTGGGGAAAAAAAATTATGGGTGAAACCATAGCTTAGAATTTATGATTATATGTTTGCATTATTTTAGTTTGAAAAGATATTATTTTTTCAGTTTAGTCACTTATTGTCATGAAAATGGACGGACACGTGGCAAAGTAGTGTCATGTAGACAATTTTCATCCGAAATAATGGTTGAATTAATGGTATAGACCAAAATAGGACACATTAATTGAGTTAGCCAATTAATAGCCAATTCGTTTCAACTTTAGCCAATTGACTACAAAATAACTTTTTTTTTTATTTTTACATCTTTTTACTTGAAACTAATTTTAATTAAAAGCCAATATTATGTAGCTACAATAATCAATTAAAAATATAATTTTTATAATCTTACTAAATTTTTATGAATTTTTCTAGTTTCAAGTCTTAAAAAAGAAAAATTCATAAAAATTTAACAACATCCTAAAAATTTACTTTCAAATTGATTATTGCATCTATATAACATTGACTTTCAAATGAAATTGGTTTCACGTAAAAAAGATGAAAAAGTTAAAAAAAGTCAGTTGACTTTAGACGAAACGAATTGGCCCTAAGAGACTTTAATAGCCATTTTTAGAGGTAAGAGACTACATTAATATGACTTTAAAGTTAGGGGACTAAATATGGATTTTATTCTATATTCCAATATGATGCTATCTAACATTATCTTAAAAAATGTCGATATAAGTCTTAGAATTTTAGACCAGTTCATTTTATATACCATTAATTTATTAATAGTGTTCATTTTTTATACATATTGATTCTTTACGTAAATTGTATAACTATTGAAACCTTACATTTTAATGAGTCTGAAAAAACACTCTTATAATGTTTTTTTCCCCCGTAAAAACTTAGCACTCTTTATTAGATTCTTTTTTGTTTAAGGCTGTCTAGGTTAAAAAAATTCATAAGATTTTTAGTTATTTTCTGATAAAAAGTTATTAAAGTGATTATTAAGTAATTCTATAAATTAGACTTTATACTATTTGCGTAATAAGTCCTATGTAAAACTCTGTTCCATCCAGTTAACAAATATAGTCAATTTAACTGAACTATGATTTTCGTAAAATAGGAAATATAATTTGTTTACATTGACCAGTTTGATCGTAACATATAGGACCAATAATAATTTTATTATTAAGAGTTTTACAATTTTCACTGGATTTTTAAAATAATCAGAATCTAAATATTAAACAACGCTAGCTCTTATGACTCGTAAAATAGAGTACTAAGTAGTGCTATGTGAAGTGAAACATTTGTAAAAAAATATTAAAAAATTGGTACATGATAATGTAATTTAATAGGTAGTTGAAAATATTATGGTTTTTATGTGTCCAATCAATTTCTATTACGTGAGATTTTGCACAAATTTTTGTATAATCCGTTCATACATCTGGCAAAATTATGAAATATTTTGCCTCCTTCCCTCAAGTATGGTAGTAAATAGTAACCAATTGATTTTAAATTTCCATGCTTTAACATTATATACCATTAAGAGACGCAGTTAATTATCAGAATTACTTCTGCTCGCGTCTTGGTTTTTTTTTTTCCGCCGGACTGTTTGCATCTTATTGACGAGGCTGTTTTTACTAAGACTTATTAACCTACGTGATTCCTGATTTCGTAAAAAAAAATTGTGAGATTCCTACGAGGGGTTATAACATCCTGTACCACTAATGGTGAAGCTAACAGTGTTAGCTAGTTATTCAAGGGGCTAAAAGTTACCATTTTAAATTAATATTTGTAATTATGAAGTTACCATTTTAAATAAATATTTGTAATTATGATGCAGATAATAAGGTAGTTATTACTAGGGGATAGAGTTATCATTTTAAATAAATTTCTTTAATCATTGAAGAAACAATGTTTAAGATTTTTATTATTTCTATAAAAAAAAAATCTCATTTTCAAATGAAAATTTTAGAATCATTGCAATTTAGTGTGCAATATATGTAAAATTGGTATAATGTTTTAGATGTACCAGTGTCTAAAACGATTGTTTAAGTGTCTAGAACAGTTGTTTTAATGCCTATTGCTGCTTTTCTATTGTTTAATTATGTTAGACTGGTGTATAGGATAGTTATTTCAGTGTCTGGTACTGTTATTTTAGTGTCCAGTACTGCTATCCTGGTGGTTAGAATTGTTATTCTAGTATTTGATAATACTTTTTTAATGTCTAATTATGCTATGTTGGTCCATAAATTAGGTAGTCTGGTATTTATGATTGTTGTTTTTGTGTTTTGTATTTCTATTCTGGTGTCTGTGACTAGTTGTTTGGTGTTAATAATGTTTGTGTGGCAACGTGCGGGTCATTTTTTGGAGTCGTCACCAATCGGTTTTCGCTCAAGTCGATTGGACACCTTAAAATTGGTCTGCAAGAGTTCGGGGATTCGGGAGTACAGTTACGTTAAAACAACTTTGTTAAAACGCCCAAAAATTGGTACCTTAGTTGATTTCAATTTTGTTTTGCTTTGCTTTAAAAAAATATTCAGTTAATTTTCTAACTAGAAATTTTAACTGAATTAGTCGGATGTGGATTTTTAAATTAAGACGGGTTTAAAAGTCTTCAGTAATTAATTTGTATAAAATTTGATATTTCCGAACCATGGATTCTGCCGAGTCACCCGGACACGGAAGTTTTAATTCCGAACCATGGACTCTGCCGAGTCATCCGGACACGGAATTTGACGAAATTTTAAATAATTTAATCCATATCGTAAAATATGGATTTTTATCTTTATATTTATTTTTATTCAATAAAAAAAATTGATATTTTCCAAACCGTGGATCCTGCCGGATCATCCGGATATGGAAATTGATTTAATATTTTATTATTATTTTTTTGTTTATTTAATCATAATTTTTTAATATTTTGTTGTTATTATTTTTTTTACTTTTCTTAAATTGTTAATTACTATTACTTTTAAAAAAATTATTGATTTTCTTTAATGTTTTCTTTAAAAGAAATAAATAAAAATATGTAATCCAAAAATAATAAAAGATGGTTGGCTTTTTTGTTAAAATTTGATTTTTTTTTTGTTAGACATACAAATGAAGTTAATTATTCACATAAAAAAAAACTTCTTTTTTTGTTATTATTTTTATTTTTATAGCCGAAAGTGAAATAAGTTTGACCATCTATATAAAAAAAATACATAAAGTAAATAAAGGACAAATAAATAAATAAATAAATAAATAAAGTGGGGTTTTTTGGCCATCCACTTAAAAATTGCAGAAATTAAATATCATATGCAAATAAAAAGCACATAAAGGAAGATTAAAAGTCAATAAATAATAAACAAATAAATAAAGCAAGGCTTTTTGGCCATCCACTAATAATAAATAAATAGGAGGTATAACCTTCCATGAATTATAATAATAATAATAAAGATAATGAAAGTTAGTTGTTAGAATTAGTTGTTAATAATAGTAATAATAACAATAATAAAGGTTAATAAAGTTAGCAAAGTTAGTTATTAATAATAATAACAATAATAATAAAGGTTAGTGAAGTTAGTAAGTTAATAATAATAACAATAATAATAAAGGTTAGTAATAATAACAACAATATAAAAAAGTTAGTAAAGTTTTCTGCAGGGATAAAAAAAAGGTTAGTGACTCAAATGAAATAAAATGAAAAGATGAAGGATTATAATGGGGTTTTTACCTTAAAAATTGAAATTTGAATCTGTTTGTATCAGAACGACGCGAACGCGGGGGGAAAACGCGCGACGGTGGACGGAGTTGGGCACGGCGGCGAAGGCGTGGGGCGGCGAGGGCGTGGGGTGGCGAGGCGGAGGGCGGAGGGCGGAGGGACGACGGCGGCGTGGGGCGGCGAGGGCGGTGGATGACGCGACAGCCAAGGGAGAGAGGAAGCGACCGGGAAGAAGGGAGGAGATCGTTGCGACAGCGGCGCGGCGTAGGCGACGGCGGTGGCTGGACGATGGCGACGTCGATAGGATGACGGTGTGACGGAGACAGGAAGGAGTGACGGCACGCAAAGGCAAACGGAAGTGTGAAAGGGGGGAGTTAAACGGCAGACAGGAAAAATTTCTAGTGTTCTGGGAATAAGAAAGAGAGGCCAGGGATTAAAGCTGAATATTTTCTTTTTTTTTTAAACGGAGCTCTAAGCTTTCTTTCTATTTTTTTTCTCTCTTTTTGTATTAACACACAAATTTGGACCCCTATTTATAGGGGAAGGGGTGATGGACTGTTCATAATTAAAAATTAATTAAATTCAAACTTATCTTTTAATTTGGTAAAATGACAGTTTCAGTCCTTTACGTCTCTCAGACTCTGGATAAGTTCCTGAAGCTTCTGATTTTGACAATTTTGTCATTTTCTGTTAATTTGGGCCAGAACCGTTATGCTGACCCCAAATTGATGTGACAAACTACTAAATGCTCCTGAAACTTTCAGATTTTGTCAATTTTTCCCGAAATTTCTCAATTTTTTCATTTTTACCTCAAACTTTTTTAATTTTGTCATTTTTATGGAGTTTTCTTTTTTCTTTCAAACATACACATATACACACATATATCATTTTAAATCAAATCTTCACAAAACAAAACAAAAAAAAAATGTATTTTAAACTAATTAAAAAATTTTAGTAATAATAATAATAATAATTTTTTTAATTAATTTTTTTTAAAATTTTTTAATGGCCGGACGAAACTGGGTGTCAACAGTTTGATTAGTGTATAAATCAGTTAATGCATGTGTTGCTCGATGTTGATTAGAATTAGCATCAAAATTAAGAAATTATAATTGATTTTGATCCCTTAAAAATATGAACAATAAAAGATATGCTATTTTATAAAATATCTTAAAAATATCATGATTACCCCCCGATCAATGACAAAATATAAAATTCAAACTATTGTCCTATCCATCTAATGCCCACATCTCACTACTATTAATACCGTTAGTATTCCATCATATGGTGAATGTTTACCATGGTGGATGTGAGAAGTTCTCGATTCCTGCCATGTAATTTAAAGAGTTAATACTCCAATTAAAATAATCGAGAGCTAATTCGATTTAACTTAAATCAACTTAATTCAAAATTGTTTATCTTTATTTTTACACATTTTCTGCCTAGAACCAATTTTATTTTAAAGTCAATATTATGCATGTGTAATAATCCATTTGAAAGTAAATTTTCATGATATTATTAAGTTTTTATGAGTTTTTCATTTTGAATGCCTAAAAAAGAAAAAATTATAAAAATTTAATACTCCCTTCATCCCATATTCTTTGTACTACTTTCTTTTTTAGGTCGTCCCAAATTCTTTGCAGAATTTCCTTTTACACCTAAAATACTATAATACCGCTCTTTTAACTCTATTGCAAAAAAAAACCAAATGTCAAGCTTCTCCCTTATCTCTCTCTATCTTTCTTCATCTACAACAAAAAATCAGAGGTCAACTTCTGTCAAATTGCTCCGATGATGATAATTTCCAGCCATAGGGAGGATTTGATTTTGTAGATCGAGATGATTCTGGACATTGGTCAGCAGAAAATTGGGTTGATAGGTAAGCAGCATTGTTAGATAACTAGTAGGAAATTGGGTTGATGGCCTCGTCCAATGAGGTTGAGGCAAGTAGGGAGAGATCGAAGCACGATCGAAGGAGATCGACACAGTAGGGCCAATTGATTGATGGTTTCCAGGGGTGAGGAGCAGCTGAGATTATCAGGCAATAGAGGCAAAAGAGGCAATGAGTAGCGGTAGAGATCAAGGTGCTTAAAGCATTGTAGGATTTGCAAGCAGTGACGCTGAATCAATCAATGACGAGGAGGCAATGGTAGATCCGCGATTCACACCGGGGGTTCTTGAGCAATTGCCCCGATCAACAATTAGCACTGACGGTTGCTCCAATCAACAATTCGCTCCATGGCTTCATTAAGTAGAGAAAGAAAGCGAGGATGGAGGTGATGAATCAAGGTGGGGACGACGGTGGCAAGTGGGCGGTGATGAAGGCAGAGGTTGGGAGGTGAAAGTTTAGACATGTGCTTAGGGGAGAGATGGACCAGATGGCAGATGGATTCCATGGGTAAAATGGGAAGAAAATGCAAAAAAAAAAAAAAAAAAAAACACCCAAAACTCGGTGCTAAAATAAAATGGAGCAAACAACTCAGGATAAAGAGAGTAATATTATGAAAATTTACTTTCAAATAGATTATTATATTTACTTAAAATTGACTTTCAAATGAATTGATTTTAGATAAAAATGTGTGTAAAAATAAAAATAACATTTTTTAAATTAAATTAACTTAAGTTAAAATGAAAGCATTAAGGTGCTAACTGTTGTGAGGAAAGTTTATGCATTGCTACAGTTGCGCTTTTTGAGCTGAAGCACGTTTCAGCCTCCCGTCCTAAAAAAATTTTGAAAATTGCAAAATAGGTAAATTATGCAACCTATCATCCGTTTGTGTGTGGTGATGTCTTTTAGCCCTAAAACTCTGAAAGTATGCACATTTTACCAATTTGTCCTAAACTTTTCTTTTTTCATTTAGGTCCACAGATTTTCATGAATGATACGTGGCGGTGAGGCTCAAATGCATGCGGAAATCCAAAATCCAAAATATTGGTTTTATGCCACGATGTCTTCTATTTACCAAATTTTTACTAATATGTTTCAGATGTTCCATTTTTCTTAAGACCTCTTTACCTTCCACCCAAAAAAAAAAAAAAAATGCAAAACTAAAAAATGAGTAAATTGCGTAATTGGTTTTCTTTTTTGTGTGTGGCAATGTCTTCTAGTACTCGAACTTTGAAAGCAGGCATTTTTTTTACCATTTGTCTTAAACTTTTTCATTTTGTACTTTAAGTCCTTGAGCTTTTATGAATGACAGTTAAGGCCCTGATTTATGATAAAAGTACGAAATCCACTATATTTATCTTATGTCTCATGTTTTCTATTTATCAAATTTGTTACTAACATCTTTCAATTGTTTCAATTTTGTTAAGAACTTTTGAAGTGATCATGATCACTTATTTTTTAGTTCATAATTTTTTAATATTTTTATATAGATATAATTGACATGAAAAATTTGTATCTTGATTCATCGTCCCACAACAAAATATGGGCCACAATCTAGTACAAGTTAATCATTAAGACTTGCCGTTAAGAAGTTTGATTTTATCAAAATTCTCTAGTCATTGCTAACTTGTCTGAGCACTTTAGCATTTTGTTAGAAAATTTTTCTCCACCTTCCATCTCAAAATCAAAATAATTTTTTATAAATTTTATGAGGTAAATTTACGGTGCCCAACTTAATATTATATATTTTTAGATTTTTTTTTTCTCAAAGACAATTATTTTTAGACAGTTCTGAAAATTCAGACACGATTATATAATTTTGGATGAAAATCTAAAACTATTTCCAATAATGCGCATTTCAGAAGAGAATTTCACTCAACTTAAAAGTTTGAAATCAATTCCAAGTTTGTATACTTTTTCTCTCCTCCTATAGGACATATTATCACATACTCCATGACCTACTTAAAGAATAAGGGGGGGAAAATTGAAAAAAAAAGTTATACATAAATAAGTAAATATGCACAAATAATATGCATTTTTTAAATGGAATTCAAGTGTGTTTTGCATGCGTGATATCTATAAAATCTGTTAACGGACGATGAGAACCAGAGGAAGTGACGCGTATCCCTGGGCTGGTGAGTTAATGATGGGTTTAGTCCTTCAAATTTTTTGTTTGTGTGATTTTGATTGGTGACTCGGTGAGGCATTAGGCATAGCTTGGTTTGCGTCACCTGTCTGTCCTCTATTTGGTGATATAATTACAGCGGTCAGCGGTGGTCCTTCGACTATTACTTTGGGTTGTTTAGATACGTTAAGTTTAAGAAGCATCTCCCTTGTGACAGAAAATTGTGTTTGTGTTTTCCTAAATCCATGTCTCTTTAAATAAAAATTGTTATGGTGTTATGGCATATATTAGCGTTCGTCGAAAGTATTGATCATTTATTGTTATACCAATTTGTTGGAATTTGTGTGGACTTATGTGAAAGGTGGGAAAGAATGGGGTAAATATATGATTTAAGTTTTGTATATTGGATTAAACACAACTACAGTCCTTGATATATTGGCTTGGTAGACATTTTAGGTATGAATAGTTAAATGTTAGTAGTTTGGTCCATTTCTATCTAGGGGTGATTATTCGGTTTGTTCGGTTCAAACCGAACCGAATTATTCGGTTTTCGGTTTTGGATACTAAGAAACCAAAATAACCGAATTAGTCCATAAAACCGAATTCAAACCAAACCGAAATATTTTGGTTCGATTCGGTTTAAACCGAATTAACAAAAAAAAATGGTAATTAAATTCTATAATAGATGAAATGAGATAAAGATATTGTTTTTCTTTTTAAATTCCATTCAGTATAGAATATTCATTATCCATGAAAAGAAAGAAAATAAGAATCCAAGCTAATTTGGGTTACTTGGTAGCATTATTGTTCATGAAACAAATAAAAAAAAAATTCAGTTTTTTTGGTTACCAAATTAATCGAATTCTAAAACTGAAACTAAAATTTTTGTTATTCGGTTTCAACCGAAACCAAACCGAATTACCGAATTAACCGAACCGAATTTTAAAACTTTTTCGGTTTTTTCGGTTTCAACCGAATACTGATCACCCCTATTTCTATCAATAACAACAATGCCACTGTTAATTGTCATATTTCCAACCAATTTCAAAATCTCCCTTACAAATGGCCTGTTGTCTACGATTGGAATAGGTAGTACTCCCATAGCACAGTACAGGAGGATTTCTTGTATCATGTTGAAAGCTTAACATGTGTGCTATCTCATGGTCAAAGAAAAACATTTTGGGCCTTTTACACTGCAATAGTAGCAAAGCTGCCCTACATTAGGGTGTCTAGTTTGGGCCTTGAATCAATTATTCAATTCTAATTTTGGAATTTAATTCAGCTATTGTATCTTACAATCTGTTCAGCCCACATTAATAGCATCCTATTTTTGCATTTTTGCTAATGGGCCATAAGACAGACTCTAGGTCCTCTAATTTTCTTCCTTAATTGCCCCCCAAACTTGAACCTTATTGCCTAGATTTGACTAAAGAATGGCACCACGTGTTCGTTCGTGTTCCACCCACCAAGTCTACCCAACTCTTAGACCAAATTTGGATTCCTTTTCTCTCAATCCATCCACATAAGCCCAGTGTATTATCTAAGGCCTAAATGCACTATTGATCCTCCAACTTTGTCAACTCGTACAAGTTGGTCCCTCAACTTTGACTTAGTATGGCTTAGTCCTCCAACTTTGATAAACCATGCGACTTGGTCCCTTCGTTGTAGGAGTGAGCATGGGTTGGGTAAAACCGAAACCTAACTCGGACCACCCCCATTGGGTTGGGTTGGGTTGGGTAAAAATTGATCATGGTTCGTGGGTTGGTTCCACATATAGGAGAATCGACGGTTTTTGGGTTGGTTCTAGTTCCATATGGAACCAACCCGAAGTGGAACCGAACACGAGATATATATATATAATTATATAATAAAAATTATAGTATTATTAATATATCTACACACACACACACATATTTCTTTGAAGTATTATGATGGTCATTTTGTATTTTTATATTAAACTCTTAAACTGATGTTCCAAATTGAAACAGTGTGAAAGTTGTTGGATCATTTACGAAATATCTCCATATTTACTTAAATCACTTTGCTTCATAGATCCATCACTCCTAGGTCATTTTGCCAAGCAATTCTTTTGAACCATTTTTGTAAAAACAACATTTTAAACTGTTTTGAATGTATCTAAGTACATATATTTAAATATTAATTTAATTGTATATTATGTTGAATATGTCATAAATTGATTATGGATGTAAATTTATTGATTTTTGGTGTTGTTATAGGTATATGGTATAAACCAAAAAACCCAAGAACCAGAACCGAGAAACTCATAACCATGGTTCTGGTTCTGTTCGGTTCTCGGTTCTTGGGTTGAGTAGAAAAATTTTTGGAACCGAGGCCATTTCGGGTTGGTTCGGTTCCACCATAAAACCGAACTAACCCGACCCATGCTCACCCCTACTTGGTTGATAGAAATAGCGCACGAGGAGTCACGTGACCTAAACGATGTTGGTAGGCTGCTTGTCGTTCAATCAGGGAGAGCATAGTGGGCTAGCGTAGGAGAAAAGCGAGCAGATGAAGGATCTGGCCACGACTGCCGAGCGCAATCGGATCTAGCGATGACTGGCTAGTGCAATTTGATCTCGTGACAGCTGGTGACAGGTGACGGGTGATGGGCGACATATTTGATGAAGAAGATGTGGAGGCTAGGAGCGAGGGAAGGGAAGAGAAAAAGGCAACGATGTCAGGGAGAGGGAGTAGAAGAGGTTAATGGCGGATTCGACGAAGAGACGCCGACGGCGAGGCCGGATTTGACGGTGAGGGTAAGGGGAAAAGGCGATGTCGGATTTGACAAAGAGAGGAGAAGAGGCAAATTCGATGTCGGACTCGACGAAGAGAGAGGTGATGGAGAGGGGTGAGGCCGACGGTGAGGAGGCAGGGCCGAATTTGACGGAGATGGCCCCAGGTGGTGGTGAGGGGAAGAGAGACTAACGCCGTTTGTTATTCCGTATAACAAGGGACTAACTCGCTCAATTTTTCCAAGTTGAAGGACTAAGTTATCCTGAGTCAATGATAGAGGACTAACTCGCTTGAGTGAGCAAAGTTAAGGGACTAAAGGTGCATTTTGGCCATTATCTCATTGTCAAAAATTCAAGAAACTTGTTAGACTAAGCCTAAAGTTGTCCGCTAGTAGCAATATTTGAGGTTGGTCTATGACGATACGAACTATTTAGACTCACCTTCAACTGAAAATGGGTTCGACCACCTGTTGCAACTGTGTCGAAGCATGCGCAACCTCAAGCACTCTCCACTCCTCTTTGGAGCTCTTTCACCAAATCCCCAAAACCACCATTCTTTTGCCAATCAATCCATTGCCACCGTCTTGATGGTTCTTATTTTAAACGCCACTTGACTGGAGTACTTCATTGGTGGCATTGCTATTAGGGGAGTAACCGTTGTTGGAAATCCATTTTCAATTTGTGGGTCAGTAAGGAATTTTAATTTAAAGATGATTTGATGATGAATAATGCCCATGATTGGGAGTAGATAAGAAAGAGTGAGAAATCTTTCTTTGGGAAGGAAGATAATTAGGATTTGTGGTTTTGCACAAAGAGGTGAAAAGATTAGAGGTTGGCTGTCAAGTTGACTCGATGGAGTGAGAGTTGTCAAATGGCAAGTTGGCTTAACTACAAATAACCACCAATTTTTAAGGCAAACAAAAACAAGGCTGCTAGACCTCAATGTTGAAAAATATGTTAATATGCACTTTATCAAATTAAAATGAATTGGGCATTAGTTTTGAGGTCTAAAACAAGTACTGATTTAAACAAAATATAAAAAATAACTATAGGCTATTACCACGCCTTTGTGTAGCACGGAAACTCATCTTTAAGTGTAACTAATGGAAAACACCCTGTGTGAAAAAACAAAAGAGACATGTTTCTTAATTATGTTTCTTAAATCTAAACTTAAAGTTTTGGAAATCAACAACATTAATGTGTAATAAAGTTAGATATCCATGAAATAAAACTAGATATTCATAAAAATATATTAAATTCTCTATTATTTAATAAATTTATAAAATTGAAATTAGTTATTCATGCAATAATACTAGAAACAAGAGCATTTAATGAAATATTTAGTATAGTTTCTTCAGTGTATGGTGTTATTTCACAAATGTCCGTTATCATTTCAATAATATATAATTTCAATACCTCAAATAATATCTAATTTCAAAAAATGTGAAAATATGATAAGATACTTTGAATTACTAGTAGAAACAAGCTTGAGCCTTCTCTAAAATAATAAAATGGTAGTTATAATTCTAAATTCTTAATGCAAGTTCATTAGCCTAAACTCAAATAAGCTATCAAATCAAGTAGCTCGAGCCATATAATCTTGAGACGTTATCAGAATTTGATAAGCACTAAGTAATCTACGTATAAGGTAACATTTTGTTTTCAAAAGGCCAAAATGCACATATGGTCCTCCAACTTGACAAACTCAAGCGAGTTAGTCCTTTTGGTTTGACTCAGTGCGAGTTGGTCCTTTAACTTTTCAAATTAAGCGTGTTAGTCTCTCAACTTCTCTAAATTAAACGAATTAGTCTAAGGAGTGATGGAAAGCGTCTTTTAAGATGACACGGCGTTAAAGTCACGGGGACAGAAGCGGCTAGTTCGCCGGATAAATTTGAGGTAGTTCTGGAGGGATTTGAGGCCTCCCAAGTCCCGATTAAGGCCATATTTTTCAAAATCCGATATCGACGGCGTCGTTGAATGGAGATCATGGTCAAGCAGACGGAGATCGACGCGCATGGACAAAATAGACAGAGATTATCACAAACGGACGAAGCGGACGGACGATCGAGGTGAAGTAGACGGACGGAGATCGACCCGATGACAGACGGAGATCAACGCAATCCACATGGTGACGCATGGAGATCGACATGACAGACGATTAGAGATCAATGCGATCAACGTTATCGATGCGACGGACGGCAAAGATCAACGCGATTGACGAGACAATCGGATAGAGATCAATGCGGCAGACGACGATCGAAGCGATGAAGACAAGACTAGGTGACTGTGGTGGCAAGGGAGGCGGTGGATTAGACGGCTAGGAGGGCAGATTCGATGGTGGATTGTCGGACACACTGAGATCGAAAGACGAGCGACAAAGAAAGGCTGACACACTGAGATCAACAGCGTGCAGCAGAGCAAGGCTGACACACTAAGACCGACAGCGTGTGGCGGAGGAAGGCAGACAATGTTGAGGAACAAGCGCCGTCTTCCTTTCCATCCAATTAGGGACTAACTCGCAATATTTTACAAAGTTGAGGGACTAAGTCATAATGAGTCATTCGTAAAGGACTAACTCGCTCGAGTTGACAAAGTTAAGGGACCGATGGTGCATTTTGGCCTTTTCAAAAAGGTTACAATGCCTAGGAAAATCTTCACTATAAATTGTCATAATCAATATTCTGGTCTGGCTAAATATTGCACGTGACAATGTATTACCAGATGACAGATACTACTGATTTTTTCTTCTTGAAAAAGAAATGCTGCTTGTCATCTAAAGAAAACATGAGTAAATTTTGTGGGTGATCCTAGTTTTTAATTATCATTTTATTTTAGTTTATAATCTATTAAATTTTTTATTTTAATTTTAAACATATGAAAAAGGTTTTATTTTAGTTTTAATTCTATTAAAAATATTTCATTTTGTTTTCAATTAGGCAAAATTTATTAACTTAAAGTATTTATCTGATAACAACTTTTCATATCATAATTTAAATTATTTGATAATTATTTTATAATAAATTTAATCTGTATAATAATTTTTTATGATTAATGAAAAATTCAAATAACTTTCTTTTTCTCTTCTATATTGAACTTATTTTATTTAGAAAGAAAATTTTTTTAATTTAAATTATCTATTTATTTTTAAAAAGTATTAAATATTTTAGATTGACTGCACGACAGTTACTAAACATTTAAATTAAAATTTTGAAAGTTTGTGTCAAACAATTATTCTGAATTAATGGATATTATTTGATCAAGAATCAAAATAAAATAATTTTAATAGATTTAAGATTAAAACAGAATGATCTACAAAATTTAAGAACGATCCACAAAATTTTCTCAAAACAAATTCCTACGGGTAGTTTAATAGAGGTCTGGACAAAAACGAAAACGAAGCAGGAGAACATAAAAACACGATGAACTAGACCCCTTTGAGTGACCTTTATATATTCATGTTTCTTTTTTTGTTCTTCAGTAGGTTGTTTCGTAGCTGGTTTCTAAAAGCCAGTCAAGCGTCCCATCTGCTTTTTACTATTTTCCTGCAAAAATTATTGCTTGGTTTTTATATTATATTGGGATTTACTTCTCCTTTCCTTTTAACTCGTTGTTCCCTCTCCTGAAGGGTGTTCCAAGAAAGGTGACTGGACAGGTTGTTTTAGAGCTCCTCCAGCTTTAAATTTTGTCAAGAGCAAACAAAGTATTGAAATCAATCAATGCGATGTCTGGATTTCTGTCACAGCGCACGCCTCGCTCTCAGCTGCTCCGCTAATGGCCACCCTTTGTGTTTTGGGTCGGGCGCTGTCACATCACCTCCGGTTGTAATGGCTTCGTGAGAGCTCTCTCCAAACCCAAGAAGAATTCAAAGGTAAACGTATCATCATTTCTTGAATGGGTCAGCTTCTTTTTCTCATGCTTCCAAGTCTTTCCTCTCCTTTTGCATTTCCAGTTGTAAAAACCTTTGTTTTCTTCTTTCCCCTATATGTTAAATTTCTGCCAATTGGATCTTTTTCCTTCTTGGGGTTTCAAATGAATTACGAGTCTGATCTGTCTGCTGGGTCGGACCATCACCGCAAGTTTTAGTCCCTTTTCTGTGTGGAAGCTGTAGTCAGTTGCCTTTTTTACTAGTACAATGTTCTTTGTTTCAGGTCATTCTGATGTCCAGCTAGAAACTCCACTAATGTCTCTGTCTTTGTGGAAATGTAACACCCTGGAACTGCATTGTATTCCTATGGGATCTGCGGTGCTTCCAAGCAAAGTTATTATTTCCAATTATATTGTTGATTTTCTGACGGTGGAAAATAATGGTAGTTTATCCGAGTGCTTTTGAACCAATTGCGTTTCGTTTGAGCCTTTGAGGGCTTAATTTTGACTTATGTTGAGAAAAGTAGTAGAACCTCTAAATTAGGCAGGAGAAGTGGTTTAAATAAACGGTTCGGTACGACCAAGTTGATGCAATTTTTTTGAGGATTGACCCTTGGTTTTCAAGGGAGACCTTGCAACCATTCCACGCGAATGTCTACTGTACTGATTTTCTGTCTTTGTCATTGACATATAACCAGGCTAGCAAAATAGAGAGGTAGTAAGATTTAATTTAAATGCTGTGTTGCGAATTAGGAAGGAAGGCTAGAGAGCAAAATACCTTAGTCGCAATTCAGAAAATTTCTAACATATCCATATGTCAAGAGGTGAAAATTTGTTGCTTTTCTACAAGATAACCTGAGAAACTGAGTTCAGTGTGGGGGTTTTTTCTTTTTTCTATTTCCCCCCCTTCTTTTAAAGTTCTTTCATGCTTGTAATGTGGGATTAAGCTGTAGGAGGTTCTTGCTTAAATGCATAAATTCACTTGTCAATCATTTCTTCTTCTGGGCCTCTGATTATCTGCATGTCTGAATCTCGAATACAATTTTTCATGCATGTAGTTGGAAGTAGGATTTGCCAGGCCCCTGCTGTCTCTGTCACTGTCAATAATGGAAAAACACGATCGAGATAGATGGCAATCTATTGTGCCACTTCGTCTCAGACGAAATCCATCTACACGCTTCTGTATGTTCCCCAAAGTGAAGTTAGCGGGCTGCAGCCCTGGAAATACTCCCGTCTACCTAAACGTTTATGATTTGACACCAGCTAATGGATATGTCTATTGGGCAGGCCTTGGCATTTTCCACGCTGGGGTGGAAGGTTAGCTAGCTCCTTTCTTATACAATTCCTTTGGACTTCAGCATTTTCTTATCATAGAATGGTCTGGTGGCCATTGGCAACTGTTGAGACATTTGATGCTTCTCCTTTCCAGTAATATATCTTCACCTGATAGTGACAACTTCCTAGAATTTTCTGATACTTGTATTCTCTCTATAATATTAGTTGTTATGAAGATTTCAACTTCTGAATGTGGCACAGAAGTATTCCATGTCTTGCACTTGGTAAAAGAGAGAGCCTATCTAGATGATCTCCACACTACAGTAATGATTCCTAGTTCATTATGTAGCATAATAGTATTGATGCAGCTCAATCTGAACAAAGACATGCATCTGGATTCCTGTACATATGCATTACAGATCCAAATATCCTATATTTGATGAGGATACTGCTACTGATCCAGATTATTTGTGTTCATGGTGTCTCATTATCATTGTTTATACATCAGTGTATGGTGTAGAGTATGCCTTTGGAGCTCATGACTACTCGACAAGCGGTGTATTTGAGATCGAACCTCGACAATGCCCTGGCTTCAAGTTCAGGAAGTCATTATTCATCGGTACAACATCTTTGGATCCTATCCAGGTTCGAGGGTTCATGGAACACCAGTCTGCAAACTACAACGGTGATTCCTACCACCTGATTTTTAAGAATTGTAATCATTTCTGTGAGGACATATGTTACAAGCTGACTGGAAACCGGATACCAAAGTGGGTGAACCGTCTCGCAAGGATAGGTACTATGAAAGGCCCTTTAATGCTTGAAGTAATTTATTGTTAAACCTTTTGGCTATAACATCTTGGAGTTCTTGGATTTATAGTGGTTCTTTCAATCTCTTGGACCAAAGTGGATGATTAGATCGAAATATTTTGATTTACTCTTTTAGTCAATTACAATGTAAATATAATTTTTATGCCTTCTTAGTCAATAGGACGATACCGTTCACAAAAGGCAGTAGTATCTCTGTTGGGATGTTTGAAAGACAGGAAGAACCTAACACTTGGGCATTTATTTGGATGTGTTAAATTTAAAGTATCTGAGTGGCGATTTAGCAGCATCTACTTCCTTCTAGTATCCACTTATGCATCAACGCTAGAGCATTCAGAACGTTTGTTATTTCATGTAGGTTCAGTATGCAACTGGATGCTTCCTGAGACCCTTAAAGCTTCTGCAGTGCACCATGAGTCCAATTTACAAGGTTGTGACAGTGAAAAGAAGCAGCTGAGAAGCAGTTTCAGTTGCTGGTCATCAATATCGCTGCCTCCAAAAGAAGTCTCAATGTCTTCATTGTTTATGCATTCCCACTACAAGGGCTGTCTACCACCATGGGAGCTGAAGAGGTCAAAAAGTGACTCATCAAGGAAAGGGTGAGGTTGCCTTTAGGTTCATGAGTTCCCCCAGCTGTCAAATGAATGTGTTTTGCTTGAAACATTGCTTTCATCCAAGTGATCAAGCAAGCCAGAGGTTTGAAGGTGTAAAATCTGTGAATGTCTCTGATGTATCAAAATTCAAATGGAAGGTACTTCCGTGTTTCTGCTACTGCTGACCTTTCTCCTTTGGTCTGTCGTAGTACGTGTTTTCGTTTATAATTGCATGTGGGGTTAGATATATATCCATTTTGAATCGAATGGTGCAATTATGATTTGTTTGATTTCTAGATGTTTGAATCTCAGAAGCTTGGCAGCCAATGCTCTCGTTACTCTCATCCTGTTTGTCAGAATCTGTCTGAAAGAACAAACTGAAATTCAAGTTAGCAAACTTTTTTTTTTTCTGCTCCTGGAATATTTTGGATCCAACACTGAACCTTCCTGAACTTCGGCTGATGGTTGACCGGCCTTGACCAACTTTCATGTCACTTGTTATAATGCGATAGAACTCGAAAGTGAAAGAATGGAAGAGGTTTTGCTGTTTGTTTTTGTTTTTTGTTGGTACAATAGGTATGCTAAAGAGAGAAGCTAGAACCTGAGCCAGTTGACACCCTGAACGTCACAAAGCATGTAGATCACCCGGTGCTTGTGTGAAGGAACAGGTTGGTGAGAATATGAGTGATGTTCAGAACGCGGCAAAAGGGCAAACGCAATCCTGAAGAGCTACTCCTTTAGGATGTTCTCTAGATGGATTGTAGAAGACCCTGAATGTGGTTCTACTTGAGCTTCCGTTCTGCAGCAGCATGGAGCCGAGGACAACCCAACTCTGGCACGGCACGTAAAGCTTATGAGAAGCTCCGTGAATAGAACCGAGGCTGGCATGTTTGTTCCTTAAAAGAATGACAGCCACACAACCAACTGATAATCCCTTATGCCCAACTGATTGAAAGATTATTGAACATGCATCATTGACCACCGGCTAATAATTGTCTAAAGCCAGGGGTTTATGGTCAGCAATTTTTCTTCATCATCATTATTATTATTAGTATTAAATTCCTTAGTATTAAACTCATCAATTTATATTCTTTATTAAGTCATTTTTTATGCTTGAATAGAAGCTTCTATTCTGATGAAAAATATAAATACTACTACCTCCGTCCATAACCATAACCAGTGACATAACTAGTGACATTTTTTTAAAAGAACTCTTATTTCAAAATTAGTGAAACTTTAATTTTTTTTTTCAAATGAATAATATGCTTTGTAGCATGATAAAATTTATTTTTACAAAAATATTAAAAGCATCAACCAGATGTGAGATCGAGTATAAGTAACAGCGCCTTCTTCAGGCAGTTCAGAAGGAACAAACAGCTCACGACGGGTCAAACTTGCACCTCATTTCATTTGCCTTCATTTTCGATGTTAATCTTCTTCTGCTTGTACTTGTTTGTTGTTTTATTCGGGGCATCTCCTTTAACTGGTAGTCAAATCAGAGTCTTCTGCTACAAAATCCAGAAAACGAAACAAAACTCCTGTCAATTGAAGTAGGTTTTATCCCAACACATGTTGGAAACTGAAGATTTTCATTCCATGTATGCCATGTAGAATGTTTTGCCAAGAGAACCAAGGAGTGGATTATACTGAAGGGTTTCTCTGGCGGGTGCCTGAGACGCTGCGAATAGAGGTTTTGCAGCAGATGAAGATGCCACCGAAGACAGGAGATTCCCGTGATCTCTGCAGATAAATCGGAGGCAGCTGACAGGTTCTTGTTCAGATTTATGACAAGGTTCGGGTCCATGCCGGCGCAAATCTTTCTCCGACTCCACATGACATGGCACTTGTGGGAGCAGCAAGCAACCCTGCTGGGCTTTCCACCACCGTCAAGTTCTGCCGTAACCATACCCACTCTTGTAATTAGAATCCCCACCAGCCCGGCCAGACAACCATAAAAATCTCGCTTTTGTCTCGATTCTCTTTCTCATTCTTGTGTATAATCGGTTCTTTCCACCTTGGCTTTTTCCATGTACCTCAAAAATTGCCAATAATAATAGTGAACTTCACACAAATGTAACCATATGCATTCTGCAGCTTAAAAATCAATCCTTAGTATATATACTTCAAGATATGTTGCAATCACAAAATAGAATTGATCCTTCAAATTTAAGTTTAGACTGAAGAATGACACAGCAATATCACAACAAGGCAGGAAATTACATCAGCATACAGGTTTAGGGAGGCGGCCAGCATCATCAATGATACTGTGTCTATTAACAGCATCCCAGAACAACTGCCGCATATACAGTTGGCTTCGAGCGAATTGGCACATCCTGGATTCCTGATTGGAAGCATCAGCTACATACACCGCGGGAAAAGGGTTTGTCCCACGTAACCACCAACCATTGCTCTTCTCACATTGGATTCAAATAGCTTTGGGTTGTCCCTTAAAACAGCTGCAGCATCATGATTGAGGGGGTCTTCATAGTTTGGTTGCTGCATTCACAATTTATAAACTTGTTTACTGAGACAGACATAGCAAGTTATAGCAACACCTCATATCATCCCAGACGATATTTAGAAAGGAAATCAATACCGTGAATAGATGAAAAAGTCCGTAAATGATCGTGTTGATGTTCAGAACAGGTTTCCAATCTTCTCTTAGAATGTTGAGACAGACATTTCCTTCCAAATCAATGTTTGGGTGATAGACCTGCAATTGGATACGCAGCTTAGCTTCAAAGCATAGAGCATCATACGTCAGACCAAGCAAATACTGCATGCTTGTATACCTTTGTCTGGCACTTAACCTTCGGTGGCTCATGGGGATAGGCAGGAGAAACTTGGAAAGAAAATACAAATGTACCACCCCTGAAGCAAGGGAAAAGAAAGTGACCTTCACAGAAGAATTTGCAATCTACTAGCAAGAAAAGAATTGCATGAACTTCCAAAACAAAAACAAGTTGATGTTCGCTCCATCAGTTAACTCAAAAGACAAGAGAAGATGGCAGTGTTTCTCAATCGGAATGCGTTCATAAGCAGCATCTCACATTGTTGTGCACAGCGCTCCAGGTCCAGTGAAACATTTGAGGCCACCACAGCTAATACTAGAAAACCATCTGGCTTCTTAGAGCTATCTCATGCTAGAAGACCATCTGTTTCTTAAAGCTATCTCTGGGTGGAACAAAGAAACATTTCCATACCTAATACAACCTTTCATTCAAGTTCTAACTTCCAACTCTACTGAATCAAAATCAAACAAGAATTCTTAAAAACTTGAAACCTTAACTTTCAAATGAAACCTCCTATTCAAAATCATGCTCTCAAGAAAAAAATCTTGGACTAGAGCTGGAACTAATAAATCAGTATTTGAAGAAGCAGCAAATGAGCTAAAGAAGAAAGGTACTTGTAGAATCACTTACATGTAATATCCTTCATCTGGCCTGATGGTGACTTCGAAATTCATCAGGTCATCTTTGCCATTTGGAAAAGAGATGCCACATGTGTTTGGTAAGTTTAGCTCGCTAATGTCTACAACATGAGAGACACCAAGAATTTATAATAGACACAAAACTTGCCCAGTGTCATAAAAATTGAACACATTCAGAATAATACCATATAACTGAATGTATTGGATAGGAAATTGAAGGTTTCCTTTTAATTAAGAAAACAAAAGTTCTTGAAAGAAACAAACCACGGATATAAGAATAATTCACAATTTTAGATAGTTCTTTCCTCTTCTCGTAATCTTAAAAAGAAAAAAAAAATTTACCTCCACATGAAATCAAAGGGATTATGTCCAAAGTCTATGAAAATCTCTAAGATTTCAGATACAGAACTTGAAGAACGAGAAGAAAGCAACCTTTATGAACACGCAACTCTCCCGCACTTTGCTTCTTGGCAGGCACCTTCCCATCGGTTTTTTCTGCAATTTCCCTCTGTTTCTCCTTGACCTTGAAGAGCTTAATCATTTTTCCTTCAAAAAAAAAAAAAAGCATAATGAAGATTAAAACTGGGCAAAAAAGGGCGAGAACTGGCATCAAACCAACAAAATTCCATTCCAGAAAAGCATCAAAAGATCAAAACTCAAGTATAGCAACTAGAAACAACAGATCAGCCGTCAACTGTAACTAAACTACATTCAAACAAATGCCACAACAGTAGCTGCTGCTCGCAATTACTATTTCACACGCTCAATCTCTACACAAGAAGGAAATATAGTTATCCAAACCAAACCCAAGCTAGAAAAACTCGAGACAAAAAGTATGTTAAAACAGAAAAGGAAAGTCAAAAAGCCAATTCTCGAGTTCCCCGCTACTCTATTCTTCCCCAAATTATTTGGGTTTTACTTCTAGATTGATCATGAGAACTCTCGGGAGAAAGAACACCCCCAAGAACTGAATATAAAGAAATTTAACACACCCATCACATAACCAAAATTACAGCTCTAAGAAAATTTGAAGAACAATCGGATCAAAGAACACAGCGCAGAATCTGTTTTCTCGAAAAGAAAAGAGAGAAACCAAAGCACAGTCGGATGTGGAGCTGTGAAACCCAGATCGCGCAGGTCGTTTTACCTGGTTATTGTCACCCGATGTAGCTGAAGAAAGGTGGGATGCTTGGGAGTTGGGACGTGGCAACTTGTGTGAACATATAGACCTATAGAGACTCGCCTGACTCACGGTTGTTTTCAGAACCGACTTCCATCGATTAATTTCTAGTTTTCTTTTTTCACAAAAAAATAAAAAAAGCACTAAGTAAGATCACTTATGAATTTATGGTCATGGAGTCCCATAATTTATTTTGTTACCCTTCAATATTTTTACTACAAATATTTTTCTCTTTTTGAGTTTATTCAAAATTTGCAACTTTGTTCAACTGGGTTTGAAGGCATTGAAAATGTTTGCGTTACATATATCACTCATTTGCAAATTTTGTTATTTTGTTCATTTTAGGTTAAGAAGATTAATGTCACCTTATTGTTTGGGGGCCTCGTCCCAATTTGGAGTGGGTTAAGTAGACTAGCATGTAATTGTGGTGATCGTATAAGAAGTTTGGAGATACTTTCATAAAAGTGCCATTGTTCTTATTGATCAAAATACTTGGATTTCTTTTTTCGCCAGTACAAATGCTTCCCATTGAAAGCCCATGGGTGGAGAGAGTGGTCGCTCTCTGAAAGCCTTTGTCTACCAAAGTTTTCATCATGCCCATTGACCTTTAACACATGTAGATCTAATAACTTTGACACCAGCATATGCTCGAGATATGACATAAAATGACCCTACCTTGGCTCACTGTCCGAACTTGACAATGTTGGAAACAATGACCCTATCTTGGCTTGCTACATATGTTTGATCGCAAGAGGAGAAAGAAGATACGCATGGAAGATAAATAGTGGCAATTTCACATAAGTATCCCTAAACCCCATACTTGATTACAACATGGTACATGTGGGTTTACTTGACCTAGAAGACTCGTGAATAATGAGGTAGCATTAATAGCCTAAAGCCATTTTTAGCTCTTGAATTTAGATGATCCATATACTTAACACTCTTAATGTTGACTCGGTCCAACTCACCCATTGCCAAAATGGTATACTTTAGCCTTTTTCCCTTTTGTGTGTATCAAGTGACCTCTTTGTTCTAAATCACTTTTATGACCATTGGTTTCTTGAGCTACAGGTGGAAGACATTAGCCTATTCATGCCAAATAAAGCTGCTGAATTAAAAAGGAGACAAATAAAAAAACACAACGACACAATGAATTAACAAAAAGCAAACTAAAAAATGCCTTCCAAAGCAGCCATCATTGCTCATCTTTCCCTTTGTTTCTCAAACAGGTCACTTGTGCTACCAAAAACCTGCACTCATCTTATTTATAAAGAGGATGTCGATGCGTCCCGATCTTTTTCCTTCATATCATTTAATTTTGAGTCACCAAGTTCCTCTTATTTCCCTTTGTTATTTCCTCTGTTTTTGTCTCTAGTTTTTGCTCTATTTCCTCGGTTTTCTTCTCCTCAAAAGTTTATAATCCCAAAGAAGCATTGCCAGCTTCATTTTTTACTCTTTCTTGAATCAAGTTCATTTCTTTCGATCAGTTCTCTGGTAACTTAGTCCATTCTTTGGGTCAGGAAAATGAGAACTCAGTGATCAACTTCACATCGTCATTGCACATGAAAACACCAAAAAGACAAATAAAGAAGATGATGATGGAAAAGGAACGATTGTTGTTCTTCTTCTGCTTCATTGCGACTGTTTCCAATGAAGCCTCATTGCGCTGAGCTTTGGTACAACTGTCTTTTTCATTCATTGATGTCGTACTCCATTTGTGTTGCCATTTTACTAGCGAACGTGGAACAACATTAATCTCCTTAAACATGAAAGAACAACCCTACGATTGTCCATTAGCCTAAAAAAAATTACTTTAACAATTAAATTTAAGGAAAAATAGTTAGTCCTTCTATCTTAAAAAACATGCAACATATTCTATTTTGGATTATCCCAAAACTTTAACATTCCAATATTTAATAAATTATTTTATTATATTTCTCTCTAAACTATCATTTCAATATTTACTTTTTTTTTATCTTTCTTGATTTATGCACAAAAAATAAAGGTTAGAAGTGAAAACATTACACAAACTTTTTCCTCGTTGAAATATATACCAAGAGATTAGAATGAAACATTAAAAATAGGGTTACCAAAATTACAAAAAAAAAATAACCCTAATTAAAAAGTTAGGTGCTATCCAAAAAATGGAAGAAAACCAAAGGTAAAAATAATGAATAAGCCACTAACATTGTTATACTAGTTCGATTCACCTACAAGTGTTTTTTTTTTTGCCAAATAAACTACTGACGTTTTTTAGTTGGCTCAAATTGGCCATTTTGTAACTTTTACGTTAAGCCTAGTGGAATCTTAGCATAAAATATCAAATTTAGTCCATATATTTTATCCTTTTACTCTCAACACCTCTGAAGTTTATTAATCTAACATTTTAACTACCTTTTCAAAGGTGACATCAATCTTTGGACTCTGTTTGTGGGTAGTAGTTAGGATCCTCCTGAACTCGATGATAGTGGTCACAATATTCCTCTTCTTACTTTACCTCACATTGCACCATAATATCATGTTAAACACTAATATTAACGAGACATTGTTCGGAAGTGGCAGTGTAGGGTTTAAGGTATCCCTTCTTGAAGAACAAAGATGACACACTTTGAATGAGCTGGAAATGACAATGCATAGACTATGCCTGAAAAATGTAATTGTGAAAGGTGGATATGGAACTTTAAAAATGATGAAGGTAGCCTATTTGAATTGTTTTAAACCAAGTGGATCTATTTTATTAATTCTAAAAAGTTAATGGTAGAGTTTTGTAATATTTCAAGAGCAAGTGGGTGAATTGACCCACTTAAATAACATTAGTGGTTTATTTAGTTATTTTGAATAACATTAGTGATTTATTCAGCACAAGAAAAAAATTAATGGCCGATTTGAGCCGCGTACCAAACATTAGTGGTTCATGCGTTATTTTTTCCAAAACCTAACAAAGGAAAATAACACCCCTGAAACCAGCCTGTTGGCCTGCTCCGCAGCGGCGAAATCGACAGACGGCTGTTGAATCACTTCTGGCAAAGAAATTTAAGCCAGTACCCACCTTTGACCAAACTTGCAATCCATGGCCCGCCCAAAGGAGCAGCATAAAGCAGCTAGTACTAGTAATAATCTGTATGTTTTTCCATTTAAAAAAACAAATCTGCGCCCAGACAACTTTTAACTTGTTAGACAATCAGAAATGGTCAGCAAAAACAGGTCCTATTCCTTTAAAGAAAAGGATGAGTGTGTGAAGGAGTTACTAAGAAACGCCTTCAAGCAAAGAAAATAGGGAAGGCGTTATCAGCGAAACTTTCACAATTGTTGTTGGCCTCCCATGAATCAAACAAGCACAGAACTTGTTTTAAGCTTGTTTGGGATTATGAAGGCCTCAGGCACCAGCATCTACATCTACATCTACTCTGTCAACATACATACCCAATCAAAATCAGGGAAACGTCTCCTTCGCCTTCGGCTGCTCTTGGAATTTATATTGGTCTGCGTCTGCGACACTACTTGGGCCTAAACCCTAGCTAGAGCCCAAGCACTTATTGAATTCTCCTAAAAGTTCATATTTTTCATTTCAGTCACATGGATTCCATATCTAGCATTGTAGCACTGCATCACGGATGGATAACAAGTTAACGATTTATGACAATCACGATAAATATGACAGAACTATCAAATTTGCCACTAATGTTTTGAGTTATGAGCAAATATGCCACTGCAGGTTTTTTTTACCAAATCTCCCACTAATGTTTTAAAATGGGCCGGATATGCCATTAAAGTTTCAAATTAAAAGTGAATATGTCATTGGCCGTTAAAAAGTTAACAAAAAATGTTAAAAAGCTAATAGAAAATGTTAAAAATAACAAATTTAAAAATTGTAGGATGATAATGTAAGTTTTAATAAAGTTTAAAGATTTTTTGTAATTAGACTCTCTTAATCTTTCTCATTAATGCCAACGAAGAGATTAGACAGCAGAGATAAAGGGAGGGTAGCGACGGGGTTGGGGCACTGGTGACTGAGACAGCGACAGGGCTGAAGCGCTGATGGAGGGGATCATACCCTCTTTTAGCAAAAATTTCAAAGATCCTAATATTTTTTGAAAGATGTATTATAACCCAAAGATTTCAAAATTTGCTATTTTTACAATTTTCCGTTATTTTCTAACCGGCAGTGATATATCCGCTCAAAACATTAGTGAAAAATTTAACATTTATGCCCGATATAACCCATTTCAAAACATTAGTGGGAGATTGGAAAAAAAAAAACTATAGTAGCACATTCGCTCAATATACAAACATTAGTGAAAAATTTGACATTTCTACTTGATAAATATCAATGAAATGAAAATTTTAGGACTTGTAAACATGTCGAAAAATGCTGGATTTATGCGTGATGATTGGTATGTTTTCGCTTTTTTTTTTTTTTTTTTTATAGATAGCGTGATTATATTGGAAATTCCCGGCGTGTATATATACCTATATAAACTCACATCAAATACATATAACATACACGACTAATTAGATTTTTTTTTTAATGCCGAAGTATTAGAAGAGAGGAGGGTATAAGAGTTATTATACAATGTAAACCCAGTTAGGGCTGAAAATGAGTTAAGTGGAGTAGAGTGGTATGTTGATCATGTTTTACTTGAAATATTTATCAAGCTCATTATTTTATTTCTATTTGTATTGAAACAATATTAATGAGTTGTGAGCAAATTTTTAACCGTTCGAACCCTAACTATTCAATTAAACTAAGGAAAAAAAAGCTAAAATCAAGCTAAGCTAAGCTAAGCCAAATAATAAGCAAATCGAGTTTTATTTAAATTATATATTGAGTTTGAAATATTTTTGCAACTTGATTTAATATTAGTTCTAATAATTTTCAAATGAACTTTAAATCAAGCCAAATTTAAGTTTTTTGTTCATTTTCCACCCTCAATTCTATACCTCATTCCACCCAACTTAATTAAACTTATCATTTTACTCAAGAGAAGAAACCCTCCTTGAGAAGGTAAGGTTCGCATTCCCCAGAGGAAAGTTTGATGGGCTTAGCGATATCTCCTTCATCATTCGTAGTAAATCGTTCTCTTCTTGCTAGGAAAGTTACTTTATTGAGTTTATTGTTTTTGAAAGCTAAACTTATATATTCTTGCAATATTGAGAACTCTTGCACCAACACGTCTTAAAAGAGAATTATTTGAGTATTATAACTATTACTATGAACCACTGTATTTAATTATATATGCTGTCCCAAGGTCAGTTGATTTTTAAAAACAATTCAAATTGAGTTTTTGAAACCTTTAAGTGCAAAACAAATTTGATAACTAAAAATAAGCTCAATCTAACCAGAGAAGGCCAACCACAATTGTCTTTCATTTTGCTTTGAAAAAGATTTTGAAAGATACGACAATTCATCCAACTTCAACCAAGAAAAAAGAGAAAAGCTACATACCAAGCAATGACCAAGTAAATAAAGAAAAAAAGCCTGAGTACAAGAATTTTTTTGTGGTTCAATCGATATCTCATTCTAAGAACCTACTCCTCTACTCAGGTATGTGTTACTTGAGAGTTTCTCCACTATAATTGTAAAACTTATGATGATGTTTTCTTCAAGACTTGCACCCAACTATCTCTAATT
The DNA here is from genome assembly GCA_039654915.1 of Aquilaria yunnanensis. Taxonomy (NCBI): domain Eukaryota; kingdom Viridiplantae; phylum Streptophyta; class Magnoliopsida; order Malvales; family Thymelaeaceae; genus Aquilaria; species Aquilaria yunnanensis. The sequence continues at coordinate 23,150,268 of CM077598.1, read as the reverse complement.
TCCTTTAAGGCTCCCAACTGATCTCTAATTTCCTTTAAGGCTGACTAAAAATGATTCCTACACTCTTTTCTTCACAAGGAAAGAACCCAATCTCACCAATCTGGTGTTTGTATGGTTACAAGTGCAATTATAGCAATAAATACTAGGTGTGGGTAAATGAAAGCACAAATTCTTTTGGCAAATCTCAACTTAAGCACACTTTTATAAGTACAAACGATGTTTAATTCCTCTCTTTTAATGGCAAAGAGTCCTTAAGAATGTATTTTTCATGAATTTATACTGCTTTAAATTTATTTGAACGTCGAAGAGCCATTAGGGAGGTCTTGATGTCAACTTTAAAGAAACTAGCTAGTCATTGCTAATTTATCGTATAGAGTAGGATTTCACAGTTTCTGACTGACGGAAAATGTTCACTCTGTTGTTTTTGTTTGTCCAGAAGCAAAGTTCTTCTCTGCTACCGTTAGTTTCCCTCGATTGGTTTTCTTCAACCTGCTATTTTGCTTGTCTAGGGACAACCATGCGCTGAGTATGGGAAATGCTCCCAATTTTGACCCATTGAATTTTTTCTAAACTGTTATTTTTGCTTTCTTTGAAACTTCCAATTGTATTTTCCAACTTATCTGAGGATACTGAACATCATTAAAAAAACATATGAATTTATCTAATTACTTTGTGCACTAGAAAAAAACACATCACTCCATGTTATAATTGTTTTTTTTATCATCAAAACTCAAGGTTAATTTATTGAACAACAAATTGAATTCTATTAGTTCCTAAAAATGTGTATGTGCGTCGGCAAATTCTGAAATACACATATGTGCATATGCACATACTTGATGGCGTTAGAATGAGAGAAGTTTCTGTTTGATTTAAATCATTTATGGTAATTATGTTTGTTAAGGTGGAAAATTTGATTGTATTCTAATTAAGATATTAACTGTAATTAAAATTTTTAGTTATGGAAATTCAGTTTTAAACGTTTCCTTATTTATTTAATTCTATATCTTCATTTCTTCTTCTCCTTCGTGAGTTGCAATAGATTTATGTTCTCTTTCTTTCTTTTTTTTTTCCCCAATTGTCCAAACATTAATAGTTTTATTGTGAAAAATTTATGAATTTGAATTCGTTCGGAAAAATAATCTTAGGTAAACAATAAAGATAATCTGGTAAATATGGTAATTATTTAAAATAATTTTATTAATATTCAATTTCATGTAAGAAAATTTTATTTTGTATAATATGTCTTCATATGATGGTTTTGTCACACAGATTAATACAGTTCACTTTCAGTTTAATAAGTTTCACGTACAATTTAATATATAGCCCACACAGTTTAATACAATTCACTTTCAGTTTAATACATATCTTATACAGTTTAATACATTTTACTTTCAGTTTAACACATATCCCACATAGATTAATAAAATTTACTTTGAGTTTAACACATATTCCATGCAATTTAATACATTTAACTTCCAGTTTAATTATTTAGCATCCAATTTAACACATATCCCACACAAATTAATACAATTCACTTCCAACTTAACACATATCTCGCTCAGTTTCATTTATTTCCCACATTGTTTCCAGATTCATCCTCGCTCTAATCCTTTTGCATTATAGATTTGCTGTCACTTTTTTTTTTTCTCGTACTCGTCTTAGCACAATTGGCACCTTGTGAGAGGTATCCTCACATTTCATTGTCATATCTGCACATTATGTTCCAAAAAAATTACTTAGTTCTACAGAAACAGTTTGTAGTACCATATAAATAAATCTCAATTTCATACAACTCATTTCTACTTTAATACAATATCGAAACTCAAGACTTAAAACTCATACAAAACCAGAAGCATACAAATAAAACTAATATATATATATATATCTATGTCTTTTACAAATTAAAAGCATACATATAGAATCCAAAATTATACATATATATTTTTGTTTTTACGGACACAAGAGCATACATATAAACCCTAGAAATATACATATATATATGTATTTTTTACAAATCCAGAAGCACACATACAAAGCCCAAAAGCATACATATATATTTGTGTTCTTACGAACATAGAAGCATACATATAAACAACAGAAGCATACATATATATACCTATGCTCTTTACAAACCCAGAACATACATATAAAACATGGTAGCATACATATGTATAAATTCATATTATTTTGTAATATAAAATACAAATTGTGAATGTTTTTATCATGGATCTAAAACAATGATACGAACCTTCTGTTTCTTTGCATTCATCCGCTGTACTCGCTTCCTAAACTTTTTTGTATGCTTTCCCTCTTCATGAGTTTTGAACCACCGCCGTCCGCCGTCTATCATCCGCCATCCACCGCCCTTTACTCTAGTCGTTGCCATCCTTCCCTCGCTCCAAACAGCTTCGTTGCCGTCCTTCCCTTGCTTAGAACACGTTCGCACGCCTTGCCGCCCTCTCAATGGCTTCGCATCGCTCCAAAGAGTTGCGTTGCCATCCTTGCTTTTTTTTGCTGGTTTTTTTGGCGAAGGACGCAACCGAGAAGAAGGGGAGATCATGGGTTTTCTCGTGGGATTAAGGTAGAAACTAATTTTGGTTGGTCGTTATATGATAAATGACTCTAATCAGGTAACTCCCCATTTTTCTTCCTAATTTTTTGCACCTTCCTCTTTGTTTTGAACGGAAGGGATGGAAGAACTGTTAGTAGTGTTACTAGGTGTATAAGCACCTAGGTGGACAGTCTCAGAACTCATGTGCGTCAGACTGAAGGATTAATTGTTAAGAATGGCATTCTATAAATAGCAAGCAAACGTAGACCCTTCAGTTTCTTCTCCAACAAATTAAGAGTATTAGAGAAAGATTGCAAGCACGTAACATGATCTCTTCGCACGAACAGAAAATTACGTTGACATTAATTACACGACTTTCACAAATAATTAATCCAAACTAAAAAACACAGACGCATGGACACCACAACAATCAAGTAAGGACCGGCGGATGAACAAATTAACCAGAAACAGCACTAATTTGCGGGGAAAAAGAAAAACAAACAACTGAGAAAAATGCATGCCAAAAGTAGAGTTTTATTTGATAGACAAAAATCTAGGTCTAGCAGTGGAACGACTTGTTCACGTCGCACAGGGCGGGGAGCTCCATGGCGCGGGCGAAGTTGATGCCGTTATCGCTCAAGAACTTGGAGTTCTTGAAGAGGCAGAGGCATGGGAGGTTGGCGTTGGACAGAGCCAAGCAGCAGTACCGCGATGGGGTGCTAGGGTTCAGCCCAGTGACAGCGGGCTTGCAAGAGGCCAGACCCTCGCTGGTCATGCCGCAGATGGTGCCACTGAGCTGAGCATTTGCAGGCGCTGTCACTACTGAGCCCAGCACCAAGGCCAAAATCATAAGCTTCACACATGCAGCCTCCATCTCCCAACGTGAAAACGTTCCTTTACCTTTCACTAGTAAGTATATTTCAATTGCTACTGTTTTCTTTTCTTGGGAGGTGAGAGTGAGCGAGCTGGTTGGGATCCTTAAATAGAGAAGAAGCAGATGAAGGTGGTATGGTGAATTGGATTACTCATTTCGATTATTTTTAATCAAACCTAGGTAATGATAAAATTATACATGCGCGTGAAGAAACATATAAACTAATTAATTATTTTTCAAGTATAGATCGTATACATATATCATCATGCTAATTCAATCCAATCCAACTGTATTATTGGATTTGGGCAAATGAGCCTATACCTTTATGCATGGATATATAAGCTTTATTGGTAAAAAAGCATTTTAATTTCGTGTTGAAACCTAAATTTTATATATATGAAAACAATTTCATTTAACTAAGACAGCTAGGACAAGATCTAAAGTAGATTTGATCTTCTCACGGAATGTCGTGATATATATATGTATAGTTTAATTATAAGGTGGGGGTGAATAACGTCAGAGGCTCGTGATCATGGCAAGGGTGGCAAATGGGCGTGGGAGGTTCACGGGTACGCATATATAGCATAGGTTATACAGATTAATTAAGGGAATGCAAGGCAACGCATATAAACAATTAACAAGAGTCGGTGGCGGGCAGTTCGCAGCTGTACTCAAAACAAGGGCTTTTTTTTCGGACACACAAAAAAAAGAGCTTATTGATGGGCCAAAAACCCCTTTCTAGCCCCTGGACATCAATAACTCGGACCCTTAAGCCCCTAAAATGCAACTCAGGTTCAATCGGCCCCTAAACTATGAGTAGTGGTATATTTCACCCCCTTAGCCCACTTAAATGGGGCACATGATAGCATGTGATTGATGTTCGTAACAAAATTGACTCTTTTGATTAAATTTGGACTAAAATGAAAAGAAAGGGAAAGATGAATGACTGTTTAAACTTTTGTCCCACTGTTACCTCCACTATAGTGCAAATCACATGGATCTTGGCACAAAATATTAGGGTGTTGCCGCCAATTGAGAGTTGTCCAATACTAAAGAAAAGAAAAGTAAAAAAAAAGAAAGGAGAAAGTTCGCCCAAATTGAGGACCATTGAAATGATGATAGATTGCTTATATGGAGACAATTGTGAAGTTTGAACTCAGAATTGAAGATTCCTATGCATCAGTAGTCACCTGCGCACAACAAGTGCAAAGGTAAGAATAATCAATATTTGTTTCCAACATCATAAGTGATTAAAAAATGCTCTGGTTGGGGGTAAATTGTGTTTGGCTTCTTTTTATGATGTACTCATTCAGACCCACAAATTTTTTTTTTGGATGTGATAAATGAGCAAAGTGTTCCAGTATGGATGATTTTTTTATGCCATGTACATTAATATTATGTTTTGAAGGTTATGGCCATTTTACAGTATCATTGGATGTAGCAATTGTAATTGTCATGTATATATGTTTTGAAGGGCATGGTTCCGAGAATCTCAGAAATTAACTAAATAAAGGGATGTAGAATCACAGATATGCTAATGACATTTATGATTTGCTAAAATATTACACAATCACATATATGCTAATGACATTTATTTCCTTGTAGATGTTTAAGTTCAAAGTGCAATTGTACTATTGGGGAGTTTTGTTGCAACATCCAAGTGTTAGATATGTTGATGATTTGGTATGTGAAAGAGAATTTAAAAGTGAGGACATGACTTGTTGATGCTTCATGGATATGTTAAAAGAAATTGGGTATGATAATAAAGATATAAAGGCCATTTACTACCGAATATTGAAAATATCTCTTAGTGAAGGCTTGAGACCATTACATGGTGATGCTACCATTATGGATATGGGAGGTTGTGCAATCAATGATGGGGGAGTTGAAATTTATGTAGAGCACACAATGCATGGAATAAAAAAAAAGATAAAAATTCACTTAACAAAATGAAGGGTAGTTGTGCAACTGAGGCTGAATATAGTTGTTTTAATGAATAGGTTGTTGTAGGGTGTAATGAGCGAGTGAATCAATGGTTGAATGAACATTACTTACAAGATGTCCAATGGGATGATGAGGAAAATGGCATGCCCAAGGGTGATATTAGTGAGCATGATTCAAATGCCATTGATGATGGCAAAGATAGTGATGAGGATGATGAGGGGGAAGATCGAAATAAGGCATTATAACAAAAACTAAACCACTTTGATGAGACAATAGGAAGAGTGGCTAATGAAAAGGTATTAGATGAAATTTCCAAGGTGAAAAGACATTATAGGGGGCTGGTTTGGATAATTCATGTGTAGCAGGCCTATTTCCCAATTTTTTTTTAGAACTAGGAACAAATTGCTGCTGCAAATCATGATAGCAATCAAAGTGAGATGGCTAGTTAAAACTCAAATGAGTTGGACAATTTAGATCTTGGCAGCTTTCAATAAAAAACTGAAGAAAATGGTGGCAATGTCATGGGTACGAGGAAAAATCATTTCCAGATGTATGATCCAAATTCACATACTGTTAATTTCTTCGTTGGACTAAGTTTCACAAATCATGAAAAGTTTTAAGAGACTTTATTGAAGTACTGTATTTCTGAGGAAAGACTTTGATTATGTGAATAATGAGCCTTCCAAGATAGGGGTAAAGTATAAGTCAGTAGGTTGTCCATGGATACTTTTTTCATTAAAAGAAAAATTTCAATGCAAGATATATTTCATGGTAAAAATGTTTTAGAAGAAGCATAGGTGTAATAAAGTCTATAAAATTTTAAAAATTACAATGTCTTGGATTGCCAAAAATTTTGAAATGTTTATTGGTAAACATCCTGGGATGAGGCAAAGTTTCCTACGAGAAATTATTTGGCAGGTATTGGGAATCATAGTTTCAAGAAGCACATGCAAGAAGGCGAAAGCAAGGGTTCGAAATAAGTTGGAGAGAGATGTGGAACATGAATATGCAAAATTGCATGATTATGCACAAGCTTTGGTGAATTCGAACCTAGAAAATAATGTTCAAATTAAAGTTGAGTATAGGGGTCATGGAATTCCACCTTACTTCAAGAGATTCTATGTTTGCTTTGCATCCTTGAGGAAAGGATTCTTAAAAGGTTGTAGGAAAATTTTAAGCCTTGATGGTTGTTTTTTTAAAAAAGTGATTAAGGGACAATTATTTACTGCTGTTGGATAGCACGCAAATAATCAAATGTTCCTATTGGCTTGGGTAGTTGTTGATGTGGGGAGTACTTTTTCATGGACGTTGTTTCTACAGCACCTAAGAACAAATATCCAAATGATAGACAGTAACTATTGAACTTTTATGTCTGATCAACAAAAGATAATTTTCATTCTTATTGCTCCTAACTACATTTTATGGTTCCTACAACACCTAACTTTTTTTATGTGTTACTATTGGTAGGGACTTTTAAATGTTATTAAGGAGATTTTCCCAAGAGCCGAACATAGGCTATGTGTCCAACACATATATTCTAATCAGTATTCAAATTTTATGCAGTAGCAAAATCTCCAAACAAGCCAACTTTGAGAAAAAAGCTAGACGATATCGAAAAATTGAAGGCTGGGGCTAAAGATGCCATATTGCGTGTGGATCCCAAATTATGGTGTTGGGTACATATGTCATATGTGGCCCAATGTAATAATGTTGATAATAACACTTATGAAACCTTTAATTTTATTTTGATTTCTTCACGGAGCAAACCTATTATCTTTATGTTAGAATAAATCATAGGGCATGTATTTCAGAGAAACATGAAAAGGACATTGTTTGCAAGTAGATAGACTAAAAAGTTTGGTCACTTGATCATGAAAGAATTGAGTAAAAATATTAAAGGTAATGTCCCACGAAAGGTCATTAACAATGGTGATGAAGGATATCAGGTTAGCCTTGGGAGATCCCAATATACAATTAACTTAGGACTTAAGCCTTGTAACTACAAAAGTTGGGATATTAGTGGAATTTTCTGTGTTCATGCTAATGCTGCAATTCTAGATAAGAGAGATGATAAAAAGAAATACCTTAGTAATTGGCACAAGAAGGACGTGTTTTTAAATGCGTATAAGTACTCTCTTGAGCCGATTCCTAATGAAGAGTTTTGGAAACGAAGTGGAAATGACATTTTTTTACTGGCACTAAGATACTAGGTCAGTTAACAAAGAATTTCTACATGCTATAATAGTTAATGGAAACTGGTAATATCACAAATATATGTGATATTAGTAATCTCGAAGGCTTGTAACTATCTTTTTTTTTTAATATAATTAATTACTTGACAACATGCTTGTACAGGTTTCATTTTGTACAAGGTTGCAAAAGGATCTACAAACATTGCAGGCACAATGAAATGCATTGCTGAAATTTGTATACAAGGTTGTAGTCCATATAGGGATCATTTTGATAAGAGCTATTTTGATGTAGTTCAGGATGAGTATGATAAATAATTAACTTTTCTTTTTATGTTCTTCATTCTGTTGTAATTGATTTTCTAATGTAGTTAGACTTTGATTATCTCATATTTGCAATCATTACTAAAAAAACCAACTTTTCCAACTGCTAATTTACCAACGGCTACGCCGTTGGTATTTACCAACACGTAGAACCGTTGGTAATTTTTTTCCAACGTGCACGCGTTGGTGATGGATTCAAAAAAATTTAACAGTGTTTTTTTTATTTTTCCAACGTGCAAACCGTTGGTAATTACCAACGGCCTTAGCCGTTGGTAAAATTCCAACTTCCCAGCAGTTGGTAAAATTTTTTTTTTTTTAAAAGGGTGAAATATTTTCCAACGTGCACGCGTTGGTAAGTGATAAAAAAAAAATTGACATTTTTTTTTTTCCAACGTGCAAACCGTTGGTAATTACCAACGGCCTTAGCCGTTGGTAAAATTCCAACTTCCAGCAGTTGGTGAGGTTTTTTTTTTTTTTTTTTTTTTTTGATTTTTTTTTTTTGCTTTAGTTAAACGGTGCGTTTTGATTAATTTTTTTAAACCCCCCCCCCCCCCCCCCCCCCCCAGCGTCGCGGCTCGCGAAAACTTCTTCTTCTTCTCCTCTGGTTCGTCTCTCTCTCTCTCTCCTATATCTCTCTCCTCCGTTCCAAGCTCACACATCACACACATTCACTTGTTTGCGTCGATTGGGACCGGAAACTTTTTCTTTGAGGTCGGAGATTCGTCGATCTGGTGGCGTTTTTTAAGATCCGAAGGTTAATTATTTTTTTCAGCACTTTTCGAATTTTTTTTATTTATGTTTTTCTCCCTATTTGAGCTTCTTGGTTTATAATGGGTTGAAGATGTTGGTTTTTATTGCAGGATTGAAGCGATTTGGAGGTGTTTGAAGGAAGTTAGTATTTTTTTTTTAGGTAACCGCGTTTATTTCAGATTTTTTAATTTTTTTTCCTTAATAATTACGTATTTTCGGATTATATTGTGTTAATTTGGTTTGAAATATGTGCAATATTTGTTATTTTGTGTTGCATTTGGTTGGAGATTTATTTTTTAGGTTACCCATTACAATTGTTTTTTTATGTGCATTTTTTTACAATTTTTTGTTATTTTCGGGATTAAGTAGAATTTATGAAAAAATTAGATTTAAGTGATTTGTTTAGGTAGTATATTGACATTTTCCAATGACAAAATATTGTAGAATATTTATTTTTTTTTCATATGGTGACAAATAATTTTTAAAATAAAAATTAGATTTGCTAATTTCTTTATAAAAAAAATGATACTTCTATTTATGAAGTAATTGAAAATGAATAAAATGTTAAACAAGTTAATATTAATATTGCAACAAGCATTAAGTATTGGTTTATAAATATTAAAATCCATTATAGATATAGAAATTATTAGTAAATTGAGAAAGATATAAATTATTTAGATAGATAAAGTTTATTAGAAGTAAATGCGTTTAATGTATTTAACATATTATTAATATTTGTTTATGTAAATATTATAAGCATTTTTTTGGTACTGTGTCTGAGAATCACAATTAGTGGATGCTACTATGTTTATTCTTAAAAAACTCTTTTTTTATGGCAACTCTTTATGATTCATTTTTAAAATGATGAACTAACAAACTAAAATACTTAAAAATGAAGAAAAATTAAAATGAAACTCGATCCCTTTTTAAAATACCCAAAGGAATATAGTCAACTACTTTTAATTATGGAATATTCACTTGAACCATATACTATTGCATTAGAACTTTTAATAACTCATTTCTGAAATAAAAAACTATCGAACAGATTATATGGTAGAATACCAACTTTAGTTTCAAAGAATGATCTCACAAGTTAAACAAAGTTGATATTAATAAGCGATTAAAAAAAGCCAGTTCCAAAAACTCAAACTCATTCCCATATATATATATATATATATATATATATATATATATATATATATATATATATATATATATATATATATATATATATATATATATGTCAAATTCTATACTGAACGATGAAAACTAGGTATGTACAAAATATGTGTTGGCCTTATCTGAAATTTAAAAAAAAAATGTCTCAATTTAAGACAAATATACATAAGTTAAAATAAATGATGCGTTAAGAGAGAAAAGATAATGACATGACTATTATACATAACTGTAATGAAACAAATAATAATCTCCGTACCGTATTTTGTTTAAATTGATCGTGTACATTAATGATACTTAGTTTCATTTGAAGAAATTTCTTATATTACCAGTATATTAAGTTATTTTTCCCCCATTTTTCAGTTCCTCCCTGCATTTGTCTAGCGTGAAGTACCCATTGTTTCTCCTGTCGTTCGAGGTTAGTTTATAATTATTTTCGTGTATATTTGAGAACGGGATGATTTTAAGGGAAATTGTTTTAATTACTAATATTGGTAATAAAACAGAAATACTTCTCACTATGGTTTGAACACTGTGGCTTTAGATTTGAATATGAAATTTATGTTAATTATTTGTTATCTGCGCATATTTTTTCTTCTGTATTATAGTCAATATGTAATTTTTTTGTGCGTTGTGTATATTATTTTATGGCATGATTATTTAAATAAGTTCATGGCAATAGGTGTAGTTATGGTTTAGTTGGAGTGCTTTAGTGGAAATGGTTATATTATGTCATAAGATAGTATTGATAATAAAACTTTATTCCTTATAATAAAACCATGTGGACAGTTAGCTGACAATAATAATGCAGAAAAAAATTAGAGATAAAGGAATTTGGATACCAATAGAGAAAAGATTAAAAGAAATACTTAATTAGGACCATTGAAGAGGAGTTATCACTGTCATTCGAAGAAATCCAGGTATCATGATTGTACCCTAACCTTTAACGCAAACTTCTTCTTAACCCTAACCTTTACCTTATACCATACATCTACACTTAAACCCAACACAATATACCTAAACTTGTAAACCCTAAATACTTAGGATCAGTATATATAACAAAATATATACTGATTTAATGATAGCTCAAACATTATAAGGTCTTATCCAATGGTTACTAGAAAGGATTTTATTGTGCAAATCCTACCCCAACTTTTATGTTCTAACTACAAGATTAAATTATTGTCTTCAATTAAACTTATCAGTTCTTACCCTTCATCATATTGTACATGAGTTTACTTAACTTGATGGCTTAACTTATTAAGATAAAATAGCTTAGTCAAGGTACTTAAAAGCTTAGTAAATCCTGCCTTTGTAATAAAATATTCTTTAAAATTTATGAATATAAGTACTAAGAACAATGATAGTAATAAGAACAATAAGAACAATAATGATGACCGTACGTTAATCATAAGAACAACTTTATTGATAATAAACTTTGTCTATCTAAAAATACTGTAAACTTGAGAGGGTAAACATTGGAGCATACTTTTGTTATTTTTAGTAACTCAACCTAAAACTTGAGTACGTATATCATTTAATAGATTGAGGTGTTTATGATTACGAACAAATTTTGTGTGTAATGGAATCCGCCCGTAGTTGGATGTACAGTAACCGTTTCTTGCCTCGCCGAACTGGTTACACACAACAGTGGGAGTCCGGGGTGGAAGAATTTATATCATTTGCTGTATCCCACCCTGAAAATATGAGCGGGTTCTGCATTCGCTGTCCTTGTCGGAAGTGTAAGAATATGCGGTTTAATCAGGCTGATGAGGTCAGAGTTCATTTGTACAAATGGGGGTTTACGCCTTTTTACTGGAATTGGACCGCACATGGTGAGCCATTTAATGAATCATCAGATACGGCTCCAGGTGTGGGTGGGTTTACCGAGTTTGACCAGGGGTGTTCGTCGACGAATCCATATGAAAGGATGGTATTAGATGCCATTGGCCCTAGTTACAATCAATTTCCGGAAGACAATGTTGTGGAGCCGAATGAAAGTGCTCAAAATTTTTTTAATCTGTTGAATTCAGCGTCAACTCCTTTATGGGATGGGTGCGAAAGTCATTCTGAGTTATCTGCTGCTGTCCGCCTTCTCAACCTTAAGTCTGAGTATCACATGTCACGAGGATGCTTTAATGGCGTTGCCCAACTAATGAAGGAGACCCAACCAACAAATAGTAAGATGCCATCAAATTGGTATGAAACTAAGAAATTCGTTTCCCAGTTGGGTCTGTCTCACGAGAAAATTGATGTCTGTGTGAATGATTGTATGTTGTTCTGGAAAGATGACAGTACCAATCGTATTTGTAAGTACTGTGGGTCTGAGAGATATAAGCCAAAAAAAGGAGGTCGTGGTAAAGATCAACCGAGGAAAACCATGCATTATTTACCACTAAGCCCTCGTCTGCAACGCTTATTTGCGTCATTGGCAACAGCTGAGCAGATGAGGTGGCATAAGGAGCAAACACAGGTCCCGGGTGTGTTAAAACATCCATCAGATGGTGAAGCTTGGAAACATTTTGATCAGACCTACCCATGGTTTGCTTCGGAACCACGAAATGTCAGATTGGGTTTGTGTGCCGATGGATTTACACCTTTTGGACCATCTGGGAAACAATACTCTTGTTGGCCTGTGATCGTTACTCCGTATAATTTGCCCCCTTGGATGTGCATGAAAAAACCCTACATGTTCCTTTCGTTGTTGATTCCAGGTCCACGTAGCCCAAATCATAAGATTGATGTTTATCTACAACCTCTCATTGACGAGCTACGGCATCTGTGGTTTGATGGCGTCGAAACATGGGATGTGTCATTGAAACAGAATTTTATTCTGCGAGCAGCATTAATGTGGACCATAAATGACTTCCCGGCTTATGGCATGCTATCAGGGTGGATGACACATGGGCGATTGTCTTGCCCTATTTGTATGGGTGAAAGTAAGGCATTCCAACTTAAGTATGGCGGGAAAATTTCTTTTTTCGACTGTCATCGACAATTCCTCCCCCGGATCCACCCATATAGAAGGAATTGTACTTGCTTTAAGAAAGAGAAATCAAAAAAGTCATTGCCTCCTCCGCGCTTATCAGGTGAAGATATATTTGAAAGAATTTCATGGATACCATCAGTTGGTAACGATGGTCCACAAAATCGACCGTGTGATTATGGGAAATCACATAATTGGACGAAGCGAAGCATTTTTTGGGAGTTACCATATTGGGCCACGAACTTAATACGACATAATCTTGATGTTATGCATATTGAGAAGAACGTGTTTGAGAATATATGGAATACTGTGATGGATGTTAAGAACAAAACCAAAGATAATGTGAAAGCACGGAAGGACCTGGAAATTTATTGTAATCGACAGGAGTTAAACATGGTTCCACTTGATGATGGTCGTTCGTTCAAACCAAAGGCGAGGTTCACATTGGATGTTAACCAAAGGCAAGATGTGATCGCCTGGGTAAAATCATTACGACTTCCTGATGGATATGCCTCGAATCTTGGGAGATGTGTTGATACAGCTGGTTGCAATATGTATGGTATGAAAAGTCATGATTGCCACGTTATGATGCAAAGGCTTCTCCCCATTGCCCTCGAAGCGCTACCCGACAATATTTGGAAGCCATTAACGTAGTTAAGCCTATTCTTTAGAGACTTGTGCTCTCCAGAATTGCATGAAAATCAGTTGTTTGCATTGGAGGAAAATATTCCAATTATAATTTGTAAGCTTGAGAGAATTTTCCCTCCAGGGTTTTTTGATGTGATGGAGCATCTCCCAGTTCACTTGCCCTATGAAGCAAGGGTTGGAGGACCTGTTCAGTACCGATGGATGTATAAATTTGAGCGGTGCATGCATGACCTAAAAATGAAGGTTTCTAATACTGCTCATGTTGAGGGATCGATATGTGAAGCATACCTTATAGAGGAAACTTCCATCTTTTGCTCTCATTACTTTGAGTCCCATGTTCCCACAATGATGAACCGCGTACCGAGAAATGACGATGGTGGTCCTGTCCAATGTAATGGTGACTTGTGGACGATATTCACTTTTCCGGGACGACCATATGGTGCATGCCGCTATAGATTCCTCACGGACGATGAACTCAGACTTGCAACCACATACGTTCTTCTAAACTGTCCTCAAATCAGGCCATACCTAAAGTAAGTCATTTGTCATGTAAAGGCATTCCAACTGTGAATATGTTCAAATTCAGTACTACTGATCAAACAAAACTAACATATTTTTATTGTTTCTGTAATTGGCCACAGTATGTTTGTGAACATGGTCAGGGAAACTGAACCCGAGATAACAATGTCCGAGATGGACGTACACATTGAAAACAATTTCTCAGCCTGGCTCCGACGATATGTACGTGTGCTTTTAGGACAGAATGTATTGCAATATGTTAAGTTATACAACATTACATATAAGCTTACCTAAATTGAAATATGTTTTGCATAGGTTGATGACCCAGGTAACAATATTGTCGATACCATCTTGTGGGATGTTGCATGTGGTCCCTCACGGCAAGTTCAGACATGGCCGGTGTATTTCACAAATGGGTACAAGTTTCACATAAGTGAATGGGGGAAGGACAAATCAACATTTAATAGTGGAGTATGCATACGCAGCACGGGTGCAAGTGAAGTTGAATGTGATTTTTATGGTATATTAGAAGAAGTCATTCAACTCGAATATCCCGGCTTTCCGCATAAGAATGTTGTCTTGTTTAGGTGCAACTGGTTTGACCCAACACCTGAACGTGGAACTCGAATGCATAAACAGTTTGGGTTAATTGAGATCCGGAATAGCCGCAGATATCAGAAGTTTGATCCTTTCATTCTAGCATCACAGGCTGACCAAGTTTACTACACACGATATCCGAGTAAGTCACGTGAAAGAAACGGGTGGTCAGCTGTTATGAAGATAAAACCTCGATGGATAATACAAGCTGCAGTTATGGACACGGATGACGTGTATCAAGACAGTGGATCCGTTAATTGTCAAAGAATTGAAGATGACCCAATTGAGGAGTTAGCTGACCCGGGTGTCGGTGATGATATTGAAGAAGATGTACTTGAGGAGGGGGGATCTAATGGCGAGACAGAGGATGAGGAGGAGTTTATATCCGATGACAGTGACTCTGAAGAGTCTGAGGAGTTTGAGTCGAATGAAAGCAGTGGGAATGAATGAATGATTAGATAACATCTATTAGGAATAATGGTAACCTGTAATTTTTATGTATGTGATGGAAATATTTGAGTACGTTTATGTACCCCTAATACTGCACAATATATGTCAGTAGATATATGTTATGTTTAATTCACCAACTTAAAAACTAAATAAATGCAGATGCCTCGTAAAGGGGATAACACGTATAAACGCCGACCTGGGAAAGGACCATTTGCGCAGTTTAAGGAGGTAATGGAACCAATACTTAATGAACGACATAGGATGGGTTCTTCATCCCGGGCACAGCAGGATGTCGGTGTGGAGACGCAGGGGACAACAGTGCCACCCACGCAGGTCTCCTCACATGAGCACCGAGAAGACGGTGGTAGAGGCACGCCATCTGGACATGGATCTGGTGCGCGGCACCTGAGGCACCCCATAGTGCCGACCCATCCCTCAGATGATGATATACATATTGATGACATCCCATCATCGATGTCACAAACAGCAGGTCGACCGCGGATGAGGATAACCCCACATGGTAACACGTAAGTGATAAATACCAGACACAAGTATTAATATTAGTGAAATAATACTTTACATGGAATCATCCTTTGAAACTTAAGTCCGATAATTTAAATGTCACAGATTCATTCCAGCTGCGGCGACACGGTTAGTGACACCATGTTTCACCACACATTTCAAGCCATATGCTGAATGGTCCTCCGTCTCTCCATCAGACCTCCAGCAATGGTGGCGTGTTTTTGAGGTATGACAATAATATTACTATGATAATGATGTAATAATGTTATAAGAGATATAATGGTATTTTCCCATTCTAATAGTTTAAACATATTAACCTGTACAGAGGAGCTGTGAGTGGGATCCCATACACCATAATGAAGTGTATCGGGTTTGGAATATATTGGGAGCACAACATTACAGAAGCATGATGTCAGAAATTCGGCGTGTGAAAGATCCAGTTAAACGTCGAGCGAAGGCGAACTTTATGTCAGATGCTGCATATGTGGAGATGGAGGCATATTGGGCGACTCCTGAGTTCATTCAAAAGTCTGCGAAGTTCAAGGCAATGCGAGGAACAATGACTGACGATGATTCACAGTCTGGCTCTTGCAGCGCGACATATGCTGGGGAATCTATCTCGATGTCTGCACATCGAGAGCAAATGGTATGTCTGCTTTAATGTTCTTTCAAATAACAGTTGAGATACTAATGAAATATTCTAACATATTAATGTTGGTTTTCATTCAAATAGAGAGAGAGAGATCCTGAGAAGAAGGACCCTGGCTTGTTTAAAGTCCTTCAAGCGACACATAAAAAGAAGGATGGGAGATATGTTAGTAAGCGCTATGAAGAAGTTGCTGTAAGTAGTAAAAGTCGTTTGGTTGCAAAATATTCTTAACTTAATGACTACATTTAACAAATTATGACATGACTAAATGTATTTTATGACGTTGCTGTAGACTCGTATCAGTGCAGAGATTGAGGAGCAAACACAGCAAGAGGATGGAATAGAGGCCATTGATGAACTAGCAATTATTAGTACCGCATCTGGCGGTAGAAGGAGAGGCTGGGTATTTGGATTAGGATCTGAGCAGTGTGCTATACTGGGACGCCGACAGCATGGTCCCATCCCGCCTATCGACATCACACAGACACCGCAATTCAACGAGCAAGTACAGAAGATGATGGCGGAGGAGATTGCGCGAAGGGATGCGGAGTACGAGAGGAAACTTGAGAGGATTCAGAGGAGACAGAGAGCAGAGATGGAGGCTCAAAGAGCTGCATTGGAGGCAAACCGGGCTCAGTTGGAGATTATTTGTCGTTCGCTAAACCTTCCATGCCCGCCGGCACAAGCAGTTCCACATTATCCTGATGACTCGGAGTCAGAGGATGAGGAGATAGTCAGGACTCCGTGATGGGCGTCATCAACAGGTTAGCGCATTTCTGTAGTTCTTGTATTAGAGCATGGCAACATAATTATTTTTAGACCTAAATCAGACTGACTTGATATTTATGAAATGTGTAAGCCGTTGAATGTTGAATGCTTTCTTTCAGACATATTTGTTATTGCTTTAATTATGCTGTAGTTGACAATATTTTATTTCAATTACGTTGGCATAGTTGTGTAATGTTTATTGCTGAGTAAAGCCGAGCATACTTTTGAATTGGTAATTTACTTTTGAATGTGGATTGAAACGGGGAAAAATACGAAAGAACCGAAACCTGGAATGTTTAATATACATAACGAACGCGCAAATGTGAAACCAACTTTCGCGAAGGGTCAGTACCAACGGCTTTATAACAGCACCGTTACCAACGTCCGCCAGTTGGTAATTACCAACTGCCAAGTTACCAACTGTCAGCAGTTGGTAAACTACCAACTGCTGCACGTTGGTAAATGGGTTACCAACTGCTGACAGTTCGTAAGTTACCAACTGCCAGCAGTTGGTAACCCATTTACCAACGTGCAGCAGTTGGTAGTTTACCAACTGTTGCGCGTTGGTAATTTACCAACGCGCAGCAGTTGGTAACTATAACTACGCGATGGAAACCGAGTCCTTTAAATGACCGTTGGTAATTACCAACGTGTACACGTTGGAATTTACCAACGTGTTATTAGTTGCGCGTTGGTAAAAAATTTTCCAACATATCGAATACCAACTGCCATTTACCAACGTGCAGCAGTTGGTAAATTGAATTTACCAACTACTGCACGTTGGTAAATGGCAGTTGGTAAAGTCGGTGATTTTAGTAGTGAATCTAGAAAAAAATGTATGTCAAGGATGTATTATTTCTCATTATTACCCGAGAAGTATATATATTCTTGCTAAATACCTGATATTTGCATTCAAGAAATGTTGCATATACAACTGGAAATCAAATTCATTCCATTAAACCAGAATCGATAATGTTACATACAACACTGCAAACATCATCCTTTCTAAATACAACTTTTACTAATACAGGTCACAACCAGCACAATAAGTATGGCCCAAACAACCACCCAAATACACTTGACGTATCCCTTGATATCACTCAAACAACTTTCTATGCTGGAAATATCACTTTCTTTCCTTGTTGCTCCTACCACCAATGCGTCTTTCAATTGCAATTCTAACTTATTTGCTTTATGTTCCATTTCTTGCGCCCTAATGCTCTGCTAAAAAATTTTAGCCTTTGCTTGAGGTGGGAATAAGTCATCAATCTATTCCCAAAAGTCACATTCCTATCCTATAAGCAAACAAGCCAAAAGGAGTTCACAAAAGTCAATGTACTATTCTCATTACATACTTAATGACAAATCCAGTCATTAATTATAAAAGATAAGCAGGAAACTTTTCTATTGCCTATTCTGCAGGAAACATAATCAGGAAACTATTCTCATTACATATCTAATGACTATGTCGCAGGAAACATAAGTGGCTATAAACAGAACAAACACATAAAATGTCTATACCTAGAAATGCAAATAGAAACTTTCAACAAAACATAACCTTTTCATCCCATGAAAACGTAAATATAAACTTCTATCAACCCAAGAACACACAAAGATAAAAACTTAAACGAAAACACAATCAAACTAGAATGCATTGACTGCAAAAAGAACAAAATACAATTCAAACAACATTTCGCCCTTTAATGCCCACAAACCTTTTACCCAGCCTCCCAAATCATAGAACCACAATTAGACCAACATAAAAAACCCCTTAAAAAATCAATTGAAAAAGGGCCAAAAACTAGTGTAAGAGTAAATCAAATTTGAGCAAATTTCAAAATTCAGACCAAAGGAACAACATATACTTACCTCATTAGTATAATTTTGGTACTTGTAAAACCTTCACTCCATGTTTTACCCTTTCTTGGTTGTCCGACTTTTTGCCTTCAAATTACACTTACACATTGGGTAATCCATGCCTTGACACTTCGTCCTCCTAGTAGGCTTTGAAGAACTCATTGAATTCACACTCATAACGAGGGATTTTGTAAGAGTTTGGCTAGGGTTTACGAATGAAGCTGCTTCTATCTGGAACCCGACCAACAACCCCTCTTGTTTTATATTCAATTGGTGTGAATGTGACAAAAGTTTAAATAGCCATTCATCTTTCCTTTTCTTTCCGTTTTAGTCCAAATGTAATCAAAATAGTCAATTTTGTTACGAACATGTAAGGTTTCGAGAGGAATTTAACCGAAACCCTCCAGGATCCAAGTGAAACGGGGTAAACTGGGTGTTTGAAATTTTCATACCTAATTTTGGTTTAGATCTCTCACCCAATTGTAGAGTTGAATCACAAAACCTAAAAAATTGACGTATTCAAGCTCTCTATAGTATCCACACGAGCCTCTCGAGATCATCATGCTTCCACCACATCCCGGCAGATGTGTTTCTCTTGCTCTCGCAGTGCTAACTTGCATCATCTGAGGAATTGCAAAAGAAGAGTGCGGCTGTCTCTTTTTTGGAGACTATGGCAAGGCTGCGAATTTCTCACTAAAAGTTGTATTTATAGTGAGACTCAATTTCTAGGTCTAATGGGTTTCAAAGCCATAATCCAATTAGGCATTAATTTCAAGCTTAATAATGGATCAACTTTTAGGCCAATTATTAACACGAAATTATCATGAAACCATAACCCAAATTATTTGCTCATGCACTCTAACAATCCAAATAGCTCCATGTGTGCAACCCAATAGGCTCTTACTACATTGACAATGATCATAAATCATGTTTATGATCATAAGCAATGAACAGTGTCTAGCAATACATTATTGCTACCCAAGTGACAAGATTGTCGATGATTCAACTAAACTTTTATGATCATTACTCATATATGCCATTGTCCCTTTGTCCAAGATATCAAGACTAAGCACGAGACATGGAATGTGTCACTCTCGTATAGCCCAATATTTGGTTTTTTGATTACTGAGTAGACTAACTTAAACTGATGACATTAATATCATATATCAAGTCATTCGAGTATGACTATATATTTTCTAAGTCTTACTCTACCAAGGGGCCCGAAAATATCACTCCCATTACATAGGAGGAATAAATTTCATCTTGATCATACAAAACTCTCTACATGATAGGTGACATACCCAATGACCTCCTTCAAGTTCACTCAGTTATGAACAACAAAGGAAAGTATCAAAGCATGTGACTCACATGGAGAGAACCTTGATGATCTTAGGTCAAAGGATTATATATACCATGATCACTATGAGAATCACTTATGACACTCATATAACGATTCATGTAGCGTTCTCATGATGGGTCGGTCCAGTAACAAGTTCTCCAACTTGTACCCATATGTAAACTACATATCTCATATTAGTCTTCACATATACTAGTTATTACGTATTATTGTAACCCGCTCCACAATAATACTAGACCAGGGACATTTGAAAATATCATTATTCTATGGTTATAATTATGTTTATTACGTTACGCAGAAACAAAACAACAAACGTAATTGCTGAATTAATGCCTTAATAAAATATCATGACTCAATGTGCAAAATACAATCATATTATGATTGGCTTTTGGCACAACACTAACAGGACATTAGTTACATGCTATCATGTGCCCCATTTAAGTGGGCCAAGGGGGTGAAATGTTCCACTTCTCATAGTTCAAGGGCCAATTGAACCCAAGTTGCATTTCAGGGGCTTAAGGGTCCAAGTTATCAAAGTCTAGGGGCTAGAGGAGGGTTTTGGCCCTTATTAATGTAATGTAATGCTCCTCCTAAATATAATATTCCCCACTTATGCGGCCTTACCAATTTTTTCTTATTTATAGTTTGATGTTTGTTTGGACCCATAATGATTAAGGATTGTGGACGAGTTCCACACACACACACATATGTACAAGTAGGATGCATGGTGTACAGTTATAATCTGTTGAGGAATGAACAAGCAACTATTTAATTTTTTTTTTCAAAGTATGAAACTATACCTATCAATTTTTTTAAAAAAATCGTTACTTCTTTTACTATAGGATAAATTAAATTTTTATCCTTCATTCCCCCATCTGAACTGAAGGCTAAGGCCTTGTATTTTGGCTAAACAAAAAGAATTAATTAAATTTGTTTAGAATGTTTTATAGCTAAAAACCTCGGTAGAAAGGAAAAGTATAATCTGAACCCAAACAACATTTGGACTTTTTGGTTTCAGCAAACCTCAGTGGACCGAAAGCCCACGATTAATTTGTTGAGAGCTGTCAGATGAGCTGTTTAAGAAACTAATGCCCAAATATTCATAACTCATCGACGATGCTACCATGATGGTCGGTGACCCTTATAGACACTAATGGTTCGTCCACTCGTATCATGTCACAGCAGAGCAAATTTAAGTGATCCATAAGTATCTGCGAGAGTCAAAGACCATCACTTAAATACTTTTCTATATATTGAGTGATCTTTAAAAAAAAAAAAAAGGAGTTATATTCATTTTCAATTATTGGAGGGTGGCCTGGCTAATAATTGGGATTTTTCTGATGTATACATGTACATGTTAACAAATATGTAGCTCCTAACTATATAAAAATATCAAAAATTTTGTTTTCTGTTTAATACATTATTGTTTTTCTTAATGTCACATGAATTAAACGTTTTGAATAATTAGTTAGGGTATTTGTTGCAAATTCCTACGAAAGGTGAGGCGCAACCGCGCAAGCTGTAGTGATCTGATTTTGATTACGATAACATATTTAATATGTTTAGCGTACACTTGTGTATCTCTGCAAAAACATTTTTAAAACTCCATAGAGTTTTTCTTGCACTTTTTTTTTTTTCAGATTGTTTTCGTTCGTACAACGAATCAGTTGGCTTAATCATTAGCGTAGTTAGTCGATCGAGTATATCTCTAGGTAGGAAATAGTTGGCTAAACCAGTTTTTAATTTCCTTTTTATCAAAAATTTGTCACGAATCTTTGTAAACTGTTGCATCTTAGTTCTTAACTCGCTCTAGGTAAAATTGAGTTAATATGAAATTTTATTTTATATATATACAGAAAAAAAATTGATAATTTAGATAGTCCATTAAACATTAAAAAACTACTGCAAAAAGACCGTATGAAATATCTCGGTTTAAGCAGGATGGTGGACGTAGCCACGTACCTTGTCGTGTCCATGATGATGAGTTTGAAGGGTTTCTACGTACGTGGGGGGTGAATAATTAAGTTCGGCCCAACGGTTTTCTTTTAGCCATACATAGACACATGCATGCACTGTGTTGAGAAAAGTTTGGTGACTACACTTGTTCTCTAAAAAAAGACGATTATACATCCATTGAATAACGAATTATAATGCCCCATTCAATATACATCTTTTGCTTACAAGTTAATTTCACGGCTCACGTACTCACACCTAGCTCTATATATATATATATATATATATATATATATATATATATATATATATATATTCCACTACGATTACTATTATTATTATTATTATTATTATTATTATTATTAAATTAATTAATTACATAGTTAACTCAAGATCATTTGAATATACATACATGTATAAGCTTTGTATTTGACAATTTACTAAAGATATATATAGCGAACATATTTCAGACGATGTGTATCAGACGCTGGAAATTATGATGTAAGATAGCTTTTACATTAGCTACTACCTTTATAATTCTCTAATTAGATTATTACAATGAGTAAAAAATATTATTTAATTTGTTATCTTCAAATACGTGTCAAAATTAATCAGCATGCACGAATTAGGCCTGGTACATATGACTAATTTCAGTATCAACTTGCCACAAAGTTGGGTCAGTTTTTGTATCTAAAAAAAGTTGCCATTTTCATTACTCTAATTATAACCATTTCTTAATTAATTACATAAACTTGTATTGCTCATCTGATCTAATTTATTGCAATAATTTGAATAGTTTATACAATTATTACTGCAGACTTTTAATTTGTTTCGTAATTAATTTGATGCTTATCCTAATGACTCTCTTGTCAGCAGCTGTTAAGAGCTTGGCAAGATTAATAACTTTCACATGAGGAGGAAGGAAGGATTGGTGTTCTTTGTTTTAGAATTAATATAAAATAAAATAAAATGGAACCTTTCGGCGAAAAATAAAAGAAATGGGACCCAAAAAAAAAAAGCACGTGGCTTGGGGAGAAAAGCAACCGAAGTCGAAAACCGGGAAGGAGCGTTACAGAGCACGTGACGCGTCGCCATGTAATCTATCTGCGAGTGACGTGGCGTGGAATCAAGACTCGAAATCGTAAGAGTGCGGGTTATCCACTAATTGGCTCCCGCGTGTCCACATATGTGACGTGTCACCTGCAGAGCGGTGAATTTTGTAAGCGGAAGTGCACGCGGAGCAGCTGACACCTTCCCACAACGACTTGCTTCTCTTTCGCCCCGACCTTCTCCGCTTCCCTTCTATCAATCAATCAATCATTTCTCACGAGTTATGACTGTTGCTTTAACCGCTATTTCTTCTGGTACGATTCTTTATAAATTTAAAGTCGAAAGTAATGATATACTTTGATTTTTTTTATGAAGGTTAATTAAGCCACATGATATTTACTAATACAGTATAAATGTCAATTTTTGTAGAGATATTAAATTCAACTCATACCATTTATAGCATTTTTATGATGTTATAAAAATTATAGAAAATACACGAGATATATATGCTCAGTATTCAAACCTACAAACTTTGATTTGTTTATAAACTTTCAACAGTTTTTAGTTTTGAAGATAATATGGCCAAGGATTTATCTACACCATGTAACTAAGAGTTACTTTACTGTAATACCGTTTAATGAATTTATATAAAACTGAAATTATTTAATTAATTGTTGGATTCAAAGAGTTATACATGTATATTGTACTTGAAGTAACAAAAATCAAGTCAACAAAATTTGTGCACAATCTCCATATAATTAAAATGTTCAGTTTAATGATTGAATCAATTACATTTACAGTATATAAAGGATTGTAAAAGGTGTAAAAATGTCGTTAAGAAATAAATAATATAGCTAATTAACAATGTATGTATATGAATTTGTAATCCGAATTAATTGTAATTAGTTAAAAATGAATGATTTGTCAAGACGACACAGTTGGAGAGATCGGTAAACGAATTTGCAGGCTATTGGACGACATTAAAAGTTCTGAAATAGAATTTGTTAAATGCATCCAAAGTAGTAATAGCTACTGCATGATATGGCTACATTGTAAACCAGGCTTACGTGCATCTGCTATATCGTACCATATGTTCTTATCTCTCTCTGTCTCCGTCTCTCCCTTACGAATTCCTTGGTTGCCAAGTTTCGACTCTTGTGCTAGTATAAATATACAATACAGCTAAACCCATGATCGATGCCAATCATTCTAGTTCCACTAGCTGCTGCTGCACACTTTTCTTCAATAAGCTTCTTCTTGGTGATCTTCAGGATTCAATAGCAAGGTAAGCTCTTTCTCCAAAACCCACACAGTAGCAGAGCTTTTGATTTGAATGGTTAATTTTCTATCTTAATTATTAATCAGCCTAATAATTAATTAGACTTGATTATTTCAGAAGAACAACAGTTGTTTTGCCTTTACACTTTAGGAGATACTTTTTATGTTGCGAAGCATAATCATTCTATAATAAATGAACTGTAATTATTATATACCAGATAACATATACCGATTATTATTAATGTATATAGTTATGTAGAAATTATAGAAAAGGGTCATATCAGAAATTAAGAAGGGTGGAAAGAAAATTTGGAGGGGACAGTTTGGTCATTTGGCAGCCTAGTTGAAAGCGTTGGCTTCCTCATATCATTCAAGTAAACGAAGCTTTTTCAACATCCGAAGACCGGGCTCTTTTGTTTTCTTTTATCTTTTTCTAAACGAGAAAGGCAGTAAGACTTGACCTCGGTTTTTTATGCTTTGATTTTGTCCACTTATTACCAGTCTTGGAGCAGAAGCTTTGTGTCCCCCAACCGCTCTCCCCAAATCCCCTTTCCCATGCTCTCCAATCCCAGTTGCTTTCCGCGTAAAAACTGTGATCAGATAAGCGAGCGAGATCGAGATAGAAACATTCTAGAGAGAGAGAGAGAGAGGAGGGTATATATTGCTTCCCACGTTTTCTAAGTCCCGGTTCTCATCTTCCTCAAGCGTGCAAGCTATCTTCTTCAATCTCTTATTTCTCTCTGCCCCAATTCCCAATCCTCATTTTCTTGGCCCTTGAATGTTCGTATTCTCTTCAAGCTTCTCCATTCTTCCTCCACCTCTTGCAATCCACCAAATCTTCTCAATCTCCACCTGGGCTTACTTTTTAATTTGTTGCCTACATTGATCTGAAAGTTTCCCACTTCATAATATATAATTTCTGGTTTATTCAAATAACCAGGGCATAATTGACTCGAAAAATTATTTGGAGTTTCTAGTTCAGATCATTTCCATGGGAAACCACGCCAGCAAGACGAAGGCGATCGAGCAAACTTCCCCCGCCATCAACAATCTTCTCTGCACCAATGACTTGAGCTCCTACGCCGCCGCCTGTCGCCTGGATGACGACCTCCGGACCTTCGACACCACCCTCCACGCGCGTACCAACCACGTTATCAACACGCTCGCCGTCGGCGTGGAGGTCCGCGCGCTCTCCTTCGACTCCCTAAAGGAGGTTACCGAATGTCTCCTGGAGATGAACCAGGAGGTCGTCCGAGTTATCTTGGAGTGCAAGAAAGATATATGGAAGAGCCAGGAACTGTTTGAGCTCGTCGAAGAGTATTTCGAGAACAGTTTACAGACTCTGGATTTCTGTACTTCTCTGGACAAGTGCTTGAAGCGGGCTAGGGACTCGCAGCTGCTGATTCTCGTTGCTCTGCAGCAGTTCGAAGAGGAGAACGATGATAAATACGTCAAGACTCTGGAAGAGCTGAAGAATTTCAAGGCCGCCGGGGACCCTTTTACTGAGGAGTTCTTCGTGACCTTTCAGTCTGTTTATAGACACCAGATGTTGATGCTTGAGAAATTGCAGTTGAGGAAAAACAAGCTGGACAAGAAGCTGAAGTACATTCACGCATGGAGGAAGGTCTCGAGCATGATATTTGTTGCTACATTCGCCGCCGTTCTGATATGCTCGGTAGTGGCGGCAGCTATGGCAGCGCCGCCAGTTGCCGCAGCCCTCGCCGCTGCTTCTTCCATTCCTCTGGGATCGATGGGAAAATGGATTGATTCCCTCTGGAAGAACTACGAGACTGCGCTCAGGGGGCAGAAGGAAGTGATCAGTTCAATGCAGGCTGGCACTTACGTAGCTATAAGAGATTTGGACACGATCCGAGTTCTTGTGGACAGGCTGGAGATTGAGATGGGAGCATTGTTACAGAATGTGGATTTCGCAATCCAGGAAGAAGCTGTGAAGATTGTCATAGAAGAGATCAAGAAGAAGTTGGGGGTCTTTATGAAGAATGTGGAGGATCTGGGTTTACAGGCTGATAACTGCAGCAGGGATATCAGAAGGGCGAGGACGGTTGTTCTACAGAGGATCATCAAGCAACCCAACAACTAATTGGTGGTAACTCTCAACTCCATTTGATTGTGATTATAATGGTCATGCAGAGCTGAAATTTCCCAGCTTCATGCAACATCCGTATTTAGATATGTGATTCATTACCAGATTGAAAATAAAGACCCGAATTTGTATATTCTTAAGCCACTATGTTTTTATATTCCACTTGTTTCCAGCATTTTAAGGGTTGTTCATTCCTTATTGTATTCAATTTATTTAGTGGATGGAGGTATGCCTCTGAACCAATCGCTCAGGCTTTCTGCTTCTACCTTAAAACTCCGCCAGAGCAGACTCACAAGTTAAAAGCACTTACGTACATGCAATTAACTAGCAATTTCTAAGATGAATACCATTATCATACCACACGTCATGGTCACTTAAAAGGTCTCATGAAACTAAGGATCTCAGTCGGACGGACATCGAGATATGTTGCCGACGCAAGATAGATACAAACAAAGGATATATAAACTTTGAACCAAACAGATGAGAAAAAGGTGAAGCATGTACAGGCGCAGGTCAACATGATCACAAAAATGAAGTTCACGAGGCACTTTGTTGTTGAGAGGTCCGCCTCTGTTCCTGCACCAGGGAAACCCCCACCGGCATAAAACTCTGAAAGTAACTTATCCTTGAGACTGTACGCATCCATTAACCATGCCGAAACATCCTTCTCAGATGTTGGGATATCCTGAGGACTAACACGCCGAACATGAATATGAACTTCAGCAGGATCCACTCCAAAGACATTATCAAGGAAAGATGGACACTGATGCTTGTAGCCGATGGTGACATCATAAACTGTACGAAAGACAATATATAGAATCAGATAACTAAAAAACAGAGGTAGAAAGCAAGCAGGTGGAACTTTTAAAGGTGATCATTCACAAGGCTTTAGTTCCCCATTAGCAGAACTAACTAGAAGGGATACGATCTGTCTGTGATATTTACTGGTATAGGTTAGGGTTGTAGAGCATCATGTCACAACTTATAAGGCAACAGAAGCCAAAATAAATAAATAAAGACCCAGAAGTTCCAATTCTGACCAAATACAGAAGGTATAAACTGGTACAAAACTGTTGATGTTGTAAATGGTTAAGCAAATAATCAGATCTTTACCAATTGATTCAGCATGCGTTTAACTCCTAATTTTCTCTCAATTAACAATTATAAAATCACCTCAAATTTGAACTGAAAGTTTTACTGATATCGACATCCATATATTTGGCCTACAGGAAGTCAGATCCTTGCATTTTCAAGCCCATGAAATGAAAATCAGCGTATGACAGTAGAAAAGACAATTTCTTCCTTCAATAATCCTCCAGATGTATAGACTATTAGAAAATACGCTCAAACTCACGTAGTCAAGGACTTTCTCTAGTGCACATCCGGAAACAGAACAAAACTAAATAAGTAAAATTCTTGTACAGCCAGAAAGCCAGCAAATGTAAAATACCTGCATCTAAGGAGCCTCTTAGGTCTTCTAAGCATGCCGAAAATCCCCTTGATTTGGGCAGCAGCACATTGTTAAGTACTGGTAATCCTTTTTCTGCAGCATATTTTTTACTACTTAAGCACTTCCGCTCACTGTATTGAAGAGAGAAAGGAAACAGTTAACAACAAACTAAATGTGTCATGCCTATTGTATTAGGTTTCAAAATATCGCTTGCTAGTTTCTACTAGAGAAGACTATAAGATTTGCAGCCAATAAAAGAGGAACCTGACATATGGAGGATGGTAGAGAGAAACGACAGAAGAAAGATTGAGATTTGAGAATTACGTGTAATCTGTGCCTTCAGGGAAAAGAACAAGCCACAGAGGGTCCTTATGATTCTTAAAAGTTGAAAGCATAGAGCGTATGATTTTCTCATCAACTTCCCACCTCCTGTCCACTGGAATGAACTCTAGAATATGGAATGCCCAGCCAAATATAGGCAATTTCATTAAGCTGCTTTTGAGGATATACCTAACGTATCCCAGGCAATCTTTTCGCAATGCGAAATCCCATAAGTACATCCAGTCAACCTCTGTCCTGTGGTTGGAAATGAGCAGAACACGTTCTCCAGCAGGAGCTTCATCACCAGAAAAGATGACTCTGGTTTTGTTAATCTTCTCAAATAGCAGAGGCCACAAAGCCAACCAGGCACCAAAGAAGAAAGATGTTGCTTTCCGACTGTATCGTAGGCTGAATAGCCGCAGTATGACAGCACTAAGAAAGCCTGGATACAAAACCATCATGGAAGCAGTTGAAACTAGCACTACTAGACACAAGACACCCCTAATCATCCTCATTGGGGTTAGTCTGCTGTGCATCGTTTCACAACTTAGGCTTACAGCTTCTCGAATTTCCATGCTGCACTCCTGGTTCAAATTTCAGTACTAAAAATATATTTGCCAGCACCAAGAAAGTACATCTGTTGTCTACCAATCAATATCTGGCCGATTGGCCAAAAAGAAAAAAAAAAAAACTATGTTGCTGCAGTCAGCAGACTCAGCACAAACACTACTCGAACATCCTGCCAGTAGAACGAGGTTGAATTCCAGTAACTTGTGGGAGCACTGACCTGTATGAGAATGAATAATACCAAAGGCAAATGTGAGATTTGAAATAAAAACTAGAATATAGCTTATACCATTCAAGGTTTCATGTCATTAGTCACATATATAATGTCCTGAAATAAACAACAAAAAAGCACACCTTCCTTCAACCTGTCAAGAGAAGCAGCAACACCAAAAGGTTCTCTAAAGCATTAAGCAACCAGCGGAAATGCACATAAAAAGCCATGTCAGAGGACATGGGTCAGCAAATCCAGGAAGCAACATTGGCATTCCTTGGTAGAACCTGTGTACTACTCTAGACACTAGTCTCTTAAATCAGAAAGTAGCTTCTGAATTAACGAAGCTAAGAATGGCAACATATTTTGGAGATGAGGGAACCAGTACAAAGATCAGATCAGCCAACTCGACTGTCGATTGCAGAAAAAGGGTTCACGAAGGAACTTTTCTGAACATTATTAGACAGCGATATAAAACTAGTGAACTTTAAATCCGGGTCATAATTTGGCTTTTATTAGCTAAGGACAAACAGAGAATAAAAAAACCGGAGCTCCGTTTGGCTAACAAGCCATATAATATTCATCATCTGTTTGTTTAGCAACAGATAATCTTCAGCCAATAAGAGATTTGACTCTGCATTGAACTAATAAAAAAGAAAACACAAAGAAACGGGACATGATTCGGGCTCCCTGACTCAGGCTCGGGTCTATCCCATTCCATCTGATTCATCTCCGGCTTTAAGAATATAGCACACAAATATTAAAAAAGAAACTTGCACTAATCGATCGAAGTATCTTATTTGAACGCCGACGGAACGCGCGGATCTGTAAGATACGATGTGGTGGTCAAAATCAGGCCAAAAGAATCAACATGCTGCCAGAGCTTCGTTTAGCAGCCAAGAAAATGAAGAAGCTACAGACGCGTACCGAGTGTTTGGAGATCGTACGGCATTTTCCCGAGAACCAAAAAGAGAAGATCTTGAGAAAGAAACGGAGCTTACCTTAACCTGAAGATGGTGATGGGTTGTCGCAGGGTTGAGCAGTAGAAGAACAGGAGAAAAAGTCGAAGTTCTTATTGATGAGCATCTGGGAAGAGCAAGACAGACAGGGGACCGAATTTATTGAGCTCAGCCTAGAATTGAGGCAAGTCAGGAAATGAGGCTGCAAAATGCTGAAAATTACCGATGTTGCCACTGCTGAAAACTGTGGGCTTAACTCGAGAGAATTACAGAAGGAACGAACTCGAAGCTTACGCTGCTGTTCTGGAGTTTTATCATTTTTGTCGTTTAATCATTCTTTTTTTGTTTTTTGTTTTTTGGGTTTTCGGACTTTATGCTCCAGAGATGACGATAATTATGAAGCAGGTGCAATGACGTTGTAATGCCGCCCCATGACGCATCTTTATACTAACATCTCTAGCTGTTTCTATAGCTTTTGATGATTCACATTTTAAGTTATTTCACGTCAAATCTAATGCATATGTGTAAGAATGAAAAAGCTATTCGACTTTTAAAAAACTCATTTCCATCAATAAGCTCAATTTCCTAATGCAAGAAATATATCAGTGATAAATATATAAAAAAATATCTGACAAAAGAAATTCTAAAATCACTGGTCCTCAGACTAGTGAGTCATTATAAGTTAATCCTCGAAGTTATAAAAATTATGTGAGCTAGTTCCTTATACGGTGATGAAAGTGTTAGATGCTGCTTGTGAGGTATGTTGCATCCCATATTTTAAGGTATCTCGTATAATATATCGTATCATATGTTATTATTATTTTTTTAAAAAAATAAATAATAAAATATTAATTTAAGATAAAATAAATTAAATAATTTTTTAAATATATTTTTATATGTATTTTAATTTTCTCATCATAATTTATTAAATATAAATAAAATATATTTTAATTTGTTAAATATTTTTTTATACAAAAATCATAAAAATGTTATATATAGAACAAAATAAATATTATTGAGTAAAAAAAAATAATTTATTAATACAAGAGAAAAAAAAATAATACTTTAATAACAACAATACATTTTTTAATACTACATTAAATTTTTACATGACTCAAAATGTGATATTTTAATATAAAATAACCAAATAACCAAAAAAATATTTCATACATATCCACAAAAAATATAATACTACAGTACATATATTACGGTCTTTGCACTATATCACAATTCTTTTCTATAAAATATATATAAAAAATAATTAATATGTGAAATGCCGTAATACTGTGATATTTCACACAAAATAATAAATTATAAAAATATTTATACCGTATATCACTTATTCACATATGATTATTGAGGAACCAAACTCATTGTCATTTGTCTTCCAGCCCCAGTTGAAGTGGCAAGGGCTTGCCCTGTCATATTCCCAGGCCAGATTGGAGACACCCAGTTCCCTTCTTCTTGAACTCGCAACTATAGTTATAAAGAATTATGAGAAATTCATTTCCATTTACTAAAGAACCTTTGATCGCTCCACATCAACATTCGATTCAACTTTACCCTCACATTCCTCTGCTTCAAATGCCAATGCCTGGGCTCGATCCTCTTATCCAAACTGAACCCGAAGTACTGAGGAAATTCCTTCAACTCCTCCAAGCTCCTCTCCATCTCCTCCACCAGAAATTCCGCCTTCGGTCGCAGATTATCCTCGATATTGTACCTGAATATCGCCGGGAACCGCCGGCAGATTCTCGCCGCCTCTTCCGCCGTCAAACCCAATCCCCTCAAGAACCTCACCTTCTCCTTCAGCTTATTCGCGCGAGTGTTCAGCAGAAACGCGTTCTGTTTCGTCGGCGAGTTCAGTTTCACCAACCCCAGCTGCCGGAGATAGTCCACCGTCGGCCGGAGGCAGTATTCGACGTTGGCGAGGATGAGATTAGGGCAGTGAACGACGAGAGCACGCGATTCTTGAGCCGATGCGTGTAAATCGAAGCTCAAGAATTCAAATACAGGGTCGATATCGGAGGGTCCCAGATATGGGGAGAAGAGCTCGGGGCATAGGAAGGCGAGCCGGGAGAAGTCTTGGTCGAGAATGCCCTTGGACTTGAGGTGGTTCACGGCGGCGAGGATGCGATCGGCGGTTTGGGGGGAAGTGACGTGGTGAGACTTGGTGTTCGAAGGGATTAGAGCGATGGTTTTGAGGTACCGGATATTTTCTCGATGCGATGTTCGGAATCTGAGACACTGGGGATTGGAGGGATTGGTGATGGGTGGCGAGAGGTGGACACGAGGAAGCAACATCTTCAGTTATTGAGAGGAAAGGAGTGGCTTTTAGGAAGCTGCACTTTTTAACGACAGATTAGTCAGCGTGGCAAGTGCTGATAGGTTAGTTCTCTTATCCAGAACCAAATACAGCGTACGCTTGTTATTGTAGAACACAATCGCTTGAAAGCACACTTCACTTCTCGGTAGGAAGTAGGGACTCGGAAGAGCTAATCGGATCAATGGAAGCTCTTTTAATCCCTGCCAAAGCCCATTCGCTCAAGCCCTATTTGCTCTACTCTCCCTTCAATCCTCAAATCCGCGATTCCTTCAGCAAGAAAGCTCTTCCTTTTAGCGTCACTTGCAAGTTGAAAACTTCTCAAGGTCCCAAAAACAGCAGCAATAACGTATCCAGGAAGCTTTTGCTTTCGGGGTCAGCTCCCGAGCTCGAGAAGGAAGAAATTCAAACCAAACAAAATATTAAGCGTGGGTTTTTAGGGTTCGCGACAAGGTTACCGAAAAGGGTTTTAGCTGTTCTGTCTAATTTGCCTCTGGCAATCGGAGAAATGTTCACTGTTGCTGTCCTTATGGCTCTCGGTAACTGTTCAGCTCCTTCAATTTTAACAAATTTGTAGTCTTTAAACTTGATTGATTGAGTCGTAGATGCGTAACCCGCTGCAGGAACTTTAATTGACCAAGGCGAAGCACCTGCATTCTACTTCAACAAGTACCCTGAAGAGAGTCCTGTTTTGGGGTTTTTCACTTGGAGATGGGTTTTGACTCTAGGGTTTGACCACATGTTCTCATCACCTATTTTCCTCGGAATGTTGGCTCTCTTGGGCACATCACTAATGGCCTGCACTTATACAACACAGATACCCATTGTTAAGGTTGCTAGAAGGTTTGATCTTTTCAGCTACTTGATGTTACCTTAAGTTTAAGAAAAGTTGGAGCAACACTTTACTTAATGGAGATCCGTCATCCATGTATGCCAGATGGAATTTCTTACTGTCCGCAGAGGCTATCCGCAAGCAGGAATTCTCAGAAACTCTTCCCAGAGCATCAGTCCAAGATTTGGGTGTTCTTCTGATGGGAGCTGGATATGAGGTTACAACTTTTTAAGTCTACTTTGCCTGATTAGTCTTTCCATGATTGTTTGACATTGCCATATTTTCTCATCAACCATGCTGTATTTTATTTTTTATGGTTCAACCTTTCTATACAGAAAAGTCTCTAGTAAATTTTGGTTTGCTTTGAAAGCTCCATTCTAATGATTTGGAATGCAGGAACATAAGCTCCCGTTTGTCCCTTCCCCTTTTTCCTCACGTTTTCAGTGGTGATTGATGCAGGTCTTCCTGAAGGGGCCATCACTGTATGCTTTCAAGGGGTTGGCAGGTAGGTTTGCCCCTATTGGAGTACACTTAGCAATGCTGCTGATAATGGCTGGTGCAACTCTAACTGCTGCTGGTAGCTTCAAAGGATCCGTTACAGTTCCACAAGGGCTCAATTTTGTTGTTGGAGATGTGTTGGGGCCAACTGGGTTTCTCTCTACGCCAACTGAAGCTTTCAACACTGAGGTCCATGTCAACAAATTTTACATGGACTACTACCAGAGTGGAGAGGTATATTTGCAAGTTCTATCTACTTTTCTTAATACTCTAATTGAAATGCTAAAATCTTAGCTGGTACTGTTCACTCTTCTACTTCTGGCTCACATTTGAATATCCAAGAACAGTTCTTAATGCTATTTATCAATTGCAAAATAATATCATTGCTTTGCCTCGTAGGAATTATTTGCACTCCCCTTTTTTTGAAAATTTTGAAGTAATTCACATTAAGCACGGGCATACATCCAATCTTCCTTACAGGTTTCTCAATTTCACACTGACCTTTCATTGTACAATCTTGAGGGAAAAGAAGTGATGAGGAAAACAATTAGTGTAAATGACCCCTTAAGGTATGGTGGAATCACCATTTACCAGACAGATTGGAGTTTCTCTGCACTGCAGATACTTAAAGATGGTCAAGGGCCATTCAATTTGGCAATGGCACCTCTACAGATCAGTGGGGACAAGAAGCTCTTTGGGACCTTTCTGCCAGTGGGAAATGCTGATTCTGCCAATGTAAGAGGAATGTATGTATCTCTTCTTATTTCTGGTTCCATATATGTCAATTTCCTTGGTATGGCCTTTGTGCAGGTAACTGCTTACTGATGGTATTGCCTTGTCCAATGCTCCATAAATTTGTATTGTCATACCCTTTCTTGGAGTTAAAAGCCTGTAAAGCACTGTTCGATGCAAGTAAGCACATGAAATACCAAGTTGATGTAAACATTTCCTCATATCATTTGAAATTGCAGATCAATGCTTGCTCGTGACCTGCAGTCAATCATTCTCTATGATCAAGAAGGGAAATTTGCTGGTGTTCGACGACCTAACTCTAAGCTTCCCATTGAGATAGATGGCTCAAAAATTGAAATTGTGGATGCGATTGGCAGCAGTGGTCTGGACTTGAAGGTGAAACTTTTTAGTGCATGTTAGAGATGGAAAACTGTTGGTAATATTACATTCTCTTAATTCTAAGGAAGGTTTGTTTTAACTTAGACTGATCCGGGAGTGCCAGTTGTATATACTGGATTTGGAGCTCTAATGCTTACAACTTGCATCAGCTACTTGTCCCATTCACAGGTGAATCTTTCATTCATTTCTTTGCTCCTGGCTGTGCATTTGTTTCTTTAGCATCAATTCCGAGTAGATCTTTTTTGGTATTTTTCTCTATTTTAATCACTCTTCACTGTTATTTATTGACCATGATTGTATTTCCTTTTGTTTTCTTGAGCATCTGAAAGATATGGGCCTTGCAAGATGGAACAACTGTAATTATAGGTGGGAAGACCAACAGAGCCAAGGCTGAGTTTCCAAATGAAATGAATGGCTTGCTCGATCGAGTTCCTGAAATAGTCGAATCATCTCGTTCCTGTAACTCTGATGGCATTAGCAGCTAGCCTATTCTAATTGGCCTAAAACTGTAAGAAGGTTGCGGGATCACAACTGTTTCAAGTTCTGATGTAAAGTGAGACAGCATTTATATTTTGTCATACACAATCTACCCAAAGGAGTGGCTCTAAGCTTCTGAACTGAATGTGTGGAGATACATTTTGCTTCTTCACTTTTTCCACAAAGGTTTAAGTCCTTACCTCTAGGTAGTAGTTTTTTCTATGTAACCACAGTTAGCCATTGTTCTTTTACCAACTATACATGTATATATTTAAACCTTACATGTAAAGCTGCATTGGGGCTTTTTGTGATAATTACAATGTAACTGGTTAATTGAAGTCCTGCCAAGTTGGAGCTGTTAAACCCTGCGTGTGCTGGTAGATTTGTGGAAGGCCTGCAACCAAGTATTCACAAGTCAGTGCTCGTTCAGTCACTTTACACCCAACTTGAAAAGGAAATGCTTCAGCAAGTTATTGCGAAAGCAATGCTTAGTCTACAGAGAGCTGGTGTGGTGCTAGCGTAGCATCTCATTTCCCTTTATACATACAGTTAATTCCATCCAAGAGTTAGTCAGATTCAGATACCATGTCTCTTTCCATTCAAGTTCAAAAGCTATGCTAAATGAGCCGGAATTGGTTTCACTGTGATTGTGCCAGGCTGCTATTGTTGCACAACAGTTGAAGAATCGGGAAATCCAAAGGATGAATCGAGTACATGATTGGTGGTTCCTGGGGTGGATATGGAGAATCCAGTAACTATGCTGGTACTGAAGAAACAACTTATACCAAGTAGCAAAACCTCAGCCCCTTCATTTTTTTCACGTGGATCGATTTGGACCAGGCACGAGTGATACAAGGAAATTGAAGGGGGGGGCTAACCTAACCTCTCACTGCTTCTGTTCCAAGAAATCAGATTTACAATTACAAAACAAACAGAGCTTGTTGCAAGCCAAAGCAACGGTACAGAACTCTAGGTCCATTAAATGAGATGTGCCTTCTTATCTAATCTTCCCACAATATCCATTAGCAAATGAGGGTGATCAAACTCCAAAATTACTTTTTCAAAAGGAAAAGGAATTTAAAAGGCGATTGGAAGGTGCCTTGTGTATAAAACGTATCTTCAAATGTGTCATGGACTAATCTCGGAGGTAGACGATGGCCACGGCTTCACCATCAGAGGAAAAGCCATTGCATTTGCAGGTCGAGACCCCCGCCGTAGAGCATGTGGTTAAGGAAAAGTCACTGAAGAAAGGCTTGAATGAATCCAAGAAAATGTGGGAAATAGCCTTACCTGCCATTCTAACATCAGTTTCTCAGTTCTCTATCGGTTTCGTCACTGTTGCATCTGTTGGCCACCTAGGAGAGCTTGAGCTCGCCGCTGTCTCCACTGTTAACACTGTCATTGAAGGTTTTGTGTTTGGAATCATGGTAACAATCATTCTTTTCGCAAAACAAAGATAACATTTGAAAATTGTGTGTTTCAAGAAAAAAACAGAACAGAGCAAACAGAGCATCAAGCAAAAAACAGATTCAAGCAGGCATAATCTGTCTTCGCTTTCAATATTCTTGTAGCTTATTTTCTAATTTTGGTTTGCCCATTTGTGTTTAGTTAGGAATGGGAAGCGCATTGGAGACTCTATGTGGTCAAGCGGTTGGAGCTGGGCAACTTAATATGCTTGGAATATATTTACAAAGATCATGGATCATTACAGGGATCACAGCTCTCTGTTTGTCACCTTTTTACATCCTCGCTTCTCCAATTCTACAGCTACTTCGTCAAAGCAAGGAAATTTCTGAACTTGCTGGAAAATATTGCAGATGGGTTATTCCTCAGTTCTTTGCTTATGCAATGCACTTTCCAACTCAAAAGTTCCTCCAATCACAAAGCAAAGTCTGGGCTATGACCATAATCTCTGTCTCATCATTGGCAATTCATGTGCTGATGAATTGGCTCATGGTGACGAAGCTTCAACTTGGCTTGCTTGGAGCTGCCATGGCTGGAAACATCTCATGGTGGCTCCAAGTAATTGCTACTGTAATCTATGTCATTTCTGGGTTTTTCCCGGATTCCTGGACCGGTATATCCTCATTGGCTTTCAAGTCTCTGTTTGGCTTTGTGAAACTCTCACTAGCATCTGCTTTTATGTTATGGTAAGTGTTCAAAGAACAGATTTAATCAAAGGATTTGGTGAGGACAGATCCTTATAAAACGCACTTGGTTTGATGACAACAGCTTGGAACTGTGGTACTTCACGGCAATCATTCTCATGGTTGGATGGATGAAGAATCCAACAATTGCAGTTGATGCAATTTCAATTTGGTTAGTTTTGTTCCTTTAAAGAATTTGAGTCATATATGTAACAATATATTTTAGCTTTGAATGTGCCCATTAATATGCTTTGTCAATGGCAGCATGAACTTACAGTTATGGACTTCCATGATCACTTTGGGCTTCAACGCAGCTGTAAGGTCAGTCTTCTTTCCGAGCATACTATGCTGAAGGTGGATCTAGCAAATTTGATTGACAATAGCTTTATTAACACACATATGTTGCATTAACTTACCTGTAGAAATGTGAATTTGATATCAAAGAACTAACCACAAGCAGTACTTGCTTGATGCAGTGTTCGGGTCTCAAATGAACTTGGAGCAGGACGTCCAAAAGTAGTGAAGCTGGCGATTACGGTGGCTGTTCTAACATCCTTAACTATAGGAGTGCTGTTCAGCAGTGCAATTCTGGGAAGCAAGAATGATTTCCCCAAGCTTTTCTCTAACAAACCTGTTGTCATCAAGGAGACATCAAAGTTGGGCTATCTCCTGGCAGCAACAATTTTCCTCAACAGCATCTTGCCTGTTCTTCACGGTAACTGCACTACATATCGCTTCTCAACCTATGACTTCACAGTTGTAAGCAATGTTTTCCAACATCTCTGCCCCTAGATGTTGGGTTGGACATTGCAAGAATAACTGTCACAAAATATGTTTCCGTTTTATGAGTACAGGAGTGGCAGTTGGGGCTGGCTGGCAGTTGTATGTTGGGTTGATCAACATAGGATGCTACTACATATTTGGAATCCCTGTGGGAGCTCTGATGGGTTTCAAGTTCAAGCTGGGGGTCAAAGGTATATGGTCAGGAATGCTGATCGGAACCTTACTTCAAACAACTATTCTGCTCATTCTAATGCTGCGAACCAGTTGGCGAAAAGAGGTATGCATATCAGATGTTCACCAAACATATGATACTACAATTCTATAGCATCTCAGATATGCTGATGGCCGTATTGTTAAACGGTGGTTTAGGCTGTGCAAGCTGCAGAGCGGCTGAGAACTTGGGCTGGGCAGGTTGAGCCCCAGCAGCCTCCAATGCCATCCAACTCTAGTTGATTCAACCCTGAAGATGTGTTGCAGGGATTGAATTTTCAAGGCTCCGATTCATACTAAAATGTCTTAATAAACCTGTTTCACGTTGCATTAGCACTTTTTTTTTTTTTCTTTCATTTGTTTATCAGGGAGAAGGATGCAACCCATCTTCTGCCTTGATGAAGAAGTCATGGATTTATTTCCCCTTCTAGGGTCCATTCTCAGCTGCATGGCTAAATTTTACATGCGAGACATTATCTCATCCCTGTTTAATATATTCGTGTTTACAGATTCAATGCTACATGCGAGAACTCTATACCCTAACTTTGGAAGACATCTAATTCTTGTCTTCCATATCAGCAGGTCTTTCCAACGTTAACTGAAATTGGATTATGGATGCATCCTGAATCTAAGTTCATGCAAGTTGCAACGCTTCTTCTCTTTTTATGTCAAACACCTTAATCAAGACCTCTTCAACAACCTGTTCAAATAACATTTGGAAACAAAAAACAATATTAATATAAATCCTAGCTGGCCAGAGTGAAAATGAGTGCTGCATCATGAGAGAAGATTTGTCCTGTTAGATCAAAATCAAAGAAGCCCCACCCTTCAAGAGAATGCAGGAATATAGGAAGAAAGAAAGAAACTCAAGGGCAGTAGGTGTTACCTTGTCAGGTGTAGAGGCACCAGATGTTATGCCAATTGTGATGGGACCCTCGGGTAGCCAGCCCTCTTTCTCAACCAGCTCTCCATGCTTTAAGAAATAACATTATGATAATTAGCACAACAGTTAGTGAACCTGATTTTGTTTTCTCCTTTTCATAGACTGAGACTAGAGAAGTTGATTAGGCAGACTAAACAATGAAACTTACTTTCAACTTGTATGCTATTTTATTCCCAGGACCAATCCTCTGCTCATTGTCAACCCAGTACGATGGGATCCCATGATCCTCAGCAATCTCTTGAAGGTGTGAGGTGTTACTAGAGTTCCAGCCACCAACAACAAGCATAAGATCCATCTCTTCGTCTACCAACTTATACATTGCATCTTGTCGTTCCTAAAAGACACATGGCAAATCAATTTGCGTTTCAACATTTAGCACAGAATTCAACAAGAAACAGAAGGAATATGGGAAAAAATATTTGCACGATCCAATCACCTACAGGATCATATACTAAACAACTATGAATGAAAAGCCAAAAGGACAAAGAATTGGACCTGAGGAAATAACACTTACCTGTGTTGCATCACAAATTGTGTTGAAGCTTATGAAGTGATCATTAACATTTTCAACTCCGAACTTTTGCATCATAGTCCTTTCCACCAATTTTCCTGGAAGACATAAGGGAATAGGTTAAGTTGCAAAATTGCAAAGAAGATGCAAAGAGATTGTAAACTGGCACCAAACCAATTTCTTCAGTTTCTCCCTTAAGCATTGTAGTTTGATTTGCAATGCCAACTTTCACAAGATCCAGGTCTGGATCAAATCCATCTGAAACAGCAAACTTAAATTTCTGCACAAATACAAGTGATCTAGTTAGCCATGTAATGATCACTAAAATTCTTTGGAGGTGAATCAGTGATATGATTCAATACCTCCAAAAACTCCTCTTTGGTTGAGCTTGATCCATTTAGTTTACCACCTAGAATGTAATCGCAAACATACATCGCCTGAATAGATTCAAAACAGAAATTCTGACATCAGACAACACAAATAATGAAGAGACCTAAGTTTAAAACCTAAGTGCAACTGTTCTCCAAGATTTTATGCAGTATATGCATACCTCTATCATGTTCTTGACAATTATGTACTTTCCTGCAAAAGATGCAGTTGCAACTGTCTCTTCATGAGCATATTTACCATGAATTATTGAAGTATAGTCTCCTTTCTTATGCTTTTCAACAGTATTCCAGACCTTCACAAAAATGACAGAAGACTGAGTGGAGTCACGGCGTATGATGAAAACTTGAAACAATATTTTTGGCATATTCAAACAATACCTTGGATACCCAAGGGCAAGTTGTATCAACGATTTGTACATTCTTTTCATTCAAAGCCAGCATTTCGTCCACAGCAGCTCCAAAAGCAGGCAGAATAACGACATCCCCCTTCTCTACGACATCAAATTGTTTCTTTCCTTCCTCGAGAGGAATATTTTTTACTTCCATATTCTCCAATCGCTGCCAAGATAAAAGGGAGGGGGAGGGGGGGGGGGGGATTGGTTATTAATCCTGCGAGGAAAGGCTAAAAAGCAGAAGATAGCACATAAAACACAAGCTATGAAGTCACCTTGTTAACAGTTGGGTTGTGAATGATTTCATTGGTGATCCATATCCTTTCTTCAGGAAACTGCTTCCTGGCCTCGTAGGCAATCTGCACAGCTCGCTCAACCCCCCAGCAGAAGCCATATGCTTCTGCCAATTTCACGGTGACATTGCCCCAGGTATACTCGTTTCCATTTTCCTTCAATTTTTTTATGATGTCACCTGAAATTTCGAGGTATTTAGCAAACTTTTATCCTCCCACAAGGACATACCAGTGAATTGGTGATGCCATCCATTGAGCTTAATCAAAAGACGTTATAAAGCTTGGATTCCAGTAGAAAATGAGCGACTAAAATTTAAAAAGAAAAATCGTGAACCAAACAACCAGGGAAACGTACTAGTATACTCTCGATTCATGAGCTGGAGAGTCTCCTCCTTGTGACCGAAACCTCTCCTGTTATAATTCTTGCTGCGCGTGAGGTTGTGCCTGAAGACCTTGGCATCGAAGTTCTCGGGGTCGACGACAGCGGAAGGGGAGTCGCTGGAGGCGGAGCATCGGACGGAAAGGTGAGGTTTGCGGAAGGGAAGGGCCGCGGACCTACAGGAGGATGTGTCGGAGCCGATGGGCGGCGTTGGAAGGCAGAAGCGGGAGAGTTGCAGAGAGGTCGCCATGAGCGAAACGTAGGACGCCGACGGTGTGTGCTGTGCTGTGCTGTGCTGTGTTGTGTTGTGGTGGCGCGGGATGGCGCACCTTTATTTTTGTGTGGATCTCCTTCACCTCGTGTTTTTCGTGTACGTTACCCGTTTGGGTTGGTTTTATTTATTATTTTGGCACTAATAGAAATATCAAAAACATTTTATCGGCGAGCATGATCCGTTTCAGTTCATTTCAAAGGTTCCATGTCATGGGCTGGTTTAACATTAAGTCCGATCATTTAAAATGATTTATTTTTACTTTTATATTCCCTCTATTCAATATTCTTTACACAATTTATTTTTTAATAATAATATATAATTTTTTATTTTTAATATTTTAATATATAAATGAAGAATTTTTATAAAATAGTGATAAATTAAAATATAGAGTTTCTTAATATATTTTTTAAATTTTTTTAAACAAATACTAATATGAATAAATTCAAATTAAACTAAGTGAAAAAGTCAAATGGTATAAAGAATATGGGACAGAGGGGGTAATATTTTATATGATTAATGTCGTTGATACCATATAATAATAATAATAATTCTTTGATAATATTTTTCTATAACATA
This sequence comes from Aquilaria yunnanensis, assembly GCA_039654915.1. Taxonomy (NCBI): domain Eukaryota; kingdom Viridiplantae; phylum Streptophyta; class Magnoliopsida; order Malvales; family Thymelaeaceae; genus Aquilaria; species Aquilaria yunnanensis. Next base: position 23,108,056 of record CM077598.1, on the reverse strand, counting down.
ATCAAAATTCTATGAATCTTTTATTTACCTAACCTAAAAATGAAAAATAATAAAAATTAGTTACATAACAAAAAGGCCTAAATGCACCATTAGTCCTCCAACTTTTCAAACTCGCACGAGTTGATCCTTCAACTTTGATTCAGTATAACTTAGTCCTCAAACTTTTTAAATGGTGCAATTTACTCCTTTAGCCATCAAAATAAACTGCAACTTTAAGTCCTAACTTTCAATTTTTTTTACAAAATGACCATTCTATTTAGGAACTTCCATTATCACTAAACTCGTGAGTTAATAAATTTTACAAAATTTTTAAATACACAATTAACTAATTAAATAACTTACAAAATGATAATTCAAAAAAAATTACATACAATCAATTAAAAAATTTTATATTATTTAATAATTTATATTTTGCTTATTTTTTAAAAAACTACTTTGGTTGACTTATCAGAAAAAAATATTTTTTATGCACACGACTATTATGTTGATCAATTTTTTTTATAAATATTTTTTCTTACTTTTTTCATATAAAATATGCAACATTAGAGACTTATGAATTTAGAGATCATTCTAGAGAGTATTGTTTTAAGCAGATTTAGTTTTCAAATAATTTTTCAAATTAATTTTTTGGTATTAATATTTTGTGATCACATCATTTTGAAATTAATTTATCCCTTGCAATTTTCATGCTAATGAAGATGGTACATAGTATAACTTCCTTGGCTTTTTATCATTTATTTCCGAAGAAAAATTTGGAGGAAATACAAAAAAAAAAAAAAATCAATCCTTAACTTCGGGATGATCTATTTTCTTTGCATTCTTTATTTCTTCAATTTCTTGCATAGTAATGGTTTTTTTATGTTTAATTTGAATTTTTTTTTCAAATATAAATAGTAGTTGGAATCCATAAAAAAAGTAGTCACTATTCTAATTAATTGGTTAAATTAACATTTTTTTATTTTTCCTCAAATTCCCCACTCTTATATATATCTAGTTAGAATTGATAACAAATGATAATATGTATCATCTTTATTAGTTTTTTTTTCCCAAAATTTTGTTTGGAAATAAATGATAAAAAACCAAGAAATTTATAGTATGTAAAATCTTTATTAGCATGAGAATTGTGAGGAATAAATTAGTTTCAAGATGATGTGGTATACTAATTCTAAATCATAAAATATTAATACAAAAAATATTAATTTAGAAAATTGTCTAAAAACTAAATCTAGTTAAAGAAAAACTCCTCTAAAAGGTTCACTAAATTCATAAGTCTTTAATGTTGCATATTTTGTATAAAAAAAATGAGAAAAAAATATTTAGAAAAAATAATTGATCAACATAATAGTGGAGTGCATAAAAATATATATTTTTTCTTTCTAATAGCCAACCAAAGTAATTTTTTTAAAAAATAATTAAAATATAAATTTTTATATAATTAAAATTTTCTCCAATCATTGTATATAATATTTTTGAACCATCATTTTGTAAGTTATTTAATTAGTTAATTATGTATTTAAAATTTTAGTAAATTTTATTAACTCACAAGTTTGATGATAATGGAAGTTCTTAAATAGAAGAGTCATTTTGCTGAAATATTATGAGTTAGGACTTAATTTGTATTTTATCCTGATGGCTGAAGACCTAAGTCGCACTATTTAAAAAGTTTGATGACTAAATCGCATGATTTTGTAAAGTTTGAGAACTAAGTGTACTGAGTCAAAGTTAAGGGACTAGCTTGTGCAAGTTGACAAAGTTAGATGACTAATAATACATTTAGGCCTAACAAAAATGGTATTTAATGAATCATTTTACCCATATAGTATTAGATTATTAGTCCATTCATTTTACCTAAAACTGATCATTTTATTATTCATAATATTTAATTTATGATTTATTTTTTTTTAATTTATTTTAAAAATATAAATATTTTATATAAAAATAAAATTTTAAAGGTTATAGTTTCTAAATATTATTTTTAATAATTTTTTTAATACATATTAATATAAATGACACCTGTGTTGAATAAAAAAATCATAAAAATATTTTAAATTAATCTAATTTGATAATAAGCGAATTTGCCCCCAGCATTCCTAATAATTACATCATACCATAAAGCCCACAGCTTTTTCTCGAATTGGAGGCTCACACATGCAATTTTATTCCTCAAATTTGAGGCTGGAAGCCTGGAATTGGGTAAAGACATGGGCCCAAAACTTTTTCAGGGACCCGGTTGCAAAAAATGCTATTTTGCTCCCATTAGAATCAACCAAACAACGAGTCAGAGATGTGAGCAAGGACTATTGAGGGACGAATTCAGCTAAATTCAATCCTGCACGCAAGTGGGATTAGATGGTACCGCCCAATCCACCAATTCATTTGCTATATATAAATTGTTTTTCTAATTTTTTTTTAATAATTTTGTGACTTTTCCAAAGAAATTCGTACAAATGGTTCATTACTAAAAGTAACAGTGAAGTAATTTATAACAACTTTTTTTTTTTTTCAATGTACGCAAGAATTTCATTAATTGGACTAGAAAAGTAATTATTTGATGGTCCAAATTACTTCATATACATATGATGATTTACCTCAAGTTATAATTTTAAATTATGAACAAGTATAGGATTTGCTGGGTTAGAACTCAGGTGGTGAGGGTAAGTGCGAGTGGTTTAATTTTGAAATGTTATGAAGGCTTCTATCTCTTCGAGGCACTCATTTTAATTTGGTTTGCTTCTTAGTTCTTCCCATCTTTAACTTTATATTAAATGAGTATAAAAATGTTTTTTGTAGCTTGGTTTGTACAAGTGGCAGAAGTACATTTACAAAAGTATTATGACAACAATACTTTACAAATTTATGTGTTGAACAGTGATTTAATAGTTCAAATTATGAAAAATCCTTCCTTAGCGATTTAACTTTTCCCATCCCCTGATAGTCTAATTTATGTGCATTAGCAATTGCTGATGATTTATTTTCAATTTCAACATGACAAAAAAGTTAAATTAAAATAACATTTTTGACAGTGCAATTATTTAGATAATTTTAAATGTGCTAATATTGCTTTGGTGCAAAGATTTAGGAAAGAAGGCACGATTTGTCCCATATTCTTAGTTGCTATTGCAAATTAGTTTTCAATCTGTACTTCATTTTAAGTTGTCCCAAATTTTTATCATTTGTTACATATTAGTCATTAGCTTTATACGAGACAAAGTTAGTATATAAATTCAATTTATAGAGAGAAAAGATTGATACTTCAAATAATTCATTAATTATCAAAAAATTATAATAATTAACAAATGGTTTAAATTCGTTGCTTCTAGTATAGCTTTCTGGCACCAACTATTTAGATTTTAATTTTAAAGTATTCAATAATTTTATCTTTACAAATTTAAATTGTGTCACAATTTTTTAACTGTTAATAAACTATTTCAATTATCATTAGGGTTTTTGTGTTTTCTTAAAACTATAGATCAATATATAACAAATTATAAAGATTTGATATTAATTTACAATGAAATAGAGACCAATAATCAATTTACAATATCAATAATGCTTTTGCTGGTAAATTGAAGAAGACTTTGAAGTAGAGATGCAACTAATATATGACAGAGCATAGGATCATGGTGATCGGTACACTAAATCGGCACATGTATTTGATGGTACGTGATATTTTTTTGGTTTTTGTGGAATTTGTGGCAATAACGTGTTGCCGGTGGTCTACACAGCGATCCAAATCCTGTGTTCCACATCCCTGCCGTGTCCCAGTAAATATTTGGTTCAAATGGGTCTTCTTCTCAATCAGAGTCATGCTGAGGAAAGTCACATCACATCCTAGCCACCCCAAATTGCCAGTTTCCTACCAAATGTGTGAACATGTTGCAGCATCTAGACTCGTGTATGTTTTGTCATTTCATTACCTCCAATTTCATCACCACTCAATTTCCTCTTAGTTCTGAAATTTTTTTAGGACATCAAAATTTCAGGTGCTGAAGTCGAAGTAGAAGATTTGAGCCACTGGACGCAAGCAAAAATTGAAACAATATTCACTTCACTTGACTCTGTAATCTTGAAAGGATTCTTATCATATATGCCCTATTCTAATCAATTAAAAAGAAACCAATATCACTGCTACAGCAAACACAACTCCAAGTGGACAGAGAACTATCATTGGGGGAAAAAAAGAACCTTGTCATACTCCTACAGCATGGTTTATGAGTAGATTACCCTACACTTGGCCTCTATTTGTTAGATGTTTGAAAGATGTTTTTCAAGTCGGTTGATTTCCCCTCATTTCTTGTGAAGAAACAATATACTCAGTACCTTGCACTGGCATCAGAAAGCACTTGACAGACTTGAACCTCAATATCCCACACTGCTTTCCAACGTGAGGATGGTGCAGTTTATATATTTCTTTTGCTCCCTGCTGGTTTGCCGAGCTTGGTAACGCAGGTTTGTGACCCAAGTGGGGGCAATATTGTGGTGGGACAATGGTTCTGTCGCAAGGTTTCTGGGGCTGTCATGGCAGGATCTAGTCTGCCCGCTCCAAGCCAAGAGTTGAGCCATGGGGCTTAGGCGAAGGCCTGGGTTTCATGGCTCTTAGAGAGAAGGGTACTGTGTTAGGCAGGTTTCACTGAGCAGCATTAACCCTCCGCTCTTAGCAGTGGATGGACAACGGGCTGGTGCCACTTAGCCCCACCATGGTTCCTTCGGGAGTTCCTACTGGACCACCGCTCTTATTGAAATTTTTTTTTTTTTTTTTTTTGTATAATTTGAGTAGGTTTGAGTCAAAATTCTCCTTCATCATCGTCACTATCATTAAAGAAAAGGGTAATGGCTTAAACTAATTGAAAAATCCATATAATTACAATCAACTCTCTTGCAATTGTATATTTGATTGTTTGGAAATTTTTTCTTTTTCTTTTTCTTTTTTTGTTTTTAGTGTAATCTGAATAGGTTATAACTTAAAATCCTCCTTCATCATCACCACCATTAAATAAAAGGGCAATGGCTTAAACTGATTGAAAAATCCATGTAATTACAATCAACTCTCTTGCAATTATATATTTAAATGTTCGGTTTTGATTAAGGCTGTACAAACATTTTTCTACGTAATCTTAATTGGATGTGATTATTTGATTGTTCTAAATCCAAGTAAATCATATGATTAATAAAAACCCAATAATGGACGTGATTATTTTATTGTTCTAAATCCAAGTAAATCATATAATTAATAAAACCTAACAAATAAAAATGTTCACAACGGACCCTGGAACAAGACTGATAAACATGATAATTGTTTTAGCATGATAACTTTTTATACGAGTAAATCTACTCTAAAATATGAATAAACTATTTGCAAACTATTTATTAAATTTGGGAAATTTAATTTTACAGTATTTTTTGTGATGACATTTGAAATTGCTTTTGTAAGATCAGGGATTGATATCGGCATTGTCAGAAGAATAAGATTAAGACTAATGCTACTTACCTTAAATATTACTCCTTCCATCTCATTTTGAATAATGTGTTTCTTTTGAAATGAAAATTAAAATGTGAGTAATTTATGTTTTTTTTTTATTTTTAGCTCCAAAGTTAAAATAAAAAATTTATTTTAGTGTTTTGTGTAGTATGAGTTTAAATGAGAATTAGAAAAAGAAAATATTCTTTTTTTGGTTTTATGTAGAGAGAGTTTAAATAAGGGTAGTAATATAAATTAGATATTAAAACCTTCTTAAAAAAAAACAATTTATCCTTTTTTGGACAATAAAAAAAGAAATAGGGATATTACAATTTGCCTCTTGTGGTTTAAGTGAAAGTACATTTTGTCCCCTATGTTTCAGAATATATATTTTGCCTTCTGTTTTTTTAGTACAATTTGACAGTAACATCAAAAATTTTAATTTAGATTGTAAGATACTAATCTTTAAGTAATTTTAATATACATGGTACTTTTTTTTTAAATTAATTGATATTTAAAAAATATTATTTTTCATTTATGAAAAAATTAACTTTTAAAAATAACTTACAAATTAAAATTACCCAAAAATGTCTTTCATAATATTTAAATTAAAATTTAAGAAATTATTGTTGGGCTGCACTAAAAAGATAGGGGACATAGTATATATTTTTGAAATAGAAATAAGTAAAATATAATTTCATCTACTTTTCAGAGATGAATTGTAATTAACTAAAAAAAATTATGTTATCCTTTTAGAACAGAGGATAATGGTTTGAAAAATAAGTGAAAATCGAAATATATTAATTTTTTTATTTTTTTGCAGCAAAATTATAAGATTATTGGATTGGCAGCTTAGAAGAATTCTAGTGGTGGGAGGGAGTTGGATTGGGCCCATCATATCCACACTCAGTGGCGGTTGCAAGTTGCAACTTGCGCAGGACTTGGGCGGGACAGGATAAAACAAAACAAAGCAGAGGAAAGATCGTCTCTTGCCGCAGCTCTGCTGAGTCTTGGGATTGCTGCTGACCCCCATTTTCTCACCAATGGCGAGCTCTTCTCTGCAACAGCCGCCGGGCATAGCTACTCTCTCCAAACCCACCCGCTTGCAGAAGCCCCTCGGTTATGGCCAATTCCTCAGGTTCCCCAATTCCACCTACTTCCTGGCCGCTCCAAAGCTCAGGTTCATTGATCTTGGAGCTCGTGCTTCGGGTATAAATGCATTTCTTTTTCTCCCATTTGCTCTGTTACATTGTACTAAAATGGGGCTCTTCTCAACTGTCCTCGGTGTAGAGGGGTTTTGTCTTGACTGTCTGTTCTACTAGGTTGAAATATATGATATTAATGGCCATGACTGTTCCTTGTAAGTGACAACCGCTTGGCTAAACCTTGTTTCTCATCTCAACTTTTTCAATTACCTTCTCGACCCAATATTCTTCGGATTGTGGCAAGTGGAATCCAGAAAGCTTTGAAACTTTATTTTTCCCCTTTGGAAAGTGATCAAAGCACAAAACTGCGCAATGTAGGAACATGGTATTATTTTCCTGAGATTTGTGTAGTTCAGTAGTTGCTCTGTTGATGCTAAGATTAACTTAGAGATGTATCTTCATACTTATAGTATAAAATTCCCTGGAAGCCAAATTGTTCTTTAGTTTTGGGGACTAGACTCAGAATAAAGGCATTGTTTCTGCTTTTATCAGAAGTTGGTTCACTTAATAGACTGGAGACTATGGCTCTGTAGATATATACGTTTCTTTTTGGCGGATAATTTTGTTGTGGGAGGAGAATAGGAAAGACAATGGATAATGGATTTTTTTTTTCAATATCACCTTTATTTCTTATGCATGGATAAATGATAATGGCTCCATATTTTTGCTTCACTCTCAATGTGTATCCATCATCTCATTTTTGTATTCCTCTGTCGATTTCCACCAGGTGCAGCAAAGATGACCCTGGAAACAGCTGGGACGAAATCCAACGAAGTTGATTCAAAGGTTCAGGACCTTGCATTTGTTGCTGGTGCCACGGGCAGAGTTGGTTCTAGAACAGTGAGGTCAGAGTCCCCCAAAACTTATCCTCTCTTCCGGCGTTTATTCTTTTGGAAGTTGTTGGTGTGAGCTTTATTCGAATCCGCGGATGGAATTACTACCCTTAATTTTTAATGGTCATTAAATCTTCAGGGAGCTTCTAAAACTTGGTTTTGAAGTTAGAGCAGGGGTCAGAATTGCTCAGAAAGCAGGAAGTCTTATACAGGTTCCCTTATTTTCTAAAGCTCTACCTCTTTGTTGCCACTACTCCCGAGAATGTGATGTATTTAAGAAAAAATTTAACTGCAGAGTGTCAAGGAGATGAAGCTGAATGGTGAAGGCAAACGTAAGATATTAGTATAGTGTATGGAATTGTCTCTTTTCTTTTTTTTCGGGTTTCTCCTCGAAGTTCATTCCTTTGAAGATTGTCTAAACCTAGAAGTTCCACCTTTAACAATTAAATTCCATTGGACAGCAATGCTTGCATCATTACCAGTAACACGCAGTCTTTGCCCTTTAGCCCAGCTGTAGAAAAGCTTGAAATTGTGGAATGTGATTTGGAGGAACCAGATACAATTAGAGCAGCGATTGGTAATGCATCAGTTGTTATATGCTGCATTGGAGCCAGTGAGAAGGAAATATTTGATATTACCGGTCCTTATCGAATTGACTACCAGGCCACTAGAAACCTAGTTGATGCAGGTAATTGCGACTGTTACATATTTTGTTTTCTTCAAAATTTATTTGGCTTTGACTTCTCTTCATTGCCAGACTAACTTCTTTTTGTCCCTTGCTTTCAACTATGACGTCAAATTTTAATCCATTTCTGGTTTCCAGCAACCAAGGCAAAGGTTGACCACTTTATCTTGGTATCATCTTTGGGCACCAACAAAGTGGGATTTCCAGCAGCCATTTTGAAGTAGGTTTCCTCCATCCTATTTCATTCGCACCAACTCCTTCACTCGTTTTCCGTATTACCTTGCATTTGATGTTAGATTGAACCAAGTTTTACTAATCTTTTGTTTCTCTTGCCTTTCCTCCTAAGTTTGTTTTGGGGAGTTTTAGTTTGGAAGCGGAAGGCAGAAGAAGCTTTGATAGCCAGTGGTATTCCTTACACTGTAAGACTTCCGACAGTGGTTTTGAATATGTTTTTCAGTGTAAAGATCTACACTCATGTTAGGTTGAATTCGACTGCTTATCCTTGTAGTACTTATTCAGATAGTCAGACCTGGAGGAATGGAGCGTCCTACTGATGCTTATAAATTAACTCACAATATCATTCTTTCTCCAGAGGATACTTTATTCGGTGGCAATGTGTCCAATCTTCAGGTATAGAAGCTTGTTTTCTAGTCAAACAGTGTCAACTGTAGGAAAGGTTCAAGTCCGCTTATACATTGCAGGTGGCTGAACTCATGGCATGCATGGCGAAAAATCGGAGCCTTTCTTTCTGTAAGGTGGTGGAAGTTGTTGCAAAAACAACTGCACCACTGACTCCAATGGAGGAACTTCTGGCAAAGATACCATCACAGCGACCTCTACCTGCTATCGTTGACTTACCAAAGGCAAAGTTACATCCATCTTCCCTTGTTCCCTTGACCAACTTCTATGTCATCTTATCAAGTTTGATTTATTTTAGGGTTTTTTTTTATTTTTTTATTTTTGCATTCACTTCTAGGATGAACAGGATGCTGCTCTCCCAGCCAAGGATTTGGTATATCCTAAGAGTATATCTACTGACGAGCCCCCTACTCCTGCTGAAGCAAAGGCAACGGGGAGACAGCCACTCTCTCCTTATACAGCGTAAGTAAATGTACTAATGATCAAAATGTAACATAGAGTCTCTTTTCCTGGTTCACTTAAAGGACCTGTTAGATTATGGAGCAATGAAACAGAGAACTCATTTTACATAATTTATTTCTTCATTTCCACCTAAGCGGAAACAGGAATATGTTCCGCTTTTAGTTGTATAAATGACAATCCCTGTCACCGTAGAGAGTCTTAACCGTCAATACACAAGCAAAGCAACAAATGTGAAACCTCTTCAATGCTTACAGTTTCACTCCTGAAAAGCTCCTTTAACACTGCAACTTGCAAACCTCTCTCTCCTTATGTTGCGTAAGCCATTTTCACTTTTCTCCTGTCATATTACAACTGTGGAATAGTTTTATTCATATCATTTCTTACTATAACTGTTACAAAGACCTGAAGCTTTATTTAGGTGACGGTTTGCTTTAACAGTTACGAAGACTTGAAGCCGCCTAGCTCTCCTGCACCAAAGTTGCCCGGAGATCCCAAAGTTGCACCTGTCAGCATATCAGCCAAAGACAACAACGGGCCCCTTCTAGTGACTCCAGATATACAAAATGGTTCTTCCAAGATTTCAACTTCTCATTCACCCTATATGGCGTAAGTTTATGATACCAGATGAATTCCTTTTATGGTTCATTTCTTTTAATCCAACTTTTCTGCTCATTCCATTTTCTTCTTTTTCTCTTCTGAAAAAAACTTGGGTGGTATTTGGATATGGAAAATTTTCCCCTTTTTCATTTCCAATTTCCTTTAAAAAAAGTTTGAATGCATAGCTTGTTCTTAAGGAAGTGGAAAACCTTGTTTTCTAAGCTTTGAAAAACTTAAGTGTTAAATGTTTGCCATTTTAACACATGAGTTTTTCAAAGTTTTCTATATCCTTAAAAACAAGATACACACTAAAAATTTTATCAAAGAAAATTTGGAAAATTTTCCACAACTAAACACCACCTTAGTATCCACAATTAAATAGGAATGTCTATATCAGTTTTAAACAAGAATAGAAACACATGAGTGATAGGAAATTTCTTCTTGTCTCTGCATGGTTATGCACACAGCTTTTCTTGTAATTTTGTTAGTTGCGAGTATTTATGCTGCCACTTTCCTTGTTGTGGCATAACTTCCTACCTATGCAGAGTGCTTACAAGCTAAAGAAAGAATATGATTTTCAAAATCAAAGGCTTTGCCATCCCAGTGTTATCACATTCATTATACCCATAGAGAAAAAACAAAGCAGAATGTCTTTTTCAGCTGGCACATCATAGGTAGGGATGATTTGCTCACAAGAGTTATGTTAGGGAGGGTATTCAGCACCAAACATTCAGTTTGCTTTTGTGTGAATTTGTCATGTCAATGTAATCTCTAACTATTAATTGATGGTTTAAACTTCATGTTACCAAACCCAACATAGTTGTGAACTTGTGATTAAGATGATCATGTGCGATGATGTCATGGATGTTGATGCCAAACAGTTAGAAAATGTAAACATTATGTGCCTTGGTCTGTTTTACAGAGTGTAAAGCATTCTATTTTCAGGTACGAGGACCTTAAGCCACCGTCATCACCATCTCCTCGCGCACCAACAAGACCTTGTGCAGACAGCTCAAACCCAAACAGCAGATAAGCCAAGTAACACACTGCAGGATACTGGACCGAGGATGAAACCACTCTCATCTTTCACAATGTGAGCTATACTCAGCTTTATTACTTTTGCTTCCCTCTTGTTAATTCTCTCAAGTTTTCTTGCAAGGCTCTGATGAAAAGCTATACAGATTGTTAAGGTCATTTTGGATGAATAGACAAAGTAATACATATAGGCTTTTTATTTCCGAGCGTTGGTGTGAAATTACAGTGGTGCTTTTGTTTATGAAATTAACAGGTACGAGGACTTGAAGCCTCCAACTTCACTAATTCCATCCCCAAAGAAAATATAGCAGGTACTAGTCCATTTACTGACAGTTTGTAAATGGATGAGCGCAGGGATATTTTGATTGGGAACAGTTTCTTTCTTGAAATGTCAGACTGGACTGAGAAGTGTGTATTGACTTGCATTAGTTCCACAAGTGACCTGACCAGTCATTTGTTTTCTTATTTAGCGGCGCCTGCAAATCCTCACGAGAAACATAGACAAGCTCATTGTAGTTGATTAAAGTGAACTAGAACTCTAGAAGTGGGGAGGGAGATCATAGCTCCATACAAATTTCTATATTGAAGAAAACACAGCGTGACCCTCTGCATTTGTATATTTTTTTTTTCATTTGGTAAATAACGTAGAATAAATTGAACCGACAAGTAAATCACCATTTTGTTTCAAGGCTCTAGTAATTAAGGGAAACAGTTCCAGTATTATATGCTTCTTCCGCAAGAAACCAGACATTGCTAGTGCTGCTGACTTCAATTCCTCTCCTCTTTTGCATTGCATGTGCCATCAATCCCGTACAGATTCAAGCTTGTCATCAATTACTCGCCATTCTTCTCCTCTTAAAGGGCCTTTCAACATATGGCCTAGTCGAGCCCTTGAAGACAAAACCAGAAAAGGGACAAAGACTAAACAAAAATTTAACCATCTAAAAAGGCAAAAATATCAAATTTGCCACTAATGTTTTGGGTAGGGAGTGAATATGCCACTATATATATATTTTTTACCTAATCTCCCACTAATGTTTTAAAATGGTTCGAATATGCCACTGCCAATTAGAAAATAACCAAAAATGTAAAAAAATGCAGGTTTTGAAATCTTGGGGTTATTATGCATATTTAAAAACATATTAAGACCTTTGTAATTTTTACAAAAAAAAAAATGTCTAATCTCTACCATCAGCATTTCAATTCTGTCACTGTCTCTGTTATCAGCGTCTCAACTCCATTGCCGCCCTCCCTTTGTCTTTACTATCTAATATCTTCGGTGGCATTTGAGAGAGAGGAAAAGTCTAATTACAAAAAGTCTTTGAAATTTGTTAAAATTTATATTATTACTCTAAATTTTCAAACCTTATTATTTTTAACATTTTTCATTAGCTTTTTAATGTTTTCCGTTAAATATTTAACTGCTAATGGCATATCAAATCTTAATTTGAAACTTCAGTGGCATATTCAGTCCATTTTTAAACATTAGTGGTGGGTTGGGAAAAAAAAAAACTATAGTGGCATATCCGCTCTAAGCCCAAAGCATTAGTGGGAAATTTGATATTTTTGCCCATCTAAAAATAGCTTAAAGGGTATTCAGACTGGATTTGTTTCTAGCATGAATCCGTCAAAGAAACCCTTAACACTAATTACAATCATATTAAAAGGTTATGGACCTTTTATCTGCCAAATCCACAAACAAAAAACCCAAAAAAAAAAAAAGTCACGTCCATTTTCTTTTCAAACCAGTACAAGATGAGGCTGGGATGGGATGGGACCATGGGAAACTAGACCAAATTTGCCGTTGATTGAATATCTTCAAATCAAGGTCTATGCAACTTTGACTACATAACTGGGAACTTGAGGCCTATATAAAAACCACCCTCAAAATAAATAAATAAATAAACAAACAAAGAAACACGAATGTTTTGGTATCAGGATTCTACACCATCCCGCTAATAAAAAATAACTTTGAATTGTTCTTTTGCCTGTACAAGTTCAAAAATTTGTGTGTGAAAGTGATGAAGAATAACCGTTTGCCGTGTAAGTCAATGAGCTATAGCCAATATGCCCATCATACAGAGAAAAAAAACAACAGAATCAACCGGTTCTTCTTTCATAGGGCCCTTCAAATATAGACTAGGAATGAAATAAACCAAACATGACGTGTTAGACCATATGAATCCAAATTACTGATCCGAATCACCAATTCTCCAGACCAATAGAAAAAAAGGGAAAAACTACCACAAAGCACAACTGGCTCTTGTAAGGATATATGGAACAAGGTAGCTAGAAGGAGTGTTTCTTGTACTCCCCGTCTGCTTCTTGACGCCAAGGAAGTTCGGGAATCACAAAAATCGTTTCCTAAAATGCTTACTTCATTTAACAAGGCTTCATTGAATCTTAGCTCTTCTTTCTTCATGAACCAATAGCATCGATAGAGACGAAATTTCTTTAAAGCCATGGAAGAGGAGAATGCCTACACGAAGGATGGAACAGTTGACTATCAGGGTAATCCTGCAAACAAGGAAAAAACAGGGACCTGGGAAGCCTGCCCCTTTATCATAGGTACTTGTGTACGAATCAAAAGTAGAATTTAAAAAACAACATGAAGAGGTTAATGCTTTTGATTCTTTTGCCTTCAGGAAATGAATGTTGCGAGAGGTTGGCATATTATGGCATGAGCACCAATCTGGAGGTGTATTTCACAGAGCAGCTGAATCAGCATAGTGCAGTTGCCACAAAAAATAACCAGAATTGGGGTGGAACATGCTACATCACACCATTGATTGGAGCTTTCCTGGCTGATTCTTATCTGGGAAGATATTGGACTATTGCTTGCTTCTCCATCATTTACGTTTTTGTAAGTCTATCTCTCTCGCTTCCTTCCTTTCCACAGACATGCCTTACTTAAAGGAAATGACACTCTCAAGTTCTGCTCTAACAAAGGGAATGACGCTTCTGGCACTCTCTGCATCAGTCAAAGGAATAAGGCCAAGATGTTATGGAAAAGATAACTGCGACCCAACAGAAACCCAGAGTGCAATTTGTTTTCTAGCATTATACCTGATAGCACTTGGAACCGGAGGGATCAAGCCTTGTGTCTCATCATATGGAGCTGATCAATTCGATGACACAGATGAATCTGAAAAGAAATACAAGAGTTCTTTCTTCAATTGGTTCTACCTTTCGATAAATGTTGGGGCTCTCATTGCTGCATCAGTGCTGGTCTGGGTGCAAGAGAACGTGAGCTGGGGTTGGGGTTTCGGCATTCCTGCCATTGCTATGGCAGTGGCTGTTGTGAGTTTCTTCTCAGGCACTCGTTTGTACAGAAACCAAGTACCTCGAGGCAGTCCTATGACACGACTGTGTCAAGTGCTTGTAGCAGCAGTTAGGAAACATCGCGTTGAAGTTCCAGCAGATAAATCTCTTCTCTATGAGACTGCAGATTCAGAGCCTACTATTTCTGGAGGCCGCAAGCTTGACCACTCAAATACCCTTGGGTCAGTTTTCTTACTACATCACTGCACTATTATGTTCCAAACTAGTCTGAGACCATTATTTCCTGCAAACTGCTGAATGTGAAAACTAGATTATTGAGTGAATATAATAATAATTTGTATCCATATGCTTCAAATTTTCATCTGAATGCTCTCCATATTGTGTATATTTCCTTCTGATACTGGAGTAAACTGTTCAATCGCAACAAATGCCAGTTTCTTTGACAAGGCAGCTGTTGAAACAGAAGCAGACCACAGAAAGGAAGCATTGAACCCATGGAGACTTTGCACGGTCACCCAAGTTGAAGAGCTGAAAGCAATTATTAGATTGCTACCCATATGGGCAACTGGGATCACCTTTGCTACGGTCTACAGCCAAATGAGCACCTTATTTGTGTTGCAAGGGAAAAGAATGGACACCCATGTTGGAAACTCTAGCTTCACGATTCCAGCAGCATCACTTTCCATCTTTGACACACTCAGTGTCATCTTCTGGGTACCAATTTATGATAGAATCATTGTCCCAGTAACAAGGAAATTCACAGGGCACAAGAATGGCTTGACTCAGCTCCAACGCATGGGTATTGGCCTCTTCATCTCCATACTCTCCATGATCTCCGCAGCAACACTGGAACTAATAAGACTTCGAATGGTGAGAAGGCACAACTATTATGAGTATAAGGAAATGCCCATGTCGATATTCTGGCAAGTCCCACAATATTTCCTGATAGGGTGCGCAGAAGTTTTTACCTTTATTGGACAACTGGAATTTTTCTATGAACAGGCACCTGATTCATTGAGGAGCTTCTGCTCTGCTCTCCAACTTACAACAGTCGCACTTGGGAGCTACTTGAGTTCTCTGCTCGTAACTATTGTTACAAGTGTGAGTACTAAGAACGGGAAACCAGGCTGGATACCGGACAACATAAACTACGGCCACCTTCATTACTTTTTCTGGCTCCTGACTGCCATGAGTGTGCTGAATTTGGGAGCTTTTCTCTGGATCTCAAAATGGTATAAGTATAAAACACCAGCCAGTACTCAACGTTGATTATATCATAGTAGTGGTATATGTTTTTTCCTTTCTGCTTCCTGAAGCCTTTGTAACTGAACAAAGCTGTGGGCGATCGCATCACATTGGTTTTCAGTTCTGTGTTTCGCGTTTCATGTTCATGACTCTAGTATGGTATGGCAACAAATAGAATAGAAGTAATTTTGGAGGCAGCAGTTAAAATCCAAGGACAGTCATAGACTTACCTTGAGCGATCAACTCTCTAGTTGCCTTCTTCTTGACAAAAATTGCACTTCCTCCTTCATAACCCCCTCTTTGTCCTCAAAATCTCGAGGTTATCTCTTGCGTATCAGAAGACCTAAAGCCCGCATTTCTCAGACTCATCCATCGGCAAAACCCTCACTCAGCATTACCAACATTCTCGTCTTGATCCATCGAAATTTCTCCAAAAGGGATCATTTTGAGAAGAGTGATTCTAGAAAGTGAAAGTTGAGGCAGCAGGCCTTAGAAATATTAGGTAAAGCGACGGGTGACTTGGAAAGTGCAAGAGATGCTCGGTTTCACCAAAATCTCCATAGATGTGAGCGTAGATTTAGCTACGAAAAGCTCTCTAGTTCTTGATCGATCACTTGTGGGAATCGTACCAAACATCGACACTTCAACTTCCAACGAATCCTTTTTCCGGTTCGGCGGTTTTGAATTGGCGCCTTGGGGAGGATAGGGCGTTTAGGGGCATGTTGGACTGGGCTTGGGCATCTGCTCTGTTAACGGGCCTCTAGTTGGGCTAGACCGGAGCCAATCCACTAAGATTGTCGACGACGCGAGCTCGTGATTCCGGCCGAACAAACAATTTCCGATTCAGACAGACCAAACTGGAAAACCGTTCCCTCAATTTTTTTAGTGTTATTTTATGCGCCAAGGCACCACAGCTTCTTGGAAGAGGACTAAGATTTAGGGTTTAAGGACGTGCTTACAGAGGGATAGGGGAGGTGAAGAGAAATAAAGAGAAATAAAAGTTAAAGATCAGCTGGTCTCCAGTAGATGGCTAGGGACCAGAGAGATTCGGCTGCTCCATCTTCTGCCTCGGCATATCTTGATCCCAATTATTGGTTCACCATTTTCTCATTTCCTGCTCCTTCTGTTTCATGTTTCTTCATCAAATCATAACTTGTTTTTTGCCTCAATTTGTCTCAGGAATGAACGGTTCGCTCGTGAGGAGCACTATGAGTGGTTCAAAGACTACTCTCACTTTCGGCATCTCATTCAATCTCACATCCCACCAAACTCCTCTGTACTGTATTCCCTCTTTCTCCGTCAATTGCTATTGCTTTCCCTCCTTTTTCCTCTTAAATGCTTGTGACTGATGCATGAGTTCTTATCAGCTGGTTTTGTCTATCTATGGTTCTTGAACGCTGAATTTGCGTGGGTTGTATTAGATATCACTGTGTTTTCTCAGCTGCCTACTCGATTTTTTTTGTCTTTGCTTCTGGGTTCGAAGAAAAATAAATAAGTTGAATTTGCTCCAAAATGGGAAGAAAAAAAAATACCGGTAGGTTTCTGATCTATTCTCCTCTCCACTGCGTTCAATGTTTCCAAATGGGAAGATGTTCGTTTCTGTCTGATAATTTAGTCTTCTTTCTTGGTCTCATTTTCTGTTGAATGACCCATTTGATTTCGTGATGATTGGATGCTGTAGTGACGAGATAATTGTATGTGAAGGTGTTGGAGCTAGGCTGTGGGAACTCACAGTTGTCTGAAGAGCTGTACAAAGATGGGATCACTGACATAACATGCATCGATTTGTCATCTGTTGCAGTAGAGAAGATGCAAGAAAGGTTACTGGCTAAGGGATACAAAGGTTTGTTTTTCAAAAATAAAAACACTTGTGATTTCCAGTATCTACTTTCTGGACCTAGCATTATGAAACCATTCTGCACTTGCATGTTGCCTGAGGACTTTGGGGTCAAGTGACAGGTTTGATGGCTTATTGATTACCATTTATGATGTAGCTGTGGCATAAATTTGTAGAATTGGGACTGTTGCATGGGTTTGCTTTGGACCTAATTAGATTATGTATGCCAGCAGGCAGTTCGAACAAACAATCGAGGGTTATATCTTTTTCTGTTTCTTGGCAATGAAATTATTCATTTCATGATGTAGAAACTGCAGATGACCATATTATAATCCTAGCTCCACATATTGCAGCAAATTTCTGCTGATAAAATCAGTAGTGAAGGTGGTCTTTTTCACTTGGTTTGTTTTCCATGTATTATTCCATTCATACATAAACCTTCTTTTTTCCTGTTTTTTGTTTTTTGGTACTACCTATTTTTCCTGTTTGCTGTCAAAGTTCTACAGTTGGACCAATTATCCTTTCATAATAATAAGTTAATTCTTCTCCAACTATAGTTATCTGTTTTTGTTGTACCTCTACTATCAGAAATAACGGTGCTCCAGGCAGATATGCTAGACCTCCCCTTCAGTGATGATTCGTTTGATGTGGCTGTGGAGAAAGGCACCATGGTAAAGAGACACCCAACACTGAAGTCAACATTGCTTTCCTCTGTTCCCTCTTTGAAGGACAAATATATTTTGATAGGTTCATCATCTTTTTAATTGTTATCGTCTTATTTTGAAGGATGTACTGTTTGTGGACAGTGGTGACCCATGGAATCCGCATCCTGCGACTGTCTCAAAGGTCATGTTAACCCTTGAAAGTGTTCATAGAGTTCTAAAACCAGATGGTATCTTCATATCGATTTCTTTTGGTCAGGTGTGGTTGTATTACAGATATATTACTGTTATTCCCCTTGTCAAGTACCTAATAATATTTGACTGAGCTTCTAAAATCTGTCTTTGCCCTGTGGTGCAGCCACACTTCAGAAAGCGTTTCTTTCAAGACTCGAAGTTCACATGGTCAACTGAATGGAAAACTTTCGGCGATGCATTTCATTATTTCTTCTATGTCTTAAGAAAGGTTAGTTTAGATAAAGTTGTTGCTTTCAACTTGCAGCTATGTTAATGGGCAAGTTCTTTCATTCTTCTCAGAGAAATGTCATTTTGATACTTGGAATATTCCAGGGAAGGAGGTCTTCAAATGACGAAGGGACCATTGACAAGCCAGAGATGCCATCAATGTGTCTACTACATGATGAATTAGAGGGTGAAGACTACATTTTTCGAACCAACATCGATGAAATGGATTCTTAGTGCTTCGTTCTTTAGTTTCTAAAGCTCAGTATTGTAACTGTAGAGTAAACCATTTTAGCCTAGCATCTCTTCACCTGTAATAGCCTATACACTTCATTCTTGTATCTGAGCAGCTGCTGGAAAGAACTAAAGCTGGACATATTTGATTGCATATTTTGTAATTTAATAACCATTCACATGCTTTGTGGGAAATTAAACATTTTTTAACTCATGTGTCTATATCTGAAGACATGGAATGAGCGAGCAATCTCCGGTACGGACCAGAACTATACGTGAGCTAAAGCAGGCATTCATTTCTTGATTGGCTGCCGTTCCGTTTGCATGGAGAAGGAAAAGCAGACGCTGGAAGGTTTCTGCAGGGGCTTGACATGCACGACAGTCCGTCATGACAGACAAATGAACATATGAAATATACATGTAGCCAGTGGTGGAACCAGGATTTTTGGTTTGGGGGGGCAAGCCTGGAGGAGAGTCGGCGGAGCCCGGAAGAGAGAGATGACGTCGCGGTTAGGTAAAGCTGTATATTGGGATTAATTTACACTAATTCAAAGATCAAGGAGCAAATTGTACGAGTTGCAAACGTTTGAGGACTAATAGTGCATTTAGGCCATGTTAGAATATCCCTTTATGTAGAGGGAATAACTACTCACTGGGTCCCTACTTTCTTCAGCGTCTACCTTATTGCCCCCCCATCTTTATATTTTTCCACAATATTTGGGGAGGCAAAATGCACACACAATCCTTAAATTTTAACAAAATCATCAAATTACTACCCCATATTTACGTTTATTCAAAATCCCCCCCCCTCCCCCCCAAAACAAAGGTTAGCTCCGCCACTGCATGTAGCAAGGAAGAGTGTGCACACGTAAAAAGCAGGAATAAAATGACGAAAGACGCTAGAGGAAGGGCTTGAACCTTCGACCTTGTGGTTAACAGCCACACGCTCTAGCCAACTGAGCTACTCCAGCTATTTGTATGGGGAGGGCATTTACAGTGTTAAAAAGCTATTAGGAGCAACTTCTTACTCATTTTACTAGTTATAAGGCATGCCAATGGAATAGGGAGAAACATTATAGATCGCCTATATAATTTTGAACGTTCAACATAATGCATATAAAAATATTCGAAAGTATCTTTGGTAGTTTTGAAGTTTAGCGTATATCCATATTATTTTATTTATGGATGGTGTTATACCTCCAAAATTTTCTATTATTAAATGATGTGTCAAGTAATTACTAAATGATTTAAATTTGAGTGCGTTTTGCTTTCAATCACTTGCCACATCCTTTCGTAAAAGATTATCTTATTTTTATACGATTTTGTTATAAGTTTAGCATTATCACTTGTCTACATTTTTCTTAAAACTATTTATAAAGTTTTTCGGTAGAAAATCTCAGCATTTGGGGAAAAAAAAAACTCGTCTCATCCCATAACATGTCATTTTTATTTTCAAATTTTCATATAAAAATATGTGATAATTTTTTTTTTCCACACACCATATTCCAAACGCACCTTTCCTATTATTTAATACTTATTTATGCTACTTATTAGTAAAAAATAATTTAGACAAACAAGTTAGCATTGTTATACAACACAACATCCATAATTTTTTTTATATAATGTTTATAGAAAAAACAAAACTAACAACCATTATAGCACGGAAGAATATAAGAACTTTTGGGCAGGTTGTTTTTTCATTCCACAATACAATTGTTGGATAATTTTTTTTCTTTTTTTTTGGTAATGAGAATAAAGAAATATAAAGGATAGAATTAAGGGATAAAAGACGCTGCATGTTGATGAGTAATAATAACCCTCTGTTTGGGTATTACCACCGTCGAGCAGCATTGGAAGAAATGAAGGAGATGCATGACTTGGTGAATCACCTAATGAAGGAGGTGCATGACTTTAATACATAGCACCTGATAATATCTGCAAAACGTGTGAGCAATTAGTGAATAAAGTGACAAGGTAGATGATGATCAACTACTAATGAAGACCCAATGAACTACCTGAAGTTCTGTCTCAAATGCATATTTACACTGACGAATTAAAATGTCTTGTCAAAGCTAAGGAAGGGCATTAATTCCCATCCAAATTCATGTTCATGCACCATCAATAATAAAAATATCTAGATGACTGAAAGGGCGTAGGTTTTAGTTTTGACTACAACTATGACATAATGGAGTAGGAGGGTTGTATAGATTGAAGGATAACCTCTACTGGAGATCCCTTGATAGAAAATGTTGCGCTAGTAAGTAATCTCTTCTAATGTGCAAATAGGAAGTAAAACCAGTCAGGCAGAAAAAGTTGTTTTTCACTCAAGATAGTTGCAAGCCAATCTTCAAATGATGAATATAAAGTAGATAAAGGTGAGGTTCAAAAGTCCCCCCAAATATCCAAAAAATCAAGGCATTCCCAAAATAGATGAAACATACTTTTTGGGGATGCATGACAACGAATGTATTCCAGATCATTTCTTAACAACTATAATTAAAGGGCAGTAAACATACTATAAATACAAATAATTTTATAGAAAAGATTATATAATTCATTTTATAAAATTCAGACCCAAATAGTTATTACGCATAATTCTACTAGAATCAAGTTTTATCATCGATTGAAAGAAAAATATAAAAAAAACTTACGTATAAATTTACTATACTCAAATTTCCAACGAGATCTATTGAGTAATTCATTTAATCATTAAATTGGTAGTTTCTTCTATTTGATAAGTGATTTTACTCTAATCGAATATCCACAACCACAAGGAATCTCTCCAAACATAAAAATGACGGATCTAGAGAATCAAATCTGATTTACCGCTCAACTAAATCCAATTATCTGATGGTTTTAAGCCATCCTTTTCAACGGCTACTTGGCATTTTGAAAAGATCTCATGATCCAACGGTCACGACTGCCCAACCCTTTTGAACTCCGTACTTCCAACGGTCAAATCCCTCGGCCTTCAAAGAAACTAACCGTTACCTTTCCCCACCACTCATCAAATCATTCAAGATCCTTCTCATCACTACCTTACCATTCTTGCTCTCACCGTTCCTTTGTCTTCTTCCAGAACCGAGAAATCTCTCAGCTATACGTTCGGTTTCAGACTTTATCAACAACCACAGAAAAATAAGAGGGAAATTTGTTCATGGCGGCGCCTTCGAGCAAGCCGAGTTCGTCACCGACCTCGAGCCGGATGAATCCTGTCTCAAGAAACTCCGAGCTTAACAATCCCATGAGGAGGAGTTTCTCCGGGAACCCATTTGCGAAGCCTTCTGCTATCACGAACCCTAGAGCTCTCAATTCTCCCAAAACTCCTTTCAATAGCCCTTCAGGTTTGAGTTCTGTTTCAGTTATAGATTCAAAATTACCATGCTCCGTTTCTGGAAGTTTTAGTTCCTTGGAAACGTTTTCTTTCTTTCTTTCTTTTTTTTTTTCTTTTTTTTTGCAGATAAGTTTTCAGAATAACAATTGTTTGACGAACAAGTTTGAAATCTGTAGAATCTTTTCCTAAATTGTGGACTGAAAGAAATTTTCTGAAAAACAATTGTTTGATGAACAAGTTTAAATATTTAGAATCTTTTCCTAAATTGTGGACTGAAAAATTATCTTGGGTTTTGTAGATTTCCGACGGAGGCAATCCACAGACAGAGAAAGCGGAGCCTCTTGGCGTGATTTTGAGGACAAAGAAAATGGAAAAGATCCGAATCCCAAACCAGGAAGGGTGCGATCGCCAGCTCGTTCGAGTGTTACAAAGAACTTCATGTCACCAACAATATCCGCGGCTTCAAAGATCAACCCATCACCAAGAAAGAAGATACTGGTCGAGAGAAATGAGCCTGCCCGGTCCTCCGTTTCGTCTTCCGACACAAAAGGTCTCACCATGGAAGAGAGTGAGTTGAAGCAAGAGATGGGGTTTCACCAAAAAGAGAGTGAGGGTTTGGAGAGTGACTCAAGCCTGTTAGCCGAATCAACTACTAGTGAGGAGAAGGATCTTGTTAATTTAGAGGCAACTACTAGGTTTGAGATAAGTCCTAGAGTTTGCTCTTCATCCATGCCTTTAGCACCACTTGACGCAGATCCATCAATGCCTCCTTATGATCCTAAGACCAATTACCTTTCTCCGAGGCCTCAGTTTTTGCATTACAAGCCAAACCCTAGGATTGAGCTTTATCAAGGAAGAGAAGGCGAGCAGCTTGAAGCAAGCCTTTCAGACACGGATGTTACTGAAGAAACATGGTCTGATGATTCACAGAGAGAGCTGGAGGACATGTCTTCAAGTGAGGTGGAAAAGCAAGAAGAAGAAGAGGAGCTTCTTGTATCTGTGCCAGCCTCTACTGTAACTGACATGGCTGTGGAAAGTGTTGAGGCTAAAGGAATGTCCAAGACAAATTTCTTCTCAGGATCAAAGCTCGTTGCTTTGCTTCTACTCCTGGTCCTAGCTTCATATTCTATTTCAGGTACTGATGTCTCGGCTTACCATCACGCCCTTGAAGTATTCGATTCACAAGGCTTTCAGGTTCCAGATTTAGTTGCTCAATTAGCAAAGGTCAGATTTGATGGGCTGGCTCAGAAAGTCATGCAATGGTCCTCAGACACTTTGGACTATATAAGGAAGATTAGCGTGAGGGAAATGCCCAATCTAGTCCCTTTACAGTATGCTAACTTGAGTGGTTTGTTTGACAACAACTTGGATCATGGTCATTTGAAGTTTGAGCAAATAGTAATGGAGCCACCTATAACCGAAATAGAAACTGAGGATAGACCAGTTGACGGAGATGATGATCAATGGAAACCTGAAGAGGATGAGCTTATTGGAGAAGCCATAGAAACGGAACAAGAAACTTGCGAAGAGGCTGAAGATAATGAAAACTCAGAATTCTTCTCTCGAGATTATGAAGGGGTTCAGGCTCAGGCAATTGAAGTGGAGCAAGTTGACAACTTTGAAGTTGTGTCGGAAGATCATGTTACAGCTTCTGAGCAACCGGACCAACAGATTGGGACCAAGATAATGGAAGTAAACGATGTTGAAGGGAAGCAGGTGGCAGAAAGAGCTGAAATCTCTGCTTCCCAGACAGCAATTCAACTTCCAGACTTCATGCAGGAGGATGTGCCTTTGAGTGAACAAAACACAAACAGTGCTGAAATAGCATGCGGAGAAGCAGAGTTGAGACCTGAAAACATTCAACTGGAAGCTTCTTCTATGGATAATGCACAAGGCTCCCAGGCAGCACAGGGCAAATTCTCAGGAGAGGATGTGCCTGTTATTTCTCTAGCCATCCTGTGTCTATGTGCGGCTGTAGCTGCAGCTGTTCTTTTGGCAAAGAAGAAGAACTCAGCAAGCAAAACTGCTCCTGCAGAACAAGTGCCGGCTGAGAAGTTCAATAATAGTCTGATCTCAGTGGCCGCGGAGCAACATGCTTATCAAGAAAGGTCGTCTTCAAGAAACTTGCAGACTGATCTTGTTGACCTGGTGAGCCAGTCAGGCCCATCACAAATGAGCAGCTTCCAAAAGAGCTCGAGGGAACTGGATGTTTGCAGTGAAGCTCAAAGCCAGGAAAGAAGGCTGAGGAATAACTACAGGAGAGAGTCGCTTGCTTCATCAGATTACTCCGTGGGAGGCACTTCACCTTCTCATTCTTATGGTAGTTTCACCACCTACGAGAAGATCCCCAGCAAGCACGTATGTAACAACACCATCATATTTCATTACATTTCCATATGACTCGAGGAACTTTAAAGTTGATACCTGACATTGATTCTTATGTTTTGGTGGTTTAAAGGGAGGAGAAGAAGAGATTGTTACTCCGGTCAGACGTTCTAGCAGAATCAGAAAGCAAGTTACTTCTCCTTCATGATGTCTGCAGCAGGTTCCCGTCTGCGTCTTTTATTTGTTTCCCTCAAAAATTGCATTCCTGTGCAGTTTGGATGTGCGATTTAATGCTGACGTAGATTTAGCTCTACTTGTAATTTGCAAGTCTTTGTTGGAGACTGTTAATCTAATTTGAATTTTTATATTTTCTTCTATTAAATTTGCTGCCATTTCTTTTTTATTTTGCTTCTGATCACAAAACATCTAGCCAGAACAAGATTTTCACAAACGCTGCATAATCTGTGTGTTAGAAATAAGTACAATCATCAAACAATAAATAGAACCAATGATTCAGTTAATCTTGTTATTTCTCCAAGTACTAAAATTAGAGAGCCTAAAGCTGGAGTTGCCTTGGAGGAATCACAACCAGCATACACATATTTGAGAATTTGCTCAAATTTCCTGGAAGTGAAAAAACACATAGTTGGCAAACCTGACTAAATACAGTTCAGATCAGTCAGCAAAGAAGTTGAAAACTATCCTATCCCCTGCTCTGCAAGCAATTTACTGCTGATTAACCGGCATTATCTTCTCATACTTGCTCTGCGTCAGGCTCAACAAGAAATCAGTAAATATGTGCTCATAATCTGGCAGCTTTCCATATCCTGGAATGATATAAGTATGCTAGTTTAGTCGCCAATTCCTAGGGCACAACTCAGAAAAGCACTGCATTTTACAAAACAAGCAGCAGCCAGATTGCTAATATATAGTGTCAGGCTTAGGTACCAGGGAAGTAGTTTATGTCAATGACATAAAACAAATCTCTAGAGCCCTGCTCTCGAATCATATCTATGTTAAACAAGCGGAGGCCCTGGAAAGGAAAATAAGCAGCAGTTAACATACAAAGCATTATACGTGGATTACAGCAGGTCATTTATCAAAATACTTGCCAGACGCCACTGAAGCTCCCTTGCAAGCTTCTCCAGCAAAGGTCGTGGAGGAAGCTCTGAAACAACATGGCAATGAATGGATGAACCAAAAAATAGAAGTGTTTGCATGAGAAAATATCTATTAATCTGTTCCTGTGTTACTGTAAGACTACCATGATCCTCTAATAACCAATAACTTTTTATTTTAATGCTAATAAGCCAATAATTTAAGCGACATTAAGGAGAAACCTGTTACCTCAATTGTGTTGCATGGTTCACACATTAAAAATCACATCATAAGGGGCCAGTCTAAGAGAGACTACTTACTAAACAAGATTGATGGAGTATATGTTACAAGCATTTTTATTTTAAGAAAATTGATGTGGCAGGGATTTGATAGTGCTGTTCAGTACAAGCATATGCCATATCACAACAAACATCAATCTCACAAAGGACCACAAGAAAACATCAATCTCACCGGCAATACAAGGGTCCAAATCTGCATCATCAGCAGAAGCCGCAGCAGAAGAAACCCTGGGAAAACGATACACACCGGCAGATTCAGCCAGCTCATATTTGTTGACATTTGGAAGAGAGAAACGCCTTACAACCTTTATAGCATCACCAACTATATAAACTTTGAAGAGAAGACCTCCTGTAATGTGAGAAAATCATAGATATTGTCTGCCAAACTATTTCAGCTCTGACTAGAGCAGGAGGCTGAAGAGTGGTAGCAAGATGATACCATGATTGACAAACTCCTGCAGAATCAGAGGCGGCTCAAGTTGAGTCAGGGAGAATGGATCATAGGCAAGGAAAAGCTCATGTGACTTGGCACTTCCATCAACCACAAGTGGTTTGGCAACTGCAACAACAAAGTAGAGAGGGCTTGACATGGTGGTCATTTATATCATGATTCCTAGGGAAAACTATTCTCAGGTCATGGCAACTAGTTTTTTCAAGATTTTACAACAATACCTTCTAATCCATAGTTTACCAACAAGAGAAATCCCATAAGCGTTTGTACCCAGGTTCTATATGGAAGAACGCAGGTCACAATTAAATACATCTACGGTTGAATCCTCAAGAGGCAAATCAAACAAAATACCTAGTGGTAATCTGAGCCCTGCTTTAGTGACTTCCTCAGGAATGGAGAATGGGTCTTTAGTAATAACCATCTGCCTCGGGATGCAGACCTTACCTGCAATAACAATATATCAGTTGAAAAATCACCAATGTACATAAGTTCCGCGGAGCTTATACAATATGTGCTTACAATGGCAATAACAACAAAAATTTTATGGTTCAAAATGATCATAGATGAGTACCATGGCAATCCGACAAGTTTAGATCTGCCACATCCTGCAGCATTGATTGGCGATTATGAAGATGCCGAATTGCATATGGAGGATCAAGAACTGTTACTTCGGGATGTTTTTGTCTGTAGTCCTTCAATAATAAATGGGATAATGAAAAGAGTTGGTTGGGCAACACGCATTCATAACCAAAAAAAAAAAAAGAAACAAATAAAATAAATAAAGACTGAAGCTGATAGGCACTCTTCCTGCCATGCCAAACTCCATAAACCCATTTTTTTAGTTTAACTGACAATGAAGGGGCTCCTCTGAAGTATCATGAGTAGCCAAAACCTCCATCTTACATATTTGCATAAAATGTACGATCTGACAACCAAAGTTTTATCTTTACCCTGTGCATCAAGTGTACAGACACAAACAGGGTCCTTGGAGGAGTTTTGGACCTTGGTTTGTCTCCAATATTGAAGAAATAAGATGATGTGATTGGCCACCAACAACCAATTCCATAAAAACCAGTAAAACTAGGGGAAAATCTCTCCAATTTTGGTAGTCGTGACTACTTAAGTCATGGAAACCTAAATTCTCTTTTCAGGAATGATAATTTTACAGGAGTAATGAAAGGGATGAAGCCAACTTCTGGAGAACATTTTGATTCTAGCATTCGTTTTCAGCTTGATAAGAATAAACACACACACAAACACCATAATGAGAAAAGCCCTTGTACATGAATCATGCTTTAGATGGACAAACCTCGATGTTCTCACACCATTCTTTCGCTGACAACTGAAAGAAAGATAACTTTCCATCAGTGATTTCTCAGTGGGTTATATTACAATTCATTGAAAGAAAGATGCAGCTAAATCTAAAACCTGTGGTATGGCCAATGATTCAAAAACATGGTCTTGAACCATTTCCTTAGGAAAACACTAAGTCTCAAATTTTGTCAAACCTTGTGCAAAATAATGTCAAATGGACCTTGATCTGAAAGTGGTCTTTCAGGATCAATCGCCAAGAGAAGTATCCCCTTCTTGCTGCAAAAATAACAGCCATATTGTGCTGATCAATATTGAATGAACCAAAAAATAAAAGGAAAAAGAAAACCTCAAAACCTTGTACGCATTTGAAGGTCTAAAATGCAGCCAATAATGTAAATATTTCACAGACAAAAGAATGCCAAGTGAAGCATTCAATGACAGAAAACAAAGGAGAAACATGCTATAAGATATTATTCCTGGAAACGCTTCCGGGCCACACACAGATAATTATTGCAAGAAATCACGGAAAACATTTGTCTAGATTAATTTAAAATGAACCGATGATGCACCAGCATTAACTATCTGTTTTCTAAGCTCTGACGAGGAAAATCCATATGGTACATGAAACAGAATATTCCACACTGACATAAAAGACAACACCCCAAGATTCTAGAGACCCACCAGTGAAGTTGAAAAGGTAAAGTCAAGCAAATACACATAAATCTTACCTCAGACAAAGACATCATAGACTAACAAAACTTTATGCCTAAGTAATAAAAAAAATTCTAAATCTCAAGGTGAACCATAGTGGAAGTGCTTCCTCAAGATCTTAACCAAGTCCAGATACGAACAAGCGAGGCATACGCTCTCACCTAAATAGCATGAAAGATCTATGCTAAGGACAAAGGAATCTGGTGAACCAGAGCCAAGTTATTTACTGGGGGTATGATTACAATGCTAAGGAACTTGCGAGTCAAGCTAAAACCCAAATTGCTACAGACGGAGAAAACAATATCTTTTAAAGCATGATGGGTTTGATGATCAAGCAATATAAGATTAAGGTACGGACACGTGCAGCAATATAGCATGACAAGAAATTTCGCAGGAACACACGATTTATGGTCAACCACATAGGGACATGTCAATCTGAACAAAGATTACACATAAGAGAAGACAAAACATGCATACGAGAAATGAATGATCCAGTATCAGGTTCATAAGAAAGTGAAGAAGGAAATTGATATGAATATATGTAGAAAATGGGGGAGAGGATCATGTACCGAGCCAGGCGCTCAAACTTTGGCTTCAAGAAACTCTTCGTCTTCTTCAATGTCAAAGCGTATCCCACAACCAGCTCTTGACCCTCTCTCTTCTCCTCTTCCTTCTCTTCTCCTTCTGTTTCATTACAGATTTCTCCGTTCAACCTCATGCCCGCCTCTTCCAAGTCAAAATTCACAAGATCCTTCTTTTCCAACAGGAAATTAAACGGAAAATAGAAGAAAAGAGAAAATAATCAAACTTTCGTGGACTCAATGACGCTGGTATATTAATTCCACAGCTGCGTTTGTTTCCAAAATCTGAAAGGAAGGCGAAGCCAAATAAAATAAAGCAGAGGGAAAGATATCTAATTCCAAGAAGAAATGGTAAGAAGGGAGGCTCTATATAAAGAGCAGATTGGAAATTTTAATTTCACAGGGAATATTCAATCGGTATTTCCTAACGACGGAGGAGGGCGAGGGAAGAATTTCTGAGACGGAAGAGTGAGATACAAAAACGGTGCTCTTTTATACGGTTTTTCTTTTTCGAGAATTTTGGTGGGTTCTGTTAGAGATGGCACTCTTTTATACGGTTTTTCTTTTTTCGAGAATTTTGGTAGCTTCTATTAGAGGTGGTAAAATTTGACTCGACCCGAATATCTAACTAAATTCACCCGAACTCAAGCCTGACTTGGTCCAATCTGATCAAAAAAATCAACTACCCGAATCCAACTGTACCCAACCTGATCTGAACCCGAACCCGACTAAAGTGAAACTCGAAAAAACCCGAATCCGAACCCGAAATGACCCAATGACTAAATCTGACAAGACTAGATTTTAACTTAAATCAATATAAAATATATGGTCGGTAAAGACTTTAGAAAAATTATAATTTAACATATGTCAATGAGTTTCTTCTATTCTTCTAATCTGTTTTGTTTTGTAGAGCAAACAAGTGAGAACTATGGGAAATGATTAGTGAAATGATGATAGAGAGATAAAAATAATTATGTTTTAGAAATTATAGTATCTCTTTCGTCCCATATTCTTTGAAATATCTGAATTTTTTGAATAGTTTGAATTGAATTTATTCATATTACTCGTTATATCTCAAGTTATTTGCACCATTCGTATTGTAACAATTAATATATAAATTTTTTTTCAACATTTTAATATATAAATAAACCATTTTATACATGAATAATAAATCAAGATCTACAAATTTTAAATATATTTTTTTAATTTTTTAATAAACAATAATATAAATAAATTCATGTCAAACTAGTCAAAAAAAGTTAAATGGAGCAAAAAAAATGGGATGGAGGAAGATTATTTGTTAGAAAAAAAATTTAAAAAGTATATATTTAGAAACTATTGTTCTTTATTTATTATTTAATATAATCATTGTTCATTTATATACTAAAATGTTGAAAATAAAAAATTATAGATTAATTGTTAAATAGTGAATATTACAAAGAACTTGACATAGATGGAGCATTTTGTTAAATAAATTATATATTAATATATCTTCATAAATTTTATATTATTTTCATATCTAGTTAAATTAAATTTTAATCAAAATTAAACAAAAAAACTGAATCAATTTAGCGATTTCGGCTTATGCATTAGTGATCCGAGTAAATCTGATAATCAAGTTGAATCTAGTTTAAGACTTGATAACCTAACCTGATAGGATCTGAACCCAAATAAACCCGGCCTGACCCAAACCGAGCCCGAAATCTACTCAACCCGAAATCAACCCGAGCCCAAATAACCCAACCTAAACCCGACCTGGACCCAAATACATGTTAACCGGATTAAACCTGAACTTGAATGACCTAACTCAAACTTGACCCGACCCACCTAATTGTCATCCCTAGGTTCTGTTTCATATTAAAGGGAAAGGGGGAAAATGTTACCCATAATTTTTACCACACAAAAATTATACATGTGCTTTTTTCTTTTTGCATTCCGATTGTTTTTTACTAGATAGGTGAAAATTAATCTCCTTAAAAATATTATTGATATATTGTGTCAAGCAACATGAGAAAATGTGTAGATTTTGAAATTAGATAGGGTAATTTTAACTTTTGTCAAATCTTAAAAGTATGTGTAATTCACCCTAAATATATACTAGTGTTTATCTTATCATATGCAATTTTTAGTTTTGGCGAATATTCTCGCGTGTGTATTTTATTAATCAGATTTGGATACCGGAAAATGATAAAATAGAAGTTCCACAGCTTTGCTTAAAAAATAAATGGCGATAACGCACAGAGAAGTGCCTTCCTTAAAATTGAAGGCTACAAGTTCTTATAGGTGTATATAGAGGTGAGTATTATTCAAATACAACCAAAAAGATCAATTATATTTAGATATAAAAAATGATTTGGTTATTTTTCTAGTTCGATCAGTTCGAATTGAAACTGAATATTATCATATTAGCTATATACTTGAAATCAAATAAATTGAATTGACCAAATAGTAATAAATATTTTACTATATCCATATTTGACTGTACATATGTATAGCTATTTTCTACTAATTTTGGACTATATATTGAGTATTCTTCTTTAAGTATGGGTATGAAAGATAAAATTTTTAATAAATATCTTATTTTTTTTTTCACTTAATATATGTATATAGGTCTTAAAAAAATGAACCAAATAAACCAAAACGAGTAAACTGAAATGTAATTTAGACAGTTCAAATTAGTTCTAACACATAATTCAGACAATTTGGATACAATTTGTAAAAACTAAAAATCAATTAAATCATTTTATTTGGATCAGTTTCAAACCAAACCAAAATCAATCAAATGCTCACCCTAAGCATATGAAGGTATTTTTTGAGATGATGAAGTAACAAAAATTAATAAAATGCGGGCTTAGTATAAATTTTAGCTTATAGAGGAAGCCACTAAACTTGCACCATCTCTAAAACTTTATAATTATATGAGTGTATTACAATTCTATTTTCTTAAATATAGAAAATGGAGGGTTATAGAAACAATGAGAAACTTGTCTGTGTTTATCATGTTGACAGGTTTTGCTCTGGCTCATAAGAAATGTGTTAAATATCGTTATCGTTAGGTATACCATACCTTATATTTTGAAGGTATACGGTATTATAAACCGCATTTTATATTGTTACCGTTTAAAAACAAAATTAAAGTTAGAATATTATTTTAAGATGAAATAAATTAAATAAATTTTTTTGTAGGTTTTTATATGTATTCAAATTTTTCTAATTATAATTTGTCAAATACAAATAAAATATACTCCCTTCGTTACACGTTTTCTGCACCATTTGCATTTGGCACGTATATTAAGAAAAGTTACTGTTTTCCACATCTTTCCAAATCTATCATTCTCTTCTCTTCCTCTTCAACTCTCCACCGAATCACTCTCCCTTCGTTTCTCTCCACCTGCTCCATTACATCTTTACCTGACCTCTTCTAATCTCCGCCGCCATGCTCCATCACGTCTTTACTAGACCTCCTATAAATCACCCTGTTGTTCCATCGTTCCTTCATTGACCTCGTCCTCAACAGCAATTCAGCCTCCTCCAAGCATGATTTGGCCTCCTTTGACTGCGATTCGGCTCCTCCAATCTCCTTCGACTTCTTTAACCATAATTTAGCCTCCTTCGACCTCCTCCAATCTCCTGGCCATCTTTGATCTCCTTGCCGTCTCTGATCTCTTCGTCGCCTTCGATCTCCTTGTCATCTCCAATCTCTGATCTCCTTATCGCCTCCGATCTCCTCGTTGTCACCTATCTCAATCTCCTTGCGCATATCTACTTTGATTCTTTGCTACAGATGAAAAGAGAGAGAGAGAGAGAGAGAAAAGCTTGTTTGTTCTTTACTTCAGACGTTACTTGACTTTATGACCTTTTTTTTCAAGAGAATTAAAGAAAAGTTTATGGTATTTTAAATGTAAAAAATTTACTAAATAAGAAAATGGTGCAAAGAACTTAGGACAGTCTCAAAATAGAAAATGGTGTAAAGAACCTGGGACGGAGGGAGTATAAGATAGAAGATATTTTTTATACAAAAAACAACAAAAATATTACATATAGAACAAAAATAAATATTACTCAGAAAAAAACTAATTTATTGATACGAGAAAAAAAAAGCAATACTTTAATAATAACAATACATTTTCTAATACCCCAAAAAAAAAAGCAAAAGTAAAAGAAAAAATATCCAAAAGATAAAAATAATATGTGTATTAATAATATTTTGCTATTTTATATATTTATGTATGATTTTTTTATGTAAAATGACCGAAAAAAATATCTCAAACATGTCTGTGAAAAATATAATAATGTGATATGTACATCGCAGTATTTGTAATATATTGTGGATTTTTTTTACAAAATGTACATAAAAAACTACCGGTATATGAAATGTCACTATATACCATAATATTTCATGTAAAAAAATGACAAGATTTAAAAACATTTATACTATATACTACTTACTTACAGTAAGTAGTGTAGCTAGGTGTTTAATTTCATGCTCCCAAGTAACCGAAGTTGACTTTTGATTTTTATCTGAACAAGTTTAGATTCAGACACTAAAGCTCAAAATATCTAAACGCATGAACTTTCATAAAATCACAACAATAGTAGTTGAAAAGGGGAAACATTGATCATAGCCGCCATACACAACAGTTTTAAAAAATTCGGGACAAGCACCAAAATGTAAAAAACAGCCCGTTCATAGTATATCCAAATTTCACCAGGCAATCAGCAGCTTTATTAGCATCCTTGAGATGATGTATTGCTAAACCTGCCAGTAGTCTGCTCAACGAGGAGACTCAATCAGACAGACTTATTCAAATTATAGCATTACATAAATCAAGGCAATCAAATTCAACACTACTGATACTCACCCAAAAAATTTGGGCTTTTATTAGACTTCATGTTACTCGAGTAAAATATGATTTATTAAGAGCTTTGGATCCAATCCAACTAAATTAGGCCCACAACTCTGTAATATTAAAAGTTGTACTATAAAAAGACAAATGTCATAGATCCAATAGTTTGAGAGAAAATCACTTCATCTAACGGTCCTAAATTTTAAGGCACAAAATTCAAAAAATCTATATAAAAACACTCATTACCACATCAGGTATGAGATCACTCTCTTTGGTATTTACATCTTGCGAGAACCTTTATTAACTCAAGTATTGAAGTATCTTTTTCAGGCTTCAATGCTCTCTCCTCCAAAATGCACTTGTGTGACAAACCTCATTCCCAAGTTTTCAGTTCACATACCAAAGCAAGGGCATCATCAAACACATAAATATATGTTTTGTACCCAGACAGCTATTTTCAGTTCTTCATAGAGACCCCACGAGCCACGACTCAGCCATAAGCGGATAGGCACAATTTCAAAACTTTATAGGTTTATGGGCTTCAAAACAAATTTGATAATTTGACCGTATATTTATAAAAGCTTGATGATGATTATAGGATTTAATCTTATATTTACTTCGTTAGCTGTTTACTTTTTTTACGTATTTATTTATGCTACTTGGACTTGCTGGGCAGCAGTTGTATTCTCACAGAATTTATAACACAATGGGTAAATTGCATCCTTTGTCACTAACTTTTTATTATTATATCATTTTTACCCTAATATCAATTTATTGTTTAAAAAGTCCTCAACTTTGAAAAAGTATTTCATTTTGGCCATTTCTTTGACGGCAGAAGTTATTATAGACTGAAAATGCCATGTCAATATAGTTTGATTGCAGTAAAACCGAGAGAGAGAGAGAGAGAGAGAGAGTGAGTGAGAGAGAATTACTACTATATTCTAAAGATGAATATTGGCAGGCCATGGTTCAGTAGTTTTTTTTTTTTTGGCTTTTTGTAAGGTGCGATTTGTTTTTTGTTTTTAGTTTTATCTAATTTCGTAAGGCTATTGCTTTTCTCAGGGCCTATATTGCAATTTTTTCAATTTTCGTTTGTCTCACATTTTTTTCGGTTAAACACAATTTCATTCTCTAACTTTCTAATTTTTTCTTTTTGGGACCTAAGTTACATCCATCTTACATTTTAGCTCCTGAATTTTATAACTATTTAATTAAATCTTCTATTTATTCTCTTGGCTCTCAAGTTTTTCTTTTTGTTGTTTTTTATGTACTATTTTCTCAAGTAAGACATTGATGAACATAATTTATTTATTTTTAATTAAATAATTTTTTATCTTCATTAAGTCAATTATTAAATCCTTAATACCTAAAGTTTTTTCATTTTTTTTTGTCTTGATCCTAACTTTTTTTTATTAATTTTCTTTATTGTTGTTTTCTAAAATGAAACTTTAATCATTATTTCTATTATTATTCTTTTATTATTGTTTCGAAGCACGTAACGTGTTTTGAGTCATACTGTTATTATTAAAATTTATTACAAAAATATCCACTACAATGTACAGGTCACCAAATCTCTCTATTTGTTCTCTTAGTCTCTAATTTTTTTGTCATTTTCTTTATTGTTTTCTAAAACAAAATATCGGTAACCATGTTTTATTTCTCCTATGTTTTTTGTAATAACATTTTTTACTCTAACCTCCACCTAGTAAGATGTGAACATTATTTTATTCAAAAATTACAATAGCTAAAATTTGAAAGTATATTTTTTTAATTATATCAAGTCTTTATATCTTTTCATAAACTTATGCAATGATCATATGAACTGCCGTAACGCATGGTATCAATGCACCTCGTTAGTCTTATCTGTCAACTAACAACAACCATCTTGAAAAAAAGGAGGAAAAAAATGAAAAACAAAATAAACGAAAAGGCTCTTGAATCACCTCTCTCCCTCTGACAAACTATCTTGACCGAATTGCCTTCTCCACTGTTGTCAACGGCCTTTCACGTCTCCCAATCCAATAACCACCACTACGTCAACCTCTTCCTCCAAGAACTCCAATCCTACCCGACGTCGCTTCTCCATCCTCCAATGACTTATCCACTCTCTCTCCACCCACCAGAAGACCGTATCACCCTCTCCCTCCTCAAGTCAAAGCAAGACCACAATCGCACTCTTTACATCTACCACACTGCCTCTCTCACCCTTGAAACCCATCTCAACCAAATTGCGTTCTCCATTCTTATCAACCACCTCTTCAAGTACAACAACCACCAACTCCTACACAAACTCCTATCCAGCACGGATTTGAAGAACCAAGTCAACCAACACAATAGGATTTGACTCAGAGTACAAAAGCCCCAATTATTCGTGGATCCAATTTCATATCATATTGATCAATTTGAGCTTAAAAATGAATCTAGATTTTCTAAAACTACTTTTCAAACTTAACTTGGATTTGATTAATCGAGTCTATGTGTTCGAAGTTGAACATGGAGAGTTTAATGTCAAAAGTTGACCAGCCTTTGGAGATTAGAAACCCATAAGACAGTGTTGTTCAATCAGTTTCTTGTTGGGAAGAACTCGCAATTGGGTCTTGAGATACCATGCCAGTAAGGCCAACTACACAGAAGTTGGCTTTAACCAGAAATTGGGACAATGGCTCTAAGGCCGCTAGCCTGTAGGAAGTCGTGCCACTCTAGGTGGCAGTAGCATACTAGCGCCCGATAGCCCTGTTGGCTATGGAAGTTGATCAAAACGAAAGAGAGAGAAGAGATAGGTTTGTAGAGTGATTTTGGGCTAATTTCTTCATTTTTTTCATTTTTGCTATTTCTTGTGCCATATGGCCAATTGTAGAAGCTGCTGGCGTGCCAAAGTGTCATTAATTTCCATCCATACTAATATCATCCATCAACAAAAAGGTCAAAATGGAACACCCTCATACTGATGGAGATTTTCTACATAACAAATTGAGATTAGGATAAAAAATGATACAATAATAAAATGTTAGTAACCACATATGCAATTTACCCCAAAAATTGGTGACACATCGTAGCAGTGAAACTAAGCGGACAAAAACAATGGAAAACTGCAGTTAAAATGATTTATTAGAGAACAAAGGTTCATTTAACGGTAGAAAATTATCTCATTTCCTCCTCTGTTATTTATCATTAGAAATTTACCTTCTATAACTTGGAGTAGTTTGTGTAAATAAAAAATTGTAAGGAATGAATTTTCTAAATATCTACAATATGATATGGTACTGAAAAATAGAAAATGATAGACTGCCAACTAAATACTGCTCCCGTAATAATTAGGATCGTGACCCATTTCTTGAAACCAAAAAAAATTGAAAAGAAAACGAAAAGAAAAAGTTTTCCCATGACCAAGCAAAGGCTAAAAAAATAAGGGAATCCGCGACAGTATTGGCATAGCCAAGCACACAAGATTAGTGGAGATGACAAGTAGGGGAAGAGGAGCGGCAGGCAAATATATGTGGAATGGGCTTTGATGCCGAAGAGAACCAGAAAAAGAAAAAAGAAAGAAAGAGGCATGGAATGGTGACGATACTGAGAGGATAATCTGACAAGACAGGGTGAGAGCGATTAAATGAAGGAAAGTCTTAGGGATGAACCAAACTTGAGAGAAATGTTGTGATAAGGATTGCAATCTCAGAGGAGATAGATAGAAATGAGATTCCACCGAGCAAAGAATATGGGATCCGTCCATTTTTCTTCAGAATATTCTCCTTTAATTTTGCAGAATATGCTTTCCTTTAGTTAGGCAGGCCTAATTATTTTATGGGATGAGTAAAATGTGCTCCTCATGCTTTAAGTCTATTATATATTTATATCTCAATATTATCATTTGTGATATAAAAAAAATATGAACACATCAAATCTCATATCTATTAAAAGTAAATATATATATTGTGGCAACGTCGGGTTTTCGGGAGTCGCCACCAATCAGTTTTCTTAGGTCGATTGGTCACCTTAAAATTGGTCTGCGAGAGTTCAGGGATCGGGAGTACGGTTACGTTAAAACAACTTTGTTAAAACGCCCAAAAATTGGCACCTTAGTTGATTTTAATTTTGTTTTGCTTTGCTTTTAAATAATTCTCAGTTAATTTTCAAAATTAGAAATTTTAACTGGATTAGTCGAAATGTGGATTTTTAAATTAATTAATTTGTATGAAATTTTATACTTCCGAACCATGGACTCTGCCGAGTCATTTGGACACGGAAGATTTTTGATTCCGAACCATGGACTCTGCCGAGTCATTTGGACACGGAATTTGGTGAACTTTTAAATAATTTAATCCATATTGTAAATATGGATTTTTATCTTTTTTTTATTTAATTTATTTAATTAAAAGGGTGATATTTTTTTTTAAACCGCAGATCCTGACGGATCATCCGGATATGTAAGTTGATTTAATTTATAGTTAATTATTTAATTCTTATTTTTATGGAATTAATTATTAGTTTAATTACTAATTCGTAATTCTTTTTGTTATAGAATTTTTAGATTCATTAATAATCTAAAAATTTTTATTTTCTATATTTTTCTTTCTTTTCTTTCTTTTCCTTCTTATCTTTCTTATCTTATCTTATCTTTCTTATCTTTATTATCTTTTTCTTATCTTTCTTATCTTTTTCTTATCTTGTTTTAATTTTCTTTTTGTTTTCTTGTTTAATGAAAAATATTTATTATTTTAGTGGATTTAAAAGTTATATTTTAAATAAATCAGTAAAATATAAAGTCTTAATTTTCATGTATTTTTTTTAAACAGGTTTTATTTTTATTTTTTTATTATTTTTACTGGATAAAAATAACTATTAAAATTAATTTTAACTTTTTGCTATCTTTAAAGAATTAAAAACATGTATGTAAAAATAAAAATAATTGGCTTTTTTAAAAAATAATTTTTATTAGCCTTAATAATTAATTACAAAATAATCTTCTTTTAATTTTCATTTATTTATTAATTAGTAAAGGGTAAAGGTGAATTAAATAAAAAATTATATAAAGAAAAAAAATTAATAATAATAAAGTGGGGCTTTTTGGCCATCCACTTTAAAAATAATAATAAATGTTAGCAAAGTTAATTAAATTAATTGTTAAACAACAATAATAAAAAGTTAGTCAAGTTAATTAAATTAATTAATTAACCACAATAATAAAAGTTAGCCAAGTTAATTAAATTAATTAATTAACAACAGTAAAAAGTTAGCCAAGTTAATTAAATTAATTAATTAACAACAATAATAAAAAGTTAGCCAAATTAATTAAATTAATTAACAACAATAAATAAAAAGTTAGCCAAATTAATTAAATTAATTAACAACAATAAATAAAAAGTTAGCCAAATTAATTAAATTAATTAACAACAATAAATAAAAAGTTAGCCAAATTAATTAAATTAATTAATTAACAACAATAATAAAAGTTAGCCAAGTTAATTAAATTAATTAATTAACAACAATAATAAAAGTTAATTAATTGTTAACAACAATTATAAAAGTTAGTAATAATGCAAAAATTAAAAGGTTAGTAACAATAATAGTATTAAAAGTTAGTTGTTAGTAAGTTAATAACAACAATAAAAAAAGGGGTTAGTAATAAACAAATAATAAACAAACAAGTAAAAATTAAAAGGGTTAGTAATTAATTCTGCAAGAATAAAATACAAAGTTAGTGACCAAAGTGAAAGAAATTGAAAAGATGAAGGATTAAATGAGAGTTGTACCCTTGATTTTAAATTCTGAATTCTGAGAAATGGAAACAGAGGGCGCGCGAGGGGGGGAGAAGATGGCTTAATCGTCAAAATGAAAAGTTTTGAGATTTTCTGAGGAAAGGAAGGAGAGCTAGGGACTAAGGCTGTAATTTTTTCTATTTTAAAAACGGAGCTCTAAGCTTTTCTTTCTATTTTTATCTGTGTTCAGCACAAAATTTGGGGGGCTATTTATAGAGGAAGTTTAGCTAAACTGTTGATGGATAAATTAATAAAAAATTTCAAAATTATCTCTTAAATTGGTAAAATGACAATTTTAGTCCTTTACGTCTCTCAGCCTCAGGATAAGTTCCTGAAGCTTCTGATTTTGACAATTTTGTCGTTTTCTGTCAATTTGAGCCAAAATCGTCGGCAGGCTCAAAATTTTATGTGATAAACTACCAAATGCTCCTGGAACTTTTAGAATTTGTCAATTTTTTCCGAAACTTCTCAATTTTGTCATTTTTACCTCAAACTTTTAATTTTTTGTCATTTTTTTCATGAAATTTTATTTTATTTCAAACATACACATATTCACACATATATCATTTTAAATCAAATTTTCACAAAACAAAAATATATTTTAAACTAATTAATTTTTTTTTTAATAATAATAGTAATATATATTTTTTTTTAAATTAATTTTTTTTAATAAAATTTTTTTCAAAATTTTAAAACACCCGGACGAAATTGGGTGTCAACAGCTGCCCCCCTTTGCATGCTTCATGGGACATGATGTATGCAAAGTCGTTACCAAATTTCGTCCGGCTTAGGTAGGCATTGAGAATGTTCTCGCCGCCCAAACAGTAAGGTTTAAGGAAAGGTCCTTAAAACCTCTAACGATAGGAAAGCTCCTATTGTTGTAAGATGGACTGATTGATTGATTATTTGTTTGAGGCTAAGGAAAGGTCCTTAGAACCTCTAACGATAGGAAAGCTCCTATCGTTGTAAGATGGACTGATGGATTGATTGTTTGTTTTAGGTTAAGGAAATGTCCTTAGAACCTCTAACGATAGGAAAGCTCCTATCGTTGTAAGATGGACTGATTGATTGATTATTTGTTTTCGAGGCAAAGGTTCCATCCTTAAAACCTCGGATTGATTGATTGATCTCGAGGCAAAGGTTCCATCCTTAAAACCCCGGATTGATT
The DNA here is from genome assembly GCA_039654915.1 of Aquilaria yunnanensis. NCBI lineage: Eukaryota > Viridiplantae > Streptophyta > Magnoliopsida > Malvales > Thymelaeaceae > Aquilaria > Aquilaria yunnanensis. Next base: position 23,067,539 of record CM077598.1, on the reverse strand, counting down.
GATTGATGTCGAGGCAAAGGTTCCATCCTTAAAACCTTGAATTGATTGATTGATGTCGAGGCAAAGGTTCCATCCTTAAAACCTCGGATTGATAATTGATCTCGAGGCAAAGGTTCCATCCTTAAAACCCCGGATTGATTGATTAATCTCGAGGCAAAGGTTCTATCCTTAAAACCTCGGATTGATTGATTGATCTCGAGGCAAAGGTTCCATTCTTAAAACCCCGGATTGATTGATTGATCTCGAGGCAAAGGTTCTATCCTTAAAACCTCGGATTGATTGATTGATCTCGAGGCAAAGGTTCCATCCTTAAAACCTCGAATTGATTGATTGATGTCGAGGCAAAGGTTCCATCCTTAAAACCTCGGATTGATAATTGATCTCGAGGCAAAGGTTCCATCCTTAAAACCCCGGATTGATTGATTGATCTCGAGGCAAAGGTTCTATCCTTAAAACCTCGGATTGATTGATTGATCTCGAGGCAAAGGTTCCATCCTTAAAACCCCGGATTGATTGATTGATGTCGAGGCAAAGGTTCCATCCTTAAAACCTCGAATTGATTGATTGATGTCGAGGTAAAGGTTCCATCCTTAAAGCCTCGAATTGATTGATTGTTTTCGAGGCAAAGGTTCCATCCTTAAAACCTTGATGATGAAAATTGATTATTTTCGAGGCAAAGGTTCCATCCTTAAAACCCCGATGATGAAAATTGATTGTTTTCGAGGCAAAGGTTCCATCCTTAAAACCCCGATGATGAAAATTGATTATTTTTGAGGCAAAAGTTCCATCCTTAAAACCCCGATGTTGAAAATTGATTGTTTTCGAGGCAAAGGTTCCATCCTTAAAACCCCGATGATGAAAATTGATTATTTTCGAGGCAAAGGTTTCATCCTTAAAACCCCGATGATGAAAATTGATTATTTTCGAGGCAAAGGTTCCATCCTTAAAACCCCGATGAAAATTGATTGTTTTCGAGGCAAAGGTTCCATCCTTAAAACCCCGATGATGAAAATTGATTATTTTCGAGGCAAAGGTTCCATCCTTAAAACCCCGATGATGAAAATTGATTATTTTCGAGGCAAAGGTTCCATCCTTAAAACCCCGATGATGAAAATTGATTATTTTCGAGGCAAAGGTTCCATCCTTAAAACCCCGATGATGAAAATTGATTCTTTTCAAGGCAAAGGTTCCATCCTTAAAACCCTGATGATGAAAATTGATTATTTTCGAGGCAAAGGTTCCATCCTTACAACCCCGATGAAAATTGATTGTTTTCGAGGCAAAGGTTCCATCCTTAAAACCCCGATGATGAAAATTGATTATTTTCGAGGCAAAAGTTCCATCCTTAAAACCCCGATGATGAAAATTGATTGTTTTCGAGGCAAAGGTTCCATCCTTAAAACCCCGATGATGAAAATTGATTCTTTTCAAGGCAAAGGTTCCATCCTTAAAACCCTGATGATGAAAATTGATTATTTTCGAGGCAAAGGTTCCATCCTTACAACCCCGATGATGAAAAGTGATTGTTTTCGAGGCAAAGGTTCCATCCTTAAAACCCCGAATTGATGAAAATTGATTGTTTTCGAGGCAAAGGTTCCATCCTTAAAACCCCGATGATGAAAATTGATTCTTTTCAAGGCAAAGGTTCCATCCTTAAAACCCTGATGATGAAAATTGATTATTTTCGAGGCAAAGGTTCCATCCTTACAACCCCGATGAAAATTGATTGTTTTCGAGGCAAAGGTTCCATCCTTAAAACCCCGATGATGAAAATTGATTTTGAGGCTAAGAAGCTTTCCTTAGGACCTCGAGCGAAATTTATATAAAAGCAATTGAAATTGGAATAATTTTCTTCGAAAGTGTGAATTTTCATAATAGGTGAGTGCAAAAATTTAAACTTCGATAAGATGAGTGAATCTTGATGATGACAATAACACTGACAAATTATGTAAAGGGAACGGATGTTTGGAATCAATATCCAAGGTTCATCTAATATTTTCTTCAGTAAATATAGATTCCCTTGTGAGATATGTCATCCAAATAAGGTTAAAGCTTAACTACCCCAAAATGTTATGCCTAGTAGACCTAATAGGATGCGTCTCAAGAGTAATAAAAATTACTCTTTACTCAGCCATTCCAACCTAAAGGCATTGTCCTATGGTTTTAATATCAGCATGGATGAAACTATCTTATAAGATAACGAAATTCCCTGAAAATAAAAACTGAAATACGAAAGAAAATGCTGATAATTAAAACTAAAGGACAAGAAAAACGGATCAGATCGCTTCTTTCTTCCACAATACTTCAACAGGGTGAGTAGATGACCATTATGGGAGTGAACTGGTCGGGAAAGACTGTCGTGTCCAGTCTATCTGAATCATTGCTGGATCTGGTTCAGGAACAAAAGCTTGTATTTTATCTAGCAATTCTTCAGCAGTTGTTGCGGATATTATGATTCGCCGTGCCACTCTTGATATGAAATTCTTCTGCATAGCATAATCCATAAAAGCTATCAGACCTGTAAAGAAATTGTTAACATTCAAAAGCCCAATGGGTTTTTTATGCAAATTAAGTTGGGCCATGGAAGCAATTTGAAAGACTTCTCCCAATGTGCCAAAACCACCTGGTAGAGCGATAAAAGCATCAGCATTTAAAAGCATTTGTAACACACGCTCTTGCAAATTTTTAACCACTAATTCTTCTCCAATCGTGCCCCCAGAAATAAATTTCAGATGTCCAGGGATAATACCCAGAACTTGACTTCCTCCTAGAGATGCTGCTGATGCTACACCTCCCATTAATCCGACACTACCTCCTCCATAAACTAAATGTATTTTTCGCTCAGCTAATACTCTTCCCAAATGGTTGGCTGCTTTTAAATACTCTTCATCTTTTCCAGGAAAAGCCCCAGAAAATACACAAATAGTTCGGGATTTACGAGTTGAGGTTTTCTCCATTCCTATCCTTACCCTTGTGAGAAAAGAGGATATATTTATAGAGATGAAGAGATAAGGCAATAATTTTATTTTTCAAGAATGGATACATTATTGCCAGCTATTCATAGTAGTCACGAGTATGACTCTGGTCAGGTATGGGTACACTATCGTTAAAAGAGGAGGAAATTTTCAAAAGCAACTAAAATATACAGTAGTCGCGATTGTAGCTTATGTCAGGAGTAGGTACGTGATTGCCGGAAGTGAAGGAAAATTTCAAAAGTGGCAGCTATATACAGTAGTCCGTGTCAGGAGTGGGTACATTATTGGGAGGATAATTTCAAAAGCGACAGCTAGCACGTACAGTAATCGTAACTATGGCTCATGTCAGGAGTGGATACATTATCGCCGAAAGGGGAGGAAAATTTCAAAAGCGACAGCTAGCACGTACAGTAATCGTGACTTTGGTTCACGTCAGAAGTGGATACATTATTACCAAAAGGGGAGGAAAATTTCAAAAGCGACAGCTAGCACGTACAGTAATCGTGACTTTGATCCTCGTCTTCCACTGGCTTTGCGTCCAGTAATGGCTTCAATGCTTTCTATGAATCGGTGATTTGCATCCCATCCAGTTTTCTCACAAACTGGCAAACTGGGTCGTTTAAAGTCAGATTCCCAAGACTATAACGATCTCGTTCTTTTTGGAAAATTATCCATAATCCAACAACCTCAAATTGCACTATTCCGCAAGAATGCGCTTCAAGAACCTCTCGAATATCTTCCAGAGATTCCTTACGCAAGCCATTCTTGATGAATTTTATTCTATCATTACGATTTCTGGTGATCACTCCTGGAGAACGACATTTATTGCCGCAAATCCACCATCCACAATTATGACAAACGCCTAGCCTCTTTGCTCTTCTTTTTTTGGCATAAGCGCTTTTACCAAAGCCGGGCATACGGGGAAAGAACGCTTTGGGAACTTCACCAGCTGAACGAACCTTAGCTTCAATTAGCCACCGCACATTATCAGGAATGCCTTTGTGCATAAATACTCTGAATCGTTCACATCTAGCTTGATAAATCTTTTTAAGAACATTTATTGGGAAGGAAGGAAAATACTTTCGTAGGGCGGAAAGAGAAGACTCCATTGATGAAGGAGGCAAAGAAAGAAATTAGTGATTGTAGGAAACGAAAATAACTAACACATATTTATAGTGATGAAAGGGATAATGCGTTAATTACACTTACAGAAGCAAGTACATTATTGTCAAAAGAAAAGACAAATGACAGCTTATATGTACAGCAATCATGACTGTGGCTCTCATCTTCCACTGATTTATATCTAGTAATGGCTTCAATGCCTTCTATGAGTCGAGGGCTTGCTTCCCATCCAGTTTTCTTACAAGCTGGCAGACAGGGTCGTTTACAGTCACATTCCCAAGACTGTAACGGTCTCGTTCTTTATGGTAAGTCCTCCACAATTTGACAATTTGACCTTGCACTTTTCCACAAGAATGCGTTTCAAGAGTCTCTCGGATATCTTCCAGAGATTCCTTACGCAGGCCATTCTTAATGAATTTTCTTTTATCTTCACGATTTGTGGAGATGTATCCTAAAGAGCGACATTTAGTATTACAATTCCATCGCCCACATTTATAACACACGCCTAGTCTCTTTGCTCTTCGCCTTTTGGCATAACGGCTTTTACCTAAACCGGGCATGCGGGGCATAAATGCATCTGGAACTTCACCCGCCAAACGGACCTTAGCTTCAATTATCCACTGCACATTATCAGGAATGCCTTTGCGTGTAAAAACTCTGATTCTTTCACATCTAGCAAGGTAGATCTTTTTAAGGACTTTTATTGGAATGGAAGGAAAGTATTTTCGCAGTGCAGAAAGAGTAGAATCCATTGATGAGAGAAGAATTTGAGAGAAGAGGGAAATGAATCAGTTATTGTAGGAGACTGGAATAACCGAATTTAGAAGTCACGGGGTATCTTATCCGCTGCTTAATCAGAAGGAAGAACACGCATTCATAATGATAAAAAGGGATAACGTGTCGATTACACTTAGGGGAGCATGTACATCTGTCAAAAGAAAATGCAAACTTTTCCAAATATAACAAACTGTATGTACAGTAATTGTGACTGTGGCTCACATCTTCCACTGGTTTTACGTCCAGTAACGGCATTAACGGCTTCTATGAGTCGAGGATTTGCTTCCTATCCAGTTTTCTTACAAGCTGGCAAATAGGGTCATTTAACGTCAGATTCCCGGGACTGTATCGTTCTCGTTCTTCATGAAAAATGCTCCATAAATCGAGAAGTTCACGTTGCACGGATCCACAAGAATGCGTCTCAAGAGTCAATTGGATATCATCCAATGAGTCCTTACTCAGGCCATTCTTAATGAATCGTATTTTATCTTCTCGATTATCAGAGATCATCTCTAAAGAACGACATTTAGTATTACAGGTCCAGCGTCCGCATTTATGACAGACGCCTAGTCTCCTCGCTCTTCGCTTTTTGGCATAAGAGCTTTTGCCTACACCAGGCATGTGAGACACAAATGCCTCTGGGATTTCACCTGCCAGACGAACCTTAGCTTCAATTAACCACCGTACATCTTCAGGGATTCCTTTATGCATCAGAGCTCTTAATCGTTCACAGCGAACTTGGTAGATCTTTTTGAGGATGTTCATTGGGAGAGAAGGAAAATATTTTCGTAAGACAGAAAGAGTAGGATCCATTTTCTAGAGGGAAGTAAAAGAAATAAGAGAGGAAAAAATCAGTTATTATGGGCAACTGAGAGAACCGACTTGAGAGTCACAGAGTACCGTATTCACCGCTTAACCGGAAAAGTGGATCCTACTTCATTTTGATGTGATAGATATTTTTTATATTCCATCGAGCTGACGTCGATCCAGTCCTCGATTATTGAATCCATTGTCCGCTTTTGACAAATTTTCAACGACAATATTTTTTGATGTCTGCCTTATCTTTAACTATCTCTTATCTTGGATGCTGCTAAGCTGGCATCAATCCTGTCCTTCCAGGTGTAGCCTCGATTATTGAATCAATTGCCAGGCTTTTGACAATATTCTCTACTTTATATTTTTTGATATCTGCCTTATCCTTGGCTATAGCTATCTCTTATCTTGGATACTACTAGCTGACGTCAATCCTGTCCTTTCAGGTGTAGTCTCGATTATTGAATCAGTAGCCAAGCTTTTGACAATATTGTCTACTTTATCCTTGAATTCTTGATGCGGGTTGGTCCCGCATATTAGCTGTGTATCCAGTGATAGATTGGTAAGAGCTGATGTCATTGAGATCTCAGCTTATATTGCTGTAACTGTGCTGTGAATGTGATTCCCGTTTGGTTCCTATCATGTAAAAGTCATGCATGCATGATGTGAAATGCATGAATGCAAAGCATGTGTAATTGATGGTTCTTTTTTTATTTTTATTTTTATTTTTATTTTATTTTATTTTATTTTATTTTATTTTTTTTTTTTTTGGATTGATCTAGTTCTTCATATCTTTGCTTTACTGGATCCTCTTTGTGATGGCCTTCTTGGACTATCATTGAATCTCTTTATGCTTTCCAGCTTTTGTTCGCTGCTTCAAAAGCCCAACTCTTTTCAAAATCCCCTTTCTTTGACTTGTTCTTGAATTTTGGCCTCAATTTCTTTAAAGTTGGCCCGCCTCATAATTTATATCTCTTTCGGGTACTCATCCATTGTCATGGATTTGATACCATCAAAGGCATTACTTTCAATGTCTGCTTTGCCCCTTTTCTTGTGGCCGTGTCGACACTTGTTTACCCCCATGTTACAGTCCGAATGATTGCTCTTCCTTAGACTCAGGTTCTGATCCATAAGACTTGCCCCCTTGTCTATTGAGCTTCTTTCTTGGCAGTACTCTTCTTACGCTTAGTAGAGACTACTTTGCCCCCCTGAATATGGTATTTATGTGGATAAAAGGTATCACCTCGCCTTTAACAGAAGGTCGAGCATTTCTAGACCTTTGTGATGGCACTTGATCGTAAATTTCTCTTACAAGAACCACATCTTATTAAAGAAAGACTCAAGTTATCTCCTCACTTTTAAGTCTACATACATTAATGAATAATGGTTTGGCCTTAAAGAAAAACTTTCATCAATTTGCAAAGCTTGACAAAGTAATTTACGGTCTTTGTTTTTAATTAAAATATCCTGCCATTCTTTCCTTTCTAACTCGAAGACATAAACTGTGCAAGGCAATAAGGTAGAAACATGATTCACAATAATAGCCTTTTAGCTGAATGAGGATGATATCGAGAGGTAACTGTTAGGCGTGAGGAAAATTAAGTTTGAATGTTTTTTTTTTTTTTGTGGCAGTCTTTTAGCTGAATGAGAATAATATTAAGAGGTAAATATTAGGTCTAAGTAAAGTTAAGTTTGAGTGGTCTGAAAAAAAGGGTCTTTTAATACTACTCGTGAGCAGTATTAAATAAGGTAGAAACATAATTCACAATGATAGTCTTTTAGCTAAATGAGGATATTAAGTCTGAAGGAAGTTAAGTTTTAATGGTGTGAAAGAAGGGTCTTTTAATACTACTCGTGAGCAGATTTGATTATGGTGAAAAACTCAATAATGATGACTTCAAACTTGCCACCTTTTCCAGAAAGTTTGATCTCATCTGTTGCCCCCCAACTATCGTGGTCTTTATGTATGCTTGGCTTGAAAATTGCTTTTGTGTTCTAAACCGCCTTTGCAGGTTTTCAGTCTAGAATCCATAGCTCACTTTTTTTGTTTTCTTTTTTTTTTTTTTCTAGTTTGAGCCCTTTTTCCTCTTTTTTTTTTTGTTTTTTTTGTTTGTGTGAGCTATGGTGATAACATACTTGATAACTCTCTTGAAGTGAGATGACTCAAGTGGCCTTGCTTGCTCGTGCTTGTTCTCAGTTCTTTTAGGTTTTAAATTTTCCCTTGTTGGCTTTTTGGTGGAAGGGATGAACTTTTTCCCTTTTTTTTTTTTTTGGAGTTTGTGTTATGGAGAACCGAGATCATAGCCTTCTTGAAGTGAGATGACTCAAGTGGCTTTATTTGCTTCTCAGTCTCTCTTTTTTTTTGGATTTTTTTTCTTGTTTGGATTTTCTCTTTAATGGCTTTTGATGGAAGGGAGGAACTTCTTTCCTTTGTTGGAATTTGTGTTATGGAAAACTGAGAATTTTTTTTTTGTATTGAGCATTTGTGAGAATTGGGAGGCCACTGAAGTCATTTAATATGAGAGCTAACTTCTTTGGAAGTTAATCCCGGACTCCTTGTAAGGATGTTGATAACCACTGTGAATTCTTTTTGAGGGTTGAGGTGCAACATATGAAATCCTTCTTACTAGATTTGGCAGCACTTTCAAGATCATTACTATCAAATTTTTCTCAACTTTTTATTTTCACCCACGAGTAGTATCATTTAGAAAGCAAAGTATGATAGCAATAATGGATAGTATAATGGAAAGGAGTGAGAGATGGATGTAAAAACAGAATTTTTGGTAAGAAGTGATAGAATGTGTAGGTGTAATAATTGAATTTTTGGTAAAAATTGGTATAATATGTAGATGTAATAATGGAATTAAAAAGTGGTATAATGTACACGTAACATCTTTTTGTTAGAGAACAAAAAGAATTACCAGTTGTCAAAAAGTAAAGTGTGATGGCAATAATAGATAGTATAATGGCAAAGAGTGTAAAAATGGAAAGTAGTAGAATGCACGCATTACATCTTTTTGTTGTACCAGAAAGAATACCAGGTGTCCATCTAACAAAGACTACACCCTAGATTCTGGACTAAATCTAGGAGATTTTTACTATTAGATTACTTTTGCAAGCTTTCAAAGATACAAGTTTATTCAAAGGATTCCCTGTCATTCGAAAATGTATGCGGACTGTTAGGTCAGATCTGACTTGGAGCCCTTCCAAAATCAATGTAATTCCAGCTCAAAATCTTCACTTTCAATTACCAATCACATCGGGCCTAGCAGCTTGACCTCGGTTTTGTTTGATTTGTAGAGGAATGCCCTTAGGACTTGACGGCTTAAGAGTAGGTTTTGAGATTGGTATAGCATTGACTTCTTGTTCTTTAATGATCACATTCACATCATCATAAAAACGATAAGTTGGGATGAGTCTATGAGTCTTTGCAGATTCTTACGGAATTCTGAGCATTCTTGGATAGAATGACTCTTACTGTCATGAAAGTTGCACCATTCCTCATCTTCAACTTCTTCATGTCCAAAAGAAGGCTTTCCCATGATAATCCCTTCTTTCACAAGGCATGAATATACATGCTTAAGAGGGGTTATGATATCATTGACTGACTTTTTCATCAGCCGGTGTTCTTCTATCATATTGACTGGTTTTTCTTGACGAGGCGGCAATGGATTGTGAGTGACGTTCGGTTCATCGGAAAAGTCCAACCACTTTGATTTGATTAATTGTTGGACTATACGTTTCAATGCTGTGCAATTTTCCAAGCCATGGCCTGGAACGCCATCATGATATGGGCAAGTTATGTTGGGGTCATACCACGTTGGATATGGGGGTCCAAATGGATTTGTAGGAATTGGACGGATAAGTTGACTTTCTATGAGTTTTGGATACAACTCAGTGTAAGTCATGGGAATTGGTGCAAAAACTTCTTTTGGTTTTTGTGTGGGTACTAGAGGAGTCGGAACAGGTGGCCGTAACTGATTAGGCCTGTTGAGAGGATAATTGTTGGGCCTATTGGGAGGATAATCATTAGGCCTATTGGAAGGATAATCATTGGGCATATTGGGAGGATAGTCATTGGGCCTATTGGTAGGATAATAATTGGGCCTTTTGGCAGAATAGGATAGGCAAGGACCGGTAGCCACAGTACCTACGAGGGGAATCCCTCTTTCGCGTCCTATTTGTTGTACTTCTTCATCTTTTGTTTTGGATGGTCCTCCTCTTTTCATAGGATCACTAAAAGACTCAGCAATCTTCCCAGTCCTAATCCCATGCTCGATCCTTTCTCCAGACATGACAACATCGGAGAAATTAGTTGCCGAATTGCCAATGAGTTTGTCATAATATGGGTATTTCAGTGTCTGGACAAACAAAGTGACCATTTCTTTTTCTGTCATGGGTGGCTGAACTTGTGCAGCTAAGTCCCTCCACCGTTGAGCATATTCCTTGAAAGTTTCTGGCTTTTTCTTCTCCATGTTTTGGAGAGTTTGGCGATCCGGAGCCAAGTCCATAACATGTTTATAGTTGCCGATGAAGGCCTGAGCAAGGTCATTCCAAGTTTTGATGTTTCTTGGTCCTTGACTTAGATACCACTGCAATGCTGATTTTGTGAGACTTTCCTGAAAAAGTGCAATCCACACCTTTTCATCTTTTGTGAGTGGTTGTAGTCTCCTTAGGAACAGTGTGATGTGAGTGATGGGATCACTCGTTCCATCGTATTTTACGAAATCCGGTACTTTAAAGTCCGAAGGGATTATGACGTCTGGCACTAAGCAGAGGTCATCCACTGAGAGAGATCCGAATATATTACCTCCTTCAATGGCTCGCAGTCTCTTCTCTATTGTTTCGAGTTTTTGAGATTCTCCTTCTTCCTTTGGTGGTGTCTTCTTCTCTTCATACACAGTGTCTTGTTTCAAGTGAACACTAGCAGACTGTCCTGGTTCCTGAAACAGGTTTTCTTGGACTGAGACTCGTTGTGGGGTGAATCCCGGAGTATAAGTGGGATCTTGTGCTTCTTTGATGGGAACTTGAGTTGCTTTCCCTTTGATTATTTCCATCAATTGTCTCATTTGTTCTGCCATACTTTCAATCTTGGACTCTATATCTATGAAACGTCCTTCAGTTTGTTCTGCCATTAGTCTTGTTTGGAGCCGAGTTGAATATCGGTGTTGAGGTCCAATTTTACCTTTTTAAAGGAATATTTATTTTATTAGATTCTATGCGTATATGATTGATGTGATGGATGCATGCAATGAGATTATGTTTTTATCAAAATTTATATGCACGTGATTGATGTAATGGAATGCATGCAATGAGATTATTTTTATCAGATTTTATATGCGTGTGATTGATGTAATGGATGCATGCAATATAAAGTGAGATTATGTTTTTATCAGACTTTATATGCACGTGATTAATGTAATGGAATGCATGCAATGAGATTATTTTTATCAGATTTTATATGCATGTGATTAATGTAATGGAATGCATGCAATGAGATTATTTTTATCAGATTTTATATGCGTGTGATTGATGTAATGGAATGCATGCAATGAGATTATTTTTATCATACTTTATATGCGTGTGATTGATGTAATGGATGCATGCAATATAAAGTGAGATTATGTTTTTATCAGACTTTATATGCACGTGATTAATGTAATGGAATGCATGCAATGAGATTATTTTTATCAGATTTTATATGCATGTGATTAATGTAATGGAATGCATGCAATGAGATTATTTTTATCAGATTTTATATGCGTGTGATTGATGTAATGGAATGCATGCAATGAGATTATTTTTATCATACTTTATATGCACGTGATTAATGTAATGGAATGCATGCAATGAGTGAGTTTGCTTATCCATTATCGTAGAACTTCAAAACTTTTAGTTGTCATTATAAAGACCAAAAAGTTAGCATAATTTGATGCGTGGTTTTGATGCATGAAGAATAATTGCACAAGAAAGATAAGGTTATTAATAAGTTAAATAGCAATTAACAACTCATGAAGTATTATGGAAAAATGAATTAAAACCATAAATATAAGACACGAAGAAAATAAAAGTGTAGAGCAACAACATAGCATAACAAGGACGTGCTTATGGCGTTGGTAAAATGGTAGAAATTCTATGGTCAGTTCTATGGTTAAGTGGGGAGTTCTATATGCATAAGGTAGCTTATCAAAAAGGCAAGGGATAGTTCCCGAATCCCGTCACTAAATCATAGTGACGGCCCGATTCCTTACCCTCTAGGGTTAATGTAAGGAATGGATTAATTCGAGTCGTAGCTTTTCGTGGGCCCATGCAGAGATTAACCGTCTCAGAAGGCAATACACTACTTTGCTACTTTGAAACCGGTGAAGGCTTGGAGACCGTGGCCTCACAAGGACAGCAACACCAATTCCGCTTAGAAAGAATCGTGTTTGATTTAAGGAAGCTCGGGTATAGAGCTTCATATTGTGAATGCATTATGCATGTTTAGAATAAGTAAATATAACATATAAATCCACATAATAAGCAAAGTAAATCAAAACAAATCAACTTTAGGCTCGACTCACTAACGTGGAGTCCCCAGTGGAGTCGCCATGCTGTGGCAACGTCGGGTTTTCGGGAGTCGCCACCAATCAGTTTTCTTAGGTCGATTGGTCACCTTAAAATTGGTCTGCGAGAGTTCAGGGATCGGGAGTACGGTTACGTTAAAACAACTTTGTTAAAACGCCCAAAAATTGGCACCTTAGTTGATTTTAATTTTGTTTTGCTTTGCTTTTAAATAATTCTCAGTTAATTTTCAAAATTAGAAATTTTAACTGGATTAGTCGAAATGTGGATTTTTAAATTAATTAATTTGTATGAAATTTTATACTTCCGAACCATGGACTCTGCCGAGTCATTTAGACACGGAAGATTTTTGATTCCGAACCATGGACTCTGCCGAGTCATTTGGACACGGAATTTGGTGAACTTTTAAATAATTTAATCCATATTGTAAATATGGATTTTTATCTTTTTTTTATTTAATTTATTTAATTAAAAGGGTGATATTTTTTTTTAAACCGCAGATCCTGACGGATCATCCGGATATGTAAGTTGATTTAATTTATAGTTAATTATTTAATTCTTATTTTTATGGAATTAATTATTAGTTTAATTACTAATTCGTAATTCTTTTTGTTATAGAATTTTTAGATTCATTAATAATCTAAAAATTTTTATTTTCTATATTTTTCTTTCTTTTCTTTCTTTTCCTTCTTATCTTTCTTATCTTATCTTATCTTTCTTATCTTTATTATCTTTTTCTTATCTTTCTTATCTTTTTCTTATCTTGTTTTAATTTTCTTTTTGTTTTCTTGTTTAATGAAAAATATTTATTATTTTAGTGGATTTAAAAGTTATATTTTAAATAAATCAGTAAAATATAAAGTCTTAATTTTCATGTATTTTTTTTAAACAGGTTTTATTTTTATTTTTTTATTATTTTTACTGGATAAAAATAACTATTAAAATTAATTTTAACTTTTTGCTATCTTTAAAGAATTAAAAACATGTATGTAAAAATAAAAATAATTGGCTTTTTTAAAAAATAATTTTTATTAGCCTTAATAATTAATTACAAAATAATCTTCTTTTAATTTTCATTTATTTATTAATTAGTAAAGGGTAAAGGTGAATTAAATAAAAAATTATATAAAGAAAAAAAATTAATAATAATAAAGTGGGGCTTTTTGGCCATCCACTTTAAAAATAATAATAAATGTTAGCAAAGTTAATTAAATTAATTGTTAAACAACAATAATAAAAAGTTAGTCAAGTTAATTAAATTAATTAATTAACCACAATAATAAAAGTTAGCCAAGTTAATTAAATTAATTAATTAACAACAGTAAAAAGTTAGCCAAGTTAATTAAATTAATTAATTAACAACAATAATAAAAAGTTAGCCAAATTAATTAAATTAATTAACAACAATAAATAAAAAGTTAGCCAAATTAATTAAATTAATTAACAACAATAAATAAAAAGTTAGCCAAATTAATTAAATTAATTAACAACAATAAATAAAAAGTTAGCCAAATTAATTAAATTAATTAATTAACAACAATAATAAAAGTTAGCCAAGTTAATTAAATTAATTAATTAACAACAATAATAAAAGTTAATTAATTGTTAACAACAATTATAAAAGTTAGTAATAATGCAAAAATTAAAAGGTTAGTAACAATAATAGTATTAAAAGTTAGTTGTTAGTAAGTTAATAACAACAATAAAAAAAGGGGTTAGTAATAAACAAATAATAAACAAACAAGTAAAAATTAAAAGGGTTAGTAATTAATTCTGCAAGAATAAAATACAAAGTTAGTGACCAAAGTGAAAGAAATTGAAAAGATGAAGGATTAAATGAGAGTTGTACCCTTGATTTTAAATTCTGAATTCTGAGAAATGGAAACAGAGGGCGCGCGAGGGGGGGAGAAGATGGCTTAATCGTCAAAATGAAAAGTTTTGAGATTTTCTGAGGAAAGGAAGGAGAGCTAGGGACTAAGGCTGTAATTTTTTCTATTTTAAAAACGGAGCTCTAAGCTTTTCTTTCTATTTTTATCTGTGTTCAGCACAAAATTTGGGGGGCTATTTATAGAGGAAGTTTAGCTGAACTGTTGATGGATAAATTAATAAAAAATTTCAAAATTATCTCTTAAATTGGTAAAATGACAATTTTAGTCCTTTACGTCTCTCAGCCTCAGGATAAGTTCCTGAAGCTTCTGATTTTGACAATTTTGTCGTTTTCTGTCAATTTGAGCCAAAATCGTCGGCAGGCTCAAAATTTTATGTGATAAACTACCAAATGCTCCTGGAACTTTTAGAATTTGTCAATTTTTTCCGAAACTTCTCAATTTTGTCATTTTTACCTCAAACTTTTAATTTTTTGTCATTTTTTTCATGAAATTTTATTTTATTTCAAACATACACATATTCACACATATATCATTTTAAATCAAATTTTCACAAAACAAAAATATATTTTAAACTAATTAAATTTTTTTTTAATAATAATAGTAATATATATTTTTTTTTAAATTAATTTTTTTTAATAAAATTTTTTTCAAAATTTTAAAACACCCGGACGAAATTGGGTGTCAACATATATATATAAATTAGATGTTAAATATGTACAAGTTTGATATATAAAAAAAATGAATGATTTATACAAATAAGATAATAGATATGTTACCAATATATTTAATAGTATACACTAGTTCAATATCTCATTAAAAAACATGTGTGAATATGTCAAATCCACTTCCCATAAAAATATGGATATGTAGAAATCGGATAACTAATACGTATGAACTCGACGTACAAAAATAAGTTAAAGATATATGTAAAATATGTGATACACACACACACACACACACATATATCATTTATTCACTTTTTTAGTTCTTTTGTTCCCTTATTTCTATTGAGCCACGTTCCATTTTTCTGTAGCTATGCATAAATATCTATGCACATCATTGTTGATAAATACGTATACGCATATGTAGAAATGTATAAGTTTGTATGTACAAGTGAATACAATTTTTTATATGGATAATAATATGAGTGGTATTACTTATACAAATAAGTTTATACTTTTATACATATGTGATTATACGTTAATACAATTTTGCTTATGTATTTGTGGATGTTATAGTTTTTCATTATTCTAAATGTACAGTTTTTCCTATGCAAACATATACGTGCATATAAACAAACATATATCTCCAAAAGAAAGATAGGGGACTCCTTTGCGAACAAGAGAAAAGTAAAGTGACAAACACATATTTAGCCCAAAAAGTCTGAAACTATCTTCTTCCTCACGGGTCTCCACAGTCGCTTGACGGCGGCTTTCTTCCACTTCCGTTTTAGCCATCTCCGTTGCACAGAAAACCTCTGATACAAATTCCTACCATCGATGGCCATGATCGTGTATACCGAAGAAAGAAGAGGGAGATCCGACTCCGCCAACCCGGTTCAGAATCGACGGAGATCCAGAGCAACTTGAGGGCGAGATAGCCCGGTGTAAGCAAGTCGGCGGCGAGGGAGGGGTTGATACGGGTTGAAGAAGGCAAGCTACTAGAACTATATATAATTGTTTATATTGCAATAGTTTTAAATTGGACTTAATAGATAACTACATTGCATATGAATTCGAGAGTGAATTTTATAAATGGCTCCTAATCTTTAGTCATTATTTTTTTTCAGTTTTTAACCTATTGAATGTTTTAATTTTTGTCTAAAAATTATTAAAAATTTTTTATTTAAGTTTCTCAACATATGAAATTCATTAACTCAGAATAATTGTTTGACAGAAACTTTTAAAATTCTAATTTAAGTATTTGGTAATTATCTTCTAGTAAATTTAAATAGTTTCATATTTTTTACAATAAATAGAAAATTTAAATTAATAGTCTTTTCTTTCTGAATGAAATAAGTTTAATTTACAAAGAGAAAAAAATAATTTAAATTTTTCATTAATTATAAAAAAAATATTATAAAGATTAAATTTATTGTAAGACAGTTACCGGAAAGTTTAAATTATGATCTAAAAAATTGTTCTCAAACAAATACTTTGATTTAACAAATTTTATTTAATTGGAACCAAAATGAAACATTTTCAATAGATTTAGGACTAAAATGAAATATTTTAATAAATTTAGAACTAAAACATAACATTCAATAAGTTATGATCTAAAAGAAAATAACAACTAAAGATTATGGATTATTCATGAAATTTACTCATGAATTTGAACTAGCTTGATTAATAAAAATTTTTGTTTCCCGTTCAGGAAAAAAATAAAGAAAAAATTCGATTTAACTTCGTCTAATAATTTGCTCGTTGCGTTGGGACCCCAAAAGGAAAACAAAATCTATACTGGCGTCTGGAAATGTTTTTCGCACACCACATAAGGCACAAACTGTATCTATCTTACGGTAATGGCCTTATATATTCCATGTAAATCATCCAGATTTGATCTAAATTGCATTATACTAACTTTTACTGTTGCTGAGAAGTGACATTGTGGTACTACCTATCTTATCTTCAACCTTGCCATCTGTTTGGTAAGGATGTCATCGGCGCAATGATGAGAATCTGAGGTCAGGAGAGAAAATGAAAATAAAGTTAGGTAAATTCATTTAATTCATAGTTTAATCAAACGAAAGCAGATGTCCTTTTGGCAAATTCTATTATTAAAACACAAGCCTAGCTCTTTCATCTTCTGATTTTTTGGATCAATGTGCACTATTCTAATGTTTCACGTTAGTTTTTCTTTTCGGTAGCTGATTGAAAAGCTACAAATGGATAAGATTGAAGAAATCCATCAATTCTTTATTAGTTGACGCAGAAACAGTACTGTACAAGAAACAAGAATCATTTTACTATTCATGCTAATAACTCCAATTGCAGGTTTATTGGTTGGAGTTGGACCAGATAGGGCTGTAAACGAACCAAACGAACACGAACAAGCTCTGTTCGTGTTCGTTCATTTAATGTTTAACGAACACGAACACGAACACGAACAATAAACGAACAGAGTTTTCTTGTTCGTGTTCGTTCGTTTAGTTTTAGTATGTGTTCGTGTTCGTTTGTGTTCGTTCGTTTATACAAGCTTAAACGAACACAAACGAACATAAACGAACATAAACGAACACAAACGAATGAACACGTTCGTGAACATAAATAATAATAGGTTATAATAAATATATAATCTAGTGTGTAGGGTGTACATAGGGTAGGTAATAATAAACATAAATAATAATAGGCTATAATATATATATAATATATGATATATAAAATATATATAATAATAAATATATAACTAGACACTAATACATAGATACACAAACAAACGAACATAAACGAACGAGTAAATGAACGAACATAAATGAACACTAACCGAACAGTTCACGAACGTAAATAAACGAACGAGACTTTGTTCGTGTTCGTTCATTTAACTAAACGAACATAAAAATCTGTTCGTGTTCGTTCGTTTAACTAAATAAACGAACATAAACGAACTCCCGCCGAACCGTTCACAAACGGTTCACCGAACGTTCTGTTCGTTTACACCCCTAGGACCAGACGCTAATCAAGCAATCGCATCAGATAGTTTTAATTAGGTAAAAATAATGAATAAACCACTAACGTTTTTGACCCAGCTCGAATTGGCCACTAATGTTTTTTTTTTCGGTCCAATAAACCATTAATGTTATTCAAAATAACCAAATAAACCACTAATGTTATTTAAGTATACCAATTTACCCACTCGGCACTTGAAATATTACAAAAACTCCCTCATTAACTTTTTAAAATTAACAAAATAGCTCCACTTAGTTTAAAACAATTTAAATAGGCTATATTCACCATTTATAAAATTTCATAATCACCTTTCACAATTACATTTTCAGACATAGTCTAGTCATTGCCGCTTTTAGTTCCTTTAAAGTATATCATCCTCATTGCCCAAAATGGGATGCGTCCAACCCCACACTGTCATTCCCAAAAAATGTCTCGCTTATATTAGTGTTTAACTCAAAATTATGGAGCAATATGAGGCAGAGTAAAAGGAGGAACATCGTGGGCACTATCAGCAAGTTCAAGAGGATCTCAATTACCAACCCACAAATGGAGTCCGAAGATCGATGTTGGCATCAAGAATGTGATTCAAATGTTAGATCAATAAACTTCAAAGGTGCTGGAAGCAGAAATATAAAATGTATAGACTAAACTTGGTATTTTATGTTAAGATTCTGTTAGATTTAACGGTAAAAGTTACAAGATTGTCCGATTTGAGTCGACTAAAAAACGTCAGTGGTTTATTAGTTATTTTTTTTCTTTTAATTAAGAAAAAAATGAATCAATCAAATTTTGTAATAGTATGAGCCAATTCGTTTTAACTTAAGTCAACTAACTTTTTTTTACTCTTATATCTTTTTTGCTTGAAACTAATATTATTTGAAAGCCAATATTATGTAGATGCAATAATTCATTTGAAAGTAAATTTTCATGATGTTGTTAAATTTTTTTGAAATTTTCTTTTTTAGTGCTTTAAACTAGGAAAATTCACAAAATATTAGTAAGGTTACAAAAATTATATTTTCAATGGATTATTATATCTACATAATATTAGTTTTTGATTAAAATTAGTTCTAGATGAAAAAGATGTAAAAATAAAAATAAGTCATTTTGAAGTCAATTAACTTAAGTTAAAACGAATTAGTAATCAGACTCTTTCATAAAGGCCCAAGTGCATAACCAAGAAAATGGTACACAATCTACAAGAGGGTGTTGGACGGGACAAAACTAGAGCAAATGTGTTTTAAATTAAGTTTATGTATTATTGTACATCATTTTTAGGTGATTAACTCTTTAATTAAATTATGATTAGTTCTTTAATTAAATTATCAATTTATTGTAATCTTACATTTTAAGAAATTTAATAAATTATTGTAAAAAAATTTTTTTAAATGAGTATTTTTAATTATTTTTTAGGTTGGATAAGCCAACATACTAGTAAAAAAGTACTTTCTTTCTAATAAAAATACTTTAAAATTACATTTTATGCTTCTTAAATTGTAATCACTTTATATAAGCATAATGCATAATAATATATTAATATGTTTGCTGTTAAAATGCTTGACATGATGAAGATGTCCCCTTCTTGAGTTGCATGTTTAGCTTCAATGTTGTAGAAACAATTCGGATGCACTGTTGACCAATTTTTTACAGTTAATTCAAACATCTCATTCAACTGAGCTAGTTTTTAGATTTCTTAAACTACATGCCACTTCTCTATATATTATCCTCATAAAATTATATGTTAATTAATATTTGATAGTCCTTTCGTTTCATAAAAACTGACCCTTTTATTATTTAAAGCAGTTAATTTATAATTTTATTTCTTTCAAAATTTATTATAAAAATATAAATATTTTATATGAAAATAAAACTTTAAAGGTTATAGCTTTAAAATATCATCTTTAAGAATTTTTTCAATATATATTACTATAAATATGTTCATGTTAAACTTCAGTAAAAAAAAGGTAAATTGGTCAATTAATGTGAAACGTATGGAGTACTATAAAGTTTATGTCACCGACCATAACACAATTGAGGTTAAAGTGCAGCTTAAAGATTTTTGATTGATGAATAATTATAACTGTATTATTATTAAGGGTTTAAATCATCATTATACATTTTGAGTATGATTAATTTCTTTATTCTAAGCATTTTTTCCATTGGGTTACTATTCACATTTTGTAACTATTCACTGAGTCAATATTCACCGACTTACTATTCATATGCGTATTTCACTGTTCATACATGCATTTTACAGTTCATACATGTTTTTACTATTTATTAATATTAAATAATTATTTTTTTATGTTGATAAAATCATCACTTAGCGACCCTTCACAAGAAAAATCATATCTGGAGCTGTAGATATTGGAACTGAGTGATTCTAAATTCATCTGAAAGTCAACACATAAATCTTCAACTCTGTTTCATTTTGCGAGCTAGTTTGATCGGTTTCATTGCCAAAATCTGATTATAGATAAGACAATTTGTTCTTTCATATGCTGAAGAGCAGTTTCAGTAGAAAAATTATAACTTGAGCTACAGATGTCCGATTTGAATGAGTAAGCTATCGATTCGAAGATAAAGAAAAAATTTACAAATCTTGCGCTTTGAGAACGAGCTAATTCAATGTGTACAGTGGTCAAAAAATTAAAAGAAATTGCAGCCCGCCGTTGTTGATTTGTATTTACTTATATTTCACTATTTCATTTTACCATTTCACCTACCCCCAAAACTCTATAAATAGGCACCTTGGGGGGAGAGTGAAGGCATGCCATTTTGTTAGGCCATTTTTATGTTATTGTATTATCTTTAGCTTTTTTTCTTTAGTTTTATTATTGTTTTCAATATCGAAGCTCTGTTCAAGTGTTTTTTTTATTGTTCTTTTTCTTGTTCGTTCTTTGATCTTTCAATCCATGTTCATTTCATCTTTCTATATGTTGTTTACTTTCATCATGGTTAACTAATCTTCTTTTTACTAAGGTGAAAGGGTGAAGCTTTTGGTATAAAAGTTATGATTGATTTGAATGGATCATAACATAAACGGTATTTTCTTTCTTAATCTATTTAACTTCCCCCATTATTAATTGGGAGTCTTAATTCATTATAGTCAATTATTGGTACAAAGACTACTTGATTCCCTCTGTAGAATGTAGCTTGCCGGCTATATTGGAATCTTGAGTTATTGTGGACAAAGGTTAGCATGATGGATATTTGAATCCATTAGCAAGCGTTGTTGTTTTAAGATAAATTAAAGTTAATACTAACTAAATTCCCCGATTGGGACCTCCTTTATGTGTGGATTGCAATTGAGTGGTAAGATGGGCTAAAATTAATCATAACCGATATATTAAAAGTGGATCTCCTAACCTTAGCTATTTTATTTGAATTTAAATTTTTAATCAATACTTGTTCACACCACTTACGAAAACCTTCTTTATTAAAAATCAATAATTTATATTTCTTATTTCACTTCCTTGTGGTTTAATACTTGGACTCTTAAAATTTTATTACTTACGACAACCTACACTTGAGTTATAATTGCTAAAGTGCAGCAATGAGGAATATCATAATCAATCAATTTATTAATATTTCAGCATGAATTAGCATTCTCCATCATCTAGAAGGCCAATTTCAACATTCTGCTAAAAGTTAGATGAGCAACCCGTTTTCACTTTCAAAGTTTGAGGTTCAAAGTAGACTTAGTTGAAGTTGGATGGCTGATTCGTTTGAGTTGTGAAAGTTGGATGACTTCTCCAGCACTTGGGCCTTCTTGAAAAATCAAATCAAAATGTTATTTCAAGAGTGCAAACAAGTGGCTTTTGACAATTAAGTTCAACACTCAAGCCAGTACCATGATTCATGAAATAACAAGTAGTAACAATTAGTACATCACCACAAGTCGTCAAGAAATTGCAATGAGCTTAGATCCCCACTTCGGAAGCAATTGCAACAAGTTTCGATGATGATGACATACAAAAAAGATGATACAGAAGGCACGATTTTTTTTTTTTTAAATGGTGTTGTGAGAAATTATCATCTGGATTGATTATGACTGTAAGTTAATTAATGGTTAAATTTGATGACAGTTCTCAACTTTTAATTATTGTTTTGTTTTAGTTATTAACTTATTAACTGTTTTTTTTCATAAACCTATTAAAAATATTTTATATTGAATTCATTAATCTAAAATAATTGTCTGATAATAAATTTTGTAAAGTTAGATATATGTAACTGTCTTACAATACATCTACATTGTGCAATAAATTTCATCTATGTGAACCAGAATTCTAATCGGTAATCATTTTCACAATAGTTTCTTGAAATTTTAATAAAAATTTTAAATTACCAACTTTTCCTCTTTTGTAAGTAGAGTTTCTTTTGTCATTTTTACACTTCTATGACAACTCCCATTTGGATTAACATATTCCAGGCTATTAGAGATGAAAAGAAAACATTTTTAATAGATTTAGAACTAAAAATAGATTGATATAGGTTAGGAAATAAAAAATTCTCACTTCACCTCAACAAGTAAGATCAGAAAGCAACAAAAAAATCTGCATGGTTAGAGAGTGATCGGCTAATGTAAAATGACTAATTTTTATTTTTACATTTTTTTTGTCTCAAATCAATTTAAATTAAAATTCAATATTATGTATATACAATAATCCACTTTAAAATGAATTTTCATGATATTATTAAATTTTTATGAATTTTTATTTTTTAAAGCCTAAAGCTAGAAAAATTTATTAAAAAATTGGTGAGATTATAAAAATTAAATTTTCAATAGATTTTTATACCTATATAATATTAAATTTTAAATAAAATTAATTTTAGGTAAAAAATATAAAAATAAAAATAATCATTTTAGATTAAGTTAAAACGTATTGACTAGAAATCTATGGATGCTAGCGCCAAGGGGTCGAAAACCCAAGAAGAAGCCCAAACAACCGGTGAGACAAGATGGTAGACCATTGTCTTAAAGTGCAAGTACGAACTGGCAAGCCCAACTTCCTTCTGGACCGGACATTTTAACCTTCGAATCTTCGCATGGTAGCCATTGAAAACAAACTAACTGCCCGATCTGGGGTCGCGGCTCTGATATTTTTATGTCATACAACAAAAGTCAGAACATGTTTTTTAAATGAAAAGGAAGACAATAAAGGAGTACCTGCTTCTCCTGGAGCTTTCCTGCCTTTTACTTTTTTTGTTTAGGGTTTATGTTTTTTTTTTCCGTGGAGAAAAGGGAATTCAAGAGAAGGGGAATGGTACAAAAAGCAGACAAAAACATGCCGATCACAATGTTTCAACAGTAAGATATAAAATTATAGGGTGAATTGCATTTTATATCATGAGATATAATACTACTAATTAATTTTTATCTCCGAAAGTCTAGTACTACTTAAATATTTGACCCACATTTCTAATATGTTTTAAAATTTAAATTTAAATTATCAGATAACTATATTTTAATAAGTTTAAACTATCTCACTTTCGACTTGTAGTAAAGAGACTTAATTATTAGTTTTTATTCTCCGAAAATATATAGGATAGTCTTCTGTAATTTATTGATGTTAGAAAATGTAGATAAGTACTAGTTGGTTTCAAACATGAATGGTGAAAGTGTAATTGGTAGAAAACTGCAATGAAGAAAACATAATAGATCCAATATTTTATACTGTTTTTGTGCATGCATTTTAACATTTGGCCCCATAAGTTTAGAAGCCTACTACCTCATACATTCCCTTATTGTTTTAATACTAATACAAATGAAAAGATTGTATTGCATTTATAAAGAAAAGAAACTGATAATTTAAACTATTTATTAAATATAAAAATATTATTATATGGGTTAAATTTACTTATCAAGAAATTTAAATTAGAATTTTAAAAATTAATATCAGAAAGTGTAAAAGGAGTACATATTTAAGTTTCCAAACCATGAGAAAAAGATGTAATTAGCACCAAATCTGAAGGGAAAAGTGTAATTAACCCTTGATCTTTTTATTATATAACTAAAATAAAACAAAAAATAAGGTAGAATATCACCTGAACTGCTAGAGTTTGAATATTAACCTATACTTAAGGAGTTCTTCTGTTTAAAAGTAACTCATGGGTGTGACTTTGAATTAAGGGGAAAGAACAGCAGTTATAGGCTGTAGTCGTGGTGGAGAATCGCGGAAGAAGAAGCGAAGTGTCAGACACGGCATCTTATAATTGAAGTTAGTTCACCAAAAAGGTCCAAAACTAGCACACAAGCCACCGATATTAATTTTCTCAAATCAAGACAATAATATTCTGGCGGGTTTTTTGGTACATGTAATATTCTGGGGAGTGTTTCAATTTAAAGTTTTATTATTATTATTATTATTATTATTATTATTATTGTTATTTTACTTTTCCAGTTCAGGTTAATTGCTTGCTTCTCAAGAAGAAGAAATGGCACAAGACGACGAGAGTTGAGCAGGCTGGACCGCTGGCTTATTTGTAGTGGCAAAGACAAGACATTGCCACACTTTCGTATTCGTTGCTTGGTACGTAAGAATTTCAACTAATTTTCAGTTCCACGGAAAACTTCCTGATGGGCTTATTATTATTATTAGTAGTAGTAGTAGTCTTGTAAACGCTACATCTATAGACTATATTATTATATATGCATAGTTTAGGAAATATGAGTTAGAGAAAAAAAGATCCGAGAATAGGAGTCAGGGTATGTATCAACTCGTTTGGAATAATAAACACCCTATATTGGACTTGGAATGATCTAAAAACACAAATGAATAAATGAATATTAGGGCGACGAGAGCATATAACTAGGGTTTTAGGGTGATCCAGAGACCTTATGTACCTTTTTTAATTTGGGGTGTATGTTATTAAAGCGTCCAACTTGAAATTAATTGACAATAGATGGAGATACCTCATCACTATATAATGTATTGATTTAACTTATTTTTTTGGCCATATAAGATTTTTCCACTTAACACATTCCTTTATATATAGGCCGCTTCGGTTCTATCATGTGAGTTATTTTTTACATACATTCAACCTAAAATCAATTAGCGATAGGTGAAGAAGCCCCATTACCATATAAAGTATCGATTTAACTCTCTTTTTTTTGTCATGTGAGATTTTTCCACTTTACACATGTAATCAAAGATTAGTGGTGTTTAGTGGAATTTCTTTTGGATGAAGAGGCGGGAGCTTAAGAGGTGGGGGATAAAGAAATTTTGAGGGGTGTTAATTTCAAGTCATGTTTGTTCTAACTCTTAACTAAAACTTTTTGTACTCGTTTTTATTTAATTAATAAATTTTTTTTCCATTAAAAAAAAACCTATTTATACACTGAAGCATTTTGCTTCTACGCATCAATCAACATAAATCGGAAGGAAATTAAAGCAAATGTTCCTTCTATTAAATTATGGGAATTTTTTTCTTTTCGGCAATCAAATCAAATGACGAGACTTTTTAAATGGATGGAATGTCATGGACAAATACCGCTTCTTATTTCGCCCATGTAATATCAAAGCACAATTCAGATGAGGAACTCTTAAACTTTACCAAACCTTTGTGTATCCAACATTATTAACATAGCACTCTAATAGTTGGATAGAGGCCTAAATCAGCAAATAGTAGCCTTTTTACTATCGTTTGGACCCTTAAATCAGTATTATTTCCCCCTAAATGATCTTGTGCCGCTGATAGATCCTCTAAGACATGGCAAGTCTTCAACCTCTACAGACCATAACCTTAGACAGCATTTTCTTCCAAGGTTTCTTGGATTCTAAGATGGTCTGAAAAATTTGGAGTTCTGCTCTGAAACGGTTGAGGGTTAGAACTATCTCATTTATTGCATCATTTTTTTTCCTTCTCAGAATTAAAATAAGAGTAGAGAAAAAAATAATAATAACAAGCAGTACGAAGATAAAAAAAACTACATTAACATAGTTCACACAAAAAGGAAAACCGAACCAAATCATTAAATCGTAATACATTGTACTTTGAGATAAATGATTGAGTTTCTGCTCTCAAGTCTTGACATACTTGGTCGCTGTAAATGTTTATCTTCTACCAATGTGACCTCCACACCCTCTTCCATAACCACATAATTAATTCTCAATACAAAACAAAAAAAAAATAGATTTTTTTTTTGTATTCAGAAGTATCATTATAAGAGTATAAAAAAAGAATATATTATTATATATTATTATTGTAAGTAAAGGAAGAAGAATGTCAGTTTTTTTTTTATCATAAGGCAACTAAACTAACTTACTTGTGGCATTATGTAAAAAGTGGGGAGGCTAAAGTCATACTCTGAACATCTCAAAATATCCCTTTCTAACCTCAGCAAAGGAACTGAAACTAAAATAATTGTTGTTGTTCCGCATAGCCAATCTAGTTCATAAAGTGCAACGAACACCACAGGGATGGTCAATGTTTGATCAATGACATTGCGCTCTACTTTAGCTTTGGCTTTCTTGTAGTGGCAAAATGCAATCAATGTCCTTCAGCTTTCGTTAAGTAGCCACTTTTCTCACTAAATTTTATGAGCTACAATTTATAACTCTTTGTACTTGTAATGCTTTTGAATAAAAAAGAAATTATTGTAATTGACTCATCCAGCCAATGTAACATCAAATCAAGAAAATAATTTTTTTGACAAAACATGTTTCATTCTAATTATAAGTAATTGTCAAACAGCATCTTACAAACCAATAACAGCATAAAACTCTAAAAATAACAGAAATATAAAACTGATAACAAAAGGCAACTCGTTCTTACGACACCGAATAAAGGGAAGAGAATCAAATTAAACCAAACTTTTTAGATAAGTCAGAATAAATTTGGAGTATAAAAATCACAAATAAATGGAATAAAACCCAAACTAAGCCAATAATAATCAAGCAATACTAAAACCAACCAGATATCAGAGGTCTGAACAAGACTATCTATAAAAATTAAAAGATTACCTATAAAACCTAAAAAAATAAAGACTGACTTTATTCTATGCAATCGCCTTCATATTTGTTACCAAACATTGGGATACCCCAGTAAAGTTGAAATTCCAATGAACTCAAGAGATGTAGATGTAATGCTCAGACAATCCAAAGTGATTAGGTCCTGGGGTAAGTGAATTGGGAGCCAAAGAATTTTCCTTAATTGAGAATAAAGCTCAACTAATGTGAGGGGACATTAAATTAAGTGTTAGGTATTCATGAAATTAAGCTTGGCTTAGGCCAAGAGAAATAATGGTGAAAATGGTGGATTTAAAAAATGAGGAACTCAATTGAACAAAAGAATTGTTGTAAGTTGGGCTCAATTGCCCAAATTCAAAAGATTGGAGGACTAAGTAGGGAATTGGCTCATTTTCATGGCCTTGGATGCCATGGCCGGCCATGCCCATTCAAAATAATATATTTTATGCCATCTTCACCTCCACTCACAATTAAATAATCCTCCATCCACACCTCCACTCACCTTTGTCCTCCACCTTCAATCATTCATCACTAAAGTCCTAACAACTGTTCCAATTTGTCCCCTCACTATGTCTCCCACTTCCTATTTGAATTATGACTCCAATAAGGCATGTCTCCCACCCATTTTGGACTACAATGGCTGGCCATCACACCTCCTTCCCATTAAAACACATTCATCTCACTCATTCTTACCATTTTGCTCTCAAACTCTCTCATTCTCTCTCTAAACTTAGCCATCACTCCTTCTTCCTCTCCAAGCACATTTCTAACTCTCTTCCTCCTCTAAACATTCTGCCATAACAAGTTCTTAGCCTTCCTCAAATTAAAACCAAGTATTCTTGGTAGAATTCAAGCTTTAAAGCCATAAGGAGCAAGAATCAAGTGAAAGATTTCAAGAAATTCAAGGAGGAAACTTTTGGCCATCTTCATTCTTGGTGGGTTTAAGCTCTTCTCAAGGAGCTCTTTGGATAAATGAGCTTCTAAGCTCATTGGGAGGAAGAATCAAGAAGAAAATTTGAAGAACATCAAGCACACAAAATTCGGTCTCACTTCCTAGTTGAGGTTCTGTAAGTGTGAACCAAGTATTCTTGGTATTTTGCTTTCTTTAAGATAATTACCAAGTGTTCTTGGTATTTTATGGATTACTAATTTATTTGGCCATTTTGGTTCTTGTGCTAGAAAATCACTTCTAGAATCAACAAGCGAAAAAACTGAAGGAAAACAAGCTTCTAAGAAGCTTTTGGTATTGGTAAAAATTCCTATACTCTCTTTGAGTATTCGGGCCCCTAGGTGATGGTCAAAGAACCATATAATCCTATGTGAGCTAAAAGGGCTTAAGTTAATTTATTGCTTCAGCAATTCAATTTTCGCTCATGAGCTAAGTTGAGCAAGCATATGGGCTAGGATTTAAGTAAGCCACCTTAAATTCTTATGCTAAGTAAGATCTCTGAATAAGTAAAGTATGTGAAATTAATGAAATGAATTTTAGGGATGCTTGCTGCCCTTTTGTAAATCAAGGTGTTAAGTGGCGTGTGTTTGCATGCTTTTATGAATTTGTTGTGCTTGCTAACCCCGATTATGGTATTATGGTTATATGCATGTATTCTTGCATTTTCTTTGTCTTTATGTTTTCTTTGTAGGAAATTGGAATAATTCTTACCATTACATACTTGGCATTATGTTAGGCCTTGAAGGCCATAAATTTAGCATTGGATGCCATATGAAATCCTTATTAAGTTTTAAAACTCACCGCCCTACTCTACTTTCATAAGAAAAAGTGTACGCGAAAGATTGAGGTAAGAGTCTTAAGTACTCTTTCTGTGGTATAAAGGTTGGGTAGGTGTATAGTATTTGCTCAATTATTCTAAAGTATTTTAAGTATATAAGTTGCTTGAAAAATCAAGCTAATAAATGTGGACTTTTTGTGCAGGACTTGAAGTTTTAGATTCGTGGGAACAAGGTCTATTAAGGTGGATTTGTGTTCCATGGATTAAAGCTTGTTTTTATGCATGTATTTTGTTGGTCTTAGTTAAATGACTAATTTATGGCTTGTAATATAGACTTGGACTTTTGGGTGTTTTATTGCTTGGTGGACTTACTAAGGCCCATGTATGATTTGTGGATTATGTTTTTCATGAAAACGGAAGCATGCTAAAAATTGGGCTTAAATGTTGTTTTGGGCTTAAATAAGAACTTGGGAAAATTTGAATATGATCTTTGTTAATTTTTGGGCCATATGCATATTAAGTATTAAAAGGCCCATAAGCCCATGTTATGTTGAAAGCATGCCTAAGTATGTGCACACAAAGATGAACATGCAAGAAAACTTGGAAAAGCATGAAATTTGGATGCATGTGTAAAGAATGGTTAATAAGGAAATTAAGTGCATATATGTGAAGTAATGTATGCATAAGCACTAGTTTGCATCTAAAGGCATTAAGTGATTTATGTGAACTAATGAACACCAAAACACATAAGCATGCAAAGTATATGCATGAAAATAATATTTCAAACTTAAGTTGGTGTTTTGGTTGTCATGAATATTCTTGGCTAAGTTTAGTAAAGACCATGAAAATGAACACATGAAATTCACATAGGGCTAGCTTGTTTCTGAGAGCACTTAAACTTCACCTAAAATAAAGAATATAACGAGTTAGTACCAGTAAGCATCCTGGTGTCGTGCCATAAGTCCTAGTAGAAAATAAAAGCCCCTTTTGTGATTTAAAACTTCCGCTGCATGTTTTTGATTAATCGGACCCGAATGGGCTAGGGACAGTTTAGGACACGACAGTAGATCCATCATTGCCCGTCTTCAATTAAAGATCTATCTTGTGATTATGATTATGAGAGCCTCAAACTTGACAGGAAACAACAGAGAAAAATGAAAGAGACAGTAGAAGATAATGAGTTGAAGTAGAGGAGTTCCCTTGTACTAACATGAAATGAAGAAAATACTTGCAGGCCGCTTAACTTAACACATGCACATATGTTCTTAAGGAAAAAATGCCAAAAGTAAAGAGTTGTTAACAAGTTTGCCACCTGTTGGGACCATTTGGATTGTGGAGTGTTTCACTCGCGAGTTCCATGGGAACCACAAAACGATACCAGACGGGAGCGCAGTATAGCAACTCGGTACGCTTCTCACACTATCCTGCGCTTCCAATGTGAAGCCGCAAAGCAAAACACACCGTCGCTCAAGCAGTCGCGTCGCCTCGCCTCGCCTGTTATTATCCATCGAAAGAAGAAAAATCAGTAAACCGAACACGAAGCAAACATCTCATTCACCCCCTTTCTGATTTTGTTTAATTTCCTGGTTGTCTTTCTTTAATGTAATTGAAAAAACGCAATAATGGGGTCGCTTAAGATTTTGAATCCAACCCTGTCCCTGCTCTCTTCTTCGCCCTCTGATTTTCGTGGGAAACCGGAAATGTTCCGGTTCCTCAAGCTTGGGAGCTCCAGACGCTTCGGCCGACGGCGTTTCGGAGCTTGCTGCGCGCTTCAGGAAAGCGATGACCAGAGCAATGGCGAGTTCATTTACCATTCTCCAGTTTCTTCTTTCCTTCAAATTGATTATTCGATCGGAGCAATAAATAGTCTTCATTTCATGTTCAGATGTTTTTTCCTTAATCCACATGAATTTATTTTGTAGATATCTTCAATGGTCCTTTTTCTGAATATGATTGACTGTTGGGTGTTAATTTGGGATTAGGTGAGGAGCGACCGGAATCGTTGTTTATGAAGGAACTGAAGAGGAGGGGCATGACGCCGACTTCGTTGCTGGAGGATGCGAAGAAGAAGAGCAGCTTTGTTTCGGATGATGAGATTAAGGTTGGAGAAGAGCTTCCTGGTAAATCACCCACCAGAAATGCCGTTTCCACTGAATCAGAGAAAAGGCTCTTCAATCAGAGAGAGACCTCCCTGCAATTGAACAGCGAGGGCCTTGAGGTTTGACCTGTTTTTCCTCGTATCTTCTCCAAGTGAAAACCATGCTTTTGATGTATAGAAAATTTCCCTTTTTGTTTCCTAATTTGTTCTGACAGATAAACAGTAAGAGTATGACCATACTATGACCATACTAGGATTATATATTTTACATTTGTATTCTTGGTTCCCTAAATTCAACTACCCCACCAAGTTTTCGTATTGAAGAAATTTAAGATGGGTCATTACTGTTGCCTGCCTGCGTGTCGGTGGTCGTCTTTTATGTTGTACTTGCGTTTTTATCTAAGAATTAGCATGATGGTTGCTTGCTTTAGCTTACAACTGCAAGTAACTCGTCAACTTAAGTTCTTGTTTTGCTTCAGGGGCTGGTTCCTCGGGCTAAACTGTTGCTAACCATTGGAGGAACGTTCTTCCTGGGATTTTGGCCTTTGATTATCATCACCGTATCGTTCTTTTCGGCTCTATACCTTGTACGACATCTTTCTTAACTTGTTACTGGTTGGATGCTATTACGGTGTGCCAACTTTATAGTTTTGACTCTGTGTCTTCTAATTTATTTTGAATGTTCTGTTCATGCATTATATGATACCTGCAATTAGGCAGTTAGCATTTTGCTCTCGTGGTTTTCTTACTTAGAAGTTACTAAGTTGTCTCGTGTTTTGGGTTCTAACAACGGATTAATGCTTAGCTACACAGTTTCTATTTTCTAAAAGCATTTTGAAGCAGTAGCTTTGTCATAGCATAGTTCTACTTGTGTTCACGTGTCGGAAAAAATTTGTTAATGGAAGAATGGACTTGTAAGTCTTTGTTTTAGACTGGCTTGATGCCAAGAAGCTACTGCTAAACAAAATTCATTGGCAGAAATTTTGATGCATGCAAGCAGCATTTCAATTTCACTTTTGTGCTGGGAATCTCAACTCCTAATTCTTGATAGCATGAGTGGAACGTGTTGGCAAAACTAGAGAAATTCTATAGACTTGTTCCACTCGTAGGCTTTACAAGCACTATAAAACAGCAGCTTCTTCTCCAAAGAATCTGTCACAAGTTTGAGTGAACAATTCAGAGATACAGCGTCATTTAGGAACATTCAATTGAAAGAGCCTAGTGTGACGTTCCATCCACCCCCACACTTCATCATAGCACTATCCCCGTTTTCCTTTTTCCTGTAAATACTGGTTCACACAGAAGTGAATGTGGTAGTTTGTCGTCATTCTGGCTGGCGATGTTACAGACGTGGTCTGCATTGTTTGCAACTTTGCTTTGTGAGATCACATTGCTTATCTAACCTTACATATTGCTTAAATCCTCTGTTTCTTTGCGTGTATGCGTGGAATGTGCTTCTAGGTCTTGCGGAGCTAAGCAACTGATTCTTTATGCTTTATGCAGTACTTCGGTTCATCCTTCATACACAGCACAAGCAACACGTCTATGACGCCTCCCCCATATGTCGACCCATATGCACTTCTGGAAGATGAAAGGATCTCTCAAACAGCCCCGCGCATAAATTGAGAACAGATTTCCTTCCAAGTGAATGAATATGTTGGAAATTTTAGGTTGTGTAGCACATTTACTTTGTAGTTCTTCACGATACAGCATGTAAATCCCAAATGCTTATAGTGTCTTTTCAAGCTCTTCCCCGGAGCGGAAGGTTTGAGAACTAGCTATGATCTGTCTTATATATAAGATATGAAAAGTTGGTAACTTAGAGATGATTGCGGTGTTTAAGTTTGCTCGAACTTGAAATTTTTACCTTAGAAATGAGTTCCTGAACAAATTAACCCACTGCACAAAAAAATTAAACCCATAAGAAAAGAAATAGTTGGGTCTGTAAATAGGAAGACAAAGTTCTGGACTTGAACGTTACATAACAGGTAAATGGTGACAAAAGTTGTGTTGTGCATGCCCAAACCAAACATTACGTAAGATGAGAGGTACAATCAATGATCAAGCCGTGCTCGTGCGTTACAGGACCGGCCCAAATTAGTTAATGAGGGAAACTGTAGGATCCGCTTTCCAAGTAACTTGAATAGCTATAACGCTATGGCTTTGCTGTTTTGTTTTTGTTTTTTTCTTTAACAAAAAAAATACCTTAAAAAAGAAAAGAAAGAGAGAGATGCTGCTTTCAATTTCATTAATATCAAGTATGAATTGACTGGATTTCTTTGGGTTGCCAATATTAATCTCTTCACTATGAGTCACTGGAGCCAGTATCTCCAAAAATAGTAGACGTGGTCATTGGCTGGTGATTTACTCCCCCTCCCCCTCCCCCCCGGGGAAAAAAAACAGGAAAAAAAAAAAAAGAAAAGCAGATGCTTCATTACTACCAGTAACAAATTGTTATGTAGTTATGTACACACTTTTTTGGCACTATAAAGTATGTGATTTATTTATTTTTCCCCGACTAAGCTATATTACTTTATCCAACTTTGGGGCATAAGATATGCGTCAAACAGCATTCATCCAAAATGACAGACTTACGTGGCTTATTTTAGAGCGAAGCTTCGTTTTTTTAAAGTTTCAATACTTCAAACAAAACTTCGCTTTTTGATATCAAATAATGGGGGGGCGAGGAGATTGTTTTTGTCAACATCTTTTTCTTTTTTTCCGACTCTGTTCCAATGGATGAGCTACAAGAAAACCGTTTATTAGCAATTGAAAAAACAAAACCAATTGCCTAAAACAAACTTTTCCTTATATGTTTACGACATGACATGAGCAACCCATTTCACTTTTTATTGTACTTTAGAAAGTAAAAATTTGAAGAAAAAAAATTGAATGTTTTCACCCTTATCACTAAAACTTTTATTGATTTTAAATAAATCTATTATTGGAATTTGTTTTCTTAGTATTGAAGCATCAACTTATTACCAAAAGATTCTACTTTCTATAAGCCTAATTTAACATTATTCTCTTTTATCATTGTATAACATTAGTTTACAGAAAATAGGAAAATAGCCACACAAAAAAAAAAAAACAGGAAAACGGTAACACTAACTTATACTTACCAAGAAAGAGAGGGGACCAAATTAAGATAAAGCAAGGCCTTTGGCATAGCATTGAGGCGCAAAAAAATTGAAGCGAGATAGTGTCTGTGTCTTCAGGTATGTCGTTTAAGTCTTTTTAAAACTCCAAGACACATGTATGCATGCATTTCCTTCAGCACCTCTTTCCGCTCCTCCATCGCATTTAAGACCTCTAGCCTATACCAATAGCTACCCATGTACTTACAGACAAGCTTCTCTTGTGCAGTAGCTTTTGGAAACACACACAAGGAGATTCTCCTTTCTCATCGACCAGGAAACAAGATCCATGGCCGCCTCAGCCCTCTCTGCAAACAGAAAGTTGGTTCAAACCTTGGAATTAGAGGCTGCCCATCTTTCCTCTGCTGAATTTGATGATGATGGCCGCCCCAGAAGAACTGGTAAGCTGCCTTTGAACGCAGACCCAGGTCTTGTAACTTGTTTGTTCTATGAATTTGCAGTTTGAGTTCTTGTCCGCCTTTGCAGGGACATTGGTGACAGCAAGTGCACACATCATAACAGCGGTGATTGGTTCAGGGGTGCTGTCTCTGGCATGGGCTATTGCTCAGTTGGGCTGGATTGCAGGGCCTGTCGCTCTCCTACTCTTCTCTGTCATCACCTGGTTTGCCTCCACCCTGCTTGCTGACTGCTACAGAAATCCCTCCACAGGCACCAGAAATTACAGATACATGGATGCTGTAAAAAACAACTTAGGTCACACTAGCACTCTTGATCAAATCTCATGCATTTCTTGTAGTACTTCGATTTCTTCTGGTTCAAACATACGTTTCTTCTGATTTCCCCCAGGAGGACACTACTACAAGCTGTGTGGAGTTGCTCAGTATACTAATCTCGTAGGAACAGCCATCGGATACACTATCACATCATCCATTAGCATGGCGTGAGCCTCCTGTTTCCCTTACCCTCTTGTTTTCTGGTTTGCGTTTCTAACTAATTTGTTTCTGAAATAAATCATCAGCAGTGCCATAAAACGGTCGCACTGCTTCCACAAGCACGGGCATGAAGCAAGCTGTCACGTCTCAAACAACATGTTCATGCTAATATTCGCTGTGTCTCAGATCATATTGAGCCAAATTCCAAACTTTCATGAGCTTTCCTTCCTCTCTCTCCTCGCTGCTGTCATGTCTTTTGGATACTCGATCATTGGCCTCAGCCTCTCCATCGCTAAGATTGCAGGTTATCTTTAACTCTTGGCAACTTACAATTTTAAGAAATATCCACCGCTAACTTCTTGCGGTATTACTGCAGCAGGAAGTAGTGCTAGGACAAGTTTAACTGGAACAACAGTTGGAGTGGACGTGACAAGATCACAAAAGGTGTGGAGCTCCCTTGAAGCTCTTGGAAACATTGCCTTTGCATATGCTTTCTCTCTTGTCCTGGTTGAGATACAGGCAAGTCTTCCCTTCTTCAGGTTCTTGAGCAAAAAAAATATCAAACGGTGGTTTAATGGAGTTCCCTTGCAGGACACATTAAAATCAAGCCCACCAGAAAACCAAGTAATGAAGAAAGCTACTTTCATTGGCTGCTCTATCACCACCCTCTTTTACATGTCATGCGGGGTTTTGGGCTATGCAGCGTTTGGGAACAAGGCACCAGGCAATTTCCTGACAGGTTTTGGCTTTTATGACCCCTTTTGGCTCATCGACTTGGCTAACTTGTTCATCATTATTCATCTTGTTGGAGCTTACCAGGTGAAACTTCTCTTTCAAGTACCTGCCATTTGATATGCGTAGATATACCCATAGCACTTCATAAATGCTTCATCTAAGAATTGGTTTTTGTTTTCTGCTTTCAGGTCTTCTGCCAACCCATATTCCAGCTAGTAGAGAACTGGTGCAGAGATCAATGGCCAGAAAGCAATTTTATCAGGGAGGGCTTACAGATTAAGATCCCTGCTTGTGGTGTTTACAATGTCAATATTTTCCGGGTTGTGTGGAGAGTTGCATTTGTGATGACAACAACAGTGATTGCCATGAGCCTGCCATTCTTTAATGATATTGTTGGGCTGCTGGGTGCACTTACTTTCTGGCCGCTGACTGTGTATTTCCCAATAGAGATGCACATTTGCCTAGCCAAAATAAGACCTCTCACTCTCAAATGGATATGGCTGAAGGTTCTGAGTGGTGTTTGCTTGATCATCTCACTTCTGGCTGCAGCTGGGTCCATTCAAGGAGTTATCGGAGATCTGAACACCTACAAGCCTTTCTCTTCAGTCTCTTAACCTAACAGAATAAGGGAAAATGTTATGTAAGTGAGGCATCTCATGTGACGATCTACAATATCCAGCTTCAGACATTGTCTTGGTTCTACTCTAACCCAAATAGGTGGTTCAATGGCTTTGTCCATCATTGAGTTCCATATAAGTCTCGGATTAAAAAACCCATGGGCCAGTGGCTCAGCTCCGCCAAAAAAAAAAAAATTTCCACCCTAAAGTGGGATTAGTTATACTCTTAATAATTGCTATACTTAAATTAACTAAGACAGACGAATTCCATGATAGACGCATGAGCCTGAAAGTTTGAGACCATATTTAGGGTCAATTATGATTTATAACTTCAAGCAACCAACCCCAAATATCAATTGTAAACCCCATACAAGAAGATAAACATAAACAAAGATGACTAATAATTTACCCAGGCCAGAAGCTCCGAGAAACATCAAATATGACTTGGAATCTCTAATTCGAAGAAATTGCAGAGAACAAAGGGATAATTAGTTCTCGAAGTACTTAAAACACTCGAACAGAAGGAAACATGACATGCTTTAAACATGGCCCAAAACACAGAACACACACTTTACAATATATTAATACTAAAAATAGTATAAAACCATGGTTATATTGAGTTTATTCAAGTACCGGTATTTTATACCAATTATCAAAAAATTGGCTACATGTGTATATCTAGTATAGTTCTAAAACAAGTAACACTAAAGAAACTTCTTTAAGTATAAGAGGGAGAAAAAAAAAAAGAACAGACTCTAAAAACACGAAGGGGATGTCAGATGTCATGTCGCGGAACAGATTTGGCAGGCATGAATGAGGACTCAAAGACACAGTTGGTGATTTCAGCCATGGTTAGCTGTTCATGGTAGGCCTTGCAGTTTTGAATGGTACACTACAAAAGAATGGAGTGGATTCTAGGATATGATGCAAGGTTGGTCTGGAACGCATTCCCTTCAACATGCAATGCACCACCAAACCCCAGAGCAGTTAGGGAGGAAATCACCTAAATACAATCCCACACAGAAAGCACATTATCAATCTAACAGGTGGAAAGACCCTGCAAAATGTGAAGCATGTCACTGGACAACCAAGGCTCAGGGAAATTGATGGACAGACTGCAGGGATAGTCCATATGTATACCTGGCAGATAAATTCCAAGTACAATTTCATGAGGGTGTTATGTTCTGAAATATAACATGATACTGTCAAAGAAGAAGGTTGAGATGACAGGATTTTATAATAAAACATGCACAACCAGGGCTTAGAATTTCTATTATCTAACTAGGATTGCACTACATTCTGCAAGGAAACTACTGTCTCCAGTTTATACAGAAAGAAAAGAATAAGCAAGTGTTCAAAAGCTTTATAACCTGGTCGTCCTAGCATTTCAAACAAAAGCTGAAGCTTGCAGCATATTATGTGACAACATGAGAATAAAAATAGGACATAAACTATTCAAAAGGACCTAAATGGAGCCAATTTTGCAAGGATGGCACTTCTTCTCGGGACAATCTTTTCCTGACAGATACTGAAGGTATTGGAGAAGAAAATCTGATTTTCCGCTTGCATTAAGGCATTCATTGTGAATTTCAACACGCAATTGCAAACAATTTGATTGTTTTTTCTTGGTCACTATACAACGGAATAATTAATGGTCATGATTTCATATTCTCTGAAACCAATGCTAATAATCTTCTTACAACCCGAATTGGATAAAAAGAGAGCGAATAATTAAAGCTGCAATCACAGGACAAAGCCAAAACTCTCAATCTAGAAAGCAATGAAAGAAGCAAGAAAAATCAAGGAAAAAAGGAAAGGGCATTCAAGAGTTACCTATATGAGATGTCCAAAACCAGACCTCCAAAATAAGCCAACTCATTGCAATAATCACCATCATGTCAGCCACCTTCAGATGAGTGTTCCCATTCAACCTACTGGACTTGCTGAGACATAAACTGTGAAGCTTTAAAGGAGAGCCAAGCTGCTTCTTAAGCTCATACTTTGGCACTTGAATAGACCTCCACCCAGAACACGAATATCAGAATGGCTCTATTTTAAACTGTCAGCCTACTCAGCCCGATAAGATAAGAACATGGCATCGGACACATACCCTGCATCAAACAAGTGCTGTCCTAATTGTTCCAAAACTTCGTGAAGATCAACTTCTTCATAGTCTGCTGAAAAACCAGCAGAAAAGAAATACATCACATTCCTTAATTTGGTCCAGCTAATCCCTGTGTCCTTCTTCATCACCATCCCCTTCAACAGTTTTCTTACTTGTGCAACTTCATTCCACATATTCACTTCAGCATATATATTTGAAAGCATAACATGAGCTGAAACATCTTGAGGATCAATGCTCAAAATCTTTTCAGCAGCATATCTTCCTAAAATTACATCCTTGTGTATTTTACAACCTGACAAAAGACATCGCCAAACTACTTTATCTGGCTCCTTGGGGAAATTCCTTATGAACTCATATGCTCTCCTTGTTAGTCCTTTGCGAGCAAAAAGACTGACTAAAGAAGCCAAATGATCCATCTTTGGAGAAATACCATAATCATTTATCATAGAAGTGTAACAGTGCAATCCTTCATCAACAAGTCCCACATGTCCACAGGCAGATAAGACTCCAAGGAATGTAATATCATTAGGTTTGATAGTGTCTCTCTGCATCATATTGTAGATTTCAAGAGCTTCTCTCCCAAATCCATGTTGAGAATATCCGACAATCATGGTGTTCCAAGAAACCAAATTCTTTGTAGTTAGACTGTCAAAAACCTTTCGGGCATCATTCAGCATTCCACACTTTGCATACATGTCTACAAGGGCGCTTCCAACAACAACATTAGAATGAAACGGTGGTTTGATTATGCAACAATGTGTCTGCTTGCCCCAGTCAATCGACGGCAGGCCACCGCAAATACATAAAATGCTAGAATATGTGAAAAGATTGGGTCTGTACCCTTGATCAAGCAAATCCCTTAAAAGCTCAATGGCTTCCTCATAGTGACCCATTCCAATATACCCATGCATTAATGAATTCCATGATACAATATCATGCTCACGCATTTCTTGAAAAGTTCGTAATGATTCTTCAATATGTCCACTTTTCGAGTAAAAATCTACAAGGGAATTCCCAACATACAAAAAGGAACTGAGGCCCATTTTCATAATAAGAGAATGCAGTTGCTTCCCAACTTCAATAAATTTTGGTTCAGCACAGGCTCCAAGCACAGCTGAGAAAGTTTTTTCACTAGGCTTAATTCCTGAAGACAGCAACTTAAGAAAAAGATCAACAGCTTCTCCTCCCTTACCTTGTTGAGCATAACCTCCGAGCAATGCAGTCCACACAACAGCATTTGTTTGATCTGCTTCGCGAAATGCCTGAGAAGCCAAATTCAATTCACCGCACTTTGTGTACAGATTTATCAATCCTGACTGAACAAATTTATCTAACTGAAAACCGCACTTGAGTGCCAGAGAATGCATTTGCATCCCTACCTTCAAGCTTTCCAATATTGCACATGCACCCAAGACACTGGCACAAGAAAACTCGGTAACTGTCACACCTGCCCTTCTAGATTGCAGGAAAACGTCAAGACCCCAGAGGTTTTCTCCACACTGACAGTAACAGGAAAGAAGAGAAGTCCAAGAGATCACATTTGGCTCTGCAATGGAATTGAAGATCAGCTGGGCCGATTCTAACAAGCCACATTTCCCATAAAAGTTAACAAGAGAGTTTGAAACAGGAACATTAAACTCCAAACAGCTCTTATAAATCCTACCATGAATTTCCTTTCCAGATCTAGCATCAACTAAACTAGCACAAGCTGATACGGCACCAATATACGTATAAAAGTTTGGCTCAGAACCGTCACAAACCATCAACCTGAAGTGATCCAAAGCCTCTTTTGCTCTACCGGTTTGAGAATATCCGGATATCAAAGCACTCCATGAAATAACATCTCGATCAAGCATTTGATCGAACACTCCTTGTGCATCGTCCATAAGATTGAGTTTTACGTACATTGAAAGCAAGTGGTTGTTTATGGAGACATCTTGGCAAAAGCCAGATTTAATGATCCTGGCATGTACTGCCCTGCCTTGCGGAACACACCTGTTCCGACCAATTACTTGAAAGAGGGCAGAAAAAGATGACGTTTTGAAGAGGGAATCACCACCAAACAAGCTTTGAGAAACAGAGGCAAATCCCATAATTCCAGAACGTAGTCGCATTCTTCCGCTCTACCTGTATGGAAAAGATTGAAACATCAAAAGCTACCATGTGTAAGGGACTGGGGAAGGGAGCAAAGAACTATTTTGCCCCTCATGTTCCCCTTCCCTCCTATCTCGCAATTCAAACTCCCAAACAAATCACGAACTCCTGCCGAACCTAAGACTCTAACCTCCAGTAACCAAAGACGTATAGTTCAGCCAGCAGCGGATGTTGAGAATAAATTGAAAGAAAATCTAACTGCGGGCTGTGTCAAAATCTCACAATCACGATGAGCAATGGACGTAGGGGCTAGAGAATAGAAGGGAAGCTGAGTAAGAGAAATATAAGAGAAACTGACTTCTCAGGGAAAACGTGGCAATGACCCCAGAGTTCGAAAGACACAAAAGTCGAACTGAATAGGATTTGTTAATCGCCAACTTTAATTGTAGAATCAGTGGTTTGCTCGCGCCGAGAAGTCGCCGGATGGCCAAAACGCTGGGTTTTCAAGCGTTTTACCGAAAGCGCGTACTGTAGCGGAGCACTGAAATAGAAGTGGAACTCGAATTGAGCTAAGCGCTGGCCGGTTGGGCTGGGAAGGGAGGATTTGAGTGAGTTTAAAATTAATTTATTCGTGGAATACGACATTTACATTTTCGAAGCTTTCGGTATATACTTCTATTAATTTATATATCCGGAGTTCCATCAGATTTTTCTTTTTTAGTCCTAAAAACTGCAAAGAGAATAATAAAATATAAAGAAGGAATTAAAAAATTAAATGCCTAACATGAGTCTAGACTGACAATATATAGTTATAGAAGAATACGAGTTATATGATGTGCGCACAAATTTCTAGATACATTATTATGTCAACTTCAAAATATAAATATTTTCAAAACAAATAAGCTAAAGTATTATTTTGAGATAATAAATATATTTTTTTAATCTCATTTAAAGTATATTTCATTTTAATTTAAGTCAACTTCATTTAAATTTTTTTGTAATATATTTTTTAACCATATAATATTGTCATGATCCTTGATTTTGTTAATAAAAATATTATTCGATAACCATATTTCAACTATTTTGTAAAGATTACCATAGCAACTCCAATTTAGAATGTCATCCCCAACTCCAATTTATAATGTTCTTGTCCTTTAACTTCTATAAAGTTGATAGATTGGAGTAGATGCAATTAAGTCTCAAAACGAGCCAAACTAAGCCAAATAGTATAGTGATTATGTTCAGCTTGAATAATTTATCAAACTTGATATTTTGTTCATATTTAAATTCAAAAGAATATAAAAAAAACTTTTATCTGATCGTACTTGAGTCAAACTCACGTTGTTTGCTTAAATTAAAGAAATGAGCTAAAATTAGACCGAGTCGAGCTGAATAGTAAGTAAATCGAACTTTATTTGAATTGTATATTAAATTTTAAATTTTGTTCATATTTGGCTTAATAACTTTTTGAACAAGTCACAAACAAGCTCTAAACCAAATTAAACCCGAGCTGAGCTAAAGCTATTTGTTCAATTTTTTCCTCTAGATGAAATAGAACAGTGTTAATGGATGATTAAGTCCAAATTCACACCTTATCCATAACAATCTCATTGATGGACTTGAAAGTCAATAAAGTTATACACCATATTTATTACTCCATCTGTCAAAAAAGAAAGAAGCATATTTTTTTTGTGTTGTCTAAAAAAGGTTAAAATGTTTTTCTTTTGGGAAAGTTTTTTATATTTATTTTTTTTACTATTCTCATTTAAACTTTTACAGTATAAAACCACAAAAAATAATCTTTTATTTTTAAATTTTCATTGAAACACTCACTAAACAAAATCCTAAAAAGAATGTTTTCTTTTTTTAATAATAATTTGAACATTCAATACATAAAATTCAAAATGAATTTCTAATTTTAATTTTAGCGACAAATTTTTTTAAAAAATTTATCATCAACTACAGATTCCTCAATCTTCACACACAAAGAAATGTATTTCATGGGAATGGGAGAGAGTTTTTGTTGTAATGATAATAGTCTGAGACTCTTGAGGTGTAAAATGCCGAACAGTAAACCCCAATCTTCTTTTTCCCAAGCCTTAACGACCAAAAAGAAGCATCATGCTCTTGCCACAATGTATGTAAGAAAATTTGGTTGACGGGCACTACCTAGAGATGATT
Organism: Aquilaria yunnanensis; assembly: GCA_039654915.1. NCBI lineage: Eukaryota > Viridiplantae > Streptophyta > Magnoliopsida > Malvales > Thymelaeaceae > Aquilaria > Aquilaria yunnanensis. The sequence goes on along the minus strand of CM077598.1, from coordinate 23,025,155 downwards.
ATTCAGTTTGTTCGGTTTAAATAGAACCAAATTAGTCGGTTTTCAGTTTTGGATGCTAAGAAACCGAAATAACCAAATTCAAACCAAACCGAAATATTCAGTTTTCGGTTTTAGATGCTAAGAAACCAAAATAACCGAATTAGTATATAAAACCGAACCGAAATATTCAGTTTTCGGTTTAAACCGAATTAACCAAAAGATGGTAATTAAATTCTATAAGAGATGAAATGAGATAAAGATATTGTTTTTCTTTTCAAATTCTATAGAAGATTCATTGTCCATAGATCTTTTGGTTAATTCGGTTTAAACCGAAAACTGAATATTTCTATAAGAGATGAAATGAGATAAAGATATTGTTTTTCTTTTCAAATTTTAGAAGATTCATTGTCCATAGATCTTTTGGTTAATTCAGTTTAAACCGAAAACTGAATATTTCTATAAGAGATGAAATGAGATAAAGATATTATTTTTCTTTTCAAATTCTATAGAAGATTCATTGTCCATAAAAAGAAAGAAAATAAGAATCCAAGCTAATTTGGGTTACTTGGTAGCATTATTGTTCATGAAACAAATAAAAAAAATTTTGGTATAAAAAATTTCAATTACTAAATTAACCGAATTCTAAAACCGAAACCGAACAGAAACCAAAATTTTTATTATTCAGTTTTAACCGAAACCGAACCAAATTTCAATTTTTTGGTTTAAACCAAATACTGATCACCCCTAGCACCACCATAGATCCGCTCCAATTGCGTTGCTGCCAGTGGCCTCCTCAACCGACCCTTGGATTACCAACTAAAAGGCTAACGTAATCGATAAACAGGAGAATCGTCCCTTTCCCATCTCGTGCTCTCTAACAACCTGCTCCTGGTTAGCGTACTCAAGATACGTGAAAATCATGCAGATATACGCTCATGCTTTTTTTGTGAAGTAATGCCTCCACCAACCTAAAAATATTAAGACCTACAAAAATTTTACTAAATGCACCACCCAGAGCCATTCTTAGAGTACTTCATTTGCTGGATCAAAACTGAACTAATTTACCACGAATTACCAAATTATCAAGACTGTTGACAGATAAAAAACTTACCAGTCAGGAAATGGATATCCCGGGAAAGAGATTTTAAGTAGCATCTCTTGACAAATCACATACTGACCGAGTCTCAGATTCTCGGGCAGAAAATGCAAACACTTAAAAACAGGGAACAAACGCACAACACAAAAGTACATCTAGTTGTAACAGTCAATAGATGAAATACGAAGTCTTGGGCAAGCATAAACCAGTAAAAACATAGATCACACTGCAACTAAAGGGCCATAAGACCTCAGTAGTCCTCAGGCTCATCATCTTCACCTTCTCCCGATTCAGCACCAACCTCCTCGTAATCCTTCTCCAATGCAGCCAAATCCTCACGAGCCTCAGAAAACTCACCTTCCTCCATACCCTCACCAACATACCAGTGGACGAAGGCACGTTTTGCATACATGAGATCAAACTTGTGATCAATACGAGAGAAGACTTCCACAACACTGGTAGAGTTGGAAATCATGCACACAGCTCTCTGCACCTTAGCAAGGTCACCTCCAGGAACAACAGTAGGCGGCTGGTAGTTAATCCCACACTTGAATCCAGTAGGGCACCAGTCAACAAACTGGATGGTGCGCTTGGTCTTGATGGTTGCAACAGCAGCATTCACATCCTTGGGCACAACATCACCCCTGTACATCAGACAACAGGCCATGTATTTGCCATGGCGTGGATCACACTTGGCCATCATGGATGAAGGCTCAAAGGCACTGTTGGTGATTTCGGCCACCGACAGCTGTTCATGGTAAGCCTTTGCAGCTGAGATGACTGGAGCATAAGATGAAAGCATGAAGTGGATTCTGGGATATGGCACCAAATTGGTCTGGAACTCATTCACATCAACATTGAGTGCACCATCAAACCTCAACGAAGCAGTGAGGGAAGAAATCACCTAAACCAAATCCCACAGAAATTGCACAATCAATCAATCAGAAACAAACCCAAACATGAAAGCAATATAACAATAAATGGCCAAAATGCCCCCAAGGCGAGACAACTGTAAAACATAGAGATTCAAAACACTGGACACAATATATTGTTATATGGAGCTCATTCAAATCACAAATAATAAAGATAGTAAACAAGAATTTCGTGAAACCTGTGAGACAAGGCGATTGAGGTTGGTGTAGGTAGGTCGTTCAATGTCAATCGAGCGCCTGCAGATGTCATAGATAGCCTCATTGTCAAGGAGAACCGCCACATCTGTGTGTTCTAGGAGTGAGTGGGTTGACAGAACACTATTGTACGGCTCAACAACAGAAGTGGAGACCTGTGGTGATGGGTAAACAGTGAAACCCAGCTTTGACTTCTTGCCATAGTCAACTGATAAGCGTTCAAGGAGCAGAGAGCCTAGACCAGAACCCGTTCCCCCGCCAACAGCATTGAAGACCAAGAACCCTTGAAGACCAGTGCAGTTGTCGGCAAGCTTCCTGATGCGGTCCAAACAGAGATCGACAATCTCCTTTCCAACTGAAACACATACAATCACATAAGCACAATAAATAAAAGCCAAACAACAAAAGCAACCAAAAAACCAAAAGATGAGGAGGCTAATGGAGTTACTTGTGTAATGACCACGAGCAAAATTGTTAGCAGCGTCTTCCTTGCCGCTGATGAGCTGCTCCGGGTGGAACAGCTGGCGATAAGTTCCGGTCCTCACCTCATCAATAACAGTCGGCTCAAGATCCACGAAGACCGCGCGTGGGACGTGCTTTCCGGCACCAGTTTCGCTAAAAAAGGTGTTGAAGGCATCGTCACCTCCGCCGACGGTCTTGTCACTCGGCATCTGCCCATCAGCCTGACAGACGACGAACGGAGGAAAGAGTTAAAGAAACGAAAACACAATCGTACGAGAATCGAAACAAACAGGTCAAGGAACCATACAATCTCTATACATCCTATGATCAAAAGATCCAAATCCAGACAAACAAAAGATCGAAGCTATGAACGATAGAACTCCAGATCTGACAATAAAACCCTAGATCCGAAAGAGAAACCCGAAAACAGACGAAAAAACAAGAAGTCCAGCAGATCTATAATGAGAGATCGTCACCTGGATCCCGTGCTCGAGACAGTAGAGCTCCCAGCAGGCGTTGCCCACCTGAATCCCGGCCTGGCCGATGTGGATCGAAATGCACTCTCTCATTGTTGCCGAAAAAGCGAGAGCAACGAAGAAGAAACGTCTAGGGAGGAAGAGGTTGAAGGCGTTTATCAAGACGCCTTCGGACGAGATCTAAGAGGAAAAGAAATACAGCTCAAAAATGAAATGGATGGTGGAAGCGAGAGAGGAGGAAGGGCGAGTTTTATAGCAGGAGAACAGAGAGGATCGACAGATTTTTTGCGAGGAGTTGATGCGAGTGATTGTAGGGTTTGAGTGAGGACGTGGCGGATTCTTATTGGAACGGTGGTAACGGACCGGTGAGCCGTGTTTCTGCCCCTTAATTTAAAAAATTTTGAATTTTTGCCGCCCGGGGCCGGAATCATGTTTTAGATGCCGGGTTTGTCGCAGTTAGTTCGCATGTCACACTCTCATGCACCCGGCACCCGCTGGCCGCTGTCAAACAGTTGTTAGGAGTTTTTATTTCTTGAAATGCGTAGGGTATAGAATCAGAATTGTAGCATCATAAATGAGAAGTGAAAGTTATTTTATTTTTTATTTCTTGGATCTCAAAAGTATGTTACAAATAAAGTTACTCGAACCAGTAATAGTTTTTGAAGAAAGATAAAGGATGAATTGCTGATTTCTGACAACACAGGGAATCTCTGAGTTATATTAGTAATTATGAATTTTTTCGTTTTAGATTCGAAACAGAGCTAGGAACAACAAGCACAAATGAGAATTTAGAAAAAAGAAAAGGCCAAAATGCGTGGCTGGTCCTCCAACTTGGCAAACTCGCACGAGTTAGTCCTTTATCTTTAACTCAATGCGAGATAGTCCCTTAACTTTGAAAAAGTTAGCAAGTTAGTCCAAAATGGATGGTAGGTCAGACGGTATTAAATTTTTGCTGATGTGGCAGGGGTATCTCCGTTTTCCTTTCCTGCCTCCACCGACATCACCGTCTCTCTTCCCCTCCGCCGAATCGGACCTCCGACGGATCCTATTTGCATCATCGCCTCCGTCGAATCTAGCTCATTCGTCGAATCAGACCTCTGTCAAACCCAATTCCCCTCCTCACCCTCCATGAAATTTGACTCCTCCGTCGAATCTAATTCGTCTCCTCTCCTTCATGAAATCTGATCGCCTCCTCGCCTCCACACCTCCGTCGAGTCCTCCACCGTCGGATCGCCCTCCTTGGCGATTCACCACTTCTCACCCCTCGCTGATTCACCAGCACCCTCCGATTCGCCGCCGCTCGCCACTCGCCAAATCCAGAAATTTTCGATTTTGGGAAACTAGGACTTTTGATAACCCCCCACACAGCGTTACCTCACACGGACGCTTTCCATCCCACTAGGACTAACTCGCTTAATTTAGCAAAGTTGAGGGACCAAAATGCTTAATCTGCCAAGTTAGAGGACTAACTCGCGCGAGTTTGCCAAGTTGGAGGACTAACCACGCATTTTGGCCAAAAGAAAAATGCATGTTAGTTCATACGTAGGTATCATTGGCTCATATTAGCACTTTACAGGTTACACATTTCTTCCATGATGCTTTGCTTTGACGGAGATTAGTTGGCAAAACATCTTCACTTCCTTCCAATTATACCATGCTTCCGATGCATTGGAAGCTAGTCCACCGTATTCAACACTTTTCTATTCTGATCATGCTTGACGCAAAAGTAATTAGTTTCTCATCAAAGTATAATTTTGCAGGGATAAAATTCAGTCACAATCCCTTAGTTTTTGTGTTTATCCTAAAATTGTCTTTTACCTTAGAAAATGCCTACTAAAATCCCTTTCCCCGCAATGCATCTCTCACCTGAGTCTCTTATGGTCAACGTTGCAATTTACACTATGGTGTGACATCTTATTTTATAACAATAAATGACTACATTAGAAGTTAAAGAAACTTGAGACTAAAAATTACAAAAACACATAATCTTAGAACTTAAAATGTAGATTACCCAAAATTCATCCTCATAAAATCTTCTTTATTGGGCACGAATCACAACCACCCCAAACCTCCTTGTGGCCATCGTGGCCAAGCCGACATCGGCGTCACAATTCTTAGCTCCCTCATAGTAACTTAGCTTCTTTTCCATCCCAAGCATTAGATTCTAGGAAAGGACAAAAATTGAATTGAGGATGATAAGATTAAGGATTCCCCAGAAAAACTACGAAAAATAACCGATTAAGTCCTTCTCTTATTGGGGTTCATTAGCGGAAAGTAGGGGTCATTTCCAAAGTAGGTGTCGCCGCAAAAGGACCACAATTTTTGGGGTTTGCTAGGGCGGGTTTGTCAGATAATGAATTTCATTTGAATTGATCATTCTCTCCCTCTTCAACACCACTGTCTCATCCAGAAACTCTATTCCCAAACTCCAATTGCCTATGACCCATTCCAAATCTCAGTCTTTTCTTCCATCGACAGGGCTTTTCATCGGGAATGAATCTTTATAGGCGTTCGTCAATGACATTAAGAATGAATCTTTACAGGCGTTCGTCAACGACATTAACAATCCAAGCAAATTACGTTGCAATGATCTAGCGGGTCACGCCACCACCTATTTCTCTCCAAGCTTGCAACGATTTGACAAGTCGCGCCGCCATTTGCATTTCTCTACCTATAATGATTCGAAAATCCAAGCAAATTGATAACCAAATTCGAAGCAAATCCATGATTTATCCATTCAACCAACAATCAAATAGGAGTCATAGAGCATCAGTGGCAATTCTGAAGCCCACATCGATGAAACCTACCAATCCTCCCAATAGGAAATTGTAGTTGGCCTTCTCACGATCTCAACACTTGACACTTCAACCTTTGGTTGATCGATCGGTGGAACTCATCTACTGCTTTTGTCTTCTAACCCACATCCAATCCCTTGATCAAAGGTTTTAGAAGGAGAGTTGACAGATTGAGGGCGAAGCGCGACAATTACAACACTTCATTACAGCACTTTATCAGGACGAGGAAGAAGCATCAATGGCACTGTTGTAATATTGAGTTATTAGAGGCCCAGATACATTCAACTAAAAAGTGGCCTGGTTGGCTGATCCTAATAACACATTTACACGAATCATTTAACGCAACACGAAAATTTGATAAATAAGTGAATTTTGGATTAATCTCCATTTTAACTCCCTAAGATTCTATATTTGTGTCATTTTTACTCAAATGTTTCTTATTTTTCCACTATTGTCATGTGTTGTTATGAAAGAGGTCACATGACCTTTTCAACTGCCATGTCAACTCAAAATGCACCACATCATCAAGTTCTGTCCAAAATAACAAAGAAATTAATAAAAGAGACTCATGTGTTGCACGTTTTATGTGATAAGAGACTTTAATATGCAATTTTGGAGATAAAAGACCACTTTAGGACAAACGTAAAATCCAAATTTACAGTTATCTCCATTACACACCCGGACTTGGTGTTCAAAGCTAAAACTAATGAAGAGGCAGCTCCAACAACGGTAATCTGCTGGTCAAGAATGATGATCATGCTGCAATTGAGTTAAACAGTAAACAGATACACAGTATACATAAATCGCATGCAACAGACGGAAAAAAGATGTTGATTTTTACAATAAGCTGTGAGACCCGGTAACAATCTCATCAAACAGTCACTTATACAGACTACAGAGTTTCTCGAACATGTAAATGGTTCAACCAAGGTAAATCTGAGGCTTTGCCTCCTGCTTTTTATTCAAGGAGTCCATTGAACCAGAGCAAAAGTACACATGAAATTGTTGTGCGCGTGTCCGTGAGCAGCAGAAGCTCCCCCAGCTAAAAAAATTCTGGAATCTGAACTACAGCAGTAGAGCACATGAAATGACAGAACAACCCAGCCATTCAATAATCGGTATCCTTGGCTGTAGTCACCCCTGTTAACTGTGCCTCAATGGACACCCCGTGAATTTCACCAAAACAGTGAGAAAGTCAAGAAGCAGGCTGGGCGCTGCTCCATACATGGCGGTCATCATCATGTCCATTTATTATTTGGTTACGGCTTTCTTGCAAGTAGGTAATTCCCATCCACACCCCACGAATTACCAAGATGCTGACAAACACCACACTTCCAAGAGTGCAAACCACCTATTTGATTGAAATTCAAAAGAAGGAGAGGGTTCAAGTTCAAACAAACACGGCCAATGTAATAAATTCTTACTCTACATGCCCTGAGTTGTCATCAGAGGCAGAGATCCTGACCCAATATTCTCACAAGTTACATTAAAACAATCAAAAGAAATTCACATGAGTGAAGATCGTGCAGAAGAAATCCTATAGGACAGGGCCATGTGAATTGCCATGTTCTTATAATGTTTAGAAAATGCCGGAGGAGGTTACCAATTGCCATCAGTTCCCTCAAGTCACAGTTCATTTGGGCCGACAATGAACTGCAAAAATTCATCCTAACTTTCCAGTTGCTATAATTGGTTCATATATTTATCATTTAGAGCTTCACCATCTGCACCAACTGGTTTCACCTCATTAATTAGGTTGGAGAAAAGCGAACTTTTTTAACATCCCTCTGACCAGAGATTTCCTATTTCTTGGGCTTTGTCACCAAGGTGTAGAAGGCTATTGACACCATGCATAATCTTCATTTCTATGATTCAATTATTTCAAAGGAAGTTGATGACCTGATTGTTTAGTCTCAAGCAATCATATATTAGAATGGGTACACGTTCATTTGACAAGACAAATGACCACGGTGACAGTCTGGTTTTAAGTGGATGGCATCTTAGCAACTCGAAGTATTATCGTTCTGCAGTCCACTTTTGAAGAAAATAGCAGCAAAATTCTTGCTAAGCGGTCCAAGCAGGTCAGACAAGTGAAACTGTGAAACTATTGCCTTTCAATGAATCATACACCCAATAAGATACAAAGCCTATATAATTAGTCATTAAAACATTTATCAATTGCAAGGAGCATTTTACAATCATTGGTCTTGGTGGCACTATGATCATGGTATCGACCACCATAACACGAGCTAAGATCACCAACTGAAGGCATGAGCATGCACAGTATGAACAGGCTGAGTTTTAAGTTCCCCGAACCAAGAAAATTAATAGAAACCCATCCTACACTGTCCAGCTGAAAAGCTAGTTAATATACAGGCCGTTCCTATAAGATTTATAATTAGGCAATCTGCTCCCTAACACAATCAGCCCTCTTGTTTGGTGCGTATTTATAGCAGAAAAGAGACAACTACCATATGAAATAGATCCAAACGGATAAAGTTCAATTTATAGGAGCGTTCCTTCCCTTGAAATTGATAAGGACAAGCTTAAGAAAACCTCCAAATGATCTAATGTTGTTTCTGAAAGGATTAAGGTTATCCCAAGACCATCTTCTTCTTAATGCACCCACAGTAAAGAACGTATTGCATACTTCAATGCAAGTATATTCTCAAGGAAAACTGAAAAAATTACTATTTCACCAACAAGTTTGCTCCTCTTCTTGTACGAATTCCGATGTTCTGATTATTGATTACTATTTACATGAGTGAAAACGAATATTGAGACAAAACAAGGAGATTATGCTAACAAAACACCGTACTGGTAGTTTTCATGAGCTTACTCTATTAGAGATCAACCTAATTTAGCAGCAAGTGCACTGTACAGAAACATGATACCTCAAGAAACGCCTTCAAGATCCAGAGAAAAGCCAGCAAGAGGACGCCGTTAACCGAAAAACCCACCTGATCAGAACAACCCCGGGGGGGGGGGGGGGGGGGGGGGGGCGGGGTGGGTCAGTAAAACGAAACTGAGCTCTATATGCAGAAAGCAAAAAAGAAAAGGCATCCGCATTTACCAGATTGGAAGGTATAGAGAGAGGCAAAACGGATCGCACGGCCTTCCTGGCCCGTTTGGATACTTTCCGAAACACATTCTGGACGAACCTAATCAAGAGATCCAAGCTCCGATCCTCGTCTTCACCGTCGGGGTCGTCTTCTTCGTCGTCACCGCCGTAGTAATCTGGAGTAATAGGACGGCTCCAGCTGCGAGGATCGTCAACGAATTCACAGCTCCCCTGAGGAAAATTGGGGATTCTCCGGGAAGCGTGGAGAGGGCGGCAGGAATTGGAGGTACCGAGTGAGAATTTGGGGTTGGGTAGAAGAGTAGAAGAAGCTGGTTGTACGCGTGTGCGAGTGCGAGAGATGGAGGGAAGCGAGAGAGACGCTCGCAACAACATAGCACAGAAGTGACTGCATGCAAGCTTGAAGAGGATGATCCCTAATGCCTTGGACCTTTTTCTAGTGATATTTTTTTTTTTAAGGGAAGTGGCTACTCTGCTTTGTTCGTTTGTGTTTCTTGGCTCGGGTGGGGCTCGGGAAAGAAGAAACGGGAGATCCATCCGGCGAGTCAAACCAATTTTATTTAAAATAAATATATGTAAGTGTAATAATTCATTTAAAAGTAAATTATTTTTATGTTATTAAATTTTTATTGAGGGAAAATATTCAATAAAAATTTAATAAAATATAAAAATTTTATTTTAAATGAATTATTAAACCTACATAATATCAGCTTTCAATTAAAATTGATTTTATGTATATATATGTGTTTGTGTATATATAAGACATTTTAAATTAAATTAACTTTAACTTAAAATGAATTGGGTGTAGTCTCATGTTTAATACTACCACCTTCTTTCCACTTTTTGTTTCAAATCTACCGTGTTGTGCATGGGGTATGGAGTAAATGACAAATCTACCACGGCATACTATAGTTTCATCTTAAAGATGAGCATTATTGGGATAAAATAGAAAACATTCAAAAATCAATAATATTTGGATAAAATTGTTTGATTTTTTTTTAGTTCGGTCAATTCAGACTAAAATCGAATTTCATGTTTAGTTATCGAATCATTTATTAGATTATGCACTTAAAATTAAATAAACGGATAGTAATAAATATTTTACCATAATTCATATTGACTCTACATATATAAAGCTATTTTCTGCTAATTTTAAATTATATATTATTTATACTTCTTGAATTTTGGGTGTGAGATGTGAAATTTTGAATATTGATATTATTTTTTTATTTATTATGTGTCTAGGTTTAAAATAAATTGTATAAATCAAACCAAATAAATTAAAATGTAATTTGGATAATTCAGATCAGTTCTAACATGTAACTAATTTAGATACCCGCAGTTGCCACAAAAACAAAAAAAAAAGTTTGATGCAAAAGATCAACAATTCCTATACATTAGCAAAAATCCCATATAAACTTACAACTACAAAATACGAATTTTTTTAATCATGAATTCAAAACTCCATAGATGTTCGTTTATACCATTAAAGCCCTAACAAAAAATGCTCATAGCTGAATATTGTGGTCAAATTCAATCATTTCTAGTTACATAACCTAAAAATTATCTATTTCACTAGATTATATATATATATATAACTCACCTATTCCCAAAAACTAATTCCTTTAGCATTTAATTTATAATATAAAGGAGAATTCCAATCATTTCTCAAGACTAATTCCTTTAGCATTTAATTCATAATATAAAGGAAAATTCCACTCATTTTTCAAGACTAATTTTTTTAGCATTTACTTCATACCCAAAACTAATTCCAATTCCACTAATTTCCCACTCATTTCTCAAGACTAATTCCTTTAGTATTTACTTCATAATACACATTTGTAGCACTAATTTTATAAATGAAAAACCCACCTATTCCCGAAAACTAATTTTTTTAGCATTTACTTCATAATATAAAGGAGAATTTCTCTCATTTTGCAATACTAAAATTTATATTATTTGTATTGTTTAACACCTTAGGCCCCCATATAGTCATAACTTCAAATTTTATATTTTGAATTGTAATTCTTGCTTGGCTCTTTATGTCATAGTAGAAAGCTTTTAAAATTTTATTTTTCATATATGTTAGTGATTGAATTAAAATTCCTCTCCTCTTGGTGTATTAAAACACCATCAGGTTTTGCTTCATTCTTAATGGGTCATTCATATTATTGTCCCTTAATCAATTATTTAAATAAATTTCATCTCTTTTAGTAATTTTGTAGCTTTAATTTTTATTAGAGTATTATCATACAATTTTATTTGCTTTAATGGTATTAATATTGTCCATCCAACTTCTCTATCTCTCTTAGCAATTTAGTAGCTTTAATTTCTATTAGAGTGTTCTCATTACAAATTTATTTGCTTTAATGGTATTAATATTGTCCATCCAACTTCCCTTAAAATTCTAATTTTTATACATTTTAGTGATTGTATTTAAATTCTTATCCACTCAGTATATTAAAACACCATTAGCTTTTGTTTTCTTCTTAATGGGTCATTAATATTATTGTCCTTGATCAATTGTTTTAAATAAATTCCATATCTCTTAGCAATTTAGTAGCTTTAATTTTTCTTAGAGTGTTCTCATTACAAATTTATTTCCTTTAATGGTATTAATATTGTCCATCCAACTTCCTCATCTCTCTTATCAATTTAGTAGCTTTAATTTCTATGATGGTGTTCTCATTACAATTTAATTTTCTTTAATGGTATTAATCTTGTCTATCCAACTTCCCCCAAGAATATTTTTTTCAGTATTAAACATTTGTAGCATTAATTTAAGAATTAATTTACAATAATATATACTTAAAGTCTCTATATAGCCCTCCCTCCAAAATTCACTCATTCCCTCTCATATATATGTGTAAGTTCTAACACTTGCTTTTAATACACACTCAATATTACCAATCTTTCCTTTCATTTCTTTCTGTCTTCCCTTGCTACATATTTTCATTTCTTCACTAATTTATATTTTCAAATTTTTACTCATATCAAATATGAGGTAGTCACCTAAAAAAACTAATAGATTTTCTTATCTTTTAATTTCTTTATCTTTGAATCCCTACAATCGATGAATATGTTCTTTTATGAATCTTTTCTTATTTTTATAGCCCTTCGATAAAACATATTACATTGAAAAAACTTTTTTCTGAAAGGATTAACTGGACTATTCAAATAATGGTGTATCGTTTATGAGATATTTTTAATTCTTAAAAAGGTGACCAATTTATTAGTACCAATTTTGTTCTTATGGATGATAAAGTATTCTTCTTTTTCTCTATTCTACTGAATTTTGTGATTTATTTTTTCCTCCATACTATAAATATTAATTTATGATCTATTATTGGCTATTATGTTTTTTGTTTACATATAAAGGACATGGCAATTCATGAGAGTATCAAAAAAATTTTAGCATACAAGTTTAAAGAGAAGCTTCGTGAAGGAAGTATGTATATCTTTAAGAATTTCACAGTTCTTGAAAAAAAAAAAAAGACTTATCAAATCATAAATACACATCCATTTATGATTCATATTACTAATACTACACAAATCTATGATGTAAACCACGAGCCTCATGATTTTTCCATGCACAAATTTGAGTTCATTGCTTTCAATCAATTTAGCACATGCATTGACCAATAAGAACTCTTTACAGGTTTCTCTATAAGTTTTCTAAAATACAATCGAATGCTACATATATTATCTATACGCCACAATTACCATTTGTTTTTCCATGCTAGATATTGTGGGAGTTGTTGTAAAATTTGGTTTAACTGAGCAAAAAATTGTTAAAGGTAATTCAGTTGACACCATAACCATCAAATTACAGAATTTAAGGTATTTTCTACATAATGATGCTCAATGTCTTCCTTTCAACCATTTGTGTATATTTCTCTACTAATTGCCATTTTTTCCAAATAGTGGGAATAAAATTCTATTCACACCCAATTTTTTTTGGCAAAGAATGGAGAAAATAAATCAACTTGTGTTGTAGGAGTTTTCACTTCTTTAGTCATGAAGACTTTTTAAGGTTTCTAACATATTGTATATTCTCTCATCCACATTTATATTTAGTTCTCATTATACTATAATGTAAATTTATTAATTATATTGTTTTCTTGTACAACTTGACCAAGCTTAGGAACTTCAAGCTCAAGCAAGATTTACCTAAATCTTCAAATTTCTGAGGTTGACACTATGATGGGTGATTTTATATGGGTTTTTAAAACTACTTTGTCAGTTTACAGTACATGTCTTACATCAATTGATAACTTACTGCATATGATTTTATATCATATATTTGAATGTAGTGCCAAAAATCTGAAATTTGGTATATAAAGTCTGTTTATTGATGAGAAAAATAATGGCAATGAAAAAAAAATAGAAAACAAAAGAATTTATGAAATTTTCGCGTTAGGTGACTGCATACATGACAAGATAAATTTTTATATCTTATCAAACTATTTTACATTTAACCTATTTTTTCAATTTTTTTTAAATAAATAAGCCTTCTCCAACCTACTTTAGGAAATTGTCTATTGCTTGATTGGAACCATTTTTAAAATAATTATGAGATTGAGCTGGTACTACTTTTCATGTCAATTATCACGACATCGATGAAAACTAATTCCCCTACAAACTGGATTATTTTGTGAGGAATGCAATACACCTGTTAATTACCCAAAGCTGATGTATAAGATTATATTCTTATTTATTATCTTCTCTTCAAACTCAATTATGTCAATACATAATTTATGTAGATGAAATAATAAAAGATTTGTAGATGAAATTATGAAAGATTTGTAATCTTAACATCTAAGATCTAATTTATTATAAGTACAGGTTCTACAAAAAGTAATGTCTAACATCAAATAAAATACTCCTAATAAAAAACAAGCATTTCAACAAGTTTTGTATCACACAATTAGACTATATATACAAACAAATAAAAGCACAACTTGCATTCTAACATATTAACCTAATTTCAATTCAAGGAATGATTCCCGTGCATTGCACGGGTTGCTCAACTAGTCTCACCATATAGCTAAAACCCAACTTCTAAGTCAATATTGAAGTCTTAACAATAGTTAATAGATAGAGAGCAATAAAAGCTTTTATACTCATTGTTTAAACAATAAGCTAGAACCAATCACATAAATAATGAAGTTGTTGAGATTTATTGACCGTATATTACTATGGTGCAAATCAAAAACCCAGCTTAATATGTAATTGCCTCAAAAAGAAAGTAGGCCAAGTCCACCTAAGCTTTCAAACTATTTTAAGCAATCATTAACCAAATATTTCTTTTTATGATGATTCTGCAAAGTGGTGAACAATAGACAATGAATATATGCTTGTATATGATCACCAAGCCAAGTACATGCCTCTAAAAGTTCAGCGTTCAAAAGCAGATCAATGTTGTAAACTTTTAAGGTAGCCACTATCAAACTTCTATGAGACAACTTATAGTAATGTCTTCAAGAATTATAACATTCCAGGTAAGGGTGAGCATGGGTTGGGTAAACCTGAAACTGAAACCAAACCACCCCCATTGGATTGGGTTGGGTTGGGTTGGGTAAAAATTGATCATGGTTCTCGGGTTGGTTCCACATATAGGAGAACCGACGGTTTTGGGTTGGTTCTGGTTCCATATGGAACCAACCAGAGGTGGAACTGAACCCGATATATATATATATATATATATTATAGTATTACTAATATATCTATACACACACACACACACACACACACATATTTCTTTAAAGTATTATGATTGTTATTTTGTGTTTTTATATTAAACTCTTAAATTGATGTCCCAAATTGAAACAGTATGGAAGTTGTGGGATCATTTACGAAATTTCTCTATATTCACTTAAATCACTTTGCTTCATAGACCCACCACTCCTAAGTCATTTTGCTTTCGATCTTTTATTCCAGACTACTCTTTACGACACAATTATGATATTTTTTTCATTTGAGTCATGCAAAATTAAAAATTTATGACATCGACATATTTTAGGTTTTGATACTGAAGAAGATGGTCTTAAAGGCTCAGTTTTCTATATTGAATGTCATACCAATATTAGAATTACTGGAATGAATGTATCTAAGTACTTATATTTAAATATTAATTTAATTGTATATTATGTTGAATATATCATAAAACTAATTATGGATGTAGATTTATTGAATTTTGATGTTGTTATAGGTATATAGTATAAACTGAAAAACCCGAGAACCAGAACCAAGAAACCCAGAACCATGGTTCTGGTTCTGTTTGGTTCTCGGTTTTGGGTTGAGTAGAAAAATTTTGGAACCGAGACCATTTTGGGTTTGTTCGGTTTCACCATAAAACCGAACCAACCCGACCCATGCTCACCCCTAATTCCAGGGGCTGAAATAGGATAAAATATGATGGTGATGATAGTGATGATGATGATGATGATGATAATGATATCAAAAGACATAAATACATGCATATATGTATTTATAAAGGGGGTATGACTGAAAACTTCCAAAAAAAAAACAACAACAAGTACACATATACTTGAAATATGAAACCTATAATAAAAAGAATTAAGAAATCAATGATTCCAACAAATAATAAAGAATTAGTTTAGATTTTGACAAACTTTCTCTTGAAATATGAAAGGCAACTTTAGAAGTTTTACTAAAACTGCAGGTCTAAGTTCTAGTAATCACTATATTTTAATAAAAAATATAACAAAACAATAATAAAACCATTTTATTGAAAGAAAAGTCTCATTTACATCCGAACACATAGAGTTCGCCTATAAATCGGGACATGATATGCTACAAAATTATCACAAGATAATGTAATTAAAATTTTGAAAAAGATTACAAAACTTTAATTGTGTAATGTTTTATTTATATTAAGCCAAGTTCATTGGCCTAAGACCCGAATTTGCCCAACCCAAGGTTAAGCCTATCCCATTATTATGGAGGTCATTGTTGGTCTTTCCCTTATCAACTAATGCCTTGTTACGTTGAGACTGGTTGAGGCCAATTTGACCAAAAATACATCTCTAACTTAGCAATATGCTTATAAACTACTATAGTTATACTTTCTCCATCACCTGTATTAGGTTATGTAATTTCCATGCATATAATCGACATATAATAGTAGGTAAATAACTGTTTTTATCTTGTCTACCTGTTTGAATAATTTAAATTAATGTGAATAACAAAATCTTATTTAAAAAACTATCTAAATGATAGTTTTTTTCATCATTTGCTATGATATATAATAACTTAGAACAAATACAAAGAAAAATAAAAATGAAACGTATATTATTTATAAAAAAAATCCACTAAAAACAACTATTGTGAAATTGACCAAAAAGTTATAACCATAAAAAAAAATCTATTGGGTACTTGAGCTTAGATAAAACCCGGTTAAATGAGTTAAAGTTCTCAATGTGGCATTGCTAGGGTATTAAAAAATGTGGAGGAGAAAATATTTTTTATTTTGACAAAAGGTGAAAAAAAAAATTAAAAGTAAACAATAAGTATGTTAGAATTAGAGTTTAACATTTTTAGCATGGTTTGGTTAGATAAACATATAAACATAAGTGAGAAAAAAATCAGAGAAAAGGCCTTCACTTGCCGATTAGCTATTGTAGTATATTGTGTTTGTTCTGCAGTATATGTACTGGATTGCTTTTTGCTATTTGTAGCAAAATGGGATAGAGATATATCACACTATGTGTAATGTTTGAGAATTTTATTATGTTGATATAGATTGGCATGAATCATGTTTTGAATTTAAAAAATAAAACATAGAAATCCATTAGCGAGAATTATCTTACACATTTTCAAAATATTTCCCCAGACCACACCTAAACCATTTGTGTCTTAAGTTCAATGGACCAACTGGTGCTAGACTAAGCAATATCATTCAACTCATCTTTTATTCATTAAGGTTGTTGTTTTGTACCTAGATAAGATTTATTATCTCTCACTGCTGCTATAATAAGAAAAGTTAGTAAGTTCAATTAGACATTGACATGATAATTTCCATGAAGCATTAGAAGTTTTGAAAAGTAATGATAAAAGAACAAATAATTGATTGCACAAGGTTTCCTATTTTCTTTTTCATTGTAGAAGTTAATTTACTTTCCCTGGTTTTTCAATTTCAATGTGCATTTTGATGTTGGAATCCCAAATTTATTGTATTTTACATTTCCATAATATGCAAACATGTGAAGGTAACAAAAGAAACTGGTTTAACTATTGTTGTTCATGCTCTATTTTCAACCAACCTTTCAAGTCTCCACTATCTCATTCTCTAAGGCTTCAGTCTAGGGATAGTTTTGGGAAAATTACTAAAATTCTTCTAAGGTTTGCTCGAACCTATAATTTTGTCCTCCTATTTTCAAATACTTATACTTATTCCTGTGGAAACTTAACAGAGTTATTCACCGTTAACATAAAAAGGAGAAACTGTTTGACTTTGTTCTATTAACTTTCTTTTATAAACATTTTGGCCCCTTTTATTGAAGATTCAGAAGTGTTAAGGTGTAAAATTTTTATCGAAGAATGTTAGAAAGGTAAAGTCAGGGATTTCCCCCTTTTTGTATTGATAGTCATTAATGGAATTAACTTGTCGGGGGTAAGTATAGATTTCTTAAAAATTGGGGACAAAATTGTAGGTTCGAGCAAACCTCAATTGGGTTTTGGTAATTTTCCCTGATGTTTTGAACTTCAAAATGTTTGTTTGCATAAAATTTACATGATATAGAAGTTATCAGAAAAATAATTTGTTGTCAATAGCAGTACATATGCAAAGCATAGTTCCAAAATCATAATCTACTTCTAAGCAATCATTAGATTGTAAAAAATGTAGGTAGAATCTTGCATTTACCATGACTGATAGTATTGTTGTAAAAAGAAATATGATATGGAGAAATTACAACTACTCTTATGTCTGAATCTTTGATCTCCCACTAAGCCTAGTTCGTATAGTGTACTTGAGTTTTAAAAACGTGTTTTTGCTGTGTCTTTGGTACGAGTCAATGTTAACCCAATTTGTTACTGAATAAAAATGGGTCTATGTTCAATACAATTTATGTCTTATGTCATTGGAGCTTTTTTCACTTGTTTCAAGGCTCAAGCCAATTTACGTTTTATGGCTTCACTGTCACCACCCAAGTCAATGTTAGATGAAACCAAATCCACCCCCCCCCCCAAAATCGCCTTAAGCTCCTCCTTTGCACATTGTAGGTCATCGAGATGTTCACGTGAAGTCTGGTTAGGGTTAGATCAGGGCGTCAGTGTTGGGGGGAAGTGTATGATGGAGAGCGACAATGGGTGAAAAAAAAATCGCTATTTTGACAAGTGGAGAGAGTGGTGGCGAGTAAAGAGAAATCGTTGTTTCAATAAGTAGTGAGGTGGAGAGAACGACACCGGAGGAAAAAAAAATTGGCATCGTTTTTTAGGCCTAGCTTCCACTGCGATTCCACCTATCCCATAGTCTCGATTCCATGCAAGGTGATGCTTTTCCTTCGTCAATTTCTCTCTAAAATCAAAGGGGAGTTTGAAATTTTAGTTGGATTTGACAGAAACCCATTTGAATGGTGGTCAATATCGAGCTACCGATCAGAATCAGTTGCTAAGACCATCCCCTTCTCCTTTCGCGTCCATGGGCTATTTTTCAGGGTAGGGATTATGAAATATGGCCAACTATAATAATAATGAAAAATCATGAGCTTTTTTGTAAGAATAGCTAGACAATCCCATGTCCACGTCAGCCACGTGCAAACTGGTTAAGAGAAAATGTATTCACAAGTCTCCGTTTTCATTAAATGAACTGACTGAAAGCAAAAAAGGTAATGTAACATAATATTGTTAGAATGTTGAACAAAAATATACCCTGACGATTGAATAAGCCATGGTGGAAAAAAAATTTTAGACATGCTTTTGGCATTTTAGTCATGAAAGGGCAATACTTTAAGTCATCTAAGAGGCGTTTAATATAGAATTTTCTGGTTTGTGTGAATAATATACGAATGAGATGTATGTAATTGGAAAGCGTGGTTGCCCTCCAACTTAGAAATTTTATTTTTTTGTAATTGAGTCAAGGTTTGATTTTTTTGAATTTAATTATTTTTTATTTTTGGCATATGTTTTGGGATTTCCGTTTATAAATTTGTAATAAGACTATAATGGTTTCCTTTTAATCGAATTCAAATCAAAATGTTTGAAGTAGAATTAATTAATGCATTAGAATTGGGGTAAGGGTTACTATTTGGATTAATTGATTCATTCAAATCTCTTTGGATTTTTTGCAGGATTAGTTGATGTTAGTGGAAATTATTAATTGCCGGTGACTTTCTTTTTAGAAGATACAAATTCTTGTAAATCTTGGGTAAATTAATTGCTGATTTTTTTTCTTTTATTTTGGGATTCAATGTAAATTGATTCTTATTTGACAAAAGTGAGGAAGTAATAGATGCGGGCCAAACCCAAAAAAAAAAGAAAGAAAGTAATGATCATTCATGTTTAGAAAATTTTGACATGCGATTTGTGCCTACCATTTTGATGTTAGCACCCTCTTCCAGTCCGTCGAAACCCCAGAAGTTGCAGAACATCATCAAACACTGCCAAGAGCTTTGGAGGTGCTCCACAATACGGTTTCTTAATTGAGAAGCATGGAATATAATCTGGGAGTACTAGATTTAGATCAAGGAAAGCAGGGGAGGAAAATCAAGTGCGGATTGATTTGGTTTGACTGACATACCTTGCTCCACTTCTATTTGTTTTAGTTCAAGCAGCTGAGAAACTTCGCCAAACATCGAAGCGCTGGGCAGATTAACAACTAAGACCCAAAAGCAGCCTGCTGGCCGAATCCAATACAAAACAAACTACCAATATGACTTTCTTTTTAATTTAACCTCAACCAGGAGGACAAGAATCAACACCTTCCATTGTGCGGGAAGAGGGACAGCTTGAACGAGCAAATTGCAGAGAATTAGTTGACGAAGATGAGGGATTTACAGCGGCAATGGCCAGTTGGAGCTCATACAAGTAGAGAACGTTAAGGCCGAAAAGGGAGATGACTGGCATTGGTGAATGTTGAGGGGAAGCTCAATCTCATTAAACAGGATCATGGTTAGCAGTTAATATTAGAGTTTAGAAATTTAGTTTGCGCCATAATTGTTTTAACTTAACATGGATGACATTCTATATTTGTTTCTGCATTGTACTAAGATAAACTCTTCAAGAAAAGGCCATCCTAGACAGATCAACCAGCAAAGTTAAAAGGTATTCATCTGCATGGAAAACGAACAACAAAACTTCTGGAAACCAAAGTTTATTTCTCCTTTTTCGCCAACAAGTGAAACTCCAAAAGGGAGATCTACTTTTATTTACATAGCACAAGATCAGGCCAACAGGAAACGTAGATTAACCACCAAAGATAAGATGGTAAATAGACTAGATATCACGTCCTCCTCCAAGATTACAATTGGTACGAAAACTTCGTCGTGGCCGGGCCCAAGGAAATGTTGGATGAGCTGGTGCAAATGGCGGTGGAGCAAGCAATCCCGGAAGGCGGTCATGATCACCACCTACAATTCCAGGAAATTCAAAAGGATTTGGATCCCTCCTAATTCGCATGAAACGTTGCCTAGCAACATGGGAGTAGTCTTGCCATCCAGTCACTGCAAACTTCTCCTTCTTTCTACTTTCCCACATCGAAGCGAATATCTGCTTCCATTTCACTGGCTCCTCCACTCTGGTTCCACCCCCAAACTCCTCCCCAAACTTCTGCTTCCACAAGCTATTGTTGGAGACCAGATATTTCATCTCCTTGGATACAAGTTCTATTCTCGCAAGATCAACACCAGAGAGCAACTCCAATATCCTCATCTTCAGCTCTGTCGGGAGACGGACCAAGCAAGCCGGCAGAGCCAAACCGGTTTTGTCACAGAGATCAACCATCAATGGCAAAGCAAGCTCATCTTTCACGACCTTCCAGAAATCAAAAACTGAGGCGTTGCTCTGCACTTCCAAACCCCCGGCTTTATCCATCCCAAGATACCCACCTTTCTCCAGAACATATCCTATAGCAGTAGCAAATCTATCATCCAGACGGACATTACGCAACCCAGAACCATTCACAGCCAAAGACCCATACACAGAAACAAAATTCCCTAACGTTTGAAACTTCAGCACTATATATTTATCAGTCATATCTCGTCCAATGTTGCTGTGCAACAACTCCGGTAGGGTATAAAAAAGTGAAGGCGTTTGACAGAATGACGTCCACTTATCCGGTAAACGACGCCGGTCCTCACGGCTAGAAAGGGGATCGAAAGCCACGAAACCGAATTCAAGGAGAACGGCGTGGACTGAGATTATCAAAAGCTTCTGGTTTGTCCGATCTTCTTCGCCCAGCTCCGCCTGCAGTATCTTACTCAAGAAATACGGCTCGGAGAAATCACGCAAGGAAGCTCCGTCAACATCCATAATCTCCGCCCCCTCATCCCCAATCTCCTCAGCTTCTTTGCTCTCTAGGGCTTCGGTGAACACTTGGGCATCACTTCCCTGATAAACCTGACGATCTGGGGATTGAATATTTGGGAAATTCAACCCTGAATCCTTAATTCCCTGCGACATATCGGGCTTCCCTGGAATTGGGGATCCTTCAATTGCTGTAGGTTCTGGCTCCGAATTCGATTCCTCGACAGGGGTTAGGGTTTGAAGTTCCTGAACAGGGAGTCGGGCAGAAAAGGCGTTGGGATTGAAAGAGAAGTATATAAGATCGCCGGCAGTGACGCCGAGGGAATGGAGGGAGGAATAGGGCGAGGGAGCGCAGAGCTCGTCCTTGGAATTAAGCGAGAATCGAAGAGACGATGGTGAAGGTGGAGGAGGGAAGAGGGCGAGAGAGAGGGCCTGTTGGAGTTGATGGACCGAGCAAGGAGAGAGGACCTCGATTCTGAAGGTTTCTTTGGACTCGAAGTTTCTCAGTCTCAACTTCATATCGTCCACCGCCGCTAATGTTAACAGGAGTACAGACCACAGAACGATGAGGAAAGGAAAGCCGTTGGCAATTTAGCGATGATCCACGGTTCATGTCAGTACTATTTAAGTGTTTATCTTTATCGTAGGCTTGTATTGCCGGTAAGCCCTCGAACTATCACAATCTTAACTCTTAAGGGCCTCAGCGTTTACAAAAGGGCACTGTTGGCCATCCAAATTTCCAACTTGGATTTTGGATGAAGACTTGCAAGAATTTTTGTAGGGGTGTAAACAAAAAGAACATTTGGTAAATTGTTCAATGGAAGTTCATTTATTTTGTTAAACAAACGACTATGAACAGATTTTTCTATTCGATTGGTTAAACGAACAAATACAAACAAAATCTCAAACAAAATCTCGTTTGTTCATTTACATTCATGAATAGTTTAGTTATTATTCATTTATTTATGTCTATTTCTTTGTTTATTTATATATTAGTTGTACATTTATTACTCCTTTCATCCCACTTTCTTTGCAACATTTTTTATTTTGGGTTATCTCAATTTCTTTGCAACATTTTCCTTTTCAGTAAATTTTACCAAGTATTTTTACTATTATACCCTTTATTCTACAATCACACAATTCATCTATTCCACCCTACGTTCTCTCCTCTGATCGACGACCAGGTGGCTGACCGACGAATCGACGATGGCAATTTGACCATGGCAGATCGACGATGGCAAATCAACGACGGCAGATCGAGGCAATGGAGATTGATAACTGTTCTCATCTCCGATAAACATGATGAATCGAGGCAATGGAGGAAGGACCTCTGATTGACAAAGGTCGAAGGTAGAAATGGAGGTCGAAGGAAGAGACAGAGGTTGAAGGGATGGAGATCGACACAATCGAAGTGTGATTGACGATGACGGGGATTGAGGATGAGACCTGATTTTGCAATCAAGGATGAGACCCGATCATGGACAATGGCGGATTGAGAACCTAACTTCCAAGATTGACGGGACGGACGACCTTGGGGTTGAAAGTGAGGAGGTCGGCGGGGTTTACAGAAACGCGGTGGAGATCGGATTTTACAGAAATAAGGCAGAGATCGGAGGTGAGAAGGAGTGAATAGGTGTGTGCAGTGGTGTGAGGAGAACCTCAACGACTTTGGCCGACAACGTGACGATGAAGCAACGACGTGTTCGATGAGCGGCAAATAACTGGTGAGGAGGGCAATTTTGGAATAGACGTGTGGGGCGGATGCATGCCTGCCTTGGTTTGCGTGAAAAAGGGAATAGAGCAAAGATATCAAGGCGGAGAGAGTATTATATATTTTATATATCATATCTTTTTATTATTGTCCACCCACTCTACACTCATATGATTATACTGTACCAAACCAAAACTTCATAACCTTAATCCATAATCTTTCCCGCCATTGCCTATAGCTTCGTTGGCCATTGCTAGATTCTCTCTGATTCAGATTGGTGGCAGCCATTAGCTTTAATCGTTCGTATTTGTGTTCGTGTTCACTTATTAATAAACAAACGAACATGAAAAAATAAATTGAGTTTGTTGATTATTCGTGTTCGTTAAAAGTTAAATAACAAATACGGCTTGTTTATGTTCATTCTATTCGTTTACAATCCTAAATTTTTGCCATATGCCATAGCAGCTTGAGTATTAAAAAAAATAAAAAGACAACAGAAAAAGGGTTTTGTTGTAGCTATAGTGTTGATCCGTCTCAGAAATCAAAATAATTCTAAAAGACATGGTGGTCTAGGCCTGAAGCTCACAGAGTAGTTTTGCTGCTTCATATATACGAACTTTGATCCCCTATGGGCAAGAAATTTAAAGGCCAAGTATTCTTCCTAAATCCTCCTCCCATTTGACGACGGTTAAACCAGGCTCCTCGAGTCGTCGGCATGGTGTAGTTTCAACAACTAGACCTTGTGTCTGAAGGAAGTTAGAGTTTCGACTCGTGATGGTTATGATTGTTCCTTTTGGTCTGGCATTTGGCTGGGAAATGAACCTCTTTTATCTTTTTGCATGTAACCCAGATCATAACCATGATTCTTCTATTAAAGGTTGTGATTTTAGTGCCACTTGGGGCTTCTGGCAATGGCATCTTCGCACTTGTCTCCCACATAATATATTCAATGTCTGGCAGACTGCCTATTGGGGCTGAGCCTGTTGATAGGGACGGGATTTTCTGGTCCCTGGACCCCTCTGGCTACGTTTTTTGTTAAGTTCTATATTTCTTTTGGCTCTTGCTACATGCATGACCCTTACGAATTCTCGTCGACGTGAGTGGAATCTTTCTACTTCAGATGTTTGGCCTCTTTTTAATATGTACTCAGAATCTTATCTTCATCCTTTACAAGATCGTTCTTCTTCCTGTGTTTTGTGAATACTCAGAACTGGATGCCTTTCATGACTATGGATTGCCAGCAATCGATCATCCATAATATTTCAGCTTCTCATGAGTTTCAGCCGCAGATTAGCTGGACTTTAGTGTCTGGTTTATTTGGAGTTTTACGTCCTCTTGATGAGGTCTATTAGGGATGACTCAATTGGGTATGCACATACATCATCTACCGGTACTCATTGTTTTGTGTTCTGAAACTATATATATATATATATATATATATATATATATATTCATGTGGGCTTCCAACATTTTTCTCATATAGAATATAGGGTGTTTGATGAAAGATGATAACAGAACATGAACTTTTGCATAAGGTTAATTCTTATTGCCACATACTAATTATAATGTTAAATATCTTCAGAATGCAATTGTAAAAAACTTGAAAACCATAATCTAAAGGCCGGTACGATTGTGTAAATGTTCCAAAAAAATTACGAAATATAGGAATATTACTGAATTTCGCAGCACAGCACTACAAATTTTTAACAACTTCAGTCATCTCTAGAATGACGCAGACTCTAAATCCATGGAAAGAATAAGGCTGTCTTCCTGGGATCCTTGTTCTGAATGTTCATGATCTCTCCTTAGTTCTGATCCTTCAGAGGCTTGTAAGTATGTTCTTGACTTCCTCAGTCCTTCAAGCTCCAAGGCTACATCTTTCATGTTAGGTCTCTTCTTCCTATTCAACCTCAAGCATCTGATTGCAAGATTTGCGACAGCATCAATATCCTCTCTCCTGAATTCGCCACCAACTTGTGGGTCTATAATCTCCGACAACTTATTACCTTTCACTGACGAAATGAAGTGTGCCACAAGATTTCGTTCTTCCCCACTTCGTGCAAAAGAAACCTGTGTCTGACCAGTTAAAAGCTCAACGAGCACAACACCGAAGCTATAGACATCACTTTTGTCAGTGAACTGACTTGACTGGAAGTACTCAGGATCCAGATATCCGAAAGTTCCTTGAACATCAGTGGTCAAGTGTGTTTTGTCATATGGGATTGATCTAGAAGTGCCGAAGTCTGAAAGTTTGGAACAGTATTTTTGGTCCAACAGTATGTTGGAGGGCTTGATGTCCCGGTGAATTACGGGGATGGAAGCTGCAGAGTGCATGTAGGCAACTGCTCCAGCAACTTCGCAAGCAATTCTGAACCGGTCGTCCCATGAAAATGTGGACTCAGGGTCCTGGTTATGAATGCGGTGAAAAAGTGTACCATTTGGTATGAACTCATATACCAGCAAAGGAAATTCGGTCTCCAAACAGCACCCCAGCAATTTGACGATGTTGCGGTGGTTGATATGGGAGAGAATGACCACTTCATTTATGAATTGCTGGATTTGGGTCCTGTCTATAGCTTTAGACCTTTTAATGGCAACTATGGTGCCATCAAGTAACATACCTTTATATACTGTTCCATACCCTCCATGACCCAGTATCCTGCTCTGGTTAAAGTTGTCTGTCGCTTTTTCCAGCTCCGCAGCAGCAAATATTTTGGCCTTCTCTCCTCCGCCATAACATGACAATCTTTGTTCTAGCAACAAGCCTCCATTCTGCTTGAAGAATTTCTCTCTACGGATCATATCCTTCCTTTTCCGTATGTATAACCAGAGGTAGTAGCCAACAAGTGCCGAACAAAGCAAGCCCACACCTATTGCGATACCTATAGAAACCACAGCGAAATTCAGTTGATATTTGCTAACAATTCAATAACTAAACAAATGGGGCTAACAATAGATAAACAAGGGAACAATCACCTTCAAATCAAATACCATGTTTATATGACAGACTCGAAGCCAATTGGCAATAAGTGAAAATGTCTTACAACAGCATTAAGCGCTGACAAACAGGGGTAAAGCTAATTAGGGGGGGCTTCGGTGTCTCGGCCCCTAATATTTTTCATATATATATATAAAGGAAGTGAAAAAAAAAACTGACTTTAACTTTTTCATTTAAAAATTTATATCCAATATTAATGTATTAGCATTAATTTTTCACTTGCATTTGAAAATCCAATTAATTTTTAGATTTTTTTTTTACTATCAAATTGGAATGAGCTAATGATGTGAGGAAAATATAAGTGGTCATATTAGTCACACATAATTAACTTTATTTTTTGGGCATAAGGAATCAATAAAGAGATATTGTACAAAATAACGAGAAAAAAAAGACTTTGTAGCAACAAAGTCACAAAACATCATGTAGCAATTTTTGCTTTTGTTGAGATTTCTTGACTTGTATGTTTATCGATTTTACCTAATATATTTGATAATGATTTTTGAGTTATCCAAAACAGTGCAAAATCTCTATTATTGCGCTCAAGAAGAAGGAGTCCCACCAATGCTAAAACAATTTTTGCAAGTTGGAACCTGCAATTGCAATTTCTCCTTTATCCACGATACTGATCGCTCAATTTCCATTAGTGATTTTTTAAGTATTTTTTTATTTCTTTATCTTTTATTTTTTTATTATTAACTTCAGCGAATTTTATGCTAAAATTGCTATATGAATGTGGAGATTAAAATTAGTAAGTTAACTATTTTTAGTCGTATAGCTCCAATTATAATTTTTACTATACTAGTAACCGCACATGTGAATTGCACATGAATTAAATACTAAGTTATTATTTACCCAAATAACTATAATTCTAGTTATCTTGTTTAAAATAAATAGTACCAATAATTATTTTTATTTTCTTTTTTAGTTTAGATATATTTCTTATTAATTTCATTTTTCTATTTATTACATAGTTTTTTTTGTCATAATAGATTGCTCATTATATTAGATTTTTGTCTAACAACAACCACGACAACAACAACTGTAATGCCCGGACAATCCAAAGTGATTAGGTTCCGGGTTAAATGGATTTGGAGCATAAGAATTTTTCCTTAATCGGGAATTTAGCTCAATTAAATTGAGAAGACAATATGGCATGTGCATAATTGAGTGTTGAACATCTTAAAAAAATAAGCTTGGCTTAGGCCAAGAGAAATAGTAATGAAAATGGTGGTTTTTAAAGATGAGGGACTAAATTGAACAAAGGGATTTTTAGTGGTTGAGCTCAATTGCCCAAAATTAGAAAGTTGGAGGACTAAAGGGGGAATTATGCCATTTTAATGGCCTTGGATGCCTTAGCCAGCCATGCCCCTCCAATTCCCAATATTTTATGTCACCTTCCTCCAAATCCTATTATTTTAATCCACCTCCCACCCTTAGTCATTACCTTGGATTCTTTCTTCACCTACTTTTGACTTTTTCTACCAAACTTACCTAAAAGTCTTCCAATTAGTCTTCATTTCTTTTAATCTTGTCTCCCACTCATTTCAAACACATTATTAATTTCCTACTATTTTAATCTACCTCCCATCCTTAGTCAAGACTTTAGATTCTTTCTTCACCTACATGTCTCCTACTTTTGACTTTTTCTACCAACTTACACAAAAGTCTTCCAATTAGTCTTCCATCCATTAAATCTTGTCTCCCACTCTTCCAAGCACATTATACACTCATTTTCCTTCCCATATGGCTGGCCATCACCTTCCCACACATTAAAACATAATCAATCCACTCATTCAAAGCCATTTGCTCTCAAACTCTTTCCTTCTCTCTCCATTTTCTTCCATACCAAGTCTCACTATTCCAAACACATTTCCAACTCTTTTCCTTATCTAAATATTCGTCCATAGCCAGAAATAATCATTTCTCAAATAAAAACCAAGTATTCTTGGTTGAATTCAAGCTCTAAGACCATAAAGAGCAAGAATCAGGTGAAGAATTCAAAGAAAACCAAGGAGGAAAATTCGGCCATTTCCATTTCTTGGAGGTTTTAAACTCTACTCAAGGAGCTCTTTGTGTGATTGAGTTTCTGAGTCCATTAGAAGTAAGGAATCAATAAGAAGCTTGAAGAACATCAAGCACAAGAAATTGGTCTTACCTCTTCTGTGAGGTTCTGTAAGTGTACACCAAGTGTTCTTGGTATTTTGTGTTATTTCAGTTAATCACCAAGTGTTCTTGGTATCTTATGGTTACTAATAAAATTCGGCCCATCTTGGTTCTTATGCTAGAAAACAATTTCTAGAGTCAACAAGCAAGGAAAACGAAGGAAAATAAGCTTCTAAAGCTTTCAGTGTTGTGGGTAAGGATTCCTATACTCACTTTATTGCATGGCCTAGTTCCATGGATTTTTTGTGTGAGTATTCGGGCCCCTAGGTGATGGTCAAAGAACCATGTGATCCTAGGAGTGCTAAGAGGGCTTAAGTTATGTTATTGCTTCGGCAATTCTGTTTTGCTCATGAGCTAAGTTAAGTAAGCAAGCATTATGGGCTAGGAGTTAAGGCGGCCACCTTAATTCCTATGCTAAGTGAGCTCTCCGAAAACATTAAGTATATGAAATTAATGAATTAAAACTTGAGGGATGCTTGCTGCCCTTCTGTGAACAAAGTGTTAAGTGGCGTGTGTTTGTGTGCTTCTTTGATTTGTTGTGTATGCTAACCCCCGATTATGATATTATTGCTATATGCATGTATCTTTTTGTTTTCTTTGTCTTTATGTTTCCTTTGCAGGAATAAGGATTATTTTGCCATTACATTCTTGGCATATGTTAGGCCTTGAAGGCCATAAGTTAGGCATTGGATGCCACGGAATTCTTATTGAGTTTTATAACTCACCCGCCCTACTCTACTTTTGTAGGTAAAGGTTTGCTTGAAAGATCAAACTAAGAGTCTTGAGTACTCTTTCTGTATTCTAAGGTTGGATTTGTGTATGGTATTGCTCAAAATATTCTAAGTATTCTAAGTATATAAGTTGCTTGTAAACAAGCTAAAAAAAAATGTGGACTTTCTGTGCAGGACTTGAAGTTTTAGAATTGTGGGAACAAGGTCTATTAAGGTGGAAATTTGTGTTCCATGGCTTTGTGGATTTATGGCTTGCTTTTAAGCATGTTTTTGTTGGTCTAACTTTAGTGACCAAATTATGGACTTAGCTAAAAATTTGGCCAAACTTGACTTTGGGCTTGTATTATGGACTTGGACATTTTTGGGCATTTTATTGCTTGGTGGACTTACCAAGGCCCATGCATGAATTTATGGGTTATATTTTCATGAAACTTGAAGCATGTTGAAATTGGGCTTAAATAAGAACTCGGAAAATTTGATTTTATTCTTGGTTAATTTTGGGCCATATGCATGTTAAGTACTAAAAGGCCCATAAGCCCATGTCTATGTTGAAAGCATGCAATGTTTGGCTATGTATGCTCACTTAGTAAAGAACATGCAAGTAAACTTAGAAAAAAAAAACATGAAATTGGAAGCTTGTGTAAAGTTTGGCTAATAAGAAATTTAAGTGCACATATGTGAATTAATACATGCCTAAGCATTAGTTGCATCTAAAGGCATTAAGTGATTATGTGCACTAGTGAACACCAAAACACATAAGCATGCAAAGCATATGCATGAAAATAAGTTTTTAAACTTAAGTTGGTGTTTTGGTTGCCATGCATATTCTTGGCTAAGCTTGGTAAAGACCATGAAAATGAACACACGAAATCCACATAGGTGCTAGCTTGTTTCTGAGAGCACTTCAACTTAACCTTAATTAAAGAACTTAACGAGCTAGTACCGATAAGTATCCTGGGGTTCGTGCCCATAAGTCTTAGTGAGTTTTAAAAGCCCATTCTGTGTAATGAAAACTTCCGCTGTATGTTTTAAGTAATCAGGCCCAAATGGGCCAGGGGCAGTTTAGGGCACGACAACAACAACAACAACAAGAATAATGATGATGATATTAATAATAATACAATGTAGAATATGCTATAAGTAATACAAGTTGCAGAAAAACTGATAGAGAATTTTTTTTATTTGTAATGATATAGTACTAATAAAAATTATGTCATCATATTTTTACTATCTTATCATAGATGTCAAAATTTCTATTCTCATTATAAAACTTAAAATTAATAATACGGAATCATTTAAGAAATAATTTTAATTTAATGGACATAATGCTATTATGTATTTAGAAATTTTATCTAAAAAAAAGCTAGTAAATTTTATCTTAGGTTTTATACTTTAAATTAAAAAATTTAATGATTAAACTGAAGATTTTATACTAGTTAGCTCAAACAATTGAAGAGATTTACCATTAACGTATTATCATATGTATGACTTTTTAAAGAGATATAGGCTACTTTTACCTTTTAAATAGACACAAGCCAGGTTTTTAATAAATTTTTTAAGCTTCTGTTCAAAATAAGGGGAGGAAGGCGTAAGCTAAGCCCTTAGGTAGAATACTCAATAAGAAACTTAAGTAAAAATATATTTTCTTTAATAAAAATGACCCAATATGGGCCATGGTATCAAAATATAGAATTGGTAAGTAAATACTGAGTTTTTACAAATGCATATAATTATAAGTAATTATACATTACTTAAAAAGTTTAAGTACCCTACTTTTAATTTTTAATAAAAAATACACGCTCCCTCAAGATTTCAAAATCTACATTGACAATTTATTTTGTGGCAAGTCAATATGATCGTTTCAAATATTAAGAGAAAGTCTTGTGTAGCTTTTTATGCTTTTTATTATCTTCTTCAGTAATCAATCTTACCTCTTGACTTAGAAATATACTCATATCATTGAAGTTTAAAAAACTAGTCTTACCCATTGTTCTTATAATATAATTTATCAATGATAGAAAAATAAACTTCTTAAAATAGAATAAAGTCTTAATACTTAAAAAGAAAACTATTAACTTACAACTGAAGGTTTAGTTACTTTATATATATATTTGCAGTTTTTATTTTTATTATTATTATATATATTAAGTTGCATGTTTAACAGTCATATAAACATGTTAGTTATAAAATTTTAAATTTAGTAGCACTTTTTAGCTTTTTGACATAAAAAAGACTTATTGAAAACATAGAAAATAATTCCCAATTTTTTTCAATATTTTCCTTTTTGAATACTAATTTTATTTTTCTAATGTAAAGCATAAGAGTTTGCCATCACTTTGTTATATTTTTGGTGTTTTTTCCTTTTCATAATTTTAGTATTTTGAAATCTAATAGGAAGGGGCAGATAAATTTAAGTCTCATTAAAAAGGGGAAAATATAATTTAAAGATAAAAAGGTCATCTAAAATTTAGACATATTCGTACATCTTATAAGTTTTATCATATTTAAATCATTGGCTTAAATAAATGTAGCTACGAGGTTTCTAAAACTTTTATGTTTCAAGTAAAGTACTTTATTCAAATTTTAAAATGCAAAAAAAATGATAAAATTTTATGTTTAAGGATATGTCCCAAAAATATATATAAATTAATTAAGGATATATTTATTACAAAAGGTTAACAACCAATTTGTTTTAACTTAAATCAACTTAATTTAAAATAAAGTATTTTTATTTTTACATCTTTTTTACCTGAAACTAATTTCATTTGAAAGTCAATATTATGTAGATATAATAATTCATTTGAAAGTAAATTTTTATAATATTATGAAATTTATATGAATTTTTTATTTTTAATCCTAAAACTAGAAAATTCATAAAAAAAAATAAGATTATAAGAACTATATTTTCAATGGATTATTACATCTATATAATATTATTTTTTAAATAAAATTAGTACTGGGTAAAAAAAAATAAGAATAAAAAAAAGTCATTTTAGATTAAGTTGTCTTAAGTTAAATCAAATTGGTTGTAACTTATCAAGTTATACTCAATATATAACTTTAAGTAACTGTACTAAAGCTAAATGAATAGAATCACCATGTGTATTCGTCTTTTTTGCTTTTCAAAAAGTACACATGAGACTTACATTTTTTCCTTTTCCCTTTTAGAGTCCTAGTGCTAATTATACCTTTTATAAATATACAATACCAAATTTGGTTCTCATTAAAAAACAAAGTACCTTATAAGTTAAGGGTATAAGTCAATTAACATTTTGTCACATTCATATTTTTTCTAATAGTAATAATAGAATACATGTGTTATATGAAACTATGATGTTTATAATAAAATTTAAAATCATTATAACTACAAAACAATTAACATGCCTGCAATATAAAAACTTTAATTCTTTATTTTTTTTGTGGTAAAATGAGTAGTTTGACACTGTAAAAACCTTATACTTTCTCAATATATGACATAACAATATATATATTTTTTCTAGGCAGATAGAATTCTTAAGGTGAAAATTTTTTATAATTGAGCAAGAAAAGTCTTAATTACATTCTTAATGCATGTTACACAATTTTTGGCATATAAAACTAGCTTGTAAAAAGAGAATCAAAACATAGAAAATCAACCCAAAAAAGCTTGAACCTAACCATTAAGATAAAGATCCAATTCATTTAGTTTTAAGTCAAATTAATCTAAACTAAAAGATTTAGCTTTGAAGGTTCTTGAAATGCTAAATTGAAAGTTTAGGTTTTACAAAATACTTAATAGTAAAAATTTTAGCATGAGTTTTATCATATATTTAAATAAATAATTTAGCTATGAAAGCTTTTGAAATACTAATTTAAAATTTTAAGTTTTATAAAATATTTATTGTACTTGAGTTATTATATGGTAGTAATATAGAACCAAGGGCAGCATGTTTGATGCAAAAAAAAAAATAATAGTAATCTACTAGTTTTAGCCATTAAAGATAAGATTAATGCAGAAAAATTGTATACAACATTTGATTTTGTAATATAGAATCATGGGCAACAAGTTTGCAGTAAAAAAAAAATTTAGTCGCAACTTAAGGGATCATTTTAGTGTTCTAGTGCTAATATAACTACAATTAAAAAGACAATGACAAATTGTAGTTTCATTAAAAAATAAAATAACTTCTAATGTAAGGGTAAAAAAAATTTTCAACATTTTGTGACTTCGTACTTTTTGAAATATATTATTAAATATTATTTATTTAATTAATAAAAAATTTTAATATACATTTAGTATTTAAAATGTTAGATAAATTTGCACTAATATACATGAATCAAAAGAATAAGTTATTTTTTACTCAAATAATCATAATTATAATTATCTTGTTTAAAACAAATAGTAGCAATAATGATTTTACCTTTTTTTAGTTTAGATATATTGTTCAAAATATTTTTATTATAATAGGTGTTTAAGTCATATTTGAATTATATTATTACTTTAAGATGAACCAAATATATAAGCTTTCATATAGTGTATGTTCATCCAAGTTAGGAAAAAAACTTAATTGACAAAGATTTTATATTCACAAATATTTTTTATAGAAGAACGAACTTAGGTCACACCTATTAAATTGAAATTTTTATTT
Source organism: Aquilaria yunnanensis (assembly GCA_039654915.1). NCBI lineage: Eukaryota > Viridiplantae > Streptophyta > Magnoliopsida > Malvales > Thymelaeaceae > Aquilaria > Aquilaria yunnanensis. The sequence continues at coordinate 22,991,424 of CM077598.1, read as the reverse complement.
TTATAAAATATTTATTGTACTGGAGATAATTATTTGATAGAAATATAGAACCAAGAGTAGCATGTTTGATGCAAGAAATAAAAAAAAAAAAAAAAACCTTTAGAGGCAATCTATGAGTTTTAGCCATTAAAGGTATGATTAACACAAAAAAAAATATACATATAAAACTTAATTCTATAGTATAGAATCAAACACGGATAAGTTTGTAGCAAAAAAAAAAAATTATCTTAACTTAAGGGCACGTTCCATTTAGTGTTCTAGTGCTAATATAACTCTAATTAAATAAATAATGACCAAATTTGATTTCATTAAAAGAACAAAATAACTTATAGTCCTTTAATATTTGTGTAATTTCATACTTTTTATATATATAATTTTTTTTTTCTGTAATTTGAATAAATTTTTATATATAAATTTTATAGTAAAAATTTCTGAATCCCACCTCCTCCAACCTAAAATTCTACCTCCGCCCCTGCCGCCAAACTCCTTAACAATGTGAGATATGTAGCACAAGCTTATGGGGGTAACTAGATTCGAGCGCTGTAGACTACACATGACCAACTATAGATCAGATGCATTGCAAGAGAGATGAGGGGAGGGGACTGACCAAGGATTGCCACCAACTTGAGAGGAAAGCCTTTACCATCTTTGCCGGATACTGCACTACAGGTGTGGCCATCTGGCATCTGGTAAGCATATAGGCCATTGGAGCACTGGCATAATGGATTTCCAGTACTATTGCTACCGCAGCTTTCACTTCTCACCGGGACCAGAATCGGTGTGAAAGGGAAAATTAGGGAATCACCATCCACACGGTTGGCTTCCTCTATGCTTTTCACCTCAACTCTAAACTTTGCTGCAATTGATGACAAGGTATCTCCCCATGTGACCAAATAAGTTATCAAAGAAATCACTCCATTTGCACTCTGATTCTGTGTAGGACAGGCACATCTCAATGGAACCATCACCTCTGCGTCGCTTGAAAGATCGGTATTATCAAAGTAGTTTTGGCCATCTAAAGCCTGGCAAGTAGTCAGGCCTTGATAAGTGTCATTTGCTATTGCGAGATATGTATCACCACTCTTGACAGTATAAGTTGCAGTGTGCAGGTACATGCTGCCCCAACAATCACATGATACCGGAACTGTTATTAATTCCTCAGGGTGGAACTCACTATTGATGGAAACATTGTTAATGGAGGCAACGGTTGAGGCATTGGACCCTAGGAGTGAAGCTATTGTTTCAGGAGAATTATAGAGCCGGCTGGAACGGAAAGTCAGGAAAGAAGTGCAAGATTTTTTAATGCCATTGCAGAAGTAACCTCTAGATACAGAGCTCTTATTTGCGCAAGCATACGGTCGCTCGCCATATTCCTGTTGGGGTTTTGAAGTAGGGAACTGGTACAGGCAAACAAGGACGAAGGCAAAATGAGAGAAGAATGAGAGCCCCATGAGCTTGAAGAAGCTAAACCAGTTTGCTTTGCTTAAATGGTCGGGCCGGGTATTTATGTTCCCACAGCCTGACTGACGTTCTAACACTAGGAATTATTTGCAATGTACTGATAAGTGATAACAACCCTCCTGTGGAAAAGTCCTTTTTGAAAGTTTCCAAGGCTTGGAGTTGGAGAAGTCAAACTTGACAACTTGACCAGGCAGAAAGTCCTCAAACAAAACGTATACCATTGTAAATAATATTATTTTCCTTAATTAGAAAAAGACAAGTCCAAAAATGGACTTAAAATATCATGATTGTCATGATCGGGATTCTACTCTTGATCATTTTTTTACCGTGTAAAATTAGGATTATAAGATTGGATCATAGATTATAAGATCCTACTAAAATCTAAATTTTTTTATCTAAATAATATAGTTCATTTAAAAGATTAATTGTATTGAAACCCAAATACAATTTGAGTATCATAACAATAATATAATATAATATAGTTATTTTTAAAAAATAAAAAAAATATTTTTTTAATATTAATAAGTACAACCTAACACAGGCAGTTCCAAGTTCCAACAGCACAAAGGTGCAACTTCTACCACCTGCTCATCAAATCAATAAAAAAACCCAATCTTTCAAACTTCTCTCGGTCAAACTCCTCAACAAAACAATAAAGTTAACATCCAATTAAAATAATTTAATCTACCTCTAGGTCAACTTCTCTAGCTTTTATCTCTCAACCCCAACTTTCAACTATGCCCTATGTATCTTACTCCATCCAAACCCATTCATCCCAAATTGCCCAATCGTTGTAGTTGTTCATCGGAAAGAGAAAAGAAAAGCAAAGACCCTTTTGTTTTTTTTCATAGTTTTTGTTTTTTTCTCTTTCATCAGTCATTAGAAGGTAGGTTTTCAATTCTCCTTATAGATATGTTGGTTCAAATTAGATTTTCGATTCTCTTATCTCTAATTCATATTCCTGGATCTACAAATCTAATGGTCAATTAGCATCTGAACTTGTTTTGGTCTTTAGATCGTTGTAACAAAGTAGCTTCAATTTCACAATTGTAAGAAACTACAATCGATAAGATATTACTTTCCTACCGATCTTACGATCCTGAATGCAATCCTACTATGATTCTATTACAGTATCGATCATACTACAATTTAGATAGATTCTCTAGATTAGATTGTAGGATCAAGCGATCCTACGATTTGAATCGCATTTTTAACAACCTTGCCAATATCTAATTGGAATTGTGAAGCCACGTGAAGTGGCTAGTCAAAAACCAATATTAAATTGGTTTTAGAGCACGGCTATAAAAGTCAAGCTGCTAGCTTTGTTTTGCATGTAGAAAAAAGTCAAAGGAGATCGCACGACACGCAAAAAAATAGGAACAGAGCAATTGGCTTCATTCTACTAGTTTAGTTTTGGTAGAAACTTTTTATTCCAGTGATCTTGTAATTTGGGGTGTTATTCTCTTGGGTTTGTGTAGTATTGATCAAGGAGTATTCATGCATTGGATCTTTATGGTATGAGATTTTTATGGAAATCCTAGGGTGTTCAATTTCAGGTTTTTTCTAAATTACTGTGATATGGTTCAAGTTTAGGCAATAATTTGAATCTTCGTCATTGTATTATTTTTCTTGATAGTGGATTTTGTTATAGTTTACCTGTGATTTTTTTCCTCTACACTGGAGGATTTTCCACGTATATCATGTGTCTCGATTTATTTTTGCTTAGTTGTGATTTATTGACTTGAGCTTTTGTCAATTTTATCCTATGGGTTTAACAGAGAATTTTTTGAGTTCATCCTAATAAGTGGTATTATAGCCTATGACTAAGGAGGATATGGGTGACAACGCAGGTTCAATGCTTAGATTAAATGCATCGAATTATTTAATTTGGAAACCAATGATAGAGGATCTACTTTATTGTCATGATTTGCATGATCCAGTTTTAGGTGATTCAGCCAAGCCAAAGAACAAGTTAGAAGACAATTGGAATAAGCTTAATTACAAGACAGTTGGCACCATTAGAAGATGGGTGGATATGAATGTCTTCCACCATGTTTTTGTAGAGATGAATGCTTAGGCTTTGTGGAAGAAATTATAGAACTTATTTAAAAGGAAGACCACTCAGAATAAAGCTTTCACTATACAGAAGCTTGTGAACTTGAAGCTTAAGGAGGGACAGTCAGGTTCTGATCACTTGAATGATTTCCAGAACTTGATTAATCAGTTGACTAGCCTAAAGTTGGAGCTTAACAATGAGCTGCAGACACTACTTCTTTTGAGTTCTTTACCTGAGAGCTGAGAAACCTTGGTGATTACTATTAGTAATTTGACCTCGGATGGCAAACTCACATTGAGTTTGGTTAAAGACAACTTGTTTAATGAGGAGACAAGAAGAAATGAGTCAGATTCTGAGTATGCATAGGCTATTGTCATTGAGAGTGTAGGTAGAAGCAAGAGTAAGAGGCCTAAGGGTAATCATGGTAAATCTAGTGGTCGTTCGAAGTCCAGAGATTATAAAGGTTGTCATTATTGCAGGAACCTGGTCATATAAAAAAGCATTGCTGGAAGAGGAAAAAAAAACGAGAAGGAGAATGAGAAAGCTCCCCAAGACAAAAATACAGCTGCAATTGTTGAGCCAAGTGCTGATGATCTGATTACACTAGTTATTGTGATCATATTGTAGATCCAAATATCTAGTGGATAGTTGATTCGGTTGCATCTTATCACATTTCTCCTAGGAATGAATTGTTTACTATTTACAAGGAGTTTGATCTCAGGATGATGAAGATGGATAATATGACCTAGTCTATGATCTTAAGGATCAGTGATATTGTTGTGCAAACTAGTTTGGGTGTCACTTGGACATTGAGAGATGTACGTCAAATTCCAGATATATGGCATAATCTTGTTTCAGTGAATATGCTTAACCATGAAGGTTATGATCAAAGTTTCAAAGATAAAATGTGGAAACTGAAGCGTGGTTCCTTACTGGTGGCGAAAAGTGATCTCTACTGCACTTTGTATAGGACACGTGTTTATGTCTATGGAAGTCGTTCACTGAATACGATTGAAGATAATGCTTCTATGAATTTGTGGCATAAGCGACTGGTCCACATCAGTGAGAAAGAGTTAGAGACTTTGGCAAAATAGTCTCTTATTCCTATTGCCAAAGGTACTTTGCTTAGCCATTATGATTACTATTTATTAGGAAATCATTATATAGTTTCTTTTCGTGTTCCCTCTACACAAAAAAAACTAAGCTTGAGCTAATACATTCTGATATTTGTGGTCCCATAAAGTTGGTGTCATTGGGTGGTAATGGGTACTTTATAACTTTTGTTGATGATAATTTATGAAAGACTTGGGTGTACTTGCTAAAGAAAAAGAGTCAATTGTTTGACTACTTCAAGATTTTCCATGTCATGGTTGAGAGGGAAACTGATGTGTACTTGAAGTGTCTCCGTACGGATAATGGCAGGGAGTATACCTCTAATGAGTTTGAGAAAAAATGCAAAGAATGTGGTATTTGTCACGAGAAAATGAAGCCCAGTAAATTGCAACATAATGATGTAACTGAAAGGTTGAATCGCACCATTGTTGAGAAAGTCAGATGCATGCTAATGATGTCTAAGTTGCTAAAGATATTTTGGGATGAAGCTGTGAGTACTACTGTTTATTTGATTAACCAGACTTTATCAGTTCTTTTGGGTTTTCTAGTCCTAGAACATGTTTGGACAGGTAGGAATGTTTTTTTTTTTTCACATTTAAAGTTGTTTGGTTGCAAAGCATTCATGCATGTGCCCAAGAAATAATGGTCGAAGCCTGACAGTAAGGCTAAACTGTGCATTCTTATTGGTTATGGAGGTGAAGAATATGGCTACTGGTTATGGAATCCAGAGAAAAAGAAGGTGGTTAAAAGTAGGGATGTTGTCTTTAAAGAGCATGAAAGTATAGAAGATATTGGGCCGCAGGGGGAGACTTCAGATACTGCTTATGGTGTTAATGATCTGACAGCTACACTTATTCCATATGAGAATGCCACAGATAGGGGAGCGTTAGAACATGAGGTAGAGCAAGTAGCCATTGTTGATAAACAGGTTGATGGCAAAATAGCTAAGCATTATGGTGGTCTTGAGCAGGTGGAACAGCCCCCTCTATTGGAAGAAGTAGAGTCTCAGCCGAGAAGATCTACTAGAGAACATTGTCCATCTTCTAGGTATTCTAGTTCTAATTATGCTTATTGATGTGGAGGAGGTTGAGAGCTTTTTAAATGTGTAGTCCTGTGCTGATAAAGACCAATGGGTCGCTACAATGCAAGATGAGATGAATTTTTTTTAGAAGAACAATACATATGAGTTGGTAAATCTACCTAAGGGTAGAAGAGCATTGCAGAACAAGTGGGTATTCAAGTTGAAGAAAGATAGTGATAAGCTAGTTAAGTATAAGGCCCGTTTGGTGGTGAAGGGCTTTCATTAGAAGAAATGAGTTGACTTTGATGATATCTTTTCCCCTGTGCTGAAGATGTGTTTCATTCGGGTTATACTTGGACCAATAGCTAGTATAAATCTTGAGCTTAAGCAACTAGATGTGAAGATTGCATTTTTACATGGCAACTTAAATGAGAAGATTTACATGGTTCAGCCTAAAGGATTTGAAGTGAAAAAGAAGGAGTACATGATCTGTAGGTTGAAGAATAACCCTTATGACTTGAAGTAGGCACCTAGACAGTGATACCGTAAGTTTGATTCTTTTATGGTTGTCTAGAACTATAAAATAACTGATGTAGATTCTTATGTCTGTATTAGAAAGTTTCTTGATGGTAACTTTATTATTCTTTTGCTTTATGTTGCGATATGTTTGTTGTTAGACAAGATGCTTTGATGATTTGCAGGTTGAAGAGGAATTGTCTAAGTCCATTGACATGAAGGATTTAGGGTCAGCAAAACAAATTATGAGCATAAGGATTGTTCATGATAGAAAAGTTGGTTGCCTGTGATTGACATAGGAGAATTATATTGAACAAGTCCTTGAAAGGTTTAACATGACAGATGCTAAGCTAGTTAGCACACCTTTAGCTAATCATTTTAAGTTGAGTAAGAAGTCATGTCCGACTACAGCAGAAGAAAATGAAGAGATATCAACTATTCCTTACTCCTCAGCGGTTGGTTCTTTGATGTATGTCATGGTTTGTACTCGACAAGATATTGGTCATGCTATTAGATTGGTTAGTCGGTTTCTATCTAATTCGGGGAAGTCTCACTGGAAAGTCATAAAGTGGATTTTTAGATATTTGATAGATATTTCAAAATTGTGTTTGAGTTTTGATGGTACTAAACCAATTTTGGAAGGCTTTACTAATGTAGATATGGCAGGTGACCTTGATGGTAGAAAATCTAAATCAGGTTACATTTTTACTTTTGCCAGGGGAGCTGTCTCATGACAGTCAGAGTTACAGAAGTGTGTTGTTTTGTCTACAACTGAGACAGAGTCTATTGCGGCCAATGAAGTAGGTAAAGAGATGCTTTCGATAAAGCAGTTCCTTCAAGAGTTAGCTTTGAAGTAGGAAAAGTATATGATACATTGTGACAATCAGAGTGCTATTAACTTAAGTAAGAACTCAATGTATCATGCTCAAACTAAATATATTGAGGTGAAATATCATTGCTTATGTTTGGTAACTAAAAGGAAGTTTTTGAAGCTTAAGAAAATTCACACGGATAATAATACAGCTGACATGTTGACAAAGGTGATTTCTGGTGAGAAGTTTGAAGCATACAACCTAACGGCCAACATGTGCTCTATGTAAAAGGCCGCATTGGTATCTCCCCCTAATAGGATTGGATGGGGAGATTGTTGTGGAAAAATTACCATGTGAGTCCAATTCCATTATAAATAATATTATTTTTTTGAATTGGAAAAAGACAACTCCAAAATAAACTTGAATTCCAATATCCAATTGGAATTGTGAAGCCACGAGAAGTGGCTGGCCAAAAACCAATATTAAATTGGTTTTGGTGCACGGCTATAAAAGCCAAGCCGCTGGCTTTGTTTTGCGTGCAGAAAAGAGTCAGAGGAGATCGCAAGAGATGCAAGAAAAATAGGAACAGAGCAGCTTTGTTCTATTGGTTCAATTTTGGCAGAAACTTTTTGTTCTAATGATCTTCTAATTTGGGGTGTTATACTCTTGTATTTGTAGAACACTGATCAATAAGTATTCATGCATTGGATCTTTGTGGTGTGAGATTTTTATAGGAATACTAAGTTGTTGAATTTTAGATTGTTTCTAAATTATTGTGATAAAGTTCAAGTTTTGGACAATAACTTAAATTTTGATAGTCGTATTATTTTTCTTAATGATGAATTTTACTGTTGATTTACCCTGTAATTTTTTACTCCTACACTGAAAAATTTTCCACCTATATCATATTTCTCAATTTATTTCTGCTCAGTATTGCTTTTTTAATTATTTCTGCTTGATTGTTATTTATTGGCTTGAGCGTTTATCAATTTTATCATATGGGTTTAATGGAAATTTTTTTTGAGTCCATCCCAACAAAAACATATGTAAGATCACCTGAAAACATAATTTACTGATCTTCTTGAATTGAAAATATACAAGCACATTGTAGCAAGGTATGGAACCCTATTCACATATCCCCCCTGAAAAATGGGCCACTGAAGAATGAGCTGGAGAATGTTCCACCTCCATTAGGGAATAGAGTGAGAAAGCAGATGAGCCCTAGAACAATACCCCAGGCAAACCTGCTATCCCCCAACGGCGTGATCTCATCCTTTGCAGGTAATTCTTCTCCACCCCTGAAGAAGGTAGCAAATAAACCCCAAGCCAAGCATAAGACACTTCCACTTAGACCACCAATGCCGAGGAGAAGTGACGTCCCAAAGGACAACAAATTCGCAGTGTTTCTTCCAAACATTGCTTGAGCCATGCGTCCTCCTTCTAGTCTTCCACAGGGCAACAAGTTTAAAGATGTCACAACCATTCCTGCAGAAACATTCAAAACATAAGTCTTTGCACTGATGAGAAAAAAACATCATAAATCTATGTAAAATGTATCAATAGAGCACCAAAGCTTCATCACCAATCTGACTTGGTTCTCACTCCATTAGACAGCGAGATACTTGACAGTTAAACACCAGTTACTGCACTTACGACACAGTCATTGGATGAGAAGTAAACATGCAAAACGTCATGAATGTCATGTTGTGAGAGAAAAAATTTGGACTTTTGAAGTGTAAGTTACAACATAGGTGTATCAGTAGTCAACCAACAGAAAAATATATATTGTTTTCCTAGGTCTATCACTAATCAACCAACAACCAACATATATATTGTTTCCAAACCAAAAGTGAATGGAATGCTTGAGCAGATATCCTGGATTATTTTTCTAAAAGGAACACAATTACACGAGACCCACCTAAAAGTCCCGCAAAAGCAAGAGGGTCAACTGGAACTCCCACACCTTCTACTGCATACGGTAATACATTTCCAAGGTTATCTGCGTATGGTCCAATAACAAATTGGACGAAAGATAGCAAGGGGTTGTTGAAGAAGAACTGTGGCCTTATGTACCTACAAGAGATTAGCCAAAAGCATAAATAGGCTATTCAAGAATTCATGCTGATCAACAGAAGCAACTGCTGAGGTGAAAAAAACTTACAATGCGTTGTCACCACCATTGAAACTGCCATCAACCACAAAAGCAGCTATTACGAGAACCAGTGAGGTTAAGTAAGCACTAGCTGTGCGTGCCACTGGAATATCAAACAGGGCCTTCTTATTTGGAAGTAGGGACTCGTAGTTGTTCATCACCCCCAAGCAACCAGTCCAATTGGAGGGCACAAGAAAAGATGGGCTGAGTATAACACCATATCGAGCTGCAGAAACCCTTGTGGTTATCTGCATTTTTATGTATTGTAGGCCCCGTGAGAAGCCATAGAAGTTCCAATAACACTTCAAGCACCCTAGGTGGTGTCTAATGGTGGAAAATTTTCCAAATTCCTTTTCTAAATTTTCTTTGATAAAAAGTTCTAGTGTGTAGCTTGTTTTGAGGGTGTGTAAAGCTCTGTTTTCTATACTTTGAAAACTCATGCATTAAAATATGAAACATCTGAACCAAGGTTTTTTATTTTATGACATTAGTTTCCCAAAGTTTAAAAGACAAGGTTTTCCACATCCTTAATGCCATCAAACTTTTATTGAAGAAAATTTGGAAAAGAAAAATGGAGTGGAAGAATGTTTCACAAAATAAGGTACACCCAATCCCTCAACATCAAGGGATCCATATATCAAATATATCTACATTAATTTTGTGCACTTAATTTTTATTCCATTTTCACCTTGTCCTGCTTCTCAGACACTAGAAACATTTGCCAACTATTAATTTTAATATATACCAAACAGAGCCAACTTCTTTTGGTTCCATGGTTTACAAATTCTTCACCACATTTGAAATGAAAAAAATTTATCAAATAAGCAACACCATACCTCAGAAACTCCCAAGATGGAGATGAACCCGCCAAACAGAGGCACAACATTAGCAATGTAGTCATCAATAGTAGCATCAGGTTTAAGGAAGAAGCCACTCATCAGGGCAATTGTTCCAAAAGTAGCTATACATAATAGAGTAGCACTTAAGTATCCCCAAGGAGTGCAGAGCTTGGTTGACTCAAATTGAAGATCCATTTCTGATTTAGGTTGCACCACACATGCCTTGATAAAAAATAAATAAATATTATAAAATAAAATCATTCACATCCGAATTTCAAAAAATAAATTAAATATACCCCAAAAACAACAAAATTGGAGAATCTCAGAAGACATCCAAATATGACACAGGAAGCTTAGACCTGCAAGTTGCGGACCTCAAAACATCTCAAGATCCTAGAAACTATAAGAAGCCAACAGCGTATAAAATTTTTAAATACCTGTTTGGTTATATCGTTTGCTTTTTCTTCCATAAACCACAAGACAACCTCCCTGCCTGCTGCTTCAGACAGCTTTGTCTCCAGTATGGGGACGACGTCTTCAATTGGCCTCCTAAGATTCCCAACAAATATCCCCCCATCACCAAATCTTCGAACATCAGTTGCAAAGAATGTATCAAAGCCAAAACAGCTCCTTAACTGTAACCATGAAACAGAATGGTCACTCGGATAAGCTTTGATATCTCTGGAAATTAGCACAAAGCCAGCGAAACTTCAGATTAAGTTTCTAGTTCTTCGCCTCCAAACAACTTATTAAACTATGAAGTTTCAGAAAGCGAATTAAACCACAAGCACGCAACTCTTGTTCAGTACTTTCAAGGCATTCAATTGAAACAAAAGCGCATCATAAGAGATCAGCTTCGAAATTCCAACTGTTTTGAAATGATATGATAAAACAGCCAAGTAAAACAGTGAAATACTACTAAGTCCAGGCATGATTGGTAACGGATTTTATTCTGGCAACTGCTAAAAGCATGAAAGTTTATATAACTAACCGCGAATTATTTTTTTATCACTGTAACATCCAACCATTAGGTGGAAAGAAAAAACAGGAAGGAGAAGAAGAAAGATTGACATTAACCTTGTTAAGATCAAGAGCTTTAAATGTCTCCTCCGCTTTCTCCAACCTCTCTTTCTCCCTAGCCAAACTACCACGCACCAAACTGTTGAAAAAACCCACAACTGGGTTAGCGCTGCTTTCTCTGTCAAGCTGTCTCAGCTTGCGGTCAGCCCTTTTCTTCTCGAGCTTTATAGCGGCCTCAATGGAAGGATTTCCCATGAACTTCTTGAACTCGTCATCCGTTTTCCAGTCCATTTCCTGCTGTTTCTCCTTCTCTTCCCCGTCTCCATCTTCTGGCGGCGGCTCTGGTTCTCGAGCACCCTTCGGAGACTCGTTCTGGTTGCTGGGCTCCTGCGTCGCCACGGCGACTGGAGCCGCGGAATCGGGTCCCGTCTCCTGCTTGCCGTTGGCTGAGAAATGGATGGGTTTAACCTTCAACCTCCTAGAAGTTGTTGGTAGAGAGTGAGAGAGCGAGCTTCGATGGTTGAAAACATTACATGGGATTTTCCGGACATTGTGGCAGGTTTTGAGGGATGAGGAAGACAAATGATAGGAAGAAGTGACGAAGAGAGTTGCCATTGGAGGAAATCAGGCAAGAATTGAGAAGACATAGCGGAGAGAGGGAAATTTGAAAGGGGCAAGGGATTGATCTGGAAAGTTGGAGAAGTGTTGGGTTGATTGGACTCAACAGGTGGCGACAGTGTGAATTTTGGGTGGTTCCACTTCTTCGACTCAAGTCACGTATATGGATGCCGCATGTCCCCAGGATAGGATGTAAATACACGGCGTGATAACCCTTCCACCACCCGATTACGTAAATGGTTCAAATCGATATACATTATCCTTCCTCTTCCTGCTTCCTGCCAGAATATATGATAAAGAATCCAAATCCTCTCTGTCCCTTTTCCAGTAACTTGTCATATTTTTCTGCCACGTGTCTGATTTCATGGAAATTTACGCTGCCGTTTAAACGGAAACGGAAATGGATGATAATGGAACATTTTCCGACTCTCCATCTCCCTCTTTCTCTTTCTCGTTCTCATTCTACCAAATAGAGAACTTGAATGTCGACTTAACTCCTTCGCTGTATTACTTTTGCTACTAATGCTATCGCGGATAATGTAGTTTTATGGGCTAGCCAAGACTTCTCTAGTCATTCACGGAGAATTTGATTAATTGTTAGTTGCTCAAGAAAATTTAAGGTTAGAACTTTTCAGATAGATTTATGTATGGAGTTTGGATTTATTTCAAATTCTGAAGTTAAATTTTGTTTGCTGAAGAACCCTCTCTCCGTACATGAAGTGAACCTAAGAAGACGAAAAATAATGCATCACGAATTCAGTTTTCCACTTGCAAGTTCATACGATCCCAACGGAAAAGTGGCTGAATTACGATCCATGACTGTGTGTGTGAGAGAGAGAGAGAGAGAGAGAGAGCTGGCAGTCCATTAATGCTGCCCATGGTCTTGGCTAGTCTGGTGAAGAGGGATGTTGGTGACCAGGGGAGGCTAGGAGCGTTAAATCTAATTCTTATAGGAACAGAGGCAAAATCAGGATTTATGGTTCCGGGGCAACCCCGGAGGATTTGGTTCTTTTTTTTTTTTTTAGTGTCTATCTCATTCCCCCTCATCTTTGTATTCTTCTATTATTTTTGGGAGGTAAAAATCTATATCCAATCCCTAATTTCTGTTAAATTAACCAAATAAGTAACTATATTTAAATATTTTCAAAATTTTCGGGGGGACAACGGTACCCCTGCCCCTATTGTGGTCTGCCATTGTATAGGAAGGAGATACTCCATTACCATCCTCCTCTGTCAAAACAACAATGTTAGCCTCAATAAAAATGAAAACATAGCTGAAAATTAGAATACATGATAGAGTCAGGACAGTGGAAAGAAAAGAGGACAGAAGAATTGGAATTGAATACCAATACTAGTAAAAAAAAATAAAAAAAAACTTGAGTTTTGTGTACTAAGAATTTAAATGAGGATTAGAAAAAGAAAAAAATTCTTTTTTTGAATTTTGTGTAGTTTTTTAGTTTTATGCATAAAGAGTTCAATGAGAATAGTAGGGTAAGTTTGATATTAAAAACTTTTCAAAAAATGGAAAAGGTCTATAACCTCTTTTGCTTTCTGAATTCTGTTAACTTGAACCTTTTACCCTAACTCGGGTTTACTATCCCCTCAAATTCTATAAGTTAGTACCTTTTTAACCCTGGTTCACTTATGTGAGATAGAAATAACTCTTTAGGTTATAGGATGATTGAGACAAAGATAAAAAGAAAAATAAAGAGCTAACTAACAATTTGCCCACATAAAACTCTAGTTCTGACGTTTTCAATAGAAAATGAAAGGACTTTCTCATTTTGAAGGGAGCAATCACAATTTTTTTGAACCTTATTCATCTTCCTAAAAAAATCCTTTGTAATGAGCAACAATCAAACCATGATATAAACAATATGTGAAAGAAACAAAATAAGGATAGCATTATAAGCTAAATTGCTATTTTCTTTAAGGGTAAAATAACTTGAGTGAATTTTATATATGTTGCAAATCTGGGGTTAACAAAGTTGCTGTAATTATGAGATAACTTTTTATTTTTTGTTCAAAATGGAAGAACTAGAATATTATGTGGGGCAAATGGTGAGTTAGTCATTCATATTTCCATTTATCTTCGTTTTGATCCTCACATCACCTAAAGAGTTGTTGCTGTTAAATAGGTTAAAGAGTTAAAAGGTATTAATTTGCAAAGTTTGATGGATAAGTGAATCCAATTAAAGTTTGTTGGACAAAAGGCCTGAGTTGGTAAAGTTCATAAGGCAAAAGGGCATTTGGCTAAAGGGAAGCAACTTTATTTTTCGGGACAGATGAAGTGCTTCATTTTTAGTTTTTTATTCTATTTCAGTTGTTTTATTTAAATTTATTTATATTATTATTTGCTATATATATATATAGTAACTGTAGGACTTATAGTTTTTAAATAATATTTTTTAAATTTTTTTAAAAAATAATAATATAAATAAATCAAACCTAAGTCAAAAGCTGAAATTGATTAAAAAAAAAACTTGAAATGGAGAGAGTGCCATTTTAAAATTTTTAATTTGATTATTTTTAAAATCATGCACATAAATTAAAACCTCCATCATCAATTTCTTGAGGAAGAACCATTGATTTTTCTCCTTGGTGATTCATTTCCTTCTCAATTTTGATTTTGGCCGGTTGACGTAGTCCCTGCCTTTCTGTCTCTCACAAACCTCACCTCAACTCTTTTTTTCTTTATAAAACTTTTGAAATTTGTACCAAATAAACGGGTAGTTAAATTTTATATGACTCTGTTTGTTTTCAAACGCACAAGATATGGATATAAAAAACTTATACCTGACAGGTGACAAATTTGATATAAGTAGAGCATCTAACATGATAGATAAGATGTAGGAATAACATTGTCTTACCTTTTCATATCTCTAAATGCCACAATCTTATAGATAGGGTTGATCAACTAGTTTATTCGACTAAAATTGAACTGAATTTTTTTTGTTTATTTTTTTATTATTAGAAACTGAATTAAGAGTTGGAAGTTGGAAATGAGGTAAAATAGAGCTGAAATATTTTGGTTCGATTAACCGAAATAAAATTACATCCAAACTTAGTGATGAACTTGCAACACAAAGAAACACAAGTAACCTAAAAAAACTATGCAACAAGAAATGGAGGACCTTTTGATGTTTGCCCACATGACTTCTGATTGAAACGCAAAATGCAGAAGCTAGCAATCACGAGAATAAAGTGAAATTCAATAAATCATGGATGGCAGTTCAAATCGGAGGAACCTCCAAATTAGGAAATATCGGTCATTATACACTGGAGAGTCGAGGGCCCGTAGAACAACTGTGGAGTGTGGCTAGCCCAGGAGTCTTTTGGACCTTCCAGACCACTTAAGAAATGGGCCAAGCAATCGTTGAAGTGCGTTTTGGAGCAAATCCAGCTTCTTGCAAGACTTCATTTACATATTCGACCCACTACCCATAACAGAGTACAATTCCTTTACATCGTCAAGTCCTCAACCTACATGCATCAGTCATTCGATTAGGACTACTAAGATCTTGAGATGCCTCTAGCTCAAGTATCTAGTTGTCATAGGCAAGTTAATTTTCACAAAGTGAGAAACAGGTATGCATTCTATTTGAATAAAGATATCTTATAGGCAGGGCCGTAGCTTCTTATGGGAGGGAGGGGGTAGCCACCCCCCTTAGAATTTTAAAAATTTTTATTGGCTTGTTAGATATGTGATTAAATTGTAGAAAAATTAAAGTTAATACCTATCTGTAAGTTTTGTAATTAATAAGGGACTCTAGTATACTTTATCCTTTTAAGGTCTCATTCATTTTCTTATTGAGTAAATTGCGTGATAGTCCTTAATTTTTAATTATTATTTCATTTTAGTCCCTATCCTATTAAACATTCTACTTTGGTTCCAAATGTATTAAAAACATTTCATTTTAGTCATACATCTATTAAAAATGTTTCATTTTGGTTCCATTGCATGAAATATGGTAACTCAAAGTATTCATGTAAAAACAATTTTTTAGATCATAATTTGAACGGGTAAAATCCACCGGGGGTCACCTAGTTTATTTTTTTGTTCTAAACGGGTACCTTACCTTCAAATTGTCCTACCAAGGTACCTTACCTCTTATTGCGTGTCCTATCGAGGTACTTTCCGTCGATTCCATCGTTAAGTCTCACGGAAATTGCTGACATGGCATTAATTAATGCTACAATAAACTTAAAATAACAACTTTGGACTCTAAACTTTTCCAACCACTAATTCTAAACCTAAAATTTACAGATCTAACACCTAAATCACTATTTTTTGTTGGATCCACCTAAACCTAACGACAAAAGCCTTTTCATCATCAACGGTCACCGGCTGCAGTGCTTCCTCCACCTTCCTCTGCAAGAACTGGATCTGCGCCATTATCAACCTCACGTACCTCGCTTCTTTCACTTTGTTCTCTTCTTCAGCAATCGCTAACGCCTTTTCAAGCCTCCTGATCACCGCTTCGCCTTCCCCAGAGCGGTCCATCAATAGAGCGTTCAAATAATGCCTCGAAAGACAACGGATTTTGTTCGAGAATTTCCTCAAACACCTTGCGGGCATTCTTCGTTTAACCCAGTTTGCTCAACAGCCTCGCCATTAAGAACTTCCACTGGCTATCTTCCGGCTGAGCAAAAGCTAAGCGACTCAAGATCCTTAAAGCCTCTTCGTTTTTGCCATTCTCTAACTTCTTAGCAATTGCGGATCCAACAAAGAGCTCCAGTTCCCAGTGAAAAACAGACAGTTGGGATAGAAACTCCCTACCCGGAACCCATTTCTCCGTCGAAGACCCGAATTAGTTGGATCGGCATTGGAGTCATGGGCGAAGCCATGGCGGCTCGCCTCCTCTTTGCCGGCTACTCCGTCACCGTCTACGCTCGCAACCCTTCAAAAGCTACTTTCCTTCAATCCAAAGGGGCCCATCTAGCCAATTCCCCACAAGAACTTGGGCTATGTTCTGACGTCGTTTTCACCATGCTGGGTAACCCACAAGATGTTCGAAAAATTGTCTTAGAGAGCGGCGGCATTCTTTCCGGTCTCAATCCTAGTGGCGTTACCATTGACACCACTAGCAGTAGTCCCGCACTTGCGAGAGAGATCTTTGCTGCCTTCCGAGCAAAGGGTTGCTGGTCCGTGGACTCCCCTGTTTCTGGCGGAGATATTGGGGCGAGAGATGGAAAATTCCGAGAGCAGTGACGGTTCTTCTTACTTCTAATTATTATGCAGCTCTAGCTTTTCTTCTTCCTCGACTGTGGTCGGACAAATCGGCGGAGGACGGGGAGGACGACGTAGAGGTCGAGGGCGGTTGGGATGGTGGGCGACAGAGGAAGAGGTTGACGGTGGCTAAAATGGTTTTGATGGAAGTTTAAGGGTTAGAATTAGTTATTAGAAAAGTTTAGGGTCCAAGGTTATTATTTTACGTTTATTGTAGCAGTAATTAATGCCACATCAGCAATTTCCGTGAGACTTAACGATGGAATCAACGGAAAGTACCCAGATAGGACACGCGATAAGAGATAAAGTACCTCGGTAGGACAATTTGAAGGTAAGGTACCCGTTTAGGACAAAAAAATAAGCTAGGTGACCCCCGGTGGATTTTACCCTAATTTGAACTGTCTGGTAAGTGTTATATAATAAATTTAATCTGTATAATATTTTTTTTTTAAATTAACAAAAAATTCAAATAACCATTTTTACTCAATAAATTGAACTTACTTCATTCACGAAAAAAACTATAAAATTTAAATTGAATTTTTTTATTAAACTTAATTATTGTAAATTTTTGAATTCTATGTATCTATATATGTAAACTATCTATTGAATTTTGAGTTATAAACATTTGAAATAAATTTAATTATTATAAACTTTCAAATTTCATATGTCTATATATAATATTATTTAGTGTTTTATATTATTAATTGTAAATTTCTACATGATAAAAACCCGCCTCATGCCAAGGCCTCACCCCCACCCCCTAGGCTGAATTTCTGGCTACATCCAATTTTCTCTAATAAAAGAAGAGATATCTCACTGGATTTTCTTTTTTTAAAAAAAAAAATGATATCTTACGCTCAGGCATTTTCCCACTTTAAACTGATACTTCTCTCATTCAAGTATTGATTTCAAATAGTCATGGTATTCTTAAAGCAGTAATATTATTTTAGAATCACTTTTATTAACAAGCTTTTTAAGGTCATTGTGAAAAAATGTATTTGCTAACAATCTGATAGTTTTTCGTCTCAAGTAATAAATTTTCAATACTCTCAATGTGTTAAATACCGTTACCGCTACATATACCACATCCCGAATTTTTAAGGTATACCGTATGGTATACCGTGCCGCATATCATTACCGTTTTTATATAATAAAAAAAAAGAATGTTAGAATATTATTTTATGATGACATAATTTGTTTAATAATTTATTTTTACACATTTTATATGTATTCTAATTTTTCTCATCATAATTTATCAAATATAAATAAAATATATATGATAGAATATATTCAGTTGAGATAGCATGCACTAGAAATCTAATTGGGGAATATTATTCAACACCACAGGAACCTTCAAATTACTATCATCCATTAAATTTTTATATTAATTAAGAAAATTAAAAAAATTAAATTAAATTAAATATTTATTTTATGATGTGTGTTATTTATATTTTAATATTATATATATTTATGATATTTTTTATGTAAAATGAAAAAAAATAGCCGTGAAAAATAAAATATCGTGGTATGTATCATGCGATAGTTGCAATATACTACAATTTTTTGACAAAATGCACATAAAAAGATAAAATAACAAAACACGAAATTATTTATACCATGTACCACAGAACTGCAATAAATGATACACCGCAATATGTCCCGGTATTTAATACTATGCTCTCAATTATCCTCGAAAAACTTTTATTCACCCAATTAATTTTCTATAATCAAAAGCGTGCTCAGGCATATATTTACGGAAGGAGTAGTAAGCAATGAAATCATTTTAGAAAGTTGATGATTAAATTATCTGACTCACAAAACGTGCAGCGCATTGGATTATTATTATTATTATTTTTATAATTTATTGAAAGAAAAGGTGGCGAGATTCTAAGACACATGGGCACACATGTCCTCTGTCATGCTAGCCGCGGCATGAGGACCACTCAATTAAAAAATGTTTTTTTTGGCTTACTACAGAAATAGCCCCTGAATTTTTCCAACTCGAGCGAGTTGGTCCAAAACTCAGTAGTCACTAAAACTTGGCCCCTAAACTTTGAAAAGGTATGCACTTCAATCCAATTTCTGCAGTACTAACAGACGGCGTTTAGGGTAAGGGTGAGGTGGAGATGGGTGGCTGAGGTAGGGTGAGTGGGAAAACGTGAAGCTGATGTGGCGATAGGGGGAAGATGAAAGAGTCAATCTTAGTCAAAAAACTATCGGACTTTCTCGGGAGGCTAATGCGTCTTTGGTACGCGCCTCTATTTCTGAACTAATTCTTGTTCTTCATTCGGTCACCGTGCTGCTGTCCGCCTCGTACAGCCACAAATATTTGTCCTTCTAGGTTTTCAATCATACTCCTCTTCTTTATTTGGTGTTCGTGTGATCACTACTACTTTTTTTTTTTTTTTTTAAGGAGGTCCTCATCATCTTTGGGTTCATCGATGCTTAATCTAAGTTGAATTCACCAACTGTTCCTCTGAGGCTGTTGCTACGAGACAGAAAAATCAACAGCTGCTTGAGCTCTTATCTTACCATCGATTTGGTGTGTGCTGTCGGTCTGGATTTGTTCGAGCCTCCCAAGATCTGGTTTTCTCTTTTTTGCTGGCAGTAACCAGGGAGGACTGGTGTTTTCTCTCCCACTCCCTCCGCCGTCCAGTCTCTATTCAACCACCCTCCGGCGCTTTGATTCCAGTTCCCATTTTGATTTGGTTCCATTTCAATTCCAGCCTCTATTTCGATTCCAGTCTCCATTTGACCAACCTCTGCCACTTCGATTCCATTTCAATTGCCTTTCAAAACTGCTACCCATGGTTGAAAGATTGTTTTTAAGATTTTGCCAAGTTCTGGGCGGCAAGGATGTGATTTTTCTGGCAACTTGGTGCCGTGTTTTTAACTAGTCAGATCTGCCTGGAATTTGTTCGCGTCTTTTCGAAGAGTCAAGCAATAGTCAACTCCACCTAAGCCATCTGTTAAACATCGTACGTTAGTACTGTAGAAATTGGACTGAAGTGCATATCTTTTCAAAGTTTAGGGGCCAAATTTTAATGAGTATTGAGTTTTGGATTAACTCGTTCAAGTTGTCAAATTTCAAGAGTTATTTCTATAGTTAGACATTTTTCTTTTCCTGGGCTTGCTTCTAGGGGCGGGAGGGGGCTGCTGCCCCCTAAAATTTTAAAAAATTTTATTGGGTTCTTGGATATGGATATAATTGTACAAAAATTAAAGCTAGGTACCTACCGGTAAGTTTTATAATTAATAAGGGGCTCTAGTATATTTTATCCATTAAAGGTCTCAGTCATTTTTTTATTGAGTAAATTACGTGACAGCCCCTAATCTTTAATTATTATTTTGCTTTAGTCCCTATCCTATTAAACATTCTATTTTGGTTCCAAACATATTAAAAACATTTTATTTTATTCCTAAATTTATCAAAAATGTTTCATTTTGGTTCCATTGCATGAAATTTATTAACTCAAAGTATTTGTTTGATAACAACTTTATAAATCATAATTTGGATTATCCGGTAAGTGATATAAAATAAATTTAATTTGTATAATATTTTTTTATAATTAATAGAAAATTCAAATAACTATTTTTACTCAATAAATTGAACTTAATTATTATAAATTTTTGAATTCAATGTGTCTATATACATAAACTATCTAATAAATTTTGAGTTGTAAACTTTTAAAATAAACTTAGTTATTATAAACTTTCAAATTTTATATCTCTATATATAATACTGTATTATTTAATATTTTTTTATTAATGATTGTAAATTTATATATGCTAACAACCCGTTTCACGTCTAGCCCCTACCCCCTCAAAGTTGAATTTCTGACTACGCCCCTGCTTGCTTCTTCGTTCGCTTTTGCTATATACTTTGAGGTTGTTAGTTTTAGGGACACCATTCTGCTTTTCATTACTTATGTGAGAGGCAAAGTAGCAAATTCAGAAGGATGCACGAGCAAATGAAATAATATAAACTCAATGATGCAATAAGAAGTGGTTACAAGGGTGGACAAATTATTCAAACCTACGGCACTTGGGATGACCAAGCAATACGAGTATAAAAGTTCTACTGATAATCCTAGTCACATGCTCGTACTTCGTCATATATGGTAAATAGCTAGCTAGGTCTCTTATTTTGGATGTCACTCCCCTTTCCTTTTACAATCACTCTCAATTGTCACATTTACTTTTATTTTTATGATATGTTTATTTATTTAAGTCTTAAAATGTGGCAGTTTTACACTTCCACGGGAAGCATGTGAAGCGGTGCAAACTTATTATCGAGTTGGGCGATGTTTGGTCGCGTGCCAAATTGCCAATACCAAGTAGATATTTAAAAGTACTTCGTTGTTAGAATATTTTATGCGGACTATCATCGTAAAATTACCTTCAAACCAACGACATATACAAAGTTCACGAGTAAGAAATCGTTCGATTCAATCGCCTGATAATTTTTGGAGATGCCAGAAATTATCATAAAACCACAATTTAAATACTTATATAATTTTAATAACATGGAATAGAATTTTTGGTGATTAGACGTCCAGACAATAGGATCAAATCGCATCAAATAAAGTTCAAGGCGAGTTCATTATGCATGAATTTTACTCTATTAATTTTAATAAACTATTATGCACTATTGTTTCATACAGTGATTATTTACCCAAACTGTATTAAATTTATTGAAATTCTGCAGAAATCTAAAAAAGTAATTTTAAGATTTTTTAAAAAATAAGTATTTTTTTACTAATTTTTAAATTGGTCAACCTAAATTTAAAATTAAGAAAAGGTATTTATTTCTCAAAAAAAATATTATACAATTACTGTTTAAACTTCTTAGGACGTAGGGTTTCAATAATTTGATAATTTTAATAAATAACTATTTTATATAAAAATAATAAATGCAAAATGATGTGCCTCGTGATACATCTATATTTATATGATATTATCAAAACTTTGTGACTTACGAATATTAAAGTTCGCATTCTTTATTTCATTTGAATAATATGCGCAATGGGACTGTATTCTTATAGTAGTAATTAATTTCCCTCTTGTATATAAATTAAACATATACTTCTGGTTGACGATGATTGCTAATTTGCATTTGCTAATGAAAGTCAGCCAGCCAGCCACTTGTCCCTTCCTCGATTTGCAGCTTCCTTGATGCATGGAAATTTTTGTAACCTTCTAAACTACACAAGCTAAGCTAGCAAGCCCTGGCCCTGGGTAGCAAGCTATATATAGATTCTTTATTTGAGAACAGTACTGTAACTGTTCGGCCCAATATTGCCTACAGTCAGGAAAATGAGTTATTGACACATTTTAACCACCTAAACTAGCACTTCCTAAAACAAATGACCTAGAGGCTTAATTTCATGACTCCAAAAATAAAATCGTAGATTGTCGGCTAAACGTGACCCCAGTATTTGAAGAGATAAAATATAGTTTATCAACTCTGTCCATTGATTAAATTCATTTGTTGGAAAATGAATGCTCTGCTCTGCAGCCTGTAGCGGCTTCGAAACCGTTACCCCACTTGTTGTTGTGATCCAAACATAAATCATGGGGGCCAAAGCCGTATTAGAGGCCGACGCCTAAAATCAGACCATGTCGTGGATAGAGGTGGGACATAGGCAGGTTTAACCTGGCCTAAACTGGAACTGGTTTGGAAGTTAAACCTGTTATGGTACGGTTTGGGAAAAAAATTACGAAGAAATAAGCTGAATGTGAGCTCTGGAAGAGAGGATGGTGCAAAATGGACCAACCTGGCTCAGGACAGAACTCGCCCTGCCCTGAACCAGCCTACAGAGCCAACCGATCCGGTCCAAGTCCAGGCCTGCAGCTAACAGCTCCCTCCTCCAACAGAAACCTATAAAAAAAATTTTTAAAAAAAAAGGGCTAACTGCACAATAGGCCATCTAACGATTTTCTGCTCCATTTTAACCTCCAAAATTCCATTTTCACCACTCCCAATAACTAAATTTTAAAGATTTTTTTGTCTAAATAATTTTTTGCACTCTCCTATAAATATCAATGTCATTTTCACTCTACCCTCACACTATCACTCAATCTCTCTTCTTCCTCTACCATATTCTCTCAAGCATTCAAACTTTTTTCTTAATCTCTTCCAAATTTCTTACTAATCTTTCCCTAATATATTCATAATCTCTTCTTAATTTTACATTAATCACTACTATTAGTTCGTGATTCATGGCTTCAAGAGGAAAGGGCAAGTCGACGGAGAGTTCATCTTCCCACACCATCGGCTTCCGAGACTTGTTTTGTTGTCGTTATCGCATCACCAATAAAAGCATATCAATTGAAGAGTTGCACGATGATAATGCTAGAATCGATCTGACAAATTACAATTTGGGACTCAACGATTAATTATCGGATGATGAAGTTGAAGAGTTGGATGCGATGGCAGCTGAGAATCCGTTAACACAACCAATGCCGACAAGTCAGGACCCAACATAGAGGAAACCCAAGGACAAGGTAAATCCTCGAGACTAACTACTTGGGTTTGAGAGCATTATGAGCTCATACACGACAGGAAGTCAAAGGTACGTGAAATGCAAACATTGAGGGAAAAAATTGGTGCATAAAAAAAAACTTTGGCCCTGGAACGCTGAAGTGACATATTGAAAATCAACATCCTAACATCCTCCCTAGTGTCGGAACTAGTTCTAGAGGATAAACACAACTTGGGTCTACAATGCGGTGGCGGGGTAGGTATATTTCGTTTCAACCAACAATCTTGTAGATAATGTATGATAAATTAGATGATATTTACCGAAAAACTTTTTTCACAAGTTGAAGATGTGGACCTATAATTTTGGATAAAATCATAATTAAATCCTACATTTAAAAAAATGTCTACGAAAACCGTTAGAAAAAAAAAACTTTAGATTATTTGAAGCTGGAAAGTCAGATTTGTAAGTCTATTTTTCTTCTATTGATCATTGTGTGACATTCACTTCTGATATGTAGACATCACCTATAGGTCAATCATTTTATTATGTTACTTCTTATTGGATTAATTCTAATTGGATTATGTAAAAACGAATTTTGTTATTTACGGTCATTGAAACAGATCATATTGGTTATCACATATTCAATTGCATCTTATAAACTTTACGTGAGTAGTTTTGTGCTGATAAAGTCCTGTACATTTCATTTGATAATGTTTCAAACAATGATGTTGTCGCTCGCCTTTTAAGTCAAACATTGAAACCACCTCTCAACGGTGTATTTTTTCATGTTAGATGCATGTGTTATATTTTTTAACCTTTATGTGCAAAAGGGTTTAGAAGTTCTCCAAAATGAAATTCTGCCTATTCGAAACTCATTGATATATTTGAAATTAAGACCTGCTATGTTTCATGAATTTAAAAGTTTTTGTTTTGAAAATCAAAAAGAGTTTTCTTGGAAACGGTTTAAATTGGATTACCTAATCCGCTAGAACTTCACATATTTGATATTACAAGATGCATTCCGATATGCAATTTTTTTTATGCATTTCATGAATTGAAAAATGGGCTGTAAATTTCTTACGACTGAAATTTTAGGAAAAATGTTTCAAAATCGGTAAATTGTTTAACTTTTTTTTATGATACTACTAAATTTTTCTCTAGTGTTTACTACCCAACCATTCACCAAGTTTTGTTTCATTTAGTGAACATTACATACGCTTTACATCAGTTTTAAGATGATGAATTATTAAAACCGACTGTCGAAGCTATGCGAGCTAAGTGGTTTCAGTATTTCGAAAATATTTCACCTATCTTTTTAGTTGCTTTCTTGCTTGACCCATATATCAAATTAATGAGTACAACAACATTGTTTGAAGAAATTTTTCATACTTATTTAGAAATGTCTTATATAAATGTTTTGACTATATTTGCTACTGCTTCCGAATACTTGCATTCTTTATACAAATTATATTGTGAGCGGTATTTGAATAAGGTAAGATTCGAAGCTCCTTAAACTGAGCTTCTAAGGAGATCAATCTCAGCAAGATTCAACCCTACCCTCCAAATACTCAAACGACATCGACCGATGACATCAGGATTAGCTAAGGTCGATGACTATCTCAACACATTGTTCAAGGCAAGCGACATCGACATATTGGAGTGGTGCAAACAAAAGAGATTAAGGTTTCCAATCTTATCGATAATCGCATAAGAGATTCTTGTCGTTCCAATCTCCATCGTATCATTCGAGGTAGTGTTTAGTGTAGGAAAATGAGTAATATTAGAGAAATGATCAAGATTGACACTTGAGGTGGTTGAAGTATGCATGTGCAACCGAGATTGGGGCCTTGCAGCACTTCGGCAGCAAGACCAAAAGAGTTCAGATGACGAGATAATATCCGATACCGAGACTTGAATATTTTTTTTAATCATATATATAATTTGTATTTGATCTAATTATGCTATTAAGTACAAATCATGAGTTTCTATTTTTCATCATTTTTGAAATTTTTTTCCCATTTTAAAATGTAAGGTCCGCTCCGATTATTTATAAGTGCAATTTGACTTTTTAACTTAATAAAATTTATACCGGATGTGGTGTTTTTTCTTAAAAATATTTATTACATATACAATTAATTATGTTTCTAATTTTTTTAAAAAAAATATAAAAAAAAAAAAGTCGAACCCGCCCCACCCTGCCCAACGATTGGCTCGAGACCGCCCTACATATGATTGGGCCAATCCTGGTCTCCCTTGACTCAGGCCCAAGACTGGACAGTCCAAGCCGGTCCCTGATCAAGTCAACCTCCCCCCCCCCCCCCCCCCCCCTTTCTAGTCGTGGCTAAACATAATAAAATTTTCTCATACTAAATATAATACGATGTGATAACTAAATATAAAATACAACGTAAATTTAAACAGTAAAATAATTAGTTACCTCATTATTCTAAGAGAATCTTTGGTACAAATTAATACCATATATTGTTTATATATATATATATATATATATATATATATATATATATATAAGACTATTAGTATGAGGGGTTAATTTATTGATTATTGAGTCAAATGTAATTTTGTTACACTAACATGACACGACTCTTAATACAAAGTTGACGATGTTGGACGAGTGGCACCAAAAAATGTTGAATGAGTAGTTTATTTTTCATATTGACATTTTCTTATTTTAGCGAAATTAATTTATGTATTACATATAGATGTAATGTTCCGTTCGATTGCACTAATTAATTCAACTAATTAAGCTTTTGAATATTTATCATGACTAGTAATAGTAATCATCAAACAAAATGTGCGCATGAGGCACGCTCATATCATACATATGTAACAAAATTATTATTCCAGTACTATTAATTACTTTTTGTAGGTCCATTTAACCCCAAAAGGGCAGACAACTAATCAACGATGCACGGAGCACACTGCATTTCCATATGCATGTGTTTGAATATATAATACACACAAAGTTAAGAAAAACAATAGAAATGATATATGGTAAATAAATATATATTGATAAATGATAATATTCTATAGTACTATTTCAAACATTTATGGCAAAAGCCCAAGAGTGCTAGGTAAAAACCCACTGTGTTAGTTAAAAGTCTGAACAACTACTATATATTAATATTACTCCCATATATATATAGATATATAGTTGGGGTTCGAAAATTGAGAGTGAAGTTTCAATTTTGCCCATCTGAGACCCTGGAGGATGTGTATAAATTCAATACCTTCCCCACAGGATCTCCCCTCCTCCGTGTCCATGTTGGAAGGTGGAAATCAAAACAAAAAAAGAAAAACAAATGTGTTGCAAAGTCAGCGGGCTTTCCCTTGCAGCGGTTCTCCTCCTCCTACTACTACTGTTCACATGTTCGTTCGCCGCCCGGCCGGACTCTACCTTTTCAGATCAGGTACGCACACTGCTAATTAATCACATATTAATCATGCACACTAATTAATTATCTCCAATAATACGTGAGCTCTTGTACATATTTAGCTATATCTATACTGGGAACAATTTAAATTAAAAGATTCCGATCGATGCCATGATGATATATATATATATATATATATATATATAATTAAATAAATGTGCTTGTTTTCGAAGGTTAAAAATGATGAGGAGGTAGAGAAGATGGTGAGTGAGGGTGCGGAGGGAGGGAGCTGCAACGGAGTCGGGGAAGAAGAATGCCTGACGAGACGATCTCTCGCTGCTCACATTGATTACATCTACACCCAGAACAACAATTCCTGATCATCATAAATTTATATACTCAGACATCAGTCCTAAATTAATAATAATTATCAATTAGTACTGGTGTATATTTTAATTAACTGCCTTCTTGCTGCTGTACTGAATTTTTCTATGTCCCTAACTGGTTTGCTGGTTGGCTGGCTGGCTGGCTGGCTTGATCTTCTTCGAGAATAGCTTCTGGGTTAATTTCGCTTTGATCTTGCTGGAAATTAATTTTTTCCTAAAGTTGCTAATTAGATTCTACGGCTACCTATTAACTTCTGATCTAGAGTAATTAATTTACCTGTATTGGTACTGTGCCCAAAATTGCCCCTCGTAATATTATTCTAATATATATTCTGATCTGGAGCCTGTATTGGTACTGTGTAAAAAATTGCCCCTCGTAATATTATTCTACTATATATATATATATATATATATATA
Source organism: Aquilaria yunnanensis (assembly GCA_039654915.1). Classification (NCBI taxonomy): domain Eukaryota; kingdom Viridiplantae; phylum Streptophyta; class Magnoliopsida; order Malvales; family Thymelaeaceae; genus Aquilaria; species Aquilaria yunnanensis. Next base: position 22,963,906 of record CM077598.1, on the reverse strand, counting down.
TATCTATAATGCATACAGAGTCGGAAAATAATGCATATGTAAAGATATTTAAACTGCACTAGTATTAATCAACTTGTATTTGTGGCTAATTCATTTTAACTTAAATTAACTGACTTATTTTTATTTTTACATTTTTTCACCTGAAACTAATTTCATTTGAAAGCTAATATTATGTAGATACAATAATCCATTCAAAAGTAAAATTTCATGATATTGTTAAATTTTTATGAATTTTTTATTTTTAATGCCTTAAACTAAAAAAATTCATAAAAATTTAGTAAGATTACAAAAATTATATTTTCAATAGATTATTGCAACTATATAATATTATATTTTAAATAAAATTAGTTTCAGGTAAAAAAGATAAAAAAATAAAAATAAGTTGTTTTGAAGTCAATTGATTTAAGTTAAAACGAATTAGGTGTTAGTTGCAAGTCAGATTAATGAAGATATAAATTTTTCATACTAATTATATTTATAGATAAAAAAAAGGAAGTTATGAATTAAAAAAATCAAAATTAATTAAATGTTTAAAAAAATTGAAATGTTTTAAAATTGTTGGTAACTAATTTAGTAATTAGAAATATAGTGGATTTGAATTTACGGAAATTTTCAATTTTCCCCTTGTTGTTTACCCTAAACAACACATAGTCTCATATTGTTTTCAGAAATCTCTTAAAAGTCGACTGAGGTTTTAAGAAACTTACGCTTACACTCATACAGTCATTTTTTAGTATTGAAATAATAGATTAATTACACTTTGAGACCTAATCACCTAAGCTCTAGTTCTTGTTTAAATTTTCTCCTTAACATATAAATTATTTCATTACTTTGTATTTTTAAATAATATAATATAATACATCTTCATATATATTGTTCGTTTTAACTTACCATCTCCCAATTATTTTTTTCTTATGATTATATTTTTAATTATTTTTCATTGTTTGAACATTTTTTGTCTTTATATTTTTAATTTTTAAAATATTTCTAATTAAGGGTGTCATTTTTATTTTAAAATTAATTGTAGTCATTTAATTATTTCTATTTAGAAACTTTACAAGCGTCCTCATTTTTTTTTTAAAAAAAACCTATCATGATAACCATTAAATCTAAAATTGAAGAAATGATAAGGCTTATATTTACAATAATATGAAATTTTAAAATTGCTTTTGTTTCAATGAATACGTAATTAGTCATTTTGTTAAAATTTTAGTTATATATATATATATTCATTAATTAATTATTTTGTAATAAGATCTTTTTCAACAAAATACTTATTAATTTTTTAACAATTTCTCATGTGCTCATCTGGTTTTCAGTCATAATTCTTTGACTTCATTTTTTATGTCAAGTAAAATTAGGATCGCTAAGAGATTATAATCTTTTGGGTTATAATTCGCCAACTGTTCATATTTATATTATTCTGAAAAGTATTCTTTATCATTACTCTTACTCAAAAGATGGTAGTTTTTGATAAATAAAATTACTCTTTGCTGTATTTCATTTTCTAGCCATCACCATTACTTCAAGGGCTAGTATATTTTTTAGTTAAGAAAATCAAGAAACATTTTACTAAATGAGAACTTCTTAAAAACATAATTAATTAATAATAAATATATAAAAATAAAATTACATTAAAATGATAAAATATTCCATTAACTTGAACAAAGTGAACTTTAAAGTTTCCAGATTATTATAAAACGAGCCATATCATTTCTTTAATTTTTGCTCTAATAGTTGCCGCTACAATTTTTGAAAATGATGAATGGGATAAAAAGTAACATGTACTTTTAAAATTTAAAATGACATTATTAATTAGAGGTGATTAAAAATTGAAAATATAACAAAGTACATATAAAAAATGAAAAGTAAATAGAAACTGAATCATAAGTAAAAGGATAATAGGTAAGTAAAAAAGGAACAATATATTATAAATAGTATATTATATCATTTGAAAAAAAAAAAGTAATGAAGCAATTTATATGTTGAGGAGAAAACTTAAAATAATATTAGAAGTTGCATTTCAAAGTGTAATTAATCCATCAATTTTAAATTTCAAAAGAGACGATAGGAGGATGAGTGTATGTTTATTAAAATCCATACAGCTTTTAAGAGGTTTCTGAAATAAGATAGGGTAAAATGTAATTACCCTTGAATTTATAAAAATAGGGGTAACAAATTTGGGATTTAAGCCCATTTGGATTCTGTCCTAGAAAATTTCTTGTTTACAATAATATCTGTTGGTTATCAAACTTCAAAATCATACTTTTTTACAACTTCGTTAGTTTATCCTCAGAAACACAAAGGTATCCTAACCTTTTAGTTTTTATGTTTTAGGTCTTTAAACTTTCATGAGTTGCTGTTAAGGCCCCAATTTGTGTTTAATGTTTTAAAACAGTAAAATTTATAAAAAAATTAACAATATTGTAAAATTTTTACGTTATATGAATTACTGCACCTTTGTAATGTTGACATACAAATGATATTGAATTCAGAAAAAAAATATATAAAATGAAAATAAAATATTTTAAATTAAATTGATTTTAAATTGAAACCAGTTGTATCTAATTGTCAGTGCAGCTTTGAATCCAAGACTTGTAATAAAGATGAAAAAAAGTCATGATCGCTAATCTCTACTTTCCGCCAGCGGCCAGGCATAATGATAATTAATCAATTAATTTGCTGAACATAAGTGCATGTAGGCATGCATAACCGCACAAGCATGTTCTAGTTGATTTATTGTTGTCATTAATTTGGTACTCTGTCTTTATTATACTATAAAATCATTTATACAAGTGTAGAGGAAATAATTTATTATTATTAATGAATGTCTGTTTTTGTAAGGATCCGGAGAACCACTAAATCAGTTTAACTGTATTTAGGGCCCATAATATCCGTAAATCAGTGTAATGAGCCTTGAGACTATGCACCTAGGTGTACAAGCACCTACTTACCACCGTTAAGTTTCTGTTAGTTTTAAGTATAAATGGTAACTTTTACTTATTAGGATAAGTCATATTTAATTAGGATAATTATGGAATATATTAATTTTATTCAAATTTTTAACTATGGAAAGTTTTAAATTTGAATTCATTTGAAAAGATAATACTAATGAAACAAATAAATATAATATGATAAATATAGTAATTATTTAAAAACAAGTTTATTCATTTATTTTTTTTGCATAATCAAAGATATTCCGATAGTGGCATACATTCAAATATCAGTTTCATACAATTGGTTGTCAATTTAACATATAAAAAATTCAGTTTCATTTATGTATACTCCTAGATTTTATTTGTATGATTCTGAGTTTGTAAAAAATACAAATATGTATGTATGCTTCTGAGTTTCGTTTATATGATTCTGGGTTTATAAAAAATACAAATACATTTTCTGGATTTTATTTGTATGATTTTGGGTTTGTAAAAAACATAATATGTGTGTGTGTGTGTGTGTGTGTGTGTTGTGTTAGACTATATGTGTTTTGTATTAAACTATATGTGTGTGCATAATGTACCAAACTGGAAGTGAATTGTATTGAATTCTTTAGGCTATGTATTAGACTATATGTGAAATAAATTAAACTGGAAGTCAAATGTATTAATTTGTGCTGCAAATTATCACACAAGAAAATGACATTGTAAGTGATTTGTATTAAACTGTGTGGGATATATATTAAACTGTGTAGGATATGTATTAAACTGTAAGTGAATTGTATTAATCTGTGTGGGATGTGTTAAACTGGAAATGAAATGTATTAAACTGTGTAGAATATGTATTAAACTGCCCAGAAAACTTAAAACACTAACCTTAAATACGGAAAATCAATCACAGTTGGAAACTCGTTCAAATCCAGTAGCATATCCTCCAAATAGGATTGACTTCCTTCTTAAACCCGATACAATAACAATAGAGTGAAAAACAGAGAACAATGGAGAATGCAAAACGAATTTTGGATACAAAGCAACAAACCACTTTCGGTCATCAGTGAATTCAGGCGATGAGGAAGCCGCAATTATCTTAATCATTGGACTCCGTCGTTGAGGCACCACCACCGGCTGCTGCCTTTTCTCTCTTCATCTTCACACACATTCAGTAAACGTACAACGAAACCCCCCAAATGCACAGCATAATGGAGACGACCTTCACGCTGCCGAAGTCGTCACCGTACACGATTACTCCACCCAACACATTCATCCCCAACAACGCCGTCATGTAGATCCCGCCGGTGAGCGAGCTTGTCAGAAACACCATTCTCGTAGTCAATTGGATGCCATAAATAAGAAACGCTTGCGATTGGATGCCATAAATAAGAAACACCTTCTTGATTTGTACATCTCTTGTCGACGATTTCTGGAGAGCGAAGCGGAGGAGTTGCTTTTATTGAATTATTTTGTTTGGTTTGTTGACCTTTGACACCTTGATTGCCATAAATAAAAGAAATTTGAAATTTGAAATTTGAAAAATTACCAAATTATTATCTTAACAAATCTTAACTCCACCTAATTAATATTTTCAAAGCTGTCATCTAACGGCATTTATTATCATAATAGGTGTACATCCACATAGGTGTACACCAGAATTTGCCGTAATTGTATTTTATGTGGAATTAGCAGAGGTAAGGTTTGAATCGTTGACTTTCAGTAAGTGTCCCCAAAAACTTAATTAGCCACTTGGGTTAGGCTGCTGAGGGAGAAATAGGGGGCAAGTTCGTTTCATATTAATCTTAATACTTATTTCATCCTAAAAATAATGAATTATATTTTTTTTATAAAAAAGTTGCACTATTTTTCATTTTTAGAAAATTATTAATATCTAATATATCTTTACTTTCCGTATTTAAATTATCACTATACAAAACTTAAAAAGAAAATTTTTTAATATTCATTTACCTATTTTTACAAAAAACATAACAAATTTTCAAAATATTACATTTTTTATTTGTTGTATATAAAATTTTTCATATTTATATATCAAAATATTGAAGATAAATAATTATAGATTAATTGCTGTAAATATACAAAATTTGAAACGATGATAGTATATCATAATTTATCTATCTTTCGAAATCATATATATGGTATATATTATCAATATTACCGTGTTCCTCTCGAAAATTGTCTTTCATTCGTCAAATAAATATGATAAATTACTGCAAATGGCGCTGTTGTTTTTTTTCCCCCCACAATAGTCACAAAAGTGTTTTCTCCTAAGTTTTTTAACCAGCAGCCAAAGTTCAAAGTCAATATATATGCTAAAACTTAAAACAATAAAGGCAATTCATTTTATTTAAAGTTAACTAATTTTTTTTTTACTTTTTATATCTTTTTTACCTGAAACCAATTTCATTTGAAAGTCAATGTTATGTAGATGTAATAATCAATTTGAAAGTAAATTTTTAGGATGTTGTTAAATTTTTATGAATTTTTCTTTTTTAAGACTTGAAATTAGAAAAATTCATAAAAATTTAGTAAGATTATAAAAATTGTATTTTCAATTGATTATTGTAGCTACATAATATTGATTTTTAATTAAAATTAATTTCAAATAAAAATAAATCATTTTACAGTCAACTGACTAAAATTAAAACAAATTGGGTGTAAAATTCCTATATCACGATTTTCCTTCCCCTCTTAACCCTGTCAGCCCAATGACGCAGATATATTAATTCTTTTCAAATAACGTCGAGGCGGAGCCAGCGGTGCTGGGAGTGGAAGGTGCCCAGCCGCTACCATAACTTCATCCTAATTTTTGTGTTAATATTAGTTAAAAAAAATTATTTTTATATATTTAATAAAAGAAAATATCTAACTATACTTAATCAGCTAGATTTGAACTGTGTGGTTTCTAAATTTTAGTCCAAAATAAATGTTATCTTACTGACAATATAACTATGATATTTATTTATGTCTGTTTTAATAAGAGTAATCAGATTTTTGGAGATTGTCCTCCTAGGTGTATAAACACCTAATTAACACCGTTAGAATTTCGTTAGTTTTAAGTATAAATAGTAACTTTTACTTCTTAATATAAGTTATATTTAATTAGTATAATTATGGAATGTATTAACCTTATTCAAATTTTTAGCTATGGGAAAATTTTAAATTTGAATTCATTTGAAAAGATAATAATAATGAAATAAATAAATATAAAATGATAAATATGGTAATTATTTAAAAACAAGTTTATTCATTCAGTTTTTCGCATAACTAAAATATATTTCAATAGTAGCGTACATTCAGATATCAATTTCAAACAATTGGTTGTTAGTTTAATACATAAACACCACCAGACAATACAAATAAAAAAATCAGTAAATCCAAAACCCAAATCACGCATACAATATTTATACAAATCGAACCCAAATAATACATATCACACATTTTGAACGTGAGAGCATACATGACCACATGTGTTATCCTATTAGTCAGAAGTACTCACACAAAATTATGATACATACCCACCACCAGATAATACATCAAGATTGAACTTGGGATCATACATACCCATCACCAGATAATACATCAAGATTATGATAAACAATCTCAGAAGACAGAACAATACAAACCGTGACAAACAACACACGAATCCAACAAAAAATGTTTGAAATCTGGAATCGCACCTTTTGTCCTGCTCACAACCCACCGCAGGTACCATCGTAGGCCACCGATCGGCGACAAAGAGCGACAAAGAGCGATGGAGCAGAGAGCGACGGAGCACTAGCGGATCGAAGCCAAGGCGGAGCACCGGTGGATCTGGCACGAGGTGAGCCAAGGCGGAAGATCGGGAAGCATACAACGAGCCTAGGAGGTCGGTCGGCGACGGAGAGCGAGAGCGAGCAGAGAGAGCGAGCGACAGAGAGTGAGAGCGAGCAGAGAGAGCAAGCAAGAGCGAGAGCGAGCGACGGAGGAGAAGAGCGACGGAGAGCGAGAGCGAGCGAGCAGAGAGAGCGAGCGAGAGCGAGAGAAAAAGATTACTGGTGGGAGAGAGAAAATTACGGGAATTAAATGGTAATTAGTGATAATTATAAAAGGAAAACTTAGTGATAATTATCACAAAAATTATGAATTTATCCTAATTGATTCAAGTTTCCTTTTAAATCTAAAACTAACTGAACCCAAACGTCATCTAATAGGTGCACAAGCACCTAGGTGCATTTCAGAAGCTGCCCAGATTATATGTACTTCATTTATAATTTGAAACGGTGGCATCCTGATTTCAGTCCAGCCCCTCATGGGACACAAAAAAAAAAATACTAGTTCAGTCCCCTTAAGAAAAATTTTGGCCCAATCTTGTGTGAAATGAAGGCCAGAAATGAAAATGGAAACAAACCAGGTAATTGAGATTTGACGATTATACATACATGCATACATATATATATTTAAAAAAAATACAATGGAGTTGTTCTTTCTTCTTTTTTTTTTTTTTTTCAAGGATCATTTCTTGACTGAAAACAAAATTTACCATAATGACATGACCATTAACGAACTAAATGTTGGGACTGCGCAGCGGGTGATAACTTCGGGAGCAAGATGATTAATAAAAATGACCCCAGAAAATTTATGTGGTTCACCCTTTTTTTTAGGGCTACGTCCACGAGACAAACTCTGATATTTTCTTCCACTAAAAATAGTAGGCTTACAGAGAGAGAATCTTCCCTAGACAAAAAATTCTAGAGGTATGAGATAAACCCAAAATAGTGGCACTCAAGTGTTTTCCAAACACCCCAAAAAATTATCTCACTATTTTGTCACTCCCCAAAAATAAATCTCTCTCTCTCACAATTTTCTTTTGCTCTTTAGGAATTATGAGCAAGCTACCAGATGCACTGAAGGAGGAGAAAGCATGGCTATTTATAGGAGAAATAGCCGCGTTGCATCCTCCGCATTGCTAGCTGTTTCTCTTCTGTTTTCCAATTTTGCTAGCTGTTTCACCTACTAGCCATAATTGTTGAAATGAAAAAAGAAAACGACAAAAGCAGCAGAAGAGAAAAATGGAGAGAGAGAGAGGAGAAAAATAATAAAAAACAATAAAGGCCCCCACATGGGGGCGGGAAGTCAACAATCTCCCCCTCCTGCCTCATGTGGGAGTTCCACCATTCCTGCTGCAAATCGACAGTATTCAAGCTTTTCTCTTGGTAGATTCTTTGTCAACATATCAGATCCATTTTCATCAGTATGGATCTTCTCAAGCTGTAATAGCTTCATCTCCAATGTATTCCTTATCCAATGATATCTTACGTCAATATGCTTGGATCTTGAATGAAAGGAGGAGTTCTTACCAAGGTGAATTGCGCTCTGACTATCACAGAACAATTCATATTTATCCTGGTGGAAACCAAGTTCTTTTAAGAACTTCTTCATCCACAGCAACTCCTTACATGCTTCCGTTGCTGCAATAAACTCAGCTTCAGTTGTTGAAAGAGCAACACATTTCTGTAATCTTGATTGCCATGACACAGCTCCCCCTGCAAATGTAATCAGGTAACCTGATGTAGACTTTCTCGAGTCAACATCGCCAGCCATATCTGCATCTGTGTAGCCAACTAACACAGGCTTTGCATTTCCAAAACATAAGCACATTTTGGAAGTGCCATGAAGATACCTGAAAATCCATTTCACTGCAGCCCAATGTTCCTTACCAGGATTTGAAAGGAACCTACTCACTACTCCAACTGAGTAAGCAATATCTGGTCGTGTACATACCATGGCATACATTAGACTTCCAACTGCTGAGGCATATGGAACCTTTTCCATTTCTTCCTTCTCTTTGTCAGTAGAAGGGCATTGCTTGGAATTTAATCTAAAGTGATTAGCAAGAGGACAACTAACCGCTTTAGCCTTGTCCATATTGAATCTCTGAAGTACCTTGTGAATGTACTTCTCCTGTGATAACCATAATTTCTTGGCGCTTCTATCCCTTGTTATCTTCATGCCAAGAATTTGCTTTGCTGGTCCCAAGTCTTTCATAGCAAAAGACTTACTCAATTGCTTCTTCAAGCTGTTGATCCTGGAAATATTCTGGCCAACAATCAACATGTCATCCATATAGAGCAATAGAACAATGAAATCATCATCAGAGAATTTCTGCACAAACACACAGTGATCTGAAGTAGTCTTGTTGTAGCCTTGCTCCCCCATAATCGACTCAAACTTCTTGTACCACTGCCTAGGTGCCTGCTTCAAACCATACAAGCTTTTCTTTAGCTTGCAAACATGGTCCTCTTTTCTTTTGACTTCGAAACCCTCTGGCTGCTCCATGTATATTTCTTCTTCCAAGTCACCATGTAGGAAGGCAGTTTTTACATCCATCTGCTCAATCTCTAAGTCGAGACTTGCTGCTAGTCCTAGGACTGTACGGATGGATGTCATTTTCACAACTGGTGAAAAAATCTCATCAAAGTCAATACCTTTCCTTTGGCTAAAACCTTTGACAACTAATCTGGCTTTGAACCGTGGTTGTGAATTGGATTCTTCAGACTTGATTCTGAATACCCACTTGTTTTTCAAAGCCCTTTTGCCTCTTGGCAACTTCACCAGCTCAAATGTTCTGTTCTCATGCAAGGATCTCATTTCTTCTTGCATGGCGTCAATCCACTTTCCCTTGTGTTCATCATCCATAGCTTCATCAAAGCTTTCTGGTTCTCCCCCGTCAGTCAATAACACATACTCATTTTCAGGATATCTAGTAGAGCGTTGTCTGACTCTATTAGATCTCCTTAAAGCTGGAGAACCCGTTGGTGCTGGTGGTTGTTGATGAACATCATTATCATCAACATTATCTGGTTCATTCTCAATGGGAGCATCATGATCACCTTCTTCCGGTTGATCGTTTTGTCCATCTTCTCCAACCTGTCTTTGTACTGCCGTTGGAGGAATCAACTGTAAATCTGTTGAACTACCATCAGATCCTGAAGCATCCTTCTCAGCTTTCGCAATATCTTCAATGGTCTGATCTTCAACAAATATAGCATCACGGCTTCTGACAAGCCTCTTTGTGGCTGGATCATAAAATCTATAGCCAAATTGATCTTGGCCATAGCCAATAAACACACACTGTCGTGTCTTGACATCAAGTTTAGACCTCTCATCCTTCGGGATATGCACGTAGGCTTTACAGCCAAACACTCGCAGATGGTCATAGGAGACATCCTTTCCTGACCATACCTTCTCTGGGACATCATACTGTAGAAGGACACATGGTGAAAAATTCAACGTGTGAGCAGCTACTAGCAATGCTTCACCCCAGAACATCTGAGGTAACTTTGCATGTGAGAGTAAACATCTTACTCTTTCCATCAAAGTCCTATTCATCCTCTCAGCTAAACCATTTAACTACGGTGTCTTAGGAGGTGTTGTCTGATGTCAAATCCCATGCTCTTTGCAGTAGGCATCAAATGGTCCAATGTACTCTCCTCCATTGTCTGTTCGTATGCACTTCAGCTTCTTGCCGGTTTGTCTTTCAACCATGGTTAGAAATTGTTTGAAAACTTCTAACACCTGATCTTTTGACTTCAGAGTGTATACCCATGTCTTTCAAGAATGATCATCAATGAAAGTCACAAAATATTGAGCATTACCAAGTGACTTCGGCATTGGCCCACACAGATCTGAGTGTACCAGATCTAACACATTCTTCATTCTTGAAGGAGGGGAACTCTTGAAAGACACTCTATTTTGCTTTCCTGCCAGACAATTAGCACATTTCTTCAAATGGACCTGATCCAGTCCAGATAACGTCTTCTTTTTGGCAAGACGGGTCATGCTTTTCTCACTCATATGACCCAATCGTTTATGCCATAACTCCACTGTACTGTCATTCTCTACTGCATTCACAGCATCCTGGGAGAGCTTTGCCTGCATCATGTACAGTTTTGAGTTCTTTGTTCCTCTGGCCACCACCAGGATTCCTTTGGTCAACTTCCACTGACCATTAAAGAAGGTGTTGCAGTAACCTTCATCATCCAGTCTGCCTGTTGAGATCAGATTCAGGCGTAAATCTGGAACATGCCTGACATCCTTCAGGACTAACCGTGTGCCATTCTGGGTCTCCAGGGAAACATCTCCCTTTCCTACAACTTGTGAAAGACCCTCATTTCCCATTCTCACAACGCCAAAATTCCCAGGTGTGTAAGATGAGAAGAATTCTCTTCGAGAAGTGACATGAATGGTAGCACCACTGTCAATCACCCAACTTGTCTCATGGGTTGCAAGATTGACAATATCATCATCATGGACAATGTTGAACTCACCGGCAACATTTGCTTGCTCATCATCACTGTCGTTATCTTTCTTCGGTCCTTTGCCTTTCTTTTGGTCTTGTTTGAGTTTTCGGCAAAATCTCTGGATATGACCCTTTTTCTTGCAGTAATTGTGGCAACGTGTGGTTCGTTTTCGGGAGTCGCCACCAATCAGTTTTCTTAGGTCGATTGGTCACCTTAAAATTGGTATGCGAGAGTTCGGGGATCGGGAGTACGGTTACGCTAAAACAATATTATTATAGCGCCCAAAATTGGTACCTTAGTTGATTTTAATTTTGTTTGCTCAGGGGAAAGTGGCTGGAGGCGAAGCGGTGGCGTCATGGCGAGGGCGTCATGGCGGGAGAAGCAGGAGTGGCGGCAGAGGGGGAGCAGCGGCAAAGCGTTGGCGCGACGGAGCTTGAAGGGTCGCTGATCGCGTCGATGGCGTCGAGAGAGAGAGGGAAACGTTGGACAACGGCGTGACGGAGGCGAACTTCGTGGAGGATGAAGCTGTCGGACGCGCGGAGGAGTGGTGTGTCGAGGTGCGACGGGCGTGACGGAGCGAGGGGGTGCGTCGAGGGGATGCTAGGCCAGCAGGAGGGAGAGCTGGGGGCGAACGCGGCGGCCCGGCGACGGTGCGACGCAAACGAGGGGAGCTGGAGGATGAGCGATGGCAGGAGGGAGAACTGGTGCGGTGAGAGAAAGGAGAAGAGAGAGAGAATTTTTTTTTTTTTCTGTGTGTGTGCGTTCTGTCTGAGAGAGAGAGAATAGAAACAGAGAGGGAGAGAGGGCCAGGAGAGGCAGAGGAGAGAAGGGCGAGAGAGGGAGCAGAGAGGGAGAGAGAGGTTAGCTGATTGTGTGTCTGAGCGAATAGAAACAGAGAGGGAGAAGAAACAGAGAGGGAGAGAGGGCCAGGAGAGGCAGAGGAGAGAAGGGCGAGAGAGGGAGCAGAGAGGGAGAGAGAGGTTAGCTGATTGTGTGTCTGAGCTTGAGAGAGAGAGGAGAGCAGATAAAAAGGGGGAGAGAAGATTCTGGAGAGGGCAAGAAGAGAGAGCCGTGTAAGAGAGAAAGAAGATTTTATTTTATTTTTTTAATTCCATACATATAGATATCTATATATTATTTTTAACTAACCTTAAAATGTCCCCATAAGCTATTTAATTTTTAAATAATTTAATTAACTAACAATAATAATTAATTTAATTATTTTTTTTAAAATTAATAATTTCATTTATTTATTTATTTATTTTAAGGGTCGGACGAAATTGGGTGTCAACAGTAATGGCATTCAATTTTTGCATATTTGTTTGACCTTCCTCTACTCTTGTCTTTTGGCTTTGGCCCCCTGGTCTCACTTCTCCCCCTAGAATCTGCCACGAGGAGATCTGACTTTGATGAAGAGGATCCTTGCGATCTTCGTCTCATCTCTTCATTCAGTATTCCACTTTTGACGAATTCCACATTTACTACACCATTTGGTGCAGAATTTGTAAGTGAAATTCTCAAAGTCTCCCAAGACTCTGGTAATGAGGCCAGCATTATAAGAGCGAGTACCTCGTTGTCAAACTTTATGCCCATCGTGGATAACTGTTCCACGATTCCTTGCAAATCGTTCAGGTGATCTGCCATGGATGAACCTTCCCGGTATTTTATCTGAAGCAATCTTGTCAAATAAAATAATTTGTTGTTGCCGGTTTTTGAAGCATACAGCTCCTCAAGCTTGTTCCACAGTGTCCGTGCATGAGTTTCTGCAGATATGTGGTTGTAGACATTATCTTCGACAAATTGTCGGATGAAACCACATACTTGCTCATGTTCGAATGCCCAATCTTCTTCTGATCTGTCTTCCGGTTTGATTGTACCAAACACGGGCAAGTGCATCTTCGTCACATATAAGAGATCCTTCATCTTGCTTCTCCATATGTGGTAATTCGAGCCGTTCAGACTAATCATCTTGCTGGTCTTCGCCTCCATGATGCTAATAAATACCCAGTATCAAGCAAAAAATGATGAATAATAATCTAACTTATTTTCTGATGTGGAGGATCCACTTTTCAGCGGCAACCACAAAGCATACGATAAGTAGATACAAACACCGGGCCTTGCTCTGATACCAGTTGTTGGGACTGCGCAGCGGGTGATAACTTCGGGAGCAAGATGATTAATAAAAATGACCCCAGAAAATTTATGTGGTTCACCCTTTTTTTTTAGGGCTACGTCTACGAGACAAACTCTGATATTTTCTTCCACTAAAAATAGTAGGCTTACAGAGAAAGAATCTTCCCTAGACAAAAAATTCTAGAGGTATGAGATAAACCCAAAATAGTGGCACTCAAGTGTTTTCCAAACACCCCAAAAAATTATCTCACTATTTTGTCACTCCCCAAAAATAAATCTCTCTCTCTCACAATTTTCTTTTGCTCTTTAGGAATTATGAGCAAGCTACCAGATGCACTGAAGGAGGAGAAAGCATGGCTATTTATAGGAGAAATAGCCGCGTTGCATCCTCCGCATTGCTAGCTGTTTCTCTTCTGTTTTCCAATTTTGCTAGCTGTTTCACCTATTAGCCATAATTGTTGAAATGAAAAAAGAAAACGACAAAAGCAGCAAAAGAGAAAAATGGAGAGAGAGAGAGAGGAGAAAAATAATAAAAAACAATAAAGGCCCCCACATGGGGGCGGGAAGTCAACACTAAAAGGAATAATAATAATAAAAAAAACTAGCTAAGGTGGGTGGTCACAGCTTTGCAAATACAAAACCCCTACATATATAAAATCCCGAGCTGCCGCGCATGATCCTATGGTGCTCATCTTCATGTCACTTGGCTTCATCCATCCCATCAATGACCTAACCAAACTTTTCTTTCGTATATGCATGTGTCCAGATTAAGTCTCACGTGTTGGTTAATTATGCCATTCTGGGCAAAAGAAAAAGAAAGAAACAAAAACAATTAATTAGTCTGAATTAGGTAATTAGCAGTGTAATTTGCCTGATGGTAGCTGTCGCATTAGAAGTTTGAAAGTTTTATCTCAACAATTAACCAACAAACTCAAACTGTGGCGTTAACCATAAATTTTCTATTTCAACTCACGCATTTGCCTGGCTTTCAAAATAAAATAAAATAAATATAAATCTTAGTTTAAGGTTCAGCTCCCTCGCTTTTTTTATAAGATTGTTAAGATTGAGGTCTTATGTTGAATCGTTTTTTATGGTATAAGATTGAAATCATAAAATTGAATCATGGATCAAAAAATCTTATTAAAACTTAAGATTTATTATCTAAATAATATAGTTCATATAAAAATCAATTATCTTGGACATTTATATAAAACTTGAGTGACATACCAATATAAAAATTATTATTTAAAAATTATTACCTCATTTTATTTTTCTTTCTTCAATAACTTTTTTATTTCTATTTAGTTAAAGGCTTAAAAAATAATTCCAACTAATTGATTTTTGTTCATTTTTTATTGTTTGACCTATGACCGGCCTATTTTTCTTTGTATTTATCATGTCTTAGAAGTTAGAACTCAATAAAAAAAATCTCCACAAAAATCTCATTAGCCCACCCAAGTTATATGTTTATTACAAAATTAACGTATATGTTGACTTTTCAAACACAATAGCAAATTTTGTATTTTCCCCCACTTGCACGTGGGTTGTTCTGTTTTTCTCCTTCCCCTATGCGTGTAGAGAGTCAGAGCAAATTAAACTTTTCCTTCTATTTCTCGCAACTCTTTGTCTTAGACTTCTTTTCTGCCTCCCTCTCTTGCAAGTCTCTTTTTTGTCTCTCTTTCTTCTCTATCTCAAACTCAAAGCAAATTAAACATCTTCTTCTTTTTTTTTTTTTCTCACAACTTGTGCATTTGGCTGGAAACTCTCTTCTCGTAACTCGTGCATCTGGCCAAGAAAAACAAGCAAGATGACAATCCGACGGTGAGCAAAACAAGCAACCCAATCCATCTAATGGCCGAGAAAACCAAGCAAGATAGAGCAAGACGATCAATGTGATGGTGATGGAGCAACACAAGCAAAGGATACGGGGATTGATGGGCTCTTAATTTTTTATGATCTTACGATTCAAATAGGGCACCGATTTTACTATGATTCTGATAGGTTTTTTGAATTCAGATCGTAGGATCGCACGATTCTACGATCTGAATCACATTTTTAGCAACCTTATTTTTTTGCCTCCTATCTTGGTTTCTACCCAATAGCAAAAACACTTATCCATACTATCTATACTCTTTGTGGCTTTCTAGAATTTGGCTTATTGCCCAACTGGTTGTAGTTGTACATACCACAATAATAGAGTTCAGACATATTGAAAATGTGTGTAAATGACTTGTTCCATATAATTAAAATTTGTTTGAAGTGAAATACATATATATAATAGTGATTTCTTGTTTCATTGACTTAAACTTTTGAAAACACATGTGACTCTATTATCATACATGGTATCTCTCTCGTTGCCACTTTGATATGGTTACAAAATGGGAAAATTACCTAGATCCCCTTGAGGGATGGCCAAACCAACACTCATGTTATTCTTGTTTTAAATACTTACACTTACCCCCTGAAACTTAACTCTATCATTCACTGTTAACACACAAAAAAAGAAAAGGAAAATAGCTGACTTTGCCTTCTTAGCCTTCATCCACAAACATTTTACCCCCAAATTTATGCATCTAAATAAAGACAAAATCCATAAACAAAATGAAATCATACAAAAAAAATTTACAAAAATTGAACCAGAACTAGAAGTTAAACCCAAATCTTGCAAAAATCAATGAAGGGAAATCTCAAACCAGAACCATAACTCAAATGAAATAACAGATTATAAGCTACATCTAAGCTACATGTATGAGTTCGCATAACCAAATTGCCCAACCAAATCAAAGCTACATCTACATCTACCAGTTTTTTGTTTCTCCATCAAAATTGTCCCGACCAGAATCATCTCGGGAAGAGGAATAGGAGGTGTTTTGGGCACCTGGAAACCATGGCGTCTGACACTCGCTCTTCAACCCATCTTTCTTCCTCCTTCGATTCTCCTCCTCCATCGCTTCCCTACAAAACCCAACAACAGTTCGCCCTGGTTCCATCAAAACCACCTCCCAGACCCGACCCATTTCCTCCTCCTTTGCCTATGTCAGACTCAGACCCATTCTCAGCTGCCCCTATGTAGACATGCGCTCGCTTTACCACCTCGACAGAGAGCTCGAGAGGGGCCAGTCTAGAATAAATGATCTCTTCATTTGAGAGATCCACTGGAAGAAAAATATGCCTGCAAGTCAATATCACGGCGGAGCTGGTGAATGACAGGGACATCGATGATGTTTGGCGGGAGATTTTGATGCTCCAGCACCTCACGGGCAACCAAATATTGTGGAATTCAAAAGGGCTTACAGAGACTGGGAGATTATGCATTTGGTGATGGAGCTGTGCTCCAGTGGCGAGCTTTTTGACGGGATTATTGCCAAAAGGGAGCTACTCCAACCGGATTATTGCCAACGAATCAGAGGGTGGTGGGATTTGGGTTTGACGTAAAGGCCAATGTCTTATCCTCCTAGCCACTATCGCATCCATCGTTGTCTTTGTCGGGAAGGGCTGCACGGTTGCAGATTGAGTTTGTCAGAATTTGTTTCAAGTGAGGCAAATTGGTTATATGTAAAAGTTGAGGAATGGGCCTAATTCGTTAAATATAAAAGTTGGGGATAAAATTTCTACGGAAGAATGCTAGAGGGTATAAGAGAGTTATTCTTTTTATTTTTATTTATCTTAACAATAATTAACGGAGTTTAATTTGTAAGTGTATGTATTTGAAATAGGTAGGGCACAAGTGTATATTTAGGTATACCTCAGGGGGGTTTTGGTAATTTTTCCTTACACATCTTTGTCCGGAGGTTTGATGTCGTATGTATAGAAAGTCCTATAAATCTATTTACCTGAGCAATATCTCCATTATTATTTCAAAAAGGACAATATTATCTCGGTCACATTTTTTTAATACCCAAAATTTTTACAAATATGAGAGTTACAATGGTCAGAAGGATTTATATGAAAATTAGAAGGTGAAGTATTTGTTGCATAAAATCTGAGAGGACTCCAACTACAACTTAACAACTTCTAGGTGCTTGGTAATTTGGATCACAGCGTCATTGGAACCCAAGTCTTCTACTTGGGATTTTCCATTGTATTGCCAATTGAATTGAGAATGCAAGACATCTCCGTCTTAATTTAATTGAATCATTTTGGTTAAATGCAAAAATCAAGGTATGTGTAGTTTATGTCGTTATTTTCATTTTTCCCTGAAACTAAAATTAGAAAAAAGAATATTTTTTAGATTTTGTATAGTTAAAGTTTAAAGGAGAATTAGGAAAAAAAATTTATTTTAAATGAAGCTACTAAATTAAATTAAATATTAAAAACTTTTTAAAAACGAAAATAGTTCAACACCTTTAGTACAAATACGATTTATTTATTTATTTTGGGGATGCTATTTTTCAAGCTCAGCTGGGCTCGAAGTTGTGGGCCTTAGTAGATGGGTTAAAACCCAAGCTCCTATGGCGGCAAATCTTATCGATTTTCCCGCCTCAAAAGTCGAAATCCCTAAAGTACTCCGCAGAAGACCCCCAAATCGAAGGCCCTACCCTAAATCAAACGAAGGCTCCTTCATCAAAGATCAACTCGCAAAAACGTCGGCAGATGGGTAAGAAAACCAAACAATATTGGCTTCTGAAAACGGAGCCAGGTGATTGGTCGTGGGAGGACCAAGCGGCTAATGGGGGGCTGACGAATTGGGATGGTGTCAAGAACAAGCAAGCCCAGAAGCATCTCAGGGCCATGAAGCTCGGCGATCTCTGCCTCTTCTACCACTCCGGCACCAGCTCTCGCCGCGTCGTTGGCGTGGTGAGCGTCGTCCGCGAGGCCTACGAAGACAACAACGGTCTGGCAGTTGATGTGCACGCAATAGGGGAGATGAGGAGACAAGTGAACTTGAAGGAGATGAAGCAGGAAGATGCGTTGAAGGGTTTTGTGTTGTTCCGGCAGCCGAGGTTGTCCGTTGTGCCAGTTTCGGAGGATATTTGGGGTAAGATTTGTGAGTTGGGAGGTGGGTTTGAAGGAGATGGTGATGATGGTGGTGACAATTGTGAAAATTAGTACACAGTAGTCGCCGGATTAAGGGGATCCATGTAAGTTCGCAGTCGTTGATCTTTTGTTTCTGAAGAAAAATAGCATTTTGGAAATGTAAATGCTTCTAGTGTATCTGGCTATTTGGGTTTTGGTTTTGTTGGCTAATCGAGAAGGGATCTTTTGATGACAAGGGAATAGGGCACTGGAAACGTAAAATTAGCAAAGTGAGAATGACTAATGTGTCCAGTCTTTTGTTCTATTGCTGCTTGTTTAATCAGCTAAGGAAAGCTAGACTTGATTTATATTCGGTTCCTTTGAGTTTCATTTACTATGGCTGCTAGTACTAAGATTTTCGAGAAGATGCAGAATTTGGCCAGTCCCCAAACACACCTATCAGTTGGATTATGCTCACAATTCCAGCTGCATAGGAAATTGAAATGGTGGAATCTGATGCTTAGATTCCTGCTTGATGTTTGTCAAACTGTGGTAATGTAGGTCAACTTGATGATCTCAGCCTGTCATCCTCTTGCATACATTATTTTCCTGAGAATGTTAGCTTTGGCAGACGATAATCAGGTTGGAATTTGCTAATATTTTGCTGGTTAAGATTGAAAATAAGCTTAGCCGAGTCGAGTAGCGTGTTATCTATCAAGCTTGACATTTTGTTCATGTTTGGATTGAAAAGAATATGAATGAGTTATGCAACTAGCTTTAAAAATGATCAAGCTCAAGTATAGCTCGAGCTGTTTGCTTAAATTAAGAGAAAAAAAACTAAAATTGAGTCAAACCTAGTCAAGCAATAAGCAAGTTGAGTGTCGTAACATTTCAGTTTGGCGAGTTTTGTTTGATCTTCTATGAGATATTAGTAAGTGATAACTTAATTCATCAGGCCCTGAATGATTTGAATCTTAAAATAGATTTTAGACCATGTACATAGTTTGTGTTCTTTTCCTTTAGGCTAGCATGAAATAAACTGAACCATCTGCTTTGTCCATTGCTTTTTTCCCCCTCCTTTGGAGACTTAATGTGCTATGTGAGGAATTCTGATTGAGAATGAAGTGGTCCCAACTAAAAGGGGGAGAGACACCAAACCAGTACTGACTATTGAAATGTTAAGGTCATTGTGTTCTTGACTATTGGACAAGATTCTAGTTTGATTATCTAATCTCTAGTCTGTAGCAGGTGTCTACTGTTTTTCTTTATTTGGGAAATTGTTTCTGGAATATATTCTGTAGTTCAGGCTGAGCACATTTGTAAAAGGTAGAAGTTTCAAATTTGGTATTAATACTTTTAACTGAGATCAAATATGTCATTAATTTTTTTTATTCCAAATTCCGATTGATGTTTTAAATGGTTTAAATTACTAAGCTATGTTTCAAAATTGATTTAAATTGGCCACTGACTGTCAAAAGACTAACGGAAAATGCTGAAAGGTAGTGAAATAAAGGCACCCAGATATGGTCTTGACTTAACCTCATATGCTTTTCTTTTTCTTTGGTAAGGTAAATTTCACAAATAAAGGAAAATATTCTATAACTAGACATCAACTAGGTCGATAAACAGTTAGTAAGTACTGGCAGATAGCGAATGTAGCTTTTAGCTGATGTGTAGAAATAGTTCGATGCCTGTTGATTGTTGAACGATAGGAATATGAGTTTACTGGTGTTGGTGACATTGCTAAGAATTGGAGCTGAGGGCGGCAGGGTTTTCCAGGGGAGGCACTTTCTGAGGTTGTCAAGTTTCCTCGCATTATTGGCAGATCGGACATTGAAAGGGGAGGTATTATATATCCTAGCTAGTATTTGGTCAAAGCATTCACTTTTGCTTAATTAGCTTACTTCATGAAGGCATTTAATCTAACTTGAAGATTCTCCATGCGGTTGCTTCATCTTGTAAATTCAGTCACCACTCAGACTATTCATTTGTTCCACTTGAATGACGCCAATTTGTTTAAATTCTATTTCTCTTCCATTTGGGGAATGCTAATTATAAGCATATTTAACCGTTCATATTAAAATTTTACTGTTTCTTGTGCTCAATATAACATGGGCGAATATCTAAAAGGAATATGGAAACTTACAGAAACTTCGTGGAATTTATCTAACCTACACTTAACTCCTCTTTTACTAACTCCATCAGCTCATTAGTGAAGAGAAAAGGAAAATGGCCTGCACTACCCTTCTACCTTTTTTTATGAGCCCAAACACCCAGACATTTTGAATATAACAAAATAGGTATCTTCTTCAATTAGTGATGACTTTAGTAGCATCCTTCACCTTTAATAATCACAGACACATTGGAAAGTAGGTCAAGAACTAAGACAAACAAGGACTTAAAAACAGCTATTAAAATGCATAAGAACTGGAGGAATTTTACTTAAAGGCCTTCTGAGAGTGTGAGTTTACTTAAACGCACATTAATCTTCGAGTTGTCAGATTGGGTTGAGTCAATATGAAGGTAAGAGTGACCCACCTGAACCTGGCTAAAATCTTCTCCCCATCCATTTCATCAAAATCACGATATGCCTTTGCTCAATCTAACCTTTATCCACCCGAAGAACTACTATATGTGAGCCACCGACCTAGTCTTCCATCCCCGCCATTCAACTGCATCGAATCCAACCACAGAACTCTAGTTACTTATCTTTATTGCCATTATTTTTGCCATCAATGCCTTCTTTTCCTTTCCCAAATCACATTGTCTGCCGACTTCTGCGATTGCCCTTCACTATCCTTGTCATCGACAACCTTCTCTTGTTCTTTAAATTTCACAAATGAGAGAAGATTATCAGCATCATTGGAATCATGATCTGTAGACTCATAATCGGTGACATTGACCTCAGAGTCATCCTAGGCGACGGCTTCAACATTACCATCCCTATAGAAGTCGTCATCTCTGGATTCGTTGTTGTCACCATCATATCAAAATTGACATTTGACACCATGGAACCAACAAATCAACCTATAGAAAAAATTCAAATTCAAATAAAATAAGTGATTTTGAGAAATGAGGAAGGTAGAAATGTAACTAAAAGGTTAAAATGGATAACTGAAAAGAAAACGCAAAAATGAAATGAGAAAAAAAGGCACTCATTTTAGGGTTTGGTAGGGATTATGGTCGATGTTATAGGAAGATGCTTATTTTGTTAGATCCTAAAGGTCTCGATGCTTGGGCTCGGAGAAAAAAATGTAGAAGGATAAATGTAGGCTTTTTCCCTTTTTTCTTAATTGATGATTTGACGGAGTTAGCAAAAAAGAAGGCAAATGCAAGTTTTTGAATATACAGGGGGTAAGTATAGGTTAGGGTGAACCCCAATGAGGTTTCTATAAGTTTCCAAATAAATAGTGGGCATGTGAGTCTTAGGAAGTTTCTGCACTATAAGACTGGAAACAAACTTCATGAGATTGAGATGCAACTCAGTGTTGTAGAATTTTAATGTTGGCTGGAATTCTCAAGTGTTAGATCTGGCACATTTACCACATTTTCCTATTTGATCCTATGTTTTATGTTATTTATTTTGAATATTCTTTAATCTTGATGTGAAAACCAAATTAGCTTGGTAAAGATTGCTTTTCATACTATTTCAATGTTTATCCCTACAAATAAAGATAAGGGTGGATTCATGTTCCCTTAGACTTGATACCAAATTTGCATTTTTCACCCTAGCTTTAGAAATCTATTCTTATCCTTATACTTCAATTACAATACATAAGAGGACTATTCTAAGATGTGCCTTAGGCTACATGTTAAAAAGTTGCATTCTAATCCCAATGGAAGTATGTGATGAACTGAAATCACTGTCAATTCAATTTTTTTGGTATCATGATGTGGAAAATAGGAAGATGGCTTGGTGCGCTTAGAACTAGATGTGTGTTTTAAAGAGAGTTAGGGGATTAGGCTTTCGGGACACAGAAGCTTTCAATCTTGCTATGTTGGCAAAATGAGCGTGGAGGTTGGCCACTAACCCAAGGTTGCTGGTTGTTAGGGTCCTCCAAGGGAAATAGTTTCCACTGTCCCAATTCCTATGTGCAGACATCCCCTGGTACCACTCATCCATTTATAAAGGTTTATTGGTAAATAGGAATATTGTTCTTGAAGGTGCTTTCTGGAAGGTGGGAAATAGATTTGGGGCCAATTCGTTTTGTTGAAAGTCAACTAGTTTTTTTTTACTTTTACATCTTTTTTACTTAAAACCAATTTCATTTGAAAGCTAAAGTTATGTAGATACAATAATCAATTTAAAAGTAAATTTTTAGAATGTTGTTAAATTTTTATGAATTTTTCTTTTTTAAGACTTGAAACTAGAAAAATTCATAAAAATTTAGTAAGATTATAAAAATTGTATTTTCAATTGATTATTGCAGCTACATAATATTGGCTTTTAATTAAAATTAGTTTCAAGTAAAAAAATGTAAAAATAAAAATAAGTCATTTTGTAGTCAGTTGACTAAAGTTAAAACGAAGTGGGTGTTGATATTTCCATATGGTATGATAATTGGCTCCCCAGTGACCACCTTAAACCTATAACGGCTCTAGTGCCGGGCACTAAATATTTGAGGGTGTTTCATTTGATCAATCATTCAATGATCCAATGGAATCATAATATTATTAAGGTGTTGCTCTATTATGGGATGCCAAAGTAGTTAAGTCAATTCATTTGCTTCCCTGATTCCAGAATGATGCGCTAAGGTGAGGTATGTGTGAAAGTGGCAGATTCTCTGTCAAATCAACCTATTATCTAACTTTTGCCAGTGTTTATGTTGAAGAGCCGTTGGTCCTCTCAAATTTTTGGGTTTGGGTTTGGAGCTTAACTGTACCCCCAATGGTGCATATGTTTTTCTAGAGACTTTGCATGAAGGCTTTATTGACTCGAGTAAATCTTTAGAGGAGGGGCATGAATATTGACCAAGTATGCCTAACATGTGATGTCCAATGCTTTTTTGATTATGTGTTTTCCAAGCTAGTCTACCATAGTTTGGGAATCACCTTGCCTAATATGACAAGAAATTGGCATGAAGACTTATGGGTTTGCTTGGAGGGGGATGATGATTGGGCTTTGCTGTTTACAACTGTTGCATGGTTTATGTGGCATAACTGCAATAAGGTTATGCATTCGGCCTTTTGTCAAAGGCCGAAGTGCTCATTCCATTTCAAGTTGGTTGGAACTTTGGTGGAAGGAAGGGAAAAACTCATCGCAAAGAGGCATTATGCATCAATTAGATCAAAGCGTTTAGCATCCAGCATCGGGAAGATAGAGGAAGCTAAATGTCGATGCAACTCTTGATCATAAGAATAGGAAGGGCAGCGTGGAAGTTATTTGCCGGGGGACAGGTGGAGCTATATCTTTTGTTGTGTTGATTAGCATGAGATATCAAGGGAGGGACTTAAAATTCTTGGAAGTTTGGGCAATTTTGTGAGGCATCAAAGAAGCTAGAAATGTATGGTTTGAAGTATATTGTTATAGAGTCTGACTTTTTAGCTATTATCTTTGAATTACAAAAAAGGGAGATTCCTTCATTATTTTACATTGGAGCTATCATAGACGAAGCTTGTAGCTTAGGTAATTTCTTTGCAGGTTGTGCTTTTAATTTTGTTAGATGGTCAGCTAATGAAACAGCCTATAGATTATCTAAAAGGGACCTTCGTGTGGTTGGTAGGGTGGCCTAAGACATCCTTTTGTTTGCTTTGAGCTGATTTGAATGAAGTTCTTTTACCGTAAAAAAAGAAACAATAGATATATACACTTGATTTTGTTGAATTTTTTTAACCCAAATTAGCCGTTTCCAAGTCAATTAACTGACTTAATTACCAAACTTTTTGACTTCCAACCCCATTTTGTTTTGTTCTCTTTTTTTTCCCCGCTACTGTTCTCCACTTCTTTTGGGTTTTTGCTCTAGCCCTTCTCTATTTTTCCTCCTTTTTTAAAGAAAAAATTGCTGTTAGTTTTCTTTCTTTTGTGACAAAGAATATTCACTGAAAAGAAACCTTTGTGCTATCCGTCTATTAACTGAAATTCATTATCCAGGACATCATACAAAAACTTTTAAAAAAAGGAAAAAAAAATAGAAGCGGGATAAAGGTAGTAGATGTTTTGATAATTATGTTGAAGATAAAATTCAAGTATCAAATTTCTAAAATTTCAAAGAAAAAAAATGATTTAAGTCTGAATGGCATGAAGCAATTCTTGTTTTCAATTTTTTTTTTAAAACTTTTTCTAGCCTTGTACTAAAATCGTGACCTTAATTGAGATAATATGTATTTAATTGTTTGCTATAATTGATTTTTTTTTACACTTGGTAAATTATGTATTTATAAGATTTCCAACTTAAAGAAAAAGAAAAAGGATAAACCGCATGTCAAATAAAAGTATCAAAGAAAAAGGATAAACCGCATGTCACATAAAAGTATCAAAGATCGATGAGGTAAACTAATAAAGAATTATTTACAATACAGAAGAATTAACATAGGCAGACGAAAAGAAATGGAAGAAGGGACTAGGGACGGGAAAAAAAACAAAACAGAGGAGGGCTGGAGGGAAAAAAGCAAGCTGGAAAAGGTAAAAAAAAAAAAAGGAGTAAAAAAGGAGAAGAATCTGGATTGTTTGGGAGCCAAGATGGAGAATTAAATGAATGGGTTATTTTAAGAAAGGTAATTTGCGTGTATGAAAATATTCAATCTTAATATTAATATCTTTTTTATTTAAATGAGAATCAGATGTACAGTTAGTGTTTCTAGGACACTTGTTATTAGACAAATCCCACATAAAAAAAAAAAAGTTGAGGTTAATGACAGCAATGTGGAGGCAAAGGGTTCAAAATTAGACTTAACCGAATTTTCAATAAAATGTCAATTATGCTGATACTTTCATTTAACTATAATATACCTTATGTCGTTATATTTGTACAAATACTTATGATTACCAAGAAAAAAAAAGTGAAGGATAACACACACCAACTAGTGCACATACTACACCTTACTTTCCCATTATTTATGAGTTTACCATTTATTATATAATAAGTTATTTGTTTCTCTCTACTTCCACTTTTTGTTTTGTCTTTTTTTTTTTTTTCCTTTCACCACTTGGCACACGACACTTTTTTTAAGGCCAAAATACCCTTACAGTTGCTAAACTCAGTTAACTAGGACACTTACCCCCCTAAACTTGAACTCGGTGAAACTCAGCTCCCAAACTTGTTAAAGTGGGTCAGTCAACCCCTTTGACTTGACCCATGTCTATCACGTGCTCAGTTTCATTCATCCCCGTTTGCTAATCTTGTTCATTTGTTTTCCAGTCATTTTCTTTTGTGAAATCCTCCAGAAACAATCAAAGATGACTTCTTGTTGTCAGCATATTTTTTGGCCAGGCTATCGCACAAGAAAACCAAGAGTTAAATCTTTGTGATTGGTGTTGCTTGTGTCATGAAAACCAATTCCAGTTATATAAACCCACTTCGGAATTTGGAACATAAGCCAAAGCAAGAAGGAGCGAGCTGTTTTCCTGTGGGCGAATTCGTTAACAAAAAATGCAGGAAATTGGTAGATAGCAGGGGCTTGGCCGTGGCACAGGAATTGGCTGCGCGCGCTAGACTGGGCTTCAAATTTCTTGGGGGAATCAGGTGACTCTGGACCGACTTGAGATTCATCTTCCACATTCACACAAGTTGTGGCGTAGGAATCGAATTTGAATATGGGTTCACTAGAAAAAAGTAAAAGATTGGTGATCATTAATTGAGATATAATGTGTATTGGATTGGGTTTATCAATTTTTATGCTATTTGAGGAGGATTAGAGAATGGATTAGGAAAAGGTTGAGAGGTCTCGATGAAGATGGTAGCTTGTTTGTAATGTTTACAATATCATGGTAAATATATCAAACATTAAGAAATTTAGGATAGTTTTTGTAGTTTGTTTTTCTCTTGAAAGGCTCTATAGGAACCTGAAAAGGTTCTTGTGGTTCTCTGATCGTGGATAGCACTGCTAGTGTAGTAAGTACATCAGCTTTCAGAGGATGGTTCTTCCTTCTGAAAGAAGATCTTGGTTTTGCCTTCTTCTCTATCAAAGAATAAAGGCTTCTTTAACTGAACCGGTTCCGTTTGCTGGTGGAGAGATTCATATGCAGTTATCCATGAGGTAGATATTAGTCTATGAAGTTTCTCAAAGGAATTTGTTGTGGAATGTAAGTCTTGTTTGGAACATGTGTTGTATTTACAGAAAGATACAAAGCATCATTATTCATATTTGGCATAGAGAAATCGAGAGCATGATTCTGGACTCTGTATGCCATTTGATAGTGGAGTCTAGCCACCAGTGTTGAGGAGATTTGCTCTGCTCTAGTAATCTGTAATTAGATCTTGAAGAGCCATACAGAAGTTGGGGAAGAACATAATAAGGATTGTACCAGCGTTGAGCATAGTTTCTACAATACCAATGCAGACATGCTTGTACTTCTTGTAGCGAGAGTCAATAAGAGCCAGCTGAGCAGTAACTAGTAATCTTTTTCTTCCATGACAAGTAAGAGTGAGTCGAACAGCTCCAAAATCGAGATGAGTATATCCTTCTGCAATCCATTGCTGAGGGAAATGATAAGGAATCTTCAGAGTAACATACTGTTCTTTAGATGTCGCTGGAAGAGCATGCTAGTCAAACTGTGTAGCTTTAACATACCTTTTGACATACTACCATGAGGGAGAGACAATACTTTTTACCGTCTTTGTAAGAGAATGAGACAGTTTAGTAAATGCCTTGTATGGATTAATAAGAGGAAGATTTGTGAGAAGGATCTTCTCGTCTTCTGGGAGATAGTTGAATTCATAGAAAGAATCCAAGTGAGAGGATGTAGTCTGAAAGAGGCAGTAGGAGTAAGTGTTGGGGTTGAAGTTCCTGACATATTTATGTGAATCTGGGTCAAGGGATCAACAAGAAATTCTTAATCAATCAACTTCTTAAGAGTATAGACACAATCCTTGGCTCTGATACCAAATGAGTTCGCGGTAACCTAGTAATAAATTCTTTGAAAAAAAACAAGGTTTTGGACCCGGTATGTGACGTTGTTATCAGTCAGACCATCTACTGGAATTTTTTAAAAATTGCCCAATAGTATAACTAACTGTGGCACGAGGCAATTTTCAGCACAATATACCAAGTATAAGTAGAACTGTGAAAAAACAAGTTCTGGAAATCAACAGGAAAGTTTAAACAGTGCTACAGTCTGAAAACACATAGAAACCCATAAGCTCTAGCCTTCTTTCAAATCTTAGTCTCGGCCCCGAGCACCCGGGTTTATAGAGACATTCTCCATGACATAAAAAGATTACACATTTACTCCCTATAGTTTATCTAACTTATAATTATAGCCCTAAAGTTTTATGTGTCACCGATTCACAGATGTGTCATTTCTCATACCTGGATAGACAGAGGCAGACGGTATTTGTGAAAGCCCATAACGTGAAAGGGGTTGGTTGACCAACTTTCACAAGTTTAGAGGCTGAGTTGGACCGAGTTCAAGTACAAGGGGTTAAGTGTCCTGATCAGCCGAGTTCAAGGACTGAATGGATATTTGGTCTTTTTTCAATTCCAGCTTTAAATTTTACTTCTCCTCTCACTCATCCTTTTTCTGCAGCCTTTTTCAGCTTCGTCACCGTGTTCTCCGCCTCATTGTCTTTCTCTCGCCATTATCATTAAATCCGGTCCTTTTTTACTTCTTTGGCTTTGATGTCATTTCTTCTTGTCGTTCTCTCGCCGATGTTATCCGATTCATCAATTCCCAAAATTCTGTAAAGTTTATGGAACATGCTTCCTCTGACGTCACATAAATTGTCATTCTTTCAATTTTTTTCTTCTAAAATATGTAATCTGTAGCTTTGGGAATTAAATTGTGTTTTAAAAGGGCCCGGGGGGGAGGGGGGGGGGGGGGGAAGAAGATTAATTTCACTTATACCAATAAAAAATGAATTGAGTATGTTAGTATTTTTCATATGCTCTGGAAAATTGGAATCCGTATATCTAAGTAAAGGACGCGAATTGAAGCCAAGAAGAATGATCCAAACAATTAGCTCTAAGTCTAACCCGAAATGAATGATCCAATCCAAACAATTAGCTCTAAGTCTAACCCGAAATGAATGATCCAAACAAAATCTAACCCGAACTGATCTCTTTCCCTAAATCCTTTTCACACTATTTTGATTATTCTTCCACTCTTCCGATGAAGACGTGCCAATAGATTCTTATTACGCAACAAACTTTGAATTGACCGATTGATATTTTGAGTCTGGGATTTTTCTTTGTATGCCCAAATGCAGTATAATATTGATTCGCTATTATCTAAAATGATTTGCCCTTTTCATTTTTTTTTGGGTCAATATTGCATTAACTGATAAGATATATCGATACTTTTTTTTTAAATTTTAAAGTGGATGCCAGTGGATAACACCTTTGGATAAGAAATATTGGCTTTCTAATTTTCATGTTGTTCTATTTATTTGTAAATGATTAGAAATGGCTTAGTTCAATGAAGGCCTCCCCATCCTAGTTTAAAAAAAAAAAAACAATAAAACTCAAGAAACTGTCGGTTATATCACGATTTTGTAATGAAGATGAACCACGTTAGCGTGTTTGTATCTGTCTGTACCAAACTGAATCCGACGCGAAAAGTCAAGTCAGGCAGGGAACTGGTGGCAAAGTAGTGAATAACTGGAAAAGGGAAGAGGCGCCCCCATAAATAAATGTCGGGAATGGAAAAGTAAAAGCAGAGAGAGGCAGCGCGAGCGACGAAATGCGAGAGCCCGGAAGAACAATTAGCGTCAATTGAAAGCCTGCGAGCAGAACAAGAAGTGGGTTGTTAAGTTTGGCTGGGTCAGCGTGTGTCTGAGCTAAAGAAGAATGGCGAACCAGTTGGAGAGCTTGGTGGAGACGATAAAGTCGAAGGTGAGAGCGTTGAAGAAGAAGAGGAAGCCTTACGTGAAGATGGATAAGAGCGCCAGCGTCAAGGTAGAGATTCGTAGGAGGAAGGCCAGGCAGCTTATCGACAAGACCCTCAAGGTTGCTGATAGCCCCGGCAAGCGTAGCCTCTCTTAACTTTCTCTTCTCTAATTCTAAAACACATATGAGCCAGCCATGGGATAGGATATGGGAGCTAATGCTTGTCTTCTCTTCTTTCCTGTTTTTTCTGCAAACTGAAACAAAAAATAAAACAGAAGATTCCTCTTAATAAATCTCTTCTCCCCTCCCGGTTAATTGCCTAATAAGCTTTGTCAATGTTTGTAATTTTCTTTCTTTTTCAATAATTATGTATACTCTTTGATTTAGTTCCGTCTCCTATCGTTTCTCCGTTTCCAGCGCAGCTAGGCTAAGGAAACGTTTTCGCTATTCTCCGGCGTTGGTGGTTTAAGGCTTCAAATCCAAAATCGCACTTTGTCTCTATATTTATTTTACACTTCTTAATCTTAATTTTTAAAATTCTAGTTTAAATCATTATCTTGCAAAAAAATTTAATCTATCTAATGATTTTTCGCTAACTAGTGAATAACTTAAATTAATTATAGTACTAATTTTCCACTTTATGAATTTGAGATAACAGTAATTGTATTTATAAGCTATTTTATATTTAGTTATAATTACCGAACAATTTAAATTACTAGCTTTTTTTTGTGAATGTAAAGTGAATTTTAGTAACTAATGATTTTGATTGTAGTTTATGGCTAATTGTAACTATTTCTGATGTCAAGAGTTGGCTAGTTTTTCGACTTTAGTGGAAACAGCCAACTTTTCACACGACAATGCAATTACGTATATACTGTTAATTTATTTACAAATTTTAAGTCTTTAAACTGAAATATTTAAATGTAAACGAGTTATGTATAATTTAAGTTCAATAATTTCAGCCAACCACAATATTAGTAACAGGAAAATTGATCTGAACTTATTATTGTACATTCTTCCTTTAAGAAGTCCCAGATGCAATTTTACAATATTTATTGTAAAAAGTGAATATTTTTATTAATTTTTTAAGTTGGTTAATTAAAAAATAAACAAAAGTTACGTGTGTGTGTGTATATATATAAGTATCTTAATAAAAGTGCATTTTAAACCTCTTAAAGTACATGATTTCAATAAATTAATAATTTAAGTAAATAATCATTTGTATAAAAATAATACACAATAATATATTCAAACTAATACAAAACTACCTCTTCATAGCTTTTCTTATTAAGAAAAATGCAACAACGGTCACACCCTCTAAGCTTTAACCAATGAATGAATGGGAGTAATGCAGATGCGTTAACATGGACCGTCTGTCCATCCCTAATTCAGGCATCATTTCACTATCTTAGGAATTGGTAGGTACACCTTCATTTAAGATGTGGAACTAATAATACATTTAACAGGACTTTCTTATAAGCTTTATTTAATTTTATGTACAACAGTTAATTTGACTGATTGGTGAAAAAGAAAAAAAGAGGATGGATTGAATTTTAGTAATATTTATGTATAAATTTTTGGCATATGCAATAAATTGAATAGCAAAATTAATCAAGAAGTAATTGCATGGGCGGCCGCTAGCTTTTGCTTTTTGCATTTGGGAAACCTATAATGTTACCACCAAGATATGGTGAATTACCTGTTGAAAATTTAGGAAAGAAGTTGTGGAGAAAATAAATTTGCTTTTTAGTAAGAGAAACAGATATCTACCATGAATTTTATACCTAAAACTTTGATTAGTGCTGCATAACTTAAGAAGCGGAACTATTTCCAGCTTGTAAAGTTATCTGAGAAATAAATATCTGAATCATTGGTAAGTTGGGGGCCAGTCGATCCTGGACGTACGCATTGAGCCTCGGTTACGTCTTCAGCGGCAGGAAGGAAGGCGTTGGTTGGTGAGTTGATTCAGGTCAACCTCACCCATTTGTCGGACTCGTCTCTCTCTCCAAATCGGCTTGTGGTTGGAATTGGATCGGTCGGTTGCCGCCCAGTTTTCATGGTTATGTCGTGTTACTATATTCTAGTTGTATCTTTTATGTCTGGTCTGTTTCAGGACCTGAGCAGCTACAAGGTTTCGTAATTTGTTAAGTTTTTTTTTTCTTAAACGGCCAAAGCAAAAATTTATTAAAGAAAATAAAAAGTACAGAGCCAACAAGAAGTTGGACCAGATATGACTAGGTACAAATCAAAATCCTTTCACCTACTCAAATTTGCTATAGACAACAATGGATTATGACACCATTCATACCATAAACAACTTAATTTCAAGGACCTATTAACAATTCAAAGAAAAGAAGTACTTTGAAATGAATAAAAAACTTATCTCAAACGCAAGACATTGTCTTTGAAAATAAGCACATTCCTAGCCTTCCAAATAGCCCATGTCGAAATGATAAGTGTGGCTTGCCAAGCTTCAACTTGCTCCTTTCTCATGTATGTAGCTAAATTCTAATCAGGCGGATCACCAACCTCCCATTACTCGAAAACCAAGCTCCAAATTTGTCTAACGCAAGCACATCTTACAAGAATGTGACTTGTATCTTCAATGCAACTGTTACAAAATGGACAAATTAAGCTTTGGATGATGACACCTTTAAGCACCAGGTTTGACCTTATTGGTAGCTGATCCTAAATAGCTCTTTAAGTGAAATATTACGCTTTAGGGGAATAAGTCTGCACCAACATTCTCTGTCAGTGAAGTTTTGCATGCTCAAAGCCTTCTCATCTATCAGATATCTTGCTTTGTTAACATCATAAGAGCTTCCAATGTCTGCTACCCATTTGATTTTATCCTCCTTGGAGATGTTCAAGTTGACCAATTGAATAACCTGCAAAAGATTGTTAAATTTTCCAACTTCCCTTTCCACACAAGTCTCTTCTCTACTTCCACTCCCACCTCCAAACATCACCCTCACAAAACACATCTCGCAAACCTTGCTCAACTTATTTAATGAAAGGTTGCAAAGCCTATGAAATTTTGGCTCAAAGCTTCCATCCCCCACCTAATTATCTTTCCAAAACTCAATCTTATCTCCTCTGCCCAACTCCCACTTAAATGACTCACCAAAGAGGACTCCTAATTTATCAATCTCTCCTCTAATTTTAAAAATACTGCCCCATATTTTCCCCAACCTCCTCTACACCTGATCACCCATAATACCTCTGTTCGGACTATATAGACTCACTACCAAGCTTCTCCACAAGGAACCCTCTTCATTTACAAATTTCCACCACCATTTTCCTAGTTGAGCAAGGTTTTTTTTATATAAGACTACCCATGCTCAACCCACCTCTCTCCTCATTAACCAATATTTAATTCCATGAAACCCATGCTATTTTTCTACCCGACCCGAAACCCCTCCAAAAGAAATTCATTCTTAATTTTTCAAAGGTATTTAAGGCACTTGTAAGGGCTCAAAATAAAGATAAGTAGAAAATAGGGAGACTTGAAAGCACCGACCTCAACAGGGTAACTCTTCCTCTAATAGATAGCAGATTCGCATTCTAAGAACTGAGTTTAGATTTAAATTTATTAACCATTGATTTCCAGAATTCTGCTCGTTTTGAATTAGCACCTACTGGTAAACCCAAATAAATAAATAAACAGGAGCTTCCCTACTGCATAGTTTAGCTCTCTAGCTGCAACTTCAACTTCCTCTTCACAAACACCAATACCATATACTTTGGTCTTTACCATGTAGTAGTAGTTTTTATTTGGTTTTCTATAATTTTTTTTTGGTGTCTGGTTACGCTATGTTTTGGCCTGATGGATGGGGTGACCTTCTTGTCCACTTTATTGTTTGTAATGTGAGCTACCTAGCTATTGAATTAATTTCAGAGTTCGCTGGGAAAGAGTTTTATTTTACTAGTAACATTGAGAACCATACAAAAATGACTTCAGTAAACTGAAATTGACAGAGGGATCGATTATATTCGAGAGTTGACTAAATGGTTGTTGCTGGCCAACGGCATCCCTAAATAACACTTCCTCATGAAATTTTTCACATTTCACATCAAGAATGAAGACTTCCGAAGCATATGAAGCCAAACGGGCAAATAGACCGGACAAGTGGTCTAAAAACGCCACAATGATAAATCTTGAAAAGTTGTTAAAGTCGTCAGATGCAATTCCTTTTTGAAACAGAAAACCCGACTTTTTCACTAGAAATTTCGGCTTTGGTTATTTAATTTTTTTAGGGAAATTGGTTACTTGAGTTTCAAAGAAATAATAATAATAATAATAATAATAATAATAATAATAATAATTGTTTTTTTGCCCAAATAGTTTTTTTTTGCTGTTTTTGTTTGTGCGAGAAAAAGGGCAAATGACACAATTAGTCCTCTATTTTTGTATGGACATGGCTTCTGAGTCCTGACTTATTGTCCTCAAACTTTAAAAGAATAAAAGTAAATATTTTTACTACTTTTTCATAAATTTTTCGGTTTTGCATTTTAAACACTTGAACTATTATGAGTGACATTTAAGCCCAACTTGCCATGGAATCTCATATTGATTACATTGATCTTATACCTAATATTTTTTATTTACCAAATTTATTTCCAATATTTTTCAGATGTTTCAATTCTTTTAGATTTTTGAAATGATTATAATCTAAGTATTTTTAAATTCATAATATTTTTAATATTTTTTTTTCTAAATATATCGATATGAAAAAATTATACCTGCGTTTATTACCCAACAAAAAGTGCCGGTTGCAATACCATTTTATGTGTGTATTTATTTTAGGACCGTAATGGAAGACTCCGATTTTTCTATGCTTGTGAGGACTATCATCTAAACGTGGCTCTAAAACAAACTGACACACATAAAGTAGCATTGAGATGGAAATTTTTTTTTTAATTGTTGTAGTGCATGTACCCGTTAGAAAACGTGCATATGAATCCGTGCATTTATCCGTGGTGCAGTCTGGACAATAATTTATATAATACATTAAAGAACAAGAAGAGCACGAGGTTGTGACAAAGTGTTTTTTGGATAGGGGTTTAATGTCAAGTTAAGTTTTTAATGTTTTCAGTTTGTGTTATTTCAGTATGGGAGTTATGGTTAGATTGACTACACGTGTCCTTACATTGATGGCGTAATTAAACTGAGATCCTTCCATATGTGTTGTGATTGCTTTTACTCATACTTTTTTAAATGTTGTAATCATGTCCTTGTGGAAAAAATTATCGCTTATGGTGACTGTTTTGCTCTTTCTTTAATTTGTTGTAGGAGTTCTTGGATGTTAATATTGTAGATTAGGAGCTTATGTTTATTGTAGTTATTTATTATTATGTTGGTGGTGTGTAGTTTGATATGAATGCAATTGTGGTGAGGAAAACTTGGGGGAATAATAAAATATTTGAAATGTGTTTTTTGGTTTAATTCATAGAAGCATTGATAAGTTTATCTTGTCGCAGTTGCAGCTTTTATTCTTCAAACTATGCAGTTTATTAATAATATTTATAAGCTACTAATATTGCCCCCAACGGAATAGGGGTCTTTCTGCTGGTAGAATCGTATAGAACACAAACAATCACTTTGAGTTGGCCTTACGTTGTCAATTATTGTTTTCGGACCAAAAGAATTCCATTGGATCACCTCACACCTGTCCACTCGTTGGTGTCCAAACCAAAGCTCCAAAGAAAAGCAACAGTGGTGGCGGTTTATTTTATTCTATTTTAGGACTTGAATCATTCTAATTTAGCAGCAACATTAAACTGTCCCAATTTGTCTGTAATTTCCAACTTCTTGTTTGTAAAATTTTGTGAGACTGGTCGCGCTTGAATTAGATATATATTTGACAATGTAATGGCGAAAAAATGCATTGTCTTGCTCAAATCAAATGACAACCAATCAAGTTCAGTTTCATCAAAGCTCAGTTACCTTCAAAGGAAACAAAAGCTAAAAAATGAAGCAACAATTTCAGTGAAGAGTGGTTAACAGATTACTCTGAGCACAAGTCCTATAGTTCCTGAGGCACTGAAGGTGAATTTCATCTTCCTCCTCGATCGAGCAGGGCTTGACCTCGTCAATCCTCCAAATCATACCAACCCCAACGCTATAGCTCCTCTGCTCCATCCCCCTCCCTTTCCCCTGCATTTTCCGGTGGGACGTCCTCGTCACTGCTCGACCTCGCCGGAAGCCATGGTGACACTTGATGCACACGCCGCCCTGAATGGCTCTGCCGGCGCAGTCCTCCATGCCGTTCATGTACAGCTCTCGTGTCATGATCAGGACTCTGATGGGCGCAAATATGATTCTCTTCATTATATTGTGCTATTTCTTCAACTTGGTGCCTCCCATTTTCAGACGTTAAACAAACAATTAGTAGGCAGCTAGGTTGTTGGGAACTTGGGATGAGATTTGTTTGTGTGCAAGGAAGAATCAAGTAGACACACACACACACACACACATAGTTGCTTCTTCATCCAGGGACAAGTTTTATTGGTTTAGATTCAGGATTGATCCAGCAACGCAATGGCCGTCGAGGAATAGTTTTATGGATCCATCTGTGTGTAAGTGATGAAAAGGCGGAGGGAAAAAGTTATATGGATGTGAAAGGGAAACAATGCAGGAGAAGGGGTGAACCTAAGGTAAATAAATGGAAATGACCGAAAAATAAATAAGTTGGACTCGCCAAATAGACAAGAAGACTGTTGGTTTTGAATTGTTGGCGTTGTCGGTTAGAACTTGGAACGCGCCAACTTCCAGGCATGAGCCAACAAACTTTGGGATGGTATCGAGGTTCGTCTCTTATAACAAAGCTTATTTCAAGATTAACAAGATGGATTGCAAAAAAAAAAAAAAAAAAAAAAGGCAAGTGTTTCCATTTCGTCGTTTCTCTTATTTTTGTATCCTATGATCAAATATCCACATTTAAGTTTGTTTGCAATTGTTCTTTTGACATCTAATTTGACGAGATCCATTCTAGATGACAAAACAAAGGTAAATTCCTGATCTCGCATGCCTATGTTATGGTTTAGAGTAGGGGTAGAACTAAAGTAGGGCTAGTAGAACTTGGGCTCCTTTTAAAATTGTAAAGTACCAGTAATTTAAAAGTAAATACATTTTAATCTCTTTTTAAAATTGGTTAAATTCTACTAGAATGATTATAATTTAAAAAAATATTTGTTTTGACCTATTCTTCATAAAAAACCTGGGCCTGCCGTTAGACTAAAGTACTATTGGAAGAGCTATTAACTTCACCAAAAGAAATACGTGCTCATCTTGGCTTCTGTTGAATGAGTTTGACTGACTTCATGTCCGGCTTTAAAACCAATGGCTTTAATCCCCCTAAAACCCAAAAACCTATCTTTTAGTAATTTTTGACAGACCACGACCACCATAGTCACTTGCTAAATCAGACTTGCTCGAAATTTCTCAAACCCTCATCTGGGCTATTGACAAACACAACCCATTTTTTTTTTCCACAAGCCGAACAGTGTGTGTTTGTATGAGAAATTTACATAAACCCCCAAGTTTTGACTTTACCTATACTTGCTCATTCTATTTGTGAAAATCTACGTTTTATCCCCTAAAAGAATTGTAACCACGTCACTATATTTGTTATACTAGTGGACTTAGGCCTAAAGCAATTTTTAACCCTTGAACTCGTTAAACTCTGACACTTAACCCCCTCAACTTAGACTTAGTTCAACTTGGCCCCCAAGCTTGCAAACATGGGACACTTTTACCTTTTAATTTTTTTTTTGTCCCATGTGTGCTTCACCTGATAGCTAGAAACAAACGGCATTTATCGCCCGATTAGAAACACCTTGAACGCTACCCCGGCCGAGTTCATCTCGACTCTGCTCTTCGTCTTCGCCGGATAAGTCTCTGGTATGGCTTTCACCAAACTCGTTGGTGGCAGTGCCACCACTCCCGTAGGCTTCGTCACAGCCTCTCTAGCTCACGCCTTGGCACTTTTTATTGTTGTCTCCATCTTTGCTAACATCTCCAGAGGCAAAGTCAACCCTGCCGCCACGTTTAGGCCGGACAATCTGATTATTGCATCAGTCAATTACAGGTTCATTTTTCTTTCCTATCTCTCTGAATTCTGGGGAAAAGGGTCTTTCTGATCTCATTTTTCATTGCATTGAAGATGTTTAAGTTCTTGTTACTGCCGTTAGGTGAGTTTGGAATCTGGGTTCTAGTTGGGTTTTGTTTGGATTTTTAAGACGATACGGATAACCAAATATTGCAATTCCATCGACAAGAGAATTCAAATCTTGGAAAGAAATTGCAAAATTCTAGCCTTTTACTCTTGTAAAGTCTGCTCTGTTCTATTTCTCTAACTGTTCAATTGTTAGGTTTCCATGTTTGCATTCAAGAATTTGTGATAGAGCTTCTTTTATATGGCAATCTATAATTTCCACATGAAGTTTTAGCAATTTGGTACAATATGCCCGTTTTTCTTCCACAGTTGTTTTTTTTTTCCTGCATTTTTAGCATCAGGGTATGCCCCAGTTTCATCTGATTCTGCTCGAAACATAAGGAATTTATTGGAAGAAAGCTTCGAAGATTCCAACTTCAATTTGAGGTAGACTTAAAAACATTTTTTTACAACAAAATTGTAACTTTAGTTTTGTTTGATTATGTTATTTATGGGCTTCAAAATCTTATACAATTCCGTAATACAATTTGAGGTAGACTTGAATGCTTTTGAGTTGTTCCGGAATTTTGTTCTTTTTTTGTTTTTGGGGGGGATAAATAAGAGGTTGGGATAAGATGAATAACTCTATTTCAGATGTTAGTTTCTACGTAGAGAGTGAAAAGGAAGATGCTTAGAAAGGAGAAGTGAAGGTGAGCATGGTAATTGTTCGAACCAACGCTGGTGAACTGGACCTAGGCTAGCCACTACTGGGTTAGACAGTTGATCGGTGATTCAGCGCTGGCATCACTGGAGTCGTTAAGAGCAAGCGGTGTTAAGAGTAAATATGTCATGATGTACACATGTGTTAAAAGAGCTAAAGTGTCTCTTGTTGGCAAGTTCAGGGGTAAGTGAAGCCAAGTCAAAAGTTAAAGGGGCTAAGTGTCCGAATTTGGCGAGTTTGAGGGTTAAAAATGACTTTAGCTATGGACTTGAACACTTTGATTGCTTAATAAGAGTTGCAAATCATGCAAATCAACCACATGGTTGATCTCCTGCCACTTCCAATCCAGTTTTCATTAAGTATATAATACATTTATATGAAAACTTCTACTTTTGAATAATTTCTATATTTATAAATTCACTACTTAATTTCTAAATCTATAATATATTTCCATTTCTATAGACTAAGTTTATCTTCTCGATTAATATTAATATTCATTTTTAACATTCTATTCACGTTTCAACTTGTTCAAATATCATTTTTAGGGATAACTATGTTTTAACTAATCTCATTTTCTTATGAAAAAAATCGACCCATTTTATAACATTTTTGCAACACATAATATAAATTATGTGCTAATTAGTTACATTATTATATTATTATATCATTAATTAATTACTTTTTTTAGCCAAATGGTAATTAATTTTCCGTTAATTTTTAGCCTACCTACCTATTTTTGTTTGCATATTTGTAATTATCATAAATAGATACGATCTCGGATATCTCTCGTTTTTCTTTTTATTTCTTGCTTTCTTAATCTCAGTCCCGCTGTAAAAAAGTGGGCCTGCGGGCTATAGATCACTCAATAATTTGTGAACGGTGTTCGTGTACAGCCTGGGTTAAAATCCAAAAATGCCCATCAAACTTTCATGAATATAAAAATCACGCTATTAAAGGATTATTTAAGCCCATCCACTCGTCAAACTTTCGTAAATAGGTACTAAATTGAATATTTTAAAACGTTATTGAAGAAGGTGGATTTTGACCAATCACTGATAAGTCTTCTTGTACCTTGTGCTAATATTGAAAAGATTGTAAAGATCACTTATGCAAGATTTCTATGTCTTTTCAGCGAAAATTTGAAGTGTTAAGTTACAAGATGGACAAGCATGAAAACTGGTTCACGGAATCTCATCAAATAACATTGTTCCATTTACTGCTAATTTTCGTTCTCTTAATTATAAATTGCTCGCTTAACAGGTTTGATTTTTGTAAAAAATGTGGTTTTTGGTCCAACGTTTAAGAAAGTTTTAAATTCATGCACCTAG
This sequence comes from Aquilaria yunnanensis, assembly GCA_039654915.1. Taxonomy (NCBI): domain Eukaryota; kingdom Viridiplantae; phylum Streptophyta; class Magnoliopsida; order Malvales; family Thymelaeaceae; genus Aquilaria; species Aquilaria yunnanensis. The sequence continues at coordinate 22,924,402 of CM077598.1, read as the reverse complement.
TGGCTCATTAGGTACTCCCCTATCCATTTTTGTTTTTGAACCAATTTCTTTATTCTGTTTGTGATGTTCCAAAGTAATGAACTGCTTTTGTAAATTAATAGTGATTTATTTTTTGAATTTCTTATTTTACTCCTAAAAAGTTGATGTCTGAAAGGCTATGATTACTTTTCTAAGGATAAAATTTGAAAAGATGCTGAAAAGAAGAAAAAAATTATCTGGAGTTTTGTGAAAGGGTAAATGAGTTAAAGAAATTGAGAGTAAAACTTAAAACGTTTGATAGGCAGCTGCTTGAAGAAGAAGTTTTGTGGGCTGATGAGAAGGTTTTTAAAAGTTGATGACCTTTTGATGGATTTATCACTGAAAACAAACATGAAATACTCATGGGAAAAAAAGGAAACAATGAAAAGATTAGGGATAGAAGAAATATTTAATGGAGCTTAGGGACCCTTCTCGATACTTACCTCTTTTCTACGAAAGTTGCTCGCCCTGGCCCTGCACTTTGCAAGGAAGTAGCACTTGGTGCTATCTCGTTCATTCTTCTCTTGCGCTCCTCTACATGATATATGCTTGCAGGAACAATATTCTTAACCGTGATTCTCTTGTTCAAAAATTTTGTTTTTACAAGCCAGACACTTGGTGAGTAGATCCGTTGCTAATTGTTTTTTTTTTGGGCCAATCTGTTTCCGATTTTAGATCCTCTACGTGATTGGTATGCGTTGCAATTAGAAATATCTGTTCTTAGACTTACATTGGATGATCTGGGTGTCTGTTTGGATTGTATGCATTTCCTTAGGTTGTTTTCTGTGATTATGTGTTGGATCAAAAGACCTTTGACCCAAGTGTTAGATCTTTCTGTGATTGCATGCATATTTGTTAATTTTCGTGTTTCTCTCTCTCTCTCTCTCTCTCTCTCTCTCTCTCTCACTGTATATATATATATATATATATATATATATATATGTTTCTTGCATTCTTATAATCTCTGGCCCCTTTGTGCTTTTCTTCCCCCTTGATTATTTTGTCATATGACTCTTATTTTTATTTTTACATTTTTTTTGCCTGAAACTAATTTCATTTGAAAATTAATATTATGTAAATGTAATAATCAATTTGAAAGTAAATTTTCATGATGATGTTAAATTTGTATGAATTTTTTAATGCCTTAAACTAGAAAAATTCATAAAAATTTAGTAAAATTATAAAAATTGTATTTTCAATGGATTGTTGTAACTAAATGATATTAGCTTTTAATTAGAACTAGTTCTGGACAAAAATGATGTAAGAATAAAAATAAGTTATTTTAAAATCAATTGATTTAAGTTAAAATAAATTGATTGTTAGTTTCTTATTTCCTTATTCTTTATTCTGACTTGTTAGATAGAAACTAATTAAAATTAGAGAAGTAATTAACTGTCTATATTAGAAAGACTAATACCTGACCACCTCCCTGATCATGCAAAAATATTATTATGAGCATCAATAGTTCGGCATACACATGGCTCAGCTGGATACATGAAGTTAAATATCGTGGTATAATACAATATATTGATTACCGCCGATAAATAGTTCGTGGTACAAATGTTTTTACATTTTATCACATGATATATCACGATATTTTGTGTTATTTCACATACGTTTCATTTTCTATGTACATTTTTTCTGAAACTGTGGTGTACTATAAATACCGCGTAATACTATAAGGTACGTACCACTGTATTTTATTTTTTATGGATGCGTGTGAGATATTTTTGTGGTTATTTTACATCAAAATATCATAAATATATAAATAATTAAAATATAATTAATACACATGTAATAAAATAAATATTTGCTTTTATTCTTTTGGCTACTTTTTTTTGTTAACATAAAAATTTAATGGTTACTTTGAGCCACCTAAGAATTCAATGTGATATTAAAAAATATATTATTATTATTAAAATATTATTTTTTTTCTCTTATATCAATAAATTAGTTTCTTCAATGTGCAATTAAATTCTTGATGTAGTAGTGCAGAATGTATATACAAGCAACTGTTATAGTTCAGGCTTTTAGAAGATGTAGCTTCTGCGAAGTATGGCAATTTAGTAGTGTGTCAAATGGTCATCATGGTTATTCGGTTGACATTCCTGGTTGTTGCCCTCCTGAATTTTTTCTACTTTCTTTGTCATCCCTTGGTGCATCTGGGAATAATGCAGATTGTACAAGTTATCGAAGGCATAGTTTAAACGGCCACACCAATCTGAGCTCAGTTTGGCTTTTAGTTAATTCAGTTTAGTCATATTCACCTAAGATTTGAATTAAAAATCTTACGATTTTACAATCTGAAATTAATATAATTAAATTATATAATTATGATTAAGATTATAATCTGATTCTACTACTATAACCATAGCCACAGAACATAGAAAACCAAAAATTATTTCAAGAGGAATTCCAATCATAAATACTTTGTATCCAACCAGGAACACGGTACTTCTGAAAGCAGTCCACCTGCTGTGCCCTGTGGCTGAATGAAAAAGAACTAAAGATATTAAATAGCGGAGAAGCAAAGCAGCAGCCAGCAGTTGCTTTTTGTTGCGGAAAATGAAGGGACCTAAACAGTCACATACACCATCGGACGAGGATCCGGACCCATCGACCAGGCAAGTGCCTACCGCTGTTCAAACCCTCGCCGGCCACCGCAAGAAGGGAACGGGAGTCCGCCCCTGGCTCCTTCTAGACTCCACCGGTCAGGCCCAGGTCGTCGAGGCCGGCAAGCACGCCATCATGCGCCGCACCGGCTTGCCCGCTCGAGATCTTCGGATCCTCGACCCGCTTCTGTCGTACCCGTCCACAGTCTTGGGCCGAGAGAGGGCCATCGTCATCAACTTGGAGCATATAAAGGCGATTATCACCGCCCATGAGGTGTTGCTATTGAACTCTCGCGACCCTTCGGTCATGCCCTTTGTTGAGGAGTTGCAGAGGCGGATTGTTTGCCATTACCATGCTAATAAGTCTCAGGTTCTTCTCTCTTTCTAATTTATTTCAAATTCACTTCTGTTGCTGGGTTCTCGATGCGGATTCGTTCCCTTCGTCTAGAAACTCTTGGTGCTATAAAATGACTGTGGTGGTTAGGAGTTACTACTAACATTTTGATGTTGCTGGAATTATGTGCCATTAAATTCTGCAAGATTTAGGATTCCTGTTTTTATCTGTTCATCTATGTGGTTGATACGTTCGTAAATTTAATGATCAGATGATGTTTACTGCGCGAGATTCGTTTAAGGACGTGGATGCGTGTTGGTGAACTTCGATAAATATAACTCAGTTTTGGTCGGAACTAATTTGATTCTTTTAAACTCGCTCTCAGTTTTGGTCTATGTCATTGGATTTCACAGAAGTTAGGAGCACCATGTCACTGGTACTGGTTTTGTTGCTCGTTTTGCAACTCCCTTTGGGTTTGTTATGTTTTCTTTAACAGGTTCACCATCAAAATTTTTGAACATCTTCTTCTTCTTATTCTTCTTCTACCTCTTCTTCTTTCTCGAAAGATTGTACTCGAAATGTTGAGTTGGTTCTTCTCCCAAAAATAGGGGAACTAGTTGCATGTTTTGAATGCCACCTTTTCACTGAAGTGTAAGGTAATGCTACTTGCACCAGGCTACCAGCTGTTTCAACTTAATTAAGCTAATTCAAATTAATGCATCTAAATGTGATGGAAAAACTATTCAGACTTTGCTCATTTATGCTTTTCCGCTAACCATTCCTGGTAAAGTATTATTATTTCCCATGCCATTGACAACGGTTTATTTTCACAAAAGAAATAGTGTGGTTTGCTAATTTCCTGTTGCCCCACTCCTGTTTGTAGGAACAGGGTGCTGATGATTCCAACTGGCCAAATTTATATACGGAAGAGCAAGGATCAAGGGTTACTAGTCCTAAAATGTCCTCACCATGTTTTGGACAATTTCAGAAACCAACTGAAGAAGGGGCACCTGATGGGAAACAAGAACTTGAAAACCAAGATGGGTCAAAGGTTCTTCCATTTGAGTTTGTTGCACTGGAGGCCTGCCTTGAGGCTGCTTGCAGCTGCTTAGAGAACGAGGTGAGTATTTTCTGTCTTTAATAGTTTGTCATGAGACCAACTGATCCACCATCCCCACCAGCATGTGCCTTAACTATCATTTTGTTAGGCAAGGACATTGGAACAAGAGGCACATCCAGCACTAGACAAATTGACTTCAAAAATCAGTACACTAAACTTGGAACGAGTCCGGCAAATCAAAAGTCGCTTGGTTGCCATTACCGGGCGGGTTCAGAAGGTTGGTTGAGTTAAATTTTAGCATTTTTCTGTTGCATTTCTTTCTGAGTAAAAGTCCCTTTGCACTGCAACTTGGCATAGTTCTGGAGTTCTAGTTATAGACAATGTTGGTATATTGAATGTACTTCATCTCTTCTTGACTCACTAGTGGGTTCTTGGGTAGAAGGGAGCTCTCTTCCTTAGTTTTTAGTTTAACTTCTTCCAATTCCTTCCTACTTCTCAAGGTAATGGCCTTTCAATGCTCCCCTGGATTCACTTCAGTGCTGCTTGGGAGGTTTCCTTCTTATAGTGAACCCACAGCTTCCAACATCATTCCTATTTTTGTTTCCATTTTTTTCATCAAAGATCCTATGCCTATCATTTGCATCTCATGTTATCCATTCAGCTCCCATTTTGCAGCAAATTTGTTCGTTGTTTCAAACATAAATATATTACTTTCCTCCCTCGAATGCTAGACAGTGCTGGCAAATTTATTTTTGTTCATCTCTAACTTCACAATTACTTATATGGTTTTCCTACTGAATATATAGTGTAAATTTTTTTTTTTTTCTGTAGGTGAGGGATGAATTAGAACACCTACTGGATGATGATGAAGATATGGCTGAGATGTATTTAACAGATAAGTTGGCTCAACAACTTGAGAACTCTTCCACCTCATCAATAAATGAGAGAGGTGATGTAGATGATGGTGCTTTTCAATCAGAAATGGATGACAGGCAATATGTGGTTCCATAATTTACTTTTGCGATCTTTATCGTATTGCTTCTAAGTTCTGGGTTTGAAATTACTGATTGTGTTATTTCAGGGCAAGCGTAGGTATTTCATTTACATCCAATTATGGATGCGACATTCAAGAAAGTGCCAACCCCCAGGGTCATCTATTAAGTGCACCTAATGCTCCTGGAAGAGAAAGCCATGGGTCTCATACTGGTACCACCCGCAGCGCCATAAGCAAACATCTTGATGTAGAAGAGCTGGAAATGCTCTTGGAAGCATACTTTGTGCAAATTGATGGTACATTGAACAAGCTTTCCACGGTAAAAGCTAAATCTATCATTTTTCTTGCTTTATTTTGAAAGTTGATCTGGACCTAATTGAAGTATATGTATGCTATAATTCATGGTGAAAAAGTTTGTGGGATATACTAGTTAGGGCTTTATTGTGATAAACTACAGAAGGAATAGTCATGAGATGTTGCATCAATTCACTGAAAGGGATGATATGATTGTCGATCTAAAGGTTGTTTTCTCTTCTAATGTGGTGGCAAACAGCTACCTTTAATTGACAATGAGCTTGTTGAGGCCCTGCTGTTATTTAAGTGAGGCAAGATGAAGCCTTTTTTCCTCAGTAGTTCTATAAATGGATCAAGCTCGAAACATGAAGTTTCTTTAGCTTTGAAAAAATCAGCATTTGTTCTCTTTATGTTTTTTCGTAATTAATAGAGATCCATGTTAGTAACTTCCAAGACTAGTATGGCAGTTGATGAAGTTTCTTCAGTTGTATGTTTTACTTTGTTGTCAGCTGCGGGAATATGTGGACGATACAGAGGATTACATAAACATAATGTTAGACGACAAACAGAATCATCTGCTTCAGATGGGGGTCATGTTGACGACGGCAACACTTGTAGTGAGTGCGTTTGTGGTTGTTGCGGGTGTGTTTGGTATGAACATAACAATCGAGTTGTTTGATGAACAAAAAGCAGGGATGCCGCAGTTCCTATGGACTGTCGGAGGTGGTGCTACTGGCACCGTGCTACTTTATGTAGTTGCGATTGCATGGTGCAAGCATAAGCGCTTAATAGAATAATTTACATGCCTGAGAAGCATCATTTGTGTAGCCATACCATACTTGAGGGTTGAAATTGAAATTGTATTTTACTGCATGTAGCTGGCGTTTGCTGCAGGCTTGCTATTTTCAGGGATATGTGAAACAGGAATGTTAAACCTACCAACATAGCACAAATCTTCTAAAGAAAGTATAATTCGTTACTGTTCCTTCCTCTCTGTCAGCTAAAGTTCTTTTGGTAAATAAATGCCATACTGGGTGGGATGTGGCTGCATCTCATCTCGGGATAAACACATGAGTAGCTTCACGATTTTCTATGGCTGATACCCATTGCCGCAGTCTTAGAACTGAAAACCGCCTGTCTCTGCCTTCTAAGTCCTTCCTAGTGGCCTCTTCCTGGCCACCGTTTGACCTTTTCTCAACTTCACTCTGTAAAGACAATCCAACCCACTTGATCCAATTATGTTCTCCTAGTTCAGTGACTTTACGACCTGGTTGTTTTATACCCTGTTTGGCACCATCAATGGCACCAAATTGTGGCTTATAGATAATTGTGGCCGACTGATAATGGTCCTCTTTGTTCAGTGAGGATTGCGGGAATCTCTGCAGATCCTCCACCGAAGTGAGGTCTAAGATTTTAGGATTCAGTGATTTTGTGAGATTACCATCAAACCCCTCTTTGTTCGTTGGAGTATGGCGGCATTGTTGTGGAGAGCGATGAGCTTTTCTCATTGCAGGTTTCAGGGTTTCGGGGGTGGCAGTGGTGTAACTAGCCTTGTGGGTGAAATTCTCGGGTGGCCAGATCAGGAACAAACGACAAGGAAGAAAACCCAAGTTTTATTTTTTTAGGTTCAGAAATGAATAAAGTTCATTTATTTTTAGTTGGGTTTGATCGAGGTAGATTGTGAACAACAAAGGAGATGACATTTGAAATAAATATAGTGGATTTTTTTAGAAGTTTAAGGGTTAAAATTATTGATTGGAAAAATTTAAATACCAAAATTACTATTTTACATTTATTTTAGTCTTAATTAATTCAAAATTGACCCAAATTTGTTTTTGGGAGTCTTGTGTTCATTTTGCTTGAGTTCAGGGCTAATTTTAAATTTTCACTTCGAATTTCCATCAAATTTATTTTAGTTTTAATTTGATTGGAAAAATTTGAATACCAAAAATTTTTATTTTACATTTATTTTAGTCTTAATTAATGCAAAATTGACCCAAATTTATTTTTGGGGTGTCTTGTATTCGTTTTGCTTGAGTTTGGGCTAATTTTAAATTTTCACTTCAAATTTGTGTCAACACTAATGTTGACAGCATACAAAAGGGACATTTTGTGCTAGAAAACATACTTTTGCAACGTTCGATAGTCTAAAGATAAATATATGAAAAGAGATATATTTTAATGACAGATCGTGTAATTAAGCTTTACAACTTAGTTCACTATGGTTATCTCTACATTCCATCCGAGTACTAGAATGCTATACAATGTTGCTTACAACTGGAAGAGGAAAACACATATAGGAGATTGGTTGGATTGTAGGATTTGTTATGATCATATTCTTAATGGATTTATTTACTCACAGTTTAATACTGATAAGAAGGGAATCCAAACATACATAGAATCACAAATTATGTTTATTTGCACTATTATATCGTCGATACTGCAATGATCTGTCGAATTGAAACAATTTTCCAGACTTTTGATTTTGATTCTCATGGTTTAGAAGTTGCCTTCAACAGGAGAACAATTATGCAATATAAGTGGACTAGAAGCTAATTAACGGGAGAAATTGATATAGAGGAGTGGCGGGAAATTACTGTTTGCTGCAGTTGTTCTGGTCAGTAAAACCGTAATATATGACTGGACTTTCGAAGGAAGCTAAGAAGAACGCCCATTATTAATCGGATGATTTATTTCATCTTGGTGCAATATCAGAAGGGAAAAGCTTGCATGGTGGGCGATGAGGGCGGAGGCAGTGCCGGAGGTTGAGTAGGGTTGGTGGTGTTGAACGTGAGATTTTTGGCTGTCATTCTTGGTGGTCGCTCCCCTGAATTTTTTTTCCACTTTCTTTGTCTTCTTTTAGTGCACATGTAGGGGTCTGAGAATGATGCAGATTGTAGAAGTAGCAAGATCCAAGCTCGGGTTTTCAGCCATGTTCAAGCTATTGAAGTTTGAAGGCATAGCTTAAACAGCCACAGCCAAAATTTGAGTTCATTTTGGCTTTGAGTTAATTGAATTTGGTCGTATTCACCCAAGGTTATTAAAATCTGAATAGAGAATTTTACGATTATACAATCTAAACTGAGACAAATAAAATAATATGATTAAGATTATAATATGATTCTACTATTATAATTATAATTACGATCCACAGAAAATAAAAAATAGTTTCATGAGGAATTTCAATTTTAAATACTTTGTATCCACCTCAATTCGTAAACTTTAGAGGGAATATGATATTTCAAAAAGGGTAAGTCAAATATGCTCCCTATCCCTTGTGTAGGGATGAGTATAGATTAGGTTAATTCGATTTTCTAGTAGAACTGAACCAACCCAAAATAGTGATGGTTCAAAAACAAAAAAAATACCAATATAATGCGAGAATTGAAAATTGAATAGAACCAAAACAATGGGTATGGTTTTTGTGGCTCTGGTTTTTCTCATATATATACATAATAGTTAACAACTTCATAACTCAATAAAGTTGCATCTACAACCAGTTTAAAAAATATTTAATATAATACACAACCTAATTTATGTTTAAATTTATATATTCTAAGTATACGAGCAATTTAGTATAATTATAATATTTAATGTATACGTTTAAATGTATATATTCACACACAAATATTTGAAAAATTTAGTAATATCATAATTTTTATTATATATTTACACAAATATTTGGGGTTTAGTTTCAAATTGGATTGGTTCTATATGGAACTGGAATCAACTAAAAAACCGATAGTTCTCTTAAATGTGGAACCAACTAGCGAACCATGATTAATTTTTACCTATGCCCAACCCAACCCAACCCAACCCAACCCAGTAGTGGTGGTTTTGGTTGGGTTTTGAGTTTACCTAACTCATGCTCCTCCCTACTTTTATGTCTATATATATTTAGATTTTAATACAACCCTCCATAATATAAAACAAGTGTGAACATATCAAATTTCGTGTCTCCAAATTTGAGATATACACAAGTCTAACATCGGATATATACAAACTTGATATATAAAAAAAGTGGAAGATTTGTACAAATAATGTGTGACATATGTACAAATAAAATCATAAATATGTTATTGATATATTCAATAGAATGTATGAGTTTGATTTCCCCAAATTTGAACGCATATAAATGCGTCAAATTCTACTTTTTACCAAAATTTTGGATATGTAATCGGGTTGTAGATATGTATGAAAATCAATATATACAGTAAGTCTTATATATGTACAAGACATATGTCACATATATATAAATGCGATCAGAGGTATATTATAAATATATTCAATTGTATGTATGATATTTATATCTTTATAAATAAAATGAAAATTAGGATAAAAATTCTAATAATATTAATAAAATAATGATATGTACAAATCAACTATTAGATATATATGGATTTGATACACAAATAAAATTAAAGATATGTATAAATCAAACAGTTGATATGTGTATTTTTTATGAGAAATTTAAATAAATTATATGAGACATGTGTTTAAATAAATTATGAGAATTGTAATTCATATGCATGAAATTCGATATATAAAGCAAGTAATAGATATATACAAACCATGTGAAACAAATATATAAATTATATTGTAAAATTGTTACTGATATATTATTTTTATTTATGAATAATTTTATTACTTCTTCCTCATTATTTTTTCTATTTTTACTTATGAATACAATTTTAGCAGAAAAGATTTGGGGTAAAATTAGTTAGAAGGAGAAAAAGGACAGGCTAAAACAAGATAACCCCAAAAAAATTTTAAAAACGAGTTCGTTTCTCGCCGTCGCCGCGTTTCTTCGATTCGCCGTTATCAGAAAGATAATCCCTCTGGCCATGAAGAAATAGTCGGTCCCGCCGATCACAGCAACATCCCTCGTCTTGTTCATCAGCGGGTCGCCACCGGCGAAGCTCAAGCTCCCTCTGTGGGCCATCCAGTTGAGGACGAACGAGATCGGCGGCCAGTGGCGATTGGCGAGTGGCGAGCAGCGAGCGGCGTGGTTGGATATGATCCCGGCGTCGTCACGGTATTACGAGCGTATCAAGGCTCTCCGCCCCGCCGTCGTCACCTTGGCCGGGAGGGAAGCGAACCACAACCAACCCATTTTCCTGCAGCGTTTCACGGAGGCGGCGGACTACTACGCGGCGCTCTTCTACTCTCTGGAGAGCGAGGAAGAGAGCGAATTGGCGGAGAAAGAATATGGGAGGGATTTGATTTTTTTAACAGGACAAATTTATCTCTTCGCCCGTAGGTCGCTTCTAAGGTAAGGCATAGATGAGGAAGGCCCTTTCTGAAAGCAGTCAACGTGTTTAAACCCAACCAAACGAGTATGGATGAATGAAAAAGAAGAAGGATTTAGAAGAGAAGCAAGCAGAAGTTGCCTTTAGCTGCTGAAAATGAGGGGACCTAAACAGTCAAATACACCATCGGCCGACGAGCCGGACCCATCGTCCTGGCAAGTGCCTACCCCTATTCAAACCCCCGCCGGCCACCGCAAGAAGGGAACGGGAGTCCGCCCCTGGCTCCTTCTAGACTCCACCGGTCAGTCCCAGGTCGTCGAGGCCGGCAAGCACGCCATCATGCGCCGCACCGGCTTGACCGCTCGAGATCTTCGGATCCTCGACCCACTTCTGTCGTACCCGTCCGCAGTCTTGGGCCGAGAGAGGGCCATCGTCATCAACTTGGAGCATATAAAGGCGATTATCACCGCCCATGAGGTGTTGCTATTGAACTCTCGCGACCCTTCGGTCATGCCCTTTGTTGAGGAGTTGCGGCGGCGGATTATTTGCCATTACCATGCCAATAAGTCTCAGGTTTTTCTCTCTTTCTAATTTATTTCAATTCACTTCTGTTGCTGGGTTCTCGATGCGGATTCGTCCCCTTCGTCTAGAAACTCTTGGTGCTATAAAATGACTGTGGTGGTTAGGAGTTACTACTAACATTTTGATGTTGCTGGAATTATGTGCCATTAAATTCTGCAAGATTTAGGATTCCTGTTTTTATCTGTTCATCTATGTGGTTGATACGTTCGTAAATTTAATGATCAGATGATGTTTATTGAGCGAGATTCGTTGAAGGCGTGGATGCGTGTTGGTGAACTTCGATAAATATAACTCAGTTTTGGTCGGAACTAATTTGATTCTTTTAAGTCGCTCTCAGTTTTGGTCTATGCCATTGGATTTCACAGAAGTTTGGGGATGAACGGTTAGGAGCACCGTGTCACTGTTACTGGTTTTGTTGCACGTTTTGCAACTCCTTTCGGGTTTGTTATTCTTGCTTTAACAGTTCCACCATCAAAATTTTTGAACATCTTCTTCTTCTTATTCTTCTACCTCTTCTTCTTTCTTGAAAGATTGTACTCGAAATGTCGAGTTGGTTTCGCTACCAAGAATAGAGGAAGTAGTTGCATGTTTTGAATGCCACCTTTTCACCAAAGTGTAAGATATTTGCTACCACACAAGCTGTTTCAACTTAATTAACTAATTCAAATTAATGCATTTTCATTTTGGATTAATGTAAATAGATTAACATGTTATTGGGTCATTCACATAGAAATCATTTGAAATTGTCATTGAAATTGGTCAAATTTAATAACCTGCCCACCCTCAAACCTGAAGCATCACCAATTCCTCTTTTCCCAGCCCGCCGTTGCCTAACTCACCAGCCATTGTTGCCCTTGCTCTCTGTTGCTAATTTGTCCTTTTCCACTAACCATTCTTGGTAAGGCATTAGGCAAAAATATCAACTTTGCCGCTATAGTTTTTTTAGGTCTCAAATTCTCACTAAAGTTTCAAAGTTGAGCTCAAATTTGTTATTGACCGTTAAAAGTTGCAAATTTTGAAATTTCAGTATGATAATGTAACTTTTCTTTAACAAATTCTAATCCACCTGCACTAGCACCTCCAATGCACTCATCGCCTCAAACACCTTCACTGCCAACATAATCCATCATCACTGTAATGTCTCTGCCCCAACTCCTCACCCTAATGCACACCTTGTCCAAGGCTCTCCTCCTTGTCACAAAACTCGCCTCAAATGCAGCAACACAAATCAATCCATTTTCAGCCATCTGGCCACTAGTACGATCTCTCTATGTCCTTTTAGAGGGTTGGAATTGTACTGGGAAAGAAAAGCCCGTTCCCAGTTTTAACGAGAGGATGTAAAGAAATCTAGTTGATAGCCAAGCATCAGTAGAAAGCTCAAGCCAATTGCATGAGGCCAGTGGGCTAATGTGGTTGATGTTAGGTTGGTGCTTCGGATGGGTTATGATTGCCTTGTCGAGGAGAGCAGCAAATTGGTGAGGATTAAGTTAGGTGTAGGGTAGGTTAGGACGAGCATGTGACCATTGGTTTGAAAGGAAATGTGACAGAGTAATACGAGGATTGATGGTAACGGTGGTAGCAATTGGTAATGGAGGTGTCGGAGGCAACATGTGCGATGAAGATGCTGGTGAACGTGAAGTGAAGTCTATTAAAGGAAAAATGATAAATTAGTTAAAGAACTTAAAATTTGTTAAAAGTTACATTATCACCATGTAATTTAAAAAACCTGCAACTTTTAATGGTCAAATGGCTAATTTGAGCTAATTTTGAAACATTGGTGGGAATTTGGGAGCGAAAAAGGCAGAATTGGTCCCAACCCAAAACATCAGTGACAGAGATTTTTGCCTCAAGTATTATTATCTCCCATGATATTGACAACAGTTTATTTTCACAAAAGAAATAGTTTGGTTTGCTAATTTTGTGTTTGCCCACTTCTGTTTGTAGGAACAGGGTGCTAATGATTTCAATTGGCCAAATCTATATATGGAAGAGCAAGGATCAAGGGTTACTAGTCCTAAAATATCCTCACCAAGTTTTGGAAATTTTCAAAAATCAAATGAAGAAAGGAAGCCTGATGGGGAACAAGAACTTGAAAACCAAGATGGGTCAAAGGTTCTTCCATTTGAGTTTGTTGCACTGGAGGCTTGCCTTGAGGCTGCTTGCAGCTGCTTAGAGAAAGAGGTGAGTATCTTTTGTCTTCACTAGTTTGTCTTGAGACCAACCGATCCACCATCCCCACTAACAAGTGGTTTAACTATCATTTTGTCAGGCGAGGACATTGGAACAAGAGGCACATCCTGCCCTAGACAAATTGACTTCAAAAATCAATACTCTAAACTTGGAAAGAGTCCGGCAAATCAAAAGTCGCTTGGTTGCAATTACTGGGCGAGTTCAGAAGGTTGGTTGAGTTAAACTATAGCACTTTTTTATATTTCATTCTTTTTTTAGTAAAAGTCCCATTGAACTGCAACTTGACGTAGTTATAAAGTTCTAGTTCTAGACAATGTTGGTATATTGCATGTACTTTATCTTCAGCTTTCCCTAACATAGATATATTACTTCCATCCTGGAATCCTACACAATGCTGGCAAATTGAATTTTGTTTATCTCTAACTCCACAATTAGTTGTTTGGTTTTCCTACTGAATATATTGCATAAATGTTTTTTTTTTTTTTGTAGGTGAGAGATGAATTAGAACACCTATTGGATGATGAAGAAGATATGGCTGAGATGTATTTAACAGATAAGTTGGCTCAACAACATGATAATTCCTCTACCTCATCAATAAACGAGAGAGATGATGTCGGTGATGCTTTTCAACCAAAAATGGATGATAGGCAATATGTGGTTCAATAATTTATTTTTTTGCCCTTTATCATATTGCTTATCAGCTCTCAGTTTGACATTATTGATTGTATTATTTCAGGGCAACCTTAGCTATTTCATTTACATCCAATAATTATGCATGTGACATTCAAGATAGTGGCAACCCTCAGGGTCATCTATTCAATGCACCTAATGCACCTGGAAGAGAAAGCCATGGGTCTCATACCAGTGCCATAAGCAAACAACTTGGTGTAGAAGAGCTGGAAATGCTCTTGGAAGCCTACTTTGTGCAAATTGATGGTACATTGAACAACCTATCCACGGTAAAAGCCAATTCTACTTTTTTTCTTGCTTTATTTTGAAAGTTGATCTAGACCTAATTGAAGTATATTTATGTTAGGGTAAATGCCACAAGTTGTCTCTAAATTATATCGCATGTTGTTTAATCGTCTCAAAACTATCAGGCGTTACACCAGTTATACTCAAACTATTTAATTGTTGCTATTTTATCCTACTGTCCACCACACCGTCAATGATGGATGGAAAAGTAGTGTCACATCAGCATCTATGTCACATAAGTAACCACATCATTTTTCCATCTATTCTTAATGGTTGTGATGGATGGCAGGACAATTAAGCAACATTAAATATAGTCTAGGAACCATTAAGTAATATTTGATAATTTTAGGGTGACTAAGCAACTTTGGTATAGTTAAGGACAATTGGTGTTATTTACCCTTCATATTATGATTCATGGTGGAAAAGTTTGTGGGATTAAGAATTTAGGATATACTAGTTTGGGCTTTATTATGATATACTGCAAAAGGAATAGCCATGGGATGTTGTGTCAACTCCATGAACGGAATCACTTATTTCAAAATGAATGATAAGATTGTCAATCTAGAGGTTTTCTTTTTTAATTCAGTGGCGCGTAACTCTACCTTTAATTGACAATGTGCTTGTTTGTTGAGACCCTGCTATTATTTAAGTGAGGCAAATTGACCCTTGTTTTCTTGGTAGTTCTATAATTGGAATATTACAAAAAATCTCCTGATATTTGGTTAAACCTACAATTTTGTCTACCATTTTTAAGAAACCTACTTTTACTCCCTCACAAGTTAACTTCATTTAAGGACAATTAATTAAAAAAAGATCTCTGACTTTACCCTCCTAATCTTCTTTCATAAAAATTTTACACATTTGGGGTGTGTTTAGTTTTAAAAAATTTTGCTAATTTTTCTGAAAAATTTTCTAAAAATTGAAAAATGAAAAGAAAATGTGTTTAGTTTACTAATTTTTGCTTTCATTTTTCTAAGAAAATAGTTTTCCATTTTATTAAGAATTAGAAAACTTCCTTTTGCTTGTTTTTTATTTCAAAAATTAGAAACACATGCTTTTCAATTCATTAAAACTTTCGATCAAGTCTTGATACCCTCCTTGCTTGCTCGAACAAAGCTCCAGCCATGGCGTCTTCGATCTGATTCCCGCCTTACCTCTCTTGCTGCTGCTGCCGCTACCGAACAACGTCTCTCTCGCTATCGCCACCGACCTACCTCCCCGTCTCTGCCGCCAAACCAACATCATGGAACTCTTTTGCCGCCTCGACTTATTTGTTTTAATAGATCCCTAAACCCCTTCCCCTCTCATTCAATTAAGGCAACTAACCTCGAGGCATAAATTGATCCATTGGGAGCAACAGTAGTGAAATCAGAGCTGTTTGATAGCAGAATTGGTGACTAGTGTCAAGCGCTTCAGAATAATTGAGATGATGATGTAGATATAAGGGATAGAAAAGATGGGAGCAACAGAGAGCAAAAGGCTGGGGGCAGGATTTAGATTTTGTCGTTTTCACTTTTGAAGCTAATAGACTTGCAAAAATCTGCAATTATAGTTTATAAACTTTCTTTCAACGTTCAACTGAGGCACTAAGCTTTTTTCAATGTTGTGTATATATATGTAATCATCTTTAGTTCTTTAAACAACTAAACATATTTTCTAAAAAACAATTTGAATAGAAAATATGAAAACTAGAACAGAAAATGAAAACGAAAACTGATTTCCATAACCAAACGCCACCTCAACTTCTCAATCTGACCAGAAACCTAGAACTTGATGATGAACAAAAGAATCGATGGTGAGGATCGTCATCGAACAGAAAATCAGTAAGAATCGTGACCTTTCCATCCCTCCCCATTTGCCTCCTCCTCCGCCTCTTGCTCTGCTCCTTCCTCGCCGTGAAACCCGCAGCCACCGTTGCTCACAACCAGGAAACCAGAGAAAAAAAACCAAATAAATCATCACTTCCATTACCATTCTATCCGCGCCCTCCAAAGTATCAAAGCCTAGAAAGAAAACACAAATCAAATCTAGCAGCATGATTTCTCTGGACAATTGAAATCAAACCTAAGAAGATGGGTCATCTAAAAATGAATTTGCAAAGCAAAAAGACGATTCAAAGAACAGAAGGGCAATCCGAAAATGAATTGGACCCATCTTCATCGAATTCGTTAACCGAGGAATTCGGAAGCTTCCCGAGAACTGTCGAGGAACAGAGCAGCCATCTCTTCTTCTGCTCTTCTTGTCCAGGAACAAAGTAGCCGCCTTCGAGAAGACAAAACCAGATCGAGCGTCAGAGGACAGCGTGGGTTGCAGATTCGTTTCTTCGCCACCGTCGGAGGAGCGAGACAAAACCAGATCGCCGCCTCGGATTCGGTCTCACTCCTCGGATTTGGATTCGGTCTCGATGGGTTCGGCTCCTATTCGAATCAAAGATGGCTGTGGAGGGAGATGTGGAGGGTGGAGAAAGTGGCGGCGATGATGGTGTGATAGGAGGGAATAAGAGCTGCAGAGGAGGTGGAGAAGAGAAGCGAGAGTGATGAAGAAGAAAAAAAAGTGTCCTGGGCTTTCAATGCATAAATGCATAAAGTTGGGGGATAAAGTTTATAAGAAAGCTTCAAGGGCAAAGTCAGATATTTTTTTGTTTTTCTGTAAAGGGTGATGAAAGGAGTTAACTTTTCAGGACAAGTGTAGATATTTAAAAGAAATGTAGGGCACAACTGCAGGTTTGAGCATAAATTAGGGGGTTTTTAGTAATTTTTCCTTCTATAAATGGGTCAAGGTCGACATATCTCTGTACTGATTTCATGTAGTTTTCTTTAGTTTTGAAGAAATCAGATTTTGTTCTCTTATAATTTTTTCATATGTAATTAATAAAGATCCATGTTAGTAACTTGCTAGACTAGGATGGCAGCTGATGAGGTTTCTTCACTTGTATGTTTTTGCTTTGTTTGTTGTCAGCTGCGGGAATACGTGGATGATACAGAGGATTACATAAACATATTGTTAGACGACAAACAGAATCATCTGCTTCAGATGGGGGTGCTGTTGACGACGGCCACACTTGTACTGACTGCATTTGTGGTTCTTGTGGGTGTGCTCGGTATGAATATAAGAATCCAGTTGTTTAATACAGGGATGCCGCAGTTCCTATGGACAGTCGGAGGTGGTGCTACTGGCACCGTCCTACTCTATGCAGCTGCGATTGCTTGGTACAAGCATAAGCGCTTAATATAATAATTTACTTGCCTGCCTGAGATGAGAAGCATCATTTGTGTACCCATACCCATACCCATACCATACTTGAGGGTTGAAACTGAAATTGTATTTTACTGAACCTAGTTGCCGTTTGCCTCCGCAGGCTTGTTATGTTATGTGAAAACCTACAAACGTATCACAACTCTTCCAAATAAAGTATAATCCCTTGTTGTTTCTTCATCTCTGTCAACCAAAAGAGAGGTCGTTTATTCTTTTGGTAAATAAAACGTGGCTCGGGAGAAACACATGAGCAGCTTCACGATTTTCTACGGCCGATGCCCATTGCTGCCGTCTCAGAACTGAACACCACCTCCGTCTTTGCCTTCTAGGTCCCTCCTCGTGGGCTCTTACTGGCAACCGGTTGATCTGTTTTCAACTTCACTCTGTAAATCCGATCCAACCCACCTGACCCAATAATGTTCCCAATCATGTTCTCCTAGTTCAGTGACCTGAGTGCGTCATCTCCCGTGGATCCAACCTGTTGAAGAACCTTTACCGTGTTGTAATCTAATCAGCATCTTTTCGTCAATTATTGCAGTCAGCCAACACTAACATGGTATCAGAGGACCAACTCTCCCCAAACCATATTCTAACTGAAAATGAAAGCAATGAACCATTGCTTGTGCCTCCACCCCTGGATGAGGAAGACGAATCAATGCATTCTGGCAACTCCAATGAAGGGGAACCTCTTCCTCCAAAGCCTGTCAGGTCAGAGCCCTGTTTTCCAGTAAGGTTTCCTGGGATTTTATGGAGATTATCTTTAAGTGACTAAAATTATTTATTTCGACATATACTTTTCTTCTTCCGAAATTAATGTACCAAGTGAAAGATAATAAATATATACACACACACATATACATATACATATACAAGTCATTGACATGATCTTCGAATGTAAATAAAATATATGTAATTGTCCCAAAGTTATTTAACATTTTAAATGTTAAAGGTGTATTAAAATTTTTTATTAATTCAAAAATAATATTTAATAATATATTTCAAAATTAAAATTTTTTAATAAATTTATAAAACAAAAAAGACAATTTGTATAAACAGAAAAATAAAAAAGAAAGAAAATGGACACCGTAGATATAAAAAAGCACAAGTTCATGTTAAATATACCATTATTTTTTATTTGAAATAAAAATATATGGAGTACTATATTTTTTTCAAGTTAAAAAAATTGCTAACATAAAGAATATGCTAAGTTTTGTTGATAGTCTCTAACATTTAATTTATGCTTCATTTTCATACTTAACCTATTAGTATTCTTTTGGTTCTAAACTTTTTAAAATATTTCATATTAATCCCTAATTGGATAAAATCTATTAACTTAGAGTAACTGTGTCTATGTAACATTAATTTTTTAATATTATTTTAAAATATTTAACAATTTTCTCTCAGAAATTTGAATTGAGAAATACTCCCTCTATTCCAATTTAGATGAAACGTTTTCCTTTTTGGGCTGTTTTAAAAAAGTTGAAACGTTTCCTTTTTTAAAAAATTTTAAACAACTATTTTATCCTTTTACTCTCAACTTAAACTCTTCTTTTTTTTTTTTTCTTCAAACCAAATCCCTAACAATCCTCATAGTTCCCAAAATCAGAAGTTTGATGAAACAACAACATTAATCGATTTCATCATCCCAAGTCCCAATTAAGGCCATTGTCTGCAAACCTGGTATCGACGGCATCGTTGAATGAAAATCAAGGTCAAGCAGACAAAGATCCGATGGTTGGATGGAGATCGATGCAACAAGCGACAATCAAAGCAATGGAGACATGACAAGGTGACGATGTCATAGAGGTTGGAGAAGGAAGTGAGGAGGTTGGCGGGTAAGGAAGTGATTAAAATTATTCCTGTCGACAAATACTTTTCTTCTTTGGAAATTAATGTACCAAGTGAAAGATAATATACACACACACATATACATATACATATACTAGTCATTGACATGTTCTTCGAATGTAAATAAAATATATGTAATTAATGCAAAGTTATTTAACATTTTAAATGTTAAAGGTATATTAAATTTTTTTATTAATTCAAAAATAATATTTAATAATATATTTCAAAATTAAATTTTTTTAATAAATTTATCAAAAAAGACAATTTGTATAAACAGAAGAATAAAAAAAAGAAAAGAAAATGGACACCATAGATATAAAAAAGCACAAGTACATGTTAAACATACCATTATTTTTTATTTGAAATAAAAATATATGGAGTACTATATTTTTTTCAAGTTAAAAAAATCGCTAACATAAAGAATATGATAATTTTGTTGATAGTCTCTAACATTTAATTATGCTTCATTTTCATATTTAACCTATTAGTATTCTTTTGGTTCTAAACTTTTTAAAATATTCCATTATAGTTCTTGATTGAATAAAATCTATTAACTTAGAGTAACTGTGTCTATGTAACATTAATTTTTTAAAATTAATTTAAAATATTTAATAATTTTTCTCTCACAAATTTGAATTGGGAAATATTCCATACGTTTTCCTTTTTGTGCTGTTCAAAAAACGTTTAACGTTTTCTCTTTTGAAAAATTTTAAACAACTAATTTACCTTTTTACTTTCAACCTAAACTTTTTTTTTCAAACAAAATGCCTAACAATCCTCCTAGTTCCCAAAATTAGAAGCTCGATGAAACAACAACATTGATCGATTTCATTGTCCCAGGTCCCGATTAAGGCCATCATCTGCAAACCCGGTATCAATAGCATCATTGAATGAAAATCAAGGTCAAGCAGACAAAGATCAACACAAAAGGACAAAGTAGACGGAGATTGATGTGAACAGACGAAGCAGACAAATGATCGAGGTGAAGTAGACGGACGAAGATTGACTTAACAATAGACGGACATCAATGTGATCCACGTGATGACGGATAGAGATCGATGCAATGGATGGTTGGAGATCAACACGATCAACGTTATCAATGCGACAGACTGTCAGAGATTAACGTGATCACCGCGACGGTTGGACGGAGAACAATGCGACGGACGGCGATCAAAGCAATGGAGACAAGACGAGGTGATGACGTCAGGGAGGTTGGAGAAGGAAGCGAGGAGGTTGGCGGGTAAGGCTGGTTAGCATATGCGGGGGTAAACTTGGTAACCGAATGACACTATTTAGCTTGCCTTGGGATACGTGTGAAATGAAACATTTAATTTAAATTGGGATAGAGGAAGTAATTTTTTTTACAATCAAATAAACTATTGCATTATTAATTTTTTTTCATATATAAAATAGTTATTCTATACAATGTAAACACTTATTTTGTAATAATTTTTTTGTTAAGTTAATAAATTGAACCTACTGGGACAAATTAAATTTTTTTTAATTGTTTTAGAATTAAAAGACAACAAATAAAACTTTATAATGAATTTTAGCTAAGATAAATCATAGATATTGAAGGAGACTAATTTTTCTAGTAATTTGATTGTATATTTTAATAATATATTTTATCTAATTTAAAAAGAAAACAAATTGAAGACTATATTTGGGGAAAATTTTCATGAAGACACCTTACATATACTTTTATTTTTAGTGTCATCTTGAATGTATGCACTAATTAATAAATTGACAAATAAATGATTTATCCATGAATGTACTTCTAAGTATTAATAAAAATATTTCATTGAAGTTAAAGGGTAATTAATAAAATCTTGTGCTTAAGGTCTCTTGTTTAATAATAATATTAAATAAAAGAGAAGTGTGTTATAAAATTAAATTTTAACAGCTCAATGATGGATAAAAATGTAATTTGATAGTTTAATGAAAAATTTAAAACCATAAAAGAGGTTAGTGTCTAATATGTAAAAAAGATGATTTTTTAATTATCAAATGCGTTGGATCATTAGATAGTGTGAACGAACTTTTTCAACAGTTGCACATTAAAAAATGTGATAGATTAAAATATAAAGTCTCAAATGAAAAAAAAATTAAAATGTGGAGGTGTTTTGAAAATTTTATCATTGTCCTAAAATAGGTTTATTTAAAGTATTACAATATATTAAACTTTAGGTTAAATTATAATTTGCCCCCTGTGTTTAGGTGAAATTACATTTTACCTCATCTTGTTTTAGAAATATACACTTTACCTCTGCCTTTTTAATATAGTCCAACAGTAACTTCTGAAATCATAATTCAGACTATACAGTAGTAATCTTTAAATAATTTCAATATGTATGATATTTCTTTATAATTAATTGACATTTAAAAAATATTGTTTTAAAAATTGAAAAAATATAGAAAAAATTGATAATTTAAAAATTTCCATTTACTTTAAAAAAAATTCCATATAGATTGAAATTACTGAAAAATGACTATCGTAATGACTAAATTAAGATTTTAGAAGTTGTTATCGGACTGTATTAAATAGACAGGGGGCGAAGTGTATATTTCTCAAATAGAAGGGGGCAAAGTATAATTTCAGCTAAACCTCATAGGCATATTACAATTTTTTTATCTTTTATGTAGTAGTTTTTTTATTATAATATTTCATCATAACTATCCTCATTTGTGTCATTCATTATAATAGATAGGTCATTGTATTAGATTTCCATTTAATATAAACAACAACAACAATAATAATATACATATAGAATACGCTATAGGTAATATTTGTTATAAAAAAAATTTTATATAAGTTTTTTTATTTGTGATAGTAGTGCACATACTTATAAAAATACTTATTGGTATTTTTAAAATCTAACAAAAATTTCAAAATTCCTTTTATCAGTGGAAAATTTAAAAATGGTATTTAATCTGTTAAGAAAAGATGTTAATTTAATATCTTAATAGTATTATGTATTTATACATTTTATTAAAAGTTAAGTTAGTAAATTTTATCTTAAGTTCTATGCTTTATATTAAAAAAGCTAATTATTAAAATGAAGATTTTGTATATATATTACTTAGCTCAAATAATTAAATAGATTTACCATTAATATGTTATCATAACTTTGACTTTTTAAAGAGACATAGGCTAAAATTTCAATAATTTTTTTTGATGTTATGCTCAAAATTGAAAAGGACATAATACATGTGGGAGAAACATTTAATAAAAATACTTAAGTAAAAATAATTTTTTTTTAAGAAGTGTGACACAAATATGGGCCACGATACTAAAGTATAAACTTCGTAAGCAAACATTGAGTTTTTTCAAAGGCATATAACTATAAGTAACTATATATTACTAAAAAATATTAATTACTCTACTCTTATTTTTTTATTATCAAAATACACTCACTTCCAAGGTTTCAAAATCTACATTTACCCTATGTTTTATTGCCAATTCAATGTGATTGTTCCAAAGATTGAAGTAAAATCTTGTATAGCTTTTTATATTTTTGGATAATTAATGTTTACCTATTGATTTAGAAATTATACTCACATCACTGAAGTTTGAAAATGTAGTCATACCCATTGTTCTTATAATATAATTAGTCAACCATAGAAAAATAAACTCATTAAAGTATAATAGAATCTTAGTACCTAAAAGGAAAATTAATAACTTATAATTTAAGGTTTAGTCATTTTATATCTTTGCACTTTTTATTACATATAGATATATATAGATATTAAGTTGCACTTTTAAGTTCTGATGAATACATTCCAAGCTTAAAAAGTAAATAAATTGATAAACACTATGTTTTTAGACATGTTTAAGGCCATATAAATCATACACATGTTTGTTATAAAATTCTAAATTTAGTGACATTTTTTAGAAAACATAGAAAATAATCAGTAATTCTTTTTTATATTTTTCCTTTTCAAATACTAATATTATTTTTCTACTATGAAGCCTAGGAGCTTTTCATCACTTTTTTCTATTTTTGTTTTTTCTTCCTTTTCATAACTTTAGTTTTCTAAATCTAATAAATAGGAAATGACAAATATGAGTATCATTAAAATGGGAAATAAAATAAAACTTAAGGATAAAAAGGTCATCCAACATTTTTAACATATTCATGCATTTTATCATTGATTCAAGTAGATATAATTATAAGATTTTTTGAAACTTTTAAATTCTAATTAAAATAATTCATTCAAATTTAAAGAGTACAAAAAATTGATAATTTATGTTTAAGTACATGTCCTGGAAATATATAATTTAATTAAAGACATATTTATTACAAAAGTTTAACTTATTATCGCAATTTAATATTTTTGTCACCATTAAAAGTTATACTTAATATATAACTTTAAGTAAATGTACTAAAGTTAAAAAAGGACATGTAGATACCTCTTTTTTGTTTTTTAGAAAGTACACACGGGACTTCTATTTTCTTCTTTCTATTTTAGATTCTTGGTGTTAATTATACCTCTAATAAATATACAATACCAAATTAATTTGGCTCTCATTAAAAAATAAAACAGCATATAAGTTAAGGGTATAAAAATTGATAAAAATTTTGCACTTTCTTACTTTTTCTAATATTGAAAATAGAACACTACGTTGCATGAAAGTATAATGTTTATAATGAAATTTAAAAAATTTATCATTAAAAGAAGGAAATAAAATAAAACTTATGGAAAGAAAGGTCCAACATTTGACATACTCATACTTTTTATGAGTTTTATCAAATTTAAATTGTTGATTCAAATAGACATAATTAAGAGGTTTTTGAAACTTTTAAGTTCCAATTAAAATACTTCATTCAAGTTTAAGAATACAAAAAATTGACAAAATTTTATGTTTAAGGTCATGCCCCAAAACTATATATAACTTAATTAAGGACATATTTATTACAAAAGTTTAACATATTATGGCTATTGAAGAATTTTTTTTCTATCAAAATTTATACTTAATATAGAACTTTAAGAAATTGTATTAAAGCTAATAAAAAACATGCGGATTCTTTTTTAAAAAAAAAAAAAAACTGCATATATGAGACTTCTATTTTTTACTCTCTTTCCCTTTTAGATTCTTAGTACTAATTATACCTCTAATAAATATACAACAACAAATTAATATATTTTTGAGCATTTTTTTTGTCTGAATTTGATATTATTTTTTAATTGTTTTTTAGGTTGTATAATTAAAAAAATCATAAAAATACTAAAAAAAATTTATTTAATAAATTATTATAGATATATATAATTAGTTTTTGAAATGATATTAGTTTTAAATGAAAAATTCCGTAAAAATAAAAATAAATTATTTTGGATAATCAACTTCAAATAATTGTCTATTCTTTTTTTTTCCAAATGTATGATTTAAACCCCAAATCTTCACATTATAGCATTCATGAATTTCTATAACTCTTTAATAAGTAGGCTAAGTGAACCACATAGCTCTGATTATATTTATAAACTACAAAAATTTTACTTTTTAAATAAATTATTTTAAAATTTTTAGCAAATATTAATATAAAAAATTAAGTCAAACATAAGTAAAAAAATTGAAATGGTGCAAAGAACTTGAGATGAATATATTAGTTTGAACGACAAGTGAGGGAAAGAGAAAATAAATTGACCAAAAACCAACGTTCAAAAGCTTTTATAAAAAATTTAGGGCATATTTGTCAAATTTAACTAAATTTATGATTAAGTAATGATTTTCCAAAAAATTAAAGCCTAAAAAAAATACATGCATAATGCTACTTTGATACAACTCATAACATTTGATTGGCTCTAAAAAAATAATAAAATAAAAATAAGTTAATACTCTCTCCATCCCAAGTTTTCTACTCCATTTGCCATTTTGGGTTGTCTCAAATTCTTTGCACCATTTCCGTTTTTAGTAAGTTTTATTAGACAAGCTTACAATTATACCTCTCCCATCTACTACTGTTGCTGTTTTGTTTTTGTTCTACTTTTCCGATCCCTTTGCCAGCCACTTCCGACATGGTTGAGATGGGCAATCAGGGCAGTGAGCGACGGGGTAAGGAGGTCAGGGCGGTGGGGTGACGAGATGGGAAGATCGAGGTGAGTGAGATCCGGGTGACGAGGTTGGTGCGGTGGGCAACGAGGTGAAAAGATCTGGGCATGGAGGTCGAGGCGTTGGGGGGTGGGCCGGCGATGGTTTGAAACGATAAGGGCTCAGAGGCCAAGGCGATTGATGGCGGGTGAGAGGTCGAAAGATCAGACACGAAGGAGGTGACTAGATGGCGAAATCGAAAAGTGAGGTTTGACTTCATCGAAATTGAGTTTGAGATTCGGGATGGAGGGTGTAGATGGTGTGCGACGGGGCTGGCGTATGGCGAGGATGGCGCGGAGGAGACAACATGTGTGACGGTGGCTGGTGGGGATGGCGGTGGCTGCTGTGCGAATTGGGGGAAAAACTAGGGACAAAATTAGAAAAATGTACATATTTTCATCATTTCTTAATCTCCGTGCCAATTCCAAATGGAGCAGAAAACATGGGACAGATGGAGTATTATTTAGTATAAAGAAAGAGTTAATTGCTAAGAATAAAAGCTTATGTTCCAACATTTAAAATGATGACCATTTGGGAAAAAAATTCTTATAATTTTTCTAATATTTTAAAATTTTTGAATAACTGTAAAAAAAGAGTTGCTACTAAAATTCTTCTTTATTATCATATAAATTACTAATTCTAGGAGCTAAGAAGTTTTTTTTTCTAAAATTTTTCACAATGACCTTTGCTATAATAATAATTGTTTTATTTTTTTATAGTATGTGCTTGAGTCATATGTGAATTATATGATTGCTCTAATATGGACCAAATACCTAAGCTTTTAAAGTATATATTCATCCAAATCGAGAAAAGAAAACTTAATTGAAAAAAATGGTATATTAAAAGATATTTTTTATAGCGAAATGAACATAGGCCATATTTGTTAAAATTAACTAAGTTTAGTTGTTAAAGTAAGTTTAGTATTCAAAATAATAAATTTCTTCAAAACCAAAGGCTAAATGCATCCCACCCTAACACTAACACACAACTCTAATTAAATAGACAATATAAAAAAAATTTATCATTAAAAGAGTAAAATAGCTTATAATTTCAGGATAAATAAAAAATTATATGTGAACTATTGTAAAGTGTTCACTTATATAATTTCTTAATATATACTTTTTATACATAAATTTATTTTTTTAATATGTAACATTTATAGATTTCCATGTGAAACTTTAGCATGAGTTTTACCATATAATAAGCTTTCATAGTATATACTCATTCGAGTTGCAAAACAAAAAAAAAATTAATTGACAAAAAAATTATGTTTAAAGGTACCTTTTATAGCAATACAAACTTTGATTTACCATATATTTAATTTTTTATTCAAATAAAAAATTTAGTTATGAAAGTTTTTAAAATGCTAAGTTGAAGTTTAGAGTTATATAAAATATTTAGCTGTACAAACTTTAACATGAGTTTTACATTTAAGTCTTTTATTCAAATAAAAGATTTGGCTATGAAAATTTTTGGAATGATAAGTTGAAATTTTAAATTTTATAAAATATTTAGTTGAGGTATTATTTGATAGTAATATAGAATCAATGGTGACATGTTTAAAGCAAAATAATTTTAATGGCAATTTAAGAGTTTTAGGTAAGATTAACATTAAAATAATTGTATAAAATTAAGGGTGGGCAAGTTTATAACAAAAAATAAACTTTAGTAGTGTTGACACCCAATTTTGTCCGACCATTAAAAAATTTAAACTAAAAAAAAAAATTAAATTAATTAAAAATATATATATTTATTATTATTATTATTATTACTGAAAAATTTTAATTAAGTTAATTAGTTTAAAATACATTTTTTTGTTTTGTTTTGTGAAGATTTGATTTAAAATGATATATGTGTGTATATGTGTATGTTTGAAAGAAAAAAAGAAAACTCCATAAAAATGACAAAATTAAAAAGTTTGAGGTAAAAATGACAAAATTGAGAAGTTTCGGGAAAAATTGACAAAATCTGAAAGTTCCAGGAGCATTTGGTAGTTTGTCACATCAATTTGGGGCCAGCATAACCGTTCTGGCCCCAATTAACAGAAAACGACAAAATTGTCAAAATCAGAAGCTTCAGGAACTTATCCAGAGTCTGAGAGACGTAAAGGACTGAAACTGTCATTTTACCAAATTAAAAGATAAGTTTGAATTTAATTAATTTTTAATTATGAACAGTCCAGCACCCCTTCCCCTATAAATAGGGGTCCAAATCTGTGTGTTAACACAGAAAAAAAGAGCGAAAAAAATAAATCGAGCTTAGAGCACATGTTTATACCTCACGCCTAACAGTTACCTCTCGATATCATCCTCATTCAGCTAAAAGGCTATCCTTGTGAATCATGTTTATACCTTATTGCCTTGCACAGTTTATGTCTTCGAGTTGGAAAGGGAAGAATGGCAGGATATTTTAATTAAAAACAAAGACCGTAAATTACTTTGTCAAGCTTTGCAAATTGATGAAAGTTTTTCTTTAAGGCCAAACCATTATTCATTAATGTGTGTAGACTTAAAAGTGAGGAGATAGCTTGAGACTTTCTTTAAGAAGATGTGGTTTTTGTAAGAGAGATTTACGATCAAGTGCCATCACAAAGGTCTAGAAATGCTCGACCTTCTGTTAAAGGCGAGGTGATACCTTTTATCCACATAAACACCGTATTCAGGGGGGCAAAGTAGTCCCTACGAAGCATAAGAAGGGGACTGCCAACAAAGAAGCTCAATAGACAAGGGGGCAAGTTTTATGGATTCAGACTATAACATGGGAATAAGTAAGTGTCGGCACGGCCACAAGAAAATGGGCAAAGAGACATTGGAAGATAAGCCTTCGATGATATGAAATCCATAACAGGGACAGTTGTCCAGAGAGGCATAAAGTATAAGGCGGGTGAACATTAAAGAAATTGAGGCCAAAATTCAAGAACAAGTCAAGAAAAGGGGATTTTGAAAAGAGTCGGGCTTTTAAGGCAATGGACAAGAGCTGGGAAGCATAAAGAGATTCAATGATAGTCCAAGAAGGCAATCACAAAGAAGATCCAGTAAAGCAAAGACATGAAAAACTAGATCCATCCAAAAATCCAAAAAAAAAAACATCAGTTACGCATGCTCTGCATTCATGCATTTCACATCATGCATCCATGGCTTTTACATAACAAGGACCAAACAGGAATCACATTCACAGCACAGTTAGAGCAGTATAAGCTGAGATCTCAATGTCATCAGCTCTTACCAATCTATCACTGGATACACAGCTAATATGCGGGACCAACCCGCATCAGGAATTCAAGGATAAGGTAGACAATATGTCAAAAGCCTGGCAATCGATTCAATAATCGAGACTACACCTGGAAGGACAGGATTGACGTCAGCTAGTAGTATCCAAGATAAGAGATAGCTATAGCCAAGGATAAGGCAGATACCAAAAAGGATAAAGTAGACAATATTGTCAAAAGCCTGGCAATTGATTCAATAATCGAGGCTACACCTGGAAGGACAAGATTAATGCCAGCTTAGCAGCATCCAAGATAAGAGATAGCTGTGGTCAAAGATAAGGCAGACATCAAGAAATATTGTCGTTGAAAATTTGTCAAAAGCGGACAATGGATTCAATAATCGAGGACTGGATCGACGTCAGCTCGATGGAATATCCAAGATAAAAAATATCTATCACATCAAAATGAAGTAGGATCCACTTTTCCGGTTAAGCGGCGGATACGGTACTCCGTGACTCTCAAGTCGGTTCTCTCAGTTGCCCATAATAACTGATTCTTTCCTCTCTTCTTTCTTTTACTTCCCTCTAGAAAATGGATCATACTCTTTCTGTCTTACGAAAATATTTTCCTTCTCTCCCAATGAACATTCTTAAAAAGATCTACCAAGTTCGCTGTGAACGATTAAGAGTTCTGATGCACAAAGGAATCCCTGAAGATGTGCGGTGGTTAATCGAAGCCAAGGTTCGTCTGGCAGGTGAAATCCCAGAGGCATTTGTGTCTCACATGCCTGGTATAGGCAAAAGCTCTTATGCCAAAAAGCGAAGAGCGAAAAGGTTACAAGTCTGCCATAAATGTGGACGGTGGACTTGTAATACTAAATGTCGTTCTTTAGGAATGATCTCCGATAATCAAGAAGATAAAATACGATTCATCAAGAATGACCTGAGTAAGGACTCATTGGATGATATCCAATTGACTCTTGAGACGCATTCTTGTGGATCAGTGCAACGCGAACTTCTTGGTTTATGGAGCATTTTTCATGAAGAACGAGAACGATACAGTCCCGGGAATCTGACTGTAAACGACCCTGTTTGCCAGCTTGTAAGAAAACTGGATGGGAAGCAAATCCTCGACTCATAGAAGCCGTTAATGCCGTTACTGGACGTAAAGCCAGTGGAAGATGTGAGCCACAGTCACAATTACTGTACATACAATTTGTCATATTTGGAAAATTTACATTTTCTTTTGACAGATGTACATGCTCCCCTAAGTGTAATCGACACGTTATCCCTTTTCATCACTATAAATGCGTGTTCTTCCTTCTGATTAAGCAGCAGATAAGATACCCCGTGACTTCTAAAGTCGGTTATTCCAGTCTCCTACAATAACTGATTCATTTCCCTCTTCTTTCAAATTCTTCTCTCATCAATGGATTCTACTCTTTCTGCACTGCGAAAATACTTTCCTTCCCTTCCAATAAAAGTCCTTAAAAAGATCTACCTTGCTAGATGTGAAAGAATCAGAGTTTTTACACGTAAAGGCATTCCCGATAATGTGCAGTGGATAATTGAAGCTAAGGTCCGTTTGGCGGGTGAAGTTCCAGATGCATTTATGCCCCGCATGCCCGGTTTAGGTAAAAGCCGTTATGCCAAAAGGCGAAGAGCAAAGAGACTAAGCGTGTGTTATAAATGTGGGTGATGGAATTGTAATACTAAATGTCGCTCTTTAGGATACATCTCCATAAATCGTGAAGATAAAAGAAAATTCATTAAGAATGGCCTGCGTAAGGAATCTCTGGAAGATATCCGAGAGACTCTTGAAACGCATTCTTGTGGAAAAGTGCAAGGTGAAATTATCGGTTTATGGAGGACTTACTGTCACGCCCCAAACTGCCCCTGGCCCATCTGGGCCCGATTATCAGATTAATGCAGCGGAAGTTATTCATACAGAAGGGGCTTTATTAGCTAGTTATGAGCACCTACGGTGTGACTCCAGGATCTATTCTGGTACTAGCTTGTTACTTAAATACTTTCAATGTGTTGTCAGGGTGCTCTTCAGGAACGAGCTAATACCTATGTGGAATTCTAGTGTTCCATTTATGGACTTTACCACATAGCCGGTTACACACACAAGTCTTTAGATGCCATTCAACAAAATCCAATAAATCCAGATTCACTGGAAGTCTTCCCTTAGTTACACACATAATCAGCAAATCATACTTGCAATTCAAGCAAAGCATACACTTAATCCATTAAGTGCATAGGATGTGTGTCCATCAAGTGTACTAATCCAATGCATGGCAACAAAGAAGCCCATCTCATTTTCAACTTTGAAAACCACATTTATATGTCCATGAGCATCAGCCAAGTCTAGTACACATAACATGAATATCCATCATGGCATTTCATCAAAATTCATCCTAAGATAATCATGATCACAATGTGCATCTAACAAGCATCTCCTACTTGGAAAACATACCAAGGATGCTATATGTCCATAACTAGTTAAGTTTAGGTTTTACAGACCAAGTTCTTATGTCTACCCAAACTTTAACTCATAACCTGGAACTCATTCCAGCTTAATAGACCTTGTTCCCACAACTTCTAGACTCCACAAGCCTGCATAAGGAAGTCCAAACCATTAGCTTGTTCCGCAAGTAAAATATACCACATAAGTCACTTAGAGTCAAATGAATATATTAAGCAACACTAAACTCATACGCAACCCTTTAGCAAAACATAACGAGTACTCTAGTACTCCCTACTTGATCTATCAAGCCATCCAATCCACTTCCTGAAAAAAGTAAAGAAGGGCGGGTGAGTTATAAAACTCAGTAAGGATCCAGGTGTGAGGTAAGTAACTCATGACTTTCGTAGTCATATCCGGCTTAAAAAGCCAAAATTGTGCCAAGAACGTAATGGCAATGCCAAATCAGAATGAGGTAATCTCTCGTGACTTTCATAGTCACATATGGCTTCCAAAGCCTATTCTTAAGCCAAGAATGTCATGGCAATTAAATCCCATGCCAAGAATACCATGGCAAATAAATCCAAGCCAAGAATATCATAGCAAATAATCCTGTTCCTGCAAAGGAAAACACTAAAACAAAGAAAACACAAGATACCGCACAATAGCAGCAACAACAATAATAATAATAATTTGGGTCAGCATGCACAAACAACAACGGTTCAGAGAAGCACACAACACACGCACTCAACCACAAGTTTTCCTGGGCAATCACTACTGGCACTCCTGGCCAGACTGGCAGTATTGGCACCAATGGCACCCCTGGCACCACTGGCACCCCTGTCAAGTGTCCAAGGCTTTAAACCTCAATTCTCCTTCTTAATCATACCACCCGTTCCCCTAGAGCTCCGAGTTACATAGTAAGTTGGCCATTCTTACTATAAACTCTAACACTTGCCTTTATATTGATTAGCTAATCAACCCATATATATATCCACAAATGCCCATTATTCATATCCATAGTTGCCGAAGCAACAATCCTCGTCCAATATGCACTTACGTGCCCAAAGTTGCCGAAGCAATGATACCTCATCAATTATGCACTTACGTGCCCAATTATTAAACTAAGAAAGTAACATGAGCCCTCACACAAAGAACAACTAACCCGCTGCACACCTATGCTCACTTGGTTCTATGACCATCACATAGGGGCATTTATACTCACAAACAATATCATGGAAGTATACCATGCAATAAGTGAGTAAAGGATCCTTACCACCATTTGTGTAACCTTTTGCTCATTGCCTTTGCTTTGCTTTGTTTGTTGTTGGAACTTTGCCATTTCCTTAATGGACCTCTAAAGCCCAAAATACTAACAAGTTACTTAATTGCTTTCTATTAAACAAGAGAACCATAATTTACCAAGCATACTTGGTTTAACTTACTCAACCTCACTTAAGGAGGTAAAGGCCCACTTAGCCTTTCTGTGAACTGAGCCCCAATTTTCTGTGAACTCAGGCCTACATTGGCCTTTTCTGGAATTCTGGCCCAACTTGGCCTTTTAATTTCTTTTCTGGACTTGGCCCAACTTATCATTTAGGCCCATATTAACCTTTTCAGGACTTGAGCCTATATTAACCTTTTCAGGATTTAGCCCATTTGCCAATAATGCCATTATGGCCCAAAATAACCCATTTCATAATTTATGGACCAAGAACACTTGGTTTTCAATTTGGGTCTCCAAATTTAACTTTTGGCCCAAATAGCCCCATCATTTCTTTTTCTTGCTCAAATTAGTCCCACAAGTTTTCTAAGGACCATTTATGCCAAGAACACTTGGTTAACACTTTGCATGTTCATAAGAACACTTGTACTACCATGAACACATGGTTTAAACTTATGTATGCCAAGATTACTACTTGGCCGAATCTTCTAGTACTTCCATAGCTTACAAAATTCTCCTTTTTGCATCCAACTTTTTGCCATTGTCTTGTATATTCACAAGGACTTTAATGATACCAAGAACACTTGGAAAAATGTCCATGCATGCCAAGATTCACACTTGGCCGAAACTTTCCTCTTGCTTTTCTTTCATCTTTTGCTTGTTTCCTTCCTTGGAATAGCTATACAAGCCTCGAGGCACCAAGAACACTTGGTTTCATGCCTCCAAATGCCATGTATACTCATGGCCGAAACCTCCATCCTTGCTTTCCATGGCTTAAAAGTGCCATGCATATAAAGAGCTCTTGAGTTGAGCTCAAGAACAACAATATCCTTCCATGGCCGAAATATCCACTTGATTTCCTTGCAAAAATCCAACATGGCCAAGTCATTAGAGAGTAGCATCTAGCTCAAAATACATGAAACTACCAAGAAAAACTTGGTTCACTTACAACCTTTAAATGGCCGAAACTTGAGCTTCACTTTCTTGGAGTTCGTCTTCATCTTTTTGCTCTTCATGGCTTAGAAATGCCATGCATGTAAGGAGCTCTTGAGGTGAGCTCAAGAACACCATTTTATCCATATGGCCGAAACTTCACAAGCATTTCTTCATGGGTTTTCTTTGATTTCTCACTTTGTTCTTGGTCTAAATGGGTTTAGGAGCTTGAAAGCTTCAAGAAAGTGTGTTTGCATGTGCAAGAACATGCATTTCTAGCTATGGCCGAATCTTATATGAAGAAAGAAGGAGATGGAGTTTGAAGAACACCATGGCTGGAACTTAGAGAGAAGGGAGAGCTTTTGGTGCTAGAGAGAGAGTGGAAATGAAAATGAAATGAAAGTGGGAGTGATGGCTGGTTATGCACTTGCAAATGAAAGAGAAATGAAACTCAAATGCATTCTAAATGTGCATTAAACGTATATTCAAAGAAGGTGGGTGGTCATGGTGCTAAATGAAGTTAAATGCACCCAAAATGCATATCAAATGCATAATTTGGAGGTATGGACGAATTTTGAATGAAAAAGGTGGGAGAATAAGTAAAAAATGATGGGCCAATATTTTAATGTAAGTGGGAGACAATGTAAGTGGGAGACAATGTAAGTGGGTGATTAAAATATGGTGAGTGGGATTTGTAGTGGGAGACAAGGCATGGGTAATAGAATAGTCAAATTGGGAAAGTGGGGGACAAAAGTAAGTGGGGTAATATTTAATTGGTGAGTGGAGGATGTAGTGAAGAGATTAAATAATTATGAGTGGAATGTGTAGTAGGCCAATTTTAAATTGATAACATGGGGTGGCCGGCCATGCATATATTTTTTATGAAAAATGGCCAAATTACTCACTTGGTCCTCCATCTTTCTCCAACTTTGCAATTGAGTCCTCCCACCCAACTTTTCTTTGTGCAATTGAGTCCCTCAACTTCCAAACTTGCCATTTTTTATCACCTAAACTCTTGGCCTTAGCCAAGCATAATTCTCAGAGTGTCCAACACTCATTAATGCTGTTGACACCCAATTTCGTCCAGCCTTTTTTTAAAAAAAAAAAAAAAATTTAAAAAAAAAAAAAACTAATTAAAAAAATTATTATTATTATTATTATTATTGCTAAAAAATTTTAATTATGTTAATTAGTTTAAAATATATTTTTATTTTGAGAAGATTTGATTTAAAATAATATATGTGTGAATATGTATGTGTTTGGAATAAAAATAAAATTTCAGAAAAAAATGACAAAAAAATTAAAAATTTGAGGTAAAAATGACAAAATTGAGAAGTTTCGGATAAAATTGACAAATTCTGAAAGTTTCAGGAGCTTTGGGTAATTTTTCGCGTCAATTTTGGGCCTAAACGGACGTTTCTAGCCCAAATTGACAGAAAACGTTAAAATTGTCAAAATCAGAAGCTTCTGAGCTTATCCAGAGCTGGAGTAACGTAAAGGACTGAAACTGTCATTTTACCAATTTAAAAGATAAGTTTGATATTTTTTATTAATTTATCCGTCCACAGTTCAGCTAAGCTCCTTCTATAAATACCCCCCCAAATTCAGTGCTGAACACATAGAAAATCAGAGAAAAAAGTTCAGAGCTCCGTTTTAGAAAAAGAGAAAATAGAAGCCTTAGTCCTAGGCTCTCCTCCCTCTGCCAAAACAGTCCCAAAATTATTTTTTCTTACGTTTCGACTACCTTCTTCCTCCGTTTTCTCTTTCTTTCTTTTTCTGTCGCCGTCCTATCCCGCTGCCGTCGCCCTGCCGCCGCCGTCTCGCCGTTGCCCTCGTTCCTACGCCGTCGCCGTCACCATCGCCGCCGCGCCCAGCAGTCCTGCCGTCTCGCGCCGCAGCACCCAGCCGTCCTGCCGCCGTCGCCCCGCTCCCTCGCCGCCGTCGTCCCGGCCGCCGTTACCCTCGCCGCAGTCGCCCCGCGCCCTCGTCGCCGTCGCCCGGCCGCCCTGCGCCCTTGCCGCCTCCGCCTGCCCAGCCCCGTCACCCCCCCCCTCCTCCCTCGCGTCGCCTCTGATTCTTTCTCCAGATTCAATTTTAATTTTTAAGGGTAAAACCTCCTTTCAGTCCTTCATCTTTTCAATTTCTTTCTATTAGGTCACTAACCTTTTTATTTTGTCTTTGCAGAAAATTAATTAACTAACTCATTTATTTTTTTACTTGTTTATTTATTTGTTTATTATTGTTATTATTACTAACCTTTTTTTTTGTTATTAGCAACTAACAACTAACTTGCTAATTTTTACTAACCTTTATTTTTATTGTTGTTAATAATTAATTAAATTGTCTAACTTTTATTTTTGTTGTAATTAATTAACTTAATTAAACTTGGCTAACTTTTATTTATTGTTGTTAATTAATTAACTTAATTAAACTTGGCTAACTTTTATTTATTGTTGTTAATTAATTAACTTAATTAAACTTGGCTAACTTTTATTTATTGTTGTTAATTAATTAACTTAATTAAACATGGCTAAATTTTATTATTGTTGATAATTAATTAACTTAATTAAACTTGGCTAATTTTTATTATTGTTGATAATTAATTAACTTAATTAAACTTGGCTAATTTTTATTATTGTTGTTAATTAATTAACTTTTATAATTGTTGCTAACATTTATTATTTTTTTAAGTGGATGGCCAAAAAGCCCCACTTTATTAATTTTTCTTTATATGATTTAATTTACTTAATTAACCTTTTACCCATAAATAAAAAAAAACTAAAAGAAGATTATTTTGTAATTAATTATTAAGGCTAATAAAAATTTAAAAGCCAATTATTTTATTTTTATTTTGGAATACATGTTTTATTATAACAAAGTTAACTTTTTGTTAAAATTAATAAATAAACATGATTAAATCAATTCTTTTTAAATATTTTTTTAAAAATTCAAGAAAAATCCAATAAAATTATAAATAAAATTAATAACTAATTAAATAGTTAAAATCTAATAAAAATTAAAACTCCATGACCAAATGATCCGTCAGGATCCATGGCTTGGAATCATTTTTAAATAAAGTATATAATAATTTATTTTCTTTATTAAAAATAAAAACTTTGGACTAATATATTAATAATTAAAATAATAAAATATAACTTTTTAATTTTCTCTTTTAATAAAAAGAATGAAAAGAATAAAAATTTTGGGTTAATATTTTATTCAGTAATATTTTACTTATTAAAAGATATAACTTTTTGTTTCCTTTATAAAAATCTTAATCAAATAATTTCAAAATAATACAAAATAAAACAAAAATAATTGAATTTTCTCTTAAATTTTTTTGACTTATTGATTAGATATATTTTCAGAAATATAAATTAAAATTAAAAAAAAAAAAAATCTTTCATCAAAAAAAGAAGAATATAAAAAAAATAAAAATATCAAGACTTTTGTTTTAAAATACATATAAGTTTTCGGTTAAATAATCTTTTATTCCAAAATAAATTAAATAAATATCAAAACTTTTCTTCTTTTGTTTAAAATATACATATAAATTTTTGATTCTCTTAATAAAACAATTACTTTTGGTTAATCTTTTATAAAAAAAAAATAATAATAAAAAAATAATAAAATAATAAAAAAAAATAAAAAAAATTTTAGTTCATGGTATATTGGCTGGAAACTGTCTCGTGCCCGCTTTTGAGCTGCTTCACCTGGTGAAGAGGGTCTGGCTGAGTAACAACGCCCCGTACCATGATCAAAATTTTTATTTTTTAAACTCTTTAATTCCTTTAAATTAACTTCTTATTAAATAAAAATTAATAATTTTTTCAATTCTTTTATAAATTGAGTAATTCTTTAAATAATAAATATCCTTCATTAAACAAGAAAAATCAGATAAAAATAAAAGAAAGAAATAAAAGATAATAAAAGAAAGAAATAAAAGATAAAAAAAGAAAGAAATAAAAGAAAAGATAAGAAAAATAAAAGAAAAGATAAAGAAAGATAAAAGAAAAAAAAAAAAAAAAAGAAAGATAAGATAAAGATAAAGAAAGATAAAAGAAAGAAAATTAAAAAAAAGAAAGTAAAAATAAATTAAAAAAAAAAAAAAGAAAAAGAAAGAAAGAAAAAAAAAAGATAAATTTTTAATTTGTATTAAAAATCATTCATGAACAAAATTATCATTTAAAAATTAATTTCATGATAATAAGAATTAAATAATTACGATAAATTAAATCAATTTCCATATCCGGATGATCCGGCAGGATCTACGGTTTGGAAAATATTAAACTTTTTTTAAAAAAATAAATAAATTAAATAAAAAGATAAAAATCCATATTTTTACAATATGGATAAAATTGTTTAAAATTTCACCAAAATTCCGTGTCCAAATGACTCGGCAGAGTCCATGGTTCGGAATCAAAATCTTCCGTGTCCAAATGACTCGGCAGAGTCCATGGTTCGGAAGTATAAAATTTTACCCGAATTAATTACCAAAATCCACATTTTTGACTAATTCAGTTAAAATATCTAAATTAACTGAAAATTTTAAAAGCAAAGTAAAACAAAATTAAAATCAACTAAGGTGCCAATTTTGGGCGCTATAACAATATTGTTTTAGCGTAACCGTACTCCCGATTCCCGAACTCTCGCAGACCAATTTTAAGGTGACCAATCGACCTAAGTAAACCGATTGGTGGCGACTCCAGAAAACCCGACGTTGCCACAGCTTGGCGACTCCGCTGGGGAGTCAATATTAGTGAGTCGAGCTTAAAGTTGATTTGTTTTGATTTACTTTGCTTTACTATTATGTGGATTTATATATTATATTTACTTAAGTAAACATGCATAATGCATTCACAAAATGAAGCTCTATACCCGAGCTTCTTTAAATCAAACACGATTCTTTCTAAACGGAATTGGTGTTGCTGTCCTTGTGAGGCCACGGTCTCCAAGCCTTCACCGGTTTCAAAGTAGCAAAGTAGTGTATTGCCTTCTGAGACGGTTAGTCTCTGCATGGGCCCACGAAAAGCTACGACTCGAATTAATCCATTCCTTACATAAACCCTAGAGGGTAAGGAATCGGGCCGTCACTATGATTTAGTGACGGGATTCGGGAACTATCCCTTGCCTTTTTGATAAACCACCTTCTGCATATAGAATTCCTTACTCTACCTTAGAACCAGCCATTAAGAATTTTCTATACCTCGGTTCCCATTTCCATAGGTTTTGTTTTATCTATATGTTTGTATGATCTTATGTGTTACCTTTTTACTAACTCTGTTTTTCCTTATTTTTCCGGCATACACATTTCATCATTAAAGATAAATATTTGGTGAAAGAACCATTATCATGGATATTCTCGATTATCTTCCCACGGCTGTTACTGCATCATGGAATGACACTGTAATCGAAACTCAGCCTGAAGCTATGGAATATTCCGAAACAGCTCAAAAGCTTCACGGAGATGCTCTGACATCCCACTCTCACATACAGCTTAAGGACCAGGTATCGGTTCGGATAAACCATAATGACACCATGGAATTATTACAAGTCTGGAATAGTTGGAACTCTGCTGATCGGGAAGCTTTTACGGCAAAATATGGTCACATCGCTTGCCTACTAAAGGTTACCGTTGATGCATCACTTGTCCGGGCTCTAACACAATTTTGGGATCCATTTTATCGATGCTTTTCTTTCGATAAGATGGATCTGGTTCCAACCATTGAAGAATACAATAACCTCTTGGGTTGGTCCTCCAACTATCCAATTGAGACGTATCAATATGATAGAAGAACGGAGCCTCATCGAGCCCTAGCAAAATTATTGGACATGCCAGCTTCCAGTCTTCAACCCAAATTTGCAACAAAAGGGTGTCGGAAATTTATCAGCTGGACCGATCTAAAACAACTAAGTCACACCCTCCCTCAGAAGAATCAACGACGCAAGTTGTTCGCCTTGGCAATATATGGCCTGGTAGTCTTCCCAAGAATTGTCGGATTTATTGAAGGAGACGTCATCACATTATTTGAGCAAGTCTGCAATGCCCAAGTAAATCCGACCTCAGTGATATTATGTGAAACTATCAGGGCATTAAACTTTTGTCGCCAAAGAGGAGGCAAATTCATAGGATGTTCACATCTCCTCAACGTTTGGATCAAAAGCCACCTTCCTTGTGAGAAGCAACATTTTGGAAATCGCTTTTCAAAGGACTTCAT
Source organism: Aquilaria yunnanensis (assembly GCA_039654915.1). Taxonomy (NCBI): domain Eukaryota; kingdom Viridiplantae; phylum Streptophyta; class Magnoliopsida; order Malvales; family Thymelaeaceae; genus Aquilaria; species Aquilaria yunnanensis. The sequence goes on along the minus strand of CM077598.1, from coordinate 22,884,634 downwards.
CCCAATCGAAGCCTTTTTGAAAAGTGAAACCACTAATCATGATAGCAAGGAAGCATGGGTTGACTACTTCAAGAACATCAGCGAATTCCAAATTGAATGGAGAGCACCCTGGTCCACCACCACCCGCATAGTTTACCGTTGCGGCAATTGCCCGTGGGTTCCTCTCTTAGGCATATGGGGAGGAACAAGCTATGCTCCAGCCCAAGTACGTAAACAATTTGGGTCCATGCAATTTATACCCATGACACATAACCTGAGCAAGTTGGAGTTTTCACATGAAGATCCAAATTCAAATAAGCTTGCAATGGGTATTTCAGTTGCATGGAAAAGACTTTTCATATTAAAGTCAGGCCCTATTATTTCTCCTACTGCGTATTATGAATGGAGAAATAATCGGAAAGAAGGAATAGTTCTTCCCGAAGAGGTCATCAGAAAATTGGCAAAAAGAGAGTTGGAGAAAGAGCTAGAGGAAGAAAAGGAGAAGAACAAGAAGATGCTCTTCGACATACAACAGCTCAGTCACAAAACACAACTCCTCGAAGAAAAGATCGAAAGCCAAAAACAAGTCATCACCGAATTAGTTGATGAAACCGATCAAACAGAGATGAGAGCAAGATATTGGGAAGATCAATACATATTTTCTCAAGAACAGCTTCAAATATTTTTGGCAGAAGTCAGAAAAGTGACTGAGCAAGCCCAACTAATGGGCGAAGAAGCCAAGGAGTTAGAAGAATTGAGCTGCCCTACTCCATCAGTGAATATTCAAAAAATGATGGAGTTTATTTCAAAGGCCAGAAAGCAATACTGTACTTTGGGCCGTTTCTTTTGAAAATAATAAGCTTTTGGTGAATGTAATTGAGAAATTCCACTATAATTCTTCTTTCACCAAGTATTTACAATATTCATGCATGCATCCATCACATCAATCATACACACATAGAATCTAATAAAATAAATATTTCCTTTAAAAGGGTAAAATTGGACCTCAACACCGATATTCAACTCGACTCCAAACAAGATTAATGGCAGAACAAGCCGAAGGACGTCTCATGGAGATGGAGTCCAAGATTGAAAGTATGTCAGAACAGATGAAACAATTAATGGAATTAATCAAAGGGAAAGCAACTCAAGTCCCCATCAAAGAAGTACAAGATCCCACTTATCCCCCGGGATTCACCCCGCAACGAGTCTCAGTCCAAGAAAACCTGTTTCAAGAATCAGGACCCTCTGCTAGTGTTCACCTGAAACAAGACACTGTACAGGAAGAGAAGAAGACATTACCAAAAGATGAAGCAGAATCTCAAAAAATCGAGACAATAGAGAAAAGACTGAGAGCCATTGAAGGAGGCACTATATTCGGATCCCTTTCAGTGGATGACCTCTGCTTAGTGCCAGACGTCGTAATCCCTTCAGATTTTAAGGTGCCAGATTTCGTAAAATACGATGGAATGAGTGATCCCATCACTCACATCACTTTGTTTCTCAGAAGACTACAACCACTTACCAAAGATGAGAAGGTGTGGATCGCACTTTTTCAGGAAAGTCTCACAAAATCAGCATTACAGTGGTATCTAAGCCAAGGTCCAAGAAACATAAAAACTTGGAATGACCTTGCTCAGGCCTTCATCGGCAACTATAAACATGTTATGGACTTAGCTCCGGATAGCCAAACTCTCCAAAACATGGAGAAGAAAAAAACAGAAACTTTTAAGGAATACGCCCAACGATGGAGGGACTTAGCTGCACAAGTACAGCCACCCATGACAGAAAGAGAAATGGTCACTTTGTTTGTCCAGACACTGAAATACCCATATTATGACAAACTTATTGGCAATGCGGCAACTAACTTCTCCGACGTAGTCATGTCTGGAGAAAGGATCGAGCATGGTATCAGAACCGGGAAGATTACTGAGTCCTTTAGTGATCCTATGAAAAGAGGAGGACCATCCAGAAGAAAAGATGAAGAAATACAACAAATCGGACGAGGAAGAGGGATTCCCCTCGTGGGTACCGTGGCTACCGGACCTCGCCTATCCTATTCTGCCAACAGGCCCAATTATTATCCTACCAATAGGCCCAATGATTATCCTCCAAATAGGCCCAGTGATTATCTTCCCAATAGACCCAACAATTATCCTCTCAACAGGCCTAATCAGTTACGGCCACCTGTTCCGACTCCTCCAATGCCTGCACCAAGACCAAGAGAAATTTTCGCACCGATTCCCATGACTTATACTGAGTTATATCCAAAACTCATCCAGAGCCAACTCATTCACCCAATTCCCACAAGGCCATTCGAACCCCCATATCCAACATGGTATGACCCTAAACTAAATTGCCCATATCATGATGGTGCCGTGGGCCACGGACTCGAAAATTGCATAGCATTGAAGCGTATAGTCCAACAATTAATTGAGTCAAAGTGGTTGGACTTTTCCGATGAACCAAACGTCACTCATAATCCATTGCCTCCTCATCAAGCCAAACCAGTCAATATGATGGAAGAATACTGGCCGATGAAGAAAACAGTCAATGATATCATAACCCCTCTTAAGCATGTATATTCATGCCTTGTGAAAGAAGGGATTATCATAGGAAAGTCTTCTGGAAATAAAGAAGTCGAACATGAGGAATGGTGCAACTTTCATAACAGTAAGAGTCATTCTATCCAAGAATGCCCAGAATTCCGTAAAAGTCTACAAAGTCTCATGGACTCCTCCCAAATCATCGTTTTTATGTCAGATAAAAAGGATGACGTGAATGTGATAATTAAAGAACAAGAAGTCAATATCATGCCAAGGCCACTAGTCATTCCAATCTCAAAATCTGCTCTCAAGCCTTTAAGAATTCAAGTTCCAAAGCCATTCCCGTACAAATCAGACAAAACTGTTCCATGGAACTATGGCTATACTTCTAACATCACATCAACTCCGTTAGAAGTTGGGGGCATGACTAGAAGTGGTCGGTGTTATTCTCCCGAGCAAATGAACAAGCTCCAACAAGAGAAGAATGTTACGGATCCAGCAAATGGACCTATTAACACATCTAAAGAGCAAGAGATGCCTCGAGCAGTAACAGATGAACAAGCTACTGAGTTTCTCAAACTCATAAAGCAAAGTGAATACAGCATCGTGGAGCAGTTGAACCGTCTGCCAGCAAAGATCTCCATACTTTCATTGCTCTTAAGTTCTGATGCCCATCGAGAAGCTCTTCTCAAAGTCCTGAATAAGGCTTATGTTGAACAAGATATCTCCGTGAACAACTTTGACCACTTTGTCAACAACATCACGGCACAAAATCTCATCACATTCACTGATGATGAGATACCAGCAGAAGGAAGGGGTCACTCTAAGGCTCTACATATTTCGATTAAATACAAAGATCGGATTATGGCTAGAGTTCTGATCGACAATGGATCAGCTCTAAATGTAATGCCATTAGAAACTTTACATAAGATCGGTTTAGACCCATCACACCTCAACAACAGTCATATTGTTGTTCGAGCATTTGACGGAACAAAGAGAGATGTGGTTGGAGAAATAGAGCTACCAATTGGGATTGGTCCCTGTCTTTTCCATATCACATTCCAAGTCATGGACATTTCTCCATCTTATACTTGTCTACTGGGAAGACCATGGATCCATATGGCTGGAGCAATTCCTTCCTCATTACATCAAAAAATGAAATTCATCATTGAAGGAAAGATAATCACAGTCTTTGCTGAAGAAGACATTCTGCTATCTAGACCTGCGGATGCTCAATATGTTGAGGTCAATGAAAATATACCTGATTGCTCCTTCAGGTCTTTTGAGATTGTCAATGCTGCTTATGTCAGTGAATATGGAGAAGAACCCATTCCTAACATCTCTAAAACAAGTCGCATGGTCGCCAAACTCATGATAAAAGGAGGATACTCACCGGGGTTAGGTTTGGGACAAGATTTACAAGGAATCCCAGAGCCATTGAAAATATCCGCAAATGAAGGGAAATACGGCCTAGGCTTCACACCGACAAGACATGATAAAATGAAGGCAATAGCTGAAAAAAGAGAAAAGAGGATTGCACGATTAACAGGGCATCATCTCCAGGAAAGAAATCTGGATATCCCTGAAATCACCGAAACGTTCGTGAGTGGTGGTCTCATTCCGAAAAATGACAATGAAGGCAAGCTGACTATCAACATCAACAAGTCTTTTGAAAGTCTTTCTATTCAGGCAATCATCAGCGATTCACCTGAAGAGGAGGAGCTCATTCAACCTTGTGGCCCACGGGATGTGCTGAACAATTGGGAGGCGATAGAACTGCCTGTTATAATTGAAAGCTTTCCAAAGTAATCTAATAGTAAAAACCTCCTAAAGAAAGGTTCAATCAATAGGGTGTAGTCTTTGTTTAAGTGAACCTTTTAGTTATTGCTTTTTATTCCAATAAAGTTGTGATTTATGCACATTGTAAATAAAGTACCAGTTTGCATCCATCTCATTCGTGCCATTTTTTTTTTCTCTCTTCTCTTTCTTTTCTCTCTGGATAATGCAGACCCAAAACTCTCTTTGATGACAATGAAAGAATGAACTTTGATAATCCTGTAAACACTACCGACTCGGATGACGAAGATCTTCAAGTATCTCCTGAGCTATTAAAAATGATTGAGCGAGATGAAAAAGAAAGAGCAACAAGTCAAGAACCAATTGAGGTATTCAACCTGGGAGACAGTCAGGATGTAAAAGAAGTCAAGATTGGCACTTTATTCCCTCCTGAAGAAAAAGAAGAATTAGTCCATTTATTGAAAGAATATGTGGATGTATTCGCTTGGTCATACCAAGATATGCCTGGCTTAAGCTCAGACATAGTACTACACAAAATACCTTTGAAGCCTGGGGCGAAGTCTGTCAGACAGAAGTTACGAAGATTAAAGCCGGAGTTAATCTTAAGAGTAAAAGACGAGATTCGAAAGCTGTGGGATGCAGGATTTCTTGGGGTCGCTGAATATACAGAATGGGTGGTTAACATTGTCCCAGTCGAAAAGAAAGAAAGTGGGAAACTAAGAGTTTGTCAGGACTACCGGCCTTTGAACGAAGCCAGTCCTAAAGATAACTTCCCACTTCCTCATATTGATACACTGGTGGATAATACCGCAGGAAACTCCTACTTTTCCTTCATGGATGGTTTTTCTGGATACAATCAAATCAAACTTGATCCAGATGACATGATAAAAACTGCTTTTATTACCCTTTGGGGTACCTTCTACTATAAGGTGATGCCTTTCGGGTTAAAGAATGCTGGTGCTACATATCAAAGAGCCATGGTCACGTTGTTCCATGACATGATGCATAAAGAAATTGAAGTATATGTGGACGACATGATCGCCAAAACTTTCACTGCTGGGGGGCATCTAAAAGTGCTAAGAAAACTATTCGATAGACTTCGCAAATATCAATTGAAGTTGAATCCTGCCAAATGTACTTTTGGAGCCTCTTCAGGAAAGTTATTGGGTTTCATAGTCAGCAAGGACGGGATTCGAGTTGACCCGAGTAAAGTCAAAGCGATACAAGAAATGCAACCCCCGAAGACTCCAAAACAAGTAAGAAGTTTTCTGGGTAGAATCAACTTCATAGCAAGGTTCATATCACAATTGACGTCCAAGTGTGAACCACTTTTCAAATCACTAAAGAAGAACAATCCGATTGAGTGGAATAACGAATGCCAAGAAGCGTTCGAGAAAATCAAACGATATCTATCAAATCCACCAGTCTTGATACCACCTCGATCCGGAGAACCATTGATTCTATATTTATCCATACAGGATTCTTCATTAGGATCCGTATTGGGTCAACGTGATGAGACAAGCAAGAAGGAGCATGCAATTTACTATTTGAGCAAAAAGCTTACCACATATGAAGCTAAATACTCAATAGTAGAAAAGTCCTGTTGTGCCCTTGCATGGGTAGCACATCGACTACGACACTACATGCTCAACAACACAACATTACTGATCTCCAAGACTGACCCCATTAAGTACATTTTCGAGAAACCCGCTTTATCAGGCAGGATTGCAAAATGGCAAATGCTGTTATCTGAATACGACATACAGTATGTCACCCAAAAGGCCGTAAAAGGAAGTGTGATCGCTGAATATCTGGCTGATAGAGCATTGGAGGATTATGATCCCATGAGAATGGACTTTCCTGATGGAGATATAATGACGATAGAACAGGAAGTCGATGAAGAAAATGAAACATGGAAAATGGCATTCGATGGAGCATCTAATGCTTTGGGACAAGGGATCGGAGCTATACTCATCTCTCCAAGCGGAGAGCAGTTTCCCCTCACAGCAAAAATTACATTTCCTTGTACCAACAATATAGTAGAGTATGAAGCATGTGCTATGGGACTCCAAATGGCATTGGATTTGAAAGTGCGAGATCTCCGAGTCTATGGGGATTCCGCATTAGTCATATATCAAATCAATGGAGAATGGGAGACAAGAGATTCAAAATTAATCCCTTACCAAAAGCTTATACTAGACATGACTCGAAGATTTAACAGTATAAGTTTCCATCATCTTCCAAGGGAAGATAATCAAATCCCAGACGCTTTAGCTACTTTGGCTTCTATGTACAAGATAAGCAACCCTGAGCATACTCCTGTGTTCGAGATGAAAATAATAGATTCTCCAGCTTATTGCATGAGCATCGAAGAAGAATTGGATGGAAAGCCTTGGTATCATGATATCAAGAAATACCTCCAAGAACGAACATATCCACTAGAAGCATCAGAAAATTACAAGAAATTTCTACGAAGATTGTCAATGGGTTTTCTTTTAAACCTAGACATACTCTACAAGAAAACCCCAGACTCGATGCTACTTTGCTGTGTAGATACTCATGAAGCACGAAAGATCATGGAAGAAGTTCATTCTGGAATATGTGGAGCACACACTAGTGGTCATACCATGGCAAGACAAATAATGAGGGCTGGCTACTATTGGCTCACATTGGAAAGTGATTGTATTAATCACGTGAGAAAATGTCACAAATGTCAAATATATGCCAACAAGATCCAAGCTCCACCCACCCCTCTTAATGTAACAGCAATACCTTGGCCTTTTGCCATGTGGGGAATTGACGTCATTGAAGCCATTACCCCTAAAGCTTCCAATGGTCACAAATTCATCCTAGTGGCAATTGACTACTTCACTAAATGGGTAGAAGCTATGTCATATGCAAGTGTGACTCAAAAGGTGGTATGCCGGTTCATTAAGAAAGAAATCATTTGTCGTTATGGGCCGCCGGAATGTATCATCTCAGACAATGCCACGAACCTGAACAATGCAATGATGCAGACTTTGTGCCGGCAGTTCAAAATCAAACATCTCAATTCGGCACCTTATCGACCAATGATGAATGGTGCAGTAGAAGCGGCCAATAAAAATATCAAGAGAATTGTTGAAAAGATGATCGTCACTTACAAAGACTGGCATGAGATGTTACCTTTTGCACTACATGCTTATAGAACTTCTACCCGTACTTCTACTGGAGCAACACCTTTTTCTCTGGTATACGGTATGGAGGCTGTATTGCCCATCGAAGTTGAAATACCTTCATTAAGGGTACTAATGGATACTCAATTAAGAGAAGCAGAATGGGTCAAAGCTAGATACGAGCAATTAAATCTAATTGATGAAAGAAGAATGATAGCCCTCTGCCATGGGCAACTTTATCAAAGAAGGATGATTCGTTCTTACAACAAAAAGGTTCGCCCACGACAATTTCACGAGGGTGACATAGTGCTCAAGAAAATTTTACCCATGCAACATGATTCAAGAGGAAAATGGACACCAAATTATGACGGGCCATATGTCGTGAAGAAAGCATTTTCAGGAGGGGCACTAATTCTGACAGAAATGGATGGACGAGAATTACCGAAGCCAGTAAATTCGGATGCAGTAAAGAAATACTTTGCATAATGAAGAAATTTTCAAACAGAAGGGGAGAAGTGGATACAGGGTTACCAAAGTTTATTTGATCAAAGTTGTCAAAGAGAGCTTTCTTCTCTTACACTTTCATTATCTATCTGTACCCAAGATTTTCATATTACCCATAAATAAAAAGCCAATTTTCTTTAACTTACCTTAGATTCTCACGTTCAAAATGCTAAAGTCGCTTCTATCCAGTTCTTTTCCTTCAAATCTCACATTCTTATTAGCCTTAAGTGTGCAATAATTATGACTTTTGAAGGAAGAATAGTAATAATTAAAACTTAGAAAAAACAAAGACCGTAGATTACTTTGATAAGCTTTATGAATTAAAACAGGTAAGATTGAGGTCCTGCTTTGCGAGCGGCACAGAACATAGGCTAACAAAGAAGAAGGAGTAACAAATCTTTGAGAGATAGCCTTGGTGGTAGCCGAATGATCGCTTCAAAAGTCTTAACATGTCCATGTCAGCAAGAAAAAATCATACTCACGAATATCTCAACAGGGACAATTATCCAGAGAGACATAAAGTACGAGGCGGACATTAAGGAAATTGAAGCCAAAATTTAAGAACAAATCAAGGAAAGAAGATTTTTGAAAAGAGTTAGGCTTTTGAGACAATGAACAACAGCTGGAAAGTGAAATAATGGACAACAGTTGGAAAGCATAAAGAGATTCAATAATAGTCCGAGAAGGAAATCACAAAGAAGATCCAGTAAAGTAAAGCAAAGACATGAAGAGCTAGATTCAAAAAAAAAAAAAACCATCAGTTACACATGCCTTGCATTCATGCATTTCACATCACGCATGCATGACTTTTACATAACAGGGATCAAATAGAAAGCATGTCCGCAGCATGATTGCAGCAGTATAAGTTGAGATCTTAATGACATCAGCTCTTACCAATTGGACGCATAGCTAATACGCTGGACCCAGCCCCATTAGGAATCCAAGGATAAAGTATACAATATCGTCAAAAGCCTGGCAATTGAGGCTACACCTAAAAGAACAGAATTGATGCCAGCTTAGCAGCATCCAAGATGAGTGATAGCTATGGTCAAAGATAAGGCAGACATCAAGAAATATTGTCGTTGAAAATTCGTCAAAAGCGGACAATGGATTCAATAATCAAGGACTGAATCGACGTCAGCTGGATGGGATATCTATCACATCAAAATAAAGTAGGATTCACTTTTCCGGTTAAACGGCGGATACGGTACTCCGTGACTCTCAAGTCGGTTCTCTCAGTTGCCCATAATAACTGATTCCTTCACACCTTCTTTCTTTTACTTCCTCCTAGAAAATGGATCCTACTTTTTCTGCCTTGCGAAAGTATTTCCCTTCTCTCCCAATGAACATCCTAAAAAAGATCTACCGAGTTCGCTGTGAACGATTAAGAGCTCTGATGCACAAAGGAATACCTGAAGATGTACGGTGGTTAATCGAAGCCAAGGTTCGTCTGGCAGGTGAAATCCCAGAGACATTTGCATCTTACATGCCTGGTGTTGGCAAAAGTTCTTATGCCAGAAAAAGAAGAGCGAAAAGATTACAAGTCTGCCATAAATGTGGTAGGTGGACTTGTAAAACTAGGTGTCGTTCTTTAGGAATGATCTCCAATAATCGAGAAGATAAAATACGGTTCATCAAGAATGGCTTGAGTAAGGACTCATTGGATGATATCCAATTGACTCTTGAGACGCATTCTTGTGGATCTGTGCAACGTGAAATTCTTGATTTATGGAGTATTTTTCATGAAGAACGAGACCGTTACAGTCCCGGGAATCTGACTTTAAACGACCCTGTTTGCCGGTTTGTAAGAAAGCTGGATGGGAAGCAGATCCTCGACTCATAGAAGCCGTTAATGCCGTTACTGGACGTAAAACCAGTGGAAGATGTGAGCCACAGTCACAATTACTGTACATACAGTTTGTTATATTTGGAAAAATTTGCATTTTCTTTTGACAGATGTACATGCTCCCCTAAGTGTAATCGACACGTTATCCCTTTTCATCACTATAAATGCGTGTTCTTCCTTCTGATTAAACAACAGATAAGATACCCCGTGACTTCTAAAGTCGATTATTCCAGTTTCCTGCAATAACTGATTCATTTCCCTCTTCTCTCAAATTCTTCTCTCATCAATGGATTCTACTCTTTCTGTACTGCGAAAATACTTTCTTTCCCTCCCACTAAAAGTCCTTAAAAAGATCTACCTTGCTAGATGTGAAAGAATCAGAGTTTTTACACGCAAAGGCATTCCCGATAATGTGCAGTGGATAATTGAAGCTAAGGTCCGTTTGGCGGGTGAAGTTCCAGATGCATTTATGCCCCGCATGCCCGGTTTAGGTAAAAGCCGTTATGCCAAAAGGCGAAGAGCAAAGAGACTAGGCGTGTGTTATAAATGTGGGCGATGGAATTGTAATACTAAATGTCGCTCTTTAGGATACATCTCCATAAATCGTGAAGATAAAAGAAAATTCATTAAGAATGGCCTGCGTAAGGAGTCTCTGAAAGATATCCGAGAGACTCTTGAAACGCATTCTTGTGGAAAAGTGCAAGGTGAAATTATCGGTTTATGGAGGACTTACCATAAAGAACGAAACCGTTACAGTCTTGGGAATGTGATTTTAAACGACCCCGTTTGTCAGTTTGTAAGAAAACTAGATGGGAAGCAAATCCCCGACTTATAGAAGGCATTGAAGCCATTACTGGACATGAATTAGTGGAAGATGAGAGCCACAGTCATGATTGCTGTACATATAAGCTGTCATTTGTCTTTTCTTTTGGCAATAATGTACTTACTTCCGTAAGTGTAATAAACGCATTATCCTTTCATCACTATAAATGCGTGTTCTTCCTTCTGGATACGGTACTCCATAACTCCCAAATTCAGTTATTTCCATTTCCTACAATCACTAATTTCTTTCTTTTTCTCTTAAATGCCTCATTCATCAATGGAGCCTTCTCTTTCCGCTCTACGAAAATATTTCCCTTCTTTCCCAATAAATGTTCTTAAAAAGGTTTATCAAGTTAGATGTGAACGATTCCGACTATTTATGCACAAAGGCATTCCTGATAATGTGCGATGGCTAATCAAAGCTAAAGTTCGTTCGGCTGGTGAAGTTCCAGATGCGTTCTTTCCCCGTATGCCCGGCTTTGGTAAAAGCGTTTATGCCAAAAAGAGAAGAGCAAAGAGGCTAGGCGTCTGTCACAATTGTGGATGGTGGATTTGCGGCAATAAATGTCGTTCTCCAGGAGTGATCACCAGAAATCGTAATGATAGAATAAAATTCATCAAGAATGGTTTGCGTAAGGAATCTCTGGAAGATATCCGAGAGGTTCTTGAAGCGCATTCTTGCGGAATAGTGCAATTTGAGGTTGTTGGATTATGGATAATTCTCCAAAAAGAACGAGAACGTTACAGTCTTGGGAATCTGACCCTAAACGACCCTGTTTGCCAGTTTGTGAAAAAGCTAGATGAGATGCAAATCACTGATTCATAGAAAGCATTGAAGCCGTTACTGGACGCAAAGCTAGTAGAAGACGGAACAAGGTCACGATTACTGTACGTGCTAGCTGTCGCTTTTGAAATTTTTCTCCCCTTTTGGTAATAATGTATCCACTCCTGACATGAACCAAAGTCACGATTACTGTACGTGCTAGCTGTCGCTTTTGAAATTTTCCTCCTCTTTCAGCAATAATGTATCCACTCTTGACATAAGCCATAGTCACGATACTGTACATGCTAGCTGACGCTTTTGAAATTTTCCTCCCATAATGTACCCACTCCTGACATGAGCTATAATTATGACTACTGTATATACCTGCACTTTTGAAATTTTCCTTCTCATCCGACAATCATGTACCTACTCCTGACATAAGCTACAGTCGCGACTACTGTACATGCTAGCAGCTATTTTGAAAATTTTCCTCCTCTTTTAACGATAGTGTACCCATACCTGACCAAAGTCATACCCGTGACTACTATGAATAGCTGGCAATAATGTATCCATTCTTGAAAAATAAAATTATTGCCTTATCTCTTCATCTCTATAAATATATCCTCTTTTCTCACAAGGGTAAGGATAGGAATGGAGAAAACCCCAACTCGTAAATCCCGAAGTATTTGTGTATTTTCTGGGGCTTTTCCTGGAAAAGATGAAGAGTATTTAAAAGCAGCCAACCATTTGGGTAGAGTATTAGCTGAGCGAAAAATACATTTAGTTTATGGAGGAGGTAGTGTCGGATTAATGGGAGGTGTAGCATCAGCAGCATCTCTATGAGGAAGTCAAGTTCTGGGCATTATCCCTGGACCTCTGAAATTTATTTCTGGGGGCACGATTGGAGAAGAATTAGTGGTTAAAAATTTACAAGAGCGTGTGTTACAAATGCTTTTAAATGCTGATGCTTTTATCGCTCTACCAGGTGGTTTTGGCACATTGGGAGAAGTCTTTCAAATTGCTTCCATGGCCCAACTTAATTTGCATAAGAAACCCATTGGGCTTTTAAATGTTAACAATTTCTTTACAGGTCTGATAGCTTTTATGGATTATGCTATGCAGAAGAATTTTATATCAAGAGTGGCACGGCGAATCATAATATCCGCAACAACTGCTGAAGAATTGCTAGATAAAATACAAGCTTTTGTTCCTGAACCAGATCCAGCAATGATTCAGATAGACTGGACGCGACAGTCTTTCCCGAACAGTTCGATCCCATAATAGTCCTCTACTAACCCTGTTGAAATATTGTGGAAGAAGAAGTGATCCGATCCGTTTTGCTTGTCCTTTAGTTTTATTATCAGGATTTTCTTTCGTGTTTTAGTTTTTCTTTCACGGAATTTCTTTTTTATCTTATAAGATAGTCTCGTCCATGCTGATATTAAAACCATAGGACAATGCCTTTAGGTTGGAATGGCTGAGTAAAGAGTAATTTTTATTGCTCTTGAGACGCATCCTATTAGGTCTACTAGGCATAACATTTTAGGATAGTTAAGCTTCAACCTTATTTGGATGACATATCTCTCAAGCGAATCTATATTTACTAAAGAAAATATTAGATGAACCTTGGATATTGATTCCAAACATCCGTTCCCTTTACATAATTTGTTAGCGATATTGTCATCATCAAGATTCACTCATTTTATCGAAGTCTAAAATTTCGCACTCGCCTATTATGCAAATTCACACTTTCGAAGAAAATTATTCCAATTCTAATTGCTTTCATATAAATTTCGCTCGAGGTTCAAGGAGATTTCCTTAACCTCATTCCATCAATTTTCCTTCAAACGATAGGAGAGTTCCTATCGTCGAGGTTCTAAGGAAGGGCCCTTAACCTCAAATCATCAATTTTTCTTCAAACGATAGGAGAGTTCCTATCGTCGAGGTTCTAAGGTAGGGCCCTTAACCTCAAAATCATCAATTTTCCTTCAAACGATAGGAGAGTTCCTATCGTCGAGGTTCTAAGGTAGGACCCTTAACCTCATTCAAACAATTTTCCTTCAAACGATAGGAGAGTTCCTGTCGTCGAGGTTCTAAGGTAGGACCCTTAACCTCAAAATCATCAATTTTCCTTCAAACGATAGGAGAGTTCCTATCGTCGAGGTTCTAAGGTAGGACCCTTAACCTCAAAATCATCAATTTTCCTTCAAACGATAGGAGAGTTCCTATCGTCGAGGTTCTAAGGTAGGACCCTTAACCTCAAAACAATCAATTTTCCTTCAAACGATAGGAGAGTTCCTATCGTCGAGGTTCTAAGGTAGGGCCCTTAACCTCAAAATCATCAATTTTCCTTCAAACGATAGGAGAATTCCTATTGTCGAGGTTCTAAGGTAGGACCCTTAACCTCAAAATCATCAATTTTCCTTCAAACGATAGGAGAGTTCCTATCGTCGAGGTTCTAAGGTAGGGCCCTTAACCTCAAAATCATCAATTTTCCTTCAAACGATAGGAGAGTTCCTATCGTCGAGGTTCTAAGGTAGGACCCTTAACCTCATTCAATCAATTTTACTTCAAACGATAGGAGAGTTCCTATCGTCGAGGTTCTAAGGTAGGACCCTTAACCTCAAAATCATCAATTTTCCTTCAAACGATAGGAGAGTTCCTATCGTCGAGGTTCTAAGGTAGGACCCTTAACCTCATTCAAACAATTTTCCTTCAAACGATAGGAGAGTTCCTGTCGTCGAGGTTCTAAGGTAGGGCCCTTAACCTCAAAATCATCAATTTTCCTTCAAACGATAGGAGAGTTCCTATTGTCGAGGTTCTAAGGTAGGACCCTTAACCTCAAAATCATCAATTTTCCTTCAAACGATAGGAGAGTTCCTATCGTCGAGGTTCTAAGGTAGGACCCTTAACCTCAAAATCATCAATTTTCCTTCAAACGATAGGAGAGTTCCTATCGTCGAGGTTCTAAGGTAGGACCCTTAACCTCAAAACAATCAATTTTACTTCAAACGATAGAAGAGTTCCTATCGTCAAGGTTCTAAGGTAGGACCCTTAACCTCAAAATCATCAATTTTCCTTCAAACGATAGGAGAGTTCCTATCGTCGAAGTTCTAAGGTAGGACCCTTAACCTCAAAACAATCAATTTTACTTCAAACGATAGGAGAGTTCCTATCGTCGAGGTTCTAAGGTAGGACCCTTAACCTCAAAATTATCAAATTTTCCCTTCAACGATAGGAGAGTTCTTATCGCAGAGGCTCTAAAAAAAATTTTCCTTAACCACATAGTTTAGGCGGCGAGAAGGTTCTCAATGGCTAGCTAAGACGGACGAAATTTGGTAACTACTTTACATACATCATGTCCCATGAAGCATGCAAAGGGGGGCAGCTGTTGACACCCAATTTCGTCCGGCCTTTTTTTTAAAAAAAAAAAAAAATTTAAAAAAAAAAAAACTAATTAAAAAAATTATTATTATTATTGCTAAAAAATTTTAATTATGTTAATTAGTTTAAAATATATTTTTATTTTGAGAAGATTTGATTTAAAATAATATATGTGTGAATATGTATGTGTTTGGAATAAAAATAAAATTTCAGAAAAAAATGACAAAAAAATTAAAAATTTGAGGTAAAAATGACAAAATTGAGAAGTTTCGGATAAAATTGACAAATTCTGAAAGTTTCAGGAGCTTTGGGTAATTTTTCGCGTCAATTTTGGGCCTAAACGGACGTTTCTAGCCCAAATTGACAGAAAACGTTAAAATTGTCAAAATCAGAAGCTTCTGAGCTTATCCAGAGCTGGAGTAACGTAAAGGACTGAAACTGTCATTTTACCAATTTAAAAGATAAGTTTGATATTTTTTATTAATTTATCCGTCCACAGTTCAGCTAAGCTCCTTCTATAAATACCCCCCCAAATTCAGTGCTGAACACATAGAAAATCAGAGAAAAAAGTTCAGAGCTCCGTTTTAGAAAAAGAGAAAATAGAAGCCTTAGTCCTAGGCTCTCCTCCCTCTGCCAAAACAGTCCCAAAATTATTTTTTCTTACGTTTCGACTACCTTCTTCCTCCGTTTTCTCTTTCTTTCTTTTTCTGTCGCCGTCCTATCCCGCTGCCGTCGCCCTGCCGCCGCCGTCTCGCCGTTGCCCTCGTTCCTACGCCGTCGCCGTCACCATCGCCGCCGCGCCCAGCAGTCCTGCCGTCTCGCCCCGCCGCACCCAGCCGTCCTGCCGCCGTCGCCCCGCTCCCTCGCCGCCGTCGTCCCGGCCGCCGTTACCCTCGCCGCAGTCGCCCCGCGCCCTCGTCGCCGTCGCCCGGCCGCCCTGCGCCCTTGCCGCCTCCGCCTGCCCAGCCCCGTCACCCCCCCCCCCCCCCTCCTCCCTCGCGTCGCCTCTGATTCTTTCTCCAGATTCAATTTTAATTTTTAAGGGTAAAACCTCCTTTCAGTCCTTCATCTTTTCAATTTCTTTCTATTAGGTCACTAACCTTTTTATTTTGTCTTTGCAGAAAATTAATTAACTAACTCATTTATTTTTTTACTTGTTTATTTATTTGTTTATTATTGTTATTATTACTAACCTTTTTTTTTGTTATTAGCAACTAACAACTAACTTGCTAATTTTTACTAACCTTTATTTTTATTGTTGTTAATAATTAATTAAATTGTCTAACTTTTATTTTTGTTGTAATTAATTAACTTAATTAAACTTGGCTAACTTTTATTTATTGTTGTTAATTAATTAACTTAATTAAACTTGGCTAACTTTTATTTATTGTTGTTAATTAATTAACTTAATTAAACTTGGCTAACTTTTATTTATTGTTGTTAATTAATTAACTTAATTAAACTTGGCTAACTTTTATTTATTGTTGTTAATTAATTAACTTAATTAAACATGGCTAAATTTTATTATTGTTGATAATTAATTAACTTAATTAAACTTGGCTAATTTTTATTATTGTTGATAATTAATTAACTTAATTAAACTTGGCTAATTTTTATTATTGTTGTTAATTAATTAACTTTTATAATTGTTGCTAACATTTATTATTTTTTTAAGTGGATGGCCAAAAAGCCCCACTTTATTAATTTTTCTTTATATGATTTAATTTATTTAATTAACCTTTTACCCATAAATAAAAAAAAACTAAAAGAAGATTATTTTGTAATTAATTATTAAGGCTAATAAAAATTTAAAAGCCAATTATTTTATTTTTATTTTGGAATACATGTTTTATTATAACAAAGTTAACTTTTTGTTAAAATTAATAAATAAACATGATTAAATCAATTCTTTTTAAATATTTTTTTAAAAATTCAAGAAAAATCCAATAAAATTATAAATAAAATTAATAACTAATTAAATAGTTAAAATCTAATAAAAATTAAAACTCCATGACCAAATGATCCGTCAGGATCCATGGCTTGGAATCATTTTTAAATAAAGTATATAATAATTTATTTTCTTTATTAAAAATAAAAACTTTGGACTAATATATTAATAATTAAAATAATAAAATATAACTTTTTAATTTTCTCTTTTAATAAAAAGAATGAAAAGAATAAAAATTTTGGGTTAATATTTTATTCAGTAATATTTTACTTATTAAAAGATATAACTTTTTGTTTCCTTTATAAAAATCTTAATCAAATAATTTCAAAATAATACAAAATAAAACAAAAATAATTGAATTTTCTCTTAAATTTTTTTGACTTATTGATTAGATATATTTTCAGAAATATAAATTAAAATTAAAAAAAAAAAAATCTTTCATCAAAAAAAGAAGAATATAAAAAAAATAAAAATATCAAGACTTTTGTTTTAAAATACATATAAGTTTTCGGTTAAATAATCTTTTATTCCAAAATAAATTAAATAAATATCAAAACTTTTCTTCTTTTGTTTAAAATATACATATAAATTTATGATTCTCTTAATAAAACAATTACTTTTGGTTAATCTTTTATAAAAAAAAAATAATAATAATAAAATAATAAAATAATAAAAAAAAATAAAAAAAATTTTAGTTCATGGTATATTGGCTGGAAACTGTCTCGTGCCCGCTTTTGAGCTGCTTCACCTGGTGAAGAGGGTCTGGCTGAGTAACAACGCCCCGTACCATGATCAAAATTTTTATTTTTTAAACTCTTTAATTCCTTTAAATTAACTTCTTATTAAATAAAAATTAATAATTTTTTCAATTCTTTTATAAATTGAGTAATTCTTTAAATAATAAATATCCTTCATTAAACAAGAAAAATCAGATAAAAATAAAAGAAAGAAATAAAAGATAATAAAAGAAAGAAATAAAAGATAAAAAAAGAAAGAAATAAAAGAAAAGATAAGAAAAATAAAAGAAAAGATAAAGAAAGATAAAAGAAAAAAAAAAAAAAAAAAAAAAGATAAGATAAAGATAAAGAAAGATAAAAGAAAGAAAATTAAAAAAAAGAAAGTAAAAATAAATTAAAAAAAAAAAAAGAAAAAGAAAGAAAGAAAAAAAAAAAGATAAATTTTTAATTTGTATTAAAAATCATTCATGAACAAAATTATCATTTAAAAATTAATTTCATGATAATAAGAATTAAATAATTACGATAAATTAAATCAATTTCCATATCCGGATGATCCGGCAGGATCTACGGTTTGGAAAATATTAAACTTTTTTTAAAAAAATAAATAAATTAAATAAAAAGATAAAAATCCATATTTTTACAATATGGATAAAATTGTTTAAAATTTCACCAAAATTCCGTGTCCAAATGACTCGGCAGAGTCCATGGTTCGGAAGTATAAAATTTTACCCGAATTAATTACCAAAATCCACATTTTTGACTAATTCAGTTAAAATATCTAAATTAACTGAAAATTTTAAAAGCAAAGTAAAACAAAATTAAAATCAACTAAGGTGCCAATTTTGGGCGCTATAACAATATTGTTTTAGCGTAACCGTACTCCCGATTCCCGAACTCTCGCAGACCAATTTTAAGGTGACCAATCGACCTAAGTAAACCGATTGGTGGCGACTCCAGAAAACCCGACGTTGCCACAAATGCCCATTCCATAAATAATTCAAAGTCTACAAATAATTTCGCTAAGTTTCCAAATTAGGAAACTATTTATGCCACTAATCCACTTAACCCGGTAATTAATCATTCATCACTTTCCGGGTGTAACACTTACCATAAAGAACGAGACCGTTACAGTCTTGGGAATGTGACTTTAAACGACCCTGTTTGTCAGTTTGTAAGAAAACTGGATGGGAAGCAAATCCCCGACTTATAGAAGGCATTGAAGCCATTACTGGACATAAATCAGTGGAAGATGAGAGCCACAGTCATGATTGCTGTACATATAAGCTGTCATTTATCTTTTCTTTTGACAATAATGTACTTGCTTCTGCAAGTGTAATTAACGCATTATCCCTTTCATCACTATAAATATGTGTTAGTTATTTCCGTTTCCTACAATCACTAATTTCTTTCTTCTCTTAAATACCTCCTTCATCAATGGAGTCTTCTCTTTCCGCCCTATGAAAGTATTTTCCTTCCTTCCCAATAAATGTTCTTAAAAAAATTTATCAAGCTAGATGTGAACGATTCAGAGTATTTATGCACAAAGGCATTCCTGATAATGTGTGGTGGCTAATCGAAGCTAAGGTTCGTTCAGCTGGTGAAGTTCCAGAAGCGTTCTTTCCCCGTATGCCCGGCTTTGGTAAAAGCGCTTATGCCAAAAAAAGAAGAGCAAAGAGGCTAGGTGTTTGTCATAATTGTGGATGGTGGATTTACGGCAATAAATGTAGTTCTCCAGGAGTGATCACCAGAAATCGTAATGATAAAATAAGATTCATTAAGAATGGCTTGCGTAAGGAATCTCTAGAAGATATTCGAGAGGTTCTTGAAGCGCATTCTTGCGGAATAGTGCAATTTGAGATTGTTGGATTATGGATAATTCTCCAAAAAGAACGAGATCGTTATAGTCTTGGGAATCTGACTTTAAACGACCCAGTTTGCCAGTTTGTGAGAAAACTGGATGGGATGCAAATCGCCGATTCATAGAAGGCATTGAAGCCGTTACTGGATGCAAAATCAGTGGAAGACGTGGACCAAAGTCACGATTACTGTACATGCTAGCTGTCGCTTTTGAAATTATCCTCCCAATAATGTACCCACTCCTGACATGAGGTACAGTTATGACTACTGCATATAGTTGTCACTTTTGAAATTTTCCTTCTCATCCAACAATCACGTGCCTACTCCTGACGTAAGCTATAGTCACGACTACTGTGTATGCTAGTTGCTTTTGAAATTTTCCTCCTCTTTTGACGATAATGTACCCATTCCTGACATGAGTCATAATCACGATTAATATGTACAACTGTCACTTTTGAAAATTTTCTCCTTTTCCGACAATAATATATCCATTATCTCTTCATCTCTATAAATATATCCTCTTTTCTCCTTCTCTCACAAGGGTGAGGATAAGAATGGAGAAAACCCCAACTCGTAAATCCCGAAGTATTTGTGTATTTTCTGGGGCTTTTCCTGGAAAAGATGAAGAGTATTTAAAGGCAGCCAACCATTTGGGTAGAGTATTAGCTGAGCGAAAAATACATTTAGTTTATGGAGGAGGTAGTGTCGGATTAATGGGAGGTGTAGCATCAGCAGCATCTTTAGGAGGAAGCCAAGTTCTGGGCATTATCCCTGGACCTTTGAAATTTGTTTCTGGGGGCACAATTGGAGAAGAATTAGTGGTTAAAAATTTGCAAGAGCGTGTGTTACAAATGCTTTTAAATGCTGATGCTTTTATCGCTCTACCAGGTGGTTTTGGCACATTGGGAGAAGTCTTTCAAATTACTTCCATGGCTCAACTTAATTTGCATAAGAAGCCCATTGGGCTGTTGAATGTTAACAATTTCTTTACAGGTCTGATAGCTTTTGTGGATTATGCTATGCAGAAGAATTTCATATCAAGAGTAGCACGACGAATCATAATATCCGCAATAACTGCTGAAGAATTGCTAGATAAAATGCAAGCTTTTGTTCCTGAACTAGATCCAGCAATGATTCAGATAGACTGGACACGACAGTCTTTTCCGACCAGTTTGATCCCATAATTGTCCTCTACTCACCCTGTTGAAGTATTGTGGAAGAAGAAGCGATCCGATCCGTTTTTCTTGTCATTTAGTTTTATTATCAGCATTTTCTTTCTTGTTTTAGTTTTTCTTTTCAGGGAATTTCGTTATCTTATAAGATAGTTTCGTCCATGCTGATATTAAAACCATGGGACAATGCCTTTAGGTTGGAATGGCTGAGTAAAGAGTAATTTTTATAACTCTTGAGACGCATCCTATTAGGTCTACTAGGCGTAACATTTTGGGGTAGTTAAGCTTTAACCTTATTTGGATAACATATCTCACAAGGGAATCTATATTTACTGAAGACAATATTAGATTAACCTTGAATATTGATTCCAAACATCCATTCCCTTTACATAATTTGTCAGTGTTATTGTCATCATCAAGATTCACTCGTTTTATCGAAGCCTAATTCTTTGCACTCGCCTATTATGAAAATTCACACTTTCGAAGAAAATTATTCCAATTTCAATTGCTTTCATATAAATTTCGCTCGAGGTCCTAAGGAAAGCTCCTTAGCCTCAAAATCAATTTTCATTATCAGGGTTTTAAGGATGGAACCTTTGCCTCGAAAACAATCAATTTTCATCATCGGGGTTTTAAGGATGAAACCTTTTGCCTCGAAAACAATCAATTTTCATCATCGGGGTTTTAAGGATGGAACCTTTGCCTCGAAAACAATCAATTTTCATTCAACGGTAGGACTGCTCTTATCGTCGGGGTTTTAAGGATGGAACCTTTGCCTCGAAAACAATCAATTTTCATCATCGGGGTTTTAAGGATGGAACCTTTGCCTCGAAAACAATCAATTTTCATTCAACGGTAGGACTGCTCCTATCGTCGGGGTTTTAAGGATGGAACCTTTGCCTCGAAAACAATCAATTTTCATCATCGGGGTTTTAAGGATGGAACCGTTGCGTCGAAAACAATCAATTTTCATCACCGAGGTCCTAAGGAAAGCTCCTTAGCCTCGAAATCAAATTATCAATTTTTCTTTAAACGATAAGAGAGTTCTTATCGCAGAGGTTCTAAGGTAGGGCCCTTAACCTCAAACTTTCAATGATAGGAGAGTTCCTATCGTCGAGGTTCTAAGGAGAGTTCCTTAAACCTCAAATCATCAATTTTTCTTTAAACGATAAGAGAGTTCTTATCGCAGAGGTTCTAAGGTAGGGCCCTTAACCTCAAACTTTCAACGATAGAAGAGTTCCTATCGTCGAGGTTCTAAGGAGAGTTCCTTAAACCTCAAACAATCAATCATCAATTTTTCTTTAAACGATAAGAGAGTTCTTATCGCAGAGGTTCTAAGGTAGGGCCCTTAACCTCAAACTTTCAACGATAGGAGAGTTCTTATCGTCGAGGTTCTAAGGAGAGTTCCTTAAACCTCAAACAATCAATCATCAATTTTTCTTAAACGATAAGAGAGTTCTTATCGCAGAGGTTTTAAGGTAGGGCACTTAACCTCAAACTTTCAACGATAGGAGAGTTCTTATCGTCGAGGTTCTAAGGAGAGTTCCTTAAACCTCAAATAATCAATCATCAATTTTTCTTTAAACGATAAGAGAGTTCTTATCGCAGAGGTTCTAAGGTAGGGCCCTTAACCTCAAACTTTCAACGATAGGAGGGTTCCTATCGTCGAGGTTCTAAGGAGAGTTCCTTAAACCTCAAACAATCAATCATCAATTTTTCTTTAAACGATAAAAGAGTTCTTATCGCAGAGGTTCTAAGGTAGGGCCCTTAACCTCAAACTTTCAACGATAGGAGGGTTCCTATCGTCGAGGTTCTAAGGAGAGTTCCTTAAACCTCAAACAATCAATCATCAATTTTTCTTTAAACGATAAGAGAGTTCATATCGCAGAGGTTCTAAGGTAGGGCCTTTAACCTCAAACTTTCAACGATAGAAGAGTTCCTATCGTCGAGGTTCTAAGGAGAGTTCCTTAAACCTCAAGCAATCAATCATCAATTTTTCTTAAACGATAAGAGAGTTCTTATCGCAGAAGTTCTAAGGTAGGGCCCTTAACCTCAAACTTTCAACGATAGGAGAGTTCCTATCGTCGAGGTTCTAAGGAGAGTTCCTTAAACTTCAAACAATCAATCATCGGTTTTTCTTCAACGATAAGAGAGTTTTTATCGTAGAGGTTCCAAGGAAGATTCCTTAACCTCATGATTTAGGCGGCGAAAAGGTTCTCAATGCCTAGCTAAGTCGGACGAAATTTGGTAACGACTTTGCTTGCATCATGTCCTATGAAGCATGCAAATGGGGGCAGCTGTTGACACCCAATTTTGTCCGACCATTAAAAAATTTAAACTAAAAAAAAATTAAATTAATTAAAAATATATATATATATATATATTTTATTATTATTATTATTACTGAAAAATTTTAATTAAGTTAATTAGTTTAAAATACATTTTTTTGTTTTGTTTTGTGAAGATTTGATTTAAAATGATATATGTGTGTATATGTGTATGTTTGAAAGAAAAAAAGAAAACTCCATAAAAATGACAAAATTAAAAAGTTTGAGGTAAAAATGACAAAATTGAGAAGTTTCGGGAAAAATTGACAAAATATGAAAGTTCCAGAAGCATTTGGTAGTTTGTCACATCAATTTGGGGCCAGTATAACCGTTCTGGCCCCAATTAACAGAAAACGACAAAATTGTCAAAATCAGAAGCTTCAAGAATTTATCCAGAGTCTGAGAGACATAAAGGACTGAAACTGTCATTTTACCAAATTAAAAGATAAGTTTGAATTTAATTAATTTTTAATTATGAACAGTTCAGCACCCCTTCCCCTATAAATAGGGGTCCAAATCTGTGTGTTAACACAGAAAAAAAAAAGAGAAAACAATAAATCGAGCTTAGAGCTCCGTTTTAAAAAAAAGGCAAAAATTACAGCCTTAGCCCCTGCCTCTCCTTCCGTTTCCAATAAAATCCCAAAATTCTTCCTTTGTGCGATTTGACCATCTTCTTCCTTTTATCTTGCTGCCGATTTTTCCGTCCACCCCCTGTCACCGTTCGCCGTACTTTCCTTCCCTCCTCGCCGTGACGCCGCCGTCCACCTCTTCCCTGGCCGCCGCCGTCGCCTTGCCCTCCTCTTCCGCCTCCGCTGCGCCCTCCGTCCTCCGTCGAGCCAATCGCCGTCACGTTCTCCCCGTCCGCGTCGTCCGTGTTCTGACGTTTTTCCCAGGAATTTCAATTTTAATTAGTTAGGGTAAAACCCCTGTTTCATCCTCTATTTTTTCATTTTCTTTCATTTGAGTCACTAACCTTTTTTTTTTTTCTTGCAGAAAACTTTATATTTACTTGTTTGTTATTATTGTTGTTATTATTACTAACTTTTATTATTGTTGTTATTATTATTGACAACTAACTTTACTAACCTTTTATTATTGTTATAATTGTTATTAACTTACTAACTTACTAACCTTACTAACCTTTTTTTATTGTTATTATTGTTATTAACTTACTAACTTTACTAACCTTTTATTATTATTATTGTTACTAACTTTACTAACCTTTGATTATTTTTATTATCATTATTAACTTACTAACTTACTAACTTTACTAACTTTTATTATTATTGTTGTTATTATTGTTAACAATTAACTCAACTAACATTACTAACTTTTATTATTATTGTCATTAATATTAACATCTAACTTTACTAACTCTTGCTAACTTTTATAATTCATGGAAGTTTATACCTCATATTTATTTATTTTTTAAGTGGATGGTCAAAAAGCCCCACTTTATTTTTTTATTTATTATCTTTTAATATTCCTTTATATGTTTACATGTGTTATTTTATGCATTTTTTTATGTCTAAACTAAAAAAAAACCTCCCCTTTACTTTACTTTATTTAATTTTCCTTTATGCCAAAATTTTACTTCATGATAAAATTTATTTCACTTATTTAATAATAAATAAAATAAATAAGTAAATAATAACTAATTATAAATGAAAAAAAAAAAAGAAGTTTTTATGTGACTAATTAAGTTTCTTCATTTTTAAGGCTATCAAAAAAATCTTTTTCAAACAAAAATCCCCATCCTTCATTATTTCAAATCTTCATTATTTTGAAACATCAATTTTTATTTCTTTAAAAAAATTATCCTTTTATTAAAATTCTTAAAAAATCATAATTGAATAATTCTAAAGATACAACAAAAAATCAATTCTATTTTTTTTAAAATAGATTTTTAAAGTAATAATAATTAAAAATTCAAGAAAAATAATAAAATAATAATAAAATCCAATAAAAATTATGACTAAAATTCATTAAATAAACAATTAATTAAAAATTTAATTTCCATATCCAGATGATCCGACAGGATCCACGGTTTGGAAAATATCAATTTTTTAAATTGAATAAAAATAAATATAAAGATAAAAATCCATATTTTACGATATAGATTAAATTATTTAAAATTTCATCAAATTCCGTGTCCGGGTAACTCGGCAGAGTCCATGGTTCGGAATTAAAACTTCCGTGTCCAGGTGACTCGGCAGAGTCCATGGTTCGGAAATATCAAATTTTTATACAAATTAATTACTAAAGATTTTTAAACCGGTATTAATTTAAAAATCCACATCCGATTAATTCAGTTAAAATTTCTAGTTTAAAAATTAATTGAATATTTTTTTAAAGCAAAGCAAAACAAATTGAAATCAACTAAGGTACCAATTTTTGGGCGTTTTAACAAAGTTGTTTTAACGTAACCGTACTCCCGAATCCCCGAACTCTCGCAAACCAATTTTAAGGTGACCAATCGACCTAGGTGAAACAGATTGGTGGCGACTCCAGAAAACCCAACGTTGCCACAAGTAGCAACTTAAAAGTTTCTTTTAGTATTTTAGTGCTAATACAACTCCACTTAAATAGATAATGACAAAATTGAGTTTCATTAAAAGAAGAAAACATCTTATAATAAAAATACAAAAAAGTCGTTCAACATTTCTATATTTTCATACTTTTTATAATATAAGATATATATTATAGACACACACACACACACACACACACACACACAAAAGATGCTTCATTCTAATTAAAAATTTAAAAGTGAACCAAAAAATATTATACAAACCAACGATGATATAAGATTCTAAAGAATAACAGGAACATAAAAGTAGACACAAAAGACTACTCGCTCATGCGATACGAAATGAATGGAACAGAATCAGATCATGCCAAACCTTCTAGGTAAGCCAAAATAAATCTGGAGTACCGAACTCACAAGTAACTGGAATAAAACTTAGTCCAAGCCAATAATAGCCAAACAACACTAAAATCAATCAGACATCATAGGCATAAAAAAGAATCTTTCTGAAAATAAAAAGATTACTTACAAAATCTAAAAAATTAAAGATTGACTTTATCTTATACAGTTGCTTCTATATCTGTTGCCAAGCATTGGAACACTCTAGCAGAGCCAAAATTTTGATGAACTCAAGAGAAAACCTAGATCTATCGCTGTTTTCCTTCAATTGAAGATGTTGGCCGAAGTGTGATCAAGAGAGGGGTGAATTGGTTACTTTAAAAAAAAATTGATAAAATTAAATTTCACAACCAAATTCACTCAACCAAATATCAAGAACAAATTAAGTAATGTTAAGCACAAATAAAGCAAGTAAATAAAGAATGATAAAGAAAAAAATGGACCGGGATTTATAGAGGTTCAACTCCACCAACCAGAGTCTATGTCCTCTCCTCAAGCTTGCCCACTTGAAAGTTCCTTCACTATCTCTTGATCAAGATTACAATAATGTTTTCTTCAAGGTTCATACCTAACAAATCTCTAGTTTTCTCCAAAGCTAATTAGAAACCACTAACTAGTTTTCTTCAAGGATCACTAGAAACCACTTCCTCACACAAGAGATTCTAAGATTTGAAATGTTTATAAGCTCATACAATAGCACTTTTGCTAGATATACAAGTGAAAGCACAAATCTTGGCTCTTTTTTCAAATGATGAACATTTTAATGAGTATTTGATGATGAATCTTTGATCTTATAGCCAAGAGTTCCTTTCAAGGTGTTTCTCCATGTATTTATACTCATTTGGGGGTCAAAGAGGCGTTGAAGAACCATATGGAAGGTCATAAAATCTCCAAGAAAATAGGCGACCATTGCTGTCAAATTTGATAGGTTTTTGCTTTTATCGTCCAGTTTCACCTTGGTGAAAAAATTTCATTCAGTTAAAATTTCAGTATTGTATCGTCACCCAAGATTTGAACTCCAATGGCTATATTGCTCATTAATGACATGTTAGCACCTAGTACATGTGGCAATCTGATGTGGCATGATTTCAAAAAGAATTTTCAAAGAATTTTCAAATCGAAAAATCACGCATATGTATAACATTTTTGTGTATGATGTATATATGTGTGTGGAAGTTATGCCTCTGGTAAATGCTATGAAACTAGTGGTTGTGTTCCCTAGTAGCTTGTATGGATTCACAATGCATAATAGTATGTTTTATATAAATTGATGTTTGAAGTGCTGGCCAGCTGCATCGATTATAATTTATTTTTATGGTCATTGACCTACAGTCATAGTAAGGCATAGTATAAAACAGTATTGCATTAAGGATTTAATCAATTAGCAGGCTCACTAAGGACAAATTTACGTAGGCCTAACACTGAATGAGTGTAAGGTTCCTGGGGTCCTATATGACTAAGATGAGATTAAGGTTTAAGGCCTGTGACAGCTAGGGGTGGAGGAGGAGGCGAGTGGAGGGCCAAGGGCAGATATCGGTGGCGAGGGCGAAGGCAGGCGAAGGGGGTGAAGGCAAAGGAAAGTGGAGGGCTAGGGCACTCGGGGGGGAGGGCGGAGGCGACTAGCAGGCAAGGGTGACAGCGAGGGTGAAGATGGAGGCGAGTGATGGGCTGAGGATGATGACCAAACCCCAAAAGAAACCATCAATCTTCTATCTACCTTCTACTCAAGCCCTGTACCTTTTAAATCTGTCAACTAGCCTACCAAAACCTCAAATATGAGATGAAAAAAAATTCATTTTTTTCGGTTACCGAAATAACCAACACCCATAACCGAAACTGATATTCTTTCTATTCGGTTTCTGTTGGATTTGTTCCATTCATGACTCACATTTATTTGATTTTGATGATAACAAAACATATTTGTTTTATGTGTTTCAAAGCTTTACATAAAGATTTATACATTGGTCTTTT
Organism: Aquilaria yunnanensis; assembly: GCA_039654915.1. Classification (NCBI taxonomy): domain Eukaryota; kingdom Viridiplantae; phylum Streptophyta; class Magnoliopsida; order Malvales; family Thymelaeaceae; genus Aquilaria; species Aquilaria yunnanensis. The sequence goes on along the minus strand of CM077598.1, from coordinate 22,856,897 downwards.
ATTGATAAAGTTTTGATCTTTGGAAGGAAAATTATTTCATAAGTATATTTGAAGTATTTATGTTGATTCAAGCATTGCTTGTGAAGGAAGAAATCATTTTGGAGAAAAATCCATTGAAGTTTGAAAGTTTAGAAGTAATAAAATCCTGGAACTGCGCTTTCATTCGAGTGAAATGTTTTCAACCTAGTGAAACTGGAGTCAGTTTTTTAACCCGAGAGAATTTTAATTCTGGACAAGAAAATCATTCGAGTGAAACGTTTTCAACCGAGTGAAACTGGAGTCAGTTTTTGAACCCGAGAGAATTTTATTCCTGGACAGGAAAATCATTCGAGTGAAAATTTTTCAACCGGGTGAAACTGGACTTAGTTTTCGCACCCGAGAGCATTTTATTTCTGGACAAGAAAATCATTCGAATGAAAAATTTTCAACCGGGTGAAACTTGGATTTCAGACCTGCGCGTGATTTTCCGATTCAAAAAATCTTTGAAAAATAATTATAAATTTATGCCACGTCAGATTCCACGTGTATAAAGTGCTGACAACTCATTAATTACAAATATAACCGTTGGAGGTCAAACCTTGACTTTCGTTATTAGACAGAATTTTCAACCGAGTGAAAATATTTCACCCGAGTGAAACTGGGCGACAGACGCAAAACTTGTCAAATTTGACAGCAACGGTCACCTGCTTTCTTGGAGACATTTCTGACCTTCCCAACGGTTCTTCAACGTCTCTTTGGCCCCCAAATGAGCATAAATACATGGAGAAACACCTTGGAGATAACTCTTGGCCATAAGATCAAAGATTCATCATCAAATCCAAGAGAAAAGAGCTTATCTTGAGAAATTCATTATTGTAGTTGTGCTTTCACTTGTATATCTAGCTTGAGTGCTATTGTGTGAGCTTGTGAGTTTGTAAACATTCAAAGTCTTAGAATCTCTTGAGTGTAGAGTGGTTTCTAGTGAGCCTTGAAGAAAACTAGGGGGTGGTTTCTAGTGAGCCTTGGAGAAAACTAGAGATTGGTTTGGTGTGAACCTTGAAGAAAACACCATTGTAATTTTGATCAAGAGATAGTGGAGGAAATCTCAAGTGGGCAAGCTTGAGGAGAGGACGTAGACTCCGGTTGGTGGAGTTGAACCTCGATAAATCCCGGTGCACTCTTTCCTTGTCTCTCTTTATATTTTGCTTTATACTTTCCTTATACTTGCTTACTTTGTTCTTGATTTTTGGTTAAGTAAATTTAGTTGTAAAAATTTGATTTTGCTAAAGTTTTTAATACAACCAATTCACCCCCCCTCTTGGTTGCACTTGGGCCAACAATTGGTATCAGAGCTTAGTGATTTTTATTTTCAAAACCTTGCGGTTTCAAAATCAAAAGATCCATGGCAACCACTAGTTTTATGCATCTTGAGGGACAAAGCACATCTAGGCCACCATTGTTTGATTCTACAAATTTTAATTGGTGGAAAACTAGAATGGAGATTCATATTAAATCTATTGATTATGCTTTATGGAGAATTATCAAAGATGGTCCTAATATTCCTTTAAAAGTAGTTGATGGTAAACAAGTACCAAAAGATTCAAAAGAATTTAAATCGGAGGATGATGCTATGTGCACTATGAATGCTAGAGCTATGAATATTATATATTGTGCACTAACCCCCGATGTGTTCAATTTAGTCTCTTCTTGTAATGATGCTAGGGAAATATGGAACAAGTTGTTGGTGACATATGAAGGAACTTCACAAGTCAAGGACACTAAGATGCATATGCTAGTTAGAGCATATGAACTTTTCACCATGGAGCCAAGAGAGAGCATTCAAGATATGTTCAAAAGGTTCAATGAAATTCTTACACCACTCAAGTTGCTTGGAAAGGAATATGCAAATGAAGAGTTGGTGAGAAAAATCTTGTGGAGCTTGCCTTCTTCATGGAAAAGTATAGTTAAAGCTATTAATGAATGTGGAAGCATCAAGACCATGCATATTGATGAGCTATTTGGGAAATTATTGACATATGAGATGAAGGAGCAAGAGGAAGAAAGGCTCAACAACAAGAACAAGTTAATGGCCTTCAAAGTTAAAGAAGATGATTCATCTTCATCTTCTTCAAATGAAGATAATTCGGATGATGTAGCAATTTTAACTAAGAAGTTCAAGAAAATTCTCAAGATGTCGAAGAATAAGGGTTCTAGAGGCAAAAAGAATGAGATCATTTGTTACAAGTGTAAGGAGCTTGGACATCTACAATTTGATTGTCCATTGAACAAGCCAAAGAAGCACAAAAATCACAAGAGAGGAAAGAAGAAACTTAGAGCTATGGCGGCTTGGAGTGATAGTTGCTCACCATATAGTGAAAGCTCATCATCATCAAATGACACAAGTGATCAAGCCAATCTTTGCTTGATGATTGAAGAAGATGAAGTCTCTTCAAATCAAAGCTACCCCAACTTGTGTTTCATGGCAAAGGAGGAAGATGAGGTAACAAGTACTTACTCTAGTAACACATCATCATCCTCATCATGCTCATCTAGTTGTTCATATGAAGAATTATTAGATGCATTTCATGAGCTTTTCAAAAATTCAAAAAGACTTGTCAAAAAGGTTGATGAATTGAAGGTTGTAAATGCTTCTTTAACAAAAGAAATAGATGACTTGAAGAAAGAGAACTTAGATATTAGTTTATCCTTGAGACAAGAAATTGATGAACTAAAAAAGGAGAACTTTGATCTCATTCAATCTTTGTCTAAATTTGTTAAAGGTAAAGAAAACCTTGATTTGTTACTTGGTGGTCAAAAAGGAGTTTATGACAAAGCGGGAATTGGTTTTAATCCATTGATGAAGGAAAGAAAATTTGGAAATAGATTTATTGATGCATCTACATCCTCATCTAGATCATTTGTAACATGTCATGCTTGTGGTGGAAAAGGTCATTATTCTTATGAATGCATATTCAAAAGAGGAAAAGTTCCTTTTGGCTACAAATTAGTATGAGTTCCTAAAGGAACTAAAATTATTGGAGCTAACCCTCAAGGACCCAAAGAAATTTGGGTACCAAAAATCAAAACTTGAAATCTCTTGTAAGGTGCTAGAGTATGTAGCAAAAATTAGAAGCATACACTTGAAGCTCTATGCACCAAGAAATTGGAGATTTGAAGTTCAATGGCAAATGCTTGAGACAAAGTTCATTTGTGGTAACATTGTTGATTTTTATTAGTTAATGGTGATTATTCATACATTGTGTTATTTGAGTTTGATATGTTGTTTGATGAGTATATATGAGTTATTCATTGTTCTTAGAAGATATATGACATGTTAGATATTACTATGATCATTGTGGATTTGTTCTAATATTTTTGATGATATGATCTTATATTAATAATGTTGCTATCTTATTATTTGATACTTGGCTATTTTTTTTTATTTAGAAAGGGGGAGAAAGTTTTTATATGCTTTGATTAAGGGGGAGCTTATTGCATGTTTTAATGATAAACAATTTATCATGATTTGTTTTGATAATCTATATATCTTTTTGATTATGACAAAAAGGGGGAGAGATAAATGGGGAGAGATAAAATTGAAGAATATTTAATAAAGGGGGATAATAATTGTTTATGCTTGTTGTTTAGATATTATATATGTCCTTTAAAAGGTTGTTTTGTCATCATCAAAAAGGGGGAGATTGTTGGATTTGTTCCATTCATGACTCACATTTATTTGATTTTGATGATAACAAAACATATTTGTTTTATGTGTTTCAAAGCTTTACATAAAGATTTATACATTGGTCTTTTATTGATAAAGTTTTGATCTTTGGAAGGAAAATTATTTCATAAGTATATTTGAAGTATTTATGTTGATTCAAGCATTGCTTGTGAAGGAAGAAATCATTTTGGAGAAAAATCCATTGAAGTTTGAAAGTTTAGAAGTAATAAAATCCTGGAACTGCGCTTTCATTCGAGTGAAATGTTTTCAACCTAGTGAAACTGGAGTCAGTTTTTTAACCCGAGAGAATTTTAATTCTGGACAAGAAAATCATTCGAGTGAAACGTTTTCAACCGAGTGAAACTGGAGTCAGTTTTTGAACCCGAGAGAATTTTATTCCTGGACAGGAAAATCATTCGAGTGAAAATTTTTCAACCGGGTGAAACTGGACTTAGTTTTCGCACCCGAGAGCATTTTATTTCTGGACAAGAAAATCATTCGAATGAAAAATTTTCAACCGGGTGAAACTTGGATTTCAGACCTGCGCGTGATTTTCCGATTCAAAAAATCTTTGAAAAATAATTATAAATTTATGCCACGTCAGATTCCACGTGTATAAAGTGCTGACAACTCATTAATTACAAATATAACCGTTGGAGGTCAAACCTTGACTTTCGTTATTAGACAGAATTTTCAACCGAGTGAAAATATTTCACCCGAGTGAAACTGGGCGACAGACGCAAAACTTGTCAAATTTGACAGCAACGGTCACCTGCTTTCTTGGAGACATTTCTGACCTTCCCAACGGTTCTTCAACGTCTCTTTGGCCCCCAAATGAGCATAAATACATGGAGAAACACCTTGGAGATAACTCTTGGCCATAAGATCAAAGATTCATCATCAAATCCAAGAGAAAAGAGCTTATCTTGAGAAATTCATTATTGTAGTTGTGCTTTCACTTGTATATCTAGCTTGAGTGCTATTGTGTGAGCTTGTGAGTTTGTAAACATTCAAAGTCTTAGAATCTCTTGAGTGTAGAGTGGTTTCTAGTGAGCCTTGAAGAAAACTAGGGGGTGGTTTCTAGTGAGCCTTGGAGAAAACTAGAGATTGGTTTGGTGTGAACCTTGAAGAAAACACCATTGTAATTTTGATCAAGAGATAGTGGAGGAAATCTCAAGTGGGCAAGCTTGAGGAGAGGACGTAGACTCCGGTTGGTGGAGTTGAACCTCGATAAATCCCGGTGCACTCTTTCCTTGTCTCTCTTTATATTTTGCTTTATACTTTCCTTATACTTGCTTACTTTGTTCTTGATTTTTGGTTAAGTAAATTTAGTTGTAAAAATTTGATTTTGCTAAAGTTTTTAATACAACCAATTCACCCCCCCTCTTGGTTGCACTTGGGCCAACAGTTTCAATCGAAACCGAATCGAAAAGTTGAAATAACCAAACTGAATTTTCATATTTTTTTTTTCAGTTTTAACTGAATAGTGATCACCCATAAATAACACTACAAATTTACGTGCCGGACCTGTGTTCGGGCTTTGGAAAAGTTTTGAACAGGCGACAAATCCCAACTAGGCCACACTAGGCCTGCCTATGGACCGAGACTGATGGCTTTCTTCTTCCGTTTTCTTTTTCCCTCCATTTAAAAGCTTATTGAAAAACTCATTATTTCTAATTTTATTGAATGTTTATTGGGAAGCTCACATGTCATCTACTCAATAATTACTCGAATGAAATTTTTTTTAAAAATAATTAATTTTTTATAAATTTTTTTCTATAACCGACTTAATACATTAAATTGGTATGCAGGTTAAGTGAATAATCAATAAAATTAAGAATAATGCTTTAAATAACTATTGTTAATCTCTCCCAAACACGGAATCGGATTTCTTTCTTTGTTTCATCTCATTGGATAAAAGGAACCAGAATAAGATGAGGAATAGGAAATCCAACAAAAATCTGGAATCTGTTTCCTGTTATGACTTGTTTTGGTTCCAAGCCTACATAAACGCGCCCAGTTAGCTGCTCGGTTGTTACATCACACCAATTCTCTCCTTTCGAATTTCAGTAGCTTCAATTCTATCTTGTCTGCAACTTCTATAATTAACGTCCTTCGAGTCCGACCGTCCCTCCTAATCCATGGCACCAGCCCTGATCAGAGGCTTGGGTTTCTTGCTGGCCACTCTGGCTCTATTGCAAGTGTCTTATGGAGCTGTTCATAACGTCGGCGACGCCGCTGGTTGGACCGCTATGGGTGGCGTCGACTATGCCAAATGGGCTTCTTCTAGAAGCTTCCGAGTCGGTGATGCGCTCGTCTTCAACTACAACAACCAATTCCATAACGTGAAGCAAGTGAGCCACCAAGATTTCGTGTCTTGCAATGCGACCTCTCCAATTGCTGTCTACACCACGGGCTACGATTCTGTTAGCCTCAAGAGCCCCGGACACTACTACTTCCTTTGCGGCTTCCCCGGCCACTGCGAGCGTGGTCAAAAACTGGATATTTTGGCTGAACCTTCGGCCATTCGAGGCCCTACCGCTAGTCCCAGCCCAGCTCCTTCTTCCTCTGCCTCGTCCATGCCGCCGAGCTCCCCTTCAACAGCATCTGGATCTGTGTCTTCTCACCCTCACTTGGCGTTTGCAGTTTTTGCTTCCTGCCTTCTCCTGGCTGCTCGCGGGTTTTGATTTCTCTAATGTTAGATCCTTCTTTTATGGTCTTCACCCACATGTTTCCAGTTTGCCGATTCTACCACCCATTAGTTCTATACTTTTGAGTTTCTTGAATACAATGCTATTGCTGACTAGTACATGTAATGTTTCATGGTTTTGCACATAATGCGAACTATATTTCAGTTACTAACATACATTGAAGTGTCAAATGGTTGGAGAGACAAATAAAATATCAGAAACCTAACATATGAACATCGGTTAAAATATATCAATTAACAAAAAATAAAATAAAATATCAGGTGCTCTGTTAAAGAGGATAACAAGTTCAAGAATTTCCTTTAAACACCACATAAATATGACAAGATTGCCCAAAATTTCTAACATGTTTAGACAAACATGACAAATTTATGTCTAAACATGACAAACATATGAAATCCTCGAGGGAAGAAATTATAGGAGAACTATTGTTTCCGAAGGCCATGTCATGCAACAGAGGAGACAGCATATCATATATAGTTCAAGGCGTATCAAGGAATATTACGAATATACATATAGGCAAGGGATAAAAATGTAATTTTGCGCAGATAAGGAAATATGGTTGCAATGATAAGATGGTGATCGGAAAGTCTGAAAACTGGTGATGGAGCTCTGCCTCGCTGATTTGGCTTTGCCCTGCTCCGGCGCCTGAGTCTTGTTAAAGCGAAGAGAAGAGAAGAGAGGATGAGCTCGGTGGGTCAAAGCATATTGATGGCCCTCACCGTAACAGTGAACAAGTTCAATTCGTCCAACGTCCACGCCGTCCACAGAAATGGAGGCCCCAACCCCAAGCCTACAACTAGAACCACCCAAAACAGGAGAAGTCTCATCTTGATGTCATCAGCCGTGATGGCGGCGGCCACCGCCCCTCTGCCACAGCTCAGCGATTCTTCCTCTCAGCTTCTTAGAAGTACGTATCTAATTAGTGCTAGCTTTTAATTAATTTTAGCTACTTAATTATCTATTCTGCCGAATCATATTTGTTTGTATATATATGACATGACCAGTTTTTGGTTTCTCATACTCTACTCATGGGTTAAAATTGCAGAATATCTAAAGAAATCGGAGGAAAACAAGGCTAAGAATGACAAAGAGGTATATATGTACTGCGTAGATTTTTCTGATTGATATATTAATTTCTACTACTGGCAGTGGTACTGGTAAACCCATATATAGATTATATAATAATGAGATTGAGATGCAGAGATTGGATAGCTATTACAAGCGCAACTACAAGGACTACTTCGAATTTGTGGAAGGAGGGTTGGCAGGGAAGAATGAGCAGCAGCTGTCGGAAGCGGAAAAGGGTATTCTTGATTGGCTTAAAACTAACAAGTAGCCACAAAACAGCTTCCTTAAGTATCATAGTAGTAGTAGATCGATCCTAGCTGTACCTGTCCCAACACTATATATATATGTATCCTTCTGTGGTTTAAGCTTGCTAGGTAACAAGTATGTACAGTAATGGATTTAACATGTTTAATCAAGGAATAGAATGGCCCTTATGGGTTTAACCTTCCTCCTTCCTCCTTGGCTATGTAATACTCTTTTTGGTTGATCAATAGAATGGCCTTATAGGTCTTAATTCAAAAAAAAAAAAAAAGGCTAAAATACGTTACAGCAATGGCATTTTGATTTGTTTAAATTAAGAATATAAACGGCTAACAAGAGAACCCGAGAATTATAGTAACCAATGATTAGTTAAAATACTAAACCATACATGTTTCATTTATATTAATTCATGTGTAAAAGTTTATTTTTAATCCTAAAAATAAATTATTTTAATTTCTTACTAGGTTTGGAAGATGTTGAGTTTTAGTGAATGGGTGAATCAGGAATCAAATCGAGAGGATTGTGAATCAAGTAGAACCTAAGATTCCAATCAAGAATCATACAATTCTAATAACTATTCACATATCATCTTCATATGCATGTCCAAGATCTCAAGCGCCCCCAGTTACATTAATACCGGCTCCCTCGTACCCCAATCACTAGTTCAACTGGCGAGCGAGGAAACCGAACCCAGCGCTCAGTCGGGTCCAGTCTCCTCCCCATTCCTCAATACTATAAAATTTCATTGGGCGCCGGGACAGTCAATTCATTTTAATTTAAATTATTTTAATTTAAAATATTTTATTTTTATTTTTATACTTTTTTTAATTTAGAATTAATTTTATTTAAAATTTGATATTATGTATGTATAATAATGGTCTGAAAATATAATTTTTATAGTCTTACTATTTTTTATAATTTTTTTTCTAGTTTTAGGTATTAAAAATAAAAAAAAATTATAAAAATTTAATAACATTATAAAAATTTTAATTTTAAATGAATTATTATATATACATAATATTAAATTTAAATAAAATTAATTTTAAATATAAAAATATAAAAATAAAAATAATCATTTTGAATTAAATTAAAACGAATTGTCTTCCAAATTTTTTATGACATTCTCTTCGCTTCAGACTGACGTTCGATCCAACATGCATCAACAGTTCGGGCCTTTCTAAGACGGCCCAATATATAGCAAGTCCGCCCAAACAAGACTCATCTCACCACACCAAAACAAGCCCCTCCCTCTCTCGTCATTCTTGTTTTTTACTTTCCGCCTTCCTTTTTAACTTTTCACATTTTCACTCGCATCAATTGCTAATATTCTAGCAACGCAAAGTCAAACTAATGTCTTGCGGCTCTTGCCTATCTCGTTTTCCTATCTTCCTGTCTTTTGACACATTTTATTTTTAACAAGTTTTTAACATTCTATTTATCCTATAATTATTGTTTAAACTTTTATTATATAAAATATAAATTTTTTTAAATTTTAATTACAGAGAAAAATTGAAAAAGAACAATATTTATGAATCATATACACTTTAATTTGCATAGCAAGAAAAAAGACTCAATCCCTTTTCGGACAAAAGGAGCACTTTAATTATTACATAGTTCTTGAAGATTTAATGTATGATCATCAGGAAATAACGTAAGATTGTGAAGATTGAGAGTCATCCACCACAAAAAGCTAACTAGCAGGGGAATTCCACCCGGATGGAACTTGGAAGTAGTAGCAGCTACTAGCAGGCTTATGAAGTACACATCGACAAATTAAAAAGATGAGAGAATTTGAGAGCTTAATTAACTAGTGCCCATTTGAGCTAGCTAAATCATTAATGGAGTAGTTGTTTATGTAAAACAGTGTAGCTAGTAGAAAATTATTGAAATGCGATGCTTGTCTCTAGTTGATTAACTAGTCAGACTCATACACTAGAATATGATACGCGCTTGGCTGACACATATAATAGCAACCAAATTATAAAGTGATAAATTAACTCACCCACCAGAAGCTTCTGAATATTAGTTAGTAGTTTCATTTATATTTACGTATATATATATATATATATATATGGCCATACACATGTACACACACAGAAACCGTGGATTGGAATTGGACGGAAGCGATGGAGCCATTAAAATAGGGGAAAGGGTTGCTAGCTAGACTACTGCGGCAGGGCAGAATTCATGGCCTCGCTGATCACACGTACATGCGCCTCCATAGCTTGCTTCACCTCAGCCTCAGGCCCAGACAGAGCTGTTCTGAAAACCACAAACACACACCAGAAATCATTTATATTAAGCAGATACATAACTGCATTAATCATTCCAAATATATATATATATATATATAGCCTGCTCCTTTAATTTTTCTATATGTATATAGTGTCAATTGCACTCTTTCCCCATATATACTCTTTTAAAAGTTTATGTATATCATGCTGTATTAACAAAAGTAGAAGGGTAGATTATTTACTAGTAATTATATAGTATGTTTTTCTGGAGATATTTTTGAAGCAGCTACTATATATATATATATATATATGTACGAACAGAGCAGGCACTGAAGTGAATTAAATTGGGAGTAGTGAGAGGTACGGTCTGAGATGGGAGACAGGAACAAGAGCAGAAATGGGATAAGAAGCAGCTCCGTTCCCTGCTGCATGAAACAGGAGGGAATTGAAGGTTTTGTTTTGATGGTGGTTGGAACAACATTAGATGTTCTTCCCATACCACTTTGATCCTTATCCTATTTCCGTGTGAAACAAACTTCTAGTCTTCTAATATATAGTTATTAAGTATTAATTACCAACTCCATCTAATCTCCAAATTCCTTCTTCTTTTATTAAATTTGTCTTCTATATATCTCCGATCCCTTCCTTTGAAGCAACTTTTTGACCAATATCTAAGACCAATCCGATTGAGATTAATTAGTTATATAAATCAAATGGCACATGTGTGGACAAGCCCTTGTGACATCTAAATTCCCAAGTGTCAAACTTTTCTCCTCACATTCAAACGATGCCCCCCAAATTTATAATAATCTGGCTTGATTGGAATGGTTGAGTGAATAAACAAATCGCACAGAAGACATATAATTGTGCATGACATCAAGTCCAATGACAGCTTCAAACCATAACAGGTTTGGAGGGAGCAAAGCTCAATTACTAAATATTATTCATATCTTAAAGGAAAAATTAAGGAGTGAGATTCTTCCAGATGAGATAAAAGACCACCACATATATAAATTGATTAAATACTATACGAACATGCTCCACTGGGTCAGGAAGATCACAGGCAAGATCCCCTGGGGTTAAAGAAAATAGGAAAAATACAACTTCGCTTGATTAGAGATACGATGTTGGGTATTAAGATGCTAAGGCTTCATTTCTTTGTCACAATTCCTTATTGGTAGGTAACTTATAACTATTATTGTAATAAACTCGATCAATTGCAACCTTGAGTCTGGAATGGAGCTCTTCCCAAACTTCTCTGAACCAAAAAAAAATAAAAAAGAGAGAGGAAAAACTTAGAATACGAGATTAATATTCAGGCTGACTTTTAGTCCCATCTCAGCTCAAGTTTGGTGCTTTTTTTTTTTTAATGAGATGTCATTCTCATTTGCTGTAGATTGTACAATATTTATTATAAAAATATAACACTAAGGAATAGAGATATTTAGCCCAATTATAGACTTTGCATATTTTTTAGTTTTCTTGATCTTCTAAAGTGAATAATTAAGACATATATGATATTTAAGCCTATTACCCGATAGAGATAGACCAAAATAAATAAATAGAGAATAAACTGACATACTAACAAGCTAACATTTTATTGAACTAACATATTAATACTTGATTGAACTAACAAACTATTCAAGCATAAACAATGAATGAGAACTTAAACAGATGAAAAAAAAAATAAAAAATGTCATCACTCGATCCCTTATTCGGAGACGTCTCATCACCTATACCTCACAATTTTTACGTTCCACTTGATCTACTAACACCAAAACAGATCATCCAGATTTGTCTATCATAGAGCGTATAATAAATCATATGATGGTAGTAATAGTGATAAAAGAGTTTTGTAGAGGAGGATAAATAATAAATCATGAAGAAAGATATGAAGGTGATTAATCAAATGAAGTAACAACAATAAATCAACTTGTCAAACTTGGATAGGAATCCAAACTTGGCTTAAGAGGCAAAGAAGAGAGGAGAAAATTAATGCAGACAGTCATGACTGGATTATTCTCTCTCAAGTTTGGTATTTCTTTTTTTTTTTTTTCAAACAATTGAGAATTTTATTATATTTAGTTACAAAGTTCACTAGTGTTTTTTAGTTTGTAGAAGGGCAATGTATCAACTATCAGAAGTTTGAATGGTTTTTCAGTCATAATGTCTCGGGCCTTGTTAAAACTAATATTCTTCAAGTCTTACTTTTTCCAATCAATTATGAAATTCCCACCTACTTAGGCCTTCCTTTTGCTCAGGACTTATCTCGTTGTTCTTCTTTTTAGTTTTTAGTAGATAAGGTCCGAAAACATTTAGCAAACTAGAAATGGACCTTACTAAATCCTGCATGTCGTCTTACTCTCATCCATTCCACCTTCTCACTGATACCAATATATGCCATGTCCTTATTGAAAATTCCAGTTACATTGGCTGATGATTTGTCCAAGTAATTTATTCAATTTTGGTGGTCCGAATCTTGAAAGAAAGATAGCTTTCATCTGCGACATCAAGGCCTCCTTCAACTCCCAAAAGGCCTTGGAGGTCTTGGAATTAAAGATCTCTGTCTTTTTAACCAAATTATGCTTGCCAAGACTTTTTGGTGTATCTTTACTGGAGATAGTAATACACTAATATATCAGGTCCTTTCTGCAAAGTATGGCTGCAATAATTCTATTTGGACAGCTCCCCCCTCCCCCTCCCCCCTCACGTGGGTAGTGAGTCCCCTATTTGGGGTGGCTTTCTTCATGGAAGATCACTTCTTTAGAACCATGTCCAGCGGTCTATGGACAATGACACTAATATTCAAGTGTAGAAGGACTCTTGGATTCTAGAGATTTCACCCACTCTTTTGAAATCTATTGCATGGTCTGTTTTGTAGGACCCTAACTTGCAAGTAGCTAACCTCCTAAACCCTAATTATCTACATTGGGATCTTTCTCGGCTCCAGCATATATTTTCCCCACAGATCATCTAGTTAATTCTTAACATAAAGCTCTTTTCATACTGCACCCTTTTTAATAATTTGATTTGGCTTGGAAGCTCATTGACCAGTTTCTCTCTTAAACAGACCCATAATTTGGAGCTTACAAAAAAATCAGCTTTTCTTTTAAATTCTTTAGGTTCAACTATCCAGGGAGCTCCGCAGCCTGATTTCTCAGCTGTCATGAAATTATTATGGGCTTTTAATATTCCTAGGAAGTTCAAGATCTTCTTATGGAAGTGTCTCTCGCGTGCCTTGCCTATAGCAGTCATGTTAACAAATCATGAAGGGGTTAATTGCTTCAACTTGCTCTCGATGCCAAACCTCCCGAAAACAATTTTTCACTTGTTTTAGGAATATTCTAGATCTCAAGAACTATGGGGTAATTTTTGCTTTTCTCCTACACCGACATCACTTCCCTCTTTTGAAAGTGGGCTTATTACCCTTCTAAGTTGAAAGCAACATTTTTCAACTGACTAGTTCAGATTTCCTGGTTGCTACCCTCTGGACGATTTGGATTGGGCATAATGAGTGTGCCTTCCATCAAGCAACATTTCATGTTCCGTCTTTGATTACATAAAGGGATGATCTTCTTACTTATCTCTCTTTATCTGAGGATTTGCGCCAAAAGTTATTATTGGATATGTATAACCCCCTTCTACTTTGTGTGGTACATAGGGCAATAACTAGCACTCACCGCTTAATTACCACCCAACTATCATAGTCATGAATAGGCCATGGCATAGTTCGACCGGCCTAAGTACTGCAACCTAGGTTTTGCAAGGCATTAATGACCGCCCATTTCATCAAGGCAATTTTGTTCATCATTGTCGCTCAACGTTAAAAGTTGAACTACATGCCATCCATGGTGTTCTGTTGATGGCAGTTGATCATCATCTTGATTTCCTCACTTTACTCACGGATTGCTCACAAGTTTTGTAGTTATTATTGGGTGGCAACAATTTGATCTATCACTTCGAGATATGGTTAATCAAATATAACATCTTCTCTAATCCTTCAAGCATTGTTCGATGATCACTGTACCCAGACAACGTATCCTTATGCACACCTGCTTGCTACTTACTTTTTCCTTAATTATTCCTCTTATTTCTACTTCTGATTATTAAAAAAAAAAAAGTTCACTAGTATTAGCACTTTTACTTATAGGGTTTAGTTTGGCTACCCACTATCCCCTTTCCATTTATTTTTATACTATCTATTAACATCAATATCTAAAACCTATAGTTTGATTGTTTAGTAATTATTTTTTAATAAATTTAAATTATTTAGTAATTGTTTGTGAGTTTATGGAAATTTTAAATTATACTCCAATTGTTTTTCTATTTAAAGACAAATTATCCCTTTACCCTATTTGTGTTGAAAAAAGCAAGACTGATAAGAGGCTTTCAAGTCTGGGATGAAAATGTAAATAATACCAAACCTTAGGGGTAACTTTAGTTAACCCTAGCATCTATATATTCCTACACTGAAGTTTGACACTTCTTCTATGTTTTGATCTGATCCATTATACTTGCCATCATCGTGTCCCATCTTTATGTGTAAATCCAAGCTTGCAATTTTCTTGATCTATAATGAGAAGAACCAGACCTATCAGGGTAAGGTTGGAGCTTTCCAGGACAAACAAACATGGAGGTCTTGTCCTCACTTGGCTTGTGGCCAAACCTTCGTTTTTATTTTCCCCATGCTTTGGCTGTGTTTCTATAATAAAAGGGCCTTGTTTTTAGATTTGGAGAAATTCCACCTAATCAAATCTGATTATTTGGTCTTTGTTGGAGAAGCCACCAAAGTTAGGTGAGGATGCTTCCATTTTTCCCTCCCATGTTGAAAAAGGTTGTCGTACATATGAATTAAAAACTGAAAGGAGGAACTTTTATTGGCGGATTTGGAGCGAACTTTTCAAAATTTGCCAAATTGATTAAAAATATGGGTACGAAATCCAAATGTTGAACTTATCTCTTCAATGTAAGCGCTAACTATTGTCTATTGGAGTACTGCAGCGCACAATTTTGATTCACAGGGTGCAAACTGTTAAAAAAAAGTCACACACAACAAAAGGCCTATATCTAGAGCTCAGTTTGGACAAATACGGACAAGGAATGTTAAACCAAAACCAGAGTGAGGAAGCAAAACACGTGGTAAAAAGCTGATGCATGGCTGCTGTGAAAACCTGGGCAAAGTTCCAAATGGTTTTGCTGAATCTTTACAATTTTACTGCGGGGGCAAGAAAGTTCATGCTGTTTACAGCCAATTGCATTTTTGCACCATATTTCAATATGTTGGAGAATTTTACTTTTACTTTGCTTGAATGATTGAATCTGAAGAACAAAGAGATCATGGGGCTGCATCAGAAAACAAAACCGAGAACATGATTACACAGGAACTGCCCAGGAAGGATCAGCAAAGCTGCTGCTTGGAATTTGGAAATAAGAGCAGTGGAATTTAGAGAACAAGAAATTTATTTCAACTTCTTCCCCGGGTTGCGTTCAATGGAATTGGAAGACCATAAACAAAAACTGGAAAATGGAAATGGAAAAGAGATCTCCTTTTCCTTGTCTGATATCTTTTTTTCTCCCAAATATGCCAAACCCCCATCTCCTCAGCATCTAACAACTTTGCAGCAAGAGCAGCAGAAATATGAAAATAATCTTCCTTCATGACCACCAGCTGTGCATCAAAAAAGAAACTTTAATGAGCTAAAGCCCAAGCATTTCTTAATTAGGTGCCTACTTAAACAAATTTCAATGAGTTAAAGCCTCAAGCATTCTTTAAACAGGAGTCTATAAAACTAAATTAAAGAAAAATTCAATGAACTAAAGCCTCAGGCATTTCTTAAGTGGGAGTGTAAAGTAAAATTAAAAAAGAAAAAGGAAAAAGAACACTTAACTGGTTATTTGGAAGCTGGTTCCGCGAAACAGAAGATTGCAGGAAACCGTAGTGGTCTGGTGTGAATCCAGATCCTCTCTGCAATGAGTTCGAGTAAAAAGTGACGCATCAGGCCTCAGGAGGTGCTGTTGCACCCAAAATTGAAAAATAAAAAATAAAAAGATGTTTGAAAACAATTAATCAATGAAAATATTAACCTGGAACGGCGTGGCCGAGAACCCCTGCGAGTAATCCAAGTCACTCTCCACAGAAGCTTGATTGTTTGCAAGAACAAAGTTGTTCTGAAAAGTTGAAAGATGCAAAGAACCCATAAGAATACTACCTCAATAAAGAACATCAAATATAACGAAAGCAGTAATTTTTACGTCTAGAGATAGACTCACGTTGGAGAAATCGACGAGAGGTGAGCTAGCAGTGTCATCAAGCAGAGAAGTGGGCGACTCTTGGTCTTGGCGGCGTCGGTTTTCCTTAATATTGTTTCTGCGCTTCTTCCCACCATGACTGGGCAATGCAGCGACCTTGGAAGGAGGGTAGTGAAAGCCATCCTTCTCATTTAAATGTGGAGGCCCAGAAGATGCATCAGAAAGCATCGACAAGTCCTCTTCTTCGTCGTCGTCTTTAGTTGTTGTCTCTCTGTGCTGCTGATAGAAACCAGACTTCTGTTTATGAGAACGGTCTGCAGAAAGTGAAGTGTGATCCAAATAGAGAGTCCAGCCAGACTCACAACCACTACTGCACTCTTCTGATTGAAAAGCATCCATTTTTCTGTGACAAAAAATGAAAAGATTGAAACTTTCGGAGGAGTGAAGGGTAAAGGTTGGATCTCTTTTGTTTCAGAAGGGGAGGGAAGCTTTAAATGAGGGAAGCTAGGGAAGAGAGTAGAGTGATTAATAGAGAAGAGTGGTGGGAAGTAATAGGATGGGAGAGTGGTGGGGCGGGTGTGCCTAAATCTGGAGGTGACTGAAGGCGAGGAGAGGATAGAGAAAATGGGGGGAAGTGAGGAAAAGAGCAAAGAGAATCAGAATGAAGATCCTAGAGAGAGTTTTGTCGTCATTCTCTACATTCGGGCGATTGCTGTGAATGAATCAAAACTGCCAGTTGGGTGGGTAAGGCCTCATATTTGCTAGCAGCCAGTCACCACCACCGGTACCGGGTGCACGTAATTTTAATGTACAAATGTGATGTAATGCGAGAGAGAGAGAGAGAGAGAGATATCTTACTTCACATGGTGGACAGCGAGGCACTCTGTACCTCCTAACAAAACAGGGTACATGTCCATTTTCCCCCCTGCTCTCCCTACCGACGACCTCTCCCTTCGCCAATCAACGGTGAGATGAGAGAACACAGCGCGCCTACCTCGCTTCTCATTACAAGTTGCAATCATGCTTCTTTTCATATACTTACTTTTCTTCTTTACTCGGCTATACCCAAAATTAAAAGGATAATTAACGTGGCCGATGGTTATTGTGAGGATTAATTATAAACCGTCAAATCATGATGCATGATTAAATAATTCTAATTAGGCTACACATCAAAGTTAAAATTTTTCATGCTTTTATTGCTTTACAAGTGGCAAAGATTGAATCACTCTGATTGAAAAACACAACATTTAAAACTAATTTTATCCCTTCTCCCAATATTTCACATTTTAATCAAATGGGGATTCAATGTGGAATAATCTATGTAAAGGTCATTCTAGAATACTCTACTTTAGTTTAATAGAGATTCAATTACTCGTGTTAACTTGTAAATGAGAAATAGCTCGTTCCACCATAGCCCTTTTTTATGTTTCTTTAGGGAAGTCTTGGTTCAATATGAGATTATCTAGATTTTGACACCAAGATTTGTAAAATGTCTACACCTTCAATTCCTAAAAGGCATTCTGTTTGTTTTTTTTTTTTCCTTTTTCTTTTGTTTTTTGGGGTACTAAAAAATACTGTATAAAATATAGGTATGTGTTACAAAGAGGGAAAACAGGATTTTACAAAAATGACCACATAAATACTCCTGCAATGGCTCAATTAACGTTCTAGTTCCATACACATGTTCGGTATTGAGTGGGAGGAACTTGTTTTATTGAAGGAATGATGACTCGTTAAGTTTGAATTTAAGTTGTAGGAATTGACTGGTGTGTTCTAAATGAGTTAGTTGTGGACATAATTGGAGGGATTAAGACGTGTCAAGCCCTCCTGCTCTCATGTACGCCATCAGAAGATGCTTTCATTAAGTGATTCGCGTGTGGGATTTCTTGATTAGATTAATAATGTTGTTGGCTGGTTGGGGTTTCATAAATCATAGCATTATTAAGCTAGGTTATGTGGTCCTATGAGCATGTCTTGTTGTGGAGGTAGCTTGATTTAGTGTACAAGCGTAGCAGATTATCATGCATCCCCGGAGAAAACTATACCAACTCAGTTGCATATCTTTCCATTTCTTTCCCTGCTTTAAATTCCCCCCATGTGTAGTGTCCAGTCAAATAAAGTTCTAAGTAAGAATCACACAAGGCAATTACAAGTTATTGATCAAGAAGAGGTGGCCAGATCAGTTATAAATGAATCTAGTAAACAAAAAGGAGCAACATCGGTTTGGGTGCGAGAGCATATGTATGAATGTGGAGAGTGTGGATCCATGTCTCGGGACAAGAACATGTTTTTCTGGGGGGTTGATCAATATTTTTTTTTTCTTTTTTCACATGTACATTACAAAAGTTTACAAGGTATTGCCTCTGCATTTACGAATCCAACCACATGCCAAACACTTGACTCATCTCAATCTCACCTTTTCAAGGCAGGCTCAGCTCATACCATCTCATCTCATCTCGCTGTAAAATTTGTGTGTGTGCCTCTGCCTCTTCTCTGAAACCTCGCACGCATGTGGGCACGTGTGCATATAAACATACCCACATATTCAGACACATGTCTGCACGTGCACACGCACTTCAACCCTAATTCGCTCTTTTAAACCCTCCATTTTTTCACACATAATCTGATCTCACTCTGCCATCCCCTGTTAGTTTGCCCTGCTCTCCAGTTTTCCCCAGCGCAAAGCCGTTTGTGTTGATCCACCCAGGGTTGCAGATGGGGAATACCGAGTGCCCAAATTGCACGAATGAATAAAGAATATGGCACGTGATGGTCAAAGCAAAGGCACGAGCTACACTGTGATCTTCACCTTCGAGCTCATGAGTGATACTTGCAGTAAATATTTAATTAATGGTCAAGTGGTATCTATATTCATTGATTCCGTAATCTCTGTTAGTGGATCTTATTTATTCCTCATTTTCTTTTTACGCATTTAACCAGGAGAGGATAAATTATTCAATTAAATCAAAATGTTGGGTAAGTTTTTAAGTTGGACCGGACCCAAGATGTGTTGGTGTGTGCATGGGCGGAGGAGACCACATCACATCACATGGATGAAGGAAAAGGTTTGGAAGAGGCATGTGCGAATTCCTCCCATTATTTCCCCGACCCGAGAAAGGAAGAAGGAGAGGAACACGTCGATTGATACAGAATCGATAGAGAAAGATAGCTTGCATGTGTGACTGGTACCATACCAGACCAGAGGCCTATAGCTACTATAGACAGACACTTGATGATGATAAAATATCCCCCTTCCTCTCTCCACTAATTGAGTGAAGCATTAAAAGAGAACGGAGGACTGTGTCATATACAGCTCATATGGGCCATGGTTTTGGCACTTGCTCATTTGGGCCACTCTTAATGACGGGCCCAATGCCTCTGATCGACTCTCCACTCTCCCCTCAAATGCTCCAATATCATCACTAGTATGTGTTTTGTAATGTCACATCCAATGCAAGTCCAAACCCTAGAGATATGCTAATAATAAAATTATTAGCAATCTCTTTTTTTTAACCTTTAACACTATATCATTTTTTTGTCCTTATAAGGACGAGGAGATATTGCATTTTTAAAGTTTACACTATTAGGAATTCAAACCCAAGCAAGTTGTGTAGAAAACTGCATCTTTTTACAGCTTGAACTAGGCTACATATGCATGAAGTATCATGGCTAATATCCTATTCAGCTTCAGCCCACTGGTTGAGATGCCCGGTGGAATTTTCCTCATGTAGTTAATTAAGTTTGGAGGAGCCCATTAGATCATGACTTATGAACTAGGAGGTGATGGGTTGTCTGTTACTTAAGAAGGAGCACAAAAGGAGGGAAAGCCCATCAATTACAAGAGTGATCACGTAAGGCGAGGAGTTTCCCCTATTATCACTATGCTATAGCCTTCACTAAGCTAAACATCTCTCTCAAGCCTTCACTAACCTAAGCATAGGTCGGTTTTCCCCAATCACACAAATTCAGGGCATCTAACCTTATCTTTGATTTCAAGTATATCCATCTCTAAAGATATCAGACTTTCCACCAAAATATTTCAGATATCAATAGCAAACACACATAATTACATAATTTGAGAGATGTTTATTCAATTTGGGCCTTTTTATAGAATTGGTCCAAACATAATTCCTCTTTATCTTGATTGCTCTAGTTTTTCTCCTTCACAAATGCTAAACTACACTTCTAAATACTTAAACCCCTAACATTATAATTACATTATTTTATTTACTGATAACTTGAACTCAAGGTGTATACTATAACCATTTTCTGTCTCACAGTGTTTGTCAATTTTTAAAATCATTATTATCATAATAATTCTTGTTAATTTAAAAGTAAAAAATATCCACAGCATTTTGGTCCAATAGCTAAAGAGCTTAGGTATCATAAGTCCAACATAGGGATCGAATCCCACCGACGTATTGTGTGCCACTACTCTATCAACTTGTCGCTTAGCACCCTCCAAATTTCAATAAGTGGGCAAAATTCCCCTAACTTTTAATAGGTAATATCTCAAACCCTAATACACTTGTAAAGATGTTTCTAAGTGAAAATAAAATTTATACTCAAGAAGTGTTTACTAATAAATCCATGTATTTACCTGTAGTTACAAAATAAATCTATCAAATCAAACTAAATTTATACTTAGAGGTATTGAAATTAACAAAATTGAAAGGCATCAGGTATAAAGTGCATGTGCCTCCGCTAAAAATATATTGTAAGTCATAAATAGCCTTAACCTAATTCTTAAGTAGGATTTGACCTACATATCATATGAAAGAAGCTTCTTCTTTAAACTATCATTCTTATCGCCATCCTTGAGGACTTTGAGAGAATCGGGGATTAACCAGCCAATGATTTATAATTTTATATCTCATGTTAAATAAGGTGGGCTTAATGATATTGATTAAGTTTTCCTCAATCAAGTCCATTGTATATATCTCACAAACATCACAGATTATCATTTTCACGTTTTCTAAAATATATCTACTTATTTAGCTGGTAAATTTTGAAATCAACAAAATTGCTCTCTTAAATACACCCTCAACCTTATGTTTCAACTATATATAAAGAAGAGAAATTTACAATTACCTCCTTGAAGTTTGCCAATTTTATTTTTAAAAACCTACACTTTGTCCCCTATTTCTTTTATATTGTTTAATAACAACTTTTGAAACTGTAATTTAAATTATACAATAGTTATTTTCTTGTAATTTTGATATCTTCAATATTTTTTTTATAATTAGTAGACATTTTAAGTTATTAATTTTTCTTTTCTGTAAATACATTTTCTTCCTTGTAAATATATATTAGTATTTTTTAAAGGTTGGTTTACTGTTAAAAAAATATTAAAAATCTTGAAATTACTATAAAATGGTTATCAAATAGTTTAAATTGGATTTTCAGAAGTTATTGTTGGATACTGTAAAAGAAGTAAGGGTAAAATGTAGATTTTTTTAAAAAAATGGGTAAAGTGTAGGTTAGACAAAAATATAGAAGTTTTTTTATAATTTTAACTATAAAGAAAACTATATAAACCTTCCGCATCACCCTTTGATGATGCTAACTTTTGAAAATGGATCTCGTTAATTTTTTTTTAGGCTGAAATGCTCTAAGATAATTGTACAGGCTTGTAAAATCGCCCAAATAATTAAAATAAAGGTGACAACTATCTTACTTTTCGACACTTACAAATATGCTATAAACGAATATGATATTAAAAATTATACTAGTATATTTCTCTCATCCTAATTATAGTATGACTCATTTGCCTTTTTTTAAGTTTTGACCTTTTCACATGTTTTTAAATTTTACCCACAAAAATATATTTATTACATGCCAAATATCAAATTTTTTAATGATAAGAAATGAAATTGAATAATAAATTATTATTTTCTAAAAAGATGAGCCATAATTTAGCAAATCTTAAAGCATAAGTAGTTGGTGTAGAAGACGTCGAAGATAATCAGAGGCGATTCAAAGATGATTCAGGGGCAACTGGAAGTGATTCGGTGGTGGAGATCAAAGATGATTCGACAGCAGAGATTGATCGGAGGCTAAGGGTGAAAGTTCGGGTTGTAGAGTCAGGTTCAGGTTGAAACCCGATTTTTATAATCTGCCCTTAACTTGAATAAGTCTAACCCTAACTCAATCCTATTCTAACCATAACCCGAACCCGACCCTAACCCAATTAGGGTCGGATTGGGGTCGGGTTGACCCTATTTTTTTTGAAAAATCTAACATCAAATGGCTCATGTCTCTTCGATCAACGTACTGGTGATGACTGGGAGGAGAGTGCAGCGGTGAGGTAAAACGAAGATTGACTAGGAGGACGAGGAGAAGGCCGCTCAGCACGGGCCATATGACAAAGCACGATGAACCAAATTGAAATGTAAGGCGTTGAGTGGCAGCGGGAGACATCGAGCTGTTGTTAGAAAGCATCGATCGGCTTTTAGGAAGCATCACCCCATTGCTCCTGTGCCGCCCTGTCTTCGGCGTCATCAATCAAGCTTTTGACTCCCTCACCACCAACCACGCATACGCACAATAGACGTGGAATACGGCAGGAGGAGATGTGCCATCATCCACACATATGCGTGACGGAATTGGAGATGTGGCCAGAAGAGATGCTCATGTTCGATTTTAATCAGCAGCTTAGAAAGCAAAGAACATTTTCCTTCGAGTAGATCCTGGGTGCCTTGGAGTGACGAAATCGGCTGGTAATGGTAGGGGGCCCACAGATGAAGGATCAATGAGTGACGATAGAACAAGGTAGGCTGAAAGTCGATGAATCGACAATAACAAGGAGGTCAATGGCAAGTTCGGGCGAATTAGGAATAGTTGTATAGGAACGAAGGCAAGCGGCAAGCCACTACTAATAGGGTTAGGAATTAAGAATTGGGTTGGGATTTGGTTATTAGGCTTAGAAATTATGTTGCTTGGTTGGACTCACGTATAATATAGTGTATGAGTGGGCCGAGTGGCGAGAGGGGCTGGATTTATTATATCATATAAGGTCGGGTCGGGTTTTTTTTTCGAGTTAACCCCTACCCAAACTGAAATTTTCAATTTCAAAATAGGGTTGGGTTAGGATTTTATGTTTTCTTATCTTACAGCCTGAATTGAACCTGAAATTTAGGGTCAAGTTAGGGTTAGGGTTCGGGTTTATGGTCAAAACTTACACCCTTATCGGAGGCAATTCCAATAGTGGAGATCTATCGAAGGCAATTTAATGATCAAGATCGAAGACGTTTTGACGGAGGAGATTGATCAGAGACGGTCATTCTCACATATGCAAAGATCAAGGTTGGCGACGGTGGCGACATCGAAAGGATGGTGGAAGAGCAGAGCTTTGTTGGCGAGTTGAAAGAATAAAGATAAGTGGTCAAAGCAGTGACAGTCTGAGAGAGAGAAAGAGGATCAGATGGAATAACAAGGGAAAAATTAAAAGAATTGAACAAAATCCTTGACACCTAAAAATTAGTGTCCACAGAAATGTTTCTTGTATATTGGGACAAAAGGAGTATTATTTAATGCGTTTGCTTATGGATAAACTAACACCCAATTCGTTTTAACTTAAGTTATCTGAATTCCAAATGATTTATTGTTATTCTTATGATTTTTTTATTTGGACCTAATTTTAATTAAAAGCCAACATTATGTAGGTGCAATAATCTATTAAAAATACATTTTTTTTATAATCTTACTAAATTTTTATGAAATGTTCTAATTTTAAACATTAAAAAAGAAAAATTCATAAAAATTTAACAACATAATGAAAATTTACTTTCAAATGGATTATTGCATCAATATAATATTGGCTTTCAAATAAAATTGATTTCAAGCAAAAAATATATAAAAGTAAAAATAAGTCAGTTATCATAAATTAAAATGAATTGACCATAAGTTTTTCCTTTTGAAATGTCAATGCAACTAGGCTATTTAGCTAATCGGGCTTTAGCCTTTAGTGCCATTACTAATCCTATAAGCCACTATCTATTAGGTTTGGCTTCTTTCTAAAAAAAGAAAAATCTCAAGTCATACTATTTACATCCTTGGTTGCATGATCCGTTCATCCCAATTTTTTTTCTCTATTTGTGTTTAGTGTGGAGATTAAGAAATGATAAAATTATGTATCTTAACTTTACCCTCAATCTACCATTTCTTCTTTTCTCCATATCTGCAAAACCACCTAGTTTCAATGATGGATGACTTTTTTCTCTTTCTGTTGGCCCATTATTTTCATTTGTTATCCCACAACTTGCTCAGAAGTTCTACCTCAAATTATTTTCTCTAATTAATTAGAAGGTTTTGTGTCCAATTACCTTTTTTTTTGTGATCTTATCACATCAGACCTTTTCTTGATTATTCCTCAAATAAGCCTAAAATTAAAGATAAAGAATTTTTATGTCAAATATTAAGCACAATAAAATTGTGTAACCACCACCTCCCCCAATAGCCACTATCAACCCATATCGGCTAGTGCACCACCTCACACGTCTGTTTTGCTCCATCACCTCCTTCCCCCGATCTGTTGCCTTGCACTGTCATCATTCCCTTGATCTGTCGATTCATTGCCTTAATCTGTCACCTCTGTCTGTCATCCTTCCCTCGATCTGTTGCCTCTATCCACTTGTAAGATCATCCTTCCAATTCGTCTATCCTTCCCTCGATTTGTTGCCCTAATCCATAACCTTTGCCGCCTCCACTCTGCCTCGATGTCGCATTGCATCTAGAATTCGTGTTAATATGCTCTGATGTAGTCTTATGTGCACACCATACATGCTTTGTTTCCAGAAGATTGAAAGACAAGAAAAAAAATTGTTTTGTTTTTATTTTTATTTGGAGATCTGGTTCAGGATTGGTCTTGATTTGTTGGGACAAAAAATAATGTATTCTAAAATAACAAAGCAATAGAATGAGAGGTATAATGGTAAAATTGTCCGGTGAAATTTACTATAAAAGAAAATGTTGCGGAGAATTAGGATCAACCAAAAATAAAAATTGGTGGAAAGAGTATTTTATTTGCAGTTGAATTAGCTTAAAAAGTTAACCTTTTCCAAAAATGAATTGTTCCTGTGAGCCATATTCTTATTGACCATAATCTGTAATACAACTATAAGATTCAAGTGTCAGAAACGGAAGCCTCCTTCCTCAAGGGGCAGATTGCAACTTGGACAAGAAATCGGATTTTTTGCTGGCAGGAAAAAAAAAACAAAAAGAAAAAGAAAACGGATGACAGGCCACGACAGGAGAGGAGGGATACAGGCAAATCCAATCGCAAATTATAATATTGTCGTGTAGCGAAAGTACGTCGTACGGATGGAGACGCGAGAGGCCCCCAAGTGGAACTTTAACCATGCGGTCATGCCACGTAGATTCTCGGCAAGCGGCCGCGACGAACCTTCCAATCATTTTGTGGCCGCCACGCTGGATTTTCCTTATCAGGGACGGACATCGACCGTCTTGCCATCCACACGCGCTATTTTGGGGCTCGCGACTTCAATTCGTTCGACGCAATTTTGGGCTCATTAAAAGTCGGTTCAGCTCTACGGAGTTCAGTTTCCACTCGGGCTATAAGTGGGCTACACGAGTCTGGGCCTCGGTCCATTCTAAATTTCTTTTTCTTTTTTTTCTTTTTTGTCAAACATTTTTCCAGCTCCTAGTTTCCACTCCGGAGTCGGGATATGTGTGCGCTACACGAGTCTAGGCCTTGGTCCATTCTTCCTCCTTTTTGGGTTTGTCGATTATTTTTCCAGCTCCTCCAGCAGATCGTCGGCTCTCTTGATCTTGAGTTGGTTCTGTTCTGGTGAGGACGAGCGGCGTAAACATGCACAAGGACAATAATTGTGAGACTGAATACTTCCACGAAGCCAGCTTCACAGACGAAAAGGGTCAGCTCAAAACCCTAAAAGTCCCAGTGGTTCAGGAGCTCGTCCGCCATGGCCTGAGCCACACCCCACTGAGGTTTATAAGGACGGACCTCGACGAATCATCAGCCGTTGACGGCCTCGTTCCAGAAGCAGAGCTCGAACACATAAGCCTGGAAAAACTCAGGCCCGATTGGGACCCAGAGGGGCGAATCCAGGAGCTGGCCAAGCTAGCTCATGGGGTCAAAGAATGGGGCATGTTTGTGGTGACGGAGCATGGAATAAGCCCCGATGTTTTGCGAGCGGTTAGAGAAGTTGTGAAGGGGTTTTTCGGTTTGTCTTTTGAAGAGAAGAGAAGGAGCGTGGGTACTTATATGAGTAGCGATAATATGGGTTATGGTCGGAATTTCGTCAAGTCCGATGATCAGACCTTAGATTGGATCGATCGTTTGAGTATGAAAGCAACTCCGACCGGTGCAGATGGTGGTCTCCATGTTTGGCCTCAAAACCCACCTAATTTCAGGTGTGCGCAACAAAAAATTGACGACTAACACTATAATTAGTTACTGATTTCAATCGTTTATACTATCCATGTTTTGTCTTTCAGGGAAGCCATAGAAAACTACGTCACGAGGGCGAGAGTTGTCTTGGACGAATTGCTTAAAGCCCTGGCCGAATCGTTCACACTAGAAAGGGAAGCGTTTATGAAAAGTTTCGATCCAGAGGAAAGCGAGATTAATGTTAGAGTGAACTATTACCCGCCGTGCCCGGAGCCGGATCGGACCTTTGGGCTGACCCCGCACACGGATGCGAGTGCGTTGACTCTCTTGACAGAATTCGACGCATCCGGAGGGCTCCAGATGCGCAAGCACCACAAATGGCTCACTGTTTCCTGGCCCAAGGACACATTGCTGGTGAATGTGGGAGATCTGCTGGAGATCATGAGCAACGGTCTGGTGGAGAGCCCATGGCACCGGGCTGTGACCCAAATGGCAACTGACAGGTTCTCTGTTGCGTTGTTCTACAGGCCGCATTCCCGGACCGTGATTGGGCCCATCAAGATTGCTGGATCTGACGACAAAATAACCTACAGAAATGTGGTTGTTGGGGATTATGTGGATCATTTTTACAATATTAGTCCTGTTGGTGAGAAACAGGCAATCTTGTTTGCTATGGTTTGATGTGGAGTGGCTCTTGAAGTGTAATTCAAGTTCTCATCCATGTTATTTTCTTCATTCTACTAGTACAATACAGCCTACGTGTACGTGTATCCCTAATCATGGATGTTACACGAAATGGTGGATTAATGTAATACCATGTAATTAAACTTTTGCGCAAGTATTGACTACTACGTATCCACCATAGAAAATGTTGCCACAACAATTCAAAAATAAAATTGCTCACAAAGTACTAGTTGTTTTACATGAGTTAATTCTAAGTGAGTTGAGGTGAGCTCAAAATATTCTCGGTTTAAGTTCAGCTCAATTATGATTCGGGTGGGCTTTGGCTTCAGTTCGAACTCAACAAGTCCCCATAATATGGACTCAAGGTTGGTTTGATATGTAAGATAGTGTAATGGTTGATTGTAACTTTTAAAACTATAGAAGTTTAATGTACTTATGACTTTATTTTAGGAGGGTAAGTGCAGTTAGTCCTATAAAAAATGGTGTTCTTACAGCCCGGAGCTAAGCATAAGTTTTGGACTCTATTAAGTTCTGAAATTGTCCAGGGTAAGTGTAATTAAGTCTTAACTTTAGAGGGATAGATGTAATTAACCCTGACATATTATATTGTCAAAAGATTGATGGGATCTATGGAGTTTAAGCTCGAAACTCAGCTTTAATAAAATAACATATAACTCTTTTAGCCTTGAGTTTTAATAAGGGTTAAATTGAGCTCATGCTGCTAGTTAAAACTTAAAAGCTTAGTTTGGTTACATTCACACAATTTTAGTCAAACAAAGATTTGGAGGGAAAGAGAGTTAGAAAGGGTAGAGACTAGAGAAAGATGCAATTTCGCAAATTCTGTTCTGGATTACATTCCTACGCTATGTGGAACTCTCAAGCAAATCAACTTTTGGTACAAGACACTTGAAACAAGTTTAATTAGAATGTTTCATTCATTCACAAAACTGCTCATTCATCACCATCTAATCCAAAATTATCTTTTTGCTTGTAAATACTTCAATGGCATAGGGTGAATGTTGTTGGTTGATATACTATACACCAAATTTGGGCATTGATGTACTTGTGATTGATGGTGGTCGAAAATAAAAAGCAGATGATCAACGAAAAGGTTTTTCTTTTTTTCTTTTCTTTTGAATCGTTCCACTTCTTTTTATTTCTCTTTTCTCCAAGATATTGTCTCAATCATGCGTGCACATTGAAAAAGGTGATTCCGATCTTGCTCCGACAGGACAAAAGCTGCATTTAAAGGTTTTTCCTAAGTCAAACACTAATCTTCTGCTCAAACGAAGCAGTATGGCTTGCTTTTGGACAAATTGATTTCCTGCTTTAGGCACTGGGCAAATTATAATTTGCCCCATGAGATTTAGGTGATATTATATTTTGTCCCCTCTTGTTTAAAAAATATACACTTTGGCCTTACCTTTTTAATACAATCTGACAATGACTTTTGAAATCTTAAATTAGAATATACGGTACTCACCTTCAAGTAATTTTAATTTGTATGTTATTTTTTTATAATTAATTGACATTTTAAAAATACTGTCTTAAAAACTGAAAGAAATACATAAAGAAAAAACTGATAATTTAAAATGTCTATTAACTATAAGAAAAATATCATACAACTTGAAATTATGAGAATATTGCTACCATAATAACTAAATTAAGATTTTAGAAGTTGTTGTTGGACTGTATTAAACAGGTATGGGGCAAAGTGTATATTTCTAAAATAGAAGGGGCAAAGTGTAATATCATCTAAACCTCAGGGGACAAATTGTAATTATCTCTTAGACAAAATCTTTGTGCGGCCTAATTTTTGTTCTTTTTTTTTTTTTGTTATTTTCGAAGGATTTTTAAGCAATCGATGCTCTAGTGTGTGTGTTTTACTTTTTTGTCGAGTAAAGTTGACCTGAGATACCTAACATTTTTTTGTATCATAAATGAGTACTTAACCTTAAAATTTGTCCCATTGAACTATCCAATCTTGTATTATATGTCTTATTTGGGTACTTTTCGTTAATTTTACTGTTAAATTAGATAAAATTTAATGATGTGACATTAAATAACATTAAAATAAAGTTTTAATACTAATTTTGGTCTTCAAATTTTTCTAATCAATAATTTTAAATTTTAAAATTTTAAATCTACCATTTTCTAGCCTAAATCCACTCTTGCTGATCCTCCGTTTGTTCTCCCCTAAGCCCTCTCTTCCCATGTTGCCATCATTATCACTTAAGCATTCGTCGATTGGCTATGACTTGGACACCGCAAGTCCCTGCCGCGACACTTGATCAAAGAATAGAAGGAGTGTGACACCCGTCAATCTATTCGATACTCAATCAACAAGAACCACGACCAGTGAGAAAAGGATATGAGCAACGACACATTAAGCTGTAAATAGTGACTCATTCACTTGCTTGTTTTGCGTCGTCAATAGCAGCTCCTTCGCTGTTTGTGGAGGGCGGGGATGGGATCGAAGGGGATGGGTGGGGATCAGGCATGGGATCACGGGGGTTGTGGAAAACAATGGCACTAGCAAAAAAAGGAAGTTGAGACATCACGAAATTGCTAGTCGATGACGGCAGGCTGGGCTAGCGGCAACAAATAAGAAGTTAAGGTTTTGAGGAGCTAAAGAGCTCAGTTGATTTTGGTGGAAGTTCAAGGGGTTAAAATTAGTAATTTGAAAAGTTTTGATGACTAAATTTGTTATTTTAAGTTTACTTTAATGTTATTTAATGCCAAGGCATCAATTTCCATCCATTTTAGCGGTAAAATGAATGAAAAATATCCAATTAGGACAACCAATATGAGATTAGATAGTTCGTTAGGATAAATTTATAGGTTATGTACTCAGTTGGGATACAAAAAAAAAGCTAAAGCACCACTGGTAGACTTTACCACTTTTTTGTCCAAGGTTTAAGTTTGGTTTGGGAAAATAATTTGAAGAATATTGGACAAAGGACAGTCCAGTTTATATAGAGATACATTTCTACAAGAAGTTTAGCAAGATAAACAACAAAGAAAATGGAAAGTTGACAACACCAAGGTTAGGCTGTTATTGGTCGCTAAAAACTTTAAAAATCGAGGACAGTGAATGGTAGGTGCTATAGGGGAAGGTAAGGTGGCCTTTGCATCTAGGGTTGTTAATGCTGGTTTGTCTGAAGCATTGGCTCCTTCATTGGAGGCCCTTTTTTGGCTTTGTCCCAAAAGTTCATACCATTTTCTCCTAAAACTTGATGGAAGCTTTTCATCACCCAAACTAGATTGGGTGTGGGCCACAATTGGGCCCTTAACCATGTAACTTAAGACATTTTTTTTATTTGTTTACTATTGTGCAGGGAGACATAGTGAACAATTTTTTAGTATGGCTTGGAAATGAACCCTCGTTTTTTAGTCTTTTTTTTGTGTGAAATTCCAACTAGAACATCATATAATATACCGTGAGCCATGACCCTTGATGTTACCAAATTGAATTATAGGGTCCAAATGGTTATAACAAACGGGAAATAAGAAAAAAAAAGTAGTAACTTTAATCAAATGTAACTTTGATGCATGTAGTTTAATGCTTAGTTTATCACACAAGTCATGAAACTTTGAGGGCTGACAATGTATACCATTAGAAGCTGATGAAATGCTGGGGATCCATTTGCAAATTGTGGTCTCAAGCTGAATTCTAGTATAGTTGTACAAGCTTTGAATGCTTGTGAGTTCAAAAGATTTCTTTCTAAGTATAGAAATATATTTTGAAATTCATACAAAAAATTATTAAAGGAAATTTCAAGTGAAATATGTAAAATAACTGTTTTTCCAATTGGAACTACGTATACGTTTTTGTTTAACACAAAGATGAGGTTCATTGAGAGCCATTTTTTCTTTTGAAAAAATTACAACCCTCGAGCTATAAACAGGCTTAACCCTCGAGCTAAAAACAAACTTACACTTTTATCCTCATTTGTTTTAAATACTTGCACTTGTCCTATACAAAGTTAACATAATAATTCATTGTTATGAGAAAAAAAAAACTGCCTAACTTTGCCCTCTTAGTTTTTTTCTTAAAAACTTTGCCCCAACAACTTATGCATCTAACGAGCTACTGCTCTTCAACTATATTGATCTCTTCGTAGCATGATCACTCGAGATCCAACTTTGCACTTACTTCCCTTACCATAATCAGTCTCTAGCCCAACAAAATCACACAAAAAAAAAATTGTGGTCAATCCTCTTTGGATCCAATGTAGAATGATAGCTCGACTGAAAAAATCCACCAAAAACCTTGATGAAAAGCTTTAGGAGAACAAAGACATCAATGATGGTTCCAGTAAAGTTGGAGATGATGATGGCAATGCCATTCGTAACAAGCAGACAACAATTTATTTGATAGAGAAATGACAGCCATCGAAACTTGTGGCAAGTTCAGCAGAGGACCTAGGGGTGGAAACGAGCCAAACCTCTTATTGAATAGTTCTAGCTCAATTTTTTTTTTTTATTAAGTATAGTATAACATGTTTCAAGCTTCATTTTAAGTTTGAACTTTTAACTAGTTGAGTTTTGAGCATAGTGTTGTTTGGCTTAAACTATTATCAAGCATGATGGGCCTAATATTTTTTAATATAAGAACTAAATTAATTATATTTTTAATATACCTAAACCTAAAAATTTTTATTTTTATTTCTTAAATTGAACTCAAACCTCAAATCAAGCTTAAATCGAGCTTTGAGCCTATTGAGTCATCCCAAACATTTTCAGGCTGAGTTTTGAGCATCATTTTCCAAGCACATCAAACTCGAGTTATGTCAATCCTTAATAAGCCAAGTCTCAAGCCTAAGGTGTTTAGACTCAGCTTGGCTTATTTTCACCCTTAAAGAGGACCCATGATAGCAATGAAGGTGCTATGTTTGCCCAACTATGTAGGGAGCTTGAACCGTTTGGACCTAGATGCAGTTCCTCTTGAACACTCTAGGCTGGTGAACGAGGCTCACAAGGAGAATCCACCACTCTAGTTTACATACAATAATAGTAGATTCTAGGATTCAATGCTTGGTTTGGATCGTGGGATATTTTGGGTTGAGAGAAAAAGAAAATTACATTTGTAATGATGGAGAAGAAGTTGTAATTAACACTTGGGAGTAATTAATTTCATTTCCCTAATTCAGTCTAATTACAATGCTAGTACAGGGGTCATTAGGGAGGCCGTGTATGATGGCAAGCAATGGAGCGAAGAAGATGAATTGCATAAGTTGAGATAAAGTGTCCTGGACTTTAGATGCATAAGTCAAAAAAACTAGGATAACAAAGTTAGATATTTTTTTTTTATTTTTTTATAATAATGAATTATGATGTTAATTTTGTAGAGGTAAATATAGATATTTGAAACAATGAATTTAAAAACGTAGGCTCGTCCATACCTCACAGGGGTTTTTGTAATTTTCTTTTGTTTTTTATTTTAAAAGTGTACTGGTGAGGCTCTGCCGTTAAAGATCCCCGTACAGGGGAACTGGTCACTAGTCTGCTTCCAGTTCCCAGCCCTACTTTTCTTTTTACAGCTGGGTGCCTCTGATTGATTTCACCTCCTCCTGTCTCCAACACAACCGCCATTCTGATCTTTTCCCGCCATTTCCCCCCTCTAATCTCTAACGTGGCATTTGACCACGTCATCCTGACATCATCTCCTTACGTGGCAACTTTTCTCGGTCCTCCCTATCAACCGTGGTTTTACCATATTACCACTGGGCCATCTCAGACCTTCTGATTTTAACACCGTTTATTTACCGTCCAATTTAAATCAAAGTTTAACGCGATGCGAGGCATGATGAAAGATTCATGCATTTATGATTGGAAGTTTGATTCTTGAATAATTGACGACACCATAATGAGTCTGACCACCGAGAACTCTAAGTCCCAGTACAACCAAATAATTTCTTTTGCCGGTTTTTTTTTTTAAATTAACAGATACTAACTAATAAATAATCGACGACACAAATGTTCGAGTAACACAAGCTAGTACTACACCTTTTCTTTTGGTACAACTACATTGTACTATCACTAACTTAATACTACTATTTTTTTTGTTACATTCCATTTACTCTTATAGCCTTTAGTGAACAAAATTTCCTCTTGCTTTTATGCCTCGAAATTCAGACTGGAATTAAACCCTCCAACCCAACTCATAACTTTAACCCACGGAAAATATAAACGAAACGTTAAAACCGAGGCCAATGATAGTCGGTCATACCCTATCTACCGTTGCTGCTGTACATCCGGAGCAGAGGAGCGGAGCCGCTTGGCTGGCCGCTCAGCTCCGCCGCCGGAGCCGGGGTTCTCTGACACCGACCGAGTGTCGCAGCTCCCACAAGAAGGTGCCGCATCCAGCACTCCGACAGGGCTCGGCGGCGCCTGAGCCGGCTCTGTTCTCAACTTCTTCCCCCGATCGTAGTAACACGTGTCGGTCAGGTATTCCTCCATTAGTTGGTGACAGCTTCTCACCATTTCCTATTAAAAAATAAAATCCCACACAAAAAAGGAAACGAATTCAATTTGAGCACGAGATGAGACGATAAAATCCTTTTCAAAAAGTAGTAAACATTTACACGAGTCTCCATGCTTCATCTTCCCCCCGCTTCGAAGTTCCCGCAAACAAAAAAACTCCTACTTTGATTTATATTAATGCAGAATGGCCCAATAATTAAATTCTGGTTACATTCTAATCCACAAGTACACTTACTCCGTTAACTCTGTCGTGGAACACAATCCCATCGGTTACCGGGTATCCGAAATTCTGGCCAGCGACGCACGTCACGGCTGCCGCTGCAATCGTCGACGACGAAAATCCCATGAAGTCGATCACTGAAACCAACCCAGACGTCGACCGATTTAATCAAAGCTGATCCCAAGAAAAATAAAACAAACGAAATAGTATCCAGAGTTTAGACTTGAAACCCATGACGCTGATTGTACCACGAGTGGTTCCGAGAATGAGGTCTGAAGAACCGGAGAGAAGCCTCGAATATGAATCGGGCATTGCAGTGGCTGACGAAGGAAGCTTGGAGATGAAGTGGTGGAGATAGTCAAAAGGAGTGGCAGAGCGTAATCGCCAATTGAGAGTTGACAGGACTCGGAGCTCCATTCGCTGAACGGTTAAGGGTTCAAATATGAATTTGGGATCGGAAACCTGCAAATCCAAGAGCAACGGCACCTGCGGCTCCTCCATTTTCGCCGCCAAAGACAGACACGCCACAGATAGAAGCTGAAACGGCCACCCGTTCGCATGCTGCGTCCATAGAATTGAAAAAGTAAAAGTTTTTCGTTGTTGGTCTTTAATTAATGTCCTGGAGAAGCGGCAGTTTCTCGGGAGAGTGGACAAGACTTTTGCTTACCGGGAGAGGATGGTAGGAGAGGAATCGGTCCAAGTAATTTACAGAGAGAAACGCCGTTACTGGGCTGAAGCGATAAAATGCAGTAACCTGTACTGTATCCCCAATTCAGGAACCAATAAACCTGACCGAAAGGGTAAAAAAGACGAGAAATTGAATAGCTAACACAACACACCTTTAGGATCCAGTTTATGGAATCTTGACGGGCGGTGACGTCGATGGAGAGGTCTCGGCAGCGACGGGGATAATCGGATCGGGGCATGTGGTGGGGCTCCGACTCGATAAGCTTCTCAATGGCATTGCCATCGGATGGTGGAGAATGGTGGTGGGCGGGCGTCAGAAGCTGTGATGAAGCCACGTCGCCGTTGTGCTCGGCGTAGCTCAGAGTGCTGCAGCTGTCAGCAGCAGAGGAGGGTTGTTCTGGTGGCTGAGTGAAAGGCATTGGGAATGTCTCTAGCTAGTGGGTCGCCAAGGAGAGTGACGACATTGGATTGGACACAGCGGGCGGCGACGGGGCCTGTAAATGGCTTTGCTTCTGCTATGTTTTGGTCCTTATGAAAGAAGTTCCGAAGTCCGCTTGTTTTACATGTTTCAAGTCGTCGGCCTATTCGTTATTATTATTATTATTAAAAAGTCGATTTATTTCTTCTCTCTTTCTTCCTTTTACATGTGTTAGATAGTGTTTGATCGCATGGCATCCTTTTAAGCTGGTTGTTACTTGTTACTATGGCGAAAACGTTGTCGTGGTTCTTTATCGAATTTGTTTTTAAATCTGATTTATATTTGGTCAGCCACTAAAGTAAAATAGATTTTTTTTAATGATAAATATATGATTTTGTTTTGGGAAAATTGCCAAAACTCCCCATGTGATATGGGCAAACCTACACTTTCATCCTCCATATTCCAAAAACCTATATTTACCCCCTTGCATCTGCCAGCCTGTTAGCAACATTGGTTTAAATGCTTTGATTGACCATTAAAGTTCAAGAATTGTATAGATGAATCACTTGATTTCTAATTTCAAGAACATCCATAAAAACTTGCTCCTTTTTTTAGCAATTTCAAATATAAGAAACTCTTCCAGTGACCCAAATCAAAAGAGTTGGGAGGTGACCATGGAGGCCAACCTCCTCATCTTTGCCCTCCACCCTTCCTACTTTGACAATCCCTTCAGCAAGTATCTCGAAAATCGACTTATCGTGCTTGATTTTTGCAAGTCTGCCTTGTCCGAGATGAAACGCCTCAGTCAATATTGCCTTCTGATCAACTTTCTCCTTCAGCTTTAGAGTGGAGAATCTTAACGGCTAAATGCTTTTATTGAAGATTGGGAATGGAAATTATCAATCATGTAGTGTCTATTACCTCTGTCTAATCGGCAATGGAGTTGGAAAGAGGCCTTGACCAACGATAGTTGCACTACGAATCAGAGCATCAAGGATGTGGATCTTTGCGACTTTTTCTCCTCCCCCCCCTAAGTTTCCTCCAACTTGTAGGGGAGAGAAGTCACAATTTCCTGTTTCATGACACCATCCGAATCTTCCTCTCCAGCCACACAAATAAAAAAAAAAGTTGCATCGAGGTCCGTTGGGGTCACTGTTAATTTTCTAGCAACAAGATGTGGAGCCATTGCTGTGGAGGGAGGGGTTAAGGGCGGAGGGAGTGGTAGGGATGGTGGCGGTGCGTGATGATAGCAGGCAGAAGTGAGGGATGAAGGGAGATGGGGTCTAGTTCATTGGATGCAATGGTTGGTTGGACAAACTTATTAGGTAAGGAAGCTAGAAGGGCAACAATGGTTTCTTTTTTTATTTCTATCATAATGGTTACTGACGGAGTTAAATTTTCAAGGGGTAAGTGAAGAAATTTGAAGCAGAAAGGACACAAGTAAGTTTTTCTTTTTATTTTCTATCATAACGGTTACTAACGAAGTTAAATTTTTAGGGGATAAGTGTAGATATTTAAAACAGAGAGTATACAAGAGTAGGTTTCACTACACCTCAAGGGTAGGTATAAACCAATATAACTCTCTTTTTATATTGTTTCATTAATGGACAAATATACCTTTAGTCCCTGCATTATTGGTTTATGCAAGTAGCAATCCCTACACTTTATTATCTGTCGATCTTACCATCATCAACAAACAATCTTCACCCTATCTCGTGATAGATGAAGAAATTGTCGGATCAATATGGCAAATATGAAATATTTAAATAAAGTGAAAAAAAAAACGGCGACAAAGGGGCTACTATTGATGAACTGTAGAAACCTCTCTTTATTTATAATATAGTATAATAGCTAATGTATTTAATAAAGTTATCGTTAAGTATACAGGATATACTGTACCTTATAAGTTAAAGGTATACCATATGACATACAATGCTGGATATTGTTACTGTTTTCATAAAAAAAAAAAATAGTTTGAGATGACAACATCAAAGTTAATTCTTTTCCACATTTTTATATGTAAACATATCTAATTTTTTTAACATAATTTTATTGAAATAAATAAAATATATAAAAAAGATGATATAATTATACGAAAGCACAAAAAATATATATATATATAGAACAAAATAATTATTATTTAGTAAAAAATAATGACTAATATATGAAAAGAAGAAATAATACTTTAGTTATAATAGTACACTTTTTAATATTACATTAAATTTCTATGTGGCTCAAATATGATGCTTCGGTCAT
This sequence comes from Aquilaria yunnanensis, assembly GCA_039654915.1. NCBI lineage: Eukaryota > Viridiplantae > Streptophyta > Magnoliopsida > Malvales > Thymelaeaceae > Aquilaria > Aquilaria yunnanensis. The sequence continues at coordinate 22,819,551 of CM077598.1, read as the reverse complement.
AACTTTTTCTGCAAAAACAACATACTTATCCCATATCATAGAACTCTAGTTTTGAGTTAAGAAATTATATATATATATGCATGTGGTGCATTAATATGAAACAAAAAGAAAATATTTCTAACTTATGGTATGAGGTATACCAGTGGTAAGTATGGTACATTAAGCAATACTGTAGTAAATCATTTAAAATAATTTAAAAATTAGTTAGAAGCAATATACATGCAGTAGGGGGTAAAATCCATATTTAGTCCCTTAACTTTAAGAATCGTCCTAATGTGGTCCCTTAACTCAAAAAATGACTCTTAAAGTCCCCTAACTCAACTTAAGTGTTCTATTTTGGTCCCTACCATTAGTTTTTCCGTTATTTTGGATGGAAATTGCCCATGTGGCATGTATATTGCCACGTGGCAGTCTCTTTTATGATAAGAAGTGATTAGATTGGAAGAACAATAGAGTTCAAGCTAAAATTGGCACAAAAAGTAATTTTAGGGACCTAAAAGGATAATTAAATCAATCTTCAACGCCATCGCCCATCTCCGATTCGATCGCCGCCACCGCCCCTCTTCGATTCAATCGCCACTGTCGCCTCTTTTTCCGCCGGTGCTCAATCTTTCTTCTTCCTGACCGACGCTCCACCTTCCCCTCTTCATCCAGCCCTTGCCGCCTCATCTTACTCTAGAGCCGCCGTCGAGGGAGAGCCCGATCGCAATTCGCCATTTGCATCCCATCATCTCTGCCTCCACCGCCAAAGCTGCCCATCCACCTGAAGGCTACCACTGTCATCGCCGGTGCCTCACCACCCTTACCCCGCCATCTGGTAAGCCGTCTTGGCTTGTTTGTGTCGCTGGCGAGGCGTGGGTAAGCTTGAGCTTCGGGTGGAAGTGCGGAGGCATGAATTTTTGCGAGGGATGCCAACGACGGAGAGGCGGTGGAGGTGTGGATCACGCTGGACTATGAGAGACGGAAGCAGCGTAGACGGAGGGTTGGTGAGATGAGCGGCGACGTAGAGAGGAAACGGGGAAGATGGATAGACGGAGAGGATGAAATTAGGGTTAAGTCCCTAAAATTATTTCTCTGCTTTAATTCTAGCTCGAAATTTGTTATTCTTTCAGTTTTGTCACTTAAAGCCATGAAAAAAGATGCCACGTGGCAGTTTAGGTGCCACGTAGGCAATTTTCATCCAAAATAACGCTTAAACTAACGGTAGGGATCAAAATAAAACACACGAGTTGAGTTAGGGGACTTTAATAGTCACTTTTAGAGCTAAGGGACCACATTAAAAAAAGCCTCAAAGTTAGGGGACCAAATTTAAATTTTATCCATACAGTAGGTGTGGTATATCATAATATACCGTACGATATTCTAACATACTGCAATAACTTGTATGCTACATTCGGATATATTGTATACGGTGATATTAGATTCTATACTTATATGATGATGAAATTAAATCTACAGTATGGGACACTACAATTTGACCAAGTGACGTGAAATTTTCACAGTACAGGGCCACGCGGCTAACCCTGCCCGTCTAATTGAGCTGTCCGATCTCTTGTTCATCAGATGTCAAAGGGTGGGCCGCTGGGGACGAAACAAGAAATAGGGTCCTGGGGTGTTTGGACTTGCAGCTTTGCTTGCCAAGTCTAATCTTTGTGCCACTTCCTGCCAATTATTTGGACCGGGAGGGGAAACTGTTTAACTTCAAATAGAAGGGAGTATCTGCTAACCTTTACCCTTAATCCATTTCTATGGACAGGACCACCTTCGCATCCCATCACCGTCAGACATCTTTCCAGTCCGTGATTTACTTCAAAACACGCGATTTGTGACTTTGATTAAGCTATTGCCTCTAAAGCTATTGCTAGAATTTTATAATTGAAATAAAAGGAAAAGTTATTAAAACCTCCTGAGTTTTAGCCTACTCTATACTTTGCTCCTTATATTTAAAAAAAAAATTTAAATATTAATTTGAACTGTTTATTAATTATATTTTAGTAATTTTAAATTTTTTGATATTTTCTGTATAGTTAATTGATATTTAAAAAATATTGATTTGTACTTACAATGAGGGAAATGCATTTACAGGAAAGAAAAATTGATAATTTAAAATATCTATTAAGTGTAAAAATAATATTGGAGATATTAAAATTATTAAAAAATAGCTATTGTAGAATTTAAATTAGAGTTTTAGAAGTTATTGTCGGACAATATATAAAAAAAAAAAATAAGGTGTTCGTTTTAAAAAATAAAGGAGGTAAAATATAGGTTAGGTAAAACTAGTAGGGTTATTGTAAGTTTCCTAAAATAAAACAACAAAACAAATTGAATGGATCAGCTTGCTAGGCTCTGATCAATTTATCTTAACAAAAAAATATTAACAGCTACCTTGAAAATATACATTTTTCCTTACTTCTTATACACTCTTCATAAAAAAATGAAAATTTAATTTAAATTATATGGTGTTCATATTGTAGTAGTTTCAATTCATTTGATATTTTTTTAATAACTAATAGATATGTAAAAGGTTATCAGATTTTTTTTTGTAAATACAAAGTAGTAATTTTCAAACGTAAAATAATTTTAAAAAAATGTCAAACAGACTGACATTTCTTCAAGATGAGTACCATATAAATCATCTCAAAGTTTTTTTAGGATAACACGAAAAAAGTAAAGAGAAATTTTATACTTTGAACCTTAAGTGTGTAATCAATACCAATCAAAGTGCATGGGGGTAATTGTAATTAACAGCGATATATAAGGGAGAGAGAGAGAGAGAATCTATTAAAAGTATTTATTCCATCTCACTTTTATTATCATGAGTTACCCTAAATATTTTCAATATTTTTATATTTAGTAAATTACTTTATAATATTAATTTTAAACTATCATTTCAATATTTTTTTAATTTTTTTAATTTACTTGTAAAAGTTAAATAGAGCAACACATAATTTTTTTCTTAATCTTTTTGTCAAATTCATACATTTCAAGTAATTTTGGACTAAGGTACTACTATTCATTAGTATGTGGGTGACATTGTGTAATTCTGAGCAAAACCTTCATACAGAAAATGACAAAACATTTTTTTTTTCTGATACACAATTGGGGTGCCATCAGGGAGTCCCTTCGTCTAAAAAAATAAAAATAAAAATAAAAATAAAGTAAGAAACAATGTCATGCATCCCCAGGCACAGGCACATGAAACTTTATTGCTTGTATTTTGGCCATAATTCCTTAACTATTCAACAAAACACTTTGGACCACTCAATCATAGATCATTTTGCTTCCTTTCTTTTGGTTCTTTCTCGTGTGTTTTGGTCTCTTTTTCCTCTTTATAATATGTAATGCTTCACTCACCTAAACGTGCTTAGATTAGAAACACCACACTTCAAGCTAGTATATTTTAGAGTTTTTAACTTGTTCACTTTCATGCAACGTTAAATACATCAATGAGTAGTCTTTCCTAAAGCTTTTAAAGAAACCAAGATACGAGACTAGCCTGTGTTGCGAAAGTAAAGTTTCCTAAAATTTCTTCATTGTTTTTTAAATTAAGAAAAGCAATATTATCAATATTTAAAAAAAAAAAAAAACAGATGTACGATAACCATATAAAAGAAAGCGGTATGACATGATAATGATATAGAAGTACAGCAAAAGTAGATTCACCAACATATTTCTGATTTATGGCAACAAATGCAGTGCAATTATACAAGCCACGATGATACTGACTAGCTTCCTGATTTGGGTTGAGAAGTCATTAACCATTTGGAAGCAAGGCTAGCAGCCTAGCAACAAGTGATTAACTGTACCATTTCCTTAATTAACAGGGATTGGAATGCTCTAAACATGAAGGTTGACATGGACACATGGATTAGGATTAGGCCCATTAGACCACTTCATGGATTGCAAAGTTTGGAGGAGTTGAGATGAACGTGATCGATGCTCATCAGTTGACAGTGTTTAATTAATCAAAGCAAAAATTGCCAAAAGAGCTTCAAATGTAAGTGTCAAATTGGCCACTATTTTTGTTGTCTGTTTCTGTCCTTTCCAGACATGATCTAGATGATAATTGTGCCCAAAAAGTTAAAACGGCCTTATTAGTTGTGCTTATGAATTGAAAAACCGGGCAGGAGAGACAGAAGCACATAGATTTGATCCGGATAATTAAGCTCAAGAGCTGATGGATAACACCTGTGCACTTAGCAATCTGTATGTGGACATTAGCTAATACAGGCCTGGTTCCAACAAACTGAATTGATCCCCATGGATTAAGGCCCTCATCATCTGATATAAATATGTTGGAAGCTGCCTGTCTTCCACAATGAAAGGAAAAAGAGGATCCCACATTTCCAAAAGGTGATCTGTGACATGAATGAAGTAGATTTTGCTCATGTATTCATGTCCTTTTGGTTTCTTATTATCAACTAAGGCAATCCATTCTATCACTTTCATGTAAGTATATGGTGACAAATGATGTTACCAAAAATTTAGTGAAGAGAGATAATAATGAACTGTTTTTGTTGAAAAAGAAAAAAAAAAAAAACAGAAGGAGATAATAATAAAGAAAGGGCTAAGAATCTAAGAGGGAGAGAAGTAGTAAATGTGATTATGGGTTTTGATCTGAATAAGTCACAGAATTCTGCTGCCTGCATGTAAATTTGATAAAACTAACACCATGGTCCATAGCATTCAAGTAATATTTCTAAATGAGCATGATCTGGCTGAATGCCATATCTATATATATATATATATATATATATATATATAGCTAGTGGCAATCAAGGCGTGGACCAATGACGATTTATTGTATAAAGGAATTTTTACTAGTCTACCCTGTCTCCAATTAACATCACCACTCGCTTCTGCTCCCTTTGTTGCTTCAACTAGCTATGTTTATTGGCAGAAAACTAGTTTTGCAATTGGGCCAAACCACTAATCCTAGGTTGCTAGTTTTACAAACGGGCTAAGTGTGTGGAATACTAGTATCAGACTTTGCAAAAGATATTTAGGTATTTTAATTGCTCGAAATTTTATCAAGGTGTTGCATTATTCCGTCATAGTTCATCATCATAAATATACCATACCTTAATCATGACTATGTCCGGCTCAACAGTAGGTGGAATACTTACACAACAGGGACTTCTCAGCATAATTAAATCAAATGATCCCATTTTCCTTTACAAATCATTTTATCTTCTTATAATTTCCTTTCTAGAAAGCCACGATCTGCTCAAAAGAAACATACCAATCGATAGTTGAAGTTGTAGGAACCCTCTGGATCCACCCCTCCCTGCTAAAACATGCAAAGGGATGGAAGCTAGAAGGAAGGGAAAAACCTATTAAGGTTCCAAGGCAGTGAGTAGAATTCATCACTTCGGGTATCCGAACAGAAGTTGCTGAATTTTTCCCACCAGTGGCGGCCACTATCTTTCCAGACCGAGTCATCTTCGCAGCTGTGAGTGAGATCTAAAAAGTAGGCCACAATGATTGCCACTGTTGCCTGGGATGAGAAGATTACTTGCACTATGTTGTTGAACTGCAGTACAGAAGAACAATTCAGTATACAATACATAGAATGTCTGTAAGATATGAAAATCACCAATCAATCTGGGACTTCAGACAAAAAGCAACCAGAACATACTCACCCATGTCGAATCAGTGTGGACAGGACCATGACCGGACTTGAGAAGATATTCATTGAAGTACTGTGGGACGGATAGGCCCATGAAGAGGGAGAACCCCAGAATGAATTTTGATCTGAAGCTGTTTAGGTTGCAAAACTGGAGTAATCCAAGACCCGCTGACGCTGCAGAAATGTTCCACAATGAATTAAATCAATTTAGTGAATTGGTGATATTAAAACCCCGTGTATGTCATACAAAAGTCAGGAAACATGCTGTAGCATGTCATTGTCTCCAAGTCTTTACTGATGCTAGCAAATACTATTTACTGAGCATTTAGGAGTTTATGATGTCAAAATCATATTAAGACATCAACATATTTCGGAAGTTGGGTAAAACTCGTTAATCAATTCTTCTGCAATGGTTATTACAGTTTTTAGTTTTAAAGCGATTTAGCAATTAACCTTGAGAAAATGATCAATCAAAAGGTCTGGGGAGTACAAGTTTTGCTTAAGAAACAAAGAGTTGATGCTCACCAACATAAGCGAAGAGCACACACTTCATAGCTGCTGCAATTGGCAACGGTATGGAAGCTAAAAAGGCACCAAATTTTCCTGTTTGCCGAGCAAATTATGCCAGTGTCATATTACTTGATCAATGGAATTTTATAGACTTAATGCAAGTTATGGTTGAGCTTAACATATAACAAAGTATATGCACCAACAAGCATGACACTAGGAAGAGAAGACCGATATTCAAAGTACGCTTTCGTTTTATTTTTATAAACTGTATTCCTAATGATGTAATATAATACCTAGAACAGAGAAGAAGAGCATAAAGGCAGCTGATATCTGGACAACCCTACGACTTCCAACTCGGGTTAGTCCAACAAGACCTGCATTTTCACTGCAAATATAAACCAAACAAAAATGAGATTTAGATGACCAAACTACAGATGATGAAGCAGGGAATGAAAGTTTTGTTTATATTATATATCACTGTCAGTTCAGGGAAATGTCATGAATGAAAATGTCATCTTTCATTACACTGAAGCAGTAAAGCCAGCTCCGGCACCACAGAATCCACCAAGCAAGACACAGATCCCCTGGAATTCGTAGAAAAAATACATGACCAGGATCCTTAATCAAAGTACATTTGAAGTTCAGCTATTTAACAATCTTATTACCTGCCAGCCAATTCCACGACTAAGAACTGAAGGAGGCATAGGAGTCGCACTCGCATACCTTGATGCCGCAATATATGTACCTGTAGACTATTGAAGGGGAGTGTCAAAGTCGAATTTTTCCAAAAGTCACAATGTTTCAGGGATTTCTCTTGCGTTATTATGTTATACTAGTCTTTCTCAAACCTCCATGTGCATGTTAGCTTATTTTATTATTTCCATGCATCAATTGGAAGAGTGTTCATTTTCACAAAGTTGATATTGAACTTCCCATTTTAGCAGTTGAGTAATCAAACCTCAATACAAGCAACCAAAGCAGCAGCCATCATCGCAAATGCATCGCCCGCATTAAAAGTTGGACAGCCCCATTGGAAAGGATATGGAACTTTCATCCTGCAAGAAGAGAGATTAACAAGGCTGAACACATCAAACTCGTCACACAAAAGAACCACTTTGTAATTTTTAAAGTCAAACCAAAGAAGCATCTCATTTGAGCATATTGTGGAAATGCTACCAAACTACTTAGACTTCAAAAGAACAATATAACGAGTGATAAGCAATAACAGAGCTGAAATAATACTATACTTCAGTATATTATAATCATCACTGACATATTTGAACTCACCAAGCAGCAGCACTCATGAGCCCTGCACGATTAGGACAACAGCTCAATTGAGTTTGTGCATTTCTATCCTTATATGCACCAGCTGCGGTCAAAATTTCCGCATAGACCCATATTATTGCAACTGATAAAAGGACTGCAAACCGATAGAATAAACTTCTCCTGTAGTTCATCAAATTTGGGAGATACTACAATAAAAAAAAGTAGACATATCAGAGAATACTCAAGGACCTCAAGTGAAAAGCTAATATAGAGGCATTATGAAAATTGAGTCACAAGTTATGTCAGCTTGATACGAATAAGAAGCCACCTTCTGTTCGAAAGTTGAGTAAATCAATCTAACCTCCATTTTCTAAATTATTCAATGATGTAGCGTCCAGGAACACTGTACATTTATTGCATCCTTGATTTTCATTGGCGTGACATTTATTTTATGTCAAGCAAATAGTAAGAACAGAAGAAATGACTTAGGATGAAAATCACCTGTGACACGAAAACAAGAACTATCAATGCTGGGAGCCCAATTTCAATGCACTTCGCAAGCTGCCATTAGAAACAAAAAAAATGTCTCAAAAACAATATATGTAAATGTTGGATGCCCAGTTTCGACACATTCCGTGAGCTGTCATTAACAGCGATAAAAGATTGACGACCCTCAAATGTGTCCTAGGGATTCTGTTTTTGTTTATACATAGGAAGCATGGCTGTTGCCACACCATAACATACTTCTTTATCCTATCTTCCCTAAAACTAGACAGAGCTAACAGATAACATAATGCCACGGCTCCTATAAGATTGATTTACAAGCAAAATCAAGCTGTGCACAATTTACCTGTGGAAAGCCAAGAGCAAAGAGCCCAAGTCCAGTCAGAACTACTAGAGGGGCAGCAGAAAGTGGGCTAAGAAACCTGTTTCATAAAGCTTAATCAAATGGCAGGTTGAACATAGAATAAATCCCGAAATTCACTGACAAACTACTAGAACACTCAACCTTGCAAAAATTCTCCAGAAACCGAAAAAACCAACAACTGTTGTGAAGACAGCTGCCATAATATGTGCTCCTTGTATAGCTCTCATGGTCTGTATAAATCTCTGTAAGAGCATTGACAAGAGACTGTTACACGTCGAAAAGAAAACATCCCACTTAATTGAGCTCAAGCAAAATTATAAAAAAAAAAAAAAAAGGAAGCGCTGAATTTCATGTTGAGGGTGAAAATAGAAAGACACCTTATGGGGCTCATCAATGTCATCAAATCTCTTGGAGAGAGATATGGAGATGGTTGGGATGATAAAAGCATATGAAGCCCCCATCACAATTGGCAGCCTGGTGCCAAACACGCTTTGTAACAATGTGTTGATGCCCGAGACAAAGAGTAAAGTGTTAATCACCTCAGCCTTTTCCTCCTATTCACACAAATGAAATAAGTTCTAGTGAATAAGTAACGGCCGAAAAAAGGCATTAATATACTTGGGAGGAGATATTTACTTACTTTGCCACCACCCATTAAAGGGACAAGTATAGATGGAATCATGACAGTAGTCCCTAGCATTACCAGATAGTGTTGAAATCCTAAAAAAATAGCCTCGGCTGCGTGAAAGCAAAAAACAAAAAAAAAAATTAACGGGGAAAAAGGATGAATATCAAACAAAATAGGATTTTAGGTGACCATGGGTACTTAATTACTTATGCTCCAAGAAAAACACTACAATGCTGAAAACCATGTTCCACGGTGCAAATTCAAGAGAAGAGAAGAGAGGAGGGCGGATGAAGATCGATCTTCGATTTGCCCGAACGTACCCTCTCTGTCTTTCTTCCCCAGTGATTCAGTTACGCAGATCAAAAAGAAGCAAAAGAAAGCCAAATAAGACCAGTTTTAACTATCATGGCGAGGATAAAAAAAAAACTCTAGATTCAAACGCTTTAGAACTGATCAATTCGCTTTCGCTGCTTGGTTCCCCAGAAAGTACAAGTTAACAATAGATGTGAATCGCGAATGGAACCAGTGATGGGTCGTCGTAAAAGACCCAGAAAACACTTGAAACAACCTTTAAAACCATTCAAATGACAAGAAGTTTGAAGAAAAATGGACAACATTATTCAGTCTCCCGTTAAAAGAACCTGAAGTTTGGCCATGTGAAGAAGCAATGAAATGAAGAACCAGGCAACACAAAACTTGACGGGGGAGAAAATTTTGAAAAATAAAGATGACATATCCGCAGAAACACCCTTCCACGTCCTCATCTGGTCTCTAACGAGTCCAATAATCCACGTGAACGAGTTGGAGAAAAAACACCATAAAACGAAGAGCAGCGCTGAGGCTGAAATCGTCGACGGGAAAGAATTTTCAAGGATGTTTGTGGCAAAAATTCAAGTTTATTGGAAAATGCAAGGACTCTGTTAAAAAATTTGGTAAGAAGCTTGTAAACCAGAGAAACTCTGTCCTCGACATGTTAAGAAGTGAGAACTACTCTTTTTAGCAGTGAACAGCAAAAATAACAGGCCGATTTTGAAACACTAGAAGTAATTAACACAAGCAAAAGAGACGATAAATGCAGAAAATATATACTCAATGCAGTAGCAAGACATTAATAGCAGTGAAGATGAGGAGAGGAAGAAGAAGCAGAAGAAGAGTACGCCATGGAGGAGAGCTGGAAACACAGAAATCGACTCCGGGGAGCTGGTCCTTTACTGGATGAGGCTGCAGGTCGCCTCCGCCTTTGCCTCTGCTGCCGCCGCCGGCTCCCATTTCGCCACCCCGATATTTTTCTGCCTGTGTACCTTCTTTCTGTCTCTCTTGTCCTTTTCTACTGATTTGCTTTTCGTGTCTCCCGGTGGTCTCTCTCTCTCTCTCTCTTCTTTCTTACAGCGCTAACGTATCACCCAAGGCTGACCGAGAGATCACGGTCACATCAACGGATCAACCACCATGATCCATACATATTGGCTCATATTCTCGTTACTCCACAATTTTTAAGCTAAAAAAGGAAAAGTTACTGCCATTCATAACAATTTACTTATTATATTTATTACTAGTAATCGGTAATTATTCTCATAATGGACCTTTAAATCACCATAATCGCCCATTTAATCGCCTCTATTCGAATTTGTCAATACAATATTACAATTGCTTTGCCGTTGATTGTTTGTTATTCTGACTCTAGCATGTCGTGAAAATGAAGAGTTTTGCTCACCGAAGAGTTTTGCTTGTTGTCTGGTTGTGGTTACACCCAGCAGTGTACGATTATGCAGCTTTTTTGCGCCCTTTAGCTTCTCTTATATTGCTTTCTCTCTCTCAGTGCGTGTGTATAAAACAAAAACGAGTGTTTAGGGGCGGGGTAGCCATGAAGGGACGGGGTAGCAATTGGCCAATTGCCCCCTAGAAATTTAAAACTTTCCATTCATTGTAGTTAATTATGAGAATAAATTGTAGAAATATAAAAAGCTCCAGTTGTAAGGTTTGGAAGTATTAAGGGCTTTGGTACATTTCATCCTTTTTAAGGTTTAAGGGAGAGGGTTTCGCTATGATCTTAGGGGCTCAGAATTCTAAAAAATTTTTGTTGCTGGTACATAAATATGAGATGAAATTAAGAAGAGAAAAATTAATGAATAGCTATGTACGGTTTTTTCCATAGGTTTAGGAATTAGGAGAGTTGATGATACAAAGAGGGGCTCTAGTTGCCCTTTTCTCCATCTTTTTCTTTCTTTTTTTTTTTTTGAGAATAATTTCAAAATATAGCGTTCTCCTTTTTGCTCTTCTTAGTTTCTTGTTCTATTCAAAAGCTAGACAAACCTCTAATTGGGATTTCAAATTGTCACCAAGAAATAAATTGGAGTTTGATTTGATGAACTTGAATTGGGACTCACGGCTTTAGTGAGGATACAAGTTCTATCAAGTTACTCGAGATTTAGACTAACTTATATTGGGGAAAGAGTACATTTAGTTCTTAAAATTTTAATTACTTTCAAATTTAAGTCTTAGTATTTTGTGAGTTTTTATTTGAGTCCTAAAGCTTTCAAAATGTGTAAATAGTCAATCACAAATCACTAACCAACTATTCTAGAGTTAACTTTATGACTAACCTGTTGACTTCCCGCCCCCATGTGGGGGCCTTTATTGTTTTTTATTATTTTTCTTCTCTCTCTCTCTCTCTCTCTTTCCATTTTTCTCTTCTGCTGCTTTTGTCGTTTTCTTTTTTCATTTCAACAATTGTGGCTAGTAGGTGAAACAGCTGCAAGCATTAGCAGCAAAATTGGAAAACAGAAGAGAAACAGCTAGCAACGCGGAGGATGCAACGCGGCTATTTCTCCTATAAATAGTCATGCTTTCTCCTCCTTCAGTGCATTTGGTAGCTTGCTCATAATACCTAAAGAGCAAAAGAAAATTGTGAGAGAGAGAGATTTATCATTGGGGAGTGACAAAATAGTGAGATAATTTTTGGGGGTGTTTGGAAAACACTTGAGTGCCACTATTTTTGGTTTATCTCATACTTCTAGAATTTTTTGTCTAGGGAAGATTCTCTCTCTGTAAGCCTACTATTTTTAGTGGAAGAAAATATCAGAGTTTGTCCCGTGGACGTAGCCCTAAAATTAAGGGTGAACCACGTAAATTTTCTGGTGCCATCTTTATTAATCATCTTGCTCTCGAAGTTATCACCCGCTGCGCACGATCCCAACAACTGGTATCAGAGCAAGGCCCGGTGTTTATATCTACTTATCGTATGCTCTGTGGTTGCCGCTGAAAAGTGGATCCTCCACATCAGAAAATAAGTTAGATTATTATTCACCATTTTTTGCTTGATACTGGGTATTTATTAGCATCATGGAGGCGAAGACCAGCAAGATGATTAGTCTGAACGGCTCGAATTACCACATATGGAGAAGCAAGATGAAGGATCTCTTATATGTGACGAAGATGCACTTGCTCGTGTTTGGTACAATCAAACCGGAAGACAGATCAGAAGAAGATTGGGCATTCGAGCATGAGCAAGTATGTGGTTTCATCCGACAATTTGTCGAAGATAATGTCTACAACCATATATCTGCAGAAACTCATGCACGGACACTGTGGAACAAGCTTGAGGAGCTGTATGCTTCAAAAACCGGCAACAACAAATTATTTTATCTGACAAGATTGCTTCAGATAAAATATCGGGAAGGTTCATCCATGGCAGATCACCTGAACGATTTGCAAGGAATCGTGGAACAGTTATCCACGATGGGCATAAAGTTTGACAACGAGGTACTCGCTCTTATAATGCTGGCCTCATTACCAGAGTCTTGGGAGACTTTGAGAATTTCACTTACAAATTCTGCACCAAATGGTGTAGTAAATGTGGAATTCGTCAAAAGTGGAATACTGAATGAAGAGATGAGACGAAGATCGCAAGGATCCTCTTCATCACAGTCAGATCTCCTCGTGGCAGATTCTAGGGGGAGAAGTGAGACCAGGGGGCCAAAGCCAAGAGATAAGAGTAGAGGAAGGTCAAACAAATATGCAAAAATTGAATGCCATTACTGCAAGAAAAAGGGTCATATCCAGAGATTTTGCCGAAAACTCAAACAAGACCAAAAGAAAGGCAAAGGACCGAAGAAAGATAACGACAGTGATGATGAGCAAGCAAATGTTGCCGGTGAGTTCAACATTGTCCATGATGATGATATTGTCAATCTTGCAACCCATGAGACAAGTTGGGTGATTGACAGTGGTGCTACCATTCATGTCACTTCTCGAAGAGAATTCTTCTCATCTTACACACCTGGGAATTTTGGCGTTGTGAGAATGGGAAATGAGGGTCTTTCACAAGTTGTAGGAAAGGGAGATGTTTCCCTGGAGACCCAGAATGGCACACGGTTAGTCCTGAAGGATGTCAGGCATGTTCCAGATTTACGCCTGAATCTGATCTCAACAGGCAGACTGGATGATGAAGGTTACTGCAACACCTTCTTTAATGGTCAGTGGAAGTTGACCAAAGGAACCCTGGTGGTGGCCAGAGGAACAAAGAACTCAAAACTGTACATGATGCAGGCAAAGCTCTCCCAGGATGCTGTGAATGCAGTGGAGAATGACAGTACAGTGGAGTTATGGCATAAACGATTGGGTCATATGAGTGAGAAAAGCATGACCCGTTTTGCCAAAAAGAAGACGTTATCTGGACTGGATTATGTCCATTTGAAGAAATGTGCTGATTGTCTGGCAGGAAAGCAAAACAGAGTGTCTTTCAAAAGTTCCCCTCCTTCCAGAATGAAGAATGTGTTGGATCTGGTACACTCAGATCTGTGTGGGCCAATGCCGAAGTCACTTGATAATGCTCGATACTTTGTGACTTTCATTGATGATCATTCTCGAAAGACATGGGTATACACTCTGAAGTCAAAAGATCAGGTGTTAGAAGTTTTCAAACAATTTCTAACCATGGTTGAAAGACAAACCGGCAGGAAGCTGAAGTGCATACGAACAGACAATGGTGGAGAGTACATTGGACCATTTAATGCCTACTGCAAAGAGCATGAGATTCGACATCAGACAACACCTCCTAAGACACCGCAGTTAAATGGTTTAGCTGAGAGGATGAATAGGACTTTGATGGAGAGAGTTAGATGTTTACTCTCACATGCAAAGTTACCTCAGATGTTCTGGGGTGAAGCATTGCTAGCAGCTGCTCACGTGTTGAATCTTTCACCGTGTGTCCCTCTATAGTATGATGTCCCAGAGAAGGTATGGTCAGGAAAATATGTCTCCTATGACCATCTGCGAGTGTTTGGCTGTAAAGCTTACGTGCATATCCCGAAGGATGAGAGGTCTAAACTTGATGTCAAGGCACAACAGTGTGTGTTTATTGGCTATGGCCAAGATCAATTTGGCTATAGATTTTATGATCCAGCTACAAAGAGGCTTGTCAGAAGCCGTGATGCTGTATTTGTTGAAGATCAGACCATTGAAGATATTGAGAAAGCTGAGAAGGATGCTTCAAGATCTGATGGTAGTTCAACGGATTTACAGCTGATTCCTCCAACGGAAGTGCAAAGACAGGTTGGAGAAGATGTACAAAATGATCAACCGGAAGAAAGTGATCATGATGCTCCCATTGAGAATGAACCAGGTAATGCTGAAGATGATGATGTTCATCAACAACCACCAGCACCAGCGGGTTCTCCAACTTTAAGAAGATCTAATAGAGTCAGACAACGCTCTACTAGATATCCTGAAAATGAGTATGTGTTATTGACTGACGGGGGAGAACCAGAAAGCTTTGATGAAGCTATGGATGATGAACACAAGGGAAAGTGGATTGACGCTATACAAGAAGAAATGAGATCCTTGCATGAGAACAGAACATTTGAGCTGGTGAAGTTGCCAAGAGGCAAAAGGGCTTTGAAAAACAAGTGGGTATTCAGAATCAAGTCTGAAGAATCCAATTCACAACCACGGTTCAAAGCCAGATTAGTTGTCAAAGGTTTCAGCCAAAGGAAAGGTATTGACTTTGATGAGATTTTTTCACCAGTTGTGAAAATGACATCCATCCGTACAGTCCTAGGACTAGCAGCAAGTCTCGACTTGAAAATTGAGCAGATGGATGTGAAGACTGCCTTCCTACATGGTGACTTGGAAGAAGAAATATACATGGAGCAGTCAGAGGGTTTCGAAGTCAAAGGAAAAGAGGACCATGTTTGCAAGCTAAAGAAAAGCTTGTATGGTCTGAAGTAGGCACCCAGGCAGTGGTATAAGAAGTTTGAGTCGATTATGGGGGAGCAAGGCTACAAGAAGACTACTTCAGATCACTGTGTGTTTGTGCAGAAATTCTCTGATGATGATTTCATTGTTCTATTGCTCTATGTGGATGATATGTTGATTGTTGGCCAGAATATTTCCAGGATCAACAGCTTGAAGAAGCAATTGAGTAAGTCTTTTGCTATGAAAGACTTGGGACCAGCAAAGCAAATTCTCGGCATGAAAATAACAAGAAATAGGAGCGGCAAGAAATTGTGGTTATCACAGGAGAAGTACATTGACAAAGTACTTCAAAGATTCAATATGGACAAGGCTAAAGCGGTTAGTTGTCCTCTTGCTAATCACTTTAGATTAAATTCCAATCAATGCCCTTCTACTGACAAAGAGAATGAAGAAATGGAAAAGGTTCCATATGCCTCAGCAGTTGGAAGTTTGATGTATGCCATGGTATGTACACGGCCAGATATTGCTTACTCAGTTGGTGCAGTAAGTAGGTTCCTTTCAAATCCTGGTAAGGAACATTGGGCTGCAGTGAAATGGATTTTCAGGTATCTTCGTGGCACTTCCAAAATGTGCTTATGTTTTGGAAATGCAAAGCCTGTGTTAGTTGGCTACACAGATGCAGATATGGCTGGCGATGTTGACTCGAGAAAGTCTACATCAGGTTACCTGATTACATTTGCAGGGGGAGCTGTGTCATGGCAATCAAGATTACAGAAATGTATTGCTCTTTCAACAACTGAAGCTGAGTTTATTGCAGCAACGGAAGCATGTAAGGAGTTGCTGTGGATGAAGAAGTTCTTAAAAGAACTTGGTTTCCACCAGGATAAATATGAATTGTTCTGTGATAGTCAGAGCGCAATTCACCTTGGTAAGAACTCCTCCTTTCATTCAAGATCCAAGCATATTGACGTAAGATATCATTGGATAAGGAATACATTGGAGATGAAGCTATTACAGCTTGAGAAGATCCATACTGATGAAAATGGATCTGATATGTTGACGAAGAATCTACTGAGAGAAAAGTTTGAATACTTTCGATTTGCAGCAGGAATGGTGGAACTCCTACATGAGGCGGGAGGGGGAGATTGTTGACTTCCCGCCCCAATGTGGGGGCCTTTATTGTTTTTTATTATTTTTCTTCTCTCTCTCTCTTTCTCTCTCCATTTTTCTCTTCTGCTGCTTTTGTCGTTTTCTTTTTTCATTTCAACAATTGTGGCTAGTAGGTGAAGCAGCTGCAAGCATTAGCAGTAAAATTGGAAAACAGAAGAGAAACAGCTAGCAACGCGGAGGATGCAATGTTGTAAACAGCAATTTGTAACAATCACGAACCACCTTAACCCGAGGCGTGTATTCACTGTCCTCAAGGATTATATTTCGCGACTCTCCAAAGTGTGCAGGAGAATAGGTCTACGAAAATCCCCCAGGATACAACGGGTCTTCCGGGAAGTGTGCACTCACACCCGGGATACTCTAGGAATCAGCAGAAACTCAAGAGCCAGCAAGGGTCAGAGCAGGAGGGGGAGAGAAGAGAGAGCTCGAAAGCGTTATCTCTAGGAGAGGAGTGAAAATGGGTATTTATAGGTAGTAGTGGTCTGATTTTAAACGTTGGGTAATAAAGTGTCAGAATTAAAACGCTGGGGTAATAATGTGCAATAAGTTTGGGAGTTACAGAATTTATCCTGGTTTTATAATTTTGTCCGTTTTGATATCCAAACACGTGAAAAACAAATTTTCCGGGTAAGGATAAAAAAGTAAATTCAGAAAATATAAAAACTGACTTGGACCGGGCCTCGTGATACTTTGCGCGCAGGGGGGGGGGGGAAATCGGACTCTTTCCACTGTTTTGGCCCATCTTGTGCGCGCGAGCCCATTACCATTCTCTTTCTTATCTAGCCCACTTGGGTATGTTAACTTATAAAGTCTTAGAACTCTCATTGTCCAAGCCATGTGGGATTTGCCTTTTGGAATATTTCACAACAATCCCCCACATATTTCAAAAGGCATTACTTCAAGGTTTCTTTGCTGGCTTTAAGCTCAAGAGTACAATGCATCGTGGCTGGTGTCTATTAGACTATGAACCAGTCCTAGAGCCAATGAAACTTAACTTACAGAGTACTTGGTGAAGCATTTAGTTTCTATGAACCAAATACCCTTTTGTAATTTAAGTGATTCATTGATCACATTACACCCCCACAATTTCTGCTGTTCATCGCGGTGTTGCGCTTATCGGCCATGCGCATGTCCTGGTTTTCATGAGTGCTTTAGAGATTCTGCCACAAATCTCATAGGAGCGGCTTCACTCCTACACTCATATAGGTGATTCCATCAAGTGTATACTGCATAAATACACTACCTATCATGGCTTATGTAAATCATTAAGAGCTTTTTGCTCATCCTCTAGTAAATGCAGTTTTTGCATTATCTACACCATATGAGGGACCTTTTAAGGAAAAGTTTTGATAATGCTTCCAGGTCTAACAGTGACTTGTTATTACCCATATGAACCTAATTCATGGGATCTCCAATCACATAGGTTGGGTTACCATCACTATTGACTCAGGTTGGCAATAGTCCCATTCCTCTCGATGTTTCATATATCATTTTCCTTCCCAGAGGTTTAGTCAGAGGATCGGCCAAATTCACTTCTGACTTTACATAATCGATCGATATAACACCATCATTAAGCAGCTGCTTTACAACATCATGTCTTAATCGAATGTGTCTATTTTTGCCATTGTAAGATTTATTTTTTGCAATTGCTATTGCCGCTTGGCAATCACAATGCATAGACACAGAAGGCATTGGCTTTATACCCAACGGTATATCTGCTAAGAAGTTTTTCAACCACTCAGCTTCACTTCCAGCCATTTCTAAGGCTATAAATTCTGACTCCATAGTGGATCTGGCAATGATAGTTTGCTTTGAAGATTTCCAAGACACAGCTCCACCACCAAGAGTAAAAATGTACCCACTAGTAGATTTGGTTTCATCAGAGTCAGAAATCCAATTAGCATCACTGTACCCTTCTAGTACAGCGGGAAAACCACTATACATGATACCACATTTCATGGTACCTTTTAGATATTTCATAATTCTTACCAAAGCATTCCAATGTTCTTCATTCGGATTTTGAGTATATCTACTCAATCTACACACAGCATAAGCTATGTCAGGTCGAGTGAAGTTCATTAGGTGCATCAGACTTCCAATAATTTGTGCATACTCTTGTTGAGCAACACTTTCACCTTTATTTTTCTTTAATTGTGTGTTTGCATCATAAGGAGTGCTCACAGATGTCACCTCAAGATAGTTAAACTTCATTAGAAGTTTTTCAACATAGTGTTCCTGTGACAACATTAAGCAACTTTCTTTCCTTATGATCTTAACACCCAAAATTACACTAGCTTCCCCTAGATCTTTCATGTCAAACTGTGAAGATAGGAAGCTTTTGGTATGTTCAACTATTTCAAGAGTAGTTCCAAAAATGAGCATATCATCCACATAGAGGCTAATTATTACACATTCACCACCTTCAAGTTTTGTGTAAACACATTTATCAACTCCAATAGTTGAAAATTTATTACCTAACAAGACTTGGTCAAATTTCTCATGCCATTGTTTAGGTGCTTGTTTTAATCCATATAAGGATTTTCGCAATTTGCATACCTTTGTTTCTTGTCCAGAAACAACATAGCCTTCTGGCTGGACCATATATATTTCCTCTTGTAGATCCCCATTTAAGAAAGCAGTTTTGACATCCATTTGATGTATAATAAGTTTATGTACAGAAGCCAAGGCAAATAAAACTCTTATTGAAGAAATCCTAGAAACTGGTGCAAAAGTGTCAAAATAATCAACATTTTCTTTTTGAGTGAATCCTTTTGCTACCAATCTTGCTTTATATTTGTCAACCGAGCCATCAGGCTTAAGTTTTCTTTTGAAAATCCATTTACAACCAATGGGTTTAGCACCAGGTGGTAAATCTACCAAATCCCATGTTTGATTTTGTAAAATAGAATCTATTTCATTTTGAATGGCTTCTTTCCAGAAAACAGATTCTTTTGAATAAATCGCCTGTTTAAAAGTTATGGGATCATCTACAAGGTAGGTGTAAAAGTCATGTCCAAAGGAACTCTTTTTCCTTTTCCTTTTACTCCTTCTCAAGTCTTCCACTTGATGTTCAGAGATATTTTCATCAGTGGGGGCACGAGAAATCTTTTCCTTCTTCAAAGGAAAGATATGCTCAAAAAACTCAGCATTTTTTGTTTCGATTATGGTGTTGCAGTCCAACACATCACTTCTCAACACTAAAAATCTATATGCAGCACTATGATCTGCATATCCAATAAACATGCAATCGGATGTCTTTGATCCAATTTTACGCTTTTTTGGTTCAGGAAGCATAACCTTTGCAAGACATCCCCAAACTTTTAAGTACTTTAAGTTTGGGGGATAACCCTTCCATATTTCATATGGAGTTATACCAGCCTTTTTGTAAGGAATTCGATTTTGCAAATGACAAGCAGATAAGATAGCTTCTCCCCAAAGATTATCAGGAGCAGAAGAACTAACAAGCATGGCATTCATCATTTCTTTCAAAGTTCTATTTTTCCTTTCAGCTACACCATTTGATTCAGGAGAGTATGGTGGAGTTAATTCATGAATTATCCCTTCTTTTTCACAGAAATCATTAAACGATAGAAACTCACCTCCTCTATCTGATCTAACTCTTTTAATCTTTTTGTTCAATTGATTTTCCACTTCAGACTTATACAACAAAAACATATCAAAAGCCTCATCTTTGTTTCTTAACAAATAAACTTTGGTGAATCTAGAGAAATCATCTATGAAAGTCACATAATATCTTTTTCCTCCTCTAGTCATAGTATGTTTCAAATCACCAAGATCAGTGTGAATTAAGCTTAATAATTCTGATTCTCTTTCAATTGAAGTACAAGTTTTCTTTGTTGATTTAGTTTCAACACATATTTCACATTTATCAAAACTTGTGTTACTAGGGGGTGTGATTAAACCTAATGATTGCATCTTTTTCAAATAAGATATACTCACATGTCCTAATCTAGCATGCCATAAATCAAGAGACTCAACCAAATAAGCAGAAGACGATGCATTATTGTTATTGATAATATTGGAAACACTTAATACAAAGAGACCCTGGTTACAATAACCCTTACCCACATAATTATTGTTTCTAGTCATGACTATCTTGTCACAATCAAATGTGACTTTGATGCCAGCCTTCATCAGCAAAGACACGGAAACCAAGTTGGCTCTTATGGTGGGTACATGCAATACATCATTTAGAGCCAGTGTCTTTCCAGAGGTCAATTTCAGAAGTACCTTGCCCTTGCCTAGAACTGGTGTACCTCGGGAATCACCAAGATACACTGTTTCAACGCCTTCTCCTAGTGGAGTATAGGAGGAAAATCCATTTCTGTTGCCACAAATATGCCTGGTGGCACCAGAATCTATCACCCACTCTTTTGAATTAGTAGCAAGGTATGCTTGTGAAACTACTGCAGCAATGATGTCATCATCATCATCATCCCCATGAGCCAGATTTACCCTTGGCTTAGGAGGTTTATCAAAGTGCTTTCTTTTTCGACACTGTCGAGCAAAGTGCCCCTTTTTTCCACAGACGAAGCATGGCGGCACTTCTTTGTCCTCATTATTTGCTGGCATTGGTCTTGGCTTGAAGTTATTGTTGGGTTTCGGTTTTGGATTGTATGGTTTTGAATTGTACCTCTTGGAGTTGATGAGATTTGCACTGGAGGTCAATTGCTTCCCTTTGGCTATGCGTTGTTCTTTCCTATTGGTGTCCTCGATGATGATATGAGTGATTAGATCGGCCAAAGACAGCTGCTTATGCTTGTGCTTTAGTTGTTGCTTGTATTCTCTCCATGATGGTGGCAGTTTTTCAATCAACAAACCAGCTACGAACTCTTCTTGCAGTGTGATTTTTTCTCCCTTCAAGTCCTCCAGAAGCTTGTGGTATTCATTGATTTGTGTTTTTACATCCTTCTCATCTTCCATCTCCCACCGATAGAATTTCCCAATCACGAACTTTTGCTTGCCCGCATCCTCCGCTGTGTATTTGAGTAGCATGGACTCCCATATTTCCTTTGCTTCCTTGTACTTAATGTAGACATCGAACAACTCATTAGATAAAGTTGAAATTATTGTGTGACGGCATACCTTATCAGCATAAGTCCAAGATTCCAGTAGCTTGGGGTCATTCGGTTTGGACTCATTAAGTGCGAAAGCAACTCCATGCACATCTAAAAGCATGTAAATGCGTTCCTGCCACCTTTTGTAGTTTTCTCCACTAAACACTTCTATTTTTGAAATGTCAGGAAATGGCTTTGCTAATGTCGATGGAGGGGTTGGAGGAACCGGTATCCTGGCATTGGATGCAGCTTTCATGTAGAAACGAGCATCAGCGAGCGCCCTTTCACAAGCAGCAGCAAGGTCGGGATCCTTTTCTCGATCGATTTGTGCAATTGCAGTTGCAAGCGCTTGCTCACAGTTGGCAGCTGCAGCCTCAATATCAGCAGGCTCTTCCCGGACAATATCCAAGGGATCGATGATTGGAGCACCATTGTTGTGGTTCGGATTCATGTTATAATCCTTGAGAATGTTGTAAACAGCAATTTGTAACAATCACGAACCACCTTAACCCGAGGCGTGTATTCACTGTCCTCAAGGATTATATTTCGCGACTCTCCAAAGTGTGCAGGAGAATAGGTCTACGAAAATCCCCCAGGATACAACGGGTCTTCCGGGAAGTGTGCACTCACACCCGGGATACTCTAGGAATCAGCAGAAACTCAAGAGCCAGCAAGGGTCAGAGCAGGAGGGGGAGAGAAGAGAGAGCTCGAAAGCGTTATCTCTAGGAGAGGAGTGAAAATGGGTATTTATAGGTAGTAGTGGTCTGATTTTAAACGTTGGGTAATAAAGTGTCAGAATTAAAACGCTGGGGTAATAATGTGCAATAAGTTTGGGAGTTACAGAATTTATCCTGGTTTTATAATTTTGTCCGTTTTGATATCCAAACACGTGAAAAACAAATTTTCCGGGTAAGGATAAAAAAGTAAATTCAGAAAATATAAAAACTGACTTGGACCGGGCCTCGTGATACTTTGCGCGCAGGGGGGGGGGGGGGGGGGAAATCGGACTCTTTCCACTGTTTTGGCCCATCTTGTGCGCGCGAGCCCATTACCATTCTCTTTCTTATCTAGCCCACTTGGGTATGTTAACTTATAAAGTCTTAGAACTCTCATTGTCCAAGCCATGTGGGATTTGCCTTTTGGAATATTTCACAACATGCAACGCGGCTATTTCTCCTATAAATAGTCATGCTTTCTCCTCCTTCAGTGCATCTGGTAGCTTGCTCATAATTCCTAAAGAGCAAAAGAAAATTGTGAGAGAGAGAGATTTATCATTGGGGAGTGACAAAATAGTGAGATAATTTTTGGGGGTGTTTGGAAAACACTTGAGTGCCACTATTTTGGGTTTATCTCATACCTCTAGAATTTTTTGTCTAGGGAAGATTCTCTCTCTGTAAGCCTACTATTTTTAGTGGAAGAAAATATCAGAGTTTGTCCCGTGGACGTAGCTCTAAAATTAAGGGTGAACCACGTAAATTTTCTGGTGCCATCTTTATTAATCATCTTGCTCTCGAAGTTATCACCCGCTGCGCACGATCCCAACATAACCTTCTATAACATTTTGCAATTTTCCCCCACCTACTTGAAAAATACTAATGTTCAAGGATTGGTTGTGTGTCATTATCACATGAAGCGGAAATAAAACGGTCCATGCACTTATTTACATGCATATATTATTTCTGCTAATACGCATTTCTTGCTTGAGTCGCGATAGGCAGATTTGAAATGAGGTTTTGCTAATTATACAAAAATCAACATCAATTTTGCGACTTTAAAGTTTTCGTCGTCTATATGTTAACTATAGCCCAGACTAGAATGTGGGGAACTTTTCTTTTCTTTTTTTTTTCCTCTCTGTCTCTCTCTTTTTTATTTTGTTTTGTTCATGCAAGGATATATGTTTTCTGTGCTTTTGGTGTTCTCCGTAATTCTTATCGCTGATCGTAGTTTTAAGCGTAGTTACGTACGAAATGCATAATTATAGTATACGGTTGCTACAAGTGTCAAAATCAGAATGGACTCGTCCGGTATTTCTGCGTTTTTCATAATTTATGGTACTTATTTCCACATGTTTGTTAGAATTTTGGAGGTTGATGTTGAATTAATTATCGTTTATTTTTCCCAATATATATATATAATTCAATACTTACTAGTGATAGATCATATGCATGTGCTTGGGTAGCTTGTGTACGCTAAAAAGTTCAATTATCAACTAACGTAAAAGAAAACAACTTCCTTTTAATTCGATCGAGAATATTGTATATCCAAGTCTCGCCATGCGGTACGAGCTAGCTTTAATCATGGCTTATGAATAGAGAGTATGAGTATTAACTTCTTTTTATATATTACTTGTTCTAAAAATAACCAATCTGAAAAAAAAAAAAAAGAAAGCTATACGACCAAAAAAATACGTGAAATGAAATCTCTTAACCATATGAATAATTAATAGAAATCAGTTGGATAAAATTTTCTACACAAGCACAGATATATATATATTCTCGAGAAGTTATATTTCAATTAGCATCGACAAAGCGATCGAGTGTTTGTTTCACCAAATCAATCTACATTAAGAAGCTATATTTCTATTGTTAGTATTGTCATACAAACACACACACACAAATAGTTTGTGTAGTTGGGTCGTCTCACCCTCTAATTCCCATTTTGGTCAAAGTGTGTTATCTAATTTTTTAAAATCACAGTCACAAGTTGTCTTCATTGAGACAGATAAAATAATTTATTAATTTAAAGACAGAGAACGAAGGATGAATCAATTGCACGTTTGTCAACACATAAATCTCAATTAAGTATATATCAACCAAAGTTCTTTATGAGGATTTTGGTTTTCCGTATATTGTTGTGCTGTTTGGTTTAAATTAGAGTTGTGTTTGTCTGTATGAGCGTGTGTGTGTGTGTGTGTTTGTAATGGGAAGAAAAAGAAAGTGGGAATAAAACATAAGTTAACCAAAGTTAACAAGTTTATTGCAATTGCAAAGACAATACAAATTACCGTGACCAATCACTGCGTCTCTCTTTGCCTAGAATATTTTATTTAATGATTGGTGTGCGAGAGGTACGAGAAGGTGAGCTAACCATTGAACTAAATCGTTTGTTCCGATTCCCCAAAATGCCACATTATTAATTTCTTTTGTCTTCGAGAGGAAAAAAACTTAAAATGTAATACTCCCTCCGTCCCAAATTCTTTGCACCATTCACGTTTTATCAATTAATCTATAATTTTTTATTTTAGACATTTTAACATATAAATGAAAAAATTTTATATGTAAATAATAAATCAAGACCTATAGTTTCTAAATATATATTTTTTAATTTTTTTCTAACAATCAATAATATAAAAAAATTCAAGTCAAACTAGCCAAAAAAGTCAAATGGTGCAAAGAATATGGGACAGAGGGAGTATGTATTATATACATTGGGTCTATGGATTCTATTCAAACCGAACAACGTACAGGTAAATCAAATCATAATACATACATATATATATAGGACGAGTTATGGGTTTGCACAAATAAATATATAAACAAATAAGCTGAAATAGGTAGTAAGTAAATTTAGTCTATTTGTTGTTTGTAGTTATAAGCATTGATTTCATGTCACAGTTTGTTTTCTTTGTCTGACTCTGACCCATAATTAATATTGTAATAGTTGAAAGCTAGGTCCGCATGTTGATGTTGCGATGAGAAGTGGCTGAAGTGGAGGAGGGAACTGCGGCTAGGTGGATGGATGAGTTGTCTCGTCTCCTCGTTTCTTAGGTGGTAGCCAAACTCAACAAACCAGTTTAATCATTTCTAAATTAGTTGATCTGATCGATTCCAGAGAAATATTTGTTGCTTCATCTTCATCCCTCTCTCTTAAACAATGGGCTTTCCACACTCCAAGGATGCTTGGTAATTTTGGGCTTCATGTTGGACTTGAGTCTCGCCTTCACCCGGCCCACATCCATGAATCCGAATACGTAACAGTCTCTTGCTTTTTACTTTTTACTTTTCACATTTTCTTTTTGGGTTTGGGGGCTGTATAATAAAGCAATATTAAATCAAGTTTGCCAATATTAGTGATATACGATTTGACTGATGACGTATACACACATTTATACAAGATATGCTACTGTATTGATTAATGAAAGTAGATTACTTAAGTCAAAATTTGTGTTGGAAAAAGAAGGTGAAAATAAAATGAGTGGACAGAAAACAAAGAGAATGTGAAGTTAGCCGCACGAATTGCCGCTAACAAAGCTCATGCTGTTACTTTATATAATTTCATTTTTATTAATACAACTTATCTCGTAGCTAGCTAGCTCAATTATTCCATTTTAATTATTCTTTTCTTGAAATAAGTTACATCAAACACCAATTTGGCAGCCAAAAAAAAAAAGGTTTGATTTCCCCTCTATATATATTTCCTCCTGTTACATACCACTTCCCTTGATTTTTATGCGTTTCTTTCTTTATGGTATATAAATCAGAAAAACAGTAACGCTCCGCCTCGTTCTATGAGAAAATAAAAATATTTCTCCACTACTAACATCGACAGTAAATCAGAAAAAAAAAAAAAAAAAAAAGCTGCCGCATTCTCTGGTTCTGATCTCGATCTGCTCTTGAAAATATTTCTGCAAAAAAACAAAAGAAAAAAGGAAAGAGTAAAGAAGAGAGAAAAATAGTTAGTGTGTTGAGTGAATTGTGCCATCTTGAAATACAAAAAAACAAAAATGAGCTATTACAATCAGCCTCCGCCGCCTGGGGCTCCTCCTCCAGGTGATCCTTCTTTAATTCCGTTGCTTATAATTTGATTGCTGATCATATAATAATCTAACCTAGTCTAATCTCACAGTACTGTTTGTAGTCTGTAAATAATATTTATTTATTTACGGGTTTGTCTGGGAAATGGAAGTATAGGGTATCCGCCGGAAGGATATCCCAAGGAAGGTTATCCGCCACAAGGATATCCCCCACAGGGATATGGATACCCTCCGCCTCCGCCAGGATACCATTCACAACCGCAGGGATACCCGCCCTACCCTCCGCCCCAATATGCTCAGCAGCCTCCTCCGCCGCCTCCCAACAATGGAGCATCTGGTTGCTTGCAAGGCTGGTGAGTCCTCTACCCCAGCCTTTTCCCCCAAAAAACTAATTACCACTGGCATGTATAATTAACACAATACAATTAATTCATACAATCAAATAAGCATGCATGATAATAAATTAAATTAAATAAAAAAAACATGCAAGGGTTTCCTCCCTTTTTCTTTGTCTGTTTTTTTTTTAATGTAAAGAACTGTTTGTCTGTGGAAAATGTTCATGAATATTTTGAAAAACTTGTTTGTGTTGCGATTACTTGGCTGTAGTCTGGCTGCTCTGTGTTGTTGCTGCCTGTTGGACGCGTGCTTCTGATGATGGGATGACATGTGACCGAGAGAGAGAGCTTTGCAACGTTTCCAACTTGGAGGTTTCATAAATACAAGGGAATTAATTTCAAACATGGAAGCATGATGACTTCTAATTTTGGGGTATACATGTCCCCTTTTTCTAACTCGTAGTATTTGTTTGTCCTTTGATGTCTCTTCCTGCAAATAACGGACCTCCGATGTTATATAGTATCTCAGGTACCTTTTGTTTGTATTCTTGTCCAATTATATGATTCCAAGTTAATTTTGAGACAAAAAGGATAGAGAAATTACTTCTTGTTTTGTTTTGTTCTCTTTGCCTTTTTTTTTCCCCCAATTTGGGAGGATCAATTCATCAATTAAAGATGATGTCTACTCAGACTCAGTTGGAATCAAGGATGTTACAGTTAATTACACTAAATACAAATGCAGTAGAGCGATTACGAGTCACGTCTTTCTTTCTTTCATCTTCTATTCTTCCTTTCTTTTTCCCGATCTTATTATGACAAAAAAAAATAACTTGGTATAAAAGTAGATAATTTTGTTAGAACTTCCAACTAATGGTGAAAGTAATTTGAAATTATAATTAAGTACACAATGATTAGATTTGATGTATGGTTCACTAAAATTGAAAGCATAATAAAATACAAGACTGTGTCAACGAGCTACTATTATTGTTTCAAAGTTAATGCTATCGAAAGCGTAGCGCTTTTTCCTTTCACTTTTTTCTTGAGTTAGTTAACCCAAATCTATGGCCTGACAGCTTTACATCTTGGCTAGTTTGATGTTTCTTTTGATGGTGAATGAAAATTATGAGTTAAAAAAAATGTCAAACATGAAATGGAGAGCCATAAATGTTACCATAAAAAATCAATTACTTGGGATAAAAAGATAAAAATACTCCTTTATCCTCTGAATTCGACTAACTAAAACATTTACCCCTTGAAGTCAAGCTAACTTAGCTTTTAACTCGGTAAAAAGGGCCAATCAATCCTTTTGCCATGCACATTTCATCACATCATTTTACAAAGTGTACTAGCTTTTGTCCTTCATGATTCAGTGACATATAAATTTTTAAGGTAGAATGATAACTTGGGTGAATTATGGGGAGTAAATTCGTAATTTTCTTCAAGGGGAGGAAAAATTGTAGAACCTATCTCAAACTTTTTTATTTTTTATTTTTTTATCCTAATTTTCTCAACTTCACAAATGAGTCATCATCTTCCTTAAGATGCCGACTACAGAGTTGCAGCCACTATCGTCTTCTGCCATGTTGATTCTTGGGCTATGAAGTCTGAACTCTTTCATTGCCTACTTCCCTCAAGGACAGACCAAACACTATTATTTTTGTAGTTGATTTATCGGCTTTCCTATAAATCTCATTTTTCAATCCTTTGTTGCTCGGTTGCCGTCAAGTTAATCTTAAAAAAGACGTCATCGGCTAAGAGGGTGGGTGTAGAGCTTAAGGCAAAGATTGGAGTTATTGACAAAAAACCTAGCTTTTTTTTTTTTTTTGAACAAGCATCGTGCATTGTTTAGAGATTATAAGTGAAATGAGAAATTATGACAAAGAAGGGTGATAAAAGATAAAGAAGGTTTAAGGGTCCATAGGAGTGATGGTGAGTGACAAGACAAGGAGAATAGTGGGGTTTGACATTGTTCAATGAAGCAAAGTCACTCTTTTTAACGATGCTGGTGACTAATAAAGATGTCTTGTCTTCACAAGTAGTCTTGAATAGCTTGGACTTGGTGCAAGTTACCTTGTTCTTGCTCTTTTTTTCTCTCCCCCCTCCCCCTCTCTATCTGATTTCTTACTTCTTTATGCCCAACCATTTCATGTTTGACCAGAAAATGTATTTGTTATCGGTAGTTGTAAATTTGCATAATGATTTCAACAAATAAAGGCAAATGACATCTCAGAAGTTAGCATCATGTCATATACAATTACTCATACATCAATTAAGGAGATTAATTGATACACTTAAGCAAATTTAGGGGTTAAGTTAGCCTAAGATGAAGTTCATAGGGAAATTGAGTTCGTGGACTGAAGATATTTTGGCGGGGATAAAAATAAGCCATAAGGTTAGGAAAAAACTACATGCCATGTCAATTTGACAATCGCTTTTTATGAAAAGAGAGGTTTCTCTTGCTAATGGCAAACAGGGTTTAAACTAATGTTGTCAAACTCAGCCCGATGAGCAACCTAGAAGGTCAAAAATGGGTGGTGGGCTAACCTATTTAACTGGCCAAACCAACCACAATGGTATAACAGACTTTATACATAAACATCCTCATAGCCCTGTCAAGCATAACTTGCTGCTATTGTCCCAAATACAACATATTTCCATGTTCTTTTTATACATATATTGTATAATAAAACATTACTAAGCCACTCTGTAGCCCATTCACTTTGTTTGTACTTTGCCAAGAGTGTTTAAGACTTTGAGTGTGACACGACTGTCCTTGGCCTATTCCTAGGAAGCCTGTGAGAGTTGGTCTTACAGTGGTTGTAATTGGCTACTTGTATATATGTGTGGATTAAAACTTTGTGATATTAGTTAATTAATCTAGAATATGTAAAATGCATGCTCTTTATGCTTTGACTTGGATTAAAAAAATCCATAAAACATTGACTTGGCCAAGACATTTTCAAAGAAAACAAGTTAAAATAGCCAAAGCATACAAAATCAACATTTATGTGAGTTTACTACACTTAACAACTGTGTAGGAGTATTCATACATAAACTAGACCAATGCCCTCACCCAAGAGCAACCCTAAAGTCTAGGACTCCTCAAAATGTAGACAATGGAGGCAACTAGGAGTACTATATATATAAGCCTCAACTGAGATCTTCTTGGACTAACTCCCACCTTAGATGTAAGTCCCAGTGGCGAGTCACAAAAGTTCTTATCCATGAGCTGCTAGGCTTTGCGGCCAAAGGAAGACTATAGTTAGTACTGTTACTTAACCAATAAGTCACCCAAATAGAACTAGAATCAAAAGATTCTCAAGCAAGGTACCTGCAGTAATAACAAACTACCGTCAAAACCTTAGTGGTTATTCGATTCAGTAATGTCAGAGTATGCACAACATAACTAGAGAGTGAGAATTCAAACATTCTCAGTAAGGGCCTTCACTTAACTTGAAAGAAAAGTTACTAAGGACTTCACATATGAGAATATATGTAACCTGCTGTGAGCTCATACAACCTGAGGGTCTAATAAATGTATATACCTAGGTCCCCTGAGACCACTCCTCATCCTGGTCCTTGAACTACAAGTCATAGCCTTGTCCTCTAGCAAGCTTGACTTGCTAGCCTAACTAGTGATAAACTACCAGTTGAACTTTTCCCTTTTATGTTGTACAGGGGCACTATGATAGGACTATTGTAGATTGAGCCATAAAGACCTTGTAGACTAGGTGCATTAAGGTTTCACCTTGCAACCTCATGTCCAACGGCACGGTTAGGTTGCCAAGGGTTCTAAACCTTTAACCCAAACTAGTGGTATTTAGTTGTGATCTTTTAAAAAACTAGTTTTTTTGCTTATGGTAAAAACAACTATAAAACTCAAGGAAACTCCTAAGTCTTGAAGGAATTTTGGAAGACTCGGAGTACCCCCAAAATGTTTGGACCTCAAGGTACCCTAAGAACCCCCTTAAGTCTTTCTCCGACCTTTCTAGCAAAATTGGAAAATTTCAGCCATTATGCCTACGGCGACGCATTGCCACAATTGGTAATGAGCTGCCAATTTTCGTGGTAATGGTGACGCTTCGTGAGTACTGGCTACGATTGGCGACACATCACCAATACCTACAACAACCTAGAGAATTACAGTTTTGTTGCTATGAACTTTGGACACTTTTGAAACATATCAAACATGCATGGATAGCCTCCAAACTTCACATATATGTAAAAAATGTTGCATAGATCACAACCAATTATCACAAGCCAACCAATGATGCATTATAACATCATTCCAATCATCACAAACCTCATAGTCCACTATGATTCAACCTTGCCCACTAACTAATACTATTGCTAGAACTACTTGAATTCATCAAGCTAACTTAGTCCAATAGCATCAATTAAGCTCGAAAGCACAACTCTCTTACCTTAACGTCACCTCACAAGCAAGAAACAAGCAACCCTTCCTCAAGAACTCAAGTTCTACAAAGCTCCACCTAGTTCCAAGCAACCAAGGGCATAAATCACATAGTTTTTACCTTCTGACTAAAACCCAAACTTCCAAACATCTAATAAATAAGAATTCACCAAGAACTCAAGTGTTACCTTACATAAAAAATAGGGGATAGTGGAAAAATTGGTTTTAAGTATCAAAAACTTTAAATCATGCTTGAAACAAGCATTCCATAGCTTGTTTATCCTTAGTAGCTTTAATTTTTTTATCAAAAACTCTTGGTTTTGGGTTTGAAATCATAGAAAATTGGTAAAGATAAGGGTAAGCTCAGGTTTGAAGGTGAAAATGGTAGCCCTCCCTCCCTTTACCAATTTTATATGCCACTTAACCACGAAGCCATCTAAAAATTTAAAAAGTTACAAATAAGTTCCCTTCTTTAAGTAACTTTAGTCAAACTTGGTTAAATCTTGCTTATTTCAACTAAGTTTGGGTTAAAGTTAAAATTTAGGGTATAAAACTCATTTTCAATATTCGGGACCTAGCCTGACTATTCAAGATGTAAAATCATTTTACCCCCGAACCTCATTTAGTGCCTTAATTTCCTCGGAACTTAGTGAACTTTGTAAACTTACCCATTCTTACATGGTGAATGTGAATTAAGGTTAAAAATTATATTTCAAACACCTTACCTTCCTCAAGCAAGCCTTCATATAGGAGAGCCATAATAGAGTGTCATTCACTTTCTCTTGTTTTTAATTTTTAACCCTTTTTGACTTATTTTATTTTATTTTATTTTAACTTTAGGCTAACTAAAGCAACCAAAGCTGAACATAACTAAGCAACCTAAGCCACAAATCCCACATGATTTAAAAAAAAAAATTCAAATCCCAAAATTTTTTTAATTCGTTTTAACGTGGGGTAACTGAGTTGTCCAGGTCATCGGGTCTCTCGAGTCTACCAGGTTTGATCAAGTTTTGGTCTAAGTAGGTCTTAAGGTGCAACCCAACCTTTTGTGCTCGTTGAGTCATAGTCAAACCGGTTCGATTGGCCAGGCTGGGCCAAGTTTAATAACGCTAGTTTAAATGACGCCACTTCAAGTTTTGACTTTTGGACCTATCATGTATGGAGAATTGGAGAATCAGCAAAAATGTCATAAAAAAGTTGAAGTGAATTTTTTTTCAAGTGTAAAATCTTGTCAATGTTGTTCAATGTATGATTTTGGAGAGAATACCTCACAAATTGAATATATTACTCTCTATAAATTTTTTAGGGTTCATAAGCGTCGAATCCTTGTTTCCTACTTGTCCTCAACCTATTAATTATTTAAAAGTGTTTCACAATATTCATACACCTACTAAAAAGATATTGTATTAGTTAAGCCACTAGATCGAAATGACTAACCTGGATGATTGTTGTGATATAATTTTAAAAGTGACACATGAAACAAAACAACAAATAAGGAAAATTAATAATTTAAATTATTTATCAAGTGTCAAAGAATTATTGTATAATTATTTAAATTATGGGGTAGTTATATCAAGATTTTAAAAGTTAATGTTAGCTACTCTTTACACCTTATATTTTTTACACAGTTTTTTTTAAGTTGTCCCAAATTCTTTACGTAATTTCCTATTTTGGCAAGTTTTAGCAAGCAAGTGACTATTCTACCATCTTTTTATTAAAAAGAAAATTGACACTTTATTGTCAATTTCCATCGAGTTCTTCGCCTACACTTTCCAGTCCTTCAGCTCTGGTGATAGAAAGTAATGCTCCCTTGTCTGCCGATGGTGTTTCCAAGTCATGTGGTAGAGCAGTCACAGTTCTCTCTCAACGCCAAAGCAGATATACTTCCAATGATCCTTTCATTATTCTCAAAATTCGACTCGAGCGCTAAGATTACCTTGAAATGTGACAGGAGATACCAGAATCTTTCTTGGCTCAAGCTCCAATCTTGTCGTGACTTGACCGATTATGGTGTTGTAAATTGCAAGGGTTTGAAAAAGTTCTCTTATAGATCTTGTGCTTTTGGAGCTAAAGGTATCAATGTCGTTCTCAATAATTCCACTTCTCTTAAGAAATTCTTCATCGAATGCCTCTATGACATCATTGATGGTGCTACTGCTGAGCCAATTGGCCTTGATGTAGTGGTGTCATTGCTAAAAATGATTTGCTTAAAAGAGTTGTTTTTGCGTTGTGTTTAGGCGACGACGAAAGGGAGAGCTCAAAATTAGGAATGGAGAGGTTGGGGCTGAGATCGGGGCTAATGAGTGGCAAATGGTAATTAAGTGAGAAGAAAAAGGAGGCGACAAAGATTAGGCTAAGCTGCGAGATAGTGAGATAATGAGAAAAGATGAAAGGTTAATGTTGGAAAGAAGGGTAAAGTAGTAGCAATTCCTCGTCTGCGTGCCAAAGTGAAATGGTGTGAAGATAGTGGGATAAAGGAAATAATTATTACTCCCTCTGTCCCACAATATTTGAAACATTTAGGTTTGGCATGTATACCAAGGCAAGCTACTGTTTGTCTCTTCTTTCTGTCATTGCCCTTCTTCTCTTTCTCTGTTTGTCCACTTTAAACTTTCTCTTTCTTTCCTCTCTTCCTTTGTTTGTCCACCTGTTTTGCCCTTCGTCTCCGGCAGGCCCACGTATGTCTTAGCCTTCTTCTCTGCCCTGCCTTTAGCCTTCCATCTCTACCTTGCCTTCGACCTTTCTATCACCACCTGCTCTTCTATCTCCCCCTATCTTCGACCTTCTGTCACAGATGATTTGCCTCATCTCTGTTTCCCCAATTTACCGATTTACTTGAATTAAGTGCCGAATCGCATCAATCTACTTCTCTCATCCGTTCACGTTGCTTTTCGTCACGTCAATCTTATCTGTCACATTGATCTTTTCCGTCACGTTGATCTTCGTTTCTTTGTCGTCTCCGTCTTCTGTCACCTCCCTTCATTGTCTCCATCCTCGATCGTCTCCGCCCCAATCTCAACCTCGTTGGACCTCTGTTCCTTTACCCACAACCTTCTTACCCTGATCGTAGACAAGCAACGGAGGTCACCGCTTCATCGTTCTAGGCTGGAATCATAGCTAGATGAAAGGAAGAGTGTGAACGGAGATGTGTGTGTGTGTGTGTGTGTGATGATGATGGGCCGAAGGTTAAAATGGGGGTATAATAGTAAATTGGATAAAAAAAGTTTACTAAATAAATAAATGTTTCAAAGGATTTGGGACATCCTAAAAAGAAAAATGTTGCAAAGAATATGAAACGGAGGGAATATAAGTTGATTAATTTCCTTTAGGAAAGGACTAATTGTTTCAAAATTTTTATAGTTTATTTGTAAAAATGGAAAATTAATTAGAGGCTAGGGGCTGCCAATGAAAATTTACCCTTGTTTTGTTAGACGCTTTTAACTCGTTTGACATTAGTCTTAATTATTAGTGTTACAGTTTTGAAAAAACTATCTAAGAGTAACTTTTAGCATTTAGCTTTAGTGATTTTATCTCTACCATTAATAAATTTTTCAAAACTCTAACATTAATCATAAAAGTTGTTACTAAACGATGCCTCTAATGAAGCAGTAGAAAAATTGCTCACTATGTAAAGTTGGTGGTACTTCTGCACTAAGGAATACTTTGGTGGGAGATTAGCACTAGACCCAACTTTTGGGTGGCAAGTTTGCTGCTTCTTCTCCCGAGCGAGTAATACACAAACCCTCGCAAGGACCAGCAGAAATCGAGTCGAGAGAGAAAAGGGCATAGCGCAGACGCTGCAGAGGCAAGATGATCATCCCAGTTCGATGCTTCACCTGCGGCAAGGTGACTTATCTTTCTTCTAAGTCCTTCTTTGGTTTAGGGTTTTGATTGCAAAGAAACGTGATGGCGAATTTGGGGCTTTTGTTTTGTAGGTGATCGGTAACAAGTGGGACACGTACTTGGATCTTCTCCAGGCAAATTACACTGAAGGGTTAGCCACTATCTCTCCCTCGTTTTGGTTGGTGCTTTCTTCTTTTGGTGATTGGTTAAGGGGTTCTGGCCGGGTTGTGCAGAGAAATTAAATCATCGAAGTTTGTCTCTAAGTTTTCCATCAGAATAATGTTTTCTTCCATTGAGTTGCTTGCTATGAAAATCGTGTACTCTGAATCTGTTATGGAAAGAGTTTGAATGCTAATTCTTTAAGGGCTCTTTCTGGAGATGGATAAGTTTCAGGAAGGATTCAATGCTCCTTTTAGGTTCCTTTTGTAGCTATCTGCTAGGTATTTGTTATGCCTCTTGTCATATTCCATCGCCTTCTTCCTCACATTGGCTTGTGGAGTACTTGGCCATCTTACTCGGGCATTGTGGTGGAGTGGATATAAAACAGTCTGTTTCACTCTGGAAAACCATGACTCTAAGACAGTTTATTGATCAATCATCCTGCACAACAGTGTGGCTGAGTGGTATATGCTCTTATGACCTGTCCAGAGTTCGATTAATCTTTTATAAATAAGTATGGTGAGTGGAACCTCACGAAAAACAATTCTGTGTCCTTTGCCGTATTTGCTGAAGGGAATCCTGAAACTTGAACATGAATTGTTCATACATATTTCCAATATGTAAAAAGTAGCGGTATAGAAAAACTAGTGTAGGGGGTTGCAACATGTCCATTTGATGCACAAATATAGGGAAGAGTAAGTGGTTTGATAGAGCATGCTCTTAATAGTGGCGTTTTCAGATAGGCTCTGCTTTGCATAATTTAAAATATAGGCAAATGTAGCTTTCTTAAGATTTGCATTGTTCCTGGAGATGTCATGTCCTTTTGTCAATACATGTAAGCTGTTTTCCGTTGCCCTGGAAGTAAAGCATCTAGCATCTAAAGCAGAACTAATTGAGATTGAGTGGAGAGGCCCCAACAGAATATAGAGGCTTAATTGACCCTTTGACATACCATATGAGATTTTACCACTTAACAAGGTGCAACAGAGGATATGAGTCTGAAGGATGTGGTTGATGAGTTTAATGCACCGCGATCTGGTGTACTCTAGTTTTTGGGTTATTCCTTTGCTCCTTGATGCCCTGTTGTCTGTGTGCATTTTGTCTTGTATTTTGTGTGCATGAAAACGTCATTGTAGATTCAATCTCACTAAAACATTGGGAGGGAGTATTATCAGATATCTAATCAACCAGGCAAACCTACGCGTGCAGTGATGTTATGTTCTCAAAAATAATCAGAAGATTGTGTTAAACAGCCCGTTTTATTATTTTGCTTCCGGGGGTAAGTTGTATTCTTTGGCATGCAGAGATGCACTTGATGCACTGGGCTTGGTTCGTTATTGCTGCAGAAGAATGCTTATGACTCATGTGGACCTGATCGAGAAGCTTCTGAATTACAATAGTAATATCCCTTTCTCTTCATTTCTATCCGTGTGTGCATGGCTGCTCACATTGTGGGTGGTTGCTGTCTCAGAATTTTTTACAATTTCTTTTTCCTGGCAGCCACCAACTCTTTGATTGACCCTTATTTTTCTTGGTCGCTGCTCTTGTTTTCAGCTTTAGAGAAGTCGGATACAAGTTGAGGGTGCAAGCTTTGTAGCCAAGTCATGGGTGGTGATGCTTCTGTAGAATGTCAGTGTTTTTGCTTATTTTGCATCTTGGGCGGCGCAGAAACTTGTTTGCTTTTACTTGTTAGATAGGTGCTTATGTACGAGGGTCGTGTGAATGTTGTTTCTGTCTATTAGATATTCCAAAAGGGACACTATTGCCCCTGGAAGTTGTGAGAGAATGACTGATCTATGAGCTTCAGTATTCGTTTTATTTGCTTTCGTTTTTCCTTGTTTTTCGTTTGTGTTGCAAGTTTAGGTGCATACAGGATCACGGACAGGATGTATATTTGTTAAACATAGCTGTCTTTGCAGTGGGTAGCCCTCACAAATATTTACCTAATAATTAATACTCAATTTACTGGGAGTCGGAGGTGTTTTTAACATGGAGGGCATTTGGTCTAGTGGTATGATCATCGCTTTGGGTGCGAGAGATCCCGAGTTCGATTCTCGTTATGCTCCCTCAAAATTTTTGGTTGTGATTCTCGCTTTGGATGCGAGGGTCCGATTCTCGGAATGCCCCCTCATGGTTTGTGGCTACTTTTAGTGGAGTCCTTGCTTTTCAATTACCAAGCGAGGGTCCGATTCTCGGAATGCCCCTTCATGGTTTCTGGCTACCTTTAGTGAAGTCGTTGCGCTTCAATTACCAAAATAAAAAATGATTTCTCTTAAAAGTATAAGTGATTCTTCTGAAAATAAGGACAACATTTTATAGTACTTCTTAACAGGTTAAAGATTTACCAAAATCTCTTTCAGCAATTATCTTTTGGAGCTGGTTCCCGAGCAATTGTCACGAAGTAGAAGTTGGATTTTGACAATAAATAGTGAATGAAATAGGCATCGGTAAAAAATGCATCATACTCTGTATATCGATTTTCTCTCGGTTTTTCTTTTCTCTCAAATTCATTCTTCTCTTTGCTCTTTATCTACTTTGTTCTCTCAAAGATAAAACCAATCCTAAACTGAGGCTAAAGATGGAACCCGTGAAGGTGCCGATGACGGATTCTCCAACAAAATATAGGAGGCATACGACGAGAGAAGTGGAAGGTGTCGCTACCGAGGATCTAGAAGGATTTGGCTGGTTAACCGTCACAACCAAGGATTTTGGAGGAATTCGAGTGATTGAGTCGTTTGGTTTGGTTTGACGCATCTTTTTTATTAAGACAATCACCTGTTTCGAAAATATCATCTCCCTCATCACCGTAATGGAACCGTTGCTTTTCTTGCCCAGGTACAGTCCCACGTTGAGAAAGGAGTCCATCTAGGAGTATTTTTCATTCTCGTGAGTCATGACCTGGGTTGTTGGCCATGAAAGAAGAAAACAAAAAGTTTTCTTTAGGTTAAAAAAGTTTACGTTAGTTTAAAAAAAACAAAGTTTAGTTTAGTTTAAAAAAAAAAAAACCTTAGAAAAGAGCTAGGATAAAAATATGTAGAAACATGACCAAAATATATAGTATACATTATAGTATCAAATAGTAAATGTACACGAACATGACCAAAATTCTAATAATTTTATTGATACACATCTCACATGTTTTAAACAAAGCTCTCATAACAAATATATATATCAATTGTTTAATTTGTACTTATCTCAAACCTTATTTGTATATTAAGTTTATAGATATCTAACATTTAATTTGTATGACACTGTTATATTATTATTAATTAAATTTTTATCCTAATTTTTATTTTATTTACTAAAATATAATTCTCATACATACAAATCAATATATCTATTACATATTTATGATCTTATTTATACATATGTAGCATATGTTTTATATATATCAATCACTTGCTTTATACATTGATTTTTGAATATATGAGATGTCAACCACATACATACTATTGGGTATATCAGTAATATATCTGTAATATTTTTATATATATATTTTATACATTATTTATACAGATCTCTCAATTTATTTGTTTATTAAATTTGTATATACATAACATCTAATTTACACACATCTTCAATTTTAAAGATACATGATTTGATGTATTTACATTTATTTTATATTATGAAAGATAATATTATAATATAAATATATACACACATAAGAGGTATAAAGCATATTTGACTTACCCAAATGCATCTGAGCAAGGCAAGTTTAAAATAACAAAAAGACGAAGAAGAAGAAGAAGAAGACGAAGAAGAGATACGCTGCCCTACATGTTTGCTTTGCAACTAAACTATCCAGCTCTATACAAAAACGGCTCCATAAAATTTCGTTAAAACTTGTCCAAATAAATAAAAATCCTTGAGCGAAGCTTGGAAGTTTAAGATAATGGTCAGATACTCATAATTAACCAGATGAAAGTTAGAGACAAAATGACCGCTAGCCAATAACAGCTTAAGATTAAAAAAAGAAAAAGAAAAAAAAAACCACTCAGTTCTTTGCTTTTGAATGCTTGACAAGCCAATCAACAACAGTATCAATGTTAGTAGAGTTCTTGCAAGAAATCATAAAGCAACAAACTTCTCTATTACTGATGGAACTGAGATCCCTGCAAACAGAAACGAATTCCGTGAACATCAAAGATTGTATCAGTCAAATACTAGAAAGCAATTGAAATTGAGAACCGCTCAACTTCTTCGCATGATATATATAATTAGCCACTTACATTTGCTGGACCATATCTTGCTTAGAAATGGCTCCTGGTTTGTCAATCTTGTTCCCCAGTACAAGCAAGGGGATGCCATTCAGAGAGGGTTTACTTAGTAGATCATACAGTTCCCTTTTTGCCACGGGTAAGTTCTCATAATCAGCAGCGTCCACAACATAGCTGTGAAATATCAAATAACATAGAATCTCAACACAAAAAATATCAAACCAGAAGGCCAAATACTCAAATGTTCTTTCAGATTTAAAAGATGTCAAACATTCTGTTGCACTGCTTGGGATGCTTGCTATGTGATTCAAACATATCATTCAAGTATGACTAATGCACATATTTCAGTAGTGCATCCTCATATACTGTGTGACTTACTCTGCAATTTACCCAAATGTGGGACACACTACAGAAGAATACTAAAATGCAGCAGAATGTTGTCATCTTGAGACATGGCCAAATAAATGGTATATTCTATTCCTGGGTATTCAGAGAAGACATCTAGGAGATCATCAAAGGTTTGAGTTCACACCAGATGCTATTCCTGGGTGCAAGACACATATACACTGCCGAAAGTGTGCAACTGCTTTAGCAAAAAGGCCAATATAGCTTCACAGCCCAACACAGAATTCCTATCAAGCTACCATATTTTCAAGAAATAAAGTTATAGCATAATAATGTAAGACACCAAACCCCATCAGTGTTAAGGAATGGAATGAGTCCAGTGCTTAGGAAGCAAGCAATCCTTGCACACAGTGTAGACCAGTTGTTTCCATGATTGGTCTCAGTAGTCCAAAACTACTTAAAAAGAAATCAAGAGCTGCAGAAATACGCACACAATGACAGAAACTGCACGACAGTATCTCTCCCACATGCTGCGAAATCTTGGTTGACCTCCAAGATCCCACAACTTGATTGTGACCTTTCCTTTAGTTACTTTCTTCATGTTAAATCCTACCTGTAGATACAAGAGGGGCTCTTATCTCCCTGTGAAAATAGACCAGATAACAAGAAAACTTGCTTGACTCAAACAGTGAGTTCTACATGAGTAATATCAAACTGTGACTTACAGTTGGGATCATGTCTTCACTATATCCTCCAGTCTGGGAAGAATATCCAGACAAATAAATTTACTGATTAGTTGAAAAAAGACAAGAGGAAAAGGGCAAGTATGTCCAATCATGAATATTCACATACCGCAATGACATTAACCAACGACGTTTTTCCACCATTCTGGAGACCAATCAAAGACAGCTCCATCTCTTGCTTGAAAAAGAAACTGGGAAGCAAAATCATGGAAAGATAAACGATTGGGTTCAAACAGGCAATAAATCAGGATATATCAATAAACTGAAGAACCATGTTAGTATTTCTGATGTGTCTGATACAGTGCAAGTAATAATAAAATTATCATGGCAAAGATAAGTTACAAGGCTATCAAACAAATATGAACAAGGGAAAATCCTTATGCTTTCTCGTCCACAGATTAAAAGAAAAGAAGAAACCAACAGAAATTAGAGTATTCAAGAGAACCTCCGCGGCCGGAATAAGATCACAACACAGCTAGACATCTGTCCGACCAACAGACTTTACCACAATTTACACCCAACAAAACAAATCACACGAATCACTGTCCTCAGTATTCTATCAGAAACTGCTTCTCTAACATCAAGGCAGGTGGTTTTTGAAGTTCTTGGCGATCAAAATATTAAACAACATTGGTTCTACCTCTGGGGAATATAGAGCAAATATGAACTATACGAGACCAACCCAGAGAGTTAAACCCTCTTAAATTGTTAAATCAGTAGAATTGATTTTTTTTAGAAAAAAAAAAAGTTCAGTAACACGAAATTAATCGAGTGCCGTTCCTAAATATTCCAAGAAATTGGGAAGCACAAAAACAGATGAAGTGGAGAATTACCCAAGGAGCCAGTTAAGAAACGCTTCCCACAAACCCATTATTGAATCAGAGGAGAAAGAAAGCAGAAATTAGGGTTCGAAATTGAGCAGCAAAGGATCCGTGAAAGAGAAAAAGTAGAGAGCTCCTTTTGTGATTTGTGCTC
Organism: Aquilaria yunnanensis; assembly: GCA_039654915.1. Lineage (NCBI taxonomy): Eukaryota > Viridiplantae > Streptophyta > Magnoliopsida > Malvales > Thymelaeaceae > Aquilaria > Aquilaria yunnanensis. Next base: position 22,778,423 of record CM077598.1, on the reverse strand, counting down.
AAATGATTAAATTCCCTCTCTATTTAAAACACTGAATTAAATACGATGGTCAAACTTTCCCGTGGTCGGAAACCATCAAATAGGCGACGGGATTTGGATAAACGTCGTCGTTTCAGTTGTTAAACATTATATGGGCCAGCACCTCAGTATCGGGGTCAGTTTGTCGCTTATTGGCCCTTTTTTTGGTCCTTCACAAAACGTTACTCGATATCATTGGCTACTTGTTTCCCGTCTTAGTAGATTCGAGCGCTCACCACCACCACCACTCACTTTCATATCGAGTGTTAAAAAAAATTGGGCTAATAAAACTTTTATGTTATTTATTTATTTATTTATTTTAGATTAAAAATGACAATGTTTAGGGGCCTATTATCCCATGGCAAAACATTCTTTTTGTTTTGTTTTCTTTCTTTTTTCCTTTGTACATGAAAAAAACTTAGAAAATCATCTACTTACAGTCTTACACTTGTCTAAGAAAACTCTTAGGCAGCCTTATAATTTCATAAGAAATTAGCATTATTCTATATCTACAAACATTAGAAAAAAAAGTGATTCTATATAAATCATGTAAGAGATAGTAATAGGTATTAAATAATGTGTAATTTAGATTTGAAATTTTCAATAATTGGTTAATTAATACGTTTATGAAATTTACTCTGGTTAAAAACTTTGTAAATGCAGTAGCAAAACTACTGCCTATGTGTGCGTGTGTGTCTATGATAAGATCTTTAAGTATAGGATGGCATTACCTTTTCAACTTTGAGGATATTACCTTTGCTTAATGCAGGTCCGAGAGACACAACAAATGGAAGAGATTAATTGAGTGTATAACATCCATGATAGTTGACCTTAGTGAAACGAGTTCAAAGATTTTAACTAAGAGATGTTTCATTTGAGAATAATGTTTAAAATTAGCATTATAAATTGGAATAAATTATCAACGATTGTAATAGTTTTTCAAACCTCTAATTAATACTAAATGTTATTGGTCCCGTTTAGTATTAGCGTAAGCAATTAGTGTTAGAGTTTTGAAAAAGTTATCCAATGGTAACTCTTAATTTCAGTATTTTCATCTCAACCATTAAATAAATCATCCAAACCTCTAGCGCTGATGACAAAAGTTGTTCCCAAACGGGGAGTTTCTAACATTAAACACTAATGTTGTTCCCAAATGAAGCCAAAGAATTTATTTCATTTGCTAAAAAAAGAAGAAAAGTAATCTTAACTCCACAAAAGTTGATCCCCAAAAATATTGTCATTTTTGTCCCAACAAAAAATAAAATCACCAAATTATCTTGGTAACGAGAAAACAAAACGATGTTTAAGATTGTTTTTCCATCAAATTAGAGTAAGAATGTAACAATTTTAGCTGAATATGCATATTATATATGGAAATTGCTCTCCAACTCTCATGTCATGCTGGGGTACACTATACTTTGGCTCCATTGAAACTATCCAAATGCCTGCGAAGGTTCATCATTAGAAGAAGTTGCTGAAGAGAAACAGTAGAAGATTATATATAGGAAAAGACAAGAGCAACAAGGGAAGGTTTGGCTGGCTATAACCATCAATAAGTTATAATGTTTTGATTTTTGCATGATGAAATATATATTAGTATTATCCTATATAAATCCCACGAGGAAGCTTCCCGGAAGTAGGCAGAGTCCTCTCCTCTGCTAGGCAGTTTTGCCTTTTATTGAGTGGTGCCATGCCCATGCCCATGCCCGCCCATGTTGCAGTATATATTGTTGATCAGTTAGAGGGCACGGTAGCTAGCTAGCTATCACAGCAGATTAGATGCCTCTGTTGTTAAGCCTGGCTTTTGAGGGGTTCATGTTTGTCGTTTCCACTCTCTGGGATCTGCAGGAGTTGCGTTTTGCAGCCATTTTCGACGATATTAGCTCCCTCACGCTCACACTTTTCATGGCTGCTTGGGCTTGTTTTCGCTCTCCCAGAAGATAATCATATATGTGTGTGCGCTTGCGTATACATAGATCTTTTAGTTAGAGGGGTTGTATCTTTGCTTGTTTTCTATTTTCTTTTTCTACCTTATTTATGCATCAACACTTTCTGGAAGATACAACTGATATAGTTGAAGATGAATAAATGGTGCGGTTCAGGAAGTTAACCACTCTGGATTTTGTTGTCCCACAGCTAAAGAGGTTCGAGAATTTTCATGGATGTCATTATGCAGTTAAAGTGGAAATGAAAATTTTGTCTTGGCACATGCGAATGGAAGTCACATAAAATCGAACAACATGTACAAATCTACTCTTGATTCATCCTTCTTCCAGCTAGTATTAAATTCTCTAGCTAAAGTCTCATCTAATCATTAATTTGTTCTACCTGAGCTTGCCTAACACGACCAAGGTTAGTTAAATTTGAATAAGAATATTTTATGGTTTCCTCAAATGAGTAGATGATAATCACAAATAAGACCAAAGTCTCAAAAGATCATGGTAAAAAACCAGTTCACATTATACCCTAGAAACCCTTCTCACTACAACGAGGGAGGATGGAGGCGGCTCGCGGCGGTGTGTGTGCGTGCATTTGGTTTAGGAAAGGGATGAGTTATATTTTAAATGTTAGGGTTTAGAATTGTTGATAGAAAAAAATTAAAGGACCATAAGTGTTATTTTATGATTTATTTTAATTTTTTTTATGCCACGTAAGCAATTTCCGTTAGATATAACTCTGAAATTAACGGAAAGTAGTTAAACAGGACACGCGATAAAAGGTAAGGTACCTCGGTAGGATAATTTGAAGGTAAGGTACCCATTTAGGACAAAAAAATAAGCTAGGTGACCCCCCGGTGAATTTTACCCAAAAACTATGTATGTTAAAGTATAATTGAGAGTATAACCAATCGTTCAAAAAGTGAGTATGACACTAAGAGGCTGGGAGCATAACAGGGTGGAGAAAAATTTGCAACTCTTATGAGACAGAGACATGGTAACGCGAACGCCGGCGAGAGCGAGTCTGATGAACATGGTCATGCGAGCAGCTCCTGTTTTCAGACTAACCGACCCAAATCCAACATTCCTCAACGAATCCCAAATTTCATCATCCTCCCCCCATGTTTTGCGTAATTCATCATTCTTCACCCAAATTAGACCCAAAACCCATTCGAATTTTTCACCAAAGAACGGAGCTCAATCTTCTGGTGAACGGGCCGAAACAGGTAAAAACAAGCTCGAAGAACCTTCCGTTCCATCCATGGCTGATATATTGGTCGCTTCCAGGGCGCAAAAGCTTGAGCTTGAGCTCAAAACTCTTGGACCCTTCTTCAGAATCACTGCCAGAAGCTTGGGGACGCGGAGGGAGCTCGGGAGAGCTGAGGGTCTCATAAGGATCTGGTTTGGTGGGAGAATTCTGCACTTGGACTCCATCAGATTGAGGAGAGAGACGCTGGGCATGGAGCGATCGATTTTTGGTATTGGTTTGTTCATTGGAGCTGTAGCAATTCGACATGGGTATGATTGTGGTTGCCAGAGAGCTGAATTGCTTGCTATCAACGATTCAGATCTTTACCATTCCAAGGTTCTTGCCCTTTCCCAGATCTTTATACTATCGTTATTTATTTTAAATTTATGTGCGCGCGGTCATTTACGCTATTTGTCTGTAGAAGGTTACAAACTGAGAGGCTGAGCTTTGGTGGAGTAATAGAATTCTGAGTAATCTCTTGCATTGATGAAATAGGGACACATTTACTTGTCTGCACTTCGCATGGGATTAAGTTTCTTGTAGTTCATTTCGGTTTTAAAATGAACTACAATGAATTCCGTTGCATGCTCAATGAATCCAAGAAAACATAATGCCTTGATGACTCTTGGTTTGGTGTTCTTTCTTACTGGCAGCTTGTGAGGTTCTATAGAAGGATTGGGTTTGAGGTTGTGCATGAAGTGACTGGTTCAACAATTGGAGACATGACACACATGTTGGTCTGGGGAGGAATTGGCACCAGAATGGATGCTAGTATTGATGATCTTTTGATGAAGTGGTGCAGCAGGTTTAAGATCTCATAACAACAGCATGTGTCTTGAGCTGCTGAAAACTAAGTGAGCGCTAAAGCTGGACTGGGTTGGTTGATTCAAATGAATCAGCGTAGTCAACTTGGCGCTTTTGATTACTGAGTACACTTCTCTTCTAGTATGATAGTTGGTAATGTGCTGCTTTTGTGGAGAAAAGTATACTCCTGTAACATTTTCTGCATCAATTGTGCTGTTGAAAAGTGGACAAACCATATAGAATTTTCTGATGTACTTTACTGATAATACCATAAACCCTCAAAAACCCGTTTTAGTTTGCTAGTCTTTGTAAAATATCCATGTGTATCCTTTTCTCTAGCTGAAAGTTGAGTATTTACATCACCAAAGGAAACGACTTTTACAGTTGCAATGAAAAAAAAGCATCTTTATTTTCACAAGGGACAGACTATAGCCTTCCATCATACTGAAATGAGAGACTAAACAAACTGTATTAAGACCACTTCGGGGGCATTATTTCTTCTTGTTATTAAAGTACGAGGGCAACAGCAATTCCAATTCTAGGCATCTTGTATAGTGTTATGAAGTCGTATTCACAGCAGATCATTACAGACGATTTGTGTTTAATTTTGTGTTGGATGAGGACCTCAATCTTTCCCTGATTGTCAACTTTTCCCTTCATCCTTAGATGATTGATCATGCAAGATCCTCCAACTGCAAAGTTAAGTGTTTTCTCTGATAACTTTGCAGCAATCTCTGCCACTGCAGCAGTTTTCATCGATTTGTCTGAATAGTAAGAGCATGACACCCTACAATGATCTCCTTTATCTGCCCTGTTCCAGGGAAAGCACATAAACTAGTTAAGTTTAGTTGCTTGTCACAGCTGCTTGGGATGGTAATCGGCCATTCAAATCAGCCGTTCAATGGGGGCTTTTCTATATCATGGAATAGTGAGATTGTGAGTGTTGAAGGCAGAAGTATTTGTCTTATGAATTCTTAATTTCATAGCATTAACAACATTGATAGAAGTTTAAAGTAAATTCAATGACAAGTCTTTCCTACGACTCTAGCCAAAATTTTACCCCTCAAGTTGGCAATTCATTGTAAACTGCAAAGTAATAGCGTACATGATGAGTGCAGCAATGAATCTGCAGTTTGAAATGCTGAAGCCTGCTTGCCAATCCATAAAACAGAATGGAAGAGCCTGGTATGTTGCCTCCATGCCTATTGCCATTTTCCGAGTACCAATGGTGCTTGAAAGCTTAACTAGAGGGGGCCGTTTAAGGGCAATAGACATGGCAAAAGCAGCATATCTCTGTAAACATTGGACCTTGACCTGAAGTAAGAATCCAATATCTACACTTCAGCTGATCACCCACTTTCTCTTGTGTTCCTTACCAGCACATATTAAATACATGGATCAGTGGTCTCCTGGTCAGCTCAAAGCTTCCGTGGATCTATTCAGAGTAATATTCATTACTAGCGTCTAGATGTACCTTGTTATTGCCATCATCTGGCAACTTAAGTGAAGCCGCAAGCTCTGTGGGGAGCAGATGCTTTCCCCGGTACATGAGAGTTGTCGATATCTGCATTGATTGTAGAAAGTAAACGCGCAAAAACACATATATACCCCCAAGTATTTAGAAACTTTTTGTTCCTTTTTCTAGTTTTAATGGGCAACAATGTGCTAGTTGCAGCATATATTAACATGTACCTTTGCATTTTTGTAGTCTGGGAACTTGAGCAGAGCAGAAACATTTGCAGATGGCAACAGCTTCCCATTGTAAGTGAGGGCCGCCGAAGTCTGTGTTTTGAGGATACAATTGCAAATGATGAACATTCAAGTCGATGTACAGACTGAAATCAACCCAAGAACGAAAAAGGAAAAAGAAAAACGCACGAACGATTTGTCGTCGACAATCAAGTCAAGTGCAGCATTGCCGAAGTTGTATTTAGTTCCAACCCCTACCGATGTCAGTCTTCCATGCGTCCTTGCAGCGATATTCTGAAAGCAGTACAGAAGAAAATTTTGTTCCAGTGTGACAATAATGTTTTTTTTTTTTTCTCTTCAGTTGTGTAGGCAAAACAGAAAACGCAGACTCCTTAAGATTGTACCACTCCACTGAATCTCTTGGTTGAGAGGCTAAGCGTCTTATCATAGTTGTAGCCATTTCTCAGCAAACCTGCGAACCCCCCATTACAAAGAATTGTTAATCTCGAGTAAGATTCCTGGGATTCCTGAAATCTTTTGGATGACAGAGAATTCTGAATCCCACTAAATCATCCGACCAAAAATACCAAGTCAACCACAGTCCACAGAATAGGGTTTGGCTTACCTTTCGCTACCTTGGCGAATCCAGAGAAGAGCTCCGGCCCACGCTGTTCACTTGAGGTTTTCTTCTTCTTTTTACCTCTTCCTTGTCTCCCCATGTCTGCTGATTTCATGAGCAAAGCAACCAATGTCAGCGATGTCGTAGGCTTGATAACAAAACGGGTCTTTCGACCCCCAGCAGACAAACAATCCTTAAAAGATTTTAGGGAAAAGTACCAAAAAACTTACTTAAGTTAGGGGTCTGGATAAATTTGGTCACCGTAGTTTTAAGTGGTTTCAATTGCATCACTAAAGTCATAATTTAGGCCCAAATTAGTCATTAATATTACAGTTTGGTATCAAATACGCCACCAGCTGTTAAAAATTAACCAGTAAATGCTGGAAGTTGTTAGGTTTGAAATCTTGGGGTACTAATATAACCTTTAACAAATTTCAGAAACTTTGTATAATTTACCATTTTCATTATCTTATATGTAAGTACTACATCGGTCACCGTTGAATCTGCCACTGGTGACAAAGGTGATGTCAGAGGAGGTAGCATTGGACATAACTATTTGTAAACAAAAAACTGCGATACCAGGAAGTAGATAATCAGAAACACATCAATATTTGATGAATGAGTTTTATTTGATCAATGTTCAGATTATTTGTAGCATTAGAATGAGATAACTAATTTGAATATCATTTCTGGAGGGATCAGTGGCAGATGCGGTGAAGGATAAAAGTGATTGTCGCACAAAAAAATGAAAATGATAAATTATACATAGTTCCTAAAGTTTGTTGAAAGTTATATAAGTACCCCAAAATTTTAAAACCAACAACTTCTCACATTTCTTGTTAAGTTTTTAATGGCTTTATAACATATTCAATACAAAACTATAACATTAATGATCAATTTGGGTTCAAACTATGACTTCAGTTATGCAATTGGAACCACTCAAAATTATAGTAACCAAATCAGTCAAAACCCATAATTATGGTGAGTTTTTTTGTACTTTTTCCAAAATTTTATTCTTTTCGATGAAATATTCGAACTATGAAATCTTGCTCAATTAAAAGGTCCGCTAAATTGCATCATTAGTACCCCAAGGCTATCTATTTATCCTAAATGGGTCCCTCAGCAGCTAAGCTAAGGTTTGTTCGAATACAGTCCTCCAAAACTTTGTCCTGATCGAGGCCCTTTTGTCATATGCATATGTGTGAGAGTGCGTGCATGTGCTGTGTTGGTTAGGGTTGGGAGTAAATTTGGGCTAATGGATGTGTTGCTCAAATAAATAAATTTACAGTTTGTTAGACTAGGAGAAGCCCAAATGTATCAAAAAAAGATTTTGGTTTTTTTATTATTGAACTAACCCAAAACCCTAGTCAAAACTGAACAAAAAATTCATAGTTTTTGTATTTGGTTTTAGCCAAAATTGAACCTTAATACTGAATTTTTGAATTATTTTGATCTTTTATTTTTTTGGTTTAAACTAAATAATGGCAACCCTATACTTCTTTTAATTTTTTTTTTAAAAATTGAGTATTAGGTGAGTTTTACCTACGGAGAAGCTTGAATATTGACTCTTAAGTCAGGTGCAGCCCTTGTACATCTTAAAGTGACCATTAGGTCAAACCTTTACAATATCTTATTCCTCTTTTATTAAAACGGTGAGGTAGTGGAAAAAACAATTTCAACTTAGGGTGGGGACCGCAACAAATTTGTCAGAAATATACATAAACTCGCTGACTTTTGGCACCAAGTACACTTCTCCCACATTGTTTTCGAAAATACACTATGTACCCTAATTCCCTGAAACGTAAAGGCAATTCGGTTAACATTAATTCAATTAATGAGTTAACATTTTTCGCAGATCAACATAAAAGTTGTGGCTGTGAAACACAAACAGGACTTGTATTGGGAAAAATTACGCTCTTATGCCATTGGGTGCTTTTGACCAATGTGAAGCTCTTTCCTTGTTGAGTCTGCCAGCCACTTGTTGCCTTCGATTTAAAGCGATGAAGCTACTGCCCACTTCCTCAACCCGTTCGCCAGCCACCTGTTGCTTCCGATCCGATTCCCCATAGCCCTCATCGCCTTTGGATACTCCTAGCCCGGCTACACCCGGCTGTATTCAAGCTCAAACTCAGCCATTTTCAACCTCTGTCGTTCACCGTCATCGCTGTGAGTAGGTACTAGCCCTCGCCGTCACCCCTAATTCCCATCCCTGTCGCCCATCATCACTGTTGGTACTGGCCTTCACCGTCAGATCCAGCTCGGCCTTCACCTAATCCAAGTAATCCATTGTCCGTGATCCATTCCCAGCCGATCAAAGCTTGCGACATGAACGAAGCTTTGATCCGAAGCGTCGATCCTGCTACGACAAGAACAGAGTGTCGATCTGACAGAACAAGATGAGGTTGGGCCTGCTACAACAATAACGGAGCATGGATCCCAACTTGCGATTAGAACGAGGTCGGGGCGACTGTGACAAGAATGAAGCATGGATCTGGCGTCGGATTGGGATAATATCGGTGACCGGTGGAAAGAGATGGTGGATGTGATAGGAGATGTAATAAACACCAACTTATGGGTTAACCGCGAAAGATCACCCACGAGTTCAAGTTACTTGCCCAGGACTCGTGTTTGACCTGAAATTAAAGGGCCCAAATTAAAAAGATTAATGGGAAACGAACTCCTCCGTAAAATTTCTCTGTAATTTTTAAGTTCTTGGTCACATTTTAAGCCGAAATGAATATTTAAAAGCTATGGGATTTCGGTCAAAACGGCGCCGTCTCTCCTGATTGAACAAGCGAAGCCACTTATCCGAGCATCTGGCAAATCTCATCATCCATTTTCATCTCGCAGAGACAAAGACGAGCCCTAAATTTTGTCGCAATGTCTCGTCGATACGATCGAGATCGGGACCGTGATTTCGACTCCAGACGGCACCGCTCCAGGTTCGACCGGGAGCCGAGGTAGGCCTTTCTGTCTCTTCATATCTCATGAATCTTTTCTCTTTTTTTTTCCCCCTTCTATTTTTCTGGCTGAACACGAATCTAGCGGAGCTTTTGCTTCTATACCATCTCTTTCGTTTTTTGATGTGGTCTGAGCGAGTCATTGACATTAACCATGGGCTTGAGGTTGAATTCTTAGCTAATTATTCAGTTGGGAATAAAGGAAACCGAGCTGAATGGTTTTTGGTATGAATTTGTTAGTTGGGTACGCGGGTTCTACGATTGAAACAGAAACTATTCATTTCTAGATCGTTCTTCTTCGGCTTTTCATGATATCCAATCACAATGTTACATGAGTTTCCAATTCTTTTCCCCAGCCCTAAGAGGTCGCGAAGGGACGGAAAACCAGAAACTGAACGGGTTTTGCGCAATGGGGATGTGGCTGACCTTAGTGACAAGGATCAAAACCAGAGGCTTGCCCGAGATGCTCTGCCCCTTCAGGCTGCTGCACCTGATTCAACAGTTCCTACTGCTTCCTTGAGCAAACAACCAGAGAAGAAATATGATGAGCAGCGTAAAGGGACTAAACATTCTTCAGAACTGACTGAAGTACCTAGGTCTAGATCCTACTTTCAGGTGTTGTTCACTTCACTAATGTGCATTTATCTTCCTGTTTATTTTACATTTTGTCCAGCTTGTAGTTCATCATCTAAGTCCAATGGTAGTAATGTTGGCAATCTGTTTACATTTTTTGCATGAGTCTACAAACCACTTGAAATTGGATGCTGCTTCAAACTATATGGAAATTCTTATATGGCTTGGAACTGATAACTTTATCAAACTTACCATTCACTTTTATGTTGAGTTTAATTACCTGATTGTTATTCAGTGTGTGCAAACCTTTTTTCTGGGCTGATGTAGCGGAATTCTTGTTCGGCCTCGTGCTATTGGGTACTCGATCTGTATAACAATGTTAGACTTGCCTGTGCATGTATTATAACAGCATGATGAGCGTGGTAATTCCGCGCGAGATGGTCGAAGTTACACTGGCAGAGCAGCTCCTGGTGAGCAGTTTAGTCTTTTAGTTTACTATTTATTTTTTATGTTAACAATTGTATTGCTGAAGTTTTATGTCAAGACACGAGCATTGTTAGAGGATATTTAATTTTGTTTCTTCACATTATTTGAGCCTATTGTTCTTGTGAAATGTGCCCTGTTACACTAACATGACAATGATTCACTTCAATTCCCGTAGGAGCAGTGACTATCATTTAAAATGCCACTTTACACTTAAACTCCTACTTTCCTCTTGTAATTTTTTTCCCACAATTTTTTCATTGGAGCAGTATTGTAATGGTGAAAGTTTACAAAAATACAGAAAAATGTAGGATAGGTTTACTACCTATCCATCAGCAGTTACCTTTGAAGCAGTAAATGACTTGGGAACTTTTGGTTTGCTTATAGTACATTCTTTTCAGTGGGTTTCAAGAGGATAACTTAAACTAACAATATCATCCTGTGCTCAAGTAGGATGGATTCTGTTATCTTTTGCTTCCTTTATCATTGCTTTGCATAGATGCCCAGCTTTAATATGTGTGTATGGGAAACTAAATATCTAGTCTTGTTTTAGAAGTTCACAAATGTTTTCTTTTGTTTTTTCTTTTGGGGTTCGGACTGTTTTGCATCTCTTTGCTTCTTCAGTTTTTAAATATTTACTCATCATTTTCCTGTCACTTTGAAGAGCGTAGACGATGGGGCAGTGTAAAGGACCCAGAGGTTGAAAGAGGAACAAAAACTCATGACACGAGGAAAGATGAAAGACCACAATTCAATGGGGACAACAATGGTAAGTGGGGCCATGACAAGTTTCCCGAGGTTGAACTTAATCTTCCACCCCCACCACCCCCTGCTAGGAAAAGGCCTGCGTTCAGGGAAAAGAAGATTCCAGTAGAAACTGAACATACTGAGAAAGAGGTGAAGGAGCCTGAGAAGGCAAGTCGCCCTGACCATTCTGTGCCTGTAAGTGAAAGAAGGGATGAAAAAGAACGCAACCCCCGCCATTGGGATAAACATGAAAGGCTGCCTGGTGGAGATAGGCTGCCAAGCAGGGATGGAGCGCAGCGAGGTGTATATTTGTCAAGAGAGAGAGATGCTGGTGGTTATGGGGGTGGTAATTACAGGGGCCGTGATAGATTCAATGGAAGGCAGGGATATCATCCTAGCGGCAACCGTGTTGAGAAATGGAAGCATGATTTATTTGACGAGGCTAATAAGACTCCACCCCCGAGGAATGATGATGAACAAATCGCAAAGTTGGAGGCACTCCTAGCTTCTTAGAAACCCAGTGTTAAAGTAGTGCAGTGCTAGGTTTTGTTATCGTTGGCATATGGTTTCATTTGTCGGTGGTTGTGACGTATTTTTCCTTCAACTTGGCCGTAGGTTCTGGAGACTATGGTTGCTCCTGTTTTCTCTCCTATCTTTCCTGATTTATGTGCTTCACTTCTACAAACTGTGTTGGCTCTTTCATATGAGAATCGGGAACCATTTTAACTGATGAAGAAATGGTTAGCTGAAAGATAATTGACAAGGAGTACGGTACAGTGCTGTAGGCTAGAAATTACACAATATATAGAATATGTTTGTGAATAATTTAACTTAACCCAAGTGCACTTGGTGGGTGGGTCCCAACTAGTAGTAAATTATGAGGCGATTTAATAACGAGTACTTGTTTTGGTAGAGATATAGTAGTATTTGTATTTTTTTTATTATCGTAATTGCAATTGATTTTTTTATCAGAATTATATATAAAGAAAATGAAGGGAAGTATATGAGATAGCACAACTACATAACAAAACCATCAAGTGGTCACCGTTGATTTTTTTTTTTAAGAGAAAAGCTATAACTTTATAGTTAAACTAAAGTGTATAAATAATTTACATAAAAACTGAAAACAGGGTTGTTTTGCCTTCATTTGTTCGAACTTATTTAAGTGGTTAAGTAACCGTTTCATTTTAAAATTTTGCTTTTTAGCATATAATTAATGTTTTTTTTCAATGCTACTACATTATTTATATAACTAGTTTCATAACCCATTTAACGGACGGAACAATAGCTCATAAAAAAATACGTCTTCTACTCAATGTTTACCAAAAAACTTTTTCTTTTGATATAGTTTGCCTAAGATCTTAAACTTTAAAATTTAAGAAAAACATGTAATACATTCAATATTGCACACAGTGCGAATGAAAGGAATACAAGATTAAAGATAAATGATGTCATTAATAGTGTATGCTAAAAATAATAACAATATATTCATTGTCAGACAACATCAAGGCTTAAGAGATAACAAATAAGTAAATGCTAAAGTCTAGTCAAACCTATGGATTATAAGTAAGAAACGAAGGTCATCCTTAACAACACATTCACCACACATTCTTAGATCATCAATCTCATAATAACTTTGTTTCTAATTGCTTATAGGTGGACCATGAAGGATTTTATGCACACACGACTCACATTGACGATGACAGAGTTAAGAATCTATAGTTTGAACAAACAAATTACACGGTTGGTCAAGTCACCTTTCAATAATTGTAGCAATGATGACATCAGCTTCTTTCTATAGGTTTTAAATAACCTTTCCCCAACCTTTTCCTTCTTTTTATTTCAATGTTCAAATGTATGATATACTTTGGTTCATAATAGCAGTACCTCGCATGCCTGAAAGAATAGCAAAAAAGAACTTAGCCACAAGGATCCTATGAGCAGATGAACTGCAAATGAAGTACAATTCCTCTACATGTAATATGTACGTGAAGTATTGGATGTGGTTGTGGACAAACACAGTGATGAAGTAGCCAGAGTCCCTCAAGTTATTGAATCTATGATAAGCTCGATTTGCAAACCATCTCTAAATGACCCATGGAGCATCTAATGATGTAAATATCATTGGATAAGTAAAGGCTAGAGCAAATATGCAATGGATAAAAGTAAGATTTTTTGAATTCTTGTAGTTGACGACGTAAAGCTTTTGAAAGAATGATGATAGTAATTTCAACAGGTAATGAGTGCATGATAAATATTATGTCTATATAGTGGAAAATAGATAATTTTATAAGTGAAATTAATGTGAATAGGCTAAAAAGTGCACCAAAAGAATAAATCAATATTAAATCAATAAATTTTACAATTTTAGAAAATAAAGTAGTATTTTAAAAATATTTTATTTAAAAATTAACAATTATTTTAGAAACTAAAGTAGTATTTTTAAAATGTTTTTGTTTCATAACCCATCAAATAGACGGGTAGCTATTTTAAAATCAAAGTCGTTTACATGACATGTCATAGAATGACATCATCCATTTAAATTCTAATTTATGTTTGGGGTGGAAGGCAATTTTATAGGGCACCAAACATATAATATAAATTATAATAAGTATTTTTTTTATATCCATCCTAATAAGTATTATAACAAACATGTTAAACAATTAAAGTAGAAGGCTTTAAACTATGAAACGTTAAGAAAGACATAAAAGAAGGTTTAAAACTATGGAACATCAAGAAAGACATAAAAATGGGGAAAAAAATAAATTGAGTTAAAAATTTTAAATTTTTCCATGTCCACAAAAAAAATATGGATATCCAATATTTTTCACTGTTTCCTTATTATCAAGAGTAATTTATTTACCTGTTTTGTGTGAAGGCCAATCTTATTTACATGGATTAATACCATTTAAGCCCACAAATCAAATTTTTTTTTAGATGAAGTCCATGAATGTAGTTTTATTATTTGTCTGCCAATAGCCCTTAAAGATAGGGTTGAAGTTGTTATTGGGTCAATATTAATTAAAAATGGAAAAGTAGCTCAAATTGTTCTTTTTTTATTCGGAGCCCATCTATTAATAGTTTACGCCCATTTTTTTTTGCCAAAAGAGCCTACTTGTCAGTGGTTATCTTTCTTAGCCCACCGAAAACCCTATTTCCTGGAATGTATCATTTAGATAACCATTTAGAAACATCGTGCTACCAAACTTGTAGGCCATTTGTCCCTTTCTCCTCCAACAATTTTGCTCTAACTTCTTTCTAAAAGTGGGTGATGATTTTTGGGTTTTTGAGGTTAGAGGGGGTAGTTGGTTTTTCTTCCCAGTCTATTTGCTGCCATATATATGAATTTTCTAGTAGCAGCACACTATCGCTATGATTTTTACGGCAGTGGTGCGGCCATGCCAGAGAAAGGAAACCCTAATTTCAAATGTTTTTAGACCATGTGATTTTTTTTTTCATCCTCTTCAACTTTATCTAAAGGTATTTGTTTAAAAACTGAACCGTTTTCATATATCACAAATCGAAGATCGGGGTAATTTTTTTCATCAGAAATTGGATTTTCTCACATAGTTTTTATCCTCTCTTTTTGCTCTGTAACTTTTCCCAAATGTTTGGTGTCAAAATCCCAATAGATTATTCTACATTGATGAATGAAAATTTAAAACCCTGATATTTATTTTTATTTTGTGAGTTATGGCTTGTATTTTTGGGTTGCTTCCTTTAGAGATAGTTATTGTCTGCATCTAGAAGAATGGAACAGCCCCATTGGCGGTTCGATGCTTCATCGCCATCCGAAGCATTGCCACCACGCACCTCCTTCACTTTTGGCAATTATCCAGAAAATGATAATACTTTGGTACTTTTTTTTTCAATCATTTATCGGCTTGGCACAAGTACATCAGAGATAAATTTTTATTATCCATGGGGTACAACTGGAAGCAGTCATAAAAATGTGGCTAGAACTATTGGTAACTAAAGAGATGAAGGTAATTGTTCCTATTTTTGAATTATTTGTATTACTTAATCTAGATTAGACGTTGGTACGAGAAATTTGGTACTTCATTGTTATATGTTTCTCAATTTCAATGGCTTTAAGTTGTTGCTCTATTATATGTTAGCTTTTGAAACGTAGAGTCAACAGGATTATGCTTTCAATTCAGGTATGGACTTCCAAATGGAATGAGATAGCACACTTTAACAAAAGCAAGGTAAAACTTGACCATGACTACCTTTGTATGGCTGTTCTAGTTTAGGAAGTAATAAATGTTGACTATGCTTTTGTTATCTACACTACTAATCCATCATGAGGAAACTCATTTGAGATTTACACCAAGGTGCATTTTTTAAGTAGTTTCACCTACAATATCTACTTATGCAACCTTGAATTAGTGGTGTGCTTTAGTAAATGTACATTCACCTTATGTAGGTACATGTTCCTCAAGTACTTGTAGACATTCATAATATATGATCCATTTTTTCTTTGTCCTCCCCTGCATCAAATATGGGGGTAGATATGTTAGAGGACATTATTGATAGTTCTACAGTTCCAATTCCTCTCAATTTTCCATCCTCTATTTACCATCTAATCCTATGGTTTCTATGTGTTCATGCATCTTTACCATTTCTTGGTAAAAATAAAACTAAACAAAGAGATTATGGCCGCTGTGCGTAAAGTGAGAAATTTAACTAATGACCCGGGTTGATAAAAGAATTTAAATACCATATGTATCAATGTAAAATATGTGGTATTTGTTTGGTACAATTGTTGATCTTGCTGCCATGCATGCATAGTGGTATGGTGGTTAAATAGCTATAATAAAAGCAGACATTGAAGATAAAAAGGAACTATAATACCTATTGTGAATTGTCTAATACAATTTTTCATTATTGCTGCACTTTTATGCATGGGCAGAAGATATGAGTAAGGATAAGATTTGTTTTGGTCTTTAAAATAACACTTAGTGATGGTAAAATAAGTGATAAAGAAATTTAAATGCCAAATGCATCTATATAAGATACCTGGTATTTGTTTCCTACAATTGTTGATCCTGTTGGGTGCAAAATAAAGTGAGTTTTTTCTGTCATGAATGCATAGTGTTACTATGGTTAAATAACTATAATGAAAGCATAAATTGAAAATACAAAAGAATTATAATGCCTATTATGAATTATGAATTTTTTGCTGCAATTTTTCCTTATTGCTGCACTTTTATGCATGGGCAGGAAATATGATAAGATTTAGGATTTGTTTTTGCCTTTCAAAAAATACTTAATGATGGTAAAATTTGACAACCTTTAATTACCTTGTAGTGAAGGATGGGGAGCACACTTTTGCTGCTCCTGGAGAGGAAGGACAAAAGCTACCTGGTAAAATGTGAAAGTTGCTGCTGCTTCCAAACCTTTACTATTGGAAGACAAAAAGAATTGCAAAATTTGGAAATGGGAAAATGTAAAGTGACCTCAAATATATACCCCATTTTTGTAACTGATGCATAAGTGACATAGTGAGGAAGGGCAATATATTAGCTAACTGATATATGAGAACATGCCCTACAAGGTGAGGTATAACTGCCTTGAAAAAACTGCCGAAACCAAACTAGGTCTCGTAACATGGCATAGAAAGATGTTTTTTTACGTAAAAAAACATCTTTCTATGCCATGTTACGAGACCTAGTTAGGTATAAAAAAACATATTAAGAGAAATTGGGAACGTGGGTTAAATTTGTTAATATGAAAATATTTTATTTTCTAAGCTTGTGCACACATGGCACTTTCTTAAAGCATGTGGAAATATTGTAAAATCATGTTTAATCGCATTAAATCAAATGGGTAACTTGAAAGTACAGATGGCAATCTCCATATTAACTTCAAATTTTTAAAAAATGTGAAATGACAATTTTCTCATATTACATGCTTTCATATATAATGGTAGATAATGATTTAAATTATACATTTGCTAAGTGATCATGTAAATTTCCCCTAACTTTTTCTAAGTATTCTCTAATACCTTGTATTGTACATGCTTCTAAATATAAAAAAAATAATGCAATTATTGTTTATGAGTTTTTCTTTATCTAGCTTATTGATTTTAGATTCTTAAAGAGTAAAATTTTAATTAATATAACAAGTTAAGTAGATAATTATTACATATAAAAATAATTACTAATAATTTTTTAATAAAGTCCAGTAAATATGATCATACTATGTAGCTTTTCAATTTTACCAATTACTGTTCTATTCTATCTTTTTTATCTCTTATTTTATTCCAAATATCTTAAAAAATATCTTTCATGAATACTCATTTTAACTGAATGCTAAAATAGAAATGAATAACTATTGATAAATTTAAAAGAAAAATCATATGGTAACAGACAACAACCATTTATGACAACAACTACAACAAGCCACCACAACTATGGCCTATTATCTTATTGGAGTCCAATTTAAAACTAATTTTTTTAATGAAAATGATACTTCATTCCAATTACCATTACCAATGAGCCAAAAGCCATCTTACAAACTAATGGCATAAAATACTAAAGAATAATAAGGATGTATAAACTGACCAATAAAAGGCTGTGTTTCCTAATGACACTAAATGAATTTAAGAAAATCGGATTAAGCCGAAACATTTTAGGTACACCAGGATAATCCTAGAGAAATAATTCATAAGTAACTGGAAAAAAACTAGATAAAAGATAAGATAAATAAAAGAAATAAACATACTATTATACTTATATATTATTCGTAAACAACTTATCATTTGAGTCTCGGCCGCTTTCCGCACCATACTTGATCTTTTCGTACCTACCAACTTAAAAAATAAACCACCCAAATTTGTTTGCCGTAAAACATCGGATGAACTAGATGGTACTCCTATTGATGGTGGTGAAGGAAATTTGTAGAGGAGAAGAATGGTGAGAATTATTAAGGATAATCAGGTAAAATAATGATAAAAAGTTAACTAGCTAGGTCTAGGTTGGTATCTAAATCTGGTGAAATCCACATAAAACAAATGAGAAGAAACAATGGAAGGAAAGGAGAGGGTGGGTGCGGTTAGGCTTTCCAACTAAAATCTTCGAGAGTGATTCTATTAATTTAAAACTAGTCTTGAAGTACATAGTACTGGTAGAGGTAGTTTTTTACTTTTTTTTTTTGGCCTTTTTT
The DNA here is from genome assembly GCA_039654915.1 of Aquilaria yunnanensis. Classification (NCBI taxonomy): domain Eukaryota; kingdom Viridiplantae; phylum Streptophyta; class Magnoliopsida; order Malvales; family Thymelaeaceae; genus Aquilaria; species Aquilaria yunnanensis. The sequence goes on along the minus strand of CM077598.1, from coordinate 22,760,177 downwards.
ACTATTAGTAGTACTATTTGTCTTTTTAAAAAGGGTTAGTTATAATTTGTCCTTTGAGGTTTACGTGAAATTACACTTTGTCCCATATGTTTAAAAAATATACACTTTACCCCATATTTTTTAATACAGTTCAACAGTAACTTCTGAAATCTTAATTTAAACTGTATGGTTGTCATTTTCAAGCAATTTTAATTTGTATATTATCTTTTTAATAATTAATTGATATTTTAAAAAAATACTATTCTAAAAACTAAAAAAAATATAGAAAAAAATTGATAATTTAAAATGTTCAATAACTATAAAAAAATATCATACAAATTGAAATTACTAAAAGACAGTTACTGTAATGTCTAAATTAAGATTTCAGAAGTTATTGTCGGACTGTACTAAAAAGGGAGGGGGTAAAGTGTATACATCTGAAATAGGAGAGGTAAATTGTAATTTTATCTAAACCTTAGGGGGCAAATTGTAATTATTCCTTTGAAAAAAATTTAAGATTGGCTGGAAAAACCCAGCTCTTTTGCTGTTTGCAGTTTGCGACCGCAAATCCAAAAAATTCCAGTGGAGCTAAGCTCAGCAGTACGAATACAGTAACGTCGGGCGCGAGAGGGTAACATTAGCGCCAGGAGGACGATGACATATCGATCGGTATTCGACACTACCGAACTTAAGACCCAACTGGCGGATGCCGGAATCAACCCTAATTTCGCTCCCACCATCTGGAAGTACATCGCTTTATCCATGTTTCTTTATACTTTATTTTTCCGTTGCCTAGATTCTTCGATTTCTGAGAATCAATCCATTGTCTAATAATTTTGCTCATTATTTCACTTGTGGCGATGAAGATACGTGTTACAGAACCCTGGGTGTGAACTGGATGAGATTCCAGACTTGCCCTCCGTCGCCTATCCTCTGCTCCGCTCCAAGTTCAAGCCCCTCACTTCCACTGTCCACTCTGTGAGTCACTCTCGCGACGGCGTCACTTCCAAACTCCTTGTAAAGCTTCAGGTACGCTCTCCACTTTACACCCTTTTTCCGCGTTAGTAATAAAATGGTTTGGAAGTATAGGTTTTGAGTGTCATGTTAAGCATTGATGTAAAGCTTCAGCAACTGCAAATTTCAAATTTGACGGTGATTTGTGCTTGATTACAGGACAAATTTTCAAAATTTCCTTCAACTGTTTTGATGATTATGGGACACACTTTTCTCAGAGATGAATATCCGCATTGTATCAGCAGATACCCATTTCGTGTGCTCTCTTTACCATGATTTCTTTAGAGAGTCATTCTTTGATTGAATAAAATTTTCTCACTGGGATGGTTTGGTAGCATCGTCGGAGTCTTTTTCTCCTGTGGCTGCATTGGCTTCGTTCCTTTCCCTGTTATTTTGTTGCACAAGCACGGAAGAGAATAGCTGATATCTTTTGCTGGCCTTTGGAATTTGTGGTTTTTTTATTGCTGTTATATTCCTAGAATGGAGCCTTCATAGAAGCGGTAATTATGAGATATGACAGTCGCTTAGGGACATATGGAGGAAAACCACGCCCAGGCGGCCCCAGGTCAACCTTGTGCGTATCATCACAGGTATTATTTGTTCTCTGGTTCCTTGTCAGAAATCCACATCTGTTTCATTTTTTCTACTAAGAAAATTTGGGCTTGTGTTCAAGAAAATTCAAAGCACTGTGTTTCTTCGTACCTAGGACTTACTAGACAGAGACAAACTTAGAATAGGTGAAAATGGAGGAAATAAAACTGGCTAATCTTCATCTGGACATAAGGCGTTTTCTCTGTTTACTGATTTCACTCCATTGTAACTGTGGCATATACCTTTTGTAAATGAATGACCATATTGTATTCATATGTTTCCTCATTTTTTTAAAAATCTTACAAATGTATTTTCTTGCCATAGGTTGGTTGCAAAATGAGGTGCAAATTCTGTGCAACTGGGACAATGGGTTTTAAGAATAACTTATCATCTGGAGAAATTGTGGAGCAACTGGTTCATGCTTCCAGTTTGTCTAACATCCGTAATGTTGTTTTCATGGTAAATACATCTTCCTTTTCTTGTGCTGATGTGTATTCAGTATTTCAGTCTTGATGATATTGAGTAAAAATGATATCCTTAGCTATGAACCATTTAAAAACCATTGTTTGTTATCATTCTTAAAGTGCACAAAATATTCTGATGTTACCTTGCTGGAGATAATCATACTGGTATTACTCCATAACCTTGTGTTCATCTTCCCCAACCCCACCCATGTGTACGAGTCAGTTGTAGTCAATTATGCCATCTGTATTGCTATATGGAATTGGATGAAGTTTTCTCATCTTTATGACCCTTATTCTCTTTTTGCTCAGGGAATGGGGGAGCCACTAAATAATTATGCTGCCTTGGTAGAAGCTATTCGTGTCATGACGGGACCACCATTTTGGCTCTCAACAAAGAAAATAACAGTATCAACGGTATATTTTTGGAATTGCAATGCTATCTAGGTGAAACACAGAGAACTGCTTTTAAGATCAAAATAAAGTGGCCATGACATTTCCTGGTCTCTCATGCACTCATTTCCTATGTTTGAGATTTTTTTTTATCCAGTAAATAATAGCTAGGTGTACCAGAAAATACACAATTTACATACTTTTTATTTCATTCATCTAATGCAGGTTGGAATTATTCATGCCATCAACAAACTTCATAATGACATTCCTGGTTTGAACTTGGCAGTTTCACTGCATGCGCCAGTTCAAGACATCCGTTGTCAAATAATGCCATCAGCAAGAGCTTTTCCTTTGGAAAAGCTCATGGATGCATTGCAAGAATACCAAAAGAGAAGGTCATCTTATTTATTGTCAATGAAAATTTCTGCTTACATGCTTGTAGTTTTTTTCTGTTGTATTAGAGCTTCTCTGTATCTTTTTCTTTGTTCTTTAACTTGCAGTCAGCAGAAGATATTTGTTGAGTACATTATGCTTGATGGGCTGAATGATGGAGAATGCCATGCACACCAGCTTGGACGATTGCTGAAGACATTTCAAGTGGTGAGTTGATGGTGTTGATCGTTTAACAGTTCATAATATTCCACCCTGCTCCTCCATTTCTCTCAATAAGTGGTCAGGTGAACTCAACTAATGAAAGGCAGGTGATACTGTTAGCAGTGAGTCATATTCCCTGCTAAGATGAGAGTTAAAAGAAGCATATTACCATGAAAAATATGTAACTGTTATATTTGCATCTAAAAAGTTTCCCGGTTCTCCAAGAATGTGCTGCGGCCTAGTCTATCATTTTTGCATCCGATATTCCACTAATATATCATTTTAAGCAGGTTGTAAATTTGATACCATTTAACCCGATTGGTAGTTCAAGTCAGTTTAGAACCAGTAGCGAGCAGAGAGTGACAGAATTCCAGAAAATTCTCAGGGGGATATATAACATCCGGACAACAGTTCGTAGGGAAATGGGTCAGGATATTAGTGGAGCATGTGGTCAGCTGGTGGTGAAAAAAGTTGATAAAGATAATAAGGAACTTTTGACAGATATAGAAGATATCCGTCTGTGATGTGGCTATGGCTATCTATGTAAGGTGAGGCATCAGGCATCTGCCAGTGCTCGTTGAGTTTCAACTTTTTTCTTTTTATAACCTCAATGAGATCTTCTTTATGTTGACTCAGTTGATCTATTCTTTCGAATATTAGGGCTGTGGTACATGATTTTAAATATTGTTTTTGGTATACAAGGAGCTGGACCTGGTAGGGAGGAAGGATTGGAAGATTAATTATTTGTTGCTCTACATTTTTGCAAATACTGACAGAATTTCTTATATTTCTGCTTCCAGGTACATCAAATTATAATAGCATTGAGTCCATGAGAGTCTATATCGTAGGCACCTCTTGAAGAACATGAGCATACATTAGTCCGTCCTTGTAAGTCCACATGCCTCTACTTTGGATGTAGTCAATTTGTTTGATATATTTAATCTCATTTTGATATAAGAAGGTTTTAGATTTAGACGCGTCATGCAGAAGATGGAGGATTAATTTTGGTAAATGTCATCTCGGTTCAGGTGATAGATACTTTTATCTCCGAAAATCGGGGAGATATATTGTCATTTTCAGTGGTTGTTAGATCCGATTTTATTTTATTTTCTTTCTTCTGGTTCTTCTTTTTCTTTTTCTTTTCCCCCCTTTTATGGATCTTGTTCTTCTTCTTCTTAAGTTTTTATTTTGCATTAGATGAAAATGGAGAAAGTAACTAAAAGCAAAGTAGCAACCAAAGCTTGTAGCAGACAATTGTTATTGCATAGACTATTTGAATGTACAGTTGAACACACCACCCAATCATTAGGAATGGAACTTTTGCTCTCTTATCATAAAAGGATATCAGACAAACGACAAGAAAGAATAAAGAACAAAAAAGAGAGAAGAATAAAGGGAAAACCACCTATTCATACACCCCTTTCTTCGTTTTTCGTCATTTATGGCCTTGTATTTCTGTTGTGGAATAGAACCAACTTTCGAGTTGGTAGCCATGGCAGGGCTGCTGACAGTACGACTGTTGTAGCCCCGGGGACTGACTAATGTACCCAGTACCCAATGTCTGAGCGCTGGTACATTTAAACGCTGATTAATAAATAAACACAACCCCAAACATGCAGCTGGGGGTAGCTCAGCAGGTTAGAGCTTGTCGCGTTAACCACAAAATCGAAGGTTCGAGCCCTCCCTCTTGCGTGTTCTTTCATTTTTTTTTTTTAACATTTTTTTTGCGCTGAACAAAGCTAATCCAACTATACGAACAGTAACAAACTAAAAAAACTGAACCAATTTAAGACCTATAAAAATGAACCAATTTAAGCAGCACTTGCTTCACTTGTACCCCAAGAAAGCGTAATACCAAAGCTTTGCTTTGCTTGCAGTTCACTAGGAGCGCCCACCAAAACGGTTTGCCGCCCCAAGGCCAACATCCTTCTGCCGTCAGCATCCACAAGACTAAAGGCTTCGCAAATGTCCAAGCGCATTGTCACATTCCGAGTCTTGCCTCCCTTCACCTCCACCCTCTCAAACCCTACCAACTGCACATTTGGCGCACCCCTCACCCCAACTGTAGTTTTTGGCCTCCAAAACACCAGCACCACATGGTCTCCAGTCATCGGACCATTGTTTCTCACTCCAATGACAAACTCTACCTCCAAGTCCTTGCAGTTGACGTTGGAAACATCTATTACTTTTGCGTTCATGGGGATGCTATAGTCTGGAGTGGATTGGATTGGGATTACTATTGTGGAAGGGATGGATATGATGAACTTGGAATAGGATGAGTAGCTAAGTCCATGACCAAATTCGTACAACGGTCTCTCAATGTAGAACCTATAACTCCTTCCAGGGTAATTGGTGATCTTGTTGGCTCTCATGTTCATATTTGTCATAAGAACTTGATCTACATACTGGTTTGTGTACCATGTGATAGGAAGTCTTCCAGCTGAAGAAAAGAACATGTAGATTAGAAAGGAAAGAAGAGGCTCAATTTATCATGAAAGCAATAAAGTAACAAAAAGTTACCAGGATTGTGATCTCCAAAGATGACTTGGGCTATGGCTTCTCCTCCTGCTTGACCAGGATATCCAACCCACAAAATGGCTCCTATTTTCTCCAAGCTTTTTGCAAATGAAATATCGATAGGACCACCAGCCATGATGACAAGAATAATTGTTCCATTCGTTGCCCTCGAGACATCTCCAACTAGCTTTTCTTGATATCCTGGCAATGTTAGGGTTACCCTGTCATGCCCCTCTGACTCAATCGATTGATCGATCCCCATCACAAGCACAACAGCATCAGTCGACGATGCAGCCTTAACTGCAACCTCAAAATTAGTCTCATTGCCGCATTTTACATCTCCACACCCTGACTCATATGCAACTGTTGTAACATATTTCTGGAAGCCTTGTAGGGGAGTGGTATAGCTGCAGGGAATACCAGCATAGTTGCTTATCATAGCTCTACTGGCATTAGCATTTGGTCCGATAAGGACTAAATTTTTTATTGATTTTTTAGGCAGAGGAAGAGCCCCCTTGTTTTCTAGCAAAACTATGCCTTGTTTTGCAGCTTCAAGGGCCAGCTCCTGATGATCCCCACTGCACACATCAGATGGCCCGAGCTCACCGAATGGGAGAGATTTTGGGTTCCCATCGAAGAAACCAACTCTCATAAGAACCATGTAGTCATATATCAATGCCTGGTCTACAACAGATTCCTTTACCATTTTTTGGTTTACTACATTCTCTGTGTAGTTCCGCAAAAACTCTCCACAGTTCAGGTTTAAACCTGTATATGATGATGTGTTGGTAGCGTACTAGTCAATAACATCTGTTTGATTTTATGAAGTTTGGAGCAACAAACCTGCTTTTAGGGCAAGAGCAACTGCTTCTTCTGGTGTTTTAGTGTAGTGGATGTAATCATAATAGAACTGAACAGAATCACAATCTGAAACAATATTTCTGTCATAAACAGGTAAAAATGTTAGTCGCTCAAAATACAGGAAAAAGGAATTAATGAAAGTAAAAAAGCATCTAGCAGCATCAAACCCATCAAGACCCCATTTGTCTCTAACTATTCCTTTTAGCAAGTCTTCATCTGCGCATGAAGGAACTCCATTGACTCTGTTGTAAGAACACATGATGCAGCTGACATGTGCCTCCTCCACACAACTCTTAAATGGCCGCTGAAATGTATCTTCCATGTCTTGCTTTGTCACCTGAGGCCACGAAATATTTATCCCATATCATTTAACAAAGTCTAAAGTCGTGAAGTATACTAATACGTCATTTCAACTTGAATGTGGCATGTAAATTAACATCGTAAAAACCTCTGCGTTGAAATGAAATCGATCGGTTCCATTCCAATTCTCAAGATCATAAGCAGTATAATGCTTGCAACAGCCAGAAATCTTCAACCTGTCACTCGAATCTGTTAGGCTGCCAACCCCCTGCAACCCTCTGACATAGTTGACGCCGTACCGAGAGACCACCAAAGGGTCTTCCCCAGGGGTCTCCTGGCCGCGGCCCCACCTTGGGTCCCGGAAGACGTTCACATTCGGACTCCAAAATGTCAGCCCGGCTAGGCCGACATTGTACATGGCTCGAGCCTCCGTGGAGACCACCTGGCCCATCCTGAGCCAGAGGGACTCATTGAAGCTCGCCGCCGACAGGATGACAGCTGGGAAGCTAGTGGCACTTGGCACGGTAGCATTGAAACGAACTCCGGGGCCGAAGTCAGAGACGCCGTGAAGAGCCTCTGACCACCACTCATAGCCGGGGACACCGAGGCGGGGAATTCCGGCGGCCTTGTTGGTGAGCTGTTGCGCTTTCTCCTTGAGAGTGAGGCGGGAGACCAAGTCCTTGGCTCGGAGGAAATAAGAGAGGGAGGTGTTGCAGAAGAGGAATTGGCTTGTTTCAGGATTAGTAGCGTCACATGCAAAGGATTGAGCTTTGCATGGTGGTACTGGGACGAGGAAAAGAGAGAGGAAAATTACAAGAGATAGAAATTGATGAGTCTTGTTCATGGTGTGTTTAGCCAAGTGAACCGTATGACGCATATGAGAATACAAATGATGAATTTCTTAAGTTTTATAGTAGCCAACTAACTTGGGGTTCCTTTTGTAGCTATCCAACATTTTTCCTCCAATCCTACCTAGGACGATTTTGTCAATAGCTTCAACCATAAGAATTGAGAAATACGGATATCTGTGTATTAGACTGACCCATTCTATTCCTAGGAACTTGATGAGTATTAAATTCAAGAGAGCACAAATTTGTCTGCGGAATTTGTTTTGTTATGTTTTGGTTTGTTTTTTTTCCCCCTTTCTTATTTGTCGGAATGCTTTACATAAACTAGTCATGCAAAAGGTTTTACACGCGTCATGCAGAAGATGGACGATTAATTTTGGTAAATGTCATCTCGGTTCTGGTGATGATACTCTCATCTCTGAAAATCAGGAGATATGTTGTCATTTTCGTAGCTGTTAGATCAAATTTTATTTTATTTTCCTTCTTCTGGTTCTTCTTTTTTGTTTTTTTTTTTTTTTGCCACCTTTTATGGATCTTGCTGTTCTTTCATCTTAAGTTTTTATTTTGCATTGGATGAAAACGGAGAAAGTATCTAAAAGCAAAGTAGCAACCAAAGCTTGTAGCAGGCAATTGTTATTGGCATTGCATAGACTATTTGAATGTACAGTTGAAGACAACTACCGAATCAGTAGGGATGGAGCTTTTGCTCTCTTATCATAACAAACTAAAAGAAAGAATAAAGGACAAAAAGGAGAAAAGAAATAAAGGGAAAACCATCTATTCATACACCCTTTTCTTCGTTTTATCATTTTTGGATATTTTAGATGTTATGATTGGCCTTGTATTTCTGTTGTGGAACAGAACCAACTTTGGAGTAGGTAGCCATGGCAGAGCTGCTGTAGCCCTGAGGACTAATGTGCCCAAGGCCTGAGCGCTGGTCCAGGAACTCAGTTGTGGGTGGCAGGAAATCCGATCTTGTTGGGCGATGAGATGAGCCCTCAAAAGAGTCCTGTCCGGCGAGCAAGTGGTAGCTGCAGCCGGAGCCCATTGATTGGGACCTAAAGCTGCGTTGAGGCTGCTGCTTCTTGAGAACATGGATGAGATATGGGATTAAGCCTTCCATGATGACCCTTTTCCTGTCTAAATCTTGGGAATATGAATCTCGTTTGCAAGTTCACGGTGCCGCTACACAACAAACACAAGCCATACTTATATGGAGATTGATGAGGCCCAGGTGACATTTTTTACCAAGAGCTGGGCGAAATGAATAGTTGCACTCGGCGGGCCTTTTGACCTTTGATCGTGTTGACATTGTTTTAGCACATTTTTTTTGTTTTTTTACCAAACACCAAGCAGACGGGATGCGAAAATTTTACATTTCACTGGGATTTCATTTCAAACCCACAGATTTGATTTTTATCTCTTTTTTTTCCCTTTTTTTTTTTTTCGTTTGCTAGAGACACGGGTAAAGTAGGCACAACACAAGATGCGAAATTTGACATTTAAGTGGCTTTCCAAGATAGAAATTTCAAATTTGACACTAATGTCTAGGGCTATGATCAAATTTGCACCTAAAGTTTTTTTTTTCTTTTGTCAGAATTTTCCACTAATATTATGGTCTAGAGTGAATATGTCACTTGCTGTTAAAATGCTAAAGAACATTAAAAATAGTAGATTTAACAACTTTAGGTACTTCATGTAATTTTTCCTTGCAGATCAAAAGACATAAACCTTTATTGCTAACTCGAATTGATGTAGGAGGCATGTGAACTCATGCACCAACAATTACTAAGATGTTGCTACCGATTGAAACTTAAGTCTTATACTCGCTCCAGAAACCAAACCCCCAAAAGGACAAATAAGAAAAATGAAAATCTAGAAATCAGAACAAAATATTTATATTTTCGTCAAACTTTAATTGTTGATCTACAAAAATCTAGAAGAAATTTGAAAATGTAACTTCTAAAATGTTTGGAAAGGAGACATAAAGGAATTAAACCATGTAAAAAACTTGAAAATATAGAAACTTTTTGTTATCAACCGCCCTAATGGTGGTTAGAAATTGCTCTAGATTGCTGCAGACACAGTGACTCGTTGAGATCCTGAGAGAGAGAGAGAGAGAGAGAGAGAGGGGGGGGGGGGGGGGGAGAGGGAGAGAGGGTAATATAATTACATAAATCCCTTAAAATTTGTTACGTTGTTCCTTAGGTCTGTAACAATTAGTGGCATGTCCATCCCAAATTTAAAATTTTAGTTGTATATTTGCTCTCAGAGACTTAGACCATAATGTTAGTTGGAGATCTAGAGAAAAAAAAAACCTTAGTGGCAGATTTGATCTGATCCCAAAATAACAGTGGCGAATTTGAGATTTCTGGGGGGTTTCATACTTGCGGACTTGATCATCATCTTTTGCTTCTTTTACGTTTTCCTCCATAGGATGATAGAAACATGAATAAACTGAACTCGTCATTCATACAAAAGTCGAGGGCAGCCCAGACCCAGACCAGGCATTGGAATCTTTGAAAGGGTCCACTTAGCATAGTAGACTGTAGATGTCTGCGAATCAAATTCGTCCATTTTGAAGTTTGAACTTGAGCCAAATTTAAACGCAATTTCTATTTGGACAATTGGACTCGATATATTTTCTTTGGGATACGTCTTATTTTTTTGTCCTTGGTCTTGGAAGAAAGAGAATGGTCGTACTTTTGCTCTAATGGTTTATCCAAATTATGGGCGGTTCTGCCTTTGCGTGGCGGTATTATCACAATATACGGACTTCAAATCGTCCCTCTTTTCCTGGAATGTCCCGACTTCTAAATTTGATTTCTACTAACAACTATTCGGGCTACTCAACAGCACTTAATCATATTGAACAAGGTCTATACATGTGTGTAATTTGGGTTATCCTTTTTCATTTTTGACCTTAAAACTAAAATTTAGGGGAAAAAAAAATTAGTTTTATGCAGTAATAGTCTAAATGAGGATTATAAATATTTTTTTGGGATTTATATAGGGAGAGTTTAAATAAGTGAAGTAAGATAAATTAAGTTTAAAATTTTCTAAAAAAGATAATAGTTCAATCTTTTTTTGACGGACATGATTCATCATTTTTTAGACAAAGGAATAATAATAATAATAATAATAATAATAATAATTAACTTAAGCTTGCGACTTGACAAGGGTGTATTTTTTAGCAGTTATCTAAATTCACGGATTTGAAAAAGATATTTAATGGTGATTGCTTGCAAATTGCAATCACAAAAGATTACGTTAGCTGACATCAACATGCTAGGGTGAGAAGCGATTATCTTGGCACCTACACTTCCAGATAAGAGGATAGTAGAGCGCTTCTTCTTGCGTCCCAATTTGTCTTACCGAGACATCCACAGGGACACAAGGCTCGCACATGTTGCATCTCGAATTGCAACCTGCTGCTATGTGCGACCCTCTTCTTTTAACAATCACCTCACCTTTTTCCTGGATATATATATATATACATTTGCAATTTAATTTGTCACGAACTGATCTTACAACTTAATTACTATTAAGACGGAAACAAGAAAATAACAAAATTACTGCTAGGATGTTGGTGATTCGGATATCGGACTCACTGGGGAAGGTGATGGAGCGATTTGCACAATTTGAGATTTGGCTGAGCCTGGGAGAGCAAGGAGGCTAATGTGGAGCAGGAGAGTGATAGAGAGAGTGACATATTTGGTTTTAAGTTCCATTTTTTTGGAGTGGAGATTGTTCTGAATTGTATAAGGAGCTTCAGATCTGTACTAATATGCAACTGCTGAACTGCTTCAACGGCAGCAGTTGAAGTGGTCCAGTGTAGGATTCAATGCAACGTAGATGACGGTGAGGAAGTTGGAGGAGGCGTTGGTTGAATTACTTTCTCTGGCCAGAAGACAAATTCCTTGTGCAACTGCTAAGAGATCATCATGATGACTCAGATTTAGACAGGACTTAATCTCCTGGTACACATGTCCTTCTTGATATATATTTATCTTGTGTCGGTCGGACATGTTAGTTCCTACAGAAAAATTGGAACAGGGCTACCTCTGTTTAGTAACAACATTTGGAATTAACGCTGACCAATCTCAATCACTTATGTAAAAGCTGTAGTCTTGGCAAACCTTTTTAAACTGTTAATACTAACATTAATAGATAAACGCAACCACAAAGCGTGGGACCGGAGTTGGTGAAACAATTTGATAACTTCACTCCTGTATTTACGTCTCAACATGGCAAAGATCAAGAGAAGGGGAAGGGAGGAATTACATCATGAGGCATTTAACCACTAATTAGCAAATAAACACAACCACAAGTAATCAGCTGGAGTAGCTCAGTTGGTTAGAGCGTGTGGCTGTTAACCACAAGGTCGAAGGTTCAAGCCCTTCCTCTAGCGTGTTATTCCAACTCTTTTTTTTTTTATTTACATTTTTCTAAACTAATCCAACTATACGTACATTGACAACCTAAAAACACTGAACCAATTTAAGACCTAAAGAAATGAAGCAATTTAAGTTACAAAATAATTATGCCCTAATCTTAAATAAACGCAAGACTTCTTTTGCTACTCGACACACTTGTTGTTCATCTAGTCTTTTACTATTGCATGAGCTAAATAGATGCAACGCCTGCTTCACTTGCACCCCAAGAAAGCATAATATCAAAGCTTTGCTTTGCTTGCTGCTCACTAAGAGCGCCCACCAAAACTTTTTTACCTCCCCAAGGCCAACATGCTTCTGCCATCAATATCACAAACACAATAGCATCAATGGTTGATGCAGCCTTAACCACAGCCTCAAAACTAGTCTCGTTGCTGCATTTTACATCTCCACATCCTGCCTCATATGCAACTTTTGTGACATATTTTTGAAAGCCTTGAAAGGGAGTGGTATAGCTACAGGGAATACTGGCATGGTTGCTTATCATAGCTCTACTAGCATTGGCATTTGGTCTTGTTAGGCCAAGTACAACTAAGAGGAGGTGTTAATTGGCTGAATTCCAAAAATCATTGAAAATGAGGAATTTTAGGTCATCCTTAATGATCCTTCAAAGAGTATGATCCATTGCTTGGATATGAATCTTTATTCTAGTTTTCCACCAATTAAAATTTGTAGAGCTAAACAATGGTGATTAAGATGAGTTTTGCCCCTCAAAATGCATACTAGTAGTTATCATAGATCTTTTAGCTTAAAAACCATTAGATTTTGTCAAAACACAACCACGAGCTCTGATACCAAGTGCCAAAAGATCAAATGGAATATAAATCGGGGAATGATCTTATATGCACAATGGATGCAAGGTGAATTTGAGATGAGCATGATGGGTGAGCTTACCTTCTTTCCTGTGCTTCAAATCAAACAATCAAGAGAATGCATTTTCATCAACTAAGCTAAGTGCACAAAAGAACTACTCAAGATGTTTGGATATTCAAATGCTAAACCTTGTGTCATTTCGATAAGTGTCATAATTAAGCTTGATGGGGATGAAAATAGTAAATCTGACCAAAAACTCTGCAGGAGCATGATAAGTTCTTTGCTTTATTTGACCGCAAGTAGATTGGATATGTTGTTTAGTGTTTGTTTGTGTACTTGTTTTCAATCATGTCCTAAGGAATCACATTTGAAAGTAGTAAAAAATATTTTTAAATATTTGATGGATATATACATCAAATTTAGGATTATGATACTCTAAAGATACTAATTTTAATCTTTTGAGATTTTCCGATGTGGATTATGCTGCAAGCTAATTGGATAGAAAATCAACAAGTGGCTCTTATCAATTTATTAGGTGTTGTTTTGTATCTTGGTTTTTGAAACAAAATCCGGTTGCTCTATCCACCATGAAAGCCGAATATATTACGACCAGAAGTTGTGTGGCTCAAATATTGTGGATGAACCAACAATTGAAAGATTATGGCTTTAATTTCAATGAAATACCCATTAAATGTGATTAATGGTGCTTGTGGATGTAAGAAAGCTATGCGCTCCTCTGATGTTGTCTTCACAGCACTTCTACAAGAGCAAAAGAGGTATACTTGCTGATAATAGAATCATAAAAATATATACGTTGGTGTTAATAATAATAACATGTAGGTTTTAGTTTACACAAAAAAGAAGCAATAGTCAATCAGTTTAGTACTTGGGGAAAAATAGTCAATCAGTTTAAGTACTTGGGGAATTGGTATTTATCTTTAAAGGTTTTAGTTTACAAAAAAAAAAAAAAAAGGCTTTATTTTATTTGGTTAGTGGTTAGTTAAGATAAGAAGAGGAATTTGGCTAATTTACAAAAAGGACAAAACAAAAAATTCATAAACCTTTTCGGACATAGGTGCAGAGAAGAGCTACTTATTCAAGACACAACCATATGATTTCAAGAATCTTAACTAATTTAAAACATTGTTTAGGAAGGTGATATAGCGAACTCATGATTGGACTTGAATAGTTGTTTTGGTTTTGCCATTTTTTAAGCATGCGTTGGTCCTTTTAGTTGCATGTGCTGCTTGGTATTTACTGTTTCATATTTGAAGTTGTGGCTCTTTTTTTTGGGTTCAGGCTATTTAGAGTTGGAGGCTGTTTCTTCATGATAAAGCAGTCTGTCTATAAACCAAGAACCACCAATTTGAGCTCAGGAAAGTGCAGGAAACTGAGGTATATGTCTCTGCCTCACCATGTAGACTGGTTTACATGCATATTAGTTTAAATGTTAAGTTTTGCTATTATATTGTGTTTGGGCTTCATTAGGCTTATGGTGCCCTGGCTAAATGCTGTTCGTGTTGTTTTTTCCAGAGAAGCATTTGTTGTTGTTGGTTTGATCCATATTTTATGGCTTTTTATCTATTTAATTTATTTGTTTGTTCTTTTTACAAGTTTAACTTTCTAGATGGTTCTATTGGTCGATAACTTATGGAGTTGATTTGTCTGTCTACCTAATCTTTTAGATTCTTGATGCTTTTGGGCTTCGAGTGATTATAAGGCTCAGAATTAACTTCAGAGATCTTCTAGTGCAAAGTCATGATAATCATGGTATTGTTTTTTTCCTGGACATGCACACCTAATGCAATATTCACAGATTTGTTCTTTGACTTCCCATATTTCCTTTTTTTTTTTAACTGAGTTTTTTTTCCTGATAAGCAGCATAGATTATTATTGTAGCTTAAGGTTGTCTTATTGTTAATGTCACCTTTCTTTTCTTTTAGTAGGTGAACATCAACAAGAAGGGTTTTTACATGACGCGAAGCTTGAGGTTATCACTTTGGGTGAAATGACTTTTTAGATTCTTTAAGGCACTTGTAACTGTATTTTTTTTCGATTTGACATTGGAACATTTGTGTTTGAGAAGTTCATTTGTTAATAATAATTGTTAGCTATTTTTTTTTTCCAGGCATCCAAATTTTTATTGTTGCAGGCTTCACCATTTATTTTTTATTTATTTACTAGTAGAAAATTTTATGTTATAAGAAGGATCAACAAGCGAGGTTGTATGAGTTTCCAGAATCCCCGAAGCTGTTAGTATAGATATTAAATCAGCAATTTTCAAATTTGAATCAGAGATTTAGTGACATATAATTACTGTCAGTAATAGAAATACTGACGCTTAAATAACTGTCAGTAAAGGAAATGCATTGTACCGATGGGTGCAAAAAAGCGTCGTTATTATCTATAGCGATGGACTAATTGAGACGCTTACAAAGATTGTCGGTAAAACGTATAGTAACAGATTTCTTCACTTCCTTTGACAGATTCTAAATGTTACTAAATGTCATATTCTTTGTAGTGATTGATACTTAAAATCAATTGGCTAAATTTTGTACCAAACCATTGCGTGAGAAAAGACTTATTTTCATAAGAAAAAAAACTAGGAATAAGCAACCCAAGGTAACTAGCTTTTCAGGCTCAAAAGAATGGAATTGTATTATCATGAAAAATCAATTTCATGATTATATAATTCAAATGTTCATATATTAAAGTGTGCCACTCATTGTCTCAAGCCTTACTTTTACTTGTTCTGGTTTTTCAACGTGTTTCTCACAAGTCTTGCAATTTTCGAACCAATCTTTTCAAATTAATCGGGTAAAAATATTCAATCAGGTGTTTTAAAAATTCTGCTTCCAAGTTTAATATATGAAGAGCCTCCGACCACCAGTCATAGCCAAGGACACCGGGGTGGGGAATTTTGCAGCTTTATTGACAAGCTGTTGCACTTTCTCCTTGAGAGTGAGGCCGGAGACCAAGTCCTTGGCTTGGAGGAAATAAGAGATGGAGACGTTGCAGAAGAGGAATTGGCTAGTTTCAAGATTAGTAGTGTCACATGCAAAGGTTTGAGCTTTGCATGGTGGTACTGGGACGAGGAAAAGAAAGAGGAAAATTACATGAGATAGAAATTGAAGAGTCATGTTCATGGTGTGTTTAGCCAAATGAACCGTATGGAGCACATGACACAATGACGAAAATTTCTTAAGTTTTATAGTAGCCAAATAACTTGGGTCTCCTTTTGTAACTATTCCAACATTTTTTCTCCTATCCTTCCTAGGATGATATTTGTCAATAGCTTCAACAATGAGAATTCAGAAATATGGATATCTATGCATTAGACTGACCCATTCTATTCTTAGCAACTTGATGAGTATTAAATTCAATTGATGAGTATTGAATTCAAGAGAGCGCAAAATTGTCTGCGGAGTTTGTTTTGTTTTGTTTTTGTTTTTTTGTTTTTTTATTTGTCGAAACGCTTTATGTATATCCTTAGCCTAGACTTGGACTTCTTTTCACATGTTGAGATTCAAATCCAATATTCATACGATTTACCCATTTTCTTTTTGTTACTAATCTCACAGTTGAAACTAAAAAATTTGATTGGTTAAACATTAACTTGTTCACCCACCTGAGAATTTCTGTCTATTCTGACTGAAGTCTGGCTATTAAAACTCGCCATACATTTTGTGGAACAAATTACTCCATATCTAGTTAATCCTTTCCCTAGGATCACTAGATTGTACTTAGCAAATAGGCATGCTTGTGTCCTCGATTAAGAATTTTTTGCGTGGAAGTTTGTATGGAGACTGGTTGTTGTGATCCATACCATATCTGGTGGGCCGGGCTTGATAGTTGCCAAGTAGGAGGATTAACGTAGTCCTGTTTTAATTATCTTGTCAAGTAAGGGATTTGTTTTTCACTTTCGAGTAAAGAAGAAGAATTAGATACATGCACTAGACTGGAGGAAGGTTACCGTCGAAGGAACTCCAAAGTTAAAGGGACACTTTTCCTTTTGTCCTGCAGTGCGGACACAGACAAGGACACAGACCCCACTTAAGTTTCGCCACCCACTCATCTCTTTGGCCTTTTCTCATAATTCTTTTCTTGCAACTGCCAATAGATTCTTAACCGGTAAATATCCTGTCTTAAGCAAATCTTAAACCACTAGAGAGAATCTACTATTGACCAGAGAAAAGCAAAAGCTATTTATTTTGAATCCAACACAAACATTTTTAATTGAAAATCACAAGAAAACCACACAACCAAACTTGCTAATCACGTTACAAGTTGTAACTTTCAGAGGTTGGCATGATCTCGACACCAAAATTGTGGCTCACTTGTTCCTCACCTGAGGCACCTACCAAAAGGCTATGCGTCCCGGTTGCCAGTTTCCTCTGCCCTTCAACATCCACCAGACTAAATGCCCCGCACACATCCAAGCTCATTTTCACAATCTTCGTCTCTCCAACATCCACCTCAACCCTCTGGAACCCTACCAGCTGCACCA
Organism: Aquilaria yunnanensis; assembly: GCA_039654915.1. Lineage (NCBI taxonomy): Eukaryota > Viridiplantae > Streptophyta > Magnoliopsida > Malvales > Thymelaeaceae > Aquilaria > Aquilaria yunnanensis. The sequence continues at coordinate 22,742,845 of CM077598.1, read as the reverse complement.
GTGGCGTGCCGCTCACCCCTGCTGAGCTAGGTGGCTCCCAGAACACCAGCACCACATGGCTCCCGTCCATTGGGCCATGGTTCTTCACCTCTATTCCGAGCTCAAACTTCTTCGTTTCCTTGCACTTCAATAAGGAAAGGTCTATTGCTTGGCTGGTGGAATGGGAAACAGCATAAGGGATCGCTTCAATGACTATTTTGGAAGGAGCGTATATGATGGACTTTGAAAAGCATGTGTAGCTCAATCCATGCCCAAATCCATAGATTGGCTTGCCAGTGTAGAATCTGTATGTTCTTCCTGGATAATTTGCACTTGAATTGGCTCTCATGTTCATATTTGTCATTGCCACTTGGTCCACATATTCTTTTGGGTACCATGTCACAGGAGATCTTCCACCTGAATGTAATATTATTATGCGTAAGCAGATTCAAGTACCAAAATATAACTTTAAACCGAAGAAAAGGTTTAATTATACTGTAAGTTATAACTACCAGGATTGTAGTCTCCAAATATGACTTGGGCTATGGCATCTCCTCCTGCTTGACCAGGATATCCAACCCACAAAATGCCCCTAATATTTATCATACCCTTCACGAATGAAATGTCAACAGGACCCGCAGCCATGATCACAAGGACTACGTTCCCGTTAGATGCATTAGCAACATCCCTTATAAGCCTCTCTTGATATCCTGGCAATGTTAGGGTCGATCTGTCGAAATTCTCATGCTCAATGGACATATCCAACCCCACAAGCAGCACCACTGCATCAGCGGTTGCTGCAGCCTGAACTGCAGCTTTGATCTCTGACTCATCCTCGCACTTTACATTCTTACAACCCACCTTGTATGTAAGCCTTGAGACATACTTGTGCAGCCCTTGCAGTGGGCTAGTTATACCACAAGGAGCACCATAGTATTCACTCAACAAAAGCTGCGTTGCATTTGCATTTGGTCCTATAACAGCTAAGGTTTTTGTGGTGGTTTTGGACAAAGGAAGAGCTCCATTGTTGTCTAGCAAAACTATTCCTTGCCTAGCTGCATCAAGGGCTAAAAACCGATGATCATCAGAGCAAACATCTGATGGCCCGAGACTGGCAAATGGAAGTGATTTGGGGTCTCCATCAAAGAATCCAAGCCTCATAAGAACTGTGAAATCATACACTAAAGCCTGATTGACATCAGATTCTTGCACCTTTTCCAACTTGATCGCTTTCTCGGTATACTGCTCTAGATAACCCCCACAGTTCATGTTTATACCTGCAATCATTTCAAGTAGAAGTCAAACCAATAAACGTTTTACCCAACCTGAAAGGAGCCCAGCTATGCAAGAGCCACACCGGCTTTTAGAGCAACGGCTACTGCATCTTCTGGGGTTGCTGTGTACATCATCTCCGTGTAATAAGCCTTGATCGAATCACAGTCTGTGACAATGTATCTGCCATTAGCACGTCAAACTTTTGTCAGGTGTCAACCATGAAAAGTGAGCAGTTAAAATCATCAATGATTCATCCGTTCGCAAGGGTGGAGGTATAAGAAATTAACAAACCCATCAAAGCCCCATTGACCTCTAACTACGTGAAGCAGGTCTGGGCTCACACAGGTAGGAAACCCATTCACACTGTTGTAAGAACACATCACACAGGTTCCTTGTCCTTCCTCCACACAACTCTTAAATGGTGGATTAAATGTGTCCTCCATATCTTGTTTTGTCACCTGCAAAACCCAAAAAATTTATGGTAACTGTTTCAATGAATCAAACATCATACAATTTTAACTCTGTTTTTCATTTCAGAGACTGAATATCAGCAGTACTTAACCTTTGCATCGAAATGATATTTGTCAATTCCTCCCCAATCCTCAAAATCGTACGCTGTGTAATGCTTGCAACAAGCAGAAACCTTGAGCCTGCCACCAAAATCCCCTTCCACACCCATTTCTTGCAACCCCTTCACGTAGTTCACTCCATACCTGGCAGCCACCAATGGGTCCTCTCCCGGTGTTTCTTGACCCCGGCCCCACCGTGGGTCCCGGAACAAGTTGATGAGTGGGCTCCAGTAGGTCAACCAGGCTAGACCCACGTTGTACATGGCCCGAGCCTCGGTGGAGACCACCTGGGCCATCTTGAACCATAGCGTCTCGTTGAAACTGGCAGCGGACAAAAGCACGGCGGGGAAGCTGGTCGCGCCGGGAATGGTGGCGTTGAACTTGACCCCCTCGCAGTCATCGGAGACGCCGTGGAGCGCCTCGTTCCACCACTCGTAGCCGGGAAAGCCAAGGCGGGGAACGGATTCGGGCCGGGCTTTGAGTTGGCGGACCTTTTCGTGGAGGGTCAAGCGGGAGACGAAGTCCGTGGCTCGCTGGGTGTAAGACAGTGAAGTGTTGCAAAACGGTAAACGGCTTGTTTGTGGAAATCTCTTGTCGCAAGCAAATCGCTGAGAACGGCTACATTTTGCAACTGAAAGTGTGACAAGAATTGAGGCGAGTAAAATTATGGGCCTTGCCATAATTTCCTTTCCTCGTCGAACAACGTCCCTGGATCTGCCACCGGCCCATCGCCTTACTTGTATTTATACTTACCAGTTTTGAAATTAATGAAACTCGCTTGCCGATCCACATTAAAATAAGTGCCAAGATGGAATCATGTCACACATTTAGGATCACAAAAACGTTTAAAGCATGCCAAGTATTTTATTGTCTAGCAGTATGCAGCAAATATATTGAAATTTTATGTTAGCCTAAGCCCAGTTGAAATGGATCCGAGAAGCAGAATCTATCAAGAAGGCCCAGTGGACTTCTTTTACGCTAGCCCAACAATCGGGCCCAAACTGTTTGAGCATGTCCAGCTATTAATTTTACTTTAAGTCATTCATAAATTAGATAAAAATCGCAAAAGTGGCTTCAGAGTTCTCCTATGCAGCCTGCAAGTGTTCATTTGGGCTTCGCCTGAGTAAAAGAGACTAGAAAAAAAAAATGCCAAAATCTTTTATACGCCTAATGATCTCTTTAAAGAAGTGGTTTACTTGGATGTTTTATGAGAAAAAATGTATATAATATACTAACATTTGTTGCTTTCCCGGGCAATGGAAACGGGGAAAACCGAACTGTTGCCACTTGGGCGTACTCAAGTCTTAAGGCAGAAGAAATCCTTAGTTGCCCTCGTCACCATCTTCAATCAGCTAGTTGCGGGACAGCCAAAGCCCAGAAAATTTGATAACATGGGCGACGTTCGTGGTCGAGAAGAACATCTTGACGGTGTCGTCGCCGGAGAAGATACAGGGAACTTACAACAGCGCCATTGGTAACTTCGGGATTCCTCAGTATGGCGGTAGCTTGGCTGGTACGATGGTTTATTTTGAAAACAACCGAGAATTGTGCAAGGAATTGTTTGATGGTTCCGGGACCTCGGTACGACAAAGGCCTGGCGATCTTCCAACTTTCTTTTTGGTCAATCGTGGAGACGCGCTTCTTCTTTTGTCTCAAGTTTGTACTTTGGTTGTCGTTTTACCAGTAAAGTCGCACTCCAACAATGGTGATTGTTGGCAAGATAAAGCTGCTAATCTTACTGCCTGCAAGGTATGCATTAGATCTTTCTGGATTGGCATATCATTCGCTAATAAATGATCCTGTTTTTATTTTCCTATCCATCTAAACAGGATACGTTTAGAGGGGGAGTATGTGAATGTCCCATAGTCAATGGAGTGCAGTTCATAGGAGATGGTTACAGCCACTGTGAAGGTAATTTTTTATGCTTGATATTTCCTTTTCTTACGATAAACAAACTTACCTTTGGTGGCAAAATAGTATTTGGTAGCTATCTTCATCCATGTTTGTCTCATCAAAATTTTCCATGCAAGTGGAGAAAAACATGTGATGATGGAAGTTTGGAATTTAATCTCATTGTTTCCTCACATAAGAGTGTGGGCATGCCGATGTAAAACCTTGCCACTTTGTTCTTTTCCCTAATTTATGAATTATTCAGCTATAGCTACAATTAAAAGGTAGAATGGCGTTAGCGCACCTTGAGCTTAGCTCTGTTGGAAAAGGTGCTTATATTCTAACCTTGACATTAGAGGTTTGAATCCTCGTCCGTGCAAGGAGCCCACAGAGCAGCTAAAATCCATGGATCAACTCTATAGACTCTAACTATGTGTGTGTTTATGTGCGTAATACTTCTGTGTACAAAAAAAAAACTGGTATTAGCATTACGTCCTGAAGGGTAGTAACATCCTTCAGTTAGATATGGTTTCCATTATACTCACAGAAAAAAATAGGAAAGATGCAAGTTTTATGGGCTTCTCTCTACAGGTTTCTCTACATCTTTTTTCTTTTTGCAGTAAAGTAATCTTATGTTGTGTGTATCTTTCTTAAATACATAATCATGCAGCCCGTGGGCCTTGAAGATGCAAGATAAATAATGGAGGCTGCTGGCATGAATCCCAAGATGGACGTTCATTCTCAGCATGTTTGGTTGGCGATATGGCTCTCCCTATTCCTTTCCTGCTACTCTGTAGACTCTCAACTCTGTAAAAAAAGCTTATCTTTATGGTCATGACTATGACAGGTTTTTTACGGTGTTAGATGTCAATGTCCTTTCGGCTTCAGAGGTGATGTTGTCAAAAGTTGTGAAGCTTAGACAACTTCTGAATCTGAAATTTTGAAGTTATTGTTTCTCCCTGAAGAGGATTCTTTCTTTTGGACAGTGTACCGGCTACAATGTACGATCAGGATACAGAAAGCTTCATGAGATTGTTCTATACTTCTATTGATGCAGAAAGCATTAAACTACATAAACTCGTTTATTCTCTTGTTAAAATACTGTGAAGAGAATATACGGTTTTCAAAGTAATAGGATATTGAATCTTCCCCCTGTGCAGATATTGATGAGTGCAAAGAAATGAAAGTTTGTCAGTGCCCTGAATGTAGCTGCAAAGACACCTGGGGAAGCTATGAATGTACTTGCAGCTGTGATCTTTTATATATCAGGGAACATGATACCTGCGTAAGTGAGAAAAGAAACTGAGACTCTCCCTTTTATTTAGGAATCTATAGTAAATGGTTAATCATTGAAGTAAACACTGGCATCTGCTGCAGTTAATAATGTTATTGGATTCTGGTCCGCTTGGACGATTTCTGGGGTCATTTTCATTGGCTTGGCTATTGTTGTTGCTGGTGCTTACATTGTTTATAAATACAGATTAAGGGTAGGCCCTGTATCATGTTCCCCGGCCTTTTGTTGTGAGAATAGTGTCTCTATCAGTTCAAACATTCTATCTTTCTAGTTGGAGTTGTGCCAGTAGAGTAAAGCAATTTAAGGTCTGAATGGGTAAGCCTATGAGCTTGAAGTCTAAGTTTAATGGTGGTTTCTGTAGTTGGTTGCATTCTGAAACCAGAGAAGTTAAAACGTTAAGTACTCAACTAGCATATCAAAAGTAGTTGGCGTTGGTCAGGCACAAGGCAAGCTATCATGGTTGGGCCTCCAAATATAAACCAAAGCTTCTGATAAACTAGACATCCAAGTATGTGCGATAATAAACCTGCATTTTGAACCTTTTAATAGAAACAAATTGGCAGATACTTATGCCACCCTCTTGGCCTCTTGTTCTTCTTGCAGTCACACATGGATTCAGAAATCAGAGCAATAGTGGCACAGTACATGCCTCTGGATAGTCAAGAGGGAGCCCCAAACCACATTAGTGGAGACCGTGCTTGAAATTTGCTGGCATTTCTGAGTAAACCTGCTTCCACAGGAATGAGATGTTGTGGCTAAACCAAAGTTGCTTTCACTTGTGGATCATGTTGTTGCATAACAGAGAGATACACTTCCAAATAAATTACAGTCTCATGATTGAATGCAAGTAGTCTAAAGGATCTACAAAACCCAGGAATTCAGTTTTAGCTTTAGGAAAATTCACATTCACATACAAAACATAGTACGACTCTTAACTAGCCCACATACACAGATGAGAAAAATCCACTCGAACAAAATACAGAGATTACAATAGAGGTATGCATTTAGAGCTCACACTGGCCTATGGATCCCCTACATGTTATTGATAATCTCAATATCTTGTCCTCACACAATTACAAAATACGAGAGTTGCAAAAGGCTTATTGTCCTAGCCCTCTTCGGCTTCCGGACCTTCTTTCCCTCTTGAAACTCTCACATCTTGCATATTCACAACAATTGGCTTTTCTTTCGTGCTCAAAACCTTAACACAAGAAGCCTTTTTATAGGCCATATACAAACCCAAACCACAATAAACTAAAAAAAAACAAAATCTAAACAAATAGGAAAACTAATACAAAATTCTAAACAAAATAAAAATCCTTAACCTTATTGAATTTGAGTCAACAAACCCAACAATCTTCATCTTAGCTCAAATTCTTCACCATGAACATGAATATCATGAACACATGATCACGATCATAGACATGGATAACACAGACACTGCTAAAACACAAACACAGTAAATACAAATGAGTACGAACAACATGAACATGACTACGAACGACAAACACCACCAAGACTCAAATAACAACGAACTGAAACAATCACAAACTGAATATCACGAACATCAACACATACGAACAAAATCTTCGATCTTCAAATTTGTATAAAGCCATTGGTATCACGCCTCAACCACTATCAAATATCCCTAAGGCTTGACCAAACAATCTAAATACTCTACTATGCCAAGCATCGAACTATACATTCCACCATACTATGAACACACCATAAGCTACAGCATACCAAGAACGTATCACAAGCTCCACCATGGCAGGACCAAACCATAAGCTTTGATACCGCTTGTTGGGAAAAATATTCCCCAATTACCCATCATGTACAGTAGAATAAAAAACACAATCACGATCAAGCAAGCACACATAAATTTAACGTGATTCAGCTTTTAACTAACCTACATCCACAGATGGAAGAAATTCACTCGAACAAAATACAGAGATTATAACAAATGTATGTCCTTAGTGCTCATGTTGGCCTATTGATCCCCTACATACTACTAATAATCTCAATATCTTACCCTCACACAATTATATGATATGAAAATCGAAAAAAGCTTCTCATTTTAATCCTCTCCGGCCTCCAAACCTCTCCTCTATCCTGAAACTCTCACATCTTATCTCTTCACAACAATTGGCTTTTCTCTCATAATTAAAGCCTGACTCAAAAAATCGTTTTATAGGCCACGCATAAACCCAAACCACAATAAAATAGAAAAACCAAATCCTAAACAAATAGTAAAACTAATATCAAATCTTAAACAAAATCAAAATTCTTAATCTCATTGAATTTGAGCCAATAAACCCAACAGCATCGTTAGGATTCACTGTTCGCATGGCCAGTCAGTCTTATTTATCTTTCAGGTGGGTTGTATATTTTCTTAATTCTGTCTATCGAGTTTAGAACTCAGTCTGTACCAGTCAGTTGTGGACGCTAATTTACTAATAATCAGCTGGTCACGTTTCTTCTCTCTGTTGGGTGATGCGGAGCCCAAATATCTCTAGCTCGCACAATGACCATTGCCCATTCAGGATTGGGTTCCTGTTCTTTTGCCAGGAGCAGAACATTAAAGCAGTGAAATGTTGATGATTTCACTGTAAATCTTCAAATGATAATAATTCTGAGATGAATAAAGAACTACATCCAAGATGATGAACAGATTAATGAACTCAATCACCCTCCCTAAATTTTACAGGGGGAATAATATTCCTATGAAGTTTTTATGTTGCTTATTTTTCTTGTAATGTATATGTATGTAAAGAGGATACAAGAGCTTCATAAATATCATCTATGTTACATAAAGTTTTCGATTATTCTACGATGTTCTCTTTGGTAGGGTAAGTCTGAGATCAAGGCCAATGTCCACTCCATTGTAGGCAATGGGAGCATACATCCATAGATCATCAGAGCTCAACAGCTGTAAAATTAAGCAACAAAATGTCAGTAAATCCTCTTCATTTGTCTCTTTTCCAGCTATATGTCACTACATATTTAAGTCGAGAATTTTTTTTCAATGTGAATTTGTTTTGTTACCTTAATTTGGAGTTGTAGGAACTTCACGTACTGCACTGCTTCTTCGAGCATTGTGCTTATGTCAACCTGCCCTTAGTAATGAAACCATGTCAACTAGAAATCCAAAATGTTAAACTGACGCCTGGAAGAAATACCAGACAAGAAGAGCTTAATTACCTTTGTTCCATTAGGTACAAGGTTTTGCAGAGTTCTGAGCCTCTCATTTATTCGCTCTCTTCTTTTCTGCAGGAAAGAAAACAAAGGTCAGCCCGTCAGTTGGTACATTTTTAAAGCTTTGAACAGCACAAGTTAGCCAACTTTTAGATAATATCATAGCTAGCTTACCCTTGCATAGATGCTCTGTGGGTCTGCTGCAGCCCCTCTGCCAGCTCTGGCTTTGCCTTTCGAGTTGAGTGCTGGCTGCTCCTTTAAGCTACACCCTGATGCTGCTACTCCACTAAGCTCCTGGGAACGATTAACATCATCCTCTGATGAGCAGCTGCTCGGGCTTTGCCCGTTAAAGCCAGCATCATGGTCTTCCTCTTCCTTATCCGTCAAGGCATTCCTCTGCTTCTTCTTTGGCCTCACATTCCTCTTGCCATTTTGGACCTGCAAAGACAAATGGTTGTCAACACGTGCCTCAAATTGTTTAAGATGTCAAATTCCATTTTATCCTGTTATCGGTGACTCACATTTCCTGAGTTTCGAGATCTTTTGTTCGGAAGTTCTGGTATTTTGGTACTCCTTTCCTGTGCCTTTGGTTTAGGGTCTAGAGTTTCAGATGGCCTTTTGAGCTCCAGGCGCACGTTGTCATCACTTGTCCCTTGGCTCAAGCAATCATCCGGATCAATGTTCAGGTAACAGCTGGTGGTGTTTGCTGCATCATCCACCACAAGAAACTCCATTTCCATGGAGCTATTACTGTCGGACAGTAAACCAAAACTCGACTCACTATGAGTGCCAGCATTAGCATAGAGGGAAGCTGCATTGCCCACTTCCTCGTTCTTTCCTGATTCATGGGCAGGCCAAAGGCTAGTTGGAACTCCTCCGAAGCTCGAATTCCCACCCATCTCTGCCCAATTACTGGAAGAAAACCCGAGCAACTGAGCCATGAATTCAGCCTCCTCGGTGGTGAGAAGTCCACAGAGGGAGCTCCACTCTCCTCCTGCGTCGCCTCCAATTGTATCCATGGATAGAGCTTCAATTGGAGATGATGTGTAGAGTCTGTGGATGGACGCCTGAAGCAGAACAGGATGAAGAGACGCACATATATACACACGGACACGAACCAAGTTCATTGACTTCATCCATGAAACCATATCTAATTTTAATCACAATAATCAATTATTAGTAGTACATGAAAAAGTCTGAATTCGCGTCCCGGATCGGCAGCAAGGCAAGAGTACAACTCAGAGAGAATAATTTAAACAAGCATGCAACTTCCCAAGTGGGCTAAAAACTCCCGGGAATTCGACTAACCATGCTGAAGAGAATGATTTACCAAGGGGATTTAGTGCTCGGAAAACTAGCTTAAACTGTGATTAGGTGGGAGGGACACAAATGAGAAGTGAGATTTGGTGAGGAGAGTGACACCTGGCTGTTGAGAGAACGTGGGAAGTCTTACCGGAATAATTTAGACAAAAATAGTGAGAACAAATCGAAGCAAGAAAATAAGGACACGAAGTGAAGGGCTCCACGGCCACATCGTGGGAATGAGTATGGCATTCTTATAATCTTTATTCCTGGAAAAGAAAATTCTTTTTTGATAAAGAAGAAAAAAATGCCTGGAAACAGACAGTTGGATCTGTTTTTGCTAGATTCTTGTCTGCTTCATTTTTTCATGCATCCTAATAAGTAATAACTATTCTCTGAACCTGAACTCTAGGATTAGAGAACAGCGTTTTGGGGGGACTAGTAGCATCACCCGACATCCTTCAGTTTCGTGACCGCGATCTTTTCCAGGACTCGAAACCTTTCGCTCTTTCTGCCTCAATATTGATATCCATTCTTCAATTTCGTGCGCACGATTAGTATGTCTATGATTAGCTTTCATGGGCACAATCGTTCTCTCTGTACTCCGTGTTTTTTTTAATCGTTTTATACTCTATTTTTAATGAACTTACTTTTCCTTTGATACGTAACAACACAACCATGAAATTAAAACGAAATGGCTCTTAGACTTTAGTTGATAAGGTTAAAAAAACCGAATAGGCGCATTTTCACTTGGCTCGACATCTTATATAGTCCCTTGCGATATTTCTTCGTCCAAAAAGAAAAATACTTGAAACCAGATCAAATGAACTTCAGCTGATTAAGTAAAAAACTGAAGTCTTCGTAATTTGCAATTTCTTGATTACCAAACTGATTAATTTTTCCTGTTTTAGTTTTTCCAGATGAAGTGTAGAAAATCAAACACTTCTAGTTTCTACCCTTCTAAGACATACCTGGAACCCATTCAAGCCCGGTTCACCATAAGGTTCCAGCTGTATAAAAAATAGGTTGCTCTTAGAAACAAAAAGGGGTATTGCATCCCGAAGACTTGTTCAAGTACGATTACATGACCTAACCCCCTTTACCCATGAGGGGAAGCTTTCAAATTATATCTTGATTCGACTCCAAACTCAGAAATGAAGAGATCACAAGAAGATGACAAGTAAAAAACTATGCTACTTCCACTGTAAAATATAAGCTGTGCGCTCAACAAGAAGTCTCCAAATTCCGCACGAGTAAAAAGATGGATGAAAATGAAGCATGAGAACTCGGTAATGTTTAGCAGTCACAGGATGTATGTAGGAGCCAAGCAACATATCTAGCAGCAGCAACACAAGTAGACCAGTATATCTTTACCAAAGCAGGGGGCAGAATGTTTACTTATTCCACGCACATTGAAATGTTAGTCATCATTGCTCAACATGCTCCTCATCTGCAAATCCATCCCCAAGAGCCCGCTGTGCTAGTCTGTAATACAGAATACCCATAGTAGCCATGCAAGCCCTGCACAACAGAGTAATTTGTCAAGGATAATCTAGGCAAGAACAGCACATCAGATGCAATAAGTGTCAGTTTTACTTAAAATGCAGAAAACATATAGAAAGAAAGCTGAACAACTTAATTTAGTCGCATTTCCCCTTCTTTAGTGTCACTCAGTTCCTTTTTGCCATTCCTATCTAGACATGGACCTAGGTGCTAATTCACTTAAATAGAAACAAGAAAGTTTAGAAAATACATTATAGCTATAACAAGAAGGATTTTTCTTGGATCCATCCGTCTTGATCTTTGCTGCCGCAGACGACCTTCTGGAACATCATCTGAATTTGATGCATCTTTACGTGGAGGTGCAGTCACCGGCAAAGTTGGTAATGCACTAGACCAGAAAGGCAACAATGCCCTCAGGAACTTGTGGCGGAGGGAACCTAGAAAACCAACAGCAAAAAATGACTTTTTCAAGTTCCACTTTGAAGTTTGAAAGAGTAAGAGACATCATGATTTTTAGCAGAGCACTAAGAAGATGTGAAATGTTTATCAGCAACACATACACCTATCCCCAGTGAAATAAAGAACAAAAAGAAAAATGTTTGCTACACATGAAGACACTCAGTAGCAAGAAACCATAACAGGGATGATAAATACTTGTCCAGGTACATCACCCAAACAACATATTACACATGCTCCTTTTTTTCTTAGAAGGCTGGATGCTCACCCCTCCTATTGTACTTTTTACGGTTCCCATCTTCATCATCTGCATAATAGGGTATTTCAGAACTTTGCCTTTCAACATGAGTTGTTCCCTTTCGTGTTGTTGCAACAGGCTGGCATAGAATACATAATGAGAAAAATAATACGTAAAGGAAAGCAAGAACACCGTCAAGGCTCCCGATTCTAACAAATATGCAAAATTAAATATGAACAAAAACTTTAGGTCAATTTACATGAAAAAGTAGTGAAAAACACTTACAGCAGGAGGGCTTAAGCTCTTCATGTAATTTCCAGCTGAACTAGGACTATCAATCTCCATTATTTCTGGCACTGTTAACTTGGAAGGCCCTGCAACTGCAACTGAGTAACCTTCCCCAGTGTTCATGCCATCCATAGGCAGAGAAGTTGAAGAACCTGCGGCATACTCTAATCCACCATTAGGAGATACATTTACCAATGGATCTGAGGCAAATGCAGGCGGAGGAGCATGGGACTCTACTTTTGGGAAAGAAACAGGATAATTTCCAAACAAATTCTTCTCCATGCCACTCTGCAAGTAGCAAATAAACAAAAATAAATAATGCTTAAGTTGACAGACACATAATGCACACTTTCGCATGTTCAAGAACAATTTGATCTATATTAATAAGCATATAATGCCAGCTTGTATGCTTGATCCAGATAGAGCTAAAAGGATGACTAAGACATGCATGAATATACTCTAAATTTCAGCAATTTCTCCCACAATTTCATAAACAAAAGACAAATCAAAAGTTCATTTGCTAAGATAATCTAGGGACACAAACTTGTACAGCTAGTTAGTGTTCACAACTTTGTGCTTCAAGGAAACAAAACACTATTCTTTTGCTCATAATGCAATATTCCAGCTGAACCCCTGAGAAACCATCGAAAGAATCAAATCCCCAGAGTGGACTAAAAATTTTAATAATGAAACATTAGATAGAAACAGAATCAGATCAAAAAAACCAAAGCTTTGACAAAAATTCCACCCAATTTCTGGAAAAGAGTCCTCGTTTGACATTAAAGTTTGAAGGATTTAGATCTGCTAATTCACAAATGTCACAGGTAAGAATAATGCAGGACTTGAATCCATCTATTTCACCCATTACAAGACTTGATCCTTCGTCTCTTCAGGGATACCTTTGTTTATATAGACAGACCTGACAGTTCTAATTTAACTTTTATTAGAGGACGAGAACAGCTAGACCAGCATCAAGGATAAACCTCAACAAAATCAGATAACATGTAAAATATTAAGGTTTCCAGAGTTTCAAACTCCCCAGGGGTATTCATTAGGTCTTCCAGAATAAAGTACGGTATCCAAATCCATATTTTAAAGAACATCATTAAAGCGCCAAGCTTGTATCAAGACCTAACCTTTATGATTGCTTCCCTCAGACTTGAATGAAGCTGAGACCCAGAATCTTTAATGCTTTTAGGAGGCCATATCTGCAAAAGACACACCAACCAGAAATATGAACACATGAAAAACATGATAAAAAATCTCACTAGTTTACAGGTGAAAAGTTCTGAGACCAGAACAACCCTAGCCGGTGGAAAGTAAAGAAAACTACAAGAAAAAAGTTATGTGAATCTTAACCAGGTCAAATTAATTGTGGCAGCCTTCTATTTGAAACAAACACGCACACCAGTATACTTTGTATTATATACCATTAACAAGAATCAGGCAATGAGGTAGTTTCAATCAGATCAATATTCAGTCCTCCATGATGCTTGCCAGTCTAGCTACATCACCATAAAAGCATTTCCTATGCTATTAGTGGCCTGAAGAAAAGGCTTCCCTAACTACTAGCCGCCTTAATATTCCTCGCATTCTGTGTGTTCTTCGCATTATGTGATTATGTCATCTTAGTTAACATTCAGATACCTAAACCAAGTTCCAAGCCCATTTGCATATAATTCTTTCTCTTGAGAACTCCATTTTTATTTTTGACACTACAGTCAAATCTGTGGCTAGATTCACAAATAAATCGATACTTCTAAAAATTATAGTAAGGGCTTTCTTCCATGATATATCTTCCTAATTATAATGCAGCATCAGCTAAATGTCTTGCCATAATAATAATAATAATAGTAATAGTAATAGTAATACTGATGATGATGATACTCCTAGAATAATTGAACATCATCTGTATGCCTGTCCTTAAGAAGATAATAGCTTACAGGGGCAGTGCATGAAGGACACACATATCCAGCTGGAGCAGTATGGGGCGGGAAGCTTTTGATATGTGAAACCAAGCAATTTGTGTGTATCACATCTATATGAGAGAGAAAAATATAATATGAGCCAAAAGGTTAAGGCAAATGAGGGACTCAACATCATTTATTATCATTTTTTCCTAATATGAGCCCGGGCACATATCAAAATAATCACATACGTAGGCAACCCAATCTGGTGGTTTCAGAACCAGTCCCCTCATCAAGCACAGCCAGGCATTTGCAACACTTGGGAGGCCAGTCATATTCTCCATCTATTACCCACTCTGAGTAAGTGCGTACCTACAAAAACATGAGCAGAAAAAAAAATGGAATTAATGCAAAGCAGCTCCTCTACATCAACTTTTGAAATCATGTGTTGAGCTACTAAGGACGTAATAACCCCTAAAGAGGCTAAAGAGCAAGGCCTAGTTGAAAATGGATCGAATTCTCCTCTTATTTACACTGAAGAACAAAAAAGAATAATCTCTGGTCCAGCAATGCAAAGCTATTCCAGATTTTTAGATTTGCCTCCTAATAAAAGTAAAGATAAGGTGCTCTGTAAAGAGGCTAAAGAGCAAGGCCTAATTAGAAACTTACTACACAAATTTGGTGCTCTGTAAAGCAGATACATTCCCCGCAAACAGGAACTTTGTGCACAAAACAGTATAACTTTGTTGCCTGAAAAAAGTAGGAAGATAAGGTTTTACAGAAGTGAGGAATGAAGAAGATATGGAACAAACCAAGAGATGAGCTTAGACATAGTTACTCTTTGCTATATAACATAAATCAACCCTAAAACTAGAACACAGCAAGAGTCATCACACATCAAGCTATAGGTAACACTAATCTTCCAAAACAGTGTCCACAGTCTCTTGTTTCATTTACATAGTAGTTATCGAAGTCCGAAAGCGCATTGCTGCATGAATGACATCAACCCTTACACGGTCTTCATTTCTAAATGAATTCCTGAACAACGCCAACAAAAATCGCACAAAAACCACACCAGAATTATTGATCGCATTAATTATTCAATTAAAAGCAGATCAAAGAATCTCGACAACTATATATACCTCGAGACATAAGAAAATGATAAGAAAGACAAGTTTTGAAACAAAAACCATCAAAAACAAACCACAACAATTGAGGATCTTAAATCTACGTAACAATAACTTCAGTGAATGGTCAAGTTACAACACGCCGGAGCTTACCTTCCTGCATTTGCAGACTACCATTGCATAGAGGGCGACAAAGAGCGCTACAGATCGGTTGAAGCAGAACTAATGTCGCGTCTAAAGTTCAGAACCGTTAAATTAATGGAAAACTGCCTACGGTTCTAAGGATTTCTGGAAAAATCGGATGGATGGTGAGAAAATGAGATCTGAGTTAGCCAGAAATCGCGAGTTCCGGCCAGATAACAGCTTTCATGGGTCGATTTACGACGGATCGGTTTCTTATTGCGGGGAAACCGATACGAGAAGAACACACACAGTACTACCTTGGGATGACAGTTTCACTGGAACAGCAATCGCATATACATAAAAGGTCCCTGGTTTTTGTTGGGACAGAAATTTCTACCTCTTAGTTGTAGATATATTATTATCCCCATTCGAAAATGGCTGAGTTATTTATCTATTTATTTATTTATTTATGGTCCTAATTATATATATTATATGTTATATTATATTAGTACATTATACTATATTCTAAAATAGGAAGAGATTTCACTGTTTATCAACAATATTTACTGTAGATAAACAATTTCGTTTTTTTTTTTGCTTTTACCTTTTTTTATTTTTTTATTCGATTTGCTCCTTTTTTAATTTAATAATCTTTGACTTTTGGCAAGGCACTCCCCTTTCTATGGGCCACTGTTGCAATTTTTCTGATTTCAATATATTTCAAGTTTTGTTTTAGTTAAAAAGTGATTTTAATTTCTAACTTTCTAATCTTTTCATTTTAGGCTCTAAGTCACATATGTGTTACATTCTGGTCCCCAAATTTTAAAGTTATTTAACTAGATTTTCTATTTGCTCTCTTCGTCCCCAAGTTTTCATTTTGATTGTTGTTTTATGTACTATCTTCTAGAGTGAGACATTAGTGACCATAATTTTTTTATTTTTTAATTAAAATATTTTTATATTTATTAATTCAATTATTAAATCCTTAATGCTTGAAGTATTTCTATTTTTTTTGTTTTCATCCTAACTTTTTTCTTTATTGATTTGCTTTATTGTTGTTTTCTAAAATGAAACTTTAATCAATATAATTTGTCTACTTTTGACCTGGTTCTGCTTGATTCGACTTTAGTCATTTTTTTTACTTTCTTTTTTTTATCTTTCACTTTCTTTTTTTATCTTTGTTAATTAATGATTAAACTATTAATTGATTAATATATATTAAACATAGTTTTGTATTTCAGTCATTTATTATTATTATTGATGATTAAATTTATAGCATCAATTATTTACTTCAAACTCTATAGTTTAATAAAGTAACTTAGTCCATAATTGTTAAAATTGAAAGTGAATTTTTCTAGATAAATTTTTCATCTATATTAAAAATTAGATTGAGTAAATCGTATCCGAAAAAGTAAAAAAAAAAAAAAATAGAGAGAGACAAAAACAAAAAAAAAACACAGTTCCAGTCCCTACCTTTTTAATCTCTCAATTTTAGGCTATGAGTTATGTCTGTATTAAATTTTGATCCCAATATTTTATAACTATTTAACTAGATTTTCTATTTGCTCCCCCTGTCTCCAAGTTTTTTTTTGTTGTTTTATATATTATCTTCTGAAGTAAAACATTAGTAACTATAATTTATTTTTTTTATTTAATCCATTTTTTATTTTTATTAGGTCAATTGTTAAATCCTTAATACCTAAAGTTTTTCCCTTTTTTCTCAATATTAATTTTTTTTATTGATTTTCTTTTTTGTCGTTTTCTAAAATGAAACTTTAATTATTATAATTTACCTACTTTTGGCATGATTCTTGTTTAAAATTAGAGACTAGTAGAACAAATGAATATATTTGGTGACCTGTGATAGCTGAAGGGTTATCGCCCGCAAAAACCTTCTCCCTTAAAGGAATCCCTCCGCCACCCTCGGTAGTACACATAGTCGACTTCGGGCAAATGGATCCTCGCCACCCTCAGATTTGCACATTACCAACCTCGGGAGTATAGGTCCAACATCCCCGGCAGAGCCAAAGGTCTCCCGAAGATGGTCTGCCTATTCGAAGGGCCTTGGCCAGTAGCCTTTAGGGGAAATCTCTTCCTGAAGGGGTCTTGCACCTCCGAATGGGTCTTACGGAGAAACGGCAAATACGGTTAGGAAACCTCTGACATAAAGGCCTCGTACACGCCCCTACCCTCTGCCCAGAACTACCTATAGCCAGCTAGAGATACCTGCCAACGAATGTATAGACCAGATCTGGGCAAACATGTGTCATGATCTGGGTAAGCTGTGCAAGACGGACTCCTCCCTCCATTTTCCTATAAATACTAGGAGGCTCCTTGGTAAGGGCGACGGGACTCTCTCTTTCTTACTATTTGTTCTTAAACAACTTCTCTCTTGTGTACTGACTTGGGCGTTGGAAGCTCCTCCCCTATAAACACAATCCGGGGAGCTCTTAACTCTCTTTCTTCAAGATCTTACAAACACCTTCTTACCGGAAGTCTCTTTTAGGCCCAACATGTCCTACAACAAAGTCTCTCTTAGTCCCAAAACTTTAATTGAATTTTTATCTCGGTTATTTCTTTTCTTTTTTTCATTTTTATGGAACTTTTTTCCTTTCACAATGATCACCACTATTTATATTCATATTTAATGTTAACATTGATTGAACCGGTATAACTCACAAACATCATGAACCTTGTATATATTAAATAGGAGTTCAAAATACTATAGATCTACAATAGATCTTTTGTCTTTTTTCTCTCCCCCCCCCCCTTTATATTGGGTAATGGTATAACCTATCTTTCAACCCCTGCAGATTTTCCTTTTTCTATTTTAGTCTCCAAAATTTTCCATTTGACGAGCAGGCATTCAGAGATAATATAAGAGCAGTGGTAGGGTCAAAAAGTTTAGAGGCTGCAGCTTCCAAAATGAAAAATTATAAGGAATTTCTTTATGTTTGGTTTCTTTAGCATTTTGTTGCTCAAACCCATTTTAGTCCATGAGTTATCAATCTTTTTCATTTTAGTCCCTAACTTCTATATGTCTATATGTCATTTTGGTCTTTTTTCTCCTTTTTATTTTCTTTTTGTTTTATGAAGTCAATGTTAAATCATTCTTTCCATTTGCTCTATTGATTTTGAAACTTTATGTTAACTTTTGTATCAATACTTAAATATCTCCTTTTTGTAGAAAGGCTATTTATATCTTCTAAAAAAAACTTTTATCTTTATAGTTTGCCTAATTTTGACCATTGCTTGAATTGTCCTAAGATTTTACTTGAAATTTTTTGTTTAAACCCCTAATTTATTTCATTTTTCATTACATTGTTTTTTGTGTCAATGGTAAAATACCAATTTTAATTCTTAAGATTCTGTTTTTATCCTATTAATCTTAAAACTTTATTGTATAGAGATTATGCCTGATTTTAGGTCAACTCAAAATCTCAGTTTTTTATTTTTATGAAAAATTTTATTTTATCAATGGTTAAACCCATTTGTAATTACCATAACTCTAAACTTTCCTCTCTTGATGCCCAAACTTTACTATTTAATGATCATTATGTTATATTTATATTGAATGCTATCATAGATTGAACCGCTATAATTCCATAATTTTTTGCTTTGCTTTTTTTGTATTCACACTTTTCTGTTGGACAATTGATCCTTTAATTTGTAATATTTGAGTTTCTAAAATATTATTATCTGTCTTTATAAACCACAAGCTTTACTTATTTATGATTAAATGCCAGAATAACAAATTGCCACTGCAACACGTGGTCTATCCACCTAGTAAAACATCTAAATACAAGGCTTGAAAAGAAAGAAGACCTTAGACCTTGCTCCAGATAACATCATAGACTTTAATATATTTGGGTTATCTGTTACATTTATTAAGAAATTGCGTCTCATTACAATTCTTGTGACTTTAACTCTTAATGTTAATGTTAAGAGGTATAAATCTCAACCAACAAAGCTAAACTAATAGTGCTAATAGCCTACATAGTTGATTTATGGTACATTGAGGAAGCTTCTGTATACAACAAGTATTTACATAACATGTATATCTATTAAAATCATATACTTTAAGAAACTCAAAAAACAAATTTAATATACTTTTTCAAAAATTATTTTTATTAAATTTTTTAATCTTGGTAGGGAAAAATTCATAAAGATCAATTGATTTATTCTAAAAATACAATTTAAGTTATTTTAGGTAAGTAAAGTATTAGATTTTAAACATGGTTAGTTCTAGATAATAAAAAAAAAAATTGAATGCAGACTTAAGTGATATAATATATTCCCTTTGTCCCAAATTTTTTGGACCATTTATTTTTTAGCAATTAATATATTATTTTTTGTTTTCAACATTTTAGTATATAAATGAAAAATATTCATATATAAATGATAAATCAAGACCTATAATTTTTCTATATATATATATATTAAAATTTTTTCTAACAAATAATAATATAAATAAATTTAAGTCAAACTATTTAAAAAAGTTAAATGGAGCAAAGATAATGGGACAGAGAGAGTATATAATAATTATTCACCTATTCATGATACAAAAGCTATGAAATTCTTTTTAATAGTATTTATTTTATGATTAAATTTCAAATTTTTCAAAGAGAAAAAGAAAAAGGAAAAAGGAAAAAATTTGTCTCTTAAAACTCAAAGTAGGATTGCAAAAAAAATAATCATAATTACAATTTGGAAATTGTTATGCTTCTTTTCTTTCATTTTAATTTATATTAGGGAAATATGATGAAAATAATAAAAATGATTAAAGATGTATAAAAAAAATTATATTTTTCGTCTTAACATAATATTTCAATTATATTATTATGAAAAATTGGCAATTGAAGGCATCATGATATACCTGTAATTTTAAAAGGTACAACATACTTAACAGTAATGATATTGAAAATCTTAAATATATACCAACTTTGCACTATAATATTTTATAATGTGTTTCAAGAAAAAAGAATATTTTATAATGAATAATGCAATAGAAAAGCAAATATACTTAAGGTTGTAAATGAAACAAATGAATACAAATAAGTAATATTCATATTCGTTTGTTTAACTTTTAACGAATATAAGCACGAACAAAACTTTTCATTTTGTGTTTGTTTGTTTATTAATAAACAAACATGAACAGTTAAAGCTGTTTACCGCAACCAATTTGAATTGAAGCGAGTCTAGCAATGGCCAATGAGGCAATATGCGATTGTGAGAGATATTATAACTAAGGCTATATGCTTGGCTTGGTGTAGCAACAATTTCACGCTATAAGAGAAATAACATATCAGATATGGACAAATAAAGACAATAGATTAATTTTAAGAAAACTGGGGCATAATCATGTATGTGTTGAGTAGGTGGACATTAATAAAAATATATGATATATAAAATATATATATAATAATAAATGTACAACTAATATATAAATAAACAAACCGATAACATAAACAAATAAATAAATAAATATAAATGAACAATAGCCGAACTATTTGTGAACATAAATAAATGAATAAGATATTGTTCGTGTTTATTTGTTTAACTAATCCAATAGAAAAATCTGTTCGTGTTTATTTGTTTAACTAAATAAATGAACATAATTGAACTTCAACTGAACAATTCACCAAGATCCGTATTCATTTACACCTCTAAATATATTGATGCTTTCACTTTTGTAGTACTAAGCTTCTGTAGTCATAAATGTATAATTATTCTCTTCAGTGTGTGTCATCTATAAAACAACTAGTCATTTTACAGTTTTACCATCATATTTCTCAGTAATTCTTACAGATAAAGACATCATCATCGATTCATAACCCATTAACCCCACCTTGAAGCGTGGGCTGCATTTTAACAAAACTCTAGTTCACAAAAAAAAATTGGGAGAAAAACTCTAGTTCACCAAAAAAAACAAAAAACACAAAACTCTAGGCAGGCTACGGGCTACCGCAGAATAAAGAAGCCGGAAGTGAATCCTTGTCTTAGGCCCAATGGAGAGCCCAACAACGGACATAAGAACAAGTTCTGATTCACGCTTCTAATGGCAATGAAGTTCCAATCCAATAATTCAAAAATTCCCCGCTTGTTGCCAGGTGGTTTTGGATCATTTAACCGATTCCCAATTTCGCAATTTCTCGAAAATTTCAAATCTCATTCCCTCTTTCTCCCTCGCAAGTCACACCTTCCCTGTGACTCTCAGAGCTCAGCTAAACATTCGACACTGGAAAACCCTAACTGACGATTCTTTTCCTAGCCGCCAATCACTCCATGGCTTCCGCCCATCCGCCGCCGACTTCCGGCCGCGAGCTGTCTAATCCGCCGGCAGACGGGATCTCCAACCTCCGATTCTCCAACCACAGCGATCACCTTCTCGTCTCCTCTTGGGATAAGGTGCGCTTGTAGACCTTGAAATGCAGTTTTTCTTTTTAACACTTTCCGCTTTCGACTTCCAGTTAACGGCTTTTAACGTTCTCTTTGCCCTGAATTTCAGACCGTGAGGCTGTACGATGCGAGCGCGAATTCATTGCGAGGGGAGTTCATGCACGGTGGACCTGTGCTCGATTGCTGCTTCCACGATGATGCTTCTGGATTTAGCGCCAGTGCTGATAATACTGTGAGAAGGTAGTTAGATCTGATGTTGCTCTGCCAGAAATTTCATTTTGGCTAGGTGGAACGTGACGAAGAATGAAGTTCTTCTGGCATTTCCGGTCCTGGTCCACTCTAGATATAATCGTTTGGACGTAGGAATATCGGATAAACTTTATGAGAGACGACTCTGAAATTTGGATGTATAATTCTCAGTTCTGTTAGCTTTTTTGAACTGCGACTTTTACTTTAGCTCTTATTATTTTATTTCCATTCTGGTTAGTGTTCAATGGTTGTGAGCTTGTTTTGATGAAGAGTCTGTCTTCTTTGGTAGAAACATGATCACATGAGCTTGAAAGCAGGTGCTGCTAAGATCATTCATATAGGAAAATTTCTTGGTATCTGAAGTGCTTTCAGTTTAAATGCACCTTATGATAACAGTTCAAACATCAGCTGTTCGTGGAACTTGGTCCCATTGTTGTTATCTTTTATCTTTAAACATGGCAGGTTGTCTCTATTGCTTTTCCTTTGGTTGTACTTTTGGTTCACCTTGGAAGGCAAATTGTGAAGATTGAGCATTTGGACCTGATGTTTCAGGTTAGTGTTCAGTCATGGGAAGGAGGATATTCTGGGCAAACATGATGCACCAGTGCGTTGCATTGAGTACTCTTATGCTTCGGGTTGGTAAAAATAGCATGATTTTATATTTCATGGCTGCTTAATTTTTATACCTTTCCCCCTAAATCATACTTCTTTCATTCCGTGCATTTTAACATATTTCTGAAGATTAGAAGTGGTTGTTGTATGTGCTCATTGGTTTCGCTGTATAGGATAATTTAATGAGCATTACAGTAAGTTGTAATTTAATAAACATATCTGTTAGGTCTTTCTGAGTTGTTTTAACATGGTAATATCAGAAATTTCATAGTTTTCCATTTCATGAGGCCGCCTTCCTCAACATCTTCCTTTTGGATTAACCCAGAAGTTATTTTGCACAAAAAATTGAAGAAGAGTTGGCTTAACATTTGAGAAAATAATTGACTTCTGGAATGCCAGTTGAAAAATAAAGTATATTCTGAAAAGGAAGGAAGAATAGAATCTCTGTATCTGCAAAGATGTAAGACATGGAAATGAATGAGTATTGTGTTTCTCTGGCTGCTGACTAATTTAACAATTATCTTGTTTTACAAATAACTGTGAATTCCATTAATCTACTCCATTGACTTTGGAAATCGTCAAGAGGATATCTTTGTCTTCTCAGCCATTGGATAAAGAGGTTCATGTTATCATATACCCAGTGGAAAATTGTTTGAAACATCATTTGAGAATATTCCGGTTGACCTGGGACATGTGAGGCTTGGTTAATTGTGTCAAACCTGGGGTTGGCTCTTGTAAAAACCTTTGTCTCATCAGCTGTAGCTAACATGCACCTGGGATGGACTGCTTTCTTTTATGTTTCTCTATTTCCTGGATTGTGTGCGGCAAACACAAAAAGAAACTTTGAAATTCTCAAAATTTGTTTAAGTCTGGAGGAATAGTCATGTATTTCTGTTAAGCATGCTTTATTTGCTAATGCTGAATTGGGATTCTTGATTACTTTAGCTGACTTCTTTGTGGAATTCCCTCTATCTTGCTTCTTCCTTTGATATCAGGGCAACTAATAACTGGTAGTTGGGACAAAACATTGAAATGTTGGGATCCTAGGGGTGCAAGTGGGCAAGAGCGCACACTTGTTGGCACATACCAGCAACCTGAGCGTGTCTACTCATTGTCTCAAGTTGGAAACCGTCTGGTAGTGGCGACTGCAGGAAGACATGTGAATGTTTATGACTTGCGAAATATGTCTCAACCTGAGCAACGAAGGGAGTCCTCTTTGAAATATCAAACTAGATGTGTGAGATGCTATCCGAATGGAACAGGTGATGAACTAAACTTACAACCAGGAGCTGTTTTTCATATAATACTGGCTCATACCATTCAAATGATATCAGCTCTGACTGTTCAATTTGTTTCTTTTTCTTTCTTGGATGTTTGCATTGACTGAATGAAGTAAGCAAGATTGGTTCTACTTTGTCCGTATACGAATGTAAAGTTTTCCTTAGATATCATAAAATTGTGATTGAAAATGGGTGGTATGTACCATGTGTGATGGAATCCAAGGTTTTGAGGGGATGAAGGTTGAATCATTTCCTGGAGTTCTAAAGGATATTTTGTTTTTCTGTAAAGTTTTAGCATTATTTTTTAAGTACAAAGCTTGTCTTATTCACATGGGACTGTTGCTCATCTAGATGAATTTGTGCAGGATATGCCCTTAGTTCAGTTGAAGGGCGGGTCGCCATGGAGTTCTTTGATCTATCTGAAGCCAGTCAAGCCAAAAAGTATGTGAACCAAACTCTGACATGTTGGGAGTTTGCAGTCTCTGATTTGAAATTGATATGACTGATTCCATGTACCTTTTTAGTCCTTTTTATTATCAACAGCATAGATGGTATCAAATCCCCTTGCATCATTTGGAGTCAGAATATTACGCTCGTATGAGTCAGTGTCTTCAGTGTGAAAATTATGTTTCTACAAGCCTATTCAACATTGCTAGATTTTTTTTGCAGCATATTTTTCTTTTTGAGATGACCATAATGAGCTGAGCAGTGTCTTGGGTCCATTACTTGATTACTTACTGGGTTTCTTTTATATCATTGAAGGTATGCTTTTAAATGCCACAGAAAGTCGGAGGCTGGACGTGACCTTGTGTATCCAGTTAATGCTATTGCTTTTCACCCTGTGTAAGTGTCTGGACATGTATTTCCCTTTTGGTTCACAAAAAACAAACTTTGTGTAGAAAGTAGAGGCCACATGGCAGATAGCGGAAGTTGGCTCATCTGGACATTTCTGTGTGAACTGATTTAAATAAGAATATATAGGTGTTAGGCATTCACCAGACCTTATTGCATGTGGGACAAACTTCGGGTCAATTTAAGTGTAGCTTTCATAGGTTAGAAATCTAGTGATCTATGTGTTATTGAAAGTCCACAAAACTTGGTCATGTTTTCAATTTAATACTGGTAATAGATAAGCATTTGTTAGAGTAGGAGCCAATCTAGGAGTCTGGAATGGTACAGTATCAGCTGCTTTACTCCGATTGATCAATAACTGCAGCTTGACTTGACAATCTGCAGCTATGGTACATTTGCAACTGGAGGTTGTGATGGTTTTGTGAATGTGTGGGATGGCAACAATAAGAAGAGGCTGTACCAGGTAAAATGTAGAAGTTGATCACTTCTGAGTTTCAAGGACCAATGCAAATAATTAAGATTGAGTATTTGATGCTCCATTTTGTAGTACTCAAAATACCCCACAAGCATTGCTGCGCTTTCTTTTAGTAGAGATGGGCGGCTATTGGCTGTGGCATCAAGTTATACTTTTGAAGAAGGAGAAAAGGCGTAAGCATCTGTCTGCCTGTCTTTGTGCCTCCAATTGGTAAGACTTAGTAATGCTATTCTGATAATATTCCTAAAATTTGCAGACATGAACCAGATGCCATCTATGTACGTGGTGTGAATGAAATTGAAGTGAAGCCAAAGCCAAAGGTGTACGCTAACACTCCTGCATGAGCAAAGACCAAATCTTCCAAATTCTTCAAGCTAGCGGAAACCACGTGTGTGAGAATCTTCCAAGATGTAGAATAATTTGCAGTTTTGCTACCGTCATGTGTAGTATGTCTATATCCTCTATTAGGCATCTGTTAATTGTCTTTGTAAAGCTTTAGACTGGGGAACAGATTTTAATGTGTGCTTCTCCAACTGATTTTATCGGATTTGTTTTGGATCCTGGACAAACAGCGTACATGTCTCGAGGGTTGCTGTTCACATTCTTTCTCGTTGCAGTGGCAGAATGTTTCACGCCCGTGGGAGCAGCAGTGCAACAGCCTCTGAGCCTACGTCACCATTTGCATCCGTTTCCTTCGCTGAACAATGTATATCATATAACTAAAGCAACAAGCTTTGGCCCCACCTTATGTATGGTAGCATGCCTACTAAAGCAACATAACTTTTGGCTCTTGGCCGATTTTCTTGGAATTATATTCAAACGAAAATGGGAAAACTGCATAATAGGTCAGCAGTTTGTGTGCGAAGATAGCATTTGATCATCAAACTTTTAAATCGGCCATTTTTTTGCCACTACCACAAATTTGTCAAAGATGACCTAAAGTCTGGCTTTTATGTTTGTTTCCACCTTTCTTCTATGACTTACAATTGGGGCCTAAGTTTTTGTTAAAATCCTAAATCCATTTCTTTGGTCCTATGCCATACATCTACAATTCTTCTTAACAAATTAACAACCAACAACTTTGAAACATTTCAATTTTCCAACTGTTTTGAATTGATCATTAATTAATTTTTATTAACCATTTATAATTTTTTTTCTCCATAAATATTAACAGTATAACAGAAGCGTATTTTTAATTGACCCGCAACAGAGTGTCAGCAGCGTTCCAGTGCCCACCCTAATAATGACGGAATCAATCGTATCTTTCTGGTGGGAAATTGACATCGACACATTATTAGCCAAAACCAATCTTCAGTTTCCAATAGCTCCATACAAGAACCTGAAACGATATCGTGCGCTATCCATTGACATACAGAACGCAAATATACATTGGTATACTGTCAAACTGCTCACTTTGTTGGACAAACCATTTCCATTCTTGGCGAGTGCTTTCGCCTGAAACCAAGACAGGAGCCAAATATGGTCACCCTCCACAGTAGCATCAAGTACTAAGAAAAGCTCATCTCCTAGATCCTCCTGAAGGGGCTGTTTGGCGCCCATCAGTCCCTCTTATCTTAGCCATAGCCGAGGCCTGAGTCACCCTCTCCTCATATTTCTGCAAGAAGAACGCCTCTTGTAAGGCTGGTTACTGGTAGTTTAAACATGTTACGAGATAGAGACTATGTACAGAATGCTTACACTTCTATCATAGCCATCCAATGACGTAACTACCTTGTCCACAAGGCCATACTCTATAGCTGATTCTCCAATAAAAAACTTTGTTTCCCGAGCATCTTCATAAATTTCTTCCTCAGACTTCCCAGTTCCTTTTGCTAAAAACTCAACGTAATTCTTGGTATCTGAATCCAGGTCGTTGGCCTGTTGAAGTTTGTTAGTAAGATGCACAAAAAGAAACGAAGCTTGAGTGTGCACATGCAAAGCAAGAGAAAGATATATGGTTAGAGAGAACCTTTATCCACAGGTCTGTAGCACACCCACTTGACCTAGGAACTTTGGGCAGATATATCCTCGCTGAAAACCAAAAAATATTTGTTACATGTTTCTCAGCTCTCAACCTCAAAAAAATTTGTGAACAGCACTGAACTTGTTACTGAAACAAACTTCTACCCAGGGTTCTGGATAAACAAAAACTCATATGAGTGATTCAGAACGCGCACATGGGTGTACATGTCACCACACTCACAACTGACTTCGTATTACAACCTACTCAGGGAGACACAGGGCGGACTTTAATTATTAAGAAAATCTTGAAGACTGTACCAACAAAAACACAAGACAGAGAAGGAGAAGAGCTCACACATGCTTCCAGTTCCAGAGATAGTTTATCCCAAAGTAGCCAAAAGCTCTTAACATGCTAGACAACTACTATTGCTACAAGAATAACTACTTCTGATACTACTCCCTCTGCCACATAATCATCATTACTATTATTGTTTGTCTATCCCAAAATATGTCAGTTTTCCATAATTATGAATATTTTTCCAACGTACCCTTCCCATCATGTAAAGACCCAAAGCTTATTTTTTGCAGTCATACTATTTAGAGGGTAAGCTTGAAAAAACGTGTCTAATACATTATGTGGCACAACATCCATAGTATATATAACAAGGTCAAAAGTGATAAAACATTTTGGGATGGAGGAAGTACTTGATTCTAGGGCACCAAGAATGTAGACAACAGCAAGGAAGCAAAATGACAGATGTGGATAGCATATTTGCAAAAGAACTTTAGATAATCATACCAACTGCATGAGACAAAGTGCCACGAAAACCTTTGGTTCCTAGTGAGAGAAGCATTGCAGCTTGACCCAACGCCATGCCCATGTTCAAAGTGTACACATCTGCTTTGCAATACTTCATGCAGCAAAAGAAGAGAGAAAAACAAAATGGTTAAGAAAAGATGGCATGCCAAACAGCATCAAAGTCCCATGACAATTTGACAAGGTTTAAATTAGATGTAGCTGTTCCCAGAAACAGAAC
The DNA here is from genome assembly GCA_039654915.1 of Aquilaria yunnanensis. NCBI lineage: Eukaryota > Viridiplantae > Streptophyta > Magnoliopsida > Malvales > Thymelaeaceae > Aquilaria > Aquilaria yunnanensis. The sequence goes on along the minus strand of CM077598.1, from coordinate 22,714,833 downwards.
ACAAATAGGAAAAGCCTATTCTGTCTCAGAAGAACCATGAGACATCATGTAATTCCCAGGAATACACCAAGTGTTCATTCCATCACACCATGAAAAGTTGACATCCTAATGCAAAATAGTAGCAACCAAGTGCAAATATGAAACTTACATGCATAGCATCGGCTATAGCATATGCCTCAGTTTCAGCTGCAACAATCTCCTTCTCATCATTCTGAATTACATAACAGCATCGATAAACAAAGATATCCACGAATAAACATTAAACTCAAGAGGTCAAAGCTAAATAGACATTAAATAATAAGAGAAAATAATAATTCTAGCCTGTGATCCAGAAGAATGTATGTATAAATGTATAGGCTTTGAGGGGTTGTCATAATCCAAATACATAAGCTCAGCAAGAATAAGCTCCGTTACTGCTGATACAAGCTGCAGCAATGTGACAAAAGGAATCATGATGCATGAAAATAAGGCCATCAGGAATGACTACCTTCAGAACATGGGACTCACAGGCATTCCCAGATAGACAATTCGAGAATCTAAAAGCAAGGAAGGCAAATCAGGCGGAGCAGTTCTCGCCCTTCCACCCATCCTCATATTTGATTTGGAACTCATAGTGTACGCCGATGAAAATGCACCACTTACATCTGGGATACTACCCATCCCCAAATTGTTTCTATAACTCCAGGCTGATGAGAGGCTTTCCTGTCCAAGTTTTGGAATCACAATAAATTGTTATCCACCTTCTCAGGAAGACAAACTTGTGAAAAAAGAAAACGGCAATACTTCTCATACTTATGGTTTTATCATATATACACTTAACCAGTTCGAATGTTAAAGAATAAATAAAAACAAACCACTTTAACAGCTTCCGACTGTCGATGAAAGGGATTATCTTCAGTCATGAACATGTTCATTTGTGAAGGAGTAAGACCATAAAGAAACTCGGGCACGTTTTTGTAATTCTGCATGACTACAAACCATTGAAAGAAAAATAAGTACTAGTTTAATTCATTTTACTTTCTTTGACATGAAAAGAAAGCCTAACATAATCACAAGTAGAAGCAACTATAAATTTTTCAGGGGAAAGGTAAAATAAACGGGTTTCAGTGACCAGCAGATTGAAGGAATGAGGATATCACCAAAAATCAAACAGTTGACAGGGAAAAATAAATATATCAAATGCAGCATTTGATTTAGCCAATCCAAATATTCCCTTAACAGTAAATCAACCTTGCCCTCTTAGAAAACTTCCCATTCTATCACTAGGATGTATGATTGACATGTATAAAAAACAAAAAGTTACCAAACCGACTGTCTAAAGAAACAAACAAACAGCTTAACATGTATAAAAGGCAAAAGGATACAGCTGTGTGAAATAATGTGTTTCCATATGCTAATCAATTAACTTTAGTGTCTCAACTAATTGTCCAACATCTCCCCGTAACAACTTTTTGACATAAAAATGGGCTCTCCAATAGACATAACTCTGGTGCTAATGCCACTTAGATGTACATATTCATCCTTCTTGCAACAGATGAATGAAGAGTACTGGTCATACATTCTGTGGGCAAACCACAAAATCAGGAACGAATATTCCCAACACAACTGACTATTTCAAACAATTACAAAGTAGTCAAGATTATATGGCTTCTAGTCATCCATATATTGTTTCCTTTGGTGCTCTTGCCAACGGTACTGCCTCTTAGCAACATCAGCTACTCATCCCGTATAAGTTCATATTACACGTAGTTTACTTATGTTTAGATGAAATAAGTGTACCCAACTTTTGAAATGTTACTAGATTCTTGTCCCTCAACTTTCTATCCTCGTCATCCTAGTTTTATCCTGCACGCAATTAAGTTTGTAGAGCTGAAAAGCAACCTGCGTGAGAGGTGCAAAACCTACATAATTGGTTTTATTTTTTATTATAAAAAAAAACATTGACCCGGGGAATTCTAGCATGAGCTTTCAGCTTCTATCAGGCAACTCCGCCGAGGAAAACGTGGGAGCTTGGGTGAAACAATAAGCGAAAAAGAACATCACTTACGTCCCTCCTTGAGGTTTTCTTGCCTGAACTGCTTGGGGATGTGGTCAAATGATCCGGCGACGGGCGACTTGAAGCATCTATGAGCCCTAGATTTTCTGGGATTGGGTGAGACCAGATTGAGCTCGCGAGTGGATAAGAAAGAACATTTGGGCACGCCGGTAGGCGAAATCGCCATTCCTGAGTTCGGTCCCATGACGAAAGGAGAAATCGACGAGGCAGACAAGGCAACTATTACTGCGACCTCTGTGGAGCTCAGCGCAGTAAGGATCGAAGATTTCCTGGTACCTGTTAGGCATAAATTGCTCCCCTACCCTTAAGTGTCACCACTAGGACAAATAACCCTCAACTATAACTATTTACAACTCAGTTCCCCACTGTTAAAGATAGAACAATTTAGTCCTTCAAGAGGTCACATGATGTCACATGGCCGAGCAGTCAGTCACTAACGGGAGCTCCAATCTCCATCTCAACCATGAAGACCTAAATATCTCCTGCTCTCTTGAAATATCATCAACCAGATAAATAACTCTCTCAATTATGTCTTGATGTGGTTGTGACAGTGGTGGGTGTCGAGTCGACCTAAACCAGCACTAGCCAGGCCTGGGCATGGGTCGTGGAGGACTGGATACGGACCGAATTCAGGGGGGCGATCTTGGTCCAGTCCCAAGGGCGGGTTTGCGGGTTTATGATTTTTTAAAAAATTAAAAATTTTAATTAATTGTATATGTAATAAATATTTTTAAGAAAAAACACTACCTCCAGTATAAGTTTTATTAAGTAAAAAAGTCAAATGATGCTTACAAATAATCAAAACAGACTTTATATTTTCAAATGGTAAAAACATTCAAAAAATAACAAAAAATAAAAACATATGATTTGTGCTTAATAAAATAGTTAGATTAAATACAAACTATATGTATGAAGGGAAAAAAAATTCAAGTCTCTTCATCAAATATTATTTCGTCATCCGAACTCTTTTAGTTTTGCTTTCGAAGTGTTGCGAAGCCCTAATCTCGATTGCACACGCATATTTCCACCACCTCTGGCGTCAATCTTCATTGTTTCTCCGATATCACCCGTTTTCCTACACTAAACGCTGCCTCGGATGCTACATTGGAGACAGGAACAACAAAAATCTTCTGAGCAATTATCGACAAGATTGGAAACCTTGGTCTCTTTTGTTTCCAACACTCCAATATGTCTACGTTGCGTGGCTCAAACAATGTGTTGAGATAGTCATCGATCTTGGTTAAACCCGATGTCATTGATCAGGGATGCTTCAACATTTAGAAGGCTATGTTGAATATTAATGAGATTGATCTCCTTGGAGGCTTGATTTGATGAGCTTCGGATCTCCCCTTATCCAAATTCTGTTCACAATATAACTTGTACAAAAAATGCAAGTACTCGAAAGCAATAGCAAACATAGCTAAAACATTTATATGAGACATTTCTAAATAAGTATGATAAATACCTTCAAGTAATGTGATTGTACCTGTTAATTTGACATATGGGTTAAACAAAGAAGCAACTAAAAAAATCGGTAGAATGTTTTTCAAAATACTGAAATCACTTAACCCTCATGGCTTCGACAGTCGATTTCAATAACTCATCATCTTTAAACTGATGTAAAGCATATGCAATGTTCATTAAATAAAACAAAACTTGATGAATGATTGGGTAGTAAATACCAGAGAAAAATTTAGTAGCCTCGTAAACTTAAGCAATTCACTTTTTCAACATCATTATCAGATAATTGATCCTTGATACCTAAATTGTAATTCGTCATGTCGATTCCGATATCATCGTCATGCAACTCCTAGATTGAAATACCTTTATCGGCCAGCCAAGAACAATGACGGAACAAGCCTTGGGCAGGTGATGCGGGAAGATGAAGTCTCCCTCGACTTGTTCTTTCCTCTTGAAGTCATGACTCATGAAATAATAGTAGTAATTAATGTAAAATTAAGAGGAGAATAGTAAGAAATTTGGAAAAGATTAGCAAAAAAGCTTAAATGCTTGAGAGAATATAGTTTAGAAAGAAAAAAGATTGAATTTTGGTGTAAGGGTAGAGTGGAAATGACATTAGTATTTATAGGATATGGGCAAAAATTGTTTAGACAAAAAAGTACTTCAATTTTAGTTGTTGGGGGGTGAAAGTGAAATTTTAAGGGTTAAATTGTAGCAGAAAACCATTTGGGGGACTAATTGTATAATTAAACCTTTTTTTTTTTTTTTTGAATTTTTGGTGCAGGAGCCATTGCCCAATGTTTGGCCTAAAACAGGCCAAATTAGACTGGACGGTCTACTTTGCCTCATTCTCTCCATTTAGGCCCAAATTCAGCCCACTTATTTGTGGGCTTCTTACGGTCCCTGCTGGGGCGGGTTTCAACCGGGTTGGGCGGGTTTGACGCCGAGTTGGTCCCGATTTGGGCCGAGTTGGACCGGCCCATGCCTCATCTCTATGTTGTGATTTGGGAATGCTCAACTATAACTGTAACTTGGGAATACTCATATTTTAAATTGATATACATTGTGTTCTTAGCCTAAGCAACCACACAGCCTTTAATGCCACCACTAGGAGAAGAGAAGCTGAGTTGAGGTTCGTGAGTCAACTTTGCACCATCGCCGCCTAAAGCCTAACCGCTGACTCAGTTAGTGTCATTCTCCATCCATCACCATTACCAACCCAAACCTTCACTGAAGCAACCTGCTCTTCATTGTGATTATTAACAAAGAAGAGATGCTATATGATTTCACTACCCAATGACCTAACTCACCTAACCTACATTGGAGGATGATGATTTCAGGCAATGAATCTATCAACAAAGCCACCCATGATGCCTCTCATATGGTGTCTGCTAGGCTTGCTGGGAAACCATTGGATGGAAGAAAAGAGGAAGTGGATGGGATAAATTAGAAATTATGTAAATTTATATTTTATCGTTGGGTGAATTTATATTTATTTTTTGGTACATAGGTGGTGAATCTATTTTTTATCCTAACTTGATTTGTTTCAAGTCTAACAGAACTCATAGAATAAAATAGAAAAACTAATATTTTCATAGAATAAAATAAAAAAAAGTAATATTTTAGCAAAGTTATTAAGTTCTATTTTTTAATTAATTTTTTTGTATATATGCAGGTATGTCCCTTATAAAGTTTTTTGTTTTTAAATTAATCATGATAAAGTCATGTTGGTGCTTATGGTGTATGAAAGAAATAATTAATTAAGATAAAATCAGTAAGAAATAACCAATAACTAAAAAATGTATGTAAACATTGGTATAGTTCAATATTTATATCTAGTAAAACTAATACATTAAATTAATTTAAAAAATTAAATTTTTTATGTTATGTAAAAAAAATATTGAAAATGATAAAATAAAATAAATAAATATATTTTTATACATATAATATTTAGAAAATATATAAATATTGATAAGTGAATATATATAAATAAAATGTTCAAAATCTTATGATAAGTAAAATATAAAAAAGTAATAATTAAGGTTGTAATAAGTCATACTTAAGCTAATTTCAATGACTAAGGGTTAGGCAATCCACATGACATCATATGACAACTTTAAGGACTAAATTATTTGATCTTTAATAATTTAAGGACTGAGTTATAATGAATCATAGTTTAAAGGGTCATCTGTCCAAGTGGTGATACTTCAGCAGAGTGAGAAGTATTTAGGTCTACCTACTATTTACCTACTATATTATAGGCTCTGTTTATATGATGAGATGATAGACTGATGGACATATCCCACGCATCTATCATTGTAGGCCCTATATTAGTCTGTCATGTGGCCACACTCGCATTTGCCCATTTTATGTTATATATAAAGCCCTTTGATGAGATGTAATGAACAATGTTGCACCTACTAGTATTTTTTTTTTCTAAGCTGTAGCTTGATTTGTTATTACATAATAAGTTTTGTATAAGTCAATGATAAACCTAGATACTTTTGTCACCCTGTTCAAATAAATATAAAGATGGCCTAAACTTTTGGATTTGCATTTGAGGTCTCTGAACTTTTATGAGTTATAGTTAAAACCTTAGTTGTTACTTAAATACCATAAGCACCGTGTTTATCTTATGTTGTATGTTTTCTATTTGCCAAATTGATTACCAACAACTTTGAAATATTTTTATTTTTTCAAGACATTTGAATTGATTATGACTTAGTTTTTAAATTCATAAATTTTTTAGCATTTTTATTTTTTCCTTTATAAATTCAATCGTTAATAAACCACTTGTATTTTTGTTAATCGACCTGTAAGACTTGCAATGTGGACTAATTATTAGTCATTTATATAAAACAACAGAGCAATAAAAGATTTAGGCTGGTATGTTTAGGTTTTATCTTCTATTGAGTAAGGTTAGGCCCACTGAAACACGACATCCACTTTGCTCAATATGATGAAAGACACGTTATTCCAGATCCAATGACCTTATCCCTATCCCAAATTTAGGAAGTTAAAGTAAATAGCACTTTTTTTCGGTAGTCATAAATAATAGAAAGACTAAGTAGATGAGTGAGAAAGTAAAAGTAACATGATTTCAAGAGCCTGAGTCATATAAGAGTGATGTCATTTCAAGAGCCTGAGTAACATACTAACGAGGAACTATAATCCTTGAGTAATGAGCAGCAATTAAAAGATTCATAATGCTTGAAAGGTCATAAACTAGGAAAGCCAAAAGAGCATGTAAGATCCAAAATCCCTCACAAAGCCGTTAATACTTGTGAACAATCAATTAAAATAGTAATATTAGATCATGAAAAAAAATATAGTTAACTGCACAACTCATTGGATAGTAACGAGCTCAGCTCCAAGGGTCAACACACAATTGTACCATATTAGACCGTCTTGAAAAATGAAAGGAGAATTAGCACCCATCAATAACCAAGTTGTCGCCCCTAAACTAGAAGAATTCCTTCATACGCCATCAGTAACAAAGAATTGTGAATTACTGCCTTGTTTCAACCACTTCCTTTTGCCTAGAGATTAATATAAAAGGTTCAGGGGGTTGGCCTTAAACATGACCAGGATAAAATTTCTTAAGGAAATAGCTAGATGAATGAGATCAGCTTCCTTATAGATGGGAGAGGTATAATTGATGTTTGTGTTGCAAAATACTGCCTCATTATGACTAACTATATCATCCAGATGGTATACAACAAGTAGAAAAACCAATCTAGGTGACACTTTTTCATTGAGCCCAACAAGTTCAAAAGTCAAATCTTAAAAGAAGAAGCATTAAAGGTCATAGGATTGACACAAAATTGACCCCTTATCTCCTTTGAGTTGTGGCATTCCTAAAATAAATAAAGAAAGGTTTGCTCATGACCGTGAGATGATAAATTATCCACTATAGGATGAGTATTCAAAAGACACTTCCATATGAATACTTTGAACTTCTGTAGGAGACATAAGCCCTATAATCTTTTAAGGACATGATAAAATAGGGGTTCCTGGATGAGATTATTGCTTCTAAAGTCCATTCTTCTTTGTACATTAAAATAGTTGAAAACATAAATAGCCTAACCATTTTAGATGTGTGCTGGCTTGAAGCATTCTCATCCCAATGGATGGTGTCATTATTACAATTACGTCGAGAAAGGGTCAAATAGAAAATAAGCTTCATAATCTACCCAAGGAATATGGATGCAAGAAAATCCCTGTTCAAACCTTGGTTTTAAATAGAATAGAGGTTTGCACTTTGATATCCTTATGATTCTGAAAAGGCAGGCAAATAGTTTTAAGCAGGTTTTGAGAATGCCTGGGATCCATTAATCATTCCATACCCAAACAAAGATGTTGTCACCAATGATCCAATGGTAGTCTTGACCTAGAATATTCTTATTGTTGAGTAAAGTTTTTCAAATAAAAATGGCATTACCTTTACCTTTAATAGTGAAAACGAATTAACAACTATAACATTTGATAAGAAGAACTTTGAAGACCAACTTATTTGGCTTCCAGGTAAAAATACTCCAGAAAGTTCAATTGAGGAAAGCTTGATTGAAAAGGCGCATGACTTTAAGGCCAAGACCACATAATTATTTTTTATAACATCAATAGCTTTTTATGTTTAAGATGAACACTTTGTCTATTTTGGTTACTTGCCCACTAAAATTGGACAAATTTACTAGAAATCTTGTCAGAGACTTTTACCAAGACCTTAAACAAAGACATGAAGCAAATTGGAAGAGGTTAAAATATGACTGATCAAAGATAGTCTCCCCGCATTGTTCAAAAGTTTTCATGTCTAATTATCCAACTGATTGGAGACTTTATTATAAAGGAACTGCAATGAAAATATGTTCGACAAGTCTGAACAAAGTGTCGCACCTTAATAATTTAAAATACCAAAGTTAACTGGCTTAAAAAGGTACCTATTAAGCAATATAAACAAGTTGTTGGATTTGAAGGTTCCAACTTCCAAGCATATAATCAAAATAATGTAGGCGAACACCATGGTTGTTGAAGAAACTAAAAGCGTCAAGTTTCCAGGGATGATGAAGATACGACAATGCGAGAAAACGCACTAGAATAATATACTAGTCTAGTTCTAGTAACAGTCATAGTTATAATTTTAGTTATAGTTCCAGTTCCAGTTATAGTCTAGTTTTTTGGGGAGGGATGATTTTAACACAATAATTGTGATCTTGTTTCTTAGCCTTCGATCCCTCAACCTCACCATAACGGATATAAGACACAACAGACTAAAAGAAATGAAGGCTTCTAGTTTGGTGTGATCATCTATTTATGTCATATTGCCCGCTTTTTATCCTTTGTCTTCTTGTCATACTTATCCAATCTTTCTATGCCTCAAGCTATATGTATTAATATTCTTCCATATTCATACCTACACATTCTATCAAGACATTTATATATACTATGAAAATCTTAATATGCTAGCTCATTGGTGTAATTCAACTATTTGAAGACATTTTTCACTTTTGACAAAAGACACTAATTAATATAATTTATGTTCTAGGACATTTTTTACTTTTGACAAAAGATACTAGTTAACACAGACAAATCAGAAGCTAAACATTGACATATATATGACAGAGCCTGTTTGTTTGAGACACTTTCATTCCTGCCTTCTTCATGCCCATATATAATTCTTACACCACCAAACAAACCCAGACCTTTTACGTATTCTTCAATTTTTTCTATTCATCCAACTGCCAGTGATCTAATGGTTCATGCCAAATCACACTTATTGTTGCTTTGGAAGTCACAGTATAGAATTGCCCAAGTTAAATTCAACCCTGCTTGGACAAAATTAGTGAGTGTTTCTAATTTCCTTTTATCCACCCCCCAAAAAATTATAGATAATGGCGGAGGAATGATAATGCCTTCTGGTTGACAATTCATATGAAGTTATGAACAAACCAAATAATAATTTTAAGCTTTAATATGCATGAATAAGATAACAATAGAGAAGGAAAAGGATCCTTAATCCCATGTGCAAATTGATGGGGTTGTAATTAATTAAACAACTCGTTATAATATCCATTTACATTAACTCCCACAACCTAGCTTTAGAACTCTAATCACGAACTAGCCAAACTCCTCCGTCTCCTATTAGTTGGCCATTTTAATTTTTTTTAACTAAAATTTGACTTCAATATATTCATATTAATATGTATTAAAAAATATTAAAAATTATATTTAGAAACTATAATCTTTAAAGTTCATTTTTCATATAAAAAGTCTATTTTTTATAGTAAATTTTAAAATAAATAAAATCATAAATTGATTATTGTGAATAGTAAAGAAGACAGCTTTTGTGAGAAATGGGGAATAACTAGTAAGGGGTCAATGAGATATGTGTTTATATCAATTATTTCAATTTAGTATGATATATTTGTGATGTAAAAAAACCACAATCGAACTGTATTTATGCGATGCAATTTTTTTTCAGATTTGTATGCAAAATGGCGCGGTTATAGTTTCTAAATTGTAAAATCATTTGCTATGCAGTGTGGTTATGGATATGGTCCTAAACCACATTAATCCACACCATGGACACCTTTGATTCCAAAAGGCGGGCCATGCCATGTGTCGAGCGAAGGGCTCCACATGGCTCCTTGATGCCGAAGAATCTCAGTGTATGGATGAACGACTTTGATGTAGAAGATATATATATATAAAGACAATCAGTTAGTTGTCGGTTACAAGTGCCATATGTCGCCAGAGTAAGTGAAGAGCGCTGCGTTGCATGGCATGGCCTCGTTACTTGCCTGTCTTATCGACCTTAACCCGACTGTGAGTGTTGGATAGCTAGTAATTTATAGTTTTCACAGAAAATGAAACAGTGGTAATAAAATTAATTAATTGGAAGTAGATTAAAACATATGTGTGTGCCTTCTTCAAGTGTTAACTAATAGTATTCCACAGGTGTCTGGTAGTACAAGATACTTATGAGTTTTGTCCAGTTTGTGGAGAGGCAACAAATTAAACAGGGAGTGATCGAACTAGCCATCAAAACAAACCACGCATTGTAATTAGAAGATGCAAGAAAAAAAAAGACAGATAAGGGAATTTCTAGATTTTGGAATTGCTTTCCCTTTTGCCACTAGCAAGTTATCCAATTGAATGCCATTTGGCAGCGCCCACTCTAGTAAGCAATCATAAACGGTTAATTCACTTGCTAAATACGTTCCCCTTTTCTTTGGGAATTCTCTTACTTGTCATTTACCTCCTTGTGTCTATTATGGCAACTAATTTAGCATTTACTTTTTTTTAACGATGTGTAGATTTTAAAGTTATTGAATTTTGCCTATCTGCTTCTTATCTTCTCTTTTCCATTTTCTGATGTTGTTCATTATGTTTACCAAAGGAAAAGAAAATTGCCTATCAATAAGTACGGAGATATCTTTTTTTGTCTACTAATATTTAAAAGAAAGAAAGAAGTAAGATATTAATCATAAACTTTAAATTTTTTAAAAAATAAATAAGTTTTAAGAGCGAGTATAACCGAGGGAGCAAATAGGGCAAATTTTCCATTAATATTTGTTTGATAGAGTAGATTTGTCACTAATATTGTTCTTGTTGAAAATTTGCAACTAACATTACCTTATTAGAAAAGTTTTGGAATTGACTATCAAATGGTAGGGATACTCCTTTTGTTCGAATAATATTCCATGACACAATACTTAAATTAGTTAAAGTTTTCTCCTTAATTCATAGTTATTCCTACATTTTATAACACCAAAATGAGTCAAAACTATCTGTTTGATTACACATCCTCATTTGTTAATCCTTATTGTTTTAACATTTCTCATTAACGCTAAGCAACACTTTACTGCCACTACTATTAGTCCTTTATTCTAAAAGGTCAGTACATGCGAAGTTAGTCCTTCCTATATCCATCAAATTACCTCATTTGTTCTAAGGAGTGTTGTCACATGTGTAGAACAGTAGAGGTGGCTCCGGTGGTGGAAGGCTTCAATAGCAAAAAGGGTAGAGGGTGACAAATGATATATAGGTTTGCTAGAGCAAGGGGTGTATTGAATCTAATGGTAAAAATGATATATTCAAAAACTTAGAGGCCAAGATGTCAAGTAAAAAAAACTTAGGGGACAATATTACTTGTAACAGTTAACTTCAATGGTATATTTACAACAAAAGAAATATTAGTGTCTAAATTGCTCAGCCGAAGAAAGATCGATTCCTATAATTTACGATGAAAGGGAAATAAATAAATAAACCGGGGCAGGGAGGGAGAGGGCAACTTGGAATAGGTAGTGGTCACTAGCCGTCGCACCTCGCAAGTAAGCATTAGCTTCAGTCTCACCTCTATTTAGTTGACCGACTTCACTTCAACCAACTCGATGCTCACTTGTATATAATTTCCTTCACTAAGTCTCTCTCTCTCTCAAATCAAAACCTCGCAACTCACGAAATCAAGAAAACCCGAAAACAAAGTCTTCCTGTTTCTTTCTTGCGGTTCAAGATTCCTACACTACTTGTCCAGGATTATGGCTCTCCACGCTCTCAATTCTCCGACCGCCGCCACGCCTTTCCCCGCCGCCAAGTTCGACGATCTTGATGCATCTTACCTGGAGTCGTACAAGAAAGGGAAGCGCTCCAAGCGGGCCCGTTCCGATTCCCCGTCGCCATCACCATCCCCATCGCCGCCGTCTGAGGAGGAGTACCTAGCCCTCTGTCTACTCATGCTCGCCCGCGGTCCCTCCGGTGATACTCCACAAAACCAGTCTTCCTCGCCGCCGCCTGCTGAGTCAAAGCGTTGTTACGAGTGCAGCGTGTGCAAGAAAGGATTTCCTTCGTACCAAGCACTCGGCGGGCACAAAGCCAGCCACCGGAAGCCCAGCGATGGTTCAGCCCCGGCTGAGAAAATTGCTTCGGGCGCTGTGGCGGGAAGCGGTAAAACCCACCAGTGCTCAATCTGTCACAAGAGTTTCCCCACGGGGCAAGCTCTGGGCGGGCACAAGCGGTGCCATTACGAAGGCGTGATCAGTAAGGAGAACAACAGCGGGAGCGCGAGCGGCGTGACGCTTTCGTCAGGGGGTGGATTGAGCCAGATCAACCGCGAGTTTGACTTTGACCTAAACTTGCCGGCGCTGCCGGAGAGTGGAGGAAGATTCGAGTACGCGTACTTAGAGCAAGAGGTGGAAAGTCCGTTGGCGTGGAAGAAACCGCGTTTCTTGTTGGACAACGTCGAAGTACCGACGGGAAGGGGTTCCCAACTAAAGCAATTTAAGCAAGAGGATTGATGTGTGAAGATTTGTGGGGGTTTGGAAAGTTAAAAAAAAAAAAGAGAGAGAGAGAAAAAGGATTTTATAATTTTTTATTTTTGTGCTCCTCAGGATTCTTTGATATTGAATTTGTCGTGTACAGTAGACAGCATACATAATTGGGGTTTGTAGCTGGCGCCGGTTGCTGGAAATTGATTGATTCTTTGATCAGTGGAGTAATTGGACTGGTTAGTTCAAGATTGTCCTAAAACTTTCGTTCGTTCAATCTACTAAAATCGAGAATTTCCTATTTTTACTTTGAATTGCACGATGAGATACATTAATTATTCTGGACTTGTGGAATATATACTAATAGAAAACAAAGCCTCAATTAATTACTGGAGACGTGGAAAGTGCGAAGAAAGTGTGGAGGGCTTCGCTGGCTTGCCGCGTGAATTGCGAGCGAAGAGACACGGCAGGGGCAAGGCAAGGCGGTGTAAATTCCAAACCCAATTAAGAGGGCAGGTTTATTAGTTGTATTTGAATTTTTTTAATTAAGGCCGGTGTTTATTTTGTATAGTAGAGTGGTCTGGGTTTGTGGAGATGACGGTATGTTGGTGGTGGGTTCACATGTGGCGATTTGGATGAGGCTTTTTGGGTTCGTGTCAATCAAAAAGCAGTCGCCACGACGAATCTAGAATGTCTAACAGTTGTCACTAACTGTTAGAACCTAGACAGATGTGAGAGTAGCTGGTCCACTATTTTAATAGAATAGTCTTTTAACGTACGTATTAAGAGCATCTCCAACAGCTTCCCCAAAATTTCTATAAGATGGGGAAGTAAAAAGTAAAATCTCTATAATTTTTTTGCTCAAACTCCAACAGCTTCCCTATTTTGTAGAATTTTTTATTTATTACATAGCAATTAAATATTATGGATTTAAAGTAAATTCAAATTAATGACTAGATTAATTATTGTATAATTAAATATTATTAAAAATGTAAAAAAATTACTCCTTTCATTTTACAAAGAATGACTTTTTTACCTTTTTTACTAAAATTTGACTTAAATATATTTATATTAATTTATATTATAAAAAATTTTAAAAATTATGTTTATAAAATAGTCTTTAGGTTCAATTTTCATAAAAAAAATTATAATTCTATAAAAAATTTAAAAAAAAAATGAAATAATTGTTGATAATTAAATATTGTGAAAAATATAAAAATTTACTACCTTTGTTTCACAAAAAATGACTATTTTAACTTTTTTAACTAAAGCCTGACTTAAAAATATTCATATTAATTTGTAATATATTTTTTTAAAAAAAATAAATTTATAAAATATTGTCTTTAAGATACCATTTTCATATAAAAAGTTTATATTTCTATTAGAAATTTTGAAGAAAATAAAATTATGAATTAATTGTTGTGAATAATAAATGGGATAACCTTTACGAAAAAGGGAGAATGTTATTTTTCATTCCCCAAAAATTTTTGGAGTTTCTGCAAAAATAGGGAATGAGATCTTCTCTTTCATCTCATTCCCCATTTTAGAGAATAGGATGGGGAAACTGTTGGAGTGAAAAATGGCTTCATATTCCCCAAAACGGAGAAAAACTGCAAAATGGGGAAGCTGTTGGAGATGCTCTAAAGCAGGAGGGAGTTCTTACTGTGAAATGGGGACTAGCTTAGTCCAATAGAATGAAACACCCGAACCCGATGATGAAGGAGGGAAACAAAAATGGATTACCATTCAGATCGTGGCAAACAAGCAACTGTAAGTTCCAAGGTCAATTTGCTTGCGCCTGTTGATTGTTAGAGCTAGAGGCGGCTAATACTCATCACAAGCCATGTAGATAAACTTAAATCCCCGAAAGTGCATATGTCAAATTGCATAATAATAATAATAATTCAACCACATAAAATTAAATGAACACACTATTCGAGATTCAGCTCAAGTTCTACAATCCCTCAAATAGCATTAGATACAAAGGCAAATTTCATTATAGTTACACATGACTTGACGCCATTTATATCTTGGGAAGAAACAAATCAACCTCAAACTCACACAAACACACGTATATATACTAGTTTTGTAAATGCTTATGACCACAAAATGGGAAAAGAATATTCAATAAACGAAATTAATTAATCACTTTTAGTTGTTTAATTCCTCGCTCAAACATGCTCCATCACAACAATGAATTTTTTTTTTTCATTTTTTTAATAAAAGTTTGAGTGAGCATTTCCATTTTAACATGAGTTTTCCAAAACTTAAAAAATAAAATTTTATACATCCTTAAAATATAGTACGCACTCAAAATTTTTATCAAATAAAGTTTGGAATAAAAAATGAAAAAAATTTACACAACTAAACACCACCTTAACCTTTTCTATTCAATCATGATTGAGTTTAAATTAATCATCAACTTAATTATGTCACTAATTCTGATGCGGTTAAATTTGAAGTAGAAAATGATAAGAATGAGGAGAGTGGGGAGAATATTCTAGCTCGGGCAGGAGAACATATTCTAACCTAGACTGAGATTATAGTAACAACTAAAAGGAGACTTAGAGGTAAGAACTACGAATGTGATGTGTGACAGGAAAGTGTGATTTTCACGCTAATTGACATGAACATGCCTAGCTGTTTTATAAGACTTGCTATAAATATAACAATGGCTTTCAAATGCACGTGAGGGAAGGCTGCGGGGAAAAGAAGAAAAGAAAAAGCAGCAGGGGCAGAGAGAGCAAGAATGAAATAGATTAGGTCATATGTTTGATTGCGTTTGTGCAAACATTTTAAGTCCCCTATTTTTTTTAACTGAAAAACACGTTATAAGCCCCAGGGTAAGGTGGTGTTATTTATAGAGTACAGAAGAGGGGAATTACCTGCTTTTTCAACTTTGAAAACTACTAAACTAATATATAAGGGTAAATTGCACTCGTGGCCCCTAACCTTTTATTATTGTCCTGTTTTTTATCCTAACCTCAAAATCTCACATGGGATGTCCTCAACCTCACTTTTTTTATTGCATTTTAGACATTTGATAAACGGAAAGTTTAAAATTGACAAAATTAGCCATGTGGCACGCCAATGTAGGTGATTTGTCACAATGGCATAATAATTAGCTGCTGGTGATGATGTGGTAAGGAAGAAAAATAATAAAAAAGAAAAATATGAAAAAAATAAATAAACAAAAAAAAATAAAAAATTCCCCTCCCCTGCCGCTGGCTCAGCCTCCTGTTTCCCCAGCTGCCTCCAGCTCCTCTGCCAATCACAAATGGACGCAAACAGACCTGACACGAACAGACTAGAAAGCGGACCTGACACAAACAAACCTAACAAAGAGCGGACCAGTGAGGGAGATCGGGGAGAGAGCCATTGCTCCCCATTTGTCCTTCGTCTCTGTCGCCACCGAGTGAAGATGAAATGAATCCAAACAAATCTGAACAGTTGCTTAGGAATGTCAATCAAATATCGATTATCTTGGTTTGTCTTGCCTGTGAATCGCCTCCGTTCACCAACATCACAATTCGCTCATCCATTGGAGAAGAGGAATTAAGCAGACATGAAATCGAAAGAAGCGAGTGAATCAAAATCAAAATCATAATCGGAATCAAAAGAGGCTGGAGGTGATGGGGGAAGGAGGAGGCTGAGTCGAAGTGAACGAATCAAAATTGGAATTGAAAGAGGCTAGAGGCGGCGGGGGAGGGAGAAGGCTGAGCCGAAGCAAACGAATCAGAATTGAAAATCATAATCGGAATCGAAAGAAGCTGGAGGCAGCGGGGGAGGGAGGAGACTAAGCCGAAGCGAACGAATCAAAATCAAAATCATAATTGGAATTAGAAGAGGCTGGAGGTGGCGGGGGAAGGAGGAGACTGAGCCCAATGGTAGGGGGATTTTTTAAAAAAATATATATTATTTTTCTTTTTTTTCATATTTTTATTTATTATTATTTTACTTTCTTGTCACATCATCATCGGCAACTGATTATTATGTCACTGTGGCAAATCACTCACGTTAGCAGGTCATGTGGCTAATTCTGTCAATTTTAACATTTTTCATTCATCAAAGATCTAAAATAAAATTAAAAAAAAATTGAGGTTGAGAACGTCCAATACGAGATTTTGATATTATGATTTAAAATAAAATAATAATAAAATATTATGGACCATGGGTACAGTTTATCTTAATATATAATGATATTACATGAGAATGGAAGGAGGCCGGGTTTAAATCCTGAATTACCATCCATTTTCCTTAACCACTTTGTCAACTAGTTGGAACCCACTTTGTCAACTAGTTGCAACCTACTCCTATTTCTACCAATCGATGGATGGTGGTCTGTTTCACTTTAATGCGTGCTTCTCATCTCCGCTTGTTTAAATTCATTTCTTTTTTTTTTTTAAAAAAAACCTTGATTTAATTCTATGTCTTTAAAAGTTTAACTAGTGGCCGGCTTAACACTAAAACACTGTGGGTTTAATTCCACCACCCATGATGTATTTGATAGCGAGCACCGGTTCAGCACGCGGGCACCTTGTCAGTGCGGGTTTCACGAGTGGCATGGCACTTATAAAACAAAACCAGAAGGTTAAATTGCAACTTGAGCCTTCTAGATTTTATACAACATATACTTTGCCCCACAACTTTCATATAATAACTTCTAATCTCTTATATTTGTAACTAGCCCTATACTTGTCTCACAAACAGGATTATTATATGGTAAAATTGTTATATGATGAAGTGAATAATTTTGTAATAATACATAATTGTTTATTTGCATTTTTTTTTGTAATAAAAAATAACACGCAAAAAAATTGCGTGTTATTTATGAATGAGTAGAAGAATAATAAACATAAGAGTGTTATAAATATGTTTTGTATATATTAGGTATGAAATGTTACCTCTCGAACATTTTGAATAGCTATAACTGGAATTTAAAGAAATAAATGAAACCTTTTGTTATATGGAAAAAAAAAACGAATAATCTTCATAATATAAATAAGCAATGGTCAAATATACAAATGGTTTATTTTTCTCTTGGATTTTACAACAATTACAATTGTACACTTCAAGAAGCTCGAAAATAACTTTTAATTCCTTTTTAAAAATTATTATTTTTGAACAATTTAGTAATAAGGTGGAATAGAAATGAATTTAAAAATAATTATTTATTTTTCAAAAAATGTTTAAGTGATTATTAAACAGAACAACTTTCAAAGGATGATGGTCAAAGAAAGCAAAATGTAAATAACCACTTTCTTAAAATGACAAATAATGTATGCTCTTGAGTACTTCTTTGGTCAATTAACAAAAAAAAAATAATCAGCAGTCAGAAAAAAGGGAGCACAAACAGGGAAGTCAACGTGCCAAATTTGGCCCAGGTTTAATTTATCCCAAATTTTCCTTATAAGTAATCAGATTTGAGTAGTATCTACAAATGTTGGTAAGTGAGTATTACCCGCTAACCCATTTAAGGCATATGTTTATTTTTTAAGATTTTTTGTATATTTTTATGTATATTTCCAAAAAAAAATTGCATATCTACAATTAATTTATAACTTAAAAAACTATATGGTAATTTCTGTTAAATTATAATTTTATTTCGAGACAAAATCATATTTTAAATATAAAAATACTAATTTGGAAATGGTGTAGGTAGAGTCAGCTAAGATTAATTAAATCCATATCCACCTCATTACTTTGTAGGTAAGTTGGGTTCGAGTGATAGAGTTCAGAAAGGATGAGGGCGGGTAGAGTATTTTTTTACATCTTTAAACATAACTGAAAAGAAATAATTTTTAAGCCGATAGCTTTAACTAAATTAGAATTTAAATGTTCTTTATCTGTATTATGATGTTCTATAATAGTTTTTTATTTTCTCATGTGGGTAAAATCAAATTTTTATTTTTAAAGAAGGAGTAAATATGGTATGACAGTCCACCAACAGAAAAAAAAATGTGACATGACAAATTAAGGATAAAAAGTGTAATTAATTCATATGTAAATGTAAGTTAGAAATAATTATCTTTTGGTAATTAAGTGCTGCATTTTATTAAAGGTATTTTTGGGTTTTAAGATTTAAGATTTGATGTGTCAATCAATTAGCATATCAATTAATTCAGTAATTTTTTAATCACCAAAGCGGCTGCCATATAATATACTCTCTCCGTCCTGGATTTTCTGCTCCATTTGTGTTTGGTGCGGAGTTTAAAAAATGATGAAAATATGTATGTTTGGGCAATTGTACCCCTGGTCCTTCTTTTCCTTCCCTGCTTGCCACCACCCATTCGGCCGACTCCACCCTTACCTCACGCTGTCTATCGTGCTTCTTCGGAGATGCACAACATCTTTCAGCTTCAGATCTCTCGGCAATGCACGATCTTTCGGCGTTGGATGGCGTCCTTCACTTGTCTCGCGTAGTCACGTCCTTCACCTACTTCGCGTTTGATCGGATAGCCTGCCGCCTTCGAATCTCTTGCCCGTCATTTGTTTTTGTTGGTGTCATATCACCTCTTCTCACTTCCTTTGCGTTCGATCTCTCACATCAGATCTTTAACCTATCATCGCCATCGTCTCTCATCGGATCTATGGAGTTTGATTGTCGCAATCAATCTCTTGCTTGTCGTCGCTATCATCTCTCGTCCGATCTCCCACTGCCATCATCTTGCCAGTTCACATAAGACTTTATCGAGGAAATGGGTTCACGATTCCAACGACAAACGAGGGGATGTGGAGAACAAACTGCGTCGCAAAGGCGACGGCGACGGCCACCGGAGAAAAGAAGCAACAAATAGAAAAGTCTTTCGAATTAGAGAATGGAATAGGAGGAGTATAAGTGTAAAATTAACTTGTGAAACTTACTAAAAATGAAAATAGTGCAAAGAATTTGAGATGACCCAAAATGACAAATGGAGTAGAAAACCTAGGACGGAAGGAGTATATAATAAATAATTCTATGTACATATAAAAAAATTCCGCCCATGATATTAGCTGTAGATTTACATTCCGTGGAACAAATTACTGGCATAATTCGGCGGTCCATTGTCAAATGGCAGAATTCAGACGGAAGAACATGGCGCCGCCCAACATGCACAAAATAGATGGGCTTCTGCAAAAACTATCGTCCTATCGTCTTCGAATTTGTTTCTTGCAAGTAATTAATTCCGAGTCTTGACCCACTCTTTCCCCCCTCATCAACTACTGGAGCCAATTCGTTGCTTCAAATTAACTTTTCGACAGTCCATGTTTGGATGATCTCCTACATCAGGTTTACCTTTGGGAGCTATGGTTTTTTTTTTTTTTGGGGGGGTTTGACCCACCCCCCCCCCCCCCCCCCTCCTTTTTATTTTTTTTTTAAAAAGGGACGAAATTGGCGGCTGGTATTAGTTAAGCCCATTCCCGGCCCAGTTCCATATCTGTGGGGTTAGACAGTTAGACATGTGCACAAGGCCCCCAACAGAAGTCCCATTTTAGCCCATTAAATGCTCAACACACCAGCCTGGATGTTTATAAGTACTGGTGGTGCATTGTAAAGGTAAGCCCAGAAATTCTGGCATCATTCTACCTTTCCTGTATGTTTTACCATCCCATGTCTACGATGCTTGATTTGATTCTATGTCCTAAATTAAACTAGTTGGCAATAAAGTCTGCTCCTATCAGACAGGTGTATGAAGTGCTTGAAAGTATTGAGACAGGACAATCTTGTTCGAAGTAAGAAGTTGTTATATATTATTACGTGTGTACCACTTGGAATGAATTTATTCGTCACTCTTCTTCATTCAGATCACTCTCATTCTTTTGTGGCACGAATTATATTACGATTATTTCGTGAAGAAAAGAAAAAGGATAGGCATAAAAGAAATTTGAATTTTGATGAGTAGCTAGCTAGCGTTGTTTCTAATCATTGTCGTTAGTATTTAGAAAGGAAATGCCAAATGGATAGAATAATTAGGATGAGGAAGAGAAGAGGGGGCGGCCAGTGGATATGATGATTGATGAGTTTGGTTATGGATGGGATGGGATGCGGATGGGATGCGGATGGCTTGGGAGGTGACTCTTGACCGAAAAGCAAAAGCAGCAGAGAAAAGTGAGCTCCGCTCCGAAAGGTAGCAATTGGTTTTGGGCTGGGCCACTGTTGAGAGGGGGGCCGCATCAACGCCACCATGTATAATTGGGCTGCCTGCATGCACCCTTTTTTGCATGGTTTAGTTACATGTCCCCATCCTGCCATTCATCATTAACCCTTTTTCGTTTCGATTAATCCCTTTCCACAAATTTAAAAGCAACAAGCAAAAGTGATCACAGCCTTTTACAATTTATGGCTGTTCCTTGGTTTTGGTTTTTGGACCATTTCTTTTCCTCGAATCATTTAAATGTGATCAAATCATATCCATACACTTCTATTAATTCATTAAACATATTACTTATACTCATTTCAAAACAATATATTACTTATAACTCTATTTCTCTCTCTGACTCTCTCTATCTTTTTTTTTGGGGGGGGGGGGGGGGGGGGGGTCTTAGATATATGTCGGGAATACATGCATATTATAACTGGGAATAATTATTCTTTTTTCCGTTGTTTCGTCAAAGCAATCATCAGAGCCAGTTCAGTTTCCTTGACCGGTTCTTTATTAACTACCAATCAAGTGCCTGGATGACTCTATATGTAACGCGGCTGCCTGCCTGCAGCCTGACTCTCTATTTCTACAGTCCTACAAGGTTCATGCTAGCGAGGCTACCCTATACATCTATCCTTAATTAAATGACAATGGTTTAATTATAAAGTTCTGAGAGAGAGAGAGAGAGAGGTTGGTTGCTTTTAGTAACACGTTCTCTGGTCCTCAATTCCTCCAATCATGTCTGTGAACCTTTTTGCATCTCCACGATTTAGCTATAATAATCCCCCGAAACACATAATTGCCATAGTTTCTTTCTAAGTACGTACATAGCATTTAATTACTTACCCATCCCTCTCAAGTCTTAAGCATGCTTGACCTTGAAAGAATTAGAATCTCCTTTTGCTTCTGTTTCCCTAAATGACCGACAATATGCAACATGCATCGCACTTGCAATTATAAGTGCGATGACGCAGGTATTGATTAATCAAAACTAAAGTATAATCCGTTAAGAAACTAAACCTTTATTATTACAAGGGGTCAAAAATGGTCTTAGTATGGGTACTAGCAAAGTGTACTGAATTTGTTCTAAGACCTTCCCTTACTCGATTAATGTGGCAATCAACTTTAGTATAACAACAGTAACCTGTCCGCATATCATTGCAGATGGATCATTAAATATATGAATTTATTATAAAATATATTAATTATAGCAATTAAATTTATATATAAAATGTTTAAAAAAATTATAAATTTAAAACTATAAGTCATGATCAAATTAAAGGTTTTAAAAAAAAAATAAAACATTCAAACATTGTTGGCAATAAATTTGGTTTGAGATTTAACCACAAGTTGAGCTCTTAATTGTAATTCTTGCAAGTGTGGTGGTTTGAAACTCAAATCCTAAAAATTTAAAATATTTTTTATATTTTATTGAAATAGAGTAACAAAAATATCTTTTGAGGGCCAAAAGATATTATCATACACGTAGATGGCATATTGCATAGTCTACCAATTTTTTAGTGAAACTACAAAACGGACCGAAGAAAAAGAAAATTTTCCTGTCCTAAGTCACCATCAAGCCTACAACTTTTAGTGAATACTAGCAGTCTAGCAGAGCTGCCCGCTCGATGCCGCGGGCGTAGAAGAGCACAACAGGATATACATATCGTTTACAAACATGGCTACAAATATAGTCTATTTTCATCTGATTATTACAAATTGTTTTATTGTACATGTAGCCGGAAGTTGTTGTCTTTCTTTGTCTCTTTAGTCTTCTGGTTGATCTGTGGAAGAGCTGATTGTAATAGAGGGGATTTAGTGAAGGAAGAACATCGAAGTAGTAGGGAAGTGAACATGAAACCAATACTACTTCTGTAAAAGAAAAAAATTGATAAGACAAAAGAAATAACTTGCAATCATTACAAACATGTAACGATGAAGTAGCATTTAATGTCGAAATACACCTAGATTCTTCCTTGCCGCATCCGCATTGTAAAATCTAACTGAACCGCGTGCAACAAAATGGAACATTTCAACGCTTCATGCCTCTAATGACAGGCACGCAAACTGGTGAGGATCACAATTGTCATTAACCCAATGTACAAACAAAGATATTCTGTTTGCCCCCATTCTTTTCCACCTTCCACATAAATCCATACTTAATTTGTTAGTTGGTTCTGTATAGATTTCACATATTAATACCTAATCGACACTCCCGATACACTCATACACATAACTTCTTGCAATAGTCAAAACCGATTAAACAGAAGAAAACGTAATGAATGAAGCCGAGAATGAAACTTTCGACATAGTGATGTAAATGGAACAACTTGAGTATCTGACACCTTGGTGACATAGACGAACACTAAGAGGACTATTGCTGCAACTATATCATCAAACCTGAGAGGCTGAGAAACATGGCACCAACCTAAGCATGAGGTACCTAACACCTGTAGAACAGAGGGTGGGAACTAACATGAAACAAATAATAAACACTGAAAACAAAACCTGACATTATCTCAAAGCCAAAGGACACGTGCCACACCCACACATATCACTACCACTTTCATATATACTAGGCAATTGTCCGCACTTTGCTGCAGATGTGGCTTAGTACTTATTTTAATGTAAAAGTATGGTTATGGATGTTGCTTAATAATAAGTGTTAGTTAAGAGAGAGGAATAGTAAATGACAAAAAAAAAGATAAACAATAAAATAAAAGAAAACATTAGGTAAATTTGATATAATTTTTTTTGTACTTACCATAAACAAATATTATCCCTAAAGATGTAACATATTCACGACACATATACCTTAAGAAAAATAATGTGAATAAGAAAAAAACATCAATGGTAATGATAATGCAAGCCTAATAATTATCTCTTCATGGAATAAGAATTTGCCACCTAATCACTTTTGTTCCTCGTAACACACAGTCGATGGTTTTCGCCCTATATAATTTACACATTGAGAGTCTTAACTAACAGCAGATAAATTTATGAATGTCTTAATCTAAATTACTCCAATAAAAAGATATATGACATCTCATCACTTCTCAAAGCTTTCTCCATTACAAAAATATCGATATCAAATCATACAACAGCAACAAAATAAAAGAGAAACAACTATTAACATATCCTTTTATACTACAATACCAACCCTCTACAACTCCAACACCGAGACGAACAGGAAAAAACAACCCTAAATGTGGTGAGTTTTAATATGAGTAATATTGCAACAATTAAAGGATAAATGACTTAATTGGAAAATCAACATAAATGGAAGGTTCCCCGGCAAATTAATCCAACTTCATAAGAACAGATTTCCTCATTGTACTACAGGTCTAAATGTAAACCACCAGACATTAGGTACTGCTCCACTATAGCTACAAACGATAGAGGACCAACATCATCATTAACCGATCAATAAAGGGACACGTGCCACAACCTCCTTCTCTTATAGATAATTTACACTCATCATTTTTATCAAAAAGGGGTCTCAAGGATCCAACGCCAGTTCTCATCCTTACTGTATGTTAAAAAAGAAAATGCAAAGGTATATATGTTAGTTTATGTCGTGTGAGTTGATATGATGTGCTCAATATCGCATGCATATATATATTATAATAAAATTAATGCAAAAACTGATGTTATTGAGCAGAACCTCATTTGGGAATAGTATTTAAGTGTTAGATGTTAAAATAAATTATTAATAGTTGTGATAGTTTTTTCAAATCTTCAATACTAAAAATTACTATTATATAATTTTTTCAGCCTCTAATAGTCATTATGTTTGACATTAGCTTAGTGATTAATATCAAAGTTTTGAAAAAAATATATAAGGATAACTTTTAATTTTAATAATTTATTCCCTGCTATTAATAAATTATTAAAAACACTAATGTTAATTCTATAAAACTCTTTCCAAACGTTTCAGCTAGACGATGACGCTCCCAAATGAAGCCGAAGACGAAAAATAAGAAGAGAAGGAAGCCTTCGAAAACGCAGTTTCTTAACTGTTTGGCAACAACTCTTAAGTACTAATTCGAGTATGACTTCATACATTTATCATAATTTTACATTTATCAAATGATATTAGGTATTACATGCAATGATTTTTTTTTCTTTTGAGAAACTATATGAACTTAATACTAAATACAACAAAATGGCATCTGACAGATTTGGGAGTTCAATATATTTTTCATATAGGCTTCCAATATATTGGTATACCATGTCTGGTGTATTTAACAATGAAATTAAGTTGTCTTCGTGAGTTATATATATATATATATATATATATATATATATATATATATATATAGGATAGGTCTATATACGTTACTGGCGTTAGTTTAGTTAAGCTCCATTAGCAAATCATTTAAAACGGGTATTGTAAGAGGGGCTCAGTTTCGGCATTGAAGGTGATTAGGCCATGTGCGCCGATCGATGCACCCGTTTCTTTCTCATGAGCTGGTATAAACCCTAGATTGTATAAAATATCAGGCGCTAATCATTCGGTAGATTCAGGCACCGGTCGATTGAATAGTGTGAAATTGATTTTTTTTAATTTTATTGTTATTATTAATTTATTTGGGGGAGGGGGGTTTGAGAGCTGAAACAACCGAATAGGTTACATGAACAGAAATTGAACAGTTCTATTTGGATTTCGGGCTATTCAATTTTGTCTGTTGAGTTCTTACCCTCTATTAGTTTTTCCACAAATTACTTGAATAATAGTGCCCAAAAAATCAAATTCCAAGCACATTCTAATTTTGAGATCATCGACAACGACTAAAAAATTAACAAGAAATACAGCAAAACTAACCACTTTCCAGAATAAGGCATAATAACAAAAAACACAAGTGCTAATAGGACAAGTATTCTCTAAAATTTTGAGTACTTCGGCTTCGTATGAGAAGAACCAAAACAAATAAAGTTTGGACAAATTTGAAGGTCGGAGACGAAATGTCGAGATCCAAATAAGCCGGTCATGGCTGTTGCGAAAATCAGCAATGGGAAAGGAGAACAAATCAGGAGACCTACAATTTACAATAAAAAATCTGTCTACCACAATGAGGTAGTGGCGATATTAAGAAATCCCAACGACTAGCTACAAGGTTAAGCAAGAGATGGGATAGTCACATATAAGATAGATTGACGGAAAATGATTTTGCGAACAAGGAAAATTAAAAAGCATTTAGTGTGCAACGTTCTGATTAAAAGAGAGACGGAGAGAGAGGGTATGCATGACAGTCGAGTATGTAAAACTCGTGACATGTGAATACTTGTTTATGATGTGTGGTTTTGTGAGTGAAAATACCATTGATAAATAAAAAATTTAGACCACATTTGTTGGGTATGAGCGAGTTGCAGGTTTAGGGATCCACTAGGGTTATAATGTTAATGGTAATACTAACATATTTTTAACATATTTAATGCTTATTTGGCCACTTTAGGTTTGTTTATAGGAGCTGTCAATTAGATTGATAATCGAACTAAACCTCGAGTTCTAACTAAACTGAATCAAACAAGCGAATAATCAATTCAATTTATCCAAACTTAATCAATTTTTTTGGGCCTTTCTATTTTATTGGAAAAATGTTCAACTATAGAAAGCCTCTTCATCTTTTGTCCTGTCCTAAATTTTTCTATACTATTTTCAAAAATCTACATTTTATATTGTATTTTTTTTACATTAATTAACAACAATTTTTGAAATATCAATTTAAACTATAGAGTAACTATAACTTCAAGCTATCTGATATTCTCTTGTTGTTAATTGTATTTAAAAAAATATTAATTTATATTTACACAGAGATAAAATTGATGATTTATATGTCTATTAACTAAAAAAATATTGGAGATATTAGAATTACTAAAATATGACTGTTATATAATTCAAATTAATGTTTTTAAATTGTTATCGGACCGCATAAAAATATTTAGATAAAGTATATGTATTTAAAAATATGAGGTAAAATATATATTAAGTCAAACTATATTTCTTAATTCTTGTATACGTTTAGCAAATTTATTCTTTTACTATTCCATAGGATGTTGTAGAATCGATGTGAGTGCAATTAGTTTCTAAAAAAAATTTTAACTAAACGATAAATCAACGGCTTCAATATAATGTATGTACGTATGCATCGAGAGAGAGAGAGAGAGAGAGAGAGAGAGAGAGAGGTGTGGCTGTGCGTGCAAAAACAAAGTTACGAATAGGGGCGCATGTGGTGGGTCCAGGTGGACTGCCCAGGAAGATGGGGAGGGAGGGAAATGGATCCTGGACCATTTCCACAACATGCATAAAACATGACGGGACCTTATGATTTTACATGTAGATCCGGTCACGGCATTCAAGTTTAATTAATTAATTATATTACACGACCCACAGGCCACAGCTAGCAACCAATTGACTATCTTGAAGCTATTCTTAATTTTATTCCAGTCCACACATAAATGTGTATATAGTTTTAGGTACGTAGTAATCCTTGAACTGAATAAGCCTTGCTTCAAATTCATGTAGGAATTGTAATTTGTTCTAAGCTAGCGAGCTCTTTCACGCATATATTTTTTCCATCATCTATGCTGGCTAGCTTAGAGTCAATTTATTTTGACTTAAGTCAATAAAATTTAAAATGGTTTATTTTTATTTTTATATCTTTTTTACCTCAAATTGGTTTTATTTAAAATTTAATATTATATAGATATGTTAATCTATTTAAAAATAAATTTTCATAATGTTATTAAATTTTTATAAATTTTTATTTTTTAATACATAAAGCTAGGAAAAATCATTAAAAATGGTAAGATTATAAAATTTTTATTTTTAAAAGATTATTACACCTACATAATTTTCGCTTTTAAAAAAAATTAGTTTTACGTAAAAAATTTATAAACACAAAAATAAGTCATTTTGAATTAAGTTGAAATGAATTTGTTCTAAGTAGTAGCAGCAGCAATTAATTATCCTCTACTCTAAGCCCTGCCCTGATGTATTATAGAAAAAAAGAGACATAATATATACATGCATATTAACTTGCATTTCCCTGGGTAAGTAAAACTAATTCCAACTTAACTAGATTTTTTGTTTTTGTAATCTGGTGGAATTAAAGAATCTATTATAAAAGCATTTGCAAGGTAGGGCTGAATTTGCCAGCATCACCGAATGGCAATATGATTATGAATGATGTCCAAACTAATAGGCCCAAAACAAAACCTCGGCCAGCCGGAGACAACGACTGACTTTTGATTTCATCTCATTGTGAAGTTTATCTTCTGCCCTAACCCCAATTAAGAATGTGACATATAAAATACTTCAAGTCAAATTTAAATGAATGAAAGAATATAAGATTGAGGGGTGTTAATTTCTCTTCAATTCATAATGAATTTATTACGGTACAAAAAGAAACAATAATTCATATCACTTGCAATTAGGGTAAATTACAAAAGTTTCCCTCTAGTTTAATCTAACCTACACGTTGGCCCATTTATTTTCAAAAACCTACATTTTACCCCCTACTTCTTTTATAGTGTCCGACAATAACTTTTGAAACTCTAAATTCAATTATTTGATAACCATATTCTAGTAATTTCAATATTTTTGATTTTTTTCATAGCTAACTGACATTTAAAAAATACTGATATACATTTATAAGAAGAAAAATGTATTTATTGAAAAAAAATGATAATTTAAAATACTTATTAACTATAAATAAATATTAGAGAGACTAACATTACTTGAACATGACTATTCTATAATTTAAATTATAATTTTAAAATTTATTATCGGGTAATATAAAAATTTAAGGGGTAAAATATAAATTTTTAAAAATATAAAAAATAAATTATAAGTTAAGGTAAATATCAGGAGATTAATTGTAACTTTTTTTCTTGCAATTATGATATAGTTTGCTGTTAATTTCTCTTCAATCTGCAAATTTGACAGTAGAGCTCAGGCAGCAAAATCTTGAAATTTCTACTCTGTGAGCCAGATAGCTAGGTTGGTCTGCCCCTAATCTGCCTCCTGCGGCTACAGCTACGAAATTTGTTATTCAAGTGATAAGTTAAGATTTGACGTTTTGTACCTCTAAACATCATGAGGCCAAGATCCCTTGCGGATATATTTATAAATGAGCTTTTACAGAGCAGATCTTCTGCTGCAAAACTGAACATAAAATTTATTGCTGCATTTTGAATTTGTTTTTGTCCGTGGCACGCCCTAATTTGCAATGTTGTTAAAATCTCAATTCAAATTTTAAGAACTTACGATTTTATGATACATAAAAAGAAAAAATAATTCGATTTAATGTAAAAATATTAATTTCATAGATTTTTTTAAAATCCCAATTCAACTTCTAATTTTTTAAAAAAAAAATTAATAACTTTATGATTTCACACCATTAGTTGAAAAGATATAATTTTGTGTTTAATTGAACTTATTTAATTTAGATCAAGTTAGACACTTAAGTAGCCAATGATTGCTTGATATATAGAAATAATTAACTTAAATTATTACACTAAACACTTATTCGCTCCATTTCATATTAATTGATATTTTAATTTTTTTTAATTGAAGTTTAACTTGAATATATTCATATTAATCTGTATTAAAACTAATTTTTAAAAATGATATTTAAAAAATATTATCTATAAAGTTTTACTTTCATATAAAATAGTCATATTTTTATAATAAATTTTGAAAGAAATAAAATCATAAATTAATTACTATGAATAGTAAAATGATCGGTTTTTATAACACAGATGAATTACAACTTATGATTCAAAATGTTGCGTTTTATGTGTGTGTGTGTGTGTGTATTTGTACAATTAATGTTATGCAAATCCTTGTGTATCATATCTTTGTGTGTCATACTCTATGTTTTTTCTAAAATAGTATCCCAGTGTAGCAGGGATGTCTTGCATATTTTTGTTGATTGCGTTTATGCTAAACAGGTATGGTCTCTTTTGAAGGCTCTCGCTCATGTCTTTACTACTAGGCTTGATTCCTGTAAAACTTTTTGCCTTCTCAATAAAAGCTTTCATTTGTTTTGTATTATTTCATATTTCATTTTACCTATAGCCTTCTGGAATATTTGAAAAAATAGGTGTAGACTTTATATGGAGTCAAATTCTTTAAGTCCTACAGCCTTAGTTGAGAGGGTTATGAGCCAGTTTGTGGAGTATTATGCTTTATGCAACAAAATGAATACCCCCCAGGTTTGTAGGGCGCCTATATCTTGGCAGGCCCAACCCACACATTATTTAAAGTTAAATGTTGATGGGGCCTGTAATACTTCCTTGGGTTGTGCTGGGGTAGGGGGTTTGATCAGAGACCATAATGAAAACTTTGTCATTACCTTTGCTAAAAGGTCGGGGAGTACTACTCCTTTGATGACTGAATTTTAGGGCCTTTTGCAAGGTCTCTGTATGGCTTATCTTATGGCACCTTCATCTTTCCAAGTAAAATCTGACTGTAAAGAGCTTTGTTTGATAATTTAGACTAGCTTTGTTTCTGATCCCCACTTATTAAACATGTTGGATGAATACAGGTTGTTGATGGCGCAACTTCAAGTCTATGAAGTAAGACATCAATTCAAGGAAGCCAATAAACTGCGGATGCTCTTGTGAAATTTGCTTTAACAATTGAGGGGAGAGAAATGTATTTTGATCATGCCCTAACCTTTATTATAGATATCATTCTTGGGAACTGTTCTAGTTGTTCCACGCCCCTTATTTCTGCTAATTGTTGGAATGTTGTAACTAGCACCCCTTGGCTTACGCCTCTCTTTGTGGTGCAATTTGATTCAAGTTCTTCCTACTCGACTTGTATTTTGAACAAAAGGAAAACCCCTGCTGTAACTCTGTAATCAACTTTTTTGTATTGTTTATTTTCCTTTTCCACAAAAAAACAAATAGTATCAACTTTTTAGGTATTTAAAATAATGGTATCTAAAACCCTTATTCATATTCATAAATTGAGTTCATATTTCTATTTTTAATTTTATTTATTTCAAACTATTTTCATTATAACATGAAAACTGTGGTTCAAACTTTCTCTTATATACCAATAGTTTCTAATTACCAATTTGGCCAAATATTCAAAATTTATATGTGGTTTTATAATCATTACTATTTTGATAAGAAAACTTAAATTTGTGTATTTTTAAGGTTTATGACGTTTTTATATATTTTTTTTCTATATTTTTGTTAGAAAATTTCGGTAAAATTTTACAATTTTGATTCAATTTTATGATTTTCAATTTTAGGTAAAACCCAGACTTTAACAACCTTGCTAATTTCATAGGACTCAAAGTTAATACTTACTTCACTAAATAATCAGCTAGCACGAAAAAGATCAAGATCGAGCAGTGGCAGCGAGGAAAAAAGAAAGGATATTTTACATTTATCCCTAAACCTAAATTGATATTGCATTTAGACTTTTTATGTTTGGAATCTAGCCTTTCTCATTTCCTTTTTTTAATATTATTTGATAGTAATTCAAAATCCTAATTGTCATATTCTTTAAAAAGGTGGAAGTCATTCAAGCCATTCCACATTCGCATAGACATTGTCTGGTACTTTAAATATAGTGTACTCAATTCTTGTGATTTTTTCATGCATACTTTGGTAGCTCAAGTTCAAGTTTTAGTTCAGATCATTGAGTCAGGTCTTATTAAGCTTGAACTTATGTCAAGCATGAAATTGAGCTTAAAAAATGAAATGGTCAAACTTAAGCTAGATATTATTTAGCCTTATATTTTAACGAGTTTAAGAGGTCTTAAAATTATTTCACATATACATATCCAACTGAGCCTAAATAAATAATACTGTGATTTAATTTACTACAAGAAAGTATTGGAGGAATTAAATTAAATAGTAGACAATTATTGTTTAAATTATAATTCCAAAAATTAATATCTAAATATATAAAAAGTACAAAAAATGTGCTTTTTAAACATACGAACGTGATAGTTACTGTAACTTACCCAAAACAAAATGTGAAATTGGTATTGGGCCTTTTAGCATTTTCGGAGGTTCAGGGACTAACTTTAATCTCCCCATTTTTTACACAATGTTACAAATAAGCTGGTTCAATTGTCTTTTGAACAAATTGACAGTCTTTTTTTTTTTTTTTATAATTATGGTAATAGTTTATAGTAGCATATTCCTCCTTTATACACTTGTAATGATACTTATATATATAAAAAAATAAAACCGAAAGTGATGTGGACCATGTGGTCAATACACTAGCTTCACTTCTTTGAACTGTTTTCTCCCTTTCCATAAAATTCCAATCACTACACGGCAAACATTCGGTTTGGCCCTTCGCTTCACCCTTTTAAACGTCAATCATTCAAAACGTCATTTGTTGATTTGCTGATATTTGTTGAGGTGCGGCTCATATTTGTTAATTTTTTAAATACTATTTATTACATTTTTAGAAAAAATCCTATACACTAGTAATATGAGTACACATATTTAAATTGATACAATTGCACAAGCCTCGTATACAAAGTGAACGTCATAAGTTTTACAAGCAACTTCCGCTCTGATGGAGAGAACTTCCATTATGGAGTAATATTTTGAGTCAATTCTTCGGCAGTACACATGTAATTTCATACAATTTTTGGTATTTTTTAGTACTCATAACCATTATATTAGCGTAGAATGAAGCAATTTATTAATATTATAATTCAGATAAAAGGGCACACCAACTTTTTTTAAGAACAGAATGGAAACTAAACTAATTTTTGTTGCAGCATAATGTATGGGTGAAAAGATTGGAGTTGGAATTTTGGCCCTCCCAATATCCATCTAACACTTGAATCATTACACCAAAGATAAAGGATATTTCGTGCAGTTAAAGAAGTCAAAGTTCTCACCTAAACTGTGTTGTATTGCTTATGCAGAAGTATTAAAGTACCTTATTTTTTGTTGGGAATTCGACACATTGGAAGATTTAAAAAAATATATATATGTCGGGAAATTGGTTTTGAAGAAGTAGCAACTCACTAACTAACATTTAAATGACCTACGACACTGACAAGGAAACATAGCCAAATCTTCGCGAAAATGGTAGTTACAATTTGCTCCTTTATGTTTAGGTGAAATTACACTTTGTTTCTTCTTATTTAAAAAATCTACACTTTACCTGTTACTTATTTAATATAGTTTGACAACAATTTCTAAAATGTTAATTTAGATATTACAGTACTATCTTCCAATAATTTTAATTTTTATGGTATTTTTTCACAGTTAATGGACATTTTAAATTATCATTTTTTTCTTTCTGTATTTATTTTAGTTTTTAAAACAATATTTTTTAAATTTTAATTAATTGTAAAAAAAGTATTATACAGATTGAAATTACTTGATAATGATAACCACATAGTCTAAATTAAGATTTCAGAAATTATTGGATTGTATTAAAAATACAGAGGGTAAAGTATATATTTTTTAAATAAGATGGGCAAAGTATAATTTCACCTAAACCTTACAAACAAATTGTAATTAACACTAACCAAAATTAGGCAAATCTTAACAAACTGGCTTCTTAATCTTGCAATCATATAGGTCAAAGTATCATAGTACTTTTAAATTTTGTTGAGAGAGGGTGAAACAATAAGAGGAGGTATCTAAGAGATATGTCGGGAAATTGGTTTTGAAGTAGTAATAACATTCAATTGAGTTACGATATTAACCGAATATATAAATGATCGGAAAAAAAAATTTGCCAATTCTTTTTTTTTTTTTTTGAAAGAAAAATTTAGCCAATTCTTAACAAACAAGCTTTTCTCTGTTTTTCTTTTTGGTCAAATGGTAAACATTTTCTTATAGGGTATAAACTGATAAGCATTTATTCATCTATTGTTGTACTACATTAACTGTTGCTTTTTTTTTTTTTTTAAATTGAGTTTGGCTCATGTTTAACTGCATATAAATATATATTTTTTTTGTAAGAATCAAATTAAAATTTTTACAAATACATTAATTCTAGAAATTTCTTATAGCAATTAATATAAAAAAGTTAGACCAAACACAATTTGAAAAGATTAATTTTTTTGGTACTCAAAATCAGGTATACAAGTATATAGGGTTTGAAGTAGTTAGCTTATGTAATACTCCATCCATTTCGTAGTAATTGACCATTTTATTTTATTTTTACTAAAGTTTAACTTGAATATATTTATATTAATATGTATTGAAAGAAATTCTTAAAAATGATATTGAAAAACAATAATCTTTAGAGTTTTGTTTTTCATATAAAGTATTCATATTTTTATAATAAATTTTAAACGAAATAAAATCATAAAATAATTGTTATGAATATTAAAATGGTCAATTTTTATGAAATGAAATGAGTGTTTAAGAAGAGAAATGCTGGCTTATTTAGGATCGGAAGCCAATGAAACCCAACTAAATGACATTATTGTAAAGTTAGGGATGAGGAATGGGGCTTGAACCCTGATTATGGCCAAAGATTCTGTCCCATCATACGACTTTGCCGAGTGCTCAAGGGAAAAAAATTAAAAGCTAAAAATATAATTGGGGTAATGGAATGGTGTAAACATTATTTGTATCTCGTTAATTCTCTTAAAAATAGAAGTTATTTGCGTTGCATATGTTAACGAGTAATCAGTTAACTTAAAATAGTTATTTTATTATGCACCTATGTCTAATTAGACATACTAAGTCAACTCTTAATCTTCTATATATAAGAGATAAATCACAAAAAAAATAAGTAAAAATACTCTTAGTTAAAATATTCTTCTCTACAAAAACCATAGCTTGCAACTGTTGTCTCATTTAGTGCTGGTACCAGCGCCACCACCGAACTATCATATGTCAGGTTCTCACTGTCATTGTACTCCCTCCAAATCACCACTCACTGTGAGAATATGCATTGTTTATAAAGTGTCTAAAGTAATGAGCAAACGTATCTAAACAAATATGTAAAAATGTCTAATACAATATTTTAAATTGTCTAAAATAATTTACAAATAATTTATTAGTATCAGAAAATAAGAAAAATGTTTTAAAAAATGAAAGGTGTCTGAAGGGATACTAAAGAATGTTTAAAGAAATATTTAGAAGTATCTGAACTAATATGTAAAAAAATTGCTCTTTTCAAAAAATAACTATTTAAAACAAAAAAAAGTATATGAATTAATGTTTAAAAGTGTTTAAAGAAAAATTACAAAATGTCTAAAGCAATATGCAAATAATTTATTTACGTGATAAAAAAATGTATACAAAATAATAAAAAAATGTCTAAATATAAATTTAAAAGTGTCTAAATAACCATTTAAGAAAATTACAAAATGCTTCCACATCCCCCCGCAGTCTGTTTACCTTGCCATCGCTGCCCGAAGCAATTCGTCATCGCTGCCTTCTTGCTGCTTCTCTTCCTCCCTCGCATTACCTTGTCTCTGCCCTCCACGCTTATTTACCTTGCCGCTTCGCCTCCTTAGACTCGCCTTGTTGCCTTATCTCCACCCTCGCCTTGAACTTGCCTCGTTGCCTTACCTCCACCCTCGCCTCGGACTCGCTTCGCCGTTTCGCCTTCTCGGATCACCGATTCACCTCCTCAAATATGAAGCCAAGATTCAATTAGAGATTTGAAGCTTTGTCCGCCGCCACCACCTTGTTTTCCGTTTGTCCAATTGTCTTCTACAGCGTTATAGTCTCATCTTGTGCCATCGTTTCCCGTCACTTATCATCACCAACCGTTGCTTAACCTAGGATCGCCTTGCTTGGGACTCGCCTCATCCCTTCACCTCCATACCGCATCATCACCGTTGTCACCGCGCCCTTATCGTTGCTGATTTAAGCGTTTGGCTACAACATTGTGCTGTCACTGCCAATTGTGTCGTCGTCGCCGCCGCATTGTGCCGTCGCTTCGCATCACACTGTCGCTATTGCATCGCGCCACCGTTGTTATTCGTTTCTCACAAATCCTCGGCATATGGTGTTCTTTGCCTTGGCCGTTCATGGTTCCTCAGCGTCCTCTGCCTTCGTTGCTTGGTTGCATCGACTGTTCGTTTCTTGCTGTTCCTCTGCGAAGTCGATCAACCTCACAGGCTTCTTTGCACGCTGGATTTCAAATTAGATCCAGTAGGTTGATCGCCAGAATCAAGAGAGAGGGTTTGGGGATGGGTAAATTTGAGGGTAAAATTGTAAAATAATAGGTATGTCTAATTAGACATATGTTTATGCTATCCATGGTAAACTTAAAATAGATGGTCCCAAACCTTTGACTTCCATTGCATATCGGTCATTAACCTTCATTCTTGCTACAAATCGATCTCATATCTCTTGTATTTTATTGCATATTAGCTTCTACCATTAGCAAGGACAGAAATTTACAAAAAAGAAAAATTGATAGTATAAATTGCACATTAACTATAAAACAATTATAATGCAGTCTAAATTTATTAGAAGACATTTACAATTAGAATTCATTAACTCTTTTAAACTGCTTGATATCAATTTTTTAAATTTTAATTTAAACTATTCAGTAAATATTATTCTACAAAGTTAAATTGCAATAATTTTCTAATAATTAGTGAATTATTTATACTATTTCCTAAGAAAATGGTTGAGAAATCTGAATGTATTCTTTGGGGGGAACTAGAAAAAAAAAGTTAAAAAATTTGCCTATTTATTCGAAGCAAAGGATTGTACTTGGGTAAAATTTAAAGTTGGTGCCCTAACTTAAAAAGTTGTCTTAAAGTGGTCCTATAGCTCTAGAAGTGACTGTTATTAAAGTCCCTTAACTCAGCTCGTGAGTCCTATTTTAGTTCTTATTGTTAGTTTAGTCATTATTTCTGATGAAAAATGCTTACATGGCACCCAAACTGTCACATGACACCCTATTTCATAACAATGAATGACTATGTTGGAAGAGTGCAAAATTTCAAGTTAAAATTGACAGAAACTAATAATCTTAGGGACTTAACGTATATTAGCCAACAGTTCCCAACTTTCTTCAGGAAGCGAATGGCTTCTTTGCTCCTCTGCTTCTCCAATTGAAATCAAAATCTCCTTCTCCAATCAAAACTAAGCTGACCCATCGATGGTGGCGTCGATCGCAAGTTTCCCGATAATCCCAATAGCCGGAAAAATCACTAGCGATGCATCGATTTAGCTTTTCTTCCTTCTAGTTTCAGTCCCCTGCTCCCACCGCCAATAGGCGTTCCCGTTGAGCTGGCAAAGCCCCGACAGCTGCCGTTGGTCAGGGCCGCCGTCGACTCGGGCTCCTCTTCGAAGAGCAAGCAGCAGCAGCAGCAGCTGTCGATGCCGTTCTATCTTCCCTTTACTTCCCATAGAGGTATCTGGCAAATTGCTTCAATGGCTCGTCTAATTTGGTGGACGCGATTCCAGATTTGAAGGGATTTTTGTTGATTTCTGTTGATTTGGAGAAAGATAGCGACTTAGAGGTTTGAGCAAGAAATCGCCTCCTCCATCGCCTGGAATGAAGAAAAAAAGAAGGGAAGAAGATGAAGTCTTGGCCAACCTATCTTTTAAGTCCTAATATTATGACTTTGTGTATACTTTAGCCTCATTCTTTTTATTCTTGCAGTATAGCCATTAATTGTTGTGTGAGAGAATGCTACATGGTATCATGAATGTCATGTAAGTAAGTTCCGTCTGAAATAATGACTCAACAAATGAAATAAATTAAAATAGGAAACGCTATGAAAGATAAAAGACTTTAAGAGATATTTTTAAAGATAAAAAATTACTTTAAGATTATCTATGTAGTAAGGAGACTATAAATAAATTTTATCATTTTACTTGCTGTAGCAGACGTCTTCGAAGTTGTCAAAAGGGGGGCTTTGGCGAGTGGGATTAAACTCCATTCAACATACCAAGTTTTGTGAAAATTTATTGTTTTTTCTAATTTTTAATCTTAATGCTTATTAGAAAAAGTATTCCCAAGTAGCACCCAATCCAGCTGGCCAGCGACTAGAGTTTAAGCTTCTTGTCGTAGGTCTCTCGTCTCTCATCTTAAAAGGAAAGACCCAAAGGAAAAGATAAGAGTTAGTTTTTATTTTCCTTTATTTCCTCCATTTTATTCTCTGAAATCTGAAACTGGGTCTTAATTACGCTGAAGTAAAGAGAGAGGGTGGGGGAGTTAAATTGGGACGAAAGCAAAGGTCCATTTAATAAAAGGGGTGGCAACAAGAAAGCTGTGTCTGTGTGTCAGTTCTGGCGTGTTGATGCTCCTCTCCCTGGAAATTGAATGAATATAATCCCACTTTCTTCACCAATATTAAGACAGAGACACTTACAAAGCAACAAAAGTGAAAAAGAGTTGTGCTTTTCTGCCTAGAGAAAGTAGTAGTATCAGTTCTACATCTACCATGGAAGAATAACCAAAAAGAAAAGAAAATTTACAACACAAAAACGAAGCATTCGGACTCGGCCTTGATTTTTGTGCACAAATGATGGGTTCCCTTGTTTTCCCTCATTTCTGGATGCAATTCCAAATTTGAGGAACAGTTCGTTTACTGGTGGGTGCTTCTGGAGTTTTCCCTTTCTGCTTTTTGGGGATACTGGGTTTTGTGTAAATTTGTGAGCTTTTTGTTGTTACAGTTCGTAAGTGGGTACTGTAGAGTGACTACTGTGAGGGGCACGGTTGTTAGAATGTACCATGGTTGTTCAACTCTGAACTTTCTGTGTAAGGCTAGCCTCTCTTTTTAAAGCGTAAATTTCCTTGAATTTTCGGCTAATCGGAGCTTTATCTTTCCTCCGTGCACAGAATTTTTCCTTTCCTGTGTTGGGTTTGTTCATACTTTAAATGGGGTTCTTCTCGGATTCCGCTTTGTGAGGGGAAGTTGATGAGTTGGCCTTTTTCATGGTTTTGTCATGTGTAGGTGATTCTGGGGGTCTGTTGTGGTTTACACGGGGAGTGGCTTTTGGAAAATTGTTTTCTGGTTTCCAAGTTGACTGCGGCTGCATTTCGTTTCATGTGATGGTTTGGGGTTTGACCCCAAAATATTATCTTCATATCACTATTTAACTAGATTTCTGTGATATATTCTGGTAGATTCCTTAGATTTCAGTTCGATTTTATATGATTTTCTTGTTGGTATTTGATCATGTTTGGTTGTTCATTACTATGGTAACTTCACATTCAGATCTTTCTCATTTATTCCCACAAGTTGCAGAAACATAAAGATAGATGCTTCTTGTCTAGTGTTTTGGTGGTTTCTTAAACTAATACCGAGATGCTGTTTTCTGTTGCAGGGTCTCAAACTTCAACGGTAAAAAAAGAATTAGTATGATTTAGTTGGGACTTGGAACTTTAATTTTCCTCACAGGAGGTGCTCATGGTATGGATCTTTCTCGTGCTTTTAGCTTTTAAATATGTGTGAACTGAGGAAAGAGCAAGCAATAAGATAGTAGAAGGATATAGTGGTAAGTGGAGGTTGGAGTCTCATTTGTACTCATGAGTGTCTCTGGTCTGAGGAATAGTTTAGTATAAAAAAGACTGTTGGCCATGTCCCCTGGCTGACTGGTTTGCTTCCGGGCTCCGTGGGCTTTGCCGCCGACCAAGGAAACAATTTCTTCACTCACTCAGTTCATATTGAAGAGAACCTTTTCTAAAATATTACTCAACCCCATTTTGATAATTTTCTATTCTTCTCTCTTACTCAGCTCCCTGCTTTGATTGCTGTAAAGATTCGATTTTTATACCCTGCGTGCCATATATCCTTCACCCCCTTCTTTGGATCTTTCATCGTTCTTTTGAATCCCAGAAAGTTGGTTATATTCACGGTTTTTGGTCCCCACAGTTGGTTATTCCTTACCATTTCAGGAACATTTTCCTCGGTGAGGGTGGTGTTCCATTTGGGATGTGAGGTGTTCCATCAAGGTGACCCCTTGAGTATTCGAGAAGGCTACTTTTGTTTTTGGAGCAGGGTAGATCTGTTCCTGTGTCAATATGAAGTTTATGAAGATTGGATCGAAGCCAGACACGTTGCAAAGCGATGGCCATAATATTAGGTGAGATTGGCATTTCCTAATTTTCTGATCTGTCCTTATATTAGTCTGGAAAATCAGTGTTGTGGCTGGTCGCTCTCACTCAAACACATTCACAATTCCTAATCCTGGGGCAGGATTTGAGTTTCATCTTTTTTTGACGGTTTTTGTTCAATTTACAGTGGTTTCTTTCATCCCTTTGATTTTATGATTTGATAAGATCTCTCCTTTTGAGAGCTCCGTTAAAATGTTCTCTCATGAAAGTCTCTGCTACTTGAAACTAGCTCAAATTTTGAACAGTTCCAGTCATTGCAGGTTATGTTTATCAGGAAAGAATGTTGTTTTCTGTTAACACTGTGGATTACTACATGTGTTTCTAGTACCTGTAGTTTGGGCAACGCTTCTATTTATTGGGTGTCAATTATTGGTGCTTATCAACAAAAGATATTAGGTTTCAGTTCTTGCACTTACATGATTGGATCATGCCCCTTGTTGCTCACTTGGAAACATGATCTGTAGTGAGCCCTTTTTTGTTTATGGGTATGAGCATTTGGAAAAGAAAATTCTTCTTTCTCAGTACACTCACCACTTTCTTATAATAAGTCGAGTGTGATGTTCTTATGGTTGTTTTGCTACTCAGCTATTAATTAAGTTATGAATTTCAGTTGTCTCTTCACTCTTAAATTCTAATGGCACTCCATCCCACTTTTCGTTCAAATTGGGGGCATCAGCAACTGTAGCATCTTATTTGTTAAGAGATTGATCATCATTGAGGTCATCAGAATATAACAACCGGAAATCTTTTGCTATCTTTTGCTAGTGACAGTAAGGTCAGGACTCTAGGAGCAAATATATTTAAGTTGTTTAAATGGAGCTTCAGTTTCAGGACTGGAGAGGTATGATTTCTATGTGTCAGCTTGTAGAACTGAAGAATAAACCTTTTCTAATATATGATTTTGTGACTTCAGCTTTTTGTACTGGCAATCTTTAAGTATACCTGTTTTTCTAAATCATATGGTCACATGCTTGTCTCCAGAATGGAGTGACCTTGGTGCCTTTTATGTGGTATATATTGTTCCACCTCTCTGTTCAAGTAGGCAGTAGCCAAATTTGCATATTGCTTCAAGTGATATCAAGATGTTTTGACTTTTGACAATTTGTCCTTGAAAGCTTTTTAGAGAGTGAAAGTATGCTTTACATTTTGCAGTAAGAACTGTTTTAGTACAATGTTGGGTAATTCTTATTTAGCATGCTTTGATCAGGAAGAATAATGTAGTTACTCACATCTCATGTCTAGGTATGTAGCAAGTGAGCTGGCAACGGACATTGTTGTCAATGTAGGGGATTTGAAGTTTTGTTTGCACAAGGTATGAATACATATTCCTCTATTGAAGTGTGTTTTCTGAGTATAATTTTTTATCTATTTAGGACTACATACATGTCAAAATATGTGCTTGCTAAACTATAAGAGCTGCTTTCATTACCTGTTGTGGTTTAGCCAATTAAAGTGCAGTGAAAATGCTACTCCATAATTTTGTCTGGAAAAAAATTTACAAGGAGGGTTTTAATTATTTGTTGGCTCTTGAATGGATATTTTGATGTTCCTGATTCATGAACTCTTCTACAGTTCCCCCTCCTGTCTAAGTGTTCCTGCCTGCAGAAGCTAGTTGCTGCCACTAATGAAGAAAAGAGTGATGAAGTTGACATTTCTGACATTCCTGGGGGACATGTTG
The DNA here is from genome assembly GCA_039654915.1 of Aquilaria yunnanensis. NCBI lineage: Eukaryota > Viridiplantae > Streptophyta > Magnoliopsida > Malvales > Thymelaeaceae > Aquilaria > Aquilaria yunnanensis. The sequence continues at coordinate 22,673,207 of CM077598.1, read as the reverse complement.
CCTTTGAAATGTGTGCAAAGTTCTGTTATGGCATGATTGTGACCCTTAATGCTTATAATGTTGTTGCGGTTCGATGTGCTGCTGAGTACTTGGGAATGAATGAATCTGTTGAAAAGGGAAACCTTGCCTACAAAATAGATGTCTTCCTCAGCTCTAGTGTCTTTCACAGCTGGAAGGATTCAATCATTGTGCTACAAACAACTAAATCACTGTTACCTTTCCCCGAGGAGTTGAAGATCGTTAGCCTTTGTTGCGAGGCTATAGCATCCAAGGCGTGTGTGGATGCTTCCAGGGTTGATTGGTCCTATACCTACAACCGAAAGAAGCTGCAGGAGGAAAATGGAAATGATCCAGCCAACAATGGAATACGAAGCAGGGTAGTGCCAAAGGACTGGTGGGTAGAGGATCTGAGTGAACTTGAAATTGATTTATTCAAACGTGTTATGTTGGATATAAAAAGGAAGGGCGTTCTGCACCATGAAGTAATTGGAGAAGCCTTGAAAGCATATGCTTACAGGAGGTTGCCAGGTGTTAGCAAGAATATGGTCCACGGCGAAGACACTGTAAAATATCAGTCAGTCGTTGATACAATTGTTTGGCTATTGCCAGGAGAGAAGGGCAGTGTCTCTTGTAGTTTTTTGATTAAGTTGTTGAAGGCAGCCATCATTTTAGACTCCGGAGAGACAGCTAAGTTACAACTGGTGAGGAAAATTGGACAGCAATTGGAGGAGGCTTCAGTGAATGATCTTCTGATACGAGCTGGTGAGTTGGAAAGTATGTTGTATGATGTTGATACGGTACAGAAAATAGTTGCAGAGTTTCTGAAGCAAGATCATAGTGCTGAAATTGAACCAGAGGAAAACAGACAAATTGAACCAGAAAAAAGCAGAGAGATCAGTTCAGGAATTTTAACAGAAGCTTCAAAGCTTATGGTGGCAAAACTAATAGATGCATACCTTGCCGAAATTGCAAAAGATCCAGAATTGCCATTATCGAAGTTTGTTGGCCTTGCTGAGATGGTTTGTAGTGTCTCGCGACCTTCTCATGATGGTCTCTATCGAGCCATCGACATGTACCTTAAGGTCATTCTCTTTCTTAAGTTCATGCTTCTTCTCCTTTTTGCTTTTTAATGGTAATTCATGCATCTGTTGTTGTAGATAAGTTGTTGGCTTTTCTATCATCTGTAGTGCCATATGCAGTTCATGGCATTCTTATAAATTTTAACGGTTGAATGCAGGTGCACCCTGAGATCAGCAAAGGTGAGAGGAAAGCAATATGCAAGTTGATGGACTGCAAGAAGTTGTCGGTTGATGCATGTGTGCATGCTGTGCAGAATGAGAGGCTTCCGATGCGAGTGATTGTGCAGGTACTCTTTTTCGAGCAAGTGAGAGCTTCTATGTCATCCGGTAGTAGCACTCCCGACCTACCTAAAGGCTTCAGAGATCTAACCAGTGGGGTGCACGGGAGTGCAAGATCAGCTACAACTAACAACGAGGAAGACTGGGATACCGTAGCCACAGCTGAGGAGCTTAGGGCCCTAAGAGGAGAGCTGGCTTCATTAAAAATGGGCCATGGAGTTGGAGGGAGTGATCGAATTGGTGGAGAGGGTAGAAACAGCACCATCGACAAGGCTGCCATTGGCAAAATGAAAGGGCTGCTCAAGTCAAAGAAGTTCTTCACAAAGCTTTGGTCAAGTAAAACATCCCAGGGTGAAAACAGCGGTTCGGATTCATCAGAGAGTCTCGGTTCTGGCAACCCTGAGGAGGCAAAATCAACACCTTCAAGAAATAGAAGGTATTCAGTTTCTTAGTAGGTAGGGGAGAGGAGTACAAGGTAAAGATATCATAGAACAGCTTTTGTCTGATGAGGCATTTTGGTTAAGAAGTGAAACACTTTCCATGATGGTGGTAAATCTGTAGACAGCTTTCATTTCTTTTAAGTCAGCAAGATGAAGCATATTATATAGTAGTGGCAGTATAATGTAGACAGCTTTCTTTTCATTTAAGTTAGCAAGATGAAGCATATTATATAGTAGTAGCGGTAAAATTTGCATAGTCTGAGAGGATTTTGCAGCTGATTTTGCTTGGAATTCATCTTGTGATTTTCCACAGTTAATTTAAATGTAAACATCTAGCCCTAGTTCAGTAAGGTTGACATGGAATTAGGCAATAAAAGCATTGGAAACACAGTTTCTTGGTCTGTCGGCTTTGCTTGGTAATAACGTTACTGGTCCTGTCCTAACGTTAGAACGAGCAACCATCTGAGTCTTGTGAGATACAATTCGCGGTAGTCCAGCAATCATTTTTTAAAACGTCGCCCTTTTATCACTACTGGATCCGCCCAACTCTCTTAAAAAAGTCGACAATATTGTAACACTTAGAATGGATTTTTTTAAAAAAAAAAGTAAAAGGAAAATGAATAAAGTCAATCTAGAAGTCTTCTTCACTCAGAGGCTGAATACACCCAGTGACAGAATCACCTTTATTTGTTCGTTCCCCGTGCATAGTGGTATTGCTTCTAAAATTTTATGTAAAAACATTTAAAAGCTAATATTATGTTAGTATAATAATCTAGTAATTATAAAATTTTTATGATATTATTCATTTTTTTTTTAATTTTTCCCTTTCTAGGAATAATATCAACTTTTAGATAAAATTGATCTTGAGCAAAAAAATATAAAAATAAAAATAAATCATTTTATATTAAGTTGACTTAAGTTGAAACAAATTGACTCTTAGTGTATATTAACAAATAAATTGTTATTGCTTGAGTTGAGACGTTGGATAGGAGTTAGGGGGTCAGTGAATTTCTATTAGGATTTCATGAATGAAGATGACACATCTGTTAAGGTTTTAAAATTTTCAAAAGTCCGTCAATAACTAACAAGTAATGTAAACAAATGACTTACATTAGAGAGTAAAATGTAGTTTTTCAAAATATGGGAATAATTGTATTTCAAGCTAAAATTTGGGGGGGATACTCTAAACAGGGCGATTAAAAAACATGTTCAGGATGTTCTGATTCATGAACCAAACTAATGATCGATTAAAAAAGAACCACTTGGATGAGTAGGTATCTAGGTTACTGGGGTCTGATTATTCAGGATAGTAGTTTTATGAATTATCATAATAGAAATGAATTCTACGGTACCCAAGTCAATATTGGGGCACCGGTACTCACCTATTTAAAAATTGGTTATTAATTATTATTTTTTGTAAAAAAAAGTTTATGGTAGTAATTGTTTTTGTGTTAAATTACGGTACCTATTTTTGGAGGTAGGATTCAGGTAAAAAATAATGCTACCAGACAATTTTAAAAACTGGTAAAACTAGTGAATTTGTTGTGAGCTTGAATAACCATTTTTACTAATTTTAAAAACAACTCCGTAGAACCATTTGAAGCCCAAAATTTGTCCAAAAAGTGAGGAATCACAATTCAACACACAATACATACATTATTGCCCATTTTTTAGTCGTTAGGTACCGATACTCAAATAATGAGTTGAGTTCCCCATAGAATCTCCACATAATCTCCTGCATGATCATGTTAATGGACTGTTTGAGCTTGAGTTAATGTAGGTTGTGTGATTTTTCAGATTGTTGGGTGTTATGTTCAAGTAAAACACAGGTCAAATCAGTTTTTGAGTTTAAGCCAAGCCATATCTGGTTATTCTAGTCATATATGTTAATCCGGGTTTCATAGAGTAAAAAAGGAATCTCAGTAATAAAATTTTGAGCACAATTCTTGTTAAGACTCAGGTTATTTGGAGCATAAGTCGTCCTTTCGAAATCGACTAGTTTTTGATCATGTGATTTTAAATTGGGGTTCAAGTTTTATTAGATATTTACCTGAATCGGATTCTGGTTCAACTAGGGTTAAGATGTAGAACTTGCTATTTGGTAGTGTGTTTCAGAAGCATGTCTCTTTAGTGGATGATTTTGTTGTTTCCCTTTATTTGTATGCTTTTAATTATAGAAAAAAGGAAGAAAGAAAAAAAATATTAGGGTTAAGTTCAAATAAGGTCAGTTTGGGCTGAATCTAATTTAATTGTCATTTGGTAGATGCGGTTACTGATTATTTTAAAGCCAGTTTGGGCTGAATCTAATTTAGTTGTCGCTTGGTACATGCGATTAGTTACTCAATTTGTTTTTCTGTGGAATTGAAAGAGCAACTAGAAAAGGCAGTTATTGTAAATGAAGAAAAACGGTCAGCAACGTTGACATGTCCATCAAATGATCTACGTTGTGAGTTTGTGACATCCAAACCTATTTAAGATTTAGAGAACCACATGCATCATATTTTGCAAGAATGGTTTTCCAAAGCTCATTACACATATATGGGTGAATTGGAGCAAAAAAAATTAAAGAAACAAAATATATAAGAATCCCATTCTCGATTAGTAACATCAATTATAGCTAGCTCGTTGCCACTAGCGTAAGTAAGCACGCACTAAGTAGATTTTCTAATCAAATTTACGTAATTGTTTGGACGCTAATTGCGAGCCTAAGCGGATAAAGATGCCACATAATCCCGTTAGAGGTTAAAATTCCAATCCTAAGCATTTGTTTATCTTGTAGGTATTTTTATTTAAAAGAGAATGTAAATTAGACAAACTTTCTGAGGTTTGCTGACATTTACAGTGTATTAGAAGATTGAAAACCTACTATTTTCTCCCTAAACATTGAAAAAAACCCCTAAAAAAAAAAAGTAGAAGTAAAAGACGTAAGGGTACAAAATATTACGAGCAAACATGTGGAACAATGTAATTGTCGATGAATATGCGAGGAACAAAATAAACATTCCAGACCTTAGCATCAAGTAATTATCAGCAACTTCTCTCTGCTGCCCCATCCTGCAGTCTCCACCACAATTATCTCTCGTTTTAGTCAGATTTAGACTTAAGTTGGGATCTAATTGGTTTTATTTTATTTCTTTTATTATTTGACTGGCATTATCTGACATTATCTGTCGAATTTTATAGTGGATATAATATCCTTCAAATTCTGATGTTAAACAGCGATTTGAGACTCTCACAGAATAGATTTTTAACTGAAAGTGGGTAGTGATGAATTTAAGATTTCTTTTAGATTCACTGGAATCTCAATTCTACATGGATGTTTCAATGCTTAGTAATAAATATGAAGACGATTATATATAAAAAAATCAGTCTTTATTTTTTCAGGTTTTATAGGTAGTATCTTTATTTTTATAGACACTTGTTCTCAACCCTCTGATGCATAGTTTGTTCCAGAATTGTCTAGTTATTGTCAACTTGGTTTAGGTTTTATTCCAGTTATTTAAGAGTTTTTTTATTCCAAACATATTTTGGTTTACGAGGAAGGTTCGGCCTGATCCGATTATCTAATTCTTTTCATTCTTGTCACAGGAACAAGTAGTCTTTTAGCAACTAGTTTTATGTTCATGTTGTCCTTTAGAGTCTTATATGGTTGTTGGTTTGTAAAGATTGGCTCATTTTTAATTGAATTTTTATTTTTATTTTACAAAAGGAATGCAATTCGATTAATCAAGCTTCAGAACATCCGATAACCAATATGGAAAAAGGGCTTCCTAGGAAACATGACCAGATAGTCTAAGGCCTCTTCTAGCTAAAGTATAAACTACCCTATCTCTCACACGTCTAACAAAAGAAAATGAATAAGAGTGAAAAAAAAAACCTCTTAAAACACGGGCTTCATCTAACAAAGCCCCAAAATAAAACAGCGAAGAAGAAGTTTCCTTATTCAACTCTGAAATCAAAATAGAAGAATCTAACTCAATAATAACTAACAACAAACCAAACTATCAAGTTTCCTTCAAGCCCCATAGAATGGCAAAAGCTTCCATGTACAAAGCATCTTTCACTGCGTGCAACAACAAGTAGGCAATGGCGAAACATACCTCCCCCTGGGCATTTTGACAAACCACTCCCACACTCCCTTTTTTAGACACGCTCTCCATTATAGCATATATGTTTATTTTGTAAACCCTTGTCAAAAGAGCCGCCCAATGTCCAGGGATCGTCATGCTTTTCATCGGCTTATGCTACTCCTTAGTAATTTGAAGATCCCATGACTTTTTCCAACACTTGATCACTGCAACCACCTTCATTAGGCTCTGGCAAACGTCTTCATGCACAACCATATTTTGGCAATACCAAATAAACCAAGCGTAAAGCGCCATAAGTAGGGAACATTGGTCATCCCCTTTAAGAAATGACTTGAGGCCCTCCTGCCACCTATTTAGGACGTATGAGAGTTTCAAGGACAAGCCCTATTGCACCCTCACCAAAAATGAACATTCAAAAAGAATATGAGCCACAAAGTCCCTCCTTTACGCACAAACAGGACAAGCAGTGAGAATCCTCATTCCTTGAATGACAAATTATCCTGGGTTAGTAGTGCTTTTGCATATAATCTCCACAATAAAATATGGGCATGGGGTGGCAACAATAAACTCCATAGCCATGCTCAAAACTCTGACTTTTTAATTGGAATAAAGTATCTTGTGTAAAAAAAAAAAAATCTTATGTAAAGTAAACAGTCTAACAGAAGACATCCATTTTTCCTCCAACTTGAGTGAAAAAATATAATGTAACTTACAATTAAGGAAGAAAATGGTAAGATTTGAAGCTAGGAGAAAATAAATAAATTGTAAGAAATTTGTGAACGTAATTATATTAAACTATGGAAAATTATTTGTAAGTGGACAAATGCGATATCAAATATATATATATATATACACTAGCTTCAAAGTCTATGATAATCTTCAATGGTCTTTTATTGAAAAAGTCTTGTACACCATACATTTTCTGGAGAAGTGGGTCAATCTTATAATGCAGTGTGTTATGACTGTTTCTTATTTTGTCTTGGTTAATGGATGTACTACATAATGGTTTTCCCAATCCATAGGAATTTGTTAAAGAGATATACTATCCCCTTATATTTTCATTTTATGTGCTGAAGTCTTTTTTAGCATACTCCAAAAGCTTCAGCATTTGAGAATGGTTAATGGTCTTCAAGTTAGTAGGAATAGTCTAGAAGTTAGTCACCTTCTCTTACAGAAGATTGTCTAGTTTGGTTTACCCCAACACTTTCGGCTATTCTAGCTTTTAAATAGACCTTGCAAGACTTTGAGATAACAGTAGCACAACATATTAATTTTTAGAAATCTAAATGGATCTTTAGTTGCAATGTGACCAGAGTTCTTCAGAATGACATCCTTCGGAATCCCAGCCTATCTGGGTCTTCCATTTTGCCAGGTCCTTATCCCCTCGCTAAGGTCCATAAACATCTTGACAATTGGAAATGAAATTGGATAAATCTTGTTGGTAGCCTTACTCTGACCTTGTTTTTCATCCTATCTATGTGATAACACTTTTGAAAATCCTAGTGACTTTGACAAATAATATCTCCAAATAGTTTATTTAGTTTTGGTGATCGGGTTCCTAGGGTAGGAATGGCCTACATATGTGGCATCAATGGCTCTTGCATCTTCCAAAAGGTCTATGAGGACTTAGAATTAAAGATTTGAGACTTTTTAATCAGATTTTGCTTGCTAAAACCTTCTGGCAAATCTTTACGAGTAGTGATGAGACATTGGCATACCAGGCCCTATCGGCAAAGAATGGCAACTTGCATTCAATTTGGACTGTGAAGGCTCTCAGTAATGAATCCCCTATCTGACGAAGTCTTCTCTATGACAGCCCACTACTTCAGAGTCATATTTAGTAGTCTGTGGGGAATGGCTCCACAATTAAGGTTTGGGAGGATGCATGGATTTCAAGCATCTCCTCGAATCATTTAAGCACTATTGTAGGGAATGTTTTCAAGAATCTCAATATTTGAGTTTTAGATTTGTAGGTTTGTTGGAATCTCCCTATACTACAAAGTCTATTTCCTTTTTATACTATCCAGCATGCCTAGGACTATTCTATTGGCTTTGTAAGGCTTCAAGATCTTTCATAGTTAAACAAGATTATAACTTAGTGATGGGTTTCGGGAGCCAAACAGCGCAGCGGAATTTAACCGAAACCCTCTAGGATCCAAGTGAAACGGGGTAAACCGGGTGTTCGAAAATTTTCATACCTAATTTTCGGTTGAGATCTCTCACTCAACTGTAGAGTCGAATCACAAAACCTGAACTGTTGACGTGTTCAGACTCTCTATGGTATCCACACGAGCCTCTTGGGATCACCACGCTTCCACCACGTCTCGGCAGATGCGTTTCTCTTGCGCTAGCAGTGCTAGCTTGCGTCCTCCAAGGAATTGAAAGAGAAGAGTGCGGTTGTCCTTTTGGGAGGCTAGGACAAGGAGACCTACGAATTTCTCACTAGAAGTTGTATTTATAGTGAGACTCAACTTCCAGGCCTAATAGGTTTCAAAGCCCTAATCCAATTAGACTTTAATTTCAGGCTTAATAATGGCTCAACTATTGGGCCCATTATTAATACGAAATTATTGTGAAACCAAAACCCAAAATATTAGCCCATGCACTCTAATGATCCAAATAGCTCTATGTGTGCGACCCAATAGACTCTTACCACGTTGGTAATGATTATAAATCACATTTATGATCATAAGCAATGAGCGGTGTCTAGCAACACATCCTCGCTACCCAAGTGACAAGATTGTCGATGATTCGACTAAACCTTTATGATCATCACCAATATATGTCATTGTCCCTTTGTCCAAGATATCAAGACTAAGCACGAGACATGGAATGTGTCACTCTCGTATAGCCTAATCTTTGGTTTCTTGATTACCGAGTAGACCAACTTAAACTGATGACATTGATATCATATATCAACTCATCTGAGCATGGCCATGCATTTTTCTAAGTCTTACTCTATCAAGGGGCCCGAAGATATCACTCCCGTTACATAGGAGGGACAAATCCCATCTTGATCATACAAATCTCTCCGCATGATATGTGACATACCCAATGACCTCCTTCAAGTTCACTCAGTTACGAGCAACAAAGGAAAGTATCAAAGTATGTGACTCACATGTAGGGAACCTTGATGATCTTAGGTCGAAGGACTACATATACCATGATCACTATAAGAATCACTTATGACACTCATATAATGATCCATGTAGTGTTCTCATGGTGGGTCGGTTCAGTACACAAGTTCTCCAACTTGTACCCATATGTATACTACATATCTCGTATTAGTCTCCACATATGCTAGTCGTTATATATTATTGCAACCCGCTCCACAATAATACTAGACCAGGGACGTTTAAGAATATCATTATTCTAGGGTTACAATTATGTTTGTTAAGTTACGCAGAAACAAAACAACAAACATAATTGCTGGATTAATGCCTTAATAAAATATTATGACTCAATGTGCAAAAAATACAATCATCTAATGATTGGCTTTTGGGCACAACACTAACACTTAGAACTTAAAAAAAAGTTGACAACTCTTTTAAACTCTGCAGGCACTTCTTTACAGTGCCTCCCATATCCAACTTAGAGCTTCAAAAAAAGTCGACAACTCTTTTAAACTCTGTAGGCCCTTCTTTACAGTGCCTTATATATCTAGACTTTCCTATTATCATCAAATCTATTTGGGCCTCCAAAATCCCTTAGAAATTTAAGATTTTCTTATGGAAATGTTTATTGAAAGCCTTGCCAATGACGAAAGACCTTGCTAATCGTAGTAGCTTAATTGATCCACACTGCTCTCATTGCCATAACTCGCTAGAAATAATGTTCCGTCTATTTTAGGATTGTCTGGGCTTTAAAGATATTTGGGGTAACTTTTGCTCTCTTCCTTCAACTATGTTATTTACATATTTTGAGGAATGACTTACTACTCTTCTAAGTCATCAACAACACTACCCATTAGACTAGGTTTGAGTTCTAGTTTCATTCTTTGGATTATATGGACTGGTTGTGCAGAGTGTACTTTCCAAAATGTAACTTTTCAAGTTCTGTCTTTACTCACCAGAAGGGATGAGCTCTATTTTTAAGTTTCCATGGCTAGGGATTTTCAACAAAAGTTGTCTTTCGATCTGCACAACCTTCCTTTTACCTTATGTTGTACTTGGGGCCACAATTGACATATATACCTTTTCCAGTGATTAGTGATCGTTATAATTGTGGGGTGTGGTGTATATCATCTAGGTTGAGCACGACAACTTGGGTTTGGATGGGAACTAATGCCACTTATTGACTCCGTCAAAGCATCTTTCTTCATCATTATGAATCTACCCCTGAGGATGAACTCTGTGCAATGCACAAGGCATTATCACTTGCATCTGATCAATGTATATGCTCAATAACTTTGATTAATGATTGTTCACAGGTGTTGTAGGCATTATCAGGTGTCCTTGATTTGAGTCTGAATTTTCATAGGGTCATTTGCTAAATCCTAAGCCTTCTTCATTCTGTTTAGCGTTGTTCAATAGCTGTGGTGCCCAGGCAAAAAGTTGTTATTTCTCACCAACTTATTGCATCTATCATCTCTTAGCTTATATTTGTATTTTAATTCAAACTATTAAAAAAGATATAAATATACAAAATCTTCAATCATGTGACTGATGTGGAGTATGTCAAGTAGTTGAAACGTGGTGCCTAGCACTGCATTATCTTCATCGTTAGTGTTCAAAATGTCCCTTTTTTTTTTTAGTTTTCACACCCCATTTTTTCAACAGTTTTTACTTTTTCTGTTACTTCTTACGTCCCATTATTATTTTTCTTTATTTGAATTTTTTTAATAGTTTGACTTAAATTTATTCATATTATTGTTTGTTAAAAAATTATATATATATATAGAGATAGAGAGAGAGAGAGAGAGAGAGAGAGAGAGAGAGAGAGAGAGAGAGAGAGAGAGAGAGAGAAACTATATATAAATATTTTTCATTTATACACTAAAATGTTGAAAAATAAGAAATTATTGTTTCATTGCTAAAAAGTGAATGATGTGAAGAATTTGGGATGGAACAATTTTTTTCCCTTTTTTTTTTGTTACTTTTTTTCTCTCCCATTCTACCTCTAATTTATTTTTATTTTCTTTATCTTCACATTAACGAATTAATAAGATCAGTCCTTCCCTTAAGTAGTTTCTTTGATCATAAGACAAGAATTGTTACACAACTTTCACTTTCTAATTTCTTACTTTGATTGCAATTCATTATTTTGATTGAAGAACTCATTATTTATTCTTTCATCAATGTATGTTTGTTCTTTTATTTGTTCATATTTATTTCTTTAAATGAACTAGCTATTTGTTCTTTTATTAGTAGCTCTTATTAGTAGCTATTTGTATTTTTATTGGTAGCAGTTTGTTCTTTTATTAGTTTATGCTTGTTCTTTTAGAGAAATTAATTTTTTTTCTTTTATTAGTTATTGGTTATTTTATTAGTAGCTCTTTATTCTTTTATTAGTACGTGATAGTTCTTTTATTTGTTTATGTTTGTTCCTTTAGATCAACTTAATGTTTATTCTTTTTTAAGTGGTTTTTTTTATTCTTTTATTGGTATATGTTTGTTCTCTTATTAGTTCATGGTTGTTTCTTTAGATGAACTAGTTGTTTATTTTTTATTAGTACTTATTTCTATTTCTACGAATAATAGTTTATTCTTTTATCAATTCTTACTTGTTTTTTTAGAGAAACTATTTTTTTGTTCTCTTGTTACTAGTTGCTTATTATTTATTAGTAGCTTTTATTTTTTTTATTGGTATGTGTTTGTTCTTTTATCAGTTCATGTTGATTTCTTTAGGTGAACCAGTTATTTGTTCTTTATTAGTAGCTATTTGTATTTTTATCAATAGCTATTTGTTCTTTTATTAGTTTTTACTTGTTTTTAGATAAACTAATTTTTTGTTTTGTTATGCCTAGTTATTTGTTTTTTTTTTATTATGAGCTCTTTCTTTTTTTATTTATAGGTATTTGTTCTTTCAATGGTTCATTTTTATTCCTTTAGATGAACTTGCTATTTGTTGTTTTATTAGTAGCTCTTTATTATTTTATAAGCATGTGTTTCTTATTTTGTCAGTTCATGTTGATTTCTTTAGTTAAACTATTGTTTGTTCATTTAATAATAACTATTTGTATTTTTATTAGTATTAGTTTATTCCTTTATCAATTTCTATTTAAATAAGGAATAAAGAGTTTATGGATTTGTATTTTTATTAGTAGTAGTATGTTTCTTTATTAATTTTTGTTTAAATAAGGAACAAAGAGTTCATGTTTTCATGTTTCAAGTTTAATATAAGAGAGTATTTGTATTAAGAATCCACCCAAAGAAGATAGTGATAACGAAAAATAAAAACTAATAAAAAATGGAAAAAAATTATACAAATGACTTAATAAATAAGAATAATACAAAAATAAAAAATAAATAAAATTGAGAAAAAAAAAAGATAGGTAAGAGTGAAATATGAAAGAGAAGATGGAAGAAAATTATACACAAAATGAAAAATAAAAAATAAACTGGAAAAATAAAAGAAAAAATGGCAACAATTTAAAAACATGGAACAAAGAAAAAAACTAGAAGAAAGGAAATAAAATGAAACAAAGATTAAAAATTGGAAAATAAAAAAAGGCAAAAGAGGGAACATGAAACAAAGAAAAAAATTGGAAAAAAAAAATGAAACAAAGATTAAGAAACAAAATGAAAAAAGACAGAACAGAGAATGAAGATTCAGCACTCTAACTACATCTACATCTTTCTATTTCTCTGACCAATTTTCCTAATTATTACTTTTGTCTAAAATGCATAAACAATATATATTTAATACTATTTGGCACGTCCAGATGCATGCATACGCTAGGCAAACACAAGATACAGTTTTAACCTATACATTGTGAGAACTCCACTCTTAAATAAAAAGGAAAAATGAAAATTTTCCCATGTTTATTGCGATTTATTTCAATCCCACGCATGCATGATATGGAACTTAAGTTGCATTGATCTTGAATTCTGTATAAGTAAGATGTCTCTGTGCTTGAATAAAACATAAAGCTAGCTACTCGTAATAGTTGTTATGTTACACATGTATATCTAATTAGATATACTAACCTACCATTAATTCTCCATATATAAGCCATCACCCAATTCAACCAAACTACCTTAGATGAAATCTCTCAATGTCCCCCCCTATAAGAAAAACCCCTATTCCACTGCCACCACATCTCCTTGTCACTCTTTCACTCTACCGGTTGTTGCCTCCATATCGAGACTTCTTCGGCTAACACAATGTTGGATCCCACTACCATTACTTGACTTTGGATTATGCCCTCATTACTTAGCTTCAGACCACACCATCATTTACCTTTTAGACCATGTTGTGGCCAACTCACTTCCACATCACATTGTCATTGCTCACCTCTAGATCATATTGTTATTGAGCACCTCCAAATCATTCCTCACCTCCAGGTCACATGGTTGTTACTTGCTAGCCTCTAGATCTCGCCATCATCATTCGCCAAATCATGCCGGTTACCACCTCAAGATCACGTCATTTGTTTCCTCTAAATTGTCTCAGCCACCACTGCTCCAATGTCGCTACTAGGCTATTCATCTCTCATTTCCGTCATCAAATTGGTAGCAAAAATAGTTTGTATAAATATGAGTACAATATACAAAATGTTCAAAAAAATATGTAAAAATGTCTTAAACAATATGTAAAAATCTCTAACCAATATGTAAAAGTGTCTAAAATAACATGCATATAATTTGTTCTTGTTTTATGTATCTAAATTCATTAAAAAAGCAAGATGTGTCTTAAACAATACCTCAAACAGTCTAAAATGTATGTCAAATATGCCTAAACTAACATGTTGAATGTTGATATGTCTATACATTTTATAAGCACATTGATGGTATAAAAGGGTATGGAATCAAAAGCAATAAATATTCAAGATGTGTTAAAAAATATTAAAAAAATCTAAATTAATGGGCATATGTGTCTAAAATAACACCTGGATGTGTTTATGTACTTTATAAACACTATAACATTAGTGGGATATGGATCACAAATCATGAAAGTGAAGATATAAACACCTCTTGGTAGTAATACATACATATCTCTATGTTCCTTTAGACACATCTCTTAGTTAGCTTCTAAGCTAGTGGCCTTTTGACATTTTTATAGCTCTTTGGACACATCTTAATAATTCTTTAGATACGTCTCTATAGTCATTAAAACTGCTTTAGACACATCTTTGAGCTGGGTTTTGTGGTATTGTCTTTTTTACATTTTTATATTCCTTAAGATGCATTTTTATAGCACTCTAGACACATATAAATAGTTCTTTAGGCACAACTCAATAGTCCATAAAGCACATCTTTGAGTTGGATTTTAAGCTGATGGTTTTTGGTATTTTTATAGTCTTTTAGGCACGTCATTACAGTTTTTTAAATACAACTTCATACTCTTTTACACATGCCTCAATAATCCTTTAGACATTTCTAGGATGGGTTCGATTTCAATACTAGTTTCACTTTTTAGGCATGATGGATAGCCAACTTTGGAGTTCTTTCCTCGATTTGCACAATTTAGTCATGTAATGATGGAGACATTGCCTAAGTTGTTTACAACAATGACTACCACGTTTGATCGAGGTTATGCACATGGAAGCAGTGTCATAAGATGACCATCAACCTTGATTAGGATTGAGGGGTGAAGACAATGCCACACCGGCTGGATCTAGTGACAACGACTTGATCAGGATCTAATCTAGATAAACAATAACTAGATATTGATAGAAATGCCAAGATCTACTGGATTATCTGGTGCAACGGTGTTGACGTCAAACATTGTTTCATGGCAATGACTATTAGAGATGAAAAAGTTTTACCATCTAAAAATGTTGTTGCCAACAATTGAAGAAGATGAAGCAAGATCTAAGCAAGAAGGTGCATGTGGAAAATTACCTAGGATAATGATAAGTAAATCTAAAAAATCACCACTACATTTAATTATACCCGCACACGCACACACACACACACACACACAGATATATATATATCTCTGTGTGTGTCGCGCATAATATGCTTCATATCATAATAGTCATCTCTCTAGTCATGATGGATAGCATAATAAAATTTTTTAATTTTATTTTAAACTGTCAAATACCTATCTTTTAATAATTTCAAACCGTGTAATAATTTTTTAACTACTACAGAATCATTCAAATTATTATTATTATTTTTTTATAGATTTTAGTAAATTAGAAGTAACTATCAACACATTAACAAACTTTCAAAACCGATTTAAAAAAGTAAAAATCTTTAGCACTACCACTATCCTTTCCACAGGGAACTTCCAAAGCCCAGACCAAGCACTTCCGTATCTGACAGAACAAGAATCTAGGGTTCGTTGATATCGACCACACCGAATCGAACGGCCCTACTTCCTGCCCTCCCGCCGCGAAGACCCGGAGCCGCTCCTCGCCCATTTTGTTGGAGCCCAAGATTATCTTCACCACATGTATATTTACCGTTAACCCCCCATTGGCTGCTTCCTCGCGTTATCAACTGAAGTAACAACTAAGAACTTCTTAGCCTTTTACGATACGCTGTACCATTGAAATAAGTTGTCATCTTATGATTAAGTAAAATTGAAAAAAAAAATACTTATTATTAATATTCTTGACCAATGGTTTCTCAACAAAATAATTAGAAAAATTTGATGGGTCTAAGTTTCATGTTTTCGTTAATTTACATAAATAGTTCTATAAAGACCATATTGCCCATGCATCATGGACGGTCTCACCTTTATATAAGCAACCTCACACCACTCTTTCTTGGGCACATCACTCCCCATTCCCAATCTTCCCAGGAAACCTTGCACCCCAAGAAACCTTGCATCAGATCTTTTCTCAAATCGATTCTTTCAGCGCGGATATCTATGCGTTGATCCAAGAATGAGTTGCAATGGATGTCGAATCCTCAGAAAGGGTTGCGGCGACAACTGCTTGCTCCGACAATGTCTTCAGAGTATAGAGAGCCCACTAGCCCAAGCGAACGCCACCATTTTCGTCGCCAAGTTCTTCGGCCGCGCCGGCCTCATGTCCTTCATTTCCGCCGTCCCTCAATCTCAGCGACCCGGTAATTCATAACCCTATGGTTTCGATACGTTTTTTTTTATCTGTATTCGGGAGTCTTGTTTTGTGAGACAGGTTTTTGATCGGGGTTTCGATTGCCCGGCGGCCTTTTTTCAGCTCTGTTCCAGTCGTTGCTGTTTGAAGCGGTGGGCCGGACGGTGAATCCTGTGGGCGGGGCGGTGGGACTGCTGTGGACCGGGAACTGGCACGTGGGTCAATCGGCGGTTCAGACGGTTCTCGGAGGCGGCGTGGTGCAAGCGTTGCCGGAATTCATGGGCGGCGCGTCGGATTTTGAGGAGGTGTTGGAGTCAGCGGGGCCGACGGTGGGGGCCGGTGGCGATTCGGATGAAAAGAAGAGGTGCGACGAGGCGCAGAAATTGGAGGAGAGCGATATTGACCTCTGCTTGATGAATGGCAGCGAGAGGAGGAGGAAGAGGAGGAGAGGGAGAGCGGCGTCGCCATCGGAGGAATCTGAAACGACGACGTTGGAGAGCGGAGATGGCGGCTGTTCTGAGGGAGGGGAAAGAAAGATCTTGAGACTATTCATTTGATTTGGTCTAGATCAAGATAGAAGTTTCTACCTTGTCTGTCTCGTTTTAGTTACCTCAGGAAATGATTTTGAAGATATAATTATGATAATCCTTATTAAGGGAAAGTTACAATTTCCGTTGTAAGGTTTACTTTTACATTCAGTTTGTTCATTTTATTTTAAAAAATGTACACTTTGACTCTTAGTTATTTTATATTGTCCAATAATAATTTCTAAAACTCTAATTTAAATTGTATGAGTTATCTCATCTTTTAACAATTTTAGTCTCTCTAATTTTTTTTATAGCTAATAAAAATTTCAAATTATTAAGTTTTTCTTTCTATAAATAAAATTTTCTTTTTATAAAAGCATGTCAGTATTTTTTAAAGATTATTTAATTATGAAAAAAATATAAAAAATCTTGAAATTATTGAAATATAGTTATCAGACAGTTTAATTTAGGGTTTCAGAAGTTATTATCGGACACTATAAATAAAGTAGGAGGTAAAATGTAGATTTTTTAAAATAAATGGGACAAAATGTAGGTTAGATGAAACCACAAGAGATTTTTGTAATTTACCCTCCTTATTAGTAAGGTAGAATTACAGCTTTTGCTCTTCAAAAGAATCCGAGCCCTACCATCCTTGGATGGAAGCACATTTCTACTACAAGTATTGCTTGGTTGGAAGAGACAAATAATCCGTAAATGGTGTTTCAAATCCCAAGCTTATTGTTAGGAGATTGGATGAGGAAGAATAATTAGTTTAATAAATATATGGGGCACGTAAATTGCAGAGGAATCCACCCGTAATTAAAGAGAGGTTAGATTTTATTTATTAGTGAATCAATGGACCACAGATTATCAAGCGATTAGAATCCTGGTTTAGATTCCAGACTTAATATCAGATGTAACCCATAAGATTAATACCATTGCATCGTAGCTCTATGCTCCAATGCCTTGTACCTTAAAGGCATCACCTCGTTGCTTTTATAATTACTATGTTCCCAGTATGCCGGTAAAATAAAAGTCAATTCTGAATTAGATACATCCAACATCTAAGAAATTTCTTAACAAGAACTATTGTAAATTAAATCCCCATTCGGCAGCAACTTTCATTATTAACATTAGGATTTTAGATAATTTATGAAAGCACCATTGAAATTAAAAGGTATAAACTACTATTGAATAATTTTCTCAAAACTCTAATACGAATCACTGACACTATTACTAAATCAGGCTAAAAGCAACCATTAGATAATTTTTAAAAAATTTTAAAAAATGACACTGATGCCAAACAAGAATAATGTCTTAAACATTATGACTTTATATTTTGTATGTTATATAAGTAAATTAACATTGTTCCTCTTTACTACAAGTAAAAGTCAAAGATAAATTGTAAATTAGCATGCGATATATTATATAATTTTTCAAGAGGAAATTTCAGGACGAGAGACAGCCCCTTGTTGCCCATTGTTCTGTAGCCGGTCGAAAAATTGTGCAAGGGTCTAGATTTTTCCCTCTCTTTTTTCTATTTTATTTTTCCACAAGAAGTTGATGAATATAATTGAAGTCGCTAGCTCTCAATTGTCTCTTAGTCCAGACTATTTTCGGTAAGGACGAGATTTGATTAAGAACTAAGAAGAAAAGAGAGGCTTATGAGGTTAATAAAAGGCAAGGTTTTAAATATCATTACCGCTAAATATATTGCAACTCAAATTTTTAAGATATATCATATGGTATATCATACCACATATCATTACCGTTTTCATAAAAAAAAAATGTTAGAATATTATTTTAAAGTGACATAAATTTGATATTTTTTTACACATTTTATATGTATTCTAATTTTTCTCATTATAATTTGTCAAATATAAATAAAATATATATGATATCAAATATTTTTTAATACAAAAAATATAAAAAAATGTTATATATATTGAGCAAAATAAATAATACTTAGAAAGAAACTAATTTATTGATATAAGAGAAAAAAAATAATATTTTAATAATAACAATACATTTTCTAATATCACATTGGGTTTCTAGGTGGCTCAAAGTAATTGTTAAATTTTTATATTAACTAAGAAAAGTAATTAAAAGAATAAAATTAAATATTTATTTTATTATATGTGTATTAATTATATTTTAATATTTTATATATTTATGATATTTTGATATAAAATGATAAAAAAAAAATATTTCACGTGCATTTGTAAAAAATAAAATATTATGGTACATAACTCAGGGTATACTATAATTTTCAGATAAAATATATACAAAAATGAGAGGTATTTAAAATACTGTAAAATATTAAGATATATCATATAATAAAATAATAAAATATAAAAATATTTATACCGCATGCCACTTACTTACTGTAAGTGATATACCGTGCCTAACTCAATGATAAAAGGAATGTGGCTTTTCAGGAGGTCAAGAGTCATTTTGTGGCCCTTCGCTTTCTGTTGGCGATGGCGATGCGACCTGTTCCAAATCCAATAAGCTGTCCAACAATTGAATCGAAGCTGGGCAGCAAAAGAAAACATTCGTCGGCTGAAAGTTTTTCTGCCTTTGTGCTCCTTGCAAAATAGCCATTTGGGATCCATTTGGTTTTTTTTTTATGTATATTTACAAGCATCTCTATAAATTACTATAAGGTAAGGAAGCATTTTATAGTTAGATGAAATGATGAATTGCTGCTTTTCGAGACTTGAAGAGTTACCAAGCTAGCATTAATAGCATTTTATGACAAAATAATATATATAAAAGTCAAACTCTGAACCTCTATTTGCATTCTTGTCCTATTAAGTACTAATCACTGGGCTGGATGGTTGGGGAGAATGTGGCTATGATTTAAAGTTTAAGCCGAGAATTTTTTGAATCTAAAGCTATTTACGAAAAATAACATTTGCTACAAGAATCTCTTAACGAATTATCCACTCATTCTGTCTTATATATTTGTAATTATATGACATTTTGAAAGTGACAGATAGTTTATTTACTACTTTTGCCAGGTGAGTTGGTTCAGTGCCCCGGCATTGTTAGAAGCCATAACTTAGTGGGCTATAAAGTTGAGAATATATTCTTATAGCTTAACATGTTTACAATACATCCAATTAATTTAAATGGGATGAACACTTATGATCTATAATTTGTATGAACAAATATATTTACACATATTAGTATTTATTTGCAATAAATTTGTCTTGCAAATTGCCATGAATATGTAGTTTCTTTTCTGTGAGTGGATGCCTAATGCGTATGATTTGGCAGTCATTTTTTCACAAGAAAAAGATGATTGGAAGAATAAAGAAATCACAGATTCATTAATCTGGCGATCGATTTGCCAGCAGCAAAAACAAAACCCCTGGAAAATAGAAACATGACGAGTAACACTAATAGATGGCGGAAACGAGGATGATCAAGTAAAGAATCTAAGTTGTACCACAAATATGGAAGCATATTGGATTGGCAATTAACAACAAAAGCATCAGTATTTCTATTTCAAGCTTGGACAAAGCGAAAAGAAAAGGATCGGATGGACAGAACTGAAAGAAAGTTTGTAGATGAAGGGGAGGGGTTGGAATTGGAGTATGAGGAGGGAGGGGGAGGGAGGCGTCATCAAATTAAGATCAAAAGAGCTTTAATTCTCAGAATTAGACCTCCTGTTCGCACCGTCATTATGGTATAAATTTGGTGATAAAACAGTTTTTAAACTTTTTATACACTACAATCAAACGGGACGTACGACGATGGAATTTTGCCATATCTTTTCCCAAGATTAAACTCTCTCAGAGAAGGGGAGCAAATTAAAGCAAAGCAACCCCGGGAGCTGCACCTATTTTTCAAATATTTTCAACTATTTACTTTCGCTTTTATGCTATCTTTATCAATTTTACTCACAATCATGTTCTTGGCCTATAGGCATAATGGTAGAAACATCACGTCACCTCGTAACCCACCCGAATTTGAGGTGTGCTACCTCCATTCGCCTCTATCCTTTCCTCCTAAACACTTATACCTATACCTTCCTTTTAATTTAACAAAAAAAAAAAGAATCACAATTATGTCATATGTGTATCACTCAAGTATTGTCATTTATTGTAGGCATAGATGTATATATAGTCCTTGTAACTTTGTCAACTCGAGCAAGTTGCTCCACAACCCAACTCAATAGATATTGGTTTCTGAATTTAAAGCAAATGGCGTTGGGACTAAAGCACGCACACACATAAAATTGTATGCAAACTTGAATTTAATCTGTTCAATATCTATTTATGATATATTTCCTCTGTATCATATTAAATGATCATTTTATTTAATTTTTTTTACAGAAATTTGATTTGAACATATTTATATTAATATATATTGAAAAAAAATTTTAAAAAATAATATTTAAAAACTATAATTTTTAAAGTTCCATTTTTATATAAAAAAATTTAGATATTTATAATAAATTTTAAAATAAATAAAATTATAAATTAATTGCTTTGAATAATAAAATGATCAATTTTTATAAAACGGAGGAAGTATAAACTTACAAAGTTACATTTGCATTTAATTTTGTCGTTTGTATTGTATGGTACAACCTATTCCTCTTCAAACAAGAGATAAACAGGTTGCAACTCACATTCACATAGAGGGACAGATTCAAAGCCTTCAAACCCACTGCTCCAATTGAGCCTTATTCAATTTGGAAATGGAAGCAGACAGGAGGAAGTCCCTTTTTGTGCACCAATTTTCTTGGCTAGAAAATGTACATTAGCACTGGACCGGTCAAAATCAAAACCAGCATCGTCAAAATCCCAAATTAGAAGATAAATCAAGTGGCGCAACGACTAGGCTGAAGCTGACCCATAAAGGTAAATTGGATGAATTTACATATATACATAATTAATTCCTACCACCTGAAGCACATAGCAGAAAGAGACTGTGTGTACAGAATTAGTGTTAAAAGCCGCTCCCTCCATTATCTTGGGACCCAAGAACTTCGACGCCTGCTTAAAGTAGAAGTAGAAGTAGAAAGACAGCCGCTGGTTCTGCCCAAAAAGCCAAAACTATCTAAGAAGTTGTCTCTTATTACCACCGACACCGCCTCCACCCATTTGAAAAACATGAGGTTGGATGTAATGTTGTTAGCTTTCCTTTGCAGGGTGAGTAGTCAAATAAGATCATCTCTACACAAGTGTTTGTCAGGCTCAGGTAGTCGGTACGTGATTTAGTTGTATTAAATGCGTTCTCAGGCTACAATCCTTAACCTGTTGAACAGAATGCACGGAGGAGTTGATACAGCACATCTTACATTGCAGAAACATAGACCATATCAAAGATGGATACCTGCATAGCTGCCAAAGCAGAAAAGACATCTTTACATTGTTCAAGCAACACCTTTTCCTTCACCGTCAAGTTCATGAGTTCAGCCACCACACAATTCATTTCCTCCACCTGTGAATATAGTTTGGAAGCTTCAGCACTAATAGAGACTTTATCTGCTGCATTCATTTTCTTCTTTTCCCCCATTATCTATCTGGGGTCCAGGCAGCAGTTGAAGAAAGAGAAAAAAGAAAAAAAAAATCTTCCATGCTTTTTAGTTACTCATGTTCACTCTCTATGTGGCACACCTAAGGAGAAAATTAAATTTAACGCATCATGGTATCCAAATAACAGATGCCTCTCAAGCATCCATCATGCCACAAGTCTTTCAATCCAGGGATGTGTATTACATTAGAACTGAAGAATAATCTCCTGATGCATTTAGAGCCAGATCCTGGAACACAACTAGGCTGCAGCATTTGATGCATAAGCATTAATAGCTCTTGTAACTGCTGCGCTTTGAACGATGGAGATTGAAAAACATTTTTCTTTTTTTTCAATGGAACCAAAAACATTTACTCCCTCCATTTTACAAAAACTGACCATTTTACTATAAATATTAATTAATTTATGATTTTATTTCTTTCAAAATTTATTATAAAAATATAAATATTCTATATGAAAATGAAACTTCAAAGATTATAGTTTCTAAATATCATTTAAATTTTTTTTTTTCAATATATATTAATATGAATATATTTAAGTCAAACTTAAGTCAAAATAAGTAAAAGGGTTAATTAATGCGAAACAGAGAAAGTATTATAGATGCTCCTCACGACTATGAGCTATTAGCAGACATTGATTTCAGGAACCAGAATATCTATAAATCTTAAAGCAGGTAACTTTGATGGGGTATCAATGTAACTCGTTGCTCTTTTATATGGAGTAGGATTGATCATAGCATATGCTGTTGCAGAACTTGCTTGCATGAGATCAATATTGTGCTAGAACATCTATAAATCTTAAAGTGGGTAACTTTGATGGAGTATCAATGTAACTCTTTCCTCTTTTGTATGGAGTGGGATTGATCATAGCATCTGCTGTTGCACAACTTGCTTTCATGAGATCAATCTTGTGCCAAAACATGACTCCAATAATCAATCTTGTGCCAGAATATCTATAAATCTTTAAGTGGGTAACTTTGATGGAGTATCAATGTAACTCTTTCCTCTTTTACATGGAGTGGAATTGATCATAGCGCTGTTGCACAACTTGCTTTCATGAGATCAATCTTGTGCCAAAACATGACTCCAATAATTATCTCATTCATCTCCTCCTTATGCTATTTATCCATGTAAGAGGAGAACTTATGTTGATTATGATTTTGGGATTTCATTTCATTATTTGCTTACAAGAGGGTTGAGTCATGAAGGGCATCCAGAGTAAAACATTATCACTTTATTCTTTTGCAAGGATTTTTGGTGTCAGATGAATTTTAAAAGCTAATTAAAAGCTAATTAACTTTATGAACTACTTTTAGAAAAGTAGATTGTGAAGTTTTGTGATATAGATGGCAACACAGTTATGATTAATTAAGGATGATGCTTTAAGATTACTACTACTGATGCAGGACCAACACATTTTTGGAGCAGTGTTTTATTATCTATTTCAGACACGTTAGGAAAAGAATGTCTTACCTTTGACAATAATGAGCATATTGAAGATGCCATTCCCTGCATCACATCCAATGCTGAGCCAACAGCATCCTTCAGCTTTTGTACATCCGCCTTCAAAAGTAACAGAAAAAATTGCAACTCACCAACTAGCTATAAAGAACTGGAGAGAGCAAGGGAAATAAAAGAGGAACAATTTAAAAGACACGCAATAACCATACTATAGCATTGCCAACGACTGGAAGACGGAGTGTACTAGCCCGCAAAGCTTCTGTTGCTCCTAGCAATGAAATTGAATGATCTCTGTCTAGGAGAGCCCATTCCTCTAAATGCAGCATCTGCATTTACCAGCAACAATTATAATTTTTTTATGAAAAAATTAGTCTCTACTCAGAAGATCATAGAACTTGATTTAGACAATCAAAATTTGAAACCAAAGATGGAGAGGCAAAAATGAAACTCAAGTAGGAAAAGGGTCATGCTCTCTACCATATCTGACACCACTGATCAACGAATTAGTGAGGAATCATACCAAATGGCACAAGGATACTGTCTTTCTGGTTTGTATTAGATAAATCATCTTAGTACAGGAATTAGATAATTGATGGTTCGATCATGGATGGCATTTTCATTAGCAGCTGTGCAGGTTATAACTTATAATGGATGCACATCAATAGCCTAATGTGAAGTAAGAAGACAAGGGCAGAGATCAAATTGGAAATAGTTTTTTCATGCTAAGAAGTTGAATAAGCATCTTCAACACAGCTATGTTCCTCAAACATGCACTACTTTTGGAAGGGGGTATTCATGGCTCTAAACAATGCAACACAATTTGAAATAAATTATAATTATGAACACTGAGCTTGTTAGGCCTTATAGCTGTTCAACAAAAAATATCAATTCAATTTACCACTGTAATTCATTGCATTAACAAAATACAAATGTTCAGCTTAGTAAAACATTTGATGGCCTTAATCAAAAGGACGGAAGAGTTCTATCAGGACTATTCTGAGCATTATGCAATCTAAATCATAGCAACAAAGTCATGCTTGCAAATAAACGAAAATTAAATGAGATCTGATCATGAATGTGGCACAACGTAACAAATTATATGCATTACAACCATGTCCCTTTCACAGTTGAAGTAGAATTCTGCAACTTGCTCCAGAAACTTGCAAGCTTCTTACTCAATAGGATGATGCATTTACCAGACCTCAGATTAATGGAGGGCAGCAAAATTGAGGGAGCAGGGCATGCAATGATGAGCGGAGAAACAAAAATATGAGCATAAATGAGGGAAGAAATTGATACCCACATATTTCTCCTGGTTTAGGTGGCTTTGTCATGAAAAGAAAAAGGTGATTTTATTACACTTCTAACGAGTCTTTTCTCAGTTATAGGTCGAGTTGTATATAGGGCCTGAAAACTATATTTTTCATTTCAGAGACATCAACAAGATCCTAAGTTAACAAACAAAATCAGTCTATTAAAAATTTTCATTAGAAGATGGTTTTCAAAAATCCAGTGGATGGGGATTCTCTCCAACTTCCACCATGCTAACAGTGAAAAGAAAAAGGTGATTTTATTACACTTCTAACGAGTCTTTTCTCAGTTATAGGTCGAGTTGTATATAGGGCCTGAAAACTATATTTTTCATTTCAGAGACATCAACAGGATCCTAAGTTAACAAACAAAATCAGTCTATTAACAATTTTCATTAGAAGATGGTTTTCAAAAATCCAGTGGATGGGGATTCTCTCCAACTTCCACCATGCTAACAGTGAACATCAACTGCTATATCTTAAAAACATGTGCAAACTACTTATCTAACTGCCTAGAGTTATATTCCCACCCTTCCATGAAGGTTGTCACTTTTTCAATTTTAGGAATTGAGACTCAGTTTTTCTCATGTTAATTGTTGTTAATAAGATTTTGGAAAATAGTATTTTGAAACTGCAAGACTTTATCTAACATATGTATATAAATCAATATTGTCATGCCTCAGTTACAAAGAGATTTAAAGTCAACTCAAACATAAAAGTCCAGAAGCAACAAATAATTATGAGACAGAGGGAGCATGTGTTTACAATTCAATTGAAGCCATAGCACTTCAACCATCCTCTATGAATTTAAAGCAAATAAGTGAGAAATGTGAAGAAGGGCTGGGGACAATCATGTGCCTGAACCAGGATTAGAAAAAAAATAAAAATAAAAAATAAAGTAGGGTGCGATAAAAAGGGAGAGAAGTTCTGATACTCACTTGGCCCTTCAGGATTGAAGTCAGTTTCAATTTCTGCCTCAGCAGAAGCAACTTGATTCTTTTCATGGTGACAGAGTGCCTTAGATCTGATATTGTCACCCATGCATTCCATAAATTTTTCTGCTATGGTAAAAATGTGCAATGTGAAAGAGGACATCATTAATAAGCAACTTAGTTTACCATATAACTACACCCAAATTGAGCAATTCCCTCATTACTTAGAATTTGGAAACAACAAAATTCCAAAATTATACTACCACATGGACAAAGCTAATATAATTAGTAGGAAGAAAATGAAAACCAGTCACAATGTATTAAATCATATTAGGAAATCATTCTGCAATACTAGATCAAATGATGCACAAAAGCTTCACCCTAAACCCTTTGATCGATATCATCAAATCAAAAAGAAATTCAAATGATTAGATACTATTAATTATTTGAAATAAAGGTAACAGTTACGTGCAGTCATTATTGCATCTTCTCTTCATTCTACCGGTAAATGTTTACATGCAGATGTGAAATGCTAAAGCCTTGCAAGAACTAGAAATATCATATTTTGGAGTTGAAGTCTCGTTAATGTCTACTGATGTGATAAGTCCCTCATACACAGGATGTCGAATTAACAGGCTAAAATTGCTAATGTGGTGATGCATTATTTCTTGAGATAGCAAAATTTTGGAAGCCAGCAATCTGATCTAACATTTTGAAATTTCAACCCATTATTTCCTATTTTGGGGGGGGGGGGGGGGGGGGGGATGGTGGTTAGGATGGACATCCAGCTTAAGATATCGCTGTTTTGTTTTTGCACAATCATATAGACAATATGACATTCAACGAAACTCATGCCATCGATCCCAGACTTAGTTGGGAATAAGGTGGAGTAGTAGTAGTAATAGTTGTAACAAGCGAATACGGTGTAGTAGTAGTAGTAGTAGTGGTGGTGGTAATAGCTGTAACAAGCGAATTAGAAATCAGTTGTCTCAGATCTAATACTTTTAAATTCTAAAAGTATATAAAGCGAAACTTTATATGACTGTCTTTCTCAAGATCACAAGCCATTTGATCAGCTGGGAAACTAGTGTAGAACAACAACCCTAGTTATCTAACTTCATGTAATTGAAAAAGACAATGTACAGAAGATGAAATGAAAACCACCAACCAAAATCCACCATATGAAATTGAGGGTTATAGCGTACCTCTGCATTCAGTTTCTGCACCATGAGAATAGCATCTGCCCTCGCATTTGCAAATCTCCACTGCAAGTAACGGTTATACAAAAGCCTCAATGTGTGTGCATCCAAAATACGATCTTCCCCAACCTTTCCCCTCCGTATGTCAACAGAGAAGCTAAGGATGGAAGGAGCATTACTGAAGCTATTGGCAATCTGATGACCAATAGCAGCTCTCACCCTAGCAGGGCTTAGCCCTCTCAGAGGGGAGGAAGCCGAGGATGTCCAGACCTTACTAGGTGAAGCAGCTCGTGGAGGCCCCCGAATTGGGGAAGCCCCTCTAACAGGAGAAGCAATTGTCCGCGGAGAGGATAAAACTCCATCACTGGAAAACCTATGTGATTGACTCAATCTTTTCGATTGGGTGCCAATCCTTGAGCCAGGGCTGGCAGCCATAGGGGATCCAGGATCCTGTAATCTCCTTAACCGGCTATTTGTTTCCTGCCAAAACTTTGCAGACACAATAAAACCACGCGGTACACTCTTCCCCCTTGAAATTCCATATTCTTGAACTCCTGAATTGGTACTTCCAGAGGACACACTATCAGTGTCAGATGCAGTGAGATCACACGAGACACAAGAAGCCTCAGTAGCCGAACTAACATCTGGGTTCTGCTTACCAACTTCCTTCAACAACTCTGCGTCGCCCAAATCCAAGCTCAACCTGTGACCCCTATCAACCGACACCCTCCTACTACTCTCGTCAAGCATCAGTGACTGCTGCAACGATTGGATCCTCCCCGTCCCAGATCCAAACCCGCCAAACCTCACACTCTCACTACTGCAATCCATACTCCTAGACAGGGGATTCGCATTCGAATTCCCTTGCCGGGTTCTGGCAGGCCAGAGATGCTGATCCATTGGCTTCGAGTTCTCGCCGTGATCTCTCACGGGCGTGGACTTGCGCCTCTCCGGAGTCGATTTCCTGCTCAAAGTGGGCGTCGCCTGCGCTTTTGTCTTGCTAATCGGAAGCGAGAAGGCCTCCCCTTGAAAAGAAACGGACAAGCTCCGAGTCGAAGTTATCAACATCTTAGTAGCAGCTGATAATTCAGTCCCATTCGCATTCCCTGGCGGAGCCGGAGTTCCTGGGCGCCGACGGTCCACCGATTGGGACCTTTTGGGCAGAGAAGATAGCATGGCTGGAGCCGGAGTGGAAGCAGCAGTGGAATTCGTGGAGCGAGAAATAAGCGGCGAAGGGTATCTAGAGACTGGCTTGGTGACTGTTTTGGCAGTTGCAGAAGAAGCAGAGGAAGAAGGAGAAGGTGAAGTGGACAAATACCTCGAAGAAACCTGCCGGCCTCTGGGTTTTCGAGCCAGAACTCCATTATCTCGGAGAGGCCTCGATATGGCTGAGCTGCCTTGATGAGTGTCACGGTCTTGGCCCGGTTCCAGTGGCGGAGGGTTTTGTGAGGGAGTTGGTGGTTGAGAAAACGCAGCCACCATTATCAGAGCGTCGAAGAAATGTGCTTCGTCTTCTACATTGCCCTGCTCAGAGAGGAACAAAAGTAAAAGGGGATTTTCCTGAGGGGTAAGACGAGTCCATTAAATGGACCTCCGCATTTTCCCGGAAAGCAGAGAAAAGAGCAGTTGATTTTCTGCTTCCTGGGTTCTGAGACGGAGAGATTTGAGATTTGGAGGAGCAGAGCAGGGAGAGAGAGAGAGAGAGAGAGAGCGCTCTGGGCCTGCTGGGTGCTTTTGGGTTTCGACGGTTCTTTAAAGTCACTCGAGTCAATTGCTAATTGCTATGCGAGCTAGCTAAGGCGTTAGACAGGAGGGAGGAAACAATCTCATTTTAACATTTAATTAAGAAAAGTGTAAGGAAAATAAGAACAAAAAGCTTCATTTAAGGGTAAAAACAAGAGAGTATGAACATCACAAAAAATAAAAGGCTTATAACAACTAGTTCAATCGTAGTACTTCATTTTCTTTACCCCTGCTTCCAATAAGTATTTCACGGTTCCCTTCTGAAACTAGTACAATTTCCAGTCTCCAAAGTTGTCTTTCTCTATTTTAAGGTAAAAAAAACAAATTTGCCATTAAAATATAGAGTGGAAAATAATTTTACCACTAAAATATTTGTTTGAAGAAATTTATCACTAATATTTTTTAAATAGATATATCTGTCATCAATGTTTTGAAATATGAGGATGTTTATCACTATAGCAGTTAACGGTGGGATTATTCTGCTATTTCAAATAATATTTCATCAGGGTGAGGGTGAATTGGATATTTCACCAACCACGTCAACTAATATGTGATATATTTGCCATCAATATTTTTAAAATAGTTATATTTGCTATTAATGTTTTCTAAATGGATATATTTACTATCAATGTTTTCTAAACGGACATATTTGCTATCAAGTTTTGATATCGGTGATGATAGGGACATCAGGAGGGCGAACGAAGTTGGGGTTATCTAATGGAGGCAAATCATGCACGATACATGATAAGTAACAATTAATTGGCAATTATGGCCGACAAGCAATAATTGCCCAGTAATTACCGCCACTAGAGTTAAGCAAATCTATGGATTTGGGTTATTGCGATTGGGGTTAAGGCTGAGGTTAAAACTATGGCGGTTATGTAAGCAAGTTGAAAAAAAATAGTGACGAAAGAATTTATCAATACACTTGTTTGACTTTCCATTTCTAGCAAGTTAAGGAAAACAAGTTGAAGCTGATGGCTTTGGTGTTAAAAATGAAAGATTAAAGTAAAAAATTATAAAGAAATACAATTTGAGTAACTATACAATAATTTTTCTTTTTTATAATTCTCACTCGCGCCTACACATGGGCTCCACGTCAACAAAATATTACTACATTATCTCAGTCAGCATGTTTTGACATTTCACTAATAGTAGTGGTAAATATGTTCATTTTAAAATCATTAATAACAAATTTCTCTAAAAAAATACTTTAGTGATAAAATTACTCTCTACCCC
Organism: Aquilaria yunnanensis; assembly: GCA_039654915.1. NCBI lineage: Eukaryota > Viridiplantae > Streptophyta > Magnoliopsida > Malvales > Thymelaeaceae > Aquilaria > Aquilaria yunnanensis. The sequence goes on along the minus strand of CM077598.1, from coordinate 22,643,193 downwards.
ATACTTTAATGGTAAAATTACCTTTTTTGCCTTTGTTTTAATTACTTAAACTAGCTTAACAGTAATAGTTTCTCATCTTAATGCTAAGTTGTTCTGTCATGAGTTTTTATTCTAATCAATTTGGCCCAGAAGTGAAATTATTTTTAACATCATCACAAAAATCTTTTCTGTAATGCAATATATATCATCAGTTAGAATATAAAAAAATTCAACTTCGTTGTCGCATACTCGTAACAAAATTGCAAAGTAATTGTCAAGTTTTAAATCAAGTAGTGGTACTGTACTCGTTCTGTCAAATTATGGTGCATAAATATTGAGTGAGTGAAGGACCAAATAAGAAAATGTTGAGAAAGTGAAACTAACGTCAATTGGTTAAACTATCAGTTACATAAAATGCAATTCAATGAATAATTATTTGATCATTGTATTGATTTAGCTTCATAATACTTTTCTATTTATTATGGAGCCATTATACGGTACTTCCCTACAATGATCATGATTGAGATACCATTACTGCCTTTCTTCCCCTTCCAACTGAAAGTCACTATTTTTAATCCTGCAACCTGCATTTAGGAAAAATAATTAATATATTTTAGTTAACCATCATATCAGTGTAAAGCTTATTATCCTTGATCAATCAGTGTCTAATCGATACAATTACAGCCACAATTTAGTAGTTGTGTTGGAGGTAGAGGTGGGAACCGGGTCGGCCCGGCCCGGGCACGGACTGGCTATAAGCAGGGCGGTCCCAAGCCGGGTCTGGGGCGGGGAGGGGCGGTTCCGAGACGGGGCGGGGCGGTTTAAAAACATAACTAATTATATATGTCATAAATATTTTTAAGAAAAAACACTACATCCGGTGTAAGTTTTATTAGGTTAAAAAATCAAACAGCACGTACAAATAATCGGAATGGACATTACATTTTGAAATGGCAAAAACGTTTCGCAAATGATAAATAATAGAAACCTGTGATCTGTGCTGAACAACATAATCAGATCAAATACAAACTACATGTATAATAGAAACCTGCGGGGCGGGGCGGTCCGGTCTTGCGGGGAGGGGCGAGTCCTGGTCCGGGGCGGTCCGTTTTGCACCACCTCCTCATTTTGGGCTCATATTTGGCCCATATCTTAGCGAGCTTTTGCCGGGGCGGGTTTTGACCGGGCCGATCCCGGTTCAGGCCGGGTTGACACGGCCCAGGTCCCACCTCTAGTTGGAGAACACTAGATCAGGTATATATAGTTATGTTTATATTCATACAAGATTAACAAAAAAATTACAAGATCAACTACTTTACCGACAATGTTCATATTTCTCAAAGCTAGTGTTCATAGTTCACAAATACAGTTGTCATGCATTAATTTGTGTAAGTTCAAACCCTACTTTTTAATATGATTTTTCCCTTTTTTTTTGGTTTCTCAATATTGAACTGACATTAGTATTGTTTACTGCTATTGACAATTACTAATTTGATCAATCACTACAACATAAATGTAAAATAGTGACCAAAAAATGACTAAAAATCAATCACGAGCTTCATTCACTTGCTATTATGTAGGGTTCACTTACTTAGCAACTAAAGAGCCATTAAAGCTTTCAGTCGCTCAAGTAAGTTGTAGTCTTCTTCAATATCAATTATTTCAAATTCACTCGCTTTTCAGTGGCTATCCTAACCTCAGTCGCTCTTTAGTTACCCTTACAAAAAAATAACACCACCCCCATCTCCCTTTTACCTTATTCTCTCATTTGCCAACTCAAGTTCGCTCTCTCTGTTTATTGGTTTCATTCTTAGTTTTTTTTTTTCCTTTGGCTCCACTAAAATGGTCTTCATGATTTTTCATTTTTCTGAGTCCATCTTGCAATCCAATGGCGGTGTCTTTCGGCGGAGGCAGTGAGATGAGTTCTGGTCAGCAGCGCTAGGCTCTACGGAGGAGTTGCAGGCACAAATAACGATGGCTGCTGGAGAAAAAAGCGCTTGAATGAAGCTGCGCTAGAGAGAGGTTAAGGAAGCATAGCGAAGCTAGTTTAATGGAAGAGAAGGCAAAAGCATGAAGGAAATCTCCTTTTTTTTTTTTTTTCGTTTATCGAAAAATACAGTTTATGTTATGCTATTGCTTTTTCTATTTAAAGAAAAATATTACACTATTTTTGTATTCTAGAATTTTAAAGAAATGTTATTTTTTATGCATTTTTATTTGTAATCCCTTTCTGCCCAGTTTGTTTTTTGGAACATCTAAAATAGCTAAATATTTTAATAAAAATACATATTTCATTTGAATTTTAATATTAATAATTAAAATTAAAATAAATGGATGAAGCTACTGAATATTTTGTCATAATGTTGAGCAACTGTCAGTTTTAGTCGTAATGAGCAACTAACAAACTCAGTCACTTCTTTAGAGCCACTATATGAAAAAATGATTGACTGGGCGATCAGATATTTACTCGCTGAAAATAATTTTTTCAACTAAAAAGTGACTGAAATGACAGTAACATTTTTGCATATATCTTATAGTGAATGTGAACAATTTTCGTCTATTAACACTTAGGATTCGATGATTAATGAACAAAAATGGTATAAGGGTGAATTCTAATCAATGGATAGTATTTCATTTTTTCTTTTACAAAAAAGAAAAACAAGAGGCATGCATGAAAATCCCTTTTGCATCAATGAACATCACATTTAACTTAGTTGATAAATGTGGAAGATAATTTGGTTTTTTAAGATATTTCTTTTTTGGTAATCAGAAAAATCTATACAAGATATAAGTGTTAGAAGATACTTAAATATAAGAAAAATGAGAAATGTCTACTTTTTTTTTAACCCAAAAGGCATCAAAATCGGCATTATGTCCTTTTGGTGATTTAGCCACTAGGTTAAAAGGCTGGGAATTATGATATTTTTAAGAGAACATAAAAATTTCATAGATAGATATTTTTTTTATTACACTTCTCACAAATACAAGAAAATTTGTTACTTTTTAACAAAGGGGATGCGAGAAATTTTTTTTTCACTTTTTCTATAATAATCTAACTTGTTCTCTTTCTTATTTCCAGCAAACTTCTCATGACATATTTTAGGATTGAATTTGAAAAACAATTTGCAGAAAAAGAGAGTTAAATTTATTGATTTATAAAATTCTAAAATTTGGGGACCAAGTCAAAACATTTTAGTAAAACTAAGAATGATAAATGGTATTTTGATCTATTCCTGACGGAATGATCGTTGGTACAATCAATGGATGATTTTAAGGGGCAATTTACAATGTTGTTTAGTTTAGGGACAAATTTGCATAGTTACCGTGCTTTAGTGATTGCTGGTTTTTCCGGATAACAGGGAAAAGTGTATTCTGAAATGTCAGGGGATAAATGTAATTTTAGCTAAAATTAGGGAGTAAGTGCAATAATTTTTTTTTCTTGAAATTAAAATATATTTTATATTCTATTGAGAAAAAATTCATTCAATGACCTATCACATACAATGTGAAACAAACGTAATCAAGTTAGCACGTAATAATTTTATTGCAGTTCAACACTTAACTAACCTATATCTCATAAGAGAAAATCATTCAAATAAAATATAGAATTACAGTAGAAATATATTTTTAATACTCACGTTAGCCAATGAATTATCTATACACTATTGACAACTTAAATATTTTATCCTCACACAATTAGAAAAAATGAAAATTACAAAAGGTTTCTCATTCCACAACTCGTCTTTTCAAGACCTCTATTTCTTTTAAAACTTTCAAATCTTGTCTTTCACACGTTGGTTTTTCACTTATAATCAAAGCTTTATGTTACCACAACATATCTTTTTATAGGCTACACATAAATTTTAAATAAGTAGGTAAAGTAAAACTAAATCCTCAATAACACCAAAATCTTTAAGTTTTTATGAATTTAAGCCAACAAACTCACCTTCTTCCATACAAGTTATTGTTTATTTTCGATTCCTGGTACATGTATGAGGCTAAGAAACTAGAGAGAGCAAAGAGTGAGATATCCTCTTCTCTAATAACTTCAAACTTATTACGATCATATCAATGAAAGTTTGCATGAGTGGTTATTGAATTTGCTATTCATGCAGCCATCATGAGTTCGAGTTGTTTGAAAAGTCTGGGAAAATAAGTTTTTCTTCTATCACGCAATATTGAATCAACTGTGATTCTGTGAATGATCTACCAAATTTATAAATGATGGAAAGCTCACAACTTTTTGTAAATAACTTTGATTAGCTTTTAAACTGTCGTTAATTCTGTCACAATAATGATTAGTGAAGCTGTAATTTCCCATCTTATAAAAGTGAAAATTCAAAATCAAACATTAGAACTTCTCAAAGTTTGAAAAAAATGTGCAATGTGGACAGAAATGTAGGATTACCTGGGTTAAGTTTCATCTCATTAGTTTATTAAACTCACCTTTAGTGCTAAAAAGAAAACAAAAAAAAAAAAAAAAGACTGAAAAGTGATACTGTTATACTATATATTTAGGCGTTAGAGTGGATGTTTCGCTTGTAAGGAACAACCTGTAAAGAAAAAAAAAAGGAAAAAGCGTATTAACTACTAATTAGTTGCTCTAATTAAGAAATGAGGGGGAGAGACTACCTGAGGAAAGACACATGTAGGAGTGAACTAACCTCCATGAAAAGAGCCCTTAAGCAACAGAGAAATTGATTGGAAATCAGGGCAATTCTCTCCCAAAATACAGTTTCGACTTGCGAGTGAGAGAAGAAACAACCAAAAATAGATAAATAAAACAAGATCAGAGCAATGAGTTGTTGATTACTGAAAGCAAAGTCATAAATATAATAAGGGCAATTTATGGTTTCCCCCCCGACTTTCATTAATATTACAATTACATTCATGAAATTTGAAAATCGATACTTCCTCCGACTTTTTCCCCACTATCCGATAAAAAGTTTCTGAAATCTTAGCCTAGACTGTGCAGTCCATCAATAATTTCAGTTTACTTAGTATTTTTTTACAATTAATTGATATTTTAAGTTATCATTTTTTTTCTCTGTGTAAATGTAGAACAATATTTTTAATTGTAAATTAGTAGTAAAATAATACCATATAACTTGTAATTACTAGAAAACAATTATTAGATAATTTAAATTAAAATTTCAAAAGTTGTTATTAGGCACTCTAAAAAAAAAAAGAGACATGTGTAGATTTTCAAACTATAGGAATGTAATTATAATACCTACCTAAATTGAGGGGGTAATCATAAAGATCCACATATAAACCACCCGTTAATTACTAGTTTAAGAAAAGATGCAAAGTCCCTTTTGGTCTCTCTCAAGCCACATATCGCTTGCTTTCAACGCATTTTCTACTTTAGACACTAGAGTACATAACAGATAATTTTTTTTTTTTTGTTACGAATCTTACAATTGTTACCATCATGTTTAAGCACACAAGACAATTAGGGTTTAAGACAATTCATAAACGCAACATACACTTTCTTATAGAGCTAGAACTTGCTGATTAATTTTTAGCATGACAAAAATTATTCCAATTTGTTGCACCGTTTACCATGATTCTGAAATTTTATTTTATTTACTTATCAACAAATTAAGATTTGATTGACACACTGCATAATATGACAAAAAAAATTAAATCGAAATTACAAAATTTTGTGATATTTATGTACGTAGTGAAGATGTAATATATTATGCGTGGCTAAGGTGGAGTGGAGATATAGTAGACTTTATACTATGATTCTTCTTGTAACACTGTAATATTACGAGAATAAAAATAAACACTCCATAGTGAAATGTTTGAATTTGACATAAAGAATAAGAATGAGAAAAAAAATTGTTCTTGTTTTTATTTTTGTTCTTAACTTTTTGATAAATCAAAAATATAAAATATAAAATATTAAAATAATAATTTGAGTGATAATATGATAAAATAATTTAATAAATATAAAAATAATATAAAATTTAAGATAATTTAAAATAAAATATATTGCAAACAGTTTAAAAATCGGAGGAGTAATAAAATGTGGGGGCTTGGAAGAAAGGGGTGAGTTAGGATTCAAGGGCAGAAATATTTTAATTTTAAGTTAAGATAGTCAACCATAATGAGCGAGGGAAGGGAAAGGTGTTGGGTCGATTTTATCTACTTCCACACTCCAGGCCACGCAAATGATGATCTTCTATTTCTCTCGAAACAGCAACTACTCCTCTATTATTTATACTGCATGTTGATCATATTCGCATATATTTCTGATGATTAAATTGCATGGACGCTTTCTAATCTTTAATTATCATTCGGCTTTATTTTTTAATTTATTAATTATTTTATTTTGGTTCTAAACCTATCAAAGGTAAAATTTATTAACTTAAAGTATTTCTCTAATAACAAATTTTTAGATCATAATTAAACTATTCACAATTGTCTTATAATAAATTTCATGTGTATAATAATTTTTTATAGTTAAAGAACAATGCAAATTACTTTTTTCTGTAAATTGAATTTATTTCATTCGTAAAGAAGAAGTTACTAATTTTAAAAATTTTCTTTTCACTATCAAAAAATTGTTAAACAATTTAACTTTATTGAAGACAGTTGTCGAATATATTATTTGGTGCAAGACCAAAACAAAACAATTTTAATATATTTATGACCAAAATAGAACATCAATATATTAGAAACTAAAGCAAAATGATAATTTAAGGCTAAGAATCATCCATCAATTTACTCTATTTATGACACAGATTGTGTATTTATCCTAGTATTAACTTGTCATGTCTACATCTTTCTCTCTCCTTTCCATTTTTTTTTTCCCAATACTTCTTTTATAAGTAACAGGACTAAGACCCTTTTGGCCAAGAAAATTTTAATTAATGTAGAGCATTTATTATATTTTTGCTGAATAAGTCTTTGGCTAAGGTATGGGTGCATGCAGTATGGTGCGCTGCCATGTGAATCAAGGCACTCCCATCTGTCTAAAAGCAAGAAACCAACTAAGCTACTATATATGTTTGTTTAATTTAAGTATTTAGTAGTTACCCGATGCACAGTCCATTAAAGCACAAAAGCATGATACGTGTTCAGATGGAAGATGCCTAGTGAGGTATAATTAAGAGGATTATTAGCAGATTTATAGGACATAGGGAGTGGAGACTGGGAGTGCACCAAGCAAACTATAAACATTTGTTTTTTTTTTTATAAATAATTTAATACATTTTATTATAAAAGTATGAATAAGAGTGAACAATCTTAAACACATGAGATAAAAAGGGTTTACAGCACGAATCCTGGAAGACTTCAATTGTAAACATCCCACTTTAAGGTGCTTGTTTTGTACAAAGTGCGGTGTTACTCCTTGAACTCTGGGTGTTCGTTTGTTTTGTCATTTTATTGGCAAATGTGGGACATAAACATTTGTTGTTGAACCTCTACTCTACTAAATTCAAAAGCTTAAATTGATGAGCTCTGAGTTTACCACTATATATTTGTAACTTAGTTCGTTATTTCTTCAATACGAGATCAAGTCATATGTGGAACATTTAATCTTAGACTATGTGAAAAGCATTAATTTATTTTCAGCTGATTCAATATCCTGGTTTGTTCTAAAGTGACATTTTAAAAGCACTTCACTATTTTGGTTAACAATGTCTCCACCACCTCAGGTCTATCACCACTGAGAACAACACAAAATTTTACATTAAGGGCACCAGGGCCATTGAGTTCCTCGCGGCAATCATTTATGATTTTGCTCTCTGAGAAAACTCTAACACTAGACTCAACGTTGAGGGTCTCCCAATCCTCCACAATCTACTTTTGAAAAAATTAAAAAATTGCTTGTTTAATTTCTATTTTGATTTAAATCTTACATTTAAAAAATTAAAAAACAATGCATTTTCAAATTTCTCCTTTTTGTCAAAATTTCCTAAAAAACAGTTACCTTGCAAAAAAATTGGAGATTAAAGTACTTATTATTAGTTAAATAGAATGATATTGATTTAAAAAAATAAAATTGATTTTTATATTTGATTGTTATATTTTTTGGAATTGATTACATTACCTGGAAAGAATTTAATATTATTTATTTTTTTAGTGAAAATTTTTCCAAGCTTAAAACCTCTAATAAATTTATGTTTCATACTCATTAAATGATTCAATTTACTTTTTTTTTTTTGTGATTTAGTGAATAAGACTTTAAATTTTTACATTCAAGTCATTAAACCATTGAAAATTTAATGGAATTGATCGAGTTAATAATTTAAAGTTGCAAAGTACCCCACATTTTATAATTGAGGGCTAAGTTGCGTGGCACTAACAATGAAGAATGAAAATACTTAGCTTGAATCAACATAGTTTTGAGGGAGCAAAAGTGACTTAGGCCAAATATTAAGTAACCAGCTCATATAATGAAGTTGTAGTCAGTCTCAACTTCACATAACTTTGGAGACATGTTTAGGTTCCATTTTCATATAAGGGAACAGAAAAAGTTAATTAACTATGGTGTATATAATATCTCGAGCTTGCTGCAATATTTTGTAAGCAAAGGTTGGGATATAGTCCCTCAAGGTGCTCTGGAAGCGACGAGTATATTTATCATGAAACAACAAAATCTTATTAATACAAAGTATATACTTAAGTACTTGGACACTCATTTAATTTTTTAATGGACAAATATTTCAAAAAAAAAAAATTAATGGACATCACTAATTTTTATAATATCTATTGGAATAAAAAAATGGGTTTCTCTTAACTTAAGAAATATATATATAAAAAAAAAAAAAGAGCAACTCTCTTATGTCGCCAAATAATTTTCTATTGAAAAAAAAAATCTCTTCTACCCCTAAGCTTTCTTATTCTTCCCCCCAGATCATCATTTTTTCTTGCCTCACTATCTAATCTTAAAACAAGCAAAAACATTCTAGCAACCAATTGGCCAGAATAAAAAGGTAAAGGCCAATTGGACAGTAATACAAGTTTAGGGATTGAAACTCAATTCTTGTGTTTTATACTCCATATTATATGCATACACATTTCTTTCCCCTACATATTTTCTTACTTTTAAAGCTATGTTACTATAGGGCTATAAATGAACTGAACGAATAGAAATATGAATACAAACAATGAGTTTGGTAGCTTCTCTGTTTGTGCTCGTTTGCTTATTGCTAAATGAGTATAAACAATTAAAGTTGACGGTTACCACAAATTTAAATCATAGCGAATCTAGCAATATCTGAATGGGCAATAGGTGATAGCAGGAGAGATTATGGGTTAAGACTATGAGGTTTGGTTTGGTGCTGTAGCAGGTTCACATTGTGAAGGAGAATAATCGATTAGATCTAGGAAAACAAAGATAATAGATTAATTTTTGGGAGATTAGGTCATAAACATGTATGTATGGAGTGGGTGGATAATAATAAAAATATATAATAGATAAAATATATATAATAATAAATGTACAACTAATATATAAATAAACAAACAAATGGACATAAACAAACAAACAAATAAATAAACATAAACGAATAATAACGAATTGTTCATCAACGCAAATGAACAAATGAGACCTTATTAGTATTCGGTTATTTAACTTATCAAACAAAAAAAATCTGTTCGTATTCGTTCATTTAACTAAATAAAAGAATATCTAAATAAAAGAATATAAATAAACTCCCGTCGAACGGTTTACAAACGGTTTACTGAATGCTCAATTCGTTTACACTCATTGCAAACATAGCCAAATAGATGAACATTAAATTTTTTTTATGTCAAAACATTACAAACTAGTTTATTTGTGATGTTATGGTAAATTTTGTATTATTCTGGCCCATTGTAACAATTGATAAAATACATTGAAAGCTTGCATGTGTCAATTTTACTACGAAACATCATGTTGTATCTTGGTATCATTTGTAATATTCAAGATGTTTTATGATATCAAAAGGTAAACTCATATTAGTGTTGCTTGGTAAGAAAAAAACATTAACTAAAATATCTTATAAATACATATACTCATTGACACCACTTTATAAAATTTCTAGATCTGCCATTGAATGAAACAACTAGAATCAGAAGAGAACATAAAGTGGTTGATAGGGAAGAACCACTACAAGTATAGCAAGCAGAATCAAATAGTAAAATGAACATGTAAATTTTTCAGGAAAGAGTAACATTTGAGCCAGATGAACAATTATAATTAGCAATAGAACATCATGAGCACCTCAGCCAGATGCCTAAGACATGGGGATGCTTAACGAAGGTCAGAGGGTTCAAACCTTGCCTCCATCACTTTCCCTTTAAATTGACGCATAAGCTAGTTTAGTTGCATTTTGAGTCCCGATAAACAGACATCCCATTCCTTTTAAATATTTATGTACTCTTTCAACCTTTTACACTTGTACATATGCTTCTGAGTAATAAAAAAGTAGTAATGTAACATAAAAGGAAAATATGCAAATTTACCACTAACATATAAAGTGATTTTGCCATCATACTTTTGTTGTTAGAGTAATTTTACCATTGTCCCTTGAAAAAGTTGGTGGCAAATTTGCAATGAAAAAAATATCGATAGCAAAATCGCTCCATGACTAAATGATAATGGTAAAATTATTCTACTAGAAAAAATAGATGATAAATTTGAGATGAAAAAAAAAATTGATGACAAAATTGCTCTATATATAATATGTCATTGATAAATTTGCACCTTTCCTTGAACATATTGCATTTAACATGGAATAACTACTAACAAACAATATTAAATATCAAAATGAACATGTAAATTTTTCAGGAAACAATTATATGTGTCTAGGGAACAATTATAATTAGCAAGAGAAGAAGAATAACTAAAGTCAATAAGACAGCGGCAGTTACTTGACAAGGAACATGCATATAGGGAACAATGGGAAACTATGAAGGAACAATAAGATGTAAATTAGGGAACAATATAAATATACATGGGAACATTCAATAAAAATGCATTTGGGAATAGGAACAACAAAAAAATATGATGCAATAAGCTATAAATCACATGGGAAACATGTATATATTGTTAGAGAACAATAAGAAATAGTATTTAATAGAAAATTCTTGCATCATGATATTATTATAATTTATAGAAAATTATGACGCAATACATAGTAATAAGTTATGGTGTAATGACATAATCATAGTTTATTTATGGAACAATCATTATCAGCATGAGAATGGGAAGAGTTGTAACAATAAAAAAAAATAGCATAGCAATAAGTTATGGCAAAGTGATATTATTACAATTTAAGGCAAAATAGGCAAATTTGTTATTAAAATGTATGGATAGAGTAATTGTGTCACCAAACTTTTTTTTTCTTGTGGACAAATGTACTATTAATCTTTTCAAAATGTGTAAATTTGTCATCATTATTTTGTGTTGAGGGCAAATCTGCCACCAACCATTTTAAAGTCGTAAAAGTAGAAAAATGAGAAAAATGCAAGTTTTAATTTTATGTTTCTTTTACCCAACACCTTAGCTTTTAAATTTTTGAATCTATCATTTTTCTCATCGTCTTTACTCTAGCAAACCCCTATACCCTTCGCCACCCTCAATCTTTTCTACCACCAACATTACTTCCACTCTTCCACACATTCATGGAATGCTTCCAGAAATGCTCTTTAGAACAAACATTGATTAAAAAAAGTTTGATTAGATGTGTTGGCCCAAGTGCAACCAAGAGGGGGGTGAATTGGTTGTATTAAAAACTTTAGCAAAATCAATTTTTACAACTAAATTTACTTAACCAAAAATCAAGAACAAAGTAAGCAAGTATAAGGAAAGTATAAAGCAAAATATAAAGAGAGACAAGGAAAGAGTGCACCGGGATTTATCGAGGTTCAACTCCACCAACCGGAGTCTACGTCCTCTCCTTAAGCTTGCCCACTTGAGATTTCCTCCACTATCTCTTGATCAAAATTACAATGGTGTTTTTTTCAAGGTTCACACCAAACCAATCTCTAGTTTTCTCGAAGGCTCACTAGAAACCACTCCCTAGTTTTCTTCAAGGCTCACTAGAAACCACTCTACACTCAAGAGATTCTAAGACTTTGAATGTTTATAAACTCACAAGCTCACACAATAGCACTCAAGCTAGATATACAAGTGAAAGCTCATTCTCTTAGCATTTTTCAAACTCAAGCTCTTTGAAGATTAAATCTCTTTTCTAGTTGCCAAGAGTTGTTTCCAAAGTATTTCTCCATGTTTTTATACTCATATGGGGGCCAAAGAGACGTTGGAAACCTGCTGGGAAAGTTTGGAAAAATTCCTGAAATTCTGGTGACCGTTGCTCTGTTTTTTTGTGCAAGTTCCAGACTTCGCGTTAAGTCCTGAGTTTAACAGGTTAAACTCGACTTCTCTCTCCAACGGTCAAAAGCAGCTGAAGACAGAGCATTAAATGCGTGCCAGACGTGTACAGGTAGCGTCTTCTGATTCGCCCGAGCTCCATTTGAAATTTTGACTGAAAACGCGCCACTTGAGACATTTGAACCCAAGCCTTCAGACTTCAGTTTAACAGTTTAAAATCGAATTTTAACGCGTTAGCTGAAGCTTGAAAACTCACAGGAAACTTATCCTTCGAATTAACCCAGTTTAACGTGTTAAATTGTAAAGCTTTGGAGCAAGTTAAACTTACGTGAAACAAATACCTGTTAAACTGTGACTTTAATGGATTAAACTTAAAACCATTCCAAAACACTTGTAATTTGGACATCAAAACTTGAATCAAACATCACCTAAGTTAATAACCTACTAATTTCTTTTCAAAGATAATTTTTCCTTAATACTTCTAAACCATATTTTTTTGGATAAACACTTAACATACTTGGAAATTAAGCGTAAGTTTAATTAATCTTATTTTGACCAAAGAAGTGAGATTAAAAATATTAACACACATCATTTGTCATCATCAAAATTAAAGTTTTCTTTGGAACAAATCCAACAAGATGATATCGGTAGTGGAGAGTTGCTTGGTGACAATGATAAATGTGAAAACAAGAAGACTCAGTAATAGGGGTGTGTGGTTAAACATAGAATTTTGACTCATTTACGTGTTTTGAAATGTTTATGTAGCTAAAGTTAAGCAAAAAAATTTTAGGAACTAATTTAAGAGTTGTATTATAGAATATTTTCTAAACAAATAGAATATTTTCTAAACAAATAGAATATTCATATTATTTAATAGCTAGTAGTGAAATTACCCACAATGAAAACATTAATGACAAATTTGCCTGTAAAAAGAATTTAGTGGCAAAACTGCTATATCCCTAAAAATTAGCGACAAATTTGCCTATTTTACCTAATTTATATGTGAACTTGAGACACATTAGTAATGTAACAGTTCCATAAATATTAAGAAGTAGTTTATTTCCATTTGCTTCAATTAATGCAATTACACTATTCCCGTAGGGTTAAAGTGGGCTTTGAAATCGGTCTTGGTTTTGACTTTATTTACAGGCTTAAGTCACTAGTTAATTAAAACAAACAAAGGATTCTCTTATATTGCCCAGAAAAAATTGATAAGAGAAAGCAAAGATGGTTGGTGAGCTGGTGGTAGTGACCAATATTGGAAACCTCATAATTTCCAGGTCTAGCCCCAAATCCGTTTCATTTACATTGGACCCACTATTGGCCATTCAAACCTGCCAAGAGGATGTTCTTAGCTCACTATCTCTTTCCCTATGCTCCCATCCGTCGGCCATGTGGGCTATTCGAGCTGGTAAATGGATCCTCTTTGTTCCACCTTTTTTCGTTTATTGCCTCCCTGAGCGAACACCAAAATTAAACAAAAAAAGAAAGCAAAAATCATACCAACTAGTTCGGGATAGAGCAAGTGTCGGTCAGATTCAGCCAGAGGTTGGTTGGAGGAGGGTGGATGAACGGGTGCAGGGGCCTGATGGGGTAACTCATAGTTGGTTAAAAGTGGAACGAGGTACAGGGGAGAGAATCCCTAGCTAACCGGAATAATAAAGTGGCAAAACCCCGTAATTTTAATCAAAACTAGCCCCTTTATCCCATCCTAATGGGCCACAATCTTTTGATCGGAGTGAACATTTTGACCCATTAATTCAAATAATCAAAACCAAACTCGCCCTAAGATAATATAAATTACATAAATGGTCCATAACCTTTAGTTATTATTTCCTTTTAGTCCATAACCTATAAAATGTTATGTTTTAGTTCTTAACCTATTACTATTGTTTCCTTTTTGTCTCTCACTAGATGAAATTTATTAACTCAGAATAATTATCTGACATAAATTTTCAAAATTATAATTTAAATATTCTGTAATTGTCTTCCAGTAAATTTAAATAATTTAATATTTTTTTGCAGTGAGTAGATAATTTAAAATAGTATTTTTTTTATTTCTAAATGAAATAAGTTTAATTTACAGAGAGAAAAAAAAAAGTGATTTGGATTTTTCATTAAATATAAAAAAATTATTATACAAATTAAATTTATCATATAATAGTTACCAGATAGTTTAAAATATGATCTAAAAAATTGTTCTCAGACAAATACTTTGAGTAAACAAGTTTCATCAAATTAGGACCAAAATGAAATATTTTCAATATATTTAGGACTAAAATGAAATGTTTTTAATATGTTTAGGACTAAAATAAAAAATTTAATAATTTAGGGACTAAAAAAAACAATAATTAAATGTTAGGGACCATTTGTGAAATTTACTCCCCTAAGACGTTATGATGTACATGTTGTTTCAACGCACATACGATTCTTTCAGTGCCAAAAAGTAAAATAATAAAACTCATTTTCTAGGAGTAGTTATTTTATACGCATACATGAAGGTTTTGTACATCTTCCCCTGCTGTGGAGGTAAGGTATTAAATATCGTTACCGCTAGATATACTGCATCCTTTATTTTGAGGGTATGCTGCATCGCATATAGTTATTATTTTTATAAAAAAAATAAATAAATATTAGAACATTATTTTAAGATGAAATAAATTAAATAATTTTTTTTTTACACATTTTTATATGGATTCTAATTTTTTTCTCATTATAATTTTTTAAATATAAATAAATTATATATGATAGAAGATATTTTTTATACAAAAAACATAAAAAATGTTATATATAGAGCAAAATAAATATTACTCAGCTTAAAAATTAATTTAGTGATACAAGAGAGAAAAAAGAAACAATACTTTAATAAAAACAATATATTTTCTAATACCCAAAGAAAAAGAAAGCAAAAGTAAAAGAAAAAGTAACAAAAATATAAAAGTAAATATTATGTTAAAATTTGTGTATTAATTATATTTTACTATTTTATATATTTATATATGATATTTTGATGTAAAATAATAAAAAAATATTTCACATATGCCCACAAAAAATAGAATACAATGGTACGTATCTTGCGATATTTGTTGTATACCACAGTTTTTTGACAAAATATATATAAAAAGTTACCGGTATGAGAAATACTACAAAATATATTGCAGTATTTTATGTGAAAAAATAATAAAATATAAAAATATTTGTATCATATATCTCAATAAGTGATATACTGTGATATTTAATTCCACGTTTTTTGAGGACAATAAGAATGTCTGGAGAAGTACAAAATAATTGGCTTGAAGCAAAAGCAAATTTAGTTCATGAAGTTGGTGGACCTGTTACTTGCGCCAGACATGAAAGCTTAATCTCATCTCTCTTTGCAAATCAGAAACTAATTAATCCTTGTTAACCTGCATGTTTTCATGTTTATGATTAATTTGGTGACTAACACCGATCGGTTTTCTGCTCAAATTCGCTGTCATGCCACTTTTAATCGAAAATTCCTAACTACTTAATAATCATATAATTTTCGAACAAACGGGATTCAGAAATGAAAAAAATTACTAAATCCTCTAATAATCTTAAGAAAAATTGCTGCTAAAAAATTAGTCAAGAAAGAAAGAAAAAACATAGAAATATCAATAATTATTCTCATTATTTAGATTGCCCACTAGCTGTTTCACATAGCATTTAATTCAATTTATTTTATTAAACTTGGATAAATACAATCTTAATTTCTTGTACTTTTTCTGAATAAAAGAGGAAGCATTAGTGCCTGAGGTGAAGGCTTCGAAATTAGATTTGATGGGAGTTTACCTCGACTGTTGCATTGTTAATGCGGTGAACTTGGTAGAAGGCTCCTTAATTACTCCTTAACCACTTAAGCATTGGATTTAGAATGTTTAGGGAGCTGACTTGGCCCAAGACCCGCCCGTCCCGGTCAAGCCTGGGCCTGAGTTGGTGAAGTTCGAGCATGGCCCACCTAAAGGCGGGCTAGGTTGTGCTAAGCTTGGGCCTAGGCTGTGTTTTTTTTAAAAAAAAAAAATTATTTAATTAGTTTGTCATTATAATTTCTTTTAAAGAAGGAAACATCACAATTAGACTAGATTTTATTAGTTTAAAAAACCAAATAGCATTTATAAAAATTAAACAACACTTAAAAAAATTGGAACGTATAATACATGAGAAAATAATGAAACATTCCAACAATTATCGGATAGAAGCACTAGTAATTATCGCCGGAGAGGGTATCATCGTCAGAACTAAGAGTAGCGTTAGGTCAATCATGGTTGCACCAACATATCTCTTCCGGTAGCAGTCACGTCCGTTTATCCTTTTTTTTTATTATTATTTTGCCAAAACTAAAACCAATTTTAGTCACAACGATTGATTTTATACGCATAGGCCCTATCATTTTCATCACTGGTCAAAGTGAAATGTGAATTCTGGCTACACCCAAGGTGACCTTCCCATAGATTTTCCGACTTGGATGTGGATGCCTTTGTCGGTCAAACAATCTTTCTTACGAGAAAAAAGACCCATTCTCGGTGGTGATGGATGAGGGGTCTACTACCCCCTTGCCTTTTTCTTTTTCTTTTGATGTCATTAGTGAGAGTAATAGTAAAAATGAAGAAGATATTTGGAAGAGAGATTGTAGATATTGATATAATGAAGTGTAGGAAATGAGCATCTCTATTTATAGGAGATGTATTGTTTTGGAAAAAAATGGCCTAAAAAACTAGTTGTAATTTGAGAAAAAAAAAAGTAAGTTGGAGTCATTGGAGGGCCTTAGGGTATAGTTTGCCCACTTTTTGGAAGAATTTGAAATTTGCCGTTCAGACTAACCCACCAATCCCAGCCCAGGCTCCAATCTAGGCTAGGCTGAGTCGGGCTCACTTAAGACCCCATTCTCCCCCATGCCCATAACCACCCCACCTTTCCAGTGCCTCTCCCCGGGCTGGGCCGAGCTGGGCTATGCTGGGTTTGGTCGACCCATTGAACACCTCTAATTGGATTTAAAATATTCATCGAGAGTAGAGTTAATTCATGTATGCAATTAACAACCATTAAGATAGAGCGCGATATATATATATATATATATATATATATATATATATATATATATATATATATATATATATATGCCAGCCACAAATAAGTACTCTATTTGTACTAATTATTTACATGTGAATGGATTTCTAGTGCCCTTAACATTGTGCATTACTGGATTAACAGAAAGCAGAGGAAAACTGGGATACAGGCGGGATGTCGACTTACTTGGCAAATATAACCCAATAACACATGATCTAATACCAACAAGTGTTCCTAGAGGCCAAATAAAAAATCTATGAAAAGCTGCACGATTAAATTTAAGCTAAAAATGAGGGGTGGAAAGGATCTAGGAACAATCCACTATTGTAGAAAAATCCCAGTTCGTAACCAGTTAAAATGAATTTCATAACCTAACCAATGTAACACTGTACAAAACTTGACTTAAAACCCCAATTTAGTGAAGTCGGATAAATCAACCAAGGAAAACACAAGCTTAATCGCAATCATTAAACAAGAGAAACAGTTGGATCCTAGGAAGATAACTGCGAAGAAGAACCAATCTTATCATATAATGCCCTATGACTTGCATGCTGTTTCACTCAATCCATAAGCTGACACACACAAAAAAATAATAATAATTTGCTAAACACCACTGTCATCTTTACATAACCTTCGCCACACTGAAACAGAGAGAGTGGGATGGAGGGTAAATTGCATGTTTGGTCCCCAATCTTTTTTATTTGTCCTAAATAGATTTCTAACCAAAGTTTTTTCCTGACAAAATCCCCACAATCTGAAACCTTGTCCTAATCAAGGTCATTTCGTCACTTTCATGATTAAACTTGACGCAATCTTGGTGAAAAATACCAACTTTGATCCCCATTTTTTCCCTCCTGCTCAAGACAACATTAAACCAATGAATTTAACATTTCAACCACCATCTCTTATTCTAACCTTCCTCACCATTGTCAGCTACCACATTGACAGTGCTAAAATTGAAAATGAAACAACCATCAAAATTCGCTCATCATCCTTGTCTCAACGATACCAATTAATTTCTTTAACTATCTCACTTTCACCATTTTTGATGATTTTTTTTCACTCCACTTTCTCTTTCTAAAATCAAGGCTAAAACGAACAATCTAACCTTTTTTTAAGCATCATCAACTTCCCCCCACTCAAGACTGTGCTCCATTCACTAACAAAACCATCAAAGGTTCTAGAATGAAAAAAATTTTGTTTAGAGAGAGAAAGCTACAATTGGGGAATATCTGGTGGCCTTATTGTTGAATGGAGGACAGTCTCGAGCTTGGGAGGAGAGGCCAACAAAGCTTTAGCAAGTGTCAGATTGTTCATTTGAGTCTTGGTTCTAGAGAGAGAAAGTAGAGTGTGAGAATATCAAATTATCAAAAAATGGTAAAAATGAGAGAGTTAGAGAAATTGATAGGTACCAATGGGATAAGAACTAGGAGAGGAATCTAATGGTGGTAGTGGTTTGCTCCTTTGACACAGTCAATTTTTCGGTGACCGGATAGTGATTGCTAGAAATGGTGAGAAGGGGCAGAAGGCAATATGCTTATTGGAGTGTTAAATCCACTTACTTGATAATGCCCTTAGAAGGAGGAAGAAAATTTAGGACCAAAGTGTGACATTTCTACCAAAATTCTATCAAATTTAACCATAAAAGTGATAGAAGGACCTCGATAAAGACAAATTTTCAGAAGTTGGTTGAGAACTTTATTAGAACAAACGTTAAGTTAGGGACCCATTTAGGACGAATAAGAAAGATAGGGGAAAAACTATGCAAATTGCCTGATAATGGAGGTACAGAGAGAGATGTTACCAAGCGCGGGAGCCAGGACGGCGTGCTTAAAGAGCGAGACTGCGAGAGTTCCAGACTTTAGAGTGGCCCATGACCGGAATCGCTCAACAAGAAACGAAATGGAGCTTCTGCAATTCATAACCTTTAATTCCTTTACGACTTGATTCGACGATCGAATTTATAGGTACTCCGAAACCCTACGACTACCACTCGTTTCAAACTTGCCGGGGAATGATGAAGTCACCGACGATTTAGTTGGGCCGATAGCCCAATTACGGCCCAATTCTCTCTCTTTTTCTTTTTTTATGAAGCTCACCTTGTCATCGATAAGTATGCTCCGGGTTCCAGCGATCCTAACCGCTGCCTACTTTGAGCTTTGTCTTTGTCAATAGCGATGGAAGCGAACTCTTCGTCTTCTCACATGGTAATCTGCGATGAAATTCCTGCCAATTTCTTTTCTTTTTATATGATTATGACTATTTAACTTAACGGGTTATCGGAGCTCCAGACCGAAGGAGAGGAGGAGCTCATATACGGTGCGGAATCGGGGTGGGTAGAGGCGAGAACGACATGCGATCACTTGGGTTCGCTGTCGTCTGATCTCCGTCACATCCCAACTCCCGCTACTCCCTGCTACAGGTTAGCGTTCCTCGATCCTTTATTTTATCCTGTCCTGATGATGTACCTGTCTGTCTTTCGAGTAAAACCCAAGAGAAGAATGTGGGTGTGATGTGTTGTTTGAAAAGGTGCCAACATCCGAGCGAGAACTGGCTATGCCTGTGCTGCAAGGAGGTCCTTTGCAGCCGCTTCGTGAACAAGCATATGCTTCAGCATTTTAAGCAAGCAAGCCACTGTGTGGCTCTCAGCTATAGGTGATGCACTTCTGACTTGTACACCTTCTTTTTACCTGCCCTAGCTTGGGGCTCTTGTTACTGATGATGCTTGTTTTCTTCCAGTGACCTTTCTGTTTGGTGTTTTGCCTGCGATGCTTATCTAGATGCTCAAGTCATTTCCCAACTGTGGCCTGTTTATGAGACTGCTTACCTGCTGAAATTCAGTGAGCCCCCTCCGTATAGGGCAGCTGAAGCTGACAAGATTAAGGGCTCTTCATCAGGAAGTTAAGGGGTTTCCTGGTATTGTAGACTCTAGCAGCTGCTTTAGGTTGTGACGGGTCAGGGTAGGAACCAGGGCATTTGCATTACTAGGTACACTTCGAAAACGGTTAATCTTCATTTGTCAGCTTCGTGTTGGCAAGGAGATGCTTTTTATCATATGAAAGGATCGATCAAGTCATGAATGGTGCAAGACTCTGTGTATTTGCGTTCATCATGAGCCTTATTGCACCGTAGTCCACTGGTGTTGGTAGTATGGAGTTTAACGTCAATTAACTGTTGAAAGTCATACAGAGACAGCAAAATCATTCAAAAGCTACATGACAATGTCTTACGTTAGATGCTCTTGATAACATGAAATTCTGGTGAGAAATAATAAGAGAAAAGAACTCCAAAATCATCATCCTGATCATCACCATCCTTTTATTCACTTGCACGAAACCTGATGAGAATGGCGATTAAAGATGGCTGCTCTGTTCATATTTCATGGTAAGATGGATATTGTGGATCAATATGTGCAACATATTCCACTTTTGTATGTTACTCGTATGAAGATGCAGATTTTACGTTTTACATAATTAATAAAATACTGATTAATGATACTCATGCTACCCTGTAGATAGAACCGGAGCAATACAATATAGTACCATACTGAGCCTAGCAAATGCTTTAGTTTTATTCTTCATGTGAAACTCCTTTCAGATCTAAGATGTATCAGAACAGCAAGGAAAAGAAAAAGGACTGAGCAAGTGTTATTCGATTTCTTTATCGTCATTAGCAAATTGTGCATGTGTGTGTGTGCATGTACACATACACACACTAAATCGTCTTTCAATGATATGTAAATATAAATCACAACATACAGTCTGATGAATTGAAACTAAAACTTCAGTCTACAAGTCAGATACTGTTATGTTGTACCTCTTCCAATCACACTATCACTGGTAGCTCCTTGCAAATCACATGCTCGCTGCTCACACTCTAGCTTGCCCCACCTTGCATCAACTCGTTCACAGGGAAACACCAACTTACCAAGGCTGCAGGAATAAAAATATTCAAAGCTGGTTAGCATTTCAGGAACTTAGGTGCACATCTCCGGACACAGATAGTTCAGTTAGTACGTCTGAACAGCAGGAAGACTTCATCGTATAAAGGTAAACTCACCTTCTGTTAACAACATTATGCACATGACATAGCCACTGAGAAAACTCTTCATGCGATCCAGAATGTATAGGATTTGCCCTGTCAAGCAGGTAAAATTAAACTCCCTCTATAAAGTGCTCATGAACCTCTTCTATCAGGAAAAAAGAAAAGGTATTCATGAACCCCAAATATCCTACCTCTCAACATCCACCTCATTGTATTTAGGATTGGTGCATATAGCCTCAGTCAATATACAACCCCATGAACAGGAATCTACTTGAATGATTATCGCCACAGATCATGCTATGTAATACATTTGAAGAGATCGTACTTTCAAGAAAATACCACTCAAAACTTGGTTCACTTTCACAAGTTCGAGAGGGTATATTCTGAGAATCTGAAACCACATTCGATCGCTATTTAAGCATCCTTTAAGCCTAATATAAATACTAGTGTGGACACATTGGGCAGACAGAATAAACTATAACGTTGCCCCTACATGGTGTAAAGCCATTCTGAAAAGATACCTTTACCCACCAAAAAAAAAAAAAAAAAAGCTTGTTCAAGTGAGGAAAAGTATAGAACACAAAATTTGCCAGGAAGCATCTAATCAGCAAACTGCATGCATACGCTTTTCCCCTGCCATTCGACCTAGGAACAATGGGAGTTGGTAGTGTTTTTGCTGGGAATCAGTTGTGTGATGGTTGGCTCAATTTGAAAATAGAACCTATGCATGCTCAGGACGTACAAAAAACTAGGAAGGAGAATGTTTTCATGATCCCTCTTGCTAAGCTTTGTTGCCTTAGGAAGGAAAGTAGAGGGCTCAAGAATTCCAAGTCCCAGAGACTGGAGCCTTCAGATTCTAGTCCCCTCAGGAATTGCATTGTTAAGAAGCATAAGTCTTAGTTACTTTGGCTAACTTTTATATATTTATCTCATCCCTACATGATTACACATCATCTTGTTGCTTCTTGAATACATTCTATTTTCAACCAAGGGAAAGGAATAAAGTAGCATCACTAGTCCCAAATTTCCTCTAACATGAGTGTCAAAAGTAGAGTTAACTGGCATAAAGGCACACAAGTGAAGAAGTTTGTCTTTTTCATTTTGTTATCCTTCCCTACTCCTGCCTCTTATTTTGGAAACTATTATACTTCAAAAATATTAACGGGTAAGGCATTGAACTGGATGCATCAGATCATCCCATTCCAAACAATGGGATCTGGAAGAGGTGTACAAGCATTTGAATACGACAAGAGAAACGAAAACAGAAAGAAGGTAAAAAGAAAAAAGGCCTACCTCAACACTTCTTTGAAATGATCTGCACATTCCTTGCAAGGATACATCCTAGATATAATTGCCATCTACATTACACAGTCCTACAGGTTAGTTCCTAAGTTCAATTGAACCCAAATGTTTTTTCCTCATAAAGCATGCTCCTTTTTTATTGCTAGTGAGATGATATTTTCTATTACAGAAAACATAGAGAGAGAGAGAGAGAGAGATTTAGGATACTACAAGCTCTTTCACGTCTCTCTTCTGTTGCCTTGTAGGCTTTTCTGGATACTGAAAACAAAAGATAAATTACATGAGTATGAAAACTAAAATTTTTTCATCCAAATGCATGTGCACCTATAGGAGTCATTTGTTATCACATAAAACCAAAGTGGACCGTGAGAGTAAAAACAACAGCCATGGACGTCCAACTGATTGCAGCTAGTGTTTTGAAAGAGGATAATAGTTTTCTTTTATAATTGTTGGATTTCCAAATAAGAAGTTCAAAATTATGACATCTAAAATACTTGGTAATAATCCATACCAGCCACTAGGACTGTAGATAATAAAAAAACAATAAGGATGATCATCCAAACAATAACTGATGCACTCGGTCACTGAATATGTTGACATGGCAATTGAAAAGAACAAAAAACACGAATACACACACACACAAAGCCAAAAAGTGAATAAATCACCAATACCTGAGCGGCCAGGGTGTGAAGAAAGGTCCAAGTTGCTCTTCCAAGCTCTTCTTTTGTCACAGGCACGGCACGATTTTCCTGCAAAAAAGCAATAAATATCCGGTCTAACTTTTTTAATTCGATTCCCACGGCCACAACTCACTAAACGGATGGTCCAACTCAAGCAACAAAATATGTCTTGAGGACATTGTAAACCGTAGTAGATTAGACAAAAAGAACTCATTTTAAATAAGAACTCAATCTGTTAGGCTCTTAGTGCCTGTAGCATAACAAAACGGCTGTCTTATAAACGGACACAAGAATGAGTGCATTCGAAATTACCCTCTACAACAAAAACTAGTGTAAATGTCATGAGGTCAGTTTAATTATGCGGTTAAGTATCAACCGCAGGAACTGGATGGGCGGAATTCGAATACAGTCCTCTTTCGTTACTTTTGTCAAACAGTTGATGGGCAACCGCAAAAGGAGAAGACAGACACACCAACAGGCGTGCTGAGAAAGTCAAGTCAGAAACTATTACTGTAAACTAAGGACGTGCATACCTTGTACAGAGGGTGAGGAGTTGAGTCGATGCTTGGCGATGGATTGACTTTGGAGGATGATGGAGGAGACGAAATTGAACTGTGAGGCTCTTCGTGCGCCGATGATGGGCTTCGAGAATTCCGCAAGAAATTGGAGATACGGGTCTGGACACAGCTCGAGAGTCTTTCAAGATTTTGGGAGAGAGAATGGAATGGGTTTGGATTTTCAGGCATTTCAAAGGTAGAGATGATGAAAGGGGAGGAGGGAGTTAAACTAGTGTTGCACCAACGACGAAAGCTTGAGTGAGCGGAGTACTTTTCATAATGTGGATTACAAGGGTCAATTGCACTTGTATGTTCATATTTATTACTAATTCCACTTACATCCCCAAAATTTGAAAAATACATTTTTAGTCTTTTTCTATGGATCAAGGTAACAAATTTACCATCTAGAACTTATTAAATGTGCAAATTTTCTACCAATATGTTAATTAGCATAATCTCATACCAAACTTTTGAATTGAGTACAATTTCACTGTGAATATTTTTGTTGGGTGCAAATTTGACATTGTCTTCTATAATAGATGAAATATTATGCTAAAAATACATTTTTTTCCTTTTATATTGCAACTCAAATGTTAGTTGTTGTCATTCCAACATGGTTTTGTTGCTATTTTCTTCACTAGCCAACTCTATAACACGTTCGGGAGGAGCCTCATTGCTTGTACAGCTATTGTTGAGAAAATGACTATTAAATTGTGATTCAACCTTTGTAATTATGACCCATCACCATTGTGTGCTTCACTGAAGTAGCTAATAGCTATTAAGGCTAAATCTAACACTACTACATCAGTTGAAAGAGAAAATTGCTATCACGGTCACAACTTTCAGCTCATCCAGTAACATCATTAACCTCTACAACTCTTTTTGCCCCCATGAGCACTTGCCCTTCTCCATCACCACTCCTGCCTTTCACACATGGTCACACCTCTTCTCTCGCCGTAACCTTATCTTTGTCTCCGCCAATTGTCCACATTATCAACAAAGTGGTAAATTTATACTGATAGTATATTGTTGGGTATTAAATTTAGGTAATAAAAATATTGATGAAAAATGTATACATTTGATAAGTTTTTTGTGATGATTTTGCTAATTTATTAGACTTTTGTTTTTGTTTTTTTGTGAAACAAAAAGCACTATAAGAAGAGATTAAAACCCTACACATACCCACTAACTACAAAGAAAGTAAACCATTGCACAAGCAAATACCTAATCTTTGTTAGCTATATGATATGATAATTCATATGCCAATTGAATTAAAACTCAATCACCATTTTTTTTATTTTTTATATTGTTTAGTACATCCTTCTAAATTTTAATTTAAAGTATACGGTCAATAGATGAATTAGAATAAGCAAAAATAACAAAAGAACCATTAAAGTTTTTATGTTGGTCCAAGTTGGTCACTAATATTTTTATTTGACCAGATAAAACACTAATGCTTTATGATTAGCCCAAATACAACATTGATCACTAACTTGGAGAATATATTATTCAAAATAAAGAATATTCTGTCAAATATAGATGATGTGGGAAAAAAAAAGAGTAAAGAAAAAACTTTACCTCTCATATCTTTTACCTTCCACGCAAGGTTGACCTATTTTTTCAGATTCTTTTAACTCACCACAACCCATTTCATCCATTGCTCCCTTTAACTGCATGGCATCACTTTCCTTGCTTGCTTATTCACTAGACCCTTCTCTGCTCCAGCACTCGTTCAAAGTGGCCCTTTATTTATTGGGTAAAATCCACCGGGGGTCACCTAGCTTATTTTTTTGTCCTAAACGGGTACCTTACCTTCAAATTGTCCTACCGAAGTACCTTACCTCTTATCGCGTGTCCTATTTAACTACTTTCCGTTAATTTCAAAGTTATATCTAACGGAAATTGCTTACGTAGCATAAAAAAAATTAAAATAAATCGTAAAATAACACTTATGGTCCTTTAATTTTTTTCTATCAACAATTCTGAACCCTAACATTTAAAATCTAACCCATCTCCTTCCTAAACCAAATGCACGCACGCACACCGCCGCGAGCCGCCTCCATCCTCCCTCCTCCCCTCTCCACCTCCGTTTCCCTCCTTTCCGCCACCCTCCTCTCCTCTCCTCCGTCTCTCCCTCCGCCACAATCTCTTGGCTCCTCTCCTCTCCTCTCCGTCTCACTCCTTCCTCTCCTCTCCTCCGTCTCTCCCTCCGCCTCAATTTCTCTGTTCATCTTGCAGGAATCAATCGCTAAGCCCATCGTTGATGCCCTAACATTTAAAATCGATCTCGGCAACTCGACATCGTCACCGGATCTCTCTCACAGGCTGTTTGTGCTCCTGTTCCTCAGAAAGTCCTTCTCCATCTTCCTCTGTACAACTGCCCCATTATAAGCAAGAGAAGAAATAAGAGGATAAGCTAATCGGGTAAAGATAATCTTGTGGCAAAAAAAGAGAGGAGAAATCATGTAAATTCTGGGCAGGCGACTTTTGGTTTAGTACGAAGAGGAGATTTTCGAGGCAGAATAAATTCCATGAATAAAAGCTAGAAGCGAGAGAAAAATTGAACTAAGCCAGGAAAAACCAGTTCAAAGGAAAGATCAATCGACCCGCCGGATTTGAAGCTTTCGCCGATTCCTATTGCCGGAAAGTGTCCAGGCAATAGGAAACCTATCAGAACCGGCTGGGCTGTTTCAAGATGGCATAGTAATTGACGGTCCTGTTATCAGACGCGATCTGCTGCATTTCTTTTCCACACAACAAAACACAAACTCCAGGTGAATTCAGAAGGGAACGGAAGGAGGCGCCGTGAAGGGAAAATTGCAGAAACTTCATTCAAAGGAGAAAGGCATTGCAGACAGAAAGCTTCGATTCTCAAAAATCAAAAAGGGAAGGCACAGAGAGCAAATTTAACAAACAAAGAAAGCTCCTGTGACAATCGTCTCTTCGAGGCGAATACTTCGATATCGAGGAGAAGACTTGGACTGAGATTTGAGAGATGGAAAAAATCTGGAAACCGGAACTGAACGCCGCCTAGAAATCCCAACAGATAAGAGATTGCCGGAGATTGTAAATCACCAATTACCTTCAAAACTTTACTCCCGGTGACTCAGCGCCAATCGTAATCGTCTCCACCAAAAAGCCTCCAAAGCTCGTGAAACCTCAACCAAACAGAATCTATCTTCCACAAACAAAGGCACATGAACCAACAACCCAACATCTTCAGAAATGTATCTGTAAAAGCAAAAACCAAACCAAACTTCACATTCTCAGATTGAAGATTCAAGCGAGGAAAAAAGATTCAGCGAAACAAATACTCTCAATTACCAGCTCGACGCCTCCCTTCCGCCTTCTTCTTCTTCTTCTTCCGCGCTCTCGTTCAGATCTTCAACATTTACTCGTCCAATTGCGAAAAGAACAAAATTTCCAGGAAAATAGAAGAAAATTAGCAGAGAGAACAGAAAACAAACAAGACTGCAGAGAGCTTAAGGCAGCAACGATGGGCTTAGTGATTGATTCCTGCAATATGAACAGAGAGATTAAGGCGGAGGGAGAGACGGAGGAGAGGAGAGGAAGGAGTGAGACGGAGAGGAGAGGAGAGGAGATGAACCAAGAGATTGTGGCGGAGGGAGAGACGGAGGAGAGGAGAGGAGGGTGGCGGAGAGAAGGGAAACGGAGGCGGAGAGGGGAGGAGGGAGGATGGAGGCGGCTCGCGGCGGTGTGCGTGCGTGCATTTGGTTTAGGAAGGAGATGGGTTAGATTTTAAATGTTAGGGTTTAGAATTGTTGATAGAAAAAAATTAAAGGACCATAAGTGTTGTTTTATGATTTATTTTAATTTTTTTTATACCACGTAAGCAATTTTCGTTAGATATAACTCTGAAATTAATGGAAAGTAGTTAAACAGGACACGCGATAAGAGATAAGGTACCTCAGTAGGACAATTTAAAGGTAAGGTACCCGTTTAGGACAAAAAAATAAGCTAGGTGACCCCCGGTGCATTTTACCCTTTATTTATTTGTCATTGCCAAGTCTTTCCTCCCTTTAATCTGCTACCTCCAACCTTCATAAGACCCTTTTCTACTCCACCACTCCTTTGAATTCTTTACCCCTGATTTCTCTACTTTATTGGTCTCAATTCTCCACTAATTACTTCCAAGCAGCCTGATCCTACCTTGTTCTTGGTCTTCATTTTGATTTCCTATAGAACAGATGATAAAAAAAATCACTAATTCTTAGATAGGTTTATCTGAATTTTGTATTCCTAAGTTTTGTATGACATTAATAGCTTTACTAATTAGCATGTGATAGTGATCCAGCATGACAGGGGCATTGTGGAAGAGGATGACTTGGATTGATGATGAAAGGATGACACTGAAAGAGGGGTCATCTTCTTTAGCAAGCACACCACCATCTCCAACCACCTTACTTTAACTGTTCACCTTGTCGGATGCAGGAATGCTTTATTTGTGAGAAAGGGATGTGCCACTACAGGGCAGAAGGCCTGTTTGACTGCATTGCTGGATCTTAAGATTAGACCTTAATTGAGGTTTTTTAAGAAGATTACCTAATCTCACAATTTGGTTCCTGAATGTAGATAAAGCATTCAGCAAAATGCTTAATAGAGATATTGAGTCTAATGTAATAAGCCATTTCGGATGTGGAACCTGAATGTGGAGAAGGTGTTCGATGAAATGCTTCATAGAGATATTAAGCCTGATATAGTAAGTCAGTTCAATGAAATGCTTCATAGAGATATTGAGCTTAATATAGTAAGTCATTTCTGATGTGGAAATCCTCCAATCATGTCAGACTAATTTTAACAATAGTGGGCAAATCAGCCTAATTCATTAATGTTAATAGAAAGATGATAAAAGGAGAACTTTTTTTTTTTCTCTAAATAATAGAGATTAGTAAGGTATAAATGGAAGTGCATTTGCTTTCCTAGATTTTTGCCAATGTATGGAATATACTACTCCCTCTATCTCATATTCTTTGTACCACTCTCTTTTTTGGGTCGTCCCAAATCCTTTGCACAATTTTCCCTTTTAGTAATTTTTACTAACCCAAATGACAAACATGCCTTCATTATAGTTCACTGAAAATCTGATTCCCTCTGAACAATTTGGCTTTCTGTCCATAGTTCTTGTCATCAATCTCAGTTCATTCTTCTTCCCAACAACTATCTCCACTGGACTAAGAACCACCCATCACCATAAAGCTTTACTGAACCAAAAAAATCCACAGGCTTTGTGCCATCCAATGCTAGTTAATGCAACACTCAGCCTCCTGGACCTCCTCTGCCTCCGGGGATACCAATTGGACCATTTCAAACTTGCCAGCATAATCCATGCCTTTTGCGATGCCAACAACGATTAAGAAGGCGATGGCAGATCAGTGATTCACGTAGTAAGTTCTCGATCTTGCTGCTCTGATCAAGATGACAATAGCGTGATTGAGGACGATGGCAGATGAAAGAGATGATGACACGATTGAGGAAGGCGATGGACTGAGAAGACAAAGCATAATTGAGGACGGCGGCAGTCGAGGAGGCGATGTCCCCTGATTAAGGAATCAATGAGGTCAAAATGGTGGTTTGGTGGTGCGGCAGATGGGGATAGAGAAAATGGTGAATTAGGAGTAAAAACAGAAAAATGTACATCATTTTAGCATTTCTTAATCTCTGTGTCATACATAAATTGTGTAAACAATGAGACACGGAGGGAGCATGAGACGTTTTAACATCTTATAATGTCTGTTAATTGATGTATATACATAAGGAGGATGCATTAGATCCCTCTCTTTAATAGAGGAAAAACCTTTGGAAGAAATTACATTTTGAACTAGCGGTGATAAGAATATGAATTGATTGCCCATCAACACATTTTCATTATTCTATATCCAAAGTAATAGGATTCAAGTAATTATTATATAAATAGAATATTAACTTTCTAATGATATTAATTTTACATAAAAAAATATTTTATTTATTTCAAATTCTTTTACATCATTGATTATTTCATATTAATTAATTAATAATTTTTTTAATACAAATTTATAGCTTTAAAATAATTATGATCAATTTTCATAATAAAAAATCATATAAAAAATTTAAGTTAAATTTAAAAATAAGAAAATTAACTATTGCAAACAAAACATGACTATATAAAATTAAAAAAAAAAGTGATAATCTGATAATCTGTTATGAGTAAGATGTTAAATATTGTTACCGCTAGTTATACTACACCCCAAAATTTAAAGTATACTAAATTATATACCACATTGTATACCGTTATCATTTTTCACAAAAAAAATAAATTTTAGAATATTATTTTAAGATGACATAAATTCAATATTCTTTTGCACATTTTATATGTATTATAATTTTTATCATCATAATTTGTCAAATATAAGTGAAATATATATGATAGAAGATATTTTCTTAATACAAAAAACATAAAAAAATGTTACATAGAGAGCAAAATAAATAATACTCAGCAATAAACTAATTTATTAATATAAGAGAAAAAATAATACTTTAATAATAACAATATATTTTCTAATACCACATCGAGTTCCTAGGTGGCTCAAAGTAATCATTAAATTTTTATGTTAACTAAGAAAGGTAATCAAAAGAATAAAATTAAATATTTATTTTATGACATATGTATTAATTATATTTTAATGTTTTATGTATTTATGCTATTTTGATGTAAAATGATAAAAAAATATTTCACACACATCCATAAAAAATAAAATACCTGGGCATGTACCTCGCGGTATTTGTGGTATACTGTGATTTTTGAACAAAATGTACACAAAAAATAAGCGGTATGTGAAATACTGCGGTATTATGTGGTATACCATGTGATAAAATAACAAAGTGTGAAAATATTTGCATCACATACCGCTTATCACATGGTATACCGCACTATTTAATTACATGGTTGTGAGGGCTCAAGGGGAGAGATGCCAATGAATATTTGCCTTGATGGATATCCTATTATATCCTACCCACATGATAGGATTTTTTTACAATTAAATGAATTTGGGTCAGATGTAGATTTATTATTTTTTTGTACTAATTGGATATGGATAGGATACGGGTTTAGGCATACTCACCCCATATCCTACCTGCATATGTGTGTGAATGTGTGTGTGTTGAGAGCAATATAATAATTTACAAAACAACCTAATTGACTTTACTTCTTGCAATTGTAATTAAGTGTCAAACATAAGATGACTAGGGTGAAGTTTCACATAAACTTTCTACATTTTCTTCACAAAATAGTACATTTACTATTAGGTACATGCTCATTTCATTAATTTGATTTGGATAAATCCTTTATAATCTATCTGTGACTAAGATTATTTTTTTTATTATAGATATTGTCTTTTTTGTGCAATACCAATTTTAATGTTTTTGTTATGATACTTCATTATAGAATTACTATTTTTTGTTATGTTAATAAACAGCAGGTAGACAAATTTTACTTTATCCTATCTACCTTAAAATAAATAAAATATAAATATTAAAATTATAAAACCGATCAATAATGAATAAGATACAAATTCAATATCTAATATAAAAAATAGGATATGAGTTTGACATAATCCTAACTACATCCTACCGATTGCTATCTCGTAGAGGGGAGGAGTATAATTGAAAATAAATTGTTGTAATACTTCGATAACGTGAAAGAAAAAGGAATCCTCGCTGAGAAGGATAAAAAGGTTAAAGAACCGTGTACGAAAAGGGCAACGGAAACCAAATAAGAGCATGGCCGTCGGCCGCCACTTTTGCGGAAGAGGAAATCTTGTTTTCTCTAGCTGCAGTAAAGGAATTCCATTTACTGTCATGTCAACTGTGTCTCTTTCAAGTGAATACATTTTTGTTATTGGGTTGCGTGAGACCCCATTCTCTTTGTCCGCGAAAAAAGATCCAGAGTTTTGGGGCCAACAAGTAGCAATCCAACACGAATCTTCGAGGAATCTTCACGAGGGGAAGCACAAACGTCTTGTTGACGCGAGGAGCTAAAGAAAACAGGTTGGTCCAACAAACAAGATTTCTATTCAGATTTCACTTTTGGGTCCTCACTATCAATGGTACCCCCTGGATCTAAATTCAGGTTTCAAATGCCAGTTGCATCGATCAGGTTTGTCTAACTTTACCGATTGGAGGTTTAGCAGTTAAGAAAGTTATTAGTAGGGCAAAACTCAGGTCAACCAGTTGGAACATTTCCATCGTCTCTGGCTTATCCTCATCTCTCCTGTGAATGGGCGGGGAAGGAATGGTGAATGATGATATAGAGGAGACTGCTGTTGAAACCCGCCCAAAGCTAACAGTATTGCCACTTATTGCTTTGATATTCTATGAAGTATCTGGGGGTCCCTTCGGTGTAGAAGATTCAGTCAAGGCAGGAGGTGGCCCTCTCTTGGCCCTACTTGGTTTCTTAATTTTCCCCTTGTTCTGGAGCATCCCAGAAGCTCTGATCACAGCTGAGCTTGCAACAAGCTTTCCTGAAAATGGTGGATATGTTGTTTGGATATCTTCAGCTTTTGGTCCCTTCTGGGGATTCCAGGAAGGGTTGTGGAAATGGTTCAGTGGGGTTATGGACAATGCCCTTTATCCTGTTTTGTTTCTTGATTACCTGAAGCATTCATTTCCCATCTTCAACCGTTTGATTGCAAGAATTCCAGCTCTTCTAGGGATAACTGTTTCATTAACATATTTGAATTATCGGGGGCTGCACATTGTTGGATTTTCTGCGGTCTCCCTAGCTGCCTTCTCTCTTTTCCCGTTCCTTGTGATGGCCATGCTTTCCATCCCTCGAATAAGGCCCCAGAGATGGTTAGTGGTGGATTTTAAGAAGGTGGATTGGCGAGGTTACTTCAATAGCATGTTCTGGAATCTTAATTATTGGGACAAGGCAAGTACTCTTGCAGGGGAGGTGGAAAATACAAGTAAGACTTTCCCGAAGGCACTTCTTGGAGCTGTTGTTTTGGTCATTTCTTCATATTTGATTCCACTTCTTGCGGGGACTGGTGCTGTGAGCACTCCATCCGGTGACTGGAGTGATGGTTATTTTGCGGAAGTGGGAATGTTGATAGGTGGGTTTTGGCTTAAGTGGTGGATACAAGCTGCTGCTGCCATGTCTAACATGGGTCTGTTTGAAGCTGAGATGAGTGGTGATGCTTTCCAGCTTCTTGGAATGAGTGAGATGGGAATTATTCCAGCCATCTTCGGCTCAAGGTCTGTTGTTCTATTCACGCTTTTTTTCAATGGTCTTTCATTTTGTCTGTCGACACTGTGCATAATCTTCCACAGGGACTCGTAACTCCCATGGCCAGCATGAAAATTTGTGTTCTGTTAGATCCCGGAGGGACTAGAAAATTCATACTTTTCCTTGATTTATCAGAAAACGACTGAGAATGTTTGGCCAGATTAACTTAATTTGAGATGAAATATCATATCAAGTCCAACATATTGATCATATCTGTTGAAGTGAAGAAATGCTAATACATAACATGAGCTTTTCCATGACCATTTGTTTTGATGTATCTTATATAGGTCAAAGCACGGGACGCCCACAGTGAGCATCCTGTGCTCTGCCACCGGAGTAATATTCTTGTCTTGGATGAGTTTTCAAGAAATCCTGGAGTTTCTTAATTTCCTATACTCTGTAGGGATGCTTCTTGAGATTGCTGCTTTTATAAGACTGAGAATTAAGAAGCCTGATCTTCATAGGCCTTACAAAGTTCCATTTCAAACATTTGGGGTAACCTTGCTTTGCCTGCCCCCAGTGGTGTTGCTTGTGCTTGTGATGTGCCTGGCTACTCTGAGGACATTTATCATAAGTGGGATGGTTGTTGTTGTTGGCTTCCTCCTATACCCATTTCTGGTGCATGCGAAGAATAGGGGATGGGCTAGATTTGTTGCTGAACAGCCAGCTGTGCTTTCAGATACCAATTCCCAGGGCATTTCAACTGCGCCAAGGCTTGGAGTTGCTGATGAGGCCTCTCTGAGTCTTCTTCCTTTCGAGAATGTTGAGCTGGACGCCTCTGCAAATTTACCAGAAGAAGTTTCGAAGAGAGCGTAATCTCCTTTTATAGCTGGAATGGATCATGCATATAGCTCATGCTAGAAATTTAATATAGATGCAGTACCTGTGTAGCTTTCGTTCTTTACTCTGTGTACAACGTGTATGAAAGAATACATAGTTAGCCGTACAGAAGAACAAAGTTTGATGCTTGTGGCCTTTTACTTGATCTTATTGTGTTTTTGTATTTTTTATATTATTAAATTCTTAACTAGTGCCTATTAGATAATTGGAATCATTGGGAATGATGTCTGATCCTTCTGACGCTCTCCCCTGCACTTCGCAATGAAAAGCTCTACAAGGAGAAGAGGCAATCTGCATTATGTATCGTATGATTCTAATTATCATCGTGCAATTTAAAAGCTTTGGAAATGGTTTTTCCCCCGTCAAATGATTCGAAGTGGGCGGCTCCGTACAAATATTAGAAGAAATCGTCGATTAGCGCTCACCTTCTAGGATCTCAGGAGGAAGCAGACAGCTGACTCATCGGAGGATCGACGCAGGAGCGTTGGATAATTAACGGAGGAGACAGAAATCACAAACAGAGCACGTGTGTGTGTGTGTCTTTCACTTACGGTCCTAAAAAAAGTCGGAAGTTGCGGCTATGTCCCAAGTCCCTGTTTGTTTTGTCCTCCTTGGCACGAGCAGCTTCGAAAGTAAATTGCAAACAAACTACAGACAAAGAACCGATCACCAAACAAATACTAGGAGGCCGGAATTCTGAAAAGAAAAGAGGGGAAGTCGAATAAGGAAGGAAGCTGTGATTCGGAGCGAACATCCGACATCCGGCTGCAATTCTGTTCGGTGCGTTCCTCGTTGTTCGTCCTTCCTACATCCTCTTCATTTCTCATCCAAATCTGACATGGGTCTCAGTTTTTTCTTCGATTTCCAAACACGTGTCTCGCGAATCGTCTGGTTGCTTTCTGATGCTCGCCCTTCTGTTCGATTCTCTTTTTAAATTATGCAGATTTCGAAGTTTTTCTTGTCATTGTGGCGCGTGGAATACTGATAGCTGGTAAATCAGGTATTAATTAATTCTGCGATTTCCCAGTTCGTCAGCTTTTTATAACTTATATACGTTTGTTTATTGGTGTTATCCAGATTAAATGCTAATGGAACAATTGCTTATTTGCAGGTGGAGCAGTGATTGGGAATTAGGGTTCTAGGCTCTCTGTTTCAGAGGGTCTGAATTACCCTCTCAGGTTTCGATTGAAATCTGGGTTTTTTTCGTTTGTTCTTTTTTTTTTTTCTAAAGAAAAAGAAGAAAGATGGAAATATCGGCCATTAATTTGCTAACAGTTTACTAATTTAGATCGGGATTAAGTAGTTGGAGTGCAAGATGTTGCTCCATGGTGATTATACTCGCATTGATACTTTGGATCTGAAAGTTTCCATTGTGAAGAAGATTGGCCATCAAAGAGCTCAAAGGTACTTTGATCATCTCAGAAGATTGTTCAGTTTGAAGATTAGCAAGTGCGAGTTTGACAAGTGTTGTGTCAGGATGATTGGGAGGGAAAATATCCCCCTCCATAATGTTCTTGTTAGGTCAATTATCAAGAATGCTTGTGTTGGTAAGATTCCTCCGGTTAAAACTGTTGTCAAATCAGGGAACAATCTCAAGGTTGCAGTTGGAAATGGGAAGCAGAGAAACTGTCTTCAGTCACTTTATGGGGAGGCTTTTCCACCTTCCCCTCGCAAGGGTAGGTCTCCTGTGAAACGGGACCACAGATTTCGAGACCGACCGAGTCCACTAGGACCGCTGGGAAAGACTCCAAACGTTATTTCTGATGATTCCGTAAACAAGGCACAAGAGCAGCAAACTGCCAGCGAATTGCTGTCACTCGGGAGCAGGCCTCCTGTTGAAGTGGCATCAGTGGAAGATGGGGAAGAAGTTGAGCAGGAGGCTGGGAGCCCGTGTGTTCAGAGCAGAAGCCCGGTCACTGCTCCTTTTGGGGTCGCAATGAACTCTGGTGGCAATGTTTATAAATCACTTGGCAAAGCTTCCTTGTATCGTAGCCACCAGTCAGGAACCTGTCAATACAGTGGTGAGCTTCCTGATACACGATCATTGAGAAGTTATCTGCAGCAAAGGTTGCAGATGAAAGGAATTAGTGTCTCAGTGGATTGTGTCAACCTGCTTAATAACGGATTGGATGTCTACTTGAAGAGCTTGATTGAGCCTTGTATACAGTTAGCTGCGTCAAGGTCCGCATGCTTGCAGATGAAGGAAGCAACCAATCAGTTGCATCCAAATGTGCAAAGAACATTACATGATAAACGATGGCAGAAACCAGCCAGATCTTATTATGCATCTGCGTTGGATTTTTGTTCCGCAATAGAGATGAAACCCCAACTGCTTGGAGAAGATTGGCCGATGCAGCTTGAGAAAATTTGTTTGTCTACTTCGGAAGAGTGAGAATAACTTGTAACATAACTAGGAAAGTAAGAGTTCTATAGGAGGACCAGAAGAATCAAAGTTGCATTTGTCTTCAAATTTATAATTATTTGCTTTGTCCACACTTGATTGCGTCACCTAATTAGAAATCCTGATGACCTCATCATCTGGAGCTTAGAAGCAGTAGCGAGTTCCTTGTGACAGCTTTTGTTAGTTCTCACCACAGCGTCAACTGTTGAGTAGTTGTTAAATTTGCATGGAGTTCTAGCACAGATGGCTGCTGTGAAGGAGGGTTGAAGATTTCTAGATGCAGCTTAGATTCTTGCTTGACAGTTTAGGGAATTCTTCGTTTCGGTGTTCCCTTGGGAATTTCCCCTCGAATGTACTGGTTTATAGATGAATAGAGAAAATCTCCTGCAACTTCCTGTCACTCTTAACACATCAATGAACAGGTCTTTGACAAGCTTCTGTATATGTAGGCGCTAGCTATTTTGTAACTGGAGATTTAAACTTCTGACCATGCACTAATAACTATTAAGCTTATAACATTAGCTTAATAGGCTTTTGTTTCTTAGTGATCATACCTGCAGCTGGCCATGAATCTGGTGTACAGGAGTCTATGTTCGAGTTCTGGAGAATGCCAGCTCCTTTGAAGTTCGTTTCTTGGTTTTATGAGTTCTTGAAGTGCGGAAGTATAATACAAATCCACACATGATGATTCCTGTTCATAACCATAATGGTTTCTTACTGAATAACTTTACAGACGCTTTCGTTCATAAAGGGATCTCTAAGTACCAATTTTGAATCGCCAGAAATTTATACCCTACAGTCTACCTGATTCCTCTTCCTAAAAGTTAAGAAACTAAAGTAACACGAAAAACAGAGACGAGAGAGCACATAAACAAAGTTGACACCATCTATCAGTTTGTTTGCCACGAAGGAAGGAAAGGATCTTCCTCTTGGATAAGTCCCCTGACTTGAGCATCTGGCATTGAGCATGATTCTTATCGGTCGGTGGCCGTTTTCACAGTGCCAGATTCTGGAAGTAGGTAGCAATTAAGTTTGGAATCAAACAACCTGCAGCTTTCTCAAGGCTTGCCATGTATGTCATACGGACAGTCCACAAAAATGAAAACGAGTTGCTCTCCGGAGGCTGTGAACATCATGTATTGTACAAAATGAGATTCAGCAAATGAAAGGTCGCTTCAGCAGAAGAGAGATGAGACAGACATTACCTGTAGATGGACTGGGACGAATATGAAAGTAATGAAATCACATATGGCCCAATACATGACTGCATTTAACATTGTCGGCAGCAGGTCTCTTCTTAATCAAGCAGTCGGCACCATTCTCACCTGAAAAATGGAATAACCACTTGAGGAAAATGGGCACGTACCCTTCAACCCGGCTTTGAACGAGAGGAAGAAGATGGTAGTCATTAGAGGACCATATAGTTCCTGTCCCATAGACATTTTCTTCAAAGTGGTGATCACATTTCGCTTTGGGAAGAGCTTGGACATGAAGTTGGACCAGAAAGGCAATGATGGTTCTAAAACCGGCAACCCCTATCCCCACATCCGCACCGTACTCATCAAATCATAAGATTCAGGGGATGACTGTGTCTGTGCGATCGTCTGACAAATTCTAATTTAGGTGTAAATTAGTACTTGTACAGTCCAAGCAATTATCATGGCTCACATTCATTTACGGATAATACAGGCACAAAATATACCATATTGCAGACATTCATCTGTAAGTTAATTTATATGGACTAATTGTTTTATTCATCCTGAATCATCTTCTAGCTGAAGATTTATAAACAAACGATTTGCAAAGCCTTTTTTTTTTTTGTCTCGATGATCATAAAAATTACCGAGACACGCAACAAGTATATTTCTTAGCCCATAAAATTTGGCTGAATGATATGTTACCTTAGTTGGAGAGCTTCAATTCAATGACCCACCCTCCAAGGTAA
Organism: Aquilaria yunnanensis; assembly: GCA_039654915.1. Lineage (NCBI taxonomy): Eukaryota > Viridiplantae > Streptophyta > Magnoliopsida > Malvales > Thymelaeaceae > Aquilaria > Aquilaria yunnanensis. The sequence continues at coordinate 22,604,743 of CM077598.1, read as the reverse complement.
CTCTTAAAAAACACATGTTAATTATTCCCTGGATGTTGTTAACCCTATTTTCTTGATAGGGTTTTCTAATCATAAAATTGGACAAGAAGTAGTTGTTCATAAGTATGCCTTTACAATAAGATGATGAAAATTTGACCTTTCCGAGTGTTGAGACGTCGATCTTGTGTCTTAACAACTAAACTGAGAATACCTTAAATTAAAGCGTTAATTTCACTATCACCAAAATACTAATACCCGTAGCAAATTCTGATTTCATGATGTACATTTCTTGGAGCCTAGAATTCCAACGGGAAACTAGAGAAGCTCTCGCGGAAGTAGTTGGTTTTGGCGTACAAATATAAATTTTCACAACAAACATTATTCCTTCAAACATCAAGGCATCTATGCATGTTTGGTAGTCGATTATTGTCTTACATTCTCTGTGGTTACAGTCTTACGGACTGTAACTTCTACCATTTGCATCATGACATAACTGTCTATCACATATATATATTATGCCGCGGTTTCGATGTCAGCAGCTCCGACGCTCTTCAGCACCCAAAGTCATAAGGTACAAGCCCTTTCAGTTCCGGTCCATTCAGCCTGTTGTTCTCAAAACTGCATAAACACCAGGAATTTAAAAAAAAAAAAAAAAAAAAGGGTTCTTCTGCTCAGAACAAACAATGAATGTTAAGCTATTCTATCACTTATCCTGTTCACACTTCAATCGAAAGGTTGAATTTCCTAGAAAATGAAAACCATGATGCACATGTTACCTCTCCAGTGGAAAGGTTGTGAAAGGGCCATCCACAGGAATCGTTCCACAAAGCTCATTGTTGGACACGTCGCTGCATTATAAAAATTCACAAGTGATACGTTTGTAAGAAAAGCAAATCACATAAAATTAACTAATCAGGACAAAACTAGCTGCGCAGTCAAACTGACATGCAATGCAAATAACAATGAGAAGTTATGAACTCACAACAATTTAAGGTGTGTGAGGGCAGCGAGTTCCCTTGGAATGGATCCTGTCAGCTTGTTGTTGTTTAATCGACTGTTGAATTGGTACAAGAAAAATAAAAACAGGGACACAACAAAGGAATCAAACTTTTCACCCAGCTTATCTGAAACTACTTACAGGAACCTCAGCGACTTCAATTTGGCAAAGGACTTTGGTATTTCGCCTTCCAATCTGTTTCCATACAAATCCATACTAATAAGGTTCTTCAGATTCCCCAACTCTTCTGGTATCTTTCCTCCTATGTCATTGTTGTAAAGCTCCCTGCGGCCACCAAAAATTTCAAACCAAACTGTTATTTTTCTGCTTTATCATTCATGCTTAAGTTACAGAATTCCATAACATTATCAGATTGCTTTCTGGTCTGGTCTCAGAAAATAAGCATTCAACCGAGTCCAAACATCGAATTGATAATGATCAGTAGTGCGCCTAGCAGCACCTAGGCGTTAGGACACACACACACAAGCTTCAGCAAAGCCTCAAATGTTGTTATTTCAATTTCGCATTTAACATGATTGTTCTAAATAAATTGGAGAGGGAGAAGATTACAGGTACTGCAGATGCGGGAGTTGGCCAAGCTCAGGCCCCAAAGTCCCAGAAATATTCGAGTTACCCAAGTCCCTGAAAAGAATTCACAAAAGGGTGGTTTAGTCCTCGAGAGATATAATGAGAATGGGATCAACATTCCTAGCGGTGAGCATGAAAAGAATGGAGAAAAACTGCAATGATTATCACATGAAAAGAAAAAAAACAGAACAACATCCAGAACACTTGAAAAGGAGTGAGTAGGAGTATGATTCTTACAAGCGGATCACATGATTGTTAGAATCACATGTTACATGGAACCAGGTGCAGGGATTGACAAGAGTAGGGTCCCAGCTCAACAGGACACTGTTTGGGTCCGCAAGCTTGCTTCTCAAAGCACACAGAGCACTTCCTAGAAAACAGGAAAAGGAAAAAAAAAAAAAAAGGAAAATAGAAGAAGGGGGGGGGGGGGTGGTTAGCGTTTAATTAAACCAACTTAAGATTTCCTATGATGATTAGTTGCAGGATACGGAAAAGGAGATAAAAGAACAGCTCAAATTAAAAGAATTGAAACCCTAGAGAATGAGAGAAAAGAGTTGATGGGCAGTGAGCAAGCAAATACCTTCAGAGTTGGTAGAGAGAGCAGGAGAGAGAGACAGAATCAGAGAGAAGAAGAAGAGAAGAGAGAGAGGAGCCATAAGAGAGACAGAGGCAGAGGGAGAGGAATTGAGATGAAGAAGAAGAGAAGATGATTCGGAAAGTATGGAGGAGTTAGATGAGGCAAAGGAAGTCCAAGTCAATGGTAATAAGAGTGGACGTGAAATTGGGAGGAAGGAGGGTTTGTCGTTGTACCTTCAACTTCAAGGAGTTGACTCAAGAATTAGGAATCTGGAAGGGAAGAAAATAAACGGAACGCTTGTGGAAGTGGGACAGGACAGGACAGGACTAAACTGCACTCTGAACCTTGCAGGGAGTACCAGTCACGTATCTTTCGTGAACGGTGGCAAAAATTTGGGTTTCCAAGGCCTTGGGTTGGGCCCTATCCCTCCGCCGGGTGAAGTGGGTCCCATGCTTCTGTGCAGTCAGGCCAGCCGTTACTGACCTGTTCCATGAAACCATTTGATTTTGGCCTAAGTACCCCATCGGTGCCTCAACTTGACCAACTCGAATGGTTGGGTCCCTCAACTGGAAATCAGTCTATGTTAATTGCCAAATTTGTCAAAATGTGATGAGTTAGTCCCTAAACCGAGTTATATTGGCATGTGGTCTGACATGGGGTAATGTCGTCCACCTTCCCTCATTTGAAATGGAGGACAAGTTGCTCGGCTTCCCTTAATCAGAAATGCAATAGATTCTAACGGCAACCTTTATAGAAACAGATAGACTCCTTGTATTGATCGTTTGACATCAGTGAAGCGTACAATTCTTGGCGAGATAATATGGTTGTGGAAATGGTGTAAGTGTGGAGAAATAAAGTTTGATTAACATGGGCTATGGTGCAAGGCCAAATTTGGTGGTCAGGGAAATGAATCGGGTTATGGAAGTGAGTTTGGATACCATCGTGATGCTGAGTTCAAGTATGAAGATGAGATTGATAAGGAGAGAGATAGTTCTCTGGTGTGTTTTGGGGTGATCACTTTGAGATTTGAAAATATGGCATGATTGGTTGGAGGTAACAAGCTCTTTGATAAAAAAGCTCACTAGGAATCCACATCCTCTACTGTTCATGGATGATACAATCTGTAAAGAAGTTATTTCTTAGTTTATTTTCACAAGTGTTCTTTTTAATTGTTTGTTTTGCTAGATGCCACCATAAAAAACCCAAAATTTTACTATATCTAAGGCAAAATTTTATTTAATTAGACATAGATTTTTTTTTCACATACATCATCAACGAATTTGGTTTTCTTTTGGAGGCTACTATCCCTTTTTTCCAAACTCAACACTTTTTAATATTTTTCAAAATTTAATGGACTCAGTTTTAATAGACTTAGAGGGCAATATTAAAATTTTTTTTGGATAATTCTTTTTTATGTGAAAATTTTATTTTTGAGCAAATAAATAAAAAATTTAACGATAAATTATCTCAAATAGATAAAGTGAACTTTTGCAAAATATGGATGAAAAGGAGAAATAGAGGTTGAAGACAAGAAATGAAGGGATTTTTACTAAAAAAAAAATACAAAAAGCTTCTGGAAAGTCAATGAATGACAAGGAAAAAGTAGGCCCTCAATTGCTTATGTAGCATGAGTTGCACCCTCAATTAATAGCAAAGGAGACATATCTCATCATCATTCACCACATCAAAAAAAAGCCTTTATAGCATTATGTCATGTACCACCATGTGTTGTTCCTCCGTTAGCCAAGGGATTAACTCATGATAAGTTACAAAGTTGGAGGATTAACATAGGTTGAGTTTAATTTAAAGAACTAACTCGTTTGACTCAGCCAAGTTAAGAGACCCTAGAGGTGATTAGTTCTTTGATTTTTTTGTTAAGGATACAAATGGCACGCGTCCAACTTAACTTGTAATTATTATTTTCTTGCCTTCTTTATTGCCATAGTTTGAGACATGCCCCCTTTCATTCCCTATGCTTAAGTCTTAAAGATCTTTTATAGATAATTTTAAGTAGCAAAAAAAATTATTATTTTTATATTATAATGTTAACCTTCATTTTGCCTGTAGTATGACACTAATTTCAATAAAATGTTTTATTTGGTTTTTTTTTAACAGAAATTGTTATTTTGGGTGAAAAATGTCATATGAACATAAAATTATAGGATAAATGCTATTTTTAACCCATGAAAATTTTATCCTTAGCTAATGAGACTTTGAAATCTAACTATCGAACGATCATCCCTTCGCTTCCTTTGCATTGTCCTCATTCTTTAACTCCTTCACTCCCTTATAAGGTGCCACCACCTCTCTCGCCGCCCTTTCCATCCTAATTCCGCTTCCTCAGCTGTCTCCCCCATCCTCTCCACGAACCACACCCTCACCTTCACCTAAACTCTCCTTCAATTTCAACCACACTAGTGTCTAGGCCTTTCCTCTTAGTTCTCCTCTTCCCCCCTCTCTCTCGGGTCTTGTCGTTACTGCACTACACCTAACCTAACACAAACAAACCTCTTTTGCCACCCAACGATGCCAACTCCCTCATCTCCTTTAAGTCCAAACTCGACCTCGACAACAGGCTCTACTTTGTCTTTAACAAGCATTTCAACTACTACTAGTGGCACGACATCAAATGCACCCCAAATCCATGTTGTCTACATTTTCCCCCCTAACTTAACTCTCTAAGGCCTCTTCCCACCTAACTCCCTTACCTGCTTTGACTGGCTCTGATTCTTCAACCTCCACAATAACTTCCTCTATAGCCCTCTTCCCGACCTTTCTCTCTTCAACTAATTGACCACTATTGATCTCTTCCAAAACAACTTCTCATCTCCAATTCCCGATTTCTCTCCCCCATCCCCGCCAACACCTTCACTCGCCCTTATCTCCTCTCTTGATCTCCAATCAGTGACCTCTTAATTAAAGGAAAGAATCGTGGGCATTTTCTCCTTGGGATTTGCATATCTACTATTCTTTTCTTTGATTGATGATGTGGTGGTCAAGTCTTAGTGAGAAGCAATGTCAATAACCTCATGGTAGCATCAATAAGTTTCGGTGATGATTGAAAGCAAAAAATCGGCCGTTGAAGGTGGTAGATGATATTGGTAGTGGCAAGGCTCTTGTCTGTCGTTGAAGGTGGTAGTGGATTATTAATGATTAAATGGTTTTTTTTTTTTGGCAAAGGGAAAATTTTTCAAGGGTTTCTTGTGAAAAAAAACTTTAAATTTATAACCTTTAATTACCTCATAAGTGGACGATGTTGTTGTGTGCAAGTGGTAAATATGGGTATCATTCAAAGAGAAAGTTGATGAAACCAATTGAATACAAAGCTCTCAATTATTCATTTAACTAATGTTAAATAAAATAGCAATTGAAATGAATTATTAATTGAGTGACGAAGGATAAATGATGCAAATATAAAATGAGATGCGAAGAAGGTAAGTATGCAAAGTACAACTAACTATTCTAACTAAAGGTGGGTTAAGTTACATAAGAAGGCCATCTCCCTAATATGACACCCCCTTATTTTGTTGCCTAAATCAATTTGAGATTTGGTGGTTGTTAGCTCCTGGTGTGGTATAGGGATTATAAGATCAAAACTTTACTCTCTCAAGACCAAGCCTTGTTTACCTAAAGTCTAATAATAAGTCTTTTTCAAGCTCATTCATTAAACTTGAGTAGACTAAATCCTAAACCTTTCCAGCACTTGTAATATATTGAGTGATTGTCTCTAATCCCAACAATCCACTTTGCTCTTCTCTTTATTTTCTTCTCAACTCTCCCTCTCTCAAGAACAAAGTTGAGATTATGCACAAGCATGATGTGACCAACAACATAAAAGAATCAAGTGCAAGAGAAAAAATGACATCAATGAGACAACTTCCAAAAATACATCAAATTAACATTAAACAATAAGAGTCAAAAGTACATCCTAGAGATATAAGATGGAATCACTCCATGTTCAAAGATAGAAAAATTCATAAAACTAAAATCCGTATTGTTCTTAATCAAATACAAATAGAAAAGAAAAAGAAAAAACCAAAAACACCATTGAAGCTCTAGTCTACCAGTTCTCCAAGCAATATTCAAGTTCCTCCAAGATGAAGCAGAAATAGTGGCTTTAAGAAAATGAATGAAAACTTAGAACTCCTCTAACAAGTGCTAGCTTGAATGAGTCTAGATCCCAATTTGCATAAAAGATGAGGTTTTAGGTCATCTGTAACAACTAGATAAGAACCCTCCACCAATTAAAAGTTAGGATTCAAAATAAGGGACATTTTAAATTTTCATGTGTAGTTTGCAAGTTCCACATAAATAGAAAACATATTTTGATTATTTGATTTTAATTAATTTCATAAATTAATTAAAATTCAAATAGTTGTTCCTTTGTTTACAATTGTATTATTTATAAGGGACATATTTTTTTTATGAATAATTGTGCCAATTCAAAAAGTCATGACTCTTCTAATAATTGTTCCGTTTATAAGGAACACATTTCTTTATGAATAATTGTATCTATTTCAAAAGACACATATTTATGAATAGTTATAAACACTAAGGGAAGAATTGTGTTTTCTTATATATATATATATATAAGTCATTTCATAGTTTGAAATAGATTTTTCATAAAGCTTTGTTGTATCCTAAAGACATTTTTTAGTACTTTATAGTGAAGGAATAATTGTATCTAGGAATCTGAAGTTATTTCACACCTCAATGTCCCTCTTCATCTTTATTGTCTTTTATTTTTTATTACAATCAAAAGATAATTATTCAATGGAGATGAAAGTGAATGTTGATGTCAAAGAGTACGCTTTCTCAATTTGAAGTCATAGTTCATGTGTGAAAATTTAGAAGGCTATATAATTATAGAATCACTACAAGCGAGGAACCCCTACAATTATTTTTGTGATTCTAGCAGTGGTATGTTAATCTAATTGGTGCATATTTGATTTATATGGTGACTAATCATTTTTTTATTGTTTGTTGAGCACGAAACTGAAAGAGATTCATTTTGGATGAGTTCGAATATGATGAACTCTGATGATAAAAAGTCATATGTCGATTCTTGATAGTAATTGCTTTATGATCACTATTGGTTGTGTGGGCTTTACACAATTTAACATGAAGAAAATTACCACATGATTGAATGAACTGAAGATTTTCAGGATCTTATGATAACATACTTTTATGTTATCTACTCATATATATGCCACATGCATATTTGTTCATTTGAATTCAACATGGATAGAGATATACATAATACTAATTCTTTAACATATTATTCATGCAGTTGATATAACATGATATATAACATATCAATTTTACATACATGTTGTGTCAAATAAATCCTAGCATGCTACTAAGCATATTCATATAAATAATTCAAACCTAGCATGCTACTAAACCAAGAGAGAATGTGCACCTTTCTTCTTGGTTATCTTTGGTGAAAACTTGAGGGAGAACTTGATCTTAGAGGGGCACCTTGAAGCTTGAATAGAGATGAATAATCTCTATGTAAATCCACCCACAATGCTCTCAAGAAGTGTTTAATATTTCGGCCTCTAAAGGAAATAGGAGGAGAACAATTTTCTCTCAAGAAAATGGAGCAAATAGAGTGCAAATTCATGCTTAAAATGGCCAGCCACTAAAGGCTATTTATAGATGACCAAAAAGCACACCTTTACACCAAGAAAGGTGTCTTTTAAGCCAAAGAGCACTTCCTTTGGCTAAGGGTCATGTATGGTGGCGAAAATACATGTCTTTTAGCCAAGAAACACTTCCTTTAGCCTATAACCACCCATAACTACCTTATGGGCGAAAATACATGTCTTTTAGAGCCAAGGAACACTTCCTTTGGCCTATAACCACCCATAACTACCTTATGGGCGAAAATACATGTCTTTTAGAGCCAAGGAACACTTCTTTTGGCCTATAACCACCCCATAACTACCTTATGGTCGAATATACATGTCTTTTCACTCAAGGAACACTTCCTTTGGATGAAAGGACATGTTCTTTTAGACAATAGTCATCTCTTTTGATGAAGAGACATACCTTTACACAAAAGATGTGTCTCTTGGTGGTTATGAGCTAAAAGCTAGGTGAGCTGGCACAAAGCTAGCTCACTATGCTACTTATGCACCATTGAGCTCCAACCAAGCACCATGAACTGAGGTCCAGCTCCTAAAGCTGACCTTGAGCTGGAGTTAGCTGCTCTCAGCTGAAGTAAACTGAAGTTCAGCTACACTCAGCTACCAGAAGCTGAAGTGAGCTGACTTGAGCTAACTTGAGCTGAAGTCCAGCTACTTTGAGCCACTTATAGCTGAAGTGAGTTGACTTGAGCTGACTTGAGCTAAAGTCCAGCTACTTTGAGCTACTTATAGCTGAAGTGAGCTGACTTGAGCTGAAGTCCAGCTACTCTGAGCTACTTATAGCTGCAGTGAGCTGACATAAGCTAACTTGAGCTAAATGGAGCTACTTCTAGCTGCCTTAGATAGCTGTTCAAGCTAGAGTTAGCTCAATGAGCTCAAATCCTACCTTAAAAGGATCTTGGTGCGCCAAGAATTCCAACAAACTCCCACTCGCACTAAGATGCTTTTAAAGTTCCAGCTCCCACTCAAAACAAATTCCTTAATCCTTATAGCCGAAATAATCCAGACACTTCTACATATGTAGAGTTGTGGGTGCGACCTCAGGCACACACACTAAGTCTCTTCTATTGAGGTTGTTAGACTCTCAATAGAAGATTGTCCTCTCCTCATAGTTTGAACTTCTTCAAAGTTTCCTTTGAACACATCAAATTCAAGTGTGTTGCTTAAACACATCAAGCTTGCTTGAACACATCAAACTATGCCTCCCAGACCCCAGACATATGATACACTTCTTAATCACAATCAGTCTCTTTCTTAGAATTTCAACTCCTTGAAATCCATGATTGTATTAAGCATTGAGTACTCATTTCAATCACTTTTCATTCAATCTAGCATACTACTCACAGTAATATGTGGGCCCAAGATTGAATTTAGTGAACGTGTATCATCTTAATGCCTTTCCTTTTAGCTTCAACTACTTAGGTCAATGAGTTAACATGATTACCCAAAAGAAGGATACTTCAGTCTCATTTCTCTAAGACCTTCGACAACCAATCAAAGTAATCATAATTAACTTAACTTCCTAATAGCAAGCCATAGTCATTAAGAGTCTGATTCGAAGAATCTCACACTAAGCAAGAATAGAGACAACTTGCTTAAATACTTCTTTGGTCGTATTTCATGGTCATGGAACACTTGGAAACACATCCATTAAAGTTCCATAATACACTTCTAAGGTGTTTTACTCATGTCACTCCTACTTGGAGTGATCTTCATTTCAATTGAGGAGTGTGTCATTTCTCCCTCTTAAAACACCACTAAGTGTACTCCTCTTAACACATAAAAGGAGGACATGTCAATAACCATGAAATTTCTCCATGTAAGCCCTAGCTTACATCTAACATAGGCTAGGATGTATGAATGGTCATACAAACAGAATGCACCAAAGCATGGAATCTTGATTACTCATAATCAAGGCGACCATAAAAGTTAAAGTGTCATGTGTTGGAGCATGACTCCCACTTAAATGTATCATTCACTTAAGTTTCATTTAAGTCTTTAGCTAGTCTCATCCTTAATCTTACACAAAGATAAAGGGCGGATGACTCGTGTGAGAAAGTCATCCTCTGCCTATGTTTGACATGTTCATTTGTTCGTTGTGATTCATAAAATTAAACTGAGTATTTCATAAAATACATAACATGTGTGACACCAAAGAGGTGAAGTACATCCAACATTTACAATCTTCTAAGACCCATTGCTCTAACATGTCGAGCAAATACAAGTGGTGGCAATGGCTTAGTGAGAGGATCTGCCACCATCAGGTCTGTAGAAATGTACTCAATCCTAACTTCATCCTCTTCAATTGCATCTCGCACAAAGTTATATTTCATGCTAATGTGCTTGGTCTTTCCATGGTATTTGGGGTCTTTGGTATAAGCCATGGCTGTCATACTATCACTGTAGATAGTAATAGGTTTCTCAATAGAAACCCTAGACTCCAAATTCTTAAGGAAATAACCTAGCCAAAAGGCTTCTTGTACAGCTGAGGCACATGAAATAAATTCAGCCTCCATTGTGGACAATGCTGTACAAGTTTGCTTCTTACTACACCAAGTAGTAGCCCCACCATTTAGCATGAAAAGATAACCAGATGTAGACTTGCTGGAGTCTCTATCTCCTCCCCGATCAGCATCGGAATAGCCACGTAAACCAAGGTCTTTACCTTGGTAACAAAGCCAATAATCCTTAGTACCCTTGAGGTACCTTAGGATCCTCTTAACACTTTTCCAATGCTCCAGACCAGGGTTGGAAGAATATCGTGCTAGAAGTCCAACTGCTTGGCTGATGTCTGGCCTTGTACATAACATGGCGTACATCAAGCTACCAATGGCACTTAGTTAGGGGATCTGAGCCATCTCTTCCTTTTCTTTTGGAGTCTTAGGACATAAGTCCTCTCCAATCTTGCAACCATATGCAAGAGGTGTACTCATGGGCTTTGCATTTGTTAAGTTGAACCTTGCAAGAATCTTATCAATATAAGGTTTTTGAGAAAGGGCCAATAGCCTTGCCTTTCTATCCCTCAGGATCTTAACCCCTAGGATAAAGGCAGCCTCTCCCATGTCCTTCATGTCAAAGGTGGAAGACAACCATCCCTTGATGGTACTTAACAATGCAACCCCATTACTTGCAATCAGTATATCATCTACATATAGAGTCAATACTGCAAAACTAGACCCAGAAGAGTACAAGTATACACAATGGTCTTCATGCATCATCACAAAGCCATAGCTTGTGATTGCATGGTGAAACTTCAAGTACCACTGTCTTGAAGCTTCCTTAAGACCATAGATAGACTTCTTCAGTCTACATACCTTGTCCTCTTGACCCTTTTGGACAAACCCCTCAGGTTGTCTCATATATATCTCCTCACTCAAATCACCATTGAGAAAGGCGGTCTTTACATCCATCTGATGTAACTCTAGGTCCAGATTTGCCACGATGGCAAGTAATATCCTGATGGAAGTGAATTTTACAACAGGAAAGAAGGTGTCTTTGAAATCAACACCCTCCTTCTGTGTAAAACCCTTGGCCACCAAACGGGCCTTGTATCTTTCGATACTTCCATCAGAGTTCACCTTGATCTTGAGAACCCACTTGTTCCCAATTGCCTTACGGCCTAGAGGAAGATCACTTAGCTCCCAAACCCCATTGAGATGCATTGAATGCAACTCATCCTTCATTGTATTTAGCCACTCTTCCCTCTGTGCACCCTCAAGAGCCTCCTTAATGTTACTTGGCTCATCTATCTCAGATGCAACCAAATTTGCCTCACTACCCAAGATCCACCATTCTTTAGGTGGTCCAAATTTCCTCATTGATCTTCTCAATGTAGGCTGAGATGAAGGCATCTCATGCTCCATCTCTTGAGGCTCGACATTTTGCTCTTGAGTATCATCAACTCCCTCTTGAACAAAACCTTCCTCTTGGAGGTCTTGCTCATGTTGGTCCACAACAACAAGCATTTCTGGAGCCATTGCTTCATGTGGTTGAGGTACTCCCTCTAGAGTAGGTGCATGTGTCCCAGGTGTCCTTATGACACTTGGTTGACCCTCATCTAGGATCTGGCTTAATGAGGTTAAGTCACCATGCTCACCAACTTTGGGGAACTCATCCTCTACAAAGTTAGCATTCCTTGCATCAAATATGTTCCCAGTTTTGTGACTTATATCCAAGAGCACATAACCCCTAGATTGTTCAGCATAACCAAGGAAGGCACACCTCCTCCCTCTTGGACCCAATTTTCCCAAAGGATGGTCCGTTATGTGAACATAAGCTAAATAACCCCAAGGGCGTAAATAGCTTAGGTTAGGAGTTTTCTTCTTCCATAACTCATATGGAGAAGAGTTCATATTCTTGGTGGGTACTCTATTGAGGACATGAACTGCACACAGCAGTGCATCACTCCAATAAATGATGTCTGAGTTGGCCTTTGCCATCATGGAACGTACCATGTCCATAAGAGTTCTATTTTTTCTCTCAGACACTCCATTCTGTTGAGGTGTCCAAGGAAGAGTGAACTCCCTTTCAATACCCTTCAAGTCACAAAATGCTTTGAATGCATTTGATGTATACTCTCCACCCCTATCTGTCCTCAAGGACTTAACCTTCTTACCTACTTGATTCTCAACCAAGTGCACATACTTCTCAAAGCATGCCAAGGCCTTTGCCTTGTTTCTCAATAAGTAGATGTGGGTGAATCGAGTATAATGATCAGTGAATGTGATGAAGTACTTGAATCCATTTCTAGATTCAACCCTCATTGGCCCACATAGGTCAGAGTGAACTAAATTTAGTGCCTCACCTCTCCTAGTTGCTTTGCCAAAAGGCTTTATTGTGGCTTTGCCCTCTAGGCATGATTGGAAACTTGGAAGGACAACCTTGGTCAAGGAACCTAGCAAGCCACTCTTGGCTAGCTTGTCCATTCTATCTTGACCAATATGACCCAACCTCTCATGCCATCTCATTTCATTTGTGACCTCTGTCACATAGCAACTAGGACTTGCAACAGAATGGTCAGTTGGCTTTAACTCATAAAGCCCATTATTAACTGAACAAGTGCATACTATCTGATCATCTTTAATAATAGACACATTATTATTAAAGAATTTAAAGCAATAATTGTACTTCAACATACAACTTATAGAAATCAAATTTCTACAAATGTTTGGTACATACAATACATCTATTAGATACAAATATCCAATATCTATAGGAATTCTACATGTTCCTATCCCTTCCACTTCCAGCCTAGCATCATTTCCCACTGAAACATGCTTAGCTCTTTTTGAGAGCTTCCTGTAGGCCACAAACCAGGACTTGTCCCGAGCTATGTGGTCTGTTGCTCCCGAGTCTACAATCCACAAAGAATTGCACTCAGTTAGTAATGTACATGACATAACATGTACAATGGAAGTAGAAGGGTATGTATGTACCTTGGGTGGACCCTTGCAATCCTTTGCAAAGTGTCCTTTATACCCACAGTTGAAGCACTTCAGCTTGCTTCTGTCCCGCTTCTTTTTGAACTTTTTCTTGGAAGCAGGACCTTTTCCCTTGCCCTTCCCTGGCCCTCCTTTGCCACCACTCTTCTTCCATCCCTTCTGGATAGAGGATGAGGCAACATATGCCTTAGAATGGTCCTTGAGGGCCATCACCTCAGCCTCAAGGAGGAGGTGACGAGCAATGTCATCAAATGACATTATTTGAGGGTTATGGCGTAAGTTGACCTTCATCAACTGCCATTCCTCATCGGGCAAGGAACGGATTATTGCTTGCACTTGTTGCTCATCAGTGAGCACATGCCTTGCTGTCTTGAGTTGGTGGATCATGCGTGACATCTCACGCAAATGAGCACTCATAGAGTGATCAGCACGCTTCACATAATTCTCAAACTTGAGAATCATTGAGCGTTGTTTCTCTATAGAAACATTTCCATACTTGGCCTTGACTGAGTCCCATATGGCCTTAGCCCCCTCAAGCATGGAGAATTCCACCATAATCTCATCCACCATAGTGGAGAAGAGAGTGACTCTACACATAGAGTTCTTCTTAAGGAATGCCTCATAGGCAGTCCTATCCTGTCCCTCAGCAGGAGGCATGATCTCTTGAGTGAGCACATCAAGAGTATCTTGCTCAGTTAAAATGAATTTGACCTTCTGTTGCCAAATTGAATAGTTTTCACCATCCAATTTGAGGTCACGGTTTAATTCTGCAACTATATTCTTACAAGCCATCTACATTGATGCAATTCACATGTTTTAGTTCAATTTACACAACAAGACTCAACAAAGCAACATGTGTATGAAACAACTTCTAACATGCTCATATATGGAAAAAGAGATGCATATAGCATTCGATCAGAAATACATAAACATGCCTTCATTGCTTCATACACATATCCTTCGTTAGCCTTTATCAAAATCATACACATATGTATGATCCTAAATCATGCTTACTACATGCAACATATACATTTTCATGACCAAGGCTCTGATACTAATTGAAGATTTTCAGGATCTTATGATAATATACTTTTATGTTATCTACTTATATATATGCCACATGCATATTTGTTCATTTGAATTCAACATGGATATAGATATACATAATACTAATTCTTTAACATATTATTCATGCAGTTGATATAACATGATATAAAACATATCAATTTTACATACATGTTGTGTCAAATAAATCCTAGCATGCTACTAAGAACATTCATGTAAATAATTCAAACCTAGCATGCTACTAAACCAAGAGAGAATGTGCACCTTTCTTCTTGGTTATCTTTGGTGAAAACTTGAGGGAGAACTTGATCTTAGAGGGGCACCTTGAAGCTTGAATAGAGATGAACAATCTCTATGTAAATCCACCCACAATGCTCTCAAGAAGTGTTTAATATTTCGCCCTCTAAAGGAAATAGGAGGAGAACAATTTTCTCTCAAGAAAATGGAGCAAATAGAGTGCAAATTCGTGCTTAAAATGGCCAGCCACTAAAGGCTATTTATAGATGACCAAAAGGCACACTTTTACACCAAGAAAGGTGTCTTTTAAGCCAAAGAGCACTTCCTTTGGCTAAGGGTCATGTATGGTGGCGAAAATACATGTCTTTTAGCCAAGAAACACTTCCTTTAGCCTATAACCACCCATAACTACCTTATGGGCGAAAATACATGTCTTTTAGAGCCAAGGAACACTTCTTTTGGCCTATAACCACCCCATAACTACCTTATGGCCGAATATACATGTCTTTTCACTCAAGGAACACTTCCTTTGGATGAAAGGACATGTTCTTTTAGACAATAGTCATCTCTTTTGATGAAGAGACATACCTTTACACAAAAGATGTGTCTCTTGGTGGTTATGAGCTAAAAGCAAGGTGAGCTGGCACAAAGCTAGCTCACTATGCTACTTATGCACCATTGAGCTCCTTTGAGCTCCAACCAAGCACCATGAACTGAGGTCCAGCTCCTAGAGCTGACCTTGAGCTCCTTATGCACCATTGAGCTCCTTTGAGCTCCAACCAAGCACCATGAACTGAGGTCCAGCTCCTAGAGCTGACCTTGAGCTGGAGTTAGCTGCTCTCAGCTGAAGTGAACTGAAGTTCAGCTACACTCAGCTACCAGAAGCTGAAGTGAGCTGACTTGAGCTGACTTGAGCTAACTTGAGCTGAAGTCCAGCTACTTTGAGCCACTTATAGCTGACTTGAGCTGAAGTCCAGCTACTTTGAGCTACTTATAGCTGAAGTGAGCTGACTTGAGCTGAAGTCCAGCTACTCTGAGCTACTTATAGCTGCAGTGAGCTGACATAAGCTAACTTGAGCTAAAGGGAGCTACTTCTAGCTGCCTTAGATAGCTGTTCAAGCTAGAGTTAGCTCAATGAGCTCAAATCCTACCTTAAAAGGATCTTGGTGTGCCAAGAATTCCAACATGAACCAACTTTATTGCAATTTGATTAGGTTGAATTATAAAATATATAAGGCTCAAGAAATTTTCAAATAATATTGACAAAATTGTTGCTTAAAAAACATGGATTAAAAATGCTATTAATAGTCTGATGTATAGTGTCATAAATTGTACGAGACTATATATAGCATGTGTTGTTTGCAATATATAAGCAAACATAGCATAAAGCGCTATAAAGCAAATTTTAAGAGTTTTGAAATATTTGCTAAGAACAAAATATCTGAACTTGCACTATTCAAATTATCATCCTGTACCAGAAAGATGTTTTATTAGAAATTGAATGATAAATACTAATGGCTGGATATTTGTTATGTGAGGGTTCTAGAACTTTGACATCTAATAAATAAATTTTAATTGGTGTCAAAGTTTATCCTTTGGTTGTTGAAGGCAAGGAATTAGAATAATTTAAACATTGTTATTTGAAAGAGAGTTATGGCCATAACCAACACCAATAATTCTTTACATTATGTTATTGAGAATACTATCTCAAGAGCGCATAGTGAAATTTGTAATGGAAAGTCTATACATATTAGTGTATGACATGATTATGTCCATAATTAATATTATTAACGAAGTGATCACTGTTATTTATGTAAAATTTGGACATAACCTGGTAAAGATTTGATTTATTTTTTCAATGAGATAAATAAGACTTAAATACTTAATAAAAGCACTTGTAATGAGAACCCGACTCAAATACTAATTCTAAAGTTCAATGGGTAAAAACAAGTTACAGTTATATGCTTGTATGCACGAGAAAAATCTTATAATTTTGAAACTAATGCAAACAATTGCTGCAATTAGTAGGATGAGTTTGTACTCTTAATAGAATTACCACAACTTGTCTTTATAAGCAATTGGGACAAATTAAATTATAAAACTCTATTTATGTAATATCAAAATAGTGTCATTTCAAGTAAGAAGATTGAGGAACTTCTTATAAATATCACAGAACTCATATTAGTACATGGCTATATATAACAGTGCTAAGACAAAAGAAAAATCTCAAATAAATTTTGACGAGTATTATGCGTGTTATGTCTTCAATTCTAATATAAGAAGTTGAGGTTCAAATCATCATGATACATATAACTTTAATAGAACTTTGTGATATATATACATTAATTGAAGGTTTAAATCGAAAGATACCTTATTGTATGCATGATATATTGTCCGGTGAACATTAACATGTAACTTACAAACTAGTCGATGATTGTTGGAACATTTTTTAAGTTTCATGTGTAGTTTGCAAATTTCACATAAATGGAAAACATATTTTGATTATTTGATTTTAATTAATTTCATAAATTAATTAAAATTCAAAGAGTTGCGACTTTTCTAACAATTATCCTTTGTAATTTCTTTATGAACAATTAGGTCAATTCAAAGAGTTGTGACTCTTTTAATAATTGTATCCTTTGTAAGAGACAATTTTTTTTTTTTGTGAATAATTGTGTCTATTTTAAGAGACACAAATTTATAAATAGTTGTGTCAATTAGGGGAAAAGTTCTATTTTTCCATTTTCTATATAAATAAGTTATTTCACAATTTGAGAGAGATTTTTTATAGAGTTTTATTGTATCTTGAAGTCATATTCCTAGTACTTTATAGTAATGGAATAATTATTTGTAGGAAAGTAAAATTATTTCATGCCTTAAAGTCTTTCTTCATCTTTATCGTCATTTATTTTTCTAACTGGGGGTAAGGGGCCACAATGCACTTCTATTTGGGAGCCATAACATGAAAATAGAGAAGTTTTCATTGGGGTCCTGGCACTACAATGCCGGGACAACATGGGAAAAAAAAGCAAAAAAACAATGTATGTATCATTTTTTACTCTGGTTGCTTTTGCTCCATTTCGACACTTTCACTATCTTCTCCAACATACAGAATGACAAAACAAAGTGAGAAGCAATAAAAAACATGGTAAGGTGCAGTAGAAATTAATGTTCAAAGTTGAAAAAGTCAACAAGTTTGATCAACATATGTTTGTACTTATAATGGTTGAAACTAGCATTTTTTTTCTATAGTTATGTGTTGGCATTGTATTTTTCATCCAACATAATGATTTTTATCTAAAAAGGGGTCAGAATAAAATGTTTCATTAATGTTAGGGAAACGCTACGAATAAAATGAACGTTAAGGTTATGATAGAAACAATAATTAAATGTTAGGTTTCACATGTACAATTAACCCACACACTCGTAGAAAGCAAGATAAGATGGGAAGGTTTCACAAATATTTGGGTTTTCTTTGGCATTTTTCCATATTTTAACAAAAATTCACCACTGGACGCAAATATTTTTCAATTTAATTAAGCTATTAAGATTTGTTAAATAAAAAACTAGAAAAATTATAATTTAGGCCAAATAACAAGTTATTAATAGACCATTCTTAATTTTTTGATTTCTCATTTAATTTATATACAAATTAAAACTTAAAAAACAAATCATTCTTTAAATTTTTTATTCAATTGATCATTATGTAAATAAAGTGGTAATTTTAAAACAGCATTGGTTTTTTTTGCACAAAAAAATCAATAAAATTGAAAAATAATAAGTTTTTTTTCAAGTTTTTGTATTAGAAAAAGAATACATGCTCAATTGTTCATTGTTAATAAATTAATAAATAACTATTTCATATGTCCCAAAAAGATTGAATTGTATTAATTTTTTTGTTATGTCAAAAAAAGTTAAATTGTTTCCATTTTTAAAAGGCCAAAATATGCATATGGTCCTTTAACTTTTCCAACTCTAACGAGTTAGTCCCTTATCTTTGACTCAATATGAGTTACTCCCTCAACTTTGAAAAAGTTAGCAAGTTAATCCAAAATGGATGACAAGCCAGATGTTGTTAAACTTTTGCTGATGTGACATGGGGTGTCTTCATTTTCTTTTCTTCTTTCTCTTTTGACACCGTCGCCATCTCTCTTCCCTTTGCCACCACCTGCCGACCATCTTTGTCGAATCTGTCCCATCTTCATCAAATCTAGCCATTCGCCTGTCGAATCTGCCCTCTTCGTCGGATCCGAATCCTCCGTCATATGTCCATCGAATCTGCCTCCCTTTGTAGAATCTAGCCGCTCGCTACTCACCACCATACATCCTACATGTCACCTTCATTACAAGAGTTACTTCACCGCCCTCAAATGCCCTCACATGCTCAAAACCCATCTCTGCCTACAACCTTCTTCCTACACTTCATTGATTCTTCCATTTACTCGACAAACAGTCTCTTTCACTTGACAACAAAAGCCACTCGAACAGTCAGTCCACAAAACACTCAGACCTCTATTTTTAATCCACTAAATCGTCTCATAAATTATGTTAAGTCACAAGATTTTTGAGCTGGACTTTTTCCATCAGACGATAGACTAAACCGTTTAGTTTAGCAAACTTTAGGGACTAACACGTTTAATCTGGAAAGTTAAAGAATTAACTCACACTAAGTTAAACTAAAAGGACTAACTCACTCGAGTTTACCAAATTGGAGGACCATATGTGCACTTTGGCCTTTTCAAAATGTTTTTAACATTTAATTTAAATCTCAATATCTTTTTAATATTTATTTAAATTCTTACTATAAAATCCAAATATATTTTTTTTTTTCAAATTTTAGTTTTGAGTTAAAAATAAAAAGAACAACATCAATTATACGTTTTAATCTCCACGCCTAGAAATGAGTATGTTAATATACAAGTTAGTTGGATTTGTTCCATTTATTGCAAAATGTTAATAATCATATAATTTAGTTGTGGTTCAAAATCTTTAATTTTAAAATCATACAAATTGCCCAACACTACTATACCAATTGGCAAGTGTAAGGGATATAGAACTTCTCCACCTACTAGTTCCAGGTTCAAGTCTTTCCTCTTCTCTTCTGTTTCTTTGAAACCCTTAACTTGTAGTATAGATATTCTGAGTATAAAATAAATAAATAAATAAATTCCACAAATTGCTCACAAGTACATTACCCAACTCGCCTGTCTAGCAATCCTTATTAGGAGTCAATTAGCTTCATTGTATAACCCTTAAGGATTTTTCTTAAGAGCTCCTCAACACATTGATTTTTTCCACATTATAAGGGAGATTTGGTGTTTGCAGTTACCTAAAAAATTCAAAATATTTTTTTGGAAAGGTTTTTCAAATGCTTTTCCAACAACAAGTAATTTAGCAACCCATGACAGTTTTCAATCATATCGTTGTAAATGGTGCAATCAGGAGGAAGAGACACTTTTACACTTATTTCGGGGATGTGTTGGATTTAGAGATGTTTGGGGGAATATTTGCTCTCTACCACCTTTAGATAATTCGGTCTCCTCTAAAGATTGGTTTACTTCCATGCTGACAGTTACTCCTAAATGGCCCTATGATTGGCTAATGTTCTTAGTCTTTACTCTTTAGGTTATTTGGCTTGAGAAAAATGATGGTGTCTTTTGTAATTGACACTTCGACTCTTGTTCATTGATATCCAAAAGATAAGATATAATTTAGCAAATTGTATCTTCCCGAGACTACCTTTTTGGACATCAGTATTTTTTTTGCTTGCCCGCATAATAATCTGTGCCATAAGTAGGGATCAAAGAAACTTATGGCTCCAAATGGTAATCCAGTTATCTTTAAGGTGGATGGTGCTTTGAAAACAATCTTCACAGCTAGGAGCAGTTATATGGCTCTGGATGGGATCGGATGCCCCTCCAAAGTATCAGAAGTCCAAATCTTGGCAAAACTGTTCATCGACTTTGGAAGTTGAGTTGGAGGAAATCTTTGAGGCGGTCTCCATGGCTAACAAGCTTAAACTCACAAGTATTACTATACTATTAGACAACTCGTTAGGGCTTCAGGTGCTTCGTAAGCTTCATACTTCGCTGCCACAGGCCTTTACCCATAATCCCATTTAAATCATATAGGACCCCAGGAACCTTACACTAAATTAGTGCTAGGCCTGCGCAAATAGCTCATTAGTGGGCTTACCAATTGATTAAATCTTTAATGCAATATTGTTTTATACTACGCCTTACTATGACTGTAGGTCAACGACCATAAAAATAAAATATACTCTGTGTAGCTGGTCAGTATTTCAAACATATGCATTTATATAAAACATACTGTTATGCACTGTAGATCCATACAAACTACCATGGAACACAACCAATGATTCCATAGCATTTCCCAGAGGCATAAGTTTGACACACATATATACATCATGCACAAAAGGGCTATACACATGCTATACACTGAAAATCTTAGGATCCAATCCCACCTGAGCTACATTGTCAAAATGGATCACTATAGTGTTAAGGTTTCCCATGTTCCTTACCTCTGTACAACAAAGCCAATAAGTTAGTATTCTAAGTAATTAAGAACCTGTAAGAAATAAACTTAACGGCAATGTACAATAACAGTTAACTTGTACACACTTGGTATCAAAATGCTAATATCCAGTTCTTTTATTGGTTATTAGCTTCATGTCCACCAGTATCTGCACACAAAATATGTAAGGGATATGAGAACCAAATGTTCTTAGTAAAGGTTGTAAGCCTGTAAGAAAAACATTCATATAGGACGATACATATTATCTATAAAGATATTAATATACGCCTCATATAATTGAGCTCAAATCATAGTACTAGGAACTCATATTATTGGCTAATAATTATGGAAGTAGCTAATTCTCACAATTCCTTTAGCCATTTGTCCTACAATTGACAAGTCCAACTTGTCCATACAAATACTGTTTTGAAAGCTTCTTAGTATTTGCCAATATCCCTTATTTTACGTACATAAGCGAACTATTTGCTTATTTAAATGCATGTGTTCATGCTAGTGTTCCAAGATTTTATGAGTGGTTGAGGACACCTCCCCCTCTTAAGTTCACCAAAGCCTTGGCCCATCATGGTAACCTTAGGTATCTTAGGTTTTCATACCATTATGCTCTCCATAAATTAGACCATATCAAGGTCCTTTTTACCCATAGATACAAGTTTACAAATATGCATATACACATTTTATATGTATTTCATAGTTTGGCTTTCTACCAAACCCAATCATATAAGCTTCTTAAATAACCATTAATAATCAATTTGCATGCTAGTCAAATTCATCAATAATTCAGCCACTTGATATACAAGTAGCTTAGCCAAATTTATTTAACACATAAGCATATAAATCAAGTAACCCTTACCTTAGATAGTTTAATTTGCAAGCTTCAAGTTTTTAGCTTTTTGTCTCGATTTCAAGCCAAACTTAGGACTACTTTTAGTAGCTTATTCCCAGCACCTATATTGATCATTTTAAGTACAATTTAGCAATTTTAACACTTAGAAACAGCCCCCAAAACATCCACCAACAATCCAAAATTTTTCTGTCCCTAGTTTGCCTATCTTGTGGTTTTTTTTTACACCTTTAACACCACAAATGCAGCCCAAACCTTGCTCTCTCATTTTTTATACCTTGTATACTAGTGTATAAGCAAAATTATAATAACCAACAGCCACCAAAATCACTAGAATAGTGCAGTTTATTCTGGGAATCCACTATAATTCAACAGTACCAAAACCTCTCCTTAATGTACAATCATGGCATTTATGGGCAATTCACTTCCCAATAATTGTTTTCTTGCTTCTTAGCTTTTATACACTAAATCATAAGCATGAAAACATTGTCTAGAGCTAATTTAACCCATTAAAAACAATAGCTCCCAGTTGGAACAACCAAGGAAATAAAACCATGGCCTTAGGAACTTTCTCACTAAAGCTTGAATCCTAAGCTTTTCTTGTTGTTTTTCCCTTAATAAACAAACAAGAACTAGATTCAAATCAAATTTTCCAACAGCTACAGAGCCATATAAAGTTCAAAAATAGGAGAAGAATAAAACTAAACTTACTTGAATAAGTAGCTTGAAAATCAAACTTAGGATTACTCCATACTTGATTTTTCTTCAAAAACTTGCTTAATTATGCTTGAATTTAATGGATTAAGCTTGGATTTGGTGTTAGCTATGGTGTTTGGAGAGAAAGAGAGGTTTTGGTGGTTTGGAAACGAGAGAGGAAGATGGCCGGGTGAAAGAATGGACTAAGTTAACTTAAATTGGCTTAAGGTGCACATGTCACGCACCTGGTCCTTATTTGTACTCAGTAGTATGTTGGGGCCTTCTCTGTAATAGAACAGAAACCTTAGAACCAAATCCATCATTATCTGGACCTAAATCCTCCTTGAACTTAATTACACGCCCAGTTCTGATCTTAAACAGACGTGCCCTTTAGTCCTAACACTTTTAAGGGTTACACATAAACCATTTATAGACAATCTAATCAATTCATAATTTAACGAAGATAAAGCAGGAATTATGAAAAATCGTGAAACCTCAAATTTAATATTTTATCATGCTCTATTCAACCGTGCAATAAAAATAAGTCATTATGTGAAATGACCAAAATCCCTCTCTTGACCCGGCTTGCTTAAATGGTCGATTTTATTCATTTTTAGCTACTACAACATACTAAACTGAGACTTTAGCTTGAAAATAAATTATCTAAAGTATTAATTTATTAAATTAACTAATTACTTGACTGATTAAACTTATAGCTTCAAGGGCCGTCACATCTGCAGTTGACTTTGGTGAATCCAGTTGAGCAGATTGTTGGAGACATGGAGAAGTTAGATCACTGTTCATTGGTCATTGTCCCACGACAGAGTGTATCTCCTGCTCACAATCTAGCTACTTCTCTACTCTCTTAATTTTATATATGTCTATTTTTAGTATTAAAAAAAATCAAGTCTTAGTTCATTTCTTTTCAAATATAAGGTAAAGTCCATTGGGGGTAATTTAGTTTTCATTTTTGTCCCAAATGGGAACCCTACCTTTATACTTGTCCTAGAGAGATACCTAACCTCTTAATGCGTGTTCCACAAATATACTTCTCGTCAATTTTGTCGTTAAATTATATGAAAATTGATGATATGACATTGAATAATACTAAAATAAATTCAAAATAACAACTTTAAACTTTAAAATTTTACGATCACTAATTCTAAACCCTAAAACTTCTACTAAAATCAGTTATGATCTCCCAATGTCAGCTTCCTTCTCTCTTCTTTCTTTTCCACTGCCGCCCGGATGCCACCGCCACTATCCAGCCATCATCTACACTTGAATCCAGCTTTAATCTGCTGCCCGAATCGCCCCTTAGCTGCCTTAAATGAGCAGTTGCTGGAAGCTCGAGCATGGGGTGTGGCGGGCAGAGATTCTAGAGAGACGCACAGCATTAAGGGCGGTCAAAGGAGGAAAGTAAGATGTAACAGCCTTTGGTCCTCATCTCGCCGATTCACCGCCCAAACCCCATCACCGTCGTCCCATCCTTGAATCGACTGAGAATCGCTGTTGTTGAGAGGGTAGAGTGGAATCGAGGGAGACTTGAGAATCAAGAATCGACTGCCATCATTTTTGAGGTGAATCAGCGCCCACTAGGTGGCTCTGAGGGCAGTCAACAGCTTCTGGGGTAGTGGCACCCTGGGAAATCATGGTCGCCAGTGGCAGTTAACAGCTCCAAATTGAGGCGAGTGTGCATGGAAGCTGTCTTTCCACCTCTCATTTTGTGTCGCCGGTGGACTAACTTAGGTGGATGACCATGACAGCTGCTACTATGGTGGTGAAATCGGGCAACAATGGTAGTGACATGTAGAGCTGGGGGTGAGCGGAGGCTAGGGAAAAGAGAGATGGAGGAGGAGAAAGTAGATTTAGGCTCGGAAGAGTAGGCTTAGAAACTTAGGATTTAGAATTATTGATTGAAAATGTTTGAAAATTAAAATTGTCATTGAAATTATATTTAGTGTTATTTAATATAATGTCATCAATTTCCATACAATTTAACAACAAAATTGACAGAAAATATCTCGGTGAAATGCATATTCAGATGCTAGGTATCTCGCTAAGACAAATGTCAAGATAAGGTACTCATTTCAGATAAAAGTAAAATCTAAGGTACCTGATGGACTTTACAGGTTTGTTTCTAAGTGTGCCTCTTGTGTATGGTCATTCCTAGGTTAGCCATTGGCCAAACAATGGTGCGGTTAGACAAACTATACATGGATAAATAGATTTCCTTATCTCCTTTTCTTTCGAATATTAATATATATATATATATATATATATATATATATATATATATATATATATATATATATTATGTTAACACAAATCTCCGACGTTCTTAAGAAAATTAAAAAAGGTCAAAAAAGAGAGTAATCTGAAAGTGAAACTTCACAAGTTTCCACAACTAAAAGGAGCGAACAAACATAAAGATGTAGCCTGAGATGCACAATTGTGTGCTTTCCTTCGTCAAGTCATCTCTCTGATGGCTCGAGTTTGAGTTCTTCGATCGATTCTCAAGTTTTGCGTCAAAATGCCCACTTTTATTGCTCACCAGCCAAATAGCCAAGTAATTAACGTACATTATTAGTACAACATATATAGAACTCTCAATATTCCAACTTTTTATACCCTTTCCGCACGAACGGATTATTTTAAAGAAAAAAGTAAAATTAAAAATTAAAATTTTGATATGAAAAATTGAATTAACATAAATGAATTTAATTATTATTTTAATTTTATTCATTTGAATTGATTGTTGTATAATTAAAGCTAATAATAGAACATGATGAATAACAATTAGAAGTTCAACTCCTTTATAATAATATAATAGATAGCTCACTTTATTGTTAAATAAGCTATCAATTAATAGATTAGATTAGATAACTCACCTTCACTTTTGGATATGAAATTTAATAAGAAAAATACATGAGAACGTAGTTAAAAATATATTCTGATAAAGGAAAATGGTAAAATGTGGGGAAACTAATTCTTAAAGTATTAATTAGTCTTTAATATTTTTAGAATCACTTTTGGATATGAAATTTAATAAGAAAAATACATGAGAACGTAGTTAAAAATATATTCTGATAAAGGAAAATGGTAAAATGTGGGGAAACTAATTCTTAAAGTATTAATTAGTCTTTAATATTTTTAGAATAAATATCTTATATAATAACTTCAAATTAATTTGTGTCTTAGGAAAAAAGCAAAGAACCTTATATATAAAATGTTCAAATCACTCTTTGAGAATATTTTGTTTCCAAGGAGGAGAACCATTTTGTTATGAAATTTATATAACTCACCTAATGAAAATTGGCTATTTTTAATAGAAAACATAATGGTAAACAATTATAAAGTATTTACTCATTTTATTTTTGAAAATATATATTTTTACATTAAAACAATTATAAGAAGATTTTTACATTTGTCTTGGACTTTTTTTTTTTTTTGGCATACAGAAACATTTGTAAGTACAGGAAGCTAGAAGGTATTATAGTAAAATAAGGAAAAACTGCTGCACGAAAACATAGAAAACTTCTGACTGCAATTTGCTGCTATTAGGCTACCTTGACTTAAAGAAGAGTGTCTACCACTGCTCTAACCGGCCGGCTTTATGGTGTCCCTTATGCTGTACCAGCTGAGCAACTCATGACGGTTTTCAAATGCCCTTCCTTCAATGAAGCCAAAGAAATTCCCTTCATCGATCTATCCCCCTTCATTGACCCCCAACGAATCCACAACCTCGATTGCGAATGACTAGTAAAATGGAATACGGAGCTACGACGATCGCGAACGACTAGCACAACGAAATCGGAGGAGGCGAGGGGAGATCTTGAACGGCTAGCAGGCAGTGATCGTGAACGGAGGAGGCGATTATGAATTGGGGTCATCGATTTTGCCGCGAACAAAGCCGCACGATTCTGCTGTGAACATAGCTAACCACGATTCCGTCACAAAAAGCCTCTGCCAGCTCCTTAATGCGCTCGGCGTCGACCAGGTGTCCCTGGTCGGCCAAGATTGGGGTACGATTGAGCCGCTTTCTTGCTAATTTAGCTTTGGCCAATTTGTCGAGGGATTGACGCGTTCTGTCCTCTTGATGCACGGACAAATCCAAATGACGATGTGGATGCCATCCAAATGGGTCCTCTCTCTCTCTCTCTCTCCCCCCCTTTGTGCCTTCAGTTTTCCTAGATTTTCTAACATCTACCATAATCAGTCCCAGCCCAACAAAATCCCCAAAAATTAGTGGTCAATCGGCCACCGGAGCTCATGGCAGGTCCAACAGATGACCTATGCTTGGTGGCGCTGGAAGAGGCCGTTGAGGATGAAATCGATGAGGGAACAATCATCCTTCGCCTCCACCTCATGACTCCATTTTCGAACGTGATAACAATGAAATCGGCTGGGCAGGCGTTGCTGCTGTGGACGCCATCGACCTTCATGGCAGCGAGGACGGCGCATGAGGCTTCTCAGCGGTGAGAAGACGAACTCAGACTGGCCGGATTTTTAGGACTCGTGAGAAGGGTGGAAAGTTTGTGGTTAATTTATTTTAGGCTAAATGGTTTGATTTGAAAGAGTTTTAGGAGTTAGGGGCAAAGTTTTTATGAAATAAAGTTAGGAACCAAGTCAAATATTTTCTTTTCTTTTTTTTTAATGATAATGGTGAATAATAGTTTTAATTTTGCAGGAGTCAAGTGTATGTATTTGAAATAGTGGAAATAAACTATAGGTTCAACCAAACCTAATGGGGGTTTTAGTAATTTTCCAAAAATAAATAAATAAATATGAGTTAGGATAAATTAAGAATTAAAAATTACATTGTTCTTGAAAAAAAAAATCAATCTTAATTGGATGGAGTTTATTGAATTTGAAATATTCAACATATAAATTATAAATATGATGACCCTAGAGAATACCATGAAGATAGCCAAAAAAAAATTAGTACGAATAATAAAAGTAATCACAATTGCTTGGGGATGTACACGAAAAAAAAAAAATCAATAGCAAAATAAATAAATGTTAACAAATAATTGAAGGCCAAAATGTGCATATGGTCCTCCAACTTAACAAACTCAAGCGAGTTAGTCCTTTTTATTTGACTCAGTGCGAGTTAGTCCTCTAACTTTCTAGATTTAGCGTTTTAGTCCATAAAGTTTGCTAAACTAAATGAGTTAGTCCGTATTTTAACTGAAGGTGTCTAGCTTGACAAGGGTCTAACTTAAAGTCGTCTGCTAGCAAACAGGTAAATTAAAAATGAATAGAGGCAGTGACGATGAAGGGATTCGAGTTCAACAATGTGAGCTCCGCCACATCGAAATCATCAAGTAAGAAACCAGAAATCGGTGACAGAGGTGGTATGATGGAGGCATGCCTTTGTGGTTAAGGGCAGCGGAGGGTGGTGATCAGGGGAGGATCGATTTAGTGGAGGGCGGCAATTCAGAGATTTTGGAGATGCGAGGCCTATGGGAGACAGGAAATTCGGCAATTTGTCAATTTGGGTGATGCGAGACTGATGAGAGATGAGACTAACGTGATGGTAGGAAAGGCAAGACTAATGGCAAGGGGAAGAAGGGGGTTGATAGGAGAAAGGCACGAGAGCGTTGAGGGTGGCGGATAGGTGAGATTCAATATGGGAGTCGGATTTCTGAGTGGTCGATGGCAAATTGGCGATCGACTTCCGGGCAGTGTGTTTTTGTTCCCTTTGTTTCACACCAAACCCAGCTCAGCAAAGCTGCCCCCCCCCCCCCCAATGCCACATTAGCAAAATATAAACCTTTCATCCAATTTGGACTAACTCGTAAATTTTTTTCAAGTTGAAGGACTAACACACACTCAGTCAAAGATAAATGACTAACTCATTAGAGTTGGTCAAGTTGAGGGACCATATATCCATTTTGGCCATAATTGAACAACATTACTTTTGTGAGATGAAAAAAATTGTAAACAAAAAGGAGTTGTATATTGGTTTAGGTTTTATGATGGTGAGGTGAGGTAATATATATATTGAGAAAAATCAAAAAGGAAAAATATTAGTTTCTAAAATACATGCAGTATAATAAGGGTAACAAATTAATAGAATTTTAATATATGGATGTTAGATTTTCTGCCTTATATTTATGTGGGAAAATTATAAAAACCCCCCTGTGGTTTGGCTTAGCCTACAGTTTGCCTCTTCTATTTTAAAAAGCCTACACTTTGCCCCCTGTTTGGTTTATGGTGTCCTATAACAACTTTTAAAACCTTAATTTAAACTATCTAATAATAATGTTTCAGTAATTTCAAGATTTTTGACATTTTTTTCACGACTAACCGACCTTTAAAAGATATTGATATGTATTTACAGAGAGAAAATTACATTTACAGAACGAAAAAACTGAAATTACTGAAAGATAACTATTGTATATTTTAAATACAGTTTCAAAAGTTGTAGGGGTAAAGTGTAGGTTTTTTAAAATAGAGGGAAAACTGTAGGTTAGGGCATATCTCAATGGGGTAAATTATAAGTTTCCTTATTTATACGCATATACCTAGAAAGAAGATTTGAAGTGATTTGAAAAATGAAAATACTTAACTCCTAAAAACCCTAGCACACCTCCTCTCATCTCCTCTAACTCGTTTCCTTTTGTTGTCTCTCCCATCATTCTTTGTTATTTTTTGCCAGATCCAGGCTTCGGTCTAGATTTGGTTGGTTCTCTTTTAATCTTTTGATTGTTTGACTAACTTTTTCCAATATTATCTATTAAATTTTATGGTAAATGCAATATCTTTTAAATCTTAGTGTTTAAAAGTGATTCAAGACTCTCACATGGTAGATCTTTAATTGAAAGTATGCAATGATAGATCTAGTCTTTTGGTTTCATAAGAATCTCAATGGAAATGATTTTATAAAATAAAGTC
Organism: Aquilaria yunnanensis; assembly: GCA_039654915.1. Lineage (NCBI taxonomy): Eukaryota > Viridiplantae > Streptophyta > Magnoliopsida > Malvales > Thymelaeaceae > Aquilaria > Aquilaria yunnanensis. The sequence goes on along the minus strand of CM077598.1, from coordinate 22,575,216 downwards.
AGTATTTATTTTTTTTTTTAGGTTTTATAGGTAATATTTTTATTTTTATGGTTAGTCTTGTTTAGACCTTTGATACTTGGTTGGTTCTAGAATTGTTTGATTATTGTTGACTTTGTTTAAGCTTTCTTTCACTTATTAGTGAGTTTTATATTTTATATTTATTCTGACTTACCTAGAAGGTTCAGCTTGATTTGATTATCTTCCCTTCATAAGGTGTCGCAGGAATGAATATCCTTTTTGTGACTAGTTTTATATTCTTATTGTTCCTTAAAGTTTTATGCTGTCATTAGTTTGTAAAATGTCGTTTGACTCATTTTTATAAAATTGAATTTCGGAGCATAATATAGCTACAGCTGGTGAAAATGTATTTGTAATTAAGGTAAAACAAAAGGCCTTAAGGTTAACATCAAATTTTGGATTAAAAGTCGAATATGGGTCAAAATTAGAAAGAACATTTAATGGATAATCGTGGGATTACAGTCTGAAAGTAATGATAATTTTGTCATTTGGGTGTATACACACACACACACACACACGCACACTCCCTAATAATTTATTTAATTAGTTACCTCTATTTATCGCCGGGGTATCTAATCTTTCTCTCTTGCATGATTTGATGAGCACCGGGTTTCTAATAACCACAGGTTTGAAGCATCCATGCATGTGTCTCCCAATTGGGGAAATTTGTTCCTTTAATTCCATTATCAATTCAATTCCACACTTTTGCTTTTCCCTTAAGCCTTCCCCAGTTCTGAATTAGAATTTATTCTGCCGTCGACAAAACTGCTCCGGCTCATCATTATATATATCTCTATACATATATAAATAGCTAGCTGTCTCTTATTGCTCGCTTTAGTTGCTAAAGCCCTTTCGTCTCCTACAATTTGTGCTCTACTTTGCATGGCCGTATCAGTTGCCGGGATCCGCCGCAGAGCTGACGGTTTCATCTTCGGGTGCTGTCTTAATTAGTACTAAATTATTTACCTAATTAAAGAAATAGTTATCTTTCCAACAGTTGAGATCATATTGAGTTGATTTAGGTTTTTGCATATATACAGTAGCTAGCCAATATCGATTTTTAATTGGAAGAACCATGTGATGCAGGCAAGCGAAGGCACTTGCACGACTATACAGCAAAAGTGTGGGAGCAGCTGATCATAAACTTGGTGGGCACGAGAGGATTGGGAGAAGAGCGACCAACGGCAGCGCCGTTGACTCCTCGTGCTGGGTGCCACATCCTCGCAGCGGGATTTACGTGCCCCAAGGTCAAGAACGGGTCATCGACGATGTTCCCGACGGCGCCGCCTGCTTCGGTGGACGGACTTTTTGGTTGAGGACAGTTGACGCCGTCGACAAACCCGACCCTGATACGCCAGCTGATCATTTTATTCGATAATTACCTCAACTAGCTAGCTAGTCACTTGGATTGCTTTACAAAAGGGTATCTATCTATCTATATACATATATACGCTAATAAGCAGCAGCTTGGAGGAGCTAGTACGTGGAAGCTGCAAGCTAGCCAGAAAGGGGCGCGTGCCTAGGTTCGTACGTTCATGTATCTAACTAGTTTCATAACCCTTCTAAATGACAGGGATTGTTGTTTTAAAAGAACAGAAACTATTGTCGGCAATATGTAATGAGAAATTGTCTTATTTAATACACCCAATATTGATACATTCACAAACAGATATGACGTCATCACAGGTGCCATTCAAAAATTAATTCAAAGTTAATTCAGGTTCAATTCCAACTTATATCAATTATTTAGAATTGGAGTAAATTGCGTAAATAATCCATAATCTTTAATTGTCATTTCATTTTAGTCCCTAACCTATTAAATATTTTATTTTGGTCCTAAACCAATTAAAATTATTTCATTTTAGTCTCTTATCAGATAAAATTTATGAACTAGAATAACTGTCTGGCATAAACTTTTGAAATTCTGATTTAAATATTGGATAACTGTTTTTTAGTAAATTTAAATAATTTAATATTTTTTATAACAAATAAATAATTTAAATTAGAATTTTTTCTCCCTGAATAAAATAATTTTAATTTATAGAAAGAAAAGAAAGATGATTTAAATTTTTTATTAACTGTAGAAAATTATTATATAGATTAAATTTATTGTAAGACAATTCTTGAATAGTTTAAATTATTATTTAAAATTTTTTTTATCAAACGAATATTTTAAATTAACATATTTCATCCAATGAGAATCAAAATGAAAATTTTTTAATAGATTTAGGACCAAAATGAAACCTTTTAATAGGTTTATGAGCAAAAAAAAAATATTCAATAGGATAGGGACTAAAATGAAACAATAGTTAAAAGTTAGGGATCATTTATGTAGTTTACTCTTTAGAATTGGTTTTCAAAGACAAAATTTAAACCAAAGGTTTTTGTTCATTTACTAACCAAGATACTAATACATGAGCTCTAATTATACCATACTACCATAATCAAGTTAATGGTTTTCCAATTGTTAATTAAATGATTTTGAATAAAAAATAGGCTTACATGCACATTCAATCCCTGAAGTTTGCACACATGCACAAGTTAGTTCTTATAGATTGACTCATTGTGATTTAGTCCTCTAAGTTAGATAAATATATGACTTAATCTTGAAAGTTTCAAAGTGTGTGAGACTTAGTCCCTGAACGGTCACGGTTTGTCATGTGACCATAACACTATTAGGGATGAAGTGATGTGGATAAAGGGTGAGGGTCTCTCTTCTTCTCACCACCACTTGTCGGCCATGTTCTCCGTTGAATCTAGCCCTATGTCTCTCCGTTGGCCTATTCTCTATGAAATTTGGCCTTGCCTCTCCTTGTCAGCCTCTTCTTCACTTCTTCATCAAATTTGATGTTGTCTCTAGCCGTTAGCCTTTACTCTTCCCTCACCCCCAACTGTTGACCTCTTCTACTCCCTATCCCCACATCGTCAACCTTCTCTGCTCCTCACCTTCACTGCTAATCTCTTTTTCTCCATCGCCCTTAGCTTGTCAGATTTTGGTTTCCAAGTAATCCAACCCAAAGTCTCTTGCAAATACCACCATCTCATAGGAATTTACACAATTAATTTTACTAATTGAACACCAAAAAATATCATAAATTAATCATGTTAATTGATTGTTAACTCAGTTGACTTGAAGAAGCTGATCTTGTTTTTTCCAAAAGATCCTGTCCTCTTTGATGTTATAGAGATTATTCACATCATCACGGTTATCGCCATCACTATTAAACTCTTGGGCTTGCAGTACTGAGTCATTGACATTAACTCCGTTACGAAAGCTGAAGACCACATCAATGAAACCCGTAACGCTGTCAATGGAGTCTTCAATTTCTCATGAGCTCATGGCACTCATAGTGAAATTCTCCATTTTGTGGTGGGAATTGGCTTTATTGATAAAAAATTCTTCATTTTTGGCCATTATGGTCAAGGTTGTGTTAGTGATGAATGGGGAAGTAGTGGTGGTTGGAAAAGGCAACTTGAAGAAGAAAGAAGCGGAAGCGGCGGAGTTTGAAGGGAGAAGATGGTTGCCAGAGGAGGGATTGGTGGTGGTGGACCTTAGCCCAGCCTCACTTGAGCCCTACTCCACATCAGCCCTTTTAGCAACGTCATCCACGTTTCCATCCATCTAAGGACTAACTATATTTTATAAAGTTGAGAGGCTAAGTATCAACGAGTCAAACTTTAAGGATTCACTCACTAGAGTTAACGAACTTAGGGGATCAAATGTGGATTTAACATTTTTCATTAGTTTTTTAACGTAAAGTAGCATATCCACATCTAATTTGAAGCTTTAGTGGCACATTTGGTTCATTTTAAAACATTAATGCTAGATTGCGACTAAAAAAACTTTGGTGGCAAATTTGAGTACAGCCCAAAACATTAATGACAAATATGAGATTTACCTTAGACATCCTACAAGATCTGCTGCTGAGTTTGTTTCTGAAAGCTATAGAGCTTCTTTTATATATATATATATTTAGAAACATGCTTACTAGTATATAAGGGAATATGCATCGGTATTCTAAATAAATGGAGAGAAATGCTAGCTTTTTTAGGACTAGATATCAACCAAACCAATTTTATGTGACATTTTCAAAGAAGAAGATGAGGAAGTCAAGATTCAAATCCTAGGTCTTTTGATGAAAAATGTAGAGTTTTTGAACACGGGAATGAGATTGTATTGAGTTCAGATTTTGCTTAGAATGCATTGCCTTGATGAATCATGAAACAAATGATTGAATGTTTGTTTTCTTTTTTGTTTTAATCTAAGCTTCGCCGTTTCATATATTTAGATAAAACCCTTGGATTTGAATGTAAATGTTGTTGAGGTTTTTTTTTTCTTTTGTGATATAGAATCCGGAAGTACCGTTCTCTTTCCATAAAAAAAATGATGATATCATGGCATTCCAAAAGAAAAAGTGCAGTTAGTGCAATCCAATGGTTTAGGCATGAGTCTTTTACTTTTCAAGGACACGTGTTGACAAAAAAATTCAAGGTCTATTCCTAAGGGAAGAAAAAAAAGTAAAAACTTCTATTTTCGTACTCAAAATACCTTGTAAGTTATGAGAAAAAGGTTGAATCTCAGACATAGACAATTTTATTATATTTACAACTTGTTACTTAAACTAAACCTTAAGTGCAAAACAAAATGAAAGTTGAAATTTAAAAGAGTAATGCTAAAATTTTTAACAATTTTACACTATTAACTTTATAACATTTTACTTGTAGTTTGACTAGCAGTGAAATATATAAAACATGTTAACTATTTGCTTTCAAGAAGTCCCCTTCACAATAAATTTTACTCCTCGTCCCAAAATTTTTACTTCATTTGATTTTTTAAATATTTTTACTTGAATTTATTTATATTATTATTTATTATAAAAATAAAAAATATTTAAAAATTACATGTCTTGAGTTAACAATCATATATAAGGATTTTTATTTATATATTAAAATATTAAAAATAAAAAATTCTAAATTAATTATCAAAAATAAATGATGTAATAGTTTTATGATGGAGAGTATATAAAATTTGAATAAAAGCCTTAATAGGTTAATCAAAATTCTCCTTCGAAAAAGAAGGGGTTAAAGAAGAGAACTGCTAGCGTATCTTTTTGTTTTCTTTAAGGTGCTCGTAGATCTTCATTTTCAAGGCCAAAATAGGAAAAATAAAACCTCTAGATTTTGAATCAACCTAACTAAAACAAAGACAAATTGGGAAATACGTCATTGCTCTTATGCCACAGGATAAACTACGCCATTAATGTATTTTTTTAAGCAAATATATCTTTAATATTTGTTGGGATAAATAAGCTACCAACATTAAAGAAGTATACTAATATAAGCACTCGCAGTACAAAACGTTATTGGCGAAGGGGCGTGTTGTTCACCATACATAGATAATAAAAGTTCCATCATTTTTCCCTTTAATTTTTTTATGAATAGCATCTAACGAGATATGTTGGCTCACATTATGTAGCGGGTATTTTTTATAATAAATTTATTATAAAAAAATTTAAATAATAAATAATTAAGAATATGAGAAAATTTGATTGAAGTTGAACTAACCTAAACAATAATTGAAATTAGATAAATAGAAACATAATATCATATGTATTTTGAAATAATGTATAATTTTGTCATTAAAAATAATTCACTAAAAATTTCCTTCTTTTATCAACTTAAACTCTAATTCTTAATATCAATGAGAAATTTATTTAGAAAAATTTACTTTCACTTATAGCAATTATGGACCAAATTATTTTATTAAACTATAGAGAACAATTCATACTGTAAAATGAAATCATGAATAATAAAATAATATGATTGAAACACAAATTTGTACTTAATTTATGTGAACAAATTTACAATTTAACCATTAACTTAATAAAGATAAAAATAATAAATAATAATATTAAAACCAAATAAATTAGAACTATAGCCAGAAGTAGGTAAATTATAATGATTAAAGTTTTATTTAAAAAAATTAAAGAAAAGAAACAAAAAAAAGTTTGAACCAAGATAGAAAATGGAAAAAAAATATTAGGTATTAAAGGCTTAACAATTGATTTAATGAATGTAAAAAATGGCTTAACACAAAAAATAAATAAATTATGATAACCAATGTCTTACTTTGGAATATAGTACATAAAAATAATAAAAAATTTGGGGACCAAAATAATAAATAGAAAGAATCTAGCTAAATATTTATTAAATTTGGGGACTAAAATAAAACATGGATGTAAAATAGGGACTAACATGGAAAAGAGTAGAAGCTTTTGGATTAAATTAACATTTAACTAGACAACCTAAAATTTGAGAAATTGCAAAATGGGCTATAAAAAATGCGAGCACCTTATGAAAAGGGATTCGAACTTAAGAAATGGTCAATTGTGTCTGAAAAAGAAAAAAAAAAGAAAACACAAACAAAAATATATTTCTCTTCAGCGATGAACAGTAAAAATGACTTTTAGAAATAAGCAATATATGAGGGACCAACGCGTTGCATAGGTAAATTATATATCAACATTAGTTGTAATATAATCAATGTAAGTTATTAAAGGAACAATGCAAGTGGATGAGGCTTATATTGACATTAAGTAATATCTACGTATAATTAATTATAAACACACAGAGTAGTCAACTAAAAATGTATTTATTTAATTTAAAAAAAACATTAAAGATAACAAATAAAAAATGATTAAAGCAATTCTATTAATCAATTCAAGAAAATCATTAAGAGAAAGAAAGTTTCTGACATTCATAGTGTAGGATAACATTGCACAATATATATCTATAGGTTTTCCAGATTTTCACTCACTAATAAATTAGTGATAAAATAAAACATTTTAAGAATCTTGCACTCATGCATAATACAAACTATTTACTTATTTCAACTAATTAAAACTCTAAATCAAATCTGTATAAAAGAGAAAAAGTGTGCATTTGTTTCAACTAATTAAAACTTTGAATCAAACCTATATAATTAAAACTCTGAGTCAAATCATGCGAAAAAAAATCTTGATATTTAATATAGTTAATAAATGTATGTCCGTCACTTTCATTTGAGGTTTTATCATCTTAAATTTAAACATGTCATCAAAAATTTTATTTTCCTAAAAGTTCATGTCAGGTATCTAAGAGCCTACCATACCCGTGATCAGGGATTGAGATAGTCCTCTTCCCTTCTCCTTAAAAACCTTTGACTTATAGTATATACAAAAATTTTGATTAGCAAAAGGGTGAAAAAGTTTATGACAGATCATGAAAGTTGGGGATCATTATGGCGGAAATATTATATCTAGGGACTAAAGGAGACATTTGACCATTCTGCAGGAGAGAAAAAAAATTAAAAGGGAAAAAATACTCTTGGTTCCCTATAATATTTATTTTGGCAAGTATTAATCCCCAATCTTTATGATGTGACAAACATATCACCATCAGCAAATAGTCTACCTTCTATCTGGCAACAGTAGGCTAAAGTTGAGGAGCATTATGGCAGACATGAAATATTCAGGTACCAAAAGAAGGTTTTGAGCATAAATTGAAATAAGCAAAAAAAAAAAAAAAGCCACGTAAGTTTTACTGTTGATAAACAGTAAAACTCCTCTCTCTTTTAGAATATACTATGATATAATATAATATAATTAACACCAAAATTATTTTTAGATGTTAGAGTTTGAGCTGGATTTTAATTATAAATTGATTTAAATAAAGTTAAAATAAATAAAATTGGAACATAGTTTGACATGTTTAAAGTTAACCTCTATCAAGAGAAAAAGATCGTTAACATAATCTATTTCGGTAATGAGTTTGTTAGTTTCCCATATTGCCCAAAACAAACAATATCTGTTTTCCGCGAATTTGCACGATCCTTTGCTTCCCCACAACAATCTCAGTCGCGCGTTTCCTCGAAGGTCTTTTCGGTTCGTCTCTATAATCAGAAGCTTTTCATTCTTTGAGAAATCGACTCGAAAAGCAATTGTTCCCGCCGCCGGTTGGGTTTGCATGACGAGCGCTTCGGAGCTATTCTACACCAGGAGATCGAGATCGGGCCGATCCGACCCGGATCCGGGATTCGCATCTTCTCTCGACCGCAGCCCCTATCACCCCAATTTAAGCCGCCGGCAGCATCATGCACGGCATGATATCGACGGCTGCGCTGCTTCACTCCGCCGCTCTTCCCTTTCCAGCCACCAGTCCCGGCGCTTATCGGCTCACTCAGTAACTCTCCATTTTGTTCTATTTTTATACTCTCTCGCGTTTCATAATTTCCTAATCGTAGATTCGTATTTGCCTTCATCAGTATTCTAAGCAAATCCTTTTGTGCTTATGTTGGCTAATTTTGTTATGTGTTTGTGTTGATCAATCAGGAGCGTTCATCTATAAGGCTCAACCAAGGTAGCAACCAGGTTCCGTTGGCTAGTGGTGGAGACGGAGAAGGTCTAAGGAGCTCAAGCAGGCCTGTTTTGAGCCCAAGCGAGAGGCTTCCGGGAGCTGTGCTGCTTGCGAGGGCAAGGCTTCTTGAGAGACTGAGAGGGGTGTCAGTTCCTGGAAACAGGTTCGTGTTCATGGCTCGGTTATGTTTGTGTGGTTCTTGATTATTATTATTTTTTTCTAAGTGTCTTAATCGATTATTTCATAAGTTAGTTTCAGCTGAACATGTAGGAAATATGAAGTGGTGACTTATCTGTGCTCTCCTAATTGGTGGACTTACTTATGTTTTGTTTTAACCATCTCTGAGCTTAGGGAATCTCATAGGTTATACTCACACTTCAAAATCACGGTTTTAAGCTTATGATGCCCTGCGGACGACTTGTATTATGTGCCTTTTTTCAACTTTTGTTGTCTTAGGAGGCCTTACAAGTAACAAGTATCGGGTGTTCACAACCATTACTGAAAAGCTAACAGCCCAAGGCTTAGCTTAATGGTCAAAATTTTAAAGTGGTTGCATAAGGTCCAAGGTTCTAGTCCACGTTTTCCCTTTGAATTCTCATCATATGTACCCAAAAAAAATCGAATTACTGAAATGCTACAACTCTGAGCTTTTAGAACGCTGTCTATCTTTAAGTTGCTGTATTTGTAAGATTAAACTGGTAAAGCTGGTGAGATGACTGCTTAAACGAATTGAATGTCTTGTTTGGTTTTGCTCTGTGTTGCAACATATCTTTATGACTTGACATGTCATTGCTGGAAAATTACATGTTGGTTAGGCTTGGGTTAGGTCACTTAGCAAATCATGTTATTAAATGTCTGTTAGGAAGCTGACTTGGGATCTAAAGTTGTTTAATAGAAATAATACCTTTCACTTGATAGGAGAGCACATTTTGCACATTCTTTTGTCAGGAAAATGTCCAGTGGTATAGCTTTTTCCACTTCACTTTTGATGCTTGTTTGCTGCAACAATCATCTATTCTGCTTTTTCTTTTGCCGGGGATGGGGGGGTTACAAGCTGAGCTCAGTTTTATGTCATGTAATATGTCTGACTTGGTTACTTGCTGTCCCTATTTCTTCAACTCCATTACTTTCTCTGCTCATTATTACTTTTTGCTACCATTACTGCAAGCATCAGTTACATTTGCGTTATGACAACTAGGTCCTCCTTGTGAAGCATATCATTTACATTTTAACAAGCAATCAGCAGTTATCTAACACAACTTTGAATTGTGTGTTTGAGCTCTTCTTCAATTATTTTTCTGTTCATGATGTGCGTTTTCATCTTTGGTTCTGACTAGTGTTTGGCACTTTCTACTTATAAGTTTTACTTGCCCCAGGCAAAGCAGCGACCGAACTACAGCAGATGCAGATCGCAGGGAACATGTATTTGGTGATGAATTCAGGCTTGTTGATGCAATGGATTGGGGTACAGACAATTCAGCAGAGATGTCGAGATGGAATTTGCCTTTTGCAGACTTCATGTTCCAAAGGGAAAGGAGAGAAAGGGTTCGATTGCCACGGGAAAGAAACAGAAAGCCGCCTGGTCTTGAACGGGCAGCACTAGATAGTTTGAAGATCGAGGTTTTCTATGAGACAAGAATCAACACGGTTGACGCTGAGCATGCCAATGCATCACAGGATTGTAGTATATGTCTCGAGCGTTTTGTGGAGGGAGATGAACTTATACGATTATCCTGTTCACATAGGTTCCATTCTGCTTGCCTGGTGCCGTGGGTTAGAACTTGTGCAGATTGTCCCTATTGTCGACAAGGAATATGACCGTTGAACCATCTGCAGATAGTCTTAAATGTAATTCTCCTCGTTTTTCATCTGTTCATTGCGTGATGAAGGGGTAAGACCAAACCAAAAGAGATGGTTTTGTGATCCAGTCCACATGTTGCGAATGTGGCCAAGTTCATTCAGCCGAAATGGAGCTGGAAAACTTTATAACTGCTTAGTTATTAATTAATGCCAAATTAGTTTATACGTGGGCTCCATTGATTCGGATAAAAACAATTTTGATTCAGAAGAATGTATAAGACCGGATTTAGGTCCTTAGGATGCCGTCAACTAAACATGAGACCAAACTTTCTGTTCCATCTGTAAGTTCAGGGTTGTTAGTGGTACTAGATTGTAATTAAAGATTTGGTGGCTTAAATTTAAATAAAAAGGAAAGCGCAATTGGTACTTGGAGTTGAAACCATTGGAACCCAAAAGTCAATTAAACAAGCCAATTCGTTTTAACTTTTTCTTTTTAAAGGAAATACGGCATTAAATTAATTACAGTTCATTTTAACTTAAATTAATTTAATTTAAAATTATTTATTTTTATTTTTTACATCTTTTTTATCCCAGGATTAATTTCATTTGAAAGTCAATATTAATTAAATGAAATAATTCATCTTAAAGTAAATTTTTATAATGTTATTAAATTTTTATGAATGTTTAGGTATTAAAAAATCCATAAAAATTTAATAAGACTATAAAAATTGTATGTTAAATGAATTATTATACATACATAATATTGACTTTTCAAATAAAATTGATTTCGGGTAAAAAAATATAAAAATAAAATAAGCCAATTTGGATTAAATAGAAATGAATAGGCTATTTTTACAAAAAAACAAAATTCCTGCCGGTGAACGAAACTTCTTTGACTTTGAAGATGATGTTAATTGCACTTGCACAGTGCACCTAAAAACTTCTTCTGGGAAATTGGCTTGACAGGAATTTAGGAAAATATGTAGTAGTACCACTTTTTCTTTAATTTCTCTTTTCTTTTTCTATATCAACATATATTGAAATCAATTTGATTATTCAATGAAATGTAATCCGTTTTTCTACCCTCATCCTCATCTATTTAATGAAGATGTTTTGACACGCAAGCAATAAAAATTAAAATTGACATTCTATAAAATATTTTCCATCTCTTTATCTTCCTCACCCCACTCATCATTAAAAACAAGGCTATATGCAGAACTCCAGTAAATAATTTTCCTAAATTCCCAAAAAAGAGATAAATAATAAAACATCATCATCCAAAGAAAAATAAAATAAAATGCCTTCCCACGCGTGTAAGATGTTAATAAAATCCATACCAATGGTTTTGCATCCTGAAATTGAATAGATGTGGTGGAAGGCTAATGGTCTCTTCAAACAAAGGGTATAATAGAACCGCTAATGTATTAAAAATATGGAAAAATTACAAAAACCCCCCTATGGTTTCGTCTAACCTACAGTTTATCCCTCTATTTTGAAAAACCTACACTTTACCCCATATATTTTTTACACTACCTAATAACAACTTCTGAAACTGTATTTGAACTATATGATAATAATGTTATAGTTATTTCAAGATTTTTATATTTTTTTCACAACCAACCGACCTTTAAAAAATACTGATATATAATTACAGGTGGGAAAGTACATTTACAGAAAGGAAAAACTGATAGTTTAAAACATTTATTAAGTATAAAAAAATATTGGACAAATTGAAATTACTGGAAGATGATTATCGTATAGTTTAAATATAGTTTCAGAAGCTGTTATCTGACAGTGTAAAAAAATAGGGGGCAAAGTGTAGGTTTCTCAAAATAGAGAGGGCAAATTGTAGGTTAGATTAAACCACAGGGGGTTTTTGTAACTTTTCCTAAAAATATTGAGGAGGAAGTAGTTAAACATTTAGGTGATTTATTCCGTTGCTCGGTTAGCATGCAGGCTCTCATAGATTTTGATGTTATTCCACATCGTGTTACAGACAGTTTGAATGATAGTTTACTTTAGCTTTTCACTAATGAGGAGATTTTAGTAGCTTTGTTTGCTATGTATCCTACTAAATCTCTTGGACCTGATAGTCTACCTTCATTGTTCTACCAAAGTATTGGCATATTATTTATAAGATATTTTTCAATATATTAGTGGTCTTCTAAATGTGGGACAAATTCTTTTGGAGATAAATTACACCTATATTGCTCTGATTCCAAAAGTGCAGTAGCCAAAATCCTTATTAGAGTTCAGGCTTATCAGTTTTATGTAATGTGTTGTGCAAGATTATTACCAAAGTCCTTGTTTAATCGCATGAACCTGTTACTACTTTCAATTATTTCTCAGTATCAGAGGGCTTTTGTGCAAGGGAGACTTTTAATAGATAATCCGCTCGTTGCTTTAGAAACCTGTTATGATTTGAGCAAGATGTGAGGTTCAGCAGATGGAGTTATGGCTTCCAAGTTTGACATGTCTAAAGTTTATGATTGGGTGGAATGACTTTTTCTTAGGAGGGCTATGTTGCCACTGGGGTTTCATGCTAGGTGGATCAACCTTGTTCTTAATTGTGTTATGATGGCTTTTTTTTTTTTTGTTTTAATTAATTAAGAACCTTGCGTAAATTCAACCCCTCCTGCAGTATCCGACAGGGCTGCCCACTCTCATCATATTTGTTCTTGTTTTGTGCAGAAGACCTCTCGTGTCTATTTCAGAAAGCTGAATGTCAAAGTAAAATTTATGGTATATCTGTTAGTTGCCTTAGCCCCACTGTCTTTCATTTGCTTTTCATTGAAGACGGTATCCTCTTCATTCAATCTACTAAGGGTGAAGTACATTATGTGCTTTTGATTTTGGATAATTATCAAGTTATTTCATGTCAAACAATGAATCTCCAAAACTTCTTTATGTTTTTTTAGTCCCAACATAATGGGCACTATTCACTCTTCTATCTCTCGGTTGCAAGGTAATAACTAGTCCCTTATATCGGATAAGTATTTAATGTTCCCCTAGCCCTTTTGGTGTCAGAAAGTAAATTAGTTCAATTATGTAGTAGAAAAAGTCTCAAACAAATTGTCAGCCTCGAAAACTTCCATCTTGTCACAAGTTGGACGGTTAGTCTTGACCAGATACATATTTTATTTTTTAAAGATGTAGAAAATCTTATTTTTTAAATTTTAGAAAACTAGTATGAAAATGAGAAATATTGTTTTAAATTTTTTAGTTTTAATACGGGAGTTTTCCAAAGTTTCGATGTCTTCAAAATAAATTATGAACTAAACTTTTATCAAATATAATTTGAAGAAGAAAAATTAAAAAAAATTCCACAAGAACACGTCACCTCAAATTTTCTATAAAATGGGAACAAAAACAACATATAAATTAAACCATATATTAAAGAAATTATACTTTTTAAGAATTCTAACAGATTACACGCGAAGTTAGAGTCTGAACAGGAAGACTAATTTCGAATCTCTGCAATAAAAAACTTGAGAAAGAAAAACTCTTAAGTAAAAACGTTTTATAAAAAAAAATGCGTTTCGCTAAAGTCAAGAAGAAAATAAACAAGAACTCTGTTCCTCTAAAATGCTATTACAAAAAGAAAGGAAAAAGATAATTTTTTTGTCCATAATATCTTCATTGAAATTTAAAGTGACACAACTTATCTTATTTTCTAAATTTTAGAAAACCAGTGTGAAAATGAAATATATATTTTTAAATGATTTTACTTTTAATACAGGACTTTTCTAAAATTTCAATAGCTTTAAAACAAATTATGAACTAAATTTTTATCAAATATAATTTGAACAAGAAAAATCAAAAAAAAATTTCACAACGAAACGTGACCTTGAATTTTCTAGAAAATGGAAACGTATAAAAATATCTTCATTGGTACCGAATCCCGCATCGAACTTTTCTTCGAGAGCAAAATTACCACCGACTTACAAAATTGTCTAATTTGCCACTGACCCTCAAATAAATGGGAAAAATAACAGTTTTATTCTTTGATCCTTCAGATTTCTTTTATTCTTTCCTTAACTTTGGCCATCTGATGATCATGCCAACTTTTTTAAAATAAACATCATGCTTTTGAGAAACTTGCAATAGTAAAATTCTCTATGTCCAATTGCATTAAAGGCTTATGCGAAACCGATGAATGAGTATTGTGGCACCAGCCACACTGCCAAAATCTTCACCTTTGCGAATGGATGGTTAGCCAACCCATATGCTATGGCTGTTGAGCTTGCTTTTTATCCATCTCCATGGTGATGGATGAGATTGCACGCTTGATCCCGATCTAGGTTTTCTTGTGCTAACTGTGAGGCAAGGTAGCGACCTTTGAAAGTAAGGGCATGGTGACGTGGTCAAAGATGATGAGCTAGGGGGATGAGGGCAATGATGGCAGGCAGTATTTGGAATCCCACAACAAAGTGGTGATCCATGGTGGAGACTTGGAAGATTGGGAGGGTACGTTGGCTGACGGTGACGATGACGATGATTCCGGCGTACCAAATTGAGATGACTTGAGGAGCGCTCTTAGCTCATCCACTCGTTTGCATCTTCCCATGAGGCTGGTAAATTCGACATTAGGGACATTTATGGCAGTTCAAGGCACTACAACTCCCAGGCAAGTTTTAGAATCCAAGCAAGTAAATAGTTAAAAGGATGACATGATCATCAGATGGGCAATATTAGTGTATTAGTAGAAGAAACGTGAAGAATCAAGAACAAAAGATGTTATTTTTCCTCTTCATTTGAAGGTCATTTAACGACAAGTGACAAATTTGCCCTTTTTGTAGTGATAATGGTAATTTTGTACTCGAAGAAAAAGTTCGGTATGAGATTTGATACACTTAAAACACTGGTTGCAAATTTACTCCTTTCAATGTTTTTCGGTGCTAAATTATTTACTTAATACATAGACTTTTGTTCTTGCATTTTTTTAAGTCGTATGAACTTTGGATTTGACATTTGGACTAAATCTTTAGTTTGATTTTTGTTCTTACGTTTTTTTAGTCATATGAACTTTGAGATTTGTCATTTTGACTATAAATCTCTAGTTCATACTCATTCAAGTTGCATGCATTTGCAAGTTTTGCCCTAACTTAAAATTTCAAATGGTCGACAACAACCCGATTCATTTTACTTTGGCAAAAATAACAAATAAACCACTAACATTTTTGTGCTGACCTGATTCACTCACTAATATTTTTTTTTTTACCAAATAAACCACTGATGTTTCTGAGTCTGCTTAAATTGGCCACTCTTGTATCCGTTAAGTCTAACGGAATTTTAGCATAAAATACAAAGTTCAGTCCCTACATTTTATACTTTTGCTCTCAGTGCCTCTAAATTTTATTAATCTAACATTTGAACCACCTTTTTAAAGCCGACATCAATTTTTGGACTCCGTTTGTGAGTAGTAATTGAGATCCTCTTAAACTTGCTAATAGTGGTTACGATGTTCTTCCTTTTACTCTGCCTTATATTGTACCATAATCTTACACTAAGCACTAATATAAGCGAGACATCATTCAGAAGTGGCAGGGTGAAGCCAGAGGTATCCGATATTGGTCAATAGAGATGGTACACTTTGAAGGAGCTAGAAGTAACAACAAATAGACTGTGTCAAAAAAATGTAATTATGGAAGGTGGTTATGAAATTTTATAAATGGTGAAGATAGCTTATTTGAATTGTTTTAAACCAAGTTGAGCTATTTTGTTAATTTTAACAAGTTAATGATGGAGTTTTGTAATATTTTAAGAGTCGAGTGGGTAAATTGGCCTATTTGAATAACATTAGCGGTTTATTTGGATATTTTGAATAACATTAGTAGTTTATTCGGTAAAAAAAAACCTTAGTGGCATGTTCGAACTGATCCAAAACATTAGTGGTTTATTCGTTATTTTTACCTATCACTTTTTTTTTTGTCAAAACGAATTTGAATTTTTTTTCTCCCTTAGTTAGCTTAACTAATAAAAATCAATAGAAAAAACTCTTAATTGTATAAATTTCTTACTAACCGGGTAAATAATCATTATATATAAAAATAATCACTTATCAATGATCTCCAAATTATATATATAATAGCAATATATTAATTGCTGAACAAGAGCACTATTCATGAACTTAGTTGTTTTCCACTTTTTCATATATAATGGTCTAACCCCCTTTTCAGTCCCTATAGATTTTTCTTTCTTCGGTTTTTGGTCCCCAAACTGTTCATTTGATGATCAAGCCTTGAGAGACAGCATGGGGACACCGGGACAGTGGCAGGGTCAACATATCTGCAAATTTACGGACTGAAGCTGCCAAAGAAAAAAAATACAAGGACTTTCTACAGGTTTTGTTTGTTTTGCAACTTTTTGTGCTTAAATCCGTTTTAGTTCTTGAGCTATCTTTCTTTCTCATTTCAATTGCTAAATTCTATCTATTTGCCATTTTGGCCCTTTTCTACTTTATGTATTATTTTTTTTTTTTGCTTTTATTTTATTTTCTATTTTGATTTCAAAACTTTATTTTGACTTTTATGTTAATACTTAAACATCATTTTTTTGTGGGAGGTTATATATATTTTATAGAGGAAAATTTTTGGCGCTATAGTTTGACTAATTTTAGTGATAGCTTGGACTATCCCAAAATTTTGGTTAAACTGTTCGGTTTAAACCCTCATTTGGTACCATTTTTAATATATTTTTTGTGTCAATGGTTAAACATTACTTTTGGTTGCTAAATCCCCACTCTTTACCCTTTTAATCACAAAACTTTATTTTATAGATATTAGACCCTCATTTTAGGTTAACTCCAAATCTTTTTTTTTTGTTTATTTTTATGAAATTTTTTTTCTCTATCAATGGTTAAACACACTTTAAATTGCTAAAAATCTAATTTTTCCTCTGTTCACCCTCAATTTCATTATGTAATAATTATTTTACTATATTTATAATAAACGTCCATAGATTGAACTACTGTAACACACAAAACAAATAAACGTCGTGCATTAAAGAAGAGTTTCAAAACACAGTGACATTGGACTGGCTGAAAAATGAAGAGCAGCTAGCCTGGTCCAGAAAAATGGTAAAATGCTGAAATAGGTCCCTTAGATACTGTATCTTGCTGTTCTGGGCTTCAAAATTTAATTTCTAACGATAAACCCCCTCTGTTTGAAAGCTTTTGCCCTTGGTCTCCAAAATCTGCTTCCTTACAGTCAAATAGGCGCAGCATCAGCATCAGCAACGGGCGGTCAATCCACCTGGTACACGCTTAACGGAAAGCGTTGTTGATCCTAAAATTTATTATCAGGTTTTCCAAAGTGAGAGGGAGGTATGCAAGTCTAGAACAAACGGCCATGGAATGGATTTCAATTTAACGCGTTTGAGTAGAAAGCAAAACAGAGCAAAATCATCCTCCTCCTTTACGCGGCATCTTTCTTTTCCTGGACCCGAACCTCTCCTCTCCTCTTTAGTCTTTAGATTTGAGGAGCCCTCATCGCTACCATAATTCCCCATTCCTCTTCTCGCAAGACCTAGATTAGCCCGAACCTACCCCCAGCTTTCAACAACGCCTGCCATGATGGCGCTGCGCTCATTCTTCCGGCCGCTAGAGCGGTGTCTCGGCGTACGAGCGGGCGGCGACGCTCTCTTGTGGCACGCCGACCTCAAGCCCCACGCCTCCGGCGACTTCTCAATCGCCGTTGTCCAGGCCAACGCCAGCCTCGAGGACCAGAGTCAAGTTTTCACTTCCCCTTCCGCTACCTACGTCGGCGTTTACGACGGCCACGGCGGCCCGGAGGCTTCTAGATTCGTCAACAAGCATCTCTTCCCTTTCATTCACAGTAATTTTCCTTGTACTCTTGAATTCAGCCCTCGGAAATTGATACTGTATTAGATTGAATATTTGGTTTGTGTCTGTTTTAGCTTGTTATGTACGGTTACGAATAAGTAGAATCCGATGAAAAATGGAAATGGTCTACCGGGTTACTACTCTATCGTTTTTTCTTGAAAGAAGTTATTGAGATCCTAATTCTATCTCCTCGATATGTCAGCTTAGCTTGAAATCTAGTGCGTCATTCCTGTCTTCCGTTTCCTGTGTATGAACAGTTGAAGCGCGTCCTGGAGTAACACATATTGAGATATAGTTCTCACTCAACTTGGAATGTCATTTTAACTTTTGGTTCATCCCTCTTCCGTTTACCCGGACTTATACTCTGTCCCAATTGTAGAATTTGCGATGGAACACGGAGGGTTGTCTGCAGAAGTGATAAGGAAGGCCTTTAGTGCTACTGAGGAGGAGTTTTTGCATTTGGTGAAGCAGGCACTGCCAGCTAGGCCCCAAATTGCTTCAGTTGGATCCTGCTGTTTAGTTGGTGCCATCTCGGATGATTTACTATATGTAGCAAATCTGGGTGACTCAAGAGCGGTTCTTGGGAGGCATGTCGCGGGGGATCAAAAAGATCAAGTGATAGCAGAGAGGCTATCCACAGATCATAATGTTGCAGTTGAGGAGGTGAGGAAGGAGGTTGAGGCACTTCATCCTGATGACTCGCATATTGTGATGTATACACGTGGAGTGTGGAGGATCAAGGGCATAATTCAGGTGTGGGTTTTTGTCTAACATGGGTGTTTTTCTAATCAGGAATAGTTATTGGTTGGTGAACTTCATTTCTCTCCATCCTTATTTTAATCCACTTTTGCGTGTTAGAGAAGTTACTCACACACTTGTTCTGCCTCAGAATGAAGTTTTAGCTAAGGAGGGGGTTGTCTTCCATACTCTTCCAGGAGCTTTTTGCTCTGGCTCCTGGTACATCTCATGCAGCTAAGTGACAAGTAGTGTGACCCATGCATGAGATGACATGTGAACACCCCCTGGAGCTTAACATATAAGCTGGTGTAATCACAGGGAGTTATTCTCCTTTAATATTTCCTTGTTACTTCGTTTTCGTAAGCCATCTGCTGGTCGTAACTTTGGTACTTTATCAGGCAGCTGGAGCTTTTCCATTTTTTTTGCAGGATGTAAGATGTTGTCAAACTCTTTCTATAATGCTGGAACTTGTCATTCTCCGTTTCACTCTGCTCTAAACATTCATTTTTTTCTCTTAATTCAGGTGTCAAGATCAATTGGTGATGTTTACCTGAAGAAACCCGAGTTTTCCAGAGATCCAGTTTTCCAGAGATATGGAAGTCCTATCCCTCTCAAAAGACCTGTGGTTACAGCAGAACCATCTATCCTTATCAGGAAGCTGAAACCGCAAGATCAATTCTTGATTTTCGCATCAGATGGTTTATGGGAACAGTTGAGTGATGAAGCTGCTGTGGACATAGTCTTCAGAAACCCAAGAGCTGTAAGTAATTTATACCAACTAAATCTATCCATATTTTCTACCAGCAGGACTTCATATGGATTTCTCGAGAAGAAAGCACCTCCTGGAATTAGTCGACTTCCTTGCGCTGTAGCTTTCAAGTTCTGATTTTGTATCATGTATTTTCCATAGCTTACATGCAACATATCTCTGTGGAAGTCAGGCATTTTGGTCCTTACAATTTGTTTCTACATCTCCTGCCTGCAGGGTATTGCAAAGAGATTGGTCAGAGCAGCACTTCGGGAAGTTGCTAAAAAGAGAGAGATGAGATATAATGACATAAAGAAAATTGAAAAGGGAATAAGACGACATTTTCATGATGATATAACTGTGATTGTGATTTATCTGGACCAACACCGAGGCTCATATGGCAATAGATTCAAGCAAGATGGCATTGGCTGCACAACAGCACCTGTTGACATCTACTCCTTCAATGCAGACGATTCAGGGGTGGATCTGATTCAAGCAATTACTTGAAGTTAACAACCACTATCGTGAGATGCAAGCAATTGCTGATAATCCCAGTTGTCCTGAGCAATGCATCTGAGACGCCTGTTTCATGCGAGTGATTGTGTAGATAGCCAAAGGCGCTGACAGAAGCAACAGATGGAACCTGCAATGTGGTTTCAGGTGAAGCTCGGCATTTCATTGATCTGTTTTTTGATTGCTGTATTTGTCCATGATACTGTATTCCTTTTTGTTTCTTTTAAATGTAGAAAGCTGGCCTTTCTTTTCTATCCATCTTTACTGTTGATGATATATGTCAGGGAGGCATTCGTTCATTGAGCGTATAAACTAAGAAAAAAAGAAAAAATAATTAACTCCATCTATCCGCGGCCTTTCTTGTTCCTACTTTCAAGGAAAACGAGAGCAGTGGAAAAGAATTCTACATTCCACTGAGAAAGTTCGATGCTTTGCACTCTGCAGGGGCACAAAGCGGCGATTTACTCAGTTTGGCTCATGAAAAGGTAGAGAAAAGTATGGCATCTATTCCCCCCCCTCACACAATTGTTTCACTTGATTCTGTGGTTTTACCTGAGTCCTATATTTTGGCCCAACATTCTTTCACCCACAGCTTCAGGAAATGGATGATGAAACACCCGCTATGTCAAATTAACTCTTAATTGCGACAAACCATGGCACACTATCTTCAACATTTAAACCATAAACACTTAGGGAAGACGCTTCAACGATACCAACGAAAGAGACTAAGCTATACCTACGTCCAACATCCATAACAAAGTCCAGGTAACATTGACCATCCGAGATATCATGTTTCAATTTCCATTCCCTCCACAAAATTTGGATGTTCTTCACAAGATCTTTTTATCAACTCTGCTAATACAACCTATCCGGCACCTGCTTCAATTTTCACTGTCAAACTCCACATAACAGAACCCCCAGTTTCCATCCCAAACCAAAAGGTCAGAGCTAAAATGAAGTTTGCCCTTTGACACCATTTTTCATCCAATTTTCATCCTCTCTATTCTTAAAATCAGATACAAAATTGACGAGAGATCTTATTTATTAGATTTGGAAATAAAAAGAGAACCAGGACCCACTTTATTGTTTCAATCACTCGGATCTCAAATAAAAGAACAAATAACAAAGGCAAAGCAATGAAAGTCCATTTTTCAAGAGATTCATTCGGATATCCTTTTTTTTTCTATGGAAGTAACTTTCATATACTCGTGGACATTGAGAAGTGTGATTGTACAAATAAAACCTACAGAATATTAATTTTCACAAAAAGGTTCAAAAGAAAAAGTCATTCTAAAGATTGTGATGTGTAAATACAGAGACTGGTATCCTACAGCGTGTTTTAATAATACATACCTTGAAGGACTTGAGCCTGCTCTCCTACTTTATTGCTGCCCCAAGACAGGGGATTTCTTCTCAAATACATTCTATGACCACTTATCTTTTATGCGCTGCAATAACCTTGATTCCTCATCCTTGGGACAATGTGGATCAATCTTCCTGATGTTGCTGACAAAGACTTTGGCCTCATCTTGGAGATTAAGTTTACAATAACCATCAACTACAGAATTGTACGTGGTTTGGTTTGGTTTATAACCATGCTTGATCATGTATTGGACCAAATCTATGGCCTCTGAAAACATTGAATCAGCCGCATACCTTGAAACAAAGGTGTTATAAGTAACAACATCTGGAACAAGCCCGGATTCCTTCATCTCTGAAAATATCCGTGAAGCCTCTTTCATACGGCCATTTCTGCAATAGGCAAATATAACTGTATTATATGAAATTATATCAGGTTTCATCCCCTTGGCCAAAATTTCTCTCAAAATCTCTTCTGATCTCTTGAAGTTTTCAGAGCGGCTGTACATATACATCAAAGAATTGTATGTGGTCAAGCTAGGGGTATACCCGCTCTCTTTTATGAAATTCAAAATCTCGTTTGTCTTGGTGATCATTTGCCTCCTTCCATATATGGAAATCATAGCATTAAGTGTAGTTATGTCAGGTAAAAATCCTTTCTTCCTTAACTCCAAGAAAGCATGCTCAGTTTCCATGAGAAGGTCAGATTTACTATTTACCAGAACAAGAGTCTTCAAGAGGACAGCGTGGGGTTCAATGGCACCAGAGTATATATCATCTGCAAGAGACTGCATCCGGTCTATCTGCTTCGCATTAGCATATGCATGAAGCAAGGCACAGTAAGTTACCTCATTTGGTTTGCACCTACCATTCTTCATCTCAGCAAGAATAGTTTCTGACTGTTCCCAAAGGCCTCCTCGAGCCAATGCAGCTAATACAGCATTGTAAGTTGAAAGATCTGGGATAACCCCAGCATCCAACATTCTCTTGTAAACTGCCATTGCTTGATCAAAAGAGCCACATCGACTGTATGCACTGATTAGGGTATTGAAAGTGTCTCTCTCAGGTACAAACCCTGCCCTCTTCATCTCCCTGAATACTCCTGACACCTCAGAATCCATTCCATTCTGCCCAAAAACTGCCAAAAGTGTATTCCAAGTAACAATATCTGGGACACAGTTGCATTGCCTTATTTCATCAAAAATCTTCATCATTTCAGTGAAATTGCCCCGATTACCATGCATTTTAATTAATGCATTGAAAGTACAGATATTTGGCTTGCACCCAACACTTCTCATTTCCACAAAAACCTTCATTGCATAGTCGTCCTTCCCAGCTCTCTCAAATCCCGATAGAAGAGTGGTGTATGTAAAAACATCAGGCTGAATTCCTTTTTCAACCATCTGTGTTTTCAACTGCAATGCCTCCTCTAGTAAACCATCTCTAGCATAAGCTGATATCAACGAATTATAAGTCACAGTGCTAGGAGAAAACCCATTGAGCTCCATATCTTCTAAAACTTTAATTGCCTCCTTAGGCCTCCGAGACTTACCACAGACGTCCAACAATGCATTATATGTGACCTTATCCGGACTGAAACCAGCTAGCTTCATTTCCTGGAAAACAGCTGCTGCTTCCTCATGCAGAGAGCCTCTTCTACAGCTGCTTATAAGCGTATTGTAAGTGTATGCATCTGGGGCAAGTCCATCATTCTTCATCTCATTGACAAGAGCCATGACCTTATCCCAAGGCATACCCATTTTCCCATACACATTTAGAATGATGTTGTAAGTAATCAAAGTAGGCTTGCAGCCCTCTTCCTCCATCCTTTTAAACACCATCACAGCCTCTCTGTACCTACCATTACTCAAATAAGCAGATATTAGCGCCGTATAAGCATAAGCATCAACAACAAACCCATCTTTAGACAAATCATGCAGCAGATTCGCTGCAGCAGAAATCCGCCTCTCTTTCCCAAGCATAGTAATCAAGACAGCTACAACAGAATTATTCAACAACAAATCGGGATCCTTTCTGCTCCTGACCCAATCAAACACACTCAAAGCCAAGTCGCATTTCTTGTAAAACCCTAAACCCTTCACGATACCCAGAACCTCCGCGGCAAAGAAATCCCCAGTAACATCTGGGCTTTCTTTGTGCTGCTCGAATAGCTCCGACAAAACATCATCAAGGCGAGAGAGATCGAAAGAAGGATCAATTAAGGAATTGAGAATCTGCTGAGCCGAGGCAGACAGGCGCCGGTGAGTCCAGGGCTTCCCGCGGTTTGGATCACCCGACCGGCCAAGTCGGGTCCGCTTACTCTGCTGCGTGTGGAGGGCGGAGATGGAAGTGCCGCCATGACGCAGCAAAGGTTCACGAAGAAGCGGGGCTGCGATGGTTGGTGAAGCGGGAACTTGTGAGTTTCGTGGGTTTTGGTGATAGAAAATAGAGTGGTGAGGAAAGTGAGATTTTGAAACCAGGGGAATGGGGAGGACCAGAGGCAGAGCTACTTTGTCCGCCATTTGTGCCGATGAAGTGAGGATTTCAAACAGAGGTTGAGGGGGAGTGAGCTAGTCAGCTTGGTGCAAGGATAGCTTCGTGGCCACGGTGGCCCCTCCCCTCTTCGTTACAGGAGAGCGACTAGTTAAGTTTGGATATTTTGGGTTCCTGCAGACAAGTTTCGACCTTTTTCTACAGTTAGTGTACGTCATTATCTATACTAGGTGAGGATCACTCACTGTTCTAAATTTTTAGCAAATTTTTTTATTTAAATTCTAAAATTTTATAAATTTTTATTTGAATCTAAAATGTGCAAAATGTGAAAGAGTTAGCTTTAAAGTTAATCCAAAGATAAGAACCTAACTATTTACATGTTTTGAAAGTTATATGACTCAAATAAAAATTTGTAAAGTTTTAGAACTTAAACAAAATTTATAAACTCTTTGGACTTAAATAAAAAAATTGTAAAGGATTTATGATTAAAAGTGATTTTTCCTCTAGCTTTTATTTCACTGGCATTTTAAAATCTTTTAGGAAAATACCAATTTATCTTTGACTATTTTTTCATTCCAATTGCTTTTCAAAATTGCAACTCTATTACAGTAAGAATAACAATTTTTTTCCTTTTTCAGTTTTTTCAAAGAAGGTATAATAATTTTTTCTATCTATGTATCAAATAATAAAAAATTAAGTTTTTCAAGTTAGAGGGCAAAAGACCACTTTCAATCCTAACAGTTTAGGACTAATTGATTACATATTTTCTAAATTTTAGGACTTAACTAGAAAACTTATAAAAACATTTAGGGCTTAGTTATCTTTCCAACTTACCTTTAATTTCAAATTTCCAAAACTATGTACTACAATTTTACAACGAATCACGAAGGACGTTTCAGTGCTGTTTGGAGAGAGACGATCTTTCTTCTTCTTTCCATCGATTTTCTTTTTTTTTTAAAAAAAGTAGGAATCTTTCCACCAACTAGTTCCACAAGCACCTTCAACTTCAAGCCAGAGTGGATCTACATATAAGTTATAGGGTCATCAACCAGTCACCAATATAGAATATTTTTAAAGTGAGATTCATATATATAAGTCTAAAGTATAACTAGTTTTTAAATTTAACTAATCAAAAGTTGACTTTTAAACTATAACACAACAATTTAGAAAGAATATATCTTTTGCAACCACATTCTATTATAAATTTTTTAGTACCATAAAAAAAAAAAAAACAAACAGAGTCATCTAAATTAAAATTATTTGAGTTAATTCCTAACAGTATACGAACAGGTAAATATTATTTTGAAGTAAGTTATTAATTTTTTTTTAATTTCAAAATAAAGTACTCCTATAGTCACTAAATATATATGCCTTAGATTTAACTTTAAATTTTAGTAAGTCTTTAAAATTATTTAGAAACTTTGAAAAAATATATATATTTTGTTCTCATAATTTGTCTACCATTACAAGTAAAAGATTTTTTCAATGAGGGGAAAGGAGGAGCGAAGACTCAAATCTGAATGAAGAGTGTAAAAATTATGTTCCTTTGCCAACCAAGTTAAAAAGGCAGAGAAATAGTACAACTACTTTTACTGGTAAGGCATTAAATATACTAATTCTGACCTTTTTTTAAGATGGATTGTCTATAAATGCACTAATTCTATTTTTTTTTAGAACAAAATAATCCAAGTATAAAAGAATTTAAAATTTTACATTAAAAACAAGTAAAGAGTGACATATTTTTTTGACAACATTAACAATTTTAATAAGAATTAACATGACTTGTTTGAAAATTTTGAACTTAACTTGGTTTGCGAATTTCAACTATAGGTTGGCTGACTAGTAGTTTGAGGGCTAACTAAACTATTTAAGTAGAGTATGAGATCTATGTTCTTATTAAAGCCATGATTTTAAGATAATAATTGTTTCTGTTGTAGATTTTAGGAGCGGTATGAAGGACGAGATTTGCTATGAAATGTTTGAATTTCATGTAAGATGCCAACCAGTTTGTTGCTTTTGCTGGCGCTGGTGAACGCCTCCACGACCACCAAAAGAAGGTTGACGAACCTCAGACCCTTTAAATTGTCGCTGCCGGTGTAGTCCTCATCTATGAACATCGTGGTTGGGACTACAAGGATATAGTTCCCATGTTCAAACTTTAGATGTCTCATGGAAAGCATTTTTGCACCAAGTCAAATTAAAATTGGTGAAAGTATTCTGCACCTTCTTTTGCACCAAGAAATATAATGAGAACCATATGATAGCCAAAGTCTATCGCCTCTATCTGGCCGAACTCCCTGTCATAAGAATGGCCAGAAGAAACTGGCGCTACCCGAGAAAAGGTGGGATCATACACCTCGGGAGATAGCCGAAGAGCTCCGAGCCCGGCACGCCTGGAAACTTGAGGATACTACTTGTCCCCCTGAGGTTGTGAACAGATCGCCTTCGGAAAAGAGGCACCAGCTATTGCGGACCGAATATGATCTCCCTGAAGGCGGAACTCCCTGAAGCTGGGTACCCCCGAACTGAGGGCGTGTTTCCCGAAGAGGCACCGTCCGTACCAAAGGACGACCTCGCCCAGGGACCTCGGGAGTACGGCAGGAGCATTTAAGGAAGCATTTAAGGAAGCCTCTAACACGTCCTTTCACAGACGTCATAAAGCTACCTCAATAGGCGCTCTGACACGCTGACGCCATCAAAATCACATCATGGCCCATCTCAGCACAAGGCTCAAGGCAACCTACTACCAGCTATCTGCCCCCTACGCCCAGAAACTCAGGGAACATCCGACCGAACACGTGTCGCGATCTGAACGGGCTAGGCACTCCTATAAATACCAGGAAATAAATACTTGGCAGGAGGTTGGTTGGCAAAAGGTCTGACTCCCAGACTCTGAGAAAATCACCAGGCGAGACTCTTCAGCCCTTTGTGCTATTTCCTCTGCCTTTCTCAGCCACCACTGACTTGGGCGTCGGAGGCTCCCCCCCCCCCCCGGAAACACATCCGGGGGCCTCCTAACCCTTTATTTCTGGACTTTCAGGCACTCTCCCAAGGGCAAACCATCCTCCAGGCGTTCTTCCTCCCAGAAGTCTCTCCACCAGTCACCATGACTCTAAACGATGAGGCCCCCGGCCATCATTTGGCGCCGTCTGTGGGAACCCGCTCTGAGATCGCCGTCGTTGAAACTCGGCGTTTTAAGGACAAGGGACTTCCAAGGTCCCCGTCCGCGCCTGAGACACAACCGGCTGCTGAGCAAACAATCCCGGGGACTTCTGCGTCCGAGGAAGACCGCCCTCTAGTAATCACTATGAGCTTTATGAGGGAGTTTCAGCGTTCGGTCGTGGCTGAAATGACACAGCAGATCGACCAAAGGTGGTCACAGCAGACACAGGCCCAAAGACCTCCCTCACTTGCACGCCCTCAGGAGAAAAGTCAGAGGTCCACTCATCGCAGTTCGGGAAGCGGAGATCCGCGCGAAGAATCGTCCATAGAAAATACGCCCCTCGGGAAACAGTCTGTGGGGCAGAAGAGGCCCGAGCGACCGAGGGTCTTGCAGCAAAGAAGTTCGCTGCCTGAGGCGAGGTCCCTGTCCCCTCAGCGCCGAACTCGCTCCCCGAAGAGGCGGCGGCAATCTCCATTCCCTGAAGAAGGGCCTAGTGCCACAGTGCTTATGGAGAAGATATTAGCACGGCTAGATAGGGTGGAGAAACAAATGGCCAGAAAACCCGTTTGGTCCAGACTTTTGGGAACATTCTGCGAAGATGACTCCCCATTCATTCAGGCCGTTGTTGAGGCATCCATGCCAGGTGACTTCAGAGTACCTCGGTTGGAGATTTATGATGGCCGTACTGACTCACAGGCCCATCTGACGAAGTACAGACGCAGCATGATAATGCACGGTGCTAATGACGCTACTATGTGCAAGTGCTTCGAAGTCACCCTCACAGGGCCAGCAACTGCATGGTACAATTCATTGCCTTCAGGGACCATCACTGAGTTCCAGGAGTTGTCCACGGCCTTCACGCAGCAGTTCATCGGGAGTCGACCTACTGCGAAGATGCCTGTTCAGATGTTCGACATAGAGCAGAGGAACGGAGAGACCATCCGAGACTATGTCGAAAGATTCAACAGGGAAGCTCTGAGCGTCCCAGACTTTCGGCCCGAAATCCGCATTCTTGCCATGATACGAGGCCTTCGGCGAGACTCACAGCTGTTCTACGAGTTTTCAAAAGACCCCCCGGAGACCCTCGGAGAATTTTAGCGAAGGGCGAAACAGCACATGACCGCCGAGGAACTAAGAATGGCTGGGCCAAAGTCCGATCACCACCGCGCCGAAGGGTCCAATCAACAAGCTCGGCATCCGACCGAACAGGCAGGACGACCTCGGAGGATGCGGGGAAAGAAACCCCAAAGTTTCACACCACTGAGCATTACACGGACCAATATCCTCATGGCGCTGGAAAGGCAAGGGACGCAGATTTGGCGGCCAAGGGCCATGACCGCCGACAATAAGAAGAATGCAAGGAAGTTCTGTCAGTTTCATCGCGACCACGGTCATGACACCGAAGACTGCTTCCAGCTGAAGAAGTACATAGAGTCGCTGATAAAGCAGGGCCAACTCCGGAAATACCTGCGGATGCCATCCCCGAAAGGCAGAAAAGTGGAGGAAGAAAGGGCCGAAGATAAGGACTATGACTCCGACAGGCGGAGAAACCGAAGTCCAAAAAGGCGCCCTCCACCTCCGTTAGGGGTTATCCAAACAATCACAACGGGGCTCCCATCCTCGGAAAGAAAGCGGAAGGCCAGAGAAATTGCAGTCATGGAATATCAAAATCCAGCAAAGAAGCTGGCCCGCAAAGATGGATCCACTATCGTCTTTCCCCACGACGATCCACTGCTGATCCTGGCGAGGATAAGGAACTGGGACATCAAAAGGGTGCTACTTGATGACGGATCAAATGCGGACGTCCTATTCTCGCACTTACTGCCAAGCTTGGGCACTCCAGCAGCGACCTTAAGCCAGTCAACTCGCCCACCTTCGGGCTCGGACCATCCGAACTGCCCGTTCTCGGATGAATCGACCTCTCACTGATGATGAAAGGGACTTCAGTAGATAGAGCAGCTGAGTTGTACGCTTCCACAATGGCGAGGTTCATCGTCATGGACGTCCCGTCCTCGTACAACGCCATCCTTGGAAGGCAGACACAGGGAAACCTGCACATTCGCCCTAATGTGAAGTACTTGACTGTCACATTCGCCACCAAGGATGGAGATGCAGAGATCTTCATAGACCAGGCCGAGGTGAGAAAGGTGTTTGCAAAAGCACGAAAGGCTCCGGCAAGCAACTTCGCACAAACAATGGAGGCAAAGGCGCCAGAAAAAGGCAAAGAAGAAGATCTCGCAAAAGCGGAAATGGAAACAGTAGAACTTATCCCAGGACAATCTACCCGAATAGGGAAGAGCTTGGCCGAAGGTGAGAAGGAAAACCTTGTATCCTTTCTGCTGAAAAATAAAGATCTGTTTGCCTACTCGCCGAAAGATATGCCAGGGGTAAACCCTGGCATAGTACAGCATAGCCTCAAAGTAAGCCTGAAAGCAAAACCTGTCCGGCAAAAGAAACGAAGCATCTCAGCCCACAAGAGCAACTTTGTCAAAACCGAGGTCCAGCGTCTGTTAGACGCCAAAGTCATCAGGGAAGTGAAATACCCCGAATGGTTAAGCAATGTGGTGATTGCCACAAAAGAAGGCAGCAGCAAACTTCGGATGTGCATCGACTTCAGAAACTTGAACGATGCTTGCCCAAAAGACTCATACCCTCTTCCGCCAATAGACCAACTGGTAGACTCAACTGCCGAGTACGGGCTCCTAAGTTTCCTAGACGCCTTCAGCGGCTACCATCAAATAAGGATGGACCCCGAAGATGAAGAAAAAACCGCCTTCATCACCAAGAGAGGAACATACTGCTATGTTAGGATGCCCTTCGGGCTCAAAAATGCAGGAGCCACCTACCAAAGGTTGATGAACAAGGTCTTTAAAGACCAAATGGGGAGAAACATGAGGGTGTATGTTGATGATATGATAGTCAAGAGTAAGCTGCCTAGCTATCACGTCGCAAATCTAGAGGAAACCTTCCAAAAGCTCAGAGCCTTCGGGATTCGGCTCAATCCTGAAAAGTGCATCTTCGGGGTAACCTCGGGAAAATTCCTTGGGTACATGGTATCCGAAAGAGGCATTGATGCTAACCCCGAGAAGATTAAGGCGCTGCTTGAGTTCCGAACTCCTGCCACAGTCAAAGACGTGCAGAGGCTCACCGGAAGAATAACCTCCCTGAGCAGATTTATTTCCAGGTACGGAGATAAATGTCGACCTTTCTTCAAAGTCCTCACAAAGGCAGCAAAAACGGAAGGTGACCTCGGAAAGAATGATCACCCTTGGGGTGAAGATTGCCAAAAGGCCTGGGAAGAACTCAAAGTCTACCTGGCTAGCCTGCCGACTCTGCGACAACCTCGGGAGGGAGAGCCCCTCGTTTTGTACCTCGCCGTCACGGAGAAAGCTGTAAGCTCGGTCCTCGTGAAAGAAGAAAGGCCAAAGCAATGGCCAGTCTATTATGTCAGCAAATCCCTGCATGGCGCCGAAATCAGGTACCCTCTGCTTCAAAAAGCTATATACGCCTTGGTGCTTGCAGGGAGAAGGCTGCGACCATACTTTCAGGCTCACCCCATCATCGTCCGAAGTAGTCTACCACTACGGGATGTTATGAAGAAAGTTGATCATTCGGGAAGGCTCTCCAAGTGGTGCATAGAGCTTGGCGAACACGAAATCATATATGAGCCTCGGAAGGCCATAAAAGCTCAAGCACTGGCAGATTTTATCGCCGAAATACCCACCACTAAGGAAATCCATTTGGATCCGAACGGAGGTGAGCCAGAGTGGACCTTGCATGTTGACGGAGCCTCGGGATCCGAACACCAGGGAGCTGGAGTAATTATCAGAGGACCCGAAGGCCTAGAGGTAAAGAAGGCTATCAAGTTCAGCTTCAGCGTCACTAACAATGTGGCAGAGTATGAAGCCCTCATAGCGGGATTACGCTTGGCCAGAAGGATTGGCGTGAGAAACTTAAAGGCTCACAGCGATTCCCAGCTGGTAGTTCGGCAGAAGGCAGGAGATTATGGGGCGAAGGACCCAATCTTGGCAAAATACCACGAGCTGGTAGCAAAGCTCATCCAAGAGTTTGACGCCGTACGGATCAAAAATGTACCTCGGCAGAATAACACTGAGGCAGATTGCTTGGCGAAGTCAAAAACATACACCGAGGTGCTAGATCACCCGAGCATCTCAGTGCTGAGCATAGCGACCTCGGGAAAAGGATGGAAAGATCCCATAAAAAGATACCTCGCAGAAAATGTGCTCCCCGAAGAACCCGGCGACGCTGCAAGACTGCGAAGACGCTCCGGCCGATTCTTCCTGATTGGCGAAGAGTTGTACCGACAGGGATATGCAAACCCGCTGCAAAGATGTGTGGATGAAGAGGATACTGAAATGGTCCTTGAAGAGGTCCACGAAGGCATGTGTGGTTCACATATTGGAACTGATGCCCTTGCGGCGGTGATACTTCTCCAAGGATACTTCTGGCCCACCCTGAAAAAGGATGCAAGGCAGTTCGTCGGAAAATGCGGTAGTTGCCAGAAACACGCGAACATCCAGAGGGCACCCTCGGAAATGATAACTTCGGCTGACTACCCCTGGCCCTTCGCAGTTTGGGGTATAGACCTTATTGGGCCACTCCCCTCAGCGCCCGGAGGCGTGAAATTCTGCGTGGTAGCAGTAGACTATTTCTCCAAATGGGTCGAGGCAGAACCCCTAGCAACTATCTCGGCAAAAGAAGTGCAAAATTTTGTATGGAAGAACATAGTATGCAGATTCGGCATACCGAGGGTACTAGTGGCTGATAATGGATCCCAATTCATAGACAAAGGATTCCATGAATTTATCAGCGACCTCGGAATAAAGATGCACTTCGCCCCAGTAGCTCACCCCCAAAGCAACGGGCAGGTGGAAGTATCTAACAGGACCATAAAAGATGGCCTGAAAAAGAGACTGGGGGAAGCAAAAGGGAAATGGCCAGGAGAACTCCAAAGCATATTATGGAGTTACCGAACGACACCCCGAAGAGCCACAGGGGAGACTCCCTTCTCACTCGTCTTCGGAACAGAGGCCATCATCCCTATCGAGATAGTTAGACCATCAGTACGGGTGCAAGTATTTGATGAAGGTGGAAACGACCTCGGCCTAAGAACGAAGCTTGACCTCGTCGGCGAGCATAGAGAAATAGCTGAGCTGAGAAGAAAAGCTTTCCAGCAAAGGGTGGCCGCGGCCATAAATTTGCGAGCTAGGCCAAAGGAAATCAGGAGAGGAGACCTCGTTCTCCGAAAGGCTGACTTTGCGCCCCGAAGGCCATCCCACGGAGTACTTCTCGCAAACTAGGAAGGACCTTATCTGGTCCTCGCCGAAGTACGAAAAGGCCTATACAAACTTGGCGATGCCGAAGGCGTAGAATTGAAAAACACTTGGCACTCAGATGCCTTGAGAAAATTCTACGCCTAAGCTTGAGCGAAGGAATCATACTGTACGAAAAATATTCTAAGTACAGAAGTGCCTTGAGAAAATTTCTTAAGTACAGAATTGTACAGAATTCCGCGAAGATGCTCGCCACAAGCGCAGATATGACTTTCCGAAGTCCCTTGAGCCATCACGCTCGGGAAAGATGGGAAAATCTCTCAGCGGTACTCGCCGAAATAAGCGCAGAGACAGTTTTCCAAAGTCCCTTGAGCCATCACGCTCGGGAAAAATGGAAAACAAAAAATCTCGCAAAAGGTTTCTTAAGTCTCTTGAGCGAACATGCTCGGGACAAGGGGAAATGAAAAATTTCGACTAAGGGGTTTCCGAAGTCCCTCGAGCGAACGTGTTCGGGACAAAATGGAAATGCAAAATCCTGCAAAAAGACTTAGTCAAATTTTTCAGACTTTCCAAAAAGCCTCTTGAGCGAACAGGCTCGGCCAATGGAAAGATCTTTCACACTTAGTCAAGTTTCTTTGATCGCAGGTTTTCCGAAGTCTCTTGAGCAAATGTGTTCGGGGCAATGGGAATAAAGAAACTTGCAAAAGCACTTAGCCAAAAAAGATCTTCATTTACAAATGATCAGGCTTGCAAAGAAGAAGTGCCCGAAGAAGGAACACCAAAACGAAGAAGAAAAAAGGAAAAGGCCTAAGGGTTCTCGGCGTCCCGGGAGCCACCAGCCTCTGTGCCCTTTTCCACCACCTTCGGCGCTGGAATCGTGGAAGGCAGGTTCAGGTGCTCGATCTTGGACCAGGACCACCGAGGCCCCTCGGGAATGTTGAGAGCTTCCAAAAAAGAGAGGTCCAGACCTGGGAACCTCTCAAGGACTTGGTGCCGAGCAAGGCAGAATCCGTCTTGGAAGGCGACCTTGGTCATTTGGTCGGATTTGTCCTTCTCAACCTCAAGGTCCTCGAGCTCGTCCTTCAAGTCTGCAACCTCCTTCTTCAGCGCCTTCACCCTCTTCTTCGCATCGGGCTCCTTCTTCAAAGATTGGACCTCGGCTTCGAGGGCCTTTTTCTCACTCACCAACGACTGAAAAAGATTGTCAGAATCTGACTTATCTTTGAGAAGGTCTCGGTTGACGGCCAGCATCCCCGCCATTTGGTCGCCGAGGTCAGCAATCTTCAGAGAGGAGTTCTTCTCAAGATCTTCCTTCTCTTTCCGGAACTCCTCCCGAAGGGCAGCAACTTCTTTCTTCGCAGCATATGACAGCTGCTGGTTCTTGGCGATCAATGCCAAGCGCGTGGCCTTCACTTTCTCTAAAGTCTCTAAGGCCGAAGCTCGGAACGCCGAATGCCCGGCTACCCGAACTCGGAGAAAGCCGGCGTACCCTAGCAGCTGCAAAGAGATGAACGCAAGGTCAGTAAGGGCCAGGCACTTAGGAAAAATTGAAGGGAAAAAGGTGTGAAGAACATACCTGAGCAGCATGCTCGGTGACTTTTGCGGCAAGGGTGTCATCGTCCGGATAGGCCGCCGCAATAGCCTTGAAGGAGGCCTCTGTAAGCACCCCCTTCGAAATTTGCTTTGCCATTTCAGGACAGTCCTCGGAGTACAAGTTCATGTCCTCCGTGAAGGTCCAGAAAGGCTCCTTGGGTACCTTCCCTTGCGGAACTTTGGCGTCGCGAAGGGCGCGCGCCTTCGCGTGTTCGGCCGCCCCAGTTCGGGGTAAATAACTCCCCTGCATGGCGAAAATGAGAAGCGGGTCAGAGACAAAGGAAAATTCAGAAAAACAAAAAGAGCCATACTTGTTCTGAAAACAACAGACCTGGCGGCACTTCGAACACGGCGTCCTCGGAATCCTGAGACTCCTCGGTCGAAATCTCCTTGCCCTTCCTCTTGCGCCGCTCGTCGGCAGAAGGGGCCTCTTCCACGGCCTCCAGAAGGACCTGCGTCACCGAAGGGCTATGGGGAGGGACGTCGGCGGAAGGAACCTCGGCAGCGGCAGGGACTTCGGCAGCTGCCTCGGACGCCGGAATCTCGGCTGTCCCAGGCTCCTCGGCAGCCTCCTCGGAAATGTCCTCCAGAGGAACCTGGGCAGTTTTCTTTGCCCGTTTCGCCGAAGGCCCAGTGCCAGTAGACTTCCGCCTTCGGGAAGCCGCCTTCTTTGTCTGATCGCCCTTCTCCACCTGGCCAGAGAAAAGGGACTTGTAAAATGCAGCAGTCCCGTCGCCCATCTCTGAAAAAGAAAAAAGACATCAGCGTAAGTCCGAGGGAAAAACAACAAGGGAGTAGAAGATAACTCACTTTCGACAAACGTTTCGAAAGTGATTTCCTCCTTAAGAAGCTTGATCAACCAGGAATCCTTCCCGGCGATGGCAGGAGCTGGCATCTCGAGGTCGGTCTCGTGCTCCTTAACCACCTTTAACTCCCGGAGGACCTCTTCGGTCATCAACCTCCAGTTGATAGGGAAGGGGTAGAGAGAGCGCGGCGCGACCTCGGAAGCCCAGTCAGAGACGGCTCGGATGCGGCCGTCGAAGTCCGCGAAAGTAGAAGCCAACTCTGGAGTCAGCAACAACCTCGGATCAACGACGTCCACATCTAGCCTTCCCTGAGCCCATTTGGTCGGAACATACGACCAGGACTCCTCCATCTTCAGGAAGAAGAATTTCTGTTGCCACCCCCGCCAGCTGAATTTTTTGGCGAAGGTGAACATGAATTTTTTGCTCCCGGATCCCCGAGGTAGCATAAAATAGAAGCCACCCTTCGGGACCACAAAGAGCTTGTAGTACTGCATGAAGAGTATAAAATGGGGTTTTATCCCGAAGACGCCACACATACAAAGGAAGGCGTTAAAATAGCAGAACGAGTTCAGGGGAAGCTGGTTCACAGCAATGCCATGAAATTGGCAGAACTCGCAAACCATCTTCGGGGGAGGATACCGAAGTCCGGCCTTCAGCTGGGCTCGGAAAACGGTAATCTCGTTGCTATGGTTTGAAAAAGCATAATGGCTAGAGCGAGGCAGCCTAGTAACGGCGTAAGAGGGAAGAAAGAACTTTTTCTTCCACCTCTCTAATTTTGCAGGGGTGGTGTAACAAGGATAGGCTAAAAGAGGCTGCCAACTCTCAGGGATAGGCATTTTCGACATGAAAACGAGTTCGGAAAAGGCAAGAAAACAGTTTCCGGAAAAAACTCAAAAGAACAGAGGAATCAAAACACTCTGGAAAACAAAAACCCACCAAAAGATTTGCCAAAGTCTGAGGACGCCGTCGTGAAAGTTGGCTGAAAAAAGCTCTGATTAAGGTAGCTCCGCCACATAAAGCAAGAAAGTACGAAAACAGGGGCAAAGCAGAGGAAATAGCAGAAGTAAAAGCAAATGGGACTTATGATGGAATGGGCTATTTATAGGCCAAAGGTTGATAACCGAAACGTCGTCATAAGTACCCTTTTGGAGGCGAACCGTCGCCGTAACTGCCCTCTGCACCTAAAAAGGCGCGCCCTCTGTAACTGACGCGACTCTCCTCCAATGGCAAAACGCCACGTGTCAACCGCCGCGCCAAAACAGGGGACACGTCTTCTGACATCCCTAAAAAGCTGGGGCGCGTCGCTTAGACTGACACGCTTGGCCAGCAGACGCGACGTTACACAGACCTGCAAGAAGAAAAAAGCAGGTTACCTCGAGGACACCAAGAGACAGGCTATGGCCAAACAGCCCATGACCTTCAGGCAAGAGGTGTATCTTCGGCACAGGCTCCGCCTTGAATACACCAAAGAACAGGCCAAGGCCGAACAGCCCATACCTTCGGGCATGAGGTGCATCCTCGGAACAGGTTAAGCTTCCTAAGAGACTCCCAAGAACAACCTCGGAAAGAGATGCAAAACCGAAGTCTTCACTTCGGCTTTCCAAAGGGGGGCATGTGATAGCCAAAGTCTATCGCCTCTATCTGGCCGAACTCCCTGCCACAAGAATGGCCAAAAGAAACTGGCGCTACCCGAGAAAAGGTGGGATCATACACCTCGGGAGATAGCCGAAGAGCTCCGAGCCCGGCACGCCTAGAAACTTGAGGATACTACTTGTCCCCCCGAGGTTGTGAACAGATCGCCTTCGGAAAAGAGGCACCAGCTATTGCGGGCCGAATATGATCTCCCCGAAGGCGAAACTCCCTGAAGCTGGGTACCCCCGAACTGATGGCGTGTTTCCCGAATAGGCACTGTTCGTACCAAAGGACGACCTCGCCCAGGGACCTCGGGAGTACGGCAGGAGCATTTAAGGAAGCATTTAAGGAAGCCTCTGACACGTCCTTTCACAGACGTCATAAAGCCGCCTCAATAGGCGCTCTGACACGCTAACGCCATCAAAATCACATCATGGCCCATCTCAGCACAAGGCTCAAGGCAACCTACTACCAGCTATCTGCCCCCTACGCCCAGAAACTCAGGGAACATCCGACCGAACACGTGTCGCGATCTGAACGGGCTAGGCACTCCTATAAATACCAGGAAATAAATACTTGGCAGGAGGTTGGTTGGCAAAAGGTCTGACTCCTAGATTCTGAGAAAATCACCAGGCGAGACTCTTCAGCCCTTTGTGCTATTTCCTCTGCCTTTCTCAGCCACCACTGACTTGGGCGTCGGAGGCTCCCCCCCCCGGAAACACATCCGGGGGCCTCCTAACCCTTTATTTCTGGACTTTCAGGCACTCTCCCAAGGGCAAACCATCCTCCAGGCGTTCTTCCTCCCAAAAGTCTCTCCACCAGTCACCATGACTCTAAACGATGAGGCCCCCGGCCATCACCATACTTTATTTCCAGTTCTCTCATTCCCAAATGATCTACATGTGAGGAGAATGTAAGTTAAACTTGAACTTCATACTGCACTGCAGCACTAAAGGTGTTAGTACAACTGCTTCTAATCCTTGTGAAGCATAGACAACAATGGCATTGTAGTTCCCTTGGGAAGACCAAAGTAGGAGAAACGTGAAGTATGACTCACTAGTGTGTTTTTATTTTTGGTTTAAAAAAAAATCACCAATCCTGAGCAAGGTCACAAAGCCTCTGAAAATGTCTGCACACGTATGCTAGCAATTATGTTCGCAGCTTCCTCTGAACTAAATTTAAAGGTTTAAGTGTGTTTTGAGTGGAAGGAAGAAATTGTAGGGACCAAGTTTGGCATTTTTCCTAGTTTTCATTAACTTTTAACTGTAAAACTAACGAAAGGATCACATTCAAGACAAAAATAGAGAGATTATGGACTTTAAGCGGACAAAATGAAGGTTAGTGATTTGTTTAGGATGATGCTAAAATGTTAATGATGACAAATAAATTTTACCTATTTCTAAATATATATTTTTAAAATTTTTTATAACAAATAATAATATGAATAAATTCAAGTTAAACTTAAGTTAAAAAAATAAAATGTTTCAAACAATATAGATAAAGGTAGTATTAGTTTGTCATAATGGTAACCTCATCACTTCATCCCATACCAATTCCCCTCGTTCTCTTGTTAGAGAAAGACACTACTTGGTGAATACCCGGATGTAAATAGAAGTTCATGCAAAGGCTTGCCAGCCCTAGCTGCAAAACTCCCATGTTCTTCTCTTGCTCTTTCTCCTTTTCTTCGTGGATCATTGTTTGGTTCATTCGGCGCTTATGATGGCTAAATTCGAGAAATTGTTTCAAAACTGGTGGCTACAAGAAGAACTACAAGTCTACAATTGGGTCAAGTGATGTCATTTTTTTGTTTTTCTATTTTCTCAAATCATTATGCAAGTTATAATTTTTAGTGGTTTATTAGTCCAATTTTTTGTTGGTTTAGTAGTCCAACCATGTGTTGGTTGGTTAGCGTTAGTTAGTTAGTTAGTTAGTTAATTTTTTTGTTTATCTTTTTTAGTCTATAGGTTTGAATACTGAATATGTTTAGATATTCAAATAAGTTTTCCTTACATTACAGTATCATAAGAACTAAAAAATATATATAGCCTATAATTGAGTCAAGCGCCTCCTCTCCCAATATTACATTTCATTAATTGATGTTGCACTACTTACAGTTAATAAGAATGACCTTTTATTAAAAAAGACATGCAAGTTGTTTGAAAGTAAAATTTGAAAATCTTGGGCAACAATTTCCCCCAAGTCTAAAATAACAAATATTATTCGCCACCGGTTTTTCCTTTTGCATGATACGTTATTGCCAAGTTATCTAGAAAACGAATAGCTACAGTTTGATTTTCTACGCATGAAAGGAAATTGAAAAACCAACGTAATAACAAATATTAAGAATTACGTATTTTTATTTTTACATCTTTTTTGCAACCAATTCATTTCACCTTTAATCAACTTAATTAAGAATTATGTATTTTTATTTTTACATTTTTTTTGCATAGAGTGATTTACATTGAAAACTAAAAGTATGTTGGTTTAATAATCTATTTGAAAATTTAGTAACATTATAAAATTAGTTTTTTAATGAATATTACACAAACAGAATATTAAAATTTAAATGATATTAGTTCCTGAAAAAAAAAAGATAAAAAAAAATAAAAATATACTATTTTAGATTAGCTTACCTTAAATTTGAAACAAATTAGATAAATGTTTTATTATGTTAAAGGACCTATTTTTTCTTTAAAATCTTTTATATTAGAAAAAAATTTATCCAAGTGCAAGGGATTATTTTACAGTGAGCTTGGCTTCACATGATTTATGACTAACAGATCAAAGTTTTAATATAGGATAAATTTTATTTATAGTCCCTAACCTTTTAGCGTCATCCTAAACGGGTCCCTAACGTTTATTTTGTCCTCTTAAAGTCCCTAACCTCCATATTTTTGTCCAATCGTAGTCCTTCCGTCATTTTCAGGGTTAACTTTGACAGAATTTTTATGAAAAATGACAACATTAGTCATACATTTTCTTATTCCTACTCAAATTACCCTCACACTAATAAATTTGCCACTACAACCATCATCTCCCCCTCTCTCCCTCTATCATAATCTCGTCATTCTCTTCGTATTTCTTGGCCATTCCGCCATTCACCTCGCATCTCTTGGCCGTTTCTAGCCATTCACATCGTTCCGTCGACCTCGATTCGACTCGGTCTCACTGTCGCTCATCCGCCTCTATCTCACCGTCGTGTGTCCGCCTTGATCTCACTGTCACTTGTTCGCCTTGATCTCACCGCCGCATCATTCTCCTCGCCACTGCTCATCCGCCTTGATCTCGCCTTCTTGGCCATTTCATTCACATCGTTCCGTCGACCTCGATCCGACTCGGTCTCACTGTCGCTCATCCACCTCTATCACCGTTGTGCGTCCGCCTTAATCTCACTGTCGCTTGTCCACCTTGATCTCACCGTCGCATCATTCTCCTCGCCGCTCCTCATCCGCCCTGATCTCGCCCTTCGCCCTTTGCTCGTCTGCCTCCTCTGCCCATCGCTCTCCTAGATCTGATGATTTTTTTGGAATTTTGAGATTTTGGGTTGTTGTGCATATCTTATGAGTTTTGAAATATTTGAACTGTTGTGATTTTCGTGATTTTGGTGCATATCAGATCTGATTTTTCATGTTGGTTTAATTTTTTAAATTTGATTTTTTAATTTCATTTTTCATTATTTAATTTTGGATTAATTTCTTAATTTAGGTTTCATTTTTTTGTTTTATTTTTTATTTTTGTGCAGATTTGATAGACTTTGAATTTTTAATTTTTAATTTTTGTGATTTTGTATTGAATTTGAAAATTTTTGATTAATTTATCTTATTTTGGATTGATTTTGTAATTTTTAGAAATATAAAATATATTTTTTTGTAAATATAAAATATAAAATATATTTTAAACAAATTATTTTATTTTTTTTTTTAAAAAATAGCAGTTTCCAATAACTTAACTAGTTGGTAATTATTATATATATATATTTTTTTGAATATTTACAATTTTACCAGCAACTTTGAACGCTGATAAAATACCAACAGGTTGAACCGTTGAAAGATTACCAACGGTTTTGTTTTGGAAAAATTTTCACCTGCTGACAATGGGTATAAGAATATAAGGATGTGATTTTAGGTAAATAAGTTGAGATCATGGCAGTCGAAGATTGTGAGAGAGAGATAGGGGGAGATGATGGTTATAGCGGCAAATTTATTAATGTAAGGATAATTTGAGTAGGAATAAGAAAATGTAAGATCAATGTTGTTATTTTTCATAAAAATTCTGTCAAAATTAAACCTAAAAATGACGGAAGGACCACAATTGGACAAAAATATGGAGGTTAGGGACTTTAAGAAGACAGAATAAAGGTTAGAGACCCATTTAGGACGACGCTAAAAGGTTAGGGACCATAAATAAATTTACCCTTTTAATATATTTGCAAGCGGGAAACTTCTGGTGAAGGAGGCTAAAAGTGGTCTCCTTCCCTCCTCATTTCGACGTATTGCTGCCTGCTCCCAACCAAGCCGGAGAGATGAGAAATTGAGAATGGATCGAGGACTCCAGAAAACAAGTAGACATCAAAATTTCCCTGGTACTCCAGGACGCATAAAACTTGCATTAGGAATAGCTGAAGCATTTTACTAGCCTACATCATAGCAAATCCATAACCAAAGACCTTAAATTTCTCTGCTACTCAAGTATCAACACTAATGACCGCACAAAGCAGCAATCCAGAAATTCACCAGTATCATTCGTAGGAACGGACATTGGCCATTGACAAAAGCTGATTCCCAAACTTCCAGCAGGTTCTCTATCGTCCATCAAAGAAAGTGGGGGCTGATCAATCCTGCAATTTCCAGAAATCCAACACGGTCTTTCCCAAATATCTTCTTCAGCTTCTCATCACAAACTATAATCTTCTTGTTCTCAGGGTCCTATTAAAGGAGAGTTGGTCACTATCTATGTAGGAAATGTATGCGCTACAAAGTAAAACCCAAAAGTTCTATTGACAAATTTATGATGAAATAAGAAGGCTAGGGGAAACAACACACAAACAAATATCCCTTATTTTTTTGCTTCTTAAAGCTAGAATCTTGGTCATACCATTGAAGAGTGAATGAAACTTGAGAAAATAGAGCACAACACACATTTGGAATTTTATGTTCAGTTCCATGAACCAGCATGATCTTGCTTCCA
Organism: Aquilaria yunnanensis; assembly: GCA_039654915.1. Lineage (NCBI taxonomy): Eukaryota > Viridiplantae > Streptophyta > Magnoliopsida > Malvales > Thymelaeaceae > Aquilaria > Aquilaria yunnanensis. The sequence continues at coordinate 22,533,635 of CM077598.1, read as the reverse complement.
TAAGCTCCAAAAAACTATTTGAGAGAGATTCTGCCAACTTTTTAAGAACACAGTATCCTGTGACACACAACTATCAAAAATCCCAAATGTACCTAAAGGTGTACTAAAACATTTCCACCTGCATTGAATTCTAATTTTTTGTTTCCCCGTGCACAGCATTAGCACAAACACATAGTTTGGTCATATACACAAGAGCTGTGTAAGCTTCTCAACAAAAAGATCATTTGGTCATATACACAAGAGTTGTGTAAGCTTCTCACTCAGACAAATTGCCCTTGTTGTTTTCGTCAACCATGGACAATCGTTGAGTAAACAAGCTAAAATAATTGAAGGCAATCTATTTATTCCTTATACTCAGTACAATACAAAAGCACCATCTCTGAGTACAGTTGCACAAATGTTAACAATAAAAAAAGTCCAGCAAAGAATATAACTCCACAGAACAAGCATCAGAAACCACACAAATGAGAGCTGTAAAGAAGTTAAAGAGTTTCACAATTTCCGGCCAAAAACAACGGCAAAAGCACAAACCATGAGGAAAAAAATCACACAACCCAACACCCAGAACGTTCTGTCCACATGGCATGCATGAGTGAATTAGGCATAAAAAGGAAAATAACTAATCACAACAACAAAGACCAGCTTGAAGCCTCTAGATTGTACCATACTCCACCCCACAAAAAAATATAAAACTGTAGCCGCTTTCTAATTAATGAAGTCATTGACATGTGAAAGCCATAAACCAAGGAGGAGGAAGATTGCCTTCCCTTCCCAATTAACAACTTAAAAAAACAAGAAACAGCTAAGCTAAACACATGACTAAGAGGAAATTTATAGCACAATAAGAAGACCATAGCATGATTACTGAAATTTTAAAGCACACTTCACTCAACCCCAGTATAAAGAATAGTAATTTAAAAAATGCTCGATAAAATAAGCATCCATGACCATGATTACAACAAATTATCAAATAAGACACAATGGGGAATACAGATATAACCCTAGAAACACCAAGCAATGAGAACTTTCAAACTGTTAATGCTCTCAAATCCACAAGCCACCAAGTCACAGCACTAACCCCTAACCAAATATCCCCCACTCAGGAGACCCAGAGTGGCAAACCCAATCAGGCGGAGGCGTTCTACGACTGAAACATCAGCAATACAGAAAAGGCCAGAAAAGTGAGCAAGTCTAAAGAAAGAAATAATCTACCACATTACCTGAAGACCGTGCTCTTTAATATAAACCCAAATACGCTTGAGAGCTTGGGTGCGAGGAATCTCAGAAGCGCCGACAACGGCCTGCATCTCCGGGGACACGCGGCGAGGGATCCTAATCCCGCGTGGCGGACGGTCACCGGTGGCCTGCTTGGAAGCGGTGGCGTAGGTGACACCACGCAGCACGCGCAAGTTCGCCGGAGGCAGTAACCGGACGGAGGAGGAGATGGACTTGGAGAAGAGCGGCGCCGCCTTGAGTGAGGTGGAGGACTTGGAGAAGAGTGGCGCCGCCTTGGGTGAGGCGGAGATGGACAGAATGGCTGAGGAAACCGCCATTTTTTATCAACCTTAAGAACTCTGACAAGGAGAAGGTCTCGCGTTATCCTCTTTTTCTCGGAAAATTCTGAAGATGAGAATAGGAAGAGATTCGGGTATTTTATTGGAGTATATTTATTTAAGTCGATTTGATTTTTCCATTTAGATCTGATTTTGGGTAATTTTCACCAGTAACCCCCAAACCATTGTTAATATTGCTGTTCCGTCCTCGACTAAAACAGCCACTAAATTTTGACCAGTTTTAGATTTCCCTACTTGTTGTCCCAAGCAATTCTGTTTCTTACTAGGCCAATTGCACATTCTCCACCCCAACTCTGACAAGAAAAAAAAAATTTAAGGAAGATATAGGATTTTGGTTCTTCAAAGTTCTACATGTCCAAAAAATAATAAACCATATTCTTTTTTGGACAGTTCAAAAGAAGTTTGAATCATTTCCTTTATTCAAAAGGTCACTTTTCTATCTTCATTTAAATTCTCACAACACAAAATCTAAAAAAGAATTTTTTTTCTAATTTTAGTTTCAGAGGCAAAAGTGAAAATAATAACATAAACTACAAACACCTTAATCCTTATACCTATAGAAATGGTTCATTATTTACGAGATTAACAGAGTATAATCAACCATGAAACTTCAAATTGTTCCCAAACTACAACCTATTTCTAAATTTTAATTATTTTAAGATGATTAAGTGAGATTTTTAGAAGTTCAAGGATGATTTTTGGAAAACTTTTGTAGTTTGGTGTATGGGTATTCATCCAACCTGGTCAATCCACAAAATAGATTTGACCCAAATTGAATCGAACCGATAACAATGCGGGTTAGGATCGGGGCGGTTAGTGAAAATATGAACCCTGTTATTCATGTGGTGTCGGGGCAAGGGTGGGTTTCAATTGTAAAACCCGCACAAACATGACCCGACCCACTTTTTCCTGTAATTCATAAATTCTAATCCCTAATTACACATGCAATGACAAATGCTTCGAACTCACTCATTTCTCTCTTGTCATGTGATTTATTTTGTTTTTATTTATAATTGTTTTGGATTGAGATTTTTTTTTTGTAGAAATTGACATGAGACTTTAGTTGTTTTATATACATCCAGTTTTCATCATTGAGTATAGAAAATTGACTAACATGACATACATATAGGTTAAGTAGTAAAGAGACAGAAAATGAGAAAGAATAGCCAGACTATTCATTTACTTATGCATACTATTACAAGCTGGTTTTTGTTTATAATATATAAATTTGTGGTGGTGAGTGTTAGCATTTTGCAGCTGACTTTTCTTGTTTGCTTGTTAATATCAAGGTTGTTTGAGTTTTGAGATCATTAATTGAAATCAAAGTAGGTTTAAACCATATTTTCTATTTTTTGTATGTTTTTTTATTTTGTATTATTGTTATATAATTAATTTTTCTTCTTTTGTAGACATTTAGGCGCATGAAATTTTATTTGGATTGATAAGTTTTTTGTAGAAATTAAAACTTGAAGTATAATTGTATGTTTTTTACTTATTTATATTTATTGTGGATAAAATTTGTGGTCTTATAGGAGAATATTAAAGCCCAGTCAAACTGCACTGACCTGAATCTATTTTTATGCGATTGAAGTTGTTAACGGATTTAAGAGTATGTAGATAGGGTTGAGTAGTGAATTAGGGAATCCGATCAATTATGCAAGTAGGGTTGGATTAAGCAGAAACAATGTCATATCCAACTCGCGAACACCCCTAGTCTAGTGGACCAAAACACATATAGTTCAAGGTTGATTGTTGAAATTTATCGTGCTATTTTAGGGCCAGTGGAATGAAGATAGAAAGAGGGAACGCTTCCAACAGATCCCTCCAAGAACCATTTGATATTTTTAAAGGCCTAAATTCATAATTAGTCCTCCAACTTTACCAACTCACACAAGTCGGTCCCTTAACTTTGACTCAGTATGACTTAGTCCTCAAACTTTGCAAAATCATGCGACTTAGTCCTCAAACTTTTTAAATGCTGCAACTTAGTTCCTCAACAATTAGGATAAACTACAACTTTAAATTCTAACATCCAATCTTTCTACAAAATGGCCCTTCTATTTAGAAACTTCTATTATCACTAAACTTGTGGATTAATAAACTTTACTAAACTGTTAAATACATAATTATCTAATTAATAACTTATAAAATGATAATTCAAAAAATTATATACAATAATTAAAAAAATATAATTCTTTAATAATTTATATTTTGCATTTTTTTAAAAAAAATACTTTGATTGACTTTTTGGAAAGAAAAAAATATATATTTTATGCACTCACTGTTATGTTGATCAATTAGTTTTTTCTAAATATTATTTCTCACTTTTTTCATAAAAAATATGCAATTAGGGACTTATGAATTTAGAGTTCATTTTTAGAGGAGTTTTTCTTTAAGTAGATTTACATTTCAAACAATTTTCCAAATTAATCTTCTTGGTTTTAATATTTTGTGATTTAGAATTAGTATATCACACCATCTTGAAACTGATTCATCAATTGCAATTCTTATGCTAATAAAGATGGTATGTACTATAACTTCCTTGGCTTTTTATCTTTTGTTTTTGAAAAAAAAATTTGGAAAAAAAAAGCCATTGAAGATGGTACGTACTATCATATGTTATTTACTCCAGCTAGATATAAATAAGAGTAGAAAATTTAGAGGAACAAAATTTAATTTAACCAATTAATTAGAATATTGACCTTTTTTTTTCTTTTGATGGATTCCAACTAATATTTATATTTTAAAAAATATTCAATAAACATAAAGAAGCCATTAATATGCAAGAAATTGAAAAAATAAAGAAGGTAAAGAAAAATTGATGAAGAATATAAGGGAAAATTCATCCCAAAGTTAAAGGTTAGATTGTTTTTTTGTATTTTTTTTCCCAAATTTTTCTTTAAAAAAAATGATAAAAAGCCAAAAAAGTTATAGTATGTACCATCTTCATTAACTTGAGAATTGTAAGGGATGAATTAGTTTCAACATGATGTTGTATACTAATTCTAAATCACAAAATATTAATACCAAAAAGATTAATTTGAAAATTGTTTGAAAACTAAATCTACTTAAAGCAAAACTCCTCTAAAAATGATTTTTAAATTCATAAGTCCCTAATGTTGCATATTTTGTAAAAAAAAATTAATTGATCAACATAATAGTGGAGTACATAAAAAATATTTTTTTTTCTTTCCAATAAATCAACCAAAGTAGTTTGTTAGAAAAAAAATAAACAAAATGTAAATTGTTAAATAATTAGATTTTTTTTAATTATTGTATATAATTTTTTGAATTATCATTTTGTAAGCTATTAATTATCCAATTATATATTTAAAAATTTAGTAAAGTTTATAAATCCACAAGTTTGGCGATAAATGGAAGTTCCTAAATAGAAGGGTCATTTTACTAAAAAATTGGATATTAGGTCTTAAAGTTGTAGTTTATCCTGATAGCTAAAGGACTAAGTCACACCATTTAAAAAGTATGGTGACTAAGTCACATGGTTTTTGCAAAGTTTGAGGACTGAGTCATATTGAGTCAAAGTTATAGGACTAACTCATGTGAGTTACAAAAATTGGAGGACTAATGTTGCATTTAGGCCATTTTTAAATAAAAGTTTGTAGAATAATGCCACCCGATAGATATAGGCCGGTTCCCAAAAATCGGCTTTTGTTTGTTGTTTTTGGACAATCGTTTTTTTTTTGGGGGGGGGGGGGGTGGGTTTGTTTATCTGAATCAATATGGGGCCTAGTGGTATTTAAGCCCAAACAGCATACCACGGATTTCTATGTCTTTATTGCTTTTGTAATTTTCATTTTGGGCCTCAGAAGAGTCAGAACTAATTAGTTCTTACCTTGTTTTTTTTTCGGTAAATAATAGCAGCATAGTAGTTACTTGAATTAGGCCCACAACAAAGACCGATCTATGAAAATATAAAATTTTTATACCGATTAAATTTACAGAGAAAAAAATGCTGAAAATTTATGAATGACTACATCAAAATTAAGTCATGAGCAATTGGCATGTTTTGAAAATTTGAAATTGTTTGGAAGTTGTTTTGTGACGAGTTTGATAAATAGAAAATATAAGGCATAAGAACAAGGTAGTGGTTTGTAACTCATGGAATTGGAAGTTTGGGGAAAAACACGAAAAACCAAAAATTTAGGACATCTTGGTACTTATTAGTATAGTGATAAAAATATTTAATTTCAAAGTGCGAGGGTGAAATAATATTATTAACAAAAATTGAGGACTAATTTGTAGTGTTTCCTTTTTCTAATTTTGGACGTCTCATAGGCTAGTAAGAAGAAAAGAGGGGACTAAGCCCAAAAGGGTGTACTGTAGCAAGATTATGAATAGTTTATGGGTTAGCAAGGAGAAAAACGGGCTGAGACTAAAACGTTTATAGTAGCATGTAAGGAAGGGAGAAAACAGGTCTAGTACTGTAAGAAGAACAAAGGGGGCTAAGCCCAAACGTGTGTACTGTAGCAAGTTTATGAATAGTTCATGGGTTTGCAGGGAGAAAGACGGCCTGAGACTAAAACATGTACAGTAGCATGTAAGGAAGGGAGAGAACAGGCCGAGTATTGTAGCAGGCTCGATGAAAGGAAAGGGGTCGGGATTCTTTCTTATCCTGGGAAGCTTTGAAACTCAGTTGTGGCTGGTGCCCGAGGAGGTAAATATCCAATCAGCTAGCTTACTCCACCAAGATGCTGTATCTATTTTATTTTATTTTATTTCTCTATAAGAAACAATTTATTATCCCCGCGCCATTAGCATACGGCAAAGTATGGGGGACGTATTGTTGATCTGAATTCTTAATATATTGAACTGAGAATATATTGTACGAAGTTAATGTCCGAACCTAGTGTGCAATGGTAAAGTGTTAGGGACATAACCTGACGTGTGGGTTTGAGTCCTCTCTCCCCTCTTCTTATACCACAAAATATCTTCGGTGTTGCTTTAGTTGCTTTTTGGAGGGCCCAAATGCTTGCCATACATCCTCTCTCTATAATTAGGATTGATCATTTAGTTTATCAATTCAAATTGAACTGATTTTTTTTTGTTTTTATGATTAAAAACCAAATTAACCTTATTAACCGAAGTAAAACCAAACCAAAGTATTCGGTTTGGTTCAGTTTAAAACCAAAATAATTGAAATAAAATCATATCCAAATCTAGTGATGCACCTGTAACATAGAGAAACATATGTGGCCTAAAACACTATATAATAGGAAATGCTGGACCATTATGAGGTTTGTGTTTATCTCCCCCAATTGAGGAAACATGTGATTCCTTTTATTCTTCATCCCTCAAATTTAATGCATAAGCAAGTAGGATTACAATTCTTAATCAATTAGGAGCCGTCTTGGCCAATGATGCCGATGATGAGGTAATCTTGTAGGTTGGGTTTGCATCGTTGTTAGTAGTGCCGAATTGGAAGCAGGAGCGTTTAGCGGCAGCCATTGGGAAAAGTTTGGGTTTGAGAGTGAGGTTGGGGGTGGAGGCGAGTGAAAGGCAAGGGTGGAGTCAAATGGAGGACAAGGGTGGAGGCGAGCAGAATGTGAGGCCGAAGGGCGATGGTGAGTGGCGGGCAGAGGTGAGTTTGTTTTTGTCTTATAATGGTCAAACCCCAATAAAAGCCATCAATCTTTTATTTACCTTCCACTCAGCCCCAACTCCTTTTAAACCTATCAATTGACCCACCAAAACCTTAAATATGACATGAAAAATTTTCAGTTTTTTCAGTTACCAAAATAATCGACACTCCTTGTTGTGAAAACAATAGTTTATAATTTATAACCGTTATCCACCAGCAAGTGAAAGGTGTTATTGTGTGCAAATGGTGAATACAGGTATTGTCCTAGAGGAAAATGGTGAAATCACAATGAAATTCAAGTCCTAGATACTCAACCACCGAATTTATAATAAGAAAAAACTACTAAATTGAGTAAACACTAAAGTTGGCTAGATGAATGCGCAACTAAAGAGAAATGAACTAGATTGAATGAAGCTATTAACTACCCAATGAAATAAAAAATGTTGAATGAAAGCAAGGGTCGCTAATGAAAACAAATGTGCAACTAAATGAGAAGACTATCTAGAATTAACTAACTACTAATGAAGTGATGTGGTTGAGAAGGTTATCTCCCTAGGATTCCACTATTTTACTTGTTAGCTAACTTGTCATGAAAACAAGAGTATATAATTTGTAAACCTTACTCACTCACAAGCGTACGATTTCATTGTGTGCAAAGGTGAATAAGGGTATCGTCCCAAGGGATAATGTGATCCTACCAAGAATTAAATCCTAGCTACCCAACTTCCTAAACTATTAAGAGAAAGAGAAAGAAAATAAATGAAACAAATAAGACCCAAGGCCAATTGAGTAAATGTGTGAATGAAGAGTGAAGAACAATGAATAACCACCCTAATTAACTAGTAATCTCTAAGATGGAAAAACTAAATAAATACAAGAGTTACTAAGGTAGTCTAAACTAAAGTGCTCAAGTATGATAATTACATCCCTAAGAATCCACCATATTACTTGCTATCTAAGTCAATTGAAGCTGTAAGATATTTACCCCCTTGTATGATGTGGGAGTTTAAAGTTCAAAAACTCACTTTCTTAAGCCAAGTCTTTGCTCGCCTAGGATCAAACAAGGCATTTTTCAAGCTTATGAAGTAACCCCAGGTGGTTTAACCTATAGCCCCCTTTCAAACACCTAGTGAGATTATAGATTATCTCTAATCTACAATACCCATTACATCATATTCCTCTTTTCTATCCCCCTTCTTTCTCTTTTAGGAACTAAGTGGGACTTATGAGTGTGTGGAATGGCCAAATAGTCACACAAGCATTAGGCACAAGAATGGGTGACATAAGAAGATCCACATCCATAAAAAATCAATAAGAAACCATTAGATAGCAAATATTAGAAGTTTCATCCTAGAAAGATACAAAAACCTACTCAATATTCATTCTATCAATCAACAATAAACCCATAATCCAATAATCCTTGAAAATTTTACAAAATAAAATAGGAGAAAAGGAAACCCAAGATGGATCCTAACTGCCTAAATCTTTATGGCTCCTAGACTCCTTCAAGCTTCAAGTTTTGCTCCAATGATGGCTTTCCAAGAAGAAAAGAGAAGAAGAGTATGCAATGGTGTGGGCTACCCTTTTCCCTCTAGTTATTTATACTTAAGGGCTCTTTTTCTTGTCTTGTCTTAGCTCATAAACCTTAAAAGGATAGAAATCTCTGCTCCAAGGACAATTCACTAGGTAGGAAAATGTAGTGACCATCAAAATATGAGGTTCGAGCGAAACAGGGAGTAAGTGGCGACATATTTCCAGCTGGGTCAAGTTTGCGGGCTCGTAACATCAGCGACGCGTCGCCGGTGTCTCTTACTACAACTTGGCTTTTGCACGCCCAAATTTTTTCTCACTTGATCCTACTCCAACTCGACACATCCGCAATACACTTCCACCTACATGAAGCAAATCAAAACAAGAAAAACTAATAAAGAAGATATGAAATGAAAGGAATGTGCAGTCAAAGCTTGCCAAAAAATCAACAACTTTGACTGCTAAATTATGCACTTAGCATAAGTCAAGTGAAGTTTTAAAGATATTGACTTTCTGTGTGATCTGAGGATTCAATCGTCAAAACCCATTTCTCAAGACCAAGTTTTGCTCACCTACAATTAACTATAGTGTTTCTTAAGCTCATATATTAATCTAAGATGGATTAAGACCTAACCTCATTTCAATCACCTAATGAGTTCATAGATTACCTCTAATCTATAAAACTCATCATGCTTTATTACTTATTTCCACCTTTATCCTTTATTTCTCAAGAAAATAGGGAGATTGTGAAGTGTGTATAGTGGCCAATCAATACACAATAATTAAACATAAGAATAAGCAACACAAGAGAATCAATACCTATGAAAAATCTCAAATAGACATTAGATAACAAGTATCAAGAGTTTTATCCTAGAGAGACATAAAGAAATCTACTCCATGTCTAAAACATCCATAGGCAAAATACTAGAGTTTAATCCAAACATCAAAGTGCAAATACAAAGAAAAAAAATGAACAAAAAAACCAAATAAAAGCCCCTAGTAGCTCAAGCCTCCTTGTGCCCCAAGAATTCCTTTGGTACCTTCAAACCAAGCTTTAAGCTCAAGCCTCAAATGTTGACTACAAGGGAAAAAGAAAAGAAAAGTATGGTGACTAGATGAATAATGAAACTTTTCTTGGAGAAGTTTTTGTCCAAAAACCCCTCTAAAGCCTTGTCATATACTCTACCTAACTTAAGAGATAAAATCTCCTAACCAATGGAGTGCTTAGATTAAAAAATGAAGTGGGGGATCACAAAGATCCGGAAACGGGGCCAACGCATCGCCAAAACAGGGGAATTGGTGGCAACGCATCACCACAACATTGAACGGCAGTGACGTGTCATGGCCATTGGCAACGCGTTGCCAATAGTGATGCAAATTGGTAGCAAGTTGATATCGTTGGCGACGCATTGCCAATGGCCTTTCCAACTACAACCCGTCCACGAGCAACTTTTGCTCTATTTGACCCTACTTCATTTCGATGCACCTATAATGTACCCCGACCTGCATAAAAAGGAAACAAAACAAGAAATACTAAAAAAGGTGGCACGACATGATAGAAATTGATGATTAAAATAGTAAAAAATGTTAACAACTTTGACCATTACAAAATGCACTTATCACTCCTAATAAAAACCAAACCGAAACTAATATTTTTTATATTTGATTTTAACCAAAATTGAACAAAAAAATTAAATTATTCAAATTAAATTTTCAAACCTTTTCAAGTTTTCTATATTTTCAGTTTTAACCAAATAACGACAAGCCCACTTATAATATAAACACCTCCTCTTATCTTGTGGCGTTGTAGATTTGATTCTAAGCAAAATAAAAATAAAAATAAAAAGATTTGCAGTTGAAACCAAAGCATCCCCCGCAAATCGGATATATGTGTATTATGAGTTTTTGTTAGGCTCAATTACAATTTATCTCTTGAGGTTTAGGTGAAATTACACTTTACCCTTCCTGTTTTAGAAATATTCAGTTTGCCTATACATTTTTAATACTGTCAAACAACAATTTCTAAAATATTAATTTAAATATAACGGTAGCCATTTTTCAGTAATTTCAAGCTATTTGGTATTTTTTTTAGAGTTAATGGACATTTTAAATTATCAGTTTTTTTGCTGTAAATGGAAAATATTATTTTTTTAATGTCAATTAATTGTTAGAAAAAAAATACCATATAAATTGAAATTACTTGAAGATGAGTACCATATAGGCTAAATTAAAATTTCAGAAATTGTTGTCAAATTATTTTAAAAAAGCATAAGACAATGTGTATTTTTCTGAAACAGGAGGGGATAAAGTATAATTTCATTTAAACCTCAATGGACAAATTGTAATTATTCTTTTTTGTTATAGACATGGAAGTGATGGTGTTTATTAGGATTAGCATACAACATCTAACACTTTCTTCATTTTTAGCCAAGCCGTTTGAGGAAAAAAAATTACTACTTTTAACAAACGCGAGCCTCATGCACTGTTTGTTTACCCACAGTATCCTACCTTTTCCTGAGTTTTTATTTGCTGGCTTGGTCCACAAATCTTTTTAGTTGATTTTTTATGTATTATCTTCTAAAGTAAAATATTAGACACCATGATTTGTTTGTTTTTTAGCTTTACTATTTTTTTTATCTTTAATAAGTAAATTGTTAAATGTTTAATGCATAAAATTTTCATTTCCTTTCTTGGTCTCTGAACTTTTTTTTAAAAATTTTTCTTTATTATTGTTTACTAAAAAAATTTTTAGTCACTATAATTTGCTTACTATTGGATATGGGTCGGGCGATTAGGCTTTGGCCAATTTTTTTTCCTTTTTACCTCAATTAAGTTAATTGTTAAACCTCTATTTGATTAATATAAATTAAATAATTTTTTGTGTTTTGATCATATCATTTAATTAATGATAATTTAGTTTTGTAACATGCTACGATTTAATAAAATAATTTGATCTAGAATTGCTAAATTTGAAAATTAATTTTTCTAAATAATTTTATGGTGCAAATTAAAAATTAGAATTTGAGTTGATACAAGATAAAATATTTTTCTGAATTATTTTTTAATGACAAAAAACAACAATCATCCTAAAGCACGTAATAGTGATATTTTTCTTCATGTTATGCTTCGATTGTAACTAACAAATTTCAATGACAAAAACACAACATAAAGAGAGTCCAACTCAAAATTGAAATAAAGGGAAATTTTAGTTCATTAACATAAATTTATGGGTGAGAATTTTGTAATTGTTTATTATTTGGATTTATTTTAATTCTAACTTTATTAAAAAAATGGCCTCTACAAGATGCTGATCAAAATAAACTCGTAATTCTATATATATGTAAAAAATAAAATTAACTCATTTTAAATTAAATTAATTTAAATTAAAACGAATTTGTTCTATTATATGCGTGTTTAACTTAATTACGCAGGATGCTCAGATAATTTGAACGCAAAGACATTACAGCACATGATTCGACACATGATTACAAATAATTTCTAAAACATACGTGATTCGAGTATCGGGGGGCCGTGATTACAAATATCAGATAAGATTAAGGGGCAATGTCGAGTATAGATAGAATGGGGCTAGGCCATGCCAGAAATAGCAAATTAATTAAAAAATAGTATAACTTAGTATATGACAATAATATATATTTTGAGTCACAAAAATAGAAAACGAAAGATTATTTTTTGAATACTATAAAATATAATTTAGGTGCACATGAACATTTTCTTTTATTAAAAGTGAATATAATTAGTGTTTTGGAGTACTAATAAAGAATATTGGGTAAACAGTGGTCAAATTGAGTCTCCGGCTGTTCGGTGGAGTGGCATGCTAGGAGGGTAAGGTCGGGGTTCAACCCGTACCGTACTCACTTTCTCTACTAATATCATTCAAATTGGTTCAAATGCTTTCTTGATTCTGAATAAGTTGGCATCCCTTACCCCTTAAATAAACTTCCTCTTAAACCTTGTACACTTATAAAATATTTATGATTATAAAAAGAAAAACATTGGATGAATTTGGTCAGTCCCTGGATATAGTGATTGTGTTACATTAGATCATTTCAAATCAAAGATTTTGAAACCTAAACCAATAGTATAACTCAATATCAACACACTCCATAAAGGATACACAATAATCATCGGTACTTCAATTCTAAGTTGCTTTCAGTTACTCAATTTTTTTTTTAATTTGAGACCAATTTTTTTAACAGTATAACAATTCTTCAACAAAAGCCTTACCTTACCGACTCACCCCAAACAAACCCGATCCACTTCGCTAATTAGAAAGAGGAAAAAGTTTTCGAAGGTAATACATGTAAGATATATCAGATTAGTGGATTATTTGTTGGCTCATTGGTATTTATGATAAAAATTATGTGTATACTGAAAACATTAGCTTAAATGTATCAGTGGTCCCCAATTTTTAAGTGTTATTTCACTTTCATCCCTAACTTTCACTTTATTCCATTCTCAATACTAATGTTAGTGAAACATTCCAAACTTTGCCCTCTTTTGTACAGAAAATGTTATGGTGGATGGGACAATGACACACCAGCCCAAAATTATAGGAAAATCTCAATTTTAACATATGGAAACTTGTTCTCTCCCTTAGGAACCTTGAAAGTTTTCCCATTTAACAATCTAGCCACCATCAATCTCCTCTTCCTTTCTTCCAAGACAAAAACTCAGGCTGACGATGAACTTTTCCCTCGCTGTTGTTCTCATCTTGCCATGCCCACCATCAATGAAAGAGCCTTCATAGATCTTTCCTCTTTAGAACTACGGAAGCTCTCATATAGAATCTTATCTTGTCATGTCACACTCCCTTAGTGTCGACATGATGATCCTACCAAATCTAAATATGCACCCGCCTTCAACCTCTTCCCCTTCACAATTGCTGTCTTTGAATTCTTTGAGCAACTCAGAATATCTTCCAATCCGATCACTTCATCCAGACATTTTTTGCTCTCTAAATGGACCCTATTGAAGGCACCACTTTTCCTACAGTTTCTTGCTAAATTGACAACTTTTCAAGGTTTTTACTCCACATGAACACTTTACACAAGGTGGGTCTTGGTGTAAAACACAACTTAATGAAATGGGAAGCCAAATTGCCAATGCCAATCATGACCAAAGTGTGGCTGTCAGGTTTGAAAAGGATTTTGGAGGCGAAGGTAGAGACGGAGGTCGTGTAAAGGATAAATATAGTGGCATTGATGGAAGTGAGAGGTTGACCTGTGATGAAGCTAAAAAGTATGTATGTGGCTTGAACACCGGGTTAGTTAAAAGAGGAGTTGTAGGGAAAGTAGTAACAACCTTGACGCTAAGGTAAGAGGGGAAGGGGAAAAGGACCAAAATGGCATGAAGAGCAGAGAGGAAGAAGATGAGACGATATAGTTTTGGCAAATTAGGGTGTGGATAGAAGGGTTGAGTTTAGGGGGAGAAGCATGGAAGTGGTTGATCAATGAGAAGTGAGAGAAAATTAAGTTGAGGTGATTGGCAAAGTGTTTTGGTAGTTCAAAATAGGAGAACTGTAGAGGTTCTCTCGTTGATGGAAGGCATGGTAGGATAAAATGGGAATGGTGGTAAGGGAAGAGTTCATTTCCATGGATCAAAATTGAGATTTTTCCCATAAATTTGGGCCGATGTAGCATTTCACCATAATGTTTTATGTCAAAAAGGGGGGGGGGGAATGGAACATTTTAACAACGTCAACGTTAGGGACGAGAGTGGAACAATGTGCAAGTTAGAAATGAAGGTCAAATAACAGCTAAAAATTGCAGACTGTGGATACATTTAACCCTGAAAAAAATATTGAAGTTCAATTGAGAATGTCAATATGCCAGATTTGAGCTGGGTATAACTAATCCCAAATCGTCTCCCCCAAGTAATCGAATTCAGGTAATATCCGCCCAACAAGTGGGCGGGTATTACCACCGACCCATTTTAAGGCATATGTTTAATTTTTTTAGACTTTTTTTTTTATATATTTACATATATTTTCAAAAAATGTATATATTCACAATTAATTAATACTTAAAAAATCATAAGCCAAAATAATATAAGGTAATTTATGTTAAATTATAAATTTTATTTTTGAAATAAAATCATATTTTGAATATAAATATAATAATTTATAATGGATACGAGTAGGGTCGGATAGAATAAGTTAAACTAATATTCTTCTCATGACTTTGAGGGTATGGTCAAGTTTGAGTTTAGGTAGCCGAGTTTAGGTAGGATAAAGGTGAGTAAAGTATTTTTTGACATCTCTAAGTTTAAATTGTATTTGTCTTTAATTTCGTTAGTATCAAGATACTTGATTTTTTTTTTCTTTTAAGGATTAAAAAAGCACCAATATTCTCCATTTGTATTTTTTTTTTTTTTTGAAGAGCACAAAAAATAAGCCCTTTAAAAACCATATGAAAAGTTAAAGTGATTAACTAATAAAATATGAAAATAAATGATACTAATTCGTTAAAAGAAAAAAATTGAACGCAAGTAAAGTGGTTATAAAGAAGAAGAGGATTAATGTTGAAGCAAAGGTGTGGGGTTAGGTTACTCATCGCAATGGATCCACTCTGAATCTCTGATCAATGTCGTGTCGGTACAATGTGAGTCCAGTTAATCTTTTTAATTATCTCTTTAATTACGTTGAGGGCCCGTTCACTTATTTCTCAATTAACTGTTTTATAGTCGTGTATTTGTATCAGGAGTATTTAACAAGTATTTGTGTTTTCAAGTGTTTTTACTTCATACTTTTATTTTGTGACGCTTAAATGCTCCATCAGTCACTTAACTTTGTCAAACAACTTGAGTTAGCCCTCCAACTAAAACTCAGCCCATGATAGCACCTCAACTTTCACAGAAAGTTGAATTTTACAGCACCTCAAATTATTTTTTGTACTTAGTGTGGACTCATAAAAACCGGATCTTCATGTTTATGAATCTCAGTTTACTTTTATCTTTCTTATATATAATAACTCTTGACTTTGCAGCAAAATAAACTACACATACATAAATTTAACTTTTTAGAACTCACAAAAAATGTAAAGAGATAGTTTTTTGTTGGCCTAAATGCATGGCAGTCCCTTAACTTTGTAAACTCGCATGAGTTAGTCCCTAAACTATGACACAGTCGAACTTAGTCCCTAAAGTTTGCTTAGTTAAGTGACTTAGTCCCTCAACTTGGCTAAAGTAAGTGTCCATGTCCTTGGTGCGCTGGAAAGGATGCACATGCGAACACATGACTAGATGTCGTTCGTGAGCTACTTAGATCTTGGTCAAGGGTATACCATGGATTCAAATCCCCAATTCCACAAGATTATGTTGTTGCAACATAAGAATTCAACCTAGGGAGGGAAATTGATCAAGGCATCGTATAAGCTCGTGGCCTCCCGCTAGGAGAAGAGCAAAGAGAATTCTTGAAAACCATAGCAGCAACAAAACCTGTGGCATGGAAGAAGGTTGCGACCAAGAAAAGAACGACAAAGAAGGTTTTGACTGCGAAGAGTGGATTCTGGCAAATAAGATTGGAAGAAGAGAACGAGAAGAGTGGATTTGGGACCGAGAAGAGAACAACAAAAAAGGTTTCAACTGCGAAGACCGGGGCAAAGAAGATTAAGGGGATGACTTCAAGGGATTCGGGCATAAGAGTGGATTTGAATTCAATGGATGAATTAGGGATAAAAGCGGATTCAAAGGATTTGGGTTGAATGGATTCAGGCATCGAGGACAGTGGATAGAGGGGACATCGAGGACGGTGTTGGGATGCGAGGTGAATAGCATTAGGACTCGTGGCTGACAAGCTAGCAAAAAGAGACGCCGTTTCACAGGCCATACAATGAGGGATTAACTAGTTTAAATTTTCAAAGTTTAGGAACTAAGTCGTACCAAATCAAAAGTAAAGGACTAACTCATTTGAGTCACAAAAGTTGAGGTACCAAATGTGCATTTTAGCCTTTTTTATTCCACATTGTTAATTTTTTTTATGGACGCAACACGAGTTTCTAACAACACTCTTAAAATAAGTAGCTTTTTTTGTTTCCCACTTCTTTCAACTTTTTGAGCACCGCCTCTCATACATTTAAATGATAAAAAATAAATGCTTCACCAAAAAAGTCTGTTTAAGAGAGCCAAGCATAAAAAGTTTTATTATACTTTCTCTTTGCCAGAAAATCCTATAATAAATTATCACTGTCCTAATCTCAAGTCCTTTAAAACCTTGAATTTTGGGTATGAGAAAATTACCAAAATCCTCATGAGTTATAGGTAAACCTATATTTTTGTCCTCCATGTTTAAAATACCTACATATACCTCCCTAAAAAATTAACACCATTATTCACCATTATAAAACGAAAGAGCAATTGCTTAACTCTGTCCTCCTAGCCTTCTAACTTAGAATCTTTGCCCCTAACATAATTTCAATCGAAGTCACTGATCATGTGAACAAATTCGAAGCTTCAATTAAAAGTTGAGAAAAAAATCATTCTGCGTTAGTTGGATCAATACAAGTCCCTAATAATTTTATTTTTTAGAAACGATCTCTCACCTTTCATCAATCCCCACAGGTCCGATGGGGATTAGGGAATGGGTCAAGAGAAGGTTCAATTCAAGCGTTGGCCGAATCTTGCCGTCGGCGTTGGCTGCCACAAAGACATCGGCATCAAAACCACAAAGATCATGTTACATCACTACCATAAAGAAATCCAATGGGGAACAGGTTGAAAGAAGGTGGGAAAGGAAACAAAGGTCATGTTACATTGCCTCTACCACCACAAAGATAGGCGAGTGAGTAAGGAAAGAAGCAGTGTCGGCAAAAGGTTCAATTCGAGCGAGAGGGTCAGAGCAACTGAATCATCGTTGATTTATCCAAGTTATTCTCCTTTGCACCCCATAGTCTCATTTGGAAATTCATTATGTGACACTATCCAGATCTTGCTGCCTGAGCGAAGAACTCCCTAGTATTCTATTATTTCCCATGGTCGTGATTCAACTTCACCGTTAGTGAAGAGCTCGTTGTGGAGATGAACCAGGAAAGGGAAATTGGGTAATGTAAGGGAAAATGAAAGGCCCGAGAAATGTTTCTCCTTTTCTTCAAGTTTTCAGTCATCTTTTCTGGATTTGGTCTCTCCTTAATTTTAGATCAATTTATGCTTCTGGGTTAGAAATTAAAACCCCTTTTGGCTTTTTTTTTTTTCTCTAGGTATCAATCAAGGAGGAAGAAGAAGAAAAGAAGGAGGAGGATGAGACGACTTTCGCAGCCTAGTTTTAGAGGTTCAGATCCAGCAAAAAATTGTCAGCACAACATTCAAATCAATCTTGCAAAGTTTAGAGTTTTGATACTTTGGTTCGCCAGATTTGGGTTTGAGTTTTGGTTCTTTTGATCTGTTAGAATTTGTTTTTCATTTAGCAGTTTTTTTTTTTCTTAAGTTGGGGGTAAAGTTTTTGTGAATGAAGGTTAGGAGGGAAAAATTAAGTATTTTCCCTTTTCTCTGATAATGGTGAATAACGGTATTAATTTTTAAAGAGGTAAACGTAGGTATTTAAAACAAAGAAGCACAATTGTAAGTTTGCTTATACCTCAGGGGACCTAGGTAATTTTCCCTTTTTAGTATTCATGAATCTATTGAAGATCAAATGCATTTAACAATTCTTTTCCATGTTTTTTGAGCCATTAGGTGTGAGCAACAAAAGTTTGTCTCTTAAGAAATCCTTTTAAATAAACGAAATAACCCAGTTCGTTGTTAAATAGTTTGTAAAAGAGCATAAAAAATTCTTGGGATCAGAGTAAACCAGAAATATCATTGATTAAAAAAATTATCTAAATACATATATGCTAGGTTTCTTTTATGTTTCACTAGTTACGAAATTTACCCAAGGAAATAGCACCCAAAAACTTTGCCAGGTGAAATTATACATGCTGCAGTGACAGAATTTAGCTTAAGATTTTATGGGTCAAGGCAGTGCATAATTCTTTTAATTAATTTAAACTTGGAGGGAACAAGTTTTATAAAAATAATAATTCCTTCATCTCATTTTATTTGTAACATTTTCTTTTTAAGAAGATAAAAAATAGATGCTACATCTCCACAAGTGAGAAATATTTTTGATCTTACCCTCACTTTTTACTTCTTGAAATCGGAGTAAAAACTTTCCAATGACAATTTCGGGAAAAAAACATTACAAGACAAATAAGTTTTTTAAACTTTGTACATTAGGAAATGTTGAAAACATAGATATTTAACTTATTTGGGCATAAATAGATATTATTCTTCTAGTTATTATACATGCCAATACTGGGCATATATATATATATATATATATATATATATATATATATATATATATATATATATATATATATATATATATATATGCCAATAAGCACAAATACTGGCCAGGTTTTTTCTCACAGGCAGGCACCTATATTTAAACATAAGTTCCGCTACCTTTAAAAAAAAAAAAACTAAAAAAGGTAGAAAAAAAAAAAACGAAAACAGTATGTGTGCCCCATCCATCCCATCCCATGGTGCGTAATTCCGTTGGAAAGGAAAGAAAAAGAAAATCCCGGGGAAAGGGGGGCGTTGCGTGGGTAAGAAAACAGTACACCTACCAGAATAATTTGGTGGCAGGAATTAATTGAATTGAACAGCTAAGAAACTTGGCGTAGAAATCAAATTATGGATGCTGCAGGCCAGGTCAGGCCACTTCTAGGTCTTTGGTTCTGTGATTGCTTTGCCACAACTTCGCAATCATACATACTGCTTTCTGCTTCACCAAAACCATTTGCATATGCCCACAATTGCAATCATCCACAAATACAATTCCTTCATTCCTGCATCCTATCTTCTCTTCTTTTTCTTTTTTCTTTTTTCTTTTCAAAAACAAGAAATTATATTAATTAACAGAACCAGCCAGATAGAGTTTCCAGAAGAACAGCCCTACCTTCTGTTTTAATCAATCATTCTTAATTCCACAAATCACACTCTTCGCATTAATTATGATTGTTAATCATGATTCTCCTAAGTTTGTTACCCTTTACTTTTCGATCTTGTTTTGGGAATCAAGCAATATTAATGCAGCTAACAGGATGTATATATATAAGTTGCATTAATTAGCAAATGCATGCAATCGTGATTAATTGCGCATAGATTACTTGTTTGTCTGCACCTCAATTTAAGCGTAAAGTAATTACCTAAACGTTGCTCCTATTATATATTTATTAATTGGTTGTTAAGAAGCGTGGATGTAGGTTGTAATTAATTAAAGCAACTACCAACTAATCAAGTGCAATCATATCAAGAGGGATCGGATGAAGCCCACAATTATCCGTTCCCATTTTTCACCTCCTACCAAACCGGCATGCGAAATCTTAGCTAATTGACGATCAACGATCTTACTTATAGTATATATGAAAATTCAAGTGATTTAATTAGCTAATTGTTCATCACTAAATTCTTAAGGGGGCGGCTCGGGTTAAGATATTGGATCGGAGAGTTCAGTTTTCAAAAGTAAACACAATATATACTTAAATTCTAATTAAACACTATATGGGTAGTGAATATAACTAATTAACGGTAAACAAAAAAAATCATAACTAGTCAGAAAAAAAAATGAAAAAGATGTGTATATTTTTTCCTAGAAAAAGTCAAAATTACTTTTAAGCTTTGCAAATTTTAATCCCGTTACATAAAATTTATCCCATTGCATATCTTCTCGATTTATTTCTATTTATGAATATGATGTTTGTTGCATAGAAACTTGACAGACCAACAAACAAAAATGTTACAAATAAATAATTATAAATTTTTGGAACCATATATATAGTACTATCCATATAGTTTTTAAATATAATTTTTTTAAAAAAATTAAACAAATATTGATATAAATAGATTCAAATCAAATTTAAATGAGAAAACTAAAATGGTGTAAAGAATTTGAGACAAATGAAGTAGTATTTAATTAATATGATGGTTAATTAAAGCAAGTAAAAGGAGAACTTGAGACGTCAGTTGAAGGAAACAGATATCGTTTTCCATGAGATTATTCTTGAGTTTACCTGGTAAAGCAATATTATGGGATTGGATGGCCACTATCTTTGTGTGTGTATATATATACATATATATATATAGTCAGTCACTACAAGCCCTCTGCAAACTCCTTAACCCATCCATATCTGAGCCTGAGGGTATATAAGTATATATAGGAGCCGGCCGGTGCGAAGTATTAATTATTCTCCCTAGTCGTCGGCGGATTCAGGTTGGAAAGGGCTAGCTAGCTATAGCGTCTACTGGCGCTGCACTTGAAGATCATTCTGAAAATGGTGCCTCGTAACCAAATACCATTACTATTAACTTTCATCTGCATTGTCGTCGCCGGCGTCTCTGCTCAAGCCCCTCCTACTCCTTCTGGTTCTCCGCCGGCCACTCAAGCCCCCCCTGCTCCCACAACCCAAGCCCCGCCTTCTCCCACCACCCAAGCGCCACCGTCTCCCACCACCCAAGCACCACCGGCTCCCACCGGCCAATCTCCTCCTTCCCCAACAACCCAAGCTCCGCCGGCACCCACCACTCAAGCACCACCTTCGCCTACTATCCAAGCACCTCCATCACCCACCACTCAAGCGCCACCAGCACCCCCAACGCCGACTCAAGCTCCACCAACCCCGAATCAAGCGCCCCCAACACCGACTCAAGCTCCACCGACCCCGGTTCAGGCGCCCCCAACACCAACTCAATCTCCACCAACCCCGGTTCAAGCGCCCCCAACGCCGAATCAAGCTCCTCCAACCCCAGTTCAAGCGCCCCAAACTCCTCCGGCAGCTCCTTCACCGGCCCCATTATCGGCCTCCCCTCCGGCGCAGGTACCCGCTGGAGCGCCTATCAAGCCAACGAAGAAATCCCCCCCGACCACGCCGTTGCTAAGCCCTCCATTGCCTCCCGCAGGAGCTCCTGCCCCTGGCCTGGGGGCGGCGTCGCCAGGCTCACCTGGGGTCGACGCAGTAAGTGGATAGATACATATATATACATTGTGTGTGTAATGAAGCAGAGTAGAGTGGTTTAGATCTTACTCCACTAGTTTAATTGGCTTAAATTAACTACAATTAATTTGTGCTGCAGAGTGGAGCAGGAAATGTCTGGAAGACGGGAGCAGGCATGAAAGTGGTCCTGGGATTTACGGCTCTCCGTCTCCTGAGTTTGCTGCTCTAGAGATGCATGGCCGTGGCGTGACTCTGATTTCCGTGTCGGCGATCGCCGCTTAATTAGTACTCATGCGTTTATTTCTACGTCCTACTTTTCTATTATCTCTTATATATATATGGGTGGTTATTGGGTTCATTTTTTCTCCCTTCATCTGATCTACGCTTATTTTGCTCTACATATATATACGTACACCGTACATGTAAAGTTGAGTTGTATTCTTTTTATTTGGGAGGTTGATTCTTGTGGGGATTCTTTTGTAGTTCTACGCGATTGATTCTGTTCTATATGATGAGTTTCCCCCACATTTTCATATATATTATTGCTTTGCTTCCTCAATCTTCCTTCGCTCAATTCCATTAATAATCTGCCCATCAACCCAAATCCTCTCACAAAATGCTTTACGTACTTTAAAATTGATACAACGTAAAAAGAAAAATAAAAAAGAAAACTGATATATTTCCATTTTATACGAACTAATTGAAGTAGAATGCAACAGTTCCTTTTTGCACATAACTGTGGTTGGGGAATGAATCTTTTAAAGTCTTGAGTTGGCTGATTCGTTAGCTTGCTGCTTGCCTCAGTACTACACTTTTACTTCGAGTGATATTTTGCCCATTTATTTTGGTTCATTTTACTTGAACAAATTATAAACCTGTCCCAAGAGATAACCCCCAAATCCAAAAATTACAGCGTCTCTGCACTGTTACTAATTTGAGTAGACGTTGCGATTGGAATTGATCCAATTTATCATGAACATGAAACCAGAGGTAGAAATTAAATGACTGGCTCACTATAATAGACTGGGCTCATGAAACTCCTAATTTTCATGAAACCCGACTGAGACTGTTTAGTAGTTTCATTTTTGTTCAGTCAGGAGCCCAAAACACAGATTTAGGAGGCAATTCAGATGCAAGCCAGCAAAATAATGTACTAGAATAATTGGGCCTTGTAAAAGCCCAAAGCCCCAGCAGCCTAGCCAGATTCCGGGTTATGTTTAGAAGTGCTAACTATGGCCTTCTCTACTCACATACATTGAGCGTAATCTTATACGGTACAAAGCTTTGCTATAGCCATCTAGAAAGCCGACTTTATTCCTTATGCCCATAATTCTAGTGCAGGCAAAGGCCCAATCTTTACCCTGACTGGAGTCAAGCTCAAAGCCCATTACAAAGAACGGTTCCACTAAAGCGCACGCTAAAACCCGCTTTACGAGAAAACCCATTTCCAATTCGCCCATTTTGGGCTCACTTTAGTTTTAGGACATTTTTCTTTGGCTACAACAATTCTATAAAAATGCACTGTACATTCTTATGAAGCATACTGTTAGTAGGTGATATAAATTTAAGTGGGTAATGCATATACCTCCACTCCAATTATAAAGGATAGAACTAATTTTGTATATTCCTTGGTAGCTCTAACATTATTCTCTTTTCTCTTGGAGTGCGGTAGAAAAATATCATGAAAACATATGTGCTAGCTTTTGAAGAATATATTGCATAGGTATTTTTTTGGGGCAAAGAAAATAATATTTTCAGATAGTATAGTTGGTTTTAGAGACTTAGATAGTATAAGTTTTTTGTCACATATTAAAATAAATTGGGATGTAGGACACTTGCATTGCATTGCATCCACTCTTTCCAGGTTTCCTACACTTGTCTGTTAAATTTCAAACAGTAGTAAATTACTTTATAAATGTATAAAATTTTTAATTTTAAATATACTCATAGCTAGCAACCCCAAACAAGTCACATACGCATTGCACGCGCACACAATGTTGGAAGAAGTCGTTATCGTGTGAACAGGACTGGGATACTGCACAACTGCAGGGAATCATAAATAGGAGGGGATCTAAAACGCAGGTCATTGATTGTATTTGTGGTGCCCAGAGAGAGAATTGAGAGGCGGAAGCAATTGAAGAACCTTCCTTTGCCGACACAGGCACAATTTGCACAGTTAAATCCAGAAGCTAAGCAAAAGACAAGTCCCAACCAATATTTTATCCCAATTTGTTACTCGATCCCTGAATTGTTTTTGAAGTGCTCAGCCTGTCCAGCAATTCAAAGACACTTCCTAAGATCCTGCTTCAATTTCTGGGCAGTTGGGTTTGGTTGGCCATCAAAATGTCAAAGCAGATTCCTTAATCAACCAATTAGGGTCCTCTCTTCCCTTCCCTCCAATCCAACCCACGTTCAATTAATTAATAGGACTACTCAAATCATCACTAGTAGCATAAACATAGTCATAGAGTTCGTTGAAATTCCAAATAAATATGTACACACATACATATGTACGTATTGTCCTGACTCTAGATTCCAATTGGCATCCTCCTAGAGCATAGGAAAGCTCTTCTTTTTTATGTTAGACTTGTATGCTCAGGATCATGCTCTGACATAGAGGCCCAATTATTAAGTCATTCATTATCGCTAAAATGATACTAGTACTAGTAGTTTTTTAGTAAAAAATGGGGTTTCAAGATAAACCCATATTAGAGCTTAGAAGCTCAAGGTAAGAAACGAATTTGGAAACAAACATGTACTTCCTCCGTCTGGCTTTAATTGATCTTTTTACATCTTTGATGAAAATTTGATTTGAATATATTTCTATTAATATGTATTGAAAAAATTCTTAAAAATTTTATTTAAAACCTATAATCTTTAAAGTTTTATTTTCATATAAAAAATTTATATTTTTATGATAAATTTTGAAAGAATAAAAAAAATTGTGAATAGTATAAAACAATTTTTATAATACAGAAATATTACCTTTTTTACATTCAAAATTGTCTACATTATATGTTTAAGGATTTGAGGAATAAAGAAAGACAGAGTGATATCTCGAACCGGGGACTAGGGATGTGAGCTATCCCACGGAGGAGGGTGCGGAAACGGAAACAAATATATTGAATTGATCACTGCTTTGAGGGATTTGTTTAATCAAGAATTTTTCCCTGTATAACTTTTGGATTATTTATTTGTTCATGTACCACGTATTATAGTGATGAACTTGTCCTTGAATTGTAATTGAGTCCAGGAACCTTTGTTAATGTGTGGTTGAAGAAGCGCTTCTAATACACGAAAAAAGTGCTCCTAGGTAGTCACTTTGCATCATCCTCTGTAAAAGAAAAAACTCCACTTAGCCCTAAATACCCAGCAATTGTGTGTATGTTTGTGTGTGTGTGTGTGTATAGCCTGCAGCTTAGGTCAAGACATATCCTCAAAAGGCAATCACAACTGATACAAGCATGTGAAACGAATGATCGATATGAGAAGGGCTACAAACCGTAAATTCTTTTCCAGGAAATTAATCTGGTTATAATTATACATGTACATATAAAAGGCTGGTTTATGGCCTACATGAATTAATGTGAAGACTATGTTTCCTTCTCCACAATGGAATGTGAGACAGGTGTACGTGCCCCTTATTTTTTTCTCCTGGTGGATGATAAATAAGTAATAGAAGATATAAAGATGATTAAGAGGGATGGGATGGGATATGTATGAGTATGGGTTGGGTAAACCTGAAATTCAACCCGGACCACCCCCATTGGGTTGGGTAAAAATTGATCATGGTTCGTGGGTTGGTTCCACATATAGGAGAACCGACGATTTTTAGGTTGGTTCTGGTTCCATATGGAACCAACCCGAGGTGGAACCGAACCCGAGATATATATAAAATTATACAATAAAAATTATAGTATTACTAATATATCCATACACACACACACACACACACACATTTCTTTGAAGTATTATGATGGTCATTTTATGTTTTTATATTAAACTCTTAAACTGATGTTCCAAATTGAAACAGTATGGAAGTTGTGAGATCATTTACGAAATTTCTCCATATTCACTTAAATCACTTTACTTCATAAACCCACTACTCCTAAGTCATTTTGCTTTCGATCTTTTATTCCAGACTAGTCTCTACGACACAATTATGATATTTTTTCATTTATGAGTCATGCAAAATTAAAAATTCATGATATCAACATATTTTAGGTTTTGATATTGAAGAAGATGATCTTAAAGGCTCAGTTTTTCGTATTGAATGTCATACGAATATTAGAATTACTGGAAGGAAATAAACTAGTTGAGATGAAAAATGCCCCACAAGCAACTCTTTTGAGCCATTTTTGTAAGAATAACATTTTAAACTCTTTTGAATGTATCTAAGTACATATATTTAAATATTAATTTAATTGTATATTATATTGAATATGTCATAAAATTGATTATGGATGTAAATTTATTGAATTTTAGTATTGTTATAGGTATATGGTATAAACCGAAAAACCTGAGAACCAGAACCGAGAAACCCAGAACCATGGTTCTGGTTCTATTCGGTTCTCAGTTCTCGGTTCTCGGGTTGGGTAGAAAAATTTTGAAACCGAGGTCATTTCGGGTTGGTTCGGTTCCACCATAAAACCGAACCAACCCTACCCATGCTCACCCCTAAGATGAGATGCGATGGTTGGTGAAGTAGTTAACATTTATAATAAATACTCCAGAGCCAAGAGAGGTGCGTGGAATAACCCATGATATTTCTCAACTAGTAGCAGTAGTGGGATAATTGATTGAACCTAATTGCTAATAATGAACAGCCTTTTTCTTTACCGGGTTTCAATTCATTTGGGAATGGAAATCGTTAGTACATTTATGGCAGATAACGAATCCTCATTACAAGCTTGCAGCAACAAGCTTCATTGTATTATTAGCAACTGAATCACTCTGTATGTTGGTGCAAACATAAGATGTAACCATTTTAATTTATGAAGTTGACACGTACCCCAACTTCTTTCACCTTAAAAATGGAAATCTTCTAATACTACCTAAGGACATGAGAGGATTGGGTATTAAAGATATGAGGCTCTTTAACCAAGCTTTTCTAGCAAAATTTTCTAGAAGATCCTTTCAGGATTGCCTAATTCCTTGGTCTATTGAGTTCTAACCATGAAATATAACTCCTCTCAATCTATATGGTCTGTGAAAGGGAAAAAGCAATGTTTTTCCAATTTGGAAAAGTTTGTTGCATAGTCGGGCTCTCCTGGGCACTAATAACACTTGGACAATCGATGATGGGTCCTCAATCTAGGTAGGTATGATTACTGAATATCTTGTATTTCTCCAGTTATCCTTAGAGTCCTATGCCCAAGTCTTCTGTCTCACAAAAATTACAATGTGGCAAATCTTGTCTCCAAATTTTCCTTGACTTGGGATAGAGGGTTACTCTATAACCTCTTCCTTGCCCAGATTGCCTATCTTATCTTGCAATTATCTCCTCCCTCCACATTGTTGGGGCCTAGTTCAATCCATTGGCACAGAGACTTATCAGGCCAATTTTCGGCAAAAAAGGGCTATGCCCTTCAGTTGCTTCAACAATCAACCGTCACTTATAATCTGGATTACAGTAGTCATGTTTTATCTAATGATCTCTTTTTTTCCAAATGGTCAAAAGATTATGGTCATCGGCCCTTCCAAAAAAATGTTAGGTTTTCATTTTAAAGTGTCTAATCAATGCCCTTTCAACAACTGCCAATGTAGCTACAGATGAAGGAAACATTAATCCTGCCTGCTTACTATGCAACTTGCAAGAATAAATTATTCTTCATCCGTTTTGGGGATGCTAGGGCTCTGGTGAAATTTAAAGTCATTTCTACGCTAACCTGCTTTCTTCCTATGTGCACTCCTTCCAATCCTGGCTTCCAAGCTTGCTTGGCTCTCGTTTTAAGTGACCTTTGGACTGGCTTTATTTTATAGTAGCCACTCCTTGTACAATCTGGCTAAGGAGAAACAAGCTTGGTTTCTAGAATGTGACTTTCAATATTCAATCCCTTTATTCCAGAAAGGATTTCTTAGTCCATTTTCTTCAAGATTCTAGGAATTACAAGTTGTAGGCAACTACCTTTATGGAAAATCCCCCGAATCCTCTTTGCCACTTTTGGGGTACTACAAGATGGTGCCATCAATCAGAGTCACTGCAATTCTCTGTCATCAATGGAGCTTGGCACCATTCAACTGGCCATGGCATAGCATCATGGCTCTGGATGGGAGTTGACCCCCCCCCCCCCCACACACACACAGTTACAAAAAGGGCAAGTTTTCCCCTATTGTACTTCGCATTTTTAAGCAGTGCTTCTAGTCATCCAAGGGGCAATCATTGTAGCCTCTCGATTGGCTCTAAAAAATATCACTATTCTTACTGATTGCTTACAGGCTTTATCAGTCCCATGAGGTAATATTGCTATCCCAGCCTTGTTGCTTAGCTTGGTTCAATCCCATAAGGGTAAATATCGCCAGTTGTCCCTAGATTATATCTATGTTGCTTAATTATCCCGAAACTATCAAATGTTGCACAAATTATCCTGAAACTATTTAATTGTTGTTATTTTGTCCTGAAACTAAACCGTTAAATATGAATGAAAAAATAACATGACTGCCGATATAGCATGGAAAACTGATGTAACTATTAATGTGACACTACTTTTCCATATATATTTAACAGTTTAGTTGACGACAGGATGAAATAACAACAATAAAATAGTTTTAGGACAATTGATGCAACACCTGATAGTTTTTGGACGATTAAGCAACATGTATATAGTTTAGGGACAACTGACGATATTTGCATATCCCATAATGCTATGATGGACAACTTTGAATGTTGTGCTCTAGTGGTTGTGCCTCGCTAACGTATGTCTCCGGCCCATACTTATGGTACCCAACTTCTTAAATCATGTCAATTTCAAACCATGTGAAATCTTTGAAATTAATTGGAAGAAAAATTAAGGTGGTGTTTGAATGTGAATTTTTTTTCTTCTCCAAATTTTGTTTGATAAAAACTTGAGTACATAACTTTATTTTAAATATATGAAAAAAAATTATTTCTAAATTTTAGAATATTGATATTATAATCCATTTTAATAGATGGGTTTTCTACAGTTTAGAAAACTTTTATTAAGAAAAATTTTACAGAACTAAACACCATCTAACATTTTATGATAGATGGTGATGAGACTAATGTCTAACAAGCATACTTTTTGGGTTGAAAATACATTTAGGTGCATCTCACGTTCCGTGATGGTGGCGACATGAGCCGTATTAGGGGTCCGAATGCACAACTAACACCCAATTCGTTTTAATTTTAGTCAATTGACTACAAAATGACTTATTTTTATTTTTACATCTTTTTTATTTGAAACTAATTTTAATTAAAAGCCAATATTATATAGTTACAATAATCAATTGAAAATACAATTTTTATAATCTTACTAAATTTTTATGAATTTTTCTAGTTTCAAGCCTTAAAAAATAAAAATTCATAAAAATTTAACAACATTCTAAATATTTACTTTCAAATTGATTATTATATCTACATAACATTACCTTTCAAATAAAATTGATTTCAAGTAAAAAAGATGTAAAAGTTAAAAAAAATTAGTTAACTTTAGCTTAAATGAATTGACCCTAAATATCGATCGAGTAAAATACGAAATCACATATGAATAATGTTTTGGAGGTCAAAGCCGAGGAGGATATATAAAGAATGATATACACATATGACTATATAAATAAATTAGAGACTTGACTTGTATTAAAAAATTAAGTTGATAAATCTAAAAGCCATCACCATATATATAATTCAGCACTGTGGTTGAGATCACTTGAATATATATAGGAGGGACATCTCCATAGCCCAAGTAGGCCCTCCCCTCACTACCCCAAGCTCTCTATGTGGAGCATACATATCTTCTTATTCATCCCTCATTTTTAAGCATCATTAATTATTCGTGCATCAACTGAAAGTGTGTGTTTTTTTGCAAGAAAAACGAGACCCAGATTTGTTGAACTATGTAATTAAATTATAATTTTTTTTCTTTTTTTATACTCAGAAGAATGTAAGTTTACATGTATCACACTGAATTACTAGAGGAACTCGCATGTAATAGGTTTTTTTTTCACTTTTTTTAAAAGAAAAAGAAATTATTTTTGTGCACTAAATTTGTCACTTGTTTGAGAGGCAAAGACGAATTTCTTGGAAGTACAGTCGGGCAGGAAATCTTGTAAGTAAAATCTTTTTATACGTAGGTCAAGCTTGAAGTTGCTCGGGTCCGTTTGACTCAGGCAAAGCAATGGTATATTTCTTTCTTCTAAATGATGTGAAATCCAGCAGAAATTAAGAACACAAAAGTCCATGTCCGAGTTGGTGTTTAATGAGTAAAATATTGAAATGAATGGTTAATTTTAAACGAGTGAATGTAGTATTGATTAGTCATGGTTTAGATTGCAGCCTGAGCACGCAGTGATGAGATGGCTAGCTAGCTAGTTGTTTGTTTTGAATTGCAGCAGGGACTTGATCGTTGGGCCGATCGAGTCCCCACCAGAGGAGAGGATTGGATTGGATTTGGAAGCGCCATGAAAATTGTCAGCAGCGGCTGGAATTGGATTTTCGAATTAATAAGGGACCTAGCTAGCAAGTACTACGAGTGCCTTGTTCCTTTTTTTCTTTTTCTTTTTTCATTTTCTGGGAATTGGAATTGGGGGGTGTCCGTGGTCAGTGGTCAGTGGTCACTGGGACGGAAGGATTGGGTTGGTTGGTTGGTGCCCTCATTTACTGGGCGCCTGTGCAATCCATTCTACAGCCTCATGAGTTAAATAAGGTAAGGTTCATTATTAATTACTTCATGGTGTGCGATTCTGAACATCTGACCTGGGCTGGGCTTGGCAGGGCAGGGCAGGGTAGCTTCCCCTTTTTTCCCTTTGCCTTTGCCTTTGCCTTTGCCCTCCCCTTTCCTCCGCAAAAGAAAAAGTAACCGAAAAGCCGTCATTATTCCACGTCTGTCTCTCTCACACTGACCTGAATTCCTCCACCACCTCCATCTATGCTCGTAAAGGTAAAGCTTCCCACAGCCCCAGGTAATATCTACGCCACAATATGACACACATTCTTTTTTGTTTTTGACAATGAATTTAAAAGTTTACCATGATGGATTATCACGGTAAATCTTATTTTTACTTGGAAAAGATTTTTCTTGCTTTAAATCCTCTGATATTGTTCACACCATGAATAATTTGATCTAGCATTTGAGGACCCCTCTATAGTGAAAACTGAAACGCGTTCTTTCTTCACAAGGTAGTAAAAATATATGCCCCATGTATAGAGCGGCAGATGGGATCTTTTTTTTTTTTTAACTAAAACAAAAAGAAAGTGATCGGTTTGGTATCACATCAGTCATCACATGGGTGGGATAGCGAGAGTTTCCACCTTGTGCCCGCCAGCCGAGCTGTAAATTACAGTATTCTCTTCAGCCTAAATGCACTAATGGCCCTCTAGCTTTGGCAACTAAAACGAGTTAGGCCTTCAACTCTAACTCAGCCCATTCCAACCCTTGGGCTTCATAAAGTGGTGTGACTTGGTCCATTGTTTGACGGAAGCATAGATCTGTCTTGCTAGATGGACAAAAAGCTGTTGTTGCACCTAGGGGTGAGTATGATTCGGGTTGATTCAGTTTTATGGTGGAATCAAACTAATACTCAGGTTGATTCGGTTTTATGGTGGAATTGAACTAATCTAAAATTGCCTCAGTTTCTAAATTTTTTTACTCAACTTGAGAACTGAACTGAACCAAAACCATAGTTCTGGGTTTTTCAGTTTATACCATATACCTATAATAACACCAAAGTTTAATAAAATTGCATTCATAACCAATTTATGAAATATTCAATATAATATACAATTAAATTAGTATTTAAATACATATATTTAGATACATTAAAAAAAGTTTAATAAAATTGCATCCATAACTAGTTTATGAAATATTCAATAAAATATACAATTAAATTAACATTTAAATACATATATTTAGACACATTTAAAAGAGTTTAAAATGTCACTAAATTGGTTCAAAAGAGTTATTTGTGGAGTATCTTTTATCTCAACCAGTTTACATCCCTCTAGTAATTCCAACATTGGCACAATATTCAATATAGAAAGTTGAGCCTTTAAGATCATTTTCTGTAGTATCAAAACCTAAAATATGTTGATATCATGAATTTTCTGTTTCACATGGCTTATAAATGAAAAAATATAAGGATTTTCTCATAAATAATAGTATAGAGTAAAGAGATCAAAAGCAAAATGGCCCAGGAGTAGTCGGTCTAGGAAGTGAAGTGATTCAGGTGAATATGAAAAAATTTCGTGAATGATCCCATAACTTCCATGTTGTTTCAATTTAAGACATCAGTTTAAGGGGTTTACTATAAAAATACAGTATGATCATCATAACTCTTCAAAGAAATACATACATATATGGATATATTAGCAATACTATAATTTTTATTATATAATTATATGTATACCTCAGGTTCAGTTTCACATCAAGTTGATTCCATATAAAACCAGAACCAATAAAAAAACTATCGACTCTCTTATATATGGAACCAACTCACGAATCATGGTCCATTTTTACCCAACCCAACTCAACTTAATGAGGGTGGTTTGGTTGGGTTTCGGGTTTACCCAACCCATGCTCACCCCTCATTGCACCTCCATGCTAAGTCCAAAATTGGCTTCACTTTTAGACTTCTTGTAGAGGTGCAACCTAGCTTTTGGTCCGTCTCATCACAACACCAAATGGCATTCACACTTCTATTAAATATACTAACTTGCACAGATTTGTAAAGTTTCAGGGCTAGATTTAGGGTTAAAAGTAAATTTCCGAACTTGACCCAAAATAATGAGTTCGTGTATGTTTAAAAAGCTGGGAAATGAAATTTGGACTAACCTGATTAAAGAAGCAAAAACAAGTTAAATCAGGCTCAAGTTGAATTCACTCAAATTAATGCCCCATGCCCACCTTACTCACCTACCCTTAACTCGTTCCCAACCCAAGCCAACTTACCTAACCCTAACTGCTAACCCCATTTCCCTCTTGCCTCTCCTCTTAGACATACATGACATACCACTCTCAAACTACTCTCCCTATTGTCCTTACCAGTCAACAAATGCCACCTCTCCTTGCCACCAGTTCACGAGTACCTTGAGAAAGGGAAGCTGAATGAAAGTAAGGTTGGAGAGGCAAAAAGGAGGAGTGGAATGAAGGGAGCTAGGGGCATAGGAGAGAAATGAGTCTCTATGAGCATAGAAGACGTTGATGGCTCTTGTGGCCAAGGAATAAGTTGTTAGTTAATCAATTTTTCGTCCTTGGGACGAGAGAGTTCCTACAGCTGCCTTCATCAGTACGCATTATTTGTTGCAATAAAGACAAGAGGTTTGACTTTTTTATCAGAGCAGTCTCAACTCAAGTCTAAGCTTTGCTTTACCTTTCCAACAGAGTTGCAACGCTCACTACCTTGCCTAACCTTTCCTATAGTGGACCAAACTGCTAACGAGGAGAGAAGGGTGGCATTGAGGCAGAACGGAGAGAGGGAGGAGATGGGGTTATGGGGAAAGGGAGAAAGAGAAGGGAGGAAGTTTAGTGTTGTTTGTAGAGGGGGAGTAGGAGACACCGCACTAGGAAGCGACGAAGAATAGTTGGTCATGGGTGTCGGTTTAAACTGACCCAACCTATCTCTAACTCAATCAATTCAAATTGAATACCCAATTTGGTTCAATTCAGGCCATAAAACGGCAGTTGTGAATGAGCCCAAAATTGTGGGTTTGGGCCTGAACCATACCGATAGCCCCCAAATTTTCAGCCCTAGCTGGAATGCACTCAATTAGCTTTGAAGGACTAGCCCATGTCGGTGGATCAAGTTGGAGGGCTATTGTTGCATTTAAGTTTTTACTTTAGTATTTCTTTCCCTCCAACGCAACACGAGCTTCCCTCCAAACGATGCAAGTTTGTTTATTAAAGTTTTTAAACTCGCATAGTCAATGTTCTTATTTCCTAGGAAATACTATATTTTTACACCTAAGAAACAACTGTTTGTACCCAGAGATTTAAGTACAAATTAGTGAGTATATGAAAGAAGGTCGGGAAGGGCCACCGTGAAGCTCACTCAACTCAATGACCAAGCAGAGGCGGTGAAGGAAAAAGGTCCGGGAGACAAGGTGAGTGGCTGTGGTTAGGTTAGTTCTCGACTTTCAAAAACTATGACCAAGGTGCTCCTGCTCACCAGTCACCACACCGCTAGGTGACCGCCCAGCAACCGCTAATTATTTCTTGTTTCCTATTTTAAACGGAGACCTGCATGGGTTGATAGTAGCACGAGATTTTCTAACAACTCCCCCCCACACACAAAATTATTTCGTCATTTTGGTACATATTTAGTAACAAGAAACAGAGGGAAGTTGAGAAATTGAATCTTGAATAAATATTTAATAAACAATTATAAAGTACGCGAAACACTTGTCAGTTTTATCCTTAGCATCCAACCAAGGCCTATGAAGATCTAGACTTGTCAACGCAACCTTCCTGAGGCTAACAAATTACCTGCACTTCGCTACATGAGCCCTTTCACTTTCCTATGTCGTAACACGTCAAAGCGAACAAGAATACTTCAGTTATGAAGTCGAAAACCATAACCGTGTCAGCAAGGAAGATGCAAGGGGAAGCGCAGAGAGAAGAAACCCAGAAGCTATAACAGCTTTGACATGTAGCTAAAAAGACTACTTTTACATCAAACGGTTAAACTCACAAATTATGAAGAGTGTACCTAGCAAGCTAGACATCAGAATCAAACCTATTTTGGTCGGTGGCAGCTCTCCTTTTCGCTGCCCCTCCCACATTCACTATTGAAATTAACAAATCATGAAAAAGAAGCTTAATGGATCTGCTATATATTAGCTTCACCAGACCCCTTCGGGCATGAAGGCAACCTTAAAAAATAACCTCCACTAGCTCTATCCTGAAATGGAAAACCGAGCTCCAACACCATAGTTGGATTCTGCAGTAAGAGTATAAAGATTCATCCAGGTCCAGCCTGAACCAGTGAATGATTATCCTCTATTTACAGATTAATAGAGGCAAAAACCGAAGTCCAGAAAAAATCTGACTTGAATGCTACCTTGTGATCTCTACTGAGTTAGTCCATTATAAGCAGCCACCAGTATGAACAATTGCCACATTAGATCTATCCTCTGTTAGACTTCCATCCTCCAGATCATGCTATCAGTGCTTCGGTCATGTGCCTTTTCCAGTGCAGCAACTTTGGCTCGACGTGCTGCTAATGTTTTTCCCCTTTCATCTTGAGGGAGTTCGCAGGCCTCACTGATGGACCCGGATCTTAAATCAGCTGGGGGTATAAAACAATCCACCGACAGCCCTGGTACATTAAAAGCAACCTCTTCAATAGTCCAAGCTTCTTCCATCTTCGTTTTGGTGTGACTCATTGCCACCTCCCCAAACCTGAAAAGGGTCACCACCGAATGGCCTGAGTGAGCAATCATAATCCCTTCCACAGGCCTGTAATCATCAAGGAATGAATTGATTGTTGTCTCCCAGTAAACTGCGTCACCACCATTGGACTGGATGCGTGTCAGATGTGAATCCTCAATGTGAACCAGAAGTCCAGTCTTTTGGCTGAAATAGCCAAACAAAACATGCCTGATTATCTCTGCAGGGCCTTCGCTCCTTGCCTTCAGCGTCTGGGGATCAGCACAAAGCTTGAGAATGAAACAATCCTCACCGTTAACTTTCTTCTCTCCAATGCACTTCGCATCAGCAAACATACTAGCTGTGGTTCTTGGATCAAGCCCCTGAAACAAGCAACCAAAGCCCCCGGGCCAGGATTTAGAAAAAGGATAGGGCGATCATCAGCTCTAGCAAGCAGCTAACGCTGCAAAAGATTGACTTAAGAAAAGAAAAATAACCTGAAGTGCACGACGCAAAGGCCTAACAGGCCCTTTCGCTGTGTGAGCACCAAGCCAAGGTGTGTGTCTCCACACAAGCTTCCCATTACAACCAGCATGAACTTTACTACCCCCAACTGCGAGCTCAACATACCACATATCTGGATTCATTTGCCAAAGAACAAAACCACCAGACTCTGCACAACGAGAGGCATTCCTGTTCCTGACAGTTTTAGTAGCAGTTTCAAATTCCGAAGCTACCATTCTCAGCTTTCCCATGGCATAGGCATTCCGGATGGAGTTTTGCAACTTCAGCCCCCCAGAAGCAGCTGTGTATTGCTGCAGGATGTACTGGGCAGAAGAAGTTTCCTGCACCAATCACAGCAGATCAACACATTCTTTAGATTGTTCTCTAGTACGATAGAAACAGGAGAAGGCTCCAACGGAACCAAATCAGGAATTCTACTCCCCAATGCATTTTGAGGTCTCTAAACCCATACTATTCTAGTTTGAAAAAAGTAATTCTTCTACTCCCTTCACCTTCTTACGAAATTTAAATAAATTAGAAAGCTCTCTTCAAAGTAAAATAATTGCAGCAGATGGAAGCAATTGGGGTATCAAACAGGACTTGATAAAAAAAAGGGGGGGTAAGATAGAATAGTAGTGTATCTTAGTTTGAATTCGTTTCTTCAAAAATACGCAAGACATGTTTAATAATTATGGGGCTAATTTCTTAAAACTAGGCACAACGAACGCAAAAAGTGTTTCACCAGCTAGAGTAGGGGGACAACGAAAGCGTTAGAATCACCAGGATTTCCAAACAGAGAAGGCCAAAGTAATTTCTAAAAGAAGATTAAATCCCAAAATCGGCTGAGGAATTATAGAGCGGTGGTCTAGAAAGAACTAACAATGGGCGTGTCCTTGATGCTCAGGTGAGGCAGAGGATCAGTGGAGCTAACATGAACCGGAGCCAACGGCGCACCCATGACACCAAGCAACAGCCGCAGATCAGAGCGCTTGTAAGCCGTAGCCGCCACGGAAGGCGTCCTGGTCAGCTGGCCTTTGACCCACTGGCCAAGACCCCGCTTGGAGTCCCCAACATCTCCGCCGTCGGGATCCGGACCCTCCATGAGCGGCGCGAGCGCCTCCCCCAACGGCCTCAAGCTCCCGGATCTCGCGATCAAGGGCTCCGGCTGCGCGACGTGGGAGGGCTTCTTCCTCCGGAGCAGGGCGGAGATGGGGGAGCGGGCTCGGGCGGGGCTGTTGGGGCGGGAACGGGAAGGGGAGAGGCCGCGAACGACTTCTTCCTTGAGAGCTGAGAAGAAGCCTTGCTTTTTGTCCATTGGACGGGGATGGGTTTTGAATAGTTAGCGTAACTGGAAGTCTCCGAAAAGAAGCGTTTCTGCTGGGTTAGAGAAGCGGACGCAAATTGGGAGGGTTCCTCATACGGAGAAAGAGGGAGAGGGAGAGGGAGAGGGAGAGAGACAGTGAGAGCTGGAGAGCATTAGTGGTAAATGAAAAACTGGTCTTCGGGAGGACGTTGAAGGTCCGACTTTTAAGAGAGAGAGAGAAAAATTGTTTGTTTTGTTTCGTTTCGAGTGTGGACTGTGGGATGGAATGTAACGAGCGTGATTGATACCACCGTAGTAAAGAAGAGAGAGCTATGCTCGTGCCTCGTGCGTGTGGGCGTTAATTATTACTACTACTACAAATTTTTATTCTCTCCTTTTTTTTCGGTGGAATTCTCTTCTTTATATCATGTGACTTTTACCCTTCCCCTGATTTTAACTTAGGTTTAAATCTGAAGTACCAAAACTTTGGTTGAGTTCGTTTCATATTAATTTAATATATTTATTGTATATTATATATATATATATTAAAATTTACATTTTAAAAAGTTTAAAAATTAATTTAAAGGTACTTTCTATAAAAAAAAATAGTATTTTTTATTAATTTTTCAACTTAACCAACC
Source organism: Aquilaria yunnanensis (assembly GCA_039654915.1). NCBI lineage: Eukaryota > Viridiplantae > Streptophyta > Magnoliopsida > Malvales > Thymelaeaceae > Aquilaria > Aquilaria yunnanensis. Next base: position 22,495,954 of record CM077598.1, on the reverse strand, counting down.
TAAGAACAGAAGATTTATTAAGAAAACATTTACTTTTCACCAGAATATTAAAAAATGTAACTAAGTTTGACAAATTATCATTTTATGTAAAAATAATATACGGCAATAATTAAAGTTAGTGCAAACTGAAGTTACGCTTTTAACTTGGAATGCTACCATTAGTTAGCATTTATTAGGAATATTTTTATAATTAATGTTAAATTCTTGATAATTTATTATCCTGTGACGATCAATTTTTTAAATCAACACAATTTTTTCGGTATACAAAAACAAGTATTTCAAATCAAAGGTTTGAAGTTTAAGGGAATGGGTTAGGGAAGCTCAATCCCAAATTAGGGGATAAGGAGCTGCATCCCTTTGCTACAGGTTTGCCATCTCACCAAACCATGCACGACATCATTAAATTTTCCTAAATTTTGTTATCATTGACGCATGTTGTTGTCCTACAAACGTGCTACTAAATTTTATGCCTTTTGTTGGATATTCTTTTGAAATGTACTTTTACCTATAAAAAATACTTCATCTATCTCATATTCTCTGCAACACTTTCTTTTTTTTTGTTGTCCCAAATTCTTTGAAATATTTCGTAATTTAGTAAACTTCTCTCATTTACTTTACCATAATACCCTTGTACCAACTTTCACCTTAAAACTAACATATACCAAAACTTACTTGAATTTTTTATAATCTATAATCAGAGAACAACTAAAATTTCGATTGAAATCCCTAATCTCTAACTCCCTCGTTCTAGGCTGAAGCAACCAAGCAACACCGAAACCCAATCTCATCGTTAATCACCGGTGATGGGAGGTTGAGATTGCGACCGAAGTGCCGCCGAAGGGCAGCGTCGAGTGCAGTCTCTTTCTTCCTCACCCTGTTCTACGTAACAGCATCAAACTGTCTCTTTTTTCCTCATTATAGGCCGTAGCAAGCAAGCGACGCTGAAATCCCAATCTCGTCGTTGATCGCCGGCGACAGCAGGTCGACATTGCCACCGAAGTGCTAGCGAAAAGCAGCGTCGATCTCAATCTCTTTTTTTCCTCGCCCTACTCCACCTTAAAACGTCAATCTCTTTCTCTTTTTGCCTCCCCTGCTTCGCCTAAGGTAATGCAACTAAATAGGAATGTCTCTGGTTTATTTGTTTCAATGTTGGTCTTGTAAGTGAATTTGGTTGTGATTGTCTGTGGTTGTTGTGGTGTTTGATAAATTCTAGTGGTTGTTGTTCTCGCTTTTACTGTTATTGCAGTTGATGTTAGTGTCTGTTATTCGTGTGTTAGCTTTTTTCTAAATCCTGATGATCCTAATTGCACGTATTGGTTGCCCCGAGCTCACTGAATTGGAGAGATTCGGCTACTTAATTCCTTCTTTTCAAGTCATGTAATAGGAGACACAGTTACATTAAACATCTTTCTTCTTACACCCTTTCCATTGTTTCCTTTTTGGTCTATCTCTGTTATTCTTTTTTGAAATAGGTGCAAACTAACGCATATAGTAGTGATATATACTTAAGCTACTCAGTGTTATAGTACTTAAGATTTTAAATCTTTGGAAACAGGTTTGGTGCTTGCATGCTTATGTCTTTATAGGCACTTTATGCATATGATATCAACCATAAAAACCAATTAATCATAGTGATAGATTGATATGTTGTTAATATTTTCATAGCCTCCACTTGTTGTTTAGTTATTATTCAGTTAGGCAATTGGGTTTTAGTATAAGCAGAACTTGTCCATAACAGAACTTGAATGTAAAAGGATAAAGAATGGGATAACAAGACAAAACTTGAAAGTTAAAAAACATGAAGGCTGGGAATAAACCATTCTCTTGAGTAGTTAAAGGCATAAGATAACAGGAGTAGATTTAATTCTGAAAATCTTATTAAATGTTTAGGTTTTATTTTGCCTTTTGCTTGATGGAGTTTTTGGCATCACCTAGCCTTAATTTTTGTTAAAATTTGTTTTGTACCACTGATAGCATTGATTTAACTGGTTCTTGAAAATCCAAACTTAAAGTGATATCTTGGATATTGAGTTTTGTTAGTTTTCTCCTTTCTCTAGCTTTTATTATATGGCCGTCATAACTAAACATTTCTACTATGTTTCTCTGTTACCATCCATTACACTGGTGTGGTAGGTTAAGTATCATCATGAATGGCGAAAACAAATTGTGTTCCAATCGAGGGAGGAATGACACACTCCAACATCTAGATATAGCAACATAACTACTTCATATTTTTTCAATGCAGTCAATAGACTTGCTGTTTCCACAACGAAATGCCCCACAACATGTTTTGTGTCCTCTTATCTCATCAGATTCATGCACTTCTCCAGTAAGTAAAACTTTTCCTCCAGCATCTGTGAAGCCTAGTAACATGGGAAATGTTATGGTCATACTTTCTAGCCTCCCAGGTGTTGTGGCAGAAGATGAATTTTGGAGAAAGGCTGCTTCATATTTGGTGACATCAAAGCCTGTTAGAAAGTTTATAGCTTATGAGACCATATGTCCAGAGCTGAGGATAAAATGGCTACGCCGTGAAGTGCAAAATTTCAAAATGTAGTATAATACATTAGTATTAGAGTCAAGCTATAGTTGATGGTGTAAAATGCTTCTCAATAGTGTAAATATGTTGTTTCTCTTGAGTTGCTTCTTTCAGCATATACTAACGCTAAGTTGTAAGAAGTAGTTCTTCTAATTTTGTTATTAGATAGGTTTTTGCGGAACCTACTTTTCATGTAAGATGAAATGACTTAACCTTGGTTAAGTATCTAATGAAATGAAGAACTTTAGTTGCTTATTTTTTTAGTTTTCGTCTTCTTTATTTTATTTTTATTTTTCTCCTTCTTCTGATTCCATTTATGGGGTAGCATTTTTTGAATTCTTCCTACAGGTTACTGTTGTCCTTTACCAACTCTAACTGGTGTGGGAGCCTTCAACAATGTCATACACCCTAATGTGGCACCAAAGTTGACAATTTTGCAAGCTTTGGTTTTAACAATGTTCTTTGCCCATGGCTTATGTACTATAGACTTTGGATGAAATCTTAAACCAGACATTTGCTTCTAGTTAAGCCCTTATAGACCTCAATTAAAACTCATTCTACAACATCTAAATAGCTTTAACTCAGGCCATAAGTATTGATCATACACCTTCATATAGTAATATTGCCTTTACCTTACAACCATAACCAAAATCCAATCCTTTGGCAAAATTTATGGTTTAATGCCATCAATATATCCATTTTAAGGCCATAAACAGATCTGGAAAATTTTGTTTCAAAATTCTCTCTCCTTCCTCAAGGTCAAACTTGAGTCAAACTTACTCCAATGTTTTTTTTATGCAGGTTTTGCAATTTTGCAGCTCAACTCAGGAGTATTTTTTATGTTTTATTGCTCCAAACTTAGCCATATTTTTTGTTACCTTTCTTTAGTCATTTAAGACTTATTCCAGGTTCAACCCCTCAAATTTGAAGCCTTCTTATAAGAGTTTGAAGTGGTTCTTTTTCTATAGGTCATTTGGTGAAATCTTTAAACTTAGTTAGCCTTTTTGAGTTCCCGTGTTCGAAATGGTACCAAACTTGCCTGGATCCTTCTCATAATCATATGAAATTTGTATGATCTTATAAATCTCAATTTTCGTCCATTTTCTCCATTTTTGAAGCAAAAACATCTCTACCAATTGTCTTACTAGAAACTTTGATCCTAAGTAGCCATCCTCACTTCCAGACCTTCAAATGGCATAAAAACTTACAGCCACCTCTCTTAGGTCATAAGAGACCTGTAGCTATCCTAAAAATCCAATTTGGAAGCCTTTTCTAATATTTTGAAGCACTTCTGTTTTCTACAGGCATTCTAAGCAAAAAACTAAGAAGTCAAAGTACATTCTTAAGTTTAAGTGCTCCAAATTCAGTGAAAAGCTCCATAATCCTTATTTTGATCACAAGAAACATGTTCCAACCTGTAATCCCCAATTTAGGAGTTTTTTTCCACAATTTAAAGCATCTTGCTTCATGCTACCTACTATAGCAGAACCTAGGCTTATGTGGGGGTCATTGCCTCTTTTAACACTTTAAATTCAATCAAAATGTGCAGTATCCATTATCTAGACATAAGAAACTTCTTTAAATTCTTAGGCATCAATTTTGAAGCTTTTTACTTGATATTTAAAGCATGGCCAACTTCTGCTACCTTAGAAGTTGAATGGCTTAGTATTGTATAGTTCAGTAAAGTGAAAAAGCTAACTTGTGAACAAATCATATTTGTTGAGAGAATGATAGAAATTATAGAAATGACTTAAATCTTGATTTGGAACTAAATGTCAGCCTAAATTCAAACTGTGCCAATCCATTAAAATTTAAAAGCACAATAGGGATCAAATTTTAAAACGCAGTCAATAGAACTAGCATAACAATTTAAACTGCAATGAACTTGTAAGAATACAGTAACACCAAGGATGGGAATTAGCCTATAACATTTAACCACTACTCTAGTTGCCAATTGTTATTTACAAACGTGTGACAAGCAAAGAGAATGCACCTAGAAAATTTTAAATTTACTTCCAAAACATTGTAACAAGGTAGGAAAATGTAACAAATCATATACCAAGGCTAGGAATCAGATTAAAATAGAGAATCAATAAGCCAATTTCAATATTTTCATGCCAAGCTTGGCATGACAAAGAGTATATGTGTTGAGGACCTGGAAGTTAACAATTGCAAAAGTTTAAATTGCTAAAAACAAGAAAGTCACCCATTCATTAGGTTGGAAATCACATTAATACAGAAAGTAGTACATTAAGCTCATCATTTACAAGATCACCAGACTTAGATTACTTATAAAAGATAATAGGATATCTTACAAAAAATGGACTGACATCTTTTCCATGTATTGCATACATTACTTACAATAGCAAAAGCTCAACCACCAGGCTTAAACATAGCCATAAGCCACAACCAAAAAAGGACAAGAACTACAGCAGCTATGTTAAACCTTTCAACCATAATGTTATATACATAGCCTAACTACATATTTACAATGATTTTTACATCAAGTGTGCCTCTGTTGCCTCAATAACTTCAGAAGGCACAAGAACTTGCGTTGGGAGGTTCCTTTCTTACTCTAGCCAATTTTTGCTATATGTGGAATTTTGTACCCATTGCAACCATTTGACTTCATTACTTCTAACATACATAGTTGTAAAATGACAAACACATGATTCAAACTTGTGGATGAGAGTTTATCAAACGCAAACTCAACAACGTTAACTAGAGCATCAATATTCTTTAAAGATTTTTACTGCTGTAAAGACTGTATGGCTCAAAAGAAACCCAAATCTAGCACATTTAGGTTAGGACTATTTGGAGGCTGACATACCAATTGCACATGAAGTCCATTTCTCATTGTTGCTTCTTGGAAATCAAAGTCATCAACCCTTAAATGTGGTTTCGCATTATCCTGCTGAATGTATATTAACATTTTGGGAGTTGTGTGAGGCCACTTTTGTTGAATTGTAGGTAACACTTTCTCAATCAAGCAAGTTTTTATAATATTTGTTGTAACTGAAACAATGGCCTTTGCCTCTAATGTTCCAGCTTCTCTATTTTTACCTTTTCTTTTAACTGCTTCCTTGTACACAAATGGGAAGATTCCAATCTTGCCTGAAAATTCTTGGTTTCTTATTGGATCATATCTAGGTCTAGCAACGGCAGCCAAAAACATGACTTTAGTTATGAACCTTTTACTTTTACAGCTACGAATCGGCTCCAGTTCATTAGGCAATAGATAATATTTCTCTGACCCTTTCATCAAGTAAAACCATTTTTCATCTATATGGATATAATCAAACATGTCAATAAACATAGGATTATGCATGAAAGAGTTCTTTTCAATCATAGATAAACAAAACTTCACTTTTTCTTTCTTATTTTCATCCGTTAAGTAAGGCTTTATGGCATTTGAGTGGCGCCAAAAAACTCCTTCTTTCACTCATTGATGAAGAGTGGATTTAGACAAGCGAAGTTCTGCTGCCATGGTTTTAATCGTTGTTCGACGGTGTAATGGAACTTCAGTGACTTTGCTTAAATCCACCTCAACTCGTTTTGGACCTATGTTACCAGCAAGCTTTGTTTCAATAAAAATTTGTCTGTTATTGTTGATTTGTTCCTTCACCTCATTCCAAATTCGCTAGATAGTTTGTCGACTTATGCTTAACTGTTTTCCTATTGCTGAAACCGATCATCTTTTAAATTTTCCTTTGTTATTAATCTCCTTCATTAAAGCCACACATATTCCTTGCCTTTCATCATTCTTTAACACGTTGTGTAGTTTCTTTTGAATTTGTTTAGTGGACAAAGAAGTCAGCGATCACGGTGGGGAGACGGAAAAAAATTGCTCGTACAATCTTCGATTCAATTAGCAGGAGCCTCCTACTTTTCAATTCTACTGGACTTTGATTATTCAAGAGACTTTCTAATCTTGTTGGATATATATGATTCAAACCTCAAACCATGAAAGAATGGCCTCTCATTCCCGCCACAATAAGCAAGAAAATTTCAAGCCCAGCTGGGCCAGCTTTCTGCCGCCAAATACATTCTATTTTTAACAATTTTCATTTCCAAGGGTAATTTTGTCCAAAGATACATTATTTCATTATTTCTTAATCTCTGTGCCAATCTCAAATGTTTCAAATAATATAGGACAGATGGAGTATGAAACGGTATATGAGATAAATTTAAAGGAAAAATTACTAGGACCCCCAAAGTTAAATTGAATATACACTTGGGTCCTCATTTTTCAAATACATACAATTACCCCTTTAAAAAATTAACACCTTCATTCATTGATAGACTGAAAAAGGTAAACTATCTGATTTTGCCTTCCTAATCTTCTTCCTTGGAAACTTTACCCCCCAACTTTCAGATCAATATAAATCTGCTTACAAATCTTTCCTCCCCCTTGCCCCCACCGTTCGTCTTCTCGTCACCACCACGCCGTCGTCCTGATCGCCGTCGGGTTGTGGCTGGAGCCAAGCCGAACTTTCTTGGTTCTTCTCCGCAACGAGCTCTCCACTAACGGCGAAGTCGAATCGCGACCATGGGATACAACAGAAGACCAGATTCGTCGTCGGGTTCATCAGAGGGAGACGCGGCTTCCTCTCTCTCTCTCTCTCTCTTCACGACTCAGATTCGTTCGAATACGCCCCCTCTTCTCCGCCTCGTTTCCCAGCCGGCACGATTCCCCCCCTCTTCTTCGCCTTTTCTCCCAGCCACCACACCATCGGTTCCTCTCTTTTCTTCACCACACCGTAACTTACCCCCCTACACTTGATTTCGTCTGCCTCTGCTCAATTTTGTTGGATTCGAACAGATTTGGCTCGTTGTTTGTTCGCTCGTGTCATGCCGCCCCTCCGATTCCGATTTCCTATTCGAGCAGATTCATTTTTTCTTTGCTTCTTTGCACCCGTTTCCGATTTTCGTTGATAGTGTCTGAGATTCGAGAGAGGAGGGGCTCGGTGGCAACATAGACGAAGGGGAGATGGGCTCGGCAGCGACAGCGAACAAGGGCGACCGTTTGTGTCCCCGCCGTTCTCGGCGACGGTTCCCGATCCCGATGCGATCCCTTTTCGCCGCCAAGCCATCAACGGCGCTCATGTCGCTGCCCCGCACTACGGTTTCCTCTGGTTGATTCGTTCCAGATTTGCTCGTGTTTAATTGTTCGCTCGAGCAGTGGATGGAAGACAGGGGGACAGGGAGAAAAATCTGGGATTGAACTGGGACTAGGAGTTGCAGAGACGGGGAGAAAGTTGTCGGTGGGATGGGTCTGCTTGATGGTAAGAGTTAGGTTGTTAGATGAAGAAATTTGTGGGGCAAAGTTTTTGTAAAAGAATATTAGGAGGGTAAAATTAGATTTTTCCTACTTTTCAGTCTAACAGTAACTCATTGTGTTAATTTTGTTTTGGGTAAATGTAGGTATTTGAAAGAAAAAAAAAAGATACAAATGTAGGTTTGACCTAACCTTGTGGGCCTTGATAATTTTCCCTAAATTAAAATGAGAGTAGAACTTCACTTATCAAAATCGATTATATATATTACGGTAAAAGGTGGGGTAAATTACACCTGTTATCCCCAACTGTTACCCCCAATTTTTAATTGTTGTTTCACTTTTAACTTTAACCTCTACTTTGCTTTTAGCTTATCCCTACTATCAATAAAACATTTAGAGTCAATTCGTTTCGTCTAAAGTCAACTGACTTTTTTTAACTTTTTCATCTTTTTTACGTGAAACCAATTTCATTTGAAAGTCAATATTATATACATGCAATAATCAATTTGAAAGTAAATTTTTAGGATGTTGTTAAATTTTTATGAATTTTTCTTTTTTAAGACTTGAAACTAGAAAAATTCATAAAAATTTAGTAAGATTATAAAAATTATATTTTTAATTGATTATTGTAGCTACATAATATTGGCTTTTAATTAAAATTAGTTTTAAGTAAAAAAGATGTAAAAATAAAAAAAAAGTCATTTAGTAGCCAATTGGCTAAAGTTGAAACGAATTGGCCGTTAATTTTAGCCATTTTTCAGACGAAAATTGTTATCTCAGACGGAAAAGGTCATGTTAGTATATTACTGTAAGAAAAAATGCTTGTTTTAATCCTTATAAAAATCCTCTTTACCAAAAAAACCTTAAAGCTTTTAAATCTAACAAAAAACCTTAAAACTTTCTCCTGCCAACCCTCTTTGGCAAACCTCCTCCTTCCTCTCATCCCTCTCCGGCCACTTCTCCACGGTGAGTGTGATTAATTGGTTTCCCTTTCGGGAATTAAGCCTCCCTATCGCGATGGAATCAAGCTCGATCTTGAACCGTGACTCCCAGCTTTCTTGCACTTCACCGCTGAATCACTATCGTATACTCACCGCCGAATCACCCTTGCCTTCTGGCACCAAATCGAGAGGAAGCCAAATTGCTGGCAATGATGTGGGAGAGAAAGCGAGGATGGGTGACTGGATGGGTGAACGACAACGGAAAGGGAAACCAAATCATGAAGAAGCCAAATCGCAAGCTGGAGATGGGAGGACAGGGCATAAAGGGAGGCCAGAGATGGGGCCACTGGATATGGAAGAAAGGTAGGAGATGTTAACTTGAATTTTTGTTAGATTTAAAAGTTTTAAGGCTTATTTGGCAAAGAGAATTTTTATAAGGGTTAAAATAAGTATTTTCCTTTACACTAATCTGCTGACGTAACTTTTTCTGTCCTAGATAACAATTTTCATCCGAAAAATGGCTAAAATGAAATGTTTTATTGTAGTTAGGGATATGTTACAAGCAAAGCGAAGGTTAGGGTTAGAAGTGAAACAACCACTAAAAGTTAGGTGTAGCATATGCAATTTACCCGTAAAAGGTTCCATTAGTCTTAAACCTTTAGTTTTCATTACAAATCATTCATCAACTTTTATTTTATTGTAAGCTAGTTTCAATCCTTTATAATTTGTTGTATGTTGGTTCTGAGCTTTATGCAAAATTTTGGTACAGAAACCCGATTGATTGAAAGGAAAAACAACAATCCATTAATTGTACAAAGACTATGGAATAAATTGAAATTATAGAAAGACAATTACTGAACAATTTAAATTTGTTTAACTATCACGTAACAACCTGAAATTAATTTTTTAAATTTAAATTTAAATTTTCAATTACTATATTCTTATAAATTCAAATAATAATATAATTTTTTAATAATTAATAGATAATTTAAATTATCAAGTTTTCCTCTATGTGAATTTGGATTTTGTAGTAACTCACTCTTGTATAATGTTAGGGAATATGTAATAATTATAAAGATTTGGAACCAATTAACAAGGATAACTAATAGTTTGGGACTAATGGTGCCATATATATAAGCTTATGTTATTTTTATGGATTAAATCCTTAAATGATCTCTAAATTTTTTAATAGATACTCATTCACATATCAAACTCTTTGTTGTACTCAATCCACTAACTTGAACGTTGAATCCATATTTTAAAAAACATAAACAAACACACTTTTGGAATAAGATATTACGATGTAGCCTAATACTATTTATTTGTTTTTATAAATTTTGAATTGGTAGATTTACATTAAGTAACACTACTAGTTAATGCCCAATGCCAATTTTAACATCTGAACTGGATTGTAGTTGACACTTTGCTTCATGATAGTCGAAGGGTTAGCACCCTAGCTTATTGCCGAATGCTTCACGCAACCAGAAGAGGGTCTCCCTTAGTAGTGCTGGCAAGGGGAACACCTTCAGGCAAGGAACTTTGACCTTGGTCCAGAACAATGTAACCCGGACGTCTGACCCTCTTTAGCTGTATCGGCATGTGGCACTTAGGATCACAGGCAAGACGGTTATCACCTTACCCCTAAATAATGCCAGAGCATCATTCTACTTACTTCTACAGTCCAATTTACAGGGATTATTCATTGGAGAACACAGTGTTCAAATCTATCAATATAACTGTCCACATATTCAGCCGTCCTCATGCAAAGCTTAACAACCACCTGGCTCTCCCCCTCTATACATACTCTTAGGAGCCCTCTTGGGTAATATATAGAAAACCCCATTCTATGTCTCCATATCCTCTATGAAAAGCCCTAATCTGACTTAGGGATCGGAGGCTCCTTTCTTGGAATACACTCCGGGGGAGTCCTCTTTAGTCTTCTTCCTTTGTCTTGTAGAACTCTCTCTCTCTCTGGTGCCTTTGTTTTCTCCTACTACTAAGGTTGCGATGTCCTACATAGAAGATGCCTTAGAGCATCACTTCATGACCCAAAAGGTGAAATTTTTTTGCCTTAACTCCAGATATTTCCTTTGTCCCATTTTAGATAATGCATTTTTTTTTTTTTGCGTCAAGATTAAGATGTGTGTAATATATGTTGTTCATTCCATTATCATTTTTAAAGCTAAATAAAAAATTATTTTGTAGATTTTGTATAGTGAGAGTTTAAATGAGGATAATAAAAATAAACAATTCTTTTTAGGGTTTTTTTGCAAAAGGAGTTTTAATGAGGAAAATAAGGTAAGTTAGATGTTAAAATTTTTTTAAAAATGGGAACAACTCATCTTTTTTAAAATAGCCCAAAAGAAATACTTGTTATCCTTTTTAGATAGGAGAGTACATTTCACTCTATTTGGCCTAGAAAATGTGCACTTGCCAACTCGAGTCTTGGTTACGTGAAAAACCTAGCTGCCTCTTCCTCTCCTCAACTCATTTCCTCCTACCGTCTCCCCCCAACTTTCACTATCGTTTTTAGCCAAATACAGACTTCAATTCAGATCTGGCTGATTCGTTTTCATTGTTTCTATTGCTTGACTGATATTATTTGATGTTGTTTATAGAATTTTATAGTTGATGTAATCTCCTTTAAATTTTGGCAATTAAGGGCAATTTAAGACTCTCACAGGATAAATCTTCAATTGGAGATGAACAACCATGGATCTAGGTTTTCTATTGAGTTTATAGTAATGTGTTTTTTAGCAGTCGCCACCAATCAATTTCACCTAGGTCGATTGAATACTTGTTATGATCTACAATATATTTTAAGATCGTGATTCGGTCATGCTAAAATAACCTTATTATAGCGCCCAGAAATTAGTACCATGGGGGTTCAGTTTTATCATTTTCCCAAAATTTTGCTAACTTACCTAATTGTTGATAAGATAGTTTTAATGAATTTTATTTAATTGTTTTTAATTTTTAATTTAATTTCACCACACCAACCATATATGGAATCTTAAATGTCCTTAAAATCTTAGAACTTTATAAAATCCACCAAGAATTTGAAATGAGCATCTTATTCAAGTTGTAAATCTTATTAAACTATTCGAATCAATAATCCGCCTCGGGATTTTATCAAATCACCAAGAACGGATACTTTGAAAAAATCTATTTTGTACCCTTTAATTACCTAAACAATAATTTTATGTGTTATTAACTTTTAAATGCACTATGAGAATTAAAAATTAAACTATTTTGAAAATAAACAAAGAGACATACCCAATTACTATCCTACACTGTTCCACTATGCAAATTTAATAACTAAGTTTAATGCAATGACAAACACACAAATAAGCAAAGAAACAAAGAAAAATAAACAATAAAAACTTGCTGTCAGTGACCGGTCTGCAAAATACAAAGAAGGTTAGTGACTTAATGAATGAAATAAAATAAATAAAAGGGCTAAAACGGGAGTTATACCAAAAGAGGACAAGCTTGGCTAGGTCAACAGTGGAAGGTCAGGTCGGGTTTAGCGCGTCGCGATCCTGATCTTCTTCGATTCTCCGTCCTCCGGCGGTCCTTGGGTGATCAGCAGCTGGGATCGGATGACGATGGAAGGAGGGACCGCCAGAGGATGAGTGAACGGTGTCGGGTGGCGAGCTCGATGGCTGGAGTGGCTGACGAGGAGCGGTTCGGCCTTCTTTTCTCCTTCGGCTTGGGTATGAACGGCGACCGAAGAAGCCTGGGGATGATGGTGCAGCGTGAGGCGATGCGTCGGCGGCCGGATGGGAAGGCTGACGGTGGCGGATGGAAGAGGAAGACGCAGAGGCGGCAGAGCAGAAGGCTGGAACTTTCAAGGGGTGGTGGCGGTCTAGGGAGAAAGGTCAGGATTTCAAGAAGGGAGAGTAATGAGACAGAGGTCCAAAATTGCAATTTCCCCTTTTTCTTGAAAAGTTTATGTTTTTGGCAATTTTATCAGTCTTTTCTCCCAAGTGCTGACCTATATTTATAGTAGGAGAGTTTAAAACATGGTTAACAAGGTTTTTGAGAGTTTAAAACTTATCTAAATCTAATTTGAATTGATTATTATCTGTTAGGATATAATCTGGCCAAAATATCAAATTTAGTCTATCAAAACTCTCAGGCTAGTGGTTTGGTCCCCATTTTTATGTGAAATTGCAATTTGGCTCAATTTTGCAAGATTTGTCAAAATTAGTCTAAAGTTTTGTAAAAATAATCAGATTTTTCCAGAATTTTAGAGAGTCGTCAGATTTGACTTAAACTCTCTAAAGTTGATAGATTTACCCCAAATTTTTCAATTTTGCCTAGAATCTTCTAAAAAAGCCTCAATTTTCACCAAAACTTTTCCTTTTTTACCTAAATTGACATTACAAAACCTTTAGGACTCCAAACTAGTACCTAAACTAAATTAATTCCTTTTTTTTACCCTAGATAACCATTCTAAATTCTGAAAAATTCATAACACAAAATGAAAGTATAATATAAACGCACATAATCCTACAAACTTCTTAAGCTATAAAATGACAAAAAAGACCAAATTGTCCCCGAAAACAAAAATGCCCCATAAACTAAATTTCCTAACCTATAACTAAACAAAAGTTAGTGCCTAAACAAAATTGTTTGTCAACAGAGTTCACCAAAATCTTGGCTCTACTGAGGTGTCTTGATACTTAGTGGCAAATATGGAGGTAATTATATAGAATAAAGTCATCCTTTATTTTTTTAGGTTTTCTAGTTAATCTTTTTATTTTTCTAAATAGTCTTATTCAGATCTCTGGTGTCTAATTGGCTGTAGCACTACTTGATTATTATTAGCTTGATCTAGGCTTTCTTCAAATTATTTGTAAGTTTTATACTTCAGATTTATTTTGATTTTTTTGGAAAGTTTGACTTAATTCGATTCTCTAACCTTCATTTAGTGTCGCAGAAACGGGCAGTTTTTTTTATATGCATTTTTATATTACTATTGTTCATTAAAGTTTTATGTCGTCGTTGGTTTGTAAAATACCGTGTAACTCACTTTTAATTGGAATAAAACATTTTTTTGTAAAAAAGAAAACATACATACACTTGCCATTTTATTTGATTTTATTTTATTTATCGTCTTCTATATGTTAGTAAAAAAACTTAGAACTAGGTAAGGTAAAAAAAAAATTAACTTCTTTGGAGTTGGGTGCTGTGGTACTCTCTGCCTCTCTCATTTTAGTTAGTCATTTTATTTTTTTCATTAAAACTTAACTTGAATATATTTATATTTATTTATACTAGAAATTTTTAAAAATATGTGTTTAAACTTTATAATCTTTAGGGTATTATTTTTATATAAAAATTCTTATTTTTAGAAAAAATTTACAAGAAATAAAGTTGTAAACTAGTTGCTCTAGGGAGTGAATTTTAATGAGACTAAGTGGTATATATACTATTTCGCCGTCTTTGAATAGCCTTCAAACATAAATAGTAGAAGTACTTATGTTGCAGGAAAACATAATGATTAGTGGCAAAGGGACGCAGAATCGTGAGAAAGAAGGTCAAGTGTTCTGGGCAACCGGGGCCCAATCCAAATAAGAAAACCGCGTTAAAACTGTTCAACTTCACGTACCTCCATTTGTGCATACAACTAACAATAACAATAATTATGGTCACTACTGAAGTTAGTAGTTTTTCCTTGATCCTTATTAGCACCCAAACCCAAACGACTATGACATGAAGGACAAAAAAGAAGGCATTTTCTAATCTCTACCCACATCTCATATATTTTATGGGCAAATTTCTCCTATTGTCCATAAAATATATTTTATGTTACTTAACCATCCTCAAACTATCTGTATTGTATCAATCATCTTCAAATTATTTAATTATTGTTATCTCGTCTTAACATTCATCACAGACATTAAGTATAGGCGGAAAAATAATATGACTGCCGATGTGGTTTTCAAAGCTTGCATGACTACTAATTTAGCGTCACATTTCTATCCATCCTTAATGTGTGATGGATGACAAGATGATACAACAACAATTAAGTAGATTGAAGATGACTGATACAACATTTAATAGTTTCTAGGATGATTAAGTAATATGAGGTATAATTTAGGGGCGACAAATGGAGTTTCACTATCTTTACATTAAAGTTAAAAGGACAGTGATGTTCTATTAATTTGTTTGATGAAGATATTTGAAAAAAGCAAAATGAAAAACATAAAAAAAATAAATGACAAGAATTTTTTATTTTTTTTTGTACTTAAAATTATAATGTAAGAGATGGTTAAAAGAGAAATTTTATTAGTAAGTTTACTATAAACCCTACCCCACCCAACCTAAGCCCTATTTTTATCTGTAAAAAGGAGAAACCTCTTATACAAACTTGGATTTGAACCCTAGTTGGCCATAAAAAATGGTTAGTATTATGCAAGTTTGCAAGGAGACCATCGAGAAAAAATTTTCCTTTAATCAATCAAACAAGGTATGATTCTAAGACTCATGCATGCATTCAACAATTACATATAATAACATAATTGCATTTAAGGGTGAAAGTTTTGGATTTCGGGTTGAGTTTAGATCCAAATCCAAATTTTTAGGGCTTATAAATAGTTGCGATTTCCTGACCCAAATCTGAATTAAATTAAGTATCCAAACCTAACCTAAAAATATTTTGTTAGAGTCAAGTTGCGTCGATATAGCCCAACACACATTGTTGTTGCCACTAATTCTTCTCTTCCATCACTTCACCTCTGTTCCCCCTTATTTCTCTTTTTCCCCACTATCTCCTTGTTGATTAATGACAATTTGAAGCCCACGACATAGACCGAAAAAATAATATAAAAAAAGGGATGAACTAGAGTGAAGCACTAAAGGCAACTAGGTGAGGCACAAAGTAGAATCACAAGCACTCAGGGTGAGGGATGTTCTTGGACTGAGTTAGATAGTTGGTTAGTGAGGGGAACGAAGCAAATTCCAGAACCCAGAAGCACTATCTAAGGAGTGAAGGGTAAGGCCATGAAGGTGAGGCAGGCAGGGTGTGTGCACTAAGGATAGGGAGGAGTTAGAAGTTAGAACTTAGTCAAGGTTATGCTTTAGGAATTGGGTTGGACTGAGATTAGTTTATGGGTAAGAAGTTAAGACCAATTCGTTTTAACTTAAGCCAATTTAATTCAAAATAACTTATTTTTATATTTACATTTTTTTACTTGAAACCAATTTTATTTGAAAGTCAATATTATTTAGGTAAATAATCCATTGATTATAAAATTTTTATAATACTATTAATTTTTTATGAATTTTTCTTTTTTAAAAGTTAAAAAAGAAAATTTCATAGAAATTTAATAACATGATAAAAATTTTGTTTCAAATGGATTATTATACCTATATAATATTCGCTTTCAAATGAAATTGGTTTTAAGTGAAAAAAAATTTTAAAAAGAAAATAAATCATTTTAGATTAAGTTGACTTAAGTTAAAACGAATTGGGTGTTAGTTTATAGGTTGGGTTGAGATGATTTAGGGTAGGGATTGAAGGATATAGTAGCATGGGCTAGGATAGAAATTTCAGGTTAATTGGGTTAGTTTAAGTTGGGCTCAAACCAAGTAGATTTTTACTTCTTTAAAACAGGTCAGGTTCAAGTCAACTTGAATTAAACTTTTGTACTCTCTAACTTGACTTTAACCCAATATTTCGTGTTAAGTTTCTGGTTCGGGCCCTTATTTTTCACCCCTCGTTGCATTGATTACTTTTTGTGGATGTTGTAGTACTATTTATTTTGGGAGCTTCATTTCACAAAGGTGAATTTCTTACTCCATAATTTGCTTGGAAAATAAACATATTGAAGTATAATATATAGTACTCTTCAGTTTCATGTCTATTGAAATATTTCATTTGATACAAATGTTAATAAAATGAAAAAAAAATTATATGTCATTTCTTATTTTACTTTTAACGGTTTGCACATAAATTATAAATTAAGAAAGTTGAAAAATATAATATTGAAATGATAGTTTTAAGAGTAATATGTTAAAGTAATTTATTAAATATGAAAATATTGTAAAAATTATAGACTACCTAAGACAAAATATATTGCACAAGTTTTGGGATGGATGGACTAATATACAAAAAAGGTACACATCTCATTCCTAATTGCGTAATACTAGTTTCGTATTTTTTTTTATAAGATTTTAGATGATATGTAGTCATTGAACCTTAAGTAGTTTAATTATCATTACATCCGCTACTTAACAAACACTACTTCTGGTCCATTTTTATTGTTCATTTTCATTGTTTTGCTGTCTCAACATTATTTTTTCATTTTTTATAATGAAAATATATTTTTAGTTATTCCTATATTTGTTCAATTTTTTAATTTTATGTAATAGCTCGTTAAGAAAAAATTGAAAAATACACAGAAAGGCAAATTAGTTTTCTTTAACCCTGTGCATATTAAAATATAACAATAAAAAAAATTGGAGTAAGGAGTGCTATTGAGTTTGTCAATAGTAATATTATGGAAAGGATAAGAGTCAGGCAGAAACACTGCAAGAGAAATGCACAAAATTGATCAAAAATTACAACCAAATTTCAGACAACTACATTCAGTCACTCATATATGAGGCAGGGGGTAAAAAAATGATTGACTAACAACTGAAAAAGTTAGTCACAAATAAGTCAGTCGCTAATTTAAACCTGTTAGTTGCTAACCAATATTTTAAAAAAAAATCTATCTCCCTTAAAATCACATCCCTCTCCCATTGGATACTGTTTTCATCACCTCTTTCAACTCCATTACACTCCTCTTCCAACTCCTTGACACTCTTCTTCCATCTTTTTTCTTTTTAATTTCCCCCAAAGTCCTTATTGTTCTTATTCTCCACTTCGTTGTTGCTGCTTCAAACTTTACTCTCCTCTGCTTCACCGTTATTCTCGTCGTTATGTTTTCTACCTCCTTGCTTTCCAAGCAAAGCTTCTCTAATGTCATCAACACCACTGCCTAGGGATGTCAATGGATATTTGCTCCAGTGGATATCCACATGTATTTTATCATACAGGTAGAGTTTTTTACAATTAAATGAATGTGGAACGGATGTGGATTTTTTTTCATACCCGTTGGATGTGGATAGTGATAAATACTTATAAGTGTATTGCTATTAAGGGTTTAAACCATCACTATATACTTTAAGTATGATTAATTTTTCTATTCTGAGTATTTTTTTCCATCAGGTTACTATTCATGCTTTTTTACTATTCATCGAGTCACTATCCAACGAATTACTATTCATATGCGTATTTCATTGTTCATATGCATTTTACTATTCATTAATATTAAATAATTATTTTTTTTTACGTAAGTAAAATCATCACTTGGCAACCTTTCATGAAAAAAATCATATCTGGAGCTGTAGATATCAGAACTGAGTGATTCCAAATTCATTTAAAAGCCAACACATAGATCTTCAACTCTGTTTTATTCCGAAAGCTAGTTTGATCGTTTTCATTGCAAAATATGATTATAGATGATACCATTCATTCTTTTGTGTGCTGAAGAACAGTTTCAGTAGAAAAATCATAACTTGAGTTACAGATATCCGATTTGAATGAGCAAGCTATCAATTTGAAGTTAAAGAAAAGATCTACAAATCTTGTGCTTTGAGGAAGAGCTGATTTGATGTTTACAATGGTCAAAAAATTAAAATAAGTTGCAGTTTGCCTTTGTTGATTTGCATTTACCTACATTTTACTGTTTTACCATTTCACCAAATCCAAAACTCTATAAATAGACACCTTGGGAGGGAGGACGAATTCATACCATTTATTAGGCCTCCTTTATGTTCTTGTATCATTTTTAAATTTTCTTCTTTAGTTTTGTTATAATTTTCAATCCCGAAAACTCTATCAAAGTATTTTATCGTTCTTCTTCTTGTTCTTCTTTTGATCTTTCAATCCATGTTCATTTCATTTTTCTACATGTTGTTTACTTTTATCATGGCTAACTAATTTTTCTTTTACTAAGGTGAAAGGGTGAAACTTTTGGTATAAAGGTTATGATTTGAATGAATCACAATGTTAACAGTATTTTCTTTTTTAATATATTTAACTTCTCTTCCTGTTAAGTGAGAATCTTGATTCATCATAGTCAATCATTGGCACAAAGGCTACTTGATTCCTTCTTTAGAACTTGGCTCTGTCAGCTATATTGAAATCTTGAGTTATTGTAGACAAAAGTTTGCATGATGGATACTTGAACTCATTAGCAAGTGATGATATTTTAAAATCAATGAAAGCTAATGCTAATTAAATTCCCCAATTGGGACCTCCTCTATGTGTGGATCCCAGTTGAGTGGCAAGATAGGCTAAAATTAATCATAACTGATATACTATAAGTGGATCTCCTAACCTTAGCTATTTATTTGAATTTGAATTTTTAATCAACACCTGTTCACACATTGCACCAAAATCTTTTCTTATTATTAAATCTGTAATTTGAATTTCTTAATTCACTTCTCTGTGGTTCAACACTCAGACTCCTGAGATTTTATTCCTTGCGCTAACTTACACTTGGGTTACAACTGCTAGAATACAGTGGATAGGATATGGGTTTAGGCCTACCCGCCCCTAATCCTACTCACACACACACATAGTTTGCTAAATGATTTATAGTTGTGTGATTTCCCTTTTTATATGTTATAATTTGCTAGTTATTGTTTTAGAATGAGCTTTATATGATAAAACATGTCTTTTAAAAAGTCATAAAACAATACATTTACTGTTCATCCTTTCTTACTATCAAAAAAAGGCTGCTCAATAGAGGATTAAAGTTTGAATGTGATTCTATATGGATATAGCTTGTTTTTACTAGATTTTACTTTTTATTTGAAATTGTATACCCAATTGCCAACATCCATATAAAGATGATGGACATGAGTTTGGCTTGGTGACCTAGAGCCATATATTTTACATGTATTATTTCTTCATGTGAAGCCTAACACATGAATTTTTTTGTTTAGGTATATGTATTTTTATTGCACTATATGTATCTCTTATCATTGATATTATTTTTCTCTAAAATTATTTTAATATTTTTTATTATGGTAATCTATTGTAAAATTATTATTTTTTATAATGATAGTATGTAGCAGGTTGGTGGGTTTTACCCAGATTTTGCCGGCCTTAAAATGAATAGGATATGAATATTAAAATTGTAAATTCAATGAATGGTGGGTAGAATATGAATTGAATATCTAAAATGATGGATAAAATGTGGGTTTAACACTATTATACTCACATCATATCCATTGCCATCCTTACTACTGCCCACCTTCTCCAAGAATCTGTAACCATTCAATTTCACTTTTTTTTTTGCCATGAAATGATATTCATTACAAAGGTCCCTTAGGGGGGTTCAAAAGATATATTAGAAGGAAGAGTTTGGCTGAATACAGAAGAAGAACACGATGTCCAACAATCTTTCTTCTGTGAAGTTACCCATTTTGCAATAGAAATTGCTATGACATTACCTTCCTTAGAGACAAAATAGAAAGAGCAAGAAATGAACTGATGCTTTAGCTCTAGAATATCCTCAATCAAAGCTTCAATCTTCCAGTCAATCTAACCTTGCAGATTGCTCAAAAGAAAAACATATCCAATCTCCACAACAAGGTTCATACAACCCATATCCTTAGCTCGCCTAAGCCCCTATTGAATTACTTTTGAAAGTGCTGCCTTCTAATGTAAAACATTAATAAATATTCCTTCTACCTGGATAATACATCCTTCCCAGTCTTTGATTAGGTAAGCTATGCCAAAGAAGTCACTGACTCTTGTAGCCAGACAACACCAATTTTTAATTTCGCTTATCGAAAACATGATTAAAATGAGGTTTGCTTGAAATTATGCAAGTTTACTTATTACTAGGACGTCAACATATTTTTTGTATTTGTGTATACCCTCAATTATACTTTGTCGCTCAAAATCGTGAAAGCATAGATTATGAGTTATATTTGTCCCTCATAATCCATTAGCATTCCCAACGCATATAAAGCCTTTTATTCGTTAAAACTTAAAACTCATCCCCACGTTTACCCAAGTTCTTCCTAACTTTGTGCACATCAATTACTTCATGTAAGACTGTAAGTTAGGTGGCATGAATTTATTTTTATTTGGTTTATCCTTTTTATTTTATTTCATTGTTTTCCCTTTTACTTTTGTAATACTTTTACTTATTTAAATTTTAAAAGTTGTATTCTTTCGCTTTCGCTTCCAATGTCCTCCACATGCTCTCAGTACATGTTAGGTCACTTGGGATATAATGTATTATGAATGAGAAATCAAAATTGGAATTGGGTTTGGCATGCTCTAATTTTTTTTGGCATTATGCTCCAGTTTCTTAATATATTATATTTTTTTACCGACTATATATTTTTTTTTTGAAAAAAATAGTTGTTCATAGGCTTAGCTATGAGGAGTTATTTTATAGTGTATCAATTGCTAAAAGTATTCCTATTCGTTTATCTTTTTCTTGTAGGAACTAAAAGATCCAACGGAAGCAAATTATACTATTGTGGTTGTCCATTTATGGCCCTTTTCTTACCTCTTAGATTTGCCATCCTTTCACGTTATGAAAAAGATGGATGGCCATTTCCTTTTCATTTTCCCGTCTTAGATCAGTTATGGTGGACTCTTTCAGATCATATGTCACTAGTGCCCGTATTATTTGTTATAAAAGTTTCTCAGACACGTTGTCTTCTAAATTTTTACAAAATAACACTACTTATAAAACTGATGAGGGCAATTGAGACTTTTTATTACATACAATTAATATATGACGTCAAATATAATAATTTGAAACAGTTATTACTTTTATACCAAACAATGTACGAATGACGGATTCGAGGGAATGTAGCATAAAATTATTTTTGGCATTTCACATAACTATGTAGTATTTCAAGAAGTATCTTTTGGAGGAAATTAGTTTAATGGGTTACTAGCTACTTGTATTTTATTTTATTTCCTTGTAATAAGATGCAGAAAGAAAGTTGTAACCTGTAAAAGGTTATGACCTACAAAGTCAAACATCCAAAAGAAGCACGGTCTTCCAAAATGTTTGAGAATGGGTTACTAGCTACTTGTATTTTATTTTATTTTTTTTCCTTGTAATAAGATGCAGAAAGAAAGTTGTAACCTGTAAAAGGTTATGACCTACAAAGTCCAACATCCAAAAGAAGCACGGTCTTCCAAAATGTTCGAGGGGCAGTAGCACCCCCTGCCCTAATGATAATCCGCCACTGCTTGGGAACTTCGCAGGACTAGGAGACTAGAGCTTTAAGGGAGTTTCTTGGTTCTTGTTTTTCCCTTGCTTTATATTTGGTTATGTATTTATTGGATTCTAGTATGATGTTTATTGTTAGCTTGAACGTGGAATAGATTCCTTTATCTCTATAGGATGTAACTTTTGACTTCTATTGTTCTTATGTTAATTTGAGGTATTTCATGGATGTTTCCTTTCTTGTGTTGCCTACTATTGTACTTAATTCTTGTGTGTTGACTGATCTCCTTCACACATCACTAAAACTCTACTTTGAGCTCAAGATAGAAAGAGTAGAGGTAGAATTAGGGAGTGAAGTATAATGGGTTTGAGAGAAACAAGGGTATTCACTTGATTCATTAGGTGTATAATAAGGGTTAAGTCTCAATCAACCTTAGATTAATGGATAAGCTTGAGAAATGTCTTTGTTAGTTCATAGGTGAACAAAGCTTCACTACTAAAATTTCAGCTTTTACCAACGGATATACGTTGAAAATTCAAAATTACCAATGCGCATTTACCAATGGCAAAATTAACTAAAATTCAGAAAATCAACACCAAAACTACAATCAACAAGATTAAACACCAAACAATTCAGATTGGAAAAATAAACAAAATAACAATTAATAAAAATTAAAAACTTAACAATTGACAAAAATTAACAAATAAGAAAAAAATTCAGAAAAACCAAAATTCCATAATTTCAGAACAAAGAAAAAATTAGCCAAAATCATATCTTCATCCAAAATCAGATCAACAAGGGATGGCGAAGTCAATAGCGAGAAATGAATGAGGCATAGAGTGAGGCCGTCCAAGGAGCCCAAAAACTTAATATACAAACGTGATGGGTGAGGATGCGTTGGGCAAGGAAGGATACGTTGGCTGAGAAGCGAAGAGGATGGCGATGAAAAGAGGCAAATGACAATGAGCAAGGTGGATGACGACGAAAAGCCAATGGCGAATGACGATGAAGAGCAGCGAACGACGAATGACAATGAATGGAAAAAGGCAGTGAATGGCAAAAGGCAATGAGTGTTGGGCAAGGATGGTGGACGACGCGTAACAAGGCTGGGGGCGAACGGAGATGAACGAAGGTGAGGGCAAGGAATGAGGCAATCAGAGATGAACAGAGGTGAGGGCTAAAAACGAGGCGAATGAAGGTGAGGGATAATGGCAAGGTGACAGACTAGGGGGAAGGTGAGGCGATGATAAGGTAAAGAATAAATGAGAGGAGATGAGAGGAGAGGGGAAGCAATAAATAGCGGTTTGGTGCAAGAGAGGAGATGGAAGAGGTGGGGGTATACATAAATTAGGGTTAAATTGGGTTTGGGCTAGGTTAGGTTAAGCTAGGCTTGGGCTAGGTTATATATATATATATATATATAGGGTAAAATCCAAATTTGGTCCCCTAACTTTGAGGTTTGTCCTAATATGGTCCCTTAACTCTAAAAATGACTATTAAAGTCCCTTAACTCAACTCGCGTGTCTTATTTTGATCCATACCGTTAGTTCAGGCGTTATTTTATATGGAAGTTGCCTATGTGGCACCTAAACTGCCACATGGCATCTTCTTTCATGGCTTTAAGTGACAAAACTGAAAGAATAACAAATTTTAGGCTAGAATTAAAGCAGAAAAATAATTTTAGGGATTAACCCTAATTTCACCATCTCCATCTACCCATCTTCCCCGTTTATTCTTTACGCCGCCGCCTACTCGCCAACCCTCCGTCTACGCCGTTCCGTCTCTCCTAATCCAGCGTGATTCACACATCCACCACCTCTCCTTAATCTCCTCAAACGCCTGCAGAGCTTCGGCGGGAGCAACGGGTCATGAACAGTCGTTGATAGCGAACAATCGTTGATAGTGTCGGGGAGATAATGAACAGTCGTCGATAGCGTATGTAGGTCGCGAAGAGCCGAATATCCTAAGGTCGTGAAGACAGCTGGAAGCTGGAGAGGATCCAAAGATCTGGCACTCCTTCTTGTGTCTGCATTTGATTATGAGTTTCAAAACATAAATTTGTTTATCTTCTTGGGTTTTTTCTCCAATTGAACTGATTTTGTTTTTTGTCTCGGCCGATTTCCTCCCTCTTCTTCTGATGCTTCGATTCTCAGAATTTGGAAAGAGACTCCCTCGTTTTCCTCTTCCTTCTATGCTTAAATTCTTAGAATCTGGAAAGAGATATCTAGGCAACAATGGAGAGGCAAGGTGGGTGAAGACGGTGTTGAGGGTTTACGAATCTAGATGCCTCCGGACCACCGTGGCTGTCGTAGACTGTGATGCAGGTGGCGGAAGAGAAGCGAACATCCGGGTCTGTTTAGGGTTTATGTTTGGGCCTGATGTTGAATTGGTTCAAGATCTACTGGTATGGCTGTTTCTGGGGTTGATTGGGAGTTTTGATGTTTTGGTTCAAGATTTGTTCGGGTTCATTTGATCTCTTGGGTTTTGTTTTTTGTATATGGGTTTTGTTTTCTTTAGAGCAAGACGAGGCGGCGAGGGCTGGATGAAGGGGGGTAGGTGAAGCGTCGGTCAGGAAGAAGGAAGATGGAGCATTGGCGGAGAGAGGGAGAGAGGCGGCGGTGTTGAAGATTGGTTTAACTATCATTTTATGTCCCTGAAATTACTTTTTGTGCCAATTTTAGTTTAAACTCTATTGTTCTTCCAATTTAATCACTTCTTATCATAAAAGAGACTGCCACGTGGCAATATACATGCCACGTGGGCAATTTTCATCCAAAATAACGGTATAATTAATGGTAGGGACTAAAATAGAACACTTAAGTTAAGTTAAGGGACTTTAAGAGTCACATTTTAAGTTAAGGGACCACATTAAGATGACCCTTAAAGTTAGGGGAATAAATATGGATTTTACCCTATATATATATATATATATGTAATGTATATATTTATGATATATTTAATGTATATATATAATATATTTTAAGTATATATTCTTATATATGATACATTATATTATTATTATTATTATTGTTGTTGTTGTTGTTGTATTCATTACTATATTGTATTATTATATTCATTACTATAGTTACAATATCACAAAAAATTTATTTTTAGTAGATGCAAAAATAATTTTTAAAATAGCAATGCATCATATCTTACACTAAGGGTGAGAAAAATAAAATTTAACTCATCTTTCCAATTTTAAAGTGTGAAAAAAGTGCATATCGGTTTAAATTCTGTAAGAAAAAAAGGGCTAAAAGGAAACTAGATATTAATATATTTTAATTAAGAAAATATTGATTATAAAGAAAATATGAATTCACAAATATTATTAAATTTCACTCCAAAAGAACGTACTAAAACTATCTTAGCCTTCTTCTGCTTCCATATATATACATAGTAGATGATATACTACATTAGATGATATAATATATATTATGATACATTATAATATATGATATGTTATATTATGATACATTATATATAATAATAATAATAATAATAATAATAATAATAATAATAATAATAATAATAATATGATACAAACATATATTATGATACGTTATTATTATTACAAACATATATATTATGATACATTATTATATATTATATATTATATTATGATACATTATCTAAAATTTTTAAAATATATAATTTTATATATGATTATTATATGACATATTTTAAGTACATATTATCATATTTTTAAAAATAATAACAATAATAATAATAATAATAATAATAATAATAATAAGTATTATATTTATAATTATAATAATATTATTATAATATATAACAGTTACCAATGGGTTAATGTGTTGGTAATTATCAACATGTCAGTTACCAACAGTTTGATGCGTTGGTAATTTTCCCGTTGAAAAATAGTTGATTTACTAACGTGTCGTACCACCGTTGGTAAATTTTAATATTTTTTTTTCAATGATCTAACACGTTGATAATTACCATCGGTCAGACTGTTGGTCATTTAACGGTTGGAAAAACTAGTTCTTTTAGCAGTGCTTGCTCTTGAGAGAAAGAGGTTTTTGATGTTAGGATCCCCACACCATAATAAAAGTTGCGCCCAGTTCGTTTTAACTTAATTTAATTAACTTCAAAATGACATATTTTTATTCTTACGTCTTCTTGACCCAAAACTAATTTTAATTAAAAATTAATATTATGTAGCTGCAATAATCAATTGAAAATACAATTTTTTTTGTAATCTTACTAAATTTTTATGAATTTTTCTAGTTTAACGCATTAAAAAATGAAAAATTCATAAAAATTTAATAACATCATGAAAATTTACTTTCAAATGGATTATTGTATCTATATTATATTGGTTTTGAAATGAAATTGGTTTTAAGAAAAAATTATAAAAATAAAAAATAAGTCAATTGATTTAAATTAAAACAAATCGACTCTTAATATCCATTTATCTCAATTTACTTAGACAATGAGATAAAGTAGTGAAATTCTAATGAGATAGTTTTCTTGTTCAAGTTAATTCAATATTAGTCAAAGTTAATTCGTTCTAGGCTGCATTTTACTCATTTGTATTACTCTTCATTTATAATATTAGTCTCCATCACTACCTCAGCACTCAACTAGTTTGATTTTTCATTTAACACTAGTTAACTCTTAATTTAGCTATAGTTTGATATTTCATATATGTTTTATCCATACTAGAAAAATTATGATAAAATAATCAAAATATAGATAAAAGAGTATAAAGAGTTATATATATTATTTTTCATCTTAGGAAAATTTATATATTGCAAAAAACGATAGCAATATATGACACAATATAGCATAAAGTATATTTTCACCATCAAATCTTAATCTCAATATATATAATTTTTGTTCATTTAAAATTTTACTTTAATTAAATAATTATCCCATTGATGCATCAGGAATGACGCCGATTAAATGACTTGATTTACTTGCTCATTGACCGCATACAGGTTGAAAAACGTGTTGGCCATTTCGGCAGCAAACTGTAGTTTCGAGAAGTAGCTTATCCACTAATCGCCTAGTGGGTGCCAATGATGGGTGGTGAACAATTTTCACCAACCGCATTTGAAAATTGATTAACACAAGTCCGTTGCCACTAGTTTAACAAGACTTTTAGCCCAGTCCCCCTTTCACGTACCAACCGCCTAGGCGTAGCAAACTGACCCACGCGTTAATTCAATCTTCATATTGAATTCCCCTCCGCGGATTGATGTGTTTTTTCTTCAATACCAGAATTTGGTGTTTCAACTGTTTAAAAGTTTATTGTTTGTGTATGTAACCTGAGAATTTGAATCACAATACAGGTGCAAACAAAAGCGTTTAATCTCCTGGTCTGAAATTCTTCATATACTTTTATGTCGACTTGGGAGTTTTTCCTTGAATTTGATTGTTGGTTCACTTAAGTTAATATCTAGTATCGCACGTGTGAGGGCTTATATCACTTATTTGAAAGTTATGGTGTATGTATATTTCTCCATCATTTTAACTTTTAGTGCATAATACAAATTAAAATTACAATTTAATAGTGTTTGAAAGTAAATGCTTCAAAATCCTAGAGTTTTTTCCCCTGCATTTTTCAATCAAACTATTCTTTTCTACAATTTTTTAATTTTTAATCTGGAAGAAAAAAAACACTAAATTTATTTATTTTTATTTTAAGAATATTTTTCAATAATAGAAGAGTTAGAAAGAAATTTACAATAATTAATGCTTGAACTCTAGATTCCATGTGAAAGGCAGTAATAAACTTGGGGATTGGGCCATCAAGCCTAAAGCCTCAGTCTCACTTATAAATATTTCTGGGTACAAAAATAAATAAATAGATAAAATTTGTATTTATTTTAAGTATAAAAAAACAGGGTGTATTTGGGGAAGGTTATAAAAAAATAATTATTAGTGATTATTTTTACATATAATGATTATTTACTTAATTTATAAGCCATTTGGAACTTTATATTTTAAGAAACTTGAGAACTATTTTAAAACATTTTTTGCAAAAAATTATTTTTTTCATTAATTTTCATTCTAAAGCTTGGTAAGGAAAATTATTAGAATCAATTATTTTATAAAAATATATTATTCAAGTGATGATTACATAAATAGGTATTAATTTCAAATGGTTCCAAATACTCCCGCTATCTCACATTAGTTGCAACATTTAGGTGGCATTTAGTTATGAAAAGAATTTTATTTTTTCTTTTTAAAATTTTCTTTAATAAAATTTAAAGTGTATAACTTGTTTTAAAGATGTAATAAAACTTGCATTCAATTCATTTTAACTTAAGTAAACTTAATCTAAAATGAATTATTTTTATTTTTAAATCTTTTTTTTAGTTGGAACTAATTTTATTTAAAATTCAATATCATGTAGGTGTAATAATCCACTAAAAATAAAATTCTATGATATTATTATTTTTAAATAAAATTATCATTTTTAGTTATTAAAAAAGAAAAATTTATAAAAATTTAGTAACAATATAAAAATTTTGTTTTAAATAGATTATTACACCTAAACTATATTGACTTTCAGATAAAATTGGTTCCAATCCAAATTTTTGTAACATTTCTGTATTTGCTAAATTACTTTACTATATTACTTTCTTTGTTCCAAAACTATTACAACACATTTTATTTTGGACAATCATGAAATTTTACAGTATTTCCAAATTTAGCAAATTATTTTACTATGATACCTTCAAACTATGATTCCAATTTTCATTTCAAGTTTTATCACTTTGATATTCATTTTTCCAATTTTTTTTGATTTATGTATAAACAATTAAAGGACAACACATCAACTTTCTCCACATAAATCAAATGGTTGAATAAATATAGGACTAAACTATAATTTCAATATTCAGATTTTTTATTTTTATTAATCCATGTGCAAAAACTGAAGAGTGAAAATAGAAACAACATACAAAATATTTATTCTTTCTAAATATTTTAATCACTTAAATTAGTTACACGCCCAGGTAGCTTCGTAGTAATGTAATTAATTTAACAAAATCTTCGACTCGTGCCAGCACCCGGAAATCAGAAAAAGTGCCATCGTCGGCTGGTGCCTTCGCTTCCATCCCTCTCCAGATCACACGCTCTAGCTGTGAGCAATAACGCCAAATGTAAACCTCCAACGCCAAGATAAAAAGAAGAAGAAAAAAGCTCCCAAATGACAAAAGTTTATTGTGAATTTTCCGCTTAATTTGATTCTCTCCAAAGCTAACAACCATGGCCATCCAGATTGGAGCCTTGGCCAAAACGTAAGATCCTCTCGTTCTCTCTTCCCCACCCCAGAGTTTCCGCCTTCAGTAGGTTTTGCAATAGAGGAATCTTGCTTTCTTACGTTGATATAGAGTTGTTTATGAGAGATTTTGATGTCGGTCGCCATCAATTTCTGTCATTTCCCTAGAACCAATTTATGTGAACCTTGATTGTTGTTGTTGTCTACAGATTCTACTAGTTTAACTGTTGTTATCAGTGAGGGAACACGAACGATGAGGTTGGTGAGTGTTTCTTTGATGGGCTATGGTTCGGGAATTTGAGCAATCTCTCTTTGTTTCTTTTTGGTTGCAGATACGTTGATTCATGCAGGAAGCATGGTGTCTTGCCGAACACTGGGTTATTGACAGCCATCTTGGAGGTATGCATGTTTACTGGGCATACGTGTGACTGCTACGTGGTCATTGCCAATTTAGCCACTTCTCTGATTTATTAAAATCATTGGAATCGAACCTTTCTTATGAATATTTCCTGGAAAACTGTAAGTACCACTCCTATTGCTCTACTAAGGCTTCCAGTCTGAAGCTTGGCTGATAAAAGAAAACAAGCTGCTATGGTGGGCAATCTGAACCTGTAAAGTTTATTTGGTTCCAATCCTCGTTAAGGGGAACATCTCTTCTGAACAGTGTTGTGGAAAAATGGCAACGTTTGTTTCATGGGTTTTTGCATCACAGTAGGCCATCACTGTTGTTGAAATTTCAGAATGGGAGAGAGAGAGAGAGAGAGAGAAACGTGTACCCTGGAAGCCATTCTCTTTGCACTACCCCAGAGGTTTAAGATGGGAGCTTTTTAAGTGTTCATACAACAGTTTGAAGGTTTGCAACAGAAATATGCACTATCTGGACATGTTTCAGTTAACAATCCTTCTGATGGGTTCCTTACTTTGTTCTGGGATGCTTTCGACAGCACATTTTGTCCTTCTAAATAATGCTGCAGAGTATGCAATTCATATACTGTAATTTTCATTTTACTCATGATGAGTAAATCTGACTGTTACTCATTTTTGTCAAGGTGGAGGTTAGAAAATCACATGATGAGCTTTGTAGCCTAGATATTTTATTGGACCCCTTCAAGGACATAGATTTTCGTCCACTTCTTGAAGTATGCACTCTACTAGGTGATTCTGTGATTGAAGCAGTTGATGTACGTGTTGAAGCATCCTGTGCACTGAGTGGGGAATATGCTTTGTCATTGATGCAAGCAGTTGATCGAAAGCTTCGAACTGTTGAACTCCATGATCTTTTATTTGGAAAACAATTTTTGCGGTACACAGAATTCTCTTATGGATCGACTTTGAATATACGATCTAGTCCTGCATTTATCTGATCATGCATGCCTTGTACATATCATTATGCCTTCCTATTGATGCTAGATCATGTAAGTTGTAAGCTTTAGGTGAGAAATTTGTCCTGATTGGAAATTTAGGAGCAGTGTATCAGACAGATTAGGTTTTCATATTTCAGCATGTTGGCATTATCCTAACTAATTTTCTCAGTCCTATACGAAGCACAATTATATGTTCTATCTTGCATAGTTATTTGTATGTTGTGTTGAAACCCTTTGTAATAAATGTGCTTGGTCATGTAAGTGAATTCCTGATCTAGAACTGACCTTCCATTTCAGCTATAAAGGCTTGCTGTGCATGTGTTCTTTATTTGTTTGTTAATCGGTCTTCAGAATAATGGCAAATGGCAATCTGGCCTCTCTTCCCTCTTTCAGATTAAAATACTGTTTGGTGTGTATTTGTTAGAAACTGTTCTGTGGATTGTTATATGATACAGTTTCTAAGTATCAGCATTTGGCCACTTTGGTCTTCCCTATTTGCAAACGAGCAAAAAGTCTGACATCTCATATGCAAGCAGAAGTAAATTCATGTCATTATGGTCTTATAAATGAGTACCTTGTTTTTATTCTTCAATTTGCTGATGTGCCTGACAGATTGATGTCTCAAGCATCATCAGATGGCATAAATGAAAAATTGGTGAATGTGTTAATGATGTGCGCAGCATCTGTCTCTATTTTGTGATCGAGGGTTTGAGCACTGTTTATTTATGAATTTAGCACCAAGATTTTGGTTGAAAATCTATTTTGCTGGATTTGGTATTTATATTATGTGAGAAATTTGCAGAAGAAAGGATATCAACCTACTAAAGTAGATGGGTGAAATTAGAAGGAAGATTTCTTTAGCATAACTCTTTGCTTGGGTTATGTCAATTTTTATATTGCAATTTCATTTAGCTCATTACTGAATAAACAGATAAGATTAATTGATGTCATAAGAACAAATTGGTGTTTTCTTAAAAAAATAAAGATAACTGATGCTGGTATGAGGGTAATTCTCAACACAGCAAGACCCATACTCTTGGAATGCAGATATTAATACTTTATGCTTTATGTTTTTGGCTAGAGTTTTGTGCGCTGTTTCCTGGATGACAAGTGGTGCTGTTTGTTGCTCATTTCTGCTGGATGTGGTTACACAAGGCATCCAATTCTCATTAATTTATCTTATGATGCCAGGGAGTTTACCCAGAGAGGTCTAAATTGCCAAATTCTGATCTTGAGGTCTTCACTTTTTCGGAAGCTCAATATTGTTGGTGTATTTGCACGGCTGCACACCCTAAACCTTGACTATAGCACTTCGCTCACTAGTTTTAAGGAGGATTGTTTTTCGGGCATGCCCAACCTTATATGTCTTTCAATGTGTGAGACCAGAATTGCAAATCTCTGGACCACCATTGCAGCACTTTCCAGACTCCCTTCTTTGTCAGAACTTAGATTTCAAAACTGGTTGTGCTACAATGATGCTGGGCCTTCTGGATCTTCTGATGGAAGCCAAACTGATCTTAGTGAGCCAAACTACAGTCCTTATAGTGGAAAATTGGCCATTGATACGGAGGCACTCAGAGCTCTCAACACAAGAACTGAAGAGGTTATCAGGCTCCTACTTCCATACTGTGAAAGTCATGATTTGCAAACAACACGTAATGTATCATCAGATGACAGTGAAGTGGACTTTTCAATAAACTCACGGGAGTATGGTTATGTAGAATCCTCCAGTGCAGCTCCTGGATGGAACAGTGATAGCAACATGCAGAGTGAGGTAAAGCATATAGTACTTGCTGAAAATTTCTTTAATCACTGTCAAAAGGTAATCAATAGCATATATAGGGCTGCTGGAGTGTGACATTTCAGTTTCCTTTATGTAGTGAGAGTATTTGGCATGTATAATTTCTTTTTGTAACAATACAAGCATCCTTCGCACATTGTTATTCAATTCATATTGTAGGATATTTTATTCCTTCATCTATCTAAGTTCCATTTCTCATTGTAAAGTTGAAGCCTGCATCCAAAGTCTTGTGGTTGTGTGATCGGGACAAGTCTGAGTCATATCCAAACGATTGATGGCGAAAAATATGATTCTGACTGGATTATTTTGTTTGCTTTTTTCAGAACTTTCATCTTTTACCCTTTTTTATGCTTACTTTTTATTATCTTGATTCTGGCTTCCCTGATTTGTTGTTTGTTTGGCAGGATCCTTCTGATTCACGGTTGAGTCGAAGTGATGAGGAGTCCTCTTCTGGAGCTTTTACAATGCCAATCGCTGATGTTTCTATGAAGTATATTTCAGAACATGCTTCACCAATATGCTTTGAGAAACACTATAGGGATTATATGATAGCTTCACTACCCAAATTGAAACTTTTGGATAACCTCCCTGTAAATGATACTGACAGGGAAAGGGCTACCATAACATTTTCAAAGCATTTTGAATACTTACCATATAAAAGAAAGAAGAAAGAGAGTGTTGTTAGCATATTGCAGAATCGTGAAATAAGGGCAAGCCATTCCTTGCAAAATCCTAATCAAAGAAAACCAAATTGTTCGGGGAAGTCGCAACTCTTCTATTCCAGGTCTCTCTGTGCTGCTAAAATGGGATCTTCTGCTTGGCCCCTTTTGCACTCACTTTCTATCTCAGGCAATGATTTGGGAAATGGGAGTATGAGCTTCCGTCCCCGGCAGTTTGAATATCATCCATGTGATTCAAGTCTGATGGTTTTTGGAACTCTAGATGGTGAAGTAGTTGCTGTCAACCATGAAAATGAGAAAATTGTTGGTTACATCCCATCTGTTGGGGCGATGAATAGTGTCTTAGGACTCTGCTGGCTCAAGAAATATCCATCCAAGGTGTGCAGATATTGTTTATAACTTTTCAATGTTGACTTTATGTTGTCATGCTGCATAATTTTCGTAAGGGCATAGTTGTAATAAGTCCTTATCTTTCAGCACTCTTTGTAGAAATTTTAATTATCAGCTGGAAACACGTTACATTTTGGAAACAAGAGGTTGGGAGAAGGAGGTGAGGTTTTGGGTTGGGAAAGACGTTGAAAGCATAAAAAATAGATCAATGTTGCTGTTGCTGAAATGTGAGGCAGATAGATATGCAATCTTGTTGTTTTGAAGTCAGTTCGTAATTTGGAGAAAGCTATTAGTTTGTAATCAATGTGGATATAACATCTTTGATCTAAGTGATGGTGCTCAGTTTTTTCCCATGATGAGTTTCCATTTGATTGTCTTTCGTTTTGGTCATACGCTAGGATTTGTAGTTTCACTTTTGCATGGTAAGAGTCCAATTTTGCTTGGTGCCAGTTTGTGAATTGTGACAGTTGATGGTCATGTTCTTTTACTTCTATTGTCTGGAATTAGCTCTTTATTTTAGGAGAAATGGTTGCTTAAAAAAGCTAAATGCAATAGCTGTTACTAGCCATATTCTGTTTCTTTTTCTTTTCCTTTTCTCTTGATAGAACCATATTCTGTTTCTTATTAAATTTCAAACTATTTCGTAAGAGTTTGAAACATCTATCCTTTAACTATGGTTGCTTATACTTGCTTTTGGCATCTCTTATTCAGCTTATAGCAGGTTCAGATAATGGTTCCCTGAAGCTATATGATGTCCAAAATATCCATTCAACAGCTAGGCATCCACATACTGTGACTGGTTCCGTCACCTTTGATGATTTTGACCAGTTAACTTCTGTACATGTTAATTCCACCGATGAACTCTTTCTTGCAAGTGGCTACTCTAGGAATGTGGCTTTATATGATATTAACAGTGGCAGACAAATAAAAATGTTCACTGACATGCATCGAGCACATATAAATGTAGTGAAGTTCTCAAATCATTCCCCTTCAGTTTTTGCAACTTCCTCATTTGATGGAGATATCAAGATGTGGGACTTGAGACAGCAACCAATCAGGCCTTGTTATGCTTCCTCAAGTTCTAAGGGAAACGTCATGGTGTGCTTTTCTCCAGATGATCATTATCTGCTAGCATCAGCTATTGACAATGAGGTGATATTACAATGAACTAATAGAATTAGGTTTAGCTGTCCCATTCTTCCTTTATATATATGAACATCTATTTTGTCCTGCATCCTATGAGTAGTGTTTGATTGGTCTGATCCCCACATAATTTTGGAATATGAATTTGGTACGGAAGGTTCACCATTTCTACTAGTTGTTTGGATGATTTCCTTCATTGTGGTTTTTCTTCTCATACACTGTCGCTTTTCAGTCAACCTTGTATTTTCTCGTTTTAGATAGGTTTATGTGTACTCACATGCTAAGATGTTTGGATGATTGAGATGGCTCCTGGGATTCCAAAAACTGAATTGGTAAAAGCCCTTTCAGAAGAGAATGCTAGTTAAAATAATGATCTGATGTAGAGGTTTTGAATGAGTGGCTACCGTTGCAAATATCTAAAGAGATTGATAGATTACCTTTCTCATGAAGGCGGCATGAAAGGGGTCCTTGGCCTAGTTATGGGCTAACTTATGCATAATTAGAACTGATGGGTTGACTCCTGTAAGACAACACTGATTCAGGTAATCTGGTCTTCTGGATGGTGATTTTGTGGGAAATTGGAAATTTATTTTACTCCACTTATTCCAAAGCAAGGATTCAGAAATTTTGGCAAAAATTTTGGAACTTTACCTGTGCTGTTGAATAGAAATAAAGAATCCCAAACTTCTATAGTTTTGGCATAATCAAATTGATTTTGTATAGGTATATTCATTAATGGTAGAACTGTCAGTGTTATTTTAACGTCTTGTCAGTGTCTATTCATTTCCTTTTTATATCTGATATTTTCTATTTCTTCTTTAAAGCGATTGTTGAGGACTTGATCTCACAAGTAAAATGCGGCAGGTTAGGCAATTCCTGGCTGTTGATGGCAGACTTAACCTCAACTTCGAAATAGCTCCCACTGGAAGCTCACAAAACTATACCCGTTCCTATTACATGAATGGTAGAGACTACATTATCAGTGGAAGCTGTGATGAACATGTAGTCCGAGTTTGCTGTGCTCAAACTGGAAGGCGTCTGAGAGATATATCATTGGAGGTACATGTCATCAGCTTCTCCAGTTTTCTGTGACATTATTAGCATGTTGTATTACTGAATTCAAATCTCAGTTATTGTTGGTTGTTTGGGCATAAATAGGCTCATCTAGCCATTGGTGCAGCAACATGTCCCCCCACCGCCGCACCTAGACTATGCACTTCCATACTGACTGTCAACACTATCTGTTGTTACTAATTAACTGGAGAAGTCATGAAAAGGAAGTCTGTTTTCTTGGTTAATGTGATGAAATTAATACCATCCTAACATGCAGGGAAAAAGCTCCGGGACTTCGATGTTTGTACAGTCATTAAGGGGTGATCCCTTTAGGGTAAGTTTGACCTTTTCCCCCTTTCTCAATTATGGTCAAATTTGTTTCTGGGCCCGTTTAGTTTAAGATTGGATCAGAAACACATCATGACATGGGACTTGTTATTTCCGTGGCCCGTGACCAATCCTAATTTTACAAGATGTTTCATGTTTCATGCCAAATTGAATTGATCTTGTGTATGGTAAGGAGCATGGTTCTTATATCAATCAAGACATTCTTCCAAATTGATAGTTTCAGGCGGTACAACAGGATTTCAACCTGCAACTTTCTTGAACTGCATCAGGTTCTAGTGGACCATTTAAATAGGATTAGCCAAGTACTGTTAATCAAAGAATTATGTGTTTTGTGGTTCCTGAAATTTGGTGTTGAGTGGTATGTTTCTAAAGTTAATTGCTAGTTCTAGCCGATTACTACCGGTGCCTACGTTTACTTCGTAATCCTTAAATAGAGACATTGGTGCAACTGAACTCATGAATTTTGCTCGTCAGGACTTCAATATGAGTATTTTAGCTGCGTACACGCGCCCAAGCTCAAAGTCTGAAATTGTGAAGGTAGGTGTTGCAGCGACTTCTTTTTCTGTTCTTTGTGCTCGCGTGTATTGGTTCACTCTGACGCAAAAAATCAATGTGGAATCAATCAACACGCAGGTCAATTTGCTGGCTTCTAGTGAAAATGGTCACGAAGGGTCAACAAGCCGAAGTTCTTGCCCTTCCAGTAGTATGGGGGGTTGATGCATGTATATATTATATATAGGTGTATATATCTTTTTTCTAAAAAAAAAAAAAAGAAAAAAAAAATCATATCATGTCGTGATCGGGGCTTGTATCATATTTGTATCATATCATTTTTCATGTATGTGGACTAGCTAGGGATTTTGTTGTTGCTCATTGATACCACAAAATAAAAGTTGGCTATTGTCTATATGCGAGTAATGAAGAAGCTGCTGCAACTGGGTCATTTATTCTATAGACAAGCCAGGTTAGTTTGATAACTAAAATCCCGGCCTAAAAGAAAAAGAAAAAGAAAATAGTAGGAAAAGTTGAACTTCAAACCCACCAACTTGAATTTGAAATGGTTAATTATAGCGGTGAAGAAACCATGTTAACATTTTGGGCTGATTTGAATAAAATACCTGAAGTTTAACAACCTATTCTTTGTAAGTGAGGATGGTAAAACTCAGATTGAAAATCATCACCATATTATGCAGCTTGAGATAAACTTTTACGTTCTCTAATCAGAGTCTAAGCACATCTTAAGGAGTAAATAAATTACCATCCTCGTATGATTGGAACAAATTAAGTTCTGAACACATTGCAATGAAAATAGTGCGCTGAGTCGTTTTTTATCTTCTAGTACATGGGAGGTGAAAGGATGGATGTTTGATTTTTAGGGTTAACTGCACTTGCTCCCCTGATGTTGGCGCTGTTTACGTTTTTATCCCCAGTATCTTGAAACTTACTGTTATTCCCTTTCCTTCACTCCAAAAGGACAAAAAAAAAAAAAAGACGTTTTGCATTTGTATGGAGGGGAAAATGATCATTTGAACTGTCCAATAATTGTCCCCCAGCACCCAGTTGAATGGTGCAAGGAGACACTGGCCCAGCAAATGTCAGGGTTTGATTCCTCACTCCCTTTTCCCCAATCCTACAAATATTATTTGATCTCGTTTGGTTATCTTTTGGGGCTTGAACAAGTTAGCATTCCCTCCTTGTACATGATACCTTCGAACCCTATACTTGTATACCTAATTTTGAGTATATAAAAAAAAAAAAAATTGTCCCATAATTCTTAAACTATTATTCCATCTGTTTTACAAATGATGACTTTTTTACATTTTTTAACTAAAGTTTGACGTAAATATATTTATATTAATTTGTATTATAAAAAATTTTAATTTACAAATTTGAGTCTTTAAGGTACCATTTTCATATAAAATGTTTATATTTCTATAAAAAATTTTGAAAAAAAAAATTATGAATTAATTATTGTGAATTGTAAAAAGAACAAACTTTGCGAGATGAAGGGTATATCATATAGCTTACTAAAAGATATTAATAATTAGTTTAAATTAGTAGAATTTCAAAGATAATATCATAAAAAAACGAGTGAATTGTGTTATGGTCCATAATTTTTAATTATTATTCTATTTTAGTTCTTAACCTGTAAGTTGTTTTATTTTGATACTAAACTTATTAAAAATGCTTTGTTTTGGTCATAATAAAATGTTTTGTTCTGACCCCTGTTTTATGAAATTTGTTAATTCAGAATAGTTATCTGATAGTAACTTTTTACATCATAATTTATTTGATAAGTACCTTAAGATAAATATAATCTTAAAAATAATTTTTTTACAGTTAATGAACATTCTCACCAGTTTTTCTTCTCTATAAACTAAATTTATTTAATTCAGGAAAAAAATTATTAATTTTGATGGTCTATTGACTATAAAAAAAAAGTAACACATTTTAGATTTACTTAAAGATAGTTACCAAGCATTTAAAATTAGAATTTAAAAAATTTATGTCAAACAACTATTTTGAGTTGATGAATTCTATCACTAGAAGAT
Organism: Aquilaria yunnanensis; assembly: GCA_039654915.1. Taxonomy (NCBI): domain Eukaryota; kingdom Viridiplantae; phylum Streptophyta; class Magnoliopsida; order Malvales; family Thymelaeaceae; genus Aquilaria; species Aquilaria yunnanensis. The sequence continues at coordinate 22,457,344 of CM077598.1, read as the reverse complement.
CAAGACGAAATAATTTAAAAAAATTCAGGATCAAAATTGAACAATTAATACATTAAAAACTAAAGAAAAATAATAATTAAATGTTAAAGACCATTTGTGAAATCTACTTGGAGCTAAAGGATAGTGTAAAAAAGAAATAATAATACCCTTTCTGTCCCAGAAAGGATGAAATATATATTTTTTTTGCCATCCTGTAAAAGGTGAAGCATTTCACTTTTTAGAAAGTTTTTAACATTTAATTTGACCAGTTACCCTCATTTTAACTCACATTGCACAAAATTTAAAATGAAAATTTTTCTTTTTAATTTTTATTAAAACTCTCACAACATAAAACTCCCAAAAGAATATTTTTTTTAATCATTACTTAAACTCTCTCAACACATAACCTAATTTTTTAAAATTTTTAAATATATATATATATATATATATATATATATATAAAATATCATAAATTATACATACCTTAGTATATGTGCTAAGAGAAAAACGCATCATTCTTTACGGGGGCAGCGCAGGGAGTAATAATAAGAGGGAAACCGTTTGTTTCCAAACCAGGAGATGAAAGAGTGAACAATACTGAATCTCAGGGGGAAAAGAGTCAAGCAACCGAGCGAACGAGTTTCGTTAGCTAGGAAGAATTTAGCGGGATGGCGCCGTTTTATTTCATTTTGTTCCCATCCCAAACTCGCATCCGCTGAGCGTCTGTCAATCGCATCCGATCTTCCTTGGATCTCTACTTCAAACTATTCGCGGCCTGTGGGTGATAGTGAAATCGACAGTTCCAGTTCCACATTCGCCGATTCAGAAATGGAAAATGCGAAAGTCCAAGAGGTAAAACCCTATATCACACAGTGCATTGATCTTTCATCTCTACTCTTTGGTCTCTCAACTCTATTGGTACTCTCTTCCAGGTGATAGAGAAGCAGGTCCTCACTGTCGCCAAGGCGGTGGAGGAAAAGCTCGACGAGGAAATCGCCTCCCTCGATCGCCTTGATGCCGACGATCTCGAGACTCTTCGGGAGCGGCGGCTGCAGCAGATGAAGAAGATGGCGGAAAAGCGGAGCCGGTGGATTTCCCTCGGCCACTGCGAGTACTCCGAGATTGCCTCCGAGAAGGACTTCTTCTCTGTTGTCAAGGCCAGCGAGCGCGTAGTTTGCCACTTCTATCGTGAGAATTGGCCCTGCAAGGTACTTCTGTTTCTGATGCCGAGAATGCTAGTGAACTTCACTTTGTTTTGTTTTTTCGATTTTATGCCCCGTTCACTTTAACAGCCCCGAGTAATAAGTGATTTGATGATTTGATCTTTCTTAATTGGCCTGTTCCTTCATCTACCGTGGATTGAGTGCTCTTTAGACTCATGATATTGGATGTCGGCTTGTGAAAGATTTGGTTTTCCCCCCTTCATGAGGAAATGTCAATGGTGAAATAGATGGTTTGTGGTCAGGAGGATGAAAGTGGTTAAACTTAAATTTTCCATTGCATGTGTAGGTGGAGAGGCTTCATCACCATATAAAGCTTTAACTTAAGCCCTTTTTTTGGTCATGTCGGATTTTCTCATTTAACACGCCCCCTCACGTGGAGGCTGCTTTGGCTCTATCATGTAGGTTATTTTTAGCAATGGTTGGGGCAGTTTTTTGAACCTGCTCTAATATAATGTTAAAGTGTCCAACTTAAAACCAATTAGCAATAGGGGGAGAGGCTTCATCACCATATAAAGCTTTAACTTAATCCCCTTTTTTTGGCCATATGAGATTTTCCCATTTAACAGCATGCTGTATCAAATGGAGTATTTGTTTCAAAACAACCCTCATAGGAGAAGTGAGGATATTCCATAGGCATGCCCACTTGAGGATCTGCAATTGGTTTTGTTAGTTTTATCAGACAACTTAAATATATCAGTTGAGAGTGGTTCTATGATTTCTGCTGCAAATTGGTCTTTTGTTTTTCTTTTCTTTTTTTTTTTTTAAGAATATTGCTTGTAAATATTTAAACAGTATGCGGTAGGAGAGAATTTGTTTTGTCTGTTATGTTAAACCATATGTTGTGGGCAACCAAGACTTATCTAATATGAGCCATACCAGAGTCACTCAGGAGGCTTTTGCATCAGAGACAGCCACATATGTTGATGCTGTTGTATTGTTTCTTTTTAAAATTCTGTTTTTGGTTCTGAACCAGATTTAACTATAGGTGCAGAGGCATGCATTCTCATGCATTGAACCCCTGGATTTATTGATGGTTAAGATATGTGCCTGTCTCTCTTTATCCTGAGTTTTAGTGGAGAGAATTTATGTTTACCTTTCGTGTACAGGTGATGGACAAACATATGAGTATACTGGCAAAGCAGCATATAGAGACGCGCTTTGTGAAAATACACGCTGAGAAAAGTCCTTTTTTGGCTGAAAGGCTCAAGATTGTTGTACTTCCTACACTTGCCCTTATAAAGAATGCCAAAGTGGATGATTATGTGGTACGCACATTGAGCATGAGTTCAATTCACTGCACTTTTAGGGTCATTTGGTAAACTTTCCTGTTTCATGTCTTTTGTTTTCTGTTTTTATTTTCATTTTTCTGAGAGAAACATATTCTTTTTTCTGTTTCTGAAAACTAGAAGTAAAATTTTAGAAAAAATAGAAGTTCGAAAAACTTGTTTTTAACTTTTTTGGGAGCATATTTCAAAACTGGGAAACGTATTGCTTTTACTGAGTTTTCACTTAGAATTTTACGTTGTCTTTTAATTTTGGAAACATGAAATAAAATAGGAACAAAATTTCCAGGAACACAACATAAATAAAAAAGGGCAACACTACTGAATGAGTTGTTAGTGTTTACTGTCCATTGGAAATTAGTGCACTCCTAAATTGATTTCAATGCACTTTTAGGTCGGATTTGATCAGCTAGGGGGCACAGATGAGTTCAGCACTGAAGACCTTGAGGAGAGATTAGCTAAAGCTCAAGTGATCTTCCATGAGGGTGAATCATCCGTGGGTGTATCGAAGTCTGGTAAGGAAACAAGAAGTGTGAGGCAAAGCATGAGGTCCGACTCTTCTGATTCAGAGTAAATTGGAATTGGTTTGTTAATTTGTTATGCTGATCTGTGGGAGCTTGAGAGGATGCTTTATCACTTCTGCTCTGTTGAAGAAACGGAGATGATTTCTCGCACATTGATGTTATGCATGAAATTAACGTTATTATTCTAACTTCGGTGTCAAGGTAGAATTGTGGATTCTTCTCTCCTGGAGAAATGTGGAGGGCCCTCCAGGGTCCGCGCAAAGTATGTACTTCATGGATGCCAGCTTCATGGTTTTCTTGTTACTCGATGGTTGTGTGGGCATGACATGAAATGGGTGCTTCTGCTGTGATTTACAGCGTCGGTATATGGCACGGTTCATCTGGATCTCTGGAAGGGTGCCGGTCAACAAAGACCTTCCATTTCATGCCCAAAAAAATTTTCCAGCATGCCAACTTTAAAACTAGTGAACAGTAATGTATTTGCAGCATTCATACATTACCATTACACGAGGTATTCATCATGTGAGCAGTATATCAATGGAGAGTTCGTGATGCAGAGGTTGCCAAGGAAATGAGTTATCATAATGCAACTAATCAATAACAAGATAAACGTCTCATGTCATGCAAGAAATTAGGTGTTACATGTTAGAGATTTTATGCGCGCCCACAAATTTGCGTTAGTAGCAGGGATCAACAGAAAGTTAGTTAATCGTGAACACCACCGGTAGCTGTGAGGTGGGTTTCTCTCATGAGACCTAGCTAGCCTAGTCTAGCTAGCTAATATACATTCTCCAGATGAGTTGAGATCGATTTTAGGAAAACCCTAGAGCGACCTAGCTAGGTTAGTTATACAACTAGTAATTTATGATTGTCCCTATACGGTTTAATTAGGGGTCAATACTCAAAGGCACTTGCTTTTTCCATTAACATAAAGACAACAAACTACATACTGAGTCGACAATGTAATTAGTAATAATGAAATAACAGAAATTAATAAGCAGTTGTAACATCATCATCACTAGCTTCAGTAACAATCATTTAATATTAGTTTACTCATAACAAGTCAATTACACACAGACCAAGCCTAAACAAGAATTAAAATTTGGAGTCTAAAGTACTTGCTAACCTAAGGAAACTGACCAAACGTACCGTAGAGCTAGCTCAAGAACAAGTGGTGAGGTCCGACACATGGGAGCAGATACATATTTGGAGAGATGTAGTCGTCTGGTCTAGTAGTAGTAGTAGTATTGTATATATAACAACCCACATCCCACAAGGAAAAGAAATACTTGATACGAATTGGAACAACACATATATAATTAGGGTTCAACATTAATTTCCACATCATGCATGAATTGTACCTGGCGCATATATATATATATATATATATATATAGTAGGAAGCCGCACCCGCAAGAGGCCAAGGAAGAGTAGAGTAGAGGTTTTTGAGGACTGCAGGGTCATTGGGTATTGGAGAGACGATAATGCCTTCGTGAACCTCTGGCCAGTGCCAACACTCTTTTCCCGTATGGGTGGCTGTGCAGATCTCGGTAGTGAAGTTGAATCAAGTCTGCCAGGCCTTTGTGTATATATCCCTGTACATGTATATATTAATTAACGTCGATCACTATTAATTAATCAACACAACATTATATATTAATTAACATAGATTTAATTAATGAAGTTGATTAATTATTAAGTAGTACGTACGACCTTTGAAACGTTGAGGGCTTGCTGAGCGACATAATTTCCATAATCATCTCGGATGAGTTGAAGAAACTGGGGATGGTTCATCATCTCAGTGATAATCCTGGTGGCGTGCTCTTCTCCCGCACGCAAACATTTCTCAATCACATTGCTCGCATACTTGTTCATCGACAGAGCAACAAAGCTTCCCTCCAGCTCTCCAACTATCTTCCCCCTCACTTCTCCCACTTTTTCTATTACGTATTGCACCACGTAATTCCTGCACCAATTATAATATATATCCATGCACTTTATTTATTTATTAGCACCACCTCTGCTTATTATCTTAATTACATATTTAGTTTATACACAGATGCAGACACATATATTGAGAACTAGAGAGAGAGAGAGAGAGAGAGAGAGAGAGAGACAGACTAGAGTAGCATAGAGAATTATACGAACCCGAAGTGATGCTGGGACAAGGTCAATGCAACAGCCGATAATTGACAGGCCATACGATACTTGACTTCTAAAGGGGCATGCTCTATACAACTTTTTACTACGATGCACCCACCTTTGTCCGTCGCAATATTCACACAATTTTCTGCAATTTGCTCCACTATACACTGTACGTATATATATATGTACGGACCAAAAATAAAACTATTATGTACGTATGTATGTATGTATGTATTAAGCTAATTATAATCAAATTAATTAGTTTGAACATGCAAAAATCAATTCTATGTATTGCACAAATATGTATATGATATATACCTGTATTTCATTGTAAGAAAATTTGGAGGTCAGGCATTGGTCAATAAGGTGATAACCCGAAGGATTATGGACCAAAGAGAGAGTGATTGGGACCAGATTAGATATCAGAATACGTTTATCTTCTCTTGTTTCAAGGCGATCCACAATTTTCTGTAGTGCTCGGCTCCTATCCAACATTAAACATTAACAATATATATTAATCAGTGCATGTACACACACACATATATATATTATCAATATTTGTATCCTGATGTGTCTCACCCATAAGGGTTCATGCAAATCTCTTGAAAGCTAATGTCACGGCCTCGGACCACGGCATGAAGAAGTTGAGTAATTTGTTGGTGAGTGCAGACCTCAACCAGTTTCTGAACAACATCATTGGCATGCCGGTGCATCATCAACTGCCGGACTTGTTCCTTGACCTCTAAAAAAATCAAACCCAGTTCTTGCGGCCCCACGAATAGGTTGTCTCTAGACAATCCACTCTTCAACACAGCCGATTGGGTTGGATGTTTGGCAATGGAAGCCACCCGACCCATCAGGTTTTCCGCGGATAGAAGCATACAATCACAAGGAGTTGGGAGCGGAAGCAGGAAGGCGTTGCTGTTGATATTGATCGGCCGGTGCAGCCCAGATTCAATGGCAGAAAAAGTAACGGGCCGGCGGCCAGTGGAGGCATTGTTATTCCAAAGCGGAGGATTAAAAATGTTGCTCCAAGTTATGTCGGAGTTGGAAGGGGAGTGGGCTGTGTCCTCGTTCTCCGCCGTGAAAGATCTCATTGCAGGCCGTAACACTCCCCGGTAGTAGGGGTTGATATCCGTCGGAGTAGTATAGTTATTGTAAGAAATAGAACCGGAGAGACTGAGGCCGTTGAGAGATTCTTGAACACTGGCAACCAACTGATGATGATCCGAGGAACGAAGACTAGGACCATTGTGGTACTGGCTTATGGGCAAGGGATCAGAAAAGTGGTCGTTTGGAAGATGATACATATGATAATGATCTTGGTTGCTGCTTCTGGCCATGGATGGCTGTGATGGACGAGGATGTAGAGCCAGCCAGCGTGTGCTTGATCAAGGAATTAACTTCACTTGTAAGCTGGGGGAGATGAGATTTGAAGCTGGTGTAGGGTTTTTGGGGAGTTAATTATGCGATTGGCATGTTGGAGACAAGGGAACCAAGGTTTGTTTGACAAGACTTTCTATACGGGAAGGACTGTTCTTCTCCTATTATTATTACTGGTATTTAATCTTATGGACAGCACGGAAAAATTTAAGGAAAACTTACGGAAAATTAGGGTGTGTATTAAAAATGATCCTATTAAATTAAATAGCCAGGTCAAGTCAACTTCGGCTTCTCCTCTCATACTGGACGATCGATCGATTCCTATATATTCATAGAAATTAAACAAATCCATCAGAAATCAACAGCTTATATTTTTAAACAAATCCATTAAACGACTAGATACAAGAGTTTGAAAGATATTTATATATATTAAAGAGGATAGGTGTCTACTTGTTTGAGATTCATAAGACACCTAAATTAATATAATTAAATGTCATCATTTCAGAGAACAGACCTATAATCTCAAAAGTCCATATGCCTCTAAATTAAAAGTTTCAATATGTAATTATCGTCACTTAAATTATCCTCTATTGTATACATACCTCCAAATCAAGTGTCCTACTACTTAATCTGTATGTGTGAACCTCATCTTGAAAGGTATACCAATTTCATTGTGTTTCTACATTAGGAATCCATATCTCCAAATCAAAAGTTCTAATATGTAGGTTTCGTTTAGGAACAACTTTTATTATCAGCGCTAGAGTTTTGAATAATTTCTTTAATGGTTGAGATGAAAATATTGAAGCTAAAAGCTAAAAACTATCATTGAATAACTTGTTCAAAACTCTAACACTAATCGCTGTTGCTAACGCCAGACGGGGTGTAATCATTGTCACTTAAATCATTTTAATTATTAACTGGCCCATATTTTCTACATTTTGAAAAACAAAAATGGCCGTATTCTAATAGCTATATTAATTATGATAATTGCAGATTTTTGAAATTGTTTCTAAGAACCAACTTCTCTTTTTCTCTTTTTCAGAAAAGGAAAAAGTTAACTTCGAAACGATACAAAAGATCATCAAATTTTTAATTAATTTCCTGCTCAACCTTCCCATTTAAATCCATATTTCCCTCGGCTCAAAAGCCTCAAACTGCACCTAATTTTTCTCAGCGTCATTCATAAGCGCACTTCCGTTTAAGAAAGAAAAAGAGAAGTATTTTTAAGTTTTAGAAATACTAGAAGATAATTTAATAAAAAATCTCGTAATCTTGTCCCAAATATTTTTCTTCTGGCCATAAGTAGGTAGTGTTTCTACATTTACGCCTATGCTTTTTATTTCATCAGATTCACGATTGATCAGCTGTGATTCTAGCTTTTATGGCCCCTAACGGCTGCTTTCTTCTACTGACGAATATATGGCTTTAGCTATTTTAAGAGAAATTATCTTTATCTTTATGGATTTCAATAGTGCGGAAGGAAAACAGGGATATTGAAAACTGAATGCAGAAGGAAAGTACATAGATTACGTGAAAATTCAACTCGATAAACTTCGTTGTTCATCGATCCCCACTTGATATATAGCTCATCTCTATGAAACCAAAATGAAGAAAAATGTGCCTTCTTATACTTGTAAGTTACTACGATACCTAGCTCCTGATGATAGTTAAACACTTCCTAGGGGCTTGCTACCTTCATTATGTTCATCAGTCCCTCCAAAGTCTGATATATGCTTTTCATTTGTGGATGCGAAGGAGAACCTGCAACAAATTCATGCACGGCTCCGTTGATGCTGATCCAGCTATGCCCTGCTTGCTTCTTGATTCCCTTTTCCCTCATTGACCGTCTGAGAATCGAAACCTCACTCCATCGCCGATCAACAGCAAATGCATTAGCCAGCATGACATAGGCCCCTGAATTTTCAGGATCAGCTTCTGCGAGTTTTCGTTGTACGTCTTCAGCCAGATCACTTCTTGAATGGAGCAAACAGCCCCCAAGCAGAGCACCCCAAACAAAGTTATTAGGCTCGTAAGGCATGGTGTCGACAACCCTAAGAGCTTCCTCAATACGGCCAACTCTAGCGAGAAGATCTATGTAGCAAGCGTAGTGCTCCAGTTCCGGAGTAACTGAAAAGCAGGAGCTCATTTCTAAGAATACTCGATCTCCTTCCTCTGACAAACCTGAATGACTGCAAGCATATAGCACCCCAAGGAATGTACCACCATTTGGATGTAAACCGGAATCTAGCATTGCGGCAAAGAGACTGACTGCTTTCTTTCCTTCACCATTTATTGCAAACCCCATGATCATGGCATTGTAGGATATAACATCTTTAACAGCCAATTGATCAAAAACTTCCTTTGCCCTCTCCAACTGCCCGCACTTGGAATACATATCTATAAATGCAGTAGCCAAAAATGTGTTACTCCCTAGAACCCCTTTGCGCCCTTCTGATTTCATATATTCATGAACCTGCATTCCAAGGTCTAAATCACCAATTTGAGCACAAGCAGGAAGCACGTTAACCATTGTAACATGGTTGGGTCGATATAGAGGATCTTCCATCATTATGCGAAAAAGACCCAAAGCTTCAGCAGGGCATCCATTTTGAACATAAGCACCAATCATGCCGTTCCAAGGAAGCACACTGATTTTACCACTGGCATCTATTTCATCAAATTTCTCCCGACTCTTCTCCACATTTCCCAACTTGCCGTATAAATATATGAGAATGGTGTTCACAGAATTATGAACTGGAGAGCCGGAGCCCATATTATTAGTCACTGTTGAGAGAATTCTGACCCAATTTTCCACTTGAAAGACCTTGAGAGTTGAGCATGCTGACAGAACACTCACTATTGCATCATTTTCTGGCCTCAAGTTTTCCTCCAGCATGGCGCAATAAAGCTGCAAAACTTCCTCACTCTGACCAGAGTTCGCGTGAGCAGCAATGAGGTTGGTCCAACTAGTCAACATACCTCTGTCAGGCATTTCATCGAACAGCTGACGCGCGGAGTGCAAATCTCGAAGACTCTTTGAATAAGTAGCAAGAAGAGAATTGCAGACGATCGGATCAGAAAGAAAACCCAATTTGGCGATATGGGTGTGGATCTGTTTGAGATATGTGGGTTCGTTGCAGCGGAAGCAAGCCTTGATGAGGAACGAAAAGGTGAAGTCATTTGGCGATATAGAGCGCAGTTTCAGGGCTTTGAAGGCGGAAAAGGCGTCGAAGAAAAGGCCTTCTTGGGCCAAGATTCTGATGATGGCGTTGAATGGGAAAATGTTGGGATTTTGGAGAAGATGAAAAACGCGAAGGGCTGGTGGAGGTGGGTAGTGGCCGATGAGACGAGTAGCGATCAAGTTGTCCTGGTGGGCGTTAAGTCTGAAGATGCGGGCCTGGAGTTGGAGAAGATGGGGTAGCCAAACGCGACCCTGTAAGAGAGAGGACAAGTTTGTGGAGGAGGATGAGGCTGAGAAATTCGCAAGTAAGAGTACTACGGAGGGCAACTTGGCGGGAAAATGTTGGCGGAGGCGGCTGTTGAGGCTGAGCATTCATCTGTGAAGTTTTTAAGAAAGCTGAACACAACACTTTTTAACCGTTACTTAAAGACAAATTTGCAATTTGGTCCCTTGACGTTTCTTAATCAAGCGAGTTAGTCTTTTAACGTTAACTTGGTTCTGTTTAGTCCCTCAATTTTGAAAAATTAAGCGAGTTGGTCCCTTGTTCTACGGAATGACAAATGACGTTAAGTTTACACCTTAAATCCTTTTTGTCGTCGTCGTCCACCTCTGTTCCTCAAAACCGTCGGCCTCCAATCTTCAATTGAGAACTAGAATTTAGATAAATGCAATAATAGAAGAATTCAAATTAAGAAATCAAATCAACTTCTCCGATCACAGAACAAAAATCCAACTTCAATTCAAATCTAGAATTCGATTTGAATCTTCAAACATTCCGTTAATTGATTCTTCAACCGATCGGACAACTCGGCCTATTCGAAATGGAAAACAATGGATCATCGGAATGGGAAGGAGGAGGGAGGAAAGAGGATACAAAATCCACTCTTATCATGGCTGTCGAATATGCCCTCGCTATCAATTTGACATAGTTCTCAGCATTGCTGATCCCCCTGAAGCCACTCTTTGTTTCTCCCATCGAACCCCTTCCCCAACCCCTTGAATAGGCCTCTTCTCCCCAGCACCGTCAGCCTCTCTTGCCCAGTATCGTCCACCCTCTTCTTAGTTCCAATTGTGCTCTATTTTTTTTTCCCGATCTCATGCACCAATCACAGCCCCAGCTCGTAGATGAACCGGACATGGCGGATTGTTGATATTTATTTCCAATTGATTGAGCAGAAGGTCAGAATTTCAAGGTGACCAAGATCATCATTTGCATTGGTCCTTAATTTGGAAACTTATGGCGTGGACGGTTGTGTTGAGGATGACTCTTCCCGACTAGAGGTGAAAATTCGGGTTAATGGGTCGGGGTTGGGCTTTAACCCAACCTTTATAACTTGTCATTAACTCAAAAAATTTAAAGCCGAACCGAATTGAATTTTCAGGTTAGGGTTGGATTTAGGCAGGTTTGGACATTCCTTCTCCTTCGTTTGTGCTCCTTGCTTGGTGCTCCCCTTCTTTGTCATTGCTCCCTCCTCGCACACCATATCCAAGGACCCCTCCACCTCCAAGCTCGCCCTTGCGGCGGCTCACTTTTGCCGCAAAGGTCACTATGATAAGAGTGACAACCAAGATAGGGAGAGTGATAGCTAGGGGAGGGAGGCGGGCGAGTGAAAGCTAAGAAAGGGAAAGTGATGGCTAAAAGAGGGAGGCGAGGGGTGAGAGAGAGGTGGCTGATAAAGGGAGACAAGGCGAGGCTAGGTGAGAGAGATAAGTGAGAGAGGGAGGCCAAAGAGTGACGAACAGAGACTGTCAAGAAAGGTAGTGGCAAGGGAAAAACACACCAACAATGAACAAAACGTTTAAGGTTAGAAGTATAGGGCTGTAAACGAACACGAACAAGCCATGTTTGTATTCGTTCATTTAACTTTTAACGAATATGAACACAAACATGAACAATAAACAAACGCAACTTCTTTATCCTTGTTCGTTCATTTATTAATAAACGAATACGAACAATCAAATCTGATGACTACTGTCAATTTAAATTGGAGTGAATCTAGCAATGGCTAACAGGGCAATAGGCTATGGTGAGAGAGATTATGGGTTATGGCAATGAGGCTCAGCTTGGTGCTGCAGAAAGTTCATGCTATAAAGGAAATGACTGATTATGTTTGGGGAAATAAAGACAATAAAATATTTTGGGAGGGATTGGAGTATAATTATATAAGTGGAGTAGGTGGACAATAGTAAAAATGCATCATCTATAAAAGTATATAATAATAAATGTATAACTAATATATAAATAAACAAATAAATAGACATAAACGAACAAATAAATAAATCAATATAAACGAACAAATAAATAAATCAATATAAACGAACAATAACCAAATGGCTCTTGAACGTAAATGAATGAACAGGACCTTATTCGTGTTCGTTTGTTTAACTAATCGAACAAAAAAATCTATTTATATTCATTCGTTTAACTAAATAAACAAATATAAACGAACTCTTACCAAATAGTTCACGAACACTCTATTTGTTTACCCCCTATAGAAGTGTAATAGTGGCTAAGTGGGTTGAGTTAGTCTAAAGGAAGTGGGCTGGGTATGTTATTGTTATGTAATGGGCTAGGAGTTAGATATGATGGTTTGTGGGGTAGTGGGCTTGGTTAGGTATGAAAAATGGTCCCCTAAACATATTTAAATTGAGTTAAACTGGGTTATTTTGGATTAACCCAACCCAACCCACTTTTAGGGATCTTGGAAGCGAGTTAGGTCAAATTAGCCCAAATTAATGTTTCCAATCCTGTAATCTAATCCAAACCTTAAAATTTGGGTTTCAGATTGGGACTTACACCTTTATTGCTAATAATGAGGAAGACATGGGTAGATCCATGTGATAACGAATTAGGGATCAATGTTAAGGAAGATGAGGGGATTTTCTGTATGTACAAGAGGTAGGTAGAAATGTTGTTGAACTTACACAACAACACATGAACACTTCTTGTCCAACAAGGTACTAAGTGACTTACTTTGGAAAAAGTTTGAGGACTAAGTGATTATTGTTCAAAGTCATAGAAGTAAAGAACTAACTTGTGCAAGTTCCCAAAGTTGAGGGCCCAACCATGCATAAAACCAATGTATAAAAACCCGCAAAAATTCATCATGCAAACCCTCACACACGCCAACCTTGGGCATTGCCTCTTCTCCTTCCTCCGCTCCAAGGTTGCCCCACCTCGTCAAAACATCATCAGGGCACTCCATCGATACCGTAACTTCCCTTTGTAGGAATGTTAGAAAAATACTTTACCCATCCCTACCCTCCCTACACCCGACTACTCAAACCCAAGTCTTGACCTTATCCACAAATTCATTGAAAGGGTATGGGTTTAATTAATTATACCCAACCCAACCCACACCCCTCCAATATGTTTATATTCAAAATATGATTTTATTTTAAAATAAAAATATAATTTAATGTAAATTGGTGTATATTACTGTAGTTTATGATTTTCAGATATGAATTAATTGTAAATGTACACATCCTTTTAAAAATATATGTAAATATATAAAAGAAATTTTTTTTAAAAATCAAACATATGTTCCAACATGGATTCACGAGCAGTGACAATTTACTTACAAAGCAGGTACCGCCTAAACCCAATTACTTGTGGGAAGAGTTTGGGATTAGTTATATTCAACCCAAACATAACCCATTGGCATCTCTATCCCGCGCAATCCCCCTCCCTCCACCGTGCCCAGAAGCTCATCCACTCACCATCTTGCCTCTTCTCCTATCATTTCATCTGTCTTCTGTTGAATTTGACTTTACCCTTGTGATCGGAGAATCCACGGAATCAGGTGCTGGTTGTTTTGCATTTTAATTCGAGAAGGAGGGAGTTTCAGAAGTCATACGAGTAGAGGCCAGACTTGGTTCTCCCTTCACTTTGTACAGTTTTTTTTTTTTAAAGTATTTGATCCGGATGAAATTTTATTTCTGTTTTAAACTGAAACGAAGTGAAATATTTTGATTCAGTTAGATTTTAACCAAATAACCCAAATTCAGGTTAGAATTTAATGTAGTCCCAGTCACATAAACCAGTACAAGGCAACATACAAAACAAAATGTTTTTACATGCAATGCTAATACGTATGGATTAAACGATTGGAAGGTTTTCGAGTGCAAGTTACTCTTGTTCGAATCAGCAATGAAAAGATGGTTCGGTCGAGTGTTTTTTGCAATACTTTTGCGGCTCGTGCAAGAAATATGGGAAGTTAATTTCCCCATTTGCACTTGTCCAATTCCCAGTATAGAGACTAGAGCGAATACCGAGCGGGAATCTGATCATGGCTAATGCTCTGATTACAAGGATTGTCACTAGCCGCTATTGAGCAGCTGTATCAGTGAAAAAACACTCCTTAGTATCACGACTCCCATCTACATACGTAAAACATACGCTGGTTCTAGAAAAAGATCGATTAAACAGATCCATTCTATGACTAGAGCACACCTGTCCATGATTAACTTACAGAAAATAAAATGAATTTGAACTTCAAAGCGTCTAGTCTTACGTGTAAAAGAACTCTGCATTTGCAGCAGAAGTGACCGGAAGTGTAGTTTCCCTCCCAGCCTCTTCGCGTCAGGAAACAAGTTGATTGCCCTCCCATTTACATTCATCGATTGGAAACAAGTAACAGGAAAAACTCCAAGCCATTGTCAAGACAGATGCCACCCACCCATCACCCCCTGCCCTCATGCATCCAGACTACTAGTCATCTTCATTTCCAACGTCTTTTGTCAAGGACAGTAGCTCTGTCAGCTCCATGCGATACTCCAGCCCTCTGAGGTAGTGCCCCAATAGCATGCACCTTGCAACCGGAAATGGGTATACTTCAGAATTCGGACATATATGTTGAGATATTAAAAAATATGGAAATCTTAAGTATACTCCCCAACAGACATCCTTTCCCAGATGTCGTACACTAGAACTAACACAATCTCTTCACGAATGAATTACTAGCTGTTACACTTACCAGAAAAGCAGACGAGCAAGATAATCTCGGAAGAGTGATACATGAGGCTGGAACTGAAGTGAAGTGTTTTCAACGAGTTCTGCCCAATTCTCACTTCCAATATTTACTGTCCCAGACGAACTACCCCCTAACAAAGGAGGGGCTTTAGAATGCATCTTCGGAGAAAGAGTTGCAAGAAGCCCATGCACAACTGTGTGTATTGTGTCTTTCAGTTCAGGAGATGTGGGTTCTGATAATTCAGCCACCTGTTAGCAATACAGTTTGTGTGGTTAGCAACAAGAACACTAATAAGAAGTCCACAACTGAATAGAAGTTTCAACATAAAGAGCGTGTGCAATTTGAACAGGCAACACCTGCTTGGTTGATTCATTCGACAAGCAACAGCAGGGTTTATCTTCCTTTTTTTATAATTTTCTTTTCAACACTACAACAAGATTTTTGTGATTAAAAGGAAACACCAAAAAAAAAAAAAAAGAGATTATCAAGACTATGATTGGCATTCAATAGATACCAAAGTAAATAAATTTTAGCATCTGAACAGAAATGGTGTAAAGGACAAGTGTGCTTGTTACAATAATAAAGTATTTCAAAGGTGTTTCAAGATACTTATTCAACAAAAACCTTGCCTTGCCTAGCAATACTAACTCACTAAAAAAATTGTTTAACAATATTGAAATTTAGCAGTAACGTAAGATGGAGATCATGGATTCAATTCATTAAACTAAAATGACGTCTCAAAATATATTTTGAACATAACAAAGAAAAAAGTAATGACTTAAAATGAATTTCACAAAGTTTTCTAAAACTGCTCTGCTCTAAATAGAAATAAACATCAATTTTACTACACTGCCCACTGGGTAACAGATTAGATCCTAACTGAAAATCGAAAGGATTATTCTTATGTTACCCAAAGGCAATTAGCAACCAAATGCAGAAACAGATATCACAAGGAGATATAGCAGCCACTTAAGTCTTACACAGACCTTCTCCGGTTGCAGTGATCTTAAATAGTCGAGCAACTCATTTTTTTCTTCACCTACAAATTGTTGCATTTGGAGAGCAGCATTTTTCCTTTTCACTTCATGTAGTTCCTACAATAACATAAAATGGATAAGTCTGAGAATCCTTCTGAACTCATTAGTAGATCTAAAATAGACAGCAATTGCCAAGCTTCCTTGCTTGTATCATTCTTTTGAGGAGTTAAGGCATTAAAGAAATGTTGATTTCTCTATATAGAAGAAGAAGAAGAAAAAGAAGAAGAAGATCACGTTTCCTGACTTTTATATAATTGATTGAGTGTACAGTTCTGTTTGTTGAAACTTGGAATCTCAGTCCGAAATACAAAATTGTTTTCTTTATGCAGTCCATCTTTTTTAGTGGAAGGATGAAAGAAATAACTGGAAGATAGAACAAAACAAAATGCTAGCATGCTGCAGATTTCATGGCTTCATACCTATATCCAGGCACCAAAGTCCAAAACAAGACAGGAATTTCTGCACTTAATTTTCTGATTATTGGTCTATAAATCCCAAGAACAAATACGGCCATGAAACAAGTGCAAAGATGCTATGTTGTACCTTTTTTGCTGAAGATAGACGAGAATTCAGATGATGAATGTACTGTTGAGCTTCAGGAGACATTGCACCAAGCTCTTCAATGCCATTCTCTTCCAATTTTTCTTCATTAACATCTTGTGGTTTAGTGAAAAAAATATTCTCTGCAGAAGATTCATTTATTCCTGCATTCTCCAATTCCCCTTGCAATTTGAAGTTTGAGTTTTCTGACTTTTTATTTTCACAGTCTTCTTCATGTATACCAAGGTTTCTTTCAAGGCAAAGCCTATATTCAGCATTCCTCAATGTATAGCTGCATTTCAGGAATAAATCATCATTAACTTCGTAAATTGCTAATGAAGCAGATAATCTAAGAACAACAGTTAACTGAACAAACTGAAGCAACTACGATGCAATGAAAGAACTGATTCTAGGAAGAGGCAACTAGATATTCTAATATGAATCAGGGGCTGATAATATATACATCCATGTTCCGGACGATCATTTACCCTTCTCACATAACAATGATGAAAACATACAACATATACAGTCACAGGGAGGATAAACTGTAACGTACCCAGTCATCATAGAAGAAACCAATAAATTGGAGATAGGTTCCCACAGAGCCTCAATAAGAACTTGAAACTGATTGGATGGAAGTAAACCCAACATGCCCGATATAGTCCTTTTCATGGCATCCAAGGTGGTAGGAGGAACATCTTTCTGGATAAGGCTCACGTCAAGCGGTTCTATCTCCTGTATCAGATCAGCTAACAGTGGTCTCTGGACAGGGGAAAAAGATCATATCAATTTTAAAAACTGCTCAAGCGTTACAGAATCTGCTAAGAAAACAACAATCTCAATCAGCAACAAATTCGCCCAAATTCGTTCATCAACAGCTCTGAAACTTGAAGCCTACAGTTGACTGCACCTAGAGATTTCTCAACTGAATTCCCCAAAACCCAGAAGAAGAAATGGAAAACGGACCTTGGAGAGATCGAAATTGAAGCTGAAGGCGTCACCAATAGGCGGCGGGCCATCGGAGGAGGAGGCGAGGAGAGGTGGCGGGAGCTTTCTAAGGCTTGGAGAGGGTAGAAGGCGGACGGAGGGTTTAAGCGAGAGGGAGGAAGGGCGATGATACGGATGGAGATGAGAGGGTAGGAGAGAGGAGCGGAGTGTGGCCATTAACAGAAATTGCCACCACTACACCCTCTCTCCCCTCTTCTCTGCGTAGGAATTTTTTTTTGGGGGTTTCTCAGCGGTAAGGGAACAGCAACCACAATTGGCTAAGGAAACAAACAAAATCGACCACGGCTTGCTGGCGTGGCCTCTACGGCTGTAACCTAACTTTCTAGTCCCTGTCCTCGAGGATATTAGAGAAACGAGTAAATTTCATAAATGGTCCCTAAACTTTAGTCATTATTTCTTTTTAGTCCCTAATCTGCTGAATGTTCTGTTTTAGTCCCTAAACCTATTAAAATTATTTAATTTTGGTCTATCACCAGATGAAATTCATTAACTCAGAATAATTATCTAACAGAAAATTTTAAAATTATAATTTAAATATTCAATAACTATCTTCCAATAAATTTAAATAGTTTAATATTTTTTTTACAGTAAATGGACAATTTAAATTAGTAGTTTTTTTTTTCTACATGAAATAAATTCAATTGAAAGAGAAAAAAATGTGATTTTAATTTTTCATTAACTGTAAAAAAATTATTATACAGATTAAATTTATTGTTAAATAATTACCGAATAGTTTAAATTATGATTTAGAAAGTTGTTATCAAACAAATACTTTAAGTTAACAAATTTCATCAAATTGGGACCAAAATAAAATATTTTCAATAGATTTAGGACTAAAATGAAACGTTTTAATAGGTTCAGGACTAAAACAGAACATTCAATAGGTTAAGGACTAAAAAGAAACAATGACTAAATGTTAGGGACCATTCATAAAATTTACTCTTAGAGAAACTTACTCCTAATGCATTGACAGAAATATCCTTAAAATAAAACCCAATAACTACGCTGAGTGGTGGTCTTTCCTTCAACAAAAAGTGTTTAAAATAAGCGTGAAAAGGGGTTGGACTTTTTCTGGGTAGCTCAAGTTGAGGCATTTTGAACCGGGTTTATTCGAGCTCGAGCTTGAGCCAAAAAATAGGCTCGAACTCTAAAAGGGGCCGAGCTCAAGCTTGAATGTATCTGGCCCTATAAACTCGTGGGTCCAACAGGCCTTACCCTTTGTTTCTTTCCCAGCAGGCCCAAACCCGTATTACTTCCTTCCTCCCCCAAGCACCTAAGCCTCGTGCCTAAATCCCATTCGCACCACCCACCCAGTCGACCACCATTGATTAAAGCATGCTCGACAATGACGCCATCGACCAGGAAAGATTGCACCTCCAGCCTTGCCAACCTGACGCCTCCAACCTTGCCCACCCGACGCCCTCAGCTCCAGCGGCAGCCATGCACAATCAATACCCCCAAGCTTTACAAACGGCATCCCTTGCCCAATGATTGCTCACAGCCATCCAATCGGCTGTCAGCTAGTCCCACCAGAGCATGACGATGATCGACAACGACAACAACCCCGAGATAAAAAATAATCGCTGCCGACGATAGCCCTACCCATGGTTTGGTGATGACCGGCAATAACCTCACCAAGATCGCCACCGCCGTTATAGCTGACGCTCCAAGCAGATGCCGGATACCTAGATTAATAGCTCGTGGACAGACTATGGTGTTTCCCGTTCCACTATCAAAGTAAAGAAAATGATGCCTTATTTGTGAAGTCCACAAAATCAAGGTAGAATAGTAAACAATTAGAAAGTTTAGGATAGGTTCTTAAATTTTCCCTTATTTGGTTATCTATGTAAGAAAAATTACATATTCAATCCCCATCTTTCATCTAAATTGCAGTTAGGGTTCTAAGGATTTATGTATTATTCAAGCTTGGCAGGTTTTCAATCCGAGCTCGAGCCTAAAAAAATTGGGCTTAATCAAGCCCGGGTAGTGCCGAACAGTGAAGTGAAGGGACCGAGCTCGAGCCCAATAGGCTCGGGCTAAGCCCAGCCCATTTGCAACCCTAGTTCAAAATGGATGAATCGTAGATTATTGTTGTTTTACAGTTAAATTCATTCTTAACATTATCTTTTTTGTGAATTAGTCCACCACTATTACGCTTTCCATATTAGAGAAGATGTGACACATGTTGTCAACATGACAAGTATATGTAGACGATGACATGACACATTTTGTGTTCATGTGTTAAACATGGGTGGATAAAGTACCTAACTTAACCCCTAAGCTTTTAGCCAACATCTTAAAGCCCTTATAAGCTTTTACATTGATGATGTTACTGCCACCTACCTCATTTGTTCATTAGAAATCTACCACATGTAAAAGGAACTTTTGGATTCCTAAACAAATCAAAATTTCCTAAATTTTCTAATATCTACTAGACAAAGAAAAGAAAGTGCCATTTGGAAGTTTTTTGAGATATTGCTAACCATAAAAAATAATGGCTGTGATACTCATACCTAATGTGGTAGTGATATAAGTACATATCAATATAAAAAGTTACAACACCAATGAAGGCTTGGTAGGTGTGGATATGGAGACCATCAATTCTAAAATACGGCAATTTGGGTATGGGTGACAATATGGACAACTCAGCCAAAATTGTGGGCTTGGAGCAACACCTAATTAGGGCCTTCGAGGAAGAATCCAATTGGGGACAAATTAGCCAAAGAAGACCATATGGGAGGATTGCTTGGAATTGAAAGTTTTATAAAGTAAAATAAAGTTGAAATTTGAATTTAGTAGTGGCGTCAAGTTTGCCCTCGGACTAGCCATGGCGGATTAGGACTATATGATGAGGAAGATGGTTCTTATACTTTGTTTTTTAGTTCAGCTATTGGTGTGCATAAGGGAAAACAATATAAGGATGAATTGTGCAATTTACCATTTCAATTAGTCATATTACCACTACATTTCCTGAATATTCTATGAGATAATAATATATTTCAGCTGTTAGTTTCATCATTGGCTAATTTGTCTTTTTTTTTTTTCACAGTCATTAATGGCCAATATTCCTTAAAATGAAACTTGAATGACCGATTTGACTTTAAAAAAATAATAGTGGGTGATTTGCACTATATGGCAAATATGTGTGGGCAATTTACTCATTTTGCCTTTTCTTTTTTCCCCCCTTTCATGTGGTAGAGATTGAATTAATCTGTTAGATTAAATTTGAATTCATCTGAATAAGGCAATCTGATTGTCAATTTAGAATAATAATTTTGAATATGAAAAAGGTTCTCATTTTAATTCTTTTAAGATAAATGACCAATTGATTTTGTAAAACTTGAAAACAATCATAATAGTTTATTGAGTCAATACAAACATCACCACTTAAGGGAACATGAGATTCCTATTGATGCGTTTGAGTTAACATGGTCCTCGGTGAGTTTATTCTCTTTGGAGAGGCTTGCTAAGGAAAAATATGTTTCCTCTTTGCAAGGAGCATATTGAACTCCTACGCTTACTTTCCAAGCTTGTAACAATTATAAAATTCTCCATATTGACTTATGGCTAATTAACACCAACACCAACTACTGAATTATATTGCCCCATATCTAAGTCCACTATACCGAAACAAAAAAATCTTTAGCGCTTTGGAAGGCTAAATGAACCCCAAGTAGGGGTAAAACTAGGGAGGGGCTAGTAGGAACCTCAACTCCCTTTGAGTCCAAAAAAATATGTATAATAATAGTCTTAATCTTTAGAAATATGTAAAAATATTTTATCTGTGAGTCCTCCTAAGTAGTTTTGTACATTTGGCTCTATTTCTACTTCTCTCTCTTATGTGAAATGCCTATTGTTGAGTAGAACTAGTTCTTTTGATTTAAGTTATTATATTATATGTTATTTAGAACTCAAAATTCATAAAATATGAATTTAAGTTTTTTTTTATCTCATGAATCACGAAAGTCTACAACCCTAATCCTTTTTGCTTTTTTCTCAGAAGTCAAAAGTTGGCCACTTTAGTCCAATTTGAGCGGCAGCGTCACTGAGATTGTGATCTTCAACAAAAAAACTTCAAGTTGAAGTGAACTCAAAGATTTTCCAACTCCACTGAGAGCACCCATTGATTTTGTATCAATCTGACTTTTATTTATGATTTCTTGAATGAATCTTGGAATTTTTAACTTTGTTTGATTAGGTAAAACAAACCAAGTTTTTTGTTATAGACATTGTAAAAACTCAACTTCACAACAAGATAGATACTAATTTTTTTAAGGATTCTTTATTAATATAAGCAGAGAATGAGCTTATTATAACAATTGATACCAATGTAATTATAGACAAATTTAGTTCTATACATGAATGATGAGTACAATTTAAATAAATTATGTCTATATTTTAATTTTTTTATTGCATTAGACTATTTTAAAGTATTAATAGTCAGTCCCCACTAACAAAAATTTCTGGACCTGCCCTTAACACCAAGGTATCCATTAGTCTTTTTCATCTTGCAATGATTGTCTTTTCTATTTATATTTGCCTTCTTCATCTCTATCTTTTGACCAAAAGACTGGGATTGAAACTGAAAATGTGCTTGAGAAGAAGAGGAGTCTAAGATGGCTTAGAATTGTGGGGGGATGACACATCCATGTCCAACTTGGAAGCACCAGCACAAGGAGGCCGAACTGTAGCCTATTGTACCTTATGCTGCTGGTTTGTCTGGTGGGGTGGCTTGTGAACATCCACAGATTCTTGTACATACAAACTAAATCTTGAGGCCCATCAAAAGACTGTCCTATTGAATTCAGACAAGCATTAAGAATTTGAAATACTTTCGCGGAAAAAAAAAAGTTAAAAAAGAGAAAGGAGTTAAGAGCATTTAAATGCTCTATGGGTAGGGTAGCGGCTAGCCCAACACATTTCTTTGGAAATGGTACTTGTAAGCGACGAAGTCTAAACATTTTTTTGTTGGGGTTGATGCTTTGGACCTTTGGTACAGCAATGAGTCAGGCAATTAAGGAGGCGCTAGTTGGGATAAAGGATGGTGGAAAGTGGAAGGTGGAAGGTTTTGTTTGTGAAGTTGGGAAGCCTGGACAGTGGACATCACCTCTGTTTGTGCAGGTAAAGTGAACTGACTAGTATTCAGTTCACCAATGGTCCAATACCTCAACACATGGAAAAGCCTCAATCAAAACCCAATAACGAGAGCCGAACCCAGGACCAGGAAGGCTCAACAAAAGTAATCCTCCTATGTTGAGCTTGTAGGATGGCCGGCCCTGTAATGTCAAGGGCAAATACGTGCAAGTTGGATTTCTTCTTGACTCGGCTAGAATCTCGGGCCTTTATCTCCAGTTGGTAGGTCCATTAAAAAAAAGAAAAGAAAAATTCTAGGACATTTTTAATTTCAGCTTTCTTTTTGAGTTTTATGCTTTATGTGATTTTTTATCATTATATATATATATATATATATCAAACATTATACATCTAAAGGTAATTTTTTCTTTACCTTAATGAGAACGATTATGGAGCTAACATGTGGTACGCTTTCCCTTTTTAGTAAGTTAACTGTAAATTTTTACATTTAATTTATTGAATATACTCCTAACTCTCTGATGTAATATGGTAGTGACATGTATTGTCAATACCGTAATTTTTTTATGTACATCCAAATTTTAAATTTAGATAGATAAATATAAAATTAAATTTAAATTAATCCTAATTTTGTTAAATCCTAAATTTTAAATTAATATGGTTAGAAAAAATCATTTTTTAACTTATTAATTTCTTTGAATCAATTTTGATAATTTATTTTAGCGCATCACAGTATGGGGAGATGATGTTTGCATTCATGATTGCTATATTTGCCAATTGAATGAACTTTATTTTAATAAACTGATGTAATTTAATTAATTAAACATGAACAAGTGTTTGATATAAGAAATATTTATTTGATGTGTAATCTATTTAAGGTAACATTCGAAATGGTGACATAAAATTTATTGAATTTGACTTCAAGACTAATTGACTTAGGCTGAGATAATGTAAATGGGTGAAATAATGATATTGGAAAATATATAATACAGGAAATATATTACACTTCTTGAATTTCTAGATTAATGTACTATATTTATTTGGGTTCTAACAGTAAATACTAATAATAAATATACTATATGAATAGATTTTATGGATAGTATGAACAGTCCCTTAACTTCAAATATCATATTGTTTTAACTATTAACTTATTAATCATTATGTTTTGGTTTTAGATCCATTAAAAATGTTTCACTTTAGCTCCTTACTAAATGGAATCCCATATCATATTTCCATAAAATCATAGTTCTAATTTTTACTTACTAATGATCATTTTCCCAATCACATATTATACTTTATAAATATTAATTAAGTTCCTAGAGTTATTATATATTAGCTAAGTAAATCTCTTGAATCATCCTTTAGCTCCATCTTAGTCTTTAACATATTAACCACTTTATTTTAATCCTAAACTTATTAAAAATGTTTTCACTTTAATCATTTCCCATATGGAATCACATATTATACTTTTATAAAAATATAAATTTTAACTTTTACTTCCTAAAGATCATTTCCCAAAATCACAAATTATATGCTATAAATATTCATTAAATTTCTAGAGTCACTTATTTAAATTTTAATGATAAATAAAGTGTATAATGTTATAATCAAAATTTTATTTCTATTTATCTCACATTATGCAATAAATATTTTTTTAAATATTTCTTTATATGTGCAGCACAGATTGAATGATTTTTGGTATTTTCTTGCACCGCATATGTATTGTAAGAATGAAAATATGCCATGTAGGAATCCTCAATACATGTATATCTATATATATTTAATGAACAAAGAAAAGAAAATGTCAAACTATAAAAATTATCCTAATATTTCATGAATGGTAAAGTGAAACTAATAGTAAAATTAAAAATATTATTCTACTATCCTATGAATAGTGATAGGGCAATTTAAATTATATTTATAAATCTTCAAAAGCATTCAATTGCTATTTCCAAATTCATAAATGCATGCATATTCATAATAAGTAATAAATTTGATAGCCCAAGTATAAAATTTTGCTTTTATCCAACCAATTTATCTTAATTTTAAAGCATTATAAAACTACAAATCATTATATCCTTTCATTTAAAGAGAGAAGAATACTTGTGTCTTATTTTATGAGACTTCTTCATCAATAATTTCTTTTCAATTTTTTTTCCTCCCAAATAGAATGCCTCAAATCCTTTTAGTCTAAAAAGATATTCAAAGAAAAATTTTCTCCAAACATTGGTTATACTTTCACCTTTTTAACTACAAACAACAAACAATTAAAAATTGTTCTTAATTAAATCAAGCATAGAATAGTCCCTAAGTTTCTATTACCTTTATCAGTACAAACAATTTTAATTCCAACAATATCTTTTACTTTAGTTTAATCTCATATGTTGCATTTTTGCATAGGGCATTCTTTACTTCTTCATAACTTAGTTTTGGCTCTTATATCATAAATTTAGTGTAAATAAGTCCTTTTATCTTCATTGTGTCAATTTATAAATTATTAATTGGTGAATGCTATCAAGAAATTAGTTAAAAAAACTCATTAACTTTACAAATCAAATAAACATAAACTTTTTTCACAACAGCTTGTCCTCAATTTTTAATTTTTCACAACAAAGCCCATATTTACCACATTTTTATAAAATATATATATAAAAGTTACTTTCTTTGTATATGTGTCGATTTCTGAAAAATATAAAATTTATACTGCTCCAAAATGGCCCTACTTGATCCTAATTTTCAAATCTTTTACAATAATTAATTATTAAGATAAAATTTACAAATTAAATAAACGTAAACTCTTAAAATACTAAAAATACTAGCCTCATGCATTGCATAGATATGTTTAACTAGTAAATACAACATTAAGGTTTTTTTTCCCCAATTGATTTTGTGTGCCAATTTTCAACAATTATTATCAAATCAAATTCAAATGAAAGTAAATCTTTTAACAATTATTACTATCAATTATTGCTCGATAATGTATTTTCACTAAAATATTTATCATTATTTTAAAATATAGTTAGTTAGTAAGATCTCAATTACTAATCATGTCTCAGAACATTCTTAAATGTTATTCTCCATTATTGCATGTTTATTATAATTTCAAATCTATTTACTAAAGTACTAAAATAACTAAGTTGACAATGTGTTAGTGAACATATATGTATATACAAAATGTGTGTGTGTTGTATAATAGGAATGACAATTATTTTCAAAAAATCTAAGGTTTATTAAAAATAATATATAGTAGTAATACATCTAGTGTACATGAAAGTATTGTATGTTACCTTATATTTTTTTTAAAAATATTATATAGTTAACCGAATAATGAATTTGACTTGCCATAAAAAGCATTGTTAATGTGTTGTACACTATAAACACATTTTAAATAGAAAAAAAAACTTATGAATTTTAGATTAAAGGTCAAACCTAAGTCAAAATTGGGAAGTAAATTTAAGGGACATTTATGGGTTTATATTTTCATTTTAGGGTAATTTTTCCATTTATGAAGGCAAATATGAGGTGCCACTTAATTGGACTTTAATAATTAATACAATTACAAAAATATCATTTGCTTCCCCTTTATAATAATATAATGGATATTAACATTCAAATGACATATAATCCAAGCAAGGAAGAAGTCAAAATAAAAATGTTATCCAAGTGATTATTTTACCTACATGAAATTGAGACATGGAAGTCAAAGGTTCAAAGTTTTATGTAGCGTTTCATTGTACAAAATACTTTTAGGTTGGCGGCAGCCACAACCTGTGAGCAGAGAGTAATATGATCCATTGAATTGGGATACCTTGTAGCAGTATGAAAAGAATTAATTCAGAAAGAATAATTTTGTTAATAATATTAATTGCTATTTTGATAAGAATAATTTTCTTAATAATATTTGTTTTAACTTTGGAATGTAAGTTATTCATCAAACTCAATACAATTTGAAACCTCGTGGTAATGCTGTGGTATGTAAACAAGTTTTTTTTCCAATTTTTTTTATAATAAGACATACAAAGAAGAGGAATAATTAAGGAAGAAAAGAAGCAGTAAGTTGGTGTGCAGCAAGGACCCGTTGCTTGGGCACAATGATCACTGAACAATGCATGAAATATTGGAGAAGATGCAATAATTGATTAACAACCTCTTGGAGCAATAAATTAGATTGTTGCATATCCAATAATATCTACAAAACCTGTGAGCAATCTATGAGTAAAATAAGGAATTTAAAACGATGATCAGCTGCCATCAACAGAGCACTATGAATGGCCCTAAGTTCAACTTCAAACGCTGAATGGCAATGGTGAAGGGAAAGTATTTTAATGAAGCAAAAAAAAGGCATTAATACCTTGCCAAACGCAAGTTGCAACACCTAGGACAGTTGAACTATGTCATGCCCCATCCGTGACTATGATAGCTAGGCAGTAATCAAGCGGTAAGTGTTATTGCCCCATGTACCACACAGAGTATTAGTTGTATATGTCTAGTAATAAGTTTTGGTGTAAGTTCTCAGATAAAAAGAGCTGAGCAATAAGATCATTTAACCGTGTAATCAAATAGGGAACATGAAATGTTGTTTGACGAAAGACACACTTATCACACCTAATCTACACTGTCCAAAGGGTAGCAACTAGGAATCTAAACCAGTCAACCAAAAAATACTGCTTTTGAATTAGAAAAGTAATAAGGCAACTTTCAAAAGAGGGAAATAATGTCGGTGAATAAGGAGAGCAAAAATTACCCCACAGTTCTCGAGATCTAGAACATTCCCAAAACAAATTAAACATTATTTCTACAAATGTCTGACATTGGGAGCAGGTTAGAGCAATCAACCCTTCATGATTTGCTAGCATGGCTGTTCTAGGCAAGGTACGTGAGTGACTTTTCCATAAGAAGATCTTGAACTTCCTAAGAATATTAGAAGCCCACAATGATTTCATGATAGTCAATAAATCAAGATGTGAAGCCTCTTGGATGGATGAACCTGAAGAATTTAAAAGAGAAGATGATTTCTTTCTAAGCTCGAAATTGTAAGCATGTTTAATAGAGAAACCACCTAATGAGCTTCCAAGCCAAATCAACTTATCATAAAAGCTGCGGTCTGATATAAGCTTTATATTAAGAATTAGTTGGATGATCTATGGGCGAAATAGATGTTGGCGACAAGAAAGATCCCAATGTAGATAATTAGGGTGTACGAGGTCAACTGCCGACAAGTTGGGATCCTACAGAACAGTCCTTGCCATAGATTTCAAAAGAGTGGGCAAGATCCCTAAAATCCAAGGGTCTTCCCACACTTGGATATTAGTGCCTTTGCCCACAGACCATTGGACATGGTTCTGAAGGAGTGATCTTCCATAAAGAAGGCCATGCCAAATAGGTGACTCATTACCTAAATGGGAAAGCTGTCCAAATAAAATTATTGGAGTCGTACTTCACCGAAAGGGCTTGGTAAACTAGAGTGTTACTATCTCCCGTAAAGATACACTAAAAAGTCTTTGCAAACAGCATCTAATTAAAGACATGGAGATCTTTAATTCTAAGGCCTTTCGGGAGGTGAAAGAGGCCCTGATGTCGCATATGGGGCTATACTTCTCATGAGATCCTGATCACCAAAATTGAATAAATTTCTCAGACAAATTATCAACCAATGTAACTAAAATTTTCAACAAGGACATAGCATATATTGGTATCAATGAGAGGGTGGAGTGGATGAGAGTAAAACAGCCAACATAATTCAATAAGGTCTATTTTCCTATCCACTAAATGTTTGCGGACCTTATCTACTAAAAACTGAAAGGAAGAATGATGAGATAAGTCCTTAGCAAAAGAAAGGCCCAAGTAGGTGGAAATTTCATCATAGGTCAAAAAAGGTGAGACTTGAAAAATATTAGATTTAACCGGGCTCAAGACATTACGATTGAAAAACCATTCAGACTTTTGATAATTGATACGTTGATCTGCCGCAATCTCAAACTCATGAAGAGTCTGATAGAGAGCTTGGACAGCTTTAGGAGTTAGCTAGAGACAAACAAGACAGTCCCCATTTTTTTTCTATTATTGTGCTGCCGCAAATCTTTGGTGAATTCTAGTTTTTTCACTATTATTCTTTTCTTCTACTGTTGGCAATGTACCATTTAAAAAACCAAAACTCTCAAAAAAGGAAAAAAGAAAAACAAGTAGCCTAATTGCTAATTGGTTACGATAGCTACAGAAGATTCAATTTCCAATTCCTTAGTCCTTCTTGAACCCTTTTATAGTGCACTATGTATTAGTGAACCCAATTGGATGTTCGTTTTTCTCTTCCAGTTGTGTTTCAATTTATCTCACATTCCAAAGAATTTCATCTTAATTATAACCTTTTCTTAGGCCGTTGCCCCTCAATCTTTTTTGAAGTTCTTTTATTCATTTTCATTTTTTTTTTCAATTTTGCCGTACATTAAAATTTCCCAACTAAATAATTTCGTTGCTGAAACTTTTCAGACACGGGGCCCTCAACTACCAAGCTACGAACTTTTCATTTGATGAAACCTAACCTCAACATTAATTAAACTGAATTAATTACGTATATTGGTATGTGTATGGACAACTAATAATTAAAAATACTTAGCTCCGTGTTGGCACATGA
Organism: Aquilaria yunnanensis; assembly: GCA_039654915.1. NCBI lineage: Eukaryota > Viridiplantae > Streptophyta > Magnoliopsida > Malvales > Thymelaeaceae > Aquilaria > Aquilaria yunnanensis. Next base: position 22,428,347 of record CM077598.1, on the reverse strand, counting down.
AATTTAATTATTAATCTGGGACAACAAAAAAAAAGGGGCTATTTTGGCCAAGTGTTTTGAGATCGATCGCATTGATGCTCTTTTTTGTTTGTGTGTGTGTGTGCACGAGGTATTGAGATTTATTAACTATTTGTAGTAGGCACTTAAAAAACTGTTATTATACGACACATTGGCATTTTTTATGCGAGAAACATTGGCATAATTATAGTTGTTGTTTCTCGTCTGCATAATTACAGCTACAGGATGCCGACTTCTTTGATGAGAATGTAAACTGTTTTCCCTAGTTGGTGAGTTGCTATCAGTTGTGGCACTTTAAAGTATAAAGAAAAAATTTATAAGTACCGCTTCCAATTATAAAATGACATGAGATCTAAAATATTGAGCTAGAATTGAGGTGCTAGGCAAAGAAGACTTATGAGCAAGGGAAAGTGTGTGAAAATGATTCCTATAAAGGTGTATATATGGAACTAATCAATTTGACCTTTAAAAATAAAGGAGCGGCAATCTGTATGTTGTTGCTTTTCTCTTTTAAGATAATTAAGGCTAACAGGGTAAGAAGAGCATCCATGTCTGTCTCCAACTAGAAGCAATCTGGAGCAGACAAATGGAATGGTTCACCCATAAATTGGTCTGGTTTGGGTTGAATGGGCCGCCAGCAAGCTTACTAATTGCAATCGCCAAAGGAGGAACCAAGCCACGATGCAGGAGATGTTGAACTACCAAACTGTCCACATGGTTTGGAACATTAGTCCCATGAAAGCTCCTGTACCCACTTGATTTGTCTCTCTGATCCCTCTCACACACATTCTCTCTGTCTCTCTCTCTCTCTCTGACAGACACACATATATAATATAGTTGATACTTCTTTTTCTCTCAGTTTTTTCTAACTGTAATGCTACATTTACAAAACAGATTTAAAGAATAAGTAAGTATTACTAAATTAAAATGTAGAATTTGGTTCAAGAACCCACTATGTATACAGCTTTTGAATTTTTACCTTCTATATTTCCCGTAAGCTAGCTAGCTTATTGTAATGCATACATTCCGTCGTTTGCTAAATGTTGTGGTAATTAATAAATTTGTGACCATACTGATCTTTTTAACATGAAATGAATTGTAAATTAAAGTATATGAGAGCAAATAAAGGAATACATCGGATGTAAGGGACTTGACGAAATTACATACCCCCATCAAGCTTCAAATTATAGTTCCTGAGCTTCCCGCAAGGTAGAGCTGGTTTAGGCACCACTTCTAAACTCAACTTTTATGCACACTATCTTGAGCAACTCTCTTTAATATCGCACATATATGCTGAGTTAATGTCCTTTTGGGTCCATATGCATTTGCACTTATGCTTCTGAGTTACAAAAAAATAAACTTCTATCCACATTGAATTGATCGTATTCCATTAACTATGCAAACAAAAAACTATTTATATCCATACGAAATTGATTATATGCCATTAATAAACAAAAAAAAAATTATTTATTTGAAAATAACACTTAGGCGTAAAAGTTGAGGCACATAAATATATTGTATATTCTTTTTTAAAATTATCATTGACAAATAATACAATTACTTTTGATTTTTTAAAAAAATTCGGACACGAGTGCACTAATTTGGATAAAAAAAACTTAAATTATACATAGTTTTAATTAACTGGGGAGCTATTGCAAGTTTGGATGCTTCTTCTACTACTCTACTTTAGAACACCTTCGCACATATGAGCTACTTGAGAGATAATGAAAATTTGGGGAGAAAAAAAAGTGTGAAAAATAAAAAATATTTTATAGTTAATAGAGTATACTTTTTAAGAATTTTAATAGAGAAATATCACATTTAGGCGTGAGAAAATTTGAAATTTATCTAGCTAGAAATTCAAATAAAACTTGAGATTTTCATATATATATATATATATCAAGGGAAAGCCAAGGGAGACTTTAGTTTTTAGTCCTTATATTATTAAAAAACAAACGTTATTCTTATATATATCTGTGATAAGGGTGTTTATAACAGAGTAACGTTTGTTTTTTAATAGTATAAGGACTAAAAAGTAAAGTCACCCTTGGCTTTCCCTTTACCTAGTTGTATGCTTTTGCTGGTTCACTGAATTTGGGTCGACATCAATGGGAGAACATAGATTTGGGAACAATAGAGATAAAAGGGCATAAAGTGGGTCATTAGCAATCAGAAAAAGAGTATTTAGTGATGGGAATTGTCTGAAGCAACAGCTACAGCTACCTGATCCACTCTGGTTAATTTATCTTGGGTTAGATGAGAAATAATTAAACATTTGTGTATCGTACCCCTGAAAACCAATAAATACGATCCAACGGCAGCAGCTAGCTTGCTAGCTGATTATAACACATCGCGTTCGCGTCACTTTTAGCTGGAGGTGGCCAGCGGGTCACGACCTAGCCGAGATTGGGACCGGTTCATGGTCAAACCCAACTCCACTCAAAAGAGATAAGAAAATATGGGTTGAATATAGGCATGGAGAGTAACGTGGGAGAACTGGGGTCTGTTTTGGTATAAACGCACTGTATGCCCGGGATCAAGTTTAGACTGGAGTAATCTGTCCGAGCTGGTTCAAGCTGAGGCCTCTCAAATCCAAGCCCAAGCCTAGCTAGATCCAAACCAAGTTGATCCATTAGCCACCTCTACTTTAGGCTCCATTCCAAATACAATTACTAATGGTTTTAATCCGTTAACACGTTTTCAATTTAGCAAGGTAAGTGCGAAGATTAAGGGGTAAATATTAGCAGTTACTCTTTAAGCATCTGTTTACCATACAAAAACCTTCCAAAACCCACAACCCTAGGTCTTGATGAAATCAAGTGTTTCTAGTACCTAAACCCCACATTTGCCATCGGTTTAGCGAGTGGAGAACCCAAAGGTGGAGGATTCTTGCTGGAAACACACAAAATTCACCCTGTTCGAAGTCGTGAAGAGTTGGGGGAGGCATGGAAGAGCACGAATAGGAATGCGAAGCACTGCAACATGTTGAAACAGTGTCATCAGAGGAGGACGGAAGGCGAGACGGTTCACCGGAGAAGAACTAGGTGCATTCGACTACGAATAAGAATGAGGTTGTTGTTTTCGGCTAGTAATTGTGTTAGTCTATAGGTATATGCATGAAGAATGAAAGAAAAACTTCTGATGTTGATTGATGAAAGAACGAGTGAACAGAGGTCAAACTTTTGGGGGTTTTTGTATTTGTTCTGTTAATTGGCGGTTGGTTTGTTGTTTGTATTTTTCTGTCATTGGATTGTATGGTTCAGATTGTGTACTTAATCACTGGGTTTGGAAGACTACAGTTTTTTCTATATTGATGTATGTTTCTATATTACAATTATATCAATCTACGGTTTTTTCTTTTTGTGATTAAGTTGTGCATTTGGTTGTGTTAATTATTGAGTTGTGTGACTGTGGAGTTCAGTTGTGTGACCTTGAGGCAATGATATATATTTCTGGAAATATAAAATGAGTGAAGATTGGAGATATATGCGTATGTATGTTTGTGTATGCCCAATGTATGTAATTGATTTGTTTTATTCTGTATACGTTTTGTATAGTTTAGATTTAGAGGAGAGTGGATTTGTTCTGTTTGTGGGTGTGAGAAGTGTTAATGTGGCTTTCTGTTGTGTATTCTGTTTTATCATGTGTTAATATATTTTATTTTTTTATTATATGTATTATTCTAATGTGTTTATGTATTGTTTTGGATTTTTAATGTATTTTTTGTGCCATTCTAGTATGTTTATGTATTATTCTAATGTGTTTATGTATTGTTCTGGATTCTTAATGTACTTTTTTGTTCCATTCTAATATGTTTATTTATTATTCTAATGTGTTTATGTATTATTTTGTTTGTTTGATGTATTATTCTAATGTGTTTATGTTTTTATCAATTTTTTTGTGCTATTATGATTCGTTTATGTAGCTCTTTGAATTTTAAATGCATTATTATATGTGCTATTTTAAATAGAAGTGTACAGTTTTGTGCGTTTGATGTGTCATTCTAATATGTATGTTTATTTTTTTTTTATGTTTTGAACTGAAGTGTACAAACTATTCTCTTTGTTTTGAAATGTGAAAAATATGAGAAAAGATGTAGCCTGGCAAAAATGATGAAGTGGTGAAGAGAAAAAAAATAAAATCAAAGCACAAAACAGATGAAGTCAATCAAGTAAGAACCACAATTATGTGACTCTAATCAGTAATTACCATTATTATATTAAACTAATAAATTCTAATTAATTACCCAAGATCCCATCATCGACAACCCAACTTGCCTTATAAGAATTAAAAACAAATGGATACTAACACCTGTTAACCATGTATAATTGCACCAAGGAGCGTGTCATACTCTTGTTATAAACTCATATAAAGCAGGATTCAACTAATTATATATAATTAAGTGATTGTTAACCTTACACTATTTGGGGTCAGTGTTTAAATCTCTCATTTCTTTGGTACTCCACCTAATTAATAAAAGAACAGTGATGTGTAACTTCGTAATGAATATATTGGACAATTTTCCAGCTCAATATTGTAATTTGTTTGTTCATCTCTACATTGACTTGAGTCTTAATTAGGCCCTTAGTGTACAACCATTGAGGCATGATCAACTCAATATTGTATGTTGTGTTATGATTCAGGTCTTTGGGAGGAGAGTGATGATTTAAAGGGATATTAGTCCTGTGACTTTATTTGATTTTTTACCTCCTTGGGTAAGAACAAGAATATAGTAATTGTTTGACTTCGATATTTTATTTTGTGACATTTCTAACATTTTTAGGAATCTAGGGTTAAAGGTGAGAATTTTGAAGTAAATAATTAGTTTTTACCTCATCATTAATTAATCTTATTTGGTGGTTAGTGAGACCAACATATATACCTTTAAGGGTCATAATGCAAAATTACAGTAATGTTATGTACTTATTTCAAAATTCTCTTATAGTTCTCTATCTACTAGTAGAGATTGCAAAACTTGACCTGATCTAAAGATTTGACCCAACTTATCTAAACCCAAGCTCGACTTGACCTAATATGATAAAAAGAAGTTAGTTAATGCCTTAAACCCAACCTGAACCCGAACTTGATTAAAAAGAAATCCGAGGAAACTCGAACCTAAGAAACCTAAACCCAAGAGTAACCTGATCTGAACCCAAAATGTCTCAATAACTAAACCTAGCATAATCTGATTTTAACTCAAATCAACATAAATATATGGTTGGCAGAAATTTAAAAAATTTGATTTTTTTATATAGTGATTACTTATCTAAATTATATATTAATTATAACCATATAATTTAAGAAACTTTAAAATACTATAAAAATATTTTTTTATTTAGAGGTCTTTGAAGAATAAATTAATAAAATAATATTTTCTATATAAGGGTCTTTTGAAATTTAATAATTTAGGGATTTGTTTATAAATTCTTTTTAAGCATATAATCAACACATTATGTGAGGGAAACCTCTTACTTACCCTAATATAGAGTGTTCCCAGGATCTTAGGATAATCAGGATTTAGTAATTTTGCTATTAGTTGCAAATAGCTAAGCTAATACTTGATTTGTTTAAAACTTTATACTAGTTAATTATCTTATGACATAAATCCATGCACACTTAACTTCGACATTTGGAGAGAAATAATAAATAAATAAAACTTTTAAAAAATACTTTCCATGGCATTCATTAAATACTTGAAACACATGCCGAGATCATATAAATATATTTATTTAAACTTCCAAGCATTAGCTTATGTACACATAACACTTAACTTATGTACATTTATAAGCAACCACAGTGTATATACAGACATATACACTAAATAAGTCCATGCATACTTGTCAAACTAGATGCATTTCCTTGGTATCTAAGTATCCAATACGTACAATGTGACGGCCCTCGGAGCTATAGGTCTAATCAGTCAGGTAATTAGTTAATTTAATAAATTACACTTTAGATAATTTATTTGTAAGCTAAGTCTCGGTAATTTAGGGTCTAGTAGTTAAAAATGAATAAAATTAATCATTTAAGCAAGCCGGGCCAAGAGAGGTATTTTGGTCATTTCATATAGTGACATATTTTTATTGCACGGTTGGATAGAGCATAATAAAATATTAAATTTGAGGTAACACGGTTTTTTGTGATTTTCGCTCTATCATCGTGAAATTTTGGATTAACTAGATTTGTCTATAAGTGGTTTATGTGTAATCTTGAGAAAAATAGGACAAAATTGAATATAACTGAAAGGCTGAAACTGGCCGTTTAATTAATTCTGTGAATGAATGAAGTGTGACAAAATGCTGGGTTTGGTCCTAATATTTCTATCCGGTTACAGAGAAGGCCCCAACGTACTACTAAGTACAAAGAAGGGACCAGGTGCGTGACATGTGCACCTTAAACCAATTTAAGTTGACTTTGTCCATTCTTTCACCCGGCCATCTTCCACTTTCGTCTCCAGACCACCAAAACCTCTCTTTCTCTCCAAACACCACAGCTAACACAAAATCCAAGCGTAATCCATCAAATTCAAGCACAAATAATCAAGATTTTGAAGGAAAATCAAGTTTTATGCTATCCTAAGCTAGGATTTCTTGCTTCTTTTTCGAGTAAGTTTGGTTCTATTATTTCTCCTGTTTTTGAGCTACAGTTTAGCTCTGTAAATTCTGGAAATTAATGTTAGACTTAGTTGTTAAGAGAAATCAAAGGTGCTCAACATGTTTGAATGTGTTCATGAGCTCATCCATGGTTAGTTTTGTTCTTATGGTGTAGTTTTCATCATTTTTGGATTTCTGGCACTGTTCATGCGATTTTTATGGCAGAAATCATGGCTAGGATAATTGTTTGATGTGTTTCCTAGCTGTAATATGTGAATTGAGATGCAAATGAGCTAAAAACCCAGGAGAACTAAAGCTGGAATTTTGATGTAGCTGAAACTGTGAGTGTTAAGCTAGGTGTGGTTTAATTATTTTACAGCCAGCCATAATTTCTTATTCCGGGGCTTTTAGTAGCTCACCAAGAATGTTATCTTGTTTATGAACTAGTATTTGAGGGCTAAGAAGCAAGGGAACATTTATTTGGAAGTGAATTACCAATGAATGCCATGAATGTGCATTAGTGAAGTTTTATGGCTGCTGTAATTGTAGTTACTTCCAAGAATAAACTGTATTATTACAATAATTTTGGTGGCTTTTGGTGGTGACAATCTTGCTTATACACTAGTATACAAGGCATAAAAAATAAGAGAGCAAGATTTGGGTTACATATATACTATTAAAAGTGTAAAGAACCACAAGATAGGCAAACCGGAGACAGAAAATTCTAGGCAGTTGGTGGTTGTTTCAGGGGCTATTTTCAAGTGTTAAAATTGATAAATTGTGCTTAAAATGATCAATATAGGTGCTGGGAATAAGCTGCTAAAAGAGGACCTAAGTTTGGGTTGAAACTGAGACAAAAAGGCTAAGTACTTGAAGCTTGCAAACTAAGTTATCTAAGGTAATGATTATTTAATTTATATGCTTATGTGCTAAATAAATTTGGCTAAGATACTTGTATATCAAGTGGCTGAATTATTGATGAATTTAACAAGCATATAAATTGAGTATTGATGGCTATTAAGAAACTTACATGATTGGGTTTGGTAGGAAACCAAACTATGAAGTGCATATAAAGTGTATAAGTGCATATTTGTAAACTTCAATGTATAGGCAACATGGACCTTAGTATGGTCTAATTTATGGAGGGTATGATGGTTTGAGAACCTAAGATACCTAAGGTCACCATGATGGGCCAAGGCTTAGGTGAACCTAAGAGGGGGAGGTGTCCTCAACCACTCACAAAATCTTGGAATGCTAGCACTAACACATGCATTTAAATGAGCAAATAGTTCACTCCTGTATATAAAATAAGGGATTTTAGCAAATACTAAGAAGCTTTCAAAGTAGTATTTGTATGGACAAGTTGGACTTGTCAAATGCAGGACAAATGGGTAAAGGAATTGTGGGAATTAGCTACTCCCATGATTATTGGCCAATAATACAAATTCCTAGCACTACGATTTGAGTTCAAGTGCTCTAAGCATATATTGACATCCTTGTGGATATTATGCATAGTCCTACAAGATTATTTTTCATGCAGGTTGCAACTCTTACTAGGAACCTCCGGTTCTTACACCTCTTACATGTCTTATGTGCAGATACTAGTACATCTGGAGCTAACAACCAATAGAAGGAAAAGTTGTTAGTATTTCGAGACCAGAGACAGGGAGCAAGGGATACCTAAACACTGTAGTGATCTTTTTTGGCAGTATAACTCAGGTAGGATTTGATCCTAAGATTTTTAGTGTGTAGCATATGTATAACAGTTTTGTGTATGATATATATATGTGTGTGGAAGTTATGCCTCTTGTAAATGTTATGGAACTAGTGATTGTGTTTCCTAGTAACTTGTATGGTTTCACAATGCATAATAGTATGTTTTATATAAATGCATGTTTGAATTGCTGACCAGCTGCATCGATTATATATTATTTAATCAATTAGCAGGCCCACTAAGGACAAATTTACATAGGCCTAACACTGAATGAGTGTAAGGTTCCTGGGGTCCTATATGACTAAAATAGGATTAAGGTTCAAGACCTGTGACATACAAAGTTTGAGACTAGAAACATAACTCTCATCTGAGCACAGAAGCTCCAAAAATAAGATGTCCAACTTCTCTTTGTGTACTTTGCATGTATTTGTCAAGGCTATTTTAAATACTTAGTTAGTACATTAAGATTACTAACCAATAACTTAAAATCATTAAAGATTCATATACTTTAAATACCTGCACCAAAACCTAGCTTAACAACCCTTCAATGAGTGTTAGGCTTCATATTATTATTATTTACACAATGTGACACTTAAGGGAATGAGAATTATAAATTTTCAGAAAGGAATTAAATATTGCAAAATAAACTTTAAGACCCAGTGTATATAACATATATACACATCTTAACGTGAGCTTAAAACGTTATGAAGTCTTGACTAATGGCCACTAATACGGGTTCTATGACAGAGAACCCTTCCTCAACCTAGTCCTTCTTACAAGAGCTTAACTCTTGCCTTAGCAAGCTTGGCTTGCCATTACTTACCCTTACACACTGTACAGGAGTTCTTAAACTTGGTGGCTCATTCTTACCAAACTTGGTAACTTAACTAGGGTACTCTTGAGAATCAAAGCCCATCTTGAATACTGAGTGCCCTGTATACTTACTTAAGGGCTATTTAATAACTTAGTCCTTAAATTACTTCTTGTCCACATCTTATTCCCTTAATTAATGCATTGTAGAAAAATTCATAATGCATCGATTTTAATTTAAACTTAAAATCTCTTACCTTGAATAATTAATGCAAGCAAACACCAACTTCAATGTCCTTATGTTCTCGGTTTTGTATCATTCTTTGTTCCTTTATAGTAGCTTGAGTATTTCTCTTTTAATTGATCATTTAGCTACATAAATAAACCATAATTAGGATAATATTACAACATTCCTTATGGTTTAAGTGGTTAGGAAAAACCCTCTCATTGGATTTCAATTAATCGGCCCTTTACTCAACACACAACAACACCGATTTTGGTGTTGTCTCCTTTCAACTAAAAAACCGAACAACCTAGGTTCCTATTTATTATTTCTCTTATAAGAAACTAAGAACCAATATAAACACATTAAATTCAGCCATTTTCCAGCACAATTAACCCAAAAATCTGGACACATCTGAACCAAATCAACATATTTCTAGGCTTTTAGCCTTATTTCAACAACTTAGTTCAAATGGGTTTTAATGTATTTTTGCTTTCACAAGCTAACAAAAACTGATTATAACACTCTTAATTCCAAATTTATGAACCCACAAAAATCTGTAGTTAACCAAGAATAAGGAAGAACCGAATTAGCTTTTACCATTGAATCAAACCGTGTTTAAGTTCTTTCCTACTTAAGCTTGGTTCCTAAGCTTTTCTTGTTGTTTTTCCCTTAATAAACAAACAAGAACTAGCTTAAAAACAGATTTTCCAGAAGCTACAGAGCCGTAAGAAGCTCAAAAATAGGGGAAGAACAAAACAACACTTACTTTAACAGGTAGCTTGAAAATCAAGCTTAAGATGATTCTATACTTGGATTTTCTTCAAAAACTTGCTTAATTATGCTTGATTTTGATGGATTGGAGCTTGGATTTGGTTTAGCTATGGAGTTACGAAGGGAAGAGAGTGCTTTCGAGTGGTCTGGAGTTGGAGGAAGTAGATGGCAGAGAAAGTAATGAAAAGTCAACTTATGTAGGCTTAAAGTGCACATGTCACGCACCTGGTCCCCTATTTGTACACAAAAGTACGTTGGAGACTTATCCAAGACAAAACACAAAATCTAGGACCAAAACCAGCATTATACGGCGCCTAAATCCTTCTTCACCTTAATTACACGCCGAGTCATTATCTTTGACATACGTGCAATTTAGGCCTGATACTTTTAAGGGTTACATATAAACCATTCATGGACAATTTTAGTTAATTCACAATTTCACAAGGGTAGAGCGGGAATCACAGAAAATTATGATATCTTAAATTCAATATTTATCGATCCTTTACTTAACCGTGAAATAAAAATGGGTCACTATATAAAATTACTAAAATGCTCTTCTTAGTCCAGTTTGCTTAAATGACAAATTTTTGTCCTTTTTTAAGCTACTATATTTTATCAAACCGAGAACTTGCTTGCATTAAATCTTCTAAACATATTAAATTACTAAAATAACCAAAGTTACCTCAATAATCATGATCTGAATTTTCGGAGAGCCGTAACACACTAGGTCTTATCTGGTAGTTAAATTAGACGTAGACTAACTCCTATTGAGTAGCAGTTGATCCACTTGGAGAAAACTTCATTTGCCGCACAATTTTTTTTTTTTTTTTTTTTGTAACCCTACACAAATTTATTGAATTGTTTGATACTTTGATTGGTTATTTTGGGTTTCAAATTTTAAGTTTACCACACAAACTGCAATTGGTAAATATAATATTAATTTAATATAGTTAATTATTTTGAATCAAGGTATTTGCAGTTTGATTTAATTAATATGGTTCTCTTGTTTGAAATTTGATTCAATTAATTACAAATGTTTCAAATTATGGTATTTTTATATCTAGTCAAATTAAATTTTTTAATAGTGTTTTCTTCCACCAGTATTAATATTCCCACCCTACCCGCATCACTAATATGTCTTTCTTGTATTAGTAAGAATAGTAAATATAAGATTAATATTTAATTATTTATCTTTGAATTTGAATTTAATTTACCATAAATCATAAATCCTAAACCTAAACCCAAAACCCCAAAACTTAAACATTTACCCCAACTTAAACCATAAGCCCCCAATTCTGACCATAAACATTATACCTAAACCTAAACCCTAAATCCTAATTGAAACCTTAACCTTTACCATAAACATAAACTCTAACATTAACTATAAACCCTCAATTCTAACCCTAAACCCTAAACCCTAAACCCTAAATCTTAATACTTAATCTTATTCTTAACTCTTATCATAAACCTTAGCAATTAGTTCCAACATTTACCCTAAATCTTAAACTTCTCTCTTTGATTACCTTAAACCTAACCTAAATTCAAAATTTCACTCAACCCGAGCTCAAATAACACAACCTGGACTCAAATTCATATTAACTCAATTAAACCTAAATTTATATGTCCTGACCCAAACTTAATTCAATTTACTCAATTGTCATCCTTACATACTAGCTTAGTTTCATGGTCTCAGTGCGTAGTGTCTTTAAAACCCACCATATGTAGAGTGGGGATATATTAGATTCAAAGTCCTAGTGTCTCACTTGCTTGAGTGTTAAGCCCAGGTTTTTCTTCAAAAACGGTTTTCTAAATATCCCACGTTCCCAGTTCCCACATTTTTCTCGAATCATAGTTGTTAGTTCCTAAAGAAACGAAAACAAAAAAAAAAAACAAAAAACACCTCTGCGCTTATAGACTAACTGGAAAATTAAATTTGTTTTCCTTTTCTCTAAGAAATTAAATTGTCCACGTTCATCAGGGGGGATTTCAGCAGGGCCGGGGGGAAGAAAATTTTCACGTGCTCATGATGCAAGTGTTACGATTTACGCTCGTATTTTAATTTTCTTCTTTCTAAGCTTATAATTAGATGCCCCTCATTAATTTGTGCATTGCTAATGCCAACCATGGTCGTCTACAAAAATATATATGTGATATTTCTCTTTACAAACTGACACATAGAGAAATATAAATTGGTGACGTGACCACGCAGTGCACAAATTATAGCTAGCCATGACACAAACTATTGAAGCACGGCACACGAAATATGCATTATATATATATATATATATATATATATATCTATATATATATATATATATATATATATATAAGCGCAAAAAATTAAACCCAGTTTGTAACAATTAAAAAGTTTTATTATCTTGAATTAAAAAAAAATTCAATTACTCCCTCCCTCATGTCAAACCTGCTCTATTTGATATAGTACAGAGTTTTAAGGAAATAGCACGGAGTTTAAGGAAGAGTGAAAATATGTGTCTTCTTTTAAATTATACTCCTGCCTTACTTGCAAACTTTTTTGCCACCCCACCTCCATATCTCTCCCATCCGCCGCACCACCTCTGACTTCCACTCTTCACCTGTATCAATGCCTTCCTTTCCTGGCACCACCTCCATGTCTCTCCCCTTCATCGAGGAGATTTCAGCCCTTCCTTCTCCTTGGCCACCTCCTTGTCTATCCCATTTGCACTTCTCGCCTCACCTCACCGTTGCCCCATGATGCTCCAATTTTCTTGCGCTCTTCGCCTAGCTGCACCGTTGTTCCACAATGCTCTGATCTTCTCATGCTCCTCACCTCGCCTCATCATTGGCCCATGATGATCCGATCTCCTCACGTCTCCTCACCTCGCCTCGCCTCCCCTCGTTGTTGTCCCACGATGCTCTGATCTCATCACATCTCCTCGCCTCTCCTCCATTGAGATCCTCTCCTCTCCTCCAACAGCTGGTTGAAATTCACACCATCGAAAATCAGGGGCAGGTTTTCTTGTTTTGTATATTTAACTTTTAAATTAAAGTAAAATTAGAATGAAGGCAGTATAATATATTTTAAATGAAAAACTTACAAAATAAAAAAATGATACAAAACTGGTAGGACAGCTCAAAATATAAAATGAAGCAAAATTAATGGGACAGATGAGGTACCTTTTAATAGTAAATAAAAGATACATTAAAACTGCACAAGAAAAATAAGTATGACAGACTTTATGGTTGGATGTTTAGTTTGAACCTAAATATAAAACATGCAACGAAACAGAAGCATGTCAACGGCTTCCCTCTCACTCCCTTACAGTTCTAACAACAGCTACATCTCACAAGACCAAAACTAAACAAATTAAAACCAAAAAACAAAGTTTAAGTTCGAGATATAAATCTACATATACATGACAATATAAGCATAAACAAGACCATCGCGTTGACTTTCTCATGGTCGGTGCCTAAACAATTCCTCCAATCAAATCATCTCCTTCTTTCAGGAGTCCAACGTGGCAGGGCTGGGCTAAAATGCGCCGATACTACTCTAGAGTCGAGCAATTCCATGATAGGAGTAAAGTTGACACAACGCGGTACCTTGTACTGGTTGATGGACGCCCCCCGCGATATCGCGTAATCCATCAACTCCTCGAACGTTCCGTTCCTCACCACCCGAATCTCTAGTGGCCCGATTGAGTTATCCGCGACTCGCCCCTGTCGGTACACTGAGTTGAGCGATTCCTCCATCTCCAGACAGCACCGACTCAGCACTTCTTCACTCGGCGAGTTCGTCGAGTCTTTGGCCAGTAATTCCCAGTATATTACATAATGGCCAGGTATTCGCTTTGTGTCGGCGTAACTCGTGTACTCCACCACGCTTGTGTTGAACTCGCGCAGGAGTCTCGATGCGTTCTCGACGGCTTTTTGTAACTCTGCCTCGTCTGTCTTGTCCGAGTCGATGCTGAGCAACACGTTCTTTCTCCTCACAAAATGGAACTGCGGGGCCGAGTTGTGGTACCCAGTGACTCGTAGAATATCGCCTACCCGGTATCTGTACAGCCCTGCGTAGGTTGTGATCACCAGCTCGTATTCCTTCCCCATCTCTACATCCACGAGATCAACGAGTTTGGGTGGCGAGTCACAAGTGAACCCAGGCGAGTTGGGCTCGTGGGGTAGAAACTCGAAGTAGGCCATGTTCGGCATGATTGTGTAGGACACCTCCGATGGTTTGCACATGGGGTTAAGGTTCAACCCGAAATAGCACTCAGACGAAGCGTACATTGTACAAGCCAAGGGCAGGCCCCCGCTGTAATAATCCAGGGTTGGAATGTACTGGGCCATAGCTCCTGTGACGATGACGTCGAGATATTTTGTGTTGGGCCAAATTCGGGTAATAATTCCCTCCCAATTCTCTTTCGAGCACTCCTCTATGATAATTCCAGCAAGCTCCGGATCCGGCTTGAGGATGTTTTCCATGCATTCTCTTATAGAGGGGTCCGTAATTTTGGGATTTAAAGAGCCCGATTCGATGTCGAAGCTGAGTTGGCGGTAGTTGAGCTGGAGGAACCTGATGGCACGGAGGAGGCCTGAGGCGAAAACAGCGCCGACTCGGAGCACCTGGTGGCGGTCGAGGAGGCCGCAGAGCATCTGGGTGTACATGCTCTGGAAGGAGTCGGCACAAAGTATGGCCTCGTTGGGGCTGGTGTAGACGTTGTACGGGTCATAGGGTCGGGTCTTGAAATGTTCGCTTTTGTAGTAGCTGGTGAGAACCGGGCGGGCCAAGAGACCACCGGGGGTCCGGGTCTCCGATTTCACGAAAAGGAAGTAAAGCCCCTTGCCTTGGTCCAGTCCAGGCACATAACTGTTGCATTAAAAGCCACTCGTTTTATTAGTAATCAACTGTTGCAAGGCCTAAATTACACAGAAAGGCTTTAATTAGCCTTTTGAATTAATTAGGAGAAGTTAATTTTCAAGTGCTTACAGATTCATCACTGGCGTGAGCAGGCTGTATAGTAACTGGCGACGGTCAAGCTCTTCTCGGATTGTGGGCATCAGCTTCCTTTCTCCAGCTGAAGTCCCAGAACTGTTGCAATTAAACCCCCATTAAATTAAAAAACAACGATTTCCGCTTACTTAAGATTAATGAGGCGCCGATAATTAGAATATCGTTTCATGCATTAATTAATTTAGTACCTGGTGAGAAATTCTGAGATGGGGTGGGCTGATAATATGGCGGAGCTGTCGCCGTTGGCGATACGTTGGATTTCCGGCTGGAGATCCTCGTAAGTGATTACAGGGATTTTGGATTTGAAGGTTGTGCGGTCAACGGCGCCATCGAGCTTGAACCGACGGAGGTACTCCGTCTGGGAGTTCCGGCTCAATATTTCAGCTAGGATTTTCTCCTGAACCAAGTCGGCGTTTCTGGTCATTTCTTCGATGAATTGTAGCGCTTTCGAGTCTTTCTCGCACGCCGGGGGACCGAGAGGGGAAGAGATTGTCGAATCGACGGCCATTTTCCGCTCGTTTGTTGGTCAAATGAGGGCCTGTATTTTTTAAGAAATAAAAGGAGCGAGAGAGGGAAGTCTGTTAAGGGTCGGTTAGGAGCGACCGAGGGAGTATGGTGCGAACATAGGGAGAAGCAGGGCGTTTTATAATGGAGAAAGAAAGTGCTACGTCATCTGCCATGTCAGCGTAGGACCCGCTGGAGGAGCGTGCTTGGAGGAAGCTGACTGACTCAGTGTGTTAGACTTAGAGCACGGGAGTTATACAAAAGTGTTTTATATCTATAAAGAGGGAAAATGTTTGTGTACGGGGAATGTGGGGAGAAGAGGGAACATTGGGGGGCCACAACACGTAGACATGGCACGAAATGAGGCAGGCATGTGGGGTTAGGTGACGGCCATGTCAGCAGAGCTGTGAGTTGAGTCGGGTGAAAGCGTCACGGCAAACCACGCGGCTGTTTTCCGGTAAAATGTTGGCCTTCGATAACGATGGGCAGCCGACAAGTGAGAAGAACTTGCGTTGTCAAAACTTGGATCTTCCCTTGAGTCAGATTTTCGTTCATTTATATGAGAGTTGTCATATTATATGATTAATTAAGGTTTAAATTTTTGTCTCTATTTTAAAATTTATTTACTTCAAATAACTAATGAATAAGGGTAAATTCAGAAGACTCGGTCGAATAATTTCTATTATAATTTCATTTTGTAGTTATTTTGGATATATAAGAATATGAGTTTTTGTTAGTAAGGTATACAATACAAGTTACCCAAGTCAATGTTGGAATACTATTACTTGATCATGTTAGGTTTGTTGACTTAAATTCCAAAAAAAATTAAGGGCTAATTCATTTTAACTTAAGCCAACTTAATTCAAAACAACTTATTTTTATGTTTACATCTTTTTTATTTGAAACTAATTTTATTTGAAAGTCAATATTATTTAGGTAAAATATCCATTGCTTGTAAAATTTTTATTATACTATTAATTTTTTATGAATTTTTTTTAAACATTAAAAAAGAAAATTTCATAGAAATTTAATAACATGATAAAAATTTTGTTTCAAATGGATTATCACACCTATATAATACTGGCTTTCAAATGAAATTGGTTCTAGGTGAAAAAGATTTAAAACCATTTTAAATTAAGTTGACTTAAGTTAAAACGAATTGGGTGTAAGTATTTTGATTTCATTTAGGAGTTGGTTTTAATTTTTATATTTTTTTAGAATTTAGTTTTTTTATTTTTGATGTGGTTCAAATTTATCTGTGGCCTATAAAAAAACATGTTATCGTAAGATTATGAGTATAAAAGAAAAATCAATTGTTGTAAAGAGATAAGATATGAGGGTTTCATGAAGGATGAAAGGTCCAGAGACTAAAAATAGTTAAAGTTTTTCTAATTCTTATATCTTATATGTGAAGGTAAGATTATGGGGTTATCCTTAGGATGTAGGGGATTTATAAACCAATGTGAGCATTAAGGACATGCCTCTACTGTAATCTCTATATTTTATTCAAATTAATTTATCTTATTCGTGGATATAAGCTAATGAAGAGCTGAACCACACGTTAAATTGGTTGTGTGCTTATTTTATTTTATTTATTATTCCGCTACACATAATGAGTTATTAGAGATTTTTTTTCCCAACAAATGGTATTAGGGCTTGGTTCAATACCTAGCATGGTGAAGCGTGTAGTCCAATATTAGACAAGGTGGAGCATTTGGAGTTGATGATGATTTGAAGTCTAAAGATTGTTCATAGGGTGTTGAAATCTAGGGAATTGTCTTAGGTGGCTCGGTTTGTTCATTTGTGCTGTAATGAAGTATAATATGTTTGCAATGCACTGTAGCCCTAGGGAATCATCCTAAGGATGTTTGGTAGCAGTGTGGTACTGACAGTTTGATATAAGTTTGAAGATTGAAGATTATGTTCAATGTATATTGATATTCGTGATGTTGGTGTTTAAAGTCATATCCGTGTTATTCATAGTCATTTGTGTTCTTTGTTATGTTCTTGATTAGGAGATGTTCATGGCACTCATGTTTGTGTGTTCATAGTACTCGTGTTTGTGTTGATGTTCATAGTGTTCATGTTTATGATGAAGAATTTGAGCCAAAATAGAGATTGTTAGACTTGTTGACTCAAATTTTATAAGCTTAAGGATTTTGATTTTAGCTTTTCTATTTTTTTAGGATTTAGTTTTTATATTTTAATGTAGTTTGGATTTGTGTATGACCTATAGAAAGGTATGTTACAGTATAATTTTGAGTATGAGAGAAAACAAATTATTGTAAAAAGATAATATGTGATGGTTGTATGAGGAATAGGAGGTCTAAAGGCTTGAGAGAGTTAGGATAAGAAACCTTTTTTTATTCTCATATCTTATAATTACATAAAGACAACGTAAGTACTAAGGGCGTACATCTACTGTAATCTCAATAGTTTGTTTGAATTGATTTTTTTCATCCATAAATATAAAATAGTTAAGAGTCAAAACACGTTAAATTGATTGTGTGTTTATTTGATTATATTTATTGTTTTATTGTGCGTGATGGGTGATTGAGAGCTTTTTTCCCAATAGATATTAAATGAGAATAAGTGATCATCACATTAGATTAGGACATGAATAGCACAAATATATAAAAGTATGTATTTGGATTATCACTTTTTTTTCCCTTGATATGGAACTTAAATTAGAAATGATACTAGCAAGTTATATGTTTAAAACTAAATTGTGACATTGATAATTTACATGTTTTAATAGATAACTTGATATCATCAATCTTTTTACCTTATTTTAGACTTGAGATATGAGATACAACTAATATTAGGCTTGAAACTTTAGGTCTTAATTAAGATAAAATAATAAAGCTAGGGATAAAAAGTTTCCCTACAATCTTAGGCTAATGTTACATTTTTTTGTCCATTATGATGATTTTCTACTAAAAAAGATGAAAATAAATAATAGGTTAGGGACCATAGATACATTTAACCCCAACACATTGAGACAACACAACAAGGCAAGTAGGCCCAAATGACTAAGTAAATAGTGACAATCTATCACTTGGTGCGACTGACAAACCACTAAATCACTTATTTGCAAAATATATAGTCACATTATCTAAAGTGACTGCAATGCAATTGCATTGAGTGACTGAAAAAGGTAGTCGCACGTTGCAACTGAAATTTAGCCACTTAATGCGACTGAAAGTCAATCACTTTTTTTGTGACTGAAATTCAGTCACTTTTGTTTTATTTTTTTAATTTTATTTAAAATCAGTAGTATTTGATTAAAAATAATTATTACAATTATAAAAAATAGTTTACGATTAATATATTATTAATATAATATTTTAAAATATTTAATTATTATAATTATTATGATGGAAAGTATAGATGGAGAAATTAGTATAATTATTATGATGGATAGTCTAGATGGAGAAATTATAGGAGAGCATAAAAGGAAAAACTGGAGGAGAGTTAAGAAGAAGAAGTAGAAATGGAGAAATCAGAGAAAAAGCAGAGATGGAAAGTAGAGAAGTAGTAGAGCTTCAACATGAGAGGAGAAGCAAGCTGAAAAGGAGATGGAGTAAAGCTTCAGCCCGAGAGCTGGAGTAAAGCTTCAACCCGAGAGATGGAGAGCAAAGAGAATGAACAAGTAAAGAATGAGCAAGGCTTCAACTTGAGAGATGGATAGTAGAGGAGTGTTGCTTTAGCCCCAAGAGAAAAGCAAGCTGAGAAGAAGAAGTAGAGATAGATAGTAGAAAAGGAGAAATTGGAGAATGAGGAAAAATAAGGGAAAAAAAAGGGGGTGACATGTATACTGGTAAATGCAACTAAAATAATAACTTATGTTTTTTCTGCATCTGAGAAATGACTCAAGGGTAATTTGTTTAAAATATGCCACTGAGAAGTGACTAAAAGAGATAATATTTTATTTGGAATGACTAAGATGTGACTGATGGAAAAAATATTTTAATACATGCAACTGACTTGAGATTGAATAGTAAGTGACTAACAGATTCAGTTGCATGTCAGTCGCTGGTCCACCAACTTGCCACTGACTTTCAGTGGTTTTATTCAGTCACTACTCTCCATTTTTCTTCTAGTGCAATTAACTTTTTAACTAATCAGGGTCATCAATAATCAATGTGGGATAAATAGCATCATTAGTCCCAAATCTTTAATTACCATTGCAAATTGGTCCTCAGCCTCAATTTAGTTACAAATTAGTCATAAATTTTTAAAATTCATTGCAGATTGATCCCTATCCATAGGTAACACATAAATCTGATTTATAGAGAAGAAAAATTGATAATTTAAATAATATGTTAACTATTTAAATATTGTGACATAATTTAATGTTATGAGAAGATAGTTAAAAACCATTTAAATTAAAATTTAAAACATTAATATTAGTTAGTGAAAATTAATGAACCTAACCTATTCAGTAACTATCTTCCAATATAGTCAAGTACTACCGTAATTTTTTAAAAAATTAATGGGCTATTTAAACTATCAAATTTTTCTCTCTGTAAAATTGTTATGCTAACTAAGTTTTATCTAAAACTAAGGATTAATATACAAACAAATCACAAAGATTTAAGACCAAGTTACATTTAAATAGAGATTGAGGACTAATTTGCAACAAAAAGTAGAGGTTTTGGACCAATGATGTCTTTTGCACGTTAATATTCCTATGTACTATAGAACCTGTGGCCTCTAACATTTTATTATCGTATTATGTTGCACCTTAATCTTGTTTAAATGTTCCAGTTCGAACTTTCCATTAGCTGAAATCGTTAAGTTGGATGACAAAAAAAAAAGTTTAAATGTATTTTTAACTGTTTGAAACTTTCTCTTTAAAAAGTATTAATTTTTAACCCTCGGAAACTTTTATTTGACCTTAGAAAACCTGAAACTTTTTCATCTAATAATTGAACCACCATCTCCACAACCTGCGGTGCTCACATTCTTCTCCCGCCACCACTCCCTCCTCTCACCCCCAGGTCGCTGGCCGTCTGCACCAACACCATCACCCTTGTCCACTTTCCCGTCGTGGCCATCTCTACTCTCACCGCCCTTCCTCCAACATTTACGGAATCAAAGTGATTGACAATGAAATTGAAGAAAACAAAATTGTTATCCCTTGATTATTTATATATGGACCTCGTCATGATCATATAACTTCTTTGCATATGTGTCAGCCGCTAATCACAACAATAAAAACAATTGTATGACTAAAAAAAGGATTGAGCAATTAAATTGTTATTTCATCTCCCCACCATCAAAATCAGTCTGTAATCAAACCCAATGGCATCAAAAGCTTCAAGCCCAAAGCCTAAACCACTCGAAAAAGTGTTGAAACCACTGTCGTAGGGCTAACATATAGGATTTCCTCTCATGTAGGATTTCTTGTCAAGGTCGTCTGCTACATGGCTAGCATTGATAATGTTTTCAAAGGTAGGACTTAAATAAAAGAATATAAAAATATGATTTAATTAGAAAAGTTACAATAAATTATGGGATTGATTTTTATCTGTGCTCCACTCTCATGGGTCTACCTTTCTTATCACATGTTTTGTTTTGTTTTCCTCTTTCACCTATATGTTCTAAAACTGAGAAACTATTTTCACCTTCTTAATCCGACTGCCTTTTAAAAAGAAAATTGCTTAGTACGTAAAAGCCGACCCAAACCTGTTTATGCTTCTGGCTGTCGACGGCGGGCAATGGCTATCCATCACTATGGACGCAGCAAGTCCATCGCATCTTCTATATTTAGGATAAAGGATAAATTTAATTCGTGAACTTATTATATGTTTTTATTTGAATTCTAAAAATTTTCATATTTTTAAAATGAGTTTTAAAATTTTGTTGAGAGTGTTAACAATTAGTTCTAACTTTATTGAAACACAACTATTAATTAGAAACATGTGTTACAGTGTGGAGAGCTGACAATTTAAATAATTTATTAACTGTAAAAAAACTATTGCATAATTTGAATTTGATGAAAGATATAATTACTGAACAATTTAAATTAGAAATTTAAAAATTTGACTTAAAAAATAAATAATTTTAGGGCTAATTATCTATGTAATTGTAAAGTTTTAGGACTCATTAGAAAATTGAAAAGGTTTAAAACCAACTATTCAGGCAGTTGTAAATTTTAAAAACTATTCTAAAAAAAAGTTAAAAATTTTATGATTAAAAAAAAAAAAAGCATGTAAAGTTTTAAGCCTAAAAATGCCTTTTCCATGACATCCTTGTTGCATCTATGAAGCATTTTTATGAAATAAATTTAATACAAACTTATTTATTAAAATGATTATTATACTGTTTAAATTTAAGTAATCATGTAGCAATTATTTGACAATTTGCGTTTTGTTGGCCTCCTCTACCTGATCTGACTGACGTGAGGCTAAGTTATGAGGTTAACATGTCGATTTCATCAAAATAAAATATGGTATTGGCTACGTAAATGGATGTGAAATAAAATGAAGTCAAGCAGCATAAAATACATGAAGTAATAATTTTAATAGGCACGTCTGCTTCCGTCAAGAAGAGCAGTGTTAGACTGTTAGTACTTAGTAGCCGCCTCAATCATGTCCTGGTCAGCTGGTCTCTATGAAAGAATCTAAAATTAAACATTAACCGGCCGCCTCAACCGACCTGTTGTTATCCCCTCCTAAATTATTAACGGTCTTAATTTGTTTGCAAATCGTCTCTGCTTCCTTTTTCTTTTAGTATATACACGAGCTACCTTCGCCATATTATGTAGTGGGTTTTTTTTTATAATAAATTTAGTATAAATAATTATAATAATATATAATTAAAAAAATATGAGAAGAATTGATTAAAGTTAAATTAGCATGAACAATAATTAAAAGTAGGTAAATAAAAACATAATATTATATGTATTTCAAAATAATGTACAATTTTATTATTAAAAATAATTCACTAAAATTTTCTCTTTTATTAACTTAAATTCTAATTTTTAATATCAATGAGAAATTTATTTAGAAAAATTTATTTTTAAGTTTAGAAATTATGGACCAAATTATTTTATTAAACCATAGATAACAATTCATACAAAAAAATGCAATAATCAATAACAAAATAATATAATTAAAACAAAAAAATTATGTTCAATTTATGTTAATAAATTAACAATTTAACCATTAACTTGATAAAGATAAAAAAAATAAAAAAAATTGACTAAAGCTGAATCAACCATAACTATAGCTACAAGTAGGCAAATTACAATTATTAAAGTTTTATTTTTAAAAATAATTTTTTTTTTAAAAAAAGAAACAAAAAAAAAGTTTGAGTCAAGATAGAAAATGAAAAAACATTAGGTATTAAATGCTTAACAATTGATCTAATGAATGTAAAAAAAAATTGGCTTAACACAAAAATAAATAAATTATGATAACCAATGTCTTACTTTAGAATATAGTACATAAAAACAATAAAAAAAGTTTGGGGCCAAGAGAATAAATACAAATAATCTAGTCAAATATTTATTAAATTTGAGGACCAAAATAAAACATGAATGGAACATAGGGACTAACATAGAACTGAGTTGAAATCTTAGGGACTAAATTGAGATTTAACCGGAACAACCTAAAACTGAAAAATTACAAAATAGGTCCTAACAAATGCAATCATCTTCTGAAAAGGGGATCAAACTTAAAAACGGGTCAATTGCATTTGAAAAATAAAAATAAAGATGGCAAAAGCGAAAAAAAAATTGTTCTTATTCAATGATAAACACTAAAAACTCCATAATTTTTAAACGTAAGCGAGATATGTTGGTACATTCTACAACAACTTTAGTTGTAATATAATCAATATAAGTCATTGATAGAATAATGTAAACGGATAAGACTTACCTTAATATTAAGTAAAATCTTAGTATAGATAATTGTAAATACATAGAGTAGTCAATTGAATATGTGTTTTTATAGCATCAAAAGAGCATTAAAGATAACAAATGAAAAATTATTAAAGTAGTTCTATTAATCAATTCAAATAAAACCATTAAGAGAAAGAAAATTTATTGTGTTTATAGTGTAGAATAACATTAGATAATATACATGCATAAGTTTTCTAAATTTTTATTGACTGATGAATTAGTAATGAAATAAAACCTTTTAAGAATTATCCATTCATGCATAATACAAATTGTCCACTCATTTCAACTAATTAAAACTCAAAATCGAATCTATGTAAAATGTTCATGCATTATGACAAATTGTCAACTCATTTCAACTAATTAAAATTCTCAATCGATTCTATGTAAAATACTCATGCATTATGAAAAGTGCGCATTTGTTTCAACTAATCAAAATTTTGAATCAAACTTATATAATTAAAACTTGGAGTCAAACCATGCCCAAGAAAATGCTTTTAGTAACAATATGATTAATATAAGCATGTCCCTCACATTTATTTAAGGTTTTATCATCTTAAATTTGAATAGACTATCAAAATTTTTATTTTTTTAAAAGTTCATGAAAGGTATTTGAAAGCCTACTACACCTGTGACTAGGGATTGAGACATCTTTCTTCATTTCTCCTTAAAAACTTTTGACTTTTATTTTGTACAAAAATTCTAATTAGTAAAAGGAAAAAAAAAAGTTTATGACAGATCATGAAAGTTAGTGACCATTACGGTAGAAATGTTAGATTTAGGGACTAAAGAGCGATTTTGATCATTTTACAGGAGAGGAAAAAAAATGAGTAAATTGCACCTATGGCCCATAACCTTTTATTATTGTATCATTTTAGACCCTAACCTCAATTTTTTACATAGATTGTCCCTAATCTCATTTAAGTGTTTTATTTTGGACATTTTGTTAACTTGAGACATTAAGTTGGACAGATAAAAAAAGAAGTGAAAAACTGGTTTTAATCTCCGAAAACTTTTCATTTATCTTAAAAAACCTTCAAGTTTTTCTAATCTAACAATCCAATCACCATCACAACGTCCAAGTTTTTCTAATCTAACAATCCAATCACCATCGCAATGTCCGGTACACTCTTATCCCTCTCCTGCCACTGTATTCCACCATGCACTGAGCTCAACCTTCCAACCCTGTCTCTCTCCCTTCCTCCATCACCACTGTCGTCCTCCCCTCCTCCACTACGCACGGGCAAGCAAGGCCAGCAGTGCAATAAATCGGAAAAAATGTTTTGAAGATATCCTCTCGGAAACGAACAAAATAACACATCCCTAATTTCTCCTTTTCCCATTTGCTTTTATTCTGCTAATTCTACAATTGTTCTCATTTTATGAAAAAGGGCCGTTGTTGTTCTGAGCATTTGATGGAATGAATAATCCTTGAAGAACCGACAATATTAAGCCCAAAACCATGAACAACTCCGGCGAAAGTCTCATCAAGCTCAAGCTCTAGATGAAGACGCCGTTTCAAGTCAAAAGCTTATGATTCTTGAAGATCTGTTCTTTGTTTTGGGTTTCTGATTTTTCTGGGGTGAAGTGAGTGGAATTGTCTGTTCTTCTTCATTATGGGTTTCTGATTGCCTCATCAAGCCCAAGCCTATGATTGTTGAAGATCTGTTCTTCTTCGTTTTGGGTTTCTGATTTTTTTTTTGTGGCTCCCCTGAAAATCAATTGAACGATGCTCGATTAATGGGTAGGCGAAGACTCGGATGATCTACTCGACGATCGTAACAGAGTTGGAGGTGTTCGACTTGGGTATGTGCTGATCAACGCTGCCAGGCAGACTGGAGGTGGAGAAGCGCGACCAGTATGGCCTGACGTCGAGGCGGCGACGTTCCGGTGGCGAGCGGCTGCGTGGGGAGGGAGTCTCCACCATGGGCGGGTGGTGCGGATTTGGTCAAGACTGAAATGGACAGAGACAGAGAGACAGAGACAGAGTCAGGTGGTGGGGCGGTTAAGGTTAGTGCGCGGCCGAATACGGTGGCCAGAAAAAGGGTAAGGGTGTGGTGGACATTAAGACGGTGGTTGAATTGTTAGATAAAAAGCCTTGAAGGTTTTTAAGGGAAATGAAATGCTTCCATGGATTAAAACTAATTTTTTATTTTTTTTTCCCGTCTAACTTAATGTCTCAAGTTAACGAAATGTCCAAAATAAAACACTTAAATAAAGTTATTGACCTTTCATGCAAGAAATTAATGTTAGTGTCTAAAATGATATAATAATAAAAAATTAGGAGTCATGGGTGCAATTACTAAAAAAAATAGAAACGATAGGCAGACATGTGAAAAAAGGGAAAAAAATCTCTTGGGTCCCTGTAATATTTATTTTATCTAGTTATATGATAGTCTATTGATTTTATGATGTGCCAATTATGTCACTGCTAGCAAATGGTCTACCTTCTAGCTGTCAACAGTAGGTTAAAGTGAGGGAGCATTATCACAGGTGTGAAATATTCAGTGACCAAAAGAAGGGTTTGACCATAAATCCGTAGAAGCAAAAAAATAAAAAAAAAGGGAGAGGCTATGTGTGAGGTTATTATTGATGAACAGTAACAATGGTTTCTCTTTTAGAGTATAGTATAATTATTAGTATTCTTAATTGTATTAATTATTGATAGGGCATGATGAACTATATTAAATTTTTTATAAAATATTAATTAAAATTATATAGCTGGGGGAGAAAATAGTATCAATATATATAGCATAGTAGTACCCTATACAATCGCATGCAATTAATATAATTAACAAATAGAATTAAGAAATTGCGTGCGTACCTACCACAATATTTCCCATGTTTTCTTGTTGGGTTAGAGACTTAACTTAAAGTTATATTTCACCCCTTTAGTGGCAAGTGGCAAGGACCGTAAAATATATGTGTGAAATTAAGAGGTCGAATCCTAGTTTTCTCACTTTTTGCAACATGTCCTATAAAAATTGATTTAGTCCGTAAAGAGTTGGTATGCCAATTACCCGAATTACAATAACAATAGATCTCTTTGTAAATTTGTATGATGATGCTAAATAAAAAAATTTAGAGTTGGTTTGGCTGCTGTACCCATATATCGTATGTTGACTTTTATACCAATGAAGAATTTTCTTCCAACCTTTTCAAACTTATCTTCCTTAATATTTTGCGTTGGGTCTTGAATTATGTAATAACTAGGTGAGTCGAAAATGACTTCTTATCTTATTTTATTTTTTAGAAATAAAAAATAAAAAATACATACAAGAGACATGTATCACAGCCTTGCATATATATAAGAAGCTTATTAATAAATTTGAAAATTTTCTAAAATGATAAATAGGATAATAGTTTTTTAAAATTGAAAAAAATATTAATGAGACCTATTAAATAGGAACTAGTTTTGTATATCATATATACTCTAGGCCAAGCCAACGCGGCATTAATTTAAACATTGATAACAAAGAAAATCCTCTAAAAAGTGTGTTTTTTTGTCATTTGATGCATAAATTGAAAAAAATATTGTATCTTCTTTCAAAAAATTGAAAAAGATAGATTTTTTAAATCACTGTAAGAAAATAAAGGATATAGATTTTTTAAATCACTGTAAGAAAATAAAGGATTAATTTTGAAAACCATTTGGAAGAAAAAACAGTGAAAGACAAATTTATATTTTCCCAAAAGGTATTGAAATGCCTGTGGAACAAAAGTGAGGTGGAAATACCACTTTCAGTCCTAAATCTTTTGCTATTTTTCTATTTAAGTTTTAAAAATTTACAAATTTCTATTTAAGTCCTAAAATTTTATGAATTTCTATTTAAGTCCTAACACTTTTAAAACATGTAAACAATTAGTCCTAAAGTTAACTAGAGAGCATGTGACTAATGGCCTAAAACTAATTGTTTTCATGTTTTAAAAATTTTAAGATTAAAATAGAAATTCATAAACTTTTAGAACCTAACTTGAAAAATGAACAAAGTTTTAGAATGAATATGTTTTTGGTTTGGTCAATAAGTTAGGCGTCGGTCGTGGTCCATTCGTTGAAGGCGAACATATTTCAAGGTTCGGGTTCCTTCCCAATATGTGATTGATAGATTCCTTAGGCCAATATGTGTTTCTTGAGTATTTCACACGGCTACAAGTACCGCATAAACTAATCATTGGTCTATGGATTTGTCTCGAGTGACGTGTTTGAGCTTTGATTAAGACGTATCAACGCCAATATGTTATATTCACGCAATTTTCAACTTAATTATGAGAACGCGGGTCGGCAGCTCAAGATGCTACTAATTATGACTACGGTGACTGTTACGATTATATCTAATTTCTTTTGGGGGTTCAATTGAAATTTTCGGCTTTTCTATACCAGTCTCAACTCAAACGTCCTATCCTTGGCATGGAAACATGAAGAAATCCAAACAAATGGGTATCATACCGTCCAATGTGCCTGAAATCTTTTTCTACAAGTTTTAAATCTTTCAGTATTCAATTTTTAAAGTCTTGTATATAGGTCACGCATTTCCAGGCAAACTTAAATGACAAGAATAAAGGGTGATTTCATCAGATCTAAAAAAGAAAAAGAAAAATGACGGACACAAATTTTTTATGATAATAATTCTCTGGCGAGTTGTTAGAATTTGACTATGATATTCAATCTAGTTGGGTAAATTTACTTAATGGTAAAAGAACTTTTAATACACCACTAAAAAAATTATTTTCCGACAGGAAACCCGTCAGAGTTTATTGGATAAGTACCGTTACAAATTTTCAAAAGGTCAATTCTTGTGTGCGCCAGGCGCACACATCCGTGCCATTTGACAGTCGGCTGGCTTATTTACATCCATGCCATTATGACCTATTTACTCTTTTTCTGTTTTTTTCTTTTTTGGGTTGTTTCTTGTTAGTTAGTTGCTCTGCTTCTTCTTCTACTCCGTTTCTTCTCTAGCTTTGTCTCGCAATTTTCGCGTTCCATCGATCGTTCTTAGGTGTGTATTAGTTGCTCTGCTTCTTCTTCTAATCCGTTTTTTCTTCTAACTTTGTCTCGCGAGTTTCGGGTTGCATCGATCGTTCTTCGGTGTGGATTTCGATCTTAGTTTCTTTTCTGTGCCGTTGAAGGACAAGTTTCAGAACTCTTGTTTTGATGGAGGTGTTTGCTTGTGGTCGGTAATGGATCTAGATCTGAATGTTTCTCCTGCTCTGTCGTCCGACGTTATTTGCTCTGTTAACTTAAGTACGAACGTTATTTGGATTGCCTTTTCATGTTTGATATTTATTTGTGTTTTTTAATGTTTTTTAAATGTTTGCCTCAGTTTCTGGTGATTTAGGTTGTGGATTAGATGTTCGGTCTTTGATATCTGCTGTTGAGGGATCTGATTTGGGTGCATTGCCCAATTCTCTGGCGATTTCATGTGGTATTCATGTTGAAGGTACATGTTCTTTTTTATATTTGTATTTGTTCTTTTTAAGAATACTGTTTGTTCTTTCTAATAATACTGTTTGTTCTTGGCTATTTTAGACATTGTTATTTTTTAGTTTTTTATATTGGTTTTATATATATGCTTTTTGGTCTGGGGCGTTTGCTTTTTATGAGTTAGCCTTCATTTTTTTATGGTTCACAGTCTGTTGTCTTTACGGAACTGATGTTTTGGGCTTTTATGTTCTTTTCTTCATTAGTATTTGTACCTTTCTACAGAACTGTTTGTACCTTTGTGTTTTAGACCTTGTTCTTTTATGCTACATAGTTTGTTCTTTTAAAAATGCATATGTTCTTTTATGTGTTAGACTTTTTTATTTTTGCATGTTGTATATGCTCTTATAATGGAACTGCATGTAGGTTATTCTGAAGATGATGGATTTGAACGGATTGATATGACTGGTATAGAGTTTGGCGGTGAGAATGAAGCATATGAGTATTACAGGAAGCATGGTCTTAGCCATGGTTTTGATGTAAGGAAGACTAGGCTCCGTCGTCGGGTAGATGGTTCTTGTTGTGGAAGGGAGTTTTGCTGTTCTTGTGCTGGTGAAAAACATAGTTCTGTGATTGATGGGAGTCATGAAAGAGCCAGTTTTCGTTCTAATTGCAGGGCATTTGTGAGGTTTAAAATTGATATGAGTGGTACTTGGAAGTGTGATAGACATGATAGGCAGCATAGTCATCCATTTGTTCCACAACATCAGACTCATTTTTTGCATGCTGCGAGGCATATAGATGATAGTAAGAAGAATATGTTGATGTCTTTCATGCAAATTGGTATTTGAGCTATAGATGCATTCAGGATAATGTACCAAGAATGTGGAGGTATTGAGTCTGTTGGGTTTACGAAGAGGGATTTATACAATTTTTTTACTCGTGAAAAGTCAATTCAGATTGGGAGTGCTGATGCGCAGTCATTGCTTGATTGTTTTAAAGAAAGATATGTTTGTGATGGCAATTTTTACTATCAATATCAAGTTGTTGACGGTCGTTTGGGTAATTTTATATAGAGAGATTCACGTATGTATGAAGATTATCAGTGCTTTGGTGATGTTGTTGTTTTTGATACAACATACAGAACAAATATGTATGGTCTCATATGTGCCCCCTTTGTTGGAGAGAACAATCACAGGCAGATTGTTATTTTTGGTTGTGGCTTCTTGATCAACGAGGAGAAGGAGACTTTTGGGTGGTTGTTTGATCAATTTTTGGAGAGTATGGGAGGTGTTCAGCCATCAACTTTTATGACAGACCAAGATGCTGCCATTATGTTTGCTACTGAGAGACATTTGCCTGGTTCTAAGCATAGGTTGTGCCTGTGGCATATTTCACAGAATGCACGAAAACATTTGGGGTGGTTAATGAACAGCAACAAAGAGTTTTCTAGAGCTTTGTGCCGGTGTTTTTATGGTTGTATTACTGTTCAGGAGTTTATTGAAAGGTGGTCAAATATGATAGAGACATTTGGTTTAGAAGGTAATAGTTGGCTGGAGAGTATATTTGCACTGCGGGAGAAGTGGTGCCCTGCTTATTGCAGAGATGTTTTTTCAGCGGGTAATTTCCCATCTATATATGTGTGTTATTTTATATATTGTTGTTTGTTTTTCTTCAGTTAATGCTTGTTCTTTTATGTATTAGTGTATGTTCTTTCATTCGTTAGTTGGTGTTCTTTTATGAATTAATGTATGTTCTTTTCGTAGGTATATTGTCAACCCAGAAAAGTGAAAGTACAAATCACATGTTGAATGGGATTTGCAGCAACCAGACATCACTTTTGTCAATGTTTCATTCGATTGAGCAGAGAATCAGAGAATGGAGAGATGCTGAAGTTGGTGAAGATTTTCGTAACCGAGGGTCATTGAGTGTGAAATTTCGTTGTTCGCTTTTGATGCATGCTGCTGAGGTATATACATTTCGTATCTATAAAGAGTTTGAGGATGAGCTTGAGATTGGTTCTTTTGCTGATTACAAGTTGTTAAGTGAGGTTGATGGTGTTTCTGAGTATGAAGTTGCAAATCAAGATTCTGAAGGACGTTACTGCATGGTGTCTTTCAGAAACAGTGATTCAATTAAGGTAAATTGTTCATGCAAGCATTTTGAGGAGATGGGGTGGTTTTGTTTGCATATCCTCAGAATTTTTAATGTGAGAAATGTTACAACAATTCCTACTGCGTATATTGTGAGAAGGTGGACAAAGAATGCTAGAGCTGGTAAGCGTATTGATAGTATGGGTGGTGGAACTAATGTGAAGTTTGTTAGCATGTTTTGGAGAAACAAGTTGATGAAAGATATATATGATGTTGTGATTTCATGTCAAGAAATTGAGGAGGCGAGGCATTTATGTGAACAATGGGTCACAGATTTGAGTATAAAGGTGAGTGTTTGTTTGAGTTCTAACCAAGCGATGGGTCCTAGCAGCAGTTGTGTGTCTGGGGTTGATGAGACTGGAATACAAAATCCGTTGCCTGTTAGGACAAAGGGCCGCAGCAAGAAGCGTATTCAGAGTTTTGTTGAAAAGCAGTTGAAGAAGTCAAAGAAGTAGTTTCATATATTTCTGTTATTTTATGGTTAGAAATTTATTCTTTCATGGGGAACTGTTTGTTCCTCTATGAAATTTTATATGATTCCCTATAGAGGACTAACATTTTTATACAAGTGTTATGAATATGTAGTGTCAGGTAAAAGTACAAACAGGTTCTGATATAAGAACAAAGAGTTGCATCGGAATGAACAGTTGTTCTGATGTAAGAACAAAGAGTTACGGTGAAAAGAACAAACATAAAAGAACAAAAGAACAAAGAGTTATAGCGAAAAGAACAAAGAGTTACAGTGAAAAGAACAAACATAAAAGAACAACGAGTTACAGTGAAAAGAACATACATAAAAGAACAAAAGAACAAAGAGTTAAAAATAAAAGAACAATGAGTTACATTGAAAAGAACATACATAAAAGAACAAAAGAACATAGAGTTACAGAGAAAAGAACAAAGAGTTACAGTGAAAAGAACAAACATACCCTTCTAAAAGAGCAAACACGTAACGACAAAAGAACAAACTTTCCTTTCCAAAAGAAGAAATAGTGGTTTTGAAATGAAGAAAAACAAAAGAACAAAAGTTCAAACAGTCACTCATAAAAAATAGACAAACAGTGCCTTGTAGCATACAAGGTAACATGAATGAACAAAAACTTCATTGCCAAAAGGATAATAATTTCTTTGATATTCATATTTTCTTCACAGAATAATATATACAATCTGTATAGAAACAACCAGTGTAGATCAAAAAACCTTATACAAAAGTATAACAGTTGACCTAAGAGTTTGTTTCTCTACTGTCCTATGGCGCTAAGAACAATATTCCTTTTGCTGTTGTGCTCCGAAAGGAGAAGTTCCGCTGCAATCTTGATGCGATGAATCTTCATTATGTCATTTGGTCCCAAGTCAGAATGAAACTGCTTACCCTCATAAAGTTCCAAATGCCTACATGTGAAAATTCCGCAGTCAACTGCGTTCAATATATATTCATCTTTCCTGCCAGCTTTATGCATGACTTCCTTCCAAATTAGCTTCACATTTGAGTGTTTGAAGACTGTTACTGGATGCTTGAGTTTGACATTGTTTTCGACAAAGTAAGAGTTGAATATTAACATCTGAAACAAAAAGAAAAGAAACCATCCAATGAGTCACAGTTTTTAATACAGTAGTTATATAGTAGAAGGAAAAACATTGATATAAGAGGTACAACCAACAGAATATAAAACAACAAGTGATACAACAAATAACTAAGAGAGAATTCTAAAAGAACAAACAGTAACACGTAAAAGTACAGAAAATAACATGGAAAAGAACAAACACTAACACGTAAAAGAATAAACAGTAAGAAATAAAGAAGACTAAAAGAACAAACAGTAACATGCACATATGGTCAAAGTACAGACAAGAACGTGCAAAAGAACAAAGAGTAACATGTAAGAGAATAAAAAAGCTAAAAAAAAGGATTCTAAAAGAATAAACAGTAACACAAGAAATGATATGTACATATCTTTCAGAATAAAAGAACAAGAGGCAACACATAAAAGAACAGATAGATTGACCAGAGATTGAGCGACTTACGGGTGCACTTCTTATTTTCCCGTATCTTGCTTCAACTGGTTGCAGGTTGTCAATTGACCTGACTTTTCTTCCTTTCATATCAAACACTATAATGAAGAAGTGTTCGTGCTGGATGACAGGAAAGAAAATCTACATCAAAGTAAAATTATATCAAATATTAGACACTAACATAAGTGGAATAAACATAAAAAATAAATTCTACCAGTTCATATTGTTCCAGTGGTCGTAAATTCTGGCTTCCAATCCAGTTTTTCAAAGTTTCAATTCCCGCTAGTTTAATCTCGTCAACAACAACTTTTTCCTTTTTCTTTTCCTTTGTCCCATTATCCAGGATATTCAGGGCAGTGAACTTGTGGAAATGAGCAGAGCGACACGGAAGAAAAAGCACCAACATGCAAAAGGACAGACAGATTCATAAAAAAGAATGAACAGTAACATAAAAAAGAACAAACAATAACATGCAAAAAAAAAATGAATTAGAGCAGTGGTTTGGGATTACTGATAAGAAAGGAGTGATGAAAGCCCTTTTACTGTGAGGACTCTGGTTTTCCTTCATGTTTAGCAGGGCTGTCCACACTTGTACAATTTGTACTTCAACGTAACCTTCACCAATTAATGTTGCAAGTATGTCCGTTGGAACCGAATTATCAGAAATTTGAATCAAACTTGAACTGCAGATTATAAATCACAAGCAATTTATACAAGGGACTAAAAGAACAAACACGCACTTCTAAAAGAACAAACAAGGTTTCTAAAAGAACAAACACAAGGTTTTCTAAAAGAACAAACACAAACTGAGAAAAAACAAATACGCAGTTCTAAAAGAACACACGAGGTTTTCTAAAAGAACAAACACCAATGGAAAAAGAACAAACAAAACTATAAGGTTTTCAGTAAATTTGCAGGAATAATACCTCATTGAAAGTGCCTTTTCCACAGCTCTAATTTCAAGGTCTGTAAGGTTTTCAGTAGGTGCATGTGCAGCATACTTTCGGATGAATTCATTCTGAATGAAGCTGATGTCTCTGGTAGGCATGGTAGCTTCCTCTGGTTCTTTGGTTTGTTCATTCGAAGTATTTGGTGGAGGCCTCAATATTGGGAGCTCAGTCAGGAGTTTTGATATGGAAGAGTTTGGAACAGCATTATCAGTTTGAGAGTCTGACAGCAATGTGAAGTCTGGTATTTCATCCAAGTAACTCACAGGTTCTGCAAAGAAAATGTAGAAGATCATTTTTAATGCAAAAAAGAAAACAATCATTAACAAAATTAATAGTGAGAGAATATAAGCTTACTCTTATTTGTCTTTTCTTGTTTCTTGGTCTGAATAGCAATCGATTCTTCATGTACAAATGGTAAAAGAACAATTAGTAACTCATAAAACAACAAAAAGTAACTCATAAAAGAACTTACGAGAACATACCAGCTGGTTGGCCTCCAAGAATTGATTCATGTTGTTCTTTCAAAATATTACTGTGATGATCATGTTCCTCCAGATCATCAAAACGTAAATCACCTTCATCTTCATGTACATATGGTAAAAAAACAATTAGCCACACATAAAAGAACAAAGAGTAACACATAAAAGAACAAAAAGTAACACATAAAAGAAAGAACAAGAAAAAAAGAACATACCAGCTCGTTCGTGTTGTGTTTGACCTCTTTTTCCTTCATGGCATGTATGAAGTGATTCATGTTGTTCATTACCAGACTTGAGTGAAAAGAGGAACGTAATCCTCTGTTTTTTTGCATGTTTTTCTTCAACGGGGTTTTCCAGAGCTTTGTCAACTCCTTGCTCCCCTGGTTGCTCTGCCTGTGATTCATGCTGTGCTTCATTGCCTCCTTGCTCCCCTGGTTGCTCTGCCTGTGGTTCATGCTGTGCTTCCTTGCCACCTTGCTTCCCTGGTTGCTGCAAATCATCATCGTCATCACTGTCATGATGATCTTGCTGCAAATCATCAGAACATAAATCATCTGCACTTATCTGCTCATCCTCTTCTTCCCCATCATCATGAAACCCTCCTTTACGCACGCTCTCACAGCTGTGTCTCTGTGGTTGTGTGAATTGTTCTCTTGCACGCTCCCACAGCTGTGTCAACTCATGAATTTGGTTGAGGGCAGTTGAACTGAACTGAGAGTCAGATGGCCCTTCTTCTGCAGATGTCCTCATTGTCATGTATTCAGCAATGGTTGTTGTCTGATCAGGGTAGGCATCCATGGCATCTTTCATGGCCTTAAAAAAATCCCGATTGGCATCCGCAGCCCTCTTTGCATACTGTAACACAGCATCAATAAGTTCCTCAAATCTTTCAAGCTCTTGCGAGGCCGATTCTCCCTGTGCATTTTCCTCAGCCTCTCTAGATGTGTTTTGCAAGTTTTCCAACCATTTTTGTCTGACAGTAGCAACCAGTGTATCATCCGCCACCTAAACATAAAAAACAATGGTAATGAACAAAGAGTAACATGTAAAATTACAGACAAGAACG
Organism: Aquilaria yunnanensis; assembly: GCA_039654915.1. NCBI lineage: Eukaryota > Viridiplantae > Streptophyta > Magnoliopsida > Malvales > Thymelaeaceae > Aquilaria > Aquilaria yunnanensis. The sequence continues at coordinate 22,392,735 of CM077598.1, read as the reverse complement.
TGGAAAAGAACAAACATTGATATAAAAGGTACAACCAACAGAATATAAAACAACAAGTGATAAAACAAATAACAAACATATAATTTTAAAAGAACAAAAAGTAACATGTAAAAGTACATACAGGAACGTGGAAAAGAACAAACACTACCATATAAAAGAATAAACAAGAACAAATAAAGAAGCCTAAAAGAACAAACAGTAACATGTACATAAGGTCAAAGTACAGACAAGAACGTGCAAAAGACCAAACAAGTAAGAGAATAAACAAGCACAAAAAAAGGATTATAAAAGAACAAACAGTAACATGTAAAAGAACAAAAGAGAACAAAAAATAAGAAAGAGTGTCACCTTTCCCAGTCCAAAGGAACCTGCAGCTTTTTCTTGGTTGATTCTTTGGATGATCAATTTGTTGTCCCATCCAGACACTCTTGGTATCTGCCTAGCAACAGTTGGTTGTCCCTTCATCCAAAATCTGTCAAAGTATAGTTGTTGCGGATGAACTTTTTAGAATTAGTTAGTTGTAACAATAACGACCTAACAATGTTATGACATGATAAGAGGAATACCTGAAGTAGAAGTGTGCATCCACCAATGTTGGCCATTGAACTTTTCTGCTTGTATTTTTCTACTGATGAAACAAGAGAATCAATCAAGTACTGAGCCCAGTTCATATTCTTGACAAATGACAAATCCTCTGTTGCTTTCACAACTTTCCATGTGCAGTCATTTGCTTTTGCTGTCGGAGCAATCAAATGTGTAACAACAAAGACAATAAAGTTCCTCTTGAAATTGTCCCCTCCCTCAATGTCCTGAAGAATTGCTTCCCTTAGTTGCCTCGGGTGTGGGGATTTGCCACCAAATTGCTGCGCCCAAGAAGCAAATAAGGGGGCTCGATCAGAGTTTGGTGTGAAGAACGTGTCATATGTTGGCACAGTTATCTGCCCAAAGGGTATCCCAAACAATACATGGGCATCAGCAGCGTCAATCTCAATCTCCCTCTTGTTTGGAATACATAGACTCGAAGAGTTGCAGTCAAAGGCGAAGATTAAAAATGTCATCAGCTCCTGCCTAATAGTGATCCCGGGAAGATGGAAAAGCTTTTCAAACCCAAGCTCCACAACAGCATTTTTCTGGTCAGGGTTGTTTGATATTATTTGCATAAGCTCATGAACTTGCAATGCAGAGCACCTGGGTGTAACAGATGACCTGCAAACAATGAAAAAAAAAAGAACAAACACTTGAGTACAAAAGAACCAACAATACCTTCTAAAGGAACAAACAGGCACTTCTAAAAGAACAAACAACCAAAGGAACAAACAGGCCAGTTGTAAGCAAAAAAGAACCAACAATGCCTTCTAAAGGAACAAACATGCACTTCTAAAAGAACAAACACACAAAAGAAAAAACAGGGCTGTTGTAAGAACAAAAGAACCAACAATGGCTTCTAATGGAACAAACAGGCACTTCTAACAGAACAAACACACAAAAGAAAAAAACAGGCCTGTTGTAAGAACAAAAGAACCAACAATCCCTTCTAAATGAACAAACAGGCAGTTCTAAAAGAACAAACACACAAAAGAACAAACAGGCCTGTTGTAAGCACAAAAGAACCAACAATGCCTTCTAAAGGAACAAACAGCCAGTTCTAAAAGAACAAACACAGAACAGAACAAACAGACCTGTTGTAAGAACAAAAGAACCAACAATGTCTTCTAAAGGAACAAACAGGCACTTCTAAAAGAATAAACACACAAAAGAACAAACAGGGTTGCTGTAAGGACAAAAGAACCAACAATGGCTTCTAATGGAACAAACAGGCACTTCTAACAGAACAAACAAACAAAAAAAAAACAGGCCTGTTGTAAGCACAAAAGAACCAATAATGAATTCTAAAGGAACAAACAGGCAGTTCTAAAAGAACAAAGACACAAAAGAACAAACAGGGCTACTGTAAGAACAAAAGAACCAACAATGGCTTCTAATGGAACAAACAGGCACTTCTAACAGAACAAACACACAAAAAAAAAAAAAACAGACCTGTTGTAAGCACTAAAGAACCAACAATGCCTTCTAAAGGAACAAACAGCCAGTTCTAAAAGAACAAACACACAAAAGAACCAAGAATGCCTTCTAAAGGAACAAACAGGCACTTCTAAAAGAACAAACACACAAAATAACATACAGGCCTGTTGCAAGCACAAAAGAACCAACAATGTCTTCCAAAGGAACAAACAGACACTTCGAAAAGGACAAACACACAAAAGAACAAACAGGCACTTTAAGAAAACACGAGATCTAAGACGCACAAACCTTCTCAAAAGAACAAACACATTTACATTTGAAGAACATAGAGGAGCATACGGATACCGTTAAAAGAACAAAAAAGAGAGATACCTTTGATTCTTGATTTCTTTTGACTTCTTTCCAATTTTTTTACTCCTCGTAGATTCTTGTAGTTCTTCTTTTGCAGCCGGTCTGATTTTCTTTTGTTTTTCTTGTTCCCCTTGTTCAGAAGGTTTTCTCTTTTTTGTCGCTCTGATTATCGACTTTCTGCAGGGATTAAATACGTTTATGGTGCGAAAGAACGACAAACAATGGAAGATGCAACAGGTTAGATGTACTTACAGTTGCTCACTAAGCGTTTCTTCTTCCTGCGATGTCATCATCGTTGTTTATCGTCGGCTTGTTTTTTCACGACCGAAATTTAGCTACTAGGGCAGAGATTCTCTCCGGCGTTTCAACGGAAAACCGAGTGTTGTGGCTGAATGGAACAGTATGCAACGATTCGTCGACGACGGAACAGAAGCTTCTCAGAGAAGTTGAAATGTATCGGTTTTCGCGCTCAGATATTTATTGGATGGCATGAGATGTAATTTCGGGAGATTTGGACGCGGTGGCACGCCCGTAATTTCATAGAAATTGTAGCGCGTCTGCCGAATGTTAGTTTCTAATAGGTAGGGGTTCAAGTGACAATAGTTATATAGTAGAGGGTAGGCTTATGGCATAAGCCAGGCTTATGCAATCAGTACTCTTTTCAAAATTGTCTGTCAAAATTTCTGTTTGTTAGTCATTAGAAATGTCCTAAATAATTACGGGAAAATTTTAAATGGTCCAACGACAATTTTAATGGCTTAGCCGTCACAAAATTCCTAATGACAAGGTTGTATGAAATTTTTTTGTGTACATTCTAAATGCTTATTTTTCTACCAACTAAAAGCTCATTAGAATGAAATCTTTTAAATTCGGTCAATTTCCAATTGCCAGCTGGGAAAATTATCTCTATCTCTTATCCCACTAAAATGCCAAGTTTTTTACTTTTAAATTCCCAGTATCTAGGCATTAGAAATTATATTTTTTTTTCTCCACTCCAAACCATTTTTATAATTGTCACGCACTACTGAAAAAAAAGGGCTTTAGCGTTTAGTGCCATGGCTAATTCACTCACCATTTATAACGTAACAATTGTCAATCTTTATAAAAGCGAGAATCACTAATTTTCAACACCGGCTTGTTGTTAATGAGTTATTGACTGCTAGTTATCGCTAAGTTTAGTGACGGAATTAGTGATGACTTATCATCGCTAACTTAACGAAGGTTAGCTATCACTAAGTTTAGCAAAGGCAAACTGTCACTAGCTAATGACTATTATTATTATTATTATTATTATTATTATTATTATTATTATTCCTACAAACATTACCATGTTGTCCTGTTTCTACAAATTGCAACAATTATAAAATAAAGGTAGATTATATATATCCATAAATACAAAGTACATCTCCAATATCATTTAATAGTTAAGGCATACATGAAATATCATATATACATATTTTTGTTCCTTTCCTAGGTTGGCCATTCCACCACAAGAAAGATCCCAAGCCATTCCACCATAAGAGAGAATCTAAAAACTAGGAACAAGTTTAAAGCACAAGCATAAAAGGGAATACTTAACTAAAGCTATTTTATGCTTAGCTTGAGGAAAATTTCTAATAATCTGCACTGTAGCATTTCTACAGAATACGTCAAGCCTCTACTACAAATGAATTATAAAAGATTAAGTGTCCCGTGCAAATGAATTGTAAAAGATTTCTTAGTGGACATTGACTATATCTACTATAGCCTTGATAAAATCTACAACTCAGTTAGGCTCTATAATCATTTACAACAATCTGATCCAACCTACAAGCACAATTTATGTCATTAATGTTCCTTAGCATACTTACCTGCTCCTGGAGCATGGCATTTTTGTGTGTTAGCTCTTCTCTTCCAAGAACTGCATCATTGACCCCAAGAAACTGTTATAGCAACTGGGGGTTTGGTGAAGTCCTGGAAGATAAAAAACTAAGGACACCATAGAGGCATTGCTGGAACTAGGGCTGTTATTGAATCGAACTTTTATCGAACTATTCGAGTTCGAGCTTGAAATTAGCATTAACGAACCGAGCTTTTCAAACTTCGAATACGAGCTCGAGCATTTTTTATTATTCGAATCCCTTATCAAACCGAGCTCGAACATGGTAATGTTTAATTCGATAGGTTTTCGAGCCTGTATAATAATAATAATAATATAAATATTAAGAATATATTATTAATAATTAAAATGAAGTAAAACATAAAACCTATAATTCTACCAAGCCCAACCCCAAGCTCCAGGCCCTCAACGTATCAGTAGACTCGGGCAAGCCGCAACTCACCGTCTCTCAGCTGCTCAGCATTAGTGGCGAGCCATCGATCTTCTCCGGACTTCTCCTATGTCGAGCGCCGACAGTAACGCAGTCGGTTGCTCATTTGCAGCTCTGCCTGACATCTCTTCTATCGCGCGTCGAAAGTCGTCCAAGCGGTCACTCCTCCACTGGATCTCTTGTACCACGGGTCGTGAGTCATACAATCAGTCGTTCCTCCGTCGGACTCTCAGCCATTTACACCTCCGATCACCGACTCTACCCCCCATCTCCTGTGCCACCGGCCCACTGCTGCAAAGCAACCTGCCTTCATCGCTAATTTGGACTGGATTCCCTGGGCCACTAGTATATTTCCCTCCGATTCTTGCTATGAATGATTTGCTATTTCATGGGTGTCTGTACGTTTCCGATTCGAGCTTGAACGGAGCTCGTACATCGAGCTCCTTAACAAGTTTTTCGAACGTTTCGAACGTTCGAATCAAGCTCGAGCACTATACCGAGCCGAACTCGAGCACAATTTCCTCAAGCTCATCGAGCTCGAGCCTGAACCTGAGCACCTCTTAAACTTAAACGAGCCGAGCTCGAACCTGAGGGGTTCGGGCTCGGCTTGGCTCGATAACAGCCCTAGCTGGAACCCAGGAGAGACTGAAACTAAAATACAAAAAAAAATGGCACAAATCACATTGAGGAAAACAAAAAAAAACATAGCAACATGGGATATTATACATGGATCGCATAATGAAAATGTCAAATTTGATAAGTGAACCAAAGGAAAAAGATGATGGAGCAAGAGTAAGGTCCATATGGTGCTGTACCATCCATAACCATGAACCAGAACATCAGCCTGAGAACAAGATCACAATAACAATAGGAGAAATGTCGAATCAGATAATGGGTCAGCTTGAAATTGTTTTCTTCATCATCTTGTAATCCTATCCAACAAGCTCATCTTGAAATTAAATAAGTACTTGACAAAATTTGTGCTAGCAAGTGATCCTTGGCTTCTCTACCATAAATGTTTGGCTTCAACGACCTGCATATTAAGCACTTATAGCCATTGTAAAACCCTATCCTCCCAATTAATCCATTGTAGCAACAAATCAATGTTGTCATTTTTCACTAGCAACAAAGGCACATCCATCGTCGACAGCATCTTGGACGAGTCCAATTCTTCACAGTCTGATCAATCGAACGAACTAGAAGTCTATGAGTTTCAATCAAACTTAAAAAATCAGAAGCCTAATCTTCAAATCTTATAGAGAAATCCTCAAATTTTTAATTTTTTAGTAGGAAGTGGGAAGGCAGGCGCCGGGTCTTTAAATTTGTCACTTGTAAATAACTGCTTACCAAGTGTTAGCTGTCTCTAAAAGATGGTCAGATAGTGAGGGTAAATTGTCAATACCTCTGCCTAAAACTTAGTGATGGCCCACCTTTATTAATACCCTAACTAGCCTTTTTCATTCATTTTTTTATAAAGAAAGTATGAAGTTTATAATGAACTACTTAAGGTCTTTCCTTATATGCAAATGACTAATATTATGATTACTGATCAATAAAAAATATTCCTAAGATATGACAGAAAAATTAGTTGAAATTCAACAAGCCATAACTTCTATTTTTCTCTTTAGAAAAATAATTGGGATGAAAGATATTTTTAGCCATAACTTAGGGGCTTTAAAAATTTTTAAACTAGTGACAGTTTAGTAGCTACTTATAGATGACACTCTACCGAGGACAAGCGATCACAAGGTTAAGCCATAGGTTAATAACAGCTAGTCTTCGCTAAATTAATGAGGAAAAGTCATCACTAACTCTAGTTATAAGTTAGTGATAGCTAGCCTTCACTAACTTAGCAAGGGCAAGTTGTTACTAACTCTGTTCATAAGTTAGTGCCAGCTAGCCTTTGCTAACTTAGTGAGGCCAAGTCATCACTAACTCTAGGCATAAGTTAATGACAGTTTGTCATCACTAAGTTGATTAGGGTAAACCATCATTAACTCTGGCAATAAGTTAATGATAACTAACCTTCATTAATCCATGACCAATTAGCGATGGCAAACTGCCACTATCTTTGGCCATCAATTTAAAGATTTGTCATCCATTTTTAGAAAAATAACTAAGAAATGAATTTTTTAACCATAAAACAAAATTTTATCCTAAATTATAGTTTATATTTTTTTTATAGACACATATATCCATCAATCCATACATCTTGATCGAGAAAAGAAACTAAAGCCAATTGAAATTGATCATTCTTGAAACAAATGAAATGGAAATAAAAGAAAATTTTCATCAAAAGCTTGTGATAGCTAGCCATCACTAGTCTTTGACAACCTAGCAAGGACTAGCTATCACTACCTTTAGTCATAAGTTAGCAATGGCTAACCATCATTAGATTATGACCAATTAGTGAGGGTTAGTTGTTAATAAATTAGTGAGGACTAACCATTAATTAGACTGTAGTTAGTTAGTGATGGCAAACCGTCACTGCATTTGGTCACAACTCAGCGACGGCTAAATCTTGCCAAACTTTTACTGACTTTTAGTGATGGCCAACCTATGCTAAAGTGTTGTTGGACTTTTGACGATAGTCTATCATTACTATTTAGCGACAATTTTTAACTGTCACTAAATCACCTTTTTCTAGTAATGATTCTTCCATTAAAACCTTATTTGTTGACTTTGATCTTCCTTTTTTGTCACAAAATTCTCTTTATCCCTCTCTAGAGCTTTAATATTTTTCTTTTTCTGTCTTCCTTCATCTCTTTTTGGTCATAACCATATTCGTTTTCTTTTAAAAGTATCTTATTTCTCATCATCATCATCTTCTTCTTCTTATTCTGCTATTAACATTCTCAACATATATCCTACATGAAAAATGAATATTGATTATGTAACCTTAAAAAATAAAAATAGGAAAAAAATTTCTGATGGCCATCTTTCATAGGAAATTCTAATAGACAAAATCATTGGAATTGCCTTGTGGCAATGGCATACCATCTTCAACAAGCCTAAATCCAATTGCTATGTTTTTTATTATCAGAAATAGAATATTTTTTAATAGTGATATTGTTTAAAAAGTCAGATCATGAATGGTATGTATTAATTATGAATATTAAGACTAATAGAATTTTGACAATGTGTCATGAATTTAGGTATTATCAACCATCGCTCTCTCGCTTTTTTCTTTCCATCGACTTTTTCCTCTCTTCTTCGCGCTTCCTACTAGGTTTTGGATTTTAATCTAAGCCTAGTTATTGTTTCCATTTTACGCAAAACTATTTTATTATTGTTAGCAGAATTATCATTTGGTTTATCCAATATTTTACAATAGATAGATCCAGGTGATTCCATTCGGTGATAGTGGGTCGAGTAGAGTATGAAAGACTTCAAGACAAAGGTGGTGAGACATTTTTTTAATAATAGTTCAGGTGTTAGTGTCTTTTTACTTTTATTGTCTATTGAGTCATCATTCATGTTTTATGCTTGAATGGTTCACTAGTCCAACCATATGCTAGTATGTTAGTCCAATAGAGATTTGGGTTGTTAGCGTATTAGTTTGTTTTTTCTGTTTATTTTATTGATCTATCTCTTTTAAGCTGTAGACTTGAATATCATATCTATCCTGGTTATTCATTTTATAGTATCATAAGAAGTAAAAAATGTGTAAGGATTACAATTGAGTTAAGCATTGTCTGTTCTATTCCTTGGTACTATATTTCTCTAGTAGATATTGTACATTCAACAATAAATGAAAATAATATTCCATAAAAAAAAAAGAAAAAAAAAGACTAATGGAGTTGAGGGTTACAACCTTTTAGAATTTATTTTGAAATTCTAGAAGATTTATGTCTTGAACATGTTATGTACCATCTTTTCAGGATTTATAATTTTCTAATCCTCATTTTTTTTCTTGTTGTGACTTGTGTGTGCAAATGAAAGAGTTAGCCAAGAGGTAAAGATCAGACACAACATATTTCAGAGTGATGAAATAGATGTTTGAGAAATTTGTTATATATAGTGTCCTCGCACACACTTAAGGAACATGTTGTACGCAAAATACAACTGATACAAAATTAATTTAGGCTCGTTAAAAAATAATACTACTAGCGAGAATTATATACACAACACAGTGATACATACATATATACATATCACAGATCTCCAATGGCTGAATATTGAGTTTTAAGTTTTTTTTTCCTGTTTAGTAGTTACAGTTGTCATCTATATGACATAACCTGATTTAATCATGCACATGTGTATGTAAGTATATATACATATATGTATATGTATTGCCAGTCTTAATCTATAAATTTGTTTAATCATTTTCTAATTAATTTTGACTAGAATGGTGTTGAGGGTTGTTGCTTTGAATGGAACTAACATTGACTGGAAAAGCATAAAGTCAGTTAGTCAATAAGGAACTGCACGCAATCATGGCCCCCAGACAACTAAAAATTCCAACCAACTCACTGACTCGTAATTAGGTATATATATATATAAGCCTAAAGCTCATTTTGTGTTATTAACTTTACTAACTAAGACATTTTATCCCTTAAACTTTGGCTTAGGTTCACCTAGCCCTAAAACTTTGCAAATTTGTTCCTTTCACCTCTCAGCCCACTTAAATGAAGCATGTGATGATATGTAACTCACTTTCATTACATAATTGACTCTTTGGGTTATATGAGAACTGAAACAATTACAAAAATAAAAATGAAAGGTTATTTAAACATTTTCCCCTTTAACTCATCTTTTTCTTTTCATACTAAAAACTAAAAAAGTTCACTATATCTGCTCTTATTTCAATTTTGGGTAAGAGTATAACTGAAATAAAATTTCAAGGAAAAATTTCCAAGAAGATGGAAAGAGAAGAAACAGTACACCTTCTAACACCATGGATCTTTTCTGTAAGACATATTCCAAGGCTTCATATGAAGAATCCAAACCCGGTTACAATCAAAGGGCTATCCTTAATCTTCAATTCCAACACCTAAACCAAGACCTCAACTCTTTGAAGTGACCCGGTTTGAACACCCATTCCCACCTTTTGCCCTTCATTGATCGAACGATTCCATGCCCTCCTCAAGCCCCTATAGAGTCACTTTGGTTCCTATGTGATATGTATCGAAGTGAGAGCGACTGAATGAGAATTATTGGCCTCTCTTCCAAGTGATGCAGACTTGAGCTTGACTGATTCGGATTTGGAACCCAAGACCATGTTCAAGAAAAATCACAAGGAAAACATAACAAAAAGAATTAGAGAGAAAGTTAAGAGTTAATTGAATTACTTTGGAGATTCATCAAAAATAGATCATCACTAGTAACTGAATCTCAAAATGATAAGCCAAATATCCATGAAAAAATAAATTAAATGGGTATTGATTTTTCACCCATCTCATCTAAAAATTAAAACTTTTTTCATTCTTTAGAACTGAAGAATTGAACAAGAGCTGAGTAAAATGAGGATTGTGAACTTTTTAGTTTGGAAATAAAAAGGTTTAAATAGCCCTTAATCTTTCTTTTTGTATCCGTTTCAGTCTTCATATAACCTAAATAGTTAATTATGTAACAAAAGTGAGCCATGTGCCATCATATGCTTCATTTTAGTGTGTTGAGGGGGTGAAATGTACCAATTTACAAAGTTTGAATACCAAGTAAGTATGAGTCAAAATTCAGGGATAAACGGTCATGGGCTTTAGGTGTGTGTGTGTGTGTGTCCATTAAAAAAACAAAGAAAAAACGTATTATTTAGAAGGAACATTATATATTTAAATTAAGGAATCAAGATTATATATATATATATATATATATATATATATATATATATATAATGCTTTTCGGGGCATGTTGTCATTTTCTTTCGGTACTATTTAATTCTTGTGTCTTTCTATTAGGAAGATATATTACAAGTAGTAGTAATAGAACTAGAAGTGAATGTGCATTGGAGAGGAGCTGGCTGAGGAAGTGAAGAGGAAAGTAAGAAACAACTGACGAAGTCTTGAAGTAACAAAAAGAAAGAAGAAATTGTGTTTGTGTGTGACTATAATGCAATTTTAAGTGGTATAGTATACTACTAATTACACGTGAATGGTCTAGAGTTTAAAGTTGAAATAAGCTAGCCTATGCCTAGCCATAGCTAGGAGGGGAGAGAGCCGTTGTGCCTAGTATGCTTTGTCTTCAATTCGTTATTTTTCACGTGATCACTTAGGTTTGCTTAAAGCATGGTATTTAATACCATAATATAACACTCACTGTAAGTATGCAGTATGCGGTATAAATATTTTTATATTTTATTATTATTATTTTTACTTGAAATGCCATGATATGCTGTGGTATTTTACAGTATTTCAAGTTATGTATATTTTGCTAAAAAACTGTTGTATACGATAAATATGAAATATATGTACTGTTATATTCTATTTTTTTAGGGCATATAAGATATTTTTTGGTCATTTTATATCAAAATATCATATATAAATATGTAAAATATATTAAAAAATATATTGGTATTATTAAAATGTTGTTTTCTTTTTTCTCACTTATCAATAAGATATTTTTTTTGTATAAAAAATTTTCTTTTATATATTCCCTCTGTCCCAGTTTACTTAAAACATATTCCTTTTTGGGATGTCCTAAAAGGTTGAAATGTTTCCTTTTTTTTGGAAAAGTTTAAAAAATTAAATAATCCTTTTACACACAACTCAATAAAGACTCTTTTTTTAATATCCACTCAATCTCTCACTGCACAAAACCCAAAAAAGAATCTTTTCTTTTTTAATCATTATTTAAACTTTTACTACATAAAAAATTAACACAAATTACATACACCTTAATCTCCATGCCTAATCAAATGTTTCAACTTATTTGGGATGGAGGGAGTATATTTTATTTATATTTAAAAAAATTATGATGAGAAAAATTAGAATACATATAAAAAGTTGTAAAAAAATTGATTTAGTTTATTTCATCTTAAAATAATATTCTAATATTTTTTTTTTCTGAAAACAATAATGATATGCGATGCGGTATACCAGATAGTATACCTTAATAATATAAGGTACGATATATGGAAAAAATAACAAATAAAACACTAACATTTTAGACTCAGCTCAAATCAGCCACTAATATTTTTTTTTTCAGCCAAATAAACTACTAACATTATTCAAAATAGCTAAATAAACCATTAACGTTATTCAAATAGGTCAATTTACCCACTTGACTCTTGAAATATTACAAAATTCTAGCATTAACTTTTTAAAATTAACAAAATAGCTCAACTTGGTTTAAAACAATTTAAATAAGCTACATTCGTCATTTATAAAATTCCATAACCACCTTATACAATTATATTTTTTGAGCACAGTCTATTCATTGTTGCTTCTAGCTCATTCAAAGTGTACCATATCCGTTGGCTAAGATGGGATGCCTCCGACCTCACACTGTTACTTCCGAATGATGTCTTGCTCATATTAGTGCTTAATGCAAAATTATGGTACAATATGAGATAGAGTAAGAGGAGGAATATCGTGATCACTATCAGCAAATTCAGGAGGATCTCAATTACTACTTACAAACGAAGTCCAAAGATAGATATTGGCTTCAAGAAAGTGGTTCAAATATTAGATTAATAAACGTTATAGGCGCTAAGAGTAAAAGTATAAAATATAGGAACTAAACTTGGTATTTTATGGTAAGATTCTGTTAAACTTAACAAAAAAATTATAAGAGTAGCCGATTTGAGCTGACTCAGAAATATCAGTGGTTTATTTAGTAAAATATAAAATAAAATAGTGGGTGAATCAGGCCAACATAAAAATATTAGTAGTTTAATTATTATTATTTACTTATAATATTTTAGCGGCAACGATATTTAATACGTGACGAGTTTACTACAGTTAATACTTAATAGTACCAGTTGAGTGTTCCAATATTAACTCTATATCGATCCAAATTAATTAATACTACTAGTGATCCGTAAAAATTTGTACCATTGCATTCACGTAGTCAAATCAGAAAACCAGCAACATGTTAAGAAGTAATTAGTATTACTGCGCTGCAGCTCTTCTGTAACTCACCACATAATTAAGCACATTGAATAATCTCTCTCTCTCTCTCTCTCTGTTTTTTTTAAGAAAAATAAAAGATGACAAAAGTAAAAACACATGGATTTGTGCCTTTTTGCCCTTTCCACCTGCTGTGAAGCTTCTCTTCTCTGTGGTTTTATTGACTGGGGTGAAACACAAGAAAAGCAGATGAAAAAAACACGTGATATTATAATGGCTTCTCCAATAGCCAGTGGATTTTGGAAAATGTGGATTGGACTACGGCAATACCTAGACAGAAGAAAAGCAGTCAAAAGATGCGGGTGCTTGTGGCAGGGTTTTTCCCTACGTCTTTTACCCCTTGCTGGTTGGTACGGTACACGTCTTATTTGCAATCAAATGTTGCAACGACAACGGCCACATTCTCTCTCTTCTCAATTTTATGTACCATTTCAAAATGCAATAATTTTTTTTAAATCTGTCCTTTAATGTTTATACTAATAATGCCCTTAATTTTTTTAAAATAAGGGTATAATTGGAAAAAAAATATCATTTCGGGAAATAGAACTATTGTTTTGGGGCTTATTACAATGAAAAATGGAACACCAAAATTCGGACAGATGGAGTGTAATATATACTCTTCAACAACTAATAACGTCTATTTCTGAGTGCAACTGTAAACATCGTTTGTTTAAACTTGATTTTTTTTCCTTTTCCAAGGAATTTCTGTCATCCAAAATTAATTCCAAGAAAATATCTTAAAAACTGGCCAAAAATCCTCGAACCCTGTTTTGCAATCACTGCCTTCTAAGCCCATACAAGAATAACGGAGGCCCAGCCCAATCCGTAGACAACGAACATGGTCCGTTGCAACACCAAAACTGGAGCAGAGTGGCCCAGAAAAGAAGGCTGCAAAATTGTCGCGGTTGAAACTGCAAAGGGCGCGACCGGAGATGGAGGGGCTAGGCTAGGCTAGGCAGACACAACACAACACCAAGACGGCGGATAAGGAGGCGCAGGCGGAGCCTCGGAGGCAACAAATGATATACAATGGCGACTTGCAAAGGCTCGATCTTCCTCTCTGAAACAGTAGTCTCTCATCTCTCCCGTCTTGCCCTCTCTCTTAGTTATGTTTGTGTTTTCAGGTCAGGGAAGCTTGCTTCTTGAATGCGTAATTGCTTCCATCCTCACAGGAATCGTGCTTTCGTAGATCGATCTTACTTACTTATACTTTTGATTTTAGATGTAATTATGCTTCTTTTTCTTGCTTCTCCCGCAATTCGGAGATCACTCCTTTGTAGCGCGTTTTGCATAATAGTTCTGTGCTAGGTGAGATCAAGCTTGAGCAGGTGCAGAAGCGAGAGCAGGAAGCTTGCGTTTCAAAAATTGAAGCAGAGAAAAGCTTCATGAGAGCTTGCAGTATTTCAAAAATTGAAGTACCAGATGAGCTTGTATTGTTAGAATATTTCCAATAATTTTCTTTCGTAATTGTACTAAACAATAGAGTTTTCTAACAAATTAGTTCACAATATCCAATTATTCTCTATTTTTAGTGTTCAAGAAGATTAAAAAGTTCCCAATTGAATAGAAAACTACCATATCCTGTGCACTACAATGTGCTTCTTCACAACAATCTTTAGATATAAGTAATCCTAGAGGTACTTATAAGCAATCCTAGAGGTACTTTTAACAGAAGAAATATGAGACCAATGCTCCAAAGCAGGAGCAGCGAATTTGGAAGTGGCAGCATGAGTACTGCAAAATCAGGAGTGGTGATGACTAAGTGGAAGAATTTTGTCGTCCACTTTTTGTGAAGTTCAATCATTGCATGATCCGTTGAGGTATCTACATAAATCAAAGTGTTAAACATTTGGATGAGGAAATTTGTGAAAAATCTAAGGTAATAGTTTTGACTGTATTTTCTTGTAGATGGAGGAAAACCTTGAGGCATCACCTGGGAAAGATTATTCTCTAGAGATAGTGCTTTAACCATGAGCACCTTGAGGATGACACCCAAACTGATTGATCTGAACCGATGCATTGAGGCTTTCATTGGACAGAATCAGAAAGGCATGCCTTCTGTTTAATGGAGTTCCACAGGCTGCTGTTGAGTCAGAAGGTAACTTTTTCCTGTTCTCTGTTCTATCAGTACCTCAGTACATTTCTTTTTCGACATTTGTTATGCATTTGGATACGAAATGTTCAACCATTTGGCTCAAATGATTTGAGGGGACTCATTTGTGGGTTAATAAGTCATGCTTTTCATTACCAACTTGATCACTTTACTGTTCTATCAGTGCTAAAATATTGAAAAATTTTCAGGTCATACATGTAGAAAAGGACAGTTATCCCTTTCACGCATGACAGTTATCCCTTTCACGCACCATAGTGGTCAGTTTAATGCAACCACTTGGCAGATAAACCGCCAAAGGTTCAGTTGAATGCAATACACATGCAAATTCATATTTAAAGCATCCAAGGCTATCTGAGATAGAAAGCAGTAAGTGGGGTTATGATTTACAACTAAATTGAAAGAGCTGACTTTCTTCGGAATATTTTTGCAGAACTTGAAACCTATAACATATTGCAGCCATAAGATTCACCCTACGCATCAACGGAAAAATTAGATGATCAAACTTAAAACGAAAGATTAGTAGTTTCCACCACCCTCAGTTATAGCAATCACTGGCTGTTAATGAGTGCAATGATTTCTAGTAACTGTATTACTGATAGAGATCTGCTTGGCGACCACATGACAATGCTCAGTGCATATTCTGGTTAGAGAATAGCAGACTATTGAAACATCATGCTTGAAGAATTCTATATTGCCGCCACAAGCGACAATGATCTAGAGACAGTTCAGAGCTTCAGAAGTGATGATAACATGCCAGTTGACTCCATGTGTGACAGTAAGGTATTTGATGATAGTTGAAATGAATGAGTGAGTGATAACTGATACTTGATTATCAGGAGGTCAATGAGCTACTCTTGTATGATTGTTTGCAATGACGAAAGATATATGCCCATGATAAACTGCTTGTTTGAATGTTACAATGTCAATTAGCCAAAGGAAATCAGATAAAGCCACATACCACTAATTAATTATTGCGGTTTGGACATCACCTAGATAATTTATGTTGAAAACGTGGGCTCAATCTGATTTTGTGGTTCATTTGGAAGGCCAATAGACAGTAGACAGAAAAGTACCTTTCAGCTATCAAGTGTATACACTGGGAAGTAGAAAGGGGCTAATGAAAGTAAAAGGGATTGTTTATCCTTAAAGCATACTCTTTCATTTCCTGTGCTTATTAAGCAGCCCCAACTCTTCAGCTCTTGAAAGTTTCATGGCTTCTCCTTTCGTCAATACTCCTACTGACAAGGAATTGCCTTTGTAAAGTATAAGATATCGAGCTGCCAAAATTGGAAACCGCCACAGATGGTTCAGAGTCGAAGATTTAAGTCAAGCTTTGATGAGTCTGATGGAGGTCGTTTTAGTCCTAGATCTAAGCGGAAACTTCCTGGCCACATTAGATCAGTTGAATCCACTGGGCTGAAAGGCATGTTCCACACTCTGAATCCTGTGTTAATGTTACTAAATCTTCCTACACTTGCTGTTCCATCAGTGTTGGCCTTGTGCGCAAGGGAATGGGCTTGGAAGCCCAGTGATCGAACCATTTGCAGTCCCATGGTTGGCAGCATCCTCTGGGATTGGTATCTTTTGGCTGCTCCTCGTTCCCTCTTGTGGGCATTCTGATGGCCACCTAATGCCTGTGAATTGTAGAACTTTCTCATGCAAAAGTTGCACGAGAAGAGCTTAGAGCATGATCTTGATCGCACTTCAGAGTCCCCGTATTTTGATAATTGATTGGCACCTAGGCTCAGACTCAGCCAACCTTCTGGATTTTCCCTCTCCGTTGCTTCATCACTATCATAACTGATTTTTCGATCATCTATTTGTTGATTCAACATGTTTCCTGGTTCTCTCTGAGAAATCATTTCTCTGTAGGGCAGACTATAAGTTGAGCTTGTATTCAAGGCAAGTAGAGATTACAGGCTTTTATGGGTTGGTTGTTGGCTTACTTTTGAGGACATAGACCAAAGTAAGGGAAAGGAAATAAATGGAGAATGAGATCAGCTGTTTTCGCTTTGTTTTGTTCTGCTTACATTATAATCCAGAGGCCCCACCAGTTGATGCTTCCATGGCCCGAAGGGACAATACGTTTACACATGTTTACTGTTGCCCTTGTCAAGCTAAGGATTCCCCACTTTCATGTTTCTGCTACCCGTTTTCTCTCCTCAAATAAACTGCTTCAGATGATTCTCTTATAGATTAAATTAACTTTTTGGCTGATAGTTGAATAATGTTCACTTCGAGCTGTCAAAACAATAGTTGTTTATAAATCGTAGTGCTGGTTCCCACTACTGTCTTAGATCTTCCATTTAACTGATACTTTGCTTAAACATTTTTTTGAGAATTGAATGTTTTCTGTTGGAGGCGCACCAGTATTCAACCGAAAATAGTTGACTGCTGTTGTTCCTTTTTGCTGATCATCAATGTGAAAACTAAACGGTGGCAGGTCACATCAGGTGCTTCGGCTCGGCAAATTCTTGATTGGTTCTATCTTGGAGGTAATTAAATATTACTTCCGTTTTGTAAAGCTTGTCACATTTACCATTTATAACAACTAATTCATGATTTTTTTCTTTAAAAACTTTTTATAGGAATATAAACTTTTTATATAAAAATGATACTTTAAAGATTCCAGGCTATAAATATAATTTTTAAAATTTTGTTACAATACAAATTAATATGAATGTATTTAAGTCAATTTTTAGTTAAAAAAGGTAAAAGAGTCAACGTTTGCAATTGCAAAATGGAGGGAGTATAACTTTTTAACTTGTTAACATTGTACCAGTTACATGTCAGATTAGAATAAGGTTTAACAAATGACGAAAAGGCATCAACCAGAAGAAGAAAGCACTTTTGAGTTTCTCCCATTGTTCTTCGTTTTGCCCCCATGCTTAGGAGTACCCTTTTTGTTGGGGGTAAGGTCAGGTGTGGGGAGTAGTGAAAACAGAGAAAAATTGAAGAAAAGGAGGGAAAAAAAAATCTGACCGAACCTGTGGATGTAGGTGACAGTATTGAAGTGAGCAGACGATAAGCCTTGATGAAAGAAGGCAGAAACGGAATGGTGGTGGGGAAATAAGCATTTTGTTTAATAGTAATGGGCCATATGATACTGTGGTTTCTTGGTGGTAGAGGGTCCCTGGGAGAGGCAATAATGGTGGTAAAAGTTGGAAAGCAAATAGATAGGATCGTATCTTGCCATTCTACTTGTAGTTTCCTTTCCTCAACATGAATCATGGACACAATCCCTTTCCGGAACAAGACTTATCTCATCAGAGATTTCTAATGCGTATAATAATCCCCTTAGAATGATTTCCTAGTGTTTTTTGCCTCACAACTGTATTTACTAAAGAGTTCACTTCCGTTTCTCCGTTTCTTGGTTACGGTATCTTGTCGGGGCTGTTTGTCTTTCGATTAATTAAAGATGACAGCCTTCTCGAGGATGGCCAACTTTGTGCCTTGCCCTCTGCTTTGAAGGTGTCACTGTCACTCCGCCGGCCGGTCTCATCTCATGGCTCCGTTCCCGACTGAATTTTGTTTGCCAGACATGATGATATTTAATATATCCCCCGCACTAACTATGATCAGATAAAGAAATTACAATTCGGCGGTTCCATCGTTTTCCCCTTTCTCTAGGATTATTGGAGCACAACATAGGGTACTAGTACCAGGAAAAGAGGAAGGCTACCAATTACGCAATCAGATAAGCCAGCGTACTTAATAGTTTTATCTTATCTTCTATCCTTATCGCGCACAAGTTTCTGAATTACTGGCTAATCTTCTTCTTTTAAAGAGATTCCTCACCTTGGTGGGTCGGTTGGTGGGTGTAAAAAGAAGAATCAGGTGATAGTAATTTATCTTCGCTGTTACCAGAACAACTTCACTTAATAAAACGCTCAAAAACAATTTCCCTCTTGGTACAGCGGTTCCATTCCTTCATATCATGTCACTCCATTGGGGACAGCATTGGCTCTTAAGATGGGATTGGGAGCTTCCTGTATACGGAGACAAGGGTCAACCTCAGGCAGCTAAAGCAACCATTTCAGCTTGCCCATCAATTTAATGTACGCAACCTGATGTGCCCAAGACGTGACATTTCACTTACGAATGCCCAACATCTACCATTCCTACCCGAAGTTCACATCAGTACGTGTTAGAATTACAGACCCCGCGGCCAACTTCACCTTTGCAGCTACCCTATTTTGCTTTCATTCCAATCGTGGCACCCATGAAGAACAACTACCAAAATTAAACCATACTTGAACTGGAGTAGCAAAAGTCCTAGGACAACCCCCGAGCGGATAAAAAAAGAAAAAAAAAATTCCATTTTCTTCCCTTAAGTAGCAAGAAAGAGTTCTGATTTTATTTCTCTGCGTAACAAATAGCCTGACAAAGAACCAACTCAAGACCGTCCTTCCGTAACTTTGTCACACCAAGTTGTAAGTATCTAGATATAGTGGAGAGGGAATGTAATGGCATATGACAATTCTCAATTACCATGGTTTATCAGAACCAGGACTAGTCATGAAGGACTTGGACCCAGATCAAGCCATTCAAGATGCCTCACAACGCATCACCAAACTCATCAAGCACCACAACTTGCATTAACATTTACAAGAACGGAATTTGCATGCGTACAGCTTATCAAATTTCCATTGGACCACCTGGATCATCCATCTTCCGACGCCTCCTAATATATGAAGACCCATCCTGTTTTCTAAAAATAAATTTAGGTGTGCGCGCATACACACAAAAAGAGAATAGAGAACTGGAGAAAGAAACAGGACCTCTAGAATCGGCAAAATCACCTAATGTGGCCCTTCTTTTCCTTCACCAAGACATATTCTATGAAACAATTACAAAGCCCCAATACACTCCTTCAGGGAGTGATATAAGGATCCTGCACTTCACCAAGCTATTTTCCAAGTTCTGAGATCTGTTTCACACGTGAAGTAGTTAGAACTAACTTTTGTTCAGGTTTTTTTAGGGTTTAACAGATGCCACTCTCCACTTTTCCTTCAACTATTTAGTGTGATTCGGCCCATTAAATCCAATCTGCATGTAAGACATTGGTAATATTTGTATACTTCAAGAAAAGTTAGAACATTAGGGTCATCATCATCATTATTCATAATCATTTATAAGTAAAGATTTAGGAATATTACACTCAGGAGGAAGGAAAATAGGAAGGGGACAACACACCTCGATCGCTACCACTAGGTCAAAGGTGTAAATGCCTTTAAAACATTATTTATTTATCTATTTTCACGGAGTGAAAAATTAGCCATTTGAAAAATTACCTATAGTTTTCTCTTGATAGACTATGACTTTCTATTTCAAGGGAATCACGACCAGTTCGTTTTGTGAGCACGTGATCGTGTTTAATGCATTAAAATTGGATCGGGTCGGACAAGTTTGTGGGTTGTTCAAGATCCGCTTTTTATGGTTCCCAAATTACCTCGCTTAAGTGGTAGAACGGCGATACAACGATCCATCCTTGCCACCCTATCTAGTCAACCAGCCGATCAACAATCCATGCATAAATCAAACGATCACCCTCGGCCGTCGGCCATTGATCAACAATCCGTGCATTGATTCGAGTCATCTTTCAAAGTCTTGGCGTGGATCCTTGCATCTATGCACGAATTGAAGTCACTGGAGCACGAGAACGCCGAAACTAGCTTGGTGTCTCTGGGTGACGATCAAATGAGGAAGTACGTCGCAAGTCATTTTGAGAACAAATCCATTTTCAACTGCAATTTTGAGCCCCCTCCCGCGTTGCCATGTCAAAACGTAAGCGCACGGATTCAAGTCATCGGTTCATCAAATTGTAAGAACACCAAATTCTTGTTCACTCCATCCCGCCGACCAACAAATCCAAATCCATTTCCAATTAATTCCGTGCCTTTGCGCACAAATTTGAAGCGAGCTTTAGCTGAGTGTCCATTTGAAACATGGAGAGCCAGGCTGATGCGAACAGATGATCCAATGACATAGATGTAATAACTATAAAATATAAGCCTATTTTGGCTCACCAACAATTTAGGTGAATGCTAACCCATGCGTTTGACAGACGAAAACACGTTTCTAAAATGTGAAAACACTAAACGAATTGGCTCTAACATGCAACTACAAAGATTCATCAACCCAAAAACAGATAAACAGCGGCCTGTCGATGTGTTGATAATTAAACACCGAGAAAAGTCCTGTCTAGCAGAGGGTAATCATCTATGCGTTCCAAGCATTTGTTGAACGTGTAAACTCTACCTGCAGACAGATAAACAGCGGCCTTAGTCCCGCTGTAATGTAATATTTTGGAGCAACTTTTGTTCTGCGACCAAAGACCCACTTCACAGAGATCTCCTTCCCTCCAGGATATGCTGACCATCAACCCACCTCTTGCCTTCAATCCTTTTATGCATCCGTTTACCCATTTATCACGGGGAAGAGCAGGTAGCAAATAAAGGTCTGTCAAACTACTTTGGACGAGCATTTCTGCAACCCCTGCTGAGAAACTGTACCACAAATAATAAGTTCCACACAAATAACAGAATTGTTGACAAAAAATACTGGCCAAGGCGCTACTTCCGCAATGCCTTGTCTCCTAAGGCTTTAAAAAGTTAAAATTCTTTATCACATAGTATAACAATTAAAAGCACGAACTTTCAACCAATCAAGTTATCAAAACGCCACCCAAGTATTAATATGTTGCATGATAAAATCCTAAAACCACATAATGCAAGCTAATGACCCAAATTAAGCATCAGATTAGTAAGGTGACCAGAGGATATAATTAAGCTCGACACCAACAGCTGCTTACCCAAAGTTGCAATCAATCTGGAAAGGAGGGTGTGCGCCAAATAAGTTACTGTACAGTCCACCCTTAAAAGCTACTGTCTGATCAGGATCTGGATCCACCAACTGGAATAAATGCTTGACCATTCGATATGAATGCTCACTATTGCGAAGACGCGCCCACAATGCTGTTTTCCATGTGGTTGACCATCCTGGACCATTCTCTCCTGTGAAAACCAGGCATCATAATGAATGGCAAATGTGAAGCCGGGTGAACATGGAAAAATCCAGAGAGAATTTGTTGCTTGATCGATTTACATATGCACGCAGTGTCTTAGAGCTGAATAATGATTTTTTGGCTTCCATGGTGATACTGAGGCAAGAGTAGAATGTGTGACCTCTTTCACTTGTCCCTTTACAGCTAAACAAAGGGGAAATGATGAAGGCGAGGAAAAAAAAAGTGGGCAACAAAGCAACAGAAGAACATTTTTTTTTTCCTTCATATTAAGTGCGTTTTTTTTTTGGGGTTCTTTTTCTCCCTAAGTTTAGTTTTGGTGTCGTTAATGAGAATTCCAACAATTATTAGTGTCTCACGATATCCATCATCTGAAATTCTGGCTTGTTTATACATGTAAAATAGTGGAAGATTTTATAAATGAACAAACATAATTGTCTCCAAATGGCTATGCCCTTATTTTCATTAGGGGATTAGTTTCCAACAATTTCATGAATCCTAAAAGCGCAAACAATAGCTAAACCAGCCTGACCTCTTTTATGGAGTGAACGCACCGCAGCTTCACAAAGGTCTGGGCTATTTTCAACTGTAATTGTGTTCCCAGGAAACAAGCCAAACAAATGGGAAAGATGTCGATGATTCGGTTCTGGGTCCACAAAATCCAGTGCCTGCAAACCAGACAAGGATTTTAAAGCCCAACAGTAAGCAATTTTGGAAGATAAATCAACTTGATGGTCCAGGAGCATTTCCTCAAATAATTTGAACTTTCGTTAAATCAATTCCCATACCCATTCCATGATAGAACCATCTTCTGCTATTCTGGGGGGATAAAGCCTTGGCAGAGCTTTTTGTACTTTTGCAATTAGTTCATCTCCAGTTTTATCCAAAACCTGATGCAAGAGAGAGTTATCATAATATTAAGGTCAAGAAAATTCAAAGAAATATAGACTGCTACTATTTCAGTCAAGGTTCCAATAAAAATTTACCTCAGCAGCAGAAACAATTGTGTTAAAAACTTCTCTAATGATTTCCATGTCCATAGTTGATGAGTAGCTCACACTAGCAAGCCTCCCATCTGGAGCAAGAAAATGATGTTCTGGAGAAGTTGATGGGTTGGTTTCAAGGTAGCCTCCATGCCCTTCAATCAACCAATCTAACAGAAACTGGGTGCATCCTTCCAACAGAGGATATGCCTTGTCCTTAAGAAAATCCTGCATGAACAACAACAGTACCTGTCATCGGTAACATGCTGATAGTACCATATGGCACAAAAAAAAAAAAAAACAAAAATGATGCTCAAGATTGCAAGGAAACAGAATGAAGATCAATTAGCATGACAATTATCTGAGGAAAGCCCATATATACTTCTTTTCCCTTCTACTATGGGCTAGAGTCAGTAAAACAATTCTGAAAACATTTTGAGACTACAAAGAATAGAAGCAACTTGTTTCCCACTTTCAATGATGTGACGCATCCACTGTCGGGATAAAAGCATTGCTTTGTGTTTATATTGAAACGGTACAAGCAGACCTCATAACTAAAGCAATTAGACGTGCAAAGAGAGAGAACCAATTCAAACATTTTGTAGGCAATGCTTTGTTTGAATATGAAATTGGTGTTATAATCTTGGGGATTAGCAATTAGAAGACTCAGCCAACAGCATTAAAAGTCCAGTCTTAGCAAATCCTACTCAGCCTCACATTACCCCTGCCATTCCTGCCTGTCCGGAATGATAATCGAAGGACAAGCAGTCAGTTACTCAATTCTTAGTGTTGGAGATATTGTGCATGCAGTGGAATGACATTTATGATTGATTAAGAACAAAAGTGAATGTGGTGACTGAGAAATGATCAGTAGAGAGTGATTGGTGGATGAGGTGTTTCTTCCATTGTCTCAATTTTCCTTTAGTGGTTTGCTTACCATTTTGATACATGTTTCTCTAGTATAAATAGGTGATTTTACTCATGTTTTTATTGAGAAACATTCACAATATAGTCCTCTAGGCTCTCTTTCTTATGTTTTTGACACTCAGGTACAGTCTAATTTGCTGAGATATCACAAATTAACAGTCTTATTACATCAGAAAGCTAACCAAAGATATGACCTCCAGTGAACTTCAAAGGACAATTTCGTTTCAGTAAAGATGATCCTGAATGCCCAATTTCTAATCAGCATAATAGAAAAGAAAAGGAGAGTGGTGCCTAACTTGTGTCAAACGAGAGAAGGACGTCAGAATCTCACCTTGTCCAATGTATAACTGTAGTGTTCCCATAGATGAGTACAAAGCCAAGCTCCACCCATGGGCCATAGTGACCACTTCACATCATCTGAATCTACACCCTGATGTGGTGATGATTTTGCCCATATATCACTCGTATGATGTACAACCCAGCCATTAGCAATATAGTTGATCTGTGACATTAGGTGAAAATAATATAGAAATTCCATATCAATGAAATGTGAATCGAAGCTGTAGCACACACACCTCCTATGGCCTAAACTTAACAAACCTTCACTAGGGGAATATTAGGCAACGCTCATTGATTCAATTAAAATGTCGTTTTTGGTTTCCAACCAGTTATGATCATCCCCACCAGTTATTGGAGAAACATATTGATGAACATGAAAAGATGGAGTTGGTGAACATGAAAACATGATCATCCTCACCAGTTAACCTAATGTATGACAGTTCTGAACATGTCCCAAATAGTCCACAATTTTTCTTAAACCAATTCTTCCTTGGTAGGCTTGAGAAAATGCCCAAGCCCTTTTAGTTCCCATAAATAATAGAGTCCCATAAAGTTTGTACTCCTGAATGGAAACTTGATCAGTAAAGCAGTAAACATTTTGGTACAACAAAGCTATGAGGAACTCACAGCTAGATGATAAAAAACCAAAATATAGCTTGATAAGGATTTTATTGACTTAGCCTTTGTATTACGTGCTGACTAATTATTCCCTTATAAAAGGATTGCGTCAAGAAGGGCATCCAGCGTAAAACTTTATCACTTTGCTTTTGCATGAATTTGTAGTATTAATTAACTTTGAACAGCTAATTGACACTATGAGCTTCCCAATGTAGTTGGGATTGAGGTGTAGTATGACGGTGATTCTATGTGCTAACTACAACATACACTCACAGAGACTCAACAACCAACACATTCACATGCATACATGAATTCTTGAACTTTACAAACTAAAATAAATCATCCATAATTTAACTATGTTACTAGAAATTCATAAAATTAATAGGGGTGGAAAGTGCTCACCTTTGCAGTTTTGCTTCCGTTAATTGACAAAGACGTGAGGAAATCAAATAAAGGCTCCTGGCATTCACTGAGGTTGCAAGGCAGGCAAGGCCAATAATTCATTTCAAGATTGATGTTCAAGTGAGGAGCAGCACTGAAGCAGAAAATGAAAAACTCAATGAAAGGCCAAGTGGGGACTTCTTGACATAGATAATTAACTGATAGGATATTTATCATTCCCTTTTGAAAATTTACAATATACAGTTATTTGGTTGCAAGCAATAACCATGATCAGTTCATGGTAAATAGCTGCTGTGGTCAAATGTGCATTAACCAACATATGGGAGGGCAGCAGTGAGTTAAATTTATAAAGGCAGAGAACATAAATACATACATGAACATGTAAAGTTGAAAAAGAACAGAAATGCAGGCATAAGAAACAAAACAATAAGAAGTTGACAAGCAATTTAAGACATACTCCCACTTCGGCTCAAGTTCCGCATTCCATATCCCTTGTAAGTTAGCCACCTGAGTTCCAGGACGTGAAGAAGAAATGAGCAAGTATCTACCAAATTGGAAGAGAAGCTCCACTAAAGATGGATCTTCATCTGTTTGGAAAGATTTAACTCTCTCTGCAGTTGAAACAATTTTTCCTTGGTGTTGTTCAGGACAAAGTTCACATGGTAAGCATTGAGGCTGCTTCATTTCTTTTCTATCTTTTACAAAGGTTGAAGAGCTATGGGAAAGCTGGAGTGAGACTCGGTGAAATAGATTCTGATAGTCATTTAAGTGATGACTGTAGATATCAGAGTAGGATGTATTCTTCATCGAATCCAAGGCACTAAGACATTCTGAAGTAGGTTTCTTCCTGGAATTTGAAGGCTTAATGAATGGGCCCTCAAATGAGGATTGAGCTGTTAGAAGGAGAACACTCCAACTCGAACCTTTGACATTCAACTTATTTTCATCTACAATATTTATCACACCTTCACCATCACTAATACGCACATCAAGAACAGCTGAAAACTGAATACCATCTGGATTGTCATCCGCATGTACATTTGGTGGAATCCTTTTTCCTGGACAAGTACCCTCCATTACAAGCTGGTTTTTCCCATTGATATATGAATTATGAGGTAACTTGCTGTCCAGAGACACTACAAATGATAGAGATCCAGGTTTGCTTCCAGATATTTTTGTAACAACTACCTGATCAGGATAAGATACAAAATGCTCTCGGGTGTATTCCACGTCACCCACTCTGTATTTTACTAACGCTCTAGCAGTATCCAAGTCTAGCTCCCTTTGATATGTTTCTTCCACATAATCAAGATGATCACTGAAATCCAACTTGATATCTCCAAGAAGTTGGTAAACCTATGTCATGAAACAAATTTATTAGGCAAAAAAGAAAACAGAAAAAAGAAATATAGTCTATGCTTTAGAAGAATCACCAACGTAATGTGTGAAAGTTGAAAACCTCTAAAATATAGAAGACAAGAGACAACTGTAAATACCCGCTAGATAATGTGCCTTTACAGAAAAGGTTTGCCTACTTAGAACCACTATAAAATAAAGACAGGAAGCAGTCTCCATACAAGGAAGGAAAAAACATCGAGATGTTATCTGGAATGAGTAGTGCAAGCATCAAAATACAGACAACTTGGTTAACGGATGATTTAGGATCATGAAAAAGCAGGTTTTCTGGAAGCCTCATCATGTATCATGTGATTGAAGTCAGCATATGGTTAACATAATTCTTTGGTGTACTACTCCATCTTTTAGATCATGTTTAAGTTTATCAGTTGAACTACCATAAAGTTGCAGATAAATTCCTATAGTGATTAGTGAAGCTGAAGCTGCATAGTATAGTCTAAAGAAACAACTGCAACCAGGTGAAAAAATATGAAGCAGCATACTTCTGTAAGATTCCCGAACAAACCAACTCCTGCTTCAGTAGCTTCCACATACTTGCCATCGTTGACAAGTTTCCTAACTTCTGCTAGGACCTTTGGAGCATTAGGATCGGTATAATTGCCCGGGACTCCAGTCCACAGAGTATCCTCTACAAAATAGAAACGGTAGTGACGATAGTTGTATAGAAATGTCTTTGAAAGAAGTACATTTCAATGCCAAATCCATCTAGACTAGCTAGGCATCGGCTCTTGATCAATATTTCAGTGCCAATCACATCCTCAGCATAAAATTTCAGTCCAGCATAGAAGGAAACTAAGAGGGAGGGATGATAAGAATGAATTAGAATTACCATTGAGCTGGAGAATCTCCGTGGCAACGCCACCCCAGACCATGGCGCCGAGACGGCCATTACCGATGGGAATGGCGTCGGTCCAGTACTGGGCGGGTCCACTAAATGTGACATTGAGGGGCCTGGGCTCCTCGCCGGCGTCCATGGAGCTTGGGCTCCAGATGTCCTTATCTGGGCGTCGTCGGACCAGAACCCAGTCGTCATCGTCGGCCCCCATCCCGAGAGAATATGGGAAGCGGAAAGCAACAGGGTGGGTTGGATTAAGGGAGGAATAATTGAGTCGGAGCAGTAAACTGACAAGCAATGGGGCAGAAGAAAAAAGAATCGGGCGGCTTCATCGTCTTCTGTTTGGATGCGATGCGGTGCGATGATTGTTTGGTAGAGTCCTCCTGTCCTGTTCGTGCCCATCCAATCCCGCCCGTTAGAATGATTCGCGCGCCACTCCACCGTCTCTGTGTTTATTTACATAGTTATCGTGGCATGATCAGATCAGTTGTCCTCCAACACATTTTCGTTAAGAGGACTTCCAGCGGTCTTCCCTTATACTCCTATGATGCTTTTTTTTTTGGGTAAAAATATCAAATTTACCATTAATGTTTTAGATTGGAAGCGGATATGTCACTATAGTTTTTTTTTACCCAATCTCCCACTTATATTTTAAAATATGCCAGATATGCCACCGAAGTTTCAAATTAAGAGTGGGTATACCACCAGCTATTAAAAATCTAATGAAAAATGTTAAAAATAATAAGTTTTAAATTTTTATGGTGATAATGCAAGTTTTAACAAATTTCAAAGACCTTTTGTGATTAGACTCTCTCTCTTTCTTTCTTTCTCTCTCTCTCTCTCTCTCTTGAATGTCAATGAGAAGATTAGATAGCAGAAACAGAGAAAAGGAAGCAATGGAGCTGTTGGGGCACTAGTGACAAAGAAAGTGATAGGGCTGAAGCGCTAATTGCAGAGATCAAATAATCTTTTGGCAAAAATATTAAAAGTCTTGATATTTTTTTTTAAGATTTATAATAACCCCAAATTTCAAAACCTGGTATTTTTATTATTTCCATTATTTTCTAACCAGCAGTGGTATATTTGGCCCATTTTTAAATATTAGTGGAAGATTGGGCAAAAAGAAAACTATAGTTACATATTTTCTCCCTACTCAAAACATTAGTGGTAAATTTAATATTTCTTCCTTTTTATTGTCCATTTTCACCCTCAAAACCAAAGTTAAATTTTTTTTTAAGTTATGCATAATGAAAATTTAAATGATGTTTAAAAAAGAAAAAAAATCTTTTACCTTTGGTGTAATAAGAGTTTTAATAAAGATTAAAAATATTTTTTTTTAAATTTCATGAAATATTTTGTAAAGTTAAAAATGAAATATTTTTCATTCTTATTGGGACAGAAGTATCTTTTCTTTTTCTGCCTTCACTTTCATGAGCTTACACATGTACTGTTTTTTTTTTTTTTTTCTGCCTTAGTTTTTGTGTTGCAACCGGCCAACTTATGCAACTGGTTTTAAGAAAAATTCTGTTTTTCAACTTAAATGCATGTTCTATGGACAAGGTGGTAATGTGTTATAAGTTATGACACAGCCAACAACGACGCTCTTTCTCGTTTTCTAAACATTTCGCGTTATTATCTAAACTTATTTTAAATCATTCTAAACTATTTGTACAAAATACTAAATTTACCATCGAAAAAGTATTGAAATTGCTAAATTTATCATCAAACTTTTAAAAATACTAAATTTAATACTGAACTTTATTTTTGAGACCAAATATATCATTTATGTTGATTCACCATTAAGTTATCATCAAATGAAGTGGAAAAATTATAATTTTGTTCTTTCATTTTTCACATTTCTTCTATAATTGCTCTAACTTTGAGTATATGACAATCATGCCATCTTTTTCAACCAATTGCCGGATGATCTCTTTATCTTCATCCTCTACAAGCTTAGCTCCTCCCCTGCTTCCCCTTCCTATTTCATCAACATCTTCCTCACCTACAAGCAATTTAATTGCTTAGTTCTCTACCGTATCGTCTAGTCCAAGGCTTTACAAGAGCCATTGTCAGAAAACCTTAATACTGGCAACGTCTATGACATCGATGTGTTTTGCGAACTTGGCTATTACTTGCAAGACGACTATGGTGTCCAGCAAAACATCGTCAAAGGTAGCAGCTTGTTGCTTCAAGGAAACAAGCACGAGCTCACCTTGTATCTTCGAGCTTTTAATTATGGCACAATTGCCACAAAATTGGAAGTGACTGGGACCTGCTCCTTTCCCAATATAGGTTGAAAGCTATTGAGTGAGGTTGGGAGTAAGCTATAGGGACTGGAGATATATCTGATGAACTAATTCTTGAAGAATATAGTATTATCATTAAATAGGCAAACTTAAGCCACTAATAGAAGAAAGTAAATAAGTGATAACCAAAACTATTATTTTTCACCTTTCAAAGCCATTTAACAATAAATGGTAAATTTAGTCATTTTTTAATGTCAATGGTCAATTTGCCCTATAAAGCAAATTTTAATATGAGATTTGGTACTTTTGAATGTTCAATGGCAAATTTATTTCTTTTGATACTTTTGAGTGATAAATTTGGTACTTTAATCCAAACTATTTACATATTACTAACTACACTATGCGTCTTTATTGAAGAGTATTCTTAATCCTACAACATTTTTTTTTATTTTGAAGAAAAACCCATAGGCCACTATTGATCACTTAAAAGTACATTACACATCCAAAAGGGGAAAGGATCTCCCCAAGACAATTGACCTAAGAACTATAACCCATTGTGGGTGATAGAGTAACTGATACCATTAACTGAATGACTGACATATAAGAATGTGCAGGAAATAAAAAGGTCTTTAAGACAATTTGCCTTGTTAACAATGGCTCTAAAGTAGAAAAGAGAAAGATATGAGAGCTCTAGATTTCAGAAATCAACATTTGAGAATCTAATTCCACTATAATCCTATGAAATCCTTGACAATGTGCCTTCTTTGGGCCCTATAGTAATGCTAATGCTTCCAAGTAAAATGGGTCGGAACCAGAGTATGGGAAGCAATGTAAAACGGCCAGGCGGACATGGCCATGTTGGTCTCAAGCCCACAACAACATGGCATCTCTCTCTCCTCTGAGCTGCGTCGACATTAATTTTAATGAACCCCTCCGGCAGCAACATGCATGTCATAGGCATGTTGTCCATTGACTTCATTGGATTCTTTTGATTAGAATTTGTCCACTGCTAGTTGTCCAACCGTGCATAAGCGTTGAGTGCAATATGGGAAGGAGTTTGGCAAAAGGATTCATGGGCAACCTTGTTTCTGTTGAATCAAAGGAACCAACATATGGTCACAAACTTAAGGGATTTCAATGACTCGCCATAGAAGAAAACTCATAGACCCTCTGCTCAGTCATGGGGTAGGGGTGGAATGGTCATACCACATAAATCCCACACCAAGCGAGCAAAGTAGCATTCCAAGAAAATGCGATGAGCGGATTCAAGTCCTTGGTCATAAACAGGGCAAGAGGGAAATACCTGAACTCCCTGCATTTATAAGTTATCTTTCGTAGGTAAAATATTAGCACTCACTCTCCAGAAAAATACTTGTACCCAAGGAGGGAGGTTCAGCCCCCATAGCCATCTCTAAAAATCTAATTTAATCAGGGGATCTTAGCCATAAAGGAAACAATAGGCAAGGTAATATGCCGATTTAACCGAAAATTGCTCATTGTCCGTCATCCCCCACGTGAAGAGATCCTCTGAAAACATGGGGTTCAAAGGAATGTCTTTTATAATTGTTGCAACGAAGGGATGGAAAAGTGCGTCTATATCACCTTTTTTCCAGGAGAATGTAGTCTAGTCAATTAGGTTAATGACTGAAAGATGAAGCAAGTGCGGAAGAGGATGACACGATCCCCGTGCCCCTGCCCGGGATACCCTGTGAGCGTTTGTCTCACGGTGGATTGTAATTGGCTAGCTGGTTATGTGTGTGGATTAAATCCAATGCTACTAGTTGATTAACCTAGAAATGCAATATGTATGCACTTATGCTTTGACTTGGTTTATTAAAACCATAAAACATTTAATCATTTAGACATTTAGCCGGCTAAGTAAAATTCTATATAAATAAATACAAAATGCCAAAGCATATCAAAATCAACCTTTGAGTGATTAACTACACATACACCGCTCGTGAAAGCATTTATACATAAGTAACTAATGCTCTCACCCAGAGAACAATCCCCTGAGTCAAGGACTCTTTATAACATAAATACTGGAGGCAAAATAAAGTACTGTATCAAAATACAAGACTTTGCTGAGATCTTTTACCCTAGCTCCCACTTTGGACTCCTGTCCCAGTGGCGAGTCTCACAAGTCCTTTGCCAAGTGCTACTAGGCTCTGCAGCCAAAGGAAGAAGTAAGTTAGTACCACAGCCTGACCAACAGACCAACTAAACACTTAAGCAAGCTAGAAACTTAAAGTTTCTCAACTACCGTACCTTTACAGACAAAAAGGTATTACCGTGATAATCCTCAGCGATTATCCGGTCCTGCTACTTCAGACTCTGCATAACAAACAGGGAGTGAGAATTCAACATTCTCAGTAAGGGTCTTCGATGTACCTACAAGAAAAAGCTAGGACTCTGGCTGCGAGCTCACACAGCATGAGGGTACTAGTCATATATATATATACTAGATCCGTAAACCTCTCCTCAAGTAGTCCTCTGTATCAGGCCAAGTGCAATCACTTAGCAACCTGACACATATACAGGCCAAGCGCAATCACTTAGCAACCTGACATATAGGCCAAGCGCTATCACTTAGTAACCTATCATATGGCTCAAGGGCGAACCTTAGCAAGCCTCATTCAAACATAGAACCTCTCACCTAGTTGTTATGCAGGGGAATTTATGACGGGACTTGTAGACTAGGCCGTAGGGCCTCTTTAATGTAAACTAGATGAACAAGGTTTCGCCTCGTGGCCTCGTGGCTCCGGCACGGCTAGGCCGACGAGGGTTCTAAACCTCTCACCTGAGCTATTGATAGCTAATTAAGTTCAATTGCAACATTTGTTTCCTTACTTGTTGCCTAAGCAACTTACTTACCTCAAACAGTTCAAGAAAACTCATACTTCCGGTGGGACTTTCGGAAGTCTTGGAGTACCATCGGGATCCTCGGACCCTTAGGCACGTTCCGAACCTTCCGTAGTCTCGGTCGGGTCAACGCAGCAAAAAGTCAAACCCCCCATTTTTAGGTGTTGGCGCCGCGTCGCCAATTCTGCAGAAATGCAGAATTTGGCCGTTTGCTGCTACGAACTTTGGCAACCAAATACATATAGCAAACATGCATCAAAAGTTACCAAATTTCATACACATGAAGTACATGTTGCAAGGAACAAAACCAACTATCAAAGCCAAACTATGATGCATTAGAAACATCAAACCAATCCTTCGAATTTAGCTAGTCCATCATAATTCCCAAAACGTTTCTTCATACCATAACCAAAAATTACTCAACTTTCTCAATCCATTTCAATCCAAAAGCAATCCAACAACTTAAAAACACTTTCTCCCTTACCTTAACACCAAGAACAAGTAAGAATTCGAACCCTTCCTCTTCCAAACAAGCTTCCAAAGTTCTACACAAAACCATACCAAAACAAAGCTCTAAAACATCAAAAACACATCTTCTAACCAAAACTCAAGCTTCCAATCAACCAAATAACACGAATTCAATCAAGAACATAACTCATACCTCGTTCAAAAACAGGGGATGGAGAAAAACGCCCTGTCAAGCTTCAAAAACAAGGATTCAAGCTTGAAAATGCATCCTCCAAGCTTATACATCCTTAATTGCACCTTTTGGCACCAAAAGCTTTTGATTCCAAGCTTAATTTGAGAGAGAAATGGAGTGGAGAAGCTGGAAAACGGGTTATGCAGCTCCAAACCCTTCTTCCCTCTTCTTAAACCCCACTTAACCCCTCAAACCACCAAGGTTTCAAGTTTTGTGCAATTAGGTTCCCCATCTTTGTAACTTAACAGTTCTTGATTAAATTCTTGTCTATTTGTTGAGTTTGAGTTAAGGTTAAAAGTTACGTTCTAAAAATTCATTTTAAAACACTCGGGACTCGTCCCGGCCACTCAGGGTGCAAAATTACCATTTTGCCCCTGAACTTAGTTAAGAGCTTTATTCTTGTCGGAACTTAGTGAACTTTGGCAAACTTCTTAATTCTTGCTAGGCAAACTTAAATTAAACTTCTAAACTAAATTCTAAAGTCCTTACCTCCCTCTAGAAGGGCCGTAACAGAGGAGATGTCACAGGTTTTATGTGATGCCTTGGGAGACAATTATCGTTCCATATAGAGACCTCCACGCCCCGGCCAATCCTCCAAAAATGACCAACTTTAATGACCTCCTGACCCTCTAGGATGCCCTTCCAAACATTTGAAAAGGTGGACGGCCGGGCAGCACATAAGAACGAGGTGATAAGAAAATATTTCCCTTTGAACACCCGGTACATTAGGCTTGTTGGATTACGGATAAAACGCCAACACTGCTTTGCCAACATCGCCCTATTAAAAGCCGGGAGGTCACGAAAACCATATCCTATCTCTTGCTTCAATATGCAAAGTTTGTCCCATGAACACCATGCTATCTTTTGGACCTTCGTATCAACTAACCAAAAGAATTTAATAGACAACAAACATAGCTTGTCACATATTTCAGAAGGGAACATGATACAACATTTCTCACATAAGCAAATTATAAAATTCTTATGCCACGTAGTTGATTCATACATAATTTTATGTAGGACATAGTTAAATTTAAATTATTTAGTAACTAAGTTATGGTTTAATAACTGGAATTATAGTTGAATCTTTTCAGCAATATTGGAATAAATTTAACCATTTAGGATAAAGTATCTCGAGGGCAAAAAATTGTTCCATTGGTCCCGAAATTGCTTGTACACTCGCTATTCTGGTTTCCTAATATATCACCATATTTCGTCAAAAAAGATATTTTTACCAAACAAAAAATTGTACAAAATGAACTACGGTGATGTAAAGAAAGAATTTTACACAAGGTTAGACTCAAAGCATTTTAAAAGATTAGAATAACCTAAGTAAAACAAAATGTGTTGAAAAAAATTTGAATTTCTACAGTTTTGAACATTTTATAGTAAAAGAATAACATACGGTTTTCCCATTAAAAATAACATAATAATTTTTTATTTCATGAATGAATTTATTACAAGGTTAAATAAAAAAATTAGCAACTTGTCAGAAAGCATTAGGAATGTTTTAGCAAAATGAGTATTAGATGTGGAAGAGTTGATAATTTGATATAATCGTTTAAAGTTAATCAATACAATACATTTATGTTAAAATAAAGTGCAAAGTTTTATGTCAAATATCCGCATTAAAACAGCTCGCATAAAAATAAATAGTGAAAAGAAAAATGCAAAACTCATTATCATAATAAGGTTTTTTATTTATGTAAAAAAAAATATTGGTACTCACTTGAAATTAGTAATAAAGTGAATCATCATGCAGAATGTGACGTAGAATAAGCGAAGGCAAGTGATATAAAATAAAAGAAAGATGGTGATTATGTTTGAGGTAATATGAAAGTAGCTTGAAAACAGGTAAAACAATTTTCAAATAAAGAGTAATGACAGAAGTACTAAACTTATTTTATCAAATTGCTCTATAAAATCTTACATGTGATAGTTGATTGGTGAAAACATAAGTGCAGTAATTCAACTATTCTACATTCAATTACATAATAAGACTTAATTTTTTTATCCACAATAAAAGAATTTATTTAAAATAAAAGAAAAGAGATACACCAAAAAATGATGACCCTAAAGAAAATAATGATGATGTGAGACACCTTATAACCTAAATAGCCAACAAAAGAAGACCCAGACCCGGTAACCCAAGTAGCATATGGAACATAAAACCAAAACATATAAAATAAATAAGACCTGGTTACTAGCAGGTAAATTGCATATGTTAACTCATACCTTTTAATTCTATTCCTGTTCTAACTATAGTCTCAAATTTATTCATAGCATATCCCTAACGTGGTTAAAACGTTTTATTTTAAACATTTTTTTATGGAATCCATTATCTCATATGGAAAACGTCATATCATCATAAAATAGTAGGGCAAAATATTTATTTTAACCTTATAAAAATTTATTTTACCAAAAAAAGCCTTAAAATTTTCAAATCTAACAAAATCCTTGGTCAACCTGTCCTACCTCTCATTCCTCTCTGGCAGCTTCATCTTCGACCTCCCTCTTTGACAATCCTTCTCTGACAGCTCCATCTCTGACCCCCTTCTCCTCTTTCTCTTATCATCTTCCTCCTACCTTTCTTCCTTCACCAGCCAACCTTCGATTTGGATGACTCAACCTTGATTTAG
Source organism: Aquilaria yunnanensis (assembly GCA_039654915.1). NCBI lineage: Eukaryota > Viridiplantae > Streptophyta > Magnoliopsida > Malvales > Thymelaeaceae > Aquilaria > Aquilaria yunnanensis. Next base: position 22,356,886 of record CM077598.1, on the reverse strand, counting down.
ACGAATCGACCTCCCATCAGCCTCAATTTGGATGAATTGAGCCTGCTTTTCACGAATTGTGATGAATCATGGTGGATTGTGAATCATGATGAATCGCAATGGAATCAAACAAATAACAAGCAAAGGAGTGATGAAATCGGACAAAATTGGGCGGGTGATGGTGGGGATAGAGGACAGGAAGCAGGTGAGTGATGGCAAAATGGGTGCATGGCGGCAGGGATGGATGAGTGGCGTTAGGTGAGGGAGGCGGATGGAGAAGAGATAATAAGGGGAAATTTTTTATATATTTCAAAGTAGAGGTTTATTTGTTAAAGGGAAAAGTTTGGTGGGGTTAAAGTTATGATTTTCCCCTATAATAATATGCTAACATGGTTTTTTCCGCTTAAGCTAATGACTTCCGTCACAAAAGAGTATAAAATGAAACATTTTACCACGTTATGAAGACGTTACGAATAAATTCAAGGTTGAAGTTAAACCATAAACAAAATTAAAATGTTGGAGTTAACGTGTGCAATTTACCTGGTTACTAACCCAAACCCAAAAAAGAACAAGCTAAGAAATAAAGCCCAGAACTGAAGAAGGTAACCCTATATCGAAGGAAAGAAAAATATTGGTCTTGCAGCACTTTTTCGACAATTTAATTCCTCATTACAATCTTTTCAACTTATTTTTTAATGCTAAACCTTTTGTTCTTAAACCAATTTTTTCACTCATTCCTCTTATATTTTATATTATCAAAATTCTCAAAAAATTTTAAAGTCTGTTATTGACACACATCTAATGTCAATCTACCAGAATTAATTGGTCCATCTTTTATAGGTCTCTCACTGAACAATTAATTGACCCATTTAGACCCCAGACCTAGTCCACTTGGTCAACTTTTTTATTTTTTCATCTTTCTCCATGCTCACCCCAACCCGTTAGCCCTTCTTCGATCTTTTCCTTGACCTCCTTGACAATCACCATGCCCTCCTTGTGAATGCCCACATCCCTGACCAACGCATTTAATGTGTCATTGAAGAGGCTCCCAAAACTAAGACATGCAACCTCCAACGCATCGGCTCCACCACTCCCATCTGATTTCTCCGACGCCAAAATTTATAGCCTGAACCGCGTGCAACTGAATCCAACCGATTAACTTCATGAATCGCCGCCCTTACCCCGCCATTACCCATAGTCCTGATGCCACATAGAATAACATCCTCATCGGAAATGGACGCTCGCGATTTTTCCGTTTGCCACCACTACTTCAGACCAAAGACTCCTTTCTCCCCTTGGAACTCCTCGGCTTGACTGCCTTCTCGTGCCGCACAGCCAGAGAAAATCGCACCTTCTGATAAATTTGATGCCCCATCACGTCCTCTGTGTGATTGAATCACGATAGACGCTGCCACAAAACCTGCATCCAGCTTTGTTTCTCCTAAGCCCTCCAATTTTGATTTAGGCCGCCAATGAAGTTGAGGAACAGAGATCACTGCCGTCGAGTTATACCCCTTGCAAGAATAACAATTTTCAATTGCCCCATCGGACAAAGCATTCATCAAGCCATAGAATCTCCTCCATTCGGATGAACTTTTTCCTTCAGGCAAAATAATCCTCGAATGCCCAGATTTTGACTCTTCCACCAATTTAAAATACCATCCATGATTATTTCTTTTCAATCCAAAGATTAACTCCCTGCTAGAAGAATATAATTAGAGTGGCCTTAATCCTTGAAAAGCATTACGAAAGAAATTTATCCAATTTGTAATAAACCATGCTATTTCTTCCCTCTTAGATCTATTGATCCGGACCAAATTCAACAATGCGGATGGCATTTTCAAAATTTTCACACTCAACTTCTAAGATAAAAGGTTTTGGCTAATATGAATAGAAACATCACTATCGAATCTCATCCTAAAATAATTTTAGAGAGAAGCAGACTAGAACTCGCCTTTCAGTATATATTGTTTATGTAATATTATAATTTTTATATCATATTTAATCTAAGAATATTTATATGGTTTTCAGTAGAAAAGACAACTCCCTGAAGTTTAACGTAAACTATTTTGTCATAACACTTGCAGAAGGTTACAACTTTGAGCACATGAAACGAAAGATTGCGTGGAAGCTCAGTATAACGAAGGTAGGGAGTAGAAGGCGCAAGCGAGTAGAGGTGGGAACCGGGCCGGCCCGGGCCTGGCCGGTCCTAAGGCCTGGGCACGGACCGGCTCTAGGCGGGGCGGTCCCGGGGTGGGGCGACGCCGGTCCCGGGGCGGGGCGGGGCGGGTTTCATTTTTTTTGTTAAAAAAAATATATATATATAAAATAGAACAATTATTAATTATATAAGTCATAAATATTTTTAAGAAAAAACACTACCTCTGGTGTAAGTTTTATTAAGTTAAAAAGCCAAACGGCCCTTACAAGTAATCGGAACGTGCCTTACATTTTGAAATGGCAAAAACGTTCCGAAAATGATAAATAATAGAAACCTATGATCTGTGCTGAACAGCATAATCAGATCAAATACAAACTACATGTATGATTGAAAGAAAAAAATTCAACTCTCGGTATCGGATATTACCTCATCATCCGAACTCTTTTGGTCTTGATGCCGGAGTGCTGCGAGGCCTCAATCTCAGTTGCACACGCATACTTTTACTGCGTCGGGTGTCAATCTTGACCGTTTTTCTGTTATCACCCGTTTTCTGGCACTAAACGCTGCCTCAGATGAGACGGTCGATACTGGAACGGCAAGAATTTCTTGTGCGATTATCGACAAGATCGAAAATCTTGATCTTTTTTGTTTTCACCACTCCAAGATGTCGAGGTCGCTTGTCTCAAATGATGTGTTAAGATAGTCATCGACCTCAGCTAATCCCGATGTCATCGGTCGAGGTCGTTTGAGCATTTGAAGCACCGGGTTGAATCTTGAGGAGATTGATCTCCTTGGAGGCTCAGTTTGAGAAGCTTCGGATCTTACCTTATCCGAATGCCGCTCACAATATAACTTGTATAAAGAATGCAAGTACTCGGAAGCAGAAGCAGACATAGCCAAAACATTTATATGATACATTTCTAAATAAGTATGAAAAATTCCTTCAAGCAGTGTTGTTGTGCCCGTTAATTTTACACACGGGTCAAGTAAAGAAGCGACTAAAAATATAGGTGGAATGTTTGAGAAATATTGAAGCCACTTAGCCCTCATGGCTTCGACAGTCGGTTTTAACAACTCATCATTTTTAAATTGATGTAAAGCATATGTGATGTTCAATAAATGAAACAAAACTTGATGACTTGTTGGGTAGTAAACACCAGAGAAAAATTCAGTTGCCTCGTAAAAAAACTTAAGCAATTCACCGGTTTTAGAACATTTCTCCCAAATTTCAGTCGTAAGAAATTCAGAACCCATTTGTAAATTTATCAAATGTGACAACAAATTTGCATACGATAATGCATCTTGCAACATAAAAAATGTGGAGTTCCAGCGGATTGGGCAATCCAATTTAAACTGTTTCCAAGAAAATGGTTTTTGATTTTCAATACAAAAGCTTTTAAATTCACGAAAAATAGCAGGTCTGGACATCAAATATTTTAATGAGTTTCGAATAGGCAAAATCTCATTTTGGAGAACTTCTAAACCTTTTTGCACACAAATGTTTAAAATATGGCACATGCATCTAACGTGAAAAAATGCACCGTTGAGCGGTGGTTTTAAGTTTTGACTCAAAAGGCGAGCGGCAACATCATTATTTGAAGCATTATCAAATGAAATGCATATAACTTTATCAGTACAAAAATAATCACGTAAAGTTTCTAAGATACAATTAAATATTTGAAAACCAGTATGATCTGTTTCAATAACCTTAAATGACAAAATTCATTTTTGCATTATCCAATCAGAATCAATCCAATGAGAAGTAACACAATAGAATGATTGACCTATAGGTGATGTCCACATATCAGAAGTAAATGCTACACAATGATCAAGAGCAAAAAAATATGCTTGCAAATCTGATTTTCCGGTTTCAAATTGTCTAAAGCTTTCTTTCCTAGCAGTTTCCCTAGATACTTTTCTAAATGCAGGATTTAATTGTGATTTTATCCAAGATTCTAGGTGGACATCTTCAGCTTGTGAAAAAGGTTTTTCGGTAAGCATCATCCAATTTACCATACCTTCTCTACAAGATTGTTGGTTAAAACGAAATATACCTGGTCCGTCGGCGCCAGTTGTAGACCCAAGTTGTGTTTGTCCTCCAGAACTAGTCCCGGTACTAGGGAAGACATTAGCATGTTGATTTTCAAGATGCCTCTTCAGCGTTCCAGTGCCGGAATTCTTTCTATGCACAAAATTTTTCCCGTAATGTTTGCATTTTTCGTACCTCGACTCCCCTTCGTTTATGAGCTCATAATGCTCCCAAACCCAAGCAGTTAGTCTCGTGGATTTACCTTGTGCTTGAGTTCCCTCCACGCCGGGTTCATGACTTGTAGGCGTCGGTTCTGTTGACGGATTCCCAGACGCCATTGCATCCAACTCTTCCACTTCATTATCGGATAATTGATCGTCGAGACCCAAATCATAATTCGTCATATCGATTCCGGCATCATCGTCGTGAAACTCTTGAATTAAAATGCCTTTATCGACGCGCCGAAATCGACGACGGAACAAGGCTCGGAGGCCGGTATTGCGGGAAGATGAACTATCTGTTGACTTGTCATTTCCTTTTGAAGCCATGACTCACGTACTAATAGTAGTGATTAATGCAAAATCAAGAGAGGATTATGAAGATATTAGGGATAGATTAGTAAGAAATTTGGAAGAAATTAAGAAAATAAGGAGAATGGTTGAGAGAATATAGTAGATGAAGAAAAGAGGTTGAGTGATTGTGTGAGGATTGAGTGAAAATGGCATTGGTATTTATAGGGGGAGGGGAAAAATTAGTTTAACCAAAAAGTCCTTGAAATTTAGTTGTTGGGAGGGGCAAAAATGAAATTTTGGGGGCTGAAATGGAGAGAAAACCGTTGGAGGGCCTGCTGCGTAATTAGCCCTTTTTTTTAAAATTTTTTTGTAGGTTTATGTTATGCAGGAAGCAGTTGCGCGCGGGTCGGCGGGGCGGGGCGGGCCGGCGGTTCGGGCTGACGGGCTCGCCTGGTCCGGGCCGGTCTTTTTTGCGTCCCCCTCTTTCTATTGGGCCCATATTCGGCCCATAAAATTGCGGGCCTCTTGCGGGGCGGGGCAGGGCGGGTTTGACGGCGGGGCGGTCCCGGTTCGGTCCTGGCCAACACGGCCCACCTCCCACCTCTACAAGCGAGACCGCAAGTTAGTGTTCTTTCATTAAATTCCGCTTCATGTATATTTCATTATCTTCTCTCAGAACTTTCATTTTATAATTAATTTTCTGTACATATAATGTATAGGCCAAAATACATATAAAGCCCCCCAACTCGGTTGACCAAGATACTTTCCCCCTTAAACTTCAACTCGAGGCAGCTCAGTCCCTCAACTTGAAAAAAGGATTTAGTCAACTCCCTTGACCACGTGTGTGCCTCATGTGACCCCATTTTATCAGATGGCGTCCATTTCCATTGTTGTCACCGTGCTTGATGCGGCAATTCCTAGGGTTAATGACTTCTTCAATTGAGTTAATGTAGAGAATATAAAAGATGATCAAAAGCAAAAATTGTCCTCTCGGGCCTTCATTTCCAATGCCTTTGCCTCGAAAAGCTTAGCCTCTTTCACCGAATTAGAAATTAAAATTTAATCGGTTTGTTTCTACGAGGATTGATAGATCAAATTTCTTTTTTGAACTTTAGGTTTTTATGAGACCGGCTTCAATGTATCCTTCACCACCAATGACACCTTTCCCATCAGGGCATTTAGAATCTGGTACTCCAGCTTCTGATCGGGTGCAAAAGTGGAATCCAAGGTTGACCTACTTTGGTGAGGCGAGTCTCTGCACGTGTTCGGAGATCAACGTTGCATCTTTTTCTCCACCTGTTAAAACTCTGCCATTGGGCACTACAGCTGTGATGACGTGTTTGCCGACACCTCCAACTCAAATGCCCGAGCAATGCTCCTTCCTCCATTGGCTATGCTCGTGCGCTTCGCAAATTGGACAACCAATGCCCGAGCCTGGGCAACGTGCCCTCAATTGGTTAGTTGTTGAAGAAACAAAAATGGATGGCGTTTGATTAAAGGGATCATGTGAGATGTACATATGGTCAAGGGGGTTGACTAATCCCCTTTTTTTCAAGTTGAGCAGCCGAGTTTCCTTGAGTTAAAGTTCAAGGGGGAAAGTGTCCTTGTCAATCGAGTTAGGGGGCTTATGCTATATTTTAGCTTAATATATACACAAGTTTTTGGTTTTTAGAGAAACATATACTATACATAGGTTACATTGAAGATTTTACAACTATTATATATTTACGTGCAGGGTTTTACAATGATAAGATGGGTAGTGTACAAAGGGTTAAATGCAAATTTTGTTAAAGATTGTACACTATTATTATGTGTCTGGGGTTTTAACTGAGAGATGGGTGTGACTTTGTTGGGGGTGACAGTATAGAACAATGATTTTCTCATATTTAATACTCCCTCCGTCCCAAAAGTTTTGCTCAATTTGTTTTTTGTAATTAATCTATAATTTTTTATTTTCAACATTTTAATATATAAATACAAAATCTTTGTATATGAATGATAATTCAAGATATGTAGTTTCTAAATATATTTTTTTTTGATTTTTTTAACAAAAAAAATATGAATAAAATTGAGTTAAAATACAACAAAAATTCAAATGTATCAAAATTTATGGGACGGAGGGAGTATATGTTAGTGTTCATTTAATGGTAAGGGTATAGTAATGTTCGTGTTTATTTGTTTAATTTTAAACGAAAATGAACACAAACAATAGATGGATACATTTTTTGCTATTTGTGTTTATTTGTTTATATAAATGAATGTATTCATATTCATTTATTACAATAACATTGTTGTGAACCAAATGAACTAAATAAATCATGAATATTATTAAATGAACATGCTTGTGAATAATATAAATAAATGTATTTGTGAACAACGTAAACAAGTATAAACAAAATAAATGAACAAAAGCAAAATATTTGGAATAAATGAACTTACAAAAATATATACAAAGGAGTAAGCTAATGAATAAACAAACAAAGAAATAAACAAATAAATAGATGAGTATTAACCGAAATATTCGTGGATATAAATAAATGAATGATACTTTACTTATGTTTATTTCTTTAACTTAAATGAATATAAATAAACTCCTATGAAACTGTTTATGAATGGACCACTGAACGTTTCAATCATTTATAGCCTTAGCTAATGGGTAGAAGATACTCCTAATTCAAAAGAAAAATACATCGTCATTTTTCAAATGAAATCATTTCTCATTTTTCATCGCATTGACCAAACGCTAATTTATGAGTGTCTATACTTGAAACCTCTAAAAAACTGATTAATTAAAATGTTGATATCCGTACTAAATTCTCTAATACATTTTGGTCTTTAACTAATTCCACTTTAAAAAAAAAAAAAGGCACATTTAACTGATCAACAATTGCTGGCTTTTTACTCCACCAATCGAAGATGAGATTTCCATCCTTCGGATGCCCTTCATATGTACCGAAAAATCAATCAGCCACTTGTTAAGTAATTTCTCATTACTAACTCGATTATAACTAAGGCTGCTTTATTTGGCTTTAATTTCGTATGTTTTTTATTTTTTCTCAAACACAGATACACACACATATGATAGCTATGTGAGAAATGGTTTGGAAGCAGATGAAGGGAAAGGTTGAAAACAAAGATAAAAGTATATACGAATGAGATATATATGCAAGTTATGTGAGTCTAATATATAGCGTCATCTTACATTCAGGATATATTAGTAGCATATTAGTATAATTTCTACTTTAATATATATTAACAATAAAGGCTCATAGCTAATTTCCCACTACTGCGGAGACAAGTAGTGAAGTCTGAGGTAGCCTAGCCTAGCCCAGGAGTTGTTTCCCAGGATGAATCAAAGGCAAATCAACCTCATCACACCATTCGACGGACCGGGTCTCAAAGTAACGGCTCCTGAGATGACGGGCCCAATAACTGACCCAAACCTCCCCTCCCACCCTCCACTTCAACACACTCCCTTCCATTTCCCTGCTCATCCTCCACCCCACTCCTTCCCCGTACTCGTCACCTGCAAACACCACCCCTCCCCCCTCCCTCAGCCTCCCCGGCCCGTTCCTCGTCGCCACCTCCTCCCCTGTCACGTCGTCGCACATCACCGCTCTGAACACCGCAGCGTTCCCCTCCGCCTCCTGCTCCCACCTCCACCTACTCATCTTCGTCTTGGTCGCCACCCTCGCCCGTGTCTTTACTTGCGCCGCCTTCCCCTTCGAATTCCCGTACCTGCTCTTCAGCCTTCTCTCCCTCTCCACTTCTTGTTCCTCATTATCCGTGGACCGCCCCAAGCTCAACCCCGACACGTATGTTGCCCCGATTTCCGGCCCCACCCAAACCCGCATCTTCGACGGGAAATGCTTCTCGTCCACCAAATCCACGTCTTCGTTTCTGTTGAATCCCAACCTCACCACGTGAAAGCGTAAGTTATCGACACGTGCGTTTACCTGAATATATCCCTCATGGAATGAGACAATGTACTCCAGTTGAATCACGGCTTCCAGTTGGTGGTGCGCCAAGCCGTATTTTAGCACAGACTCCTTTGCTTCGATGACGGGAAATTTTTTGCGCTTTTCCTTTTCGTCACTGCAGCGCGTGATCTTCATGGCTGATACAGGCGCGAATCCCTTCAGGATCCAGAACCCGTGAGCTTCTGCCGCATAAGAGAAACCCAAATGCTGATTTGGCAATGGCGCTAGCGTCTGTAATCCTGCGCCCATCTCCCTTAATATGAGCCATTTTGCTATCACGTACCCCAGGGTGCGCATGAAACAGAGTTCCACGTCCACACCGACGGTAATCAAGAAAGTCCGCAGAACCGGCGAGTGCTGACATGTCAAGGCTGCGAGGTTTGGAACCAAGAGGGAGTAGAAGTAGAAGGACCCGACTTCACTCGGCGCGTCGCAAACGCATAACCAGAACAAGCGAGTGAGCAAGACCAAGTCGAAGAAGCTCGAGAAAGTTTCTGGCGAGTGGGAGTCCATGATCCAGGAAACGGGTTCGGGCTTGAGCTTTTGAATCTGGGATCTTGGGCATGTGACATTGTGGGTCGTGGGAGAACGGTCGATGATTTCTTGGAGAAGCTGAAGAAACAGTGGAAGGAACGGCTTTTCTGAAGAGAGCGGGCAGGGGTTGGAAACCCAGAGGGGCTTTTGGGAGTTGAACGAGTCGAAGCCCTGGAAACAAAGGGTGAAAGTGAGCGAGTCCTCCGAGTTCAACCCGGTGGTTCGCTCTGCTTTGAGTTGGATTGAACGGGTGGATTTGGCCTTGCCCGGCTCGGATTTTGCGAGTTCGAAGACCGGAGATGACTCGTTACTGAACTCAGCAACCCAAGACCAGACGTCCATTATGATTTTCTGTGCACCAGTTTTCACTGAGGTCTATTAATAATGAGAATTTGTGGAGAGTATATAGCTGGTTCGAATATGTTGTTCTGAATTTAAAGAGAGAATAGGTGATGACAAAATATCGGACTTGGACGCCATGAAATGAGTGGAGTGGAGTAAGCGTTGAAGCATGTAAGGACTGGTGGTTCTGAATGGTTTATTAATTAATTGCGGCCTTCGATTCTAACGACCCCGATGATCGATTTGGGCATTTAATAAATGACAGCTGAATCTCTATCGCTTTCATGTGAATTTTCTCGTTTGGATGAACGTTCCTGGTTTAATGAAATTAGACGGAAAATGATTCGAGTGTCGATGTGCCGGACGTGTAAGCATTCGCGTTTTCTGGACTAGCGACCTCCGCGTGTCGTTTCTTATTAACACCTGCATGGTTATATTCATCATCACACAAAACTGGAGGATAAGAAATAAACTTGATCGAATCAGTCTTGTACTATTTGGAACGCATGTTTTGTAATTTAACTTTAAGGATTAGCCAAATTTCACAGCTAAACTGCGGCTCAGTCTAAATCAATCATAGCCCAAGTCCCCAACCCACCCTACCCAGTGTCTCGAATCTAGGTGCCAATATAACTATATATTGCAACTCATAGTCATCTTGCCCAAAGCATTAATTAGAGTGTTAAAGTGTAGGTTTTGTGTAAAACTATATATAGGTTTTTGAAACACAATTAGATCAATCGTAACTTTTGAGGTTTTTTTAAAAAAAAATTCTATTCTCTAATTTAGTTGTCAACTAAGCAATAGAAGTTTTGCTTTTTCTTGGACTAAACAATCAACTTTAATATTGATCGAGTTACAAAAATTAATTTATATCTATATATTCTCTTATACTGTACTTTTCAATACTATAAAAGATTAAAGCAAACTGTGCATGCAACGAATTCTGTGTGGAAAATAACTTAGTTATGCATGAGTATGTATGTGTATACACATACACACACAAAATATTTGGGTAAATTTTATGAATGATCCCTAACCTTTAGTCATCGTTTTCATTTAGTCCATGACCTATTGAATGTTCTGTTTTAGTCCTAAACCTATTAAAACGTTTTGTTTTAGTCCTAAATCTATTGACAACGTTTCATTTTGGTCCAAATTTAATAAAATTTGTTAACTCAAAGTATTTATCTGATAACAATGTTTTAGATCATCATTTAAACTATCCGATAACTGTCTTACAATAAATTTAATCTGTAAAATAATTTTTTTATAATTAATAAAAAATTTAAGTCACCTTTTTTCCCTCTCTGTAAATTGAACTTATTTCATTCAGAAAGAAAAAAACTATTAATTTAAATTGTCTATTTACTATTAAAAAATATTAAACTGTTTAAATTTACTTTAAGACAGTTACCGAATATTTAAATTAGGATTTCAAAAGTTTTTATCAGACAATTATTCTGATTTAATGAATTTCATCTAGTGAGGGACCAAAATGAAATAATTTTAATAGGTTTAGGACCAAAACAAAACATTCGATAGATTAGGGACTAAAAGGAAACAATGACAAAAGGTCAGGGACCATTTGTGAAATTTCCTCCAACATATTTAAGTGCTTAGATTAATTACTGACACAAAAGAAACATCAAATGTGTGTGTTAGTGTGAATCAAACATGGTCGTGTGTTTTGGTTATGTGCGGCGAAGAGTATACACATATTGGTTGGACCACATGTTTTTGCACAAAGTCTAATTACTTACACACATAAATATATATTATATAAACAGATAAATAATATGATGCTTTTGATCCGCTCTAGCTTTTCAATAATTTTAAAATTTTAACAAATTAGAGCTCCTTTTTTTTGTTGCTCCCGCCCCCACTTCCCGCTTTGTGCAACTTAGGTTCTAACTTCTGACTCTGTCTTCTTTCTCTGTCTTTCTTCTTCAAATCCTTCTATAATTCATCTTTCTTACATTTCTTCTGTAGTACTAGTACTTGTTTTTTTTCCTACTTCTTCCTCGTTTTTCTTCTTCTACTTCACTCATCCTCACAACCATGCTCGACAGTAACAAAGCAACAGAGCACTGAAATATGTGACTTCATATGGCTCAGAAGAAAACAGAGCTTTAAAGCAACTGATAGGAAAACAGAATTACTTAGTGTTTTATTGTAAATGAGATTTTAATTACTTAATGGTATTAGGATTATTGAATGGTGGGGTGATGCGGCGATGGACGTTTAGCGGTGGCGGTCGGCAAGAGTTGGTAAGAAGGAATACCAAACAGCCCTGTTTAATTAGCCTTGGCGGCGGGGTGGCTCAAGTCAGTGTTTAATGTTTGTAAACGCTAGCTGTTAAGATAAAAGAGAAGCTATGTAGCAGTTCAAAAGTCGTTCTGAAAACATAGAGCATAGGGCATTTCATTTGGCTCTAGCAGGCAAAAGGAACACATTTAGTCATAAAACTTTGGGCCAACTCGACAAATATTAATGCATGGGCATTAACATGTTTTGATTGAGAATGAAAAAGTGAGTGTGGGCCCTATTTTATTTTCCTCTCAAAGTTTAATACAACTTATTAGTGTGTCACTGTTTTTAAGTTGATCTGCACCTTTACTAACATGCATTTTATTCAAACACATTTTTTAGTCCACAATTCTTGTGAGAGGAGCTACCATCAAGATAGTGAAATGCAAGGGTTGAAGCATTCAATGTACAAATCCCAACTCATGCTCGTCCTGAGTCACAGGCTGGTCAGGTCTTCTGCTAAGGTTTGTTTTGATATATGTAAAAATTGAAAGTAACTTTTAAGACCAATTTGTGGGTCAGTGGCCAAGGTGACGACAATACCAGCCTTTCTTTCGGAAGCCAAAAGCAATTGAGAGATCACTCACCCCCACTCTATGAAGGGAAAACATGAAATTAATACTGCTCGAGATTTCTTCCCCCATTCATAATAATCTGAATAAAATAAATTTTCTTAGAGGTGTGCTTAAGATAAAAAGGATGCAGATTGAGCTTTTGGGTTCCTTAAATTCGACTGAAACATAGTAGGGAGACCAAAGAGCAGATGAAAAAGATCAGGGATTGTTGGTGGGTTAGAGTTGTTGGTAGGGTATTTAAAAAGATTGCAGAATCGCTCAATTTAGGGGAACGAAAGGAGCTTAAAGATTTGAAAGGTTTGGTTCGCACAAAGTTCTAATTTTTCCTTTTCTTTTGTTATTATCTGTTTTTAGTCTTTTTTTTTCTTTTTTTTTTAATTTTCACCGACCTCCCTCAAACAAAATCCTAAACTCCTCCAAATTGGTTCTACCGGGAGTTTCTTCTGGTGCAGAACTCCAAATTTATTTATGTAGTTTTTTCTATCTAATAAATTTAGAGTGTATTAACAATACTTCATAAAGAAAAAAAAAACCATATAAAACAATTCCTACTTTAGTGGATAAGCAAAAAAAAAAAAAAAAGAAGGCTTCTAGCTTTATATTTCGACATAGAAAGATGAAATCGATTTCTGATTTCGATTCCAAAGTTTGCATTCAAGGACTAAGGTTGTCGGGGTAAGTTAGTCAACACAGCCATAGAGCCGACAACTAGTCAGCATTAGGGAACACTAAAACGCATTAACATGATGAGATTAATTTTTGCCGAACTAATCCCATATCATTTTTTTATTTAAGTTCTAAAATTTTATGAGTTTCTATTTAAGTCCAAAAACTTTTAAAATGTGCAAATAGTTAATTCTAAACTATTAGGCACTTGCTGTAGGATTAATTTTAGAAATTGTTTACATACTTTGTAATTTTTAGGATACAAGTAAAAATTCACAAAATTTTAATATTTAAATAAAAAAAGTGATCAAAGCTTTAGAATTGATATATTCTTTTCCCTTCTTTATCTATCCATCTCGAACCGATACTCCAAATTTCAAGACTTCACTGTAGATGATTACTTTGTGACATCCCTCGTCTGACCAATCTTAGTTTATTAATTTACTTAAGGGTAGTAGTAAATGAACAACACTTTAAACTAAGATATAGGGTGGAGTTACATTGAGGGTAGGTGGGGTAATTGCCCTCACTGAAAATTTTCAAACTTTTGGTTACCTATGTATATCTCTTCAAAAAAATAGATCCTTATCTGTTATTTGACTTCTTTATGCCCCACAAATTCTTAGAACTTTTAAAACTTCAAAATGTATGAATAATAAATGTATTAATATTGTCTTTACCCTATCATATTTACCTTCGCTTATTGATCAACAAATAAAATTTAAGGATTCACTTATAATTAATCACAATTTACTATCTTGGACAAAACAAAATTCCTATGGAAAGCATCCGCTCCAACTTTTGTCCACTTCATCTAGTTGAACAATTGTCTTCATCTAGTTGAACAATTGTCATCATTTTTACTTTGAACTCTGAAATGATTAAGGCTCTAACTCTTGTTTCTCATTCCTATTCGTCATTTCATTGCCATCGGTTGTACTCACCAATCATCAATCATCAATTCATCATCTCCTAATTTGACGACCACCTGTCAAGTGCCAAGTTGCTTGATTCCCCAAATTTGTTCTCTTGGTGTAGATTTCATTTTTGGTTCGTATCTCCCTCACTTTTTCTACTTGGAGTGGTGCAATGGTTCTCTTTTGTGATGACATTTGCCCTTTATTTGTTTAATTAAGGGCTAAGAATGATATCACAAATATTGAGGATGATAGGAATTAGGGGAACAGTTTTGTGTTTAGAAGAGACGAAAAGCTATTGAGCTATTTTTAATATAAAAAAATGCATAATATTAGTACCATTTGGGCTGGGCTTACTAGTAATTTTTTTGGATTTTTGGATGCTTTAACTATTTTTCCAAACAAGCCAAAGTGAAGGTGCTTATAAGGGATGAGTTTCACAAGGTGGTAAAGTGAGGTGCTTAGTTGGGTGTTACTGTTTTAAGGGTTTTATTAGCCTTGTGCATTAGTAAATTAGCTAATATTGAAATGATTTCAAATATTGAAATCTCATATTAACAATTGAGTAATTTGCATAAATGATCCATAACATTTAGTCATTGTTTCCTTTTAGTCCATAACCTATTGAATATTATGTTTTAGTCCTAAATCTATTAAAATTGTTTCATTTTGGTCCATCATCAAATGAAATTCATTAATTTAGAATAATTGTTTGATAGAAACTTTTTAAATTCTAGTTTAAATATTCGATAACTGTATTTCAAGAAATTGAAACAGTTTAATACTCCCTCCGTCCCAAAAGTTTTGCTCCATTTATTTTTGACAATTAATCTATAATTTTTTATTTTCAACATTCTAATATATAAATAAAAAAAATTTGTATATGAATGATAATTCAAGATATGTAGTTTTGAAATATTTTTTTTTATTTTTTCTAACAAACAATAATATAAATAAAATTGAGTTAAAATACAATAAAAAGTCAAATGTATCAAAATTTATGGGACGGAGGGAGTATTTTTTAACAGTAAATAGATAATTTAAATTAATGGAATAAGTTCAATTTACAAAAGAGAAAAAAAGGTGATTCAAAATTTTCATTAACTATAAAAAAAATTATTATATAAATTAAATTTATTGTAAGACAGTTATTGAATAGTTTAAATATATAAAAAATTTATTATCAGATAAATTCTTTGAGTTAATAAATTTCATTAAATTGAGACCAAAATGAAATATTTTTAATAGATTTAGGACTAAAATAAAATATTTTAATAGGTTTAGGACTAAAAAAAGAACATTTAATATGTTAGGGACTAAAACAATTATAAAACATTTATAAAATTCACTCTTAAACAATTACTAGAAAAAAAGGTTATTACTTCTTAGCCAGTGCATTGTATTTCTTGAAGATATATAAATTATGATTTTGACTTCTCAAAAATTTTATGCATCCTTACTTACTAGGCGGAATAGCTGGCAAGTGAGGTAGGCGCTGTACATACATATAAAAAATACACTTGAACCATAACAGCTCGCCCTCGAAAATCGAGTCTTTATACAGCAACAATTTTTACTTTCTTATTGCCTTCTAGCAGCAGTTCTGCCTTTGCAATTAAATTAAAATCTCAGCCTTAAACAGAGCGAACAGAAAGCCTAGTTTATTCTCTAGTGGCCAAACCAATCTTCTATTCACAATGGAGCCACGTTCAAGGAGAGACGCGCCCAAGGGAGAAAGAAGGACAGATAAGAAAAAAGCTATGCCTAGACTCGTGCGCTTTCGAGAAACAACGTGGATTTTTAGAGGCTTCCGATTCCAATTCCTGGTCTCAGACAGAAGCCTTTATTGTCACTTGACTAAGCCTCCGTCTTGCGGGTTCCCATATCTTGATCTTCCCAATTTCTGTTTGGGAACTAAACTACTTAGAGTCTCCTACACCCTCAATGAGACGCGACAAGTCTTTACACTTTTATGTGCCTCCCGTTCTTTTTCCTTAAAAACAAAAATGAGCGAACGAAAATGAGAATTCAATGGGGGCATTATTTGTGGAACAGTTTGTTATGTTATGTACATATATGTAGCATTTTTACCTACTCAATTACGCACAATATAACATTCTTAACTTGCTTGATATATAGTCAGTGCGGCCCCTACAAAATTTGTTCCAGGCATTGGAAACTTTGGACGCATTGAAGCACAATGTATGGGATCCGTTCCGACACAGCCTTCAGGCATCATAAAAATATAACGATGTAGTTTAAAGGGTATTTGAGAAAAAAAAAAACTTTAGTTATGGGCCAAATGCTCGTATTTTTCATAATTTCTGACCAAATTGGAATTCCTAAACTTGCCTAGCCATTCGTATAAATACACTAAAAACTTG
Organism: Aquilaria yunnanensis; assembly: GCA_039654915.1. NCBI lineage: Eukaryota > Viridiplantae > Streptophyta > Magnoliopsida > Malvales > Thymelaeaceae > Aquilaria > Aquilaria yunnanensis. The sequence continues at coordinate 22,340,497 of CM077598.1, read as the reverse complement.
TATTAATATTTTATAAAATTACGTGTCCACACCTTGACCGGTTTCTGAAAAGATTTCGTAGGACGATTAGTTTTTCTGCATCTATTTATGTATTGACACATATAATTACATAAAATTTTGGCCTACATGCACTCTTGGTCCTCCAACTTTTTCAACTCGCACAAGTTGATCCCTCAACTTTGATGAGTATGACCTAGTCATCCAACTTTGACAAACTATGCTACTTAGTCCTCAAATTTTGAGAAAATATGTGACTTGGTCCCTTGGTTGACCGAAAGAGCACATGAGGAGTCACATGACCAAAACAATGTTGGAAAAGGGTTGCTTGTCGCACATTGGGCAGTGGAGCAGAGTGGCCTAGTGGAGGAAGGAGTTTGGTATTGAGGGGTTAGTGGCGGTGGTGAGGTCCCTAAGTGTGGTGGCTAGGTTTAGGGATGAAGGACAAGAAAAATCTGATGACGGTGATGACTCTTTGTTTCGGATCTAGCGGCAACTGGTGAGGTACGACAGATTTGATGAAGAACATGTGACGGCTTAGGGAGAGGGAGGAGAAGAGGTTGAAGGTGGGGTGAGGAGGAGATTTAGGAGAAGAGGTTGACAGTGTTGGGAAATGGAGTAGAAGAAGCCAACGGCTAGGGTGAGGGAGGAGTAAAGGTTGACAACGAGGGGCGACATTGGATACGATAAAGAAGAGGCCTACACTAGAGGGAGAGGCCAGATTTGATGGAGAATAGTCTGACAACAAGGAGCGGGGCTGATTTCAATAAAGAAGATTGTTGGCAAGTAATGGCGAGGGGAAGATAGACTATCGCCGTTTGTCATTCCGTATAATGATGGACTAACTCGCTCATTTTTTTCAAAGTTGAGGGACTAAGTTGTGCTAAGCCAAACTTAAAGGACTAACTTGCTTGAGTAAGCAAAGTTGAGGGAACAAATGTGCATTTTGGCCTAACAATTTTTATATTGTTTCGGTACATCTTTCACAAACATAATATTGCGAAAAATGGGCCAACAATAAAACATGATCCATAATTTTTGACATACCCCCTACAACGATACATCTGGGCCTGGGTCCACAGTGCCCAGCTCCCCCGCCAGACCTGTTTGGAAGTTTGGGACCTTTTGGTAATGGTGACCAAGTGTGGGTCCCTGTAAATCCGCCGTGTAAGTAGAAGAGGTAAATAGACACGACACTCGTCAAGTCAGCTCAGTGCGTTGGTGGGTGGTGACTGGTCTTACTGGTGACAGAAGAGAAAGCCAGTCACGTTCCCTGATTTCACATTCACCATTTCACACACGTTATGGTATAAGGTTCCAAGGAAGAAGATTACGATACTTAAAACTCTGAAGATTAACACCACAATACACATTAAATAGCCTAACTATTGTTGATTAAGGAGCAAACAAGAAAAAGAAAAAGAAAACAAGAAGTTATTGTAAGACCTTTATTACATTATATAGAGTAAAACATGAGTAGTAAAACATGAGTGAGCAGAGCAGAAAAGCAAACAAAACCAGAACAATCGCGTGGGACAAAGGAACCACGGTTTTCTCGGGCCAGGTGGGTTTGACTGCCAAATCGCCGAAAACCAAAGCCAGCCCTCTTTACCTTGGAAATCTCCCTCCCTTTCCTCTGTAACGGCTGCTCTTATTTACCCACAAGCTCCAAACACTCGCACGCATGTAGATGTAGACTTTCTTTAGTTTTTTAAGCTTCAAGTATTCAGTAAAGCACCTTTCAGAGTTCAGTTCGTCCTTTTGCTTTCTCGATGGCTCAGAGCGGGCGCTTTGAGGGGGACCAGAGACCCACTGTAGCCGCTGCCCCCGTTCCTGTTCCTACTAATAGCACCAGTTTCTCGCAGTTGCTGTTTGGGGACGACGACCACCACCACCACGTTTTGGCCCTTGATTTGGGCCACAGTTTTAGCTATCATCACGACAACAAGCCCCCTAAAATGCTGTGTTTCGGGGGCGACCAAACCAATGCCGACGACTTGTTGTTCGGGAACACGGGTATGGCATCTGCGCCTCCTCAGAGGTCTATGATCACGTGCACCGACTCCTGTTCCTCTGTTTCCTCTGTGAATAACAACAATGGCGCTCTCAACGCCCTCCCAAAGTCTAGCAATGTAAGTGCATTTGCATTCTTCAGTTTTCTTACCAAACATGCAGAAACGGAGCACAAACTCTACAACTTTATCTGTCACCTTGCATTGGGTATCTGTAGAAGAAGCGCAATGGAAGCCCAGAATTGGCGACGACCGGGACTTTCAGAGGCCCGACTGAGGCCGCCTCAAGCCAGGGAATCAGGAAGAAGAGCAAGCCGGAAGCGAGAGGTCATGTAAAGGTTTGATATAGAATTAAGTACCATAGTATTTCCTGTGCAGTTAGCTTTTTATGCTGCATGTAATAAGAACTGTAGTAATACCATGAATGACAGGTGAGGAAAGAGAGGCTAGGAGAAAGAATCGCAGCTTTGCAGCAGCTGGTTTCACCTTTTGGCAAGGTACTCTACATGTAGTGGGAGCGGGATTCATCCAATTTATCCAAGCAGCAAGTTTGAAGTTTCCCCATGCAATTAGTTTTTTTTATTTTTTATTTTTTAATCTAGTCCAAGAGGGAGGGAGGAGGTTGGGTTTTATTTTGCCTGTGAACATAGAATTTCCTGGTTTTTTTTTTCTTTTGTGGGATTGAAGTAGAAAATGTTGTGCACTGCGGACAGACACGGCATCAGTGCTCCACGAAGCGATGGGCTATATCAGGTTCCTGCAAGACCAGGTTCAGGTCCTTTGTTCACCTTACCTGCAACCCCTACCTGCTGCAACTGTAAGTGTCCGGTTCTCTTTCTCCGATTGCACCCACTAACGGTTCACATGCCGCCACGTCCCCACCGATCAGACGGTCCGTTTTCATGAATCTTCTACAAGTGGGGCCCCTATTGCACATTGAAAGAGATCTGACCATTTTCGGTTCGGGGTCTGATTTTTTGGTGCCTTGATGGTGCTTCAGGAGGGCGGAGGAAACGGAGCCGAAGCAGAGGCGAGGACTCGGGGAGACCTGAGGAGCAGGGGGCTCTGCCTCGTACCTTTAGCCTGCACCGTACACGTGGCGGGCACCAACGGCGCTGATTTCTGGTCCCCTGCTATGGGGAATTATGCAACAAAATGACGAATATTATGTCCTTCATATCTATCGTTTCGTTTTACTCTGTAGAGATGGTTGTGAGGAAGACCGTGAAGAGAGTTACCGATGAAAATGTTGTTTTCTACTTTTAGTGCAACAACAAGTATACAAGTAGGATTAGGGAGGGTGTTTTTTGGGCTCTGACAAGTTGTGGAAACCGGCCAACACTTGTAAATCATATCATGGATATGCAAAATTTTGATAGATATGGATGCCCGCGGGAACTTAACTGTAAATTTACATTTCCCTCCTTGAGAAGTTGGACTAAAGTTGAGCCATCATCTTACGTCTAAGGTTAAACCTATAATCTTTGGATGACAATATCCTTAATATATGCCTGTACCTGTTCAAACTTGACAACATTCCCTACTTCGTAACTGGTTTATCCGAAAAATCGAAATGCTGTAAATACATTTTGTTGAGACACGAAGCAAAGTTTTTAGCAATTTGTTTTGACACCTCAAAAGTATTTGCATTTTATTTGCCCCTCACATCACAACTTCATGAATGAAGAATGGTAGAGTTGCAATAAGCCACAAAATTCGCAAACGGTCGAACTGAACAATATATTAAATTCCAAAAATGAAAGGCCGATTTATGGGCCGTCGGAAGGCCAAGGCGCCCTTGATTGGGCTTGATCCGGACGAGTAAGAATGCAGGCTCTGCGTTCATAATGGACTTGGGTCTTTCGCTTGCTGGATCCACCCACCCAGGCAGACTGTGACGAGTAGATCCGCATGGGGAGTGGGAGTGGGAGTGGCATGGACGAGGTCAAGGGTCAAGTCAGCCAACAAAGCCGATCGAGTCCGTTCTTCAGAGCGGACCCAGACTTGGAGGGGGCTCAGATGAGACAAGAGGAGCCGAGTCTGATGACAATTTATACCTTTTCAAGCCAGGCATTCATCGCTGGCTTTGCTTTCTTTTTCATTTTATTTCCGTTTACTTCCTCAGCATGGTAGCTGGGCTGACTTTTGGGTTAGATTATAGTTTAATAATTAACCACATCAGTAAGTCAATCGTGTATGGCGATTCCATGACCAGGCGTAAATAAGAGAGAGTTTGACAATTGACAGTATCGTTCGATCGAGTTGGATTCGAAGAGTTATTAAAATACTCCATGTGTAGTTCTAGAACTCACCTACTAGTGCTACAATCAGTATACTGCACTACTGTTACGTTATACACTAATTTGGGACCGGCGTTTACGAGTCGACTCTCTCTCTCTCCCTCCGCTCACGGTCAAGTCAATTTTACAACAATTCCACCCCCCCAAAAAAAGGAAACAAAACATAACTTCTTTTGCGGGATATGTGTGGTTGTCCTCATATTAAATGCTAAGATATACATCTCTATTGTAGACATGCGATTTGCTATACACAAATTTTCGCGATAAATTAGAATATTGCATAGTGCACTATAACATATAGCGTTGGGGTATCCTTTTTTTTTTTTTCACAAAATTTTATGATATATTTATCAATTTACCCTTCATTTTACATTAATGTAACGTTAACTAACAAAATAAAAATATAGGACGAAAATATCATATATTTCAATTTTTTTTTTGTTTTCATATAAAAAGCATCATCTTCCATATATTTTATCTATATTAGGAAAAATTATGATAAAAATGTATCTGAAAATGTTAAAAAAAATTAATATGTTTCATCTTAAAATATTATAATATATTTTCCTTTTATAAACATGGTAATGATATATAGCGCATTGATTATATCTATAGTTTATAAGTTAAAAATTTTGGTCGCCCTCTTGGGTCTTACCTGGCCTGTTTGAACTATCATTTTAACAGACTCAACAATAGTTTTATGGCCGGGCGCACCGATCAGCGCTCCCTACCTTTTCTCTTTCAAAGCCGCTACCAAATAGTGTATATTACTCCCATTTTCCTTTTATATAATAATACCTTGTGTTTGGGCCTTTTACATGCTCATCTTTTGTAGGTTCCGTCAAGTTTATTGCAATCGCATCCATGAATCATAACTACTAGTGTTTTTTACAATTATCCCTTGAACATTAGGTAAATAAACATTTCTACATGTTTGATAATTATCCCAAAAAAAAATATTATTAGTAATTATTTTGATATATAGAGATTATTCACTTTACTTGAATAATATCAATTGAAACTTTATATTTAAAAAAAGTTGAAAAATAATTTTTAACGGTTTTTGAAAATTCTTGGTATTTTCTCTTGATTTTTATTTTTCATAGTTAGCTACAAAAAAATTATTTTCTAAAAAAATTATTCAAATCATTATTAATTAGATATTTAAATGGTATGGTTATAGATAAAAAAATCAATTAAAGTGGCTAAAGGCATTGAAGCATTGGTCTTCCTCTTCTCTCATTCAATTTCCATTGATCCATGAAACGACAAGTGAGGCAAATTTAGGTGAGTATGAATGAGTCGAGATGAGGAGGATAAGTGATTTTGGGTACAAGGTTGGGGAAGGAGGCAGTAGAGTAAAAAGGATGGGTCACATAAGGAGGCGAGGGCGGCAGAGATGGTGAAAGTTTAAAAGAAACTTGAACATTAGTAATTAAGGACATACCTTAAGTCCCGAACAAGTAATGAAGAAACAATAATTGATCTTCTCATAATCTTGAAGCAAACCGATGTCAGATAGGAATGAAAAGGTCCTATATTGTTCACACTTGAACACACAATCCTTATTTAACTTTTCTATATGATGATGAGAACAGAAGAGAGTCAAAATCTTGGGAAAAAAAGAGAAAGAGATATTACAAGAAGAGGGAGTAGTTCTGTATATATACTCTTTTTAACTCAATAACCACTTCTTCTTATCTCTTATTGCCGAAACAATGTCTCTTCCAAGAGACATCTCACTTCTCCAAACTATCCTGTGTGGTGAGGTCCTTGTGCTCCTTTGCCACATGACACACATCCATTGGTTAATAGCACAAATTACATATATCAACATATATCTAAGTGTGTTTTAAAGAATGTATTTAGCCACTCAAGCTAAATAATTCTAACAAGCTCCCACTCGCACTGTTATACTTAATATTTACCTTAACACATACTCCCTTCGTCCCAAAAATTTTGCTCCATTTTTTTTTTGCAATTAATCTATAATTTTTTATTTTCAATATTTTAATATATAAATACAAAATCTTTGTATATAAATGATAATTCAAGATATATAGTTTCTAAATATATTTTTTTTATTTTTTTTAACAAACAATAATATGAATAAAATTGAGTCAAAATACAAAAAAAAAAAAATCAAATGTATCAAAATTTATGGGACGGAGGGAGTATTACTTTAATTCCATCATCAACAAACATAGTATTTGTGTGTCAAGCGTGTGACCCTCGGCATGCTACCAAGAACTTCTCACATTGTCGTTATTAGACTCACAATGGAGAACTATGTAACTCTTTCTTTTTAAAGTACTCAAGTCATGCCTTATAAAACCCCAAGATAAGATGATACAGTTTTTTAGCCACATTCAGTCTCTTTTATGAGTTTCATGCATTAAAAACTCTTGAATTGTGCTGAACCTCAAGTGCACTTTTTAATATTTGAATATCATTATCATTACTCAAATCATTTTCTATGGGCCCATGATTGAGTAATGTTATAGTGTATCTCTTATGTAATATGCAACTTATGCAATTATTTACGTAGTGTGCAACTCATGCAACTACATCCTTATTTTTCCTTCAGTCCAACATATTAAGTCTTTAAAAAATCACATGACTACCCAAAAAGAGGACACATCAGGCTAGTTCAACTCAAGCCCTAGGCGACTAATCAAAGTAACCATAATGACCCAAAGCCCTTAATATTTGACTATAGTCACTGAGGGTTTTAATTGAAGAATCTCACATATGAGTAAGACAAGAGACAACTTTCTCATACTCTTCTTTGGTCAAACTTCATGGTAAGACAGTCATAACGTATCATATATTGCCTTTCCAATTACACATCTCTAAATATTTTACAACACCACTTTGTGGGAGGTGTGTCATTTTTCCCTCTTAAAACAAGTAGATGTGTTTCTCCCACTATTCTTTATAATGGGAGTACATGTCAAAGATTAAACCATGAAGTATCATACTTTCTTACATATAAGAAAGCAATTCTCAACCATAGGATAGGATGCATTGGTAGACATGCAAACTCAATGGCCAATAACATCTTACCTTGATTATTTATGTAAATCAAGATGACCATTACGCTGAAGTTGTCATATGTTGGTGGATATAACTCCTACTTAAATGTATAACCCTTGTAGGTTATATATCTCTACATTTTAGAGATAACACACATTTAAGACTGCAACGGTCTCATCCTTGCACTTATACAAAGATGCAGGGGCAGATGACCCGTGTAAAAAGATTAGCCTCAGCCTATGATTTGACATGTCTTTCATGAATTTATTTTCATTGTGGTATCTAGATGAAGTGCACTTGACTTAGAATCGTCATGTGTGTATTTTACTAATAAATAAATATCATACAATCCAAGTCCATATTTAGTGGACACAAAAAGGAGAATAATCACACCAACATCTATCATAATCTACGGAGGCCCATTGCCTTGACATGTCTAGCAAAAGGAATTGGTGGTAAAGGCTTTGTGAAAGGATCGGCCACCATCAAATCAGTAGATAGATATTCCATCTTGACTTCTCCTTCTTCTATTGCATCTCTAACAAAGTTATACTTCATGCTTATATGTTTTGTCTTTCCATGGTATTTAGGGTCTTTGGTATAAGCTAAAGCAGCCATACTATCATAATATATGGTGATTAGCTTCTTAATGGACACGATTGACCCTAAATGTTCTAGGAAAGAACCTAACCATAGAGCCTCTTACACAACAACTGCACTTGCAACAAACTCAGCCTCCATCGTTGACAACGTTGTGCAAGTTTGTTTCTTGCTACTCCATGAGATAGCTCCATTTCCAAGCATAAAGACATAACCTGAAGTTGACTTGCTACTATCTCTATCTCCACCCCAATCGACATCAGAGTATCCAAGTAGGCTAGGTTCTCTTCCTTGGTAACATAGCCAATAATCCTTTGTACCCTTAAGGTGTCTAAGGATTCTCTTGACACACTTCCAATGCCCAGGGCCAGGATTTGAAGAATATCTTGTCATTAGACCCACTGCTTGACATATGTCAGGCCTTGTACAAAGCATAACATACATTAGACTACCTATGGCAGTAAGGTATGGAACCTTATCCATTTGCCTTTTCTCTTGAGGAGTAGTTGGGCACATAGCCTCACTAACCTTATAACCTACAGCCAAAAAGAAGTTCATGGGCTTTGAGTTTGTCATGTTAAAGCGTGTAAGGACCTTATCTATATAAGACTCTTGTGACAACGCTAGCAGCTTAGTCCTTCTATCTCTTAGGATCTTAACTCCAAGAATATAAGCAGTTTCTCCCATGTCTTTCATATCAAACATGGAAGATAACCATTCTTTAATGGTCTTTAACAAATTTAAGCCACTACTAGCTATCAGGATGTCATCTACATATAACGTCGATATTGCAAATTCAGACCTTTTATTGAGCATATAAACATAATGGTCTTCATGCAACATCACAAAATCGAAGTTTGCAATGGCATGATGGAACGTCAGGTACCATTGTCTTGAAGCTTGCTTAAGATCATAAATAGACTTCTTTAATCTACAAACTTTGTGCTCTTGACCCTTTACAATGAAACCTTGTGGTTGTTTCATGTAAATCTCCTCTCTCAACTCTCCATTGAGAAAAGCGATCTTTACATCCATTTGATGTAACTCTAGCTCTAAATGTGCAACAATAGCTAGTAACAATCTTATTGAATTGAATTTCACAATAGAAGAGAAATTATCTTTATAATCAACACCTTCCTTCTAAATGAACCCTTTGGCTACCAAACGGGCCTTATACCTCTCAATTGAACTATCAGAATTGGTCTTAATTTTGAAAACCCACTTATTTCCAATTGTCTGACGGCCAGGAGGAAGGTCAGTCAAGTCTCAGACCTTATTTTTATGCATGGAGTCCATCTTCTCTTGTATGGCAGCCATCCACTTATTCTTATCTATACCCTTAAAAGCCTCTTGGACATTGCTTGGTTCATCTACCATAGATGAAACCAAGTTAGCCTCACTTTCATGTAGAATCCACCACTGATCCTAATGCCTAGGTGGTCTAAATTTCCTACTTGAACGTCTCAAGTTAGGTTGATGAGGAGGCACAACATCATTATGTACCCCTATTCATCTTGTGGTGCATTATTATGTGGCTCTTGTGGAGCCTCTTCTTGTGGCTCAAGTTGAGGTACCTTTTGTTCTATTTCCCCCTCTTGATGTTGATCTTTCTCATGATCAACATATGCTTGATCTTCATGGTGATCAAACACATGAGGTGGCGGCAAAGAAATTGTCATGGGAGGAACACTACCTCTATGATGTGTGGTATCTAGTGTTTCTAGAGCACTAGATTGACCTATCTCATAGGTCTCTTCCAAAAAGTTCATATTATTGCCTTCATCAACTTTTGGGAACTTATCTTCCATAAAATTAGCATCCTTTGACTCAAAGACATTCCCACCTTTATGAGTTATTTCTAAAAATATATAACCCTTCGAATATTCTGAGTAGCCAAGGAAAATACATTTCTTTGCTCTAGGTCCTAATTTTCCTAGTGGATGATTTACAATGTGAACATATGCAGCACATCCCCAGGAGCGTAAATGACCTAGATTAGGTAATCTCTTGGCCCATAACTCATAAGGTATGGTACCAACAGACTTGAAAGGCACTCTGTTAAGGATATATGCTGCACAAAGCAAGGCATCGCCCCAAAAAGTAATGTCCATATTGGCCCTAGCCATCATGGAATGTACCATATCCATGAGAGTCCTATTCCTTATTTTAGCCACTCTATTTTGTTGGGGTGTCCTTGGAAGGGTAAGTTGTCTTACAATGCCTTTCTTATCACAGAAGGCCTTGAATTCACTTGACAAATACTCGCCTCCATGATTAGTCCTCAAAGACTTGAGCGCCTTACCTAATTGAATATCAACTAAGTTCACATAAGTTTTGAAACACCTAAGTGTTTCATGCTTATGCATTAGTAAGAATACATGGGCATAACGAGTACAGTTATCAATGAAGGTAATAAAATATCTAAACCCAAGTCTAGATGATATTTTCATTGGGCTACAAAGGTCAGAGTGGATCAATTGCAAAGGATCACTACACCTAATTGCCTTACGAAAAGGCTTTCTTATAGTCTTTCCTATAAGACATGATTGGCAACTTGGTAAGGAAACATTAGTCAAAGACTCAATTAAGTCACTCATGGCTAACTTATTCATTCTTTCTTGTCCAATGTGCCCTAACCTATCATGCCAAGTCATTGGACTTATGGCATTAGCAATGTGGCAACTACCATTGGCAACATTTATATTTAACTAAAACAAACCATTATAGACTGAACAAGAAAAAATCTTATTACCACCATAAATAATATTTACAAGCCCATTTGAGAAATTCATAGAATATCCATAGTTCATAAGGGAACTAATAGAAATCAAGTTTCTAGCCATGTAAGGTACATATAATACATCAATAAGTATTAAATCATGTGTTTCCAATGGGACCTTACAAGTGTCAATCCTTTCCACAACCAAACTTGCATTGTTACCCACAGAAACAGTCCTTGCCCCTTTAGGCAACTTCTATAGGCAACATATCATGTTCTTTCTTTGGCTATATGGTCCGTCGCTCCTAAATCAATAATCCACGAAGAATTATATTCAATAAGGTTAGCACATGACACAACATGTAATAAAGAAGGAATCTCATCGAAAACATGTACCTTAGGTGGGTCCTTGCACTCTTTAGCAAAGTGTCCCTTATTCCTACAATTAAAGCACTTGAGCTTACTCTTATGTCTTTTCTTGAACTTCTTCTTGTTGGGTTCATCCCCCTTGCCCTCTTCCTTCTTCTTCCCTTTGAACCTTTTCTTGTTCTTTTGGGAAAAATAAGTCTCGGCAACATATGCCCTAGAGTGGTCCTTTATTGCAATGACTTCTGCCTCCAAAAGCAGATGTCTAGCAATATCATCAAAATTCTTAATTTCATTATTATGGCGTAAGTTGACCTTCACCAACTGCCATTCTTCATCAGGCAGGGAACGAATTATGGCCTGCACTTGCTGCTCATCTGTGAGAACATGATTAGCCCTCTTAAGTTGGGGGATCATGCGTGACATCTCACGCAAATGAATGGCCATTGCATGATCTGGCCTCTTCATATAATTCTCAAACCTAAGAATCATGGACCTTTGTTTCTCTAAAGAAACATCCCCAAACTTAGCCTTAGCAGTATCCCAAATTGCCTTGGCTGACTTAAGCATTGAGAAGTCCACCATGAGCTCATCTACCATCGTACTTAACAATTTGATGCAAGCCATGGTATCTTTTTTCTTATATGCCTCATAGGCACCGGGGTCCTGTCCATTGGCTGGTGGTTCTTCCACATTTGTGAGCACATCAATTGCATCTTGCTCAATTAAAATGAATTGGACTTTTTATTGCCAAATGGAGTAGTTATCTCCATCAAGTTTAAGGTCCTTATTTAACTCGGCAATGATATTCTTGCAAGCCATCTATGCAATATTCAATATGTAAGTACACTTTAACCACAACAAGACTAATTCAAGCACCAAGCAAACATGAATCAACTAATTCATGTTATAACATAACAAAGGCATGCATTCTAACACACAATTAGATATGTCATAACATGTTTCATTAATTCACACATGCATGCTCTTAATTCATTCACAAGTATGCACAAATGGACAGACTTGAACATTCAATAATGTCTAAGTCATTTCTCAATTAAATTTGACCCTAATTAATGTCAAATTTAATATTTAGATCTTAGATACATTTGTGAACAGTGTAACATTTTTCTATAATTTTTTAATTTCCTCAAAACCCAAGAATATTAAGTATGTTCTTAACTGTCCATTTTTCTAGTTAAACTGCCATATCCGTAAACAAATTATTAAAATCTAATGAAACGGTGTTTAAAAAACGTGAAATTTTCCAAAAACATACATAACATATCCAGAAAAGCACATATTAAAAATTCACAAATTTTTTGACATCGTTTTTTATTTTAACCAACACAACTTTTCGGAGTTAAGAAAACTGCCTGTCTTTGACAGTCACCATACTAGTTTGAACACAAAATTATTAAACTCGAACAAAATTATCTAAAAAAATCATGAAACTATTTAAATTACCTCCTTAAATGTTTAGGAAGTTTTTGTTAAAATTTCACGAGTTTTTAGATAACATTTACTATGTTAAAACAATTTTAACTTTTAATAACTGTAATTGTCAGCATGTCAGAATTTTCTGTCTATCCGAAAAATATTAATCTTAAAACTTAATCAAATAAACTTCAAAAATTATGAAAATTTCCAGATCAACTTTCGACATCCCAAGGAACATAATATTAAATTTTCACAATTTTTAGAAATTATTTGCTACGTTTTGTTATTTTGTTTGATAGAAAAAACGTTTTACATATCCTTGGCTCTGATACCATTTGAAAGTTTGAAAGAAACTTGAACATTAGAAATTAAGGACATACCTTAAGTCCCGAACAAGTAATGAAGAAACAATAATTGATCTTCTCGTAATCTTGAAGCAAACCGATGTCAGATAGGAGTGAAGAGGTCCTATATTGTTCACACTTGAATATACAATCCTTATTTAACTTTTCTATATGATGATGAGAACAGAGAAGAGTCAAAATCTTGGGAAAAAGAGAGAGATATATATTAAAAGAAGAGAGAGTAGTTTTGTATATATACCCTTTTTAACTCAATAACCACCTTTTCTTATCTCTTATTGCCGAAACAATATGTCTCTTCCAAGAGACATCTCACTTCTTCAAATTATCCTGTGTGGTAAGGTCCTTGTGCTTATTTGTCACATAGCACACATCTATTGGTTAATAGCACAAATTACATATATTAATGTATATCTTAGTGCGTTTTAAAGAATGAATTTAGCTACTCAAGCTAAATAATTCTAACAGATGAATGGGGTCAAAGTGGTGATAGTAAAGAATAGAAGTAAAAGATGAGAAGAGGAATGGTATTCTTGAAAAATTATAGATTTCAGAAGTTTTGGGTATAATTGTAAACCAGACTAAATTCAACGTGGATAACTGTAATTTTGACTAACGGTTTTAAAAAAGCAGGGGGATAAGTATAGGTTTTCAAACCTCAGAGAGGCAAGTGTAATATTACCTAAAGTTTAGAAGGTAACTGTAAAAAGCCCAAACAACTATATTAATTTGGACTAGCTATTTTTTTATATAAAAAATGAACAAATAAATAAAGAAATATTGAAATCTTAGGAGAGTTAATTAAATATTGGTTTCTCAATCATGTCTGTGTTGCGGAAAAAGGCACTATATAATTATCAATCAAGTTAAGCCCGAGGTGAATGAAAGTCAGAAGATGGGTCTGGAAGAAGTAGTATAACATTAATTTGTGAATGGCATTGGCAAGAGACGGAAAGGCTTTGCCTTGCCTTATAGCCATATCACCGACCCTTATACGCGACCAAATGCATGACTGTTAATTAGGGTATGAATCCATGGAGAAATAATAAACTGAAATAAAATAGAGTAATTGACGTCCGCTTGCTGTATAACGTAATATAAGTCCATACCATACCACCAACTTTTGGGGAGGAATATTAACGACTTGATTATATGTGTTGCATACAACATAATGATTTATATAATATATATAGTAATGATCTGGTCCCGTTTTCCTAACTCAGTTGGTGGTACAAGAGGACATTTTAAATAAAATATTTGGATTGAGTGACATCACACTTTAAAATATCAAATATTTAAAATTGAATAAATTGTAGTCAAAGTTATAAAAAATTTTATGTAACAAATACTTCAAACTCTTAATTTTTATATGGTTCCTTCTAACATTTGTACATGTAATAATTTTAAGTATAAAAAATACTGATATGTTGTCCAAGTCTAACAAGCAAAAAGGTTAATTTGACTAACGTTATTCAATGCATGTGTGATCAGGTCATGTGTAAATAATCTAAAATTCTGAAACACGATACAAATAGTCAAATTCGAACTATAAAGCCAGCCAGCCAGCCAAGGGTGCCAGTCGGGCGACGATGTTCACAAGGAAATTAATCATCTGGCACCCGTCATTAATTCACACTGCACTGCGTAAACTTAATCCACCCTACTCTCTCCTCCTGTATATAAATAAGAAGCAGCAGCAGCAGACACCAATTCAATCAGAACTTACATATAACCGCAGCAATCCAAATATCAATATTCTGTGATCATACAAAATGACAAGGCCGTCCACAAATTATAACCTTTTGTTGGCTTCTAACGTCGTTTGTGTCTTCGTCTTCTTTCTCTTGCTCTGCAGCTGCTCCTGGAGTACTGTTGAGGGATCCAGATCACCCTTCGGCTTCATCACCGCTTCTCCTTCTTCCTCTCCCACCTCCCTTGCCTCCATCATTGCCAGAGCTTACTCTGGACCCAGCCGTCGAGGAAGCGGCCACTGATCATCTTCTATAAATATTAATAGCTAGATGCTACTAATTTATTTGTTTTATATATATAGATGTTGCATCTTTTCATATACATAGGTTGTTTAGTACCATAGTTTCACGCAAGTGTCTGATGTAAACATTCTGATGTCACAAAACCAGTGGAACTAAGATATATATATTCCTTCAAGAGTTTGGTGACATTTCTATTTCCCCTGGCCTTACAAAATCTTGATTTACTATAGTTCTAATTACTGCTTTGCTGGATAAAAGCTTATTTCATGGGAGTCAAAACATTATATATAATTTATCATCTTCGAAAACCCTCAACTTGGAAAGGTATCATTTAATTGCTTTTTCAGATCTCTGATGTTAATATTTTAGTACTCAAAATTTAAGTCACACAAAGTATCTTGCGAAAGTTGAGAGTGGGAGTAAGAATAGAAAAGCATCACATTTTAAAAATTAAATAGGTAAAAGTATTTTAAAAATAAAAATGAGAGTAGCAACCCAAAATAGAAGAATTATGTGATTTAGCTCAGAATATCTACTATAACAAATTAAATATTTTGAAGGAGGGAAAATCAGACTCGAACTCGGATGAGGGGTGTGAGAGTTATGATTTTTTGCCAACCAAGTTAAGAAGATAAGTGCTTTGATGTGCTAGACTTAATATTGCAACTGAAATTTGTACCACCTCTGGTGTTGCAATATGTTCAATTTAAGAATTTTATCAATGCATGATTAACTAGAATATTAGATATTGCTTTAGATTTTCTGTTTAGTTTTTTTTTTTTACAATCTTATGCATTCTCTCCGCATCAAAACGTTTGTCACATAATTTTAGTTCTTTTTGTAAAAGTTATATAAATGTTGTGATACGTAAGTATTATATAGGGTAAAGTACAAAAAAAGTGACTGAGCCATTGACACATTTGGTCACTATTGTTTTAATTGGTACAAAATGCATCACTAAAGACAATATTTAATACCAAATCAAGTATCAAAGTTTTGAAATGGGGCCAAATAAGTTATTGATGTAACTGGGGATGGAAAAATTCTATTAAATGTTAGAATATTCGGCTAGGAGAAAATTATGTGGCAATTAAAGGATAATTGTGTGGCAATCAATGATGAAATGGCTTGACATGGAGGCAAAAGAGGAAAGAATATTTTTAGTCCTATAATTTTATCAACTTTTCCAATTTAGTCCCATTTTCCGTCGCCGATGCCAACCTGGAGTAACCGACGAGCTAGGTCTCTTTTTCCAGCAAGAATTCTTCAGTTTTCTCGTCTGACTCTTATCGACACGCTTTCCCAGCTTTGCATTTAGGATATCTTCAATTAGAGGTGGTGCATGACCAATTCAAAGCAGTTAAGGTGCAGGTTCGATTAAGGGTACGGGTCTAATTGAGGGTGACAGCGGTGTCAGGGTTGGGTGATTAAGGGTAACAGCGATGTTGGATCAGGCAATTAAGGTTGGTGGCAGATTCGGGGTAACCATTTTGAGAGGGTTATGTACTTAAATGAGACAAATGGATGATTGGAAGTCAATATGAAGCATTTGGGTCAAATTGGGGACCAATGGAGCAATTTAAACGCCTTAGTTAACACATTATCAAGCACCAACTCACCCCTCCATTAACATATCATCAAAATTAACAACCCAATCATAAAGTTGGTCCAAACTTTAAACTTCAGTAATGCAGCTGGCATTATTTAAAAGAATGGTGACCAAATGTATCTATAGCCAAAAGTATAGTCACTTTTTTTGTACATTTCCTTATTATATATTACTAGTTAAATGTCCATGCGATGCATGGAACTATTATTTTTTTTAATATTTTATGGTTTTATATTTATTTGATTGTAAAATTTATCTTGGTAATTAATTACTATAAAGAGTTTGAAAATTAAGATAAAGAGAGATGATTGTGAAGCAGAGTAAATTTTAAATTTTTAAAAACCTATGAGGAGAAGATAACTATATTATATCCTAGAACATTTGATAAAGAGGTAAAGATGGACTTTGTTTGTGAAAAAAAAATTGAATACAGGTTGCTGTGAAAAAAGTATGAAAAAAACACATGTATCCACTGAAGCTGTTAATCAACTATGAGGCTTATGTTAGTGGGATTTTTTAGTCACCTTCTTCATAGCATCTGCTAATTAATTAATAATCTATAAACTAACACAATAAAGATAAAAAAAAAAACCTCTTTGCATTGTATTCACAAGCTAAAACCAACTTAGAAAGAATTAAAAAAAAAGTATGCTGCAAAAATGTAATAGATGACTTTGAATTAAACTAAAAGTTGTTGTTGACATTTAAGAGCCAATTCCTTTAAACTTAAATTAACTTAATCCAAAATAACTTATATTTTTTTTTACATTCTTTTTACCTAAAATTAATTTTATTTGAAAGTCAATATTATATAGATGTAATAATTTATTTGAAAGTAAATTTTCATGACATTATTAAATTTTTATTTTTAATGCCTAAAACTAGAAAAAAATCATAAAAATTTAGTAAGATTATAAAAATTATATTTTTCAATGTATTATTATACCTATATAATGTTAGCTTTTAAATAAAATTAATTTTAGGTAAAAATATGTAAAAATAAAAATAAGTCATTTTAGATTATTACTCCTACTAATATTTGCTTTTAAATAAAAATTTATTGTGGGCATTTAAGTTGTCTCTATTGATGGAGGAACACAAATTTAGGGACTACTCCTAACTTGACTAAATCAAGAGCAATTGTTAGTAGTCAAATTATTTGTGAATGAATAGAAGAAAGCATAAGGTGTTTCAATAAATACATAAGTGGTATGTGGAATTACCAAAAATCATTCAGCTTGTACTTCACAGATAAATAAATACTAAAAAAATATAAATTATATAACATGGAATAAATACAAATGAAATTGTAATTATAACAACATATGTTTTTGAATCATTAAAACTTAAATTAATGACTCTAGAAATTCAATTCACATTTATAAAGTATAATATGTGACTGGGGAAATGATCTTTAAGGAAATAAAAGTTATAATGAATATTTTGTAGAAATATAATATGTGATTTCATTTAAGAATGCATCAAAGCTAGATATTTTTAATGAGTTTAGGACCAAAACAGAATGGTTAATATGTTAAAGATTAAAACAATATAACATTTAAATTTAAAAGATTGTTCATGAAATTAACTTATCAATAAAATGATCTTCAGGACGTAAAAAATTAGAGTGAAAATTTTGTGGAAGTATAATATGTTATCCATTTAGCAAGAAATCAAAGTAAAATATTTTTAATAAGTTTAGAAGCAAATAATAATAATTAATAAATTGAGGACTAAAACAATATATAGCATAAGAGTAAAACTTTTATAATTAGACCATAAAATTTCATTGCTTACTATGCATAAACATGTATATGAGGATTTGTAAATGGCATTTAAATGCATTTGAGGATTTGTATATAACATTTAAGTTATTCATCTCTCATTCATTTAATAGTAGGATGATCTTTGTAGTTTGACCACACATCTTACAATTTATGGAATATTAAGACAATCTTTATAGTTTGACCTTTACTTTTCTTTGTTCATTAAATATATGTATGTATGTATGTATGTATGTATTGAGGACACCTAAATGGTGTTATATTTTCATTTTTGCATACATACGTGGTGCATGAAAATACCAAAAATTATCTAATTTGTACTGTGTAGATAAAGAAATACTAAAAAATATTAATGACATAAAGTGAAATAAATATAAATAAAATTGTAATTACAATATCATATATTTTATTAACATTTACAGAATATAATATGTTATTGAGGAAATGATCTTTAGGGAAGTAAACGTTATAATGGATATTTTGAAGAAATATAATCTGATTTCATTTAGGAAGAGACCAAAGTGAAACATTTTTAATGAGTTTAAGACTAATAGGTTCTAAATTAAAACAATATAATATTTAGAGTTAAGGTCCATGAAATTTAATTAATCCCTCTATCCAAAGTTTTTTACAACATTCACTATTCAGTAATTAATCTATGATTTTTTTTTGTTTTCAATATTTTAGTATATAAATGAAAAACCTTTATATATTAATGATAAATAAAGACTTATAATTTCTAACCTATGTTTTTTTAAATTTTTTTTCTAACAAATAATAATATAAATAAATTCAAGTTAAACTACTTAAAAAAGCCAAGAGTTTAAAAAATATATGGGATGTGGAGAGTAATATTTATAAAGTAAAATATGAGATTGAAGAAATAATCTTTAGGATATGAAAAGTTAGATGAGAGACTTTGTGAAAGTATAATATGTGATTCCATTTAGTGAGAAATTAAAATAAAATGTTTTAATAGGTTTGTGAATAAAATAAAATTTAATAATCTTATACATTTATTGCTAGCATTTATTACTAATTAACACAATTACTCTTGAGTCTTTTTACTAACACAATTAATCTTATATATATATTATTTTTTAATTACGTTTGACAACTTTTTAAAAGTTGAGACATGACCGCACTAGTTTCAAACGTAAAAATCTAAAATTGTATGCCTAATAATGTACATATCAAAAGAGCAATTTCGATCAACTTGAGGGCTTGAAATCCAAAATAAGTTTGCACATTTCTTCTCTCTTTTATGTTCGCAAACGTGAGTCACGTTGCGTAAAGGAATGATGAAATTTGGAAGAAATTTTATAAATAGGTGAAAATTCATAAAAAAAAAAGGTGAAAATGATTAACATTTTAAAACAAAAAATGATTAAACATATATTTCTCAAAAGAAATTCTCCTCCGTCCCATATTCTTCTCTATCTTTCATTGTTTTTTGCTTAAATTTGACTTGAATTTATTCATATTATTATTTGTAAAAATTATTTTTTAAAAATTATATATATTTATTTATAATTTTTACATAAATTTTTTTTATTTATATACTAAAATATTGAAGATAAAAAATTATAAATTAATTACTGTAAATAGTAAATAATGCAAAAAAAAAAATAAATTGAGACGTACGGAGGGTATATATGCCTTCAAACTAGTACAGAATACAACAACCTATTAAAGAGACGAATGGAGAAGTTTTTTGTATAAAATCTTCGGTTTACGCCTTTACCTAACGAGTTCTTTGGGAATCGATCGGTTTCTCGTAAACATTTTTAAATAATTAAAATTAAAAACTTAAGGTAACTTGTATTGATGGATCTCTTTATAATGATGAGCACGAAGTAAATTGAGTACAGGTTTTAAGATCGATGCAAACATAGAAAAACTACACTATATATGTCTGTATTTTCTGATGATTTTACATATGTACAAGCACCAGCGCAATAAAATAAAATAAATACTACAACTGAATTTCTTAAGAAAAGGAAATTCCTTCCACCAACCACATAACTTCAGTTTCTGAATTTGGGATAAAAGCGTATGTAACGATCACTTTACAGACTAAAATGCCAAGCTAACAAGTTGACGTCCTTCCCCAGCTTAATCAGTCCTTTTTGGAATTTGGTAGATTTTTTGGCTGCCAAACTAAAGAGTTCATTCAAAAGATAAACTAGAAGGCTTGTTGGGGCACGCATGAATGAATTGGTTCAGAAATTGGAAGGTTGCGTTCAATAAGATAAGCAGATGAACAGTAATTTTTTGGTCTATTTGGTAGATTAAATTATTTTGGTACAAGATGTTTCAGCAGTAACTGTTGAAATTAAAACGTGAGAAAATTTGGTCAGTTGTTTGTTTGATAAAGCCAATTAATGTTATAGACATATATGGCGTCCTTAAATGGTTGCTTAGTTTAATAAAGTTTTCTCAATTTCCTAAGTCCTAACCCAACGGTAAAGTTCCCACACTTTCTTCAAGATCTAAAAATGTTTAGTTGTGGACATCTGTCACCTAGCACTCCCTTCATTGCTGATAATTTTTTTTTTTTATTTTCCTTCTGAAAATTTCTTTGAAAAAAATGTTTAAAACGAGGAGTTCAAAATTATTAACTTTCAGGACCTATATAAGTTTCTAGAAATTCAGGAAAAAAAAAAACAAGGGAGTGCTTTGGTAACTTCCATCGGACCAAGGTTCAATTCTACATGTGGTAGAAAATTGACAGTGGTTCACCAATTTAATTGGGAGATCGAGAAAGTGTTGTTAGTTTAAGATAAATTAGTGCTTAATTTTCAAATTATATTCTGGTAAGAAGCTTACGTTAAAAAAAAAAATAAAGTAACTTTCTCTGGGTTTGCTTATTCGGGATCCGACTCCTTGTCCCTTAAAGTTTTGGTAGTCTTGTGTGGAATATCAATTAAGTCAGACCAGAGCTCAATAGTTCTCATTACCCTTCTCTATTTGATTTTTGAGTTGTTGTTGACGAGGCTCATTGTTTGGCAAACTATTTTAATTCCTATTTTTTGCTGTTTAATTCTCCTACAGCTAATGGAGTTGATTATTCTAAATGGTCTCCGCATGAAACGTCCCGCAGTTTTTCTCTCTTTGTTGTCTTAGCCCATGAAATATATGGGTTTCTATCGATCAATATATGTCCGCTCGTTTAAGGAACCTAAATTCAATTTGTGCTGCCCTTGACCAGCGTCAAAGCCCACTTGAGCCCAGCTGTTGTTTGGACCACATAAACTAAATCTATTCATGTGATTTCCCACCTAGACCTGGCCCACCAAATGTAAAAAATTTGCAGCTTTCTTTTCTTTACACATTTTCCCCCAATTCTTTCGTGCACGAAAATCATTACAAGTAGCTGAGAGATGAAACCAACGTAAGTTGGTGCTAGTCGGCGAAAGCAGACATCTTAAACAGGCTTATACGTTTTAAATAACAAACATAAGAATCAATCCGGTACCTTGCATAACATTGCAAGAGGTCTTCATTTCTGCACCTAAACTTTTTCTTTTTAGTACACAGAAGTATCTTATAAATTTAATTAGGGTACAAGACTTTTTATAGTCTAAGAAAAAGTAAAAACACATACTTTCTGATGGCCCAAAAAAGGAATCAAAATCAGCTTAAATGATATTGTATGTGAAAGTGAGGAGACAACACCTAAGCTTTAAAAAACTCAAATGTTAAACTTAAAATGAAAAAAATCATAAAATAAGATTTTATACTTTATAACGTGGGTTTTTCAAAAGGTTTAAAAACAAAGTTGCCCACATGCCTAACACAAACTATGAGCTCAAAGCTTATCAAAAAAATATGAAAAAGAAAAATAAAAAAATTTTCATCATCAAAACACTACCTACATGTGCAAAAGGAAAAAGAAAATAGGAAAATGAGGAATCATTCAACTTAAAGGGATAGTGGGGTTTTTTTTTTCTTTTTGGTCGAAGAAAAGGATTATCGTAACTCTTAATTTGTACTTATATTTTTTAGTACGCCAAAACTTCAGGTGACACATTTCAAAGCATAAATAATATGTTTGGCCGCCTAAAAAGAAGAAGAAGAAGAAGAAGAAAAACTCTGTGTTTAATTTTCTTCCCCTCTTGTCCGAACATTTTCTTTAAACGACTTCGTTTGTCCAACATTTTTTTAAGAACACATCATTTCAAATTCGTTGTCAGTGTGAGCAATAGAAATAAAATAAAAACAGAAAATAATGTGTGTTCTATATAACACACACAAAAAGGTGGAGCTACAAAATTTAACTAGCAGGTGCAAAGAATATGTGTATGTATCTGTATGTGCAAATAGGATGCAATCTTTTTAGGTTAAATTAGGGAAAAATACGTTTTCAAAAACTGGAAAAACAAGCTCTACTCAGCATATGAATAAACTTTTCATTTGGTTGCATTCGTGGGACATTAACTTGGAAGCAATTATTATTGCTTATTTTCAATTTTATTTATTTTTTATTTAGAATTATAATGATTTAAAAGTTTATACTCCATTTTATTAATAACTGCTTGAATAAAAAAAAAAAAGCTCCATCCGTTTTGCATTAATTGACCATTTTATCTTTTTTAACTGAAGTTTGACATAAACGTATTTATATTAATATATATTAAAAATTCTTAAAAAATGATATTTTGAAACTATAATTTTTAAAATTTTAATTTCATATAAAATATTCATATTTTTATAATAAATTTTAAAATAAATAAAATCATAAATAAATTCCTAGGAATAGTAAAAGGATCAAACTTTATGAAACAAATGAAGTAATTTTTTATGATTTTTTTCCTTATCCAACTTAAAATAAATAATAATAAATAATTATTTTTTTCCAAAAAAAATATTTCAAACATTAAAATGGGTTTTCAGCTTATTAAATGTAGTGTTTGGATTGATACACATGTTAAGTAAATAATTTTAATAATCACTTATTAATAATCTCCCGTAAATACTACCAACTTCCTTTTTCTTTTCATTTTTTAACCTGCTGTATACACTTGTTGTTGCGCATGCCACCTGGCAAGAAAAAAGGAAGGGGGGGGGGGGCACTTATACCTCTAGAAGAACTTTCTCCGGTCAGCCTCCAAGGCCGGCATGTTTTTCGGAACTTTCTCCGGTCAGCCTCCAAGGCCGGCATGTTTTTCGGCTCATGGTTCACAGGTCGGCAAGCCAAGTCAAAGTCAACCTTATTTTTCAAAGTCAACCAGGTGACTTTCTATCTTGTTTTAATAATTTTGTCAAAAAATAAAAATTGTGTCTTATACTTACCAATGTTATTAAACTCCACCCAACTCGGGTAGTCATTGGATTGCAGGCAATGTTATTAAAACCGGACGGTTCAACCGGTAAAACTGCGAACTGTGAATATCTACAGTCAGAGTCTTGGCTCAATCAAACAAAAATAAAAACCGGTAAGAACCGTGAACCAAAAAATCATAAAAACCGGCTGCTAAAAAAAATAAAGGAGAAGATTAGAAAAAGTGCCGAAGGCATTATGGAAGATGACGTCGGTGATCATGATCTAGCTTTTTTAATGAAAACTACAAAAACAGAAACGAGAAAAAGAAAAGAATTGGGTAAGGAACAAGGGAGGAGATGGAGGTAAAAGAAATGGAGGTTGAAGAGGAGGAAGAAACGTAAAATTAGTAATTGGGAAAGCAAAAGCAAGGCAAAGAGATGAGAAAGATCTACTGAGATTTGGGTGAAAAGAGAATTGAAAAAGGCAAGCCCGCCGTCAGTAAGAGAATGAAGGAGAGAGAAGAAATTTTGACTTTTTAAGGGTTAGGTTAGATAATTTACAAATTAGTTCTTATAGTATGTCAAAGTTTTCTTATAATCTATAATTTTTTTTAAGTAACAATAAGGTCAGCTGGAAATATATTTCTCCGAGATGCATGGCTACTATTCGACCATGGATTTGATAGACGGAAAAAGAAAAGGTGTCCAGTTTGAGTTGATCGGATGACTGAGTTAAATCAGCTTGAGTAGGTCACGTGAGTTTGATTGAGTTTTGACTACTATTGAGCTGACTTATGTGACCGACCCGGTGGAGACTCTAGGTTGCTGTTGAATCGATCTGACCGGCTAAGTTAGACCAGGTTTAACAATACCAATGTTCATATAGAATAGTTTAAAAAATAAAATGAAAATTACAATAAATCCCCTTGAGGTTTGGTGAAATCTTTTGTTTTGTCCTCTTTGTTTCAAAATCTGCCACGACCCCTCTCAAAAGATTAACATATCTACATTTTACCCCTCTAACCCTAACTCCGTTAATGACCTGTTAAAACAAAAAAAGGAAATACCTATTTTATTCCCTTAGCTTTCTTAATTCGATAATTTTGCCCCCCAAACTTCTGCATGTAACTTTGCCCTTCCTCTTTTCTTCTTTCTTCTTCTCTCTTACCGCCGTGCCCAGCCGTCGCGATTCTAGCCTCTATCGCGAGATGGATACAAGCCTTCATGCCCAGTCGTCGATCCCAGCAGTGCCCAACCTCCGTAGCGAGATTGATTCCAGCCTTCAATCCCAGCCGTAACCAGCCGCGATTCCCACAGAAGCTTGCAATCAGGGTATGGCACGACGGCGTCAATCGGCAAGTGGGTTCGCCTGACTCCGATCGCCTCCGGCAAGTGGGCTTGTCGACCAAGCGACCTCCCTCCGCACTCCTCCCCACGTTTCGTCCCCATCGCCGTCCACGACTCGCCTATCGCCCATCGATTCGGTTCCGATCGAAACCTCAACCAGTCGCCGTCCACAACTCTCCACCACTTCTCCACCTCCCATAAGCCCGGCACTAATCGAAGACGAATCGGCACCAGAACGCGCTTGTGACGCCGCAACAGAACGCGAGGACACCAGACTGCGAGGCGACCATCGGCACCTGAATACGAATCGCCGCACCAGAACGCGAGGCGACCATTGGCACCAATCGAAGATAATCGCAGCCACCCCGTCGAGGATGAAGAATCGAGCCTCCGTCGAGGGATGAAGATCCGTCGCCCATTTTGCTTCAATTTCGTTTATCAAAATTCGCCGAGGAATCGTTTCAGTCCATTGCCTCATCGCAGAGTCTTCGATGGCGACATGTTGGGTGGGCGGCGTGTCTGAGGGGAAAGACGGAGAGAGGGGACGATATGTGGCATGGCTGAGGGGAGAGAAAGGGGCGACGAGGGTTAGGCTTTTCCAGATTGAAGTAGTTTTTTTTTTTTCCCTAGATTTATTTGTTTGATTTGAGTGGATTTTAATGGTTAGGGGGAAAAGGTTTTAAGGAAGAATGTTAGGAGGGCAAAGTCAGTCATTTTCTTACTTTTTATTAACGGTGACTGACGGAGTTAACTCTTGAGGGAGTAGGCGTAGGTATTTGAAACAGAAAGGATACAATCATAGATTTTGCTAAACCTAAAGGGGGGATTGCTGTAGTTTTTCCAAAATAAAAACATCATCAGCTAACAACAATACGTTAGCTCGATCTAGGGGGAAAAGAAAAAATAAAGAATTGAACATTTAATCAAGTATATTAAGATCGAAATCCTAACCAGAATTATTTTTCATCGTACAATATTAGAATTGTAAGATCAAATTGTAGATTATAAAATTTTACCAAAATCCCAAAATTTTTGTCTAAATAATAAATTCATGTAAAAGATCAATGATATTGAGAACTTGAGCAAAGTTTAACAGCCATAACACAAATATAACAAAACTATTGGCATAACACAAGTAAAATTTAAACTTTAATAGAGTATCCCTCAATATAACTAATAGAATAACCAACATAAATCTAAAAAAAATTATAAATAAACATATCATTAATATATAAAAGAGAATACTGCTATCATACTTTACCAAGCCACATTTTGGGAATAATAATTTAAAAACATTTAGAAAACCATTGGATGATGCAGAGAGAGAGAGAGAGAGAGAGAGAGAGAAACTTTTAAAACAACAAATGATAAAATCAAAGAATTGTTGGCCTAAAATGCGGCTGAATATGAGAAAAAAAAAATCAAATAACAAATCATTCAAGAAAGCTGATTCCATAAAATATCAAAATCCTAATTTAATTACAATAACTTGTAGAAATAAGGTTTTATGAATTGGCATAGTAGGATAGAACAATTCTACAATTTGGATCATAATCGTGATATATTTTGTAAAGTGAACAAAATTCTTTCCTTGTTTCTTTTTATCATTTTTTGCTACATTTGCAAATTTGATGGATCATATATATATATACTCTTACATACATATAATACTCTGAAAACTTATATAGAGGAACGATTTTAAACATATATTTACATGTCTTTGATATAACACATTATATGAGAACTTTCATGAATAGTAAGGTTGAATATTAGCTTAGTCTCTATGTACATGGCACAAGTAATTTGGTGAATGTACGAAAATAAGATTATTGGAATTAAAAAAAAAAAAAAACAGAGAGCTCCCACCAGATGCCGACATGAATATATATTATGAGTATATTGTTGGCTGATGAAATTGTCCAACCCATCATTTGGGAAAGAAAAGATCGCGTCAAATGGATATGCCAATCGATGTATTATCTTCTAGATATCTTGTTTTTAAGAAGAAAGGATTGGAGTAATTCTCAATTTGTGACTTTGTGCGACCACCAGGTATCAATATCATTTTCTTTTTCCCCCATCAGGGCCAAAAAGCTCCATACAATTCCTGACGTTGGTTGATCGCTACATGCGTCAAAGTACACACCTATATAAACCACCAGCCAGAACCACAATTCTTGCAAAAAATCTTCTTCACTAATCTTTAGCTCCACATCCGATCCGCCCAAATGGCTCGCCACTTATTGGTCTATGTACTGCTGTCCTTGGCGGCGGCACACGCTGCCCTAGCAGTCGATTACACGATCATAAACTCCGCCGGGAGCAGCGCCGGCGGCGTCGTCTTCGCGAACGAAATCGGATTCGACTACAGCCGGCAGACGCTCGCATCCGCCACCGACTTCATCTGGAGGACCTTCCAACAGAACAGCCCGGGGGACCGAAAGTCGGTAGATAAAGTGACGCTGTTCATCGAGAACATGGACGGCGTGGCCTACGCTGTGAACAACGAGATTCACGTGAACGCCAACTATCTAGGGAACTACTCCGGGGACGTGAAGAGGGAATTCACGGGGGTGATTTACCACGAGATGACGCATATCTGGCAGTGGAACGGGAAGGGGCAGGCGCCGGGGGGGTTGATTGAAGGGATCGCGGATTTCGTGAGGCTGAAGGCGAACTACGTGCCCAGCCACTGGGTGAAGCCGGGGGAGGGGAACAGATGGGATCAGGGTTACGACGTGACGGCCCGGTTTCTGGACTATCTCAACGACATCAGGAACGGCTTCGTTGCGGAGCTCAACAAGAAGCTGAGGAGTGGTTACAGTGCTAATTATTTTGTTGATTTGCTTGGCAAGTCGGTTGACCAGCTTTGGACTGATTACAAGGCTAAATATGGCAAGTAATTAATTAGTATTAGACCTTCTCTAAACCCCCAAGTCCATATAACCCCCTCCCGGCCCCCAAAGAAAAGGCCATACTCTATTCCATCGGGTTATGCTCGTACTGAAAATCTATTGTGTGTTAATTAGTCATAGCTAATTAAGTGTGCCTAAGACTAGGAGTACTCTAAGATAGCAATAAACTTAAGGGGGAAGTGTTTCCCACTTAATTTTCTAAGTGTTTAATCAATTTCAATTTCTTACTATAATTTAGTGTGGGTGCGGAGCTGGTTTGAAGAGGTTTGAGGAGTAACAACCATGCTATCTTTTTGTTTGGGTGATAATTAATACTACCTCCGTCCCATTTTAGTTGAAATATTTGTCTAGCCATAGAGGTTAAGGTGTATGTAATTTGTGTTATTTTTTTATGTAGTAAAAGTTTAAATAATAATTAAAAAATAATTTAAATTTTGTACAGTGAGAGATTGAGTGAGAATTAAAAAAAGAGTCTTTATTGGACTTCATGTAAAATATAATTTAATTATTTAAATATTTTTTTTTTAAAATATTTTAATTTTTTAATATTTTAAAAAAATATATATTTCAAATAAATTGGGACGGGGAGTAGTTTTTTTTACCACAAATTTACATACCTCTGGCATTTTTGTTACCGGACAGAGATCAAATAGATAATAAATAAGTTATTCAGTACAGAACAGAAACTTATTCAGACAGGCTAGCGGACCGGTGGCTGCAATCATTTGGCGGTACGTACGGTCAACCTTTAAGTATATGACAGAGCTTGTTTTGATCAACTACCGCTGCCACTATATTAGTTTTGGCAGGCTTTTGTTGACTTAGCCGTACCAGACTAGTCGATCTGGAATTGTTCATCCAACCCTGCCCCTAACTTTTCTGCTGCAGATGTTGCATGTGCAACTTGGCACATATTATCCAGCTCAATTTAATTGGCCTGTATTTGTACTTCTAAAATTAATTAAAGTTGCTCCCACTTTGTTAAGAATTAATTACTGCTCACCCAATTTGTTTCCACAGCTCACCTTTATCATGTACAGCTCACCTTCACCTTTATCATATATATATATATATATATATATATATATATATATATATATATAGTGCGAAAATTACTTTGACGCGTGTACGTAAAATTTTTGCATCTCACAATAAATTATACATTTCTTATGTTTATATCATGCTTTCCAAGTTTACAGTTACTCTACGAATTTATCCTATGATTTTTTACCGGTTGAAAGTTGGAGTCATCTTTTCTACGTGAATATGTTCTCATGGCCCAGTTCAGATGACAAAATAATTACAAATCCCTTAACCAATCTATCTTAGACCGTAAAAAGGTTTGAAACTAATCCAAATGTGGTTAGAAACAAGGTATTAAATATTATTACCCTTAGGTATACTCCAACATATAATTTTAAAGTATACCGTATGGTACATTGTGCCATATATTATTACCGTTTTTATAAAAAAAAACTTAAAATATTATTTTTTAAATAAAATAAATAAAATTATTTTTGTGTATTTTTTTATATGTATTCAAATTTTTTTATCATAATTTCTCAAATATAAATAATATATATATATAATGATTTTTTATACAAAAAAAATAAAAAATGTTATATATATAGAGAGAGAGAGAGAGAGATAAATATTATTAAGCAAAACAAGCTAAATTATTCATACATGAGGAAAAAAAAGAAGAAACAATATTCTAATGATAACAATAAATTTACTAATACTACATTGAGTTTCTAGGTGCTCAAAATGTGATACTTCTATCCTAACTTATTATGCAAAAGTGACATATTCATCCCATTTAATGGAATTTGGTTGAGACAAAAAATTCTGCAAATAAGAGTAATATATTTATGTGCATTAATTATATTGTACTAATTTTTATATTTATGTATAATATTTTGATGTAAATTGACAAAAAAAAAAATCTCACACACACCCCCACAAAAAATAGGATATCTCAGTATGTATTTTGTAATATTTTGAGGTATACTGCGATATTCTGACAAAATGTACGTAAACGATAACTGGTATGCAAAATAGCGTAAAATATTATTATATATCACTGTATTTCGTATGAAAAAATAATAAAATTTAAAAACATATGTACCACACATGATATACTGTGGTATTAAAGACCATGGTTAGAGCAACTACCATACAAGTCTCGAATTTAAATCTTATAAATTGTAAAACAAATGTTGAGAAAGTTTACTCCTAAATGGAGTTCAACGCGGTTTGACCCTAAAATAGCGAAAGCTATTAGATATCAAAGCATTTCAGACAAACTTGCTTTCTAAATTGACACCTGTACCTTTTACACTTTAAAGTACTCGCGGATGTAAGTTTTGGAACTTTAATTATTATTCACACAAGTACCTTTCCAACGTCTTCCCTCCGAAATTTTACTAACAATGGACCGTTGGAAACTTGTGCATGGCTAATTACCGCGTGCACTCACCAATGGTAAGCCACTGGTAGCTTCTACCGTGTTTTCCAGTGTTTTCCCATCGGTACCTAGTGTCTAGATGCTCTTTCTACAATTTTTTATGCTACATTTTTAACACACACTAATCATCTAACCTGCTGTAATCCAATATTCACTTGTACAAACATCACACTTTGCAAAAACACCATTTGAACATCAATAACATTCACAATCTAATATTGTCACAACATCATCCACACATTATATCACCATATATGTTAACATACAAACTCTGATACATAAGTCCTACTAAAAAAGTTTGCAACACTATATTTTAATGGTAAAAAGGGAGGATCAAGTCACTCACAACTCGTTGTGCAAACTTAGAACCCGTGAATAGCTGCTACCACCTTCACCCTGCTTAAATGACCCTCAAAGCTCATCAACTCTACTCTGAAACTCTATCTTAGATTCAACCAGCTTCTCTTCCACCTTCCACTCCACATGCTTATCAACCTTTACTTGAAATTATGGTGTTTATATGAAGTTGGACAGTGTATAGGCAAAATTATCATAGTATGAGCTTTGATGCCTAGGCACATGGTACTGCTCTAAACCCATGCCGAGCACTCATCCTTTTTGCGAGCCCCCAGCTGCAATAAGGGACCCCCGAAATGCACACAATTGCACTTTAGCATCTAACTTTAGGAACCAAGAAAAACATGCAATTCAACTTTTGGCTTTAAAACACATAAACCCTAAAATACATGAAATTTTGAAGAAATTACCTTTGTCACATGGTTGATAGAATTCTAGGAGTTCTTCACTTCAAATATCAGCAAACATGACATCACACAGAGGTTGGGGTGCGGATTTTGAGATGGGAGATGAGGGCCAAAAAGAACTGGAGGGTAGGAGGTGGTTTGGGGATTTTTCTGTAAGAAGAGGTAGACGCGGACTAGGGGGAAGGGAGGCCAATTTATATGGTCTAAAATGATGTCTTTTCACAAAGTGTTATTCACTTACCCTTTTCCCATAACGACATCATATTAAGCCCAGGTAGTTCCTGTCTGGACCGATAAAGCGAATTTACGGTAAAATGATGGTTTTTCTTTATTTTCAATGATGCCAACAGTGAACTGTTAATAGGTTACCAAAAAATCAAGTGAAAGCTCACCGTCAAATCATTTCTAGCCCTTTTCCAGCAGTCTCCCATGTTTGTAAGGTACCCGCAAAAGTATACTGACGGTTAACTGCCAATAATGTATCAACCGATACATCATCAAAACCGATGCAAAACAAAAGAGTATATATTTCTCCAACTCAGTGCCGGCAAACTCTCGATATAAATCCATATGTCTGACAACAAATAGTCAAAATTAGTCACCAAATATATTCTGTCGTGCTTGCCATTGGTAATATTTGATAACAGTCACCATCACTAAATTTACCGTTGAGGAAAAACATACTTTTTGTAGTGTTAATTGCTCATTTATATAATTAAAAGACTCTATTTAGTATCTTGATTATTTTAGGCTCAAATGCCTATATCGTAAAAACGATAACACAAAATATAAATATATTAAAAGATAGATACAATTGATATAGTAGTTGATTTAACGAATGAAAAACTA
Organism: Aquilaria yunnanensis; assembly: GCA_039654915.1. NCBI lineage: Eukaryota > Viridiplantae > Streptophyta > Magnoliopsida > Malvales > Thymelaeaceae > Aquilaria > Aquilaria yunnanensis. The sequence goes on along the minus strand of CM077598.1, from coordinate 22,308,671 downwards.
TAATTGTTGTGGTTTCTTTAAACCCGTGAGGAGTTGTTTACAATTATTTTGGGACGGGCTCCATGACGTCTGAAACTAACGTGCCAAGATCCGATGAAATTAATTATGTAGTGACTGGTAGTTTTCTTAGTTCCATTCAACCCTCTTTCAATGAAACTGATAGATCTCATTTAAATCAAACATTAATTTGATCACTCGAAAAGTTTTATTATACTAATTTAGACGTACGTAGTTGTTACCATTAAGTTAATGTAATTCAAAATGATTTGTTTTCAATTTTATACTAGTTTGGATCCAGTTGGTAGCATTAAGTCAACTTAATTAAAAAAATATTATTTTTATTTTTATAATTTTCTTTTTTCAAACTAATGTTATTCTACAAATACAATAATCCTTTGAGTAACATTTTCTAATAATTTAATTATTTTTTTTAATTTTTCACTCACTGGACCTAAAAAGAGAAAAGAATAAAGAATAAAAATTTAAATATATTACAAAAAAATTATTCAATTTATATATTCTTAACTTTCAAATGATATTTGATTTCGTACGAAAAACACAAAAAAATGAAGATAAGTCATTTATTACATGCATTGATTTAGATCCATATTAGAGTTTATATCCTTAATTGTTTTTTGACAGAAACTTTTTTTGAGGCAACAAACTTGAACGCACAAACTTTAATCCTTAATTTTCTCGTTGTAGTTGTAGTTCCATAAACACATACACCTTTCACTAGATTAATTTAACTTAATGCTAACAAGTTGGGTCTTAGATGAGAAGTTCAACCATTTGGCAAATGGCAATGTAAACCCGAAAGCTCTGCAATCTGCATGATCAGAGAAAGGAATCAATAGTATGGTATGGTTTAGTACACTCCAGTTATGCCAGCGATCTCCTGCACGGCTCAATAAATCTATAATTTTATGTCCAATTGCTACCCATTCATCCACTAACCATGCTCCCCAGTGGAACTCTTATCGGATTGCCGAGTGGAATTCTACTGGATCCACTGAAACAAAGTAATAAACATTTCAGCATTAAAGAAACGGAAAAGGCAAACATTTCAAACTCAATTTCTAATAACAAAGTATCAATCTTCGATTTTGAGATTGAAAAAAAAATTAAATACACTGATCCACTTCACCGTAGATTTTTCTTTATGAATATTGTAATTGTTTTCATCACAATTTTACGAATAAATTTAGAAATATAAGTGGCTAACTATTTCCAGCCAGTATCACATCCAAGTCAACCGAGCATTCCTATTCAGGGCCGAAGCCATTGATGTCATATTACAATTCACAAGTTCCATAGATAGCTCAGTTTCTTCTGCGGTTACAGACAAAAAGAAAAAGGGCGAGCAAGCACCATATTTGCATTACATGTATGTATGTATATCCAGTTCGCTTCACAGAATCTGAAGAACATATTCCTCGGATGCAGATGCCATAATTGGAACACTCCCATCTTCGTCTCATAAGGACCCTGTCATGTGTGGAATTGCTTAATGGCTGAAACAACTTCACCCATTGCTTGGAATTTTCGCCTCTCCTTCAAAAGCATCTTCGCAAACTCAAGAGCCTGCCGCTCACAGTTTGCTCTTCGGCTAGCTTCCTTAATTGACTCAAAATCTTCCACATGCGCTACACCCAGAATTCTTCTGTAAATGACAATATACACAGTTAGGACTTGCTATACAAGCATTTTGCAGTTTTTAGTATCGTGAAGCATTCCCCCTCTCCCCAGACAACCTCCTTCCCTCTTCTGTTTCTCTCTGAGTAAATTGGATGTTTTAATATTCAGGGCTCATGGTGGGATCATGTAGAAGGCCCAATTCTCAGGCTTCAAAACACATTTCCCAGTTCACACTGAATAGGAAATTCCCAGTGTTTGGTTTCAAGAAGAATGTTGGAGCCATTGGTATCTAACCTTATCATTTTGGCAGCACCGAATCCAAGGGTGTCATGGAATAGATCGTTGATGAACTTTTCCTGAATAAGCTGCAGAAGTTCAGGGTTGTTATAAATTGCGGGAAGGTATGCTTCGCCATTTCCATCCTTGTGCTTGTTCCAAAGAGTAATAAATTTCTCTTGGAAGAGATTCCATGTATCATCAATTGTTTTCAGTATCCATTCCTTGTATGTCTGCATGTTCAAGACAGACCGAGATGATGAAACTCCAATTCATCAATAAATAGTAATAAGAAGATGAAACTCAAATTCATCAGTAATAAGGTGTTAGCATTAAGAAAATGGAAAAGAAAACCTTCATGGGAATCTATATGTGAAAGACTGGAGCAGCATGCACAGAGGCAATAGGTGTAATTGAAGAAGGATTAATAAGTGCTTGTTAATTGAGTGGAAGTCACCAAATTCTCAGTTCCAGAGGAGTCCATCTCCATTTATCCCGAATTGCTAACCATGTTTAATACACCAGATCATGTGTATTCTGACTAGATTATCAAAATATATTAAACAAAAGCATACATTAAACTGCTTAGTGGAGGCAGCAAACACACTCATGAGGAATCAAAGAAGAAAATTTTTGTGCTTATAGTACATAATACCCAGGGAAAAGGGAACAGAAGGTGAATAAAGACATAACAGCATCTAGAAGGAAAAGGATCAAGACGATGAAAAGTGCTTATCAAGTAACCAAAAAGGCCACACTGCAAATGAATGAAGAATGACGGTCTAACAACAATCAAAATAGCAAAAACTAAGAATGAATGGCATTAGACCACACCATACCTTTCGGTCATTTTCCTGATTGGCATGTGCATCTTGCGAATAAAATGCCAAGATCAAATTTCCGATAAATGCACCAACGTCAAACCCCATCGGCCCATAAAAAGCAAATTCTGGATCTATAACCTGAGTTGAGTCATGGGTAACCATGATAGAACTAGTATGGAGATCTCCATGTATCAAGGCTTGAGCTCTTTCACAGAATCTGGCAGAGAGACACATTGACAATGTTATTAGTGTATACCTTTTTCATTTGACCCTTTGACAACATTAAACCAACAAAAAAGAAAATTGGCTCTAAATGGCTTTAGAAGGAGAACAAACTTGGATTTCAATTCAGCAACTTCAAGCTTTAACAAGTTATCATTCCGGACTGCCTCAGCATCATTATCCAGATATGGAGAAGTCCAGTGGTTGAATTGTGATACTTTATAAGGATCCGAAAATACAACCTGTCCTGTGTGCCTGCAAAGCTCCACATTTCCACAGAACTCAGCAACTGCATAAACCATTGGATTCAGTCCAAGTTAGCAAAACATTCTCACGATCAGGAAAGCCATCAAAACTAAATATCGTTAATGAAAAGGTTTTCATGGAAATGAAATGGATTTTAAACTCTGAAGCTACAACCCCCCCCCCCCCCCACACACACAGAGGAGAGAGAGAGAGAGAGAGAGAGAGTCATGCTAATGCCAATTATTCATCTAAGATCTTGAAAAATCATGACTCGGGTTTCTATCGCAAATATATTAGAGCCACTAAGACCAAAATGGTGGTGAAATTTTACTTAAAAATCGCTCAAATAGCAAGGGAAAACGGCTAGATAACATATAAAAAGAATTTACACGCTCACATGACCAAGAGTTTCAATATAATTCAACATAGAGGCTACAAAGCAATGTGAAGTTGCAAATATCATTTTCTTCCATCATGACATTAGACCATCAAACAGTCTTTGGGTAACCAGGCACTTACCATTAATCTCATTGCAAGCACTTCTTGCATTTTAAATCTTCCAAAAAACGGGTATTTTTAATCTCACCCTTGAATATATATGTATATGAGGTTGTTACTTTATCATGAACCTTTCTTTGAAAGAGCATCTCTTAGATGCTACTTTTGTAAATTCCTCAGTGAAAAAGTTCGCTGTAAGCTGAACTTCATGCCAAACCCTTTTAACCCCACCAAGAAAACAAACATATACTCCGGGAACAGTCACCCTTCTGTTGATGCTTAGTGTTAAACCTTACTTGCAAATGCAACAGGGACGTAATGGCTTAGTTCAGCATAGTTCAAGTATATCACATATTCAAATATTCTCCAGCATTAACACAAAATTTTCATCAAACCACATTGCAAATTTCAGACATTTAGATGATTAGTTACCAGCCCGCTTCTGCTCAGTTGTGGAGCGGTATAGAAGGGAAGTGAAGAAAAGGGTCCTGGCCATGTATTCTGCCATGTGTTCTGCCATCAACGGATACACTATTCCAGAAATCAACCCCTTTCTCAGGATAATATGGGGAGGCTCGAGATAACGCATACCAATCAGGGACATAGTATGATCAAAATGATAAACTTCAGGAACATGTTGCGGGCACAATTGGCCATGCTCTTTCAGCGCCATTGCCTCAAAATATGCCCTTTCCTTTGTCAATGGCCATGACTCCCCAATCATACGAATGTATGGAAGCGCCTGCATAGCACAACGCAGAGTAACTATTTACTGAAACCACTATGTTAAACCTTGATTGACACTTCGATAAAGCCATGAGGAAGTAGGTATGGAACTTCCGAAGTAAACACAAACAGAATTTAACTTGTCCAGTAGTGGCCAGGGTGCAATGGAGGCTAAAAGAAATGAATCAACTAATCAATGGAAGAACCAATGCCCATAAGAGTGACTGGTCCCATAAGAGCCATCAGCTAGGGACCAGCTATACAATATTCATACGCGGAGTAAAATAAGCAAATAAATAGATGGAATTCATCGACAAGCAAAGCTGGAGGGTGACGCAATCCATTTCATTTTCAAGTCTCAATCGACAAAGCAGCAGAAAACAAACGATGGAGGAAAGAAGGCAGATTTAAACAGAGGCCCAGTTCATTTCTTTAGTGTTGAAAACAACAAAAGGAGCAAATCTGTACCTGTTTGATGACAAAGGAACCAGAAGCGCCGACAACGATGTAGACGAAGTTAAGGTTGCCATCCCCAACTTCCTTGATAGTCAACCCGTCGAACTTGTCGCCGATCTTAGAGGAGAGAGACGGCGTCGCTTTGATGTAGTCGAGCAGCGAGTTCTCGTCCAGAGGCCTGAACTCGGAGAAGACCATCTTCATCTTGCAGCTTATGCTGTCAGAATAGAACCGGGAGCAGTTTCTTCCGGCCGCTTCTAGGTTTGTGCAGGGATTAATAATATAAATTGCAACTTTATTGGAAGAGGGGACGACATTTTGGAGGTTCATCGAACCTGGACCATCCCAAGTTGTAGGGAATAGAAGTATCCAAGTCCAACAGTATGAAAAGTTGAAACATATGCGTTAGTCAAATATGCGGCTGATAATGGCCAAAATGCGCATATGATTCTCCAACTTGACAAACTCGAGCGAGTTAGTCCTTTTTATTTGACTCAGTGTGAGTTAGTCATTTTACTTTATAGATTTAGCATTTTAGTCCACAAACTTTACTAAACTAAACGGTTTAGTCCATCTTCTAATGGAAAGCAGCTAGCTTGGAAAATGTTGTCTGTTAGGTGAGGAAGTGGATTAAAAATTAAAACGATTGGAGGCTCTTGTTTGTATGTTCAAGTTTACCTGTTCGTCGAGTAAGGAGAGGGGTAGGGAAGAAATCAGGCAACAGACAATCAAGCAGCGATCTTCGTGAAGGCATCGGACAATCCTTAATGTTGCACAATTCTGTGAAGTCTCGATGGAGTGTAGGGAAGAGATCGGTCACAGAAACAGCCATGATGGAGACATGCTTTCGTGGTTTGCCAGTGATCTTCACAAAGGAGGACAGACGATTCCTAATATCTAACAATTTAGTGAAGCCTCAACCGAGTGTTGGGAAGAAATAGGTCACAAAGGTGGTGGCGATTCGGCGGAAGGCATTGAGAGCGACGGAAGGTTCAAAATCCCCAAAAGTTCGGCTGAAGGTGTTGAGGGTGGCATAGCAAGTTTTGCAACAAGATTCGGCGATTCGGTGGCGAATTCGAACATGAAGAAGCTGAAGGGATCTGTTGATTCAATTTGAACGTGACTCCCTGTTTGTCTGTTCGAGTGCCTTGCCGGAACTCGTCAAATTTTGTAAAGTTTAGGAATTAACTCACACTGAGTCAAAGTTAAAGGACTAACTCATTATAGTTGGTCAAGTTGAGGGACCAAATGCGCAATTTTGCCCCTGATAATTGATTTGTAGCCAAAATTATCTTACTATTTTTTTAAAATTTGAAAATTTCCACCGTATCCAACTCATCTCTCACTACCCCGAGTTGCCACCGATCCTACTTGCCTCCTTGCTCACAAACACTAATCGGATTTGATTCTTGACGGGGAAGGCGCCAACAAGCCACAGACGAGCGTCGGCGCGGTCCTCAGGCGAAGCTGCGAGCAGCGGTTGTCAGAAAGCGAGTTTCAAAGACGAGGCAAGAAGAACAGCGTTTCCGTCGGAGAAATAGATGAGAGGCCGAGACGTGACGGATGGACGACGGCTGGATTTTCGTTCCCATCGGAGAGGGAGATGAGTGGCGAAGACGTGGCGGAGGAATTGGGCGGCGATTGGGGAGCGAGAGAGATTTTGGTGGCAGGCCGGCAGCTGAGAGGTTCGGGAAGAAACTATCTTTTTTTCCTGATCTTTCTAATTTTTTTCAAATTGATCCTTATATTTTTCCAGACACACATACATGCAAATGTATAATACAAACAACATCATGAACTTCAATGCATACACAATAATATATTAACATTTTTAATATACATTATAATGTGGATAAATAAATAAACAGAATCATACTAACATATAATCACATATGTATAAAAGAATAAACCCATTTGTACAAACAATGCCAAATAGATTATTATTCATACGTAAAAGTTTATTTAATTACACATCTGTAATATATCTCTAATTTCATTTGTATATATATGTCACATATTTTGTACATGTCTATAACTTGTTTTATATATTGAAGTTCATATATATCCGTCCTCCGATTTATACATATTTTCAGTTTTTTAGGGAAACAAGATTTGATTCGTTCACACTTGTTTTAATGAGAGGTTGAACCCTTAACATATATGTGATCTCATTTATGCTTATGTTACATACTCCCTCCGTCCCATATTCTTTGCACCATTTGACTTTTTGGGCTAGTTTGACTTGAATTTTTTTATATTATTGATTGTTAGAGAAAAATTAAAAAATATATATTTAGAAACTATAGGTCTTGATTTATCATTTACATATAAAAGTTTTTCATTTATATGTTAAAATGTCTAAAATAAAAAATTATAGATTAATTGGTAAAACGTGAATGGTGCAAAGAATATGGGACGGAGGGAGTATTATTTACATATATCTCTCACTTTCTTTGTATATCAAATTTGTACACATCCAATATGTGATTTGTACGTATCACCCTTAACGTATGTCCGCTATAGCAAAGAGTATCAGGTCTCATTGGCAGTTAATAGGTAATTTCCGTCCGTTGCGGTTTGTGCTCTCAACGTGCGCCGCCCACTACCGCCTATTATGCTGACCCGGGTAACTACCGTCACCGATTTGCACTCCTCAATAGAAGAGGTTGCTAATCCTGCGGTCCACAGTGCACCACGTGGCACTACCTCGTCCGAAGCAATAGGCCCTTGGAATTCCGTCTTCTCACAGTCATTTCACACCCTTCCGTTCGTTTGAGAGCACTTAAAGTTAGACTAGCTTGGTGCTGTTGTGCGGACAACGTCAAGTTCCTTTCCCGTCTTCAACCGATGACAAGTATGGATCTTCCACCCTCTCGTGTTTCTTTTAGTTCAAAAGCGAGGTCTTCTACGAGCGGAGATAACGTTGGGCTAGCTCTCGTATCCCTCCCCCTGCTGTGCCTTCTGTCAGGAATCGACGGCCATGGATAGAGTGGTGCCGCGACTTGGGGACTCTCTCTGCATCATTGGCCGGCGATAATGTCAAGCCCTCCAACAGCGGAGTCTTCGTCGAGGAGAACCGGTACATGATTCAAGAGGCGGTCCCGGGCCCCAATTGATATGGTACTTGATTTAACCAATGAAATATGCATTTATTGTTTGTGGTTTCTTTAAACCTGTTAGTTGTTGTTTTCTTGACAATTATTTTGGGACGGGCTCCATGCGTTCTGAAATTAATGTGTCAAGATCCGATGACATTAATTATGTAGTGAGTGGCAGTTTTCTTAGTTCTATTCAAGTCTCTTTTTACTAAAACCGATAGGTCTTATTTAAATCAAACATTAATTTGGTCACTTTAAAAGTTTTGTTATACTAATTTAGACATAGTTGGTATAATTCAAAATAATTTAATTTTCATTTTTATTCTAATTTAGACCCATTTTGTACTGTTAGCATTAATTAATTAAATTTATAAATAACTTATTTTTATTTTTACAATTTTTTGTCCGAAACTAATATTATTTGAAAACTAATAGGAGTACTATATAAATACAATAATCCTTTGAGTAACATTTTCTAATAATTTATTTAATTTTTGTTAATTTTTCACTCACTAGACCTAAAAAGAATAAAGAAAAATTAATAATAATTTAAATATACTATAAAAATATTATTCAATGTGTATATTATTAACTTTCAAATGATATTAATTTCATATAAAAAGCACATAAAAAATGAAAACAAGTTATTTATTACATGCGTTGATTTAAACCCATATTGGAGTCAGTATCCTTAACTGCGTTTTTTTTATAAAAAGTTTTTTCAAGGCAACAAACTTTTATCCTTAACTTCCTAGCTGTAGCTCCAAAAACACATACAAATTTCGTTAGATTAATTTCACTTTACGCTAACTAATTGGGCCTTAGATGGGAAGTTCAACCATTGGGCAATGTAAACCCAAAAGCTCTGCGTGGAAGGAATCAATAGTATGCCTGGTACACTCCAGTTATGCAAGCGATCTCCAGCACAGCTCAATGAATCTATAATTTTATGTCAAATTGTTGCCCATTTATCCACTAACCATACTCCCCAGTGAAACTCTTATCGGATTGCCGAGTGGAATACTTTTGGATCTACTGAAACAAAGTACTTAATAAACATTTCACCATTAAAGAAAAACAAAAAGCCAATGTTTAAAGCACAATCACGGATAACAAAGTATTAATCTTCGATTTTGAAATGGAAAACAAAATTAAATACACTTATCCAGTTTACCATAAATCTTTCTTTATGCATATTGTAATTGTTTTCATCACAATTTTACGAATAAATATAGACATACAAGTGGCTAACAATCCAGCCAGTACCAAATCCAAGTCAACCGAGAACACCTCTTCAGGGCCGAAGACACTGATCACACAATTCACAAGTTCCATAGATAGCTCAGTTTCTTCTGCGGTTACAGACAAAAAGAAAAAAGGCGAGCAAGCACTATATTTGCATTACATGTATGTATGTATATCCAGTTCACTTCACAGAATCTGAAGAACATATTCTCGGATGCAGATGCCATAATTGGAACACTCCCATCTCTGTCTCATAAGACCCTGTCATGTGTGGAATTGCTTAATGGCTGAAACAACTTCACCCATTGCTTGGAATTTTCGCCTCTCCTTCAAAAGCATCTTCGCAAACTCGAGAGCCTGCCGCTCACAATTTGCTCTTCGGCTAGCTTCCTTAATTGACTCAAAATCTTCCACATGCGCTACACCTACAATTCTTCTGTAAATGACAATATACACAGTTAGGACTTGCTATACAAGCATTTTGCAGTTTTTAGGATCGTGAAGCAATCCCCCTCCCCCCAAACAACCTCCTTCCCTCTTCTGTTTCTCTCTTGAGTAAATTGGATGTTTTAATATTCAGGGCTCATGGGATCATGTAGAAGGCCCAATTCTCAGGCTTCAAAACACATTTCCCAGTTCACACTGAACAGGAAATTCCCAGTGTTTGGTTTCAAGAAGAATGTTAGAGGCACTGGTATCTGACCTTGTCATTTTGGCAGCACCGAATCCAAGGGTGTCATGGAATAGATCTTTAATGTACTTTCCCTGAACAAGCTGCAGAAGCTCAGGGTTGTTATAAATTGCGGGGAGGTATGCCTCACCATTTCCATCCTTGTGCTTGTTCCAAAGAGCAGTAAATTTCTCTTGGAAAAGATTCCAGGTATCTTCAATTGTTTTCAGTATCCACTCCTTGTATGTCTGCATGTTCAAGTAATACTAAGATATGGAAACTCCAATTCATCAACAAATAGTAATAAGATGACGAATCTCCAAGGTGTTAGCATTAAGAAAATGGAAAAGAAAAACCTTCACGGGAATATGTATGTGAAAGACTGGAGGCATCATGAACAGAGGTAATAGGTGTAATTTGACGAAGGATTAAATTGAGTGGAAGTCACCAAATTCTGAGTTCCGGAGGAGTCCGTCTCCATTTATTCCTAATTGCTAGTCATGCTTAATACACCAGATCATGTATTTTGAGCAAATTGTCAAAATAGATTAAACATAAGCATCACAGTAAACTGCTCAGTGGAGGCAACAAACACACTTACGAGGAATCAAAGAAGAAACATTTTGTGCTCATAGTACATATTGCCCAGGAAAAAAGGAAACAGAAGGTGAAGGAAGCCATAACAGCATCTAGAAGGAAAAGGGTCAAGATGATGAAAAGTCCTTATCAAGTAACCAAAAAGGCCACATTGGTGTCGTACAAGGCAATTGAACGAAGAATGATGGTCTAAACAATGAAAATTGTAAGGATTAAGAATGAAGGGCATTTGACCAGACCATACCTTTCGTTCATTTTCCTGATTGGCATGCCCATCTTGCGAATAAAATGCCAAAATCAAATTTCCAATAAATGCACCAACGTCAAACCCCATCGGCCCATAAAAAGCAAATTCTGGATCTATAACCTGAGTTGAGTCATGGGTAACCATGATAGAACCAGTATGGAGATCTCCATGTATCAAGGCTTGAGCTCTTTCACAGAATCTGGCCGAGAGGCACATCAACAATGTTAGTAGTGTATACCTTTTTCATTTGACTCTGTGACAACATTAAACCAACAAAAAGAAAATTGGTTCTAAGTGGCTTTAGTAGGAGAACGGACTTGGATTTCAGTTCAGCTACTTCAAGTTTTAACAAGTTATCATTCCGGACTGCCTCAGCATCATGATCCAGATACGGAGAAGTCCAGTGGTTGAACTGTGATACTTTATAAGGATCTGAAAATACAACCTGTTCGGTGAGCCTGCAAAGCTCCACATTTCCGCAGAACTCAGCAACTGCATAAACCATTGGATTCAGTCTGAGTTAGCAAAACATTCTCACAATTAGGAAAGCCATCAAAATTAAATATCATTAATGAAAAGGTTTTCATGGAAATGAATGGATTTTGAACTCTGAAGCTACAACCCTACAGAGAGAGAGAGAGGCTGATGCCAAATATTCATCTAAGATCTTGAAAAATCATGACTCAGATTCTATCACAAATATATTAGAGCCACTAAGCGCAAAATGGTGGTGAAGATTTACTTAAAAATTGCTCTAATAGCAAAGGAAAACCGCTAGATAACATATAAAAGAACTTACAAGCTCACAAGTATCTGACACATGACTAAAAGTTCCGACATAATTCAACATATAGGCTACAAAGCAACGTGATGTTGCAAATATCATTTTCTTCCATCATGACATTAGACCATCAAACAGTCTTTGGATAACCAGGAACTTACCATTAATCTCATTGGAAGCACTTCTTGCGTTTTTAAATCTTCCAAAAAAGGGTATTATTAATCTCATCCTTGAATATGTGTGGTTGTGTGTGTGTGTGTGTGTGTGTGTACACACACACACAAGTTGGAGTTGTTACTTTATCATGAAGCTTTCTCTGAAAAGCATCTCTTAGATGCTACTTTTGTAAATTCCTCAGTGAAATAGTTCGCTGTAAGCTGAACTTCAGGCTAAACCCTTTTAACCCCACCAAGAAAAGAAACATATGTTCCGGGAAACATTCACCCTTGTGCTGATGGTTAATGTTAAACCTTACGTGATGGCTTAGTTCAGCATAGTCCAAATATATCACATATTCAAATATGTTCCAGCACTAATAAAAAAATTTCATCAAACCACATTGTAAATTTCAGAAATTTAGATGATTAGTTACCAGCGCGCTTCTGCTCAGTTGTGGAACGGTATAGAAGGGAAGTGAAGAAAAGGGTCCTGGCCATGTATTCTGCCATGTGTTCTGCCAGCAATGGATACACCATTCCGGCAATCAACCCCTTTCTCAGGATGATATGGGGAGGCTCAAGATAACGCATTCCAATCAGGGACATAGTACGATCAAAATGATAAACTTCGGGAACATGTTGGGGGCACAATTGGCCATGCTCTTTCAGTGCGAATGCCTCAAAATATGCCCTTTCCTTTGTCATTGGCCATGACTCCCCAATGCAACGAATGTATGGAAGCGCCTGAATAGCAAAAGGCAGAATAACTATTTACTGAAACCACTATGTTAATCCTTGAGTGACACTTCGAAAAAGCCATGAGGAAGTAGGTATGGAACTTCCGAAGTAAACACAAACAGAATTTAACTTGTCCAATGTTGGCGATGGTGAAACGCAGGGTAAAAGAAATGAATCAACCAATCAATGGAAGAACCGATGCCCGTAAGAGTGACTGGTTCGATAACAGCCATCAATGGTCGGTGATCCGTTTCCTGGGCTAGGGGCCAGCTATACAATATTCATACGTGGAGTAAGATAAGCAAATAAATAGATGGAATTCATCGACAAGCAAAGCTGGAGGGTGACGCAATCCATTTCATTTTCAAGTCTCAATCGATAAAGCAGCAGAAAACAAACGATGGAAGAAAGAAAGCAGATTTAAACAGGGGACCAATTCATTTCTTTAGTGTTGAAAACAACTAAAGGAGCAAATCTGTACCTGTTTGATGACAAAGGAACCAGAAGCGCCGACGACGATGTAGACGAAATTAAGGTTGCCATCCCCAACTTCCTTGATAGTCAACCCGTCGAACTTGTCGCCGATCTTAGAGGAGAGAGACGGCGTCGCTTTGATGTAGTCGAGCAGCGATTTCTCGTCCAGAGGCCTGAACTCGGAGAAGGCCATCTTCAACTTTCAGTTTCCGCTGTCAGAATAGAACCGGGCGCAGATTCTTCAGGCCGCTCCTAGGGTTTACGCAGGGATTAATTAATAATCTAATTGAAACTTTTGCTGGAAGCGAGGATGACATTTGGTAGGTTCATCGTGCCCGATCATCCCAAGTTATTGGGGTAGCGATTATTACTTATCAGCGAATCAGGTTCTACGACTTTACAAGAGTATCCAAGGACCATGACAAACTCCGACGGTGGAAATATTTAAGCATAATTCATGCTTGCTAAAATTTAAAGGCCTCGTTAATTTACAAATGGAGCAGAATCTCTGCAAAAATCAGTGATTTACATAAACGAAGACGTAGCTAAGACATAAAAATGAAAATAAAACTCGGTTTTAGAATAATCTACTCGCTGGATCAGCCTTATGTTATGACGGTAATTTATTGTTCAGATACTTGATTATAAATTAGCAAAATTTATGGCTTGGGACGATAAAAAAAACAATATCTTAGGGACACCAATAGGTCCAATACTACAAATTGAGGATTTATTTGTTTGAAAGAAAAGTTTGAGGACTAAAAAGATAAGGTGAGATATTATAGGAACTTTGTTTTGTCATTTTTTTCCCATTTTTCTATTTTAGGCATATCCTAACTGGACCTAAGGGTGGAAATGGGTTAGGCTGAGCTCGAGCCAAGCCCTTTAATCATTTAGTACTACCTAGGCTCGAGTTTGAATTGCTCAAACCGAATTTTTTTAGGCTCGAACTCCACTCGAAGGCTCATTAGGCTCGAATGACACAAATAAATCTTTAGTATCATACTTGCAGCTTAGGTGAAAGATAAGGACTAAATCTTTAATTTTCTACATAGATAACTTCATAACTAGAGAAAAAGAAAATAATAGAATTTATCATAGACTTTCTAATCCTTTGCCATTTTAGCCTAATTTTGTAAATGTTATAAATGAGACATCATCTTCCTCAAGACGTTGATTGAGAAGCCACCGCAACCTCTGCCAACTGCCCGCATCGATTTCTAGACTTAGGAAGATGTACTTAGCTTCGTCCTTCAATCCCAGACCCATTCCAACTACAGGAGCTCATGGTCGAGGTTTTAACGGCAAGAAGTTTGATGGTGGCGGCTGGAAAACCTAGGAGAGACTTGCTAGCTATGACTTCCGGCTGGAGCTGCCGGCCTGGTTCTCCATCTTTCTCTATGCAGGTTGGACGTTGTCTACTTAGGGCGTCAATTTGTGTCCCCCGTGTGTGATGTGTAGGCTGGACTTTGGGTGTGGCTATCATTGATGGCAAATTCAGCGATCATCATCAACCTTGGCTCCTGGGCTTTTGTCGTCATCATGGCTTCACTCTCTAATGGTGGCCGACTGGGTGGGCGGATGCATTAATCGTGCAAGGTGAGGCTGTAAGGCAGAGGAGGAAATAGATTTATGTGTAACTATGTAAAGAATTAGGGCTTTGATGGGAAAAATTAAAAAGTAAGGTATGTTAGGCATACAATCTTATAGGGCCGGCTTTCTTTAGGCTCGAGCTCAAGCTCAAATATTGCTTGAGCCCAGTTTTTGGCTCAAGCTTGAACTCGAACTTAAATAAGCCCGACTCAAAATGTCTTAACTCGAGCTACCCGAAAAAAATTAGGTTCTTTTTCACCCATAACTGGCCCAATTACTATTCATGATTGGCTCAAAATCATGTTCCTATAGACCTACAGGAAAAGTAAATTGTTACTTAATATATACGAGATGCATGGAGGCCGCGCGTTGCGGCGGTTCATATGATCATTGCATAAAATTGTAGAAAGATGTAGAGACTTGATATAACAAAAAAAAAATGCTTTTAAGTTTCAACCGTTGTAATTTTGGAACAAAATAATGTTTACATCTTGCTAGATGGAAGCTGTAGTAAAAAAATGCTACTACGAGAAATATAAGATAAACAAATCATGGTTACTAATATTTTGCTTTAGAAGATAATAAAAAAATGACAAAAAAATTAGAGACCAAGAAAACAAAGGAAGAGGTTTGATGACTCATACATTGTAGTGGATATTTTTTGTAATAAATTTTAATAATAACAGTATGACATATAATATGTTATATACTTCGAAACAATGCATATTTGATCTGTTAATTAAAAATAATTCAATAAAAATTTTCATCTTTTATTAACAAAAAATCTAATTTTTAATATCGATAAAAAATTAATCTAGAAAAATTTACTCTCAAATTTAACAATTATGGGCCAAATTGCTTTATTAAACTATAGAGCTTGAAATAAATAATTGATGCTACAAATTTTAATAATCAATTATGAAAGAATAATGATAGAAATAATGATTAAAGCTTCATTTTAGAAAATAACAATAAAGAAAATCAATAAAAAAAAGTTAGGATCAAGAAAAAAAATAGAAAAACTTTAGGTATTCAGGATTTAACAATTGACTTAATGAAGATAAAAAATGATTTAACTAAAAAATAAACAAATTATGGTCACCAATGTCTTAATTTAGAAGATAGTACATAAAAAAACAATAAAAAGAAAAACTTAAGGGCCAAGAGAATAAATAGAAGATTTAATTAAATAGTTATAAAATTTAGGGACTAAAATGTAATATGGACATAATTTAGGTCAAAAAAAGAAAAAATTAGAAGTTAAGAAATGAAATCATGTTTTAACCGAAAAAAATGTGAAACAGATGAAAACCGGAAAAATTATAACCTAGGCTCTCATAAAAATAAGCGTCTTACGAAATGAGATAAAACTAAAAAAAAAAAAGAGCAAATCGTATAATAAAAAAAGCTTAAAAAAAAAAACTGCTAAACCATGGCTAAAAACCAACTAGGCTCAATCAACCCAAAACTGAGTTACTGTTTATCCAACAGTATCAATGTTGATATTTAGAATTATAATGCAATGTATAATTGGAAGGAGAAATCTTTGTTACAAAAGAACTTTAAGAATCATTTTAAATTGAAATCTTAAAATTGAAATTTACATACATCTTTTATTTAATACATATTTTTTGTCCAAGACCCTTTCACATCCCATAGTCACATTAGGTTACGACCACTACTAAATTTGTAATTTAATATATTCTTTTCTAAGGCCCTTGACATCCTGTAGCCATATTAGGCCACGATTAATCAAGAGTCAAGCCTAATCTAAATTCTCTAAAATATTTAAAGCAATTTCATCACACCCTTCCAATGAAACATCTAAAGGATTTTTCTCAACCTTATTTTTAGATCCATCCATCACTAGATCACATTTACCATCGTTTAAACCCAAGCTAGATAATGAAGATTCATTTTTCTCCCAAATTGTTGACCCAAAGGACTTAGACTTAAACCCACCTAAATTTATTACCTTATCAATCCCAGCAACACAGCCAAATTGGCCCAAACCCCTAGAATTTCAAGCAACCCTAAAACTTTTCAATTATGATATTTAATTTCAATTATACAGATAATATCTTCAAATCCTCACTCAGTTTGAAGGTAGAAAAATTTTTTCTCAATGGAAAAAGAAATCTCATCTTCAAATCTCATGACTCTTGAGGTCTTAGAAATAAAAGTAGAAATTTCCCACTCTACCTTAAATCCTTATGACTAGTTAAAACTTGATTTTTAACTCAAAACTCTAACATTAATCACTTATGTTAATGTCAAAAGGCACCTTTGAAGATTTTGTTAT
Source organism: Aquilaria yunnanensis (assembly GCA_039654915.1). NCBI lineage: Eukaryota > Viridiplantae > Streptophyta > Magnoliopsida > Malvales > Thymelaeaceae > Aquilaria > Aquilaria yunnanensis. The sequence goes on along the minus strand of CM077598.1, from coordinate 22,291,882 downwards.
GGTAGATGTAATGGGAACTTGGATTCCTATAACTTCTAATCATTTAAACGCTTGTAATCCTCCTTAAAGGGCCCTTTTTGCCTTTTGTTGTATAAATGCCTAGTTTATAATAAGAAAACTAATTAAAAGCCTAAGACGGCGAAAATAAAGAGGTACACTGCTGCAATTACGAAAAGATTTACTATGTTTACTTTGTGGTAACAAACAAGATTGATAATTTAAAAGGCTTTATTTTATTTTATTCAATACTGGAAAATATTTACAAGTAAGGATTTCATAAGTATCATACCAGGTTGAACAACAAGGCAGTCTTATGTTCTTCCATCGGTAAAATTGCCCAGTATTAAACAGCTTTACTCTGGTTATTCATTTATTTTAGGATTACTGAAAAATAGAAAGCGCGCGACGTCTCCCAATTATACGACCGGCATAGGCACATAAGTCGCAGAATCGTGTCGTAGATCTTTCGACTTACCCGACCATATCAACCTCTCTTTAAACACGTGTGGAAAAGGTTTTGACGTTTTCGCCCAAATCAAGCTAACCATCTCAGTTTGGTCTTCCCCACTTCAGGCGGCTAAACCTCAACCTGGACAGGTAGATTCTTTCTGCTCATTGCCTTCACCTCATCAACAAAGCTATGTACATTTTTTCTGGAGGAGCCACCGTCCGCCACAGCTGCCAACGCCGCTTCCTTCAACCGCAATATGTTACGTTTTATCTCCTCCGCCTTGGGCCCCTCGGTGGCTTGACGAAGGCAATTCTCTACCTCGTCCCTCGGGACAATTCTCTTATCCATCTCTCCCCTGCCCATCCTCACCCCAACCTTCCACACATCCACCAAATAAAAAGCGTCCGTCACCTGATCGCCCCACTGCGGAAACGCCACCACCGGCACTCCCGACGTCAGCGCTTCCATTGTCGAATTCCAACCGCAGTGAGTGACGAAGCAAGTCACCGACGGGTGAGCCAAAACTTTCTCCTGCGGACACCAATCCACCACCTTCCCCTTATCGCCGACTTTCTCCAAGAAGCCTTCCGGCAAGTCAAGCGGCTTAAGCCCCAACGATTGGCGAGGCTGCTTCAGTACCCAGAGGAACGAAACACCGGCGTTTAACAGCCCATAAGCTATCTCGTCAATTTGCTCCTGCTGCAAGTAGACAATGCTTCCGAACGAGACGTAAACCACAGACGAGGCCGGCTTCGTGTCGAGCCACTCGATGCAGCCTTCGGAAGCTTTTATGAAGTCGCCTCGGACTGCGGCGGTCTGTACAATCGGGTATTTGAAGAGCGGTCCAACGGTTTTGATGGGACAGAGCTTCGACATGTAGTCGACAATTTCCGGTTCGAGCTCCTGGAAAGTTTCTACCAAAACACAAGAAATCTTGCTGAGGCTCTTGAACTGTCCGAGAATAGCTCTTGCCAAAAAAGGGTACTGCGTGGACGGATGCAAGAAGCTAGGAACTTCATCGTGCCTCAGGACAGGCATGGAGGGGAGACGGACCTCAGTTTCCGGATGGGATTCAGTAGGAAATTGAGCCAACCCATGAAGATAAGAATAGTAGGCGGCAAAGCAGGCGCATGATTGGACCCAGAGCACGGCAGACGGCAGGCCAAATTCCTCCGCTACGTCGGAAACCCAAGGAATGAAGGGGTTGTGGATGAGGCAGGAAACGGGGCGTTTCTGGTCGGCGTGGCGGCGAGCCATTTGGGAGACGGCTTGTTTGCCAACAGTTTCGAGGTGGTTCATATACTGTTCTAGGTCTGCACGGCGGGGATCGTTCTCCGGCCAGTCATCGGGGAAGAACTCGAAGGAGACGAAGCCGTCGCCGACGGGGATGGGTTCGTGGGGCGTTATGTTGCTGGCCTTGATCATGTCTCTCCCGGTGAAGTCGTCAGCGGTGAAGGAGACGAACATGCCCTTGGAAGCAAGGAGCTTGCCGAGGCGGAGAAGGGGGTTGACGTGGCCTTGGCCAGGGAAAGAGACCATGAGAATGTGAACCATAGAGTGAGACTCAGGGCCCATATCTGATTGGTTGGATTTGTGTCTGAAGGAGAAATATAAAAGTCTCCCACACACCCACACATATATATAGCAAATTAATGATGTCACGCCCATGGAGCTTTCCTGGATGCAACATCGAAACTCGAAGATATTCACTAGCAATTTTCTCTTGATACTACTTTATATAAAAAAAAAAAAAAAAAAGAGTGTTCTCTTGGTCAATATCTCCGAAAATATAATTTTAAGAAACTAGCCAAGTACTTGGACCCTGTTATTAATTCTTCTCGAAGCTTGTTTCCTCATCTTTTGTTTTCGGTTTTCATCTTGTCATTGTTTTCCGTTACGGGATCTTGGTGAAGATTTAGAATTTGAATCTTGCTTCCATTAATTCTTTTATAATACCATAACATGCTAGTTTAATAGTCTTTAATTTTAAATTCTGAAAAGATTGACATTTTTCATTCTTCTTATCCTATAAATACTAATTTTTTACCCTACAACTTACATGATACTTTTCCGTAAATACTACAAACTCTCAAATTTCTACTTATAATTGATTCTGAATAATAATAATAATAATAAAGCGCTTGGCAACCCGGATGGAAATCTTTTTCTTCAGTCGCAGATGCCACCACTTCTGGTGACCGGAATTTTCAATAACACCATCAATGGATGTCCATCTGCGGTTTCCTCATGACTTCATACGTATCTAGTTTTATTGCAAAACGTTCCCCAATTATTTTAGCAATTTTTTTTTTTTTTGTATAAGTATTTGCTTAATGGTCTCCCAATCCCTGTTAAGCTACAGCTTCTCATGGTTGCTTGTCAAACTAACTATGCCCCTATTCTGACAATATCAGTGTTCGTTGGAAGTTTGGGGAAATTTTTATCCAACTCTTTCGCTATCAACTTTCCTATTCTTTGAATCATGGCTTTCTTCTTTTAATTTCTTGCAGTTCACAATAATTGGCATTTACAGTGGTTTACATTCCTCATCTCAACACTCTAGCTCCTTTGGTTGAGTAGAAATGAATGTGTTTCTAAAACGTTTCATTCCACCCCCAATCTTACCAGGGCCTTATCCTGAAATAAGAAAAGTTTACTTGGACAAGTGCGTGATATGAAGAGCCTTTAGATGAAAACAAAACCATACTAATACAAATTCAAAAGAGGAAAATTATCCTGGAATAAAGTCCAAAGGGCATTATTCAAGGCTTGACTATGGCCATGATGGGCGCTTGCCCGGCCCAAAGAAGGCTATACCTTATAGAAAAGTTTTCATTATCAGCACTTATTTTTTATTTTTATATTTACCTCTAATTAAAAATGCTATTTTTTATTTTTGAAATTGACTGCCACTTTCTTTTCGTCCTTATTTTTTTTTCAAAAATTGTTATAGTAACTATTAAATCCATCTCGTTTGAATTAGTGAACCGTTGATCATTTTGTTGTAATTTTATATTTATATATTTATTAATTTATTAATTACTTTCTTAGATTATTAATTCACTTAACTAAATAATGCATTAGAAACCATTATAGCTTTTAAACGTCGTAGTGTTTAGAAGGAAATAGCTATAGATACTTCAATAAAACTTATTACGATTGCAGTTTCTTTTCTTGTTAATATCTAAATAGGAATCAAAGGTGTTTCTATAATTTTTTATTTCAACTTAAAAAATAAGGAAAGGATGGTTAGTTGCTCAATTTTGATTGAAATTAAATTAATTGTTTTGTAAGGTAAATGCTAACACTAGAATATGCAATGTCAGCAATAGTAATTAATTTTCTACATATGATGTTGATTGAAAAATAAAAAATTTCTTTTTAGTTTTCAAGTTTTAATTGTAAAAGAATTAACTAAAATTATGGTTTCTATGTATTTTTTTTAATTTAAGGAAATTAATAACCATTTTGTTAAATATGATATTCTTAAAAAGTGATTAATTAATAAAAAAATATTAATATAAAAATCCAAAGAAAATCACTGTCATCTATTAATTCAAATGAAAATGATTTTAAAATTTTCATCTTATTTTAAGAATAATTCTTAATTATAATTTCTTCTTTTAGCTTTAGAATAATCCTAATAGGATGACAGTTATAGTAACCGACATGTCACGCTAATCACACATTGTCAGATCATGGTCCTTAGCTTTAATAACTACCCTAATAAATTTTGAAAAATGTGAGGATGAAAAGAAATTGAGAATAATATCAAATTTTAAAAAAAATCAAAGATATTCTCAATTAAAGGAACTAAAAATTTGAAAATATATACAAAAGAATAAGTACATAGAGTAAAAAGTATAATTAAAAATGAACATAAAATAATTAAGGAAAATGATCAACATATGAAAATATATTGCCATTCGAAAAATACAATTTATGAAGTAATTTTTATGTTAAGGATAATTTTTTAATTAATAACTAAAAGCTAGAGCCTCAAAGTGTAATTAATCCATTAATTTTTATCTTTAAAATGGGCATCAAAGACGTAACTATAAGTTTATTAATATATAATAGAGTTTTTAAGAAGTTTTGGAAACAGGAGGAGATGATTATAATTTTGGGCATTTTATAATTCTTCCATTTTAAATCAACTGGAATCCAGTACTGCTAAATAAATACTAAGACGTCTTGGACTAAAAAAAAATCATCATGTACACGCATGCTTTAATTTGATCTCTAAACATAATTTTACGTATCAGTACAGCTTTCAGTGGTATTGTGCTTGTGTAAATTGTTAAAATAGCTGGAGAACATTTTTTCTCTACGGTCTACCAAGATCATACGGTACTGCTGGAAGAAAAGAACCTTCTCCGGGATCCTTTTTATTTCCTGCGGCCGCTTTGGTCTTAATGAGAGAAAAACAAAATAGCGTGCAGATTATTATAGTGACTGGCTACGTCTACCGGTCTACGTTACATGTAGAGTTAAATGCTGTTACGTATTCAATGACACAAATAACAAGACAGCGACAATAATAAGAAAGGATAAATTTCATTTATGGTCCTTAACCTTAATACGTCATTCTAAACAAGTCTCTAATCTTTATTTTATTCTCTTAAAGTCCCTAATCTCTTTATTTCTATCTTAATTATGATTATTTCATCATTTTCATGGCTAACTTTGACAGAATTTCTGTGATAAATTCTAATATTGGTCTTACATTTTTTTTATTCTCACTCAAATAACCCTCAAACTAATAAATTTACGGTCATTACAACCATCATCTCCTTTTTTCTCCATCCTTTACCATCTCTGGCCACCACATCCCAGTCCATTTACTTGAGATCACATCCCCATTTCCTCGTCCCCATTTGCTACTTGAAGTCGAAAAATTTACCACTATTTTCATAAACCCGAGCCCATTAACCCTTCCAAGCCTTTTAAATGGCCATTCCCTTAAACTCATAAATTTGTCTTCTCTACCTCGATGGCCACTGCAGTTCAATGCCTATCTCGCTATCATACCCAAATTTTCAACGGTCTATGCCCTAATACCTCCTTACTCCAACGACTCCTAGCCCCAATGCTTGTAGTTGAGAACTAATTCGACCGATTACAGAGATCTCATTGATGCCTTTATCTGCTCATCCTCAGGCGTCATTTTTGTCTTCATTCCTAAATTTGTCGCCACACTGGCGATAGTAGTCCTGGGAACCAAACCGGTAATGGAGAATGTTGGGACAGTGAAGAGGAAGGCCATAGAGAGTGTTAGGACAGTGGCAGAGGGCCGAATCATGGGTGTAGGGGAAGGTTGATCAAGATCAACGATGGGACAGTCAGCGGAGACATCGAGCACCACAATGAACCTTGAATCAGTCACCTTGATCGACCTCTATTGCTTCAGACCCAGTCAATTTCGTGTCTTCATGGATGATTTTGTGGCTACTTCTCCATATCTGTGTTGCCTTACATCGTGCCCAGCTTTCCTTTCTGCTACTCAATACTTAGATTGCGTCTATAAGATGATGTGAAAGAAGAAATCTCAACAATGCTCTCTGGTGGCGAGACAAGGGTTTTTGTTGAAATTAGTAGCGATTAGACCCATGAATAGATCCGATTTAGAAGCGACCTCAAAGGAGGATTATCCGACAAGCCAAGGAGAGATATTGGGGAATAGTGGGACCAGAAGATTGTGGGAGAGGGGGGAGAAGGGAGATGGTGGTTAGAGTTTTAATTTTATAGGTCTGAATGTGTTTTGCTTAGGAAGAAGAAATGTAGGGAATATAGTTGGTATTTGTAATTGGGATTCCATCAAATATAACCATAAAAGTAATGGAAGAACCATGATTGGAACATAATTGGGTACGTTGTAGACTTTAAGAGGATAAAATAAAAATTAAGGACCTAATTAAGACAACATAATAACGTTGGGGACCATAAGTGAAATTTATTCTAACAAGAAACTAAAAGATTCCTCCCAGTGTTATTCAAACATGTCGACTCCAAAGTTCAAACACCTTACGGAAATAAAGTGCGTCTGGTATTACTACAGTGATGAGTTTGATGTCATGATGTGCTACAATATAGCATCATTGGATTGGATTGGATTGGAGCATTAGCCACACACACACACATATATATTTATAGCTCGTAAGCTCTATGTTATTCTAAATTTCACCATTATGTCCAGACTAGCATAGCTTAAAGCTTAAAGCTTAAAGGTATTGTAGAAACTGTCCTTCACAAAAAATATGTTGCCTCCTCGGTCCCATTCCCCAACCAGCAGTATTGATATATTATCTTCAATGTTTGTGCCTAGTTGACGGAATAAAGAAATCTTCTCCACAATACCTAATTAATAGTACTCCAATTTTGCTTTGAGGAAAAAAGAAAACTAGTACTCCAATTTGTGGGCATGCACTAGCTGGCCTTATAATATGCTCGGAGCATTAGCTGGTCTTATAATATGCTCGGGCATGCACCTGTTCTTTTTGAAGATATGAGATATCTAGTTTCTAATTAATACTCTGTAGTCTTGTTCTCTTTGCTATATTTTCCGGGATTATTATCGTGTGGTTATGAGTTAGGGAAAGCTTTTAAATTGTTAAGGTATGTAGTCTTTTGCATATTGTCCATATACTATTATGAATGCTATTGCATTGGATTCATGTATATATGCAATTATAAAGCTGCTTTCTCAAATTGTGAAATGCTTTCAATAATTGTGACACGTAATACTTTAAAATAAAAAATTTTAAACATGAAATTGCGATTTGTGAGATATGAAAAATGGATAAAATCCAGTCAAGGACACCTAACTTTAACATTTTTTTAGGCAGATCCCTTAGCTTTACATAAAGAATAAGACTTACAAATACAACGGTTCATAAAAATGATCCAGACGCTGGGACATAGAGATGCTGCCGCCCGGCCGGGGTATGAGTAACTCTCAACGGTTGTGCAACGATGCACACGAATCGGGGCTCAAATCTGAATTATCATCACTATTTTCGGCCCTCGATCGAACAGAGCAGATCGAGCAAAGTTATAGGGTACTTCTTTCAAAATATATTTTTATTATATATATATATATGTATGCAAATCTTTAATTCGGATGCTACTGCCAATGGTGCTGGTATGCTTACCAAGGATTTTCACAATCCCTTCACCAAATAACGGACTGCAACGATGATTATTGTGGGTATATTTGTTTAAAAAAAGGCGGTAAGTATCTCATACAATTTTGGTGCACAAATTAGGTTTTAAAAAAAGTTCAGCCCCTTATTGAACAATTTGAGTTCAAGTTTAATTTTACTGTTATCAAACTGAACTAATGAAATCTCAAACTCCATCTGAGATTTGAATACTTAATAAGCCAAGCTTTGAGCCCGATAATGTTAGACTTGAATTTTTATTGATTCTAATAAGCGTAATAAAAAAAAACATATAATATTATAATATAACCATAAAAAAATCTTACCCACAAATCCTAGTACATTCCTTAAATTGAGCTTGAACCTCAAATCCAGTTTCAAATATATCAAACTACCAAGTTGAGCTCAAGTCTTTCTAAGCAAGTTTTGAGGTTCATTTACTAAGCTCACTGAACTTAAGCTCAAACTCAAGTGAAGTCAATCCTTAACAAGTCGTACTTCAAATCAAACAGATTTAGGTTGCACTCAACTTGTTTCCTCCATTAGCACAAACAGTTAAATTTGCTAGCATGTTCTTATAAATACAAAGAAGTTTCTTCTACACGTGCACTGTCAGCCAATGAGAAGTAAAAGTTAGGGAATATTCTAAAATACCGCACCCGTTTTAATACCTCCTCTTTTTCCACTGTTGGATTTGAAGATTCAATGTTTTGATAAAACTCTGTTTTGCAACTAAAAGTTTTATTCTCCAAACAGTCTAGACCCTAAAGTTTATTTTCTATCTTATTCCTTTGACTTAGGGATTGACTGAACTTCTAAAGCTTTTCTCTATTTGTAATTAAATATTATTGTTAAAATCTTTTCAAGAATATCACCTAAGTCGCGTAGCAACTGTAAGACCCGTAGTTGAGTGAGAGGGCAGTAAGACTGCGTAAAATGTTGACAGATATCTGGTAAAGATCTTAACATTAATAGACAATTATTAATGGTTAAAATCTTTAGAAATTTGGTTAAGTCTACCTTAAAGAGAGAAGAAAAATAAGAAACTATGGGGAATAGAAAAATGAAGAATTCACAAGCCATATTAATCAGAGATGTTGAAAAAAAATTAGGAAATTAGAATATTCCTAAAATAGATAAATGAGGTGTTTATCAAAAGAGAACTTTGGATTTTAGAATAACCTATGCCATTAAGACAGTAGAGAAAACTATTCTAATAATGGAAGAAGACCATAATTTGAATTGTTTTCAAAATACATGATCAAATATTATCAAAGATCATTTAGAACTAGTTTCATAACCTGTCTAACAGATGGAATAATAATTCATATAAGGATATGCGCGCCCATTAAACAATACTTCATATAAGAACACGTACTGCAATTGTCATATGGAAAACACATTTATTATTCATCTTGAAGAGATGTTAGAGAAAGTATGAGATTGGAGAAGTCATATTTTAGAAGGATCTTCAATCTTCAAAAACTCTGCAGCAACATCAAAGTTCTCTACCAATTCAATCTTGTTAACATAGGAATTATAAGTTAGATGTGCAAGAAATTAGATGTCTAAGTGAAGCAAAATTATAGTATATGTAGCTGGACCTAAGTAAATAGAAAGACGACAGAGAAAAGGAGTACCATTTATGTGCTGCAATCATATAGTATACAAACTCATGAGGTGTAGCATGAGAAGAGGAAGGGTAATTTTTCAGTTCCAAATTATATGTAGTAAAAAAATATTCTAAGTATGAAAAGATAAACTGTAACAGCTAAAATTTCATTTTAGAAGAGAGAAATAGTATAAAAAAGTTAATAACATAAGATAAAGAGTGTAATTTTAGTAAGAAAAAATGGGGTTTAATGATTAATAACAAAAAAAGAATGGTCTTCAAACCAAGAGAGCAAATACAAATCTTTTAGGAATTAAAGGCTTAACCATTAACTTAATAAAGGTAAAAGGAAAATAAATAAAAATATTAGCTAAAATGAATTAGCTTGAACCATACCAAAAAGTAGATAACTTATAGTGATTAAAGTTTTGTTTTAAAAGACAGTAATAAAAAAACAAAAAAAAAGGTTAAATGAAATTATCATGGTTGATTAAAAAAATAAAAGAAACAAACCATACTTACCAAGATTTTCATCTCTTATTAACTTAAACTCTAATTTTTAATATTGATGGAAAACTTGTCTAGAAAATTTTAATTTTAATTTTAACAATTATAAGCCAAATTGCTTTATTTAAACTATAAAGGTTGAAGCAAATAATTGATGTTACAAAAATGTAATTCATTAATAATGATAAAAAATGATTGAAATACGAAAATGTAACACAGATATAACTAAGAGCCTAAAATGAAAAAATTAGAAAGATAGGGACTGAAATCGCATTTTAACATAAACAAACATGAAATAGATTAAAACCAAGAAAATTGCAACATAGACCCTTAGAAAAGTGAATGCCTTGCAAAAAGAGGATCGAACTCAAAAAAGAGTTTCACATTCCAAAAAAACCACAAAAAAAAAACAAAGAGACAAAAGTATAAAAAAAAAATGTGTAACAACAGTAATCACTGTTGATTGATTAACAGTAAAATCTTCTTCTCTTTTGAAATATAGTATAATGACTAACCATATGGCTCAGGTCCAGGATTGAGAGCTTAACATATGGGTCCAAAATGACAGTAAATGACGGCCTAGAAGAGGAGATATTTAGGAAGGAAAAAAATGACAATACGGTGCACAACATTAAGGGTATTGGTGTAAACTGGGTGATCCTTTTTAAACTTGGTATATAAAATTTCAAGAGTTTTCACAAAAGAATTGGAACAACCTTTATAATGTTCATGACCATTCAAACTGGAAAAATAAAGTAAGTGTTATGCAAATTCTATTTACAAATCAAAATGATAGGGTGCATTGCTATTTAAAAATATTTGGATTTTTAAATGACAAAATTTGTTCTTATTAAAAATATTAGTAATTTTGAAAAAAAAAATATGCATCACAGCAAAGCAAAATAAGACCACATGGCATTTTCCCCAATTATTTGAATTTTTTGTTAGACCATGTGAACGGATTCATCTATTTACATTATGGATGGCTGACTATTTAAATTCTTTATTAGACAGTCTTAACAAAGTTAACTATTCTTTATTTCCTAAAACTGCAAAAAAACATTCAACAGCTAACAAACAATTTATTTTAACTCAAGCCAATTGTTGACACCCAATTTTGTCCGGATATTAACTTTTTGTTAAGTTTTAGATTAGGAAAATTAGTTTAGGAGGCATTTTCATTTTTAGGGATTATTTGGTCATTTGTTAGGAGTTTGGGTCATTTTTTTTCATTTCAGGCTTTTGCATAATTATTGGGTCTAGTTACATTTAGGTTGCATTATTATTTTGGCCTATAAATCTTTAGGAGTTTTAAGTAGTCATATAGGGTAGAAATAGGAACTAATTTAGTGTAGGCACTAATTTGGAGTCCGAAAAGTTTTGTAGGGTTAATTTATGCAAAAAGGAAAGTTTGGGAGGAAATTGGGGATTTTTAGAAAGTTTTTAGCAAAATTTGAAAGCTTGGGGTTAATCTGTCAAAAATTGAAAGTTTGGGAAAAATCTGACGAAATCCTGAAATTCTAGGAAAATCTGGTAATTTTGGTAAAGATTTGGGCTTAATTGACAGATTAAAGAAGTATCGAGTGAAAATTGAAAATTTGAATAGAGTTTGGGGCAAAACAGCAACTTAAGAGTTTTTCTGGACTTGAATTAGTATTTTGACGAAAACTCTTTAAAATTGAATTTGGATCAGTTTTAAACTTAGGAAACCTAGTTAATCTCGCCTAAGACTTCCTAGTATAAATATGGGTCACTATTGACATGAGAAGAGGAGGAAATTTGAAACCCTAAGTTCTAGTCTCGAAAAAAGGTTAAACAGCAATCTTAGCCCCAAGTCTCTCCTCCCTTCTGCCCAGAAACCCTAAGCTTCCTCCCTCGCCGCCGTCACCCCGGGTGTTTCTCTCTGCTGCCCGTAGCTCAAACCACCGCCAGCCACGCCGCCGGTCATCCTCAGCCGCCACGTCGTCTCCTTTCCCACCGTCGCTCCAAGAGTTTCCTCCGTCAGCAGCAACACGACCCGAAGGAGAGAAGGATCGCATCCTCCCCACCGCCACGGTTCCTCCTTTGATCCGCCGCTCCACTTTCCGTCAGCCCCTCATGGTGGCCGCCGCATCGCCGCCGAGCAGAGCCATGCCGCCGCCTCCCTCGTTTCGCTGCTGAACGAAGAATCGAAGAGGAACCCGGATCGCGACCCGCCAAGCCCAACCCGAATGCCATCTGGACCCGATCTAGTCAACCTCCTCCTTTTGGTGTAATTTTGTTTTAGCCCCTTTATCCTTTTACTTTGTTCACACAAGTCGCTAACGTTCCTTTGTTTTGCAGATTAGTCATTGACAGCAAGCTTTCAGAGATTTTTTTTCTTTTCTTTCTTTTCTTTCTTTGCTTTATTTATTTATTTATTTGTTTGACCATGCATTAGATTCGACCATCAACTTCACATAGAGATACAACCTAGGATTTTTATTTTTGCATTATTATTTATTATTTTTTTTATCTCATAGTTTATCTTTATTGTCTTTTAATTTTAGGATAGTTTGATTTTGTTCTCTTTATTTGATTCTCATGGTGCATATTAAATTTGATAACACATAAAGAGTTATTTGTTATGATAGGTAATTTAAATTCTTAGAGATTAGAAAGAGATTAAATTAAGGCAAATTACAAGATATTTAGTAGACCCCTCAAATATCCGTTCTTAGTAGTTTGATAAAATCCCGAGACGGATTATTCGTTCGAATCCGATTGATCTGATAAGACTCACGTGCTAGAACAAGATGTTCCTTTCAAATTTTTAGTGGATTTGATAAAGTTCCTAGATTTCTAGGACATCTAAGATTCCATATCCGGTTGGTCTGATAAGATTCACTGTTTGGAATTAAATTAAATAAAATTTATTAAAATGATTTTCAATCAAAGATTAGGTTAAGAAATAAAGAGTTAGGAAATGATAAAACTAAACCCCATGGTACCAATTCCCGGGCACTTTAATAAGGTTATTTTAGCGTAACCGACTCACGATCTTAGAATCTCTCGCAGACCATAATAGGCATCCAATTGACCTAAGTAAACTGATTGGTGGTGACTCCTAAAAATCATGTTGCTACACCAATTAACTAAAAAATGATTTATTTTTATTCTTACATTTTTTTTACTCGAAACTAATTTTAATTAAAAGCCAATATTATGTAATTATAATAATGTATTGAAAATACAATTTTTATAATCCTACTATTTTTATAAACTTTTCTAGTTTAAAGCCTTAAAAAATAGAAAATCATAAAAATTTAATAACATCATGAAAATTTAATTTCAAATGCATTATTGCATCTAACATAACATTAGCTTTCAAATAAATTTAGTTTTAGGTAAAAAAAATATAAAAGTAAAAATAAACTAGTTGACTTAAATTAAAACGAATTGATTATAAGCATACAAACATTTTTACGCTAATAATAAGTTGCATCTTAATAAAAATATATAACCTGTTTGCTTTGTTAGAGCTGGTGTGGAGTGGTGTTGGAGAATTGAAGAATGGAATGAGTTCAATTTTTTCCTCTCCTGCAACAAAAAGTAGTAAATTGAATTAGTAGAATGTCCGTTAGAGACGGAAGATGATTGTTCATGGGATAAACAATAACAAACGTGATAGCTTCAATAGAGTTGGTGACAATAATAGTCCTGGGAAATGAGAGATGTAGACTCTAGGTGCTGTTTATCTTTCCTACAACAATTGTTTGCGTGGTAGAAAGTTGAATAAAAAAGACATGCCTTTTCTTATAGGTAATATTAAATGCTTGTAAAAGTTTACAGGATATTACCCTGAAGGTAAGGTGAGGGGTAGCAAACACAACTGCAAACAGAGTTAGACGGTCAGGATTTTACTGCAAACGAAGGGGTTATACTAGTAGGGTTTTTGGGCTTGCTTCAAAATCTGCCGCCGCACTCCAAACTCGGCTAGGAAATAAATTTTTGAAAAGGATCAGTATAAATGGTTGCCATGTGTATCATGTAACTGTAGGTAAAGTAGTGAAACGATGAGTAAGGCGTGTAGGGGAAGTTAAATTGAAAGTGGGTTGTATGGATAGACACGGGGATAAAGTGATAACGATTAAAAATAGGAAGTTAAAATTTAAAACTCAAAAATTTTAAGTTAAAATTATCGATTACCAATCGGTTTCATTAGTAACTGACAGATATGTAACTGACATTGACCACGTCTGTGAATAAAATAATAATGACATTGTAGAAAAAAAAATTAAGAAGGCAATAAATATGGAGAAGACATGTGGCATATATAGGGGTGAAATAGGCAGAAAACACTTAAAAGTACATATGACATGCATCTGATAATTGAAATAAAAAATATAAGAACATGAATTTCCTATATTGCCATTCTTCCTGCTTTCATATCTATTAATAGATATCATTACAATTACTTGCATGTTGGTTTGGTACATATTGCTTTAAAGCCATTGACAATGAATGGTTTAAATACTTTTGTGATAATTGCCTTAAGAGATTGTAAACATAATAAATTTTCTAACTCTCTGTTAGGCATTGTTGAATAAAGTTTGTGTGATTTGCCAATTTACTTTAATTGTAATCCAAACTTTACTGTGTCTTTAAAAAACCCTCATATTATAAAAGTTTTAACTGCAAACATCATAATATCTGGTTTTGATATGTTGGAAGGATCCCAGAATCTTACTTTAGTTATGATCATGGCTAGGTGTAACAATGCTCGTCTGTCTCGCCACTCCTTGCCTACTCCCATCATTCTTACCCTTTGCCTGTCACTCCTCAATAACCTCCGCCCATCTAGCTGCTCCTCACCTCCGCCCTTCCCATGACTCCTGACCACTACCCTACCATTCCTAGCCTCTTCCCATCACTCTTAGCCTTATCGCTTCCATCTTACCTCTTCGTTGGACAGATAAATCTTTGCCTCTCCTCGACTCTTACCAGATCTTGTTGCCCCAATGCTCCAAATGTCGCTCCCTCAACCAAACCGGGCCTCTCAATTCTGAATCTTTCTCCTATTTGCACGTTTTTTTCAATTCACATGTTCTCTCTAAACCCTCATCACAAATTGATATTGTGAGGCTGAGATTGTTTGCTGGACACCAAGTCAGCCACTCGCACTAGGGATGTAAATGAACTGAACTGAGCTCGAACAAATCAGGCTCGAGTTTGGCTCGTTTCATAAGCTTGAGTTCAATGAGCTTCATAAACAAGGTTCGATTTCGGCTCGTAGTAGCTTGGGCTTCAATCATTAGCTTGAGAGGCTCGATACACTTGGTTCATGAGCTCGAATAGTGGAGCTCGGCTCGAGCTCAAAAAGCATGGTTGATCTCAAAATAGCAGTCTATTATATAAAAACTAAAATCAAGCAAGCAAAACACATATACTAACCTTATTATATGAAATCATCATAATTTCAACACAAAAATCATCAAAATTGAAGAAGAAAAACACATCTACTAACCAAGAACTGTATGAATCAGGCAGGAGCTGGGTTATTAGGTGTGAATTTCTGGTGGTTGCTGGATGGTGAGATGTTGGCTGTTCGTGCGGTGTGACTAAGACAGGGTAGGCTCCACGGAGAGAAGACTTGATGGCGCGACGAGAGCACAATGGAGAGAAGGGTTGATTGTGCGACAACTGACAAAAAGTAGGCTTGACGGCGCGATGGCAATAGGCCTATAAGGTGTGCAACGATGACAGTCGGTGAACGCAAAAAGCGACGGTTAGGCAGCAACAATTGGCAGACGGTGAAGCAATAGACGAGAAACAAATTTGGGCAAAGGTGCATTGCGACTCGCGACATGAGGGTGAGGCCCATAAGGGTGACTGTGGATGAAGGGTTTGGGTGAACGGGTCGAGAATCTCGAGATACGTTAATTAGAATTTTAGGATATATGTTTTTGTTTTATTAAATAAATTATATTATATAGTAGGCTCGTTAAGCTTGATAAGAGTTCAAGCCGAACATATTAGGGTTCGAGCTCGATTCGTTAAGGATTCGAACCTAAAATATGGCTTAAGTCGAGCCAAAACTCATTAGGCTCAATTCAAAAATGTTTAAAACAAACTTGAGCTCGAACTATTTGATAAGGTTCGATTCATTTTACATCCCTAGCTGGCATATCTGGCAAAGGAGTCGGTCGCAGCCTCGCTGAACTGAAAGAGATAGAGGGATGAGTTGAAATGGGAGAGAGAGGAGGGGGGGGGGGGAGGTTAAAATGGGGTAAAATGGTAAATGTGATGTGAAAAAATTACTAAAAAAATGATACAAAAGTTATGGGACGGCACAAAAAAACTAGAATAAAAGATATGGGATGAAGGGTATTACTTTATTCGCATATATTGTCACTCAACAGCACGCATCATCTTGAAATTTTTTTTATTTGAGTAATATTATATGAGCTAACTTTTTTGTCAAATTTTTATTTACTAAAAGATTTATCGATCAATTAGTGCACAATTTCGATTTCAGTGAGTCCATCATAGAATCTTGTATTCAGAAATTTTCTACCACTTCATTTCGTAAGACTAAATTTTGTAAAAATGTTAGTAAGTTTAGCATTTAAAAAAAGAAAAATTCTCTTATATCGGTATCAAAGAATTCTGATCTGTTCGTGATCCGAGCAGAATATTAGCTGGCTGAGAATATGCATTAATAAGGGTAGGAATCAAGTCACGAATTTAAATTTAGGTGGAAAAAGTAGTGGAGAAAATGTGGATATATCGATCCAAATAGCCATAGAAGTGTTGCGCTACACCTTTGAATTTAATTGGTTCTTATAATAAGACTGGTTAGAGGATTGGCAGCCAATATAGTAAAGAAGTTACAACTTACAATATCAGCCTAAGAGAATTAATGGAAAAATGGAACAATTAGTGAAATAAACCCAATTTTGTTTTGAGTACTATCGGGTATACAAGAGATTGATAGCCAGACTTTCGTTAGTGCTAATAGGGCCAAGAGAATGAGATGAGCACAGCAAAGTGAAAGTGGTGAACTGATACCAGCAAAAGAAATTGTAATACTTAATAACTAAGCAGACATTTGAAATAAGTGAATTATAAAGAAAAAAATCAATAGCTTATTATTGTAAATGAAGGTTGGTGTTCTTATATAGACACGTGAGGCGGTGGCCTTCCTTTCCTAGGAAGCCTGTTGAATTTGAGGATATGTGTATGATTGCGCTACCTTCTTAGTGGGTTATTTTTTTATGAACTTTAATTACTCAATTAACTTGCATAATGGCTCTATATAAAGTGTCTATCGCTTATCATAGATTTTAATGTATTTTGGGCCCAATGGCCTCTAATTAGCTCTTTACCGAAGCATATCGTAGGGATGAAAACGAGTCAAACCATCTTTCATATATGTCTAATTTATATTTGACAAAATATGGTTTGTATTTTATATCATCTTAAAATAATATATATATATATATATAAATGATAACAATATGTAGAATGGTATACCATGAGGTATATCTTAGAATTACAAAGTGAAATATATTTAGCTGTAACGGTATTTAATTTCTTGATTATAATCAAGAAAGAGATGAATGAAATATTATATATTCAAATTAAGAGAAAATATTTTTTTTCCAGTAATTAATACTGAAGTTTAAAGGTGGCTTACATTAATTACTTCATCCGTCTTATAAAAAATAACCATTTTTAATAATTTATATTAATTTTTTAAAAATTTTATATAATATGTGTTCAAATAAAAGCAATAATATAAATTATATATTAACGACTTTCTAAAAATGAAACAGTTCACTATATCTAGAACAACCATAAGAAATAGCCCTAAGTGCACTAGCAACGCTCCAATTTTGCTAACTCATACCCTCAACTTAAACTTGGTATATTTAATAAGTTTTCAAACTTTGAAAAATGCCATGAGTTGGTCTAACCCAACTCATATGTTATTAGAAAAATTCAAATCTAATCCTTAATATCTTCTTTGTTCATATTTGTGTAATTGTAGTTCATTTTAGATTGATCTTGTCTATGAATAGGCAAAATTTATTTAAGTACATGTTATTTTTATTACTATTAAATAATCATTATGTAAAACATTCATTAAAACTAGCTTATGGTATACTTGTTAGAGATTTTCTAGACAGAACTAAATTTTTTTTTTTATACTGATTTTCTAAAAGTTTATCCAAATCAAAATTTGGTAAATCAAAGAATCTTCAAAGCACTTTTAGAATATTGTTTAACAAGTTCTTTATTTTTTTTGTAGTTTGTGTGTGAGTATGTTTATGTATATTGCATAGAAGTACTTTTTATCTATTTTCAATAATTTTTTATGAATAAAAAAATTAATCATACCAATTTTAAATGTCTTTATCTCCATATTTTTTTTATATTATCAAGAGGTGTTCCAATATAATAGACCAAATTATCCTTGCTTTACATTTCATTATCATATGTGATTCATATAAAAAAATTTTAATTTATTTTCTCTTATAAAAAAGATAGTTTTATCACCTATACTATGAAAAGAGCTCATCTAATAATAAATACCTCTCAATGGCTCATCTAATAATAAATGTCTCTCAAACTAAGTGAATATGTTGGGAAATTATTTTCTAGCTTTTGTCTCAAGTTATAATAATTTCTTTTAAAAACAATAGCTTTGCACCATACAATTAGCCTTTAAAATTTTGTAGAATATTACCAATAATATAATAATTAATCAAACAACAAAACTTAAATAATAGTTATTATAATAACAACATAACGAGTATCAAACTGATTAATTAACTAATTATGTTTGAAAATCAATTTTTTTATTTTTTTGATTGATCAAATATGATAATAATTTTTTTTAGTTTATAAATATTTAGTTGTAATAAGTCTTTCAGTGATTTTATAAAATACTATCAATTATATGATATTACACAGACAACAAAAACACACATGAAACTAAATAAACTTAACCTAGACATGGACTAAAACAATACAAAATGAATTACAATTACCTATTTTTGGACATAAGAGAGATTGAGGATCACTGGTGAATTTTGCCCCCAACACCATGAGGTGTCTTTGACTAACTTGTACCATTTCTTAAAGCTTGAGGACTTAAATATACTGAGTTTGAGTTGAGGGACTAACATGTGTGAATTAGCCAAGTTGGAGGACTGCTGGTGTACTTTAGCCAAAGAAATATGTTATCAGCAAAGAATTTGGGTTCTCGGAGTGGGGACTCCCTGAATTTGAAATTTGACGTTTTCTGGATGTTAGTACTTTGTTTCATTGCTGAATCGCATCAATCCTTTGGCTTTGGATAGAGAAAACATGTCTGCGACCCCACCAGGTACGAGAGAGAGATAAAATCAGAGGAGAGGACATTATAAGCATGTCTTTCTATCTAGTTCCTGCGAACAGTTTCTCCGTGTTTCTAGCCCCTAGTCGATTTGCATTTTGGATCTCCCCTCAACCTCAAGCAACTATGACCAATAGCCGGTCGGTCGGTTGGAATCTTTATCCTGTCCAGTGATAACAAATGTCCAAATAATTCCAAATGTACATAGCAGAACTCGGAAAATTAACACTCTTACATTCGTGCACGAATTCTTCTTCGAACCCAAAATAAAAAAATAAAAAAATAAAGGGAACGAACAAGTAAGCGCAAACAAATAAATCTGCCAAGCAAGATTCAAATATACAAATATGTTGTTTGTGAAACAATAATCAATCCTTCTGGCAAAAAAACCTTGATAAAATAAAACAAAGTGAAACCCGGATTAATTTGCAAACGGATAAAGTCAAGTCAATGGGGGCAACGTCTGTAAGGCGAAGGAATAATGGATAAAGAGATTCCTGTGTTGTGCTTTGTGCAGCAGCGAGCTGTGAGTAAATTAATAAAGCTATTCATTGTCTGTCGCCGTTAACGGCCTCGTGACCCTCTCCTGGGCTTGGACCAGATTTATCAATTAGCGCTCCAACTCCAAGAGTGCGAGAATTTCTATACACATGGACATGGTGCCCAACGCCTGGGCTTGGGCCTGATTGCTTCACAAGGGCCCCGGACGCCAACAACCTCGTCTTCATGTTCCTGGCTTCTGCCGGGCAAAACATTTCTGGATTCAGCACCAACAGATACATGTAGAAAAATACAGCTACTGCCAACAAGCGTTGATTCTCCATCACTATCTCACATGTGTCTAAGAACAATTCTTTGATCATCACACATGAGAGTTTATTTATACGAAAAGTATGGAGTAGCCTTACGGCTAGATACACAGCGGAGCATTTTATTTATAGTGTTGGAGGTGAAGTGTGCAATTGATATTAGTGGACCGGGTTTGTTTGACTAACTGGTTTCAAATAAGGTGTGAATGATTTAATATTGGGGCGAGGCATGTGAGATTTTATAACGAGAGTGGCCGCCACGTCCTGTAGGCTGCTGCTGCGATGGGTCATAAAAACAGAGCAGAACAACTGATGAGTTGAGTTTTGGTTTCTAACAATGAATCGATTTGGTCGATTGTCAACTGGTTACATGCATGGATGGAAAAGAAAAGAGTCGGCTACAAAGAACCTTAAAACAGTGGGATCTGTTGCTGGCAGATTTTAGGCGGTGGGAGGTAGACTTTGTAGCAACTGTGATGATTCATGCCTGGCTGCTGCTCGTGTCTCTGTCTGTCTTACACACACACTTGTTCCCTTCCCGTTCACATTTACTGGAACAGAATTGCTCAAACCTCAAAACTGCCGTGTACGTTCTGACAAACTATTATGAGTCACTGTTAGTGTCCACGGCCTTATTAACCCAGAACGTGGCAGCCGTTCGGAGTTCTGAAAACGGTTTGCAGAGCAATGGCCGAGCATTGATTTACCCTTTCTTTTATCTGCTCAATTTCAATCTGGGATTCATATCAGTCGACCTCAACAAACAAATCTGATCAGTAATTTTGTAAGTTAATATTCTTCTTTAACCTTGCCCTGAAGTCGCCCATTGATTTACCCTTTCTTTTACTATTATTATCGAGTATTATTTAAATGGAAAGTTTATCTTAACCGTTTCAGTCGATTTCTGGTAAGCTGATTCTGCTCCACTTGTACTATCATACAATAGAAAAGTGAATGTTTTACATCATTACACGTAATTCATATCTTATCTTAAAATAATGATCACCATAAACTAATTCGTTTTAATTTAAATCTATTTTATCTAAAATAATTTATTTTATTTTATTTTTTATTCAGAATTAATTTCATTTGAAAATTAATATTATTTATGTGCAATAATTCATTAATTTTAAATTTTTATGATACTATTAAATTTTTATGAATTTTTTTCTTTTTTGACATTAAAAATGAAAAACTTATAAAATTTTACTACCATCATAAAAAGTTTATTTTGAATTAATTATTATACCTACATAAATTGACTTTCAAATAAAATTAATTTTCAGTAAAAAACAATAAAAAAATAAAAATAAATTATTTTATATTAATTGACTTAAGTTAAAACAAATTAACTCTAAATTTCACAACACTTTAAAAAGCCACATATGCAATATATATGCGCATTTTTGTCGTTGATTTATGTTGCGTTACGTACAAGTTAAAACAAAGTAGGTTGAAATCACTTTCTCAACTCTTAAGAGGTCAAGATTAGAAATACACCTCGAGCATGTTTGAGTATCGGGTTTAACTTCTTTTCTCCTTCATATTTTTTCCGTTAGAACAGCTGAAAATTTGGAAAAGATAAACTTTGATCACACCTCACTTGTGGACTCTTCTTTTATGTTTTTTTTTTCGAGTTCATGTTTGCAAATGAAAATTTCCGATGAATTTAAGTAACCAGTATAAACGAAAATAACTCTATTTATTCCTTCAATCATTTAAATTTTTTACAAAATATTGGGATTTGATCTATTTTTTTTTTTCTATCATAAAAAGTTACATTACGTGGCTCTCTAATTGACTTATTATTTCAGAGAAGACCTCCAACATTTGTCTATATTCCAGAACCAATATGTTGTGTTTAATGTACAAGGCCAGCAATAGTTAATGAAAAGTTGCTAAAGATCAGCTTAGTACACGTGACGCCTTAAACTCAGTAGATCCAGGCAGATAAGCCCAGCCTTCAAAACTCGATAGTTTATAGTTACGTGACAACCGAGGTTATATCTTAACAATGGACAAAGAAAGGGGCTAATATGCTCAAAACACAAGACATAAGTCCCTGGTATCATTGTTTCATTCAAGTAATTTTTTTTTTCTTTCGTCATTGCTACCGCCGATCTCTGCCCCAACTATCTGTGTCTATTTCAGGAAGCTATGGACGAAGGAGCTGGGAGAGGACATAAGGAGCCACAATGGTTGGTAACTGAAGGGAGAATGAGGGGCTGTAGGGTTGTCTCATGGCGGTTGCTAGAGAGATCAAGAAAGGGAAGGGCGGAGCAATCGATGAATTGAGGACGAGGACTCTGTTGTTAGATGTGGAAGTTTAAGGGCAAAGCTCAGGATCAGGAGTGAAGAAGGATGGGAGCGCAAATGTACGTTTTCAAAGGTATAAGGTAATTTTTTACCCTAAAATTTTACTTACTTTCATACTTCGTATCAAAACTTTTCATTTTTCCTAAATAAGTTTTGAAATTATGCAATGTATGTCACTTGATTCTAAAATATTTGATATTTCTAATAGTCCTGAATATTGCAAGTGTATAAAAAAATTAGTTCTAAGACTGATCACTTTTCTGATACCATTTTTTAAATTACAAGATAAATTGTCGACTAACTATCTTCAATAAATTCAACCAATCAATAATTTTTGGGATAATTACAATTTGTCTTTGAGGTTTAGGTAAAATTACATTTTATCCCCTCTTGTTTCAGAAATATACACTTTGCCCTACTTTTTTAATACAGTCCGATAGCAACATTTGAAATCTTAATTTAAATTACACGGTACTCATCTTTAAGTAATTTCAATTCATATGTTATTTTTTATAATTAACTGATATTTAAAAAATACAGTTTGTCTATTTACAAAAAGAAAAAAATTAGTAATTTCAAATGTCCATTAAATGTAAAAAAAATATCATACAGATTGAAATTACCAAAAAATGGTTACCGTAATGTTTAAATTAATATTTCAGAAGTTGTTGTTGGATAGTATTAAAAATATGGGGGTGAAGTGTATATTTCTGAAATAGAATGAGGAAAAGTGTACTTTTAACTAAATTTTAGGGGGGCAAATTGTAAGTAACCCATAATTTGTAGACAGTTGGTGGATAATTTAAATTATCAATTTTTTTCTCTTTGTAAAATTATATTCATATCCAGTGGCTGTCTTTCAATTAATATATGACTAATTGTTAATACTTTAGCAAATTTTTAGAATTAATTTAGAAAAGTTAAAAATTTTAGGACTTAAACAAAAAAAAAATGTAGGACAAATTTTAGGACTGAAAAATGACATTTCACTAGTATTCCAAAATAAGGGGTGAAAGTGTAGGTTATGGAAAAGTTATGGGGCTTATGTAATTTTTCCTTACTGCTGCTCAAGGCCTAAATTGCGTGAGGGTGAAGGATATGCTTCCGCTGCGGGTGGCAACAGGAGCCTTGTGGCTGGCATCACTGGATTTGTCTCTTATCTTCTCTGAACAGGAGCGGCTATGTTATGTTCTCGATGACATGGTGACCCTTTCGATGGGAGGAAGTTGAATGAATTGGACATTGTCACATGTTGCTTGGAACGGGGGAATTTCATTAATTCCTCGACGTCCGATCCGTGGAGTAAAATTAAGTAGCTAGACGATGACAAGTTGAAATGGATGAACGCAAGATTCTCGAGTGAAGCACAAATCCACCACATTTTCACGCACCCAGCGGAAGCCAAGAGATGGCCAAACAACAACTGATCATGACCAAATCTCTTCATTTCGCTCTCCTCCTCTTTCTCTTGCTTAATCTCACTGACATGATCGACAAAACCTGTGAAGCTGAGTCCCTGAGGGGATTGTCCACGTCCACTCTCCTACGTGCAGTACAGATCCCTGTCAGAGTCATCACTCACTCTGGACCAAGCCCAAGTGGTCCGGGTCACAAATTCAGAGGCTCACCAGGTCACCTTCGGCCTCAGAACTTTGGTCTCAGCTCTTCTTCAGGTGATTACCGTTTCAGTCGGGTGGATCCATAACCATAATTTGCTGATGACACAGTTTTAAGTTTTCCGCCTTATTCTTCCACAGTTAATTTCTAGTTTGTTTCATTCTCTCTCTCTTTCTTGTTTTTGTTTATCTTCTCTCCTGTCCTGACATAGTTGGAACACTAGAAAGGCCAGGGGGAGCATGCTTATCTGCTGGTGCAAGTTATTATTTTTCTTAAAAGTATTACTAGTTATATGATGTAAGAGGAAATACTATAATACTTTTATGATAAGTATGTGCATTTGTGAGAACCATATATACAAATTTATGGTTTGTTGTTCCATTTTCCTATCAAATAAATGAAAAACAGCGGAAGGAGAAGTAAACCAGTGGTTTATTCAGTCAAGTACCTTGACAATTTCAGTAGGATATTGCTGACATTGAAATATACATCACCGCACTTAAAATTAAAATTCTTTATTCCTCTCCAACTAGTGCTCTTCACTCGCTCGTTTTTTTTTTTTTTTAATATTTTGCAATACGGAAGGATTAGGAATATGACTAGGATTTAGTTAGGCCGCTGCGGGACACCGTCCCGGTTGGGGTTCGATCTCTCCACACACACTCACATACATAATATTGTCAAATGCTGGTTCGGGTGTATCTCAGTTCAATTTAAAGAAGCGGAAGTTTCTTTTCTTTGGATTTAACTTTGGGCTTTAACCTGTTGTATTTACAAAGCTTAGATAGTTGTTATACGATTTCCTTCTGTAACAAAACCAATTTACTAAAATGTTGGCCCATTTCATTGGGCCGGAACTCACAACATTAGCTGTTTCCATTTACCCAACCGGTGCCCAAAATTACCATTACGAGTTTGTGCGCGGAAAAATCCTCGTCTTTTTCAAGATGCAAAGCTCGCGTTTGGCCGGGGTGATAAGTGATTAATAGTGGACCGGTGAGACACCGGCACCCGCAGCGGCCAGTGATTGTCTTGAAGAATCCAATGAAAGCGTCAAGAAGAATCCCCGCAAGTGTCAAGAAACGCCCTGCTATATATAAGAAACAGAACACCCTCAAAACAACATTACAACCAATTATGACAAAGCAAACTCAAACTTAAGACCATAATTCCATTGGCGAAGAGCGATTCAATCCTTGTTTGCCCAGCCGCTCCGATTCAGAATCACTTCACATTGCGCACCTGACAACAACACTTTATAAATCTCCTGAAAAGTATGAAGTAGCCTCCACGGTCTGCTCTCCTGTTGGACACCTACAAAATAGCAATTTTAGAGAGACAAGTTTACATTGCTGGTTACCATTCGAAGAGCCTCTTCAATTGCTAAAACCTCCACCACATTTGAATCTAACACTCCAACACCTTCGGAAAACATAACAATTGTTGAAGAGTTGTGATCCTTGAGAATCCCAATGGCAGACCAGGTTTGCCAAAAAACGGACCCATCAATGTTGAACTTTAACTCACTAGCTTGAGGAGGAGGCGAAGAAGAGTAGCAGTCTCTAGCGGAGGCTGAACATGGTCGGATACCAACTCATGATGTAATAAAAAAATCACAAACAATGTGAGGACACATTGGCCAAGCAGCTCTGCACCAAAAACCAGCTCAAGTCCACTACGTGCACCACATTGGAAGCTTTTGAATTGAAAGCGCAATTATTCCTACGCTTCCAAATTGACACAAATAACTTGAATTACTCAAAACTTCGATGTTTAACTTTGGATATTTTGCGTTACGTAAAACTTTTACAGTGAAAGACGTCAAACCCCATCTACTAATCCCTAATAGTTTACGGATTTGCCTTTAAGATAGTGACTTATACAATTTCCACAATGACAGTAATTAAAGTATGAGTTTAAGCTTGACGAGATTCCTTATGGCCAGGTCAACTGTTCAGGAAATTGTGAGGCTTGAGAGGCAGAGCCAGCCTTAAGTGAGAAGCTAGTACCTAAATACAGTTAAATAGACGTCTCTTCCAGTTCTGGATAGGGCAAGGAAATGAAGAAACTTATATGTGCACAACATCAGAATCTGGGGTTCTCTACCTTTCACCTGATGTACATTCAGTTAACTTAACATTGTCAATTTTTTTAAGATTCACTTCTAGCCAATAGTTGGTATAATTCTGAAATGCACTTATTTAGTTTTTAAATATATTTATCTAATATTAAAATCATCTTATCTAGATTTGATATACTTCCTCCATCTCATATTGTTTGCTCTATTTCAGTTTTTTTACTTGACTTTGACCTAAAATTATTCATATTATTATTTGATAATTGTTTTTTAAAAAATATATATTTAAAAACTTTGATTCCTGTAATATTTAAATTTAATTTTTTTAAAACAAATTAACAAATAATGATATAAATAAATTTAAGTCAAATTTAAATAAAAAAACTGAAATATGGCAAACAATATGGGATGAATAGTATATTTATTTAGCTTTAATTGTATGTATAACTCTGATATACATTTATCTAGTTCTAATTTATTCAATAATTGATGGGATCATCTTAATTTCACTGTAATTATATGTCTAATTCTAATATGCACCATTCTAAGATTGTCTTTATCTTTAACGTTAATGGTTGGACTTCTACCAGCTGAACATGAGATATAAGGAATGTTAGATTCTATCTACCTCTCCCTCGTATATTGTATAAATGTGGAATTTGTCTGGGGGACCGATGGAAAACTTTGTAATGCATAGCCCTGTTTGACCGCCAATTGGCAATTGCCTTCTTCCGTGGAATTCGGGGGAAATGATTTTCGACCAATTAGCTCACCTGCTGGCTTGAACTATTCACACCATAAATACGTGCCAGGTTCAACCTTTAATGGAGTTTTGTTAGCATTTGGCGCGCACGCACATTTTCTGTGTTTAATTGTTCCTTTCGAGCCGTGATGCTCATTGAGATGTTTAGCGGGCCGATCGGGCCAGGGTTGGTGAGCCCAGGCACGGTTGTCTAAAGGCAACTAGGCCGTACTAGGTTTGACCCAGGTCTGAGTAGAGCTTATATGGACCTAGGCTAGGGTGGGTTTTTTTTTTAAAAAATATTTGATTAATGTTACATTATTATTTCTTTTAAAGAGGGAAACACGACAACTAAACTAAATTTTATTAGTTAAAAAAAATCAAAGGACACACATAAAAACTAAATGACACTTAAAAAAACCGAAGTGGCCTCTCTATTTAGCCTTTTTTTTTTTTTTTACAAAAACAGCCTAAAAACTAGTTGTTGGAGTGAAAAAAAAAATGATAATTTGAGGTCAAAAAGTAAGTTGGAGTCATTGGAGAGCCTTAAGATGTAATTTGCTCACTTTTTTAAAGAATTTGAAATTTGCCATTCAGGCTAACCTGTCAAGCTCAGCCCAGGCTCCAATCCGAGTTGGGCTCACTTAAGACCCCCTCCTCCCTCAAGCTCATAACCAAGCCCACCTCTCCTGTGCCTCTCCCCGGGCTGGGCTGGGGTTTGACCTCAAACCAGGTCAGAGTTAGGCGAGGTCAATTTGACCTACTAAACACCTCTAGTTGCTTGGTACAGGAAGAAATGATGATCGGTCGCTTATGGAGTCATGGTAGCCGTCCAAGCAATAGGTGTAGATTATATGTGAAAGCGGCTATAGTAGGATCTATTTCTGTGCTAAAAGTATCTAATCCATCCATAATTAAAGGAACAATTAGAACAACTTTGATAGTTTCACTATAACTTTCATAAAATAATGAGGTAAAAACTAAAGGGTGTTTGGATGTAAAAAATAATTTTCATTTTTTGTTTTCTATTTTCATTTTCTATGTACAATTTTTTAAAGTATGTTTTAGAAAACATGTTTAGCTATTCTAAAGTAAGTAAATATATTGTACAGTTCGATGCCTTAATTGAAAGTTAAAGGAAAGTTAGTGCACTATAATAGAGTGTTTCCTTGAAAAATGCAAAAGCTAGTCCATAATGTTTTGCTTTTTGTTGCTTAGCCTCCTTGATTTTCTATCTCTTACATTTGCACCACCAACTTGTGCTATTTCTAGCATTGCCGCCATCTTTGACTACCATCCACTTCCGCCTCTGATTTTGCAATTCCAAAGCTCCGATACAACTGCTATTGCTTCTCCAAGTTCACTCATTCATGGTGGCAGCTTAGTCACTTGTAATCGAAGGAAAGATGAGAGGATTTAGTGATCTAATTTGTGGAGAGAGAAAGATGGTGGTTGAGCGGCGTAGGCTAGTAAAGGCAACATGAGGAGTTTGACGACCCTAGTCTGACAACGATGACAATGAGGTTGGTTGGGTGGCAATGGCAAGAGAGAAATTTGTGGGTGGCAGCAGCGACGGAGATGTGGTGATGACAAATGCCGGAATGAGAGAGAAAGAATAGCAATGAATACGTAGTTGTGGTGGCAACGACAGCGGAGAAGTTGGCAGGCTAGCGACGATAACGTAGAAATGACGATGGCAGAAAGAGAATTCATAATGTCAGATTTGAAAAATTCGAGATCAACGGAGAGATGAAGACATGAGGAAGGGGTTAGAAAATTTGTGTTTTCCAAACCTCCATAAAATAAAAAATTGTTTTCCAAGAAAATTGAAAAAGAAAATTACTTAAGTGAACATGTTTTATTTTTATTTTCTAGTTTTCAAAAAATTTTCCAGAAAAATCAGAAAATTTTCTTAAACTAAACAAGACCTAAAATTTTCATAATTTTTGTATTTCAACTTGAAAAGCTTCCCTATTTTTTAGAATCTTACTTTTACTATATAACAATTAATCCACTATTTATGGGACTAATTTGCTTCAATCGAGAACATTACTTTGGTGGTAGATTTGCCAAAAATAGAGAATATAAGTAGCAATTCAAAATTTTTGTCACGCCCAAAAATCAAGAACAGGATGAAATTAGTTTCAAGACCATGGGCCCTTTTCTCCGCTTCCGAATTCTCACTTCCTTTTTCATCCGGTTACATGTTTTCAACTTAAATTTCTCTTCCTCTTCACTTACATTAATTTTTAGAGTTTCTACAAATATAAGTAGTTGACTATTCTTTTCCATCTATTCTCTCTATTAGAAAATGATAGTAAGAATTTTTTTGGAGTGAAAAATAATTTTATATTACCTAAACTAAAAAAGATCTACAAAAATGAAGAATTTGTTGGACTTGCTTTCTCGTCCATATAGGTTTTAACTTTTAACTTGCTACTTAATTTTTTACCGAGTATAAAGTTTGTCGGAAGTAGCACATTAGCCCCAAACAATGTCTACAAATTAATTCACATCATTTGCAGGCTAGCTAATTAATCCACAAGTGGTTTCAATGCAACTAAATACAATTTAATTATTGATTAGTGTTGGAAGATTAAAAATACTATTACGCTTTATGTAATATTAGGTGTTAGGTACATGCACTGGAAGTTTCAATGGAGTGGGTGATCATTGTTTAGCTTATCGGTGGCTAGTAACTATCTCAAATTTTTCCAGTGGGGGGTGGGGGGAGGTTGGTGAACTCACCTGGCGAAGAAGCCAAGTGTTAGAATGTGATAAAAGTCTCAAATTTGCCACTAATATTTAGGCTGGGCCACAAATTTGTCATTATAGTTTTTATTTTACTCAATCTTCTACTAATATTTTAAAATGGACTCAAATATGCCACTACCGTTAAAAAATAATAGAAAATATAAAAAGTAATAAGTTTTGACATTTCAATGTGATAATGTAACTTTAAAAAAAACTTTAAGAGTCATAGGTAATTAAACCCACCTCTAATGTCAGGATTTCATTGAGCTCGAAGTGATCGGAAACTCCAGCCGGAAGATCTTCAATGTGGAGTATGACAAAATGACTATAGATACTTGATCAGAAGCTCCAATTAGAAGATCTTCAAAATGGGTTTCAACGAGTTTGAAGTGATCGAGGGGCTTAGGTGGTCTTGGCACTTGTGGACATCAACCGAGTCCAATATTGCCTTGCTCGTCGTTCCACTTTCCATCATATGCACACCATTGATTCAGTCATCAAAGCTCCCGATCCTCCTACATGACCCACTCCTTTGCTCTCAATGCGGCGCTAGTCTCAACCTTTTACGTAGGCGCCAACTACACATCCCACAACTAATGACTATGGGGGAAAACGAGCCGAATTTTTTTTATCATTGGCTGCCTCGGGACGGGGGCTAGAGAAGGTCCAGAAGGTGGTAGTGGTGGATGGCCTTTGGAAAAAGAGACTAATTACCTAAATTTTTTGAAATTTATTAAAATTTACATTATCACATTAAAACTTCAAATTTTGTTACTTTTGATATTTTCTATTAGTTTTTTAACAGGTAGTGGCATATTCAGTCTAAATCTGAAATTTTAGTGGCATACTTAAGTTCATTTTAAAACATTAATGGGAGATTTGGAAAAAACAATTATAATAGTATATTTGCACCCCAATCTAAATATTAGTGGTAAATTTGAAACTTCTAGAATTGCTTTCCACGGGCTGCAGCTGGTCGATATATCTTAAGAAATAAAGTCCAGCCCATTGTTTTAATTGATTGTGTGACAGCCCTCGGAACTATAAGTCTAATCAGCCATGAAATTAGTTAATTTTATAAATTAACACTTTAAATAATTTATTTGTAAGTTAAGTCTCAGTATTAAACGGTCTAGTAACTTAAAAGAGGTAAAAATTGATTATTTAAGTAGGCCGAACAAAGAATGGCATTTTGGTCATTTCACATAATGACCCGTTTTTATTGCACGGTTGAATAGGGCATGAGAAAATATTAAATTTGAGGTATCACGGTTTTTTGTAATTTCCGCTCTATTATCGTGAAATTTTGAATTGACTAAATTGTCCATAAGTGGTTTGAATGTAACCTTGATAAAGGTAGGGACGAAATTGAATATAAATGAAAGGCTGAGACTGACCGTGTAATTAATTATGTGGAGGCGCGGCATAATGCTGAGTTTGGTCCTAATATTTCTGTCCTGTTACAGATAAGATCCCAACGTACTACTGAGTACAAAGAAAAGACCAGGTGCATGGCATGTGCACCTTAAGAATACATAAGTTGACTTGGCTCATTCTTTTAGCCGACCATCTTCCTTCTTCATCTCCAGACCACCAAAACCTTTCTTTCTCTCCAAACACCATAGCTAACACCAAATCCAAACTTAATCCATCAAATTCAACCACAAATAAACAAGATTTTGAAGGAAAATCAAGTTTTGTGCTACCATAAGTTAGGATTTCTTGTTTCTTGTCCAACTAAGTTTGGTTATATTATTTCCCCTGTTTTTGAACTTTGGTTTAGCTTTGTAAATTCTAGAAATTAATGTTAGACTTGGTTGTTAAGAGAAATCAAATGTGCTCAACATGTTTAAAGGTGTTCATGGGCTCATCCATGGTTAGTTTTGTTCCCATGGTGTAGAATCCATCATATTTGGATTTCTAGTACTGTTCATACGATTTTTATGGCAGAAATCATGGTTGGGATGGTTGTTTGATATGTTTCCTAGCTTTAAGATGTAATTTGAAATGCAAATGAGCTAAAAACAAAAAAGAACTAAGGCTGAAATTTCGGTGTAGCCGAAACCGTGAGTGTTGAGTAAAGTATGGTTTGATTCTTTTACAACTAGCCATAATTTCTTGTTCCAAGGGTTTTAGTACCTCACCAAGGATGTTATCTTACTTATGAACTAGTATTTGAGGGCTAAGAAGCAAGGGAACATTTATTTGGAAGTGAATTATTAATGAATGCCATGAATGTGCATTAGTGAAGTTTTGTAACTACTGTAATTGTGGTTACTTCCCAAAATAAACTGTGTTATTCTGGTGATATTAGTAGTTGTTGGTTGTTATAATCTTCCTTATACACTACTATACAAGGCATAACAAATAAGAGAGCAAGATTTGAGCTACATTTATGCTATTAAAAGTGTAAAGAACCACAAGATAGGCAAACCGGAGACAAAAAATTCTGGATTCTTAGTGGTTGTTTCAGGAGCTGTTTCCAAGTGTTAAAATTGATAAATTGACATCCTTATGAATATTATGCATGGTCCTATATGATTATTTTTCATGCAGGTTACACCCCTTATATGTTTTATGTGCAAATACTAGTACATCTGGGGCTAACAACCAATAGAAGGAAAGGTTATTAGTATTTTGGGACCAGGTGTGCATAAGTTAATTACTATTGTACATTGTTGTTATGTTTCTCTTTTTGCAGGTTCCTAATTATTCAGAATACCAACTTACTGGCATTTGTTATACAGAGGTAAGGAGCAGGGGATACCTAAACACTGTAGTGATCCCTTTTGACAATGTAATTCAGGTGGGATTGGATCCCGAGATTCTCAGTATGTAGCATATGTATAATACTTTTGTGTATGACGTATATATGTGTGTGGAAGTTATGCCTCTGGTAAATGCTATGGAATTAGTGGTTGTGTTCCTTAATAGCTTGTATGGATTTACAATGCAGAACAATATGTTTTATATAAATGCATGTTTTGAAATGCTGGCCAGCTGCATCGATTATATATTAATTTATGATTATTGACCTACAGTCATAATAAGGCGTAGTATAAAACAGTATTGCATTAAGAATTTAATTAATTAGTATGCTCACTAAGGACAAATTTACATAGGCCTAATACTGAATGAATGTAAGGTTCCTGGAGTCCTATATGACTTAAATAAGACTATAGGTGAAGGCCTGTGACAGCTTGCCTCCCTGATTTGTTCTCTCATTTGGAAGGCTAATAGGCTAACTTTGTCACACAAATCTCTCTGACTCTGTGTTGCTTTGTTCAGGGACCTTGTTCCCTTTTAAGGCTGGTTACAACTTACAAGACATAATTTCTTAATAGGAGTAGTTATGATCTTATTTACTCA
Source organism: Aquilaria yunnanensis (assembly GCA_039654915.1). NCBI lineage: Eukaryota > Viridiplantae > Streptophyta > Magnoliopsida > Malvales > Thymelaeaceae > Aquilaria > Aquilaria yunnanensis. The sequence continues at coordinate 22,259,107 of CM077598.1, read as the reverse complement.
AGAGAAGTAATTCTAACATTAGCTCACGTGTATTAATGGAACAAATCAAACAAAATGCTAATTAAAACTCCAAAGCTTACAATAAAGGTCAAACAAACTACCTTTTTTTTTCTATTTTTACAAACATTCTATAGTATTATTCAAACAGAATTTTATTAAACATTGATAACAATTTGTAGAGTATTTTTTTCAAAACTAATTTTTTTTAAATATTCGGGGAAAAGGTAAAATAGGAAAAACACTCGTGTAATAGAGAAAAGATAAAAAAAAAAGTCCTATAACTTTCATAACTTATCTAATTAAGTCTAATATTTTCACAATTTTTTATTTGAGTCCTATATATTTAAAAACGTCAACATTATTAGTCTTATAGCTGACGACCTTGACAGAAATCCAACGTTGCAGATAATAAATGTTAAAATTAGTCATCTAATTTCTTTAACTTGGCTAATTAAGTCCTACAAGTTTATAAAATTATCCTTACATTTCTCACTCTACACCGTACAAATGCTCTTACATCCCACAATGGCTATGCCTGTCTTGGTTTGCTCTAGCACATGCCCAGCAACTCTATGTTTTGGATTAAATTTTACAATCATTGAATCATCCTTGGCACGTGTGCAAATTCTAATCTTCGATTTTGTCTAAACTGAAATTTCACCTCCAATGCTTCACAGTCTCACTGGTCGTCAGTTACCAATGGCTTGTCCTCCCCACAAGATGAGCATTCTTCTTTGAGTTTTATCTGTCTTCACCTTTCTCTTTATGCTGACATACTAATTGAAAGTATTCTTTGTTACTTTTTTCTCGTTATAGATCAAAACTGTCACTATGATTTATTTTGATTTTTTCAAAGGATGCTAATTTTTTAGTGTGTTATTAATTAATAGTTAGTTCTAATTTTCTTGCTAAGCATATGGTGCAAAAGTAAGTTGTTCCTGATTTTTTTTTGAAACTTTTCTTTGGAAAATCATGAAGTGAGTTAAAAGATGCATCATGAGCTGTAGCAAAATTGGTATAATTGGTCTTAAGCATAAGGATGTGAGTTTCTCACCCATAGAGCATTGATCACAATAGAAGAGGCAAAGGACTGTTCAAGTGTTTTCATACATTACAAGTTTTTTTCTTATATTCTAAGGATTTAGAGTGGAAATATTTGCAACAAATTATAAATGGAGTGCATTGTTCAAGGAATAATAGAAACCCAAGTGAACTTCTCGTTGACTCCTAGTTTTTTCCTCTTTATTTGCTCTTATTAATGTTTTGTAGTTAAAGCTCTGTAGGTTGAATGGTTATTGAATAGTGAGGCTAAGTTTATTTTTCTTATGGTAAAATTGTTAACAAGAATCATTGATATTGCTGAAGTAAGTAGCTAAGTTTAACAATTGACTTAATAAAAGTAAAAACAGAGATGGTTTAGCTTAAAAATGTAAAATTGCCGAAGTTCAATGAACCAATGAATATGATTTTTTTTATTACTAATGATTTAATATTTTTGGGTTTGAGACAATTTTAAATTGATTTCTAATGTATATATGAACTAATTCGATGAATTGAAATATAAGGAGTTGTGGGCACATGCCAAAGCTGACCAAAGTCGGTGGAGTACTCATGGAATGTAAGCGCGCTCACCTGATGTAAAGTGATGAAAATGAGGCTTTTCTGAACTTATGGGACTTAATTAAACAAATTACAGAAGTTAGATGAATGATTCTAATGTCCGTTATCTACCACGTAGGCTTTTTTTCATGGACATTGGCTATAGGACAAATAGTAATGACGTTTCCAATGATATATGACTCAAATAGAAAATTGTGAAGATGTAAAACTTAATTAAAAAAGTTGCAAAAGTTATAAAACTTTTTTTTACCTTTTCCCTGTGTAATATTAATAAGTCCTAAGATAAACAAAAAATGTTCGTGGATGCAAGTTAAATTTCATCTTTAATGAATTGTTAATTATGCACAAGGAGTTGGGGGTAAGGTAGATGATTATTTCTTATGCATGGCCATATGAGTAGAGATGTCAACTAGATAGATTTGAAATGGATTTATCTAAACTTGCATACTATTTATGACTAAGGTAGGTTGAGCTAAACTTATTTTGATATTACAATTATATTACTGAGATTTGAAAGTCTACAATTAAAGGGTATCTGTAAAGTACCCCAAAAAGGGAAAACTTTCTTTAGCATTTCTCTTGGCTTTTACTTGAGATGAATAATTAGGGACGTTAGAATCACCCTGTTGAATAAACAAAATCAAAACTATCACTATTTAAAAATAATGATTTGTAACTGCCCTTATCTTTGTGCGCGCCATTATTATGAAAACCTCGTTTGTCACACATTGCATAATAGCTTAGATATTAGGAAACACCCAGTGGGGTTAAAGGTTCAAACCTCACTTTCATCATTTATTTTTCTATCAATGTCATATATGTGGGTTCAATGGTTTTCCGAATCTTGAAAAAGCATGTAGGAGTTCTCTTTTCTCTAAATATGTTTGTATTTTAAACCCCATAACTTTATAAAGATGCTCTAGAGCAATAAAAAAAAGAAAATTTAAATTTATTTGATCATTTAACATTATAGAAAGTCAAAGTTACAATTTCACATCAGTTTATTTACCTTTTTTACGTTGTAGTAACTAGTAAGTCATATCCACATTGAGATCTATTCCTTGATGTGTTAGATTCTGTTGTTTACATTTTTGAAAGAAAAATATCCAAAATAAAATATGGAAAATTGATTTTTGAGGGGTTCGCTAATATAAACAATGCCTTTACGAAAAGGCTTAGGGTACCACTATCACCATGGAAACCGGCTATCTGGCACCCCACTAAGTAAGAAGGGGAAATTTCCCCGATGTTGTCATGATGGTTTTTAAAGCCACGGGTGAGGCAGAACTGTTTACGTTTTCATAATAGGAATAATATAATTTTGTGTGCCCGAATACAGAAATATTTTTATACTGATTCGTTGGATATTTAGACAAAGTTTTAAGATTATCAGAATGGTTAGGAAGTTACTGAAATATAGCAATGGGTGCGGATTTGACATTTATTTATGCCTTCCTTCCCTTTTGGTTTGTTTGTTTTTTTTTTCTTTTCTGTTTCCCTGTTGCCTTTATTGTTCCTTTTCCTTTTTTTGTTTCTTTTTTCCCTTTTCTTTTCTCTTTCCTTTCATCTTTTATTTTTTAAATTAAAAAAGAACAAATTTGAAATATAAAATTAATAAATTTTGTTAGATTGAAAAATAAATTTTAACAAAATAAAAGGATTTGGAGCTAATTAAGCCACAAGAATGAACAATTAATAGTAAAAAAATATACATACAAAATTTTGAAAAATAACAAATTTATTAAATAACACATAGACAAATCAACAATGCATAAAGAACATATAGAAACTAAAAAATAATAGAAAAATATACGGAGACTAAAAAAATAGATTTATAAAAATATAATAACATATAAAAAACATATAGGAATTGAAAAAAAACATAAAGATAAGAGTATGAGGACAGTAGTGCAAGAATAAACTAAACATTGAACATGTTTTTCTTTAACTACACAAATGTTCTTTTGTATATGAAGATATGTTGGAAAAATAATAAATAATAATCACTCAAAAACAAAAATATATATATATATTGTTCAATAATAAAACAATAGAAAGATAAGAACAAACTAGTTATTAAGGAGATTATATAAACTCTAAAAAAATAAGAACAAATAGTCTTTTAGTTACTAATTTTATGTTTTCATTATTCCTTAGAGTCTTATGTCATTGTTGGTTTGTATAATATCATAAAGTTTACCTTTAATTGAAATGAAACATTGTTTATAAATTTAAAAAAAAAAAAAAAAAAGTTAAGTGAAAACGTGTAAACTGCGAAAGGTGACTTAAACCAACCTCTCAAATGTTCCTTTAGTCTAATTGATCTTGAAAGCTTGTTTCGTACCCATAAAATAATGCAGCAAGAGAACTGAGGAATTACCAAAACCCAGTGGCTAATTACAGAATTGCACTCAATTAATCAACCAAGGAAAGCAGACATGAGATATCAATGAGAGAGAGAGAGAGGGGGACTTGGGCAAGCTTAGCCATTTCAAAATCATCGTGGAGATGAAGCAAGTCTAACGAAAGGGAGCTTTATTTGTCAGTTTCTGAGGATGCTTTTGAATATTATACTCTACCGATTAGTACATGCGTTATGTATCAATACTAGCGAGCAAATGGCATGGAAAAATCGAGACGAAGGTTATCTTCACTTCTTCAGTCCCAGCTAGTACTGGATGTACCGGCCACACCATTTTGGGAAGGGTCAAATATTTTTTTTTTTCAGTTTTTTGGTATTTTTAGGTAAATTACATTATAAATATATGTAATTAATTGATTTTATAAAAAATATTTACCAATATTTGAAAGAAAACTTTGTCATTTCATTTTTTCATAGCTTAAAAATTATAGTTTTATTATATATAGTGAAATATTTATATAAAAAAAACTCTTAAATAATCTACAAACATACAATCTACACTCCACCATCTTACAATCTCAAATTTTAGTAAATTTTGTGTGTTCATATATATATATATTAAAATTGGTACACAAAAATAATAAAATATAATATCAGCATTATACCATACTGTTAAAAATTGATATACTATTCAATATGATATTTAAAACCTTATTCTGAGGGCACTCAAAGATACTAGAAACAACAATAATGGACAGGCTTTTTTATGTCATTGCCTTTACGGTATAAATTATTCTTATTAAAAATCATTTATTATTTTATTTTATGTTTTTATGTAAAACTAATATCATCATAACTTAATAATTAATCTACTTAAAAATTACTTGAAATATATATTTTTTAAAAATAATTAACTTTTCATAATTGCTTTTCTCGGATGCTGCCTAAAAAAAAAGAGGAAAAATCAGTAAAAATACCTAATTTTCAGTGATAGAACATTTAAAGAATATTGGATTTCAATTGTTACATAATAAACAAATAGTTATTATATATAAAATAATCCATAATAACTCGTTTTCACAAAGTTTTTGGGTAAGGCAGATCTGTTTTTTCTTAACTTGCGGTGACATGCGCATGACGCAGATCGTTCGAATCTATTAGGCTTAACTACTCGTGCAAGTCCCTTAACTTGACCAACTCAAACGAGTTGCTCCCTTAACTGGGAATCGGTATATGTTAGTCCCCAAACTTGACAAAACGGGATGATTTAATCTTTGAAGCAAGTTAGATCACCACGTGTTAGACATGGGGCAATGCCGTCCACTGTCCCTCATTTAAAATCAAAGACAAATTCTCTGCTTCCCTAAATTCTTTCTAATGAATATTGCGGCTCTCGAATCCGGCACAACCCATTGCTTCCAAACTCTGTTGCCAGTGAAACTCGCATCTTGAAGTACAAGTGTTGACTAGCGTTGAACTTGAGCATAAGATCAATGTGCATGTTGGTGCAGCAAAAAACCCTAGGTCCGGCAACATTAAGAAATAATTTCCAAGAATCTGCCTCGACTTGATCAGGAGAAAAATTGGAGATCTCAATGGAAGAATGGAGAGGACAAGTGAAGAGATCCAAGATGCCAACATTTGATGACAAAGAAATGGTCAGGAGTTGGAGAGCAAGTCGGAGTGGGAGGAGATGAAGGAGGAGAGTTCGGAGGGAGAGAAGGAGGAAAAGAAGGAAGGGATTGGGGGTCTAGGTGCAGCATAGTTATAGAAGTGGCAGATTTTACGAGAGAGATTACAAACTCTGGTAGGCCAATGCTGACTCCAAAATTTTCTTGTTTGGAGAAGATTACAGACTTCAGTAGGCGGAGCATTAACTAGAACCACGAAACAATAATTCCGACTCAAAATTTTCATGTTTGGCTCGGTTACAGATTACTCATCAGACCCTCACGCATTTTTAGCTACCCTGAACAGCACCTCCATTGAAATCTTTTCCTGTTAGAAGTGACGACATTATCTCACATGCCATGTTAACTTGCTTTAGGGACTAAGCTAGCACGTTTTGCCAGCTTTGGGGACTAACTTAAACTGATTTTTGGTTGAGGGACCAACTCATGTAAGTTGGTCAAGTCAAGGGATCGATGGTGTATTTAAGCCAATCTATTACCTGATCTGGCTATGTGCCAGTGATTCATTCTCTTCCACTTACCGCCTGGAAGAAAATTTACAATTTCTCCTCGATGCAGTTGACAATAGAGATCCAAGTTCTGAAACGGCGCACGCTATGGGTCCCCATACCATATCCAGCCACCATACTTCACCAGCTCACCTACTCCCGCAACCGCAGCTATTTTTTTTCCTTTTTCCAAAGAATGGAAAACAATAATAAAAGCATAAAGTAGTTGTGTACCAAAAAAAATAAAAAACATAAAGTAGTTATAAATGTAGTGTATATGCCTAATATTCTATTCTCTGTCTGAATTATTTTGTTGAAACGACCTCGTTCGCTTCGCTTTTGTCCACCCCGTCTTGGGTATATATTAAACATAGTGCTCCGCTTGCATCCTCATCCCCTTCCTGTTTGTTGGTGCCAAACCCAAAATCAAAGACAAAGAGGAAGCCAATGGTTAGCATTGAAGCCGAACGCAAGACTACTGGTTGGGCCGCCAGAGACCCTTCTGGCGTCCTGTCTCCTTACACTTATACCCTCAGGTAAATACCAACTATTTGTGAGCATTCTCTAATTCAACATTTATTCTTGCCCCTTACAAGAATTTTTTCTGCTTCAATTGTTTTGCCGAAATCAGACGTGTCTTTGCCTGATATTGACACAGGAACACGGGTCCTGAAGATGTTTTCATTAAGGTCCTCTGCTGTGGAATCTGCCACACGGATCTTCATCAGGTCAAGAACGATCTCGGCATGTCTCACTACCCCATGGTTCCTGGGTTTGTTCCTGTTAATGCTCTAGCTTTTTCCTTAATCCGGCTCAATTAAACTTTTGTTTGCTTAATCTGTGCGAGTGTGTAATATAATGTATTACAGGCATGAAGTGGTCGGAGAAGTGTTGGAGGTTGGATCGAATGTGACCAAGTTCAGAGTAGGCGATACAGTCGGCGTCGGCTGCATCGTTGGATGCTGCAGAAGCTGCCGCCCCTGCAACACCGACAACGAACAGTACTGCAACAAGAAGATCTGGTCCTACAATGATGTCTACACCGACGGGAAGCCCACCCAGGGTGGTTTCGCCGGCAACATGATCGTCGATCAGAAGTAAGAACCCAACCAATGGAAGATCCATGAATCAACAGTCACCTTAGTAAAGTATATAATGTTGTTATTCCCATATCAATCAATCATTTTCAGGTTCGTGGTGAGAATCCCGGATCTGATGGCGCCGGAACAAGCGGCGCCACTGCTATGTGCCGGCGTGACGGTGTACAGTCCGGTGTGCCAGTTCGGGCTGAAGCAGGACGGGCTGAGGTGTGGGATTCTGGGGCTGGGAGGAGTTGGGCACATGGGGGTGCTGATAGCGAAAGCGATGGGTCACCATGTGACCGTGATAAGCTCCTCCGATAAGAAGAGGGTGGAGGCTCTGGAGCATCTGGGCGCCGACGAGTATCTGGTGAGCTCCGACGGGGAGGGAATGCAGAAGGCGGTGGACTCGCTGGATTATATAATCGATACCGTCCCTGTATTTCACCCTCTGGAGCCTTATCTCTCTCTTTTGAAACTTGATGGCAAGTTGATCCTGACCGGCGTCATCAACACTCCTCTCCAGTTTATGTCTCCGGTCGTTTTGATTGGGAGAAGGTCAATTACTGGAAGCTTCGTGGGAAGCATGAAGGAGACAGAGGAGATGCTAGAGTTCTGTGAAAAGCAGAAATTAACGTCAATGATTGAAGTGGTCAAGATGGATTATATTAACCAAGCTTTCGAGAGGCTGGAGAAGAACGATGTTAGATACAGGTTCGTTGTTGATGTTGCTGGAAGCAAGCTCGATGCCTAGTCCTACAACTACAAGACGAGCCTGAAAATACAAGCAATACGATCGCTTTACTTTAACTGAACAAATCTCTTAAAAATCCAAAAGTTATGTGAGCGAACAGAAATGAAGGGTCTTTAGTTTGTTTAACTTACTACTGTACCTGTTTTCTGATTTTGCTTTTGTTTTTCGTTTTTTTTTCCATGAGAGAGACAGAAACAAACAGAAATTGAGTGTGAAAAATTTGTACCCCTGCTGTGGAAATAAAAATGAAAATGTTAGCAGTTTGAAATGGAGCCAGAATTCAAGAAAAACTTTGGTGACCCATCTTTGCTTGGTATGTCTGATGTGACAATGAAAACGAACATTCACCAATTTTTGTCGTATACATAAGATTTTGAACAGCTCAGTCGTGGTGGGAGTTTTATCAGCGTGAGTGATGTGAAAATGGCTGCCACTTCTACTTTTGTCATTCACGTGGGACCGTGTTTCATTCGTTTTTCTGGCTAAAGTCTTAACGAAAAGGAAGATATATAAAATGCACGAAAGTTTAGCCACAATTACACTTATAGACCTTCTGTTTTGGAAACATTTTGTAGGTTCCTTGAGGTTTCAATAAACTTACACATACCCTTTAAAGTCCATTTGAAGGTTGTAACCAATAGATTAACTGTACTTTGAGGCTCTAACTTTTAATTATTGTGTAAGACTTCTCCTTAATATATAAATTGTTTCATAGATTGTATTTTTTAAACGTGCATTTTTTTCATTGTAAAACATCCCTGTTTTTGTGTATTGGTTAAAAAACCTTTAAGTAATCTTTTTAGAATTATGTTAATATTTTCTTAAAATATTATGGTAGTTATTTTTATACTACTTACTAAGGAAAGACAGTTATTGAGCAAAAAGAATAGGTCCATTAACTGTTATAGAACTATTTCACTGTTCAGATTTATTGAAAAATAGCAATCGAACAGTTTAAATATTAATATATATATATATTGGTTTCCAAAAATTAGGTAGATCTATGACTAACCATTTACACAATTTCAAAGTGATGCCCTTCCACATCTTCGTTGTGCAACATGGTGATCCTGAAGCAGAAACTTCCGGTGAGGGAACGCCTGGATGAGGAGCCTCCTGTGGGAGAAGGACTGCAAGGACTCAAAGAAGCAAGGGTAAGGAGCTCCCCGGAGTGTTTTCCCAGGGGGGGATTCTCCGACGCTCAAGTCAGTGTCTGAAAATGGAGAATAAGTAGAGAGTGGAGAGATTCTTCCTTGGAGTAGGGATCCCCTTACCTGGGGCGTTTCCAGAATATTTATAAGGAGATGAACAGGAGAAGTTCGTTTGGCACAGCCTGCCCAGATCGTGACACGTGTTCGGTCGGATGTGGTCCGTACTTTCGAGAGAAGGGGAGCCTCTAGCCGACCATAGGCCGCCTTGCCAGGAGTCTAGGTCGTACAAGGGCGGCATGTCAAGGGCTGTACGAGCACGGTGTGTCAAGGGCATGTGAGGTCGGCGCGAGGTCACCCTCGGGAAGGGCGATGACTCCTTCTGACTGAAGTTGGTCCCATGGGTTTCCTGAGGGTAGCACTTATCCGGCTTATCCGATGGTGCTGTGGCCCTTTCTTTGCTGGGGTTTTGTCGTGTTTGCTTCGACCGGAGGTGGTGCGTACATGCGAAGTCCTTCAGAGGCGATAGTCCTTCGGCTATCACAAAGTTTTAGGATTCATTGAAAAAGGTGGAAAAAAATTAGGACTAATTATATATGCAATTGCAAAATTTTAGGACTCATTTAGAATTTTGAAAAATTTTAGGACTAAAATAGAAAAATACATAAGCATATAGGAGTAAAAATGCATTTTTCTCTAACAAGACAAAAAAATTAAAGAAAAGAAAAAGCCAGGTAATAATTGAACAATTCGGATTGCAAGGACCTCTTGGATAAACACGTTGCCCTGAGTTTTGAACAGACGAATCGATACGACTCGTACCAGTAGACTTATGCTCCCTCGTCTTGAATTTTTTTTTTCCATTTATTTTTAATAATTAATTTAAAATTTTTTATTTTTAATATTTTAACATGTAAATAAATAAATTTATATATAAATAATAAATCAAGATATATATATTTTAATTTTTTTAATAAATAATAATATAAAAAAATTCAAATCAAAATATAATAAAATGTCAAATATAACAAAAATTTTAGGATAGAGAAAGCAATTAGTTTCTCTCTTTCTTTCCTTTCTTTTATTTTTTATTTTTTATTTTCCCCTTGGCCGACAATAGAACGTAAACCGGACCTTGATAAAATTTATGACAGGATTGAATGGAATTTTGTTAGAGAAGTCTTTTGCTTTTCTTTGGATTCCCTCTAGATTCTTGTTCTTTAATTCTTTCCTGTATCTCTTCCATTTTTATGACTTTCCCAGTCAATGGTGAATCAATGGAAACAGTCTACCCTTTTTAAGGTATAAGACGATCCTTTTTTCCCTTGCATTATCATTATTTGTCTTGAATATCTTCCTTATATAAAATCTGTTTGGAATGTGAAAAACAAAAAGGATTGGGATCCGAGCAGCTTAGAATAGGAAGATAGTGATTGTTGTCTTTATCCCATTTGTTCTTCGTTGATGATATTATTCTCCATTCTATTTATTCTCCATATATTCTATAGCCTCTTTGAAGTCTGCTAAGACTTTTAACAGGGTGTTAGAGGAATTTTACACAGTGGCGAATCTATACTATTTTTAAAGTACTGTCCAATATATAAACCAAAGTTATAATTAGTTCTAAAATTTGAATTAATTAAAAGTTAAATTTTAAACTACATTACAATTATTTAAAGAGAATATATCTCCTATAATTATGTTCTTGTAAATTTCTGAGTATTAAAAAGAATATAACCATCTAAATAAAAATTATGTACATAGAAATAAATATTATTTTGAGTAACCTTTAGTTTTAATTTAAAATAAGTTATTAAAATTTATTTATTTTCAAAATGAAGTACTTCTACAGTCACTAAATATATATGCTTTACGTTTAAATTTAAGTTGAATAAGTCTTTAAAATTATTCACAAACTCTAGAAATGAATTTCAAAGAAAAATAGTATTCTTACTTTTATGGGTAAAACAGTAGATATTTAGTAAAATACAAAAGCTAATGTTGCATTTAAATCATGATTTTAAGATAAGAAAGAAAAATAGAAAGAAAAAAGTTTTTAACGAGTGACTCAAATTTTTATTTTAACGATTTCTTGTAAAGATGTTAGTGTATTTTTTTCTTCCCTTCCTATATTTTTTTTAAATAGTGGGGTTCAAAAGAAAATTGAAGTGAGGTCCATACTTAATTTTATATACTTTTTACTTATATTTTTTAAATAAAAGTGGTGTATGTGAACACCACTTTATTAAATATAAATCTGCCTTTGCTTTTGCAAGCCTTCTGGTTAGGTCATTAGCTAGACAAGTATAGGGTTCTTTTCCCTAATAACACACTCATACCCACAGGAACACTATTTGTAGTATTTTGAGATTTTGTAAACAAAGGGTAAAATTTATATTTAGTCACCTAACTTTAAGAGTCGTCCTAATGTGGTCCCTTAACTAAAAAATGACTTTTAAAATCCCCTAACTCAACTTAAGTCTCCTATTTTAGTCCCTACCGCTAGTTCTACCATTATTGTGGATGAAAATTGCCTATGTGGCACGTATATTGCCATGTGGTAGTCTCATTTATGATAAGAAGTGATTAGATTGGAAGAACAATAAAGTTTAAACTAAATTTGGCACAAAATATAATTTTAGGGACCTAAAAGGATAGTTAACCCAATCTTCCCCCCTCTCCAATTCGATCGTCGCCGCCGCCCCTCCTCTTCTCTTTGCTGATGCTCCATCTTCCTTCTTCCCGATTGACGATCCACCTTCCCCCCTTCATCCACAGCCCCACTAGTCACTTAAACTCAGAGCAATTCAGCCTTAAACTCGAATGGGTCAAACAATTCTTCAAGTCGATCGAACAGAGATGAATTCATTTCATAATCGTCATCGCACCCCAGCCAGAAATTCTTCTGAAACTCTCCCATCTCAATGGAGCTCGCCAACACGACGGAACGTGCCTAAAAATTCTTCAACTACCTCGAAGCCCAGAAGACAATCCTGTCCACCTGCACCCAGTTATTTACCTCTCTCACCTTTTACTTTGCCTCCCTCTAAGACTTCCTTTCTCAGAAATCCCAATCCTTCGACTCCAAATTCCTCTGTCTTGCTTCCACCTCCTTCCAAACCTTAGATTCCATCTCCGCCCGGGAATCCTTCATCCCTGACAGCGAATCCTCCGCCGCGAACCGTATCGAGTCTTTGAAATGCGCCGCCCTCGAGGAATTTCAAAACCCGCCCAAGGGTTCTAAAAACCTTGTGGAATTGTTGTAGTTGCTAGCGCGTCAGATGGAAGCCGGGGAGTTGGTTAGATTCATTATTTCCAGATAAAAGGAGTTGGTTTCCTTGAGGACAAAGATACCGAATTCTTTGGCAGAGGTTGTTGATCCACCGCAGCTGGTGCTAGATGCGGTGGAGCAATCTATCATAGAAAGCGGCGATGGCTGGGGGATTGACGGATAAAAGGTGGGCTGGAGGTGGAGTTGTGACTGGCGAGGTTGTGGATGAAGGGGGGAAGGTGGAGTGTCGGTCGGGAAAAATGAAGATGGAGCGTCGATGGAGAGAAGGAGAGGGGCAGCAACGACAATCGAATTAGAGAAGGGCGGCGCCGTTTGAATCGGAGACTAGGGAAGATTGGGTTAACTATCCTTTTAAGTCCCTAAAATTATTTTTTGTGCCATTTTTAGCTTAAACTTTATTATTATTCCAATCTAATTACTTCTTATCATAAAAGAGACTGCCACATGGCAATACACGTGCCACATAGGCAATTTCCATACAAAATAACGGTAGAACTAACGGTAGGAACCAAAATAGGATATTTAAGTTGAGTTAGGGGACTTTAAGAATTACTTTTTGAGTTCAGAGACCATATTAGGAAAACTCTTAAACTTAGGAGACTAAATATGAATTTTACCCAGTGAACAAACAACATTGATAAATATTTAGGCTTTCCCATGACTTCTAGTAGTTGGTTTAAGGGCAAATGTCAGTTCCTCTTGGATAAAATGAATAAAAGGCTTTTTGGTTAGAAAAAAAAACTGTTTGTCTAGGGTAGGTAAAGTCATTCTCACTAGGTCTGTGCTTAACTCCATCCGTGGTTATGTTATGCAGCTTAATCACTTGCCTACCTCTATCTGTAATGAAATTAATAGAATTAATAGGAATTTCATTTGGGATCCACCCCTGAAAGACGAAAACTTCATCCGATAATTTGGGGGCACTGCTACGAAACTTTTTCATCTTGGGTGTTTGGGCATTTTCTCTGCCACATGCAGAAGAAGTGACCATACTGTCAAAAATGATCGACACATTTTATATATTGTCCCTATACTATCGAAAATGATAGACACACACACACATATACCTCATAAACATATAAGCAAGAAAACTTTGGTGCAACCTACCTTGGATTCCTCATTAGGCTAATGAATCGTAATAATACTTAGTGGTGCTAAAGACTAGAAAAAGAGAGATAAAGGGGGGAGAGGGGAAGGGGAAGAGAGAGAGAAAGAGAACAGCAATCATAGAACTCGACTATTCCAACTCGATCATACATTTATGAGTAGCTTAATTAGCAGCTTCCAGCATTCTCTTCGTCATTTTCAGTTCATTTATGGCCTCATGTTAACAAGCTGAAAATGTTACATTCAGCTAAACGGAAGGAGTTCAATGGGAGATAGAAATTGAAGAAAGCGGAGATCATATCGTCAAAGCAAATTGAGAGGAAGAGATTGGACCTTGAGTTCCTTGTCCATGGTAAGGGTTTTCGAGTTCAAAATGGGAAGGCTTCTCATGGGCCCCGTTGAGTTCAATCTGGCCCATATATGTGCCTATTGGTTTTTTCAGGCCCACAAAACCAGAGAGGATAGAGAGCAGAGAACTTCACGTAGCCAAAACATAAACTTGTTTTTAGTCAATCCAGTCTGTTGCAGTTGTATGAGGGGATCATATAGTTTAGTTTTGGAACTTCCCTTCTCCAATAATGGTTGTTAAGTTTTTTGTAAAAATAACAAAAATAGGTGGTGAACCAAAAGAATCCGGTCCTTACTCAGCAGTGCTTAACCTGCAAGGTAAGATGTATAAATATGAATTCCGGTGGACTCTGCTCACAAGCTTTCTACTTGTTTATAGACCCAACAAGATACTAATGCCTTCCCACATCACTTGTGGAACCTTAATGGGATCTGCATCTTCAATGCCATGTTTCTCTTTGTTTTGAAATGTGCTGATTCATCATGCAAAGTAACAAAGACAGAAAACACACAATTCAGTATTGTTTCAAACTACTACGTACCATTTTGGTCTTGGAGAAACAACTAGCAATTCAAACTTAAACAGTACCAAGGGTACTTGTTAAGGTGGGCAAGGTACCATGACCCAGCACCAGCATGTTTGGGAAGTGGAAGACTACAATCTGAGTTCCACCACTTGTATTGTACAATAAACGAATCCAAAGGTGGATAAGAGAATTAACATGTAATTAAAAGGTGGTGGATGAAATTGATCAGAATTCTCAAATAATGACTTCTCACCGTATCAGAATTGACGAATCCAGAGACAAGGACAGGGAATTATCATATGGAAAATTTGGATGCATAATATTACTGAGTAAAGATAGCTAGGTTGAGAATCGACAAAGGGCCGACAATGAGCGTCACTTTGTCGGCCGTCGTTAACATTTTCCTTCCTCGTCCATGGCAAGGCTCATCGAGTTTGAAATGGAAAAGACCGAAGGCTTCTCATGGACCCGTCGAGTTCGGTTCGGCCTATATATGTGCTTAATGGTTTGTTCAGGCCCACAAAGTTTATTTGATTTCTGGGAGCCCACAAAGTCTCTTCTTTCATGACCATTTTGACCCATAAACTTTCAATATACCCACTTGTCCCGCCAAGTTAAAATAAGTTTTCAAACTTCAGCCGTTGAATGAAGACCCACTGCAGTGATTCAAATCGGCTTTGGACCCACAGCACTCCTCAACCTAAACACCTCGTCATATTTAGCCTCATAATTTCATTTAATGGATTCAATTTAATCGAATTCAAAACTTAAAATTCAAAGAGAGAATTCAATTATAAATAGGGTAATGAGCTGAGCCAAGTTGAGTAGTAGGCTGATTATACTTGACTTGAAATGTTTCTATAGTATGTTTTTTTATGTTTGGATTCAAGACAATATAAATAAGCCATAAACATGCTTTTATCTGACCAAGCTTAACTCGAGTTTAAACTGTTTACTTAAATTAAGGTAAAAATTAAAATAGAACAAAGTTGAGTTGAGTAATAAACAAATTAAATTTTGGTTTTAATTGTATATCAAACTTAAAATTTTGTTTTCGTTGGACTTAATAATAGCGTGAACAAGCAAAAAACAGGGATTAAGCAAAGCATCTTGTGTTCTCTGCCCTAATCCACGTAACACCCACCACATCAATGGTGAAGGTCATCATCTTCCATGGCATCTTAAAGAGTAAACATGAAATAAAAGCATATCTAGTATTTGTATTGGGGCCAAACCCAGATTTTAGCCCTTCCATTACGATACTTCTCAAGTATTACTATGCTTTTCTTCATTATTTTTACTGGGGGACGTATGATATGAGCAAGGATAACAACTTTTATGTTGTTGACTAATAGAAAAATAGCACAGAAAATATGAACATACAACCAAAAAAAATGCTAAAGGTTTGTCTAAAGTTTACAATGTTAGTTAGTCTAAACTAGAGTTTCAAAGTAGAACTCTTCATGGTACACTGATGCTTTCAACCATTCATAATTATCTTCCATTGAACCACTCACAATAATGTGCAGCTCTCTTTTCTTTATGAGATGAAGAAGAATTGTAATGGAAAGAAAGATACTGAGTTCTATTCATTTTCAGTACAGTCAACACAATTTCAATCCCCAAACTGTCAGATTTGGATGACACACTTTTTCTTCAAACTTACTCAGCGAAATGGCTAGAACTCAATAGAGGTTCTCATGCTCAAATAGCACATTCCTACAAAACAGACAAGGTTAGCATCAAAATAACAATAATATGAACATGTGGCACATGCAGAACTGACCCTAAGACTAAGCTACTATGCATATTCACACAAAACCGACCCATTAAGGACCCACAAGCAACCAGAATGCACCCCCATAGAGAGCTCTAGAAACCTGACAGAAGTGTGGCCAAAACACTAGGTTTCCTAGGTCACTTGCTATTCAGAAAGCTAGCCCAAGAAGATTTACCTTCCCCAGAGTGTGTGCTCGTTCCCAGCTGAAATTTTAGCCTATGATCCCCCTTCAGAGCCATGATCACCTGACCCAAGGTTATCACATGCTCCTATTGCCTCCACCTCAAGCAATGCTTGGGCAATAATCAATAAATCAATCAAGAAAACTACAGAGAGGCCATTTGTACAAAAGATCCTTTATCAAACGCCTTACAAATGGAGAATTGCGTCTAAACATAACCTACAAGGCAAGAGCCTTCTAACTCAAGCAAACTTGCTTCCCAGCCAAGATTCTGAGTTCCCAATATTGTCCTTAGAGCAATTCCTTAGTAAATCAAGTCTCTCAAGCTCCAAATGAACAAACTTGGATGGATGTAGAAGGAGATTGCATGCCTTTCTTGTCCTAGCCGGGTGAAAGCAAGGCTAGTGAGTGGGGCTCAAATGCCACTCTCATCCTCCATTCGTTTTGCATGCTTCTTTTTAGGGCTAAGGTTTCTTTCCAAGACATATAAGTCACACAATTTTAATCCCAAACTTATATTTTTAATGCAGATTAGTCCTTGTTCTTCATAAGCTGCCCGGTCAACTCCTTTGACCAGCATAGCTCTTAAACACCCAACTCGTGAGCTACTACTTCCCATACTTGTTCAGGAACTCATGCATTTTCCCTACACCCAATCTCTCTCATGGCTAGTCATAGGTACAACACAACTATTGTAAGCATGATAAGATCTTAACTTCACCAAACTGGGTGAAAATTACCTTCGTTGTATGTTTCTGGTTGAACCTAGTAACTCTCCAGGGAATAAGATTCAAACCATTTACAAACAAGACTTATGGTTTAAGGCACGACGTAAGTCACGAGAAATTATATTTAATTCTTTATTTCCTAGTTTGTTTGCACTTTGAAAGTCGTTTGTGTCCAAAATATATAGTACTTTTTGTATGCTTATACGACTTCTTCAAATTTTAGCCTCGTTACTAAATCATGTGTCCATCTAGAATAACTTTTTTTTAATGAAATTTTCATGATTTAGTTAGTGGTGATCTTGAAAAAAAATATATACATACTTTGTTGAGCAAGTAATAATTTTTCTCATTTATTCATTTATTTTTTCTTTTTGAAATATATATACAATGAAATGTTTATACGGACACTTAGTTTCCGGTTTTAACTAACATATTACTTCAATTTCACCTTTTTTCCCCCTCAAATCAATACAATTTAGAATGAGTACCAATACCATTTTAAAAATGCATTATAATTTATTTCTTTAAAGTTTACAAAATTTCAATACACACACATATATAAGTCTAATATAGTTCATTCTCTATTAAAACTTTTTTCTACTTATTTACAAGTTAACTAAAATCATATAGGAGGTTCGATTTGATCCAGTTCTTTTTCTCTCACTCAGTAGCTCATGGAGATGAATGTCCCTTTTTTATAACTAGTGTTTTATCTTTGTTGTTTTTTAGAGTTGTATATCGTTCATTTATAACATGACATTTAACTCACATTTTATTTTTGGATGACTATCTTCTATTAGGGAAAAAAAAAAAACGAACTTTAGGATTTTAAATCTAACAATCCCCTTTTCGGTCTATCTATGAGACGGCAAATTTTTAAAATTCGAAATTCGTACAGTCCCAATATGTATAAACTGGATAAGTACCAACCTATGGACGTTTCTTTTCCCTGGCATTATCTCCTACATAACATAACTCTAATATTATTTTTAAACAACATATAAATTGATTCTCTAAAAAACAAACAACATACTTTAATTCTTAAATGTAGATATAATATAGTCGGTAAGAACATCAATATATAAACTTACGGGTAAAAAAAAACAATGCAAAAATCTTTCACTGTGTAAATGGAGATAAACTCTCATACTTTTGGTAAGACCTAAACTTGAAATTTATAACCCTATCACTTGAATCTTAATCATTGAGCTAAAACATATTGTAAAACCAACGTTAGTGTTGTTTCTAGACGACCGTTAAATTTATGATAGGGAGTCGGACAGAATTTCACGGTTCCAAGAAAATTAATAAAAATGTTACTCGGGCTTGTTACGATAAATTACTCATTTGCTACATTCTTTTTTTCTCTTCCATCACCAAATTTGAAAAGAGAAAAGAGAGGAAATCATATCATCTAATATATATATATATATAACAGGACAATTTTTAGGGAGTTTTTGGCCTTTTCCTTAACTGTCACTTTCTCTGACAGACATGTGTCCAATTTTTTTTTTTTCAATTAAACTGTAAATACTTGAAGGTATAATTAGAATTTCAAAATCATCCTTCATTTAAAAAGATGGAAGAATCAATTTCATTTGAATTGGTTTAGGCAAGTTTTGAATTGGTATATAATAATAAAGGAATGGATAATTAAACTTGGAATCTCAGCATTCCATATGAATTAAAATAAAACCAATTTCATTTAAAAAAATGGAAGAATTAATGTAGTTGACATTAACTTAATTCATTTGGAGAATAGAGAATATACACCTGGTGTATATACACCAGGTAACGATGTTACCCGCCTACCGTCAGTGAAATTTTAAAAAAAGGGGAACGCGTGAGAAACAGGGAATCAAATGAGGCAGTTACCTCTTCGGATTCCGAGTTCCATACAAAAACCTCCCACCAGTTACACAACCCTAAACCGACCTCTTTGAACGCAACTGTTACCACACCGAAAGTCAGGAAATTGGAGAAGACGCTGCGAGAAGGCGATGGAGACTTAAGTATGCCGGCCATCTCCGTCATCTACGAGGGCGTTGTGCAGGTGGGGAGGCATCGGGATAAGGAACGCGACTCGCGGTAGGGACGATAGGGATCGCGATTTTGTGAAGGTTAGATTAGAATTTTATTTTATGAAATTCTAGCATGATTTTTGTGTTGTGAGTGTGTGTCAATTGCATCAGAGTACTTCATACTTTATGGGTTCATCAGTTGAGTTGCGATTTCTTTGAAATTATCATGTATTGTTCTGAATCTGAGATGTTAGGAAGGTTCATTATATGTGAAAGTCCTATCTGTGTGCTTCTGTGTCTAAATTGTACACCGACATGTTTGGGCTGTGTGTTGTAGGGTTGTTTGGTTTTGTATTTTTGCAGATGTTGGATGTAATGTTGTGTTTTTATGTTCTGAGAACAGCTCTGTTTTGGTGGGTGGAAGAAAACAATGTCGGAAATTAGGGTTTTGATGATCTGAATCTAACATGTATAAGACTGAGTGGGAGCTGTATTAATGTGAAAGACAACGAAGGGGAAACAGGATGACTAAACCACCATTCATTTGTATTCTAGTTCAATGCATTGGGAAAAGATTGTCCTATTTTCCATTATGAGTAGTGTGTGCATATGCACAGTACACATACAGATTAATATAGTGGATAACCAAAATGATACATTACTTTTCCAGTTGTAATTAATTCTATGTATGTTTAATGTGCTATCACAGTTGTGTAATTCTGTCATGGTACATAACATAACCAGATTAATACATAATTAATACATAATGATACATTACCTTTTCAGTTTAATAACTTGGCTGTTTTATATAATATTGTTAGGATTTGTTATGTTAGCAAGGTTCGTGAATGGTGTTCTTTGAAATTATCATGTGAAAGTCCTATCCGTGTGCTTCTATGTCTAAATTGTATGCCGACATGTTTGGGCTGTGTTTTGTAGAGTAGTTTGGTTTTGTATTTTTGCAGATGTTGGATGTAATGTTGTTTTTGTATGTTCTGAGAACATCTCTGTTTTAGTGGGTGAAAGAACACAATGTCTGAAATTAGCGTTGTGATTATCTGAATCTAACATGTATGAGAGTAAGTGGGAGCTGTATTAATGTGAAAGACAACCATATTATTACATAACCAATACAGAATGATACATTACTTTTCCAGTTAGAAATGCAGAGTTCCATGAATGATAAATCATGTGTTTTATTAAAAAATGATTATAAATAATGTTTTATGTAATTCTGTCATTGGATTATTTGATTGTTGGGTTTTCCATTATGATTAGTGTTTGTTTAATGTGGTATCACAGTTGTGTGATTCTGTCATTGTGGATTACATAACCAGATTAATACATAACTAATATAGAATGATACATTACCTTTTCAGTTTAATAACTTGGCTGTTTAATATAATATTGTTATGCTTTGTTATGTTAGCAAGGTTCATGAATGGTGGTTGTATGGTGTTGTTGTTGTCTAATGTATGTGATTGTTCATGAACCTTGCTAACATAATAAAACATAACAATATTATATAAAACAACCAAGTTAGTAAACTGAAAAGGTAATGTAACATTCTGTATTAGTTATGTATTAATTTGGTTATGTAATGTACCAATATACACACCCCCTACTAATCTGGGTATGTTATGTACCAATATTTGTGGGGGTTGAAAATAGTATACATGTACTATTTTCGCATGTGCATGAGATATAGTGGTTAATGGTATTTTTTTTCCTGTAAATAATGACAGCTTGACGATGGCCAGGAAAGATGGAAGTGCTGAGTCCAGTGAGGAGGGAGAAGGGGAGATAGACTATTCACAGTACCAACTGTATGGAGAACCCTTTCAATTCATTTTGTCTAACCAGTTTTTTTGTGTGGTGGTGATATGAATGGGAGCTAAAATGTCTGCTGGTATGCAGGGTACCATATAAGGAAACCCCCATTGTTATCCGTCGAGTCAGAGGTGCAAGTAAAGGTAGTTCTATGGAATGTTTTACACCGGAAGGGGGTAAAGAAGAGAAGGATGACTCAGATTTTGAAATAATCAGGTATGTAAAAGTATAAGAATATGAGTGAGTAGGGGTACTATTAACGAGATGATATGATGTATTATGATTTATATAGGGTTAAACAGCCTCATAAGGAGTGTAAAAGTATAGGAGAAAAGGGAGTAATGTCTGGACGGGCAAGAACAAGGTTGCAGCAGCGTAAACAGGAGGTAGGAAGTGCACAGAGTTCAAGACCTAAGGGTGAAGGAAAGCTTGGTCATGGAAGGAGGGAAATGAGGTAATGCAGCTTATTGGGAAGTTAAAAATTCTTTGTTTATTAATTGTATAATAATTAAGTTGTGCAATGTTGTTAAATCCTTTAGGAAATCGCATGCTGAAACTGATGTGTCTGAGATGCGTAGCGGGAAACGGAGAAGGTATCCTATTTTGTTATGCTGTTTAACATAATATGTGTTGCGGTAGGTTACATATGTATTTAAGTGTAGTTTGTATGTGGTATAGTGGATTTGATATTTGTGGGTGTTGAATTAAGTATGTGAAAAAATATTTGGGCAGGAAGGAAAAGAAAAGTATTTCAAGGAAGCCAAAGCAAAAGGCAAAGTTAGATGAGTACTACGTCACTGTAGACTCAGAGGAACAAAGTAGGGGAATGAGTGAAAGGTATGAAGAAGTTAGTTTAAACATTCTACTTCTATTTTAATACATTACATGCACAGTTGCATACATTCCATCCACAGTTTAATACACGGAGGATAATATTTTCTGATCACCTACTAATCCATTACTCACTCTAGTTTCTAATATTTTTTTACAACATGTTTACGTCATCAGTGAAAAGTCAGATGATGAGAGCGGGAGAGAGGAAAGGTACGAAAGTAGAATTGCATTATGTTTGTATTGTTGTTGAAGTACATATTTTCATATTGATTAGTGTTTATATTCAGGGTAGTAAGAGAAGGACGACCTAAGCACAGGAAGGGCAAGTCGACGGGGGCAAGGAAAAGTGAAACAGTGAAGGAAAAGGGAAGTGTTTCAAGAAAGGCAAAGCAAAAGGCAAAGTTAGATGAGTACTACGTCAGTGCAGACTCAGAGGAACAAAGCAGTAGAATGAGTGAAAGGTACCAAAAACTTAGTTTAAAACATTATACTTCTAATTTAATACATTACATGCACATTTGACTACATTGCATCGACAGTTTACCCAGTTTCTAATTTGACAGAATGTTTTCTGAGCGCCTACTAATCCATTACTCACTCTAGTTTCTACTAATTTTTTACAACATTTTTACGTCATCAGTGGAGAGTCAGATGATGAGAGCGGGAAGGAGGAAAGGTACCAAAGTAGCATTGCTTTATGTTTGCATTGTTATTGAAGTACGTATTTTCATATTGAAATGTGCTTATATTCAGGCTAGTAAGAGAAGGATGAGCTAAGCGCAGGAAGGGCAAGTATTTTAGTGCTTTTTTCATATTTATTTGTTAATATATTCAGGGCAGTCAGAGGAGGACGACCTAAGCACGTAAAGGGCAAGTCAAATGAGGCAATGGGAAGTGAAACAGTAGAATCAGAAGAGGATGGCGGGAAAAGTGACAGGTGTAAAAATTGATTATACGTTACAAATTGCACATGTTACCTTAAGTAACTAACTTGCGTTGTTTAATGCAGATTTAATACACATTGCTTACCCCGACAGATCAGTAAGGTTTTTGAAACGCTATTAACATCTGAGAAACACGTGCGTGTTGTTGAAGACATGAGGTTTGGAGGCATTTTAAGGTTGAAATGTAGGTGGGTGTGTAAGGATCTGATAAATTGGATGGTTGAAAGGTTTAACCCAATGAACATGAGTATTGATCTCGGTTCTAGCAAGATTGAGCTGGTGGATGATGATGTGCGGTTGGTTCTTGGGTTGCCAAATGGAGACATACCGTTTGGTCCTAAGACATATTCAGAAGTCCGGGAGGCATTTGCGGCGAAGTGGAAAAAATGCCATACAAAGAACAAAGATGGACCGTATGTATCTGCAATCGGCAAAGCAGTTGAGGAAGATAAGGATGCTGGAGACGAGTTCAAGTGAAATTTCATTGTCTGTATTGTCTCAAGGTTACTAGCACCCGCTTCCCGCGCACATTGTAACCGGAAGTTCTTAAGATTTATCAGAAACCTTGAGGATGTTCCAAAGATGAACTTCTGTGCGTTTACACTGGCAGAGTTAGGAGATGAAATGTACAAGTGGAAACAGGAAACCAGGCCACAGATGTTGAATGGGTACCTCCTTTTCCTGCAAGTAAGCTTCAATATCTGAGCATTTATTTAAGTTAAATTGAGTTGTATTGCTGTGGTGATATTAAGTTAAACTGGGTGAGCAATGTATTAACGTAGATACAATATGTACTACACTACCTATTTGATGTGTGTGATACTGCATGGTATAAGCATGTGCGTCTAGTATTATTAGATCTAATATGTATGGAACTACATGTTAACTGTATTAGTCTAGATCCTACATGTTTAACACTGATAGAATATTCTCGTTTTGTCCATACAGATGCTCTATCTTGACCAGGTTGTCCCTTTTTATCGCCGGATGATCCCGAGGGAATTACCGCGTATAATGGGATGGACACATGATGCGGTACAGAGGCGGTTATTACAAGAAAGGAGAAAGGTTGGTGCATTTGGCCACGGCCGGTTGGCTCCACCTCATGATACTGATGAAGCGAATAAGGTAGCTGAATACTTAGGTCGGAAATGGGGTAAAAAGCCGGTGGATGTGCCAGACTCCTCCGGGTCTTGGGAGAGTGAAATGAATCTCCTTGTTTCATATGGGAAAGAGACAAGCGAGGCATACAAATGTTTCCGGTCTCAAGTTGAGAGAGTGAGCAGTCGATTCCCACAGATGGAGAAGGAATTGCATCCTTTTCTTAAGCCGACAGAGGAAGGAAACGTTAGCAGCTCTCAGTTTACCGATGAGTCATTGGAAATGATTCACCAAATTACGCAGGCTTGTTGTCAGCTGTTGTACGGATCTACAGGTATTTGTTAATGCATAGTTTTGCTTATTATCCCCATATGTTATACTAAGCATGTTATGCTAACATAGGCAATGTGTTAGCAGCTCTCAGTTTACCGATGAGTCATTGGAAATGATTCACCAAATTACGCAGGCTTGTTGTCAGCTGTTGTACGGATCTACAGGTATTTGTTAATGCATAGTTTTGCTTATTATCCCCATATGTTATACTAAGCATGTTATGCTAACATAGGCAATGTGTAAATGTGGGACAGGGTTGAAGCAGGCCGAAGGGCAGGAAGGAATGAAGGGAATAGAATCTGCAGACATTGGAGTTGACAACGAACAAAATGAAGCCACAAAGCATGATGCACGCGATTTTGATTTGGATCAGGGTTTCAGGGGGACAACAGATGTAGGGGAAGAAGATGTCGGGGATGAAGATGCATTAGGAAATGCTACTGTCAAACATCCAACAATGAGGCCACCTAGAAAGAAATTTAAGGCTGCATGTTTACGGTCACCGTTCATGCAAGGAATGGGGAAGGACGGTGCTAAGTATCAAATCCCTGATGATGATGCAATCATTGTAGATTATGGAATGCGTGCCGATCTTGATAAATCGTAAGATTTCATATTTGATAATGACAAAAGTATAATGTATGAACGTGCTTTCTCTAACAACTGTGTTTGTTACTAGGGAATTATTGTATGATGATGGCCACAACCATGTAGTGTCTCGAGAGTGCTTTCTAACTTTGCGGGATAAGAGTGAGATAGACATTACGATCATGGATGCATGGTGTTTGGCCCTCAATGCGATTGAACGTGAACGAGCAGCTCCAAGACGATTGTTTTTAAGTGCACATATCTGGGTAAGACATGTATTATTATGTGTATTATATGTATTATTCTGTGTGATCAGACATGTATTAGTAGCAACCCAGCTTCCATACGACTTTGTTGAGTGAACATATCTGGGTTAGACATGTATTACTCTGTCTATGGTAAGTATTAGTCTGTGTAAGGAAATATGTTAGTGTTAGTATACTACGTATTATTGAAGCTCTGATTTTATGTATCAAATGCAACTAGTTATTGGGAGTTATCATGTTTGGAGTTGATTTGAGCAATGAACAGGAAGGCGAGAACAAGAGCACCGTTGTGCGATTGGCTGAAACCATTAATGGTTGGTTGCTCGCGAATAAGGTTCCCTCCATCACACCCTATGAGCTGGTATAGAAAAATAGACATATTGGTTGACATTTGCTACGTTTTGTTTATTCTTACCACACTGCGAGGTAACATTAAACATAACCACAGGTTTTCCTACCCATATTACAACACGGACATTACTTTGTTGTCTGCATAGACTTCAAGGACGAAATAATACATGTTATCAACAATTTGAAAGAGGATTTTAGATTATATGGTGAACTGAAAGGGCAAACGGTAAGTCATTGTACACAGTATATGTTAAGTTCCTTTTTTTTTTGTTGCTAGCTCACCTACTTACAAAGTGACTAATCCCATATTTAAAAAATGAAAAAACAGACAATCATTTTGATGGAGTACCTTCACTCAATCAAACACCCAAAACGCTTGGTGTTCAAGAACTTTGAATGGAGCCATATGACACCAAAATGGAAGAAAAGAATGAAAGGCAAAGCGTATTTGTCGAATAATAAAGATTGTGGTGTGTTTGCTATGAAACATATGGAACTATTTGAAGGAGAAGAGTTTGACAGTGATCTTGGACTGGTAAGTTAGCAGATCTCTCTGTTGTATTGTATCCATCATTGTCGGTAAAAAAGTATACTTGAAGCAAACATATTTCAGTATGTACGGATCATAGTGTAATACATTTGGTGGACACATTCATACAAATTGCATTTAGCGTATTCTGAATATTAGTACTGTCAATGTGAGTTGTAGATTGTAATATCGGCTTAACTTACACGTCGTATCTATGTTGTATGTTGCGTACAGGACAAGACATCACGTTACTACCGACGGTCGCTTGCAACTGAAATTATAAAGGATGAGACAAACAGAAACAGGGTTGAGGTGATGAGGAAGGCAAAACTTGCTGCAGACGAAAATTTTTAGTATTCAGATATTTTATTATTCTCCATGTTAGTGTTTGAATATTAGATGTTTAGTAGTTTATTGTTGGATGGTTTACTTGTTTGGTAACGTTGATATGGGTTTATTTGGCATGTTGGTTAACATGTCCCCATTACCAAAACGTTGTAGACATATTTCAGCTTCATTCATAACGTTAAACAGTATGTGGCTTAGTGATACAATCACATTCCATATTCGTACAGACATATTCCAGATTGGTACATTCTGACTCCAGAATCATACAGACATCTTGTACAATGGAAAAGACATATTCCAAAATAATAATACCATACAGTAAAATATTAAACTAAATATTGCATGGTTTACTAGCTTGGTAACATTCCAATACCATCATATGCCATAATCGTACAAACATATTGCAGAATAATACATTCAAAGACCATAATCCTACATAGCTCATTCACAATGAAAAAACCGTATTCAGAAATAATAATAACGTACTGTGAAAGATGAAAATAAATTGATAGAGAATATTCAATCCATCTTGAGTGAGAAAAATAAGAAAAATGAAAGAAAAAATGTTGTTGAACACATGTCACTCATTTTGACAAACATAACAAAGTAACACTTTCTATTTCCTCTTCCTTCCTCTTGACTTTCGAGCTTTCTCAATTACACTTTTCATCCTTTTCCGGCCAAAGGTGTTGGTTTTCACAAACTCTGGATCATGAATACGAGTCCCTGTCCCAATAGTCGTAGCAGAGCTAGAGCCGACATCAGGATCTACTTGCAGCACAATTTGCTTCAATACTTGAAGGCCGTCATTGAAACGAGTCCTTGCTGTGGCATCATTAACACAGTGATCAAGAAGATTAATACACTCACGCATAGAGTTTGTCCGCCAACAGAACTTTTGTAAGCGCTCTTGTCCCACTTCATTACTTTCACATTCGACCAAGTACAACCTGGCATTTTTAGACCAACGCCTTAGAAAATATTGTTTGGGAATCTGCTCCTCACCTTTCACATCTAGCACCCGGATAGCATGAGCACACAGAAAACCTTATTGCATGAAGAATTTGCAAGAACAATCAACTGACTTTGTCATCGGATCATACGTGACCAAAAACTCACGAGGGTCACGGCGACCCAACGACACTTGAAATGTTTCAATGGAACCAGTAGTGTGCACAAGATTGAATTTTGCACCAACAGCAAAACTCAATTGCTCCTGAAAGTCTTTGAAAATTCTAAAACTGTAAACATTAGAAGCATGAATCAACAAGTCATTTGGGATAGCTACCTCATACTCCCCATAGTTGGTATAATCTTTCTCAAGTTCATTATGCCTCCATTCCTTCACCCTAAGCTCAATAGCTTTGAAAATATCAAGAAGACCTGTCTGCTTATTAGCAAGCGATGTTAATACACTATTAGTGCTCTCACTACGTTGAGTAGCAAGCGTACCTGCATCACCAGAGGCACATATCATTACTACATACTCACATAACGAAGTAAACAATCACCACCCATTAACATACATACTATACACAGAAGTATACATATAAACAGTAGATGCATCCATTGCCTACCATACAGAGAACACAATATAGATCATATATAATTATATGAAACAATAAAAATAATTTTATGAAAAGTACCTCCAGAAAAAACATCCCTACATAAACACGAAGCCCATCTTTCACGCACCCTCCACAATGACTGCAACCAACTTTCATCAGTGCACCCAAAATCATCTAACATTCCATTCCATGTCTGATACAGCTCCTCTTCCGTCAAACAATCATATAGACATTTCATGAACTTGTCTCGAAATCCAGGACAACAATACAAATGACGAAGCTTGGTAGGTGCCTTCTCCGCTATATGCCACAAGCATAATCTATGTTTTGTCTCCTTGAACACTCTATCGAAAGCTTGTAAAAATGCATGGTCTTGATCTGAGAAAAGTGTCTTCTGCTCAATTTCATCCATGCTCCTCAAGAATGTCCTCAATAGCCACTCAAACGCCCTGGCCTTTTGCTCTACTAAGAAAGCGCAACCAAACATTACATTCTGCCGGTGGTGATTTGCACCAACGAATGGTACACAGAACATGTTGTATCGGTTTGTCCGATAAGTCGTGTCTATCGACACAAAATCCCAAAAAATTAGGTAATCAGCCTTCATTTGGC
This sequence comes from Aquilaria yunnanensis, assembly GCA_039654915.1. Lineage (NCBI taxonomy): Eukaryota > Viridiplantae > Streptophyta > Magnoliopsida > Malvales > Thymelaeaceae > Aquilaria > Aquilaria yunnanensis. The sequence continues at coordinate 22,230,677 of CM077598.1, read as the reverse complement.
TATCCTGCCAAAAGAAATTACTCAATCTACCCATTTCATCAATTTCAATCGCATAGAAAAACTCAGGATTAGTTTTAACCCGCTCTTTGAAACATTCAACGAGTGATGCAGCATCACCTTTCGCAGCCACTTTAGCCCTTTCCATTGCTACTTTATTGTAAAAAAATTTCTTCTTTAACCCAGACTGCTCGGGCCCCCCTGCTTCATTGTTGAACACCCTAACAGTATCAATTATCCGAATTTCGCTATTCACCAATGTCATAACTGTCCCAAACTGCTCCTCTGACATCTCTTTGCAAGTGTTCAGCAAATGTCGCATTTGAATTGGCAGAAAAGGATGGTTATGCTTTCGAACATGACGATCACATACCCACTGACCCTGTTCATTGCACTTAAACCTTATATATGCACCACATCCACAACGCAAAGAATGTTTATGAAAAGAATGTGCTTCTACACTATTCTTCGCTAACTTTTTGAATCCTTGCCGGTGACAACAGTACTCTACAGAAATTACTTGATTTTGCCTCCAACGAAGCTTATTCTGACGAGCCTTGAAACCATTATTCACCGCATACCGACTAAAAAATGAATATGCTGCTTTCACACTCTCAAAACTAACACCTTCGAAAGATACATCTTCGAACCCATTATCTCCTTTTATCATAGAGTAGTCGACAATATAATCTGAAAATAGATAAAAAATATATTGGTTTATAATGCATACAACCATTAGCGTACAACTATATCACATTTTAATACATAATATTTACAGTTTAATACATATTCCACACAGTTACATACAAAATTGCAGACAAATGTTAAAACAAATTCACACAGAATTCAAACACACAATCCTATATTGCGAGAATTTAAACACTGTTCAGTTTCACCTTCCTCGACTCCAACTCCCTCATCACCACCATCGACATCCACTTCTTCATCTCCTTCAGCATCGAATGCTGCATAAAAAAAACATTCTTAATGCCATTACGAAATTACAGTGAAACACATATATGCATATAAATTAGATAAAAACCTCCTAATTCTTCTCCATAATTCACACAGTCATCAGCGACCTCTTTTCCCTTTTTGAAATATTGAACGTTTACTCTGCAATTGTTTTCTTCATCACAACCGCAAATTACTTCCCCCTCGCCTTTCCCCGCCTCAGCACCACTATACACTTCTTCAATTACTGGGCTTTCATTTAGATCAAACACCATTTTATATGAACTTTCAGCCAAAAAAATTATCTAACACTCTAATAACGAGAATTCTTGGATGCAAAAAAAGAGTTTGATCTTCTTCAGGGAGGGAATTGGTGCAATTCAAACTGGTATGAAAAATATCCAATTTGAATATTATATAAATGGTAAATTGATTTTTCTAACTTTCACGTTTCCTAACTAATCGTGACTTCCTAACTGAACCTATTTCCATATTCTGCCTCATTAACCGTAAATTCACGTTGAGAAGTAACCGGGTGGACATACACCCGGTGCATCCAAGAATTTTCGATTCATTTGTGAGAAACGATTTGCAAAATCTTCCAAATATATATACTTGGCATTGGCATATAAATAAAAATATTCTTCATATAAGGAAAACAAACTCATTTGTGATAAATGATTTGAAAAATCTTACTTCCAAAGATATATAGTTGACATTAGCATATAAATAAATTCTACTTTGTAAAAGGTAATTAATAAAGAAAAATTTACAAAAATATATAGTTGACATTAAGACCAATGTTTATCATTCGTTACCCTATCAACTTAATTTGGCAATATTTAACCATATGCATGTGAAAAATATATGGTAAAGAAATTAATTACACTTTCATATATAACAAATCTTTTTTTGAAAATATCCTATTAGGATCGAAACTGAGCATTAATTAAACTATTAAATTAAGTTGAATAGTAATATTTTAACCACATATTTGTATAAAATATTAGGCAAAAAATCAAAATCTCATGTATAAGAATTTTTTTTTATTTAATTACCCCCATTATGTTTAATGTGTTAATTTGGAAACTAATGATTTTCCTTTAAAGTTTTCCTCTATATATACCAACACATCTCAACCTCACAAAACCATATAACTAGGTAAGTTGTCTCCCCCATTTTCTTTTATTGTTTGGATTCTACAAGTTTTTTTAGGTTGTATTTTGCTTTGTTGTAGCACTTTTACATTTGTTTTATTGAATCATCAGTGCTTTTGCTTTTATTTTGAGATTATGATTACATTTTTGTACTTTATAGTTATTTTTTTTTCAATTCTATACTTACAATTATTATTTTCATAATGTAGGTTTTTAATATTTTGATTTATAGAGCAAGGTAAAAGTTTACATTCAATTGATTTCATTAACTAAACCTGAATTTTCATTAACATTATAATATTTTATTCTTATCTTACCCAAACTCATATGAGTTTCATCTAATTCTTTCTCAGTTGAGTTAAATATAGAAATATCAAATATGAACTACAATTTTCTCCAATAAGATTTCTTATTGGTGAATTATTTTCATCATGCTAGAGGGGTGGACCAATATGGCCTACCATTGTCAGGTGACACCTTGAAAATTTGCTACTAATAATTCCAAATGCTTGGCCGCATTCTTTGGGACATAGATCTCACAGTCTCAAGTCTCCAATTTTACCTAAATTGTTTTCTTGAAAATTCCTATCATGGTAATAATTGTACAAGTAAATGGAAAGATTAACATTTTTTTATGAAAGGAAAGATTATTAAGAAAAGAATAGGACAAGTTAATTATTACCTACCCATTTATAACATTTTGGTGTAAAAGTTGAAATTCTCTATCTGACACCAAAAAGGACCATCCTTATTTTAAATAAGGCACAAAATTAATTCTTATTATAGTTACATAATTAATTCTTTTTTGTCTAACTTACTATTAGACTGTAGCTACATATTTGGGTAATTAAGTATTTTTTATTACTATACCAAGTGAGTTATTTATTCTTACTACTCAATCATCAACATTTTGTAAAATTTCAATTTAAAAAATCACAAATTAATTCACGCCAAAATATGTACTGACAATTTAAATGGGAATTATTCTTTTCATAAAAAAAGAAAATTATTCTTTTATTTAAGGAATGAATATTTCTAGATTTAAATTTTAATTATTTAATTATTTTCCTTCACATTTTTTTTTGCACATGAGTGAGAGGCCAATGAGAGAAGTGCGGAATTTATGTTCGTTTACCCTATGTATAGTTATAGCCAATGTACTATAAAGTAGGATTGTTTTAAGAGAGTAATTCTTTTCCTCTTCCTTACATGAGAACCTATGAGAGGTGTTTTTTTTTATTTGGCCAAGCAATAAATATTCACCTATTTTTTATTATGTCCAAATTACCCTTCAACTAACTTTTTTTATTTTTATTTTTTGAAAAATGGAAGCAATTTAATTTCACGCTAAAGATAAAAATATTCAATCCTATGCTACTTTGATCTTAGAACTATTATTACACCCATTCGATCATCCTACGAGGGAAATTTTCTCAAATTGAAGATCCCAACAAAAAACTATTGTGAAGGAAAGTAAATTTTAAAAAATATAATCGCACAAATTTTCAATTTTTTTTAATTAATGCATTATGAGGAAAATTTTGAATCCATTAAAATAAGGCTTTCCATGCCATGATGAGACATGATTTAATTGGAAAACCAAAAAATCATACATTTTCTTGACAAACCTAATAAATCGAGTTTTTTCCTATAGTTGGGCAGCTAAAAATATCTTATTTTCAAAATTGTGTATTTGAAAAACTATTTACTGAAATGAATATGATAGGAGACCGCTGATTTCTTCATTAGAGATTGAAAAAAAACATGATGCTATCTCTTTTTTCATTAAAAATGAAAAAGCTCTGATGAATACTCGAACCTATACCCAAACCCTGGGAAAAAAAAAAGGGAAAATGTTTTACTACATCTACTATACTTAGAGACTAAACAATGATTCAAGTATGATGTCAAATTATAAATATTAGATCCCAAAATTATGAATTTAAAGAAAAAAAGAATAAGTCACTGCATGATAAATGTTGAAACATAAGTTTGGGTTTAGTCACTACTTAATTGATATATGGGTTCAAAGGCCTCTTGAGTACCACAAACTTACGAATAATCCATTGACAGTATTAATTTAAGCTACCCAATATTCTTTTCCTTTTTTAATTGTAAAGCATTCATTGGTAACCATTTTCTTAAAAGAAAATAATTACCAAAATATTTTTAATTCAAAATTTTCTGTTCCCATGGCAATATAATTCAAGTTAGTTTCTATTTAATTCAGCACAATCCAAGTTAGTTTCTCATGACATTAAGAACGTTAAATCGGTTATTCAGGTTTTATCTAAACTTAGGTACACGTTAGATTTTTTATGGCCATAATTTTTTTTGAATTTCACAATTATGTAATATTCTTGATTTTTCCATCTATAACATAACTTTATTTGGATTTTTTATTGTTATTATTTGTTCTAAATAGTTATATATCACAGTGAATGATAGAAAAAAAAACTATTATTTAGAAAGCTTTTTCAATAGGTTTATGTCATTCATGTTAATTTATACTCCCTCCGTCCCATAAATTTTGATACATTTGACTTTTTGTTGTATTTTGACTCAATTTTATTCATATTATTGTTTGTTAAAAAAAATCAAAAAAAATATATTTAGAAACTACATATCTTGAATTATCATTCATATACAAAATATTTTGTATTTATATATTAAAATGTTGAAAATAAAAAATCATAGATTAATTACCGAAAACAAATGGAGCAAAACTTTTGGGACGGAGAGCGTATTATTTAAGCAAGTAGATGGGGTGAAAAACATTTCTTTGCCAACTATCCTATGTTGATGTTATGCATGAACTTTTAAAACTTGGTATGGGTGGCCAGGTCAAATATTTGTTTGTGGTCAAACAGGCCTTAACCAGTATTAATTTGGCCAGGCATAGATCAATAAAGGGAAGGCCCAAACCAACATACGTAATCACAAGAAGGGCATGGTCATGACCAAGTTAGACTTTAAGCTTAGGTTGGGCAAAGTCAAGTACTAGGCTAACAAACTTGTCATACTATTAATAAACCAATACAGAATGAAAGTTTTATCATTTATTTCTATGATAATTATATGACATATATGTACGGTGTTTTTTTATTATAAAATATTTACTAGGTTGAATTATATTTTACCACTTATTAAAGTGCTTTCTATTCTAAATATTTTTTTTTCCGGTGGTAATGCTAAGTTACACAATTTTGCATGGTGGAAAAGATATGACTTTAGTGGTTTATAGGTTGTCTATGTTATAGATGTGTTATTGGCTAAACTCCAACCAGATTTACCTAACAAAGTATGGGTTGATAAGGGACATGCCCTAGACCAACAAACAAAATCATGGGATGGGCTTTAGCTCTTCGCCCAACGTAGGCTTGACCTTGATCTGGGCAAAATCAAGTCCTAGACTAAGCAAACTTTTCCTAATGTTAATAAACTATTACATTATGAAAGTTTTGTAATCTTTTTTAAAATTTTAATTACATTTTGTTGTGATAAGTATTTGGCATATCATGTCCCGGTTTATTTTTAAAACTTCTTACTAAGTTGAATTATATTTCTACTGATTATTATAGTGTTTTTTATTTTTTATTTTATCCCGAGGCAACGTTGGGTATTTAAACTAATTATTATGATAATTCAATATGGACCATCACAATGATGATCATTTAAGCTATAACAGTGTATTTAATTTTAAAATTACTAGATGTAAAATATATATAAATGATGAATAATTTAGTTATTGGAATGAAATCCCCAGCGGCAAATTGTTTGCTTGATATGAGTTTATATTAGTGTGGATGCATGAAACGAATTCAATTTAAAATGCAAGTTGAGGCTTTGACAGAGGGGCAGGGTGGACAAAAACTGCCTCCCGCTGATAGAAAACATGATTGATTCTGATATTAGGGATATAATGCACATATGTTTAATTAGACATAGTGCTGATTTTACAATGTTACCCTGTATATTTATACAATATTGTCAAGCAACCATTCGAGTTCGCAGGCGAGTTTTGGGAGAAGAGGAAAGGTCCAAAAGATTTAGAAAGCTGGCAGTGGTTCGATGGTGCGACGATAATGGTACCACGCTGATTCGAGCAGAGGATGAGACAATGACGACGACGATGCATCATTGCGGGAGATTTAAGGTGATGACGAGCCTGAAGTCCGATGATGCGATGACAATGATGATGCAATGAACCTGAAATCCAATGACAAAGAGATGGCGAGCTTGAAATCGGAGGCGATTGAAGCCTACGATGCGATCCAAAGACGGAAAGACAGCGATGCAATGGCAAGACTGAAATCAGAGGCGATTGAAGCCGATGACGTGAATCGGTGATGGAACGACAATGATGTGATGGTGAGTCTAAAATTGGAGGCGATTGAAGCTGGCGACGAGACGATGGCAATGGTGAGGCAGTGATTCGAGGCTAGGCAATCGGAGGCGATTCAATGAGATCCAAGGCTAGGCGACCAGCAATGATGAATGGCAAATGATGCAGATCTAGAATTGGCGGTTGTGGAGACAATGATTGTGGAGTAAGGGTGGCAACTGTGAAGGAAAGGTGGTGGAGAAGAGAGAAAAGATGATAGGGATGAGAGGGAGAAACGGAATATGAGAGATCGCGAATGATTCGTTTTCCAATAGAATTTTTTTTTTTATTATTGTTTAGACACTTTTGTTGTATTGCATTTTAGACATTTTTATATATTTATTTAGACACTTGTTTATTCATACACCTTTATTTTATCTATATATTGGTTTCAGACATTTTTACATGTTTGTTTAAATACTTTTACATATTTGTTCAAATATTTTTTCATTATTTTAAATAGTTTTTTTAATATAACAAATTGTTCACAAATTAATTCAAACAATTTTATTTACTTCTTTAGATATTTTTTAATATTTAATCAGACACTCATTGTTATAGCTTTAGACACTTTTTTTTATTATTTAAACAGTTATTTTCTAAAGATAATAAATTGTTCACAAGTTGATTCAGTCATTTTTTTGTTAAGACACTTCTACATATTTCTGTAGACACTTTAATATACTTATTCAAATACTTCTACACATTTACATTTTATCAAAGGGAACAAATTATTTACATATTATTAAAGAGAACAAATAATCTGCATATTATTTCAGACACTTATACATACTTGTTCATATACTTTTCCTAATTACTTTAGACACTTTACTTCTTTATCTTTGACACTTATGCAGATGCGAGTAATGACGAAATCTAGCGACGGCAATAGTGGCGGTGGCGGCAACAGCTATGGCAGTGGCAATGGCAACCTTTGTGGCAGCGGGATTGATGGTATAATTTTTTAAGGAAGAGAGAGTTTTTATGAGGGGTAATTTTGTTAATTTCTTTTATGAAAATGAATTATATAGAGAGAGTTAAGGATGAGTTAGTATATCTAATTAGATATATGTATATAGTATAATAACTATGATCCTGATCTACAATCCGCAACTAAATAATTTTCAAACCAATACACACACACACACACACACACGTGACAACGAAAGACGAAAGTCGGCTAAAATTCACTGGGGACCCTTAGCTTACCTTTTTGTCCCAAACGAGTAACCTATCTTAAGGTTGTCCTACTGAAATACTCTACCTCATTTGCGTGTCTCAATTAACATTAAAATAAATGTAAAATTGCAATTTTTGTACTTAAAATTTTTTAAATCTCAGATTTCACACTTTAATATATTTTTGTACTTAAAATTAAAATTTTAACCCTCAAAAATTTTAAATCTCAGATTGTCTCTCGTTTCTCTTCCTGGTTTCTCTCTCAGTCGCCGGCAAGGCGAGGAGACGAGCCAATCGCAAAGAGGCGAGGCGAGCGAGTAATGAGACAACGAGGAACGGTCGCCGGCGAAATCGATGGCAGCCCATCCGTCTGATTTGCTTCAGCCTTGTCTGATCGTCTTAGGTCCAAAGCGCTTTTCGACAAGGATCTGGACACCTTCCTCGACCAGAACAAGAATAAAAAGAAAATGAATAAAAGGTGAATCGCGGATTCTTTTGCAAATCGTAGGCGAATGGCAGATTTGGCTTCGATTTCCTGCAGGTCCGGCGAAATCGATGGCCGCCTTCTTCCCCAGCTCACAGCCTGGGCTTTCCTTTGCTGTTGCTTGGCCTCACCCTCGGCCTCGCCCTCTCCGTCACCGCCCTCATCGACGCTCACTTGAGAGATTGATTCGCACTCGCCGTCATCGTCCTCACCAATGCTCACCCTCACCGTCTCACTGTCACCGCCCTCTCCATCAAAGTTCATCACGAACCATCGCCATGAATCTAAGGTTTAAAAAGCAGCAGAAAAGAGGCCTGAGGAACGGCAGAATTGTTGCGAACCATCGGATTTCATTGCCGACCGTCGTGAACAGACCTGAGAAACAGCAAAGAAGAGGAAGATAGGTTGGGTAGAATCTGAGGTTTAAAAATTTTGAGGATTAAAATGATTGATTGGAAAAATTTAGGGACTAAATTTGTTATTTTATATTTTTTTTAGTATTAACCAATTCCACATCAGCATTTTTCTTTCAATTTAACTGTAAAATTGATAATAAAAAATACCGAAATGGGACATACAATACAAGATAAGGAACTTTAATATGACAACTTTAAATTAAAATAGAGTATTTATTTGGGACAAAAAAATAAATTAAGAGACCCACCATGAAGTTTACCCTTTATTAGTCAAAGTGGGCTGCACCTATCGACCAGACTAAGGTATTAATAGGTTCCGAATCCGGGATTTGGTTAATGATTTTTGCACGGTTGGGTTGGGCAGGCACAATTTCCCATTTCCTTTGACCTCTGTGCCTCATCTTTGTCTGGATTGGCTCCGATCACTGGATTAGATTGGCTAAACCGCATAATTCGGCTTTAGTCTATTTGATATGATAATCACTATAATTATACTATGAGGTCGTCGGAATTTTTTCATTTTGCAGTTATTGAGTAAGTTTAGATCTGGTGTTGGAGGATGTGAAGTTGGTTTAGGCAGTTCGGCTTTCGGATGAAGTTGGAAATTTGAACGGATGCAACAAATTAATGGAGGATGACCGAGTCAAGGATGACTAAGAATGATACAAGAAGTAAGTAATTGCTACCATGGCTTTCACTCACTCTCACCACACCTGAACCTTTTAATTGGGCTGTAAAAAAAAATCTCTTATATAAGTTATTAAATGAATTCTTTTCAAAATTTTTCTGGAAGAATCGAGGATATGGTTTTCCAAATTTCAAGAAAATTAAGCAAGTCATCCCTAACTTCGAAGAGAACTGCTTTCAACTTTCAAGTATGAAAATACGGAAGCCCGAATATATTGGAGTTATATTTATTTTGCAATTAAAAATGTTTGAGGCATCATCGAATTCTCAAGTTATATTGTTTTTGTCTTTGAATGTTCGGTTTTCTTGTGGTGGAGTTCGTCTGTGTTGTATGAGAAGTTCCAGGAGCACGTGGACAAGAAGCCTTGTGTAGCATTTGTAAGAATCGTCTGAACGAAGTACGGGGAAAGGAACGAAATTATTCTCAAGAACAATCTCAGACAAGGGAAACTTGATCGGTTCCATGTTCACTACTTCATAAACAGACACAACACACCTGTTGTTTTTTATCCCCCTTCGCCTCGTATTTCATAAACCAAATCCTTGAATTTGACGATGGCTCTGACGAAGATGAGGAGACCCTTTTCTCTTTTATTCTTTCAGCTGCTGCTCGCCCCCTAAATGAGAATAATGCCACAATTTCTAATGTTACTAAAACCTCATGTCCTAAACGACGTACCGTTAAACTCGCAGTAGATTTAATTCAAGTGAACTCTAGACTTTTACTTTTTGGAACAACAATTTTAATATGGTTGACATTTTGGCCGAAAAGAATGTCCCACCCAGCTTCAATTCTAGAGCTGCTCGACTGTTCTATTTGTTAATACTGCAATAGCGATGGGAGTCGCAGAACAGATGATTATACATCTTAAGAGTTCAGTTGAACCTCACACATTGCAGTTTATGAACCTGGTGCAGAAACCAAAAACCACATTCAACTTCTACAAAATTCTGTAGCATGGCAGAAGCTCCGGGAAATCATATTTACCAGTAAAAGCCAACTTAAGCAACCCTAGGTATTGGCATACTTTCTGAAGGAGACAATGTCACTGAACGCAATAGCTCCAGTGAGGATGCAAGGCCCAGGAAATGAGATAGGATAGTGTTAGCTGATGCCTGCAACAAGCAAAAGATTAATTAGAAATGAAATGACAAAAAAAAAAAAAAAAACAGCACGAACTCTCAGGCCAGCTTGTGTCAGAAGTATTCTTCCAGTTCCAGCTACGAGACATTAAATCAAAGGTCCAGTAGAAAGAAGACTATGCAATGTTCCCAAATCTGGCCTACCTAAAATTGTTTTGTAGACGACTATCAGAGAACTAGTACTCGTCAGTTATGAGACAAGAACCCCCTTCTCTTGTCTGCAAACAACAGTGGAGTTTTTCTTTTCTTTTTTATTTTTTTTGTTTGAAGGAACGTCAATAATAAAGTAGTTCAATTTTTTATATTATTCTTGGAAGAGAAAAAGGCCCCCTTTTGACCAGTATATGCCCAATTACATTGTGGAGAACAAATGACACAAAAGGACAAATTTCCAGTTACCAGGTACATATGAACGTATGGGAGAATCAAAATCCTTGATTTTTTAACTCGTGCATATTGAAACCCTATCACTTCAATTCAATCTTAAGTTCTTCCACATTGACCAACTGAAGACCACAGACGTTACGCATTTCAGACAGGCAAGCTTAGACTGTTAGAAGAGTCTGCTTGGATGCTGACAGCCTAACCAAAAAGAGAAATTCCAAATGCAATTTTCTCTCGGCTTGATGGGGCTTCGGTCTAGAGCTAAATAGACTATGTGTAGCAACTCTCCCTCCCTCCCTCCCTCCCTCTCTGGTGTAGGGGATAGAAAGCTAGCTAACATAGAAACTAGATTTGAAGTAACAAGCTTTACACAGAACATGAAGAGCTAAAACAGATGCAAGTACCTGCACCAAGAACACATCCAATGCAAGAACTGGATTGTAGCCAGGGGAAATCCCCTGATAGTAAGGATTGGCCGAGGAAGTAAGAGCCTTGGCAACCAGTAAACCGACTGTGGCTTGCATTCCAAGAACAGCAGCACCCATACCAAGAAGATTCACTATTATGCTACTTTTCAAGCTTTTCACAACATCAGCACGGGGAGGGGCCTAAAATTAAAGCAATTCATAAAAATGACATCCACAAAGTTCACTAGTTCAAATTTTCAAAGTTGCCATCTCCAAGCAAAGAGATTCATATAGGTAAACCTTAGAGTTCAGAATAAGAGTTAGCTGAGTCACGTAATGAGATAATGAGCAGCAAACTCAAAATCAAATAAACCATGAATTTTAAGGAAATACAAAATCCACAACAGAAACAATGACAGAATCACCTCGCCATGATGAAGGACTCACGAAAAAAGATTAGGGAAGAACTCTCTTGATGCAAATATCAGAATTCCTGTAGGATTCCAAATATTGTGGCCAAAGGAAAAAGTCACCCTACTCTACCATCCTTTAACTTCAAAAGATATATATGACTGTAAGCCCTCAAGCTATTCACTTTCTCAAATCAGACAACATTCTCCGTAATGAATTTTCAAACTTAGTCCTCGACCATCTTTTGCAAGAAAAATAAGAAGCCACCATAAGGAATATGTGTCATAGCAATCATGTTGCTTGAAAAAATTGTATTTAATGCATAAGGCATACAAGACAAGTGTAGAATTCATTTTAGACACTACAGCACCTTAAAAAGAAGATGATAGGAGTTCGTGCAAATTATGGATGTGACCAAAGGACACACAGAACATGGATCTCATAGCAAATAACAAAACTAAAGCGCTTTACAATCACAGCTGATGACATTTTTGTGAAACCAGACATTACTTCACTGGTGTACCTTAGAAGGATCATTAACTGCTTTCCGCAGCTTCTCAGAAAGCCTGAGATACCCAAATGACAAGAAAACCGACACAAAGGCAGCTGCAATCCCAGCTGCAGTAGCATAAAATGTAGGAGGTGAAGACACTTTCCCCGTGACAACAACTGAAAAGGAGAGAATCACTGCCGCTACAACGGTGCACACCAGCTGTCCCCAAAACGCTAAATTCCCTAACCGCTTAAAGTACCTTGATGTTCTTTCTAACCTCTTTGAGACCTGCACCAATGACATTCAAACTCCTGATTCAACCACACTAGCAGAGCTGCAGAAGATTCATCAGGAACCAGCATTGCACTGAACCAAAAAATTTTACAAACAAAAATGCGAAATGAGTCCCAGCTCGCAATGCAGAACCATTCATTCCCACAATTATTTTTCTCTTGCCACGGGTTAAGTAAAATGTAAACTGCAAAAGCCGGCTTGAGCCGACATCTCAAATGTTGTTTTGGTTTAACTGAACTTAAAACCTTGTTTAGTACCCATAAACAATGCAGCAAGAGAACTATCAGATCGAACTAAATTCCACAAAGCGATGAAATTGAACGAGGAACTGTCAAAACCCAGTAGCTAATTACAGAATTGGACTCAATTAATCAACAAAGGAAAGCAGACATGAGATCTCAGGAGAGAAAGGACCTGGGCAAGCTTAGCCTTTTCGGAATCATCTCCGGGTGAGGTGTAAACCGGTGGAACCTGGGATGAAGCAAGTCTAGTGAAAGGGAGCTTTACTTGTCGGTTTCTGAGGGCACCCAAAGCTGCCGGAAACAACAGGAGAGGGCCGCCTTTCGGTGGGGACGGAATGCTCGAGGGGCGATTGCGGTGAGAGATGGGCCCCACGGAAACAAAGCTAACGCCGGCACGAGCAGCCGGCAGCAGGAGCGCTTGCATACTGAACAGCGATGCAGAGGTTTGGGCTCGGGAGTTCCGTTAGCTCGTAAAAGTTTCGACTTGGGTTGTCGCTCGCTCGCTCAGACTCGCAGGCGCAGTCGACACTACCTCTGTCCCTCCGTCTTCGACTTCCACCGTAGCTGTTGTTGATTTTACTTTCTTTCTTTTCTTTTGTTTTTGGTAAAACAAAAATTTTAGGTCGAGGAAAGGAGTGAGTGTCCATGTATTTACCGTCCGATGTGGAGATTTCCCTGGAGCAGAGCAAGTATTGATGCCAAACTTTAACCACCCAGGCCAACTCTCTCTCATTCACAGTTAATTTTATTGTGATAACAATGTCAAAGTTACAAGTAAATTTATAATATGTGACATGTTGTAGTAATTATAGTAAAATTTTTATTGTGATTGAATTAAATTTAAATTTTTAAAAAATTACCCATTCAATACAGCACAGTTTTAATATGAGAAACATTGTCTCATTTTAATAATTAACACCAAAACAACAAAATTATTTAGATAATTAATACTCCATTCCTTCTGAATCACTTGTGTGAGATCTTATATCCCAAATGGTAAGTCTGTTTAATTTCTGATATTTATGTATGACCTCAGGTTTTAGTACTTGAACACTTAACACCTTTTTCTTTTTTTTTTTTTTACAAACAATAGCTCATGCGATTTGGACAGATGAAATCTCCACAAATAAACTGTCATATCTTATATCGAAGGATAACTCATGTGGTATAAGCGGTTGTTTTGTTGATTGGTCCTGGATTTGGTTCATTATTAATAGTATCAAAGCTGACCCGATTTTATAATTATATGGATCATGGTTTGTGATTCTGTACAGGTTAAGGATTGATTTAAATCTTTGTGCTAAAAAATAGTTCATATTCATCATCTATTGAGCTCATCATTATAGATCCATTTATAGCGTAATGAGGATGTTCAATATATATGTGAAAGAGATTATGATATCACATATCCCACATAAGAAAATTGTGTAATTTTTTATATATATGACTTTAAGATTCAGTACTTAAACACTTAGTGTTTGTTTTTTTTTACAAAAAATAACCCATGTAATGTGGTTAGCTATCTCATAGACTGGTTGTGAATTTAAGTCATCATAACTTGGTTCTTTAACTTTTCCATATTTTTTTTAAGAGGGCGCATATTTTTTTTAATCCGTTTAAATGGTGAATAATGACAGATAATACTAAAACACTTCTACTCAACATTGTTCATCATTTTTCATTTTTTCAAACAAATTAAATGATAAGACTTTTTAAAGTTGCATGAAAAGGTCATATGGTCAAGAAATTCGAAATGGATGAAGCACTACAAACAATTAAAACTCTACTTAGGTCTATTTTATACACACATAAAACTATATTGATGAAGTTATTTGTTGCTAATACTCTCTTCATCTAAAATTTCTTTTTTTAGTCTTCATAAAAATTATGAATGTTTAGACATATAAGTATGTTATATAAGAATTACCATTGACAAATAACATTATTACTTTCCAAACACAAATGCACTAAATTTGAATGAAGTCCTAAATAATACCTGATAATTTACATTTTAGAGCAAATTTCCATCTACTTGAAAACATGAAATCTAAGTTTAAAGGGCAAAGTGCATGAATAGTTCCTAAACTATGACCTATGTTGCGCATTCATCCCTAAACTATGAATTGTTACACTGTTCATTTTGAAACAATCTTCTGTTGCATCACTCGTCTTCCATCAGTACCCACCATTAAATACTAACGGAGAAATGACTGAATCGCAACAAAATGAAATATTATGGCCAAACAGAACAAAATAGAAATATTGAAAGCCAAAAAATACAATCAATGAAAACAAAAATTAAAACATACGTTTTAATAAAAATCGGGTGAAAAAAATAAAGATGAAATATTAAAGTTTATCATCTCTTTGGGTTTGCTTGAACCCTCCCTCAGTCGTCCAAATTAATTGAATCTGAAACAGAAAATTAAGTCCAAATTCAATCAACCGACTTTGCTCTTTGTTCTCTCTTCAATCTCTCTCCCAAGAATCCAATTCTAACTCCTCCCAATAAGAGAGATTGGGCGAGAGATTGACCCATAAGAAAATAGAGAATGAGGTCCAATTTTTGTTGGGGTGCCAAAACCAAGATAGCCAACCTCATCGTTAACAGTTTAGGCGCTGATAAAATGAAGATCTCACAATTTTGATTGCAAGATGCTAACTAATGTCTAGCAATGAATTCCGCTGTTGGAGATCCCACAAAAATTAAATTAATTTTTTGCTGAATAATATGTACATTTTTCTATATATTTTGTTTTCATTTTTTTGTATAAAAATATTACCTTTCATATATTTTAATTTATATTTGGATAAATATGATTAAAAAATTAGAAAATATTTAAAAATAAAATATAAATTTATTTTATTTTATCTTAAAAATAATATTATACTCCATCCGTCCGTTAGTTTTGCTCTAATTGACTTTGCACATGGTTTTAGGCATGGTTCTGTTCTTCACACATTTTCCAATTTTGCCCCTCCATCTTAGCCTCCAACCCCACGTCTCTGCCACAACCTCCATCCTCATCTCCCTTCTAGCCTCGATTCTTGTTGGCCTCATCAATTCGCCTCATTGTCTCCTCTCCCTTGTCGATCGCCTCGTCGATTGACTCGCTCTGTCATCAATTCGTATGTCAGTAATCTTGCCTGTCGACACGGAGAATCGAAGCTCCACAAAGAATCAGAGCTCTGTCGTTCCTGATTTTCCCTTCCCCTGTTCGTTACACTCTCCGCTTTGATCCAAGTTGGCTGAAGCCGCCTGTCCTTGGTTGCCCCTACTCATCGACGCTGAAGCTGCCCATCCCTACTCGTCGACCCAAATCGCCTCTCTCTGTCTCCCTACTGGATCCCTTCCAAATCACCCCTTGTCGCCACTTTTTGTTTTACCGTCGCTCCTAGCCTTGTTGCTCCTCGTCTCGTTGCCACTCATCACTTTGCCTCGCTTTGCTCCCATCTTGCACAATTCTCATGTCTCACCCTGATCTCGCTCACTATGCCTTGCTTCGTTCTAATCTCCCCTCTAGCCTGAATTCACATTAGTCCCTCATATCCAGCCCTTCATTCATGTTGATTAGCGTCACCTTGTCGTTGGTTCACCGGCCTTGTTTGTGTCGCCCTCTTTACATCCATCGGTGGCACCTCAGGCTTTCATTGCCAATTCACAGTGGAGCCAAGCCGGAGGGAGAGAAAGAATGGAAATTGGTGAAGGCGAGAGAGAGAGAGAGAGAGAGAGAGAGATATGCTCAGAGGGGTGGGTGAAAGAAGATTGGCAAGTGAAGGACATAATAGGAAATGAAATGTAAATAATCACTTAAAAAAAATGGTGCAAGTGTTTTGGGACTACCTAGAAAAAAAACTGAAGCAAAATATATGGGACAAAGAAAGAAACATTTTTAATCTTTACTATAACGGTAATAATATTTGGTACAGTATACTACATGATATTTTTAGAGTTTACAGAATGCGATGTACTCTCTGTTTGGTGCATGTCCATCTCGCTTCTGATTTCCCATCTTGCGTCCGGTACAATTGCCTGCTAAACAGCAAATGTCGAGTTGCCTATTCTGTTGACTTCCCGCCCCCATGTGGGGGCCTTTATTGTTTTTTATTATTTTTCTCCTCTCTCTCTCTCCATTTTTCTCTTCTGCTGCTTTTTTCGTTTTCTTTTTCATTTCAACAATTGTGGCTAGTAGGTGAAACAGCTGCAAGCATTAGCAACAAAACTGGAAAACAGAATAGAAACAGCTAGCAACGCGGAGGATGCAACGCGGCTATTTCTCCTATAAATAGCCATGCTTTCTCCTCCTTCAGAGTATCTGGTAGCTTGCTCATAATTCCTAAAGAGCAAAAGAAAATTGTGAGAGAGAGAGATTTATCATTGGGGAGTGACAAAATAGTGAGATAATTTTTGGGGGTGTTTGGAAAACACTTGAGTGCCACTATTTTGGGTTTATCTCATACCTCTAGAATTTTTTGTCTAGGGAAGATTTTCTCTCTGTAAGCCTACTATTTTTAGTGGAAGAAAATATCAGAGTTTGTCCCGTGGACGTAGCTCTAAAATTAAGGGTGAACCACGTAAATTTTCTGGTGCCATCTTTATTAATCATCTTGCTTTCGAAGTTATCACCCGCTGCGCACGGTCCCAACAACTGGTATCAGAGCAAGGCCCGGTGTTTATATCTACTTATCGTATGCTCTGTGGTTGCCGCTGAAAAGTGGATCCTCCACATCAGAAAATAAGTTAGATTATTATTCACCATTTTTGCTTGATACTGAGTATTTATTAGCATCATGGAGGCCAAGACCAGCAAGATGATTAGTCTGAACGGCTCGAATTACCACATATGGAGAAGCAAGATGAAGGATCTCTTATATGTGACGAAGTTGCACTTGCCCGTGTTTGGTACAATCAAACCGGAAGACAGATCAGAAGAAGATTGGGCATTCGAGCATGAGCAAGTAAGTGGTTTCATCCGACAATTTGTTGAAGATAATGTCTACAACCATATATCTGCAGAAACTCATGCACGGACACTGTGGAACAAGCTTGAGGAGCTGTATGCTTCAAAAACAGGCAACAACAAATTATTTTATCTGACAAGATTGCTTCAAATAAAATATAGGGAAGGTTCATCCATGGCTGATCACCTGAACGATTTGCAAGGAGTCGTGGAACAGTTATCCACGATGGGCATAAAGTTTGACAACGAGGTACTCGCTCTTATGATGCTGGCCTCATTACCAGAGTCTTGGGAGACTTTGAGAATTTCACTTACAAATTCTACACCAAGTGGTGTAGTAAATGTGGAATTTGTCAAAAGTGGAATACTGAATGAAGAGATGAGACGAAGATCGCAAGGATCCTCTTCATCACAGTCAGATCTCCTCGTGGCAGATTCTAGGGGGAGAAGTGAGACTAGGGGGCCAAAGCCAAAAGACAAGAGTAGAGGAAGGTCAAACAAATATGAAAAAAATTGAATGCCATTACTGCAAGAAAAAGGGTCATATCCAGAGATTTTGCCGAAAACTCAAACAAGACCAAAAGAAAGGCAAAGGACCGAAGAAAGATAACGACAGTGATGATGAGCAAGCAAATGTTGCCGGTGAGTTCAACATTGTCCATGATGATGATATTGTCAATCTTGCAACCCATGAGACAAGTTGGGTGATTGACAGTGGTGCTACCATTCATGTCACTTCTCGAAGAGAATTCTTTTCATCTTACACACCTGGGAATTTTGGCGTTGTGAGAATGGGAAATGAGGGTCTTTCACAAGTTGTAGGAAAGGGAGATGTTTCCCTGGAGACCCAGAATGACACACGGTTAGTCCTGAAGGATGTCAGGCATGTTCCAGATTTACGCCTGAATCTGATCTCAACAGGCAGACTGGATGATGAAGGTTACTGCAACACCTTCTTTAATGGTCAGTGGAAGTTGACCAAAGGAACCCTGGTGGTGGCCAGAGGAACAAAGAACTCAAAACTGTACATGATGCAGGCAAAGCTCTCCCAGGATGCTGTGAATGCAGTGGAGAATGACAGTACAGTGGAGTTATGGCATAAACGATTGGGTCATATGAGTGAGAAAAGCATGACCCGTCTTGCCAAAAAGAAGACGTTATCTGGACTGGATCAGGTCCATTTGAAGAAATGTGCTGATTGTCTGGCAGGAAAGCAAAATAGAGTGTCTTTCAAGAGTTCCCCTCCTTCAAGAATGAAGAATGTGTTAGATCTGGTACACTCAGATCTGTGTGGGCCAATGCCGAAGTCACTTGGTAATGCTCGATACTTTGTGACTTTCATTGATGATCATTCTCGAAAGACATGGGTATACACTCTGAAGTCAAAAGATCAGGTGTTAGAAGTTTTCAAACAATTTCTAACCATGGTTGAAAGACAAACCGGCAAGAAGCTGAAGTGCATACGAACAGACAATGGTGGAGAGTACATTGGACCATTTGATGCCTACTGCAAAGCGCATGGGATTCGACATCAGACAACACCTCCTAAGACACCGCAGTTAAATGGTTTAGCTGAGAGGATGAATAGGACTTTGATGGAAAGAGTAAGATGTTTACTCTCACATGCAAAGTTACCTCAGATGTTCTGGGGTGAAGCATTGCTAGCAGCTGCTCACGTGTTGAATTTTTCACCATGTGTCCCTCTACAGTATGATGTCCCAAATAAGGTATGGTCAGGAAAAGATGTCTCCTATGACCATCTGCGAGTGTTTGGCTGTAAAGCCTACGTGCATATCCCGAAGGATGAGAGGTCTAAACTTGATGTCAAGACATGACAGTGTGTGTTTATTGGCTATGGCCAAGATCAATTTGGCTATAGATTTTATGATCCAGCTACAAAGAGGCTTGTCAGAAGCCGTGATGCTGTATTTGTTGAAGATCAGACCATTGAAGATATTGAGAAAGCTGAGAAGGATGCTTCAAGATCTGATGGTAGTTCAACGGATTTACAGCTGATTCCTCCAACGGAAGTGCAAAGACAGGTTGGAGAAGATGTACAAAATGATCAACCGGAAGAAAGTGATCATGATGCTCCCATTGAGAATGAACCAGGTAATGCTGAAGATGATGATGTTCATCAACAACCACCAGCACCAGCAGGTTCTCCAGCTTTAAGAAGATCTAATAGAGTCAGACAATGCTCTACTAGATATCCTGAAAATGAGTATGTGTTATTGACTGACGGGGGAGAACCAGAAAGCTTTGATGAAGCTATGGATGATGAACACAAGGGAAAGTGGATTGACGCTATGCAAGAAGAAATGAGATCCTTGCATGAGAACAGAACATTTGAGCTGGTGAAGTTGCCAAGAGGCAAAAGGGCTTTGAAAAACAAGTGGGTATTCAGAATCAAGTCTGAAGAATCTAATTCACAACCACGGTTCAAAGTCAGATTAGTTGTCAAAGGTTTCAGCCAAAGGAAAGGTATTGACTTTAATGAGATTTTTTCACCAGTTGTGAAAATGACATCCATTCGTACAGTCCTAGGACTAGAAGCAAGTCTCGACTTGGAGATTGAGCAGATGGATGTAAAAACTGCCTTCCTACATGGTGACTTGGAAGAAGAAATATACATGGAACAGCCAGAGGGTTTCGAAATCAAAGGAAAAGAGGATCATGTTTGCAAGCTGTTGACACCCAATTTCGTCCGGCCATTAAAATAATTTTAAAAAAAATTAATTAAAAAAAATGTATTATTATTATTATTGTTATTATTATTACTAAAAATTTTTTAATTAGTTTAAAATATATTTTTTTTGTTTTGTTTTGTGAAGATTTGATATATGTGTGTATATGTGTATGTTTGAAAGAAAAAAAAAAGAGAAAACTCCATAAAAATGACAAAATTAAAAAGTTTGAGATAAAAATAACAAAATTGAGAAGTTTCAGGCAGAATTGACAAATTCTGAAAGTTCCAGGAGCATTTGGTAGTTTGTCACATAAAATTTTGAGACTGCCGACGTTTCTGGCCCAAATTGACAGAAAACGACAAAATTATCAAAATCAGAAGCTTCAGGAACTTATCCAGAGGCTGAGAGACGTAAAGGACTAAAATTGTCATTTTACCAATTTAAGAGATAAGTTTGAAATTTTTTATTAATTTATCCATCAACAGTTCAGCTAAACTTCCTCTATAAATAGCCCCCCAAATTTTGTGCTGAACATAGAAAATCAGAGAAAAAAGTTCAGAGCTCCGTTTTAAAAACGGAAAAATAGAAGCCTTAGTCCTAGCCTCTCCTCCCTCTGCCAAAACAGTCCCAAAATTATTCTTTCTTACGTTTTGACTACCTTCTTCCTCCGTTTTCTCTTTCTTTCTTTTGCTGTCGCCGTCCTATCCCGCTGCCGTCGCCCTGCCGCCGCCGTCTCGCCGTCGCCGTCGCGGTTGCCATTCCGCCGTCTTGCCGCCGTCGTCCTACCGTCTCGCGCCACCGCGTCCAGCCGTTCCGCCGCCGCGCCCAGCCGTCCTGCCGCCGTCGCCCCTAGCCCTCGCCGCCGTCGTCCCGGCCGCCGTTGCCCTTGCCGCCGTCGCCCTGCCACCCTGCGCCCAGCCGCCGTCGCCCCGTCGCCTGGCCCGCCGTCGCCCCCAGCAGCCCCCCCGCCTGCCGTCGCGATTTCACGTTTCCTGTTAACAGGAAATTCAAATTTAAAATAAAAAAGGTACAACTCTCGTTTAATCCTTCATCTTTTTAATTTCTTTCACTTTGGTCACTAACCTTTTATTTTGTTCTTGCAGAATTAATTCCTAACTATTTTAATTTTTACTTGTTTTACTTATTTGTTATTATTACTAACCCTTTTTTTTTTGTTGTTATTAACTTACTAACAACTAACTTTTAATATTATTATTGTTACTAACCTTTTAATTTTTGCATTATTACTAACTTTTATAATTGTTGTTAACAATTAATTAAATTTTTATTATTGTTGTTAATTAATTAATTTAATTAACTTGGCTAACTTTTTATTATTGTTGTTAATTAATTTAATTAACTTGTCTAACTTTTTATTATTTTTGTTAATTAATTAATTAACTTGACTAACTTTTTATTATTGTTGTTAATTAATTAATTTAATTAACTTGACTAACTTTTTATTATTGTTGTTAATTAATTAATTTAATTAACTTGACTAACTTTTTATTATTATTGTTAATCAATTAATTTAATTAAACTTGACTAATTTTTATTATTGTTGTTAATTAATTTAATTAACTTTGCTAACCTTTATTATTATTTATTTTTAAAGTGGATGGCCAAAAAGCCCCACTTTATTATTATTAATTTTCCTTTATATAATTTTTTTTAATTTAATTCACCTTTACCCTTACTTAAATAAATAAATGAAAATTACAAGAAGATTATTTTTTAATTAATTATTAAGCCTAATAAAAATAATTTTTTAAAAAGCCAATTATTTTTATTTTTCTTTTATAAATTGAATAATTATTTAAATAATAAATAACTTTCACTAAAAAAAACTAAAAGAAAGATAAGAAAAAGATAAGAAAGATAAGAAAAAGATAAAAAAAAAAAGAAAAGAAAGAAAGAAAAGAAAGAAAAGAAAAAGAAAAGAAAAGAAAAGAAAGAAAAGAAAGGAAAAATAAAACTAAAAGAAAGATAAAATCAATAAGAAAGAAAAGAAAAGAAAATATAAAGAATAAAAAATAAATTTTTAGATTATTAATAAATCTAAAAACAAAAGACTTACAAATTAGTAATAATAAATTCCATATAAATAATAATTATGTAACTAACAATTAATTAAAGTAATTTCTATATCCGGATGATCCAGCAGGATCTACGGTTTGGAAAATATTAACTTTTTTTAACTAAATAAATTAAATAAATATAAAGATAAAAATCCATATTTACAATATGGATAAAATTATTTAAAATTTCGTCAAATTCCGTGTCTGGGTGACTCGGCAGAGTCCATGGTTCGGAATCAAATCTTCCGTGTCCAAATGACTCGGCAGAGTCCATGGTTCGGAAATATAAAATTCTATACAAATTAACTTAAAAATCCACATTTTAACTGATTCAGTTAAAATTTCTAAATTAACTGAAAATTATTTAAAAGCAAAGTAAAACAAAATTAAAATCAACTAAGGTGCCAATTTTGGGCGCTCTAACAATACTGTTTTAGCGTAACCGTACTCCCGATCCCCGAACTCTCGCAGACCAATTTTAAGGTGACCAATCGACCTAAGAAAACTGATTGGTGGCGACTCCAGAAAACCCGACGTTGCCACACAAGCTAAAGAAAAGCTTGTATGGTTTGAAGCAGGCACCTAGGCAGTGGTACAAGAAGTTTGAGTCGGTTATGGGGGAGCAAGGCTACAAGAAGACTACTTCAGATCACTGTGTGTTTGTGCAGAAATTCTCTGATGATAATTTTATTGTTCTATTGCTCTACGTGGATGATATGTTGATTGTTGGCCAGAATATTTCCAGGATCAACAGCTTGAAGAAGCAATTGAGTAAGTCTTTTGCTATGAAAGACTTGGGACCAGCAAAGCAAATTCTTGGCATGAAAATAACAAGAGATAGGAGCGCCAATTAAATTATGGTTATCACAGGAGAAGTACATTAACAAGGTACTTCAGAGATTCAATATGGACAAGGCTAAAGCGGTTAGTTGTCCTCTTGCTAATCACTTTAGATTAAATTCCAAGCAATGCCCTTCTACTGACAAAGAGAAGGAAGAAATGGAAAAGGTTCCATATGCCTCAGCAGTTGGAAATCTAATGTATGCCATGGTATGTACACGGCCAGATATTGCTTACTCAGTTGGTGTAGTAAGTAGGTTCCTTTCAAATCTTGGTAAGGAACATTGGGCTGCAGTGAAATGGATTTTCAGGTATCTTCGTGGCACTTCCAAAATGTGCTTATGTTTTGGAAATGCAAAGCCTGTGTTAGTTGGCTACACAGATGCAGATATGGCTGGCGATGTTGACTCGAGAAAGTCTACATCAGGTTACCTGATTACATTTGCAGGGGGAGCTGTGTCATGGCAATCAAGATTACAGAAATGTGTTGCTCTTTCAACAACTGAAGCTGAGTTTATTGCAGCAACGGAAGCATGTAAGGAGTTGCTGTGGATGAAGAAGTTCTTAAAAGAACTTGGTTTCCACCAGGATAAATATGAATTGTTCTGTGATAGTCAGAGCGCAATTCACCTTGGTAAGAACTCCTCCTTTCATTCAAGATCCAAGCATATTGACGTAAGATATCATTGGATAAGGAATACATTGGAGATGAAGCTATTACAGCTTGAGAAGATCCATACTAATGAAAATGGATCTGATATGTTGACGAAGAATCTACCAAGAGAAAAGTTTGAATACTGTCGATTTGCAGCAGGAATGGTGGAACTCCCACATGAGGCGGGAGGGGGAGATTGTTGACTTCCCGCCCCCATGTGGGGGCCTTTATTGTTTTTTATTATTTTTCTCCTCTCTCTCTCTCCATTTTTCTCTTCTGCTGCTTTTGTCGTTTTCTTTTTCATTTCAACAATTGTGGCTAGTAGGTGAAACAGCTGCAAGCATTAGCAGCAAAACTGGAAAACAGAAGAGAAACAGCTAGCAACGCGGAGGATGCAACGCGGCTATTTCTCCTATAAATAGCCATGCTTTCTCCTCCTTCAGAGTATCTGGTAGCTTGCTCATAATTCCTAAAGAGCAAAAGAAAATTGTGAGAGAGAGAGATTTATCATTGGGGAGTGACAAAATAGTGAGATAATTTTTGGGGGTGTTTGGAAAACACTTGAGTGCCACTATTTTGGGTTTATCTCATACCTCTAGAATTTTTTGTCTAGGGAAGATTCTCTCTCTGTAAGCCTACTATTTTTAGTGGAAGAAAATATCAGAGTTTGTCCCGTGGACGTAGCTCTAAAATTAAGGGTGAACCACGTAAATTTTCTGGTGCCATCTTTATTAATCATCTTGCTCTCGAAATTATCACCCGCTGCGCACGGTCCCAACATATTCTTCTCTTGCCCTTCTGTCGAGTTGCCTATATATATATATATATATATATATATATATATATATATATATATATAATATTTCATTGTGATTGAAAATCTAAAGGTAATGGTATACTTTGTGTTTGGAGTCTTTGGACGTTGGCCGTCCGATTCTGCCATGCCCATCGTTACCCTAGCTGAACCTGTTCCCATCGCTAGTTCGTGGTTCGTTTTGAATTAATTTTAATA
The DNA here is from genome assembly GCA_039654915.1 of Aquilaria yunnanensis. Taxonomy (NCBI): domain Eukaryota; kingdom Viridiplantae; phylum Streptophyta; class Magnoliopsida; order Malvales; family Thymelaeaceae; genus Aquilaria; species Aquilaria yunnanensis. The sequence continues at coordinate 22,205,809 of CM077598.1, read as the reverse complement.
TATTATTATATATTAGTTTTAATAAAATAATTGTTCATTTAAGTTATCAAATCATTTAAATTTTACACACAAAAAATAATTCTCCAATATTTTTATATGAAAGTATTTTTATAAACTTTCCTTTTTTAGGTGGGATAAGTAAAAAAAATTAATAAAACTTTTTACATTTTACAAGTATCCTAAATTTAATTTTTAGACTTCTCAAAATATAAGATTCAATAATTCAATAAATTAACAAATTTCACAAAAAATCACTTTGTATGAGAATAATGCGCAATTCGAGAATAGGGGGGAGGCGACTTAGGATAAATAGGGAGAGCCAGGGAGAGAAAAAAACATATGCTACTAATTGATAGCATATTACTATGCTTTTTTATAGTTAAATAATGTATCAATGTTAAATAGTTTTTTACATGATTCATTTGTGCTATTCACTATTTATAACAATTAATTTATATATATTTTTAAAAATTTTAGTATATTAATACAAAACTTTTATATATAAGTGACAAATAAAGACTTATAATTTTTAAATATTTTAAATTTTTATAACAAATGACAATGTAAATAAATTCAAGTCAAATTTAAGTAAAAAAGATAAAATGAATCAAAGCACATGAGAAAGAGAGGGTATAATTCTTTTATTTTGTTTCGGCGCAAAAACTTATTTAACTGTTAATAAAAATCGTAAGAGTCAAAGACTCGAAATCTAACCATCATTCACTTGAGCTAACAAACTCATTAATTATTGTCAAGCAATTTAAGTTTATGTTTGTCTTGCAATAATAATTTTAATCTGTAATAAGCGACCACAGGATTTTATGAGATTTTCAATTATTTGGATAAACATTTGCAATGGTGGATCTGTTTTATAATACTGTTAGCTCCCTTGCTGCTGCTTCCTTTTCGAGCAGCCATTTTACCCCACCCAAGGACGGAAAAGGTATGTCTTCACCATGGTCCATTTCATATTCAGTCAAATTATAACTAAAAGGAATGGTTTGATTCAACAATTATTCTTAGTTTGAGATTACCAAATTATCCAATCTTTTTTCATCACAATCTTTCCAATCCTTGCTGCCACTTATATAGTATCATGAATATCATGGACATATGTCTGATTAGACATTGAAATTATTTTACAATTTTACCCCCAAAATTTCTATTCTCAACCAGTTAATCTTTCTCTTTTCTCTTTCTCATTGCCGCTGCTCTTCTTTTGCTGCCTATCGCCGCCGCTTTTCTCAACTGGTTTCTATTCTCGCTGCCGCCGATCGCTACTTCTCTTTCCACCGATGAAGTCTTGATCGTGCTTTTGCTCCACTCCTCTTTTCTCATTTCTGCTTGTCGCTCCTGGATCTGTGTCGGTCGTCTTCCACGATTTTTTTAGCTAAATCCTCCTCAGATCTCCGGCGTCCTTGGCGCGAATTGCCTCCGATCTCTACTATCATTAGCTTAAATCGCGTTACATCCTAGGTGATCCACCCCTTGCATGGTTGCCGAGCCATCACTGTACCATTGCCGAGCCATCTCTGAGTCATTGCACCATCACCATCACCAAGCGTGGCCAGGTGCGAGGCGAGGCACGCCCAGGGGCGAAGCGAGGCACGGCTAGGGGTGAGGCAAAGCGCGAGGAGACGCGAGGCGCGCCAAGGGCAAGGAGAAGCGCGGCCAGGCGCGAGGAGCCACTTTTTCCAGCAATGCGAAGATCTGTACCGCATGATTGACGAGAGGCCAAGCGACATTGCCAAGGAGCAATGAGAAACGAACGATGATGCAACAAAGCCACGAACGCCAAGGAAGCCGAGGAACCATGAACGGCGAGGATGAGATCTAGAAAATGAACGGCATCGCGAGATCCGAAACAAACAGCCAGGGGCATGGCGAGGGTACTTTGTAATTTTTTAAATGATTATTTAGATACTTTCAAATATTGATTTAAAAACTTTTAAATTTCTATTTAGACACTTCTTTTATTATTTCGTATACATTTTTTTATCATTAAAATAAATTGTTTGCATATTGCTTTAGACATTTTATCACTTTTCTTTAGGCACTTTTACACATTCATTCAAACACCTTTTTATTGTTTCAATTAGTTTTTTTTAAGAGAATAAATTAGTTATTGGGTAGACACTTCTAAATATTTCTTTAGACACTTTTCGGTATCCATTCAGACACTTTTCATTTTTTCAAACATGACATATGACGTATACGGTGAGATCATGACGTATAACAGTTTGGTGGCGGCACCAGAAGAGACAGCAGTAGCAAGCTAGGGTTTTTTTATAGAGAAGAATATTTTAACTATGTCAATTTTTTTGATGATTTATGCCTTAAATATAGAAAATTAAATGATGGGTTAATATGTCTAATTATACATATGTGCACAATAAAAGAATTACTTATATAGAGCTGATCTTGCATCCCAACCTAAGCAAGGCTCTACTATATTTTAATATCCATGGGGTATGATGTAGTTTATCTAATATAGATGTTATAATATGAATCAGAATGGGGATAAATGTCTCGTTTATTTTCCAAGATAGTCATTTTCTCCCTCACTACTCTTCTCCATTAGAAGCTGAACTGCGGGCTCTGAATAGTACTTTGCAAATAGTCTTACACTGTCATAAACCAGTTTTCACTTTACTTTTTTATTGCTCTTTCACTGTTGCTCCGAACTCTATGGTTCTTCATTCAGTATTACGGAGTTTGACTCAAAAGATGCATATAAAATGATTAAGCGCTTTACTAGATATAAGGTAATTATTATCCATCAAGATAGAGTCTCTATGACACACTTTGCTACTCAACATTTCTTACTTACATAGTTTTCTATCTCTCTTTTTTAGTTTTTGCTTCTGGGTATTAAAAGAAAAAATCTATCCCTATTGATATGGGGAAACTCCTTTGATATAATCTTTTGCTTTTTTCTATATCCATATTTCCACCAAAAAATAAAAGAAAAAAAGGATCTAACTGTTTTCTCCCTCGTTTCAGCTGGGAAATGCCCTCCAGTCGGGCATCAATCAGATTTTATACCCTCTCCTCTTGGCTAGCAGCCCAGCACTCACCTTTTAATCTGACAAGAAAGGCGTTCACATGCAGAACTTTATCGAGCGCCCGTGACGAGTGTCGGCTAGCGGCGTGCTTTCTTTGGGCGGATGGTGAGAGATTCATGTCTCCACTCGTTTCGTCTGTGTTGCTCCTTCTCCGTCTCTCTTCCGTCTCCCACTCCATTTGTTTACTTAAATTAAGCTTGAAAACAACAATAACACGAGCTTGTATAGTTACAAGGGTGAAACAGACACAGTTCCTAATTCAATCACCAGCTTCGTTCAATTCAATTGAGTCTGAGGACCACTAATTCACTGGACCACGTTTTTCTACCCTTAATTGAGTCCGTATACATTCTATAAATCGCTGAATTCGAATTAGTGAGTGCTGATTACATGTGAGGCGGCCTCGGTAAGTGGGTAAAAGTGATCAGCGCGGAGGCCGGGCCAATTCATTTGGTAATGTGAGCATTTCACATCAGAAATCGGCCCACTGAAATGACTCAACCCAAGCCAAGGTTAAAACACAAGCACTTTAATAATGTTTTATCCTAAGGGGAAACTACACTTTACATCCTAAAATTTTTGACATTTTTCCAAATCAGTTATAAAACTCCTTGATTCATCAAAAAAATCCTAAAAACTTATAGCATTAACTCTATTAGTCCTAAAAGTTTCGTAATTTGCCAAATCAGTCCTAAAACATTCGTTTATTATGGAAAATGCTAATGTGGGACTTAAAGTCGTTATCTTTGATGACTAAACTGACACTTTTCAAATTTTATTTGCTTACTAAAAAATTTATCAAAGTTTAGGGGTCATTTTCTATTTTTTTTTTTAAAATTGAGAACTAAAGTTAAACATTCCAAAAATATAGGGCCAAATTATAAATTCAAAAAAATTAAGGACACATTGTTGTTTTTCAAATTTTGGATTGGGGTAATTTAAAGTTTGACTGATAATGATTATACTTTAGCCTCCAGTATTAAAACAGTAAACATTTATTAGATTTGCTTCAGAAGCTGGCAGATTAATAGTAAAATCCACTTTAATGGAGTGGGCCTGATCAAAACATTGGTACAACAAGTTACCATGTTATTAGACTTAGTCTGATATTTTTAAGATGAGTAATCTATCCTACTATATCGGAACTCTAATTCAACTCCCTATGTTAAGTAGATTCTTTGTTGGTCAACTAATGATACAATATAACATATTTGATCAACTTTTAGTATTTTAAATAACGCATCTCTGCCCACTCCATTAAGCTTCAAATTGCTTTAGTTGCAAAAATTGCAACAATAACAATAAAGCACTTAAATTTTTTCAAAAAAAACTAGTTGATCCTTATAACTTTTGAAAAGTTCCATTTTAGTACCTATTTTTTATAAAAAAAAATACAAAGTGACACCTAAACTTTGATAAAGTTCTCAAGTAGGTCATTAAAAAAATTGAAAAATGTTAGTTTAGTCAATAAAGTTAATGGCATTAAGTGTCACATCATTTTTCCTTCAAGGATAAAAATTTTAGGACTAATTTGGTGAAACATTAAACTTTTAGGATTAACAAATTCAGTGGTTATAAGTTTTAGGACTTGTTTGCAAATCATTGATTTTTTTGGACTAATTTGGTGAAATATAGACACTTCTAGGACTCAAAGTGCACTTTCCCCTTAAATTAATGAGAGTTCTCCTTCAAATTATGTTTCTTTCTAAGAGAAATTCCTCCAAACTATATATGTTAAAAGTATTTTGCGTGTAAGAATGTGAAATTTATGTTAGAAACAAATATCTAAACATCAAATGCAATATTTTGAAACAATAAATTTACAAAACAGGAAAGGTTACTGTTTCTAACTTTATGTGTTCTTAACAATATGTTTTTTCTTTAATGGACGTATGATCATAGTTCTGATGTTGTTAACCGGAAAACTTTCTTTAAAACACAGACACAGAGATTACGGGAAACCAAATGGCAAATGGTTAATGTCCTTTGTTTCAAAGGAGACTTACACCCAATTTATTTTAATTTAAATTAATTCATTACAAAATGACTTATTTTTATTCTTATATCTTTTTTATCTAAAATTTATTTTAATTAAAAATTAATATTATATAGTTACAATTAATGACAATTGAGTCCTACATCAAATTAGCAATGAGAAATTATTTCAGTTGCAATGTTCGAATGCGATTCGACGTTGCACGGCTTTTGAAGTGCATGCAAAGTTATCTAAAATACTTTATAAACTCTTACAGACACACATTTTACTCTCAAAACATATTTAAATAAAAAAAATTAAATGAAAGAGTAAGATATCGGTTCTTTTCATGTTCTGAAAATAGTTTCGATTGCTGTTTGAACTTCGCTAAAAAGCATATTCAATCCTTCAAGTTTGCACACTCGCACGGCTTAGTCCTTAATGATTAACTCATTACAACTTAGTCCTCTAAGCTAGATAGATTAGATGCAAAAGCAACAATGAGGGCCAAGTGCTATTGCAGGCTGCTAGATTCCAATTAGGGTGAGTTGATTTGAGCAATGCTACGGCAGCACTTACAAGAGGGCAAGCCATGGAAGTTCCAAAAAGAATATTGAATTTTGTTTTTTTGTGTATCGGACTCTAATTCTATTAGCCCAAAATTGTTTCTCCAAGCGGCAAGAATATTTGACATTGAAGATAATCAAATTTGGCTTCAAAACTTCTGGGTTCATCTTGTTCGACCCTCAATTGAAAAACGCCACCACCACTTAAGCAGGCTTAATTCCAACCACCATATATTTGAAATAAATGGCAGTCCTTGCATTTGAAGACGATGGGATATACTTCTTAATGGCATCACCCTCATCAGCTCCAATACCATTCTACCTTTTTTTTATGAGCCTAAGCATCCAAAACTTTTAGATCTAACAAAATTGACATCTTCTTTAGTTCACCTGAACATTTGAATCTTTTATTTTTACTTTTTCTCAATCCCCTGCCAAACACAAATATTTTAAATGAGTTCTTAGATTAGTTTCCTACACCTTCACTAACATATCTCCCATTTCAACAACAGAATCATGATTCCTTTTCTTAATTCCCTCAGTGCCTCCATCAAACCAATTAACAAATCAACATATTCAGGGCTCTTAATTTATGATAAAAAGTTGTGCCCATAATCAAACTAAGGTTTTCATAGTATTACATTTGAAAAGTACATGTTAATTCTAATTGCCCATCAAAGTCATAAAGTGAAGACTTATACTGCGTAGTCTGGGGACATATTCATTAGTTTAACTTAATTTTTCCACAAGAAAGGGAGAATAACTGATGGTTTGCTATTTCCCATTTCTTAAGATTTACCCACAACTGGAATTTCAGACAATGAGGCTAATTTTTCCACTTCTCTATGCCCAAACCAAAAGCCATTGGGTCTTCTCAAATAAAATGAAATTATAGTGCTTAAATTATGACAAGGGACCTACACAATATAAATTTATACCAAAATTAGGAAAAGGGATAAAAAACACTCACATTAGTCTAACGATGATAAGCAAGGAAAGAGAAATATAGTGCATTACTAAAACTTTTAAGAACCGATTCATCTCTACTATTAAGATTGCTGGAGATTAACACCCAATTTGTTTTAATTTAAGTCAATTGATTTTAAAATAGTTTATTTTTATTTTTATGTCTTTTTTACCCAAAATTAATTTTATTTACAAGATAATATTATGTATTTGTAATAATCCATTGAAACTGTAATTTTTATAATCTCACTAAATTTTTATAAATTTTTTTAGTTTAAGATATTAAAAAAAATTCATAAAAATTTAACAACATTATAAAAATTTATGTTTAAATAGATTATTGTATCTACTTAATATTAATTTCTAAAATAAAATTAATTTCAAGTAAAAATATATATAAAAAAAAATAAGTCTGTTAACTTAAATTAAAACTAATACTTTAGTAGTAGTATCTGATGTTAACAATGAGTGAACCTTAAACACCACCAACTAGAAACTATAATTAATCTCGAGTCCCAACTCCCAATCCAAGCGCTTGCACCAATTTCTTGACGGCCCCATAAGCATGGTGGAGCACGACAGCAGCGTCCACCGGCTGAAAACTTCCTTCAGCGAAGCCCCAACCGATCTGTTACAGAAAAATGGTGACGGCGGTGGTGGCGTTGTCTGCTATGGAGATTTCGTCGAGATGATCAGCATTGAACAGCTGTTTGATGATATTCCTAAACGAGAGAATCCCAAGCTGGAGCAGGTTCAAGTAGAAATGATCGGGCTGCTGGAGCCACTTAAGCTGGAAGCGATGTTGGGCTGCAACGATGGAGGCAGTACAGCAGTCGAAGCTGCCATTTTTTATTCCGGCGATTGAAACAGTTTTGTTAATTTCATCTAAGGACGATGACGTGGTTGTCTTTCAGAACGTGCTTAGGAGCGTTTTAGGTCGTCTGACCTTAGCACTCATATAAAATATTTGGATTTGGCAAAAAAAAAATCTATAAGTTTGGTGAATTGGAAGAGATGCTAATTTTTTTAGATCCAAAAGTGCTGCGTGCTTAAACTTAGAAAAAAAGGTATGAGGGTAGTGTACGTGTTCTCCTTTTCTCTTAAGTGATGAGTTGACGGAGTTAGAAAAAGAGGGGGTAAGTGTAGGTTTCTGAATATACAGGGGGTAAGTGTAGGTTATGGTAACCAATAGGTGGGTTTTTGTAAATTTCCCAAAAGATTAACAAATGTAGGAAACCAAGGATGCGACAAAATTGAAAACAGTTCACACCACTAAAGTAAAACTCTGATTTTGACAGTGCCAGCACAATATCTGTCACTGTCAACCTAAGGGCGCTTTTTTCGTTGGTAAAGGAAGACCAATTATTTTCATCAACAACAACAACTCTGCTCCACCCCACTTCGGGAAAACCTCCCCTTAAAAAAAAAAAAACAAAGAAAACTCCCTATCCTGTATATATTTTCCTGTCAGACTCCAGTTGATCAACTCCTGTTCTCATTTCTCAACCTAAACAATAACATTCACCAAAAACAACTCCACAACCACAACCGTAGTGGTTCACTGTCTCTCCTCGTGGCGCCTCTGCCTCGCCCCCTTTATCACCATGTGATCTTCTCCGGCTCCAAGAGGCAAGAGCTAACCATGAATCTTACCTACACCAGCTTCAGCTTCTTCTCTCTTCACTTCTTCGCCTTCCTCCTACTTCTTGTGCCTTCCCTCTCCCTCAACACAGATGGAGCTCTTTTGCTTTCGTTCAGATACTCCATCCTAAGCGACCCCCTTTCCGTCTTCGACTCCTGGAACTATGACGACGCCACCCCTTGTTCATGGACCGGAGTCACCTGTTCCCACTTCACCGACCCGCCCACGCCCGACCCCTTTAGGGTCACCGCATTAGTCCTATCCAACTCCAAACTCCTTGGTTCCATTTCGAAGGAGCTCGGCTATATTGAACACCTCCGCCATCTCGATCTCTCCGGCAATCTCTTCAATGGCACCTTGCCGGACTCCATCTTCAACTCCACCCAGCTTCAGGTCATTTCCTTGGCCGGCAACATGATCTCTGGTGAGTTGCCGGAGTCAGTGGGTCAGATGAAGAGTCTAAAGGTCTTGAACCTCTCTGATAATGCCTTTGACGGCAATGTTCCTGATACTTTGCCTCAGTTGAACAACTTGACAGTTGTTTCTTTGAGGAGTAATTATTTGTCTGGTGACATTCCCTCCAGGTTCGATTCGGTTGAGGTTCTTGACCTCTCTTCCAATCTATTTAACGGGACTCTGCCCTTGGATTTTGGCGGCGGAAATTTACGTTACTTGAACTTGTCTTATAATAAGATTTCCGGTTCTATTCCGCCGGTGTTCGCCAAGCGTCTGTCGGCCGACTCAACTATAGACCTCTCATTCAATAATCTTACAGGGGCGATTCCGGAGTCTTTGGCTCTGATTAATCAGAAAACTGATCATTTCTCCGGCAATGGTGATCTCTGTGGGAAGCCACTGAAAGTCCTCTGCTCCATTCCTTCAACTCTGTCAACTCCTCCAAACATCTCTACCGCCATTTCGCCGGCCATCGCAGTGCTCCCAAGAACAGTCGACGCGAACCCAGAAATTAATACTCCCGGAGGAACAGGAAATGTTCAGAATCACGGCGGAGGGAATATGAGGCCAGGTACACTAGCAGCGATAGCCGTCACCAACCTGGCCGGGTTAGCTATTCTCGGCATGGTAATCCTCTACGTCTACCAGCTCAAGAAGCGAAAGAAGCTGGAAAGCCAGTTCGCCGCGGCAGCAAAATCCCAGAAGAAACCTGACGCTGCGATAACGAAATTCCAATTCGAAGCAGAGAAAAGTCCCCCTGTTTCGTCATGCTCCTGCTTGACCTCTAAACAGGAACAAAATCTGGAAACCACCAGCTCCGATAGTGATCGAGAAGAGAATAACCATGCTGTAAACCACAGTTCGAACGAAAACTACAAGAAACGGGGTCAGCTCGTGACGGTACTCGGCGAAACAGAGCTGGAGCTGGAGACGCTGCTGAAGGCGTCAGCGTATATTCTGGGGACAAGTGGGTCGAGTATAGTTTACAAGGCGGTTTTGGAGGATGGGACGGCGCTGGCGGTGAGGAGGATCGGCGAGAGCTGCGTGGAGAGGTTGAAAGATTTCGAAGCGCAAGTCAGAGGAATCGCGAAACTGAGGCATCCAAACTTGGTTAAGGTTCGTGGGTTTTACTGGGGAGAAGATGAGAAGCTGCTTATCTCTGATTACGTCTCCAATGGAAGTCTCGCCTTCTCTGGTTACAGTAAGCTCCTCCTCTCCGTCTTTCTAATTGTGATCTCCGGCGTACATTAGGGAGACTGTTTTTTCCGTGCATTTTAATATCATCCTTTTTTCCTGGGCAAAAATGCGCCATGCATCATCTTCCACTTAATATTAATTGATGTGTTCACGTAACTGCATTCTTGCCTTGCTCGGAATTTGTCCTTGGGAACTCGTCTAGGGTTTGAAAGGGGCGAGTCTTGTGATCTTGGGTTCAGAACAACACAAGTGATTCATAAAAAATAAGTTGTATGAGATGACTTCTCAAAGAATCAATTATTGACTGGAATAGTGTAAGCAGACGCAGAGTATAGTGAGGAATTGGTTGCCCAGAGAAAAGGGGGTGACCGTGACGAACGATGGATGCATCGGTGCTGTCCGATGCTGTGGGTTTCACGTGGGATCCACTCATCGGACGGCACAGACACGTCCGTTGTATCGGTCGTCCGTCATGCTCATTTCCGCGGAGAAAAGAGGCATGTGCCCCCTCTTCCTCTTGCTTATACGAGCAGCTATCAGAGACCGACCTTAAGTCTTGGACCCTGTTTTCTAACTTAGATTCCACAGCCAGATTATGCGTAGCGTAGGAGGCATTTGCTCTGGACTGGAATGCTCTTTGCTTCAAATTTTAACTCTCTTACTCCAACTTTCTTGTTATTCAATCTGCTAGTAAATATTGAAATTGACCACATTGTCATAGGAGCATTACATACACCTAACTAGTGTTCCAATTATACACTTAAAGAATTATTTTATTCCAAACTATGAATCGGACCTCTACCACTTAATTTCATTCAAAAAGTTTTTTTTAAAAAATTTTCTATGTGTGTTTGGTCAAACATTTGACTGGTTTGGGGGGAAAAATAGTCTTGCCCGTTTCAAGGAGAATCAGATGAGTGGTAAGTGGTAACAATCATTAGGCAAAGGCAAAGCCTGAGATACTAATGTGAAATCATAATTACTGATTCGAGAGTTGGGAGCACAATACTTCTTGTTTCGTTACAATTTTTAGCAGTGGACAGTAGTAGATATAAATAATAACGCTGCCATATATGTTTCTCTTGTTTGAAACCGGCAGGATCAAGACCAGGTTCATCACCTTGCCATCTGCCTCTTGAAGTGCGTCTCAAGATAGCCAAAGGAGTGGCTCGAGGCCTGGCCTTCATCCATGAAAAGAAACAGGCCCATGGCAACATCAAACCAAGCAACATCCTCTTGAACTCTGAAATGGAGCCCATCATAACTGACCTCGGCCTCCACCGCCTGGTCTCCGGCAAAACAGTCTTCAAACCAAATAACTCAGCCCGGTTTCTGTCCAGCCACTACCCTACACCTTCTCGAGATACCACCCCACACGACCACATTGACATGTCAAGCCCCTATGCTCCGACCACTTCCAGTTCCACCGAGACAGCGTCACCATATCATGCCCCGGAGTCTCTGAAGAATCTCAAACCGAACAGCAAGTGGGATGTCTACTCGTTTGGTGTCATTCTGCTTGAGCTTCTGTCTGGGAGGGCGTTTTCAGAGGGCGAGTTGAACCAGTGGTTAGAGTTCGGTTCGGTTGATGAAGAAATGAACCTTGTTTTGAGGTTCGTTGAGGGTGCGATTCGGCGTGATGTGGAAGGTAGGGAGGACGTGTTTGTTGGGTGTTTTAGGTTAGGCCTCCGTTGTGCTTCTTTTATGCCTCAAAAGAGACCGTCCATGAGAGAAGCACTTCAAATATTGGAAAAGATAACGACTAATATTCTCTGGGTCTAAAATTTACCGATGTATTTGGGTCCTACTAAAGCTCACTTTGTTGGTCTAAAGTGTGTGTTTTTTCTTTTTGTTCTTTTTCTACCTTTTGTTGACCTTAATGTTGCATGTGAGAGCAAAAGAGATTTGTTTTCTGTAAAAGGCAGGCAAAGAGATTGTTGATATCGCTAGTGAACATGCGTGGCAATTATTGCTGTTTGATCCGTTTGAATGATACAGTCCTCTATAATTGTTGGTCTAAAATGATGGTTCTGCAACAAGGGGTAAAAAAATTGTGGGTGAGTGCAGAACTGGTCCATCGCTTGTGGACTGACCCATTCGTAATCCACACTATGTTTCTAGGTTGGGTATGTATCCTGGGCCATTCCAGAATCCGTATTGCCAGATATGTGAACTGTGGGCTCGATTGCTCTAATTTCAACAATTTTATCATGGGTGTAAGTTCCCAGATTTCTGCGACGAAATTGGGCTCAGGCCTTTCTGAACTAAAATTGAAGTGGACTTTTAATTCTTGTGACAAAAGCCTCCCTGCTTATACTCATCTTATAACGGCAGTCAGCTCTTTTACGTTAACCATTTCATCTAGTGAACTTGAGGAGAATTTGGGTTAGACACTACCAACGATTGTCAACTAAGTTAACCAGAATTTCGATTATGTAAATAATGTTGCTTGACTAGTTTAAGCAATTTTTTTTAGGGAAGGCAGCCTAGTGGGCGAAATCTGTGATCCGTGAATATCCACCTTTAACAAGCAAGTAAACGAGTAAAAATATCAACAGTGGGACAGGCATGGGTAGCAAATCACATCCATCTAACGGGTACGGATGGATAGCGAGTATGAGATATCCATCACGGATAAATCGGCGTCGCCTATCCATGAAACCCACCAATATGAATTTCATATTTATTAATTATAATGAGATGTAACACTCACACTTAACTAATATTTTATACTAATTCTCATTGAATATTTTCTTATATATATGTTATGATTTTGTTGTATTATATGTAGACAATGACATTGAACAAATTACCCTGTGAGTCGTAAGCACAAGTAAAATTTTTCACTACTTTGTGGATATTTGCAAAGTCACAGGTATAAAAAAACTGTAGGTATGAATGATGGATAAGAAGTATCCCACGCTCAATTCGCTCCGTTGTTATCTTTAATTTTTTTCTTCTTTGCAAAGAAAAAGTCACGTGATCATCTTGATTTTTTTTTTTTTAATTCAGAAGCATGCTTACATATATACAAAGAAATAGTTATTAGTATTTTAAGTAAAGAAAGTGGAATGCCAACTTTCTGGAACCGGAGGGTAACCAAACTAATTTTGCATGGCATTTTGAGGAAGATGAAGAAAAGATCAGATTCAAACCCTAAACCACCTCATAATGTCTCCTAATGATTTAGCGGGCGAAAGCCATGGAACCCACCTTGGTTGATACAAGGAGCATGTCTTCCAAGTCATTTCATTTTGCGTTAATTTTATTGTATTATTGTATATTATTTTTGTACAAACTGTTTTTTCGTTTTATAAAAGTTATCAATTTATTAAAACCCGTAACTTTACAATATTTTTGTAGAAATTAAATATATTTTATCAATTTTCTTAGGTTGATTAAGTTAAAAAATAATACAAATAATATCTTAAAATTAAGACGTCTTAAACTTCTTAAAGTGCAGGTTTCAATAAATTAATAATTGAGGTAAACAATGACTACTTTATATAAAAAATAATATTACTATGTCCTAAGTTATTTGCATTATTTAAATTTTTTTAACTTAAGTTTGACTTAAAATTATTTATATTTATATAATTTTTCTTAAAAAATATATTTAAAAATTATAAGTATTGTAGTTTCTAAATATAAATTTTTGAAAAAATTTTAGTAAATTTTAATATGAATAAATTTGAGTCAAACAATTGAAATGATGTAAAAAAAACAATTGGAACGGAGGACTAGTTGTTAATAATATTAAAGTTAGTGAAAGAGAAGAACTTGCCCAATTATTATCATAGAAAGTGACAATAGACTTGGTTTTGGTTACAAGGAGGAATCATCGTTTTTTATTCCTTCAAGTGTTCAAGTTAACCTTTAGGGATTATTATAATTTGCCCCCTGTAGTTTGGATGAAATTACACTTTGTCCCATCTTGTTTAAAAAATATACATTTTACCCCTATTTTTTTAATACAGTTCGACAGTAACTTATAAAATCTTAATTTAGACATTATGGTAGTCATCTTCCGTTAATTTTAATATGTATGATATTTTTTATAGTTAATGAATATTTTAAATTATTAAATTTTTTTGTATTTCATTTAGTTTTTAAAATAATATTTTTTTAATGTCAATTAATTATATAAAAAATACTATCCAAATTAAAATTGCTTGAAAATAACAAATGAATAGTTAAAATTAAGATTTCAGAATTTACTGTTAGACTATATTAAAAAAGGGGGTAAAGTATACATTTTTAAACTAATAAGAGACAAAATGTAATTTTACTTAAACCTCAAAAGTCAAATTGTAATTAACCCAAACCTTGGAGGGTGATAGGGATTTACAAGTGGGCGGACGCGGACCCCAACTCGTAATTTTCGCCTTCTTCTTACGTCAAGTAAAACACAAATTAACCCAGTTAAGTTACGACTTAAGAATAAAAAGAAAAGGCCAAAAGGCGCCAGCAACCCTCAAACTTTCCTAAAACGGACGAGTCAGTCCCTCAAGTTCGAATCAGTGAAGAGAAGCCCTTTAACTTAGGAAAATAGGCCGACTCGGTCCAAACTGTACGGAATATGGAGCACGTGCTACCCAACCCGAGTAACGCCGTTTTCTTTAGTAGTGTCTGGGATTGGAGGGAGAGAAGAAGCCAGTTCGCGTGCTTGTTAACCATCATAGACGCCAAATCATGAAGAAAAAAGGAGGGGGCCATCGCAAAGACTCATCTGGACGAATCCGAGCTGATATGCTACCCCACTAGTAACTTGTTGGAGTGCGATTGTGAAGTGAATGAAAAACAAAGGTAAGAACGTGTAGTGGGCAACTTATTCTTATGGGTGATCTGAATTTCGACCGTGAAGAAGCCGCAGATGAATGGGACTCGATTTCATTGAATAACACCACCGGAACGATATCGCAGCCGAAGGGGCTCGTCTACAATCAGAGATGCGCCTTCCTCAGCAGTCTCAGCTTGCTCTTGGGGTGGGAAATGGGGAGCGAGCCGCCCTCTTCCTTTCCCGGTGCAAATCCTCACCAGTAGCACTCCACCTCCGGACGTGCTTCTCCAAAAGATTCAGGCGATCGGTTTCCACGTGACTCACGCTTATGGCTTGACTGAAGCCACGGGACAGGCTCTGGTGTGCGAGTCGCAGCCCAAGTTGGACAGTTTCCAGCCGGAGGAGCAGGCTAGACTTAAAGCGATACAAGGAATCACCATTTTGACACTCACCGACGTCGACGTGAAAAATGCAGAAACGATGAGTAGCGTGGCACGAGACGTGAAGGTGATGGGGGAAATCATGCTTAGAGGGATCCGCATCATGAAAGGGACTTAAAGGACGAGGCAGTGACGGCAAAAGCGTTTGAGAACGGGCGACGCGGGACGGCGGGAGTGATCCACCCAGATGGATATTTGGAGATCAAGGACCGGTTAAAGTCTCCGGCTGGTGGTAGAGGCGATGGTGGTGGCGATGCCACATCCAAGGTGGGGGCGCGAGCCCTTGCGTGTTCCTGGCGTGGAAGCAGTCGAGAGGAGAGGTAACGGAGGCGGACATAAGGAATGAGAATATCCTATACACGTGGCACGTATGCCGTACAGTTTGGACCGACTCGCCCTATTTTTCACTGATTCGAACTTGAGGGACTGACTCGTTAGTTTCAGGAAAGTCTGAGGGTTGCTGGCGCCTTTTGGCCAAAAGAATGTGCCACCACTCGTACTATTATTTATGCGTAGAGTAAATTGCACAAATGGTCCCTAGCCTTTTTTTATTATTTCATTTTAGTTCTTAACCTATCGAATGTTCTGTTTTGGTCCTAAATCTACTAAAATTATTTTATTTTGGTCAATCACTAGATGAAATTTATTAACTCAGAATAATTATCTGATAGAAACTTTTGAAATCCTATTTTAAATATTCGGTAACTATCTTTCAGAAAATTTAAACAGTATAGTATTTTTTAAGAGTAAATAGATAATTTAAATTAATAAATTTTTTTCCTGAATGAAATAATTTTAATTTACAAAGAGAAAAAAAGTGACTTAAATTTTTTATTAACTATAAAAAAATTATTTTACAAATTAAATTTATTATAAGATACTTACCGGATAGTTTAAATTGTGATCTAAAATATTGTTATCAAACAAATACTTTGAGTTACAAATTTTATCAAATTGGTACCAAAATGAAATGTTCTCAATAAATTTAGGACTAAAACAAAACATTTTAATAAATTTATGACTAAAATGAAACATTCAATAGGTTAGGGACTAAAAGAAAATAATGACCAAAGATTGGGGACCATTCATGACATTTACGCTTTATGCGTTAGATCGAGGGTAGCTTGGGTTTGGAGACATGCAAGTACAAGTACTTCAAAATATGACTTGATACCTTAATATTTTATAGCTTGCAATGTGATAAAAATATCTCAGCAAATACATTTTTTATTTTTTACAGTGGATATTTTGCAATGTATTTTATGTTACAAAAATATTTTCCTTTTTATTATTTGTACTCAAAGTTATTACAAGAGAAATTAAGCGAAGATGAATTTCGTAACAAATGAGATATACGGAAACCACATAAACACGGGAATTAAACGATTATGTAAAGCTCTAAACTCTGAAGTTGAAAAATATCTTCGATTCCCTTTACTAGTACTAGTGAATCTATACACCGGATATACTTGCATTTATATAATTATTATATTGAGATCAAATTTGTAATAAATTTATAGTTTGTTTCAAATTTTACCTTCTCTACATCTTTGTCTAATTTAAAGTTTTTACACATGATTTCACAAAATGTATACATGAATATTGTCTATAGAGAGAGAGAGAGAGAGAGGGAGGGAGAATACGTAGTTTATATCATCTTGATACATTTGAAATATATATAATTATAATCATTCATAATAAACTTTATATTTTATGTCGTAGTATCTATTAAGTATTTATCATATACTAAAAAAAATGTGCGTCGCACGTTATATATATACCATATTTAATTGGAACATGGATTTCTTTTGTTATAAAAAAAAAAAAAAGAACATGGATTAACACAATCTCAAGGAGGTTTTCCAACGCCTTCGACTTTTGGCCGACCAATTGATTTTCGTAAACTTGAATAATAAAAAAAGAAAGAAAAAGTTGTACCCTACTATAAAGGTCGTACTTACCAACTTGAATCGATCAGCCGAGCTAAGCAGCCGAACTGCTTAGCAAAGCAAAATAGATTTTCTCGTGTGAAAAAGTCTTCCATTCCACCAACCGCAGTTGAAATGAATTGGGCCCCACGTTACAAGGGAGCCCAGATCCGCTGCGGAACTCAGAGGCAGAGCACGCTGTTTATGAGTTGAGGATGTTCATATGTGCACGAGCCTCACGCCCACCCGAAGTGAGTGGCCGATTGTTTTCTGATTCCTATTTCTCTTTTTATGGAGCATTTATCATCTTTTTTTTAAGATTTTAATAAGAAGTTGTTAGTAATTATTTTTATATTTAATAATCATTTACTCAGATTACATAATAATTGTGATCCTAAGAAGCCGAAAATCACTTTTTAAAATATTTTTCTGAAAATTTTTTTTAATTACTTTTTTAGTTTTTTTTATGATGGATAGGAAAAAAATTTGTAAGAATGGATAAAAAGAAACATTATTCAAGTGATTTTTTGGGGAATAAAATCTTAATTCTTAAATATTACTGATTTTAAATTAAAATAAAAAAAATGATGCTTTTTTTTTTCTAAAATCAATATGAAACAATTCAGCCCAGTTGATCCAACGAGCTAGGTTGCTCAAACCATGGTTAGGTTTTGTGTTTTATGTTTTTTTTTTCCAGAGTTCAAGTGGCTGATATATATTTATGTATGTATATACCAACTTATTTGATATTTTTTAAATGAAAGGTGTGGTTTATACTTTGTCCATACGCCTTCATTTTATTTTCTTTAAGATGTCTGGAATGCACCATGTTTGGGGCCAGATTCCTTTGCTTGCATCATGTAATCGATCGCAATGTTGAAGGGTTAATTAGTTTCGCACTTTTGATTATTACATATACTGCACTCTTCAACATTAGTCTGTTGGATGCAAAATAACACAAACCCATAAAGCATTACTCATAACACATTTTACTCAAACACAATGAACCAAACTTTTTGTTATTTGCCACTGAAGAAAAATGCAACTGTTGTAAACCAAGTGTAATTAACAAATAGAAATAGAATAACAAGATACATATACTTACTAATTGTTAGGAGGTAATAAGAAGTTCTAAGGAGTTCTTTTTTTCTTTTAAGAAATAGGCATAATTAAATACCTTGCGAGAGCATTAATAGATATGAATTAATTAATTAGTAGTTAACATGGATCGGTCGTGCTTACTGTGACAATTTATCATTCGGGCACTTAATCATAAATAAGCAAACTTTGTGACCTATGAAGATAAGAATAATTAGGGGTCCATTGTTTGAAACAAAGTGCGAGGATCAAAATGGTAAATATTCTTGGGAACTTGTTTAGATATTTTTCGTTATATTTATGGGGGCTTCAACTGGTTAGTATTCGTGTTTGACACACAATATTTGCAGTGTGATGACCTCGCATCAAAACGATGATACCTTCACTTGTTGTAGATTTGATTTTAAGTAAATAAAGTCTGGAGATTGGTAAGAAAATGAAGGAAAACTTGAGGGACAAAAGAAAATTAACATGGCACAAACAAAAGAGGAACCATTTTATTTATTTTATTTTATTTTTTTGAAGGATAGGTTATTCATTCAACTAAAATGAATTAAGGCAAGACAACAACCAATCCAGGAGAGGGGCCTCCCAAACAACTTAACCTAACTTCCTAATGCCCTGTCTAGTGAAGGCGTGAGCAACACCATTCCCCGCTCGACGAACAAAAGAGAATACACACGAATAAAAAAAACTGTTTAGGACACGAACCTCATCTTCTATGGCTCTAAAATAAAATAATGAAGGTGATTCATTCTTCCGACATGCATTAGCTAAATTTAAAGAATCTAACTCTAAGACAATATTATTAAACTCGTACCTCCGTGTTTCCCGAAAACCACCAGGGATAGCAAGAGCTTCCAAATGTAGTGCAATATACCCCTATAATGGCATCTCATATAAAATAACAAAGCACACATTTTCCCTCGTGGTCTCAGCAAACCAAATTGATGCTTCCAATCTTCTTTTCCTTATCCATAAACGCATCCATATTGATTTTCGTTAAGCCCATCATAGGAGGGCAGCACTGAGCTTTATCTATACATAAAGGTTTCGAGAAATAGGCTAACGACTGAACATGGAAAAGCCAGCCCTTATCCAATTCTACATAGCTATTGCAACTTTCTTTGGACTTTGCGATACCAAGTCATGAACGACCAGTTTTCGATTAAAATCACACAAACCACACATACGTTGCCACTTTGAGGGGTAAGTGCATTGTCTTTCTCCAACACCGCCTGAAGGCCACCCTTCCAGCTCCATTAGTCACGATGAATACTGATTCCTAGTTCTTGCATGACTTAGACCGAGAATGACCATTCAAAGAGCAAATGGGGGTAGCCTCTATTAGACACTACTTCAAAACTTAAATCCCTCTCCTTCTTAGGTTCTCTTGTAAGGAGTGCATCAAGGTAGAAGAACCAAAAAAATAGATGGATTATTGGAGGCAAAGTTAAGCCTCATAGCCAAGCCCAGAAGTTAGAGTAAATGAATGGATCTCGCTTATAAAGCATCATATAAGAGAGGTAGTATGCCAACTTTATTGTGAATTTCCCATTCTTATTCATCCTCCATGAAAGCATGTCTTCTTTAAACCTAGGAAACAATGGTATGGATTTAATAGTTGCAGCATCTAGTGGGTGACAAATAGCATCCACCAACCAGTAATTCCATGTCCATGCAGCATGATTGATAAGGTGAGGTACTCGCCATGACTTTGTACCCTGGACTCAAAATGTCAAAAGTTTAACATGCCCTCCAGGGAGCCAGTTATCATTCTAAATAGAAATGCTTAACCCCCATTCTAACCCTCCAGAATAGCCTTGTTTGCACTACTTTTCTCCCTGCCAAAAGTCCCTTAAACACTATAAAGTACTTTTTAGGCTTATTCACTCGAAGAAAGTCGACACAAGGGAAATACCTCCCCTTAAATGTCTTTGCCACAAATACCCTCCAGGTTGCATGTGATACACTATGCTTGTTTAGTAAGAAAAACTTAGTTAAAACTCTCAACGTCCCTGAACCCCAAGCCACTAACCTTCTTTGCCATACAAAATTTGTCCCACACATATTAAGCTAACTTCTTTTATTCTACGTCAGACGACCAAAAGAAGCATATGGATAGGGCTTGAATCTTATTGCATACCTACATTGGGATCAAAATACAACTCATTAGATGAGTTGGCATAACTTGAACCATTGTTTTAATTCTGATATTTTTGCTTGCCTTGGAAAGTAAGCATGTTTTCCCACGTGTCATCTTGTTTTTAATGCACTCGATAAGGTAGTCAAATTGGGTGGATTTCTTCTTTCTAAGCATCCATGGAAAACCGAGATACCTATATGCCTTTAAGCTTGCATAAGTACCAAGCATATTAAGAAGCCTCTATTGCACATCATCCCTACAACTCGAGCTAAAGAAAACTGTTGACTTGTGCATATTCACTACTTGACTAGAGGAATTCACATACAGTTGTAATAAAGCCAATACATGCCTCGCATCAGTCCTTAGCCTTCAAGAACAAAATACTGTCATATGCAATTAACATATGCTAGATAATTGGGCTCTTTGGGCTAACAGCGATGCCAATAATTAACTTGCACTACTCAGCATGACAAAGCAAGGTCGACAACCCCTCTGCACAAAATAGGAATAGGAATGGCGATAATGGATCACCTTAACAGAGGCCTCCAAAAGACTTGAAAGGGCTTGTAACTTGGCTATTTACTAAAACAGAAAAAGTTAAGGATTCCACACAATGTAACATGAAGTCTACCTAGCTTAAGCATAATCTTTCATAGGAAACTCCACTCTACTTGATCATATACTTTATACATATCCAATTTAACAACCATAAGAGCTTCTAACTGCCCATACCTGGTATTGATGAATTGGTATGTTTCTAATGGTACAAGTGTATTGTTAGTCAATAATTGTCCCGACACTGAAGCACTTTGATTTGTAGAAGTAATATTAGACAAAAATGGCTTCAATCGATTTAAGAGCACTTTAGAGATCGCTTTGTATAGAATGTTACACAAACTAATCGAATGGTAATAAAAAACCATCTTAAAATTGTTAATTTTCAGAATCAAGACAATATAGGTATGATTAACCTCTTCCATTAACTGCCCTGAGTTCAAAATGCCCATAATAAATTGTGTCACCTCTCAGCTAAAAATATGCTAGTAATTATGAAAAATTAATGGTGGGAAACCATCTGGGCTAGGAGATTTTATTGGGTGCATATGAAAAAGAGCCATTCTGATTTCATTCTTTAAGAAAGGGCACTATAACTCTTTATTCATCCTATTAAACACCACCTTTGGGACTACTTGGAAGACTTCTTCAACTTGAGAAGGAGAAGAAGACGCAAGAAGATCTTTAAAATGCTTGATTATCTCTTCCTAGAAGAGAGTTTGATCCGCTACATCTGTGCTATCATCTTTGAGAATACTATAAATAAAATTACGATTCCCTAAAGTCATCTGATGAAGAACTGAGTATTTCGGTCACCTTCCATCAACCAAACAATTTTGGCCATCTAACTCTAGAATTTATCCTCTAGCCCGTACAATCTAACTAGCTTCTTTTCCAGGGCATTGCCCGTTTCACTTAACTTTATAGTCACTTTTTGTTTTTTAATCTGTTCCAACTTCTTCTTCATTAATTTTATTTGCACATTTACGGATTACAAATCCTGCTTCCACACTTCCAAGCCTTTGCGACATGTATACAACCAAGACAACAAAGCATCATTTTCTATTTTCACTAATTTAGCTCATAGAATATCCTCACATTCAGGCTCAGTTATCCATGTTGCCTCAAAACACCACAGTCGATGTCGAAAAAGATTAGCAGGAACACATAAAGCCTACTATGATTTGAACAGGCAAAAGAGAAATGCTCAACATTCCTAAAACCTCTATCAAGCTGCTCATGCACCATGACACCACCCGAGCATATATGCGCCTTGTGAAATTCAACCCATGAAAACCAAGATCAATCAAGCAAGCATCTTCCACCATGTCTCGAAATACATCCATATGATTCTAAGCTCTCTTTATACCTTCATCCTTTTTAGATGCCCATAGCAACTCGTTTAAATCTTTCACCACTAACTACGGCAAGGTAAACTGGTTAGCTGGGGAGCGCAACAAAGCCTATGGTAAATGTCTTATATCCTTTTCAAGTTGACCATAAAAACCAGTGAGTCTCCAATCAAGGTCCGTTGCCTTTATCTTGAAGCCAATATGATATTGGGAGAGCGAAAGCAGCTTAACTACCCATCTAGCTCACCATAAGATTGCCAAACCTCATTTTTGACCCTCATATGGCACAACGAAGTCAAACTGAAATCCAAGAGAGCTTCGAGTTTTCTCCATCTTCAACGCAGTCTTCTAGGTTTCAAAAGGGAAGACTACATTAGGGGACCTCTTTAAAATCACCCTGCGAAGGGCATGAATTGTCTGGATGGATCCCAAACCTTGACAGTTCAAGATCATGATACTCATTTGAGCTGGCAGAGTAAGCCAGTGCTCAACCCTACCTTAAACAATAGATCAGTAGACTTCTTCACCTTCAGACTCCTAACTCCTCCCTCATTTCCCTCCAAAAATTTTCTTTTTGATAGAGTAAACATCATTTGTGTTTTTGGGACAATGAGAACACCATTTACTTCGTTAGTTATACCCCCCTTAGCATTAGATTGAGTCTCAGACCCAGCAACATGTTTCATTGTCCTCACCTTGGTGCCTGACTTTTCGTAGCCCCTGGTACAACCTCATCCACTGGACCAAGTGCAAACGATTCTTGTCTATCCCCAATGCTTCCAAAACCTCCCATGAGATCCTCCATACGCAGTGTCGTACTAACACCTTGTATGGTATTCTTTTTAATATGCACATCTTAAGATGACCCATTATAGCCTTCCTTACCGGAGTTTAAACCAAGACTTCTGCTAACATTAGAATTACGGGGTTGTAACTGGTCACCATCAGTATCTATTCTTTTACCCCTATAAATTTCTATTCCCAATTAGAACGACCTATCAACTCATGTCCACATTTTCCTTGGTTGACATTTGTAAACCTTAACCAATCACTACACTGAAACATGTTCATTTCCAAGCCTTTTGGACCCTCTAGGTTTTCATTATCAACATGGTTGAGCATACAACAAAATTCAGGAAATTTTTTGTATTTAATATAAAACAAGTTCTTTCCTTCATCATTTCCCACCATCAATCCATGCTGAAGTGGCTTAGAAATATCCACCATGACACGAACGCACAAAGAAATGCTAGAGCAATAAACCTGAATCATCATCCCCAGTTTGTTGCCTAGTGTCTCAGCCACTTCTGATTTGAACCAAATGAATGGAGCATCAATAATATGAATCCAAAAAGTAGTTTGGTAATGGTCGATCTCCATTCTATAAGTTTCGCATCACTATTAGTCGATTACTAAAGTTCTAAGGCCCATTTCCAAATACCATGTTTTGATCTTCTTCTTTCTCAAACATCATGATAAATAAGTTCTAACCTTGATTTGCACTTACCACCCGCAGAGTAAATGGTTCCGCACCTTGCGAACAGCATCACGTAAATTCTCTACCCTTGCTGATCTATTCAAGAGAACCTTGAGTGCTATCATCAACTTCGGCATTCCTTCTCACACATCCTTCTTCATCTCTAATGAGCAGGAAGTCGCATGCTCCACCATAAGGCTCATGCTCGTAAAATAGGAACCAAGGTCTTCTATTTCCCAATTAGCAACTAGAAGCACAATGACCCATGAACCGGCAAAAAACTCAAGGAAATACCAAAATGAACGTGGACAAGCTGTTAACTTTGTACGAAGGCTCAGGAAAATTGCAACCCAAAAGAGTCCTTGTTAGACAAAAAACCTAGTTCTCATACGGAGCAGTAAACCCTAGCAGAATAGGGTAAGAATAACAATAACGACACCATTTTATTAAGCCAAACACATATATTTTTGTTTATTTTTTTGCCCAAAAGTCTAGGTATTGTAGATCTATAGTACATCATAACACATAATTTGTGTGTGTGTGTGTGTGTAATTGGGATGATCTTTAACATTTGTTTTTGGTTTATTACAAAAAAATTTTTATTGGATTTCTTATAAAGTTCAAATTTGAAAAACTGAACTTGGCGTTTACATGAATATTTAAACAATCTTAAATTTAGAACCTCTAAATAACTTAATATCAGACCTGAGCTAACTCATTTAGATTTGAAATCTGATTTGGCACATAATATTTGGAGTAAACTATTTGGGAAGAGCTTGTTAAGGTAAGTATTAAGGTTTTTGATGATTTATTAATGTTAAAGATTAAGGCCCAATTTAGGAATAATTTTTTTAATTAGTGTTATAGTTTTGGATGATTTATTTAATAGTTGAGATAAAATCATTAAAACTAAAATCTAAAAGTTACCATTAGATAGTTTTTACAAAATTTTGATACTAATTGCTAACATTAAGACTAAATAGTGTCTAAATTGCTAAAGTTAAATGCTAAAAATTACCATTAAATATTTTTTAACTCTAAAATTAATCGCTCATGACATAATGTCAAAATTGAGATTATATATGAAATCGTTTTTTGTTGTTTGTGAATCATAGTTGTAGAATCGAATCAAAATGGTAATTATAATTATAAGATGTAATTGAACATTTTTTCCTATTTAAGATCATAAAATCATAAGATTATAAAATTTGAAATAAAAATTTGACAACATTAACGGATACTAATACAGAAAGTAGCAATATTGATGAAGCTCAAGAGCCTTAGGGTCATCATTGCTGAAACAAATTACGCGGATCCATTACAACGCACCCGCCGCAGTCTCGACCAAACGCGTGTCTTCACGCTCTCAAGGATTACAACTCCAGAGCCACGCGCGGCTACCTACTCTCCATAAACCTCACACCAAACCCTTTAACGTGAATATAAAACCCTCGTCTCCCACCTCTTTTCCCTCGCTCTTCCTCTCCCCGAGATCTTCACGTTAAAGGAAAAAAAATCTTACACTGAAATGGCGTCTCTCAGGACTCCCACACTGAAAAACCCAACCCTCTCCCTCTCCTCCAGAACTTCGCTACCCTCCGCATTTTTCAATCGCTCCCCCAGCACCCTCCGCCTTCCCCGGGGCTCTCAGCGCCGCCTCATAATTATAGCCTCCGCCGCCTCTTTCTCAGGCAAGCCCACCGTCCTGGTCTCAGAGAAGCTCGGAGAGGCTGGGCTTGAGCTCCTCAAGCAGTTCGCCAATGTCGATTGCTCCTACAATCTCTCGCCGGAGGAGCTCTGTACCAAGATCTCTCTCTGCGACGCGCTGATTGTGAGGAGTGGGACCAAAGTCACCCGGGAGGTTTTCGAATCGTCCGGAGGGAGGTTGAAGGTCGTTGGGAGAGCTGGAGTCGGGATCGATAATGTGGATCTGGCTGCAGCCACCGAGCACGGGTGCTTGGTGGTGAATGCGCCCACCGCCAACACGGTTGCCGCCGCCGAGCACGGGATCGCCCTGTTGGCCGCTATGGCAAGGAACGTAGCACAGGCTGATGCCTCCGTCAAGTCTGGTTAGTGATATGCGATTTCTTCAATTGTGCTGATAATTTTTGTTCGAGTTCTGTGATGGATCTGGGTCTTATCAACTTGAAGTGCAGTTTGATGTGGAAGGCAAGGTGGAGCTTTAGGCATAGAGAGGATGAGAAATTGGCCCTTTTTGGGTAAAGAAAACTTTGATGCTTTAATATGTCCAGGAATATTCTGTTTTACTAATTTCGATCAGATTGTAATTTGGAAACTATGTGTGCTGTGACCAAGTACTGACTTGACTGCGCCTTTTTTTTTTTTTTTGTATTAAGTTCCAAACCCAGCTGCCATATTCTAAAAGAGTAACCCGTTTCAAGTTTTTGCATAGGATACGAAATTCTAAATCTTGCATTTGTTATTTGGGAAGATTTTTCATGCTGCTGTTGTTAATCTAGGAAAATGGCAAAGGAACAAATATGTTGGTGTTTCCCTGGTGGGGAAGACGCTTGCGGTGATGGGATTTGGAAAGGTTGGATCTGAAGTAGCTCGGAGAGCCAAGGGCCTTGGTATGCATGTGATTGCCCATGATCCATATGCACCTGCTGATCGTGCCCGGGCAATAGGTGTTGAGCTTGTCAGTTTTGATGAAGCCATAGCAACTGCAGATTTTATTTCCTTGCACATGCCTCTCACTCCTGCCACTTCCAAGATGTTGAATGATGAAACTTTTGCCAAGATGAAAAAAGGTGTCCGCATTATCAATGTTGCTCGTGGAGGTGTGATTGATGAAGAGGCACTTGTGAGGGCATTGGATGCTGGAACTGTAGCTCAGGCTGCACTTGATGTTTTCACTGAGGAGCCGCCACCAAAGGAAAGCAAGTTGGTGCAGCATGAGAAGGTCACTGTTACTCCTCATCTTGGTGCTAGTACGATGGAGGCTCAGGTGAGTTCAATGATCAAAATTACATGTTTGTTTTCAAACTAATGTTGTCTAATGTTGCACGAGTTTGTTTTAGGAAGGAGTGGCTATTGAAATAGCTGAGGCAGTTGTTGGTGCCTTGAAAGGGGAGCTTGCAGCAACTGCAGTAAATGCTCCAATGGTTCCTGCTGAGGTACAACTCAAGGCTTCTTTCCTTCATTGTATAAACATGGAAAATGGATGAAGTAATTGTTATATTCGACCTTTCTCATTTCAGGTTCTAAATGAGCTGAAGCCGTATGTTGAACTTGCTGAGAAATTAGGCAGACTTGCTGTTCAGTTAGTGGCTGGAGGAAGTGGTGTGAAAAGTGTGAAGGTGTCATATGCGTCTTCCAGAGCCCCCGATGATCTTGACACAAGGTTGCTTCGTGCCATGGTCACCAAGGGTCTGATTGAACCTATATCCAGTGTCTTTGTGAATTTGGTCAATGCTGATTATACTGCTAAACAAAGAGGCCTCCAGATCACAGAAGAAAGGATCATTTTGGAAGGTTCACCTGAGAGCCCACTTGAAACCATCCAAGTTCAGATTGCCAATGTAGAGTCCAGATTTGCAAGTGCCATATCAGAGTCTGGGGAGATTAAGGTTGAAGGACGAGTGAAGGATGGAATTCCTCATTTGACAAGAGTGGGATCTTTTGAGGTTGATGTGAGCTTGGAAGGAAGTATTATTCTGTGCCGACAGGTTGATCAGCCTGGTATGATCGGTAAGGTTGGAAGCATTTTGGGAGTGGAAAATGTGAATGTCAGCTTCATGAGTGTTGGGAGGATTGCTCCACGGAAGCAGGCTGTGATGGCCATAGGAGTGGATGACCAGCCCAGCAAGGATGCTCTAAGAAAGATCGGGGAAGTGCCTGCCATAGAGGAGTTTGTGTTTCTCAAATTATGATTTGCTTGCTGTATCCTCGTCTTCGATTCTTTTCTAGGTTGGATCGTTTATCACAGGGTAGTTTTCAGTTTTGAATTTTTTTCCTTTTTTCTTCCTGCAGAAGAAATGCAAGAA
Organism: Aquilaria yunnanensis; assembly: GCA_039654915.1. NCBI lineage: Eukaryota > Viridiplantae > Streptophyta > Magnoliopsida > Malvales > Thymelaeaceae > Aquilaria > Aquilaria yunnanensis. Next base: position 22,178,159 of record CM077598.1, on the reverse strand, counting down.
TAACTCAATTCCTGCAATTAAGTCTGTATGGTTATTGTACTTTCAAGAGAGTGAATTTTGATTTAAGCTGAATCTTTCGGCTTTCCATCAATGAAGCGAAAGCTCTTACCCCTGTTCTATACTAAAGTTAGAGCCAGGCAATTCCAGTCCCATGGTTATCTTAAGACTGTCCTCACAGTTAATAGGTAGGTGAACTGATCAAGTATGCTTAAAACATTTGATGATGTTTTTACCGTCTCCTCACAGGAAAGAAGTATTACTGTACTGTCTGATATTTTATGGCTTCCGAGGATTCAAACGAGTCGCATAAAATGCTAATGAAGTGAAATAAGCCTTCAATTAGTTGGAGGCGATAAGTACAAATAAATACAACATTTCTAATTTAAATTGCAGCTCGAGGACCTGAGATAGTGAGATGTCATACAGCAAACCTTTTTCTCTATGTTCAACACAAGAACTATCCCTACTTTTGCGTCGCACTCATAGACGAGTATGCTGTAGTTTCCAAATTCACACGACTGACATACAACTATTGGATGGGTGAAGCCTCACCTGTCTGATTCAGCTCAGGAACCGGAAAGGAATGGGACCTGAGCTAGGGTTGAGGGCAGGGGGGCATGGAGGTTACTGAGTGCTAAATAGGCGGCAATACCGGCTGCATAACCAGCGAAAGCAAAACCACTTACCTGCACAAAAATGAAGTCTTGTCTTGCCTAGCAGAACCAGAAAGCTTTGATGCGTAAAAAAGTCGAAGCAATAATTACCTTTCGCAAGTACCAAAAGAAGTCGACCTTTTCCATTCCCATAAATGCAACCCCAGCAGCAGACCCAATTATTAGCATGGATCCACCGGTTCCAGCACAGAAAGCGATAAGCTGCCAAAACTCGGAATCCTGGGGAAAAGAGGTCAGATCATACATTCCCATTGTCGCTGCCACAAGTGGAACATTGTCTATAACTGCTGAAACCACTCCTATTGCACTTGCAATCAGTTCAACATTAGGAATATGAGCATCAAGGTAGTTTGCTAACTCCCGAAGAATACCGGCTGCTTCAAGGCTGGAAAGGAACAACCCAAGTTTTATCTCTTTTATATATCAGAGAATAATAAGAGTTAAAACTAAACTTGCTCGTGGTATCATTATCTAAAAAGCTACTTGAAGCACAGAGTAATATAATGAAAAACCTCATTACAATATTGAACACACTTGATTTACAGCAACTCTGATCTAATCAATCTGTCCAGCTAGCCAAGCTATTAAAACATTGTCACACATCCATACTACTTGCAAAAATCATATTCCGTTCATTAATCTAATTTAGTGCAAACATGCAATAGCTTCTACAACCACGAAAAGAGAGAAAACCTTGGTCGAGTTTTGTAGCTAAACAACATCAAAATTCCAAATTTAACTGTATATACAAGCTCCAGAAGCAGCAATTGTTAACTGGCGAGTTTCAATCTAGTCGTATACCTGCTTACAGACAAAAGAATCCCAAGGAAGAAAAGGGCTCCCTGAGTGTCAATCCTTGATAAAGCTTGTGGTACTTTCAACCGTTGCCTTTCTGATTCGCCATAATGAATGGCATCCGTCAGAATCCAGAGAACTCCAAGCCCAAGAAGCATACCCATATAGGGAGGCAACCCAGTGAGAGCCTTGAACACTGGAACAAAAACTAAAGCTCCAAGGCCAACAGAAAAAACAAGTTGTCCTCGAGGAGCGATCTGTTCAGATGCCAAAACATCTTTTGAATCTTGTCCCTTCCCATTAACCTCACTGAATTAGGAGAAACTTATATTACCTCATCCATAATTCACAAACTATGCACAACATTAGAAAGTTTGGAAACATGTTCTTGGATCGGCTATTCACTTGACATACCTGGTCAATGACATAAGAGCCAGCGGTACAGTCAGAGATATGGCTGAAGGTACAAAAAGGCCCTGTGAGCAAAGTAAAAACAAACATAACCTTTCTGGTAGAGAAGACAATCATCTGCAATGCATTTGTACACACTAGAAAGAAAACCCAAGTCTTAAATTAGAGAAAAGGAAGATGTCATTAATGTTTATGTGAAGACTAGACAACCAAAGAGTTTATACAAACTCCCAAGCCATTGAAACATGGTGACAAGTTTTGTTTGAGCAATTAATCTTCTAAAAAATACACCGGAGTTCAGCAGAGGTAGTGGCAAACATTCAATCAGGGTATTTATATTTTTAACACGTGTAAGGCCTTCGAGGTAACTTATGCTTTTCACTCAATATAGTCACTGAATCAAATCAATTCATATTGGTTCCTGCTTTCTAGTTATGCGTCCCAACCCCTGCACACATGCACATACAAACTTTTCAACATGTTGAATGCAAAAGTTGCAAATTGCCATAGTTTACCCCTTACGGCCAGCAGTGCTAGAATGAGCAGGGAAGGGAATTACTGCTTCCACTAGTTCCACCTTTTTGGTTACAGTGGAAATACATATAAACAGAGGTACACCAAAAAGGCAAATACTTCGCTTACCAAACAAATTTATATATGCAAACTTAAACACACTAATAATTCCTACTAATACATGTATGTTCCTGTACATGCACATGCGAAATGTAGGTGGAGGCATGAAATAAACCATAATTTAACTTAGAAAACCTTCATTGTCTGCAATGTGGATATCTGACCATGTATCCACAGCATAGTTGTAGTAACATCACCAATAGGAGTCCAAGCACCACCGGCATTTGCAGCTATTACAACAACAGCTCCAAGAAGCCTGTCAGCAAAGTCGAAGATTCAAATGCAACTCATCAAAAATGAATTTTTTGACAGGAAAAGCGGTGGGTAGTTTAACACAGGGTCTGCCGGCAACTCCCCCCCCCCCCCCCCCCCCCCCAAAAAAAAAAAAAACTCAATTCCCCATTTTGTTTGTTTCAAACTCACAGCTATTATAGAATTTTATTACACGCAAGCATGTAGGTAAGAGAAGAGGACAAGAAAACAGGTTTTGGGCGCATACAAACTATAGTTCAGTCAGTTTGAAAACATACTTGCGGTACTCCGATGGAGGTACTAACTTCCTCAACAAAGATACCATGATTATTGTAGATGTCAGGTTGTCCAGGATGGAACTTAGGAAAAAAGTAACGAAACCAACCTGAAGTTGTCAATCAAATAAAACTGCCATTAGCTGTTGAATGATAACAGAGATTGGATAAGGCTGACAAATGACTCTAGATCAATGGGACCAAATAAATCCACATTCATGAATAAAGAAAACACAGATAAAAGGAAAATACAAATATGGATTTACTAGCGAATTGGATTCAGGATTATAGGCCTGTTTGCGCCTGGAAATATTAATCATCCTGGATCGTGTGACAACTCTTAGAAGGGCTCATACTGAAATGAAACTATCAGGATAACTTTATACGTGCACATCTATAGCGAGTAAACATTCTTTCTCAGCTATCTTACAGTGAAGAGACAAAACAATCTCAGAAGATCAACAAAAAATAGCAACGGTAGCAAAACAGACAGCTCACCACCCAAAGCAGAGTTCGTGGTTTTCGAGTTGTTATATTGTCAGTAACCAGTTTAAATCCTTGATGAGCATCAACTATTTCTACGATGGTCATTGCACCAAGTAAGAAAAACACTATTTCACTGACTTCTGCAGATGCATGTGTCAGCTCTGAAACAGCAACATCAGTTGAAGGTGCCTGCAAAAAGTTCAAAACCAATAGCCCAGATGTCACTGCACAAGCACAACGTCGATGTCAAATAATTAAAAGGAAAAAAGGGGACAAAGACCTACATCTAGCCATCAGTAATGAGAAATAAGACACAGGATAGAGCTCGGGGAGTTCATTATAGTACTGAGTAACCATGACCAATGCCACGAGTTCAAAGAAATGTGAGCAAATAGAAAATTCCATACACAAACAATCTGAGAAGCATCCTCACCCCAATACTTCGAATTAACCATAGACTCACAGCCATCAGCAATCCTACTCCGCTTTTATTGAAAGCTAGAGACTCCTCAAAAATAATGCCAGCATATCCTATTCCAAAAAGCAAGGCCATAGCAACATCCTGTATAATAGGAATGTGTAAAATAATGTTATTTTCTGCACATGACCTGGTAACTATGAGTGAAATAAAGTGCATGAAGTTTTTGAAGAATGTGTAAGCAGATGATAAAGAAACATAGATAGACCTGATTGGAAGCAACCCAGGAATGGTTGATTGCTGCTGTACCAGTTGCAGCTGCTGCAAGTATTGCAAGAGCTTTCAAAATATCTGTCTTTGGCTGGTAATTTGCAGCAACATCTTCTGAGCTTGATTCATCGACTGAACACAAAGGATCACATGTGCCAGATGGTGAATTCAGCTCCTGTTGGCATTTTGGCAATCATATGATAACTAAGTTACACGGTGAACTGGAGAGTGAGATTTTTGTTTAGCAATATGTGTTTATATAGGAGTGTTTGCTTTTCACCGAACCGCTCAAACAATTAATTGCAAAGAGCGCATGATACATACAACTTGAATACGCAATCAAATTACGCCCCCTACACCATTCGTTTAGAGAATTCGAATTCAAGTTCGTCTAGTCAAGAGACATTGCAAAAGCGTCAACGAGAGCAGCAACCCCAATTCAACCTCCATAATGAAACTAAATCTATCACAGAACTGAGTTGGCAGGCCTATGACTATTTGATTTCCAATCACTGCTTTATGGCCACCGATTCCAAATCTCAATAAAGAAATGACGGCCAAACAGAATTTACCCACAATATCCCAGATTCTAAAATTAGCCGGGGAATCAACTGGGGGCACCCAAACATAAAAAATTCTCAGCACAAGAGAAAATTGAGGAAAAACCTGGAGCTGCTTCTCGTTGTTGGATAGAACATCTGGCTGAACAGAAGGAGAAGAAGAGTCTCTGGCCTTATCCTCAGCTCTAGCAAAAACAACGGTGCTCAGCAGCCTTGAGCTTCTGATTCTAGAGGAGGAGGAACTGGAGCTGGGCAGGGAGCCAGAGGTGGGAAGTGAAATGGGCGACGGCGAGTACGAAGTGAGCCTTCTGAAGCGGTGGGGCGGCGAGAAGTGGGTCGCCGCCGAGAAGGAAGCCATTGGACTGAAGATAAGACTGAGAGGTGAGTTTTATGCCCGGCTCCGGCGTTGATTCTTCTTGGTGCTATCTTTGTGTTGCTGCCGCAATTTGGTTAATTGCATTGGCATGGCAGGAGCAGGCTCTTGGTCTTGGTCTTGTCTTGGGTTGGGCAGGGGCACCAAATAGATACGGCCGCCACCACTTCCCTTCCTCTGCGAGACACGGCGGGACACATGAGCGTGGAGTGCACTGCGTCAATTTGAGCTTTGGAATTATTTTATTGAAAAGTTGTGGAATTAACGTTTTTCTTCCCTCTTTTGGCGAAGGTGGAATTAATATATTTTATATGCAACTATTGTAGCTTCAGCGAAAAATAAGATGGGTATACCATTCAGTTTACACTCCATTACCCCTTTAAAAAATGACGTATAGATGGAACTAATTTTTATTCATAATTATTGTTCGTGTTGTTTTGAAATACTTTTCAACTTTCTTTTTTTTTTTTTTTGTATCATAAAATATTTATTAATTTTCTCTACATATATTTTTTTAAAATATTATCGTTATATTCTAAAAGGTGTGGATAGTGTTGCTCCCTTTTTTCTTTTTTTATATAAGCAATTGACTCTTTTATAAGTTTGATCTCATTTTCGAAAGGTAATGACATTTTCATTATTTGAATTTATGCCTAATCACTTTTGAGTCCCTATGTTCAACTTGTGCGACATTTTTGTCCCCAAACTAAATAACTACTTAACTAGGTTTTTTCTATTTATTCTCTTGGTCCCTGATTTTTTTTTTGTTTTTTATGTATTAGCAAAACATTGGTCAACATCAAATGTTAAACTTTTAATATCTAAAGTTTTTTCATTTCCTTTCTTAGACCCCAAACCTTTTGCCCAATTCTTTTCTTCTAACCTTTATTGAATTAAAGGTTAAACTGTTGATTGATTAATATAATTCAAACAAAATTTGGGGTTTCGGTCATATTTTTTTGTTATTGATGACTGAGTTTTGTTGTATGAGTTATTTAATTAAAAAACTCTATGGTTTAATAAATTAATTTGATCCATAATTATTAAATCTGAAAGTGAATTTTTCTAAAAAAATTGTCTCATTGATATTAAGATTGAAATTGGAGTTAGATAAGAGATGAACTTTTTTAACGAATTACTTTTTAATGAAAAAAAGTATCCATCTTTTCAAAGCATGTATAATATTATGTTTCGATCATAATTAATCATTTTAATGAAAAGAATATAATATAAAGAAAGCCAAGCTCAGAATTAAAATAAAGTAAAATTTTAATTGATTAACATAAATTTATGATTAAAAAATATTTATTTATTTATTTATTTATTATTGACATTTTTTAATGCTAAATTTATTGCAAGAATATCCACTACAAAAAATAACCTCGTATCATTTCTATTATATGAAAGCTATAAGTGCTAACACTAAATAAATATATCTAATTAACTTATGTTGCATATCATCAATAATATTTTAAAGAAAAAGTGAAATGAAAAACGTCTTGAAGCAAAGATGGTATGATAAAAGTTAAGTTACAGTCAAGTTTACAGCAAACGGTAGAGCCACTACTCAGTTATTAAATTTATGTAGACCTCCAATTCCAAATTGTCACAGCCCTCCCGAATTCCTAATACGCATGTTTGTTATTTATAAGAGGAATGGTGGATTGTGACGGTACAACTCACAATCATTTTTTATAAAATAAGTTTTCAAGTAGTTGTACTATAAAACATTAATAATGGCTAAACTTTATTTTATTCGATTTGATGCTAAACTTCGCTAAAGAATTTAAGTAATGGTTTTTTTAACTGTTATAAATAATGTAGCTGATAAACATCTTTAGAAAAATAGAAGGCACTCTAGTTGTGTAGTCCAATTATATTTACGGTATTTATGAGAGACCGTTGCTGAAAGGGATTTTTGAAGAAAAATATTGGATTTTCTTTTGTTTCTCCTCCACTTATAAAAACTGTTCTGAATACTTAATTGAATTTGTCTCATTTTGTGGTCATTGTTTCTCAAGAACGTGTTTATCCAGCTCATGTCCTATCCTATTTGTTTCTCCCTATGTAGCTCTTTGTTTATATTTTTTAGTATCAAAATTTATAATAAAAAAAAACAAGAAGGAAGAGAAAATTTAAACGGACATTCTTGTTATTTTCCTTCAGCTTTGGATAAATTAGCATTGTAGAACAAAAAAATTGTTGCTAAAAAGAAAGTGATTAGCATTTAAAGCATTTCCAACAGTTTCCCTATTTTGTAATTTTTCTTCACTTTAGGGAATATAAAGTTATTTTTTACTCTAACAGCTTCTCTATCATATTCTCTAAAATAGAGAATAATATGAAAGAGAAGATCTCATTCCCCATTTTTGTAGAAACTCCAAAAATTTTTAGGGAATGAAAAATAATACTCTTTCTGTCTCATAAAAGTTGTCTCATTTATTATTCATAACAATTAATTCATAATTTTATTTCTTTAAAAATTTCTTATAGAAATATAAAATTTTTATATAAAAATGGTATCCTAAAGACTCTATTTTATACCAAAAAAAAATTATAGTACAAATTAAAATGAATATATTTAAGTCAAAATTTAGTTAAAAAAGTTAAAATAGTCATTCTTTATGAACTGGAGGTAGTAAATTTTTACGTTTTGCACAATATTTAATTATAAAAAAATTAATTCATATTTTTTTTCTTCCAAATTTCTTATACCATTTTCATAAAAAAAATTTATATTATAGGAATATAATTTTTTTTTATGAAAATGGTACTTTAAAGACTCTATTTTATAAATATAATTTTTAAATTGTTTTATAATATAAATTAATATCAATATATTTAAGTCAAATTTTAGTCAAAAAGGTAAAAGAGTCATTCTTTGTAAAACGGAAGAAATAATTTTTTACATTTTCAACAATATTGAATTATACAATAATTAAACTAGTCATTAATTTGAATTTACTTTAAGTCCATAATATTTAATTTTTATGTAATAAATACAAAATTCTACAAAATAGGGAAGCTATTGGAGTTGGAGCAAAAAAATTATAGAGATTTTATTTTTTACATCCTCATTTTATAGAAATTTTGAAGAAGCTGTTAGAGATGCTCTCAGTTACTAAATAAAGGATATTCTGAACATAGTAAAAAAAGTATATCATATAAAGCTTGATGTACTTCTTTTTTATTTGAGCAATGATCTATTTACACCAGTGTAAATGCTTATATCATTCTACATCATATAGTAATTCTCTATACATTTTTCTTAATAGGCAGTTCCAACTAAAAAAATATCGAAATACACTATCTCCTTCCTCAATCTCCTCCCTTAAATTTCAATAATCTCATATTAGCCACGAACTCAACCTCCAACAACCTCAATCTAGCCATAAAAGCTCTCTTCCTTTTGTGTTTCTCCTCCTTCATCAAACCCTCTACACAATTGATTCTTCCCTGTAAACAAACAAAACCTTGAAGCTAAATCACCGAGCTCTTCTACCTTCATCCATGGTGGATAAATTCAACCCTAAAAAAAGTTGGTGGGGCTCATCCAGGCCAACTAACACCCACTTCAACCCCATCACCACTGGATATTTCTTCTCTTTCTCTGCCCTGGGAACCGAAATGGTCATTGACGTCAAACCCAAAACTTCTATTGAATTCATCTCATTCTCTAATAGCTTCATCCATAGTTCTTCCATGGATTTACACATGATGGATCTCGGTCTATCCTCCAACTAATTTGCTGATAAAAAATAATTAATTTCCCCTTTTTATCTTCTCTTCATTTTCTATATCTATTTTTCATTACTTAGTTCATTGATTGCTTGGTAGCAGACATCAATTTTGGAGAGGATTTGATGAAAAAAGGGGTATCGTACCTAGATATTTTTGAACTAGTAGCGTTTCTTTTGAAAAAAGTTAAGGAGATAACATGGACTCTTCATAATTTTTCCATTAAAGGATAGAGGCTTATGAACCAATATGTTTTCCAAAATTAAGAGATCTTTATTTGCTGAATTATAAGTTTTGTACCAATTCTTTTGAATCGCATAATTAGGCCAATATGCATAGTTAAGCCTATATTAAAATAACTCTTTAAATTTAATAATTGATTTAACTTAACTTTGATCTCATTCTCATATCAAATTATTAACAGAGTGTACTGAGTAAGGGGAATTTATTTTGTGGTTGAACTTCTCATATTGGACGGGGTCGAGGGCAGAAGTTTGCCAGTGGGGAAAATAAAAAAGAAAAAAGAAAGGAATATGTTAATGAGGCTAAGGGTGCGACGTGTCAATGCATTTAGTCTTAGAATACGACTGGTCATCTTCAACTCTCACCCGTGAACAGCAGCCAGTGAAGATAGATTAGGACTTGGCGTCGCACCTTCTAAACCTTGTAAACCACCAAACATGGCCTTGGCTCAAGCCTCCGCCTCACTCTGTCTCTCCTTCCACGGTACGTTTTCTACTCTCTCTCTCTCCTCCTCTCGCTGCTTTCTGTAAGTCAGTATTTCTAAGCCCAGATTATGGCGCAGATGCCTTCGCCGTCGGCTCTTCGAGATCCCACAAAATCAATCGACTACCCACCTTAAGTTTCGTTCTAAGCCGCTCCTTTTCCGCCACCGGCTCTCCTTTTTGTGAGTTTTGAATTCGAATTCAGCTGCTGGTAACTGTGTGCTTCGCCTGGTCATTGTTTTCGAAAGCGGAAACTGTACTAACATATTCATACTAATAGATATCTGCTAAGCACTCTTAGTAATCACAAACGAAAATTGTCGGGATGGCAGACGAAATTTGAGTCACGTTGCTACTTGTATAAATTTTGATATACTTTGAGAATCTGCAGGATCAATCAAGTGAAGCTTTTACAGCTTCAGTTCAAAGTGCGAATTCTGTTACATCCTCTACATTAGTTTACTAGCTGCTTAAATCTCCCATAATTGAATCCGTGTAAGAATTTAAGTTTCTGACACGTCAAGGGCGATTGAGGAAACATTCTTTGCACTTTGAAATGGATAGCTAGTAGGTTAATAAATTTTGGCATGCTTGGTTCTGGCTGCAGTATCATCAAGAACATCTTACAGAGACAGGCGTGCACGTAATGCAACATCACTTTCCATAAGATGTGAGCAGGGCACACAGCAAGGCAATAGCGTAGATGTATGGCTAGGCCGATTGGCAATGGTTGGATTTGCAGTGGCCATCACCGTTGAAATATCAACAGGCAAGGGACTTCTGGAGGTATGCTCTTTCTCTGGGGTTTCCTTTGAAGAAACCGATGACAGGCTGTTACTCTCGCAGCCAGATCTGGGTCATTCATTCATGTAGATTCACATGAATTGGGCTGTCTGTGTCTGTCAAGTAAATAGGTCCCGACTTATGACGTTGTCATGCTTCTAAGTCTATACATGTTTCATGTCAGCAGAATTTTGGACTCACTACCCCCTTGCCTACGGTGGCCTTAGCTGTGACGGCACTGGTTGGCGTTCTCACTGCGGTTTTCATATTCCAGTCTGCCTCAAAAAGCTAGTCTCCAGCAGTGTGAAGCATATAACTAGCATGACATAGTTTGTACTTTCCTTTTTGCTGAATGTGTAATTCAACATTATCAAAAGCAGAATATGCTCCCCGAAAACTTTCCTAAAGCATGTCTTGAGCGAACTGCATCTTTCACGGCACTTCAATCAAAAAACACGAAGTCAATAATTCACCATCGTTTGCATGTTATACGAGATGTTGCTACCATCATGTCCAGAATGGTTATCAAAACCACCCTCATCTGTACCATCATTTTCTGAAAGTTTAGTAATCGGATAGTTCAGGGTCAGCACAGGAAGAGGACAGGGCAAGGTAACTGATAAGGAGATGAACATTTTCCTCTGGTTGATTTGCTTGTACTGGATTCCCGAAGAAAACCATTAGCATTGCACGTACATACACACATTTGATAGCCCTATCAATGTGGAGAGGCATCACTTCCTACTGCGCGATGTGCACCAAATGACAGGGAAGCATGTTTTACATCCATTATTTCTGTAATAACTGGACAAGTATCTACACACATAGCCAAACGACGAGTGGAAGCAAGGGATCTTCCTTCTCATATTTGACTTGAACCAACTGAAGGATTTTCCCGAACACATGCACATGCATCATGGTGACTTCGTAACAAAAACCCCAAGCAAAATCAAAAGCTGGTCATATATCTAAACAAGATCAAGATGCTAGGTTGACCTCAATAAATATGTGAGAAGCAGATAGCTATCAAAGATACGTTACATTTTCAAATATCCATGACTTGAGACTGAGATTTTGCCTTCGATTTTTTACTCTTAGTCTTCTTACTTTTATCTTTATTCACCTTTTTCTTTGGCTTATCATCAGAAATAGGTTGCTTGCTCATGATGTGTTGATGAATGGCAGCCAGGGGATCAGCCTGAAACGCTGGATGATTAAGAACTGCATTCAGTTGTTTTCCTTCCTTCAATCTGTAGATTCATTCGTTAGTAAGAACTCAAATAAAGGATAAATAATCCCTAAAGGTTAACAGATAGAGAAACAGATGTACACACATTAGGTCTCGCCTAGACTTGCAATTAAGCTTGAATTCACTGGCAGGAGCCTGTTGGTTGGCACATGTAACCTCAGGAAGAAATTCTGAGAGAGAAGATAGGTCATAAGCTCTTAATTTCTTCTGTCGGCTTCGAAGCTTCTTCTGCTTAGATACAAAGAACATTTCCTTTAGTTTGGAAATTTGACCAATTAGGCCAGTAATCCTTTTCACTATCATGGAGTCTTGATTCAGTTATCACAGAAACAAGATCACTTCTGCATTAGCCCATACTCATAGGCAACTCCTCTATCATTAGAAAATCAGAATCACCAAAAAGAAACTAAAAGAATAGTGTTTTTCTTCTCTGTTTTTTTTGGGGGGGGGGGGGGGGGGGTGGTTTGGTTCACCTTTGGCTTTGCAATAGTCTTTGCAGCAACTGTATCTCTGACCTCTGTGCCAAACGCAATTTTAAGTACGGATTACAGAGAGAAGAAAACATTCAATGCCAACTCTTGGAAATTAAGTAAAAAAAAAATAACAATCCAAGAGAACATACACATGATATTCAAGAAAACGCAAGTAATTTTTCAAATGACATATACTCACTTGCATAGAATTGGAGCTTCTTTTCAAACTTACGGTCAGCTTTCGTTACTTGATCTTTTCTGCGGAAAGGAAAATACAATAAGAAAACAAAGTCGGATACAAACGAACTCCATCAACTATTAATGAACACAGATACAGAACATTCAAAGAAAAACTAATCAGAGAGCATTAATGTTACCGTGATTTGCCCATGCTTGTGAGGAGAATCAGAGGATTTTAATTCAAGTAAAATGTAAACCTCGCAGGAAGCAGACTTAGGGTTCTAACGGTACAATACTCAGAAGCAGAACAGCGACGAGCTGCAACACGTTGCCTGTAATCAAACGCTAGACATGTTCAGCTCAACCACAATCCTTCGCGAGCAGCATAAGACCAATAATCAGCAGCACAACCAAAACTGTAAACTACAGCACAACCAAAACTCTAAACTATCCAAACAGAGATACAAAAGAGACAGAATCACGAGTAGAACAACAAGGTATTCAAATTTCATCCAGACAAGTAGGGCCTCAACTCCTTGTTTAGCAAAAATATAGGCATATTGGCTTCAATATACATAAACCTTACCTTTCGATCTCGATTCTTGTGACTCCAAGACCCGTTTCTGGCTTCCAAAAGGTAGCGAGGAGCGGTAACGACTGACGGCTCGAAGTATATGAATCGAGAACGAGTCGAAATAGTGCGACAGAGAACAGTGGGGAAAATTAGGGAGTTTTTTATGATCTGCTGTGGCCAATACGACCAGACGACTCGGAAAGGCGGAGAGCAGTCGACGATTGAGAAGGATTGCGTGGAGAGCAGAGGGCCGTAGATATTTAGGGATTTCAGCACATGATACGACTCCTGCCGTTGGACCAAAGTGTATTAATTTGTATGCTTCGGCCTTCGGGTCGGTCTTGTTTAACCGGGTTTAAAAAATGAGAAAAACTAGGGAAATTTGCGTGGGTAGCTCTTACTGTTTAATTATTATCGGTAAAAATATTAAATTTATCACGAATATTTTAAGCAGGAAGTGAATATGTCATTATAATTTTTTTAGGGGTAAAATCCGCCATGGGTCACCTAGCTTATTTTTTTGTCCTATACGGGTACCTTACCTTTATTTTGTCCTACCGAGGTACCCATGCTGTTATAGCGTGTCCTACTGGGGTACTTTCTGTCAGTTGCGTCGTTAAGGTTGACGGAAAATGATGACATGGACTCATTTTCCCCCACACCTGGCCCCAGGACGCCACGGTGGACCATTATTAAGCAGGAAGAACGATGACAAGGACAATGAAGGCTTTGGGTCCTTTTAGAGCGGGAGATTGGGGTGGAATCCAGAAGTGGCGGGAAGTTGGGGCAGAAGAAAGAGAGAAAAAGAAGGGAGACAAGGCTGTTAGACCGAGGAGGCTTACATGACATGGCGAGTCCGGTGAATTCGTTAGCCAGTTCATCAGCCAGCGTCGGAGGAGAGGGAGGATTGTGGCCTTACTGTAGATGCGGCATCCCTGCAGCGCTCAAGTCAGCTTGGACAGAGCAAAACGCTGGACGAAGATTCTTTGGGTGTAGGAATTATGGGGTATGTGTATCATTGTTGTGTTGGTGGGCTGGGGATTTTGTTTGGAAATTGATATGTTTTGTGTTTATGGTGTAGAGTCGGATGTGTTGTCGCTTCCACCAGTGGCACGATGAGCCAACCCCAGAGAGATTGAAGGGTTTGATAGTTGGACTGCGGAGGAGGATGGACGTGTCAGAGAAAGATGTGAAAAGGCTTCAGTCAAGGGTGGAAGAAGCTGAGAAAGAACTGAAGAGGGAGATCGACAGAGTTGAGGAAACACAAGCAGAGGTCTACAGACTTACGGAAAGGGAGGATAAATTGAAGAGGAAGGTGAGAGAAGTGGAGAGAAAGATGAAGATATTAGAGGTGGCCTTGATTCTGTCATGGGTGCTATTTTTTTTCTACATTTCAAAGGTGGCAGTTGGGTGCGATGGTGTAGGGGAGTAAGTGAGAGTAATGGCGAAGTAGGAATGGTGTAATGTGTAGATGGAGAAGGTGAGAGGTAGTAATGTAGTGGTAGTGGCAGGGGTGTTTAATGTGCATTTGTAAGTGGCGTATGTTTGTGTTGGCTATAAAAGTAGCACTTATGCGTTATACAAAATGCATTTCTAGGTTATTGCGTTATTAGGGTTAAGTCAAACAGTTATGGAGAAACAAAGATGCAGCTAAAACACAAAAGTAGAAACAGCTAATTTGGCTCAAATGACATTATCTGATCATTTCCAAAGTGTGGATGAATCACACACTTAGGCTCCAAAGTAATAACATTTATACATATCCAAAATGCACTCAAAAGTGTGCCCTACATGTAAATCAAAATGTGCAACCACAGAAATGTGCAACCACAGAGTTTTTCCCTACCCACATTATAGCAAAAGTCTGACCTAAACAGACATCAAAATCTAAAACCCAAGTTAGAACTATTTCCCTCCAGCTGGTGTCCAGGGGTGGCCTCTGCTTCCTTTTGGACGACCCCTTGTTCTCCTTGATTGGGAACTTCCATTCATTGGCGTTTGTGTTTCCTGTGATGATCTGCTATCAACAAATACAGATGTCCTCCTAACTCCTTCACTTGACTCTGTGTGTCTGACGTCTTGACTTGGCTCTGTGTGTCTGACGCCTTGACTTGGCTCCCTCATTGGCTCTGTCTGGCTAGGCTGAGTGTTGATACTACCTGCATGGCTTGCATTTGAAGTCTCCACCTATAGGTCATCTGAATGTCAGTCTTATATGATGGTTAAACAAATGTTAATTTGTTTACTAGTTAACTTACATTGTTTCTCAGTGACTGGGAGTTTGTCCCCCTTCTCACTCTGGCTGTCCTCTGTCCAGATGGTGCACTACTGCTGCCTTTTCCCTTACAAGTAGTTTTGTTGTGGCCAGGTTGTTTGCAAATTGAGCAATGCACAAGCATCCCAGTTTTTCTCATTTTGTTTGTGCATTCCGGTTCACCCTGCTCCCTTCTTCTCTTTTTTTTAGGTCTGCCCCTCTTGACAACAATATGATTTGGAGGTTTTATAGGGTTATGACCCATATCTTCCCACTAATCAGCACTTCTTATTGGATGTATGAGATTCCCATATATCAACTTATGTGTGTCCACAGTATAACACTCATCCACATATTCTTCTGGATTACCCCTATGCATGGCTAGTGCTGAACATGCATGGATGCATGGAATACCAGTCAGTTCCCACTTCCTACAAGAGCATTTTCTATCCTCTATGTCAACCACATGCTGGTCAGTTGGGGTGGTGACTTGGAATTTAGTTCCTCCTGACTCCATAGGCCAACAATTTCTTGAAAATTCTATGTTCCGATTCAACTTTTTCAAAATTTTTGGACACAATCTCCCTGTCCACCTGCCCTGGATTTCTCTCTTCTTGGTAATCCTCACCATTATCTTACATCTAACAATCTCTAACATTGTTAGGATAGGCTTATCTCTAGCATCAATGATGAATCGATTAAAACACTCACACATGTTGTTTAGTAAGATATCACATTTAGGAAATTCCATGAAAAATGCTCTTGACCAATAGCATGGATCCACTTCCTTCATCCATGCCCAAGCATTTGAATCCAATCCCTTAAGTAATTCCATCTTACGTTTGAACTCACCTTCATATGTTGCCCTTGCTACTCCCCACACTGCATCTCTCAGTGCAACCCCAGGATAGCTACCTTTGAAGTTGTTATACACGTGTGTCACACAGAATCTCTTCTCTGCATTTGGAAATTGTTCCTCCACAGCAGGAATCAAGCCCTACCATCATGCATGTAATATGTTACAACAGATCAATGATGCAATTTAAAAGAAACTGGCAACAAATAAGATATAATTTACCTTTTGTCTATCTGATATTATAGTCCACTTGTGTGTCTCAGAGATCCCTAGTGCATTTGATAGCAGAAACAAAAACCAACCCCATGACTCCCTACTCTCACTTTCTACTACTGCATATGCAATTGGCCATATGCAATCATTAGAATCAATCCCCACTGCTGACAGCAATTGTCCTCCATAAACACCTTTCAAAAAACATCCATCTATACTTATAATTGGCCTACAGCCAGCCAAGAAGCCATTTATAGCTCCACTTATGCATATGAACACCCTCTGAAAGATGCAATTATCAAGCCCTAACATCAACACACTGCCAGGGTTTGTCTTCCTCAGCTCACCTCCATAATCTGGGAGTTTAGCATACTGCTCTTCCTCATCCCCCCTTATCCTCCGCAATGCAAGCTTCTTCCCTCTCTGTGCTTTTGACCTATGAATTCTGATGTTGAAATCCCTTCTGATATGATCTACAAGGGCTGCTAGTGGTATCCCAGGATGTGATTTTATGACCTCAAGGTATTCATCAGCTATCCACTCAAAAGTGGCCCATTTATTTTTCACCACCCTGGCACATGAATGATCATGGTCTACTCTCTTAATTTGTACCTGTGGTCCGTCCTTATACTTTCCTGCTGTTAGCAAAAAAGGACACCCTGGCTGGCAGACAACCCTTAACCTCCTCTTATCATTATAAGCAAACTCCACTCCAACTCTGTTCCTTATTGAATACTGCTTCACAGCCTTCCTTAAAATATCAAATGATGGAAACACCATTCTCAATTCAAACTTAGGATTCTTCATATTTGTTTCAGGGTTAAATAGAGGAACACTTTCATGCTCATCCTCACTATTTTCATGCACACTTCCCGGGCCATCATCTGAGGATGAATAATCTGAGGACCTTTCCTCAAAGGTGTACCCCATACACCTGTTGGCTTGACCACCATGACCATCTGACCTTGACGTGCCCTGTTCTGAAGCCCTGTTTTCCTCAGGCCCATTACTACCGCCTCTCATCTGCATATTACAAATACTAGGATCAATCCCAACTCTGATATTCATACCTTCATCTTCCTGTCCAATTTCATTATCTGTCTCATAAAACTCACCTGTGCAACTCTCACTGTCTTCTTCACCTTCTTCACCTTCATAGTCCACATCCTCACTCTCCTCATCCTCATCTCCTTCATCCTCTCTTTCTGAGATGTCCAATTCTGCCCCACTTATGCCCTGCCCATCATCCTCTATTTCTCCAGCAACAATTTCTGGCCCTACTGTGCTCACATCATCACTTCCTCTAACACTCCCCACCCTTTATTCCACCTGCTCTGATTGAACACCTTGACTAGTCCCCAAATCATCTTCCTCTCTCCCATACTCACTATTATCACCAACGTCACCAACGCCATCAACCACTGCCTCATCTCTTCCTTCAAATCCCACACTACAGCTAGGCAGACTGAGCCTTGTACCTCCAACTGAAAGTTTAGCTTTTCCATTATTCTGACCTCTAACCCTTCTGAAACTTATATTTGATTGTTCCTCGGGTACATCTTCACTGTCTAACTCCACTAACCTAGCCTTTGGGAGTGTCAAGGATGATTTAATATGTTCCACGTAAGCTTTCTCCTGCTCAATCATCTCATCCGGAGTTAATGATACCACATACATGGATATTTTGTGCTCTTGTGGTAAGTGTGCATTCACCATATCCATAACGTCCCTGTCACTCTTCAAGTCTTTCAGCTTCCCCTCCAAATCTACTTCATCAGCCCCGACCACCCTCCAATAATAGTTCATAAACCCTGAATACCCACATTCTTCAACCATTTCGTCAATGTCCACCATGCATACCTTCTCCATGTGAACCAGGTCAAAATGATCTACATATCCCCCAACATATGCCTTCCATGGCAGATTGGTGAAGTACCCTCCATGATGGATTTTTATACTAAACCATGGATCACATTCCTCTGCAAGTTTAACAAAAAAATAAAACGAAACAAAACAAAACACACTTCATCTCAGAACACGACAAACAAACAAACAGTCAACTACATTTCCATAAAAAATTAATCTACTGGTCCCCCCCTTAACCCCACAACTATCCATCTCCCTAACTTCCACACCAAACAAAACACCAACATCGACCACATCACCAAACAATTACAACACAACATGATTAACAACACTTACTATATTGCCAGTCCCCATCATCCATATTTCTTCGAACCCAATCTTTCAGTCTGAAAGCCTTTGCCTCCAAATTCCCTCTTCCCGATCCTTTCATCCTTTCTGCAATGCTCCACTACGCTTGATTAACAAATCAACAACTTCAATTGTCAATGTTTTCTTTCACAACGTTTAGGGTTTCTTAGTCGATCGATTCGGAAGTCGCAGAGATGGTCTCAGGCAGGGGAAGGATGCGTGGTTACCGCATTAAATGACCATCTCTGCTCTTCCCGCTTAATAATGGTCCACCGTGGCGTCCTGGGGCCAGGTGTGGGGGAAAATGAGTCCATGTCATCATTTTCCGTCAACCTTAACGACGCAACTGACAGAAAGTACCCCAGTAGGACGCGCTATAACAGCATGGGTACCTCGGTAGGACAAAATAAAGGTAAGGTACCCGTATAGGACAAAAAAATAAGCTAGGTGACCCATGGCGGATTTTACCCGTTTTTTTAGCCTAATCTCCTACCAATATTTTAAAGTGGGTTGAATATGCCACTATCAGTTAAAAATAATGAAAAATTGAAAAAAAAAATAGATTTTGAAATCTTTGGGTTGTTATGCAACTTTTAAAAAAATATCATAATCTTTGAGATTTTTGTAAAAAAAATGTATAATTCCCACCATCAGCGCTTCAACCCTATCACTATCTTAGCTATCAGCGCTCCAACCCCTTCACTGCCCTTCATTTGTCTCAACTGTCTAATCTCCTCACCGATATTTCAGAAAGAGAGAGTCTAATTACAAAAAGTCTTTAAAGTTTATTAAAATTTATATTATCACCCTAAAATTTTAAAAATTGTTATTTGTAATGTTTTCCGTTAACTTTTTAACTGTTAATGGTATATTTGGCCTATTTTAAAATATTAGTGAGAGATTGGATAAAAAAAAACTATAGTGACATATCTGCTTCCAACCTAAAAAAATAGTGGCAAATTTGATATTTATGTCATTGTTATTCTATTTTAGTTTCTAGCCTATTGGCCCTTCGTTTTCCTCATAAACCTATTAAAAGAGTTTAGCTTTTGTCCAACTTATTAAAAATATTTTATTTTGGTCCCAATTAATGATTAAACAAGCTTGTCAATTCTTCTAATAGTAATTTTTTATATCGTAATAGTTAATGAATAATTTAAATATTACTATATTTTTTTCTGTAAATTAAACATATTTCATTTAGTGGGATAAAACTATTAATTTAAATTATCTATTAATTTTAACAAAATTATTAAAAATATTAAATTTACTAAAGACAATTACCAGATTTTTTTTATTATAGTTTTGAAAGTTTATATTAAACAGTTACTTTGAGATAATGAATTTCATCTAATAAGAGATTAAAATAAAAAAAAAATAGTAGATCTATTACCCAAGCATAACAATTTATAAATTAGAACCTAAAATATAATAATAATTAAAAGTTGAAAATAGTTTGTGAAACCCAGGTGGAGGGAGTAAAGGTTTGGAGTTCGGAGTGGAACTGATCCCATCAATTTTCAATTTCATTTTATCTGACTATTTGAGTGCATGATAATATAATGAATCATTTGAAATTAGAGAATGGTAAAAGCTTATTACATTTCATAGCTGAAACTAGAGAATGGGCAACAAAATAGTATCTAAAATTAAAGGGAAATAACTTTGAATATCAGTGTGAATAATGTTAAAACAAACTTAATAACTTATTACTAGTTGGTATATTTGGTTTCAATCACAGAAATGTCCAACGAATTGGTGGAATTTTGTGTGAGCATTGTTGTAGTGCAATGTGTTATTCTTGAAACCAGCTGTGTGTATTGATTCTAACGTAGTAGAGGTTCTTATGGTTAGGGGGCACTTTGATTGGTTTTAGTTCATCGAAGTCTATTTTTTTTAAAATTGTAGATTGAGAATGATTCAAGTAATGTTGCCTTGTGAATCATAAAATCGGAAGAAAGACCTTGGTACTTATTTCATATTTTTCAAGATATTGGTAGATTGTTCTCTAGTGTGGATATCGCTATATATGTTCATATTTGTAGGGAAGCTAATGCTGTAGCATGCAAGTTAGCGAAGGAAGGTATTTTGAGATCTGCACCTGTTAGCTTTGATCTTCAATTTGAGCTGCGGATCTGCTTTTTCAGCATCTCTAATTTTTTCGTTGTTGTAGTTGTCTGGGTACTAGAGTAGTACTAGTATTGCTGGTATTTGGTGCTTATAGTATAATCATTCTATTTTTCTTTCTTGCAGAAATGAAATAAAAAATAAAAAATAAAAACTAATCTCACAAAAAACAATACGAATTTTGACCTCGATCGAATTCAATAATGCATGAAAATCAATAGTTTCTCGCTCGCCGTTGTTCTTGGATTGTCATGTTGAGAAACGGAATCAGAGCAAGAATGTAATACCCTTCAGTTTAGTCTACTAGAGTAAGCAAGAAAAAGCAATTATGACTGCAATTATGTTAATGATCAACTCTAGTGTAAGGGAAGGAGCTAGAAGAATGTCAGCTTGGCGGCTCCTCGAATCAAACATAAATTTTTTAGACGAAGATGCACTGACATTGCTGAATTCAGTCGGGATTACCCCCAGTGAATTCGTTCGGCGAAAGACGAGAGGTCAATTGGGTGGACGATATCTGACCGAACGGTGTAAGTGAAGTTGCATTTGGCTTCGTTGCGAATAGTGTCTAGAATCGATGTTAAAAGTTGGAATAAACTCAACAATTATAATAGTTTTCCAAACTTCTAATACTAAATTACTACCGAATAATCTTTCCAATCTCTAATATTAAATGCTGAAATTATTTTTCAATGAAGCCTTGAATAGTTGTAGTGACTAAGCGATTAGCACGAGATAGAGACATGAGTTGGACACCAATAATTTTGGAGTCTGATTCCCACATTTTGATTACAATTCCATATTCTAGAAAAACATAGCGCAATTATCCTTTTACAATATTTTTTAGGATATTTTATTTTTGGTTCCTCCATTTAGTTTTGTTGCTTTTACGTATTCTTAGGAGATGTAATTGTGTTGCTCATCGACTTGCATAAGTGTCGTTCTCTTTCAGATTGGCTAACAGCTATGCTTGACTCTAATCTTCATTAATGCCATGATTGGATTTATTTCAAAAAAATAATATTAAATTAGATAAACTTAGAGAGGTACAAGTCGACTGATTGGAGAAGGGAGCTGGGAACCTGGGGTAAAGGATGTGGACTCCAACTTAAAGCGAATGACTGGGTGTGTGATTCCACTTTCCAGCCTATAAAAATATAGGGAGCTAGTTGGGCCGACATCTTTTGTTGTCTGCTAGCTCAATAGCCCAATGGCGACAAAAATATCGATTATATCACTAATGTCTTTGTATTGGCCCAATTTATTTATTAATGGTTTTTTAGTCAAATAAATCACTAGTGTTTTTATGTCTGCTCAAATTTGCCACTTTTTTAATATTTACTGTTAACTCTAATATAATCTTAACGTAAATTATCAATTTTAAAATCTGCATTTTCTCCTTTTGTACCTAGCTATTTTAAAATTTGTGGATTTAATATTTCAACCACCTCATTCACTTTATTAGCTCCTTCGATTTAAGAACTTCAAACTATAGGACAATTCCATGAAAGGCCACAAGATTGGAACACCCACCAATCAAAATGCAAGGATCCTCAAACTAGCACTTGAATTCACAATTATAAAGACACAAGACGGCTAACTGTGACATAGAGAAGAGATTGATAGCTAATGGGACTTAAATTAAGATGTATCGCAACTCCAATGTCTGAAGGGATCAATAAGTAAAGAGTTTATGAGGAATGGTGAAGGGTTTGGTGGCCATACTACTGAGATCGATGTTAAGATGTTGGACACCATGCCATAAGGCTTAGCTGCAGACTTTAGACGGCAAGTCCTTGAACAAGATGCCGGGCCTCCAGAAGCACAAGTGGTAGGGGTGGAGTTTTTAGGGGGAGAAAACGTTGGTCATGAAGTTCTTGAAGGATGACAACTTGTAGGAGGGTGGTGTCTAAAGATCAAGGTTGGAAAGGGAGGTCCAGAGCAATTTCCATCGCTTTGCAAGGAGAGAGGTATGGACAATGTATTGGGTGTTGAGGAAGAAAAGGATATGGAGGAAGGTGTTAGGTAAATCACTGAGTTAGTTGAATTCTAAGGGCTCTTCACTTAACTTCATATTCTTCGAGCCCCAAATCACCATTTTTGCTCTGACCAAGCCCAAAGGATGAGATGTGTTAAGATAGCTTGATTATTTTGTCTACTGTTAACTTCTTCTATGAATTTATACTATGTCATTGTGTTAAGGTAACCCTTAATGTTGACAATAGTCAATATCAAGAAAATCCAAAATGTATTGTGTGTGAAGAATGTAATTGGGGAAGTGGTTACAGAATTGTGTGATTGGAGAAGTTAGTATATTTAGATTGTTTTAAATCAAATGAATCCATTTTGTCATTTTAGACAAAAAAAAATGGGGGAATTTTGTAATATTTAAAAAACCAAGTGAGTAAATTGAGTCATTTGAATAGCGTTAGTAATTTATTCAGCTATTTTAGATAATGATAGTAGTTTATTCGGCAAAAAAAAATTGTTGATTCAAGCCAGTAAAAAATATTAGTGATTTATTCGTTATTTTTTGCATCTAGTAACCTTTTACCACTAATAACTTCAAAATAATGAGACGACTATACTATTTACAAAACCCCATAAAAAGATTGCGCTAAAATAAAAAATAAAAAGGATTAAAAAAAAGTATTAGTATAAAACTTTTCAAACATGTATGCTATGAATATAGAATTTTAGGAATCTTCAGCAGTCGTTTATATATAACTAGGTCGAAATAATATTATGCCATCTTCTAAGTTCTAATGTTAAAAACCACATGCAAATATATATATATATATATATATATATATATATATATATATATATATATTGTGTGTGTGTGGACTAGTTCTCTCTGCTCTCTAATGCTGATCAATGGTACTATGGTATGAAGGAACAAATTCAACTTGCTGCTGCAGCGGTCAGGTTTTTCATTAATCCATGTGCATTTGTTATCGTTAACTGACAATAGATAAATTGGTCACGGAATTAGGAATCATGTCACTGAATTAAAATGTCACTTTGACCTTAGCTTGCTTTAGCTGTTCTCCTTTAATTCTTCAATGCGATGTAGTAATGTACCTGGCAGTTGTCACAGTATACATATTTTGCTTCCGACTAAGGACCAAAAAAAGAAAATATTGTAATGAAACAACTACGAATTCCTTAAAATCCGAATTATCACACTATTTGGAAATTATATACTGCAAATTGTTTGGTACAACACTGGTATAAAATAAGTTTAATTTAATGAACAAAAAAATTTTACAAAACTAAAAATTTACAACGTGCGCCTTTTTTTTTTATTAAAGAAAAGCTCTAGATAGATTACTACCAACCAATTTAAGAGTCAATTTATTTTAAATTAAATTAGATGTCTTATTTTTATTTTAACATTTTTTATCTAAAATTAATTTCATTTGAATGCTAACATTATATAGATATAATAATCTATTCGAAAATAAATTTTTGTAAAGTTGTTAAATTTTTATAAATTTTTTAATGTATTAAACTAGAAAAAATCATTAAAATTTAGTAAGATTACAAAAATTTTATTTTTAATGGATTATTGTAATTACATAATATTAAATTTTAATAAAATTAATTCCAGGTAAAAAAAATATAAGAATAAAAATAAGTCATTTTAAAGTCAATTGGTTTAAATTAAAATCAAGTGGTGTAAGATTGGGTAGTTTTTTTTTTTTATTAGAGGAAAAGGGACCATTCATTAAGAAGAGAATAAAAAGATTTGGTAGATTTCTTTTTTCCTTGCTTGGGTACTCAGTCTCAAACCAAGGGCCTATGCTTCCTAAAAAGCAGTGTAAACGAACAGAACGTTCGGTAAAAGTTTATTTATGTTTGTTTATTTAGTTAAACGAACGAACATGAACATACTTTTCTGTTTGATTAGTTAAACGAAAGAATATGAACAAAATCTTGTCCACTCATTTACGTTCATGAACCGTTTGGTTATTATTCGTTTATATTCATTTATTTATTTGTTCATTTATATTGATTTATTTGTTTATTTATATATTAGCTGCACATTTATTATTATGTATGTTTTATAGATCATGCATTTTTATTAGTATCTACCTACTCCACTTATGTAATTATGTTCCAATCTTTCCCAAATTAATATATTATTTTTGTTTCCCTAAGGATAATCAATCATTTTCCCCATAGCGTGAACTTGTTGCAGCACCAAGCTGAGCCCCATTGTCATAACCCATAATCTCTCTCACTATCACTTATTGTCATGTTGGTCATTGTTAGACTCGCTCCAATTTAAATTGATGGTAGTCATCAGATTTAATTATTTGTGTTTGTGTTCATATTCGTTTATTATTAAACGAACGGACATGAATAAAAAAAATTGTATTAGTTTATTATTCGTGTTCCTGTACGTATTTATTTAAAATTAAACAAAAAAATATAAATATAATTTATTTGTATTCATTCAGCTCGTTTAAAGCCCTATTCTAGAATGATGACATATATGCCTAGAGAATTCTAAAAGGTTCAACGGGGGCAATAGGATAGCCTCTGTTCACTGTAGGCCGCCCTTACATATCATAATTTGAACTCTAAACCTAAAGTTAAAGGAAACTCAAACAATTTGAGTATTGGGTTATTATGTGAGAGCCAATCCAAAGGTTCATCTCCACCTAAAGTTAAACAAAACACATGAGTGCGCAACAGTTGTTCTCCGTCTGAAAGCTCAGGGAGAAATAATGCTAAACTATTTCAAATTGCAACTACCCAAATCAAGGAAACAAAACGAGTCCGATACCACTGTTTGAATATTACTATTATTCAAGTTATTAGTTGTAGGATATTCTATCTCTCTTTTGGCATAGAGTTGTGGGATATTGTTTTAAATGGAAGTGCCGATCGAGAAAAGGAAAATAAACTGGCTGGAAAAGATTTTGCCGGCGGTCTTGGCGGTGAAGAAGGAATCTTCCCGCCTGGTCACTCCCTTCAACTAGTCACTATTTTCTCCACTGTGCCTGTGGTACCGAAGTCCGTGAACAATGTAATAAATTAATTTAACCACATATTTCTTTCTTTCTTTCTTTCTTTTTTCCTTCTTGAAAAAAAAAAATACTAGGGAAAATTTCAAAAATTTGAGAGATTTGGCATAATTTACATTTACCCCTTAATTTTCTAAAACATACACTTACCCCCTAAAATCATAGCTTTTATCACATATTCAGGTAAAATGGTGAAAACAAGGCTCTTATTTAGTATGAAAGTTTAAAAATATGTAAATCAACCCCAAAGTTTCGTATGATCATGCTACCTCTAAACATATTTCCTAAATGTACATCAAATAATTTTTTTATACAATATTTTATGCTTCTAATTATTATTAATATTTATCTTTAAAATTCTGTTTACTGTTTCAATTTGTTCACATGTAGAATTATCAATTTTCAGGGACAAATATATTTGAGTCAATCCTCTTTTATTCACAAAACTAATTCTAAGAGGAATTTGTAAATACTGTACGGCCTATACATGTTATTTCATATTATTTTGGTATTCTCAAATTAGACTTCACTAGATCATGTTTAAAACATAATAATAATAAAATATGTTTAATGAAAATAAGAAACTATTTTATTGTAGGGTGAGAATTAGTTTTGTGAATAAATGAGAATTGACTCAAATATATTTTCCCTAAGACAAAAATAATAAAAAAATTACTAATGTTATCTGCTTGACCCGAATAGGCCACTAATGTATTTTTTTGCCAAATAAATCACTTATCTTTTAGAAATTAGTGAAATAACCTACTAGTCATCAATAGAGCAAATATTTTGTCAATAGGAGGCTGATGTGGCTTTAATAAATGCCAAATAAATGATGTTGTGGAAAACCTTTGGATTTGAGGAAGAGATAGTGGAAAATCAAGTCAAAATTGAGTAGAAAGATTATTCATTCATGGCCAAAGCATTATCGGTGATAATCGAAGAAACCATCGGCTCTACTCTAGCGCTTTCTCTTCTCCAGCCATCAATCTCCTCTAGTGCTCTCTCTTCTTTGGCCTTTACTCTCCTTCGGCGCTCTCTTTTTTCCAGCATTCACTCACCTTTGGTGCTTTCTCTCCTTTGAGTTTTGTCAGGTTTGACTATTTAGCTATTCTTTCTTTTCGCTACATGTTTTCACCTCCAAGAGCACATACTTCATGATAATGTATTCAACAGTGATTATCAGCAAATTATTGGCCGTCTGTCACTCTTTCTGATCAACCTTTCTCCCATCCGATTGTTGGCAAATTATCTATGATTTCACCTCCTCTTTCACCAAAAAAAAGGATCTCTTCTTTCACCTCTCTAAAACCCCCACCCTTTTCGTTTGTCATTGATCTGTCTTTGGCAGACAATCACAATCTAGTTGGATGACTCAAGAAATAGAGAAACGTGTAGATGATGACACAATGTCAGCCTTATTTTAACAGCAGTGGGCAACTCGGTTTGACCTAGAAATGTCAATGTCTTATTTGGCCTAAAAAAACACTAGTGGATGATTTGGGCTATTACTAAAACATTAGTGGCGAAGTTGGAGGACTAATAGTGAATTTAGGCCTTTTTTTTTTTAGCTCCATCCGTGACTTCCACTGCAATCGAAGAATCTACATTGTCACCCATCGTCTCCTCGCAACTGAGGCTCGTCTCTGACAGGGACAAGTTACCACAATTTGATCACATCCCTAAGAAATCCATTTTTTCTGCTAAAATACGTTTTGTCTTCTCTTTGCGATTCTCTGTTGAGTTGTGCTTCTTCGATGCTACTTTTTTTTTTTTTTTGACCTTTTCCCAAAATTGAAGCCAAATCCTAGCTCTCCATCTACCAAATTTGTCGGACGTGCCCCCAGACTCCACTTTCAATCCCTAAATCATCCATGCCTATCGTCCGGTGGGGTAGGAATAGTAATTGTTGTCCGGGGGTGAAAGGCAGAGGCTGGTCCCAGAGGCAAGGAGCAAGACGACCATGCTTATCTTTGAATTGGTGTAGTTTTCTGGATTTGCCGACCCTTCAATAACTCCGTTCTTATTTATGTTTAAACGTTGTGGCTATTTTGGTGTTTTTTTTTTATAAAAGAAACAAGCATTCAACATGTCTGAAGCACCGAAAATTGGTTAGAACGGTCGTGGATTCTATCGAATTCCTAGTCTTTCCGAATTGATTTGTGCAGTCACGGGGCTCAGGTTTCAATTGAACAGCTTAGTTCTTTTAGTGTTGATTTATTATAAGTATATTTAGGGAAATTGCAAATTGGGTTAGTGGTGCCCCGACATAAAGCCTTGGGGTTGATTTGCACAATTTTAAAACCTTTTTCCATTATTTTGTTGGAGTGCATGACAAGTGTCTGATTCAAGAGGTAAATGTAGTTTTCAAAAATAAAATTGGGTAAATATAGGATAGCCTTAAATATGAGGAGGGTTTAAAAGTTTCCCAAAATATTATATTACTCAGTTGAAGTTAGTGAACTGACAAGTTTCGTTATATTGTGTCCACCATCAAATAGGGGTAAAATGTGAAATGTAACTTAACACCCTTCAGATTTTAGAAGATACTATATTATCCATAAGTTCTCACAAATATGTTTACTCAATACTTGTAAAACACATTTATATGTGGTTTTGTTTGATATTTGTATCAACGATTAATGTTAGAGTTTTAAAAACATATTGAATGGTAGTTTTTAGTTTTTAACTTCAATATTTTTATTTCAATCATTGACTAAATTATCTAAAAATCTAATGTTAATTCTAAAAGCTATTTCCAAACAGTACATTAAAAAAGAAAAAGTCTCATTATACTTTTGTTGCATGCCTCGCATACAAGAGACGAGCAGTAGGATATAAAATAAATAAAACACACACATACACACACACATGTCCACAAGGAGTAAAGCTTGTACATTCATTCACTAACTACTTAAAGACAATAAATCTTTGGGATAATTATAATTTGTCCCATGAGTTTATATGAAATTACACTTTATCTCTTTCTATTTTAGAAATATACACTTTATCCACTGTCCTTTTAATATATTATGACAACAACTTTTAAAATCTTAATTTAAATATTATAATAGCTATTTTCTAATAATTTCAATTTGTATGATATTACGGTAGTTATCTTTTAGTAATTTTAATTTGTATGATATTTTCTTACAGTTAATAGATATTTTAAATTATATAATTTTTTTATTTTTGTATTTCTTTCAATTTTTAAATTAGTATATTTTAAATGTCAATTAATTATAAAAAATACTATACAAATTGAAATTGCTTGAAGATGACAACGATAAAGTCTAAATTAAAATTTCAGAAGTTGTTGTTAACTGTATTAAAAAATTAGAGGGTAAAATGTATATTTTTTAAATAGGAAGTAATTTCAAAAGTTTATTTTTTTTACAACTGTATAGTATAATTTAAGATTTTAAAAGTTGCTGTTAGACTGTATTAAAAAGATAGAGAATAAAGCGTATATTTTTTGAATAGGATGGGTAAAGTGTAATTTTACCTAAACCTCAGAGGGCAAATTGTAATTAACCCTAAATCTTAAAGTATGAGTCAAATTCTGATTATGTACCACCAAATTCATTTTAACTTAAGTCAATTGATTACAAAATGACTTATTTTTATTTTGATGTTTTTTTACCCGGAACTAATTTTAATTAAAAGTTAATATTATGTAGCTGTAATAATCCATTGAAAATACAATTTTTGTAATCTTATTCAATTTGTATAAAATTTTCTAGTTTAAAGCCTTAAAAAAGAAAAATTCATAAAAATTTAACAACGTCATGAAAATTTATTTTTAAACAGATTATTACATCTACATAATATTTGCTTTCAAATGAAATTGGTTTTAGGCAAAAAAAAAAAAAAATACAAAAATAAAAATAAGTCTGTTGATTTCAGTTAAAACGAATTGGACTACAGTGTATTGGTTATCACTTATCATGTGGATTAGTCAGTACCCTAATTAGTAATTTAAGTATAAGTCTTCAATAACAAATTATGGTACACTGGTCTTTTTTTTTTTCAATTTTATGTTCTGAAGTCCTCATAAGGAGCAAAAAAACCTTTATCAGGAGAAAAAGTAATTGCAACACTAATTTTTAGGTAAGAAATCATTTTGACATCCTTGAATTTAAATTCCACTCATTAAAAGATAGGTCATATTCCCTCTGTTCCACATTTTCTACACCATTTGCATTTGGCATGCATATTAAGAAAAATTATTGTTTTTCACATCTTTTCAAATCTACCATTCTATTTTCCTCCTCAACTCTTCATTGAATCACCCTCCCTTCGTCTCTATCCACCAATCTCCTTCTACCTCATCTGACCGCGATTTGGCCTCCTCCAATCTCCTTGCCATCTCCGATCTACTTGTCATTTCCTTTGATCTCCTCACCATCTCCGATCTCCTCGCCGTCTTCAATCTTATAGTCATCTCCGATCTCCTCACCATTTCTAATCTCATCATCATTTCCTTTGACCTTCTCCGATTCAACCTCCTTCGATCTCCTCTGATCTCCTCGCCATCTCCGATCTCCTTTGACTTCTCCAATCTCCTCCAATGAGTCCAATCTCCTCGCCATCTCTGATCTCCTCGTCATTTCCTTTGACCTCCTCTGATTCGGCCTCCTTTGACCTCCTCCAATCTCCTCGCCATCTTCGATCTCCTCTGATTCTTTACTACAGAGGAAGAAGCTTTGTCTGTTTACTTGATTTTTTGACTTTTTGTTTTCAAGAGAATTAAAGAAGGGTATTATGGTATTTTAAATGTAGAAAACTTACTAAATAACGAAATGATGTTGAGAACTTGGGATGATCCAAAATAGAAAATGGTGCAGGAAACCTGAGTTGGAGGGAGTATATAATTTTTTAATAAAAACATGTCAAAGTTCCCAGCACCTAGTTTTGGTGGCAAATGAGATATTCGGTCTTGACAATATCCCCTGTTTGACTCTTTTCTTCTTTCCCTAATCCCAAACAATGAAATTCAATGTTCGTTAGTTGTGTTTGAATCATGAAAAGTAGAGAGACTTAATGTGACTTATACTATAAGTATATGATATATCTCATTGAATACTACACCTTACAGTAATGATTCGGGGAATAAAAAAAAAAACAATAACATGTCAAAATAAAAAGCTGATGAAATTGCTATAGTGACGTTAGTTGATAAATACTTATAAAACATTATCACACATAATTATAGGTAAAATGTGATTGTTGTTATCATCATCATCATCCACCATTACCATTTTGCCTTTGCCAAAATTTTTTGGTTCTATCCTAGTCGGCTTCTCTCAAGCCTCAACTCAAAACATGGATGAGGGGACTTAAGTTCACACATAATTTGTTTTAACTTGAATAAATTTAATTTAAAATTGTGCTTGTAAAAAGAAAAATAAAAATTAAAAATATAATAAAAATCTTACTTCTAATAAATTATTACACCTACATAATATTATATTTTAAATAAAATTAATTTTAGGCAAACAATTAAAAAAAATAATCTCTATTGAACTAAATTAACTTAAGTTAAAATGAATTGTATTAAAAATACTGATTATTTAAAAAAATTAATTATATCCTACTCATTGTTTGATTGGAAAATATGGAGTAAATGCGGAGAGGAGAGAAAAAACAAATACCCCTAACTTATAAAAAAAAAAAGTACTCCTATAGATAGGGGTGTAATTTTCGGGTTAGGGTCAGGTAAAAAAAAAAAAAAAACTAAGGTAGTCATCTGAAATTCAAAACCCGAACCGACCCTAACCCAAAAAAAAATAAAAGGATTGGATCGGGTTGGGTCAGGTCTGAAACTTTGAAAAATGCAAAACAAAATGTAAAACAAAAGATGCACATTTTACACATAAATCAATGGGCAGTTTAGCAGTTAACTCTTTAAGAACATAATTTTGGTATTTCAGCAAACAAAACTCTTCCTGTTAAACATTTCTTGTGATCAAGCTTAGGGGATAGGTTCTTAACACAAAGATAAATGAAACTATATTTACTGGCAACATAACAAAATTTACAAACTTCAGGTTATGAACGAAACATTCTCATGAGTAAGCCTGATTTTAGCAGTTAACCACAACCATAGGCTTATGTAGTAAAAAGCCAGTTTCCGCCATACTAAAACACAAGACTTAGTCGAAGTTCATTTACACAAATGGTTTCTCAAGTGAACATGGCATATTTACAATCTTGAGCACAACAGCAGCACACTTTAGCAGCCACTCTTCTTACTCGGCTACTTTTGCTGTTTCTGCTGAATCAGCATTCTACTGACTCGCGGTGGTCGCGGAGGTGGAGCTCTCTGGTCTGGCTCTGGCCCTTTGCCGACGGCGTTGACACTTGACGTTCGCTGCCTTGCTGACACTGTTGCTGGTCTGCTCGCGCTATTGCGTGATTTCCTTTAACAATCACTGGATTCACTGCCTCACACTCACTTATCGGTGATCACTGTCGCCTGTCGTTACTGAATCGCGAATCGCAATTTCGTTTGGCTGCCTGGTGCGGTGCCGGTGCGTGCTAGCGCTAGGAGCAATTAGGGATTTGAGGGGTTAGGACTTAGTTTGGGCTTAGGGGTTAGAGCGTAATGGGCTAGCCTGGCCAACTGTTAATATTGGTGGGCTGGTCACTGGTGGGAAGGGAACTGGGTCTTTTCGGGTTGGATTCGGGTAATAACCGAACCAACCTGATTTCAAACATGCAAAACAGTTCGAGTTTGGATTAACTCAAATTTTTTTAATTTATATCTCCAACCCGATCCTAACCCGTAAAATATGGTCAGATTTTGGGTTAGGGCCAACTTCTTTCACCCCTGCCTATATATAATGAAAGATGGCATGGCGAAATGCAGCAAACAATCCTACATCGATATTTATTTACTCTTTAAATAACCCATTAATGATTGTTGTTAACCTCCGCTACATTAGACGAATATTTTTCGCGACGTGACTACCATCTCTCACTAACTCTCACCAGTTACCTAACAGACACTGACACGCTCAGTGGCCAGGCCAACCCTTTCGATACTTTGACAAAGCATCCACTGCCAGCCACTCACATCAAAAGATGGTCCAAGTTTCACACCAGAGCCACAACCAATACCACGACCACCTTTTCTTGCGTAAACTAAACATTTAACCTTTTGCCCTAGAAACTTAAAACGTGTCAAATATGGACGACGAAAAACCGAATTAAATGCCAAAATGATAAGAACTCTTCTCCTGATAAGTTCGAATTGGTAAATGCTCTTACATGGAATTGGAACAATGAGGTGGGTGCCCTTCATTATTAAATTAACGGACAACTTTACTAAAATGCTTCGTCTCCTTCTTTTTTGTTTTACTTTTGAGAAGGAGCAAGGTTATATATACTTAAAATATTCGTACTAGAACCTTATAACATTTGTCATATCATGGTTTCTACTGGTGATTAAAAAAGTAAGCATGTATCGATTTTTGTCACAACTTTTTTGTTTAACAAGTTTTGAATACAATTAGTAAAATTCTTTAAGAATAGTTGTTAGAATTATAAATTTAAGGTCTATTTGAATTGAGGGGAAGAAAATAGACGGGAAGAATAATTGTTATGACTTTTGGAGAATCACTATCTCCAACTTTCTTCATGTATACGTTTTTGTTAACCCTTATAAATGAAGGGGAAATAATTGAAGACAGATTTTGAGTCAACCGAAATAGAGGAGTTCCAAGTCCCATTCATTTATCTCCATTTATATGTCCAGGTGTATATCAATCAAGTGTAGACATTGTAATCTCTTCCACAGTCCCATTTGTGAATAATTTTTATGATTAATTTTAAAATATTGTATAATCTATTGATAATAAAAATGAAACTGTTCAAGTTAAAAATTAAAAACTATTATTAGACAGTATTTTAAAAACTCTAACACTAATTTCTAATGTTAATACTAAACTAGTTACTGTATGTTATAACTAACCTTCTTGGTCAATATCTGGATATGTTCTCATTTTTTCAGTAAATAGAAAAAGAAGATACAAACAAAAAGAACTTTTTTACCTTGCTGAAAAATAAAAAATAAAACATCCTTTGCAAGAGAGAGACGGGGAAACTCATGGATCTTATTC
This sequence comes from Aquilaria yunnanensis, assembly GCA_039654915.1. Lineage (NCBI taxonomy): Eukaryota > Viridiplantae > Streptophyta > Magnoliopsida > Malvales > Thymelaeaceae > Aquilaria > Aquilaria yunnanensis. The sequence goes on along the minus strand of CM077598.1, from coordinate 22,144,467 downwards.
TTTTGGCTGTATATTCATTTTACATAATCCATATACACAGATGCACTATCGTAGACGAAAATTACAGAATCAAAGTATAATTACGACACTTATAAAAAAAAAAAATGAAAAGCCGAAAGACTGACTGAGATTTCTGACACCTAAGACTCTAGCTTCCCACCGTAAGCTTGCCTACATACCGCATACGGTTTCTGGGACGGCCTACAAAGCTGAGAGGACCCAGGGCATGTTTGCAGACAGTTGTCCCCCAAGCTGCCGGACACCACCGCCTCGCCGGAGAAAAATCCCTCCGGCGGCTTCCCGATCAAGAAATTCCCGTCTAGGAACAGCCTCCTCAATGACTGCTTCTCACTGTACTCCGATGGGATCGTGCCACGCAAGCGGTTGTAACGCAGAGACAGTGATGACAGCAGCGGATAATCCGCCAAATTCGCGGGGACGTTTCCTTCGATCTTGTTGAATCCAAGTTCCAACGCCACCAAGTCGCTGCCGTCCGTCGGGGGCTTCGGGATCTCGACGGCGGTTAGGCTGTTCTTCGCCAAATCCACTTGCTGGATTGCCGGCAAGAGGAAGAACCAGGACTCTAGCTTCCCGGTGAACGAGTTCTCACTGAGTTCGACAACCTCCAAGCGGTTCAATCCGTCGAAATAGGATTTAGAAATATACCCAGATAGAGAATTGTTCTTTACAGCAAGTTCCAATAGGCTAATCGGTAGCTTCGGCAGCGATCCGGTTATCTTGTTGTAGCTCAGATCGAGTCTGCCCAGGCTGGAGAGCGAGTTCATGGATGTCGGCAACGGCCCAGAGAGAGAATTACGCGAAAGGTCGAGACTCAGTAGAGATTTGAGGCCGGTGATTGATTCAGGGACGGGGCCGGAGAACGAGTTGGAGCGAAGTGTAAGATATTGGAGGGCGGAGAGAGAAGAAATAGAGGGGGGAACAGCGCCGTAGAAGTTGTTATCGGAGAGGTCGAGCACGGTGAGTTGGGAGAGTTGGGAAACAAGTGGACTGAGTCGACCGGAGTAGCCGACTGAGTCGAGAGTGAGTTGGGTGACGTGGGTGGAGTCGGCGGAGCAGCTGACGGCGCAGGTGAAGTGGGTGCGGCGAGGGAGGGTGCAGGGGTCGGAGGCGAAGTCCCAGGAGGCTAGGCATGACCACGAAGGGATGGAGCTGGGTTTGATGGCGGCCTTGAAGGCTTTGAGAGCTGCAATGTCTTGAGGAGAAGTCAGGGCCAGAGATAGAGAAATTTGAAGAGCCAAGCAGAAGAAGATTACCCGATTCTTCATTGGTACAAGAACTCGCAGGAGGAAGAAGAGGAACAGACTAAGAGGTTAATTGGCGAAGAAAAGGTTGGGCATGGGCATTGGGTTTTGGTGGGGTTTTGATGTATTAGTATATGGTTGGAGACTATAAAATAATAAAAGTTGTAGCAAGTTTATTAGTATTGTTTAGGTACTTAGTACAGTTATTTTATTAAGATGAATTAGCTGTCTTGATATTTTTTTGCTGCTACATTATATGGTTGGAGCCAAAATATTAGAAAATTCATGTACCTAAGCCTCTTGATCATCTTCGGCGACCATCTCTATGAAAAAACAGGGTTGAGTACTTTTTGGTCTTTAATGCCCATATCGTTCCACTGTCATCCTCAACTTCTAAGAATATTGTTTCATTTTCGTCCTTAGATGAGAGTCATACATGAGTATGGTAAATGCCATATCAATTCAAAAAAATTATGTAAACCATTTTTAATGGATTAATTACATGTTTGGATGCTAACATTTAATTATAGTTCTTGTTCTAACGAACCCTAACCTTTGTTTTGTTTATAACGTGTCCATAGTTTCATTAAAACATTTGATTTTGACCTATTATTTTTGAGGCGGAACTTGTTTTATTAAACGAAAAATCCCACACCAATTGGATGGTAGGGGAAAATGCGTGTTTTACCCCTTAAAACTTTCTTTTTGCCAACAGAACCTTGGAACCTTTTCAACTTAACGATCCGTCCATCATCTTCATGAACCAACCTTAATCCCAACGCCAACATTGCGAACACTGACCCTGCAACTTCGATTTCCAGTTAGACCAGATCCACCCAGATGAAGCTCCGACAAGTCTTGTGTGCACTGCTCAAGTCTACTCCTGTCAGCTGGAGGCTTCGCTCCTCCCGTCCTTGATTCCTCACTGCTGCATCTCTTTCCTGCAAAATCCTCCGCCTTCGGGGTGGATGACACGACATTGGCCCTAACCGTGGCCAAGCAACACCTGGATCAGCCACTCTAGGCTCATCAACCCAACTCAACCCCTTCTAACACAAACTTGGGCGATAACAGAGATTAGTTCTCAATCATCGTAATCAATTCTCTCCATTTTCAGTCTTCCGAAGACAACGTCTGAAACTCTATTGTCTCATTTTTAGCATTAGCCTCCTCACAGAACTGGCAAATCACTTCAAATTGGTGGGTTGATGAATTAAAGGACAACAAACATGCTGCAACAACCCTGGAATACAGATGTGCGCGATGAAGTGGATGCCATTGATCTTTAATTGGGTTAAAAATGTGACAAGACACAAAATCTTTCAGGTTCAAGGGAGAGAGATGGAGAGAAAGGGGATTTTGCTTGTGAAGTGATTTTGAAGAAAAAGGGCAATGGGGAAATTGATGATTATCGAACGGAGATGGTTAAATTCGTCCTCCATCGTTGTCGGACTCGCGTTCATCATCGTGATAGATTTGGACTTCATCAGTGTCTTCGGCGGGTCGCTTTGCCTCCTCGATGACAATTACCAAGCATCTGGTTTGTTGCCGTCAAATTTGATATGCTGATGGACGTCGAGTTGAAGGACATTGATGGGAATCGCATGGGTTTGGATCTGAACAGTATTGTGTTGTTTTAATTAATGAAGTAATTTGTTAGATGTTAAAATTTTAAGGTTTTTGTTTTGGCAAAGGAAAACTTTTAAGGGGTTAAAATGCGCCTCTTCCGCTGCCGTCCTGTGTTGCCATGACATCTTACATCGAGATAATGAGTTCTGTCTAAAAAAAATAGTCAAAATAAAATAGAATGTTCTAATTAGGTTGAAAATACGTTAGGAACAAAATAAAGGTGAGGGATAAAACAGGAAAAATGATTAAAGGTTGAAATGTAATTAATCCAAAAAGGAAGAGCGCTAAATCTCTTGCCTAAACTTCATTTTTTCTTACAACAAAGCGCCCACCGTTAAACAACTGATGGCCACACCCCCTCATCGGCTCTTCCTCAGACAATATTATTCTTCTCCAGCAGCGACAGCGGCAACGGCGGCGTGGTGGCTGGGCTCCACAGAGGACGGTGGAATCAGCATTTGGAAGGCCTTCTGAATCATGATCCATCGCCTTTTGTTCCTGTAACACCCGATTGCTAACTTCGCAATCCCTCATCCGCTGAGACCACACCGACGATTTTTTACCTACATGACAATCAATGTCTTACAAGACATGGGCGTGAGAGTTACGCAACCCTCATTGAAATTAGTCCTGGCGTATTACTAACAGAATCGCAGTCGCTCTTCAAACTCTGCTCACTGAGTCGGTTAACCTCTCATGTGGTAGTCTGTAGCTCTTGCCATGGGCCAGGGCTCTCCTTCGTCTTCTCCACTGCCTCCTGCTCCTCTCACCTCCGCCTATCCCGCCATTGCAGAACACTATCAACATTTCCAAGTGTTTCTCGGTGTTCTGTGTCGGTACCCTGATGGATAAGAATGAAGTGATCTCTCCTATCTGAGTTCGTGGCATCTCTGAATACTCATGAGGGAGCTCGTCGACTTACCTCTTGAACTCGAAGTAAATACTTGACAGGTACTGACATTTTCCTTGTAGTGGCGATCACTTGCATTTGAACTTCATTAGATTGCTTTTCAATTCAACCCTTCAACAGATACAACTCCACGACAAGGGTCTATTTCCTTGAAAATCTCCGACCCAAATTTTCCTTTCTCCATGAAGAAAAAAAAGATACATATGAACAAAAAGAATTGCTACACACAACTGTCATCTATAGTTCTGTACCCAGTGTTGATCATCATGATGAAGAAACGATGTGTAAGCAATGAAACAGTGACAATCTTTCAGGAATTACAAGTTAAAATTTCTGGTCATTGCAGTTGGATTTAGTTTTTTTTTTTTGTAATAAATTGGTGTATTTAACAAGATAAATCACACATTTCATGATGAATCACAAAAGTAGTTAACCTGTTTTCGTCTATGAAGTTTCTGAAATTCTGGTAGCGATCGGTCATTAGTTAAATCATTGAAAAAGAAAAAAGAAGCCTTACTCCTGCTGAGGTTTCCACCTTGTTCAGCAATTTGTATAGAGTGCTTTGCTTTGCACATTGTTGTGAGGTATATTCTCGAACGACATTAAAACATTGTTGTGAGATATATTCTCAACGACATTAACACATGTTGTGAGATATATTCTCAACGACATTAAGTATAACACCATATGTTAGATTTATGATGCAGAACTGTTTTTATGGTTTAATATTCAAGTCTGACAGCACTTCTTATCTTAACTTCAGGAAGCTTATGTCCAGACACTGGATTTCATGTGGGATTCATGAGCGATGTTGCAGAATTGTTGGTGAAAGAGCAAAAAATGAATCTTAAATTTAACTTGATGGTAAGATACTAATTAGTAATGTGTGCTACAATTGGAAGGAAGTTCTTGATTTATGATATGCAATCATCTCTCCATTTTTTCTAAATACCATGCTTCATTGACCTCTAATTCATGTTTATGATGCGGCTATCTTTCTTCATTATTCAAGATTCAATAAATGTTAGTCCCTACTCATCTTTTACCATAAGTTCACAAATATGTATTGCCAAACCCATCTTGCGAAATCAGCTCCACTTGGTTCATCTACTATTTTGGTGCATTTATTGTCCAGGTTCTTCTTTCAGTTCAATGCTGAGATCATACTTTGAGAATTATCCGTTCTGAAATGTAGGAATTAATTACTTACAGGTTGCTGCCTCTGATATTCTGCTACATTTGTCCCATGGATTTTAGGTATGTTGATCATAAGATCTGTTTGTCAATCTTACTGTAACTTTTCACAATTTAATTAGGTGATATGAATTTGTTGTATGGCATGAGAACTAGGAGTGTGGTAATGTAAGAAGTGAAGTTGTACAAGTGATATTTAACGGGTGTACTGTTGCAAGCGATTCTAGAAGTCTGGTAATGTAAATGGTGATTGTAAGACAGCCAGCAGGCTAGATGTTGGCTTTATGTGTTTAATTAATTCTTGTGAATATAACCTAGGCAAAGTGTTGTTTTTAGGGCATTGACATAGTCAACAAATCTATTATGGAAATTAGAAGCTCGTTGAACAGTAGCTTTCTTGAGTTTGTGCTAGTTTGTCCAATGCCTTCTATTGTGTATCAAAAGGTAGCATTGTAGAATCTTATGGTTTGAGAAGATCATGGGCATAGCTGTTCCAACTATAGCAATTATCTTGCCTCATCCGACTCAGTGGAATTCTGCTCGGAAAATCTCAATACACAGCTTAAGTAAAAGGATAGGAAAATGCTAAACCTACTAACACTTCTACAGAATTTTCTATCACTAAACGATGTAGCAGAAAATGGTTGGATGCAGATTTCGGTGAGAACCCATTCAAATTGAAGACTCTCTCCTAACTGATCGATTACATCTTTCAGTGAGAGAAAATTCTGTAGAATTGTTAATACATCTAGCGCTACTCGGAAGGATAAGCTAGCGCATTGGTAAAGTTGGAGCTGAGAAAACAGTTGAACTCGATCTTGATAGAACTTGTTTTAAAATTTACTCGAAACACTGAAATTGTCAACCATTCTAAAATGAAGTTTTGAAGGGTTATCTGAAAATTGAGTTCTCTTGCTTTCGCGGACACTAGCATGTCAAGTGAGCACTAGTTTATCCATCTTCTTCTGTTGTGCATCAAAAGGTACTGTGGCAGGATTGGTTGAAATCTGTCGGTGCGAGATGTTCGTCAAAGTTGCCAATACTAATATCCAATGATTAACATTATCTTGCACCATCAAGTGTAGGCAAATTTTGAGTTCATAGGCTGATACACAGGACAGCAAAAGTGTAAACTAGCTTGCACTTGGACAAGATAAGAGTTCAAAAGGACAATGTGTATTTGATCTAGAGATAGTTTTATTAATTTTTATTTGAGAATCATTGACAATTTGACGTAGGGCAAATAGAAACTAGAACCAAAAGAGAGAACAAAGAAGAAAGAAAAAGAAAACTAAGGTAAGGAAAATTTCTCTTAATTCAATAATATCAAAATTGTTTCAAAGGTTTTGTTTCCCCTATTTATAGGAGGGAAAAACATAAAATAAATAAATATAAAAGGAAAGAAATAAACTATTAAAGGAAACAAATAAACCTAACAATAAATAAGATAACAAAGAATTCTAATTAAAATGTATTTTCTAATTCTACGCCTAAAATAAGTTTGTCTAAGGTCTTTAGACACTGTGTCATTCTCCCATGATTAAAAGAAACTCGACTTTGTTGAATGTGATTGCAAATACCAATCTAAAAGCTCAGGCTTCAACTCACAGAGGCCCTTCTTAAACATCCAAGTAGCATCCGAAGGCGGGCATCTCTTCCACTGAACTAGGTAATGACAACCGTCACCAATGGTAGAACTTAAGAACTCATTATTAAGAATGTTGTCAATTTCATCCTTTGGCTTAGGGAACTGAGGGGTCTTTGAAATGAATGTTCCTATAGAAGGTCCACTTGATAAGACAGAAGGTTCAAAGATGCCTGGATAAGATGATAAATCTTCTACATTAAAGACATGACTAATATTAAGTTCAGTAGACAAATCAAGCATATATGCATTTGGTCCAAGCTTCTTTAAAATAAAAAACGGGTCCATGGCTCTAGCATATAACTTTTTAAAATTAGTTTTTTGCCAATCAGTCAGGTCTTATGTGAACCATGACCTCATCACCAATATTAAATTCCTTACCTCTACGATGCACATCAGTAGCAAGCTTTTAGTTCAAATTACTCATGTTAATCTTTCTTTTAACCTTAGCATGCAAATCATGGATATGTTGGACAAAGAATTCAATAGGTTCAGGAACCTAGAAGTGAGGGTGAAGAGAAACTAAGTCAAAGGGAGTGCAAGGCTTATAGCCATAGACACACTCAAAAGGGCTCAACCCCGTTGTCTTATTGATAGAGTTATTATAGGCAAACTCAACATCAGACAACAACAAATCTCATGTACCATGTTTTTCACTAATAATACGTCTAAGCATGTTCCCAATACTACAATTAACAACTTTTGTTTAGCCATCAGTTTAAGGGTGAAAGGCGGAGGAGAAAGGCAAGTTGGTACCACACAATTTTTAATGGGACTTCCAAAAATAGCTCACAAATTTGGCATCATTATTAGACGCTATGGAATTTGGTAACCCATGTAACTTAACTACCTATCTAAATAACAACTTAGCAATATGGGATGTATCATTTTGTTTACTACAGGGAATAAGATGTCATTTTGGAAAATCTATAAACCACAACCAAGACAAAGTCATGACCTCGAGCAGTCCGAGGTAATCCATGCTTAAATCCCTTCAAGGAGTGGGTGGTAGTGGAAAAGGTGTATAAGTGTCACAGGCCTTGAACCTTAATCCCATCTTAGTCATATGGGACCCCAAGAACCTTACACACATTCAGCGTTAGGCCTATGTAAATTTGTCCTTAGTGGGTCTGCTAATCGATTAAATCCTTAATGCAATACTGTTTTATACTATGCCTTACTATGGCTGTAGGTCAATGACCATAAAAATAATATATAATTGATGCAGCTGGCCAGCACTTCAAACATGCATTTATATAAAACATACTATTATGCATTGTGAATCTATACAAGCTACTAGGGAACACAACCACTAGTTCCATAACATTTACCAGAGGCATAACTTCTGCACATATATATATACATCATACATAAAAGTGTTATACATATGCTACACAATGAGAATCTGGGAATCCGATCCCACCTGAGTTACACTGCCAAAAAGGGGTCACTACAGTGTTCAGGTATTTCCTTTTTCCTTGCCTTTGTACAATAAAGGCCAGTAGTTAGTATCCCAATAATTAGGAACCTGCAAGAAAGAAACTTAACAACCATGTACAATATTAATTAACTTTTACACACCTGGTATCAAAATACTAACAATCAGTTCTTTTATTGGTTATTAGCCCCAGGTTCACCAGTATCTGTACAAACAATATGTAAGGGATGTGAGAACCAAAAGTTCCCAATAAGGGTTATAGCTTATAGAAAAACAAATATATAGAATCGTGCATATTATCCATAAGGATGTCGATATATGCCTAGTGCACTTGAGCTCAAGTCATAGTGCTAGGAACTCATATTATTGGCCAATAATCATGGAAGTAGCTAATTCCCACAATTCCTTTACTTATTTGTCCTACATTTGACAAGTCCAACTTGTCCATATAAATATTGCTTTGAAAGCTTCTTAGTATTTGCTAAAATCCCTTATTTTATGTACAAGAGTGAACTACTTGCTTATTTAAATGCATGTGTTAGTGCTAGCATTCCAAGATTTTGTGAGTGGTTGAGAATACATCCCTCTCTTAGGTTCACTTAAGCCTTGCCCCATCATGGTGACCTTAGGTATCTTAGGTTCTCAAACTATCATACCTTCCATAAATTAGACCATACTAAGGTCTATGTTGCCTCTACATTGAAGTTTACAAATATGCACTTATTCACTTCATATGCACTTCATAGTTTGGTTTCCTATCAAACCCAATCATATAAGTTTCTTAATCGCCATAAATACTAAATTTACATGTTTTTTAAATTCATCAATAATTCAACCACTTGATATACAAGTTTCTTAGCCAAATTTATTTAGCACATAAGTATATAAATTAAATAACTCTTACCTTAGATAACTTAGTTTGCAAGCTCAAAGCACTTGATTCTTTTTGTCTCGGTTTCAAGCCAAACTTAGGTTTCTTCTTAGTAGCTTATGCTCAAGACCTATATTGATCATTTATCACATAAATAACCCATATTTAGGCTTATAATTAACAAAGCCCCACATGGTTTAAATGACTAAATTAACTTTTACATTGGTCTCCACATAATTGGCCCTTAATAAAACTTAGGCCCAATATTTTTCTTTTCCTTGCTTGTTAGTCTTTTATACTTAGCAATAATCAAGCAATATTAATTCTAGCTCCTTCCTCTAGCCACAAACATAAAAAATATATAGGAAAAGCTACGTATAACATATCAATCCATAGCCTCCTAACCAAACATCATTTCTTTGTAATTTAAGTTATTTTTCAACTTCCCATATTTAATTTATTAAATAAACATACATGGAACACAGTTTCCAGCAACCCAGGTCTGAAACGAAACCAGAAAAATTAAGGGAAAAATAATTTGTTTACTTACCTGTAACAATTGAGCTCAACTCTAGCTCCTTATGTAAGAATACTTGATTTCAACCCCAAATCCTTGCTACTTTGTGTCTAATTTAAGAGAATTTGGATGTTGGGAGCTTAAGCAAGTTCGTCCATGGCGTTTCTGGGAAGAGGGGTGAAGTTTCGAGTGGTTAAACGTAGAAAAAATGACCCGGTTGACTTAGTTAAAACGCCACCGCCTCATTTTAAAAGTCACGCGCTCAGTGCCCTCCTTGTACTCCCATTAACTTTAGGTTTATTCGTGACACGCTTAAAACTTTAGGACCAAAGTTGGTATTTATCCGCGCCTAGTTTCTTCATAGATATAAATACACGGCCAGTCTCAGACTTTCATTTATATTCAATTTTGTCCCTACTTTTATCAAGGTTACATTTAAACCATTTATGAACAATCTAGTTAATCCAAAATTTCACAATGATAGAGCGAAAATTATGAAAAACCGTGATACATCAAATTTAATATTTTCTTATGCTCTATTCAACCGTGCAATAAAAATGGGTTATTATGTGAAATGACCAAAATACCCCTTTTGGCCCAGCTTGCTTAAATGATAAATTTTACTTATTTTTAACTACTGGACTCTAAATTACCAAGACTTAGCTTACAAATAAATTTATTAAATTATCTAAAGTATAATTTATTAAATTAACTAATTACCTGGTTGATTAGACTTATAACTTCGAGGGCCGTCACAATAAGGCCCAATATTTTTTTCTAGCCTTAGGTAATTGACACGTTCAACATCTAGACACAATTCTCTCCTCGGCTTTCCTTAATGAAGGCCAATAAAACCTATCCTCAATTAGTAAAATAGTCTTATCCCTACCAAAATATCCAACAACCTTCTTGCATGTAACTTCCAAATAAAAAAATCTCTAAATGAAGTACGATGAGCACACAACTTATTAGCCCTGAATAAGTAATCATCCGAAATAAGAAAGTCACTATACTTACTCTTATCCTTACCATTAACAACCCAGTAATTTCACAAAAATCAACATATGTTTGGTAATCCTCCTTCATCCTATCAACCCATTGGAATGGTGTCGATCATTCTGCTCAGCACATCAGCTACCATGTTTTCAACACCCGTTTTATGTTTAAGTACGAAGTTGTATTCACTTAGAAACGCACACCACTTAGCATGACGAAAGTGAAGTTTCTTTTGAGAATTATGGTACCCTAGAGCTTGATGGTCGGAGTAGAGGATGAACTCCCAAGGTAAAAGGTAGTATCTCTAAAACCTAAGGGATTGGATCACAACATAAATTTTTTGTCATAGGTGGAGTACCTCTGCTTAGGCTTAGAAAGCTTAGCATTAAAGAAAGCTACATGATGACCCTCTTAACTAAGGACACCACATACCTCTACCCCAAAAGCATCACAAGACACCTCGAACACTTTACCGAAGTCAGGATGTCAAAGCACAGGTGCTTCAGTCAACCTCAACTTGATTTTTTGAAATGACTTGGAGGCTGCTAAAGGCCATTTAAATTCACCATTCTTAAGACAATCTGATATAGGAGCAGTAATGGTGCTGAAATTTTTAATGAAACACTTATAAAAAATTACTAAACCGAAGAAACTTCAAACATTTGAAATTGTGCTAGGTTCAGGCCGTTCCCTAATAGCTTTCACTTTATTAAGGTCTGCTTCAATCCTTTGTGCACCCACTATGAAACCTAAAAAAAGAAAAATACTTTATCTTGCAAAAAACTACGCTTCTTAAGGTTTACATACAGCTTAGACTTTTGGAGTGTATCACAAAGCTGACATAAGAAACCAACATCTTCCTCTCTAGATCGGCTGTAAACTAAGATGTCATCAAAATAAACAACGAGAAACTTACCTAGGAACGGTTGAAAGACATGTGTCATAACCTTCATGAAGGTGCTAGGCGTATTAGACAACCTGAAAGTAATAATTAGCCACTCTTACAAACTATCTTGGGTGTTAAAAAAAAATTTCTACTCGTCTCCCGGCTTAATCTTAATCTGATGGTAGCCACTACGCAAGTCTATCTTAGAGTATCACTTAGAGCCAGCTAGCATGTCTAACATGTCCTCAAGTCTAGGTATGGGAAACCTATACTTAATGGCAATTTTGTTGATAATCTTACTGTCTGTGCACATTCTCCAACTACCATCACTCTTTGGTGTTTACAAGTCTGGGACAGTGCAAGGACTAAGGCTGTGCCTAATAAATCTTCTGGCTAAGAGTTCGTTCACTTGCCTACTTAGCTCTTCATGATCTTTTAGGTGTAACTTGTAATGAAGAAGGTTAGGAAATTGAGACCCTATGAATAAATCAACAATATGTTGAATTTTTATCATGTGCGATCGTTTTGAAGGGAGTTTAGCTGGCATGATATCAGAAAATTCCTATAAGAAATTAGAGTTCTTAACTGGGTGTGTCGGCTGAAAGTTTGAGCCCCTAAACATGATTTCCCTTGGTACTATGACAAACACATACCCTCTTGTTAGGCTTTTTGCAAACAGGTCTTACGATTTAGAAGTTAGATTATGGCTCTTTTTGATGCAATTATAGCTGGACTTGATTAGGATGTAACGTCTTTGTAGTTTGGCCTAGTAGGATTAAGAATAATGTTCCTACCTTATACCTGATTTCATAGATGTTGGCTCTACCATGGTGACTTACATCTAAGTCGTATTGCCAAGGCCGTCCAAGCAAAATATGGGATACATCCATGGGAAAAAAAAACACAGTAAACCTCATCTTTATAATTCCCAATATACAAAGGAACGTGATATTTCTCAGTGACAGGAAGGGTGGTTTTGTCAATCCAAGCTACCCTAAAAGGTGTAAAGTGTGTTTCAACCTTAAAGTTCAAATGAGTTGTGGCTGCTTTAGCTATCACATTCATGGTACTACTTTCATCGATTACTAGCTTACAACTATACTCACCATACTTAATAAAAGTGTGAAAAATACTAGTTCTCTTCCAGTCATCATCCTTACTACTTACAAAAGCTTTCGCAGGAGAGAGCACACGCCTTACAACTTTACAGTGTTCCTTAACTAGGGGTAACCCATCAAGTTCACCTTCATCACTAGAATACTCTATCAGGTTGACTACTTAGGCCTCATCAAGGGGCTAATCATTAGGTTCTTGGTCGATTACTAAGGCTCGGTGAGGACATTGAGTTGCTATGTGTCCCTTACCATGATAGTTATGACATTCAATATTCGAGTTTGGATGAGGTCCATTAAAGGTGGCGGGTGAAGTTTCTCTAAGTTCTTGTGAAGAAGTCTTAAGCAAAAGTTGGGTATTAGATCTTTTGGTGGGGTGTACCTAGGTTCTAGAGCTTGATTCAATGCCTTACCTTTAGATCTAAAATAGGCATTTAGCCTAAATGCACGTTGGTAATCTTCCTTTACAGTGTAGGGCATATTTAACTCAACCTATTTCTTGGTATCTCTTCTTAACCCATTCACAAACTTGCCTACAATTTGGAACTCAACCTTATTGATCCCTACTTGTAACATAAGTTCAACAAATATCTCCATGTAACTAGACACAGCAGAAGTTTGCCTAGGGTTGAGTAGTGGTCATACAATTGTTTCCTATGAAAAGTGGGAAGATACTTTTCAGTTAACTTTCGTTTCATAATAGTCCATTACCTAATGGGGGGTTCATTCATGTTTTCTAATGATTGTTCAACCCCACGCCAATACTTCTTGGCTTGTCCTACCAACTTCAATTCAGTGAACCAAATTTGCTCCAGATCAGTCATGTGATACTAATTACAATATCTCTATAACTCTTCTAACAAATCCAAGAAATCATTGACATCTAACTTACCATCCTAGTAACTCCCTAATCTTCTTGAGCATTTTAAATTTTCCCTGCCTATTACCCTTGTCATAAGCTTGGTCAATAAGCTTGATCCTGAAGAAATGTCTTAGTTCTTTCCTTGTGCAAATCATGGGTGGCAAAGTTGTCCCCTCTAGTTGGGGAAAGGTTTTCAGGTACCTTAGTAGATCGAGTATTCCTTAACGGTGCAAAGGGAGTTTGTTGACCTATTTGCACTTAGACTAAGTCATCAACATTTTGGGCAAAAGTGGGTTGTCTTACAAATTAGTCTCTTTTCTGTTTATGATTCTTTCATTTTTCAATCCTACCAAGTCATTTGATGGCCTTTTCTATCTTAGTTAACTTATCTTCTAGACTTGACATCCTTTCATTTGTGACTTCAGGTTCATGACTACGGTTTGAATCATGAGAATGGTTGTTATTCCTACTCCGGTTAACCATTATATGCAAGCAAAAATTTCACAAAAGATTACAATGAATAGCTAAAAAAATTAACAAGCAATGATGCCACAATCAAAGAGGTAAATAAATTTAATGCCACTGATGCGTCTAGTTGCAAAGACAAGAGCAAACAAACAAAAACCATATATATATATACCTGGATGATGAATACTCATAAATGTATTATTATTAAGAGTTTAAATCATCATTATACACTTTGATAATGATTAATTTATATATTCTGAGCATTTTTTCACCAGGTTACTATTCATGCATTTTTACTATTCATACAGGTTTTTACCATTCATCAGTTACTATTCACCAACTTACTATTCATATACATGTTTTACTGTTCATACGCGTTTTATTATTCATCAATATTAAATAATTATTTTTTTACGTAGGTAAAATCATCATTTGGCGGCCTTTCACGAGAAAAATCATATTTGGAGCTGTAGATATCAAAACTGAGTGATTCCAAATTCATCTGAAATACAACACATAGATCTTTAACTCTACCTTATTCTGTGAGCTAATTTGATCATTTTTATTGCCGAAATTTGATTATAGATGAGACTATTCGTTATTTTCGTATGCTAAATAGCAGTTTCAGTAGAAAAATCATAACTTGAGCTACAGATGTCCGATTTGAATGAGCAAGCTATCGATTCGAAGGTAAAGAGGAGATCTATAACTTCTATGCTTTGAGGAAGAGCTGATCTAGTGTCTAATATGGTCAAAAAATTAAAATAAGTTGCGGCCCACCATTATTGATTTGTATTTACCTACATTTTACCATTTTATTTTTACCATTTCACTCACCCCAAAACTCTATAAATAGGCACCTTGGGGGGAGGGTGAAGGAGGCCATTTTCTTATGCCATTTTTTCTTAGGCTTCCTTTATGTTCTTGTATCATTTTTAGATTTTCTCCTTTGTTCTTGTTCTTATTTTCAATACTGAAGCTTTGTCCAAGTGTTTTCCTGTTCTTCTTTTTATCTTTCAATCTATGTTTATTTTATCTTTCTACATGTTGCTTACTTTATTATGATTAACTAATCTTCTTTTTGCTAAGGTGAAAGGGTGAAGCTTTTGGTATAGAGGTTATGATTGATTTGAATGGATCACAACGTTAACGGTATTTTCTTCCTTAATCTATTTAACTTTCCTTTTTGTTAAGTGCGAGTCTTAATTCATCATAATCAATCATTGCCATAAAAGCTGCTTAATTCCCTCTGCAAAACATGACTCTGCCAGCTATATTGGAATCTTGAGTTATTATCGACAATTGTTGGCATGATGGATACTTAAACCCATTAGCAAGCGTTGGCATTTTTAGAATAATGAAAGTTAATACTAATTAAATTTCTCTATTAGGACCTCCTTTATGTGTAAATCCTAATTGAGTGATAAGATATACTAAAATTAATTATAACCGATATACTAAAAGTGGATTCTATAACCTTAGCTATTTTATTTGAATTTCAATTTTAATTCATACTTGTTCACACCTTTCACCAAAACTTTCTTTATTAAAATTTCAATTTGTATTTCTTAATTCACTTCCTTGTGGTTCGACACTCGGGCTCCCGAGATTTTATTACTTGCGACAACCTACACTTGGGTTATAACTGCTAGAGTGCAGCCCTAGACTTAAGCAAAAGATTAACTACCTAAGAACAAGATATAAATGAAATTAACTATGAATGATTCAACAACTTAAAGAGGATTTATCACCTACTGCAAAATCAAAGTGGGAGAAATAAGGTTTATTTATTTATTTATTTTGAATAAAGCTAACCTCAATTGTTCTCCACAAAAAAAATATAGTGTTTTGCTGTCCTAGGGAAAGATGGAATTAGACAATAATTTCCAGGCTCAATTCATGACCCCAAACTTCAATCATTGTGATGGTTCAGACAACAAGATCAAGACTAATGCTAGAGAATCTTTTTGTTAGAGGTGTAGTGAAATTCTTGTATTGTTGTATTGTCATGCCTTTGAATCTCCGTTTCTTTCCTAGTTGTCTTTGCAACTTCTCCCTGTCAACTAAATATTTCGATCTTCTTGTTCTTTTTTATTTTTTTATATTTTGAGCAATGATGAATAGAAAGTGTAGAATTTCAGCTCTGATACCAAATTTGATGCAGGGCAGATAAGGCAGATAAGAATTAGAACCAAAAGAGAAAACAAAGAGGAAAAGAGAAGAAAACTAGGGGAAGGGAAATTTCTTTTAGTTCAATAACACTAAAATTGTCTCCAAAGATCTCATTTCCCTTAGTTATAGGAGGAGAAACCATAAAGAAAATAAATATAAAAGGAAAGAAATAAACCATTAAAGAAAACAAATAAACTCAACAATAATAAGATAGTAAAGAATTCTAATTAAAAAATTAAACTTTATTTCTTAATTCTATGCCTAAAATAATTTTACTTAAAGTCTTTAGGCACTGCATCACAATCAATGTCATAGTTGCTTTATATATAGGGTTGGAAGTGTTCAACTGAAGACCATAGAAGAAGAAATTCTATCTCTCATGATTCACCTTTACATCACCTCAGTTTCAGAATCAATACTTACATCTATCTAATTACCGCACTCTTCTGTTCTAATATGTGATCACCTCCTTATGAAAGACTAAAATAATATTGAAAAATAAATCTTCTGAACTCATAAATTAAAATTCTTGTCTCAGCTTACCTCTCGTCTCGCTTCTCTAGGCAACAGACTAGGAAAATTTTACTCAAGTCAGTTCTGATATCTGTAATTTTTCATTATTTCGTAACCTGTAGGTTGGTAGTTGCTAAGGATCAATTATGAGATGCCATCTCATAAAAGATTGGAACTTGGTAAGCACTAGTTAGCTAGCATTCCGACACAGCATCTGGGTTGAGCATTCTGCAGTTGGCTTGCTGTTCATCGAATGTGATGTTCCTGCAGGAGCAACTGTTGCTGCTGGTGATCAGAATTCATAGCAAACAAGGCAAGACAATTTAGCTGAAGGAGGCATGCGGTAGGGCAAAATTACCAGGAGTAGGGCTCAGTTCACTGTCTGGGTACATTGCTCATGTTTCCTACTTGTGTGGACTACCCGGCACTTGGACTACTGTTACCATTCTACAGTATGACACTAAAAATACCAGCCATGTTTATGTATATGGCTCCTATTTGTTGAAGGTCTTGTTTCTCTGGATCATAACCAGACAAGAGAGTGGTTCCGTAAAAAACGGTGAATAATTATAAACTTACAAGTACTCTTTACAAAAGATAACTTACAACAATGTGACAAACTTTGATTAAAGAAGACTTATGTGACAAATTTTATTGAGACAGTTTATGCAAGACTCAAACTTGGACTTTCCATTAACTGCGTGACAGAAATACGTGGTTGTGTCACTATTTAGAAAAAGAAATTAGGGCTGTAGCCGGCAGGCGTTGTCACTTTGTGCAACAAAAATCTTGTAATGGACAATCTTGGGGACAAGGCTAAATGCGAAACGACAAACAGGCGCAGCAGAGGTCCCCAGGCCGACGGCCAAGGTCCACAATCATCAGCTGGAACGTAAGATAAGTCCACCATCAAGCTCAGCAAAGCTTGTTTTTTCCACTGCGGTGGATAAAGCTTGTTTGATCCCATCTTTTTGTTGCATCTGAAATGGTCAAAAGAAGGGTTGGTGGAGCCGAGGATGCCCGGAGGGATTGAAAGCTCAAATGCACAAGGCAAACCATTTGTCTATTAAAATTAGGGAAATCAGGGTAAGGTAGTTCTGGGACCCACTATATTTTCACAGTTCAAATCGTTCCATCAAAATCCATAGGATTCTTACCATTACTATCCCAAATAAGCACGAATAAGAAACTCTGGAAACAAGGACCACGCCACTTGAGTCAATGGATTACTATTACTCAGTTGTTTATATATAGAGGGCTAACTTAGAACGTAAACGACAGATTCACCATTGGGATCCGAAATCACCCCTTCTCCATGAGTAAGTCTCAGCCACTGCTGCTACCAATCGCCTTGGTGCTTTCTCTGGCCATCCTCGTCGCTGCTCGTCATAAATATGACAGAATCTTCGATATAACTCACAAAATAACTCCTGATCTTCCAACCTTCAATTCCAAGGACGGGCTCGGAGACTTCATCTGGCCGGTTTCTAGCATTAAAAATGGTGCCGTTGCTAACGTTGCGGAATTCAAACTAGGAACCCACACAGGAACTCATGTGGATGCCCCCAGCCATTTTTTCCAGAAGTACTACGATCAGGGCTATGATGTTACAACTGTCAACCTCTATGCTCTTAACGGTAAGTGACGCCTCTTCTTCTCTTCTCTTAAGCTCCGATCCTCTTTTTCTACGGGGAAACAAAAAACAAAAAGTCGGGGATCTGTACTTGGCGGTCAGTTACCGATTCTGTTTTCTTCTCAGGCCCTGCCTTGGTGGTTAATGTTCCAAGAGATAAAAACATTACTGGTATGTATTCCAATCCCGAGCAGTTCAGTTGAGAAAGCTATTGCTTGGTCCTGTCTTATCCTTCATCTCAACTGAGAACTGTTTCTGTAATTGTACGTTATTTCCATTTTCTTTCTTCAGCTGAAGTCATGAAGTCCCTTAACATTCCGAAAAGAATAGAACGGGTTCTTTTCAAAACCCTGAACACGGACAGGTGAATCTGATAGGCCCCTTAAATAATTCATGCCGTAGTGTTGTTTTTGAAACTATGTTGAATTGTCCCACTCCAGTGAAGAAAACAATACTACTGGCTCCTGCGAAATTTTGGATGTTAATGTGATGGTATTTCATATTCAGGGGACTAATGCACAAGAAGGAGTTCGATTCAAGCTTCACTGGATTTAAGAAAGATGGTGCTGAGTGGGTGGTTAAAAACACGCAGATCAAACTCGTCGGTAAGCTCTAAGATGCATCAATTTGGGTATGAGTGTTGACTGTGGGATGTCCTAACTTGGCACTTCCTGAAAGCTTTCCCATCTTTGCCACCAATTCAAAGATTTTCAATTCTTATAACTAATATACTGTCCAACAGAGCAACTAGAGCATATTGATTATCATTGCCTGCAACAAGTAAAGGTTTTATGTCAGAAAGGGCATCCGGTTTAAAACAGCTGCATGAGAGCAACCACAACGTTGTGCTTCTCCTTTTTTTTTTTTTTTGGGGGGGCGGTGGTGGGGGTTGGGCAAACATGCTTGCTTTGAATCTTCGTTCATGTCCTCATAGTAACCAATAGTCGTATATATTGATATGTAGGAATCGATTACCTCTCCATTTCTGCTTATACTGATGCTGCTCCGACCCATTACGCATTCCTGTACAAAATGGTAAGAAGAAGAGCCTGCACCGTAAAATTTTCTGTTTGTGTAGTGTCTGGGGATGAAGTTTTGTAACTGATAATGCTTGGAACGGTGCAGAGAGTCATTCCACTTGAAGGGTTGAACCTTGATGGGATTGAGCCGGGCATGTACACTTTGCAGTGCCTTCCTCTAAAGATTGCTAAAGCTGATGGAAGTCCAACCAGATGCATTCTTATAAGATGAGAATCATGTCTCATTCTGTGTGTTAGGTTCGGTAATCCATCAGTAGTTGATGAACAAACAAATAATGTAGTCAAGCGAACATGTCCATAGGAAGTGAAAATGGCTCCCGTGGACGTGGTTTACCTATTCTTGCCGTGTGCATGTCTGTAGGGTAGAGTGCTTCGAAAATCCTGGATCTACTTTCCAACCTTAAAAGTTATTGACTTCGATCTTAGGGTAAAGCTCCTACTTTCCAACCTTAAAAGTTACAACTATTAGTTGAATCAACTAGCTTTCTAGAAATACTGCCATGGTTCTACTATGCTTATCTATGTATTTGGCCCCTCGACTTATCCAACCTGCACAAGTTAGTCAAAAACTCAGTAAAAAACAGGTCCCTGAACTTTGAACAAGTTGGTCCATTACCATTAGCTCACACATATCAATGGAAATGTTATATGCCCCCCTTCTTTTGATTTTCAGTTGAAAATCATCCAACTAAGCTATCTCCTCAGTTAATCTCGAAACCTTTTTATCTGATTGTAGCTGTCCTTTGTCTATATTTCCTCCCTTTGTTGGTTCAATCTCACCTACCAAGAAGTAAGACACAAGCCCAAGTCCATAAGATCTCCTCTTTCCCTCCTAAACGAGCTCCCCATGCTCACCATTGTTTCAGATTTTGATTATACATGGTCATCCTCCAAAAACCGAGCACCCAAGCCTCACACAACTGCCGCTACTTCATTGCACCTATTGGTGCAAAAACCATAGATCTCTAAGCTAAGAATTTACAGCAAAAGCTCTCACTTTTTCCACCCACAACTGCTGCCATGATTTATTTCTAAGCAATAAAATGAGGGTTCGAATGTTGGTAAATATAAATTCCACAACCTTAAAAAATGCCGACAAAGTTGATCACTGAACTGACTATCATAACAACATCACAATCTACAGCTCCAAGTTGACCATAGTTATTGAAACAAGGACTTTCCGAATTATAGTTGTAGAGTCGGTTGTTTCTGTCATTTGAAGAAGCCAAGTGTTAAATGCAACAGATGGAAAATGTAGGGTTTTTGCTAGATGAATTACTCGTCTCTATTATTGGTGTTAAAGGCCTCTGTTTTAGCTGCAAAACCAAGCTTTGGTTGAGGTTGCTTAGGGTGAGTTTGCTTCTGGCCTCTCTATTTGCTCTCAAGATTTGATTTCAAAGGTGTATAAAAGAGAGCTATAGGAAAGGCTTCAACTAGGCGAGGACCAGGGCGTGTTACTTCCTTCTCAATAGGTGCAATTGAGCCAACAGAGGGAGGAAATAGAGGCGAGGGAAGTAATAGAAGCAACAGAGAGCTGCAGCCAAATGAGATTGAGGCGGCCAATAATATATTTGGTTGATTATAAAGTAAAGAGTACTTCTTGTAAATTAAAAAGATCATGGGACCTACCAACTCGTAAGTTTTTCCAAAATTGAGGACCTGCTAAATGCATAGTTAGGCCTTCTACTATTTAATTCAATCGGCTTTAGTAATTAGTACATCCTCGTTTGTTTAAGATGCTACGCTAGTAACTTCTACTAACAAAATAATGATTTTGGTAAATCGTTTTGTGATGTTTCGACATATTTGTTTTTTTTTCTCTTGTACAATTCTGTGAACTTATTCGGTTAGTTTAAAAGTTAAAATTAAAAAAATATATGATACTCAATACTTGAAGTATAATACATAACCTCAGAAAATAATTCAAATACAGAATTGTGGTTGTCCAATTCTGAAATTCTATTGTTTAAACTCACGTTACTGTTTGTCTAATCTCGGTAATAGTTTATCACTAATATGAAATAATATAAAATGAAAGTATTCGATGTATGATCCTAAAATATTATTGTTAATTAACTCTTGTTTAGGTTGATTACAACTTAAGATTTTAATATTATTTATGAACAAGTAAAACATTGCTACATAATGTCAAAATGGAGGCTATGATTGTCGGATAGTAGAATTCTATTATCTAATTATAAGTTATTATTATTCATGTTAACTTTAGTGTATGTCCACCCAAGAAAACCTAAGAAATCTCAGACAAGGTGAATAAAGAGATTTAAGCCTCCTGGCCTAGGCTATATAGAACTTACACTCATTTAATTATCCAACGTTTCCAGTGTTTCGTGCCTAATTATTGCGAGTACATAACAGCAAGAGAATGAGACGCTTAATTCTTATTCCATAAAAAAGAAACAAATTACGCATTAAAAATTTTACATTTGTGACAAACTAAATAAAGGTGCAAATCCGGAGAATTGTGTGCTTGGGGTTTTTTTTTGGCAATCCGGAGAATTTACCGCTGTAATATGTTATTCCCTTGTCAAATGAAAATAAAGTATAACCCATTTTGAAAGAGTTTTTGTAATTAGTGTTTATAATTTTGGATAATTTATAAATGATGAAGATCAAGCATCTAAAATTAAGACTTAAAATTATAACTGGAAATTTTTTTCAAAACTCTAATAATAATCGCTAATGATAATGTAAGATTAGAGTTACGTGGTACATGGATTGCTTATAATTTGTTCATACTAGTTTATTTAACTACTTTCGCCTCTTTGGATGGAGCATCGATCGCTAGTTTTCTAGTTTTTGCTCCCTTTCACTTTTTTCTTGGCTTGAACCCTTTTTCAGTCTGAATAATCACTCGTTCCCATGTAAGTCCATGAATTTTAGCTACTTCACATTTGGGTCCTAAAACTACATATGACAATTGGATTCCCAGTTTTGCTTTGTCTTGCAATTGTTTTCAC
Source organism: Aquilaria yunnanensis (assembly GCA_039654915.1). Lineage (NCBI taxonomy): Eukaryota > Viridiplantae > Streptophyta > Magnoliopsida > Malvales > Thymelaeaceae > Aquilaria > Aquilaria yunnanensis. Next base: position 22,122,341 of record CM077598.1, on the reverse strand, counting down.
TAGAACCTGTTTTTCAGTTATTGAAATCTTCATCAGGCGAACAAAGGAATTAATGGAGGTATGCCATGTTTCACTGTACAGAAACAACGCTGTATTCGCTGATTCTTGCTGTAGAATCATTATTCAGAAAAATAATTTTTAACTCAAGTTAATTTAATTTTTTTTTTACATCTTTTTACCTCGATCCAATTCTATTTAAAAGTTAATATTATGTAGCTATAATAATTCATTTGAAAGTAAGTAAATTTTTATGGTGTTATTAAAATTTTTATGAATTTTTTTTAGGCATTGAAAAATGAAAAATTCATAAAAATTTATTAAGATTATAAAAATTATTATTTTTAATGATAATAACACTTACATAATATTATATTTCAAATAAAACTAGTCAAAAAAATAAAAATAAATTATTTTAGATTAGCGTGACTTATTAAAATGAATTAGGTGATAGTCTAAACCTTCCTATCTAAAATCATGGCTAATTCTCTGTTTTTTCAAAACAGCCCAACTTGATGTTTGAGCTGAAATAAACAACATCCTCTGGCCCAATAAGATATGCACAGAACATAAAGCGAAATTCCAGAAATGGGCCCTCAAATATTTCCATTTTCTTTGTTGGTCCTCAGAATTAATTATTTGACAATTGAGGCCTAATTCTTCATATCGACATTGCGCCGAATCGCCAATGCTGGGCAGATGCAACGTCACTGCAACATGTGGGGGCTGTTACGTAGTAATTGGCAATGGTAGCAAATCCGTGCATCTGGGGGCCAGTCCAGGAATTACCGGAAAATATCTAAAAGTCCGGTTTGCTTTGCCAATTGAACGAAGAAAATAGATAAAACCTCAAGCCCATAACACATATCCATATCCACCACACGGGCCGGCGGAGACTTGGGTCCGCCGTTGTGTAGTTGTGCTCAATCTAAAACCTTCGCGCGGGTCAAACAAATTCCTAGCAGATTGAGAAGATCCACGGCGACGATTCGTGGATCCGGAAAGTTTTGGTTGCTCTCTGGGACTGGGACTTGTTAGATCCAGAAGGATTCTTGAGGTCTTGCAAAGGATGCTAATCTAACCTGTATGATGAGTTTTGGAGCTACATCTAATTTGGTCCTCAGATATACAGAGTAGGAACGAATATAGGTTGGATTGATGGATTGATTCCATTTTTTAATGGAACTTAATAATCTGAAACAGTGAGTTTTGAAAAATATCCTATCTAACTCAAGAACCAAATAGAACTATAATTATAAATTTGATTTTTTTTATTCTGATTCTCTAGTTTTTTGGTTTTAATCATATACATATAACAATTAATAATTTCATAATCTAAAAAAAATTACATTTACAACCAGTTTGAGAAATATTCAACACAATACACAACTTAATCCATGTTTAAATGTATATATTCTTAGTATATGAGCAATTTAGTAATACCATGATTTTACTGTACATGTTCATATACATAAATATATAATCAATTTAGTAATATATATGTTTAAACTTATGTTTAAATGTATATGTTCATACATAAATATATGAGCAATTTAGCAATATCCTAATTTTATTATATATTTATACATGTGCCTTAGATTTGATTCCATCTTGAGTTAATTTTATATGGAACCGAAACCAACCCTAAAGTTAATGATTTTTCTAGACATGGAACTAATCTACAAACTATGATCCATTTTTACCCAACTTATTAATTGGAGTGGTTCGGGTTGGGTTTCAAATTTACCTAATCCATACTCACTCCTAATATATATAGAGTTGGGCCGTGCAATATGTATCTGTGATATAAGGGCACAAAATTACGTACTTTATTTAAGGATTATACTTGGTATGGATTTGTATTAATTTATATACATAATGACTTGAAAAGATCGCTAATTATAATACTCCCTCCCCCTAAATAAATTGAAATATTTAGGTTTGGTATGAAGAATAAGAAAGATGATAAAGTTTATAAATTATTGTCACTTTTATCATTTACCTTTTACATGTAAATCAAGAAAAATGAAAAAAAATTATATTAAAATGATAAATTGAAAGATAATATATTAAACTAATTTGCAAAATATTATAATTTTTCAAAGATTTATGATGACCAAAATAAAATATGATGAAATAATTTGAGAGAGAAGATTTGTGATTGACCGCAAAAATGGTTGTGCAATATGTTATTGTGAGAAATTCCTAAAAGAATGAGGAGAAAATATTTTGTAGGTGCATGGAGTCTTCTGGAGAACCTTTAAATTAAAATTGTTATGCAATGTTTCCAGGTAATTATAGTCGGCACATGAAATTAATAACCTGAACTCATAAATCAAACACTACTTGGCAACAGAATAGTTTGTCTTCCGTGCTTCTTAGAAAGCACCAGCTAGTTGCTTCTGACTCCAGTCACAGAAACTTATCGGTTCATGTCTCCTCGCTCATTGAGTTTAATTTGACCTGTTAGTTAATTTCTTCAAATAAGGACAAATTTATATGCATTTAACAAAAATTTCACATATATATAATTAGGGGTTCTCGATTGATGAAGCAAAAGTATTAGTGATCCCAAATATTAATGGAAATTGATAGTTGTAAAGGTGCGGAAAAGTTGCGTGACTTGCATGTCATTTTAGAAGAAGCAGGAAGACACACCGACCCCAGTGCTAGCAAAAAGCTCTCTGAAATTCATCTGCCTTGGCAGTTAATCACGTACAGGGTGCAAAAGAGAAGCCTTATTCCCTCCTTCACAAACAAGCCATTGCCATGCCATGTTCCAATCAAAAGCATAACTTCAGACCTGGAAAAATTCATAACGAGGACAGGTTCATTTTAGGAACCATGAACCTGATCGGCGGCTCTATAAAAAGGGTCTGCCAGGTCATAATAAGTACTTACTAGCTAGTAACTGATTAGAGCTTCAAGATGGCGAACCAGAAAGTAGGGATTTTGTGTGTCTTGCTGCTGGTTATGATGGTCATCGGAGAGGCCACTCCGCCGGGAATAGCTAACAACCCGAGCCATGCGACGTGCAAAATCAAGAAATACAAGCACTGCTACAACTTGGTGCATGTGTGCCCCAAGTTTTGCCCTAACGGCTGCACCGTCGAATGCGCCTCTTGCAAGCCCATCTGCACCGACGCTTCCACTCCCCCTTCACCGCCAGATCAGGCCGATTCTCCTTCCCAGGAGGCTCCCGCCCCTAACCAGGAGACACCTTCTCCGTCTCCATCATTGCCTCCCTCTGTGGCTGTGCCACCCACACCATCTCTATCTCCTCCAACACCGTCTAACCCGTCTCCAGTTCCATCGCCTCCGCCGCCTTCAGTACCAACGACTGCGCCATCTCCAGGCCGCTCCACCAATACACCTTCCCCTCCTTCACCGTCAACTAGCCCATCTCCAGCCCCCTCTACTCATCTTATACCGCCTCCTCCACCGCCATCAACACCACCTCCGGTCCCATCAACTCCGTCAACCCCGTCTCCGGTTCAATCGCCTTCTTCCCCGTCAGTACCAACGACGGCCCCATCTCCAGCCCCCTCAACAGATCATGCACCGTCTCCTCCGCCTTCTTCAACACCATCTCCAGTCCCGTCAACTCCGTCAACCCCGTCTCCAGTTCCATCGCCTTCTTCTCCGTCAGTACCAACGACGGCCCCATCTCCAGCCCCCTCGACAGATCATACACCGTCTCCTCCGCCTTCGTCAACACCATCTCCGGTCCCACCAGCTCCGTTGCCGCCTTCTCCCTCTCCACCATCTCCAACTTCAACTGCACAGTGTAAAAACAAGAATTACACCCACTGTTATAACGTAAAGCATTTTTGTCCCGCCTCTTGCCCCGGCGGATGCGAGGTTGACTGCGTCACTTGCAAACCTGTTTGCAGTTAAGTTTCTTGGTGAACAAACTTTTACTATCTCACAAGAACTATATCTATCGGAGCAATAATAAATGAATAGGAAAACTAAGTTGCAATCTACTACCTTCTTCTGCTTGCTTTCTAATTATTTTGTTCGGTTTGTTTTTTGACAGAGTGTGACAGGCCAGGAGCAGTGTGCCAAGACCCTCGATTCATCGGCGGTGATGGCTTGACCTTCTACTTCCATGGCAAGAAGGACCGTGACTTCTGTTTGGTATCCGACTCCAACTTACACATCAATGGTCATTTCATCGGCCGCAGAAACGACAACATGAGAAGGGACTTCACCTGGGTGCAGTCGATCGCAATTCTCTTCGGCAAACACCAGGTCTACATTGGTACCCTTAAGACCTCCACTTGGAACGACTCCGTCGAGAGCCTCAGCATAACTGTTGATGGTCAGCAAATTTCCCTCCCCGAATCTGACGGCGCCGCCTGGAGAATTTCCGGTCTATCTGTCGTGAGAGCGGGTGAGACGAACGACGTGGTGGTTGAAGCGGAAGGGAACTTCAAGATCACGGCGAAGGTTGTCCCCATTACGGAAGAGGACTCCAGGATTCACAACTACGGCGTCACGTCGGACGACTGCTTGGCTCATCTTGATCTGGGTTTCAAGTTTTATGCTCTGAGCGACGGGGTGGACGGTGTTTTGGGGCAAACATACAGGCCTGGGTACATGAGTCACGTCAACATTGGTGTGAAAATGCCGGTGATGGGAGGCGACAGAGAGTTCCAAACTTCTGATTTGTTCACCGCCGATTGCTCTGTAGCGAGGTTCGACGGCGGAAGTGCGAAGGAGATCTCCCATGGAATGGAGTTGCCGGGATTGAGCTGTGCCAGTGGGATCGATGGGCAAGGAGTTGGAGTTGTGTGCAAAAGATGAAAGAAGAGGGCTCTAGCTCATTATCTTCTCTTTCATCTGCAAAAGATGAAAGAAGAGGTTCGATTCTCTGATTTTTTTTTTTCAATCACGATTCTCTGATTTATGAATAACAAGATTAATAAGATTATTATGGTACAAAAACCATACATGGTATATACAGTTGTAATTCTATATATGTTATATTGCTTTCCATATATAATAAACACTAAGAGAAAATTCAATATACATAATACTGGTATAACCTTTTCAGTGTTTGTCTGTAATCTATCTCTTATTTCTCTCAATCATACTACTCTTGCATGAACTAAATTGTGTCAAGATTTTTTTTCATCTACGTAATGTGTCAACTATTTCTGAAAAACGTACTTGCACTAAGTTACTCCCTCTGTCCCATATTATTTGAAACACTCACTTTTTAGCAATTAATCTATAATTTTTTATTTTCAATTTTTAGTATATAAATAAAAAAAAATTCTATATAAATGATAAATAAAGACCTCTAGTTTCTAAACATATTTTTTAAATTTTTTTCTAACAACCAATAATATAAATAAATTCAAGTCAAACTAGAGTCAAAAGTCAACTGTTTCAAAAAACTTGGGACGGAGGTAGTATTATTTTTCATCACATCCCTGATGGAGTGATAGGCATGCAACCTTCCAAATATAGGAGCAGCTTGAAGGGGAATGGGAAGCATAGCTTCTTGCAACCATATTAGCTGGAAAGTGTATGAGAATTCTGTCTCATTCCGTTATTTGTACTAGACTAGACTAGCTAATATCAGATATCTTTGCCATATCACATCGTACCGTATTATTTCAAAATCATGAAAAATGCACTTTTTTAGATTTTAGTTTTAGCTTTTGATATTTTTAAGTAAAACATATAATTGTTATGTTTAATTGATTACTCTTATAACAAATTTTTTATATTCCAAAGGATTTTGTATTTTTATTTCTTTTGTACCTTGAAATTATGTTATTGTTTTATAAAAATTTTCACTTTACACGTACGCACTTCAAATAATTGGTTATATATCCTTCTTCTATCCCAAGTTCTTTACAAAATTTACTGTTTGATAATTAATCTATAATATTTTATTTTCAACATATTAGTAAATAAATGAAAAACCATTATATATAAATGATAAATAAAGATTATATATATTTTTTAACAAACAATAATACACTACTAGAAAAACCGCATTTAGCGACGGCCATTAGCAACGGCATACTGTCGCTAAAATGCCCGTCGCTAATTCCCTCGATGCTAATTTTCTAGCGATGATTACCGTCGCTAATCAGCAACAGCTAAATGTCGCAAAACAGGCCGTCACAAATTTTCTGGTAACGATGTCTGCCGGCGCGTTAGCGACGCGTAGCCGTCGTTATTTAGTGACGCGTAACCGTCGCTAGTGAGTGCTAGTTAGTGACGCATAGCCGTCGCTAGTTAGTAACGCATAGCCGTCGCTAGTTAGTAACGCGTAACCGTCGCTAGTTAGTGCTAGTACGTGTAGCCGTCACTAGTTAATGACGTATAGACGTTGCTAGTTAGTGACGCGTAGCCGTCGCTAATTAGTGACGCATAACCGTCGCTAGTTAGTGCCAGTTAGTGGCGTGTAGCCGTCGCTAGTTAGTGATGCGTAGCCGTCGCTAGTTAGTGACGCTTAACCGTTGCTAGTTAGTTCCAGTTAGTGACGCGTGGCCTTCGCTAGTTAGTGACGCGTAGCCGTCGCTAATGTCTAGTAAAAATTTTAAAATTTTAGTACTAATTAGCGACAGCTAAACGTCGTAACGGCATCGGCCGGCACGTTTAGCGACGGCCATTAGCAACGGCATACTGTCGCTAAAATGCCCGTCGCTAATTCCCTCGATTCTAATTTTCTAGCGATGATTACCGTCGCTAATCAGCAACAGCTAAATGTCGCAAAACAGGCCGTCACAAATTTTCTGGTAACGATGTCTGCCGGCGCGTTAGCGACGCGTAGCCGTCGTTATTTAGTGACGCGTAACCGTCGCTAGTGAGTGCTAGTTAGTGACGCATAGCCGTCGCTAGTTAGTAACGCATAGCCGTCGCTAGTTAGTAACGCGTAACCGTCGCTAGTTAGTGCTAGTTAGTGACGTGTAGCCGTCACTAGTTAATGACGTGTAGACGTTGCTAGTTAGTGACGCGTAGCCGTCGCTAATTAGTGACGCATAACCGTCGCTAGTTAGTGCCAGTTAGTGACGTGTAGCCGTCGCTAGTTAGTGATGCGTAGCCGTCGCTAGTTAGTGACGCTTAACCGTTGCTAGTTAGTTCCAGTTAGTGACGCGTGGCCTTCGCTAGTTAGTGACGCGTAGCCGTCGCTAATGTCTAGTAAAAATTTTAAAATTTTAGTACTAATTAGCGACAGCTAAACGTCGTAACGGCATCGGCCGGCACGTTAGTGACACTTACACGTTGCTATCTAGTAACGCTTAGGCATCGCTAGTTAGCGACGCATAACCGTCGCTAGTTAGTGACTCAGAACCGTCGCTAGTTAATGTAGCTAGTGACTCAGCCGTCGCTAATTAGTGACGCGTATTCGTCGCTAGTTAGTGACGCATAGCCGTTACTAGTTATTGAGTTAGTGACGCATAGCCTTCACTAGTTAGTATAGCAATTTTTGACTTAAATTGAGGTGATTACGGATTGAAGTTCAAGTTCTAAGTTTGTCGCTTTGGATTCGAATAACTTGTTTTTTGCAATATTTTCATCGATTTCACACAAATGCAACAACTAGGGTATTGAAGTATTTTTCATTAATACAAAATATGATTAACATAATGTCATGTTATGTCATTCGACAATTAAAATACATAAGGTTATAATTTCCTTTACAAAATAAAAACTGAGCTCAAATTCATCGTACCGCAGGATCGAGCAAAAGATTCTTTAGGCAAGATCATGAAAACAACAATGAACCTCCCCTTCCCTCAATCTACAAGAAGATAAACATGTTAATCAACCAAAGGAACATAAATTTATTAAATAAAAAAAAAAGGTAAATACAACTCTAAGTTAAGATTTTAGGGAAGAAAAATTAATGAGCAAATAGACTCAAATAAACAAAGAATGCTAAATGGAGACAAGATTAATAACACAACAAGGAAAAATAATTGTAAATTTCTATGGAGGAAATTTTCAATGAACACAACACTTCAAATAGAAGCAAACTTAAAAACACATAGAAACTGAAAAGAAAAAACTGAAGAGAAAAAACACATAGAAACTGAAGAACAATGCATTTAAAACAAATTGGCCAGCCTAAGTGTTCATTAGAACAAAACATTCTTCAAATAGAAACTGAAGAGAAAAAATTAAAACAACTCGATTGCTTGATTCAACCAAAACATCTTTTTGTTTTTCCACTTCCTTCTTGTGAGAGGAATTCTTATCCAAAGCTTTAAGCACTTTAAGTTGCCTACATTTGAGAAAAATTCCCAGACCAACAGCAATGTTGGCTGCAGATAGAGCAGTAGTCTAGTAGCTCTAGTTCCAGTATAACCATGCTGTCATAAAACACACATCACTCATTGCTCAGACATTGGAATTGCAAACTGTAAAATTCCAGTTAGAAATAATGCAAATACAGACACAATGGAGAAAACAGGAATATGTAGCTGCCACAAACTAGTTTTTGGAATAAACTTGATTGATTGACTGCTTAATTGGAAAAGTAGAAGAATGAAACTTATCAGACATTTGGTCTACAACACAAAAGCAAGAAGAAATGGGGAGGATTAGGAGAGAGAGAAAGAGAGAGGAATACAACAGAAAATAGTTTTCCTGTTACCTTTCAGCCAAGAGATTCAATATACAATGACTCAAAAACAGAAGGAAGAATTGTGCGAATAAAGTCCTCAAGCATCCCTTTAGCTTTGTAAATATGGCAAAGCTTAAACTTTATCCTCCCATCAAGCCACCATGGCTTGGGCCTAGTACTACTTACATTGTTATTTTCTGAATCTGTAAGCCACAAGAATGGAAAAGGAGAAAAGTTGCATTACATACACGCTTCAATCAACTCTAATGAGTAAAAAAAACTCTTTACAAAAGAAGGGCTACCTAGACTTTTTGGAGGAGAAAGCAAAGAGATTGCTTCTGCATCTTTTTTGTTAGTACATCCATTGGCGCTCTGTCAATATCCTAAAAAACAACCCATAATCCATCCAGAACAGCCTGTAACATAACATAATTTGTAATTCACAGAGTAAATATATTAAAACGCAGAATAAACTTCCCTCTTTCAAGAACAAGCTATTACCTGGGTTAGAGATCCTGGCTGCCATCTAAATTCACCGGGTTGCTCGGCACAAACATAGCTTCCAACCAAAGTTTTCCCATCGATCTAATCATCAACGTGAATAGAAAGAACTGCAGGGATGGGCAAAGCAAATACTGAGAATACAACAAAGCATGGAAGCATGACTGAGAAAAGGAAAGCTAGAAATATAGATAATCTACTGAAACATCGGATGTTACTTCACATGGAAATACTATGATATGATGAACAAACATCACTCAAGCTCCCCAGCATGGAGATATCATAAAAATTTCCATCAAAATGGACACAAATACAACAATTTAGAAGACATGAAAGTTTGGATACATAAAAACAAACATACAAACAAGGCAAATTGTAACAAATGGCTGATTAGAATAAGATCCAATTCTTCCATCCGTGCTTTGAGATTCAAGATTACCGATAGCCTTTACTTCATCAACAGCCCGATTAAATGAATGCAACATCTTACTGAGATGTTTTTCCCTCATTTGCCCAGTAGGAAACTCGAGATTGACATCATCATCAGTAACATGTACTTCAGGATTCTGACCATGAGCCTTGTCCAGAGGGATAGTTTCCTAAAAAACATGAGCACATTCAGGTAAAGAATGCAGCTCAGCCACTCGTGTAACCCCATTGTACATATCTTGGCTGCTTCTTTGATCAGTTTTATGGTATGATATATTGAACTCCTTGCTGCTATTGATCGGCTCATAAGAATCTCCATTAAATGAGTATTGATCCAGTCCAGAATGGTCCGACTCCTCCGACAGACACTCAGTTTCTGCTGGAGTCCTATTAACAGACGGGAAAACAGACAGAATTGAGAAAAATCTCGACACAGAGACAAACCCTGCTGTTAATTACCCGACACGAAGGCTAAAACATTTATTTAGAAACAACAAGAATCGTTATGCATAAAGACAATTGCAACAACTAGGATCCTCTTGTACTTCTCTAGATTGCTCTGTAGAAGCAGACAACGCCGAATCGCACCCAATCAATTCCAGGCAAAGAAATTCAGATTTTATGAGCCAGTAAAAGAACATTGTAAATTCAGAATATTGAAATGGTTACTTGTGGTTGCTCGCAAAGCCAGCAGAAATCATCTTGCCCTTCAAGCCTAACCTAAAAATCCAACAGGCAAAAGAACAGAAGAAAGAAACAAATCAAATTCAGCTATTTCGAAGAATAAGGTAACACGAGACAGAAGCACGCACTCCTTCAGGCAGCACATTCCATTGAACCAATTCTTCACATCTTACACAACCTACGACTTTGACACACCCTAGATAGCCAAATATATAGCTTCAAGTTAACCAAATTCTTTACACAGAACTTGCGCAAAAAAGAAAACAAAGAAATTGGTTTGTAAATTTGAAAGTAATCAAACAGAAAAGGGTATTGGTGAAATAGGTAACTAAATGACATCGATCATGTTTGCCCAGCTGCAATGCATTGATGAACTTACAGGTAATTGCAGTGCCATGCAAGGCAATAAAGTGAACATGTTAAGAGTGAAATGGAAGCAAAAGAATTCTGGAACAAGTGAGGAAATTATAAGAAAGGCAATAATTGACAAATAAAGCACACTCTAGCATTGAAACAAGCATTTCCTGGAAAAGAAAAAGAACATTGTTGTACAATACCTATAAGCCTCGAAACAGGATAATGCTTTGGAAACTTAAGATCATTAATTCTATCCACTGCGTATATTTCCCTGTAAAACTCCTCCATTGCTTTAATTGTATCTTCATCTGGAACTTTAGCAGCGGCATGGATCCAAAGGTGACCTTTCAAGGGGAAAATTGAAACGAAAACGAACTGGGTATTTATTTTGAGAAAACAAGTTTAAAAAAGAATTAAGTAAATCAAGAGAAAAGAAACCTCTGATAGGAGCAGGCCAAGACCTGCCTTCGATGAGCTTAATATCGTGAAATAATAGAGAAGCCCAGGGTTCATGCATCATCAAGCACGGGTTTGTGTAGTTCCCTTCCCTCCTCACTCCGACCCCTCTCATCTCGTCCAATTCGATTTGAGAAAGAAAATTATTTCTATATTTGTTGTGCCGAAACAACTGAGGTGTGAGGCAACCCCGCAGCTCCGCTGTGGGTTCAGGGAGAGAGGCAACGTGTTTAACGTCTCTATCCAGGGGAGGCTGCGGAAGGGGAGGCGTCAAAGATAGGGGCGTTCGACCAGAGCTGGCGATTTAGGCTGGAGAATGGGACAAGGGCTATCTGGAGAAGGGGAAGCAGAGCAGATTGGAGAAAGGGTTCGAAATTGAGAAGATTAGTCAGTGCAAAGAAAACAAGCAATGATCTTCTGTTAAACAGGAAAGAACAAGGCGCGTTTCACTAAGTAGCTATATAGCGACAGCTTAAAGTCACTTAGAACTAGCGACTAACGGCCCTCGCTAGCCTAAGAATGGGATTATAAAATAGTTATTTTCAGGTTAACAATCATGTCACAATAAATCAATGGTCCATTTATGTAATTTTTATTTTATAGATTTTTTGTTAATTACTAGTAAAAATATTTAGAGATTTGTATGTTGAAATAATCAAATTAAAAATTATAATTATACAATTAAACATGTGACATAAAAAAAGATAACTACTTTTGTTGAACTAGATGTAACATAAACAATAAGTAAAATAAAATTTGAAAAATTTGAGGTCACATTAACAAGATTAAATAATCGGCCACAAGTGAAGGCTATCAATTGCTAAATGACAATATTAAATTAGTTTAATAAATAATAAAATTTCTTATTATTATTAATAATACATCAATATTTAATTATATATCAATAAAATAATAGCTTACCCACCATTCATTTGCCAAAATATTTTTTCTAAGTTATATCATCAAGTAGCTAGTTTATTTGCTTTCATCTTGAAAATGTCAGGCAGTGGCTCTTAACCCTCTACTAAATTATTATGCGACTTTAAGGTCCACATCTCCACTATAGTACATATATTCAAAAAAAAATATTTATGTTAAAAGAGATGACAAGTTAGCATAAAAAATGACTAATATATGAGAACTATTACTATGTTTTGGGATTTTGTTAAGTTTAGCGACGCTAACCGTCACTAAATAATTAATATAATTTTCATTAAATAGATTATTTGTTAATTACTCAAAAAATATTTAGAGATTTGTATGCTTAATTAATCAAATTAAAAATTATAATTATACAATTATAATGTTGGCAACGCATAACTGTCACTAAATTAGCGACTTTAAGCTGTCACTAAAATTTAGTGACGCATAAATGTCACTAAATTATCGATAGTAAGCTGTCACTAAATTTAGCGACGCATAACCGTCACTAAATTAACGACGGTAAGCCGTCACTAATGTTAGCGATGCATAACCGTCACTAAATTAGCGACTTTAAGCCGTCACTAAAATTTAGATACGCATAACCGTCACTAAATTAGCAACGAATAACCGTCACTAAATTAGTGACTTTAAGCCGTCACTAAAATTTAGTAACGCATAGCCGTCACTAATGTTAGTGACGCATAACCGTCACTAAATTAGGAACTTTAAGCCGTCAGTAACTTTAGTGATGCATAGCCGTCACTTATTTAGCAAAACATTTATTTTTATTTTTTTTAGTTTAGCGACGGCCAACCGTCAATAAATTAGTGATGGTACGCCGTCACTAATTTTAGCGATGGCCAACCGTCACTAAGTTAGTGACGGTACGCAGTCGCTAATTTTAGCGACTGCCAACCGTCACTAAATTAGTGATGGTACGCCGTCACTAATTTTAGCGATGGCCAACTGTCACTAAGTTAGTGACGGTACGCCGTCGCTAACTTTAGCGATGCGTAACCGTCACTAAAATTTAGCGACTAACAACCGTCGCTAAAGTCTCACCGGAATATTACCGACTGCGAAGGTTTTTTGCCGTTGCTAATTAAACCGTTGCTAATTTCAATTTTTCTTGTTGTGATATAAATAAATTCAAGTAAAAATTAGTCAAAAAAATCAATATTTCAAAGAATTTGGGATGAAGAGAATATATAATTGTGTTGTACTATATCGCTAAAAAGTTACAACATTCAATTTAAGATTCAAACCGGAAGCACAGTTTGGAATTTAAAACCAATTGATTAGGGGCCTTTAATCTTCAAACGAGCAAAAGGGGGGAAAAATTCCTATCATATCATCTCATGTAAAAATGATTTTTAACATTTGCTAGTACTTTTCATGATGAGAAGACTCCCGACTACGGTGCACATTGCATGAGTGTGGACTACGTGGATACAATATTCTTTTAAGGCAAAAATAACAGAAAAAACCACTCATGTTTGTTAGTTGGCTCAATTTGACCACTAATGTATATTTTGGCCAAATAAATCACTAACATTTTCAAGTGAAACCGAGTTACCCACTACCATAAAGACGAAGTTGACGTGACTAAAGAGAAAACCTTAAACGAATTCATCCCATATTTGTTGGTCCTTCAGTTTCAATGGTGCCCCATCATTCGATTGGATTGCAAGACAAGTCATCACTGTGAAATTGGCGGCAATTACAGTAGCCTGCTTGCCTCATTAGCCCAAACTTGATAGCGAGTATAATCAAGTTGACTTGGATGAGGGAGAGTGCAATCAAGTTGACTTGGATGAGGGAGAGTACAATCAAGCTAACTCGGACAAGGGAAATTGGCAACTCCGTTCCCAATGTATCGAGAAATCGATGATTCCCCGCCATTCCAAAGTAGCCTAGCCTTTGCCTTGTCTTCCTTCCTCTGGCATGGGCAATAATTTCTCCAATTTTGGGGTGATTTGCAAACAATACCTTGGTGGGTCAAGAAACCCTTGAGTCAAATGGGCCATTTGCACCATTAAGTGCGGTGAAAACCTTGGGATGACTACGCATCATGCGAGATGCCAACAAACATGGCTCCCACACCGCCTTCACCTTCGTAAAATGCACCAATCTTGATGCCTTCTTCATGGGCCACCTCATTAGTTACCTAGCCTCCTGCAGCATTTCACATGCCCGTCAACTTCGTTGAGAATAGAGGATGCTAATTGATGCCACATAGGCTTGAAAAACCATCATCCATGCCACATAAACTTTTGTCTTTCCCACATGATCATCAATTAATGGAATATTCTTCATTTTTAGCAGTATATTCTTATGTTTAATGATCAATTAACAGAATATTCTTCATTTCTAGTAGTATATTCGCTAATTTAATGATCAATTGCCTATTTGAACTGATTTTAAAACATCAGTGGTTTTTTTGGCCAAAAAAAACATTAGTGGCTCATTTGGGCAAACCCAAAAATATTTATTGGTTTTTTTGTTATTTTTGGCATTCTTTAAATCTTTAATTCCAACTAGTTTCATAACTCATCTAATGGACGGGGCAGTAGTTCATATATACATATGTCCTTTATTCGATGTATATACAAGATTTTATTAAGAAATTTTTTTTAAAAAAAATGTAATTCATTGAATATTACTCCATGTGGTAAGGTTTGTGAGTCATACAAGATTCATTAGATCATCTTTTAATAACTGTTCTAATGATGACATCAACTTTGTGTAAAGGTTACGAGAAGGTCTTGGATAACCTTTCCCGAGCCATTGTGATTTTCTTCATGGAAAAATTACCAAAAACTCCATGAGATTTAGTCAAACTTATAGTTTTATCCATTCTTTTTCAGAAACCTACATTTACCTCCTTGCAAAATTAACACTGTTATTTATCGTTATCTGAAAAAGGAGACAATATTTGACTTTACCCTCCTAACTTTCTTCAGTAGAAACTTTGCCCCCTAATTTCTAATAATCTCAATTGCACTCCTCTACTTGGTTTAATTTTCAACACCAAATTAGTCAAACCTTCAAACCAAAGCAAAGACTTTCTAGATTTTACTCTCTCTGCAAACACCTAGATCCATATTCTTTTCCCCATCAATTTATTTCCCTTTCCCTGTCGCCCACTTCCAGTCCCTCCTCCTGACGTTCCTTGTAGATTTTCTAACCCGCAGTGACCTTAAGCCTCCAAGTACAAATCATGTCGAGTTCTAGGTCTGACAGTGTCATGTACGCTTGATTAATGACAATGAAATCCAGTTCATTTGATGACAATCCAACTGCTTCAAGTTGGTACATCTTTGCTAGGCTCAAACCTGAATCGTCTCAAGTATTATAACCATTGGACGAAAGTTGGGTGGATGAGGCCGTGGCAGAAATCATGAACCATGGTTGGTTGCGGTGCTGCCCCAGTCATCTAATGATGCCTATTTTAAATCTAGTGCTCCTTTTTCATCATTTCTTCCTAGGGTTTGAGCTCTAATGGTCCTAATTTACAAGTGGAAAAAGGAATAAATTTGCATATTCTATTTGGTAATTATACAATTTAACAAAATCAAAAAGTAATTTTGAAAAAATTTTAAAAGTAAAACAATGTGAATGGCTAGAAAAGTGAAAAAATGGAATAAGAAAAAGAAAAGGAAATTGTATATTCTATTAATCTATTTTACAATATAAGAAAAATAAAAAATAATTTTAAAATAATTTATCTAAAACATTTGTATTCTTTTTAATTGTGTCTTTATGTTCATTCATAAACTTTGTACCGAAAGTCAATAAGTATTTCTGAGAAATGTTTTTAAAAATTTTATTTTTAATTTAATTTTATTTGTTAAGATATGTATTAATGAAATAATAATGGATAGAAAAAAAATAAATTAACCTTGGTCTATAAATCCATTTGAATGTGGACCATAACACACAAAAAATTAGGCATAACCCAAATGAATATGCATGTGGGCCATAAGGTTTACAATGCATAGCTCAGTAGGGGAATGGTTCAAAAAAAACACAATAAACTAATGCTCCAAGTCCAAGAATGAACAAGCGAACAACTTGCCAAAAATGTTTCTGAATGAAGGCCGAGAAGACAATGGTTCACATAAATAAATGAGACAAACGGTGCGCAACGTAGAGGAGTAAGGGGAGAAAAAACTAAGAATGACACAAAATAGAGTTTGTGGGCTAAAGTGGCAAGATCATAATAAATGAAGGACAAAGAAGTGATTTGCTTTTTTAGTAGGCCTATAAATAGTCATCTTTCTCCAAACCCTAACTCAGTCTTACTAATCCTCATACTCTTGTCGTCATTCAAATGTAAAAACATGTATTGTCAGCACTAACCAAAGCTACCTGGTCGTCACCTTTCGCCGCCAGTTGTTTCCTTGTTTTAGCGGCAGCGTGAGCATTGGAGGCGGACATTAATCCACAATTATTTTTTTTACAAATGGTTAGGTTTTTCTTCTAGGATATATTTTTCCATAAAGGTTTTGGTAAAAAAAGTTAAATAGTTTTTTTAGATCTATATTCACACCCGGGTTTGGTCTTTTTTTCCTGCATTATCTTAAAATTTTGTGGGTATCATAGCCGCCTCATATGCCTAGCCACAGGGTATTTTCATTCACCAGTGGTGGGCCACCATCAACAGCAAAGCAATCACCAAATTCGTAATTTTTTTTGTTAATCAGTACTTTTCTGTCTTTTTGTAACGGTTTCTAAAAGCTTTCCCTCATAAGTGTTTGGGTTTTTAGATCTAGGCTGAAACTTTTTAATTTCTTCAACAAACGTTGATTTTTTTTCCTACATCCAAGTTTACCTTGTCTCTTTTGTCTCTGTAAATGGCTTAACAAAAAACGTTAGCATATTTTCCAGGATCAATGTTGAGATAAACTTTTCTATCTAATCTCTGGATTTCTCATTTTTTTTTTTTTTAGATTTGTTACCCCCTTGGTTTTTTTTTCTGATGTGGCTTGCGTAAAACTAATAAAAAAAGGAAAAACATTTGTGGATTAGAAATAAACATAAAGTGTATCTAAGCATTTGATCTAAGGCCCGAACTTTCTAATCATAAAAATGTTTTGTCCTTTGGTTTTCTTTTGCCCTTCTGTATGACTATTTTTTTCCCATCTTTGCTCGTTGAACTTTTATCTTATTTACTTTCCTCCTCTGTTACCGTAGTGAAATTTTGAAACCACTATTCCACAAGTGCACGGCAGACGTGTAGATGGGGTGAGTGGGTATCATTCCCACGAAGATTGATTAAATTGATTGCCAAGTACCACTACTCAAAGTAAACTTTAGCTAAACAACTAAAGTTGGATGAAAATGTAGGCAACTTAAACAAGTGACTAACCTTAGCTAAATGGAATACTATTAACCTATAATGCAAGTATGCAATGTAAAAATTGTAGTTTTTATCAAATCATGAAAGAACACTTCCTATGGGTTCACTACTTGTCTTGATTTGTTGGTGAACTTAGGTGAGTTGGTTAATTTCCAATGTATGTTGATAAAGTTATTCAACTAAATTCTTACTTTTCCAAGTGAAAGAATTAATCTCTCTAATCTAAACTTAATAAGGATTTCCACCCGATTACAAGTTTAGAAAGAGGCATTAGAGCTCAATTTACCTTTACCTAAGGACATAGACTAATTTTCCAACATGTCCATAGCTCTTAAATTCTTCTCCTAAGTCCAATTACTTCTAATCTTTTCCAAGAGTTTAGAGGCAATTTATAGTGCAACCAATTATGGCCATCAACTAGCTACACAACATTAAGCTCAAGAGAATAATAAACATGCATTTGGTAGAAAACTAACATCGCATAACCATGAATTCATTCAACATAATCAATCCAAGTAGCTACATCCATAGAAAGTGAAAAAGAAGACTACTCCATAACTAAATAAAACATAATCATGAAAGTAAACATAATAACATCCATGAGAGACTATAAGGAAGATGAAAGAGTAAACCCAAGATGGCTAGAAGCTCTTGAATCCAAGGTCTCCAAACTAGTCTCCTTGAGCACTCCAAGCAAGCTCCAAGTTAGCTCCAATGGTCACCAAGAAGAAACTAAGAAAAGCTAGAAATACTAACTATGGTGGAAAAAACCCAAAACTAGTTCTAGGAAGTCAAGATGAAGATGAAGAAGATCCTCTCTCTCTTGCTAGGTTCCAAGTTCTTCTACTCTTGAGGATGTCCCTTTCACTCACCAAACCAATTGGATAGAAATCTTTGGCCAATAGCAAGCTTGAGTTCAAATTTGAGGTAGGGGACCACTTTCCCTGGTGACTGGCACCTAGGCCTCAGGAGGGGGTGCCTAGGCGCCAGAGCTCAAGGGTGCCTGGCGCCTAGGCGCTAGAATGGGGTGACTGGGCGCCTAGGCGCCAGAGTGCATTTTTTTTTTTAGAGGACTTTGTACTGTGGTGCCTAGGTCTCGCTCCTGGCGCCACAGTTATAATTTCCGTTGACTTTTGCGTTCCAGTTTTTTCGTTCCGCTTGACCCGGTGCCATTCCAATACTATGGTCCGCTTCTCCAACCTACAAAATGAAGGATCAAAGCAATAATCGGCAAAAAATATTGAGTGATAAGATAAAAAATTATGGTCAAAGTTGATAAAAAGTCAACATATTTTACCACAAAATTAACATTTATCAGTTACATGTTAACTGGGACACGTTTGGACCTAATGGCTAGGATTCTTAGATGCAGGATGTATGTGGATTGTATGATAATGCTCAGATAAGTGTATAATGTCTTTTATTTAGTTCACAAGCTATATGTCAAACTTAATCTATAGATGTTTGTTCCTTGGTAACTTCCACGTAACATCTGCCTGCTTCTTTGTTGATTAGTAGTAAGGAATTTATGTTACTTAGTTTAAACCTTATAATAACTATTAGAGAATATGTTAATTAGCAAAAAGTTTACAATACACAGAGTATGCAATAGAGATAACCCATGATAGAAAGATAATGCATCGCATATTCAGGTTATAAAGTTATAACTTGTTTGTTTTGCTCCTAGCTGTTGGTGTTTCTCATGGATGTGAAATACGTTTTCTTTCCCCTGCCATGAATGAATGGTAAAATATTTTAAGTATACTGGAATGGTAGATTATGGTTGGTCAATTTTTTAACTGCCATGAGTCTAATTTGAAATTTGTTGAAAGGCCATAGTAAAGGCATAAATTGAAAGTAAAAACATACTAAAATATCAGCTGTTATTTGGGAATTTTCTGGTGCAATTATTTTGTGCAATTTTCCGCTTCAATGTACTGCATGAGTTTGAGATATGTAAGTAAAATCTATGAATAAGAAGGGCAGCAAAGAAATCAAACAATATAATGAATTTCAAATACCTTTGTTGAGATTTGTTATTACTTCTTGCTGTAGTTCCTTGTGTTACAAATTAGAAATTTTGTGTGAGTCGCAAATATGAGTCAGAACAGCTGCTGGTAGATCAGAGTCAGATGCTACACCAACAAATTAACCATAGATGCTGCTTCCTGAATGCTTTGGGGCCTTCGAAGGAGAAACAAAATATTGCTTTTTAGAATGTAAACAGGAAAGTGAAATTGTAATATGGTGTGCGTTTTATACTAACATTGTTATAATTGTAATTAGATCATGGGCTGGGGTCGTGGATGCATGAAACTGTTAGCGGACGTGACTTAGAGGTCGAAAAAAAAAATGCATCTTTCAAAATACTCCTATTTAAAAAGTAACTTTAAAAAAAAAATAGATACAAAAGCAGATAAATAGTTTATGGGTTAAAATAACTGTTTTTTTTAAAACCTGATAAATAGGGTAATGAGTGTAACAATTACGTAACCGGTGAGTAGTGGGGATAATATTTTATTCCGGCCTAAAAACATCTTTTAAAAAGAATTTTAGTATTAAAAACACATCAAACGTGTCATTTTCTAACGCAACATGCTATTGAATCGATGTGTGACACATGTTCATTTTAAGGGGCATAAATGGAACTTGCCACATGTTAATCTCTGATGTATTATGAAATACACGTGTCATACAGAGGATTATTTTTAAATTTTAAAAATATGTGAAATGACAATATAGCTAATATACCTTCTTTCATATCTATTTATGGATTATAGATTATAGATTTGGGCCTTATGGCGAAAAACTCGGAAAGGATATGGGCCTACAATGTCCCCATGGATTGCTCCGAACATTTGCTGCCATACACAAAACACCTGCTATTTACTGTTCTATCCACAGAACAAGATATCTACTCTGACAAATATATAGAACAGAGGAACTGAACTCAAACAGATCAGATCACATCAAGATCGGTTCGATTTCCTCACTAAAAAATGCTACAGAACCCAAAACAATCCAAATCCTCTCCACACTTATTGTTCAATCACCGGTCGGTAACAGCGCCAACAGCTCCTTCACAGCTACAAATCCAACGAAAAGGCCGCTTCCCTTCAGCTTCCATATCCAAACAATTTCGATACTCTCGCCGTGATCTTCTGGCTAACGGCGGCTCCCCTCTGCTGCTCCTTTTGAGCTCACAGCTCTTCCCAGCGCAGGCCGATGAAATTGCAAATACAGGAGACAGCGGCCAACCAGAACAGTTTTCTAGCAGTGGAACTCCAGCAGCCTGCATTGATGAAATTTCGGGCAAGAAGGCGTTCCTTGATGTAACAATCGACGGTGATCCAGCTGGCCGAATTGTTATAGGATTGTACGAAAACGATGCCCCGACTGGGGCAGCGCGCTTCGCAAGTCTTGTTAGCGGAGCGGCGGGCGTTAGCTACCGAAGGAAAGAGTTCGTCAAGATCATGCCCAACTATGTACAGCATGGAGGATTAAGATCGTACGGCGTCGATGCGGAGATGGCGAGGAGGACGGGGAGCGGCCTGGGGGCGGATAAATTGGTGGAGGAATGGGAGAGAGCCAGTGAATTGTGTTCGGGAACAAAGAATTTGGCGGGAAGGGTGAGCATTATTGTAAGGGACCCGTTAAAGCCTTCGCCCAAGTTGAAGCTGGTGGCGAGGGAGGGGAAGCTGGAGATCGATCAGGAGGAGGTGGGAGCGGAACCGAACGGGACGGAGTTCGCGATCGCCGTGAAGGACTCGCCGGAGCTGGACGCGTCGGCTCTGGTGATCGGAAGAGTGCTGGAGGGCATGGAGGTAGTGGAAAGAATTGGGCAGGTCAAGACGGTGCAGGAAAACACCAGCTCTCCTTACTTCAGGTAACCCTTTCTTTCTTTCTTTCTTTCTTTACTTTTTTTTTTTGCTCCTTTGGGGAAGCTGAGATGAAAAAGTGAGTTGATAGGGTAAATGTGTGGTTGGTGATGGTGAGCAGGGTGGCGAAGATAATAGGTGATAAGCGAGCTTTGGTGGCAGAGAGAGGGTTCAACCGCCCCTACTTCAAGGTGGTAGTAACAAACTGCGGAATTATGCCATAACATTTTTTTTTTCTAATTTCTTATTTTCATCATAATTGTTTTGAGTCTTTTGACCGTCAACTGTAGAGAGCGATTTTGTTACATGTTTGTTACAGCAAGTTTGTATTGTTCGCTCCCACCAAAGCTTTTGAAAATCTTTTGTTATTTTTGTTGATAGTTAGTAAGCATAGGCAACTTGATCTATAACTTGCGCCTCAAATTCTTTGAACCTTTTTTAACAACTGGACGTTCATGTATATATATATATTATGAATATCGGTCCTTAATTTACGATTTGCTCCTTCTTATATTGACTAACAAGCAATAAGTTGAGCACATTGCTTGTAATTCCACCATAAATATTGCAATTATTGCACAAACAATTGTCTTGATTCTTTCTCATTCATTTCATCTCACCTGCTAATACAAGAGTTCTTTATTTTCAGTCTTGTTTTTTTTTTCAAGTTTATTCTTTGTGTTACCATTTGTTTTTTATTTGTATAAGCTATAATTTTATTTGTTATTTAATTTTTCATTGGCGTTAAATCTTAATTTTCTTTTTATTTAATTGAGTAATCTATATGTTGTTTTTAGTTAATAGTTATATTACATGAAGAGTCATTAAAAAATCTTTCTCCCTCTGTCTTATTTCTTCTCTGAGAGTTCCAAATTATTTGTCTCTCTGTCCTAAAAAATGCAAAATTGCTATTGTTTATCCATTTATTTGTTATGCAAACTCACTAAAACCATACTTTTCTTGACTTGCGTGAAAAGTCAGAGAGGCCATCACTTGCATTACGCATGGAGTATTATAAACTCCACTCTAGTTTTATTACAAACTCTGTTGTACTTTTACACCCTGTTAATTTATATTCCTTCATCCCCCAATATTACCACTTTTGACTTTTTGAACTTAAATTTAACTAGAATTTGTTGAAAATTTTGGAAAGCAATACTATTTTAAAATTAAAATTTTATTTATCACATATGTGGGAAAAAAAAATTCCTAATCACACTCATCACTTGCAACGGAACAACAAATACTATCCAGTAAGAACACACAAATTTAACATGGTTCGACTCTTAACTAGCATACATCCACAGATAAAGGAAATCCACTCGAACAAAATAGAGAGATTACAATAAAGTTATGTCCTTAGTGCTCACATTGGTCTATGAATCCTCTGCACACTACTGACAACCTCAATATCTTGCTCTCACACAATTAGAAGATATGAAAATCACAAAATGCTTCTCGTCCTAACTCTTTTTGGCTTCCAAACATCTTCTTCCTTTTAAAAATCTCACATCTTATCCCTTAACCGCATTAGCCTTTTCTCTCTTATCCAAAATCCTACTACAACATGTTTTTTTATAGGCTACACACCACAAACCTTAGTTATATTCATCTAGGAAACAAAATTCCAAACAAATAGGAAAACTAAAATCAAATCCTAAACAAACTAAAATTCTTTAGCTTCTTGAATTTGAGCTAACAAACCCAACAATTTCCACTTTGACTCAAATCCTCCTAAACATGAGCACATGTGATTGCAACTACAAAGAAATTATCATGATCATGAGCAACAAACATCGCTGAGACACGAACACAACAATAAACGGAAACGATCACAAACATCATGAACATACGATCACAATCAGAAACACAAACGCCAAAACACGAATACAGCAATGAACGCAAACGAGTATGAACAACACGAACATAACTCCAAACAACAACATCATGAACATCAACACACACAAACATAAAGCTCCACCATGTGAAGAACACATAACAGGCTCCACCATGCCAAGACCAAACCACAAGCTTCACTATGCTATAACCAAACCATAAGCTCTAATACCACTTACTAGGAAAAAATTCCTCAATCACACTCATCACGCACAGTGGAACAACAAACACGATCAAACAAGTACATACGAATTTAACATAGTTCAGCTCTTAACTAGTCTACATTAATAGATGAGAGATATACACTCGAACAAAATATAAAAATTATAATAAAGGTATGTCCTTAGTGCTCACGTAGTAGAGATATGACCTTAGTGCTCACGCAGGTCTACAGACCTCCTGCATACTACTGACAACCTCAATATCTTACTTTTACACAATTACAAATTATGAGAATCATAAGAGACTTATCATTCTAGCTTCTTCCAACCTTTGAACCTTTCATCCATCTTAAAACTCTCACATTTTGTCCTTTCATCATATTAGTTTTTCTCTCATATCTAACATCTTATCACAGTATACTTTTTTATAGGCTACACACCACAAACCTTAGTTACATTCTGCTAGAAAATAAAATCTCAAATAAATAGAAAAACTAAAACAAATCCTAAACAAACTAAAATTCTTGAACTTTTTGAATTTGAGACAACAAACCTAACAACATACATATAAAATTGACATACTTATACGGTATTAAATTATAAATTGATGAAATCACTATTAAAAGTATCATCACTACAACAAAATGGTTCATTAGCGACATTTTTTTCAACTTTTAGTGACGTTTGTAAAACGTCGCTTCACCTTCCCCGACAATTTAAAAACGCCGCCAAAAAATGTCGTCTAGGTACACGTTGGTAAAGGTTTTAAGTATTTTCCTGCGTTTTATAAATGCAAGTAAAGGACAACCAATAGTGACGCTTTTAACAAGAAACACCGGTAAATTTATCATATTTAGTCACTTTTTTATTTTTAAAACGTCACTAATGTACTGCACTCAATAGCATTTTTATTCAAAAAAACGTCGGCAATGTATATGAATTTTTCAGCATTTTTGTAAAAAAATGCTGCTATTAAAGGATAGTTGCAATATTAATTTTCTCTCCTAGTATATCATTGTTCACTTATTTCGTAGTAGGAGATCATAATACTACACTATTATCATCAATAAAAATTGCACGAACATTTATGTTGAATAATGAAAATTTTTAATTAATAAAAATTGTAATAGATTCATACATGTAGAAACTCTAAAAAATTATGAATTACTATTGTGGTAATAAGATGTCCAAGGTTCAGTACAAATACTAAATCAAAAAAGGACTTCAAGTCCGGCGGCCTCACTTCTCTGGGTGGCTCTCTTCCTTCCGCCACATCATGTCATTGGCATGAACTAAGTAACGCCAATAATAGAGGAGAAGGCTCAAAATTGGACTCCAGTCTTCATTGCAGGTGCTGCTCTCAGCTGCACCCCCCACCGCTTCCGGCTTTCCACACTCATGTTTGCCAACTTCACTGCTGTTTCAGAAACTCCACGTGCCATTGGTTCTTTGCTAAATGAGGCTGTTTGAGACAATTCTTTCACTTAGTTGCGTTTAAGTACTGTCGTTCTCTTAAAACCAAATTGAGATGAAGTAGACAAGAGCATGGCTTCAACATTTAGACAAAATAGAGAGTCCACTCACTTGGGCTCTTTCTTCCTGGTGGCCGATATTTTGGGAGTCTGCTAGGGCCTTCCAATGGCTTGTCATTCTTACTCACATCCTTTAAAATATGCAAGTGTCACATTAGCAGGGAAATAAAAATACAGAAACAACCAGCATTCCTAACTTCAAGAAACAAAAATAACAACACGTGATCAAAGCATTACCTCATTCACCATATCCAGCTTCCTTTGCACACCTGCAATAAAATTAATTGTACTTTGAGGACCAATTAACCATTCTTCAGACAAGTACACCGCAAGCACACACAGTAATTGAAAGATCAAAAATAAATAGTCAAGAGGACAACATTCTGTTTCTGATAAATTCAGTTAAAAGTAGCAAACAAAATAAAAACATGATAGAGTTCCAAGCCACAACAGGTGCGAAGACCAGCAATACATCTCTCAATCAACAACCAAGAATGTCAACCAGAAACAGCTGGGGTCAATCACATTCAACTCATAAATAACTATTATGAGATCAGTTTACCTGCACTCAACATGACATTTGACTTCACTGGAAGAAATCTGTTAGCAAACTTTGTATTCGCCATGGCCCCAGAACACATTCTGCCAGATTGCTGGTCAAGGGCTCCCTTTGTACCAACTACAAACAAAGAATATGTATACGGGTTACCAAAACAGATTACAAGTAGGTTATCAGCATTATTGAACACCAAAGGTCAAGAAAATTGAAGAAAACATTCAGACCTGATGGAGGAGTCCTGCACACAGCTGCTCTTGGACGTAGAAATGGTGGAACATAAAAGCAGCTCTGCCACAACAACCAATCTCATAAATCAATCATGCATTATACAGTCAATCTCAACTTGATCTCCAGGACATACAACTCTGTAAATGGTCAGGACATACAAATCACTCCAGAAACACTACTTGGAAGAAGGGATGTTGAAGGGTCTCTGCAGCTATTGGTCATTTTGAGGGATCCCATGAACAAAGTGACAGATGAAAAAGCTACATATTAGTAAGCTAGTAACAAAAATCCTCATAAGTTAATTTAGTATATGCAAATCCCCAGTCTGTCATAGTCAGGAAAGCACATAGCAAAAGGTAAGGTCACAAGAGTAGAAAACAATAGACACCAACCCTTATAAGGCTAACAGCATCATGACTTGCTGATGGTAGCAAACCTGAGAAATACACACCAGCAGACTGCAAAATAATTGAGCACAATGAAAGTTAAGTGTGCACATGTTCACAAAAATGCAATAAAATCCAAGACTCAGAGATGTTTCCCACAAACCTGCGAAAATTGATAGTTTATGGCCCTGGCAAGATTAAGCCCATCCAACCAAGACTCTTTGGTTGGGGTACCTATTATACCGCAAATTTTGGATATCTCATCCGCTTCACTGCATTGAACAAAAAATAGTTCATGGTATGGAAACACAGGAGAATAGGCAGTATGAGATTCGGCAACATCAGCAACACACAAAAAAACTTTGAGTCTAGGAATGAGAAGTGTTGTAAAAAGAACAAGGTGTGTACCTAATTCCTGGGAAAAGGGGACGTAAACTGAATAGCTCAGCCATAATGGTGCCCATTGCCCACATATATTCAAAATCGGAAAATTCAATAAAATCAACTTTGACATTTATTATGACAATATCTCCAAAATAAGTTTTCTGATGATGAACTCACCAACTTTTGAAGTGTAAGTATTCGATTGAAGCAACACTTCAGGGGCACGATACCTGCAGTACCAAAAACTGACAACTTGGAAATGGAGAAAATGAGCTACCAAAAACTCTATTCATTTGCATTCAACTTGAATGAAAGTTTGTTTGCATTCGTTTGTTTAGGTAAACAGACAGTACCAAACAGAAGCACTGGACTCATTTACAGAAGGAGCTGAGTACAGAAGGAGCCAAGCCCAAACAGAAGCAAGCTGTATTGGCATTGTTAGTGAACAAGATCATGTGTGTTTATCAGCTAGCAAGCTTGTTTGTGTTTGTAGCAGGCCAGTTCTTCAATAAATTTAAGCATCTTATCAACAAAATTTCATAACTTATTCCTTAAATTAAGATCATATCTTAGTAAAAGCTCTTCTCAATTAATGAAATCTTTCAATACTCTTGGTCTTGTTATTGGGCCTTGCGTTAGATACAAATATTGTTTCATTAAATAATCAATATTTTTTTATATGTATGCAAAAGATTAGTAAATGAAGTAACACAAGTCTCAATTAATGAAATCCAACGACTTGAGACCATGAAATATAAAGGAGGCAAATGTGGCTAGTTTTCCAGAAAAAAAAAAGAAGGGGCACAAAATGAGCAAATGAACCCAGGACAGCTAACTATTCCCAATTGAATAAGCGAAACAGTGAAATGCCTACTGTAATCTCATTGAAACAGAGATCCAGAGGAAGCACTGCAACATCAACAAGACAAACCTTCAAAAGTCATTCAATGCAAAGCTACTGCATCCAAAACAAAGCAGAAACAGAAATGAATGAGAATCAAAGATAGAGAGAATGAAGCCTCATCTAATAATGCAAACTCATTAGTAACTCTTAAGGGTTCCTCCACAGCCAAAAGTCTTAAGAATTTAATAGCTAGAAGCCTACAAACAAAGAGAATAAACTCACCTTGGAATGTGGATGCAGAACGACATTAGAATAGGTATGCCCAAGAGCACATGGAGCTGCAGAGGCAGCAACACAAACTCGGCCAGTCTAGTGCCAAGGAGGGGGCAAATATTAAGAAGTCATTTGATCTCAATAAGCAAACAACATAACCATCTCATACCAAAAAGTTAGCTAAAAACAATATGAAAATTAGTCTTAAAACAACATATTAGTCTACCTCCATTGGTCTACCTCGATCATCCCATAAGAAAATTTATCAAACTTAAATTCTCTGAATAATTGGTTTCATTTATGGAATCAGAACCCAACTGCTTAAAAGAAAATCTGTTCTTTGCTTTCATTTAGCTGTTTGCTTTCATTTAGCGAAACAAGTCTTATTGGAATCTCTCCACCTCCTCGGCCACATTCGGTGGTGTTGCTCTTGCTCCCATCGTCAGATACTGGATTTGTTTTGGCCGTATTTAGCCTTGACGAGTTAGTTTGGAAACAAGAGAATAGAGACATAACACCTGGGCAGCTTCAACAACAGCACCAGGAAGACACATTATTCATGGGGTTTAACAACCTCCATCCTTCCCAGAAGTCCCAGAGAGCAAAAATATCTTCAGGTTTTAGGATAACAAACAAATCATCGAGCCACTAACAAACGAAATGCCTCAATTGACCAGGCCTTCATGGAAGCTTCTTAAAAGCCCCGGAAACGGCTTTAGGAGAATGACAGCGAGCCCGACTGTGACTACACTAAGCTGCAGTTCCAAAGGAGATCATGATAATAGAGTCGCAAATTACCTGAAGGAGATATCAGTTGCAGACAGCTCCAGTGCGATGATTCTTCCATGGTGATGCACCCTTTGGGCTTTGCGCTCCCTGATTTGTCTGACGACGAGACCGAAGACGTTGAGCTCGTCTACCTTCTTCTCGCTGCAGCCGAGAAAGTCAGCAACCGGCAATTAGATCGAGCGTACCGGCGATTAGACGTTGAGCTCGTCTACCTTCTTCTCGCTGCACGCCGCACGCGTCTCCTTCTCCCCCCAAACCCTTTTTCTTAATTTTTGGACCGGGTAGAGCTTTGTTAGCGGGCCAAACCATTTAGCTGCGTTTTAGAAACTAGTCGGTCTTAAGTGGACTTTTAACTGCGTTTTTAGGACTTTGTTGGGCTTGAATAGATATTTTGTTATAATTTTTTAAACATATCAAGTATAATAGGTCATTTTAGCTGCATTTTTTTAAATTTATCGGGTTTAAATAGTTCTTTACTTACATTTTTTTTAAACATGTCAGTAATAATATGTTTTTTCCGAAATTGTTTTGAAAACGTCGGTAAATGTATGTCACCTATAAACCTTTTTGTTGTAGTGCATTCTTTTTTAAATATATATGGACAATTAAACTTAACCCTACAAAATATAACTGCTGTAGCCGCCACTTGGTGCATGTGATAGAGGTCAAGAGAGAAGCAGGAGATAGAACCTAGTTTGTATGTCTTCACTAACGAAACAACTATATATTTTCAATTGCATTACTAGCCATGGGAAGAAAAACACATATAACGGCCTAATCTGGACGAGTTACTTCTGCCTATTTGCAATGAAACAAGTTCATTTTGCATAATGAAGCTCGTCGATGACTCACAAGTATTTGAAACAAGATGTAGAAATATTTTAAGTGTTTAACCGGCCACTTCGAGTCGAATCCCACTTGACTTAAAAAGCCATCCATCTGATGGAGAATATACTCGCTCCCTCTCTCAATATTCAGTCTTTTCAAGTAAAACTTTAGGGTGCCGACCTACTTTCTGGTCCAAAGTCAGTCACGTCGCTTATAACTTTTCCATAGTTGTATTTTGCCATATGTATTTGACTCTATGTACACTGTATTAATGTAGAAAAACTTTTCCTCTTTAAAAAATGATTTTGCACTAAACTGTATTTTATACTTACATCAGTAAATATTTTTTTTTAAAAAAAAAACTAGGAATATGTGGCACCATCATGTCCTATATTCAAAACTGGATGGTCCAATGAATTTGAGAGGATCCGCACTTTTCATTAGGAGAGATGCTACTGCACTATTGGCCCCTGAAATGGGTGTGATTCAACAGGGTTTTTTTTTAATGAGTGACAAGTTGATGTACTTGTATGTAAATATATGCGAAATCTTAAGTAACAACTAACTAGTCTTTTTTCAAAAGAATTTAACAACAATTAATATGAAAAAGACAACCGATGAAACTCAATTTTAAGAAAATCAAATAAAAACTAAAGAAAGAGGAAATATTAAACCCTGGCAATTGATGTAGAAATCTTTCAGTTTCCCGTATTGATTTCGATATCTCGAATTTGTTATTGAAATAATGAATAAGAAGACATTGGGAAGTCCAGAAAAGCTGGAGGATGATAAATATGAAACCCAACGGAAGGTTCAAGGGAAACGACCTGCTAAAAAGCGGAAGGGAATTGGGTCTCCGACTTGGCCCAAAGCGGAATGCGAGGATCTTTTGAGTTCGGGCCTTTAAACACGTTTCTTTTTTCTTTTTTTTTTTCCCCCCTGTTGTAAATATTTTCTTGCGCTGATTTTTCTGCAAGTGTCTGTGTCTTGATATTTTTGAATTAAGCCAGCATATGTTACACGAAACTACCAATTTTTCAAGAACTGCCTTGATGGTGTTTGAACTTGCGTCTAGCAAGAGTGGTAATGTAGTTTCAGAAAGGGCTATTAATGCCACTGAAATCCCAATTTCTTATAAGAAGGATATGTAAGACATCAATTTAGTAACAAACAAGAAATTAAGTATTCATTTATTGAGCTGATTTTTTTTTTTCCAAAGGCTGTTATCTGGATCTTTGTTTATAAAAAAAAGTTGGGACGAATCGTTTATCTATTGTTAACTTACAGGGATCAGTCTTGTCATTCCCTTGCAGGTAATAGTGGGTTAATAATGAAGTTGGCGGGGTGAGTTGGGAACAATTACATCTAATTTGTTTTAATTTAAGTTAATTGACTATAAAATAATTTATTTTTATTCTTATATCTTTTTTTATTTGAAAATAATTTTTATTGAAAGCCAATATTATGTAGCTACAATAATTAATTAAAAATAAAATTTTTATAATCTTACTAAAATTTTATAAATTTTTCTAGTTTAAAGCTTTAAAAAAATAAAATTCATAGAAATTTAACAACATCATAAAAATTTATTTTTAAATGAATTATTATATTTATATAACATTGACTTTTAAATAAAATTAATTTCAGATAAAAAAATATAAAAATAAAAATAAATTAATTGACTTAAATTAAAATGAATTACTCTTAATATATCTTTTTTTTTTTGTGATTCCAGTTCATGAGAAGTACTCCGTAGTAATGATTTATGAGTACGTGGGCAATATAATTGAATGTCCATGGGAAAGTCCCGGTGAGTGATGGTTCACCACGGCGCTCTCTCCTCTCCCCTCCCGTCCTGGTCTCCCCTCGCTTATATTCATGTACCGTACGGATCACAGCCCGCTAAGACAAACCTTAAAAAAAAAAAAAAAAAAAAGATGGGATTTCTGGTCATTTGACACTCAGAAAATATGATTAACCAACCAGTCTTGGCAATATGACATCTCTAGCCCTGAAAAACATTTCATCTGCTGCCATCTTTAATTAGTACTCATGCCAATAATTCGAGAATCGTAGAGATGATTAAAATGTGATCCACGTGGCTGCTGTGGTATAAAAAAGGTCACGGGTTTCATTTTTACAACCAGAAAAATGTTGGTGGTCCAATCATATTCAACACGTACTGCCCTTCACTGCCAAGGCTGGAAATATTAAATGTTCCAAACTGTAAATGGCGTTTCTTTTCTTTTTTTTTTTCTTTTTGGACAGATATATGACTGCCAGACAAATTAATTATTAGCGCTCCTACATCTACATGGTACGTAGTACCATACAATAATATTATGCATGCACGACTCACTTGCACAATATACCTACCATAATGCGGGAAATTTGATAAGTCTTCGTCACAGCTCGATCGTTTGGATGATTAATTTTATTTGTGTTCTGCAAAAATTCTGGTTTCTTCGTTTTTACTGCCGTGTGATTTTTTGTTGCTTCTTGTGGCTGCCTCCTCTTTGTGTTTATTGGGGTGATCAAATCCTCTTTGCACTGGCGGCCAGTTACAGGCACAGGGAAGGACATGAAAGGGGCTGTTGTTTTGTTGTGTAGCCGTCCGCAATACATTATGGGGGAGGGAAACAGTGACACAACAATGGAATTTACATTCCTCTACCATTTACTTCTCTAACTTGGGAGCCTAAATTTATTACAGTGGAGACAAATAACAGGTTGTAACGAACTGCAATTTAATTAACACAATTCTGAGTATTTATATTTATAAGTAATTTCACATTTGATTATATGCTCAGAAAAGGAAACTCTGCAAAGGAGTTGTGGTCTAAACTAGAGAAATTAATTACTAGTCCCTCTGTCTTGTTAAAAATGTCTCATTTGACTTTTCATAAAGTTTAGTGCGTGAGTTTACAAAAGAAAAATCAAATGAGTTAAGAAATCATGGATAAGTAATTTGAGACTCTCAGACAAGGAACTAAGAGACAGATAAAACAAAACTATTGGTAGAAGGTCGTACTTGAAACAAAAATTAATGTGCTTGGGTGATTGGATTGACAAAATTAATTAGTGTAGGGACGATAGGGACAGGGCAACGAGGAGATACTGAAATCTTTGCCTGAGAGGAGTGGACATGTTGGCAACTGGGCCGAGATCAGTTGGTGGTACCATATATGTTGCAGAGACTGAGCGACCCTCAGCCCGTTAGAGACATCCGTCAAGAACCTCTCTTGTCCTTTTCTCTGACCCTTGTAAAGGCAACCTGTACCAATCTTAGCAATAAGTCGACCAACTGTAGGGGAGAAATGGCATTGCATATCTCATTCGAGTGAGTAATTAACAACAAACAGATCCCGGAGTACCCTATCAATTAAGGACCACCACCCCCGTCATCCACCCTGCTCATCATAGCGGTTATATAGCTTTTCCACTGATCTCTACTCTGCCCTTTGTTGCCCGTCTCCTCCTGCTTTAACACTTCACACTTTTTGCACCTCCCAAATATTAGCATTCAATTCGGGGCTGTTAGACAAAAGATATGAAATTGTTAATAGGGTGAGCCATAGGTTGGGTCACATGTCTAAAACTTGAGAGATCGATGATCGTGTGATCACTTGTATATTCATCATTTATGTGAGGGTGGGTTAACATTATACGTGTACATCACAACGAGATGAAATGGGATACATATGTATGTAGCTAGAAGAACTCATAAGATGTTGCAGATAATATATAGATATCATGGTGGAGGACTACAGTCTACAGATACAGAGTCACACTAGAATTACATAAGCAGCGGCTGCAGGTTTGACTTCGAGAGCCCCCGCCCCCAACAGTAAGTTAGAAATAGATAGATAACTAGCTAATTTGGAGTGGATGGACAGGATGGATGAGATACAAAAAGAATTATGTGAATCACGTAATGGATGTTAGGGCTGAAGAGTGAGTGAACAAGCATCACATTTATATTGCTCATTATGGTTTAGGGCTTTTCTTCCACTTGGGCCGTATCCGAACCGACCCGACCACACTGTATGCTGTAATTCGCTAACGTCTCTGTTCTTATCATTATGCATGCATATATAGCTAGGTGGATGGGGTTTTCCCTCTGGGACCAAACTTAAATTTACTAATTATATAATGCAAAGGAGGCAGCGGAGATGCCAAAGTCTGATGGATCCCTGGACCTCTGGGTTGGACGGAGGAGGAACGCTTTCAACACCATTTCAGTAGTACTACTACTACTTGGCTTGCTTCACATTTTAATTTTACTTCATGTGCCCAGACTGGACGGTCCACAGTTCATTATTTGTCATTGTTACCGTTGGTGTGTTGGTGTTGTAAATATTCAGCCTTTGCTTTAAAATTAATATGACACGTCACATTTTACAGAAAAATTTGTCTGAGAGATGAAACGGATGGGCGGAGCTACGGGAAGCCGAAAGCAATTAAGTAGAAGCATGCAGATCGCTACACATTTGGATCAAGAAACGTTCAATTCGGTACAATATTCTTGAGTTCTGTCTTGTTTTTATAATCTGCTGGAAGGGAAGGGAAAAAAAAAAAGGAAAAAGGAGACGTGGAAGGAAAGTCATGGATCGTCACGCCGTAAATAGGTTGTGGTCAAAAGGACACCGTGTAGATTTTTCAACTACAAAAAGTAATTGAACATTAGTGGATTGTTTAAACAACATCGCTGCGTCTCTTCTCCAACTCACTCGTCTTTACTTAACCTTTACAGCTGTGTGCAAGTAAAGAAAAGCAACAAA
Organism: Aquilaria yunnanensis; assembly: GCA_039654915.1. Classification (NCBI taxonomy): domain Eukaryota; kingdom Viridiplantae; phylum Streptophyta; class Magnoliopsida; order Malvales; family Thymelaeaceae; genus Aquilaria; species Aquilaria yunnanensis. Next base: position 22,088,499 of record CM077598.1, on the reverse strand, counting down.
TTAAAAGATAATAGGAACCTTTTTTTTTCTTTAACTACCGCCTTTTTATTTTTTTCATGCGGCGGAATTTAAGTTAGTCTACCCTATATTTGTTACTAGTATCATCCATTCCGAACTATTAATTTAAGCATATTCCATTTAAATCTAGTAATATACTCCAGCGACCTCTGCTTCTCTTGAGTGATGCTGCCCCAAGTATCAGTTAGCCGGAACTCGAATCTCCACAAAAACTCTTTATCTGACAAAAAAAGGCCGTCGACACTTCCCGAACCTCAAAAACCATGTAAAATAATGCTCAACCTTTAGAATTATGATTAATAATAGTAGTACTAATAATAATAATAATAATAATAATAATATACTCCATTCATTTTATATTAGTTAATTCTTGTCACTTTTCACATAATTTTAAAGAGAAAAAGGAGTAAATTACACAAATGGTCCATAACCTTTAGTCATTATTTCCTTTTAGTCCCTAACTTATTAAATATTTTGTTTTGATCCTAAACCTATTAAAATTGTTTCATTTTGGTCCCTTACCAAATGAAATTTATTAACTTAGAATAATTATCTGACAGCAACTTTTGAAATTTTAATTTAAATATTCGGCAACTATCTTCTACTAAATTTAAATATTTTAATATTTTTTTTCTTTCTGAATGTAATAAGTTCAATTTACAGAGAGAAAAAAAAAGGTCATTTGAATTTTTTATTAACTGTAAAAAAAATGTTATACAGATTAAATTTATTGTAAGTCAGCTATCAGATAATTTAAATTATGATCTAAAATTTTTTATCAAAAAAATACTTTGAGTTAACAAATTTCATCAAATTGTGACCAAAGTAAAACATTTTGAATAGATATAGGACTAAAATGAAATATTTTTAATATGTTTAAGACTAAAATAGAATATTCAATAGCTTAGGAACTAAAAGGAAATAATGACTAAAGTTTAGGGAACATTTATGACATTTACTCAGAGAAAAAGCTTATGTTTTAATATTATTTTTCTGTTAAAAAAAAATTATAGCAGCATTGCTTAAGTATTTTAAAATTCCAGCAATGATGGAAGGTAGGCTTACTATCTTTTCCTCAATTTCATATTCATGTGAAAATCCCTGCCCTGGGTTCTTTATGTCGATTCACAGGTTTTATGGAAGCCTGAGGTGGGAGCTGCGGGTCAGATCATGCTACTTACTTAGGCAACTTCCTTCTTAATGCTCACTGACCTGGATTATAGTTGGTGGCTTTAACAAACTCCTGTGGTCGTCAGAAAAGGAGGGTGGATGTGTTGCAATCCTTGTCAGATGAAAGCTTTTCAAGACATTGTAGAGGAGACAAAGCCAATAGACCTAGGTTATTGTGGGTCGGATTTCACTTGGGAGCACATCTGCTCTTACGGGGTCCGGGTAATGGAACAATTGGATTGAGGTCTAGCTACATTGGAGTGGAAAATTTTATTTCCTTGGACGCATGTGTATCACTTCCCTTTTGCTTGTTCAGATCATTGTGGCTTCATGTTTGTTTATTAGGCAATATGTCTTCGGGTCATAGAGTTTGGCATTTTGAAAATATGTGGACTTTGGAGGAAGAGTGTGAACAAGTGTTACGATTCTGTATTGCCACTAATGGGTGGCCTTGCCTGAAAAATTAACAAGGTGCAAATGTTGCTTGTTGGTCTGGTGCAGGGACTTGAAAAGTATCCAAGTTCAGATTAAGCAAGTCGAATGGGAGCTAGAAAGATTAACTTCCAGGAGCATTAATGATTAGATATTACAGTAGAAAGAGGAGTTAGAAGCTGAGTTCCATTGAATGTATGAATCAGATGAGAAATATTGGTGCCAGAGAACGAAGGTGATATGGTTGAAAGAAGACAATAGGAACACTAAGTTCTTTCATCAAGTAGCCAATGAAGAGAAGACAACAGAATATCATCGAGAGTCTTTGGTTGGAAGATAGCTTTATGGTGGCGAACTTAGAGCAAATTTGGGAAGTAGTGGCTAGTTATTTTAAGTTTCTTTTCTCTACATCAAGTTCATCCCGTTTCAACAAGATTCTTTCATTAGTTAATCTGGTAGTGGCTGAAAACATGGATATGGATCTCATGAAACCATTCAGTGGGAAGGAGGTTTAAGTTTCCTACTAAATCCTCAGGGCCTTATGGCCTACCTCCGGTGTTGTTTAAAAAATATTGGCATATTTGAGGCCTAGATGTGGTGAATTTTGTCATGTGTATTTTACAAGGGGTGTAGTACCATAAGAGCTGAATCAAACTTATATTGTTCTTATCCTGAAGGTACAAAACCATAAATCTTTGGGAAATTTCAAGCCAATCAGTCTTTGTAATGTGTTTTATAAGGTTGTCTTGAAAGTCTTGGTAAATCGTTTGAAGTCAGTGTTGCCTAAGCTAATTTCAGGTACTCAAAGTGCATTTGTTCTAGTAGACTTTTCACGAATAATACCTTGGTGCCTTTGGAGACTTGTCATTTTATCAACGGGCTTTACGGGCAAAGGTCAGTGCGTTAGCAGTGAAGCTAAACATGTCCAAGGCATATGATAAGGTTAAGTGGTCCTTTTTACGAGGAATGATAAGGCTCTTGGGTTTTGATGACACTTGGATTAACCTCATTATGAGTTGTGTGGTGACTGCTTCTTTTTAGTTTTTTTGAATGGGTAACCTTCTTGAATATTTAGGGCATCGAGGGGTCTTAGGCAAAGAAACCCCTTTTCGCCCTTTTATTTCTTATTTTGTGCTAAAGGGTTGTTGAGACTTCTAAGGCATGTGAAAATGCAATACAGGATTTCTGGGATTAGAATAAGCAGGTATAACCCTCTGGCTCCTACTTGCTTTTCATTGACAGTTGTATTTTATTTCTTAAAGCTGAATAAGGTGGTTTGAGGCTCCTATTAGCAACATTGGAGCTTTATCAAAGGGCCTTAGGATAGGTGGTTAATATGGTGAAACCGTCCATCTTTTTTAACCCCAGTTATCATCATGGTTAGAGAAATCACATCATGAATTATTAGGAACACGTGCTTATTTGAAAACGAATAAATATCTGGGGTTTTTATGGCTCTTAAGGTGAAAGAAAACAATGCAGTTTAATTTCCTGAGTGAAAGGGTGAAACACAATATGGCCTATTGGAAGGCCTCCTTACTCTCTTAGGTAGGCTGGAGTCTATTGATTAAATCAATTGTTCAAGTCATGCCTACACATCTAATGAGTTATGTCTTACTCCCGACTAAGGTATATGACAAATTACAATTGTTGGCTTCTACATTTTTTTGGTCTTTAGACATCGAGAAAAGGAAAATGCCCTGGTGCAATTGGGAGAGATTGTGTGTTTCTAATATAATAGGGGAATATAAAAGCTTTTAACCTTGCAATGTTTACAAAACAAGCATGGAGACTAGAAACGATGTTGTTGAGTTTGGCCGCTAGGGTGCTAAGAGGACGTTATTTCCCCACCTCGTCATTTTTTAATGCCCCAATTCTGAAATCTTTCTTAGTTATCTTTAAAGGTTTGTTAGTAGAAACAGCAATTGTGAAAATGGGAGTAGAATGGAGAGTAGGGAAAGGTGTAAGTATTTCCATTTGGAAGGATAAGTGGCTTCTGGGTCCTAATCCATTGGTATCTACCAAAGTGGTTCCTGGTACCAAAAAGTGAAGGATAGCCCATCTTATTAATCACGAATCTCTTCTTTAGAATTATGATATGATTGATGTTTTTTTCCACTTGGTTGATGCAACTGCCATTAAAAGGATCCCTCTTTCCCCTCGATGTTTGGAAGACATTTTGACATAGGGAATGAATGATCATGGAGTATTTACAGTAAAATCAGCCTATTACATTGCCTATGCTATTAATTTTTATCAGCCTTTTGGGCTTGGCTATGGAGCTTATCACTGCCTCCCCATGCTAATTTATTTTTATAGAGAGCTTGCGCTGATGCTTTGCCTACTATAGAAAATCTTTCCTAACGAGGGATGGAGGTTTCAGAAAGCTGTCTGGTTTGTGGTTAGGAGCAGGAATCGGTTTATCATGTTCTCTTTGCTTGTACGTTTGTTAGATGGGTGCTCAAGGAAAGGGATCCAAGTTTGCTGATGGTGGAGGAACCCTGGACAAAAGCTATCCATTTACAGGTTTAGCAAGATGAGCAGCTAGCATTAAAGTTGGCAATAGCAGAATGGTATTTATGGTACAACTGGAATCAAGTTGTCCATGAAACAGCATGCCAAATGCCAATGAAGGTGCATGGTGCATTCTATTTGTGCGTGAATTGCAAGTTGGATTAACTTTGGAAGACAGCACGTCGTGAAGCCTTCCATCATCAGTCGAGCTCCAAACGTGTGAGTGCCCCCATGTGGCTCATTGTTGAAGATCAACGTCGATGGTGCCTTATCTACATCGCAAGGAAAAGAGGGGTGGGTGTTATTTGCCGAGATGAGCTAAGGCTGGTGCATTTCGCCATGTCCTTCTGTTAGAATTATGACGGGAACAATCCACCATACATGGAGGCAATGGCATTGTTGTGGGGTTTGAGAGAGGTAAGAAGTCATGGTATTGACATTTTGGTGCTGGAGTCGGATTCCCAACGCTTGGTGAATGAACTCCAATATTAGTGCTGCAATAAATAATACTCCCTCCATCCCATATTTTTTACACTATTTGACTTTTTTACTTAGTTTGATTTGAATTTATTCATATTATTATTTGTTTAAAAAAATTTTAAAAATATATATTTAGAAACTATTTATCTTAATTTATCATTCTTATATAAAAATTTTTCATTTATATATTCATATGTTGAAAACAAAAAATTATAAATTAATTACTGAAAAGTGAATGGTGTGAAAAATATGAGACGGATGGAGTAATAAGTAATGAGAGTGTGTGATGAAGCCCGGCATTAAAGAGTTGAATACCAAACATTTTAAAAGTTTATCGTTTTGAAAATTGGTTCTCAAAATACCAATAATACTTGTTCGTAACTCTTACATAGTACTCCTATATATATCATTCTCCAGTATATAGTCCCCCATCTAAGATAATTGGGCACCGATGAAATAATAATATTTGATGCTGTATATAATAATAATAATAATAATAATAATAATAATAATAGAAGTTATATAAATAAAACGAACATTGCATAAATAGTAGTGAATGCAACATATTTTTCACATTTATATATCTAATATATTTTTATAGAATATTTAACATCACTTCATTAGTATCAATTTTCATCGACATGAAAGTATATAATTTAGAAAGTGTTGGTGTGATGACATAGGATGTAAATTACTAAAATAATAAATTGCATAAATGAACTCTAATTTTTAATTATTATTTCATTTTAGTCCCTAAATATTGAATGTTCTGTTTTATGTTCTTTGACTTAGGTTTTACTTTAATATTTCAAAATCTAGTTTTCTGTATAATTTTCCAAAAATCAACAAATTCATCCCCTTGGCTGCACTTAGGGAAACAGTGTAAAAAAAAAAAAAACTGGTACCAAGAAATAGTGCACATGGAAGCGGGTAAATAAAGGGGGGGGGGGGGGGGGGGGGGGGGGTTGTGGAGGGAAGGAAAGCAAAGGTGAAAGAACAATTTGGAGTCTGTGATGGCAATAAAGGGAAGAGAATTCGATTTAAAAGTTTCGGGCAGGGCATGCCCAGCTGAGGTGAGCCGAATCAGAATCCTTTACCGAGACAAAGATTTACCAACAGATAACTAATGAAATGAATATCTGCCTTTAATTTGTTGATCAGAATCATCAGATCATATATATATTATACAGAAAACTAGCTTTCGATCAGTTAGCAGGCCTTTTCTTCAGTGCACCATTTGATTTGAATCTGATTAACAAACGCCTATTGAATGGCGATTGAATATATTAACCGATCGAAAATTTTCTCCAGTTAACTAAAAAGTATAAGGTATTTTCAAACCGTGTAATGGACACCACCTTCCATAGATAGACTTTTGTGCCTGATTAACAGCGTTGGCACGAGCACTTAGTTGATTTGGGATCCATTTAGTATTAGCATAGCAATTAGTATAAGAGAATTTTGAAAGATACTTTTAAATTCAATATTTTTTTGATTGCTCCTAAACGGAGCTTTTGATTGCTCCATTGAGCGTCAAACTTCAAACAAAGTCAGAAAACTGTGCCCGTTAGAAGATAAACAGCACGCGTGGTAAAGAAAATGTTTTCCCAACAAAAATAACGCTTCAAAAACATTAGACAAAAAAAAAAAAAAGATGAATGTAATGCATAAAATAGGGATGTTAATGAGCCAGATTTGGTGAAGGTAGAGTCATTCCTAAATCATATCCGCAATATAAGAGTTCTACCCAAATCCTTCTCATAACCTGTATTTGGTATGATTTCTTTACCCAAATCCTCCCAGTTTTGGAGCAAAGATGGTCAGGTATTATACCTGTAAAAAAAAATTCATATAACAAATAATTCATTTAGCACATGATTGTGAAATACAATTAATCTAAAACATCAATTGGGCTACATTAAACAGTAAACATAAAAATAAAAAATAGCTCATTAGGCTAAATTAAATAATAAACAATAAACATTGAAACCAAACTGTATATATAACATGCAAGTGGAGCATGAGCCATGCTTAGCAAGGGTAAATCCTTAAACTCATACCTTCCCCATATACAATTTGTACAAAAATAAAAATTACCTGAACCTGACCTAAACCCATGCAATTGAAAAATAAAAAATAACCTACCCATCAAATATGGTGTGATAGGTACTCACGGGTACAAGTCCAAATTGACATCCCCAACAAAAAGATTTCTTAGGTTAATTTTATATTCTATCTAGTTAATAATTACTTTTCCTGTTACAAATAATCCTTTTTTTTTCATATTTGCGATTTTTTGTCTTGACCTATTATTATTTAATAGTTAACACGATATCTAGTTAATAATCACTTGAATAATTTTTCTTAGAAACTAACTAATTTTTTATGAATTTTTTTCCATATCCGGCCAAAGAAAATAAAAACCAATAGAAAATGCTTGACTTTTTTAAAAATGTTTTAAAGATGCTTTTTGAACTTCTTTAAGTTTAAACTATCAATTAGTATATAAGTTAAGCAAAATGCTAAGTTATAAAATTTAAAAAATGCTAGTAGAAGTCTTAAATTTTTATTTGGTGGGTTGAGTTGAGCTTCAAACTTGAAATAAGTCAAAATAAACGGTTCGAGTTGGAAAGGATGAATTACATTTTGCCCCTAAGGTCTAGTCCATATTACATTTTGCCCCATTCTATTTGAGAATTATGTAATTTACCCCATTTGTCATTAGTTCCCTCTTCATAGCCGCAAGCATGATGGGCCCTGCCCAAATTTGGGAATGTGAACCCGAAATCGCCCCTAGAACCTCAACTGCTTCGTTGTCATTTAGGCCTACCATGTTCATACAACATCCCCAAAGTTGATTCCCTCAATCTCGATTATGTCTCTGTCCAATTCAAAAGCTCGACTCTTTATTCTTCAGATTTCTTCTTGATTCCTGTCGTGGCATCGGCATCCAGGATGTTCAAGTTAAATTAGTTTTATGGTAGCAGGATTGGGAACAGTGGGCCGATTGGATGTCGGTGGAGTCAAGAAACACAGGTGACCATCGGATTTAAGAAGTCAAACTCTTTCAAGTATGGCTTGATCTTTTCTCTCATGTTTAAGTCCTAACCCATCTTGGCCATCTCTTTAGTGGCGCTGGTAGAAAAATGTTTTACTAACAATGACATCGTTCTGGCCAACATACTGATTCATATGTCCCAAGCTCTCCACTTTTCTTAAGCTTGCTCATCTGCTTAGTTTCTCCACCACTTGAGGTGCTGCTTTCTAGGTCACCTTCATAGGCGTAATCATCATTTTCAAGTATTTGTGCCTTTCTTCTCATGCTATGTTCATTACTACAATTTCTTTAGTTTTGTGGGATTCAATATGGAATTAGGACCAGTTTTTGAACTAGACTAGGAAATTTGATGTCAGGAATAGGGTTGAGCTTCCATTTCAAAAGTAGTGCACCAATTAAAGTGGATCCGTTCATTGTAGTGAATTTTAAAATTGAATTACTCATTAATCTTATGTATTGGAGATTGATTAATGATTGCTTGAAAATATAACAATAGTTAGGAGGAGGGTTCTATCTTTCTTTCTATATTATTTGTTATCGTAGGAATTTGCCAAGGCATCAGTTTAGGAATCTAAAAATGTGATTGGAAAATGGTACTTCCGAGACGAGGTGAAGGGCAGGGTGGAAGGCGAGGAAGTGAAGTTGGATAGGTGGGTCCACCTAGGGTGAATTTAAAGGGGGTAAACTGTATAATTCCCAAATAGTGGGGGCAAAGTGCAATATAGACCAAATGTTAGGGGTAAACTGTAATTCACCCAATTGGAAAATAAACACCATGCAGTAAATTTTTTTTCTTTTCCTACGAGAATAATGCTCTCAAAAAATCACAGAAAAGATGATTTTTTAAAGTACTGGTAGAAGTCTCGCATTTTTTTTTTCAATATCTGTCGTAGATAGTTTTATATGTGACAACAATTTACTTGAAAAACATAAAAATTACAATTATCAAATATTTTAAATAATATTTGTAACTGTAAGCATGACATTTGACATATAATATCCTACAACCACAAGCAATACTTTTTCCAAGCTAATATTTTACCTTTAAAACGTTTTGATTTATATCCATCAAAATTGATGTAAAGAAAATGGTGCTTAGTATCTGTTTCAGGCTGAATATCGCCATTTTTGCCATGTGGCATCAGTATCCGTATGCACGCTCCAGCCCGCGAGGAGAGAGAATTTAGGGTGGGGTCGCTCTTACGCCCTGGAGGTCAAAGTCAAAACCTTCCAAAATCGAAAAGTCCCCACAAGAACCAACCAATCCCCACTGGCCGACAGCCTCTTGCTCCCTCCCGTCACGTGCCAGCACAATCTCTCCCCCTAGCCCCAAGTCCAACCATATCTTCCCCTGAACCCCAAGCCCCAATAGACTTGATTAACCGTTGTCTTTGTGCCAAGTGACAGCTGACCACACGACATTTGCTGGACAATTCTCGGCGGATATACGCCAGGGACGGAGCGCGTAACGGTGTCTGTCCTCCATTTGCTTGTTTTTTTTTTTTTCCAAATCCAATTACATTTTTCCATTTCACGTTTAATTGAAAAATAATTATTTTTTTTCTAAAGATATTTTTATAAAAAATTTATTTATTTTTTTTCCATATTTTTAAGGAATTAAATCAATTACCATTTTTTATTTTTAACATCAAACAATTCTCTTATTTTAAAAAATCTCTTTTATTATTTTTATTGTTGGGGATCTAAATCAGTTACAATTTTTTATATTTTCACACTAAAATATTAATATTTTAACCAACACACAGACTAAGATAATATAAAAGGAAAAAACGGTGCCTCTGTTTTTATTTTTCATTAGAAATTAGACACCACAATATGTGACATTTGATATTACTGTAGATAAAATTAGACACTCCTATAGATTATATTAAACACCAGTACACAAATTGTTTGTATAAAAATATAAATTGTCTTTGTTTTAAAATATGTTTGTTTTTTAATATCCAATTATATCTACGTAGTATCTAATTTTATATAAAATGAAGAAAACATGTAATGCGTCATAATTAAAAACTTGGACATCACAATCATATAGATTGTACATTTTCTTATTAGATTTAGACACTTAACTCATCATATTAGACATTTAACCATCATAATCAGACATTTAGACACTTCAATTCAATACTTAGGAAACCATACTCAAACGGGTTGACTAAACACTTTTTTACCAGATTTAGACACTTAAACTATTATACTAAACATCCAACCACCATATCTAAGCACTTGGACACTGTAAAAATTTAAAAAAACAAAAAGAAAGAAAAAAAAAGATAAGAGTTAAACACTTTGTACTTAGAATAAAAATCAGTAATTTGATGTTAATTTTCATATATGAGATGCCTAATTCTATAAATAAAATGTTCAATTATATCTCCATAGTGTTTTAGTATATATAAAATGTATTTAAGTTCAACTACATGCAAATACGATACAACCATATAGGAAGTTATAATAATTTTTTAATTAAATATCCTTTAAAATAACATTATACTCCAATTTTTTAATTAAATATCATTTAAAATAATATTATTATACTCTCAATTAAAGGTAAAATTTGAATAATCAAAATATTTTATCCACACCATTAGAAAAACAACTTGCAAACATTCACATATTAGAAGCATATACTCAAACACCAGAAATAGACATTAACAACCTAATTTCAGACACTCTAAGGTAAATACTATTTACCTACTATTGAACACCAATAACATTAATTTATTTGTTAGTGACAGCTGTACGCCCTGATGGACGGTACCATATCTCCATTTGCTAAGTATCTAACTAAAGCAGAACAAACAAAAGCGTTTCTGAATTTATTTATGGAAATTTATATATATTTATGTCTATATAAAGAAAAGGAGTAACTCCTCCCTTTCCTAGTGTCTTTCTCTGCATCTTTATATGTCAAAATGCCGCGCATGTCCTCATCTGAATCGACCATTCTTCATATCGGGTGGGGGGCATTCTTGGTACTAAACCCAATTCCTTAAGCTAGGCTTCAGTTCAGCATAATTAAGCATGAGAAACAATTAATTAACACTATTCGATCCAGTAGCAGCAAAAATCCTCAGTTCTTCAAGAATTAATCAAGAAGGGCTGGCCACAATATCCAGAAGGACCCGCATTTCTGTCTCTTGGGTTCTGCTCCGCTTAAACACTGGCCCTGGAGACGGCCCCACTCCCCAGGAGTCGTTTGAGCTCTCACTGCTCCATAGGTCGTCGATGACGCCGCTCCGGCTGCTTGGACCATCATAGTACCTGCGCTTCAGATCCTTCCCTTCCGAACCGGCGGACAGACCAACGATGAGCTTATAGCAATCACTCACCCGCTCCTGTGCATCATAAACAAATAATAAGTAGTCATCATTAGTTGCTGATTTCCAGAAACAACTGATCTAGTGAGACCAAACATGTTACTGGTCAATTAACTAACCTGGGTTATTTTAAGCACATCAAGAAGCTGGTTCTTGTAGTGGATCGAATTGAACGGCTCAACTTGATCTATCACGTGCATCATTGTGGCAGTGGCCAAAACGGACGGAAGACAACCCACGGTTCTTACATCTGAAATCAATCATAAGACAAAGAACTTTACTTGGGCGGTAAAAAATTTTTGTTTTGTTAAAAAGATAGCATCTTTCTTGTTCGGTTCAGATTTCATCTTCGAAAGAAAACCAAACTAAACCAGACTGGCTCGATCTACAAACTGACCAGAGACCACAAAGAGAAGGAGACGCTCGCATCTCCTTTGAAATTCCCAGTGGAGATGGGTCTTCAACCCCAGCCTCCTCGTGATGTGGTCGACGAAGGAGAGTGGGGTCACCGGATGCATCCGCCACTGGAGGGCAGACAGAACAAGAAGCTCCATTCTCTGAATCGTCTTGGCTTCGAACACGTACTTTGTCTCCCCAACCTAATCGATTACAAGAGGACGAAACCCCGAACTAAATAAGTTCCACAGGCGAAAACAAGGGAAGACGTCAGGACGCAAACATAACGTAGTTACCGAGTGGTCACGTACTTGAAGTTGCAGGTCTAGGAGAAGAGGGACTTGGATCTCCTCTACTTTGGCAGCGAGAGAGAGGCACGTAACAGCCACGAGCTGAATCATCCACGGCTTGTCTCTCTGGAAATGGAAGCTGCAGAGAAACCGGTCCAGGTAATTAACGGCGAGAAGGGCGGTGAGAGTTGTGAATCCGCAATGGGAAACGACTTTGGACATCCAAGCCAGAGCATCGCGGCGAGCCGAAGTCAGATCATCGTGAACCTCGACATGTGTGCCCTGGATCTGAAGCTTGTGTTGCTCTGCTTCTTTGGAGAAAAGAGAGCTGAGCTCGTCGTCTTCCCAGAACAAATCTTGCTGTAACAGAGGAAGCGAAAAGGCAGAAAAGCCCTCCGCGTCTAAAACTTCTCCTGCTGCGGCCTCAGTACTTTCCCATTGTTCTTGCTCCTCCCATCTTTCTTCCTCGCAGTAAAGAGCGTCCAACAAGACAGAGGAGTTATGTTCCTGTTGATGAATTGCCATCTCTATGAAACAGGAACAGCAAGTGATGTTATGTCTGTACGTTTTCTTTAGAATCAAGAGCTCATTTTCAGCGCACCAAGCACAACTGGAAAGCAATTAAACAAGAGAGAGCGACCCATCTCTCTCCCTCTCTCTATGTAGCTCTGTGTGTTAGACTTTAGAGTGAGTGAGACTGTCAGAGTGCTGGCTATGTTATTATAGGTAGCTAGATATGAAAGCGGATGAGAGAAAATGGAGATCAAGAATTTTCTTTTTTTTTTTTTTGCCGAAAAAAAAGAGATCCGCTAGACCGCTGAGCTGACCAGTAAGGAAAAAGGAGCGAGTGTGGGAGAGGGTTTCACGCTTGTCTTTGTTTAGTTGAAAATTTGGAAAGAAATTGATGCTAACTTGGGATTGTCTTATGACTCTTATCGTAGTATTACAATATTGTATTGGTTCGTATAACATTTGTAGTGTGTCGTATAAATAGGAAAGTCTGGGTCCTTGGGAGATAAAATGTTTGTGCTTTGGTTTGAGTGATGTTGTTGGCGAGCATGAAATGGTTATGTTATTGTTAAGGTTATTTATAGTTACCCAGAACTTTAGTTAATATTACAATTATTTTATTAAAGTATGAAAATATGTACTTTTTCATGTTTTTTTATAAAAAAAATTGAAGAAAGCTTATGAAATCAAATTTTAAACTTATGATAGTCATCTCTTAGTAATATTAGTCAATTTAATTTTTTATAGTTAATAAAAACTTAAAATTATCATTTTCTTCCTCTATATAAATGTAAACTAATATTTTTTTTTAAATGTCAAATAATTGTAAAAAAATATGATACAAACTAAAATTATTTGAAGATAACTATCATATAATTTAAATTAAAATTTCTAATTTTTTTTAAGACAACATAAAAAAAATATGAAAAAACTTATTTTCAAATTTTAGAGATATAACTGAAATAACGAAAGATCAAGAGGGTAACTGTAGTTAACCCTTATTGTTATGCGCAGAGGCACACACACCAAGCCGGACCCCAGGAAAACAGCCTCTTGTGCAATCAGAATAAAGAAAGAAAGAGGGTTAGATAAGATGTGCTTGCTGCTGCTCCTATGCCTGTCCTCTAATCTCTCTCGGTACAGTACAGACTGAGACCTACAATTTCACAATTTAGGGCTCCTTCGATTTGGTTGCTCTTCCTCCGTAGAATGGAACTGCCATTTTTCAAAAGAAAGACAAAAAAAACCTCACCGAAACCCATTTCATCAAGCCATTCACTTTCCCCTTCCATTTCCTTCGTTACTCATCATATTTCCCTCAACAAAATGGATCTATCCCCATTTCTTTGAACTACTAATTACTAGTAGTATAACATATATACAAAAGCTAAAAGGAAATGATTCGGAGCAGAGCATTGTGGACCTCCCTTGGCTTTAGGCCTTTTCGGCCTTGGGCCATCACGTCATGAGTCATCTGATTTATGCATTTCATTAAATTGATTCATGATTTTTGTATAGTACTCTGAAATATCTTTAGCCGCATAATAGGATTCGAGAGATTACATATTAAATTACGGGAAAATTCATCTACTTTTTAAAATCTAAAATGTGTCAAGCTGTAATTTAATAATGTAGTAATGCTTAATATATCAATGAAATTCAATCCAATAGTGTCTATAGATATTTGAGCCCTTAGCCTTAGCCAAAATACTGCAGATATTGATTCATAATTTGATTAGATGACTCATATCTCTTTCTTTGTTAAAAATAAAAAAATAAAAAAAGTTTTTTAAAAAAAGCAATGATCACGTTATAATCTTCCAGTTTAGAGTTCACTGTGATATTCTTCAACTTACCATTACACTCCTTTACCACTTGTTTTATTTTCTTTTTTCCCGCAAAAGCCTTACCAAATTCGTGGCTTAGCATGTCATTTCAGTTGTCACAAAACATATATAACACTATTCTTTTATATATGCATTTATACATTTACCTGTTCATTGTGCAGATCCTTTAATACTTGCATTATTTTGAATCATAATGGTTTTTAGTAAACGGTACTTCTGAAAAAGGTACGCATAATCTTGTGTCATAATCTCTAAAAGATGAAAGTAACAGACCTGGACATTGGAGAATTAATTTTTAAGCAAAGACCCTTTTTTTTTGCAATATAAATACGCATACACAGATAACATAAGCTGTAGAAATAGTAATACCAATAAATGCAAGACTATTCCAAGCAAAAGGTTAATTATCTTCTAGTAACCCTTAATTAGTGCGAAGTTCATACATACTACATTGATCACTGATGGGACAGAGTAATCTTTAATTAACAAGGGAGACATTTAAATAACCAACTCCATATATCTCGTTCATAGGACTGTCACCGATGAAAAATTTGAACAGACTGGTATCTTCTGTGAATTTTCTACATTTTTAATGCTCCTAGAGAAACAAAGTAGAACTGCTTAGTGCTTAGGGAACGGAAGAAGGTGAAAAAGAAATGGCAGGTATAATGTTGTTTGTAATTATGTTCTTCGAGGGCTGTGCAAAAATAAGACGCTTTTGGAGGTTGCGGGAGACGCACGCAAAGGCTGATTCTATTTGACTCGTCGAGGAGGTAGACAGATCATTTTAATTTACTGTAGTTTATATTGTTATCCTTGAAGATATGTTTATATTATAGTTATTGTCTTAGATTTAAAAATCTACTTCCATCCCTCTATTTAAAGAACACCGTTTGTCCGACGTCGCTAACACTTGACCAACAGGCATTTCCTTGGAGCTGTGTGAATGACTGTTAAAAAATGTAGAGGACCAGAGGTAGAGTACCCAAAAGTGAAAAAAAAAAAAAAAAACAGAGGTGTGTAAAAAGTGTTATTGGTATCAAACCTTTAATTGACATGGTATATTGGTCATCAACTTTTATTTTATTGTAAATTGGTCTAAAACATTTGTAATTTGTTTCATGTTGGTCCTATCCTAAAACAAACACACAATTTGATTCACAGAGAAAAATAATAATAATTTAAATAATCTATTATCTGTAACAAAAGTATGTCATAATATGAATTTATGGGTAGTCAGTTACCAAATAATTTAAATTATAATTTAAAAAATTGATATTAGAGAGTTATTGAAAATTAATAAACTCAACTGTTCGATAATTGAGTTTTAATATATTCAAGTTTAAGTAGTGCCATAATTTTTTGAAATATAATAACTATTTAAGCTGTCTATTTTTCCTTGATGTAATTGGACTTGTTTGCTAACTCAAATGCTCAATCTTACCTATAACTATGTACTAACGTGCAATGATTTATAAAAGTTTTAGACTAATTTACAATCAAATAAAGGTTGAGGACCCATTTGCAATAGCAACTAAAAGTTTGGGATCAATAATGCTTTCTACCCCAATGGAACTCATGAAGAGATTATCATTACAAAGGCAATTTGTTAGATCCTTTTGTTTTGTATCATGCGTGACAGAGTAGTTTGTCCCATAAGCCTTGGGAATAATTTTATTGTTTATAAGTACGTATATTAGTCCAAGATCCATAGGTCAATATACTACATAATTATCAAATGATTTGCTGATATTAATGCTTCATCTTTCTGGAAAATCTACGAGTTCATCTAAAAAATTTGAGTTTGAAGATTATTAGAGTTATTTTCAGTAATTCTCAAATATGTAATATGTTCCTATCAATATATTTTCAGAATTTTACCTGAATAAAAATAATGATAAACCAATCTTCCTAAAAAAATGATAAACAAACTTCGTAATTGATGACGGGTTCACACTTGACCGTCAAACAAAACTGCTGCACTCTTAGGTTACATCTCAGGAATTAAACTTATGATCAATTACTCTTTGTTTTTTAATTATTTTTTCTGTCTATAAATAATATTATTTGGAAGCTAATACTACATGTACTCGAAAAAATATTTGAGTCATATTTTTTTGCAAAAAAAATTAATGAAAATTGTCCGTATTAATCTTAAAAAGAAAAATTAATAAAAAAAAAAATATATTTTTGTAAAAAATGTTTGAAAAGGAGTTTTTAAACTTCTTAAAGTATTGAACTTTAATAGATATATAAATTAAATAAATATACATTATATATAAAAATATTTACTAATAATTGATTATCAATAATCTCTTAAATGCAACTTTAAACATAAGAGATGACAATTTATCTTTTTGGTAACCCCTTCCACAGTTCCACCATCGTTATCGCCTAACGAACATAATGAAGTGGCCGATGTATCATTGGACATATGTCCTCTTTCCGCACTTGTTTATCCGTCTCAAAAATTTTAAAATATTTGAATTTGACATTAATATTATAAAAAAATATGTTTATTATTTTTATTTTTTCTGTCTATATATATAGATTAAAAAACAAATAAAATTAAAATTAAAATTATTTATAGAAAAATAATTCACTAAATATAATGTTATAATAAGATGGCATAAAATAGAAAATGTTGTAAAAAATGGAAGGGAGTAATTTTCGTATTGAGTGAGACATTCCTTAAAATTGTTTTGCAAGGTTAACAATTGGAAATTACCATTTATTATGAGCCGGCGGAATGGCGTGGACCTCCTACAATAAAAAGCTCCTCTGATTTGGAGGTTCATACTTCACGGTGTCCGCCCGTCACTTCATAGTTTCCCCTAAAAAAGTAGTAGTGACTAGTGAGTCGCATATAATTTTTCTTTTAGAATCGTTATAACTTCTAATTTTATCAGTCATTAACTAGGTTTATTTAGGCCCAAAAGGTTTGGCGGCAAAGCTCTCCGGCCAAAGTACAATCGAGTCTAAATAGATTGGCCCAAAACAAAGTTATTATTCAATGAATAGTGTAGTAATTCCTGGACTAGGCCCACCGCTAATCAGGGGTTAATGACATGAAGTGAGGATGAGAAACACAAAGCGATATCTAAGCGACTCTTCTGGAAGACCATCTTTTGGTTATGGACATCCTCCTGTCTGGGCTGGACACTGTTCATTTTTGGCCCAGACAAAGTTAGTATTCACTATGAACTTGTCATATGTGTTGGGCCCTTTTGGGTTTTACATTCTGAGTTAGGTTTTCCGCCCAATGTTAACGTTTGTTTGAAATGCGGATTTTACTGGGAACAACACAAACCATTTGCAGTTTGGGATTAGGATTGGCAAATGGACCCTTTTTGTTTGTTGGACCTTTGAAGTGGACATGGTGGCCCTAGTAATTGTGAGATGGTGGTTGCGCTTGAGCCAGCCCAATTCTATCAGAACCCCTGTCCGCGTGCGTTCCTGTTGCTGTGATTTGCATATTTTGAAACCCCTTGTCCGACAATATCATTTTATACCAACAAATTTAATGAAATCCTTAACAGGTTTAGTGGTGCACTTGGTTTGCTTATTTTTATGCAATGATGTGAGAAATATTAATATATGGCATTGAGATTATATATTTAGAGGCATGCATTAATAGCAGAATGTAACTAGAAGCTAAATTCAGTAATTGATGGGGAGAATTGAGAGACGATTTGTTTTGAGAAACTTTTCACTTGGCAGATTGTATGGAACAATCTAAATCATGAATTCAAATACGGTCTTAGAACTATTGGATTGTATTAGAGGAAGGTCTATAAAGATCGAATTCAATTAGAATTAGTAACGAAGTCGAGTAAAACAAAAGAGGGCAAACGAAATGATATAGCCTCATTTATTGTTGGCCACGCTTTTGATTCGCAATAAACGCAAACCGGAAGCAGACCACATCTAAACGTCTGGGAGAAAACAAAAACCTTATTGAGTTGACACAACAGAACCAAAGAAACCAGGCCAGTTAAAAGGTTCTGTTCTTAGTTTTTTCTTATCCTATTCCCCACCACTTAATCACTGTCACTTCCATATTCATCATCACCAGAAGTGGAGCCATATTCACGATGATCGAAATCCACCAGAGGCGCCATATGTTGCTCATCATGACTATAACTAGGGCTAGAACTAGAACTGGAAGATCTGGAACGATATTCATAAGGATGAGCATGGACCCCCATAGGCACAGGCACAGGCACTGCCATAGGCATAGCGTAAGGACCTGGCGGAAAGGAAACAATCAGGAGCATATCATAAAATATTATTGGAGTAAAAGAAATTAATGTACTTATACAGGATACATGATAAGCAATTAAGCACCTGGTGGAGGCAGCTGGGGTTGTGCAACTGCAGGTGGAGGTTGATGATAGGACTTTTGGAATGGAGCAGATGCATGCATATGTATAGAAAAGGATTTTTTGGACTTAGAAGGTTTAGGACCAGCTGGTGAGGGTATGGAGAGCGAAGGGTCATGCGGGGGCTGAGAAGGGTAGGTGGGTGCAGGGTGGGGAGGGTACACCGAAGGTGGCGCAGCCGCGTGTGAAGGATATGGCGATGGAGGCGCGATGGGATAGGAAGCTGCCACTGGCGGTGGATTACAAACTGGTGGTGGAGGGCATGCAGGTGCGGCGTGATGATGAGGAACCTGTGAAGGAGAAGGTAGCAATCCATATGCCTGTGCTGACGATGGAGTTGCCACCAGCTTCTGTAATATATAATCAAACAAAAGCAATATATACATATTTACGTACTTTAGTATATCTATCTACGACATTGATTCCTTTTTGTAAGGTTTTGCGTGAATATATATATATATCTTCATAACTACTGATGATATGTATATATATCTAAATTGATAATTATAAGGACAGCAGCTTCGATTGAGTTTTTTCATACCTTAGCATTTGGGTAATGGATTATGAGTTTCAGTTCTCCTGCACTTCTGCATGGGCATAAAATAAAAGAGGAACGTACGGTAGCAAATCTATAGTTAGCTGTGAAACCGGTTAATTGCTTTAGAAGGCAAAATTTTAGGGGGCTATAAATATAATTAATAAGTTTCTTGCAACTGAATATTTTCATGTTGATTATTACCTGCCCTTCTTGGTCTGAAGCTTCCAGACAGAATCATCAAAACCCTGAGCAAGAGCCTTGTACAAGTGGACCCTGCAGAGAAGAGAACAAATTAAAGCTAATAATAATTAAGTTTAATTCCAAGAAATTAATTACTATATATTAAACACATATGATATGTGAAGCGACTAGCTAGTGCAGTGTATGTTGGATAAACAAAATCAACAAAGCCGGGAAAGCAATAATCTTACTTGCCAGTGCCGATCAAATCGTCACGAGTCAAAGTATTGCTGTTCCAAACCGAAACGTTCATCTCTTTAAGCCCTTCAATGACGTTGAACACGAACTTCTCCTCGAATATGGGGTTCACGTGACCATCTGATCAATTATCATATCATATCATCCTAATTAAGGAATATTTAATGAACCGAAATTAATTAATACTCCATTGAAGAGGTAGCATTGATTAATCATCAGACCAGTGCAGGTTTTTGTGCGGAATTGGGTGCCTCCATATTCCAAATAGACGTAAGGATCTTGGCGGGAAAGCCATTCAGTGTCCCTCAGTTTGCTACAGCCGATAACTAAAACACAAATTAAAATCAAATCGATTATATATAGTTAATTTATAAGACGAATTAATTGAATCGAAGATCATAGATGAAATGAAATCAGAGAATAACAAGAACAGTTGCCTTGATGACCACATACCAGTCACCTCCACACGGTTGTCATGAACTCCAGAAGCCAACATCTTTTTAATATAGAGGCCGGCCAGCTGAACCTGATTGATCGACCAATACACTAGCTACTGTTTCTGATTCTGATTTTGCTTCACCTTTTCGCCTGCCCAGAGCGCTATGAATATATACTGGCATGGTGTCTCTTGACGCTAGATTAAGTAAGTTAACGCAGAAATGGTAATTCGCTCCCTTTGCTCCATTCCCTACGTACCGACCTTAATTAAACTTAATTAACCTACGCGGCTTGCTAATTATCGTGTCTTTAAGTTACTATTCCCAAGTTTCGATCATTACACACTCCAGCTGTTCTCATCCCCACCCTACTTATTACACGTACGTATCAAATCCGTTCGTTTAATTTGATATATAATACCTAGCTAATCCATCTTAATCTATGATTTGCCATGATTTCTGTTGCAAAATCGACTACATCAGTATACGTGGTTTCACTTGATTACTGTTTTTAGTTTATCCCAAATCTTCAATATTTTCTCTTTTCAGCTGTCTTTAGTTACAGATTAATTACCCTCTTCTTTCACGCTTAATATATTATACTCTCCATCAACATTAATTGTCACAATTTAATTTGGTGAATTTGAGTTCAATTGACAAATGTGTACGCGTCCTTTCCAAAAGAGGTATATATAATTATGTTCTGTTGATGTGTGCGTGGAACAAAGAAGCTGCATATATGGCTTCAGCCTAATCAACAGTGAAGATCTGTAAATCATATATTACTCCGTAATATCGATTGTTCGAAGTTTCAACGAGATGCATTATTCTCATACAAGTATGTGAATTGGTCTCACCAAAAATCCAAAGTCGGTTATGGTAAGTATATCAAATCTTTATTAGTACTTCGTGCAGTGTGTTCTAATTTTCCTCTAGACAATTTATGAGGATGGGCTCACTTAATGTTGTAAATGAATTGAACAAACCTAGAATAAATCATGCTTATGTTTAGTCATTTAACTCTAAACAAACGCAAAAACAAATAAAAGACAAACATATTTTTTCTGTACTTATTTGTTCGTTAAAATGTAAGATGTTTGTATTTGTTTCATAATGATTATATTCTCATGAACGAAACAAATATGTGTTTATATTCATTTTTTTACATAAATAAATATAAAATTCTATTCATATTCATTCATTTAATAAATGAAACCATAAATATTTGTCATTGGACTCAATTATGCCATTCAACTTACAGTTAACGTATGATAACAACTTGATCTTTTCTTTTTAAGAAGGCAAAAATAATATATTAAGTGGCCTCAAGGAAAAAGTTCAAAGAACATACAAGACCAGCAAACGACACCTCAAATACAAAAGTAAGAGGCTCTGCAGTTCCAATAAGCCAAATAGAGACGCAAAAAAGATAGCAAACAAAGACCATTACCATAGCAAATACACACTAATGCAAAACAGAGTAGAATCCCTCAAAACCAACATTCTAAAGGTGAAGAGTGATCAACCCTTGTTTTGCTAATGAGTCAGCCTCAAAATTTGTCTCTATGAAAATATGGTGTACCGCACATACCAATTCCTACCTTAGCCAATCAATTTTCAGCCAAATTGTGAGCCAATCTCCAAGGTATAGCATCTGCATTTAGGACCTAGACATTGCATTTTGAAAATCACATTCAATCCATAACTTGGTAAAAGATAAAGACTAATTACTCATCACCAGTCGTAAAGCCTCACGGATTGCAAAGACCTCTGCTAGATTAGAGTGAACAACTCCAATGGACTTAAAAAACAAACAGCAATGTAAGAGGAATTACAATCCCCCAATAAGCCACCTATACGGTCACTAGGCCCAGGTTTTCCCACTACCGAACCATCAACATTAAATTTCAAATCACCATTCATAGGCATAGGCCAAGTAATAGAACCTGAATTTTTTTTATCTCCCATAAAATCAAAAATAGAATGTCAATAAAGGAATAAGAGCACCGAGGCCATAGAGCTTTAAACCAAGCAATAAATCCGCTAACTGAGTTACATTGCCCACTTTACCTTCAAACACCAATTTATTCCTAGATTGTCACAAAGACCACATAATTGTCCAAAAAAATCAGCAGCCAAACCCTCACTTAACTTTGTCAGAAAAGCCATTCCATTCCACCACTACAAAAAGAAGGAATATTCAGATTAGCCACCCAACAAAAATTCCATGGCATGATAAAACTACTAAAAAACATACATTTTCTAATAGCTAATTTTCAATGATTAAACCGTTGAAAATTTTCAATGTGAAGAGTTGATGGAAAAAAAAAATGACTATTTTCCAACGGCCAAGCATTGGAAATTTTGATCACCATAAATTTCAATGACCTGGCTATTGGAAATTTCCAATATGTTGAGTCGTTGGAAACTTTCCAACCGCTAGACTGTTAAAAATTTCAAAATTTCAGCTTCCAACTAGGCCGTTGGAAATTTCAATGTAGCTGTTGGAAAATAGGGAGATTCAATTAACAAATTTTGCAATTTTAGAAACTAAAGTAGCATTTTTAAAATATTTTATTTAAAAATATGTAGATTAATTTATAGTTTTTCTTATATAAATATTTCACTATATATATTAAAACCATAATTTCTAATGTATGAAAAAATAAAAGTATCAATTTTTTTTTCAAATAATAGTAACTGTTTGTTTAAAAAAAATCAATTACACATATTTATATTATATTTTACCTACAAATATATAAAAAAAATTAAAAAAAATACACACTTACATATACATATGATGTTTATTTTATAAAGTACTTCAAAAAATTAATTAGTAAAAAATATATTATAACATAAATAGTAAATAAAGTAAAAAAATACTAGAGGTAACCATTTTTTCATGTAAAAATTTATAACATCATGTGTTTCAAAAAAATCTCAGCCTATATATAAGTACCCACAGCCCCAACCTAAAGCTTAACTTACCTAAATCGACAGCCGCCCTCCTCGCCCTCATTTCTTCTTCTTTTTACCCTTCTCTTCTTTCCACAATTGTTCTTTATCCTTCCATTTGCCCTCCTCTTTCCTTCACCCGTTCTCCTTGCCCCTTCACCTTGTTGTCCATCGCCTCGCCCCTCAGCCTCATTCGCCATCTTCCTTGCTCACCATCATCCTCATTTGCCTTGCCCCTTTGTCTTGCTCACCCGCCATCCTCCTTTTCCTTGTCGTCGCACCTCTTTAGACGAAAGAGATGGCAGATGAAGCGGTGGTTGAAGCAGCGGATTAGTCTCTAGAATAGATAGTGGATGAAATAGTGACATGTTTGGATTAGGTGTGCAAATTTGATCAATTTTTGAATTGATGTGGATTTGTTTGTGTGCTTTTGAATTAGTTGTTTTTGGATTTTGGATTTTGGATTTTCAAATTGATGTAGATTTGAGTCAGATCTGATCAATTTTGGATTGATGAAATGAGGCCATTGGACAAGGCTATTGGAAAATAACATTTTTTTAGTAGTGTAACATGATACCAAATGTTTCAAGGAAAGCTGCAATATAAAAAAAATTGTTTAATAGACTCCACACATAAATGACAAAAACGTACAAGGCTTTAGAATCCTCTATTATATTTCTTTTTTAAGAGAACTTCCCTTGTAGCCACTTTGCTCTGAAAAATCGGACAACAAAGAAGCTTATCCTTGGGGGAAGCCTTGGCTTTCCAAGCAGAATGTAAGAAATAATTTGTTGATAGGACCTATTCTCCACCTCATAATAGAATGATTTAACAAAGAAAATTCCAGAATTTTCATAATGCCAAACCAACTTATCCTTCAAGCCAGTTGAAATAGATGATGAATTTAGTACATCCATAAAACAATCAAGAATTGGAACCTCCCAATCAAAAACCTTCCTGGGCAATAAAACATTCCACCACCAAATACCATTCTTCCAAAAGCCAAAATTACGCACTAGTCCTTCTTTAATATATAATAGCTAAAGCATAAAATCTAAAATGATTTAATTTAAGTCAATTTAATCTAAAATGACTTATTTTTATTTTTTACATTTTTTTTCCCGGAACCGATATCATTTAAAAGCTAATATTATATGTAAGTATAATAATCTATTTGAAATACAATTTTTATGATGTTATTGAATTTCTTTGAATTCTTCTTTTTTAATGCCTAAAAAAATTCATAAAACAATTAATAGATTAATAAAAAATTTACAATCAATGAATAATTTGACCTAAATAATATTAGTTTTTAAATGAAATTGGTTTCGAGTAAAAAAGATGTAAACATAAAAGCAAGCCATTTTTATTAAGTTGACTTAAGTTAAAACAAATTGGCTCTTAATTGCTATGGTTTATTTCCTTTTTGCCATGACTTGGGTTGATAAATTTTTTATTAATTTCACTTTTTTATTTTTTATTTTTTCATCTTTATTAAGTTAATACTTGTTCCATCCCAAGACTTTTGCTCCATTTATTTTCCGCAATTAACCTAAGATTTTTTACTTTCAACATTTTAATATATAAATAAAAAATATTTATATATGAATGATAAATTAAGACATGCAGTTTCTAAATATATTTTTTTAATTTTTTCTAATAAACAATAATATGAATAAATTCAAGTCAAAATACAAAAAAAAAATTAAATGGAGAAAAAGTTTTGGGATGAATGGAGTAATTAAACTGTTGATACTTAGAGTCTTTTTGTTTACTCTTCTAGTCCCCAAACTTTACCTTTATTTTTTGCACCTGGTTTTTACTTTTTTTTGCTGCTTCTATTTTTTTTTATTTTTTTAATAGTTTAACACTACAATTAATCATTAAAAATCTTTATTGTATGGAAGTCAAACCCTAATTTTAAGTCAAAAAGAAATCTTAGATACTTTATTTGCATGAAAACAATTTCATTGGTCAAGGATTGTAGTTAATTATTTTTGTATTTAATATTAACACAAATTGAACTGAATGAACACACAAGCAATATGAACCTTCTTTAAACTATATGATAGTCCTATTCTTACAATTTTAGTTTGTCTGATTTTTTTACAATTATTTGACATTTAGAGAAATATTGTTTTGCTATAGAGAACAGAAATTGATCATAATTAAGGACGTAACTGTGATATCAACTAAAAGTTCAAGGGACTAAGTTTAAATAATCCTTTGAATAATTGATTGAAACATCAAGCATGTGCTGCGGCATGTTTTATAGCTTTAGGTCAATTCATTTCAAATTAAATTTAATACATTATTATGTGTTATTTTTATATAAAATAAGTAGTTTTAAATTATTAATTTATTGAAATTTATAATTTTAAATTATTTTTGCAAAGAATGTAATTTTTATTAATTTTCAACTTATCCAACATAAAAAAGAAAAATTAAGAATACGTACTTATACACAAAAGTATTTCAACTAAAATAAAAATTTGAAATTCTTAAAATATAAGGTTTAATAAATTAATAATTTAACCAAATAATCACTTTATGTAAAACAATCCATAATAATTTTAGCACGATGCTTTAACTGGATATTCCAAAAATCCTAACTTATAATAGTTGCGAGACAGCAAATTGAGGCTTGTCGCTTCTACTTTGGACGGACCTTGGAAAGAAGCTTTGAATTTTCAAATCGATAAAAAAAAGTCCAAAAGGAATGTGTTTTGGTTCATGTTATAGTCCGTAAAGGCCCAGAAAGAAAAAATAATTAAGACTTCGAAATAAAAAAGGAATAAAATTATCAGTGACGTGTGGTTAGAAGGAAAACAGTACAGAGCCTGTCGGCCCTGTCCATGAAAACGAGAGCGGCCACGGCCCACAGCCCGCACCAAGACGAACCCCTCAGTTTTGATCCCCTTGGTTCACGCGTGATTCTCGACTTCCGTGGACTCCCTACTCATTACGCTCTCGTGCTTAGTCAATGTGCTGTCGCTGTTTTATAGCTTTGGCAATTCGTTTCAAATTAAATTTAATAGGGTATTACGTGTTATTCTCATATAAAATGGTTATTTATTAAAATTCATAATTTTATAATATTTTTCTGTAAAAGAAAATATTTTTATTAATTTTTAATTTATAGAACCTAAAAAAAAAAATTAATTACAAATACTTACTTGTAAGAAAAATATTCTAAAATACATTTTTGAACTTCTTAAATGCAAGGTTTAATAAATTAATACTATGGCCCACTAATCAATTTATATAAGAATAATGCATGATAATACATTAAATATGATTTGAAGCGAAACCTAATATAATGCATAATAAGTAATACATTCAATATGATTTTAACAAATGCGCCTACAAGGATGGCCACCAAAACCTAAAAATATGCCTGACGTGGATATTCCTATAACCCCCACTTATAATTAGGGGTGAATATGAGTTAGGTAAACCCGTAATTCAACATGAACCCCATTGGGTTGGGTTGAGTTGGATAAAAATGGACCATGATTTACGGGTTGGTTTCACATATAGGAGAACCGATGGTTTTTAGGTTGATTATGGTTCCATGTGGAACTGAACCCGAGGTATATATATAATTATATAATAAAATTTATAGTATTATTAATATATCCTTATATATATGTATTTTTTTAAGAATTATTATGGTAATCTTGTGTTTTTATATTGAATTTTTAAACTGATGTCTCAAATTGAAATAACATAAAAGTTATAGGATTGTTCATGAAATTTTTCCATATTCACTTAAATTACTTTGCTCCATAAACTGACTACACCTTGGTCATTTTGCTTTTGATCTCTTTATTCTAGATCATGCTCTACGACACAATCCTAATGCTTTTTTTTTATTTATAAGCTATGTAAAACTAAAAATTTGTTAAATGCATAATATACTGGTCAAAGTTATTGACTTTTTGACAACTTTGACTCTCAATTTCTCTCATTTCATCCCATCCCTCTTAATTTTTCTTGTTTTGTTTCACCTTCCTACAGATGGGATTACATTACAAAGGCGTTGAGATTGAGTAGGATCGAGCGAAACGAAATTTGGGTGTGCAAAGATCAAGTTAAAGAAAAGAGCACTAGTGACGCGTCGCCAACGTTATGAGCACTTTGCCACTTTTTGCATCCTTGGTGACGTGTCCCTGCCAACTCAACCCAGTTGGTGATGCATCGCCACACATTCCTCTGTTTTACCCAAACCTCATGTTTTTATTGTCCCCAACATCTTCCCACCTAGTGAGCTGTCCTTGGAGTATGGGCTTTTATCCTTTAAGGGATTTGAAGCATAAGACAAGAAAAAAAAAATAAGGTTTTGGGTATAAATATAAAGTGAAAATGAGACATTCCATACTCTTCTTCTCATCACTTATTGGGAGAACCATCATTGGAGCAAGGCTTGGAGATGGAAGAAGGAGTCTAGGACCCAAGGAGACTTAGGCAACTAGGATCCATCTTGGGTTTCTTTTTCCCCTCTTTTATTTTATGAATCTTTCATGGATTGTTTGGTTTTGGTTTGATATTTGTGGATATAATGACATAAAGTAGATCCTTGTATCTCTCTAAGATGAAACTTTTATTATTTGCTATCTAATGGTTATTTGATGTTCTTTTCATGGATGTTGATTGCTTTGTATTATCTATTCTTGTGCCTAATGCTTGTGTGATTGAATGACCAATCCACACACTTACAAGTCCTACTTGGTTCTTGAGAGAAAAAGAAGGGGGATAGAAAAGAGGAATAAGGTATAATGGGTATTGTAGATTAGAGATAATCTATGATTTCATTAGTTGTTCGAAAAGGGTTTAGAGCTTAATCCACCTTGGGTTAAAGCATGGGCTTGAGAAATGCTTTGTTTGATTCTAGGGGAGCAAAAATTTATCTTGAGAAAAAAGGCTTCTTGAACTTTAAGCCTCCACACCACATAAAGGGATAAATGTCTTTAAGGCTACATTTGACTTGGATAACAACTAATATGGTGGATTCCTAGAAAGATAACTTTCACTCATTAAGCACCTTAGTCTAATATACTTTAACAATCCTTGCATTTACTTGATTAGCCATCCTAAATTGTATTAGGTAGTTAGTAACTTATTCATTCTAGTTTATTACTCTTCATTCACACATCTACTTAATCAACTTTAAGTCTAACTTGTTTCAATCACTCTATTTTCTTTAATAGTTTAGGTGGCTTGAGTAGCTAGGATTTATTTCTTGGTAGGAATCACACTACTTCTTAGGATGATACCTATATTTGCCATTAGACACAATGAAATCGTATGCTTGCGAGTGAATAGGGATTATAAATTTAAAGCTTTTGTGTTCACAACAAATGGCTAGTTCATTTTGGTTTAAGTGGATTAATGAGGCTCATCATTCACGGGTCATTTCTGGGTTTTTCGTGGGTGAAAATAACCTACATGTATGATTGTGTTTTTGGTCCTATGGTTTGGTGTTATTTACGGTTGGGTGCCATTGGTTACTTCTTAACAAGAATCATCTCTCTGGAGTAAGCCCAAACCTCTCTCCCGATCTCGATTTTTGAACCACCACCGCTGTAACTCAATTCAAGCTTATCTCATCAAATTCAAGCTAATTCAAGTAAGATTTAGCATAAAAAAACAAGTTTTGGGCAATACTAAACTAAAACATCAAGCTTATTATCCAAGTGGTTTCTCCTGTATTTGAGCTTCTCTTTTCCACCTACAAATTACTCGGCAAGTCAGATTTCCCCATCCTCTCACGCCCAAGTCCACCGAGGATGCGCAATGCCCTTCATAAAGGAGCTGTCTCAATGAGTTTCACCACATCAAGAGGCAAATGGTTAGATCTGGCGGCGAATTGGAAGATTTAACTGGTGAAGTGGTAAACAGTGTTATCTGGTTGTTCGGTGGTGGCAAAAAAGGCTGTTTGCCGAAGGCCATTTGTGGCACGAAATACACCGGAGATCTTTCGATAACTAAATCTAAGGCTAGGACGGGAGCACTAGCAGGATGGATCCGGTTGCCAAAACCATATCCCAAGCAAATGGTGGCTAGCGAAGAGTTTGACGAGCTTTCTAGCAAAAGGACTAAATAAGGACAATGAGTGAAGCTAGTGTGGCACGGTGTTGTCGCATAATGAGGAGAGAGTTAAGGAGCTAAGTGGCAAAACCATGTAATTTTGCCAATTCTTAGTCCCGTTTATGTACCCAACTATTCCACCCTTATTGATCGGTCAAATAATGGGGTGTAATTAATCCAATTAAAGAAAAATAAACTGGCCCAAAATTCTTGACATTAATATATTTCAAGTTTTTATATTGAAAAAGATAATATTAAAGACTCAGTTTTTCATGTTGAATGTCGTGTCAATATTGAAATTGTTTAAGGGAAGTAAACTGATTGAGATAGAAAATACTCCACAAACAATTTTTTTAAACTATTTTGGAAACAAACATTTAAACTATTTTGAATGTGTCTAATTACATATATTTAAATGTTGATTTAATTGTATATTATGTTGAATATTTCATAAACTGATTATGGATACAATTTTATTAAATTTTAGTACTGTTATACGTAAATAGTATAAATCAAAAAATCCGAAAACTAGAACCAAAAAACCCAAAAGCATGATTCTGATTCTATCCGATTCTCAATTTTCGGGTTGAGTGAAAAAATTTTAGAACCGATGTTATTTAAGATTAATTTAGTTCTACCATAATATCAAACTAACCTGAACCATGTTCACCCCTGCTTATAATAGTTGTGAGAGGCCAAATTGATGCTTGTTTTAAAATGTTTCTACTTCGGACGAACCTTGGAAAGCAACTTTGACTACTCAAATCCATAAAAAAAAGTCCAAGAGGAATGTGTTTTGCTCCATGTTATAGCCCGTAACAAAGGCCCAAAAAGAAAAAATAATAATAATTAATACGCTCGAAATCAGAAGGGATCAAATTATGAGTGAAGGGTGCTTGGAAGAAAAAACAGTGTAGTTTAGAGCCTGTCCATGAAAACGAGAACGCGGTAGCAGCCCCCACAGCCCAGACGAAGACAAACCTCTCAGTTTTGACCCCCCGGCTCTGTTTCACGCGTGAATCTTGACTTCCATCCATTGACCCACTCAATACGCTCTCGTTTTTAGCCCGTTTGCAATATAATAAAAACAAAATCTGGTTAACAAAATGTTCAATAATGTTTCCTTCTTTTTAGTGCGGAAATGATATTCCATTTTGCAACTTTATGAATACTATCTATCTTCCATCTCCCCCCCCCCCCCCCCCCCCCACATATATATATATTTTACTTAGAATTATACTACTATAAGGGAGTGTCATGAAAGAAATCTTGTCATAATTAAACTCTTCACATCTGCATACTTCACCTATGTCCACTGTTTGAACTTTTGGAAAGGAAAATCTCCTTTACACAAACTAAAATTTAAATTATGACCCCTTTACAAAAAGTTGTAGGAAAAATTGTAGAAAACACTAAAAGATTTTATCTAAACTACACTTTGCTGCCTTTATTTTAAAAAACCTATAGCTTATTCCTCATTTTATTTACACTGTCTAACAACAGCTTCTAAAATTTTAATTTAAACTGTCTGAAAACTATGTTTCAGTAACTTTAAAATTTTTATTTTTATTCATAGCTAACTCATATTTAAAAAATAAAGATTTATATTAAAAAATAGGAAAATGCATTTACAAAGAAAAAAAATTGATATTTTAAAATGTTTATTAACTGTAAAAGAAATGTATGAGAGATTAAAGTTATTGAAAAATGACTATCATATAGTTTAAATTAAAATTTCCAAAGTTACTATTAGACAATATGAAAAAAAATTACAGACAAAATGTAGATTTTAAAAAACAAAACTAACAAAATGTAGATTAAATCAAACTTCAGGAGTTATTATAAGTTTCATTATATTTATAAGGGGTAAAATTCAAATTTAGTCTCTTAACTATTTAGTTTGTCCTAAAGTAGTCCCGTAATTCTAAAAGTAACTATTAAGGTCTCCTAACTCAAGAAACACGTTCAATTTGAGTCCTATCTGTCAATTGAGCCATTATTTTGAATGGACCTTGCCTAGGTGGCACTCATAATGCCATGTGGCTTCATCTTTAACTGAATGGGTGATCATTTTACACAGAAATGAAAATCTAATCCCAAACTAACACAAACACAAAATCTATGGCTTAAAACATAAATTAACCCTAATTATTTAGATGCTTGTCATCGACACTCACCGGAGACGAGTTGACGGAGGTAATCAAAATCAAATCCTTAGAGTAGATGCTCAAATCAGAAAATCGAAGACGGGGAGGAGGGGGAGGAAGGGCAAGAGGAGAATTGGAGATGGTGGGAGGAGAATCGAAGCAATCGACGGAGACGGCAAGAATCTAATCAGATACGATGGGATGAGGGCTTCATGGGAGAAAGAATGAGAGAATCAGAGATGCTGACGAAGAAATTGACGAAACCAGCGAAACGCTTCGATTGGTTCGCTTGAATCCTTGTTCGAAATCTTTTCCTCCAATCGAATCATCTGCTCAAATCTTCTCCTTCCCTTGAATTGCCCACTAAAATCGAAGCCACTTGAATCCCTAGCCTACCAAATCCCTCGCCAACTATCGCTAGCCCCGCTACTCCCAATTGGCCTGATCTCAGCAAAAACGCAATAGCGGTGGTGGCGTTAGTTGAGAAGAGAAGATTGGCGGCGTCCCTCCTGTTGAGCGGCGGTCGTTCGACTAGTGTTATTGGGGAAGATTGAGGTTTTAATTTTTAAGTATCTAAAATTATATATTTTTTTATCAATTCAAACCTATGATTTATTATTCTCTCAATATTGTTACTTATTGTCTTGTCACGTGGTATGTGTTATCAAGCAGGGGGGATATTAAGTGCTACATATGCATTTTTCATTAGAAATAATGTCAGAAATAACGGATGGAACTCAAATTGAATGTGTTGCTTAAATTAGGGGATTTTAATAGTCACTTTTAAAATTAGAAGACTACTTTAGGATAAATCAAATAATTAAGAGACTAAATATAGAATTTTCCCTATTTATAAGCTAACGGGTAATTAACATATTCTACTATATAATTGGCGCGGGCTGCAATTTTTCTGCACTCGCACCGAACAATGAGCGCGCCTGTTGGTTTTAGTTCGTTATTTCTCTTCACTATTTTTTCACTCTCTTTCCTACAATTGCACCACCCAGCCGCTGCTAGTGACTTTCCGAGAAACAGAGAAACGATAGAGATTATCATAGGGGGCGGAGGAGAAGCCGCCCCCAGTCCTGCGCCAGAATCGCCGGCAGATTGCCCACCTCCGCCTGAGCCTCTGTGCCCTCCCCCTCCACAGCCTCCTTCCCCTCCCCTTCCACCGCCGCAGCCACCTTCCCCTCCCCATCCACCGCCGAAGCCTCCTTCCCCTCATCCTGTACCGCCTACACCGAGCGGCTTCGAGAGCGAGCTGATTGCTAAAGTCTACCCGGTGATTCAAGCGCTCAAGTTTAAAATCAAATACGACCCATTTGGGTACAAAAAGACATGGAGGGGGAAGAATGTTTGCCGCGACTACAAGGGTTTCGTTTGCTCAACTCGTCCTGACAAAAAAATGAAAGCAGTCGCCGGCGTTGACTTCAATGGCGCTCGTTTCGACGGAGAGGACTTGCGCCTGGAAGGCTTCGTCGATAAGTTGCCCGATTTGGCCTTTTTTCACGCCAACTCCAACAATTTTACTGGCGTGGTCCCCAAAGGAGTGGCCGACATCAAGTATCTGTACGAGTTAGATTTCAGCAACAACAAGCTAACCGGAGCTTTCCCCGTTGAAGTTCTCAATGTTAAATACTTATCGTTCCTGGATATACGGTACAACCAACTCACGGGCACCGTTCCGGCACAGGTCTTCGGCCTCACAATGCTGGACGCTCTGTTCATCAACAACAACTACTTCAGCCAAAAACTCCCCGACAACCTGGGAGACACGACGGTCGTCTACCTCACCTTTGCTAACAACCAGTTCACCGGCCCAATACCCAACAGTATCGGTCGAGCGAAGAGACTGCAGGAAGTGCTTTTCCTGAACAATCAACTATCCGGGTGTCTGCCTCACGAGATTGGGTTGGTGCGGAACCTAACGATTTTCGATGCCGGGTCGAATCAACTGACGGGCCCGATTCCTTGGTCGTTCGGATGCTTGTCCAAGATCGAGGAGCTGAACTTGGCCCAGAACCGGCTGTATGGGGCGGTGCCGGAGATGGTGTGCAAGCTTCCGAACATCGCGAACCTGTCACTGTCTTACAACTACTTCACGCAGGTGGGACCGGAATGCCGGAAGTTGATAAAGAAGAAGCGACTTGATGTGAGGATGAACTGCATTCTGGACCTTCCCGACCAGAGGCCAAAATCAAAATGTGCAGAGTTTTTCTCTAAGCCGTACTATTGCCCCAACCAGAACTGGATGAAATGGGTCCCCTGTAAAATTGATGGCTATTTAAAGGAGGAGGAGGCGACCAGTACTGATTCTGCTCGTCCGTCTCCGTCGCCGTCGCAGGTGACTTACAATGCTCTGCTTCCTCACAAACCGTGATTTTAATTTACTATTAGTTAGCCAACGAAGCTGCATGTAATGTTGTACCACTCCACCAGTCATCAAGATTGAAGGTGATGGGTCGTGTTTTAGGATGGCAGTAGCGTTTGCTAAAGAAATGTAACACTATAATGTTCTGTTCTACAAGGCTGCCTGTAGGCCTGCTACTGTACTGGTCAGAACAGTTATTGGTACGTAATTTATGAACAAATATGTAATGTCGGTGGTTAAATTTGAGTAGCTAAGCTAGTATATATTGTTACTTCAATTCCGTAAGTGTGTCCGGTCCGGTGGTGAGCACGAAGTCTCGGACCACATTTAAGGCCGTAGTGTTTGTTGGGAGGAGCAATTGACATGAGTCTTGACTTGAGGTCAATTGGCACGGCAGTAGGGATGACGTTTGGGTCTGGTGAGAGAAGGTACAATTCTACGGACGCTATTTGGTTCAGAGGATTTCTCTTTTCGAAAAAAATACTTGATAATGATGAGGAGATGTTGTAAGAAGCCCAGTGCAAGTGCAGTGGGTGATATATATGTCCGCCAACTCTAAGAAATCCTACAAATGTTTAAAAAGCCATGCCCATGGCCATGGGTGTTAATTAGTTAAATCGTCTAGCATTTAATTTATCATCAAATTTTGTTTATTACATTGACAATAATAAAAGAAAGGGAGGATATATAATGTACAAACTATTCCAAGTTACATATGCAGTGATGACTTGACTTGAGAATATTCTGTTATCGTTGGTGTTGGAATAGCAATTAGCTTGGCGTTGGCGGAGGCGCCGACGGTCATCTGGAGCTGGACCTGGACTTGCAGTTGCATGTCTCACACTCACTCCTCCATACCATACGTGATATAAGCTGCTACCCCACCTCATCACAACTTGCATTTCTTTCTGCTACTGTCTCCTTGTTCTTTTCCCCTTTATTTCGCTTTCCTTTCTTTTCTTCCAAATACAATCAACGTCTCATAGGGGCCACTAGCTGGAGAAACTTTTCCTAATACGACAAACAGAGAAAATTCCTCTGCTTTTTCCAGTACCGTATTACTTTGATGTTTTATGATATAAAAGCCCCTCGGCATATATATATTTTACGATCGATGAAATGTGTCTTCAAAACACTTGAGATGTTTACCCATATATGTACTAGTCAATCACACGTTCTTTGAACGTGAATAAAATGTACGTAATTAGTGCATTACTTTTTATATGGAATAAAATATATAATAATATATTCTACTCAAGTTTTTTTAAAAATATGCTAACATAATGAATATGAAAAATTTTATAGATGGTCCCTAACATTTAATTTATTTATGTTTTC
Source organism: Aquilaria yunnanensis (assembly GCA_039654915.1). Taxonomy (NCBI): domain Eukaryota; kingdom Viridiplantae; phylum Streptophyta; class Magnoliopsida; order Malvales; family Thymelaeaceae; genus Aquilaria; species Aquilaria yunnanensis. The sequence goes on along the minus strand of CM077598.1, from coordinate 22,053,747 downwards.
TTTTCTTGCTTAATCTATTCATATTCTCTTTACAAAGAAGAAGAAGAAGAAACAAAGTATAAAAGAAAAGGACAAATCCAACCAAAAGAAAAAGAGAGAACCTGATGAAGGAGAAGACATTTGATAAATAAAATAAAATAAAGAGGGAAAAAAGTGTACAGGTGCTGAAAGCTCATCCATGTCTAGCGACTGCAAGGGAACTTTGCAATTTTACTTTAAATTGATTTGAAGAATCTCATTATTGGTATTCATAGAAGTATTTTTGTGCCAAAATCTTCTCCCAAAAACCTTCTCGCGTGGCAGATTTTATTCTCACAATTCCAAAAAATAATGAGTTCTGAAAATGATTTGGCGGATAGAAAATTAATTTTAGAGCCCGACGCTTACCCAAAAACGCAAAAGCTGGTGACCAAGAGCGATCAAAACTCGACATTGAGATTGCTAGTGATCTGATCTGATTAGTTTCTGATTGTCGACAGCCAAACAAACATTTCCCAAACTCGATGTCCAATGATGGCGTTTTGTTCCCAAATGCCTTTCCCAAACAAACAGCGCAAAGAAAATTCCTCTGTTTTTTTCCGGTACCGTATTACTTGATTTTTATGATATAAAACCCCTTAGTATATATATTTTATGATCGATGAAATGTGTCTTCAAAAGACTTGAGATGTTTACCCCCCCCCCCCACACACACACACATATATATATAATTTGAATGTGAAGAAAATGTATGTAATTTGAAATAAAATATATGATACTATAATCTATCCAAGTTAAAAAAAAATTGCTAACATAAAGAATATGATAAATTTTGCATATGGTCCCTAAAATTTAATTTATTTATGCTTCTTTTTTCATTTTTAACCTATTAGTATTTTCTTTTGATTCTAAACTTTTTAAAATATTCTATATTAGTCCTGAACAAGATGAAATTTATTGACTTAAAGTAACTGTGTTTATGTATCATCAATTTTTTAAAATTATTTTAAACTATTTGATAATTCATCACAATAATTTATTTACAATGAAATAAACTCTTGCATTATCAAATTTTTTTCCATACATGAAATAATTATTGTGAACAATGTATGCACTTATTATGTAACAACTTTTGAGTTAACAAATTGAACCTATTGGGATAAAAAAAAATATTTTCAAGTTTTTTTAGAATGAGAAAATAATAGATACAAGTTTAGGATGAAATTCAGCTTAGATAAATCATAGATATTGAAAGAAATTAATTTTTCCAGTAATTTGATTATATATTTTAATAGTATATTTTATCTAAGTTAAAAATTTTAAAAAATAAATATTCTATTTGGATTAATTTTCATGGAGCACCTAGCATCCAATTTTCTTTTTGGTTTTATCTTGAATGTATGCATTAATTAAGTAAACAAATAAACATACCAAACAAATAGACAAATAAAAGATTTATCAATGAATGTACTTTTAAATGTTAACAAAAATATTTCATTGAAGTTAAAGGATAATGAAATTGATAAATCTTGTGCTTAAGGTCTTGTTTAATAATAATATGAGATAAAGGAGAAGTTTGTTGCAAAATTAAGCTTTAATACCTCAATAATTGATAAAAAATTAATTTGAAACTTCAATAGAAAATTTTAAACCTTGAAAGGCTAGTATCTAATATGTAAAAAAAATGATGATTTTTCGATGGGCAGATGCATTGAGCCGTTGCATAATGTTGACAAACTTTTTCAATGGTCTCGCATTGGAAAAGACAATAGATTAAAATATAAGGTCTCAAATGAAAAAGAATTGAAAGGTCAGTGTGTTTTAAAGAATGTAAAAATTATCCTAAAATAGTTAAATTAAAACAATAAATTTATTCAAAGTATTATAGTATATTAAAATTTTAGGGCAAAATGGTCATCCAACATTTTGTGCACCTCCGCGCTTTTTATAATACTAGTTATTGACATGTTCTTTGAACATAAATAAAGAGTATATAATTGGTATAGATTTATTTAACATTTTAAATATTAAATATATTAAAAAAATTTATTAATAAGATAAGTAATATTTTATAATATATTTCAAAATTAAAATTTTTTAATAGATATATCAAAAAACACAATAGGCATAACCAAAAAAAAGAAAGAAAGAAAGAAAGAAAAGAAAACACACATTATAGATATAAAAAATTAAAGCACAACTTAATGTTAAATACCATTGGTTTTTATTTGAAATAAAATACTATATAGTAGGAGTACAATATTTTTATTCAAGTTTAAAAGCAATTGCTAACATACAAATATGGTAATTTTTTTAAAACTTGTCTATCCTTTAATTTATATTTTTTTCATTATTAGCCTATTAATATTCTCTTTTGGTTCTAAATTTTTTATATTATTTCATACTGGTCCGCGATTGGATGAAATTTATTAACTTAGAGTAATTGTGTCCATGTAACATTAAATTTTTAGAACTATTTTAAATTATTTGATAATTTCTACATCAGAAATTTGAATTGGGAAATATTTTTTAAAAAAATTCAAAAAAATCTTGCATTATCATTGTTTTTCATATATAAATTAGTTATTGTGTATGATGTATTCACTTATTATGTAACAACTTTTGGTTGGGTACAATGTGTACTATGAAATTTTAAGTTTTATAAAATATTTAGTAGTGAAAATTTTAGCTTAAGTTTTACCATATATTTAAATATTTTATTAAAATAAAATATTTAGCTATAAAAGTTGTTGAAATGATAAGTTCAAATTTTAAATTTTATAAAATATTAATTGTACTTGAGGTATTATTTGATCGTAATATTGAACCAAGGGCAACAACATTATATTTTGGATAAAAATGAATAAAATTTTGATCCAATACATATCGTACATGTGATTTTTTTTTGCTATGGTAAGTTATTATATGTTCTCCTAAGAATCCTTTAACTTCTTCATTTTCCATATATATAATCCCCTATGTGGTTAGAACTTGCAATTAGGACATAAATATATGTATTTAATTATAAATTTTGAACATATAAATCTCCAAAATTTTCTACTTATTATACTTAATTTCAAACAAAATAAAAAATTGCAATCACAACATAAAATTATTAACTTCATCTCTTAACAACTTCAAAACTACTTTTAGGCAATGAGTGTTTACCATGAAATATAATATTCCAATAAAAATTGATTTTATTTTTTTTTTTTAACAACTTGTAAGATTTGACTGACTCTACAAAAATTAAAAATGAAATTAATATTTTAATATTATTTAGTATAGAAAAAGAGTTAATTTCTAAGAATAAAAATTTGTGTTACAATATTAAAAGGGAAAAACATGTGAAAAAAATTGTTACAATTTTTATAATATTTTAAAACATTGGAAAACATAAAAAATGCTACTAAAAGTGCATTTTTCAAAAATGTAAGCAACTAATTCTAATAGCGAATAACTTTTTTTCTCTTAAAATTTTTCCTAATCACCTTTACTATAATTATAATTTTTTATTTTTTATAATAAATGCTTGATAATACTTGAATTATATTATTACTCTAAGATGGACCAAATACTTGAACTTTCATATAGTATATATTCATTCAAGTTGGAAAAAAAATTAATTGTCAAAAATTTTATATTCACAGGCATTTTTTTTATAGTAGAACAAACTTAGGTCATACTTGTTAAGTTGGAATTTTAATTTTTATGAAATATTTATTATAATTGAGATAATTATTTGATTGAAAAATAAAACCAAGAGCAGAATGTTTGATGCAAAAAAAGAAAAAAAAATAAAACTTTTGTGGCAATCTAGGATTTGTCGCCATTAAAGGTGAGATTAATGTAAAAAAGTTACACACAATATTTGATTTTGTAATATAGTGTTGGAGTTGTTCCATTTATGGCTCACATTTATTTGATTTTGATGATAACAAAACATATTTTTTTTATGTGTTTCAAAGCTTTACCTAAAGATTTATACATTGGTCTTTTATTGATAAAGTTTTAATCTTTGGAAGGAAAATTATTTCATAAGTATCTTTGAAGTATTTATGTTGATTCAAGCATTGTTTGTGAAGGAAGAAACCATTTTGGAGAAAAATTCATTGAAGTTTGAAAGTTTGGAAGTAAGAAAATCCTGAAGCTACAGTTTCAACAGGGAAAATCCTGGAGCTACAGTTTCAACAGGGTGAAAATGTTTCAACGTGTTGAAACTGGAGTCAGTTTTCGAACCCGAGAGAATTTTATCTCTGGACAAGAAAATCATTCGAGTGAAATTTTTTCAACCGGGTGAAACTGGAGTCAGTTTTCAAACCCGAGAGAATTTTATCTCTGGACAAAAAAATCATTCAAGTGAAATTTTTTTAACCGGGTGAAACTGGAATCAATTTTCGAACCCGAGAGCATTTTATTTCTGGACAAGAAAATCATTCGAGTGAAATTTTTTCAACCGGGTGAAAATGGAGTCAGTTTTAGAACCCGAGAGCATTTTATTTCTGGACAAGAAAATCATTCGAATGAAAAATTTTCAATCGGGTGAAACTTGAATTCTAAACCTGTGCGCGAGTTTCCCGTTCGAAAAATCTTTGAAAAATCATTATAAATTTATGTCACATCAGATTCCACGTGTATAAAGTGCTGACAGCTCATTAATTACAAATATAACCGTTGGAGGTCAAACCTTGAATTTCGTTATTAGACAGAATTTTCAACCGAGTAAAAATATTTCACCCAGGTGAAATTGGGCAACAAATGCAAAAACCTGTCAAATTTGGCAACAACGGTCACCTGCTTGCTTGGAGACATTTCTGACCTTCCCAACGGTTCTTCAACGTCTATTTGGTCCCCAAATGAGTATAAATACATGGAGAATCACCTTGGAGATAACTCTTGGGCATTAGAAGTGAAGATTCATCATTTGAGAAAAGAGCCAAGAGTTGTGTTTTCACTTGTATATCTAGCTTGAGTGCTATTGTATGAGCTTATGAGTTTGTAAACATTTCAAGTCTTAGAATCTCTTGAATGTAGAGTGGTTTCTAGTGAGCCTTGAAGAAAACTAGAGAGTGGTTTCTAGTGAGCCTCGGAGAAAACTAGAGATTGGTTGGGTGTGAATCTTAAAAAAAACACCATTATAATTTTGATCAAGACATAATGGAGGAAATCTCAAGTGGGCAAGCTTGAGGAAAGGACGTAAACTCCGGTTGGTAGAGTTGAACCTCTATAAATCTCCGTGCACTCTTTTCCTTATCCTCATTTATTTACTTGCTTTATTTGAACTTAACATTACTTGATTGTTCTTGATCTTTGGTTAAGTAAATTTAGTTGTAAAATTTAATTTTGCTAAAGTTTTTAAAACAACAAATTCACCCCCCCTTTTTGTTGCATTTGGGTCAACATATAGAATCACGTGCGAGTAAATTTATAAAAACAATAAAATTTAGTGCCAAGTTAAGGGTCAATTTTAGTGTTCTAATGCTAATATAACTTCAATTAAGTAGATAATGATAAAATTAGATTTCATTAAGAGAATAAAATAACTTATAACGTTAAGATAAAAAAATTATTTAATATTGTGCATCTTTGTACTTTTAATATATTAAAATTAAAGATAATAGAGATCAGATATATGCACAAAGCTGTAGTGGTTTCCATCAAAACTAGCCTATGGCCTTCGTTTCACATTAGAGTTTTTTTTGTTAGCATGAAATTTTGTTGCCTGAGCCAATAGATAGGACTCAGGGCTGGGGTGCGCCCCGTTGTAACTCCAACCCATGTCTTTTTCTTGTAGCCGGAAGAATTTATTATTATATTTATTTTTATAGAGGAAAATATTTATATGCACCTAAATTGCATTCTTAAACTCCAAAAAATGATCTTTAACAACTTTTTATGATCCAAAATTTATAATATGATACACCATTTTACAAACTGTAGTTGGTAATTAACCCCTGTAATTATAAAGGATTCTGTCTTAGTCTTCAACTGCCCCCAATAAGAACTTCTGCTTGTCCCTGATAACATTCATCATTCTCAGGATCAGAAAGAGCATTCTCAGTTATCTTTAAAAAAAATGAAAAAATAAAAACATAGCTTAAACATAAGATATTGACCCATTATGAATCATATCCACTTTCGGGATTTGTGCAAATTTCCAACTGAAGCTGAAGCCCATCCATATATGTATATGTAAAGGATAAACCTCTTTATTTCTTTAATTCACTTCTATTAACATTAATTTCTCTTTATCCATCTCAATCACTTTTTATTACCATTAATGTGATATTTTCATTTATAGTGTTTCAGTGTTTTGTACATAGGTATCAATAGTAATATAATTTAATGACTGAGTAATAATTTTTTCAAGTCTTTATATGTCTTGTTTTACATCTCTCTAACTTTAATCTTTTATACACATGAATCATGAGCTTTTATATAAGGGGAAAACCTTGGTAATATTCTTGGGGATATTTATTTTAGCACATTAGTAAATTTTTGAACTTGTATTCCCAAATGAATTAGGTAAGGTAGTTTGTTACTTTTAATTTCTTATCTTACTAATGATAGTGTTACAATATAAATCCTCGATTTCTTTCTCTTTTCTAAATTTGTCTCTTATTTTTTCATTTATTCAATACAATGACCACTTATTTTTAATTCATTCAATACAATGACTTATATTAACAGACTTGAAAGGAATATATGGATTCAAATGTTAACAAATAACGAAATCCTTATATGCCATACATTCAATTTTTGTAACTAACATATTAATTCAAACTAATGTAATTTATGAATAGACAATAACCTACACTAATGTAATTTATCATATTTAGCCACTAGTTTTTTTTGCCCATGCGATGCACAAGCTAATTAATTTATATATTTTTACTTATAAAAATATATCTATTTTAATAAAGTTATATTTAAAATAATTTTAGGTAAGAATATGTTTCTAAGATTGGAGTAAAAATTAATTAGAACTATTAAAAAAATTAACCATTGAAAAAATTATAAGCTTGACTTATATTGTTAGTTCATGTTTTAAAGCTTGTTATTGTGATTTTTTATATCCTTTAAAAAAGTCTAAAACATTACTACAAAAATAATACTAAAGAATAATAAAAAAAATATAGAGAAAGATTTTGAATAAAAAAATAATAAATGAGGGTGGCCTAAAACAATAATCCCCCAAACCCTAAACCCATGACTATATAATTGTCTAAGCTATTAAATAATATAAACACACTTTGTAATTAATGGTAAAGTGAGTGAATTTTGGAGTGAGGGCTATATAAGGATTTAAGTATTAATTATTACAAATGAATTCTAAAATTAATGTTACAATTGTACAATGAAGTTAATTCGAAAAGAAACAGTATTGGGGAATGAATTTCTACAACAACTTCCACAATATATGGCATGCAAAGACAAATGGTAATTATGTTATATAGATAGTATATGCATCATCCAATTATATTTGAAATTTTTTTTGAGAAAGTTGTATGAAATTTTTCTTGGTCCACGCACGTGCTAAGTTGATCAAAAGTAACAAACTCAAATTTATACATAGGAAAATCACAAGGCTCATGGCTCACATAATAGATTTGTGTATTATGAGTAAGGTTGATCATAAATAGATATGTATCTATGACATGATAAATCTTCTTCTTTGAAAGAACTTTGAAAATTTTGAAGATATACATACTTCTCTCATGAAGCTTCATTTTAAACATGTATGCTAAGAAATTTTTTATAGACCCATGAAATGTCACACCCTTCATGTGTAAACAAAAGACATAGTAACTAATAAGAGAACATAAACATATATCTATAGTAGGGAGAAGAGAAAAAATTGTAAAATTCAGTAGAATAGAGAAAAAGAAGAATACATTCTTACCCCCAAGTAGAACATTGATACTGATAAATTGGTCATCTTTTAAAAAATTTAAAATATCCTATAAACAACACCCCCTTACTTGAATAGTCCGGTCAGTCATCTCAGGAGACAATTCTTTCAATATAACATGTTTCATTGGAAGACTATAAAAATAAGAAAAAATTCATAAGAAAACATATTCATCTATTGTAGGAATTCAAAGACAAGGAAATAAAAATATTAAGAAACTCTATCGTTATTTTTAAATAATTACCTTATCTTTGGAATTGATGAAAATCTAAAAATATAAATTAGTAAAGAAATAGAGAAAGGTAGCAAGAGACGACAGGAAGAAATGGAAGGAGGAAATGATAATATTGAGTGTGTATTTAAAGCAAGTGCAATGATTTATATATAGGAGTAAGGGCTATATAAAGAGTTTAAGTTTTAATTATTACAAATAAAATTTGAAATTAATGCTACAAATGTACTATAAAGTTAATGCTAAATGAAGTATTCTTGGGAAAGTTGAGTGGACAATATTAATACTATTGAAAGCAAATCAAATTGTAATAAGAGCATTCATGCAAATTAAAGCTACTAAGTGGCTACAAAGAAATATAGTCTATTTAAAACAATTAGTTAATTAATGGTAAAAGAAATAGTCTTGGGAAATGAGTGAATTTTGGAATAAAGGCTAGATAGGGACTTTAAGTATTAACTATTACAAATAAATTCTGAAATTAATGCTACAAATGTACTATAAAATTAATGCTAAAGGAAGTATTTTTGGAGAAGTTAGATAGACAATATTAATATCATTTAAATCAAATAAAATTGTAATCAAAGCATTCTAGTATAAATTAAAGCTACTAAATGGCTACAAAGAGATAAAATTGATTTAAAACAATTGATTAAGGGACAATAATATTAATGGATCATTAAAAAGGAAATAAAAGCTAATGGTGTTTTATTATACTAAGAGGATAGAAATTTAAATTCAATCACTAAAATGTATGAAAAATAGAATTTTGAAGGCTCTTTACTATAACACAAAGAGCCCACCAAGAATTATAATTCAAAATCTAAATTTTGGAATCATGACTGTATGAGAGCCCAAGTTATTAAACAATACAAATACACTATGCAATTAATGGTAAAAGAAGCATATTTGGGGAATGAATGAACTTTGGAGTGAGGGCTATATAATGACTTAAGTATTGATTATCACAAATGGATTTTGAAATTAATGCTGCAAATATATTATGAAGTTAATGCTAAAAGAATTAGCGTTGGAGAATGGGTGAGTTTCTACTTTATATATATGTATATAGATTTTAGAGTTATATGTCAATTAAAAATGACATAACCTCTAAATCTAATTAAGACCAATTGTAATCTATAAGTTTAATTGCAATTTCAAATTACTTACTTTTTTTTATCAATTAAATCTCATTAAATTTCCTATTGCAATTGTTTTATTACCCAAACTTCTATATATATGTGTGTTTTACTTGGCTAAATTTTATTCAAGTCAAGTCCTACCTAAACAACCAACTTAATCAAAATTAGTTTTGGCCGAATTTGACAACAGTTGCACTTTACAAATGTGGTCTTAAAGTAAACTGTAAGAAGGCTTTCAGTCCAACATTCTTATTAACACACTACTCCAGTGGCCTCCATAGGCCAATTTAGCAATACAAACGTGCCCAACACTCAATTAGCCAAAATGCTGCATTATCTTAATGTCGTTCAGATGCCGCTGTCACAGCCCACAATTTATAGGTCAAGCAAAAGGACAAGACGGGTATACACTAGTTTCTCTCTGTTTAGGTGACAAACTATAATTAATTTGAGTGTAAAACAATGAAGCGGCTAATGGCGGTTAATAATACTCTGGAGCTTCAAGGTCAACAAATCAAAACACGACTTATTTAATCCAATCATAAAAAAAAAAAAAAAAGATAGTTGTGATCTATTTTCATGCACAGTCCCATTGTAGTCGTTTGTTTGAAGTCTTTCTCCATAATTGTTTTATTGTTTTATTGTTTTTGTAGTATTGTTTGAGACTTCTTCAAAATCTATTAAAAATGACAATATCAAGCTTCATAACATAAATTAACAATATAAGTAAAGCTTATAATTTTTTCAAAATCTATTGAAAGACTTCTCTTTCAATGGCACATGTATAAAAAACTAGTATTCAATATTCACCATCTCTTCGGCCGAAAACAGATAAATTAAACGCCCTAATCCCACTCAGCCCCACATATTTGAAAGTTGAAATACTGAACCCATTTTATGATTCCACAGGATTGTTTCAACTTTCAACTCCATTGATGGCCCAATATCTGGCTATCATTAAATCTAACTTGTAAGCCGAAAGCCCTAAGGATTGAAAGCGAAATTAGCTGCAGTGGTTCTACTACAATGCTCTCTCTCTCTCTCTCTCTCTCTCTTTCTCTCTCTCTACTTAATAAGTACTTCACTTGTCTATGATGATATCTTTTGATCCTCAAACTTTAAAATTAGATATTTCTATCATACTATTAAGTCAATATCAATAAACACAAAAAATCTGCTGAACATTTAGTTTTTATGTTTTAGACTCACAAACTTGAATGAGTTATAATGAAGAATTCATTTTGTGCTTAAATTCTAAAATAAATTGGTTATCAATACCTTTGAAACATTTCAAGTTTTTCAAAACTTTTTTTACTTTCATAAATTTTTAAACATTTTTTCCAATATAAATGTATTTAGTATGATAATTTTATGTATTTATTAACCGATCCACAATAAATTCTGATTAGTACCACTACATTACTTTTAGGACCAAATATTTTGAAACGAGTTCTCAAAAATATCATTTTTCACATTTTACAAAATAATGTTTAAAGTTCATTTGCCCAGCCATGCGTATCAACCATGTTTAAGAGATACTACCATCTTTTTGCACAATGTCCAGACCAGACCACGGGCTATGATTGCAGCAAAAGATGTGAAACCTTGAATTGAAAGCAAGGAATCAGCTTTTATCCTCAACCTGGTCAATGGAGATCTGGGTAATGTATGGGTATCTAAAACTCGGCAAGAAAGAAAATATATCAAAATGCACCAGCAGCCTTCCAACTTAGGTAACTTACACAAGTTAGTCTCTCAACTTCAACTCAATATATTTAAGCCTTCAAACTTTGGAAAACGGTACAAGTTAGTTCAATGCACCTCATGGTATTGGTGGCAAAATTCACATGTGATCCTTATCTCTCTTTTGTCAAAAAAATAGGTAATTGTAGTTCATTTTTTATTGTTTTAGTCCATATCTAGGTTAAATTTATTTAGTTTCTTGTGTGTTTTTATTATTTGTGACATATCATATAATTGAATTATTTAATAAAAACACTTAAAAGACTCATTACAACTAATGAGTAATAAACTAAGAAAAATTATTATCATTAATTGATCAATTAAAAAAATCAAATCAATTGATTTCCAAACATAATGGCTAATTAATCAGTTTGATACTCATTGTGTCACTATTATAATAACTATTATTTAAAATTCATTGTTTGAGTAATTATTATATTATTGGTAATATTTTACAAAATTTTAAAGACTAATTGTATGGTGAAGAGTTATAGGTTTTAAAAGAAATTACTATAAATTGAGAAAAAAAAAGACAGGAAATGATTTCTCAATATAATCACTTAATTTGAGAGACATTTATTATTAGATGATCCATTTGAGATATATTTATTATTAGATAAGCCATTTTCATAGCATATGCAATAAAAACTCTCTTTTTATAAGGGAAAAGAAATTGAATTTTTTTAATATGAGTCGCATATGATAATGCATTGTAAAGTAAAGATAAATTGGTCTATTATATTAGAATACCTCTTGATAATACAAAAAAAAATATGGGGGTAAAGACACTTAAAATTGGTATGATTAATTAATTTATTAATTATTAAAAAAGTATAAAAAATAGATAAAAATTACTGTTGTGTAATATAAATACACATACTCACAATTAACTATAAAAAAAAAGAACTTGTTAAACAATATTCTAAAAGTGCTTTTAAGGTTCTTTGATTTATCAAATTTTGATTTGGATAAAATTTTAGAAAATCAATATAAAAATAAAAACTTTTAATTATGTCTTTAAAATCCATATTAAGTATAAAGATAGGTTTAATCAATGTTTTACAGAAAGATTATTTAATAATAATAGAAATAACATGTACTTAAATAATAGTAATAGAAATAACATGTACTACAATTACATAAACATAAACAAAAGAGAGACTAAGGATTAATTTTGAATTTTTCTCATAACACATGAGTTGAGTTAGGCCAACTCCTATCGTTTCTTAAAGTTTGAGGACTTAAATATACCGAGTTTGAGTTAAGGGACTGATATGTGCAAGTTAACAAAGCTGGAGGATTGCTGATACACTTAGACCAAAATAAATGCAATCTTTGAAATTGATGATCAAATAAACAGTAAATTGAGTTGAGTTTTTGCAATATCTCTTAAGAATTATAGATTTCAAGATCAATTAGACTTGAAATGTATAAACAACAGTGCACCTTCTACTGTTATGGATTGGGTGGGAAAAGGAAAACCCCATTTCTCAGATTCCGTCAATCAATTATCAATCAACTATTGCAGAACTGGGACCTACCACCGCCACTCTTCACCACGTAATGCGCCAGCGAACCGACCGTCTCCTGGTCTCCACCAAATTCTCCTCGCACAGAAACTCCTCGCTGCACACTCTCTCCACCTCCCTACCCACGTCGTGCACCAAAATGTCCGTTTTGCCCCTTGCCTTCCGGCTCCTTCCAAGCACCGCCGCCGTGAATATCGGCGCCATCCTCCCAGGACTTTCGGGAGAGTACCCGCGCGGCCCGTCCACCAGAATCACGTCCCAGCTCAAGTCGTAGATGTGGTTCGGCATGTCGTTGACGGCGAGCTTGCAGTCGGAGAAGAGCAGGTTCTGGACTGGCCGGCACTCGCTTCCCATCTGGGTTTTGGCCTGCAACAACAAATCCCTCATCTGGCTCACTCTGGTGGGGAAAGCGACGTCGTAAGCTTCGACCGCTTGGTGGTTCCGCTCGAAGGAAGAGACCAGGAACTCGCTCTCGTCGAGGAAGACTGTGCGGACCTGGAGGTTGAGATTGTGCCAGAGGAGGGATTCGTGGGTGAGGCCGAAGACCAGCAAGTGGCAGGGGTGGGGGCAGGAGCGGAGGACGGCCTCGATGAGGGAGAGCTCGGAGAGGGACATGGGGTGGTGCGAAGAGTTAGCCGCGGCAGAGTAGTGGAAGAGGGCGGCGGCGACAGAGGAGGGGAGGGCCGTGGAGTGGGTCATGCGGGTAGGGCTGTTGGAGGCGGAATTGGAGAGGAGAGTGATTGTGAAGGCCAAGGTGAAGAAGGTTATGAGGAAAAGAAGTAGGAAGAGGTGAGGGGAAGAGAGATAGAGAAGGGAAGGATGGAGGAGGATCAGTTTAGTGTTGGAATTGTTCTTCATATTTGATTTGATGTTGGTGAGGCCCCAAATTGATTTGGGTAGCGTACACTGACCCTTGGATTATGGATGTGGATTAAGTTTTACAATATATGTTGCTAGCTTATGGCTAGATACTATATAGTTCAGCTTTTTGCCTTTTTCTCCCGGTACAATCTTCACTATAAAAAGCACCACTTCACTTTTCAAATAAAACCGATGTTTGTGTGTGCATATATCCACGCACGCTGAGACTGTAATTCATTACAATTTTAGCGCTTGGAGTAGACTTCAACTGTAATTTATTTAATTTTTTTAACACATAAGATGGGAAGGGATCATTCATAATTCACAGGTGGTAGATTTTCTATTCCTAAGGTGAAATTCACAATTTCTTACACCTAACTCTCGAAAGTATGGCTTCAACCTAACTGCCTACTTACGTCATTGAAACAGTTTGTATCACTCTGATCAGGTGTACAGGAACCTACAATGCAGTGTCTGTTTTCTCGCGCCTCTTCGCTAGCTTTTTGTCTCGCTGCTCCATCCTCTGCGGCGCCTCTGGCTAAATCCCTTTCTTATTTGTCTCCTGAAGAAAAAAAAAACAAGAAAAAAGGGGGGCTGCTTTAATTTGGTTAGCATAATGTGATTTCTGAATATCGAAGAGAGGATTTAAAGTGATTTAAGCCAAGCGCGAACGATTTAAAAGAAGCGCCTCATTTTTCGTATGTGTCAAAGGAAAAGGAGGTAGGAAGCGGTTATCATGGTATTGGAGACCGGTCCCATCCGCTCTCTAATCAAGATTACTTATAGGCGGTAATCATAGTGTTTAGCAAAAGCAAATATCTTTGATTGATTAATTATTCTCTTTGTTTCAAAATTTTTACTCCATTTAACCTTTAATTGTATTTTAACTTAATTTTTTTATATTATTTTTTGTTAGAAAAAATTAAAAAAAATATATTTAAAGACCACAGGTTTTGATTTATCATTTGTATATAAAATTTTTTTATTTATATATATTAAAATATTAAAAATAAAAAATTTTAAATTAATTACTAAAAATAAATAGAGCAAAAATTTTAGGGGGAAGGGAGTAAAATTAAAAAAAAAAAACAGAAAGAAAGAATAAAGACCGGTGACTTGGAGGCAGCGGCAGCTTTTGCAAAAGATGTTGGCCATCCGCTCAACATCCGCTTCCGTCTATGAGATTGGCATTCCCTCTTGGGATTTGATGGCCGCATGACCTTCACGCTGTCGTTAGAAAGACAACTGACGTTTAAAATCATAATAAAATTTTAGTCATTTTAATGAAATTTCTAAATAGGGGAAGAAATTAATGCTCGTTATTTATGAGTGGAAGCCCATTTTCTCTTCCTTGATTTTTAAAAGTAATTTGATTGTCCTGTTATTTTGATAGAATTATACTTTTATGGGTTAGTATTTATGTAAAAATTTTATTCGAACCCCTCAGATTTTTAAGTGTCAAAGCCGAAGGTAGCCCAGCCCAACAAGGTATTATTGGTCCTTCTATGGCCCAAGGGAAAAACATATTGGTCCCTATGTAAATGGTTCCTCTCTTTTGGATGGTCTTCACTTCTTACGTTAAGCCGAGTTAGAATAATTGCTTCTTCGGGCTCTAATTACGTGACTTCCGAATTTTTAACAGCAAGCTAGAGCAGAAGAACAGAAAATTGTTGGTTTTCGGTTTAGCGGCCAAGTGATCAAGGCGGGCCTTTCTAGCTGTTGAAGATAAGCAGTATTGCAATACTAAAAGAACTAAAAATTTATATTACACCTTGTACGAAATCTTGTATAACACAATTTCATTATGTAGTAGTTTTGAAAATAAGCATGATATATTACTTTATCTGTCCCATATTATTTATACTATTTTTCATTTTGGACTGTTCTAAATTAGCTGCACTATTTTTCTTTTTAGTAAATTTTATCAAATAAGATTATTAGTGTACCCTTCCTTTTACCTTTCATTTTTCTTGGCTTATCTCAAATAAAAAGTGACCCATATAAAAGTAGCTCAACCTAGACTTAACCTAACCCTAACTATATATAGGACGAAAGGAGTACTTTTAAATCTCGGATATTATAGAAACAACGTAACTACAAGTGACAAGCCTTGACTACTTGTCAAAGATATCAATTGTGCAAACCACTTACGTATTCAACAAAATTCGTCAAGAGTTTTGTACACTATAAGTGGACATCAGGGGCTTTTGGCTTTTAATTTCAAACACAAGACTTTACCTATATGACCTAATGTTGTTGTTAACTTTTCCCATTGGCCTTTGCAATCTTAATTTCATTGTATTTAAACTTGGAAATAGTTGTGAAACATGCTAGATATTTTTTTTATATATGGTAAATGTTGATGTATTCAATTATTTTCAACTCTCCAATTTTTGTTTTGAATTATATATTTTTTTATTTTGTTGTTGTTATATCTATGTGATGCAGAAAAAAAAGAACCAAAAATAGCAACAAAAAAATTTGAAACATGTGTTTGGTTCTTTTAAGTTATCTAGTTGAGTTGTATTGTTATAGAACCATGACTATTGCACAACACAATGAATGCGAAATTGGGACTGAAAATAGCGACTGAAATTCAGTCGCCATGTGTTTCAATCACTGATCAGTTAGAAATAAAAATAATCACTTTTTATTGCGACTAATAAGTGACTAAAAGTTTCAGTCGCAAAAATATTAGTCGCCTTTCAGTCGAAAATGTTTAAGAGATTTGACTGCAATCGCCCTTCGGTCGCATTTCCAGATATCTAATTTGCCTCAGTCACCTTTTCAGTGGCCAAGTTGATTTAGAAGTTTTGGGTTTTTAGGGTTTAGATTTTTTTAGAGTTTAGGATATGTGTATAAGGATTTTTTTGGTTTTAGGGTTTGGATTTTTTTTTTTTTTTGGATTTAGGAATATAGAATTAAGATTTAGGGGTTTTAAGGGATTAAGGGTATTGTACATAGATTAGGGTTTGTGATTTTTCTTTAAGGTTTAGGGTTTCAAATTAGTATAAAGTTAAGGGTATTAATTGAATCAATTTAATATTAGAGTTTTGGGATTTATTTTAGGATTAATTTATAGCTTTTTATGATTAATTCAGGTTTGAGAATCTTTTTAGGGTTTAAGAATATATATAAAATTAAGATGGTTTAAGTGTATTTAATTAATTAAGTATTAGGGTATTGAAATTTAGGGCATGGGAATTGCATTTAGGGTTTAGGATTTAGGGTAAATGGTATATATAGATTAAGTTTAGGGTTCAGGGTTTAGGGTTTAGGGTTAATGGTATAAATTAGGTTTAGCATTTAGGGTTTAATTAGGGTTTAGGGTTTGCACAAGGTTTAGGGTTTAATTAGGCTTTGTATTTAGGGTTTAGGTTTTAGGGTTAATGGTAGTTAGGTTTAGGGTTTAATTAATAGGGTTTGTATTTAGGGTTTTATTAAGGTTTAGGTTTTAATTAGGGTTGGTATTCAGGGTTTAGGGTATAATTAAGGTTTAGTGTTTAGGGTTTGTATTTAGAGTTTAGAGTTTAGGATTAATGGTAGTTAGGGTTAAGGTTGAGGGTTTGATTAATAGGGTTTGTATATTTAGGATTTAGGGTTAATAGTAGTTAGGGTTTAGGTTTTAATTAGGGTTTGTATTTAGGGTTTAGGGTTTGATTAGGGTTTGTGTTTGGGGTTTAGAGTTTAGGATTAATGGTAGTTAGGGTTCGGGTTTAGGAGTTTAGGATTAATGGTAGTTAGGGTTCGGGTTTAGGGTTTAATTAGTGTTTAGGTTTTAGTTAGGGTTTGTATTTAGGGTTTAGGGTATAATTAGGGTTTGCATTTTGGGTTTATAGTTTAGGATTACTTGTAGTTAAGGTTAGGGTTTAGGGTTTAAGTAATAAGACTTGTATTTAGGATTTGGGGATTAAGGTTTAAGGTTTAATTAGGGTTTATTTTAAGTGTTTAGGGTTTAGGGGTAAAGAATTATAGTTTATTGTTTAATTATGGTTTAGGATTTAGGTTTAAGGTTTTTGTGTTTGTATGCAGTTAGGGTTTGGGGTTTTCTAAACCCTAATTAAACCATAATCCATTTGTACAAACCCTAATTAAACCCTAAACCCTAAACTAACCATCATTAACCCTAACACGTGGCACCTAACACCTAAACCCTAAATACAAACTCTAATTAAACCGTAAACTCTAAATACAACTACTAAACCTTAATTAAACACTAAAACCTAATTAAACAAGCCCCAAAGGGTTTAGGGTTTAGAATTTTTTTAGAGTTTAGGGATATATATATATATAAGGTTTTTTTTTAGGGTTTAGTATTTTTTTAAGGGTTTAAGGTTTAGGTTTAATGGTATATTAGATTTAGGGTTTAAGATTTAGGGATATATAGAAGTATAGTTTAGGGTTTGGGTCTTAGGGTTAAAGGATATATAATTAGAGTTTAGGGTTTTAGATGTTAGGGTTTAATTTAGGGTTTAAGGTTTTAGGATTTGGGCATTAGGGTTCTTGGTATATAATTAGGTTTAAGGTTTACGATTTAAGGATATAAAGTTAGGCTTTTGGGTTTTATGGTCTTAAGGGGCTGAGGGTTTTATGGTCTTAGGGTTTAATTTAGGGTTTAAGAGTTAATTTAGGGTTTGCATGTATAGAGTCGAATTAATTGTTAATATATGGGAATTGTTCTTATGGTTCATACTTTCCTGTATATGATATAATTTCTTTATTAATTTTAATTTTTAAAATTATCTATACAAAGAAAATTTTATGAACTTATATATATTTATGATTGTACCACATATGTAATTATATTCATGTTTATAGGGCTGATTATTCAGTTTATTTAATTCAAACTGAACTGAATATTTCAGTTTATTCGGTCTATTATGATTAAAAATCGAATTATCCGAACTAAGCCTTTAGATTGAAGTAAAACCAAATTGAAATATTCAGTTCAGTTCAGTTTAAAACTAAAATAATCGAAAAAAAGTCACATCTAAACACAATGATGCACTTGTAATGTAGAGAAACGTTGGTGGCTTAAACAACTACATAGCAAGAAATTGTGGACCGCTCTAGGGTCTTGTGATGTTCAAACCCCAAGAAAGGCATCAATCTTTTATCTACCTTCCACTCAACCCCTAATCCTTTTAAACATGTCAACTAGCACACAAAAACCTCAAATATGACATGAAATTTTTTTGATTTTTTCGGTTACCGAAATAACCGACACTCCCAACAATAGTCTTTTTATTCGGTTTCAATCGAAACCAAACCGAAAAACTGAATTTTTAAATTTTTTCAGTTTTTTTATTTTTGCAATTTTAACCAAATAGTGATCACCCCTGCATGTTTGTACACACGCACGCATATGTACGCGCGCGTGCACACACACACACACACACACACACACACATATTTATACACATATTTATGATTGTTCCATATGTGTGTGTGTGTGTGTGTGTGTGTGTGTGTGTAGATATGTATGTATGCATGTATGTTTGTATATGTATCAAAATATAAAGTAAAAAAATTAGAAAAATGATGAACATAACAACTAAATTTGGACTACACTCATTTATAAGGTGATTGAATTCATCTAGCTTTTGCGACTGAACTTGTCAGTCAGGGTTCAGTCGGATTACAATTGTAGTTCAGTTGCTAAGTCGTCAAAATAAAAAAGGACCACTCAGGTTGCAGTCAAAATTTAGTTGCTCCAACTAGTTCCTTTCTACTTCATTTCTACTTCCTTTCTTCTTTACCTGATTGTCTCACCCATTTCAAACCCAAAACTCTCATCACTCAGTCTTATTTTTCATCTCTCACTCTCATCTCCATCTTTCATCTCTTTCAACCATCTTATTCTCATCTAACTCTCATCTTTTATCATGTCAACTAGTCCACCACGCCCATCGCATCATTGTCCATTCACTTTGCCGGTCCGCCATCCGTCATCGCCACCATCACCTAGTCTCTTCGGCCTTGTCGCATTCACCTTGGTCTTCTTCACCTTGGCCTCAACCTCACGGCAGTCTCCTTGTCTCCTCTGCCTTGGCCTTGGCCTTGATGTCAACCCTATCACTGTCGTGTCCATCTTGACCTCGTTGCCATTGCCTCGGTCTTCTCCGCCTCACCTTCGGCCTCCTCTGCCTCATTTGCCTCTAGATCTGAGTTTTAAATTTTTTGAATTATGAATTATGAATTTTGTGATTTTTTTAATTTTATATTTGGGTATGTATGTTGACTTTTATATTAATATAAATGTATTTTATTTAAATTTAAATTTCATTATTTGACTATTTTATTAATAATAATAATAAATTAACATGCATACCAATTTAATCTAACTTTAAATTAAATAACAGGTGAAGTAAATACCCAGTTAAATTAAATAATATTAATTAAATATTAACATATTTATTTAAGAGATAAAAGCGCTAATATAGTGAATGAAGTAGTCAGCCACAAGGTTCAACGCAGCTTACAATATATGCGACTAATTCTTGACTAAAAGTTTTAGTCGCTTTTAGTAATCAAGATTCAGTCGTAAAAAGAATTGCGACTTGAAAAAATATGGCTGCCATTTGCAGTCATGAAGTAGTCGCTTTTGGGTAATATCTCGACTAAAATACGACTAAACTTTCAATTGTGATTTTGCCTCTGTGTTGTAGTGTTTCAAGTTGGGTCAGTTCAACTAAAAAATTGATTTAACCAGAGTTATGTACACCCTTATATATTATAATGGAAAATTATATGTTTTAAAAATTTAAAATCTTTCCATTAAAGAATGTACCTCCATTTCATATTTCATTTCACACGTTTTCCAAGATTAGTACTACTAAAAACATGCATTTTCTAACGGTCAAACCATTGAAAATTTTTAACACGATGAGCCATTGCAAAAAAAAAAAAAAAAAGACAATTTTCAACAATTTATTCATTGGAAATTCCTAATGCATTGCGCCATTTAAAAGTTTCCAATGGCCTAGCCATTAGAAATTTCAAAATTTCAACTCTCAACAGCTAGGCCGTTGAAAATTTCAAATGTGAAAGCTGTTGGAAAAAGATGTTAGTCAATCAATAAATTTTATAATTGTATAAAGTAAAGCAGTATTTTTAAAATATTTTTTTACAAATAACAACAACAACAACATTTGATATATAACATGTTATACACAAATTATAATACATACATACATACATACATACATACATACATAAATGTATGAAGTTATATGTATGTATGTATGCATAGGTGTCCATACACTTGGAGGGACAGCTCAGCTTTGAAATCTGAAATAATTATATGAAGATCATTTTCTTTTTTTTTTTTTTGGCTTTTTTGCTACGGAGGGTGAGCTGCCAAAGTATGGTCATCGAACGTGGC
Organism: Aquilaria yunnanensis; assembly: GCA_039654915.1. Taxonomy (NCBI): domain Eukaryota; kingdom Viridiplantae; phylum Streptophyta; class Magnoliopsida; order Malvales; family Thymelaeaceae; genus Aquilaria; species Aquilaria yunnanensis. The sequence goes on along the minus strand of CM077598.1, from coordinate 22,032,965 downwards.
AACGTGGGGGAGAATGAGAGATGTAAGTGTTTTTGTGCATGAAGGTTGGTGTGATTCTAATATTCAGGTGCATTGATACGAATGTTTTGCATTACCTAACATGTGCTAAAAGTTTAGATCACTAGAGTGCATTAAATGCAACGCGAAAACCAGTCGAGAAAGGTATTTTGTAAATCCTGAAAGTGACAAAAACAAGGGGCCAACAACTGTTTTCTTTTCTCTGTATATAGGCAGTTTGGGGTTATTGGCAGTCTACAGAGAGATACGAGAATTTCAGTTGGTCTTCATAGTGTGTTGTTCATGTTTTGGACTATTTTAGGTATGTATTTGGAAGGCGGATATTTTTGCCTGTGAAGTTCTCTTCTCCGCTGAGTTTGTCTGCATTAATTTTGTTTTTTGTCAAGATGACGATTGTAAGCCCCTCTTCCTCTAAAACTCTCTCTAGGGCAGAACTTCCTATGACATTAACTCTCATCTTCTTCCACACACACACACAGGTCTTTGACAAACTCACCTACTAAATAAATACGAACGCAGAAATGTCATCTTCAGCCTAGCTCTCTTCGATGTTATTAATTATACCACTTGAACTGTAATAAATAAAAGTAAACTACGCGTCTTTGTACTAAACATCTATATGCATGTTAAATATAAGTATTCTGTTTGTAAATTGTGTGCTAAAGATCGATTTCCATGTTCCCCTCATGTCAGCCTCCAATAAAAGAATTCCTTCCGCAGCAAAGTACGGGCCATTCACCTAGTATAATAAAGTAAATGATAGATACAAACGATAAATGCTGCTGCACCTCTCCTTGCCCATAGCATCGCGCGGTCATGCTCCGCTGGTCCATCTAAAATTTTTATACGATTAATTTTAGGGTTTTTTATAACTATCCCCCAACTTTAAGTGATTTTACACTTGCATTTTGATGTTTGAAAATCTACACTTACTCCCTTATTTTTTAACGCCATCAACAAAAAAGGTAATCAGTTACCTTGAATTTAGTCCACTTTACAATTATACAAAAAACTTTTGTAATTTACAGGTTTCCATGATTGTCTTTCCTTTTCTCATCTCTTTACTTCTATTATTTGCTACTACCACTTCGACCCCATCCATCTTCCTTGCCTCCCTATCTGACCCAACCTTCTTGCTCCACCACCTCCTTCCCCGACCTTATCCCCAAAATTATTTGTCTTCTTCGCTTCGCGACCCATTCAGACTCACCTAAATTCATCTCATCTGTCATTCCATGAATCGATGCAAATCTAAGGAGAGAAGAGGAAGACCCACGCTTCAATGCCTCCAACCGCTTAAATTGAATTTTTATCTAGAATTATATAATTTAAATATTTAATTAATAATCACTTGACTAATATTTTTAAAAAATATTATATCTAATGAATAATTACGTGAGTAATTTTTTTAGAAAAATATTTTTTTTACAACCAACTATGAAAGAACAATCAAGAGGAAATACCAAGATTTTCCAAAAGGTGTTAAAAAAAACTTTTTCAACCTTTTTCAATATAAAGTTCCAATCGATATTATTCAAGTTGAGTGAATAATCTCTATATATTAAAATAATTATTAATAAATCATTTGTTAGAATCATTGTCAAACATGTAGCAATGTTGCTTTACCTTGTATTTTCAAAAGAAATTATTTTTCAACATTTCTCATTTTATTTTTTATTTTTATTTTCTTTTGAATTCGGTACATGGGGAACTAGCTTTTGAGACTAATATAATGGGGCAAATAGCGCATTTGTCTCCAATACATATATTCAAAATTCTTGGAAGTGTATATTTTATTTGTCACTAATTAATATACATTGGAGACAAATAAAATTAATCGAATAAAATATTTGACTCCATAAACTCTATTCAAAATTGGAGGCAACTAATTTGACCCAAATATTATATTGTTAATAATTAGAATATGATGGGAAAAATAAAAAATTAAATAAAACATTTACCTCTAATAATTAAATTGAAATAATTAGAGGCTCATGTTGTATTTTCCACTAATATGGGTAGAAGTGTTTTGCAAACTTCTACAAAATTTGTTGAACTTTACAGTTTTTTGTATTGATATCATTATTACGTATTTGTTTTATTAATTTTATATATCAATAGATCTCTTTTCTAGTAAGACTTACATAGATGACTTATATGGCTCTTAGTTAAGAAGCAAATTCAAATTTTTTAGACTGAAAAAGTTGGCAGAAACAACATAAATTTCAAAAAGCTTGAGGAAGATAGAGTTGAGCTCAATCAGGGCTGACCCCTAGGCTTTATATTTACATTTCCAAGTGGCATTGGCCACCATATTGACATCCTCCATGTTGGCATCATAGTAATCAGAATTAAACTCATTGCTGGCGGCTAATGGTTGGGGGACGGTGTAACTATTACGGTCTTGATATGTTTGGAACATCCCACGCTTAGCAGTGTAGGTGGCACTGGCGAATAGAATGAAGATGAAGGACCCCAAGTTAGCGGCTTTGGTATGGGTTAGTCTTAATGCAATAATTGCAAGTTCATTCTTGAGAGCCTGAGGAGCAACAGTAAGGAGGTATTGGAACAGAATGAGAAGTCGCATAAAGAGGCGAGGAGGGGCAGAGATTGCTGGGTTGAAGTGGAGGCGGAGGAGAATGGATGTGGAGAGACGAGGATGGGAAGGACAATCTTAGAAAATTGTAGATTTTTAAAGTTTTTGGTATAATTGTAAATCAAGCTAAATTTAAGGTGGTTGGATATAATTTTGACTGATGGCATTAAAAAGGTAGGGGGTAAGTGTAAATTTTCAAACCTCAGGAGGCAAATGTAATATCACCTTGAGTTCAGGGGAGAACTGTAAAAAACCCTTAACTTTATGAAAACCAGACATGACAGGTGACACATCATGCTACCATATCCCTAATTTTTGTATACTAAATTTGTAGCCTCCACCTTTTAGGATACTCACAGAACGGAAAGAAGCAAAAAGAAACGAACGAAAATCTTTTGTGCCATTTTCCTGTGCCAAACCTTTATCCCAATCCTTACAAGTTGCCATGTGTTCCTTTTATAACAAGATTGAAGGAGCCATTACCAACCAAGGGAAGTGCACAGAGCAAGAAAAATGGGAAAAAACTGAACCATAAGGGAAAAAAATTTCTTTGTCAGTAACTTGTATAAATGATCCTTACCCTTTAACTATTGTTTCATTTTAGTCAATAACCTATTGAATGTTCTGTTTTAGTCTTAAACCTATTAAAAGGTTTTGTTTTGGTTTTAAATGTATTAAAAATATTTCATTCTAGTCCCCATTGGATAAAATATATTAACTTAAAATATTCATCTAATAAAATTTTTTTAATATTCATCTAATAAAAATTTTTTTTATCATAATTTAAACTATATGATAACTGTCTTATAATAAATTTAATTTGTATAATAATTTGTTATAGTTAATGGAAAATTCAAATCATTTTTTTTCTTTCTATAAATTGAACTTATTTTATTCAGGAAGAAAAAACTACTAATTTAAATTGTCTATTTACTACAAAAAAATATTAAACTGTTTAAATTTACTGAAAGACAATTACTAAAATTTTAAATCAAAATTTCAAAAGTTTATGTTAAACAGTTATTCTGAGTTAATGAATTTCATCTGCTGACGGACTAAAATGAAACAATTGTAATAGGTTTAGGGCTAAAGCGAAATATTCAATAGGTTAGGGACTAAAACAAAATGACAATTAAATGTTAGTGACTATTTCCACAATTTACTCTATTCTTTACAAATAAATCTAATCTCAAATTCAAAAACTTGTAAAAAAAAATGCTTTCATAGAGAGTGCACGTGTATTTGTTTCCCACTAGTACTTTTTCTCAGTGCTAGTATTCCCTTCGCCATACAACTCAAATACCTAAGAGCTAGTAACAGTAATATTGCAAAAATGAACATAAGTAAAAAGATTGAAGAAAATCGTTAAACAAAAAGTATAAAAATCTCAAAACACCCAATAACAAATTCTCTAAAATTGAGTATGACAAAATTTTCAACTGATTTGTGTCTGAATCATCTTCTAAAACTCTTTAAAACTAAAGTTTCTTTTGCTCTTTGAGTAAAAAAATTGATCATCTCGTAAAAGTTTTCGACGGATGACATAACTAAGCACAACAACTGATTTGATGAACTAATTTTGATTCCAGAGGAATTAGATTTCCTTTCCATTAATTTTTTTCTTTTTTTTATTGAGGATTTGTTCAATTACTAAGTTTAGTTTTATTTTTTCAAGAGCTTGGTTTATTGTACTTCGTTGGCTCTGTTGAGTACGTTCACTAGGGAACAAAAATCTTTTGTCCCACATTTCCTATCACCCTATATGTGCCACTAGTATAGTTGTGCCATGTGTACACTTAGCTTTTAAAACCGCACGAAGTGAATGACTAACATTTACTGAGTTTGGCTGATTTTCTTGTCTAAAAGAAACTAATAGGAAAACGTTTAACTACCGTAGTGACCTAGTCGACCTGCACTTCCCCATTTCGGCGCAAAGAAAAAAAATACCCCATCCGATCCCACATTATTTATAATTTTTTTTTTATCATCCCAATTTTTTTAAAATATTTTTTTATTTAGTAAATTTTTCTCATCTCATTCACCATAATATCCCTATTTTAACTCCTCTCTCTCTCTCTCTCTCTCTCTCTCGCTCGCTCGCTCGCTCACTTTCTCCCCCTCTCTCTTGCTCGCTCTCTCTTCACCATTTTCATTTTTGCTCTCACCTTTTCTTTCATTCAGCTAAAAATCTAGCAAAGATTCCGACGGCAATCAAAGACAATCCAATAGTGATTTGATGGCTGAGATAGGCAACAGACGACAATTTGATGGCGGGTGAGGCGATTTGACGGCAACAAGCAACTAGGCAACGGACATCAATTTGATGGTGGAGATAGAAAAGGATTTAATAGCAAAGATAAGCAATGGGTAGAGGCGATGAGGCAATGACAAATTGAGGTAAATCATTGTCCTCCCCCGACTTCGGTTGCTTCGATCGACCAATTCACGCTGTCATAAGGACTAGGACAGGAACTAGAACCGAAACGGACATGGAGACAAGTCTGGCCGAAAGTGAAGGCTTAAAACGGCAGAGAAGACAACAGGAAAAACTAGAAGCAATGGTAAAAAGTGAGACTGCCTTAAACTTTGTGCCAAATCGAAAAGTTTCAAATAATTTGGGACAGAGAAAGTAGTACTTACATTATACGATTAGCTTTATTTACATCCACAAAGTCTTTTGTGCTTTTTGTATTGGAAATGACGCTTCTAGTCTTCGAAATTTACACATTTTTTATTGAAGCCATAAAATTTTTTATTTGTTTTAGGTAAGTTCTATTGTAAACAGTATATTAAAACTTTCCATTCTATGGTTGATAAAGAGTAAAAATAAATAAATCACAGTAAGCCTAACATTCATTTTTCGGAGCACAATATTTGATGACTATCTTCTGACAAATTTAAACCATATGGTTGGTGTTTGTTTTTGGTTAATGGCCCACTTATATTATTAGTCTTTGTTTTTACAACCCAGGTTGGTGTTTCTGTTTGATAGTAATTTTCTAATCTATGACTAAATGTTAACAACTTAGAAAAATCAAGATTTTTTTTTGTTAATGGCCCACTTAAATTATTAGTCTTTGTTTTTATAACCCATGTTGGTGTTCTGTTTGATAGTTATTTTCTAATCTATGACTAAGTGTTAACAACTTAGAAAAATCAATATTTTTTTTTGTTAATGGCCCACTTAAATTATTAGTCTTTGTTTTTATAACCCATGTTGGTGTTTCTGTTTGATAGTTATTTTCTAATCTATGACTAAATGTTAACAACTTAGAAAAATTTAAAATATGTTAGAAAACCAAAAAGTTTTAGAATTAAAATATAAAACTATAACAAGCTTTAAAAGTGTTCTTTTCTTTTCTTTTTTCTTGTTTGAACTGTACAATTTCAAATTGTTGTTTAGCTTTAATGCTTTATTAACACGCTAAAGCAGAACACATTTCGATTACATTATTTATTTAGCTTTATTAACATTTAATTGTTATATCCTTATTTATAAGGAAAATCTTTACGATTCGATTTTTAAATTACAAAAATTTCCTATTCAGCAAAATAAGAAAAATTCAGATTTGGGCAACACATTTATAAATTAATAAATAAATTTTTAAAATAAGAAAACGTGGAGATACCAAATCAATATACATTAAGGCCCAATTCATTTTAATTTAAGTCAATTGACTTCAAAATAATTTATTTTTATTCTTACGTCTTTTTTATCCCGAACTAATTTAATTAAAAATCAATGTTATGTAATTACAATAATCCATTAAAAATATAATTTTTGTAATCTTACTAAATTTTTATAATTTTTTTTAGTTTAAGGTATTAAAAAATAAAAATTTAACAACATTATGAAAATTTACTTTCAAATGAATTATTGTATCTACATAATATTGGCTTTTAAATGAAATTGGTTTCAGAAAAAAAAAAATATAAGAGTAAAAATAAATTACTTGACTTCAATTAAAACAAATTTCATCTAATTCGTCTGAAAATGTTAAGAAAAAAATTTATGCGAAGTGTCCATCGATGGGTTAATTATTTATTTGTTTTTTAATATAGGACCTAGGATGGGGATGGGAGGTAGACTAGGTAATTAAAACATACTCATTCCGGTTCATATTTTTTGGATTATTCATTTTTTAGTAATTAATTTATAATTTTTTTAATATTTTAGCATATAAATAGAAAAATTTAATATAAAAAAATAAATTAAGATATATAATTTTTAAATATATTTTAAATAAATATTAATATAAATAAATTTAAATTAAATTATATAAAAAAGTTAAATGGTGTAAAAAATACCGGAGAGGAGTTATATTTGTTAGTTTTGTTATGAATAAAAAATCTATTAATGTTAGCCGTTTGCTTCGTGTGGTTCTAAAATTTGAGGAACACATCTTGCACAATAATATTTGTGGCACATATCAGGTGACAGGAAAAGATTCTTGTTCTTCACTGCGGTGCTGTTTAGGGAGACGTGGCACATAGATAAGTGGGGCAGAAGATTTTTGTTCGAAACAAAACAAACAAAAAGGTTCACCAAGAGGAGAAAGGAAAAGGACAAGCAAGTACAAACCAGATCAAGTCCACAATCAAAAATTTGTTCGTCCACCTGGTGCTAGTGACGGCGCAAGCTCAACTCTTTGATCAGACTGTTCATATCGGAGTGAGAAGAGCCACCGTCCTCGACCACCGTTTTCGCCATATCTGACAACTCTTTGGCTCTGCTTCTCATTTCCCCTGCTTTCTCTCCGATCATTATCTCCGTCACTGCTTTCTCCACCTGTTCTCGACTCACAAAATCTCCCATTCCTCTCACCCACCGTTTCACACCAACGGAGACGGCGATCCCCAGAATCTGAGTCAGAAATTTCTCGTTGAAAAACTGCTCTGCCGCCGTTGGCCACGCCACCAAAGGCACGCCGCCTGATATCCCTTCCAGCGTCGAATTCCACCCGCAATGAGTCACGAACCCGCCCACCGCGGGATGATCAAGTATCATAACTTGCGGCGCCCATCCTCTGGTAATCAGCCCTTTCCCTTCAGTTCTATGCTCGAATCCTTCTGGCAGCCATTCCTCGATTTCTTCCTTCTCTCGCCTCACGACCCAGATAAAATTTTGCCCTGCAGCTTCAAGCCCAAGTGCGATTTCCTTCAATTGGGTGTCTGTAAAGTTAGCCATACTTCCGAAGCAGATGTAAACGACCGAATTGGGTTCCTTGGAATCGAGCCAATTCAGGCACTCGTGCTCGTCAATGGACGATTTATTGCCTCTCTCTGCTTTATCTTCTGCAGCCCTGTTGCAGAGGGAAACGGGGCCGATGTGCCATGCCCTTCTGTCCAGAACGTTCCGGTAGTGATCAGCGTACACCGGCTCGAGCTCGTAGAAACTGTTCACAACGACGCCATAGCTGGTCAGCTCCGATTCCTTGGACGCTTTCAATATCTTCTTTAGCGGTGAGTCTTCGTTTTGGAACAAGAAATCCGGCAGCTGCTGCTTCGTCATCTGGATGTCTCCGGGGAGATTAGTTATGACAAACGGCACCGAGTCGGACTCCACAGCCTTGTAAGGTTCGTACAAATTAACACATTCCGATGCGCATAAAGGAAAGAAGCCAGTCCCATGGAATACCAATCTTGGGATCCCGAATTTCGCGGCGGCTTCGGTGGCCCAGGGAAAGAACATGTCGGCGAGCAGACAATCGGGGTTGAGTTCTTGCAGGAGCTGTTCGAGTGGTCCCTGGAGCATGGCGACTGCTCGGAAGAATTTAGTTACGTCGTCGGGGCTGAATTGTTTGGCGGAAGTGATCTTGCCGAGGTTGTCGAAGCCGTCGGGAAGGCCGACGTCGGCGGAGGGGAAGTTGAGGGTGCGGATGTGGATGTCGGTGCCGGCGTCTTGTGTCCGGCGGAGGTTGTTGGAGAAGAGAGGGGCGTTCGAAGGAGTGGCGATGAGGGTGGCTTTGACGCCGCGGCTGGCGAAGAGCTTGGCCATGTCGATGGTGGGGATCATGTGGCCGTGGGCCATGAAAGGGAAGAAGAGGACGTGGAGCTTGTGAGATTGGAGAGGTGCTGATTCGGTGCCCATATTGGGTCGGAGGAGGTTTCTGGAAAATGATGGAGCAAATTATTAGGGAGGAGACAACGCAATTTATTTAACTCGCTGGCGCCTGCTTGGATTTGTAACTCTGCTCTATATATATAGGGAAAGTTACAAAAACCCCCCTGTATTTTGGTCAAACCTATAGTTTGCCTCTCTATTTTGAGAAACCTACACTTTACCCCTTATATTTTTTATATTGCCTGATAACAACTTCTAAAACTATATTTAAACTATATGATAATCATCGTCCAGTAATTTTAATCTATTCAGTATTTTTTTTTATAGTTAATAGATATTTTAAACTATCAGTTTTTTCTTTCTGTAAATATACTTTCCTACGTGTAATTGTATTCAGTATTTTTTAAAGGTCAGTTGGCTGTAAAAAAAATATGAAAAATATTAAAATTACCAGAACATTATTACCATATAGTTTAAATACAATTTTAGAAGTTGTTATCTAACAGTAGAAAAAATATAGGAGTAAAGTGTATGTATCTCAAAATAAAAGGGGCAAACTATAGGTTTGACCAAACCACAGGGGGGGTTTTGTAACTTTCCCATATATATATATATATATATATATACTAGTAATTGCACACGTGCGTTGCACGTGAATTGAATGCTAAGTTATTTTTCCCTCTAATAACTATAATTATAATTATTTTATCCCAAAACAAATTATTGCAATAATAATTTACTTTGTTTTAGTTTAGATATAATTTTTTATTAATTTTTCTATCTCTTATGTAGTAGTTTTTTATTATAATATTTCATCATAACTATCCTCATTTGGGTCATTCATTATAATAGATAGCTCATTGTATTAGATTTTTGTTTAATATAAACAACAACAACAATAATAATATAATGTAGAATACGCTACAGGTAATATTTGTTATAAAAAAATTGATAGAAGTTTTTTTATTTGTGATAGTAGAGTACTTATAAAATTACTTCATGGTATTTTTAAAATCTAGTCAAAGATGTCAGAATTCCTTTTATCAGTGTAAAATTTAAAAATAGTATTCAATCCATTGAGAAAAGATCTTAATTTAATATCTTAATAGTATTACATATTTATAAATTTTATTAAAATTTAATTTAGTAAATTTTATCTTAACTTCTATGTTTTAGATTCAAAAAGCTAATTATTAAAATGGAGATTCTATATATATTACTTGGGTTAAATAATTAAAAAGATTTACCATTAATATGTTATCATAACTTTGACTTTTTAAAGAGACATAAGGTAAACTTTTAATAATTTTTTTTGATGTTATATTCCAAATTGAAAGGAACATAATACAAGTGGGACATTCAATTAAAAACTCAAGTAAACAAAAATTTCTTTTAAGAAATGTAACACAAATATGAGCAACGATGCTAAAGTATAAACTTAGTAAGTAAAGACTGAGTTTTTTCAAAAGCATGAAACTATAAGTAACTATACATTACTCAAAAAGCTTAATTACTCTACTCTTGATTTTTTTTTATCAAAATACACTCATCTCCAAGATTTCAAAATTTACACTTAGTAGTTTGAACATCAAGCAAAGGAAAGAGAAAATAAATTGACCGAAAACTAATGCTCAAAAGCATTTATAAAAAATTCAGGGCATATTTGTCAAATTTAACTAAATTTATTGTTAAGTAATGATTTTTCCAAAGATTAAAGCCTAAAAACAATGCATGCATAATGCTACTTTGATACAACTCATAAGATTTTTTTGGCTCTAAAAAATAATAAAAATAAAAATACATTAATATTATTTAGTATAGAGAAATAGTTAGTTGCTAAGAATAGAAACTTATGCTCCAACATTCAAAATGATGACCATGAGGGAAAAAATAATTCTTATAATTTTTCTAATATTTTAAAATATTAGAAAAATGTAAAAAAAATTTGCTACTAAAATTCCTCTTTATTATCATATAAGCAACTAATTAAAAGAGCTAAGAAATTTTTTTTCTAAAATTTTTCACAATAACCTTTGCTACAATAATAATTCTTTTACTTTTTTTTTCATAGTATGTGCTTGAGTCATATGTGAATTATATGATTGCTTTAATATGGACCAAATACCTAAATCCAAGATGTAACGACCCAAGTCCAGAACTGGTCAACGAAACACCTGCCCACACCACATGGGCTATCCTTTAGAAAAGGATAAGCACTAGGTGCTTATGTTCTAGAATTGGAGCCTATATATCCACATAAGACTTCCCACAATTCACCCATGTGGGATGTGGGGGTGTTACAAACTCCTCCTCTTATGTACCCAACATCCCTGTTGGGGTCAATCGGATTACTTGGTTCCCTAAACCAAGTAACCTCTCTAATCGGACTACTTAGCCCCTGGTCAAGTAGCCTCTCAAATCCAGGATCAGTCCCGGTAGACGATACATGTGCATACTCACTATGTCACACTATCATGGTCCCGGGTCAACTCTGAAACCATATGTAACGACCCAAGTCTAGAACTGGTCAACGGAACACCTACCCACACCACATGGGCTACCCTTTGGAAAAGGATAAGCGCTAGGTTCTTATGTTCTGGAATTGTAGCCTATATATCCACATAAGGCTTCCCACAATTCACCCATGTGGGATATGGAGGTGTTACACAGGATCAGTCACGGTAGGTGATGCATGTGCACACTCACTATGCAATACCATCGTGGTCCCGGGTCAAGTTTGTTACCATCTGTAATAACCCAAGTCCAGAACTGATTAACGGAATACCTGCTCACACCACATAAGCTATCCTTTGGAATGTGGAATATAGGGGTGTTACAATGTGGGATATGGGATATAAGATATGGAATGTGGAATATGGGGGTGTTACAATTCACCCATGTGGAATATGGGGGTGTTGCAATGTAGATATATAGGCTAAAAAATTGTGGGAAGATTTATGTGGATATATAGGCTCAAATTCTAGAATATAAGCACATAGCGCTTATCCTTTTCATAAAGGATAACCCATGTGATGTGGGCAGATGTTCTATTGATCAGTTCTGGACTTGAGTCATTACAGTATATATTCATTCAAACAGAGAAAAGAAAACTTAATTAAAAGAAATTGTATATTCAAAAATATTTTTTATAATAAAATAAACTTAGGTCATATTTGTTAAAAATAACTAAGTTTAGTGGTGAAAGTAAGTTTAGTAGTCAAAATAGTAAATTTTTCAAAAACCAAAAGCTAAACGCATTCACTTTGCATTTTTTCCCTTCTTATTATATTTTTAGTATTTTTATAACAACCCAAGTTTAGAATCGGTCAATGAAATACCTGCCCACACCACATGTGCTATCTTTTAGAAAAAGGATAACCATACCCCTCCCCCCCTTATGTACCCAACGTCCTCGTTGGACTCAGTTGGATTACTTGGTCCCTCGAACCAGTAACCTCTATAATTGGATTACTTGGTCTCTTGCCAAGTAACCTCTCTAATTTAGGATTAGCTCAATAAACGATGCATGTGCACACCTACTATGCCACATCATTGTGGTCCCAGGTTGGCTCTGATACCATCTGTAGCGACCTAAGTCTAGAACCGGTCAACGGAACATCTACCCACACCACATAGGCTATCATTTGAAAAATGATAAAAGCTAGGTGTTTGTGCTTCGGAACTTAAGCCTATATATCCACATAAGGCTTCTCACAAATCACCCGTGTGGAATATATGTGTGTTACAATTTTAATACTACCAAGTATCTAATTAAATATGCAAATATATATTTAGATTTCTGCAAAGCGGATTTTTTTCTTTCCTTCTTTTTAGAGCCTTAATACTAACACAATTCTAATTAAATAGATAATATAATTTTTTTATCATTAAAAGAGTAAAAGAAATTATAATTTTAGGATAAAGGAAAAAATATATGTGAACTATTATAAAATGTTCACTTATATAATTTTTAATATATACATTTATCCCTAAAATTATTTTTTAATATTCAACACTTATAGATTTTCATGTGAAACTTTAGCATGAGTTTTACCACATAATAAGCTTTTATAGTATATATTCATTCAAGTTGCAAAAAAAAAACTTAATTGACAAAAAAATTATGTTCAAAGGTACCTTGTATAGTAATAAAAATTTAGCTTGAGTTTTACCATATATTTAATTTTTTATTCAAATAAAAATTTAATTATGAAGGTTTTTAAAATACCAAGTTGAAATTTTAAGTTTCATAAAATATTTAGCTGTACAAACTTTAACATTAATTTTACATTTAAATTTTTTTTCAAATAAAAGATTTGGCTATAAAAGTTTTTAGAATGATAAGTTGAAATTTTACTTTTTATAAAATTTTTAATTGAGGTATTATTTGATAGTAATATAGAACCAAGGGTGACATGTTTGAAGCAAAAAAAATTTAATGGCAATTTAAGATTTTTAGGTAAGATTAAAACACAAAAAAAATTATATAATGCGCAATTCTACAATATAAAATTAAGGGAGGGAAAGTTTGTAACAAAAAATAAAATTTAGTGGTAACTTAAGGGTTTTTTTTAGTGTTGTAGTACTAATATAACTCCACTTAAATAAATAATGATAAAATTGGGTTTCGTTAAAAGAATAAAATATCTTATAACAAAAAGTTAAAAAAGTTGTTCAACATTTGTGCACCTTTATACCTTCTATAATATTAAATAGTAAGTTATTTTTCTCTCAAATAATTATAATTTTAATTTTTTTATCCAAAATAAATTATTGTAATAATGATTTTACTTTGTTTTAGTTTAGATATAATTTCTTATTAATTTTTCTATCTCTTGTGTCGTAGTTTTTTATTATAATATTTCATTATAACTATCTTCATTTGTGTCATTCATTATAATATATAGCTCATTGTATTAGATTTCTATTTAATATAAAACAACAACAACAATAATAATAGTATAATGTAGAATACGCTGTAGGTAATATTTGTTATAAAAAAATTGATAAAATTTTTTTTATTTGTGATAGTAGAGTACTTATAAAATTATGTCATGGTATTTTTAAAATCTAATCAAAGATGCCAAAATTTCTCTTATTAGTGTAATATTTAAAAATGGCATTCAATCTATTGAGAAAATATATTAATTTAATATCTTAATAGTATTACATATTTATAAATTTTATTAAAAGTTAATTTAGTAAATTTTATCTTAACTTCTATGTTTTAGATTCAAAAAGCTAATTATTAAAATGGAGATTCTATATATATTACTTGCCTTAAATAATTAAAAAGATTTACCATTAACATGTTATCATAACTTTGACTTTTTAAAGAGACATAAGGTAAACTTTTAATAATTTTTTTGATGTTATATTCAAAATTGAAAGGAACATAATACAAGTGGGACATTCAATTAAAAAATCAAGTAAAAATAAATTTCTTTTAAGAAATGTAACACAAATATAAGCCATAATTCCAAAGTATAAACTTAGTAAGTAAAGACTGAGTTTTTTCAAAGACATGTAACTATAAGTAACTATACATTAGTCAAAAAGCTTAATTGCTTTACTCTTGATTTTTTTTATTAAAATACACTCACCTCCAAGATTTCAAAATTTACACTTACCCTATGTTTTATGGCAGATTTAATGTTATTATTCCAAAGTTCGAGGTAAAAATGTTGTGTAGCTTTTATATTTTTTGAATAATTAATCCTTCCTCATTGATTTAAAATTTATACTCATATCACTAAAGTTTGAAAATCTAGTCCTACACATTGTTCTTATAATATAATTAGTTAATCACAGGAAAATAAACTCATTAAAGTAGAAAAGAAGCTTAGTACCTAAAAGGAAAATTAATAACTTATTATTTGTGGTTTAGTTATTTTATATATCTTTTCACTTTTAATTACATATAGATAAATATGGATATTAAGTTGCACTTTTAAGTTTTGATTAATACATTCCAATTTTAAAAGGTAAATTAATTGACAAACACTATGTTTCTAAGCATGTTTAAGCTCATATAAATCAAACACATTACTATTAGAAAATTTTAAATTTACTGGCATTTTTTATTTTTTTCCATAAAAAACTTATAGAAAACATAGAAAATAATCAACAATTTTTTTTCTATTTTTCCTTTTCAAATACTAATCTTATTTTCCTAATATGAAGCCTAAGAGCTTGTCATCACTTTATTCTATTTTTTTATTCCTTTCAATAATTTTAGTTTTTTTTAATCTAATAAATTGGGAATGACAAATTTGAGTATTATTAAAATAAGAAATAAAATAAAAATTAAGGATAAAAAGGTCATCCAACTTTTTTGACATATTCATGCTTTTTATCATTGATTCAAGTAGATATAATTTTGAGGTTTTTGAACTTTTAAATTCCAATTAAAATATTTCATTCAAATTTAAAAGTACAAAAAATTGATAATTTGTGTTTAAGGACATGTCCTAAAAATATATAATGTAATTAAGGACATATTTGTTACAAAATTTTAACTTATTATGGCTATTTAAGATAGTTTTCACTATTAAAATTTATATTTAATATATAACTTTCAGCAAATGTACTAAAGCGAAAAAAGGGCATGGAGATTCCTCCCTATTTTTTGTTTTTTAGAAAGTTCCCAAGGGACTTATATTTTTTTTCTTTATTTTTTAGATTTCTAGTGCTAATTTTACCTCTAATAAATATGCAACACCAAATTAATTTGGATCTCATTTAAAAAATAAAACTCCATGTAAGTTAAGGTTATAAAAATTGATTAACTTTTTTTCACCTTCATAATTTTTCTAATATCGATAATATAACATTATGTTGCTTGAAAGTATAATATTTATAATGAAATTAAAAAAAAATATATCATTAAAAAAGGGAAATAAAATAAAACTCAAGGATAAAAAGATTCAACATTTGACATATTCATACTTTTTATGAGTTTTATCAGATTTAAATTGTTGATTCAAATAGACATAATTATGAGGTTTTTGAAACTTTTAAGTTCCAATTAAAATACTTCATTCAAGTTTAAGAGTACAATATATATATATATATTTATAATTTAATTAATGAAATATTTGTTACAAAATTTTA
Source organism: Aquilaria yunnanensis (assembly GCA_039654915.1). NCBI lineage: Eukaryota > Viridiplantae > Streptophyta > Magnoliopsida > Malvales > Thymelaeaceae > Aquilaria > Aquilaria yunnanensis. Next base: position 22,017,174 of record CM077598.1, on the reverse strand, counting down.
ACTTACTATGGCTATTTAAAAATTTTTTTGCCATCAAAATTTATACTTAATATATAACTTTTAAGTAATTGTATTAAAGCTACGAAAAAACATACAGATTCCATTTTTTTTTAAAAAAAAAACTGCACATATGAGACTTTTATTTTTTCTCTGTTTTCCTTTTACATTCTTAGTGCTAATTATACCTCTAATAAATATACAACACCAAATTAATTTGAGTCTCATTAAAAACAAATAAAACACCCACAGGTTAAAAGTATAAAAGTTGATAAAAATTTTGCTGCTTTCATAATTTTTTCTAATATTGATAATAGAACATTATGTTGCATAAAAGTATAATCTTTATAATAAAATTAAAATTATTATTTACTCTCTTTGAGGGAAAATTAGTAGTTTGACATAATAGAAACTTTATACTCTCTCAATATATGTTATAACAATTTATTTACTCTTTTTTAGATAGATAATAGTGTTCGGGTGAAAAATATTTATAATTAAGCAAGAAAAGCCTTAACTATACTCTCAATGTATATCAAATGATTTTTGGTATATAAAACTAACTTGTAAGAAGATAAACAAAGTATAGAACATCAACCCAAAAAAGCTTAAACCTAACCATTGAGATAGAGATTTCATTTATTTAGCATTAATTCAAATTAATCCAAAAATGTTTTTGTGGCTTTTTTTTGTTTGAAATTTATTTTATTAATTAATTAATTTTTTACGTTGAATAATTAAAAAAATTCATCAAAAATTACTATAAAAATTTTTTAATAAATTATTATAAATATATATAATTAGTTTTCAAATGGTATTAGTTTTAGATGAAAAATTATGTAAAAATAAATTATTTTGGACAATCAACTTAAAACAATTGTCTATTTTTTTTTCCAAATGTATGGTTTAAATCACAAATCTTCATGTTAAAGCATTCATGAATTTCTATAACTCTTTAATAAGTAAGCTAAGTCAACCGTATAACTTTAACTCACAGTATGGGGCCCCAATATTGGTATAGATAAAACTGAAGGTTTAAATTCTTAGAAGGCGTCCTAGTGTAAAAAAGACTCTTATTAAAAATTTTAGTTTTCTCTTTGTAAATATAATTAAAACTTTAGTATATTGTTATTATTTTTTAATGTATAAATAATTATTGATGAAAGGTTGTAAATTTTAAGTATTATTATTATTATACTTTCTCCATCACAAGTTCTTTGCAATATTTTAGGTTTTTGACTTAAATTTATTTAATTCAATATTTTCTATTAACAATTTACAAAATTACGTTTAGAAACTATAAAAATTTTACTTTTTAAAGAATTTTTTTAAAAAAATTTAGCAAATATTAATATAAAAAATTAAGTTAAACTTAAGTAAAAAAATTGAAATGTTGCAAAGAACTTGAGATGAAGATAGTAGTTTGAACATCAAGCAAAGGAAAGAGAAAATAAATTGACCCAAACTAACGCTCAAAAGTATTTATAAAAAATTTAAGGCACATTTGTCAAATTTAACTAAATTTATTGTTAAGTAATGATTTTTTCAAAGTTTAATGCCTAAAAACAATGCATGCATAATGCTAATTTGATGCAACTCATAAGATTTTATTGGCTCTAAAAAATAATAAAAATAAAAATACATTAATATTATTTAGTGTAGAGAAATAGTTAGTTGCTAAGAATAGAAACTTATGCTCCAACATTCAAAATGATGACCATGAGAGAAAAAAATACTTCTTATAATTTTTCTAATATTTTAAAATATTGGAAAAATGTAAAAAAAAAAATTTGCTACTAAAATTCCTCTTTATTATCATATAATCAACTAATTCTAAGAGCTAAGAATTTTTTTTTCTAAAATTTTTTCACGATGACCTTTGCTACAATAATAATTCTTTTACTTTTTTTTTTCATAGTATGTACTTGAGTCATATGTGAATTATATGATTGCTCTAATGTGGACCAAATACCTAAGCTTTTAAAGTATATATTCATTCAAATAGAGAAAAGGAAACTTAATTGAAAAAAATTGTATATTGAAAAATATTTTTTATAGTAGAATAAACTTAGGGAATATTTGTTAAAATTAACTAAGTTTAGTGGTCAAAGTAAGTTTAGTAGTCAAAATAATAAATTTTTCAAAAACCAAAGGCTAAACGCATTCCACTTTGCATTTTTTCCATCTCTTATTAAATTTTTAGTATTTTAATACTACTAAATATCTAATTAAATAGGCAACTATATATTTAGATTTCTATAAGTGGATTCTTTTCTTTCCTTCTTTTTAGAGCCTTAATACTAACACAATTCTAATTAAATAGACAATATAATTTTTTTATCATTAAAAGAGTAAAAGAACTTATAATTTTAGGATAAAGGAAAAACTATATGTGAACTATTATAAAATGTTCACTTCTATAATTTTTAATATATACTTTTATACCTAAAATTATTTTTTAATATTCAACACTTATAGATTTTCATGTGAAACTTTAGCATGAGTTTTACCACATAATAAGTTTTCACAGTATATACTCATTCAAGTTGCAAAAAAAAAAAAATTAATTGAAAAAAAATTATGTTCAAAGGTACCTTGTATAGTAATAAAAATTTTAGCTTGAGTTTTACCATATATTTAATTTTTTATTCAAATAAAAAATTTAGTTATGAAGGTTTTTAAAATGCCAAGTTGAAAGTTTAAGTTTCATAAAATATTTAGTTGTACAAACTTTAGCATGATTTTTACATTTAAGTCTTTTTTTTCAAATAAAAGATTTGGGTATAAAATATTTTGGAATGATAATTTGAAATTTTACTTTTTATAAAATATTTACTTGAGGTATTATTTGATAGTAATATAGAACTAAGGGTGACATGTTTGAAGCAAAAAAATTTTAATGGCAATTTAAGAGTTTTAGGTAAGATTAACACAAAAAAAATTATATAATGTGTAATTTTGTAATATAGAATTAAGGGCAGGCAAGTTTGTAACAAAAAATAAAATTTAGTGGTAACTTAAGGGTTTTTTTTTTAGTGTTATAGTGTTAATACAACTCAACTTAAATAGATAATGACAAAATTGGATTTCATTAAAAGAACAACACATCTTATAATAGAAGGGTAAAAAAGTCGTTCAACATTTGTGCAGCTTCATACTTTTTATAATATAAGATAAGATAAGATATATACAGAGAGAGAGAGAGAGAGAGAGAGAGAGAGAGAGCGTCACGGGGAAATTTGTAGGAATTTTCTTGCTTGTTTCCGTTGGTGGCGTTGCCGGTGGGTTCGATTTTAGAATTCGAATGTACCAATTGTAGAGATCATAACCATACGTAGTTGCGTTTGTCACCCACCGGAGCCGTGCCTCTCCCTCTTTATCAAAAGCCGTGTGAATTCGTTCATCTTCCCCCCTTATATGCTATCAAATGGCTGTTTGTTTAATCTGTGTTCTAGACTTCTAGTGGTGTTTTCCTCCTGTACTATCAGCGATTGGTGCTACCCTCGCAATCCCCGGTGTTATCAAACCTAGCCCAGCCAGTCAGGTCTAGGGGCCACAATAGGCTGAGCGCCATCTTTACACTCACTTTAGTCAAAATCCGGTTGGGTGGCCGGAAAAAATTGGTGACCCATTTAGTCCGGTAATCGTGTTAAATATCATTATCGCTACGTATACCGTACCTTAAACTTTTAAGGTATACAGTATGGTATATCATGCCATATATTATTGTTGTTTCTTAAAAAAATAAATATTAAAATATTATTTTAAGATAACATAATTTATTTAATGATTTATTTTTACACATTTTATATGTATTCTAATTTTTCTTATCACCATTTGTCAAATATAAATAAAATATATATGATAAAAAATATTTTTTTAACATAAAAAAAATTATATATAGAGCAAAATAAATAATAGTAAAAAAATTAATTTATTGATATAAGAGAAAATAAATAATACTTTAATAATAACAATACATTTTCTAATACCGCATTAAGTTCTTAGGTGGCTTAAAGTATGATGTTTCTTTTTTAACTTATTCTACAAAAGTAAAATATTCATCAAAAGTCATAGAATTTTGGTTTTGAGTCAATCAATTCTGCAAATAAGAGTAATATTTAGTTGGGGTAGCATGCACCAGAAATCTAATTGGGGAATATTGTTTAATATTCTGTTGTGGTCGAAAAATGTGATGATTGTCACCGAATAGATTATTAAAAAAGATTGTGGCCAATAATGATAAACATTTAGTCAAAGATGATCGCATTTTTTGTAGATATCCATATGATCCATATATCATGGAGCCACTTGTTGACACCCAATTTCGTCCGACCATTAAAAAAATTAACCTAAAAAAAATTAATTAAAAAATATATATATATTTTATTATTATTATTATTACTGAAAAATTTTAATTAAGTTAATTAGTTTAAAATACATTTTTGTTTTGTCAGAATTTAATTTAAAATGATATATGTGTGTATATGTTTGAAAGAAAAAAGAAAACTCCATAAAAATGACAAAATTAAAAAGTTTGAGGTAAAAATGATAAAATTGAGAAGTTTTGGGAAGAATTGACAAAATCTGAAAGTTCCAGGAGCATTTGGTAGTTTGTCACATCAATTTGAGGCCAGCATAACCGTTCTGGCCCCAATTAACAGAAAATGACAAAATTGTCAAAATCGGAAGCTTCAGGAACTTATCCAGAGTCTGAGAGACGTAAAGGACTGAAACTGTCATTTTACCAAATTGAAAGATAAGTTTGAATTTAATTAATTTTTAATTATGAACAGTCCAGCACCCCTTCCCCTATAAATAGGGGTCCAAATCTGTGTGTTAATACAGAAAGAAATACAGAAAAAAATAGACAGAAAGCTTGGAGCTCCGTTTTAGAAAAAGAAAAAATTACAGCCCTTGTCCCTGCCCTCTCTTCTCTCTTTCCAGACGCCCAAAAACTTTTCTTTTCTTTCATTCCAGCCACAATCTTCCCCCTCCGCGCTCTTCTCCCGTTTCACTACGTCACCGCCGTTTCTCGCCGTCCCTTTGTCGCCGTTGCTCCCCCGCCGTCGCCGTCGCCCCCACGCCGTCGTCGTCACCCTCTGCCGCCGTCCGCCGTCGCGACCCTCGACTGCCGCCCGTTTCGCTTCCTCCTCTGGCCGTCCTCCGCCGTGCTCTCGCGCCGCCGTCTCCTTGCCCCGCCGCCGTCGCCTCGCCGCCCCTTCGCCTGGCCCACCGTTGCACCAGCTCCCCCCCCCCCTTTTGCGCGCCTGCGTCGCCTCTGTTTCGCGTTTCCAGAAATTCAAATTTCAATTACTAAGGGTGCAACTCCCTTTTAGTCCTCTATCTTTTCAATTTATTTCAATTTGGTCACTAACCTTTTATTTTGATCTTGCAGAATTAATTACTAACTCTTTTAATTTTTACTTGTTTATTATTGTTATTATTACTAACCCCTTTTTTTTATTATTGTTATTAACTCACTAACTTACTAACTTTACTAACCTTTTATTATTATTATTGTTACTAATTTACTAACCTTTTATTATTGTTATTATCATTATTAACATCTAAATTTTCTAACTTTTGCTAACTTTTATAATTCATGGAAGGTTATACCTCCTATTTATTTATTTTTTTAAGTGGATGGTCAAAAAGCCCCACTTTATTTATTTATTTATTATCTTTTAATATTCCTTTATATGTATACATGTGTTATTTTATGCATTTTTTTTATGTCTAAACTAAAAAAAAAAACCTCCCCTTTACTTTGCTTTATTTAATTTTCCTTTATGCCAAAATTTTACTTCATGATAAAATTTATTTCACTTATTTAATAATAAATAAAATAAATAAGTAAATAATAACTAATTATAAATGAAAAAAAAAGAGAAGTTTTTATGTGAATAATTAACTTTCTTCATTTTTAAGGCTATAAAAAAAAATCTTTTTCAAACAAAAATCCCCATCCTTCATTATTTCAAATCTTCATTATTTTGAAACATTAATTTTTATTTCTTTAAAAAAATTAACCTTTTATTAAAATTATTAAAAAATCATAATTGAATAATTCTAAAGATACAACAAAAAATCAATTCTTTTTTTTAAATATATTTTTAAAGTAATAATAATTAAAAATTCAAGAAAAATAATAAAATAATAATAAAATCCAATAAAAATTATGACTAAAATTCATTAAATAAACAATTAATTAAAAATTTAATTTCCATATCTGGATGATCCGGCAGGATCCACGGTTTGGAAAATATCAATTTTTTTAAATTGAATAAAAATAAATATAAAGATAAAAATCCATATTTTACGATATGGATTAAATTATTTAAAATTTCGTCAAATTCCGTGTCCAGGTGACTCGGCAGAGTCCATGGTTCGGAATTAAAACTTCCGTGTCCGGGTGACTCGGCAGAGTCCATGGTTCGGAAATATCAAATTTTTATACAAATTAATTACTAAAGATTTTTAAACCAGTATTAATTTAAAAATCCACATCCGATTAATTCAGTTAAAATTTCTAGTTTGAAAATTAACTGAATATTTTTTTAGAGCAAAGCAAAACAAAATTGAAATCAACTAAGGTACCAATTTTTTGGGCGTTTTAACAAAATTGTTTTAACGTAACCGTACTCCCGAATCCCCGAATTCTCGCAGACCAATTTTAAGGTGACCAATAGACTTAGGTGAAACAGATTGGTGGCGACTTCAGAAAACCCGACGTTGCCACACCACTATTATCAATTGAACTCATATTTAGACTTTCAAGCAACTACAATCCATTAAATTTGTATATTAACTAATAAAAGTAAGAAAAAAAATAAAATTATATGTTTATTTTATGATATGTGCATTATTTATATTATAATGTTTTATATATTTATGATATTTTGATGTAAAATGAAAAAAATGAAAAAAAAAACCACAAAAAATTAAATGTTGCGGTAAGTACCACGCGGTATTTGTGGTATACTGCGATTTTTTGACAAAATGCATACATAAAATATCATAGTATTGTAACGCCCCCAATTTTATAAACCTTAATTTTAAAAGATATCTTAAATTCCCAGAATTATAAAGCATTTAATTAAAATAAATTAAGAAATGTGAGGTAAAACATTTTATTTTAAATTATTTTCCAAACAATAAGAGTCTTAAACGAAATCAGAGTAGTTAAGAGACAATCCCAGGAAAACTAATATGCGGATAAGGTGCCAATTTAAACAAACCATATGTTTCTTTAGAAATCAAATAACACAAAGTTAAAACTCAGTCCCAGCCAGTTCTACTTTCGAGGGGCTACAGCGTACTCTCACTCAGTCTGCTCCACATCTTGAACCTCGTTATATGGTTCAGTGTACTTTGTCTCCTCATAGTACTCACCTAGAAAAACATGTTAAGAGGAGGGATGAGCACAACTTGCTCAGTAAGAGGGAAGTATAAGGCCCATCACGTGGGTCCTAATATTCCCGTAACAAACAACAACGAATAATAAACTTTAAGCTGTAGCAATTTACTTAAAGAACAATTCCATACAACATCATAACAACAAAATCAAAATCCTACTATCATGCTTGAACTACCATGCATATGCATAATTCTTTTTTTTTTTACCGAATGAATAATATCTTCTTGATCGATCACTTAATCCAATACTTAATTGCCGTCGGACGAACCTAGGGTGGTGAGTGTGTACATCACCCACTCTCGGGATAACTCTTAGGCAGTGCCACTAGGGATGCCACCAAGCCAGAGCCTCTCGGGATACCTACGCCGAGGTAGAGCCTCTCGTGATAACAGCCATAAGCATGGTCCCTCGCCAGCTATGGTCTGACAGCGCACAAATCATATCTCCATACTCCGTGTCAATATCGGGTCATGACTAGGGACGGTCCGCCGCCACCCTAACATGCCTCTCGGGTTCGAATCGTCCGTTCCGAACCTCTCGTCTAAATTTACGGCTTGTTAGGTCATGTAGATATGGTTTGTCACCAACCTTGCATGCCTCGTATTTTATCTTACTTTTCAAATCTTTTACTTAATGCAATCTTGTGTATGACAAACATCAATCATATGCAACAACCAATTGATGCATGACCGTAGCTCATTTTATTTTAGCTCTTTTTAGTAGAATGCCATGATTCTAGTGCATCCTATTTCTTTTATCATGTTATCTTAGTTTAGTGTTACATGATGTCATGACAATCAATGATATCTTTTATGTGTATTTGTGATACATGTTTATCTCATTTCTCGTGAATTCTTTCTAAATTGGTCATTTAGTATTTACGCTCCTAATCCTTTATCTATCGGCTTATAATAATTTATTACGGCCCTAACATGCCACTAACGGTTCCTTCCAATCTCATCATGATGCTAATGAGCTTGTCGGCCCTAAACATGGTACTAGCGGTGTTTATTTAGGCGGTCCTAACATATTTCTAATTTAATTCTTTTTATAAGCGGTCCTAGTATGATACTAGCGCCAAACATACATCATACATCACATCATTACAACCATACAACCAACCAACCAAAATTACATTTCAAAGGAAGAGAACTAAAATAAAATATACTAAAATAAAATAAAATTCTAGAAAAACTAATCAATTACCTAACCCATGTTGCCCACGCATTTAAAGATTTTGTTTAGCCCAATTGTTTATTTAGAATTTATTATTCGGGTTGAAGCTTATTTTGGGCCTAAGAGGGCCCACGAGAATTAACCCACTCTTCCCCCTTACCTAGTTCGGAATAATACGGCGAAAGGGGCGACTTCCTAGGACGGTCCTACAAAAATGTTAGTAAGGTAGAAAATTAGAAAATGTGCTAAAATTTAGAAAATTTCCTAAATGGTATTTGGAAGGTTCATGTTCTTAACAACTAGGCCGAAATTTTACCTAGTGGGCAAAAAGGGTCTCGGGGTGCCTTCGGTGGCCTTGTGCCTATTCGGGATCGTGCCGGGAGCCTTCTTGATATCGATCCTAAAAATTACAGCAGCCATACACTAACTTATAAGCTTATTTAATGGCTGTAAAAAAAACGGATCTTGGAAGGAAAAAAATTTGTTTCAGTTACCGATGTGTTTTCGGGATCTCTGACGCTCCGGGAGTCCAAAGAAACACCAAACCTTCAAGTAAGGATTTTCTAACCCTTTGTAACAACATGGACAGCAAGGAAAAGAGAATTATTAGGGCTGTAATATTCGAAATTGGCAGCCAAGATAATTTTTAAAAGAGGCTACGGTGGCTTACCGGGCTTAGAACCAAGTATGGACAAGATTGCACCGGAAACGAGTGGAAAAACCCAAAACTTGGATTAATGATAATCTACCAATATTTACAGCAAAATATAAGGCCTTTAGCTGCTGGGAAAAAAAAAATTAAAAGAGTAATACCGAAGAACTTTGGCTCACACGAAGCAATTCGGGATCGTCAGTACTCGTAGGATTGGCTTTGGTGTCCGGATGGGGTTTCCCTTCAACTTAAATAATCTAGGCAAAAATACAGAATTAAATTAATATTCTAATACTTTGGAAGAGCCAAGAATCAAAGCATAGATGGCTGAACTTACACAGTTTGATGAAGCACTAAGTGGAGGCAAACAACCGGCGCAGAAGGATGAAAGAATGGTGGACGATCTTCTTGCAGAAAAAAAAATCAAATTTTCTTCCCATGGCTTAGGCGGCTGTTGATGGGGGAGAAGAAGTGCTGAAATATTGAAAAAGGCTGCTAGGAAAATTGAGCTTCACGCCAAAAAGAAACGTAGGGTAGAATAAGTTATAATATAATAATATGGCAATTAATTAGGATAACTAAATTGGCAAGTTTTTGTTTCTTTTTTGTTTTTTGTCTAAAGTTTCGAAAAACCTGTAGTTGCTTTGCGGCTGGGGAGTTTTAGAAGAAAGAAATTAGGGTTAAGGAAAAAAAAATTTAATAATAATAATCCTATGTAGCGGTAGCACGAACCGGGTTTAAACCCCACACGCGCGTTGGTTAATTTTGGGAAACCTAAGCAAACGAATTCAGAATTAAGTGAGGTAAATTTCTATTGACTCATTTTTTCAAGAAGAATCCAATGGTGCTCCCAGATTTTTCATCCGATGCTCGGTTGTAAATGACAAAAATGCCCCTAGCCTAAAGAAAATGACTTTGAGCTTCCGGTTTGGAATTTGACTTAATAACCACTAAAGGAATCATCTAAGACTCAAGATTCTTAATTTTATATTTTATTATTAATAAAATTATTATTATTTTATTTATTTAATTAATTAGGATAATTTGGTGATTTTATTTTACTTAATTTCTAGGGTTATTACAAGTATACTGTACAGTAAAATAACAAAATATAAAAACATTTGTACTCTATAGCGTGTACCTATGGTAAATAGTATACCACTGTATTTAACACTATTAACTAGTTTCACCTGGGGTTAGGCTAGATTTTCTGGGCATGTAACTTTTTTCATTTTTGACAATGTTGCTTTTGCAGTTTAACTCACTTAATTATGTTGGGTTGATGTTTAGTTGGCCTCAAATTGAAACAAAAATTAAAAAAAAAAAAACAAAAAGAAGTTGGACTGGTAAAACGCAAATGAGAACAGTAGCTACTATTATATATTCATTATATTATTAATACTTTATAGGATTTATCTTCAAAACTAAAATAGCTAATTACTCATGCAAACTTTTGGAATATTTAGAATTTTAACTTTAAATTTTGAATGATTGATTATGCACCTGATTTATTGAAAATTATAATTATGTACTATTCTGTTATAAAATACCACATCCATCCCATATCATTTGAAATATTGACTTTTTTACTAAATTTGATATGAATTTATTTATATTATTGTTTGTTAGAAAAAACTTAAAAAATTATATTTAGAAATTTTAGGTATTTGTTTATTCATATTACAATATTTCACATATCAGTAACTTTTTATATATATTTTATAAAAAAATTGAGATATACCGTAAATACTACACAATATATACCACAGTATTCTATTTTCCATGGACATGTGTGAGATATATATATTTTCTTAATTTTACATCAAAATATCATACTTAAATATAAAAAATTGTAAAATACAATTAATACACACATTTTAACATAAATATTTAATTTTACTTTTTGGTTTATTTTTCTTTTACTTTTGCTTCCTTTTTTTGTTGGGTATTAGAAAATATATTGTTATTATTAAAGTATTGTTTTTTCTATTGAATCAATAAATTTATTTTTTTGTTGAGTGATATTTATTTTGCTCTATATATAACATTTGTTATTTTTTTTACAAAAAATATCTTTTATCATATATATTTTATTTATATTTAAAAAATTATAATGAGAAAAATTAGAATACATGTAAAAATGTACAAAAAAAATTTATTTAATTTATTTTATCTTAAAGTAATAATTTAATATTTTTTTTATAAAAAATAATAATAATATACGGCGCAGTACAATATGGTATACTATAATAACTTGCACTACTCTTGCTTGACGATTAAGATTGTTTGTGTCACTGACCATATGTACGTTATATTTGTAGTTTCTTTTTTGTCCCCAGGGAAAAATTACTGCCGCCCTTATAATTTCCTGGGAACCAAGTATCCGAACGAGGCAACGTAAAACACTACTTCCATATTAACCTCGCCTCTGTTACATCAATTAGCCAAAGTCAACCAGCTAATTTATACATTATTTTGTGTTTTTTCTTCCTAAGTGATGTATTTTCTTAGTTGTCAGACTCTGATGTGGACTTGGAAGCAATATTTTAAGGGAAATTTACACTAATCCCCTTGAGATATGTCCTAACCTACAGTTTACCACATCTATTTTGAGAAACCTACACTTTACCCCTTCTGTTTTTTACACTACCTAATAACAACTTCTGAAATTGTATTTAAACTATACAATAATCATCTTCTAGTAATTTTAATATCTTGAATATTTTGTTTATAGTTAATAGACATTTTGAACTATCAATTTTTCCTTTCTGTAAATATATTTTTCCCACCTATAATTACATATCAGTATTTTTGAAAGGTTAGTTGGCTGTGAAAAAAATATCAAAAATCTTAAAATTACTAGAACATTATAATCATATAGTTTAAAATAAGATTTCAGAAGTTGTTGTTGGACACTGAAAAATAAACAAGAGGTAAAGTGTAGGTTTTTGAAAATAAATGGGGTAAATTGTAGGTTAGACCAAACCACAGGGGGGTTTTTGTAATTTTCCCATATTTTAATTAGTGGAATGTTGTGATACGAAATGGAGGAAGGAGCTAGCAATAAATATTTTCACAAATCCAATCTTACTTGTATTTCTGGCTAATTAAAAGGAGTACAACAGCATATTATTCTTGGTTTGAATTGTGCCATAACTGATGATTGACTATTAATAATTGGCCAAAGTTAAGGTAGGTTGGATAAGCGAGTTATTTTATAACTACATATATGAGAATAGAGAATATACACCTGGTGTATATACACCAGGTAACGACGTTACCCGCCTGCCGTCAATGAAATTTTAAAAAAAGGGGAACGCGCGAGAAACAGGGAATCAAATGAGGCAGTTACCTCTTCGGATTCCGAGTTCCATACAAAAACCTCCCACCAGTTACACAACCCTAAACCGACCTCCTTGAACGCAACTGTCACCGCACCGAAAGTCAGGAAATTGGAGAAGACGCTGCGAGAAGGCGCTGGAGACTTAAGTACGCTGGCCATCTCCGTCATCTACGAGGGCGTTGCGCAGGTGGGGAGGCATCGGGATAGGGAACGCGACTCGCGATAGGGACGACAGGGATCGCGATTTTGTGAAGGTTAGATTAGAATTTTATTTTATGAAATTCTGGCATGATTTTTGTGTTGTGAGTGTGTGTCAATTGCATCAGAGTACTTCATACTTTATGGGTTCATCAGTTGAGTTGCGATTTCTTTGAAATTATCATGTATTGTTCTGAATCTGAGATGTTAGGAAGGTTCATTATATGTGAAAGTCCTATCTGTGTGCTTCTTTGTCTAAATTGTACGCCGACATGTTTGGGATGTGTGTTGTAGGGTTGTTTGGTTTTGTATTTTTGCAGATGTTGGATGTAATGTTGTGTTTTTATGTTCTGAGAACAGCTCTGTTTTGGTGGGTGGAAGAAAACAATGTCGGAAATTAGGGTTTTGATGATCTGAATCTAACATGTATGAGACTGAGTGGGAGCTGTATTAATGTGAAAGACAACGAAGGGGAAACAGGATGACTAAACCACCATTCATTTGTATTCCAGTTCAATACATTGGGAAAAGATTGTCCTATTTTCCATTATGAGTAGTGTGTGGATATGCACAGTACATATACAGATTAATATAGTGGATAACCAAAATGATACATTACTTTTCTAGTTGTGATTAATTCTATGTATGTTTAATGTGCTATCACAGTTGTGTAATTCTGTCATGGTACATAACATAACCAGATTAATACATAACTAATACATAATGATACTGTTGACACCCAATTTCGTCCGGCCTTTTTTTTTAAAAAAAAAAAATTTTTAAAAAAAACTAATTAAAAAAATTATTATTATTATTATTATTATTATTGCTAAAAAATTTTAAGTATGTTAATTAGTTTAAAATATATTTTTATTTTGAGAAGATTTGATTTAAAATAATATATGTGTGAATATGTATGTGTTTGGAATAAAAATAAAATTTCAGAAAAAAATGACAAAAAAATTAAAAGTTTGAGGTGAAAATGACAAAATTGAGAAGTTTCGGATAAAATTGACAAATTCTGAAAGTTTCAGGAGCTTTGGGTAATTTTTCGCGTCAATTTTGGGCCTAAACGGACGTTTCTAGCCCAAATTGACAGAAAACGTTAAAATTGTCAAAATCAGAAGCTTCTGAGCTTATCCAAAGCTGGAGTAACGTAAAGGACTGAAACTGTCATTTTACCAATTTAAAAGATAAGTTTGATATTTTTTATTAATTTATCCGTCCACAGTTCAGCTAAGCTCCTTCTATAAATACCCCCCCAAATTCAGTTCTGAACACACAGAAAATCAGAGAAAAAAGTTCAGAGCTCCGTTTTAAAAATAGAGAAAATTACAGCCTTATTCCCTAGCCTCTCCTCCTTCTGCCAGAAAGTCTCAAAATTTTATTTTTCTACGATTTGACCATCTCTTTCGTTTGATCTCCTTCGTTGTTCTCTCTCTCTCTCCTCTCGTTTTCTCTCTCTTTCTCCTCCTGCCGCCGTGCTGCCTCGCCCGTTGCCGTCCCGCCGCCGTGCCGCCTCGCCCGTCGCCGTCCTGCCACCATACCGCCTCCCCGCGCCGCCCTCGCCGCGTCACCCTACCCTCGCCGCGTCGTCCCGCCGCCTTGCTGCCTCGCCCGTTGCCGTCCCGCCGCCGTGCCGCCTCGCCCGTAGCCGTCCTGCCGCCGTACCGCCTCGCCTGGCACGCCGCCCTCGCGTCAGCCTCCCTCCCCTCCTCCCTTGCTCCCCTGCACGCCCAGCCACGCCTGCGTTCGTCGTCGTTTCCCTGTTTCCATAAAATTCAAAAAATTGATTTTAAAAGGGTAAACTCTCATTTAATCATTCAACTTTTCAATTTCTTTCTATTGAGTCACTAACTTTTTTATTTTGTTCTTGCAGAATTAATTACTAACCTTTTTAATTTTTACTTGTTTGTTTATTATTTGTTTATTACTAACCCTTCTTTTATTGTTGTTATTAACAACTAACAACTAACAACTAACTTACTAACTTTTTTATTGTTGTTAATTAATTAATTTAATTAACTTGGTTAATTAACTTAATTAACTTGGCTAACTCTTTTATTATTGTTGTTAATTAATTAACTTAATTAAACTTGGCTAACTTTTATTATTGTTGTTAACAATTAATTTAATTAAACTTGGCTAATTTTTATTATTGTTGTTAATTAGTTTAATCTAACTTTTACTAACCTTTTTTATTGTTATTAACTAACTAATCCAACTAATCTAACTATATTAATTGTGCTAACTTTTATTATTATTGTGTTATTAAAGTGGATGGCCAAAAAGCCCCACTTTATTAATTGAATTTTTTTATGATTAAAAGATAAAAAAAGGAATTTTATGTGAATAATTTTCTAAAGGCTAATAAAAATTACTTTTTTTTTTTATTTTGAAACAAAGTTTTTATTCCTTTTAATAAACAAACATAATGAAATAATTCAAAAATAAAATAAATAAATAAATAAACATAAAATCATTATTTTAATACATCTTTAAAATTAATAATTAATGAAATAAAAAAAAATTAAAACTCCATGACCAAATGATCCGCCAGGATCCATGGCTCGGAAATATTTTTAAATAAAATATATAAATAAATTTTTTCTTTATAAAAAATAAAAAAAAACTTTAGACTAATATATTAATTATCTATTAATATATAATTTTTTTAGTTTTATTTATTAATAAAAAGAATAAAAAGCGTAAAATTTTTGGGTTAATATTTTTCAGTAATATTTTATTTAAAATAATAAAATATAAATTTTTTAGTAAAAAGAATAAAAAAAGTAATTTTTTGGGTTAATATTTTTCAGTAAAATTTATTTCTTTTAAAATAATAAAATATAATTTTTTTTAGTTTTCTTTATTAAAAAGAATAAAAAGAGTAAATTTTGGGTTAATATTTTTCAGTAATATTTTATTTATTTCTTTTAAAATATAACTTTTTTTTTTAGTTTTCTTTATTAATAAAAAGAATAAAAAGAGCAAATTTTGAGTTAATATTTTTCAATAATATTTTATTTATTTCTTTTAAAATATAATTTTTTTAGTTTTCTTTATTAATAAAAAGAATGAAAAGAATAAAAATTTTGGGTTAATATTTTATTCAGTAATATTTTACTTATTAAAAGATATAACTTTTTGTTTCCTTTATAAAAATCTTAATCAAATAATTTCAAAATAATACAAAATAAAACAAAAATAATTGAATTTTCTCTTAAATATTTTTGACTTATTGATTAGATATATTTAGAGAAATATAAATTAAAATTAAAAAAAAAATCTTTCATCAAACAAAGAAGAATATAAAAAATAAAAATATCAAGACTTTTGTTTTAAAATACATATAAGTTTTCAGTTAAATAATCTTTTATTCCAAAATAAATTAAATAAATATCAAAACTTTTCTTCTTTTGTTTAAAATATACATATAAATTTTTGATTCTCTTAATAAAACAATTACTTTTGGTTAATCTTTTATAAAAAAAATAATAATAATAAAAAAAAAATAAAAAAATAATAAAAAAAAATAAAAAATTTTAGTTCATGGTATATTGGCTGGAAACTGTCTCGTGCCCGCTTTTGAGCTGCTTCACCTGGTGAAGAGGGTCTGGCTGAGTAACAACGCCCCGTACCATGATCAAAATTTTTATTTTTAAATTCTTTGATTCCTTTAAATTAACTTCTTATTAAATAAAAAAATTAATTTTTTTTAATTCTGTTATAAATTGAGTAATTCTTTAAATAATAAATATCCTTCATTAAACAAGAAAAAAATCAAAAAAAGAAAAGATAAGAAAAAGAAAAGAAAGATAAGAAAAAGAAAACAAAAGAAAGAAAAGAAAAGAAAATTAAAAAGTAAAAATAAGAAGAAAAAGAAAGAAAGAAAAAGTAAAAATATAAAGATAAATTTAGTAATTAAACTAAAAATTAATAATAAGAATTAAATAATTACGATAAATTAAATCAATTTCCATATCCGGATGATCCGGCAGGATCTACGGTTTGGAAAATATCAAACTTTTAAAATAAATAAATTAAATAAAAAGATAAAAATCCATATTTTTACGATATGGATTGATTGTTTAAAATTTCACCAAATTCCGTGTCCAAATGACTCGGCAGAGTCCATAGTTCGGAATCAAAATCTTCCGTGTCCAAATGACTCGGTAGAGTCCATGGTTCGGAAGTATAAAATTTTATCCGAATTAATTACCAAAATCCACATTTTCGACTAATTCAGGTAAAATATCTAAATTAACTGAAAAGTTTTAAAAGCAAAGTAAAACAAAATTAAAATCAACTAAGGTGCCAATTTTTGGGCGTTTTAACAAAGTTGTTTTAACGTAACCGTACTCCCGATCCCCGAACTCTCACAGACCATATTTTAGGTATCCAATCGACCTAAGAAAAAAACAGATTGGTGGCGACTCCAGAAAACCCGACGTTGCCACAGCTTGGCGACTCCACTGGGGACTCGACGTTAGTGAGTCGAGCCTAAAGTTGATTTGTTTTTATTTACTTTGCTTTACTATTATGTGGATTTATATATTATATTTACTTAAGTAAACATGCATAATGCATTCACAAAATGAAGCTCTATACCCGAGCTTCCTTAAATCAAACACGATTCTTTCTAAGCGGAATTGGTGTTGCTGTCCTTGTGAGGCCACGGTCTCCAAGCCTTCACCGGTTTCAAAGTAGCAAAGTAGTGTATTGCCTTCTGAGACGGTTAGTCTCTGCATGGGCCCACGAAAAGCTACGACTCGAATTAATCCATTCCTTACATAAACCCTAGAGGGTAAGGAATCGGGCCATCACTATGATTTAGTGACGGGATTCGGGAACTATCCCTTGCCTTTTTGATAAACCACCTTCTGCATATAGAATTCCTTACTCTACCTTAGAACCAGCCATTAAGAATTTTCTATACCTCGGTTCCCATTTCCATAGGTTTTGTTTTATCTATATGTTTGTATGATCTTATGTGTTACCTTTTTACTAACTCTGTTTTTCCTTATTTTTCCGGCATACACATTTCATCATTAAAGATAAATATTTGGTGAAAGAACCATTATCATGGATATTCTCGATTATCTTCCCACGGCTGTTACTGCATCATGGAATGACACTGTAATCGAAACTCAGCCTGAAGCTATGGAATATTCCGAAACAGCTCAAAAGCTTCACGGAGATGCTCTGACATCCCACTCTCACATACAGCTTAAGGACCAGGTATCGGTTCGGATAAACCATAATGACACCATGGAATTATTACAAGTCTGGAATAGTTGGAACTCTGCTGATCGGGAAGCTTTTACGGCAAAATATGGTCACATCGCTTGCCTACTAAAGGTTACCGTTGATGCATCACTTGTCCGGGCTCTAACACAATTTTGGGATCCATTTTATCGATGCTTTTCTTTCGATAAGATGGATCTGGTTCCAACCATTGAAGAATACAATAACCTCTTGGGTTGGTCCTCCAACTATCCAATTGAGACGTATCAATATGATAGAAGAACGGAGCCTCATCGAGCCCTAGCAAAATTATTGGACATGCCAGCTTCCAGTCTTCAACCCAAATTTGCAACAAAAGGGTGTCGGAAATTTATCAGCTGGACCGATCTAAAACAACTAAGTCACACCCTCCCTCAGAAGAATCAACGACGCAAGTTGTTCGCCTTGGCAATATATGGCCTGGTAGTCTTCCCAAGAATTGTCGGATTTATTGAAGGAGACGTCATCACATTATTTGAGCAAGTTTGCAATGCCCAAGTAAATCCGACCTCAGTGATATTATGTGAAACTATCAGGGCATTAAACTTTTGTCGCCAAAGAGGAGGCAAATTCATAGGATGTTCACATCTCCTCAACGTTTGGATCAAAAGCCACCTTCCTTGTGAAAAGCAACATTTTGGAAATCGCTTTTCAAAGGACTTCATCCCAATCGAAGCCTTTTTGAAAAGTGAAACCACTAATCATGATAGCAAGGAAGCATGGGTTGACTACTTCAAGAACATCAGCGAATTCCAAATTGAATGGAGAGCACCCTGGTCCACCACCACCCGCATAGTTTACCATTGCGGCAATTGCCCGTGGGTTCCTCTCTTAGGCATATGGGGAGGAACAAGCTATGCTCCAGCCCAAGTACGTAAACAATTTGGGTCCATGCAATTTATACCCATGACACATAACCTGAGCAAGTTGGAGTTTTCACATGAAGATCCAAATTCAAATAAGCTTGCAATGGGTATTTCAGTTGCATGGAAAAGACTTTTCATATTAAAGTCAGGCCCTATTATTTCTCCTACTGCGTATTATGAATGGAGAAATAATCGGAAAGAAGGAATAGTTCTTCCCGAAGAGGTCATCAGAAAATTGGCAAAAAGAGAGTTGGAGAAAGAGCTAGAGGAAGAAAAGGAGAAGAACAAGA
The DNA here is from genome assembly GCA_039654915.1 of Aquilaria yunnanensis. Taxonomy (NCBI): domain Eukaryota; kingdom Viridiplantae; phylum Streptophyta; class Magnoliopsida; order Malvales; family Thymelaeaceae; genus Aquilaria; species Aquilaria yunnanensis. The sequence continues at coordinate 21,997,946 of CM077598.1, read as the reverse complement.
AGATGCTCTTCGACATACAACAGCTCAGTCACAAAACACAACTCCTCGAAGAAAAGATCGAAAGCCAAAAACAAGTCATCACCGAATTAGTTGATGAAACCGATCAAACAGAGATGAGAGCAAGATATTGGGAAGATCAATACAGATTTTCTCAAGAACAGCTTCAAATATTTTTGGCAGAAGTCAGAAAAGTGACTGAGCAAGCCCAACTAATGGGCGAAGAAGCCAAGGAGTTAGAAGAATTGAGCTGCCCTACTCCATCAGTGAATATTCAAAAAATGATGGAGTTTATTTCAAAGGCCAGAAAGCAATACTGTACTTTGGGCCGTTTCTTTTGAAAATAATAAGCTTTTGGTGAATGTAATTGAGAAATTCCACTATAATTCTTCTTTCACCAAGTATTTACAATATTCATGCATGCATCCATCACATCAATCATACACACATAGAATCTAATAAAATAAATATTTCCTTTAAAAGGGTAAAATTGGACCTCAACACCGATATTCAACTCGACTCCAAACAAGATTAATGGCAGAACAAGCCGAAGGACGTCTCATGGAGATGGAGTCCAAGATTGAAAGTATGTCAGAACAGATGAAACAATTGATGGAATTAATCAAAGGGAAAGCAACTCAAGTCCCCATCAAAGAAGTACAAGATCCCACTTATCCCCCGGGATTCACCCCGCAACGAGTCTCAGTCCAAGAAAACCTGTTTCAAGAATCAGGACCCTCTGCTAGTGTTCACCTGAAACAAGACACTGTACAGGAAGAGAAGAAGACATTACCAAAAGATGAAGCAGAATCTCAAAAAATCGAGACAATAGAGAAAAGACTGAGAGCCATTGAAGGAGGCACTATATTCGGATCCCTTTCAGTGGATGACCTCTGCTTAGTGCCAGACGTCGTAATCCCTTCAGATTTTAAGGTGCCAGATTTCGTAAAATACGATAGAACGAGTGATCCCATCACTCACATCACTTTGTTTCTCAGAAGACTACAACCACTTACCAAAGATGAGAAGGTGTGGATCGCACTTTTTCAGGAAAGTCTCACAAAATCAGCATTACAGTGGTATCTAAGCCAAGGTCCAAGAAACATAAAAACTTGGAATGACCTTGCTCAGGCCTTCATCGGCAACTATAAACATGTTATGGACTTAGCTCCGGATCGCCAAACTCTCCAAAACATGGAGAAGAAAAAAACAGAAACTTTTAAGGAATACGCCCAACGATGGAGGGACTTAGCTGCACAAGTACAGCCACCCATGACAGAAAGAGAAATGGTCACTTTGTTTGTCCAGACACTGAAATACCCATATTATGACAAACTTATTGGCAATGCGGCAACTAACTTCTCCGACGTAGTCATGTCTGGAGAAAGGATCGAGCATGGTATCAGAACCGGGAAGATTACTGAGTCCTTTAGTGATCCTATGAAAAGAGGAGGACCATCCAGAAGAAAAGATGAAGAAATACAACAAATCGGACGAGGAAGAGGGATTCCCCTCGTGGGTACCGTGGCTACCGGACCTCGCCTATCCTATTCTGCCAACAGGCCCAATTATTATCCTACCAATAGGCCCAATGATTATCCTCCAAATAGGCCCAATGATTATCTTCCCAATAGACCCAACAATTATCCTCTCAACAGGCCTAATCAGTTACGGCCACCTGTTCCGACTCCTCCAATGCCTGCACCAAGACCAAGAGAAATTTTCGCACCGATTCCCATGACTTATACTGAGTTATATCCAAAACTCATCCAGAGCCAACTCATTCACCCAATTCCCACAAGGCCATTCGAACCCCCATATCCAACATGGTATGACCCTAAACTAAATTGCCCATATCATGATGGTGCCGTGGGCCACGGACTCGAAAATTGCATAGCATTGAAGCGTATAGTCCAACAATTAATTGAGTCAAAATGGTTGGACTTTTTCGATGAACCAAACGTCACTCATAATCCATTGCCTCCTCATCAAGCCAAACCAGTCAATATGATGGAAGAATACTGGCCGATGAAGAAAACAGTCAATGATATCATAACCCCTCTTAAGCATGTATATTCATGCCTTGTGAAAGAAGGGATTATCATAGGAAAGTCTTCTGGAAATAAAGAAGTCGAGGATGAGGAGTGGTGCAACTTTCATAACAGTAAGAGTCATTCTATCCAAGAATGCCCAGAATTCCGTAAAAGTCTACAAAGTCTCATGGACTCCTCCCAAATCATCGTTTTTATGTCAGATAAAGAGGATGACGTGAATGTGATAATTAAAGAACAAGAAGTCAATATCATGCCAAGACCACTAGTCATTCCAATCTCAAAATCTGCTCTCAAGCCTTTAAGAATTCAAGTTCCAAAGCCATTCCCGTACAAATCAGACAAAACTGTTCCATGGAACTATGGCTATACTTCTAACATCACATCAACTCCGTTAGAAGTTGGGGGCATGACTAGAAGCGGTCGGTGTTATTCTCCCGAGCAAATGAACAAGCTCCAACAAGAGAAGAATGTTACGGATCCAGCAAATGGACCTATTAACACATCTAAAGAGCAAGAGATGCCTCGAGCAGTAACAGATGAACAAGCTACTGAGTTTCTCAAACTCATAAAGCAAAGTGAATACAGTATCGTGGAGCAGTTGAACCGTCTGCCAGCAAAGATCTCCATACTTTCATTACTCTTAAGTTCTGATGCCCATCGAGAAGCTCTTCTCAAAGTCCTGAATAAGGCTTATGTTGAACAAGATATCTCCGTGAACAACTTTGACCACCTTGTCAACAACATCACGGCACAAAATCTCATCACATTCACTGACGATGAGATACCAGCAGAAGGAAGGGGTCACTCTAAGGCTCTACATATTTCGATTAAATACAAAGATCGGATTATGGCTAGAGTTCTGATCGACAATGGATCAGCTCTAAATGTAATGCCATTAGAAACTTTACATAAGATCGGTTTAGACCCATCACACCTCAACAACAGTCATATTGTTGTTCGAGCATTTGACGGAACAAAGAGAGATGTGGTTGGAGAAATAGAGCTACCAATTGGGATTGGTCCCTGTCTTTTCCATATCACATTCCAAGTCATGGACATTTCTCCATCTTATACTTGTCTGCTGGGAAGACCATGGATCCATATGGCTGGAGCAATTCCTTCCTCATTACATCAAAAAATGAAATTCATCATTGAAGGAAAGATAATCACAGTCTTTGCTGAAGAAGACATTCTGCTATCTAGACCTGCGGATGCTCAATATGTTGAGGTCAATGAAAATATACCTGATTGCTCCTTCAGGTCTTTTGAGATTGTCAATGCTGCTTATGTCAGTGAATATGGAGAAGAACCCGTTCCTAACATCTCTAAAACAAGTCGCATGGTCGCCAAACTCATGATAAAAGGAGGATACTCACCAGGGTTAGGTTTGGGACAAGATTTACAAGGAATCCCAGAGCCATTGAAAATATCCGCAAATGAAGGGAAATACGGCCTAGGCTTCACACCGACAAGACATGATAAAATGAAGGCAATAGCTGAAAAGAGAGAAAAGAGGATTGCACGATTAACAGGGCATCCTCTCCAGGAAAGAAATCTGGATATCCCTGAAATCACCGAAACGTTCGTGAGTGGTGGTCTCATTCCGAAAAATGACAATGAAGGCAAGCTGACTATCAACATCAACAAGTCTTTTGAAAGTCTTTCTATTCAGGCAATCATCAGCGATTCACTTGAAGAGGAGGAGCTCGTTCAACCTTGTGGCCCACGGGATGTGCTGAACAATTGGGAGGCGATAGAACTGCCTGTTATAATCGAAAGCTTTCCAAAGTAATCTAATAGTAAAAACCTCCTAAAGAAAGGTTCAATCAATAGGGTGTAGTCTTTGTTTAAGTGAACCTTTTAGTTATTGCTTTTTATTCCAATAAAGTTGTGATTTATGCACATTGTAAATAAAGTACCAGTTTGCATCCATCTCATTCGTGCCATTTTTTTTCTCTTCTCTTTCTTTTCTCTCTGGATAATGCAGACCCAAAACTCTCTTTGATGACAATGAAAGAATGAACTTTGATAATCCTGTAAACACTACCGACTCGGACGACGAAGATCTTCAAGTATCTCCTGAGCTATTAAAAATGATTGAGCAAGATGAAAAAGAAAGAGCAACAAGTCAAGAACCAACTGAGGTATTCAACCTAGGAGACAGTCAGGATGTAAAAGAAGTCAAGATTGGCACTTTATTCCCTCCTGAAGAAAAAGAAGAATTAGTCCATTTATTGAAAGAATATGTGGATGTATTCGCTTGGTCATACCAAGATATGCCCGGCTTAAGCTCAGACATTGTACTACACAAAATACCCTTGAAACCTGGGGCGAAGCCTGTCAGACAGAAGTTACGAAAATTAAAGCCGGAGTTAATCTTAAGAGTAAAAGACGAGATTCAAAAGCTGTGGGATGCAGGATTCCTGGGGGTTGCTGAATATACAGAATGGGTGGTTAACATTGTCCCAGTCGAAAAGAAAGAAAGTGGGAAACTAAGAGTTTGTCAGGACTACCGGCCTTTGAACGAAGCCAGTCCTAAAGATAACTTCCCACTTCCTCATATTGATACACTGGTGGATAATACCGCAGGAAACTCCTACTTTTCCTTCATGGATGGTTTTTCTGGATACAATCAAATCAAACTTGATCCAGATGACATGATAAAAACTGCTTTTATTACCCTTTGGGGTACCTTCTACTATAAGGTGATGCCTTTCGGGTTAAAGAATGCTGGTGCTACATATCAAAGAGCCATGGTCACGTTGTTCCATGACATGATGCATAAAGAAATTGAAGTATATGTGGACGACATGATCGCCAAAACTTTCACTGCTCGGGGGCATCTAAAAGTGCTAAGAAAACTATTCGATAGACTTCGCAAATATCAATTGAAGTTGAATCCTGCCAAATGTACTTTTGGAGCCTCTTCAGGAAAGTTATTGGGTTTCATAGTCAGCAAGGACGGGATTCGAGTTGACCCGAGTAAAGTCAAAGCGATACAAGAAATGCAACCCCCGAAGACTCCAAAACAAGTAAGAAGTTTTCTGGGTAGAATCAACTTCATAGCAAGGTTCATATCACAATTGACGTCCAAGTGTGAACCGCTTTTCAAATCACTAAAGAAGAACAATCCGATTGAGTGGAATAACGAATGCCAAGAAGCGTTCGAGAAAATCAAACGATATCTATCAAATCCACCAGTCTTGATACCACCTCGATCCGGAGAACCGTTGATTCTATATTTATCCATACAGGATTCTTCATTAGGATCCGTATTGGGTCAACGTGATGAGACAAGCAAGAAGGAGCATGCAATTTACTATTTGAGCAAAAAGCTTACCACATATGAAGCTAAATACTCAATAGTAGAAAAGTCCTGTTGTGCCCTTGCATGGGTAGCACATCGACTACGACACTACATGCTCAACAACACAACATTACTGATCTCCAAGACTGACCCCATTAAGTACATTTTCGAGAAACCCGCTTTATCAGGCAGGATTGCAAAATGGCAAATGCTGTTATCTGAATACGACATACAGTATGTCACCCAAAAGGCCGTAAAAGGAAGTGTGATCGCTGAATATCTGGCTGATAGAGCATTGGAGGATTATGAGCCCATGAGAATGGACTTTCCTGATGGAGATATAATGACGATAGAACAGGAAGTCGATGAAGAAAATGAAACATGGAAAATGGCATTCGATGGAGCATCTAATGCTTTGGGACAAGGGATCGGAGCTATACTCATCTCTCCAAGCGGAGAGCAGTTTCCCCTCACAGCAAAAATTACATTTTCTTGTACCAACAATATAGTAGAGTATGAAGCATGTGCTATGGGACTCCAAATGGCATTGGATTTGAAAGTGCGAGATCTCCGAGTCTATGGGGATTCCGCATTAGTCATATATCAAATCAATGGAGAATAGGAGACAAGAGATTCAAAATTAATCCCTTACCAAAAGCTTATACTAGACATGACTCGAAGATTTAACAGTATAAGTTTCCATCATCTTCCAAGGGAAGATAATCAAATCCCAGACGCTTTAGCTACTTTGGCTGCTATGTACAAGATAAGCGACCCTGAGCATACTCCTGTGTTCGAGATGAAAATAATAGATTCTCCAGCTTATTGCATGAGCATCGGAGAAGAATTGGATGGAAAGCCTTGGTATCATGATATCAAGAAATACCTCCAAGAACGAACATATCCACTAGAAGCATCAGAAAATGACAAGAAATTTCTACGAAGATTGTCAATGGGTTTTCTTTTAAACTTAGACATACTCTACAAGAAAACCCCAGACTCGATGCTACTTCGCTGTGTAGATACTCATGAAGCACGAAAGATCATGGAAGAAGTTCATTCTGGAATATGTGGAGCACACACTAGTGGTCATACCATGGCAAGACAAATAATGAGGGCTGGCTACTATTGGCTCACATTGGAAGGTGATTGTATTAATCACGTGAGAAAATGTCACAAATGTCAAATATATGCCAACAAGATCCAAGCTCCACCCACCCCTCTTAATGTAACAGCAATACCTTGGCCTTTTGCCATGTGGGGAATTGACGTCATTGGAGCCATTACCCCTAAAGCTTCCAATGGTCACAAATTCATCCTAGTGGCAATTGACTACTTCACTAAATGGGTAGAAGCTATGTCATATGCAAGTGTGACTCAAAAGGTGGTATGCCGGTTCATTAAGAAAGAAATCATTTGTCGTTATGGGCCGCCGGAATGTATCATCTCAGACAATGCCACGAACCTGAACAATGCAATGATGCAGACTTTGTGCCGGCAGTTCAAAATCAAACATCTCAATTCGGCACCTTATCGACCAATGATGAATGGTGCAGTAGAAGCGGCCAATAAAAATATCAAGAGAATTGTTGAAAAGATGATCGTCACTTACAAGGACTGGCATGAGATGTTACCTTTTGCACTACATGCTTATAGAACTTCTACCCGTACTTCTACTGGAGCAACACCTTTTTCTCTGGTATACGGTATGGAGGCTGTATTGCCCATCGAAGTTGAAATACCTTCATTAAGGGTACTAATGGATACTCAATTAAGAGAAGCAGAATGGGTCAAAGCTAGATACGAGCAATTAAATCTAATTGATGAAAGAAGAATGATAGCCCTCTGCCATGGGCAACTTTATCAAAGAAGGATGATTCGTTCTTACAACAAAAAGGTTCGCCCACGACAATTTCACGAGGGTGACATAGTGCTCAAGAAAATTTTACCCATGCAACATGATTCAAGAGGAAAATGGACACCAAATTATGACGGGCCATATGTCGTGAAGAAAGCATTTTCAGGAGGAGCACTAATTCTGACAGAAATGGATGGACGAGAATTACCGAAGCCAGTAAATTCGGATGCAGTAAAGAAATACTTTGCATAATGAAGAAATTTTCAAACAGAAGGGGAGAAGTGGATACAGGGTTACCAAAGTTTATTTGATCAAAGTTGTCAAAGAGAGCTTTCTTCTCTTACACTTTCATTATCTATCTGTACCCAAGATTTTCATATTACTCATAAATAAAAAGCCAATTTTCTTTAACTTACCTTAGATTCTCACGTTCAAAATGCTAAAGTCGCTTCTATCCAGTTCTTTTCCTTCAAATCTCACATTCTTACTAGCCTTAAGTGTGCAATAAATTATGACTTTTGAAGGAAGAATAGTAATAATTAAAACTTAGAAAAAACAAAGACCGTAGATTACTTTGATAAGCTTTATGAATTAAAACAGGTAAGATTGAGGTCCTGCTTTGCGAGCGGCACAGAACATAGGCTAACAAAGAAGAAGGAGTAACAAATCTTTGGGAGATAGCCTTGGTGGTAGCCTGAATGATCGCTTCAGAAGTCTTAACACGTCCATGTCAGCAAGAAAGAATCATACTCACGAATATCTCAACAGGGACAATTATCCAGAGAGGCATAAAGTACGAGGCGGACATTAAGGAAATTGAAGCCAAAATTTAAGAACAAATCAAGGAAAGAAGATTTTTGAAAAGAGTTAGGCTTTTGAGACAATGGAAAATAGCTGGAAAGCGAGACAATGAACAACAGCTGGAAAGCAAGACAATGAACAACAGCTGGAAAGTGAAACAATGGACAACAGTTGGAAAGCATAAAGAGATTCAACGATAGAAGGCAATTACAAAGAGGATCCAGTAAAGCAAAGATATAAAAAATAAATCCATCAGTTACACATGCTCTGCATTCATGCATTTCACATCATGCATGCATGGCATACAGAACAAGGATCAAATGGGAAGCGTATCCACCGCACAGTCACAGCAGTATAAGCTGACGTCTCAGTGACATCCGTTTTTACCAATCTACCGCTGGATGCACAGCTGATATAGTGGACCCAGCCCCATCAGCAATTCAAGGATAAAGTAGACAATATTGTCAAAATCCTGGTAATCAATTCAATAATCGAGGCTACACCGGGATGGACAGAATTGACGCCAGCTTAGCGGTATCCAAGATAAGAAATAACTATGGTCAAAGATAAGTGCGGATATCGAGAAATATTGTCGTCGAAAGCAGACAATGGATTCAATAATCAAGGACTGGATCAATGTCATGCCTGATGAGATATCAAAGATAAGAAATATCTATGATACTAAAATAAAGCAGGATCCACTTTTCCGGTTAAACGGCGGATACGGTACTCCGTGACTCTCAAGTCGGTTCTCTCAGTTGCCCATAATAACTGATACCTTCACCCCTTCTTTCTTTTACTTCCTCCTAGAAAATGGATCCTACTTTTTCTGCCTTGCGAAAGTATTTCCCTTCTCTCCCAATGAACATCCTAAAAAAGATCTACCGAGTTCGCTGTGAACGATTAAGAGCTCTGATGCACAAAGGAATACCTGAAGATGTACGGTGGTTAATCGAAGCCAAGGTTCGTCTGGCAGGTGAAATCCCAGAGACATTTGCATCTTACATGCCTGGTGTTGGCAAAAGTTCTTATGCCAGAAAAAGAAGAGCGAAAAGATTACAAGTCTGCCATAAATGTGGTAGGTGGACTTGTAAAACTAGGTGTCGTTCTTTAGGAATGATCTCCAATAATCGAGAAGATAAAATACGGTTCATCAAGAATGGCTTGAGTAAGGACTCATTGGATGATATCCAATTGACTCTTGAGACGCATTCTTGTGGATCTGTGCAACGTGAAATTCTTGATTTATGGAGTATTTTTCATGAAGAACGAGACCGTTACAGTCCCGGGAATCTGACTTTAAACGACCCTGTTTGCCGGTTTGTAAGAAAGCTGGATGGGAAGCAGATCCTCGACTCATAGAAGCCGTTAATGCCGTTACTGGACGTAAAACCAGTGGAAGATGTGAGCCACAGTCACAATTACTGTACATACAGTTTGTTATATTTGGAAAAATTTGCATTTTCTTTTGACAGATGTACATGCTCCCCTAAGTGTAATCGACACGTTATCCCTTTTCATCACTATAAATGCGTGTTCTTCCTTCTGATTAAACAACAGATAAGATACCCCGTGACTTCTAAAGTCGATTATTCCAGTTTCCTGCAATAACTGATTCATTTCCCTCTTCTCTCAAATTCTTCTCTCATCAATGGATTCTACTCTTTCTGTACTGCGAAAATACTTTCCTTCCCTCCCACTAAAAGTCCTTAAAAAGATCTACCTTGCTAGATGTGAAAGAATCAGAGTTTTTACACGCAAAGGCATTCCCGATAATGTGCAGTGGATAATTGAAGCTAAGGTCCGTTTGGCGGGTGAAGTTCCAGATGCATTTATGCCCCGCATGCCCGGTTTAGGTAAAAGCCGTTATGCCAAAAGGCGAAGAGCAAAGAGACTAGGCGTGTGTTATAAATGTGGGCGATGGAATTGTAATACTAAATGTCGCTCTTTAGGATACATCTCCATAAATCGTGAAGATAAAAGAAAATTCATTAAGAATGGCCTGCGTAAGGAGTCTCTGAAAGATATCCGAGAGACTCTTGAAACGCATTCTTGTGGAAAAGTGCAAGGTGAAATTATCGGTTTATGGAGGACTTACCATAAAGAACGAAACCGTTACAGTCTTGGGAATGTGATTTTAAACGACCCCGTTTGTCAGTTTGTAAGAAAACTAGATGGGAAGCAAATCCCCGACTTATAGAAGGCATTGAAGCCATTACTGGACATGAATTAGTGGAAGATGAGAGCCACAGTCATTGATTGCTGTACATATAAGCTGTCATTTGTCTTTTCTTTTGGCAATAATGTACTTACTTCCGTAAGTGTAATAAACGCATTATCCTTTCATCACTATAAATGCGTGTTCTTCCTTCTGGATACGGTACTCCATAACTCCCAAATTCAGTTATTTCCATTTCCTACAATCACTAATTTCTTTCTTTTTCTCTTAAATGCCTCATTCATCAATGGAGCCTTCTCTTTCCGCTCTACGAAAATATTTCCCTTCTTTCCCAATAAATGTTCTTAAAAAGGTTTATCAAGCTAGATGTGAACGATTCCGACTATTTATGCACAAAGGCATTCCTGATAATGTGCGATGGCTAATCGAAGCTAAAGTTCGTTCGGCTGGTGAAGTTCCAGATGCGTTCTTTCCCCGTATGCCCGGCTTTGGTAAAAGCGTTTATGCCAAAAAGAGAAGAGCAAAGAGGCTAGGCGTCTGTCACAATTCTGGATGGTGGATTTGCGGCAATAAATGTCGTTCTCCAGGAGTGATCACCAGAAATCGTAATGATAGAATAAAATTCATCAAGAATGGCTTGCGTAAGGAATCTCTGGAAGATATCCGAGAGGTTCTTGAAGCGCATTCTTGCGGAATAGTGCAATTTGAGGTTGTTGGATTATGGATAATTCTCCAAAAAGAACGAGAACGTTACAGTCTTGGGAATCTGACCCTAAACGACCCTGTTTGCCAGTTTGTGAAAAAGCTAGATGAGATGCAAATCACTGATTCATAGAAAGCATTGAAGCCGTTACTGGACGCAAAGCCAGTAGAAGACGGAACAAGGTCACGATTACTGTACGTGCTAGCTGTTGCTTTTGAAATTTTCCTCCCCTTTTGGTAATAATGTATCCACTCCTGACATGAACCAAAGTCACGATTACTGTACGTGCTAGCTGTCGCTTTTGAAATTTTCCTCCTCTTTCAGCAATAATGTATCCACTCTTGACATAAGCCATAGTCACGATACTGTACATGCTAGCTGACGCTTTTGAAATTTTCCTCCCATAATGTACCCACTCCTGACATGAGCTATAATTATGACTACTGTATATACCTGCCACTTTTGAAATTTTCCTTCTCATCCGACAATCATGTACCTACTCCTGACATAAGCTACAGTCGCGACTACTGTACATGCTAGCAGCTATTTTGAAAATTTTCCTCCTCTTTTAACGATAGTGTACCCATACCTGACCAGAGTCATACCCGTGACTACTATGAATAGCTGGCAATAATGTATCCATTCTTGAAAAATAAAATTATTGCCTTATCTCTTCATCTCTATAAATATATCCTCTTTTCTCACAAGGGTAAGGATAGGAATGGAGAAAACCCCCACTCGTAAATCCCGAAGTATTTGTGTATTTTCTGGGGCTTTTCCTGGAAAAGATGAAGAGTATTTAAAAGCAGCCAACCATTTGGGTAGAGTATTAGCTGAGCGAAAAATACATTTAGTTTATGGAGGAGGTAGTGTCGGATTAATGGGAGGTGTAGCATCAGCAGCATCTCTAGGAGGAAGTCAAGTTCTGGGCATTATCCCTGGACCTCTGAAATTTATTTCTGGGGGCACGATTGGAGAAGAATTAGTGGTTAAAAATTTACAAGAGCGTGTGTTACAAATGCTTTTAAATGCTGATGCTTTTATCGCTCTACCAGGTGGTTTTGGCACATTGGGAGAAGTCTTTCAAATTGCTTCCATGGCCCAACTTAATTTGCATAAGAAACCCATTGGGCTTTTAAATGTTAACAATTTCTTTACAGGTCTGATAGCTTTTATGGATTATGCTATGCAGAAGAATTTTATATCAAGAGTGGCACGGCGAATCATAATATCCGCAACAACTGCTGAAGAATTGCTAGATAAAATACAAGCTTTTGTTCCTGAACCAGATCCAGCAATGATTCAGATAGACTGGACGCGACAGTCTTTCCCGAACAGTTCGATCCCATAATAGTCCTCTACTAACCCTGTTGAAATATTGTGGAAGAAGAAGTGATCCGATCCGTTTTGCTTGTCCTTTAGTTTTATTATCAGCATTTTCTTTCGTGTTTTAGTTTTTCTTTCAGGGAATTTCTTTTTTTATCTTATAAGATAGTCTCGTCCATGCTGATATTAAAACCATAGGACAATGCCTTTAGGTTGGAATGGCTGAGTAAAGAGTAATTTTTATTGCTCTTGAGACGCATCCTATTAGGTCTACTAGGCATAACATTTTAGGATAGTTAAGCTTCAACCTTATTTGGATGACATATCTCTCAAGCGAATCTATATTTACTCAAGAAAATATTAGATGAACCTTGGATATTGATTCCAAACATCCGTTCCCTTTACATAATTTGTTTGCGATATTGTCATCATCAAGATTCACTCATTTTATCGAAGTCTAAAATTTCGCACTCGCCTATTATGCAAATTCACACTTTCGAAGAAAATTATTCCAATTCTAATTGCTTTCATATAAATTTCGCTCGAGGTTCAAGGAGATTTCCTTAACCTCATTCCATCAATTTTCCTTCAAACGATAGGAGAGTTCCTATCGTCGAGGTTCTAAGGAAGGGCCCTTAACCTCAAATCATCAATTTTTCTTCAAACGATAGGAGAGTTCCTATCGTCGAGGTTCTAAGGTAGGGCCCTTAACCTCAAAATCATCAATTTTCCTTCAAACGATAGGAGAGTTCCTATCGTCGAGGTTCTAAGGTAGGACCCTTAACCTCATTCAAACAATTTTCCTTCAAACGATAGGAGAGTTCCTGTCGTCGAGGTTCTAAGGTAGGACCCTTAACCTCAAAATCATCAATTTTCCTTCAAACGATAGGAGAGTTCCTATCGTCGAGGTTCTAAGGTGGGACCCTTAACCTCATTCAAACAATTTTCCTTCAAACGATAGGAGAGTTCCTGTCGTCGAGGTTCTAAGGTAGGACCCTTAACCTCAAAATCATCAATTTTCCTTCAAACGATAGGAGAGTTCCTATCGTCGAGGTTCTAAGGTAGGACCCTTAACCTCAAAATCATCAATTTTCCTTCAAACGATAGGAGAGTTCCTGTCGTCGAGGTTCTAAGGTAGGACTCTTAACCTCAAAATCATCAATTTTCCTTCAAACGATAGGAGAGTTCCTATCGTCGAGGTTCTAAGGTAGGACCCTTAACCTCAAAATCATCAATTTTCCTTCAAACGATAGGAGAGTTCCTATCGTCGAGGTTCTAAGGTAGGACCCTTAACCTCAAAACAATCAATTTTCCTTCAAACGATAGGAGAGTTCCTATCGTCGAGGTTCTAAGGTAGGGCCCTTAACCTCAAAATCATCAATTTTCCTTCAAACGATAGGAGAGTTCCTGTCGTCGAGGTTCTAAGGTAGGACCCTTAACCTCAAAATCATCAATTTTCCTTCAAACGATAGGAGAGTTCCTATCGTCGAGGTTCTAAGGTAGGACCCTTAACTTCAAAATCATCAATTTTCCTTCAAACGATAGGAGAGTTCCTATCGTCGAGGTTCTAAGGTAGGACCCTTAACCTCAAAACAATCAATTTTCCTTCAAACGATAGGAGAGTTCCTGTCGTCGAGGTTCTAAGGTAGGACCCTTAACCTCAAAATCATCAATTTTCCTTCAAACGATAGGAGAGTTCCTATCGTCGAGGTTCTAAGGTGGGACCCTTAACCTCATTCAAACAATTTTCCTTCAAACGATAGGAGAGTTCCTGTCGTCGAGGTTCTAAGGTAGGACCCTTAACCTCAAAATCATCAATTTTCCTTCAAACGATAGGAGAGTTCCTATCGTCGAGGTTCTAAGGTAGGACCCTTAACCTCAAAATCATCAATTTTCCTTCAAACGATAGGAGAGTTCCTGTCGTCGAGGTTCTAAGGTAGGACCCTTAACCTCAAAACAATCAATTTTCCTTCAAACGATAGGAGAGTTCCTATCGTCGAGGTTCTAAGGTAGGGCCCTTAACCTCAAAATCATCAATTTTCCTTCAAACGATAGGAGAGTTCCTATTGTCGAGGTTCTAAGGTAGGACCCTTAACCTCAAAATCATCAATTTTCCTTCAAACGATAGGAGAGTTCCTATCGTCGAGGTTCTAAGGTAGGACCCTTAACCTCAAAATCATCAATTTTCCTTCAAACGATAGGAGAGTTCCTGTCATCGAGGTTCTAAGGTAGGACCCTTAACCTCAAAATCATCAATTTTCCTTCAAACGATAGGAGAGTTCCTATCGTCGAGGTTCTAAGGTGGGACCCTTAACCTCATTCAAACAATTTTCCTTCAAACGATAGGAGAGTTCCTGTCGTCGAGGTTCTAAGGTAGGACCCTTAACCTCAAAATCATCAATTTTCCTTCAAACGATAGGAGAGTTCCTCTCGTCGAGGTTCTAAGGTAGGACCCTTAACCTCAAAATCATCAATTTTCCTTCAAACGATAGGAGAGTTCCTATCGTCGAGGTTCTAAGGTAGGACCCTTAACCTCATTCAAACAATTTTCCTTCAAACGATAGGAGAGTTCCTGTCGTCGAGGTTCTAAGGTAGGACCCTTAACCTCAAAATCATCAATTGTCCTTCAAACGATAGGAGAGTTCCTCTCGTCGAGGTTCTAAGGTAGGACCCTTAACCTCAAAATCATCAATTTTCCTTCAAACGATAGGAGAGTTCCTATCGTCGAGGTTCTAAGGTAGGACCCTTAACCTCAAAACAATCAATTTTACTTCAAACGATAGAAGAGTTCCTATCGTCGAGGTTCTAAGGTAGGACCCTTAACCTCAAAATCATCAATTTTCCTTCAAACGATAGGAGAGTTCCTATCGTTGAAGTTCTAAGGTAGGACCCTTAACCTCAAAACAATCAATTTTACTTCAAACGATAGGAGAGTTCCTATCGTCGAGGTTCTAAGGTAGGACCCTTAACCTCAAAATTATCAAATTTTCCCTTCAACGATAGGAGAGTTCTTATCGCAGAGGCTCTAAAAAAAATTTTCCTTAACCACATAGTTTAGGCGGCGAGAAGGTTCTCAATGGCTAGCTAAGACGGACGAAATTTGGTAACTACTTTGCATACATCATGTCCCATGAAGCATGCAAAGGGGGGCAGCTGTTGACACCCAATTTCGTCCAGCCTTTTTTTTTAAAAAAAAAAAATTTAAAAAAAAAAACTAATTAAAAAAATTATTATTATTATTATTATTATTGCTAAAAAATTTTAAGTATGTTAATTAGTTTAAAATATATTTTTATTTTGAGAAGATTTGATTTAAAATAATATATGTGTGAATATGTATGTGTTTGGAATAAAAATAAAATTTCAGAAAAAAATGACAAAAAAATTAAAAGTTTGAGGTAAAAATGACAAAATTGAGAAGTTTCGGATAAAATTGACAAATTCTGAAAGTTTCAGGAGCTTTGGGTAATTTTTCGCGTCAATTTTGGGCCTAAACGGACGTTTCTAGCCCAAATTGACAGAAAACGTTAAAATTGTCAAAATCAGAAGCTTCTGAGCTTATCCAGACCTGGAGTAACGTAAAGGACTGAAACTGTCATTTTACCAATTTCAAAGATAAGTTTGACATTTTTTATTAATTTATCCGTCCACAGTTCAGCTAAGCTCCTTCTATAAATACCCCCCCAAATTCAGTGCTGAACACACAGAAAATCAGAGAAAAAAGTTCAGAGCTCCGTTTTAAAAATAGAGAAAATTACAGCCTTATTCCCTAGCCTCTCCTCCTTCTGCCAGAAAGTCTCAAAATTTTATTTTTCTACGATTTGACCATCTCTTTCGTTTGATCTCCTTCGTTGTTCTCTCTCTCTCTCCTCTCGTTTTCTCTCTCTTTCTCCTCCTGCCGCCGTGCTGCCTCGCCCGTTGCCGTCCCGCCGCCGTGCCGCCTCGCCCGTCGCCGTCCTGCCACCATACCGCCTCCCCGCGCCGCCCTCGCCGCGTCACCCTACCCTCGCCGCGTCGTCCCGCCGCCTTGCTGCCTCGCCCGTTGCCGTCCCGCCGCCGTGCCGCCTCACCCGTAGCCGTCCTGCCGCCGTACCGCCTCGCCTGGCACGCCGCCCTCGCGTCAGCCTCCCTCCCCTCCTCCCTTGCTCCCCTGCACGCCCAGCCACGCCTGCGTTCGTCGTCGTTTCCCTGTTTCCATAAAATTCAAAAAATTGATTTTAAAAGGGTAAACTCTCATTTAATCATTCAACTTTTCAATTTCTTTCTATTGAGTCACTAACTTTTTTATTTTGTTCTTGCAGAATTAATTACTAACCTTTTTAATTTTTACTTGTTTGTTTATTATTTGTTTATTACTAACCCTTCTTTTATTGTTGTTATTAACAACTAACAACTAACAACTAACTTACTAACTTTTTTATTGTTGTTAATTAATTAATTTAATTAACTTGGTTAATTAACTTAATTAACTTGGCTAACTCTTTTATTATTGTTGTTAATTAATTAACTTAATTAAACTTGGCTAACTTTTATTATTGTTGTTAACAATTAATTTAATTAAACTTGGCTAATTTTTATTATTGTTGTTAATTAGTTTAATCTAACTTTTACTAACCTTTTTTATTGTTATTAACTAACTAATCCAACTAATCTAACTATATTAATTGTGCTAACTTTTATTATTATTGTGTTATTAAAGTGGATGGCCAAAAAGCCCCACTTTATTAATTGAATTTTTTTATGATTAAAAGATAAAAAAAGGAATTTTATGTGAATAATTTTCTAAAGGCTAATAAAAATTACTTTTTTTTTATTTTGAAACAAAGTTTTTATTCCTTTTAATAAACAAACATAATGAAATAATTCAAAAATAAAATAAATAAATAAATAAACATAAAATCATTATTTTAATACATCTTTAAAATTAATAAGTAATGAAATAAAAAAAAATTAAAACTCCATGACCAAATGATCCGCCAGGATCCATGGCTCGGAAATATTTTTAAATAAAATATATAAATAAATTTTTTCTTTATAAAAAATAAAAAAAAACTTTAGACTAATATATTAATTATCTATTAATATATAATTTTTTTAGTTTTATTTATTAATAAAAAGAATAAAAAGCGTAAAATTTTTGGGTTAATATTTTTCAGTAATATTTTATTTAAAATAATAAAATATAAATTTTTTAGTAAAAAGAATAAAAAAAGTAATTTTTTGGGTTAATATTTTTCAGTAAAATTTATTTCTTTGAAAATAATAAAATATAATTTTTTTTAGTTTTCTTTATTAAAAAGAATAAAAAGAGTAAATTTTGGGTTAATATTTTTCAGTAATATTTTATTTATTTCTTTTAAAATATAACTTTTTTTTTTAGTTTTCTTTATTAATAAAAAGAATAAAAAGAGTAAATTTTGAGTTAATATTTTTCAATAATATTTTATTTATTTCTTTTAAAATATAATTTTTTTAGTTTTCTTTATTAATAAAAAGAATGAAAAGAATAAAAATTTTGGGTTAATATTTTATTCAGTAATATTTTACTTATTAAAAGATATAACTTTTTGTTTCCTTTATAAAAATCTTAATCAAATAATTTCAAAATAATACAAAATAAAACAAAAATAATTGAATTTTCTCTTAAATATTTTTGACTTATTGATTAGATATATTTAGAGAAATATAAATTAAAATTAAAAAAAAAATCTTTCATCAAACAAAGAAGAATATAAAAAATAAAAATATCAAGACTTTTGTTTTAAAATACATATAAGTTTTCAGTTAAATAATCTTTTATTCCAAAATAAATTAAATAAATATCAAAACTTTTCTTCTTTTGTTTAAAATATACATATAAATTTTTGATTCTCTTAATAAAACAATTACTTTTGGTTAATCTTTTATAAAAAAAATAATAATAATAATAAAAAAATAAAAAAATAATAAAAAAAAATAAAAAATTTTAGTTCATGGTATATTGGCTGGAAACTGTCTCGTGCCCGCTTTTGAGCTGCTTCACCTGGTGAAGAGGGTCTGGCTGAGTAACAACGCCCCGTACCATGATCAAAATTTTTATTTTTAAATTCTTTGATTCCTTTAAATTAACTTCTTATTAAATAAAAAAATTAATTTTTTTTAATTCTGTTATAAATTGAGTAATTCTTTAAATAATAAATATCCTTCATTAAACAAGAAAAAAATCAAAAAAAGAAAAGATAAGAAAAAGAAAAGAAAGATAAGAAAAAGAAAACAAAAGAAAGAAAAGAAAAGAAAATTAAAAAGTAAAAATAAGAAGAAAAAGAAAGAAAGAAAAAGTAAAAATATAAAGATAAATTTAGTAATTAAACTAAAAATTAATAATAAGAATTAAATAATTACGATAAATTAAATCAATTTCCATATCCGGATGATCCGGCAGGATCTACGGTTTGGAAAATATCAAACTTTTAAAATAAATAAATTAAATAAAAAGATAAAAATCCATATTTTTACGATATGGATTGATTGTTTAAAATTTCACCAAATTCCGTGTCCAAATGACTCGGCAGAGTCCATAGTTCGGAATCAAAATCTTCCGTGTCCAAATGACTCGGCAGAGTCCATGGTTCGGAAGTATAAAATTTTATCCGAATTAATTACCAAAATCCACATTTTCGACTAATTCAGGTAAAATATCTAAATTAACTGAAAAGTTTTAAAAGCAAAGTAAAACAAAATTAAAATCAACTAAGGTGCCAATTTTTGGGCGTTTTAACAAAGTTGTTTTAACGTAACCGTACTCCCGATCCCCGAACTCTCGCAGACCATATTTTAGGTATCCAATCGACCTAAGAAAAAAACAGATTGGTGGCGACTCCAGAAAACCCGACGTTGCCACAGATACATTACCTTTTCAGTTTAATAACTTGGCTGTTTTATATAATATTGTTAGGATTTGTTATGTTAGCAAGGTTCGTGAATGGTGTTCTTTGAAATTATCATGTGAAAGTCCTATTCGTGTGCTTCTATGTCTAAATTGTATGCCGACATGTTTGGGCTGTGTTTTGTAGAGTAGTTTGGTTTTGTATTTTTGCAGATGTTGGATGTAATGTTGTTTTTGTATGTTCTGAGAACATCTCTGTTTTAGTGGGTGGAAGAACACAATGTCTGAAATTAGCGTTGTGATTATCTGAATCTAACATGTATGAGACTGAGTGGGAGCTGTATTAATGTGAAAGACAACCATATTATTACATAACCAATACAGAATGATACATTACTTTTCCAGTTAGAAATGCAGAGTTCCATGAATGATAAATCGTGTGTTTTATTAAAAAATGATTATAAATAATGTTTTATGTAATTCTGTCATTGGATTATGTGATTGTTGGGTTTTCCATTATGATTAGTGTTTGTTTAATGTGGTATCACAGTTGTGTGATTCTGTCATTGTGGATTACATAACCAGATTAATACATAACTAATACAGAATGATACATTACCTTTTCAGTTTAATAACTTGGCTGTTTAATATAATATTGTTATGCTTTGTTATGTTAGCAAGGTTCATGAATGGTGCTTGTATGGTGTTGTTGTTGTCTAATGTATGTGATTGTTCATGAACCTTGCTAACATAATAAAACATAACAATATTATATAAAACAACCAAGTTAGTAAACTAAAAAGGTAATGTAACATTCTGTATTAGTTATGTATTAATTTGGTTATGTAATGTACCAATATACACACCCCCTACTAATCTGAGTATGTAATGTACCAATATTTGTGGGGGTTGAAAATAGTATACATGTACTATTTTCGCATGTGATATAGTGGTTAATGGTATTTTTTTTCCTGTAAATAATGACAGGTTGACGATGGCCAGGAAAGATGGAAGTGCTGAGTCCAGTGAGGAGGGAGAAGGGGAGATAGACTATTCACAGTACCAACTGTATGGAGAACCGTTTCAATTCATTTTGTCTAACCAATTTTTTTGTGTAGTGGTGATATGAATGGGAGCTAAAATGACTGCTGGTATGCAGGGTACCATATAAGGAAACCCCCATTGTTGTCCGTCGAGTCAGAGGTGCAAGTAAAGGTAGTTCTATGGAATGTTTTACACCGGAAGGGGGTGAAGAAGAGAAGGATGACTCAGATTTTGAAATAATCAGGTATGTAAAAGTATAAGAATATGAGTGAGTAGGGGTACTATTAACGAGATGATATGATGTATTGTGATTTATATAGTGTTAAACAGCCTCATAAGGAGTGTAAAAGTATAGGAGAAAAGGGAGTAATGTCTGGACGGGCAAGAACAAGGTTGCAGCAGCGTAAACAGGAGGTAGGAAGTGCAGAGAGTTCAAGACCTAAGGGTGAAGGAAAGCTTGGTCATGGAAGGAGGGAAATGAGGTAATGCAGCTTATTGGGAAGTTAAAAATTCTTTGTTAATTAATTGTATAATAATTAAGTTGTGCAATGTTGTTAAATCCTTTAGGAAATCGCATGCTGAAACTGATGTGTCTGAGATGCGTAGCGGGAAACGGAGCAGGTATCCTACTTTGTTATGCTGTTTAACATAATATGTGTTGCGGTAGGTTACATATGTATTTAAGTGTAGTTTGTATGTGGTATAGTGGATTTGATATTTGTGGGTGTTGAATTAAGTATGTGAAAAAATATTTGGGCAGGAAGGAAAAGAAAAGTGTTTCAAGGAAGCCAAAGCAAAAGGCAAAGTTAGATGAGTACTACGTCACTATAGACTCAGAGGAACAAAGCAGGGGAATGAGTGAAAGGTATGAAGAAGTTAGTTTAAAACATTCTACTTCTATTTTAATACATAACATGCACAGTTGCATACATTCCATCCATAGTTTAATACACGGAGGATAATATTTTCTGATCACCTACTAATCCATTAGTCACTCTAGTTTCTAATATTTTTTTACAACATGTTTACGTCATTAGTGAAAAGTCAGATGATGAGAACGGGAGAGAGGAAAGGTACGAAAGTAGAATTGTATTATGTTTGTATTGTTGTTGAAGTACGTATTTTCATATTGATTAGTGTTTATATTCAGGCTAGTAAGAGAAGGACGACCTAAGCACAGGAAGGGCAAGTCGACGGGGGCAAGGAAAAGTGAAACAGTGAAGGAAAAGGGAAGTGTTTCAAGAAAGGCAAAGCAAAAAGCAAAGTTAGATGAGTATTACATTAGTGCAGACTCAGAGGAACAAAGCAGTGGAATGAGTGAAAGGTACCAAAAACTTAGTTTAAAACATTATACTTCTAATTTAATACATTACATGCACATTTGACTACATTGCATCGACAGTTTACCCAGTTTCTAATTTGACAGAATGTTTTCTGAGCGCCTACTAATCCATTACTCACTCTAGTTTCTACTAATTTTTTACAACATTTTTACGTCATCAGTGAAGAGTCAGTTGATGAGAGCGGGAGGGAGGAAAGGTACCAAAGTAGCATTGCTTTATGTTTGCATTGTTATTGAAGTACGTATTTTCATATTGAAATGTGCTTATATTCAGGCTAGTAAGAGAAGGACGAGCTAAGCGTAGGAAGGGCAAGTATTTTAGTGTTTTTTTCATATTTATTTGTTAATATATTCAGGGTAGTCAGAGGAGGACGACCTAAACACGTAAAGGGCAAGTCAAAGAAGGCAAGGGGAAGTGAAACAGTAGAATCAGAAGAGGATGGCGGGAAAAATGACAGGTGTAAAAATTGATTATACGTTACAAATTGCACATGTTACCTTAAGTAACTAACTTGCATTGTTTAATGCAGATTTAATACACATTGCTCACCCCGACAGATTAGTAAGGTTTTTGAAACGCTATTAACATCTGAGAAACACGTGCGTGTTGTTGAAGACATGGGGTTTGGAGGCATTTTAAGGTTGAAATGTAGGTGGGTGTGTAAGGATCTGATAAATTGGATGGTTGAAAGGTTTAACCCAATGAACATGAGTATTGATCTCGGTTCTAGCAAGATTGAGCTGGTGGATGATGATGTGCGGTTGGTTCTTGGGTTGCCAAATGGAGACATACTGTTTGGTCCTAAGACATATTCAGAAGTCCGGGTGGCATTTGCGGCGAAGTGGCAAGAATGCCATACAAAGAACAAAGATGGACCGTATGTATCTGCAATCGACAAAGCAGTTGAGGAAGATAAAGATGTTGGAGACGAGTTCAAGCGAAATTTCATTGTCTGTATTGTCTCAAGGTTACTAGCACCCGCTTCCCACGCACATTGTAACTGGAAGTTCTTAAGATTTATCAGAAACCTTGAGGATGTTCCAAAGATGAACTTCTGTGCGTTTACATTGGCAGAGTTAGGAGATGAAATGTACAAGTGGAAACAGGAAACCAGGCCACAGATGTTGAATGAGTGCCTCCTTTTCCTGCAAGTAAGCTTCAATATTTGAGCATTTATTTAAGTTAAATTGAGTTGTATTGCTGTGGTGATATTAAGTTAAACTGGGTGAGCAATGTATTAACGTAGATACAATATGTACTAAACTACCTATTTGATGTGTGTGATACTACATGGTATAAGCATGTGTGTCTAGTATTATTAGATCTAATATGTATGGAACTACATGTTAACTGTATTAGTCTAGATCCTACATGTTTAACACTGATAGAATATTCTCGTTTTGTCCATACAGATGCTCTATCTTGACCGGGTTGTGCCTTTTTATCGCCGGATGATCCCGAGGGAATTACCGCGTATAATGGGATGGACACATGATGCGGTACAGAGGTGGCTATTACAAGAAAGGAGAAAGGTTGGTGCATTTGGCCACGGCCGGTTGGCTCCACCTCATGACACTGATGAAGCGAATAAGGTAGCTGAATACTTAGGCCGGAAAGGGGGTAAAAAGCCGGTGGATGTGCCAGACTCCTCCGGGTCTTGGAAGAGTGAAATGAATCTCCTTGTCTCATATGGGAAAGAGACAAGCGAGGCATACAAACGTTTCCGGTCTCAAGTTGAGAGAGTGAGCAGTCGATTCCCACAGATGGAGAAGGAATTGCATCCTTTTCTTAAGCCGACAGAGGAAGGAAACGTTAGCAGCTCTCAGTTTACCCAGTTTACCGACGAGTCATTGGAAATGATTCACCAGATTACGCAGGCTTGTTGTCAGCTGTTGTACGGATCTACAGGTATTTGTTAATGCATAGTTTTGCTTATTATCCCCATATGTTATACTAAGCATGTTATGCTAACATAGGCAATGTGTAAATGTGGGACAGGGTTGAAGCAGGCCGAAGGGCAGGAAGGAATGAAGGGAATGGAATCTGCAGACATTGGAGTTGACAATGAACAAAATGAAGCACAAAGCATGATTCACGCGATTTTGATTTGGATCAGGGTTTCAGGGGGACAACAGATGTAGGGGAAGAAGATGTCGGGGATGAAGATGCATTAGGAAATGCTACTGTCAAACATCCAACAATGAGGCCACCTAGAAAGAAATTCAAGGCTGCATGTTTACGGTCACCGTTCATGCAAGGAATGGGGAAGGACGGTGCTAAGTATCAAATCCCTGATGATGATGCAATCATTGTAGATTATGGAATGCGTGCCGATCTTGATAAATCGTAAGATTTCATATGTGATAATGACAAAAGTATAATGTATCAACGTGCTTTCTCTAACAACTGTGTTTGTTACTAGGGAATTATTGTACGATGATGGCCACAACCATGTAGTGTCTCGAGAGTGCTTTCTAACTTTGCGGGATAAGAGTGAGATAGACATTACGATCATGGATGCATGGTGTTTGGCCCTCAATGCGAAGGAACGTGAACGAGCAGCTCCAAGACGATTGTTCTTAAGTGCACATATCTGGGTAAGACATGTATTATTATGTGTATTATATGTATTATTCTGTGTGATCAGACATGTATTAGTAGCAACCCAGCTTCCATACGACTTTGTTGAGTGAACATATCTGGGTTAGACATGTATTACTCTGTCTATGGTAAGTATTATTCTGTGTAAGGAAATATGTTAGTGTTAGTATACTACATATTGTTGAAGCTCTGATTTTATGTATCAAATGCAGCTAGTTATTGGGAGTTATCATGTTGGAGTTGATTTGAGCAATGAACAGGAAGGCGAGAACAAGAGCACCGTTGTGCGATTGGCTGAAACCATTAATGGTTGGTTGCTCGCGAATAAGGTTCCCTCCATCACACCCTATGAGCTGGTATAGAAAAGTAGACATATTGGTTGACATTTGCTATGTTTTGTTTATTCTTACCACACTGCGAGGTAACATTAAACATAACCACAGGTTTTCTTACCCATATTACAACACGGACATTACTTTGTTGTCTGCATAGACTTCAAGGACGAAGTAATACATGTTATCAACAATTTGAAAGAGGATTTTAGATTATATGGTGAACTGGAAGGGCAAACGGTAAGTCATTGTACACAGTATATGTTAAGTTCCTTTTTTTTTTTGTTGCTAGCTCACCTACTTACAAAGTGACTAATCCCATACTTACAAAATGAAAAAACAGACAATCATTTTGATGGAGTACCTTCACTCAATCAAACACCCAAAACGCTTGGTGTTCAAGAACTTTGAATGGGGCCATATGACACCAAAATGGAAGAAAAGAATGAAAGGTAAAGCGTATTTGTCGAATAATAAAGATTGTGGTGTGTTTGCTATGAAACATATGGAACTATTTGAAGGAGAAGAGTTTGACAGTGATCTTGGACCGGTAAGTTAGCAAATCTCTCTGTTGTATTGTATCCATCATTGTCGGTAAAAAAGTATACTTGAAGCAAACATATTTCAGTATGTACGGATCATAATGTAATACATTTGGTGGACACATTCATACAAATTGCATTTAGCGTATTCTGAATATTAGTGCTGTCAATGTGAGTTACAGGTTGTAATATCGGCTTAACTTACACGTCGTATCTATGTTGTATGTTACGTACAGGACAAGACATCACGTTACTACCGGCGGTCGCTTGCAGCTGAAATTATAAAGGATAAGACAAACAGAAACAGGGTTGAGGTGATGAGGAAGGCAAAACTTGTTGCAGACGAAAATTTTTAGTATTCAGATATTTTATTATTCTCCATGTTAGTGTTTGAATATTAGATGTTTAGTAGTTTATTGTTGGATGGTTTATTTGGTAACGTTGATATGGGTTTATTTGGCATGTTGGTTAACATGTCCCCATTACCAAAACGCTGTAGACATATTTCAGCTTCGTTCATAACGTTAAACAGTATGTGGCTTAGTGATACAATCACATTCCATATTCGTACAGACATATTCCAAATTGGTACATTCTGACTCCAGAATCATACAGACATCTTGTACAATGGAAAAGACATATTCCAAAATAATAATACTATACAGTAAAATATTAAACTAAATATTGCATGGTTTACTAGCTTGGTAACATTCCAATACCATCATATGCCATAATCGTACAAACATATTGCAGAATAATACATTCAAAGACCATAATCCTACATAGCTCATTCACAATGAAAGAACCATATTCAGAAATAATAATAACGTACTGTGAAAGATGAAAATAAATTGATAGAGAATATTCAATCCATCTTGAGTGAGAAAAATAAGAAAAATGAAAGAAAAAATGTTGTTGAACACATGTCACTCATTTTGACAAACATAACAAAGTAACACTTTCTATTTCCTCTTCCTTCCTCTTGACTTTCGAGCTTTCTCAATTACACTTTTCATCCTTTTTCGGCCAAAGGTGTTGGTTTTCACAAACTCTGGATCATGAATACGAGTCCCTGTCCCAATAGTCGTAGCAGAGCTAGAGCCGACATCAGGATCTACTTGCAGCACCATTCGCTTCAATACTTGAAGGCCGTCATTGAAACGCGTCCTTGCTGTGGCATCATTAACACAGTGATCAAGAAGATTAATACATTCACGCATAGAGTTTGTCCGCCAACAGAACTTTTGTAAGCGCTCTTGTCCCACTTCATTACTTTCACATTCGACCAAGTACAACCTGGCATTTTTAGACCAACGCCTTAGAATATATTGTTTGGGAATCTGCTCCTCACCCTTCACATCTAGCACCCGGATAGCATGAGCACACAGAAAACCTTGTTGCATGAAGAATTTACAAGAACAATCAACTGACTTTGTCATCGAATCATACGTGACCAAAAACTCACGAGGGTCACGGCGACCCAACGACACTTGAAATGTTTCAATGGAACCAGTAGTGTGCACAAGATTGAATTTTGCACCAACAGCAAAACTCAATTGCTCCTGAAAGTCTTTGAAAATTCTAAAACTGTAGACATTAAAAGCATGAATCAACAAGTCATTTGGGATAGCTACCTCATACTCCCCATAGTTGGTATAATCTTTCTCAAGCTCATTGTGCCTCCATTCCTTCACCCTAAGCTCAATAGCTTTGAAAATATCAAGAAGACCTGTCTGCTTATTAGCAAGCGATGTTAATACACTATTAGTGCTCTCACTACGTTGAGTAGCAAGCGTACCTGCATCACCAGAGCCACATATCATTACTACATACTCACATAACGAAGTAAACAATCACCACCCATTAACATACATACTATACACAGAAGTATACATATAAACAGTAGATGCATCCATTGCTTACCATACAGAGAACACAATATAGATCATATATAATTTTATGAAACAATAAAAATAATTTTATGAAAAGTACCTCTAGAAAAAACATCCCTACATAAACACGAAGCCCATCTTTCACGCACCTTCCACAATGACTGCAACCAACTTTCATCAGTGCACCCAAAATCATCTAACATTCCATTCCATGTCTGATACAGCTCCTCTTCCGTCAAACAATCATATAGACATTTCATGAACTTGTCTCGAAATCCAGGACGACAATACAAATGACGAAGCTTGGTAGGTGCCTTCTCCGCTATATGCCACAAGCACAATCTATGTTTTGTCTCCTTGAACACTCTATCGAAAGCTTGTAAAAATGCATGGTCTTGATCTGAGAAAAGTGTCTTCGGCTCAATTTCATCCATGCTCCTCAAGAATGTCCTCAATAGCCACTCAAACGCCCTGGCCTTTTGCTCTACTAAGAAAGCGCAACGAAACATTACATTCTGCCGGTGGTGATTTGCACCAACGAATGGTACACAGAACATGTTTTATCGGTTTGTCCGATAAGTCGTGTCTATCGACACAAAATCCCCAAAAATTAGGTAATCAGCCTTCATTTGGCTATCCCGCCAGAAGAAATTACTCAATCTACCCATTTTATCAATTTCAATCGCATAGAAAAACTCAGGATCAGTTTTAACCCGCTCTTTGAAACATTCAACGAGTGATGCAGCATCACCTTTCGCAGCCACTTTAGCCCTTTCCATTGCTACTTTATTGTAAAAAATTTTCTTCTTTAACCCAGACTGCTCGGGCCCCACTGCTTCATTGTTGAACACCCTAACAGTATCAATTATCTGAATTCCACTATTCACCAATGTCATAACTGTCCCAAACTGCTCCTTTGACATCTCTTTGCAAGTGTTCAGCAAATGTCACATTTGAATTGGCAGAAAAGGATGGTTATGCTTTCGAACATGACGATCACATACCCACTGACCCTGTTCATTGCACTTAAACCTTATATATGCACCACATCCACAACGCAAAGAATGTTTACGAAAAGAAGGTGCTTCTACACTATTCTTCGCTAACTTTTTGAATCCTTGCCGGTGACAACAGTACTCTACAGAAATTACTTGATTTTGCCTCCAACGAAGCTTATTCCGACGAGCCTTGAAACCATTATTCACCACATACCGACTAAAAAATGAATATGCTGCTTTCACACTCTCAAAACTAACACCTTCGAAAGATACATCTTCGAACCCATTATCTCCTTTTATCATAGAGTAGTCGACAATATAATCTGAAAATAGATAAAAAATATACTGGTTTATAATGCATACAACCATTAGCGTACAACTATATCACATTTTAATACATAATATTTACAGTTTAATACATATACCACACAGTTACATACAAAATTGCAGACAAATGTTAAAACAAATTCACACAGAATTCAAACAGACAATCCTATATTGCGAGAATTTAAACACTGTTCAGTTTCACCTTCCTCGACTCCAACTCCCTCATCACCAACATCGACATCCACTTCTTCATCTCCTTCAGCATCGAATGCTGCATAAAAAAAACATCCTTAATGCCATTACGAAATTACAGTGAAACACATATATGCATATAAATTAGATAAAAACCTCCTAATTCTTCTCCATAATTCACACAGTCATCAGCGACCTCTTTTCCCTTTTCGAAATATTGAACGTTTACTCCGCAATTGTTTTCTTCATCACAACCCCAAATTACTTGCCCCTCGCCTTTCCCCGCCTCAGCACCACTAGACACTTCTTCAACTACTGGGCTTTCATTTAGATCAAACACCATTTTATACGAACTTTCAGCCAAAAAAATTATCTAACACTCTAATAACGAGAATTCTTGGATGCAAAAAAAGAGTTTGATCTTCGTCAGGGAGGGAATTGGTGCAATTCAAACTGGTATGAAAAATATCCAATTTGAATATTATATAAATGGTAAATTGATTTTTCTAACTTTCACGTTTCCTAACTAATCGTGACTTCCTAACTGAACCTATTTTCATATTCTGCCTCATTAACCGTAAATTCACGTTGAGAAGTAACCGGGTGGACATACACCCGGTGCATCCAAGAATTTTCGTACATATATAGGTTTATTGGCTTTCAGCAACCTGCTGCAGCCTTTGTCTTGTAAATCTTTGGTACTATAATTAATGAAAATCTCATTTTTCTGTTAAAAATGAAAAACATAAATACACATAAGATCCGGAAACATGTTTGAGAAAAAAGAAAAGAAAAGAAAAACAGCGGGGCACAATAAACTAAAAGAAAAAGGAAAGAACAATGGAAATAACCGAAAAATATTGTTTTAAAAATTGAAAGAAATATAGAAAGAAAAAATTAATAATTCAAAATATCTATTAACTATGACAAAAATATCATACAAATTGGAATAACTGAAAAATGGATGGCTACCTTAATATCCAAATTAAGATTTTAGAAATTGCTTTCGAGCTGTATTAAAAAGGTAAAGATAAAGTGTAATTTTACCTAAACCTCATAAGTCAAATTATAATTATTCCTATTAAGAAATTATTAAATATACATTATGTTTTACAGTTTATTCGATCTCTAAAAAGACAAGTTATACCAATTGAACTTTTTTGTAATTTATAATGATTTATTTTTATTATTACATTTTTTATGAATCAATTTTATTTGAAAATAATATTTTGTAGGTGTAATAATCCATTTAAAAGTAAAATTTTATGAATTTTTATTTTTTTAGTTGTTAAAAATAAAAATTTATAAAAAAATAATAAAATTATAAAAAATTATATTTCTAATGGATTACTACACCTATATAACATTGGCTTTCAAATGAAATTAATTCAAGCAAAAAGAGATCCCATTTAAGTAGTTTATTATCTATAGATAAGGAAAAACTAAAGCGTACAGAGGAAGTGTTGATGGGAACTAACTACAAAGTCGATTCTGGCCTAATTATGGCAAGAATGAGATGAACTATTGAAGGGTAGGGGCCGGAGGGAGAAGATGCTAAAGTGGAAAGAAAGCTCAGATTAACAATCGTCACTCTCAAAACCCTTAGATTGATTGAGTTGACTGACAATTAATTTTTGTCTTACATAACAATATTGAATTTTGTTTAATGAAAAATTAACAACAAAATCAATCTTCCATCTTCTAGCTATTATATCATTAACTAGACATATGTATAGTTCGACATACTAACCAACCCTTAACTCTTGATATATAATTCACTTAGATCTAAAAATTTTGACAAAATTACCTCTGACCAAGATTCTCGCTCTCTCTCTCTCTCTCTCTAGAAATCATATCTTCTATCATTATTTGTATTTGAATAAGTGTCAAAGACAAAGTTGTAAAATGTCTAAAATAATTGATAAAAGTGTCTGAACAAATACATACATATATATATATATATATATATATGTCTGGAATAATATGTACACTAATTGTTCTCCCCAAACAATATGCAAACTATTTATTCTCTACCAAAATGATATGAAACGTGTAAAAGTATCTAAATAAATATGTTAAAGCATTTATGGTAATATGTAAAAGTGTTTGAAGTAGTATGTAAACAAATTATAATTTTTTAAAAATAAAGTGTCTGAAACAATAAATAAAAGTATCTATATATGTGTGTGTGTGTGTGTGTGTGTGTGTGTTTTACTACTCCTTATAAGTTGCCTAAATTATAGTATTCGCTTAGGCGTGAGCTTTGAAATGAGAGTCCAATTCTTATGTCCCGAATTTCTCTGTCCCCTCCTTATCTATTCTATTTTTATGCCACATGTACATACTTAATTGAAGTTTAATATTAAAATTAACAAGGTGTCGATGCAAACGGAAAGAACACTCCCGTTAACGTTAAGCCAAGCTCTAAAAAAAAGAGAAAATCAAAATTCGGTCTAATGCCCACGCTCAAAGACTTCAATTGCCAACCAGGGAACTCCAATTGCCTCAAGTTCCAACTTCAACTCAGCATCACAATCTTTGTCCACTAGAGAAAGAGAAGACCAGCTTGTAGTTAAGCTCCTAGCATGTGAATCTTCAATTGGATTAGGGGACGCCACCTCTGAAACTTTCAGGCACTCATTCATGAACATGTAAGTACCATTGTTGTTCTTTGATCTCTTTAAATTGCATCCATTGCAACATGATTCCCTAACTTCAAGTTCAAATGCAGAACCATTTGAGTCTTTGTAACTTCAAGCAGTATTATAACATGTAGCTTCAAATACTTTGTCCATTTTAGCAGAAGCACCCTCCATCACCATCTTAGAAATATTATATACTAGTGACCCCTGATTTTCCCAGTTAGTCAAACTTGTAGAAGGAAATCCACACTGAGAACCAAATTGGACTTTAACACTACCACCTTGATTGCTTGTTGGAAAACCTATAGGTGGCCACTGGGCCGGGTCTACTAGTACCCGGCTCGGGTCAAACTCAGCCCGACACGTTCAAACTCGGGTCCGACCCAGCACGGATTGGGCTTGGAAGATGACGAGGCGAGTTTGGGCTTGGCAGACCGGCCCACGAACCCGTATGAACCCGGACCGGACCAGACAGGCCCACGACCCAACTGAGCCGGGTCAACCATTTGCATTCTCATTGGCATATTTCAAAATTTTTGGAAAAATGGTAAAATTACACCTTGGCCACCCTAATGGCTGTAGAATTTTTTTGAACCCCAGACTTTTTTACCCTCAGTTCACAGCCACTAATGGTTAGTTTTTTAGGGCTTTTTAAGTAAAACAAATTTTTTCTTCTCCTATAAATAAGTAGCCTCCTTTCCACACTTCCTCACACCAATATTCTCTTCTCCAATCTCCTACAATATTCTCTCATTCTCTCTACTATCTCTCTATAAGTTTTTTAATCTTTCACTAATATTTTCTTAATTGCCTCTTAATCATCTCTCCATCTTTTCAATTATTTTCTTCCACTAATGGCTTCACGAGGGAAGAACTCCTACAAGGGCAAGGGTGTTGCCTCCTCCTCATCCGACATAAGGGTCGATTCATTTTTCCGATGATGTTTGTTCTGCAAAAATTGAGGCTCACACTCACAAGAAATTGCCGACAATGATCCAAACATCGACATGGCAGCATACGACCTTGGCCTTGACAATCAACTTTTTAATGATGACGTTGAGAAAATTCCACCGACCCAACTCAGTGCCGAAGGGTCCCAATCGACGCCACAAAGCGAGCAACCCGAGCGGAGCCAAGTAAAAAGCGGGAATTTGAAAGCTTTCATTTGGGTGCATTTTGATCAAGTTTGGGAATGCGAAACGATGTATGCCAAGTGCAAACATTGTGATAACAAATTTGCACATAAATTGAACTCCAGAATGGGCACTAATGAATACTCATAAGTGTATTGTTATTAAGGGTTTAAATCATTATTATACACTTTGATTATGATTAATTTCTATATTATAAGCATTTTTTCACCGGGTTACTATTAATGCATTTTTACTATTCACTTATCGCTATTCATCGACTTACTATTCACACGCGTATTTTACTGTTCATACGTGTTTTACTATTCATCAATATTAAATAATTATTTTTTACATAGGTAAAATCATCACTTGACGATCCTTCAAAAAATCATATCTGGAGCTATAGCTATTGGAATTGAGTGATTCTAAATTCATCTGAAAGCCAATACATAGATCTTCAACTCTACTTCATTTCACGAGCTAATTTGATCATTTTCATTGCCGAAATCTGATTATAGATGAGACCCTTTGCTATTTTGTGTGCTGAAGAACAATTTTGGTAGAAAAATCATAACTTGAGCTACGAATTTCTGATTTGAATGAGTAAGCTATAGATTCGAAGCTAAAGAGGAGATCTACAACTTCTGTTCTTTGAGGAAGAGCTTATATGATGTCTATGATGGTTAAAAAATTAAAATAAGTTACAGCCTGCCATTATTAATTTGTATTTACTTACATTTTACCATTTCACTCACCCCAAAACTCTATAAATAGTCACCTTGGGGAGAGGGTGAAGGAGGCCATTTCCATTTTCTTGTATTATTTTTAGATTTTTTCCTTTGTTATTGTTCTTGTTTTCAATACCGAAGCTCTGTTCAGGTGTTTTCTTGTTCTTCTTCTTATTCTTCATTTAATCTTTCAATCCATGTACGTTTCATCTTTCTACATGTTGTTTACTTTTATGATGGCCAACTAATCTTCTTTTTGTTAAGGTGAAAAGGTGAAGGTTTTGGTATATAGGTTATGATTGACTTGAATGGATCACAACGTTAACGATATTTTCTTCCTTAATCTATTTAACTTTCATCCTTGTTAAGTGAGAGTTTTGATTCATCATAGTCAATCATTGGCACAAAAGCTGCTTGATTCCCTCTGTAGAACATGGCTCTGCCAGCTATATTGGAATCTTGAGCTATTGTCGACAAAGGTTGGCATGATGGATACTTGAACCCATTAGCAAGGGTTAGCGTTTTAAGATTAATAAAAGTTAATATTAACTACATTCCCTTATTAGGACCTCCTTTATGTGTGGATCATAATTGAGTGATAAGATGGGCTAAAATTAATCACAACCGATATACTAAAAGTGGACCCCCTAACCTTAGCTATTTTATTTGAATTTGAATTTTTAATCAACACTTGTTCACACATTTCATAAAAACCTTCATTTACTTTTGTAATTTTTATTTCTTAATTTACTTTCCTGTGGTTCAACACTCGGACTCCCGAAATTTTATTACTTGTGATAACCTACACTTGGGTTACAACTGCTAGAGTGCAACAGGCACCCTCATGAGGCACTTGAGCAAAGTCCATGGATACATCGGTGGCATTTCCAGTGGACAAACACAACTGACGGGTGTTGGCAGCTTTGGCGGTCTAAGTATTTTTCGATTTAATCCAAAAACTGTTAGGTAAGGTTTAATTAATTGGATGATAATTACTGAAAAACCATTTAAACAAGCTGAGGATGAATATTTAGAAAGATTCATCCAAGCAAATCTAAATCCGGCTTATAAAAAAACATCTAGAAGAGAAATCTTTAAATCGTATGAAGCTAGGAGCAGTGATTTACAAGCATATTTTTCTACCGTTAATCATTGTCTGTCATTTATATCTGATATGTGGACATCTCTAATACGACAAAATTATTATTGTGCAACTGCTCATTGGATAGATGATGAATAGGTTATTCAAAAATGGATAATTGCTTTCAAATGTATGGAATCTGATCATACAGGTTGAAATATTTCCAACTGCATTATTGAAACTTTGCGCGAATTTGTTGTTACCAATAAAGTTTTGTCTATTTATTTTGACAATGCTTCAAATAATGATTTGGCGGTGAGAGAATTGATAAAAGAAATAAAACCACCACTTGATGGAATTTTTTTTAAGTTTGTTGCTTGTGTCACATTTTGAATTTATGAGTCCAAAATGGTTTACAACTGCTGCAAAACCAAATTGAGCCAGTTCAGAATGCTTTATTTTTTGTTAAAACAAGGAATAAATTGACTCGTGAATTTGAAATGTTTTGTAATGAAAATGGGGTGAATTTTTCTTGGAAAATGTTAAAAATCGATTGCCCCACTCGATGGAACTCAACATTTGAAATGTTAAATGACGCTCAACCATGGGCAAATCTTTTGACTTGCTTTGTAAACTCAAAAGTACAAGGTGACTGGCTAACGGACGAGGTTTGGGAAAAATGTTTTAATTTAGTTGAGTTGCTTAGATATTTTTATGAGGCAACAAACTTTTTCTTTGGGGTTTATTACCCAACAGTGGACCAAGTAATGTTATATTTTGTAAACATCATCTATGTTTTCCACAAAAACAAGGACGATGAGTTTTTGAAACCAACTGTTGAAGCAATGCAAAAGAAATGGCTTGATTATTTTCAATAAATCACACAAATTTATCCTGTTGCAATTATTAGAAGTATACTATTATACATATTTAGGTCAAACATAAGTTTCTGCACTTGTTATTTCTACTGAAGCTGACCACAATTTGAGAGAGTTATACAAATTCTACTCTATTAAGCATTCTAATAAGGTTAGGTTATTCGATCCAACACCCGCCCGACATTCCACCTCCTCATCATCATCAAGGTTCAACCCAGCGGCGAGTATCTTCAAACGTCCGAGACCCACAAACCCGGGATTGATAGAATGAGATGATTACCTCCGTATTTCATTTGAAAACAATGAAGAAGACATCCTCGAGTGGTGGAAAAACAAAAGAAGAAGATTCCCGATCTTATTCATACTGGCGCAAGATATTTTGGTAGTTCCGGTCTTAACTGTCGCCTCCAAGGCCGTCTTTAGTACAAGGAAACAAGTTATCTCGGAGAAACAAGCAAGGCCCATACCTAAAACCGTTGAGGTTTGCGTTTGTAATCAAGATTGGGCACTTGCTGCTTTAAGGAAACAAGATATTAAAAGCTCCGATGATGAGGTCCCTTCTGATGATGACCAACAATAGTAGATTGTAGGTTTTCATTATAATTTAAAGAATGTAATTGATCCGATTAAGCTATTAAGCATATATCTTAAATTTTACCTATTCATTTTTTTCTATGGAACGTTTTGCTATTTTCAAGTGTAAAGTACATTTCAAAATATGTAGATGCCGTTTGGCTTTTTTATTAATAAAATTTGCACAGGTGGTGATGTTTTTTTCTAAAAAAATATATATTTTAATAAAATTATTATCAAACAACGATTAAAAACATATTAAAACATATTTATTAAAAAATTGAATTAACTTGGCCTAGCTTGGACCCGTCTCGGCCCAGCCTGGGCCCGCCCTGCTTTGACGCTGGCCTTGCCTGGGTCCAAAAAATCCGACCCAAGCTTGGCCGGGTTAGCCTACTAGCCACACTAAGAGAACCAGAGACATCATGTTGCTCAACAAACAATGAAATTAAATTGAAAAAGGAACATTTAGCCAGAGCCTAGACTATATACAGGACCTTTGAAAGAACTTTTGCGGCAAAACAAGGAGGATTAGACGTAAATTACACGAGAGAAATTGTAAAAACACATCCAAATCAATAACCTTGGGACTCAATTAGAGATCTCCAACATGTATAAATCTGGAGATTTTGTTACTTGAACAAAAACTTTAAATTAAAACATACTCATTCCGTTTCAAATTTTTTTATCATCACTTTTTAGTAATTAATCTATAATTTTTTTATTTTCAACATTTTAACATATAAATAAAGAACTTTTATATAAGAATGATAAATCAAGGCATATAGTTTTTAAATATATTTTTTTTAAATTTTTTTAAATAAATGTTAATATAAAAAAATTTAAGTCAAATTATATAAAAAAATTAAATGGTGTAAAAAATACAAGAGAGATGTAGTATTTGTTAGAGCAACTCCAACAGTTTCTCCATAACTTTTATAAAATGAGAAAGTAAAAAGTAAAATCTCCATATTTTTTTGCTTCAACTCCAATAGCTTTCCTATTTTATAGAATTTTATATTTATTACATAATAATTAAATATTACAAATTCCAATTATATTATAAGAAGAAATTAAGAAATAAAAAGCCCAAAAATTGAGAAATTACACTCGACTTCTTTTTGTGCTCCATATACAACTTTTTCAATGCAAATGCAGAATCAAATCTCAAAAAGGCTTCTTGTAGATTTGCATTTTTCTAGTTCAATTGCCCCTTTTCTATTCACCCGAATCTCAATGCAAGCTTGCACAAAACACATAAAATAGAAAACTGAACACAATTGCTCCTCTCTTCTTTCTAGCCGAATCTAAAATTCATATATGGAAGCAGTCAACATATGTTCATCTTTGACATCTTCCTCGGACTCTTCCTTCAAGTTCTCATTCTATACTTGACTCGGCGGCAGGCAGGAGAGGATCAAAAGAGTGTGTGGAGCGTAGAGAAGGGCCAAGTTTGTGCTCCAACCGCCGGAGACGATTTGGGCGCCAATTGACGGAGACAATTCGGCCCCTAGAGCTAATCTATTCGCTGGCACCCGGAGACATGTTGGGTCTATCATTCGCCCATTAAGTTGAACCCACAGCCATCGACAACTTCCATAAAAGCAGGAGCTGGTGATTTTTGTGAGAGAAAAAGAAAAAGAAGGGGTGGATTCAGTTGAGGACAGAAAGAAAGGGCAGGGTGAATTTGGCGGGGGACAGAGAGAGAGAGATTGAGTGGAGGACGGTGGTGTGGCTGGGAAACGGGAGTTGATACGCAGCAGAATTGTTTCAGAGTGGACAACGTGGTTTTTTCGTTCGTGAAATTTTTTTAGCATTTCTGCAAGAATAGGGAAATGATTATTCTCTTTCATCCCATTCCCTATTTTGGGGAATGAGATAGAAAAACTATTGGATTGAAAAAATACTAAATATTCTCTAAAATATAGAAAAACCACCAAATAGAGAATCTGTTGGAAATGCTTTTAGTTTTGTTATGAGTATAAAATTTATGAATGTTAGCCGTTTGTTTCATGTGGTTCTAAAATTTGAGGAACATACGGTTTGTGGCACATATCAGGTGACAGGAAAAGATTCTTGTTCTTCACTGCGATGCTGTTTAGGGAGACGTGGCACATAGATAAGTGGGAGAGAAGATTTTTGTTTGAAACAAAACAAACAATCCAACTCCTCTGTCCCATTTTTTCCTGTCCCCATCCTATCCCCTATGTTATCTAACTGCTACGTGTTCTAGTTAAGTCAAAACTTAATTTTGGAGTTATATAGAAACAGAATGAAATGGAGACGTCAAATGCTAAAGGAAATAAAAAAAACCAGAGGAGGAGATGAAAAGAAACAGAAACCTTGACCCAACACACTAATCGGAGACTTTGTTTTTGAATCCTTCAAGTTCCCAGTTTCATGCAGAAATTGATGTTGAAGCAACTCCTTAACTCTTTAGCCGTTTGCCACTGTGTCGTATCTCTTCCCAAGCACTTTCGCACAAAGTCCTTCGCTTTCTCGGAAAATTACCCGATAATCTCCGGCGACTCACCTGAAAACCCAATCTAATAAAGAGCCAACAGCAAATCATTCAGCTCCGACCATGGTGATTTTTCGGAACCTATTTTGATGATCATGCACCCCAGAGCCCATATGTCAGCAGCAAACCCCTGTTTTTCCCCATGAGCCACCTCCGGCGCCATGAACGCCGGCGTGCCGAAAAATACTAAGGTGGTTCCAGCGATCCCCATGTCCCCGTTCTGGTTTTCTTTGTATGGATTTTCTTTGTTTTTAAGGGTTTGGCTTATCGTGTCTCGATTTCGATCTCAGCTTCCTATTTCGGATTTAGAGTCCTGCCTTCCTGGAGTTCTTCGTTTGGATTGAAATGGAGGCTTTGATAGAGCTATAAGACCTCATTGCGTAGAATCTAGAGCAATTCTCTAACAAACTCGCCTGGTTTTGTTCCAGGTGCCCCCGGTTGAAGTCCTTGCTCACCGGGTCACCTAGAGTTTCATGGTTGCAGCTCAATGCGGTGCTCGGTGTGTCGCGTTTTCCCTCCAAATGCCTGGATGCGACCGACAACAACTCCAAAACGATTGTTCTTGAGTTTCTCCGAGCAATCCCTTCATTGTTCCACCTCTCCTTCTGGCCGCAGTCCTTTGGCTCGGAATTTATTTCCGGCTTCTATGTCGATTTCCTTGGGTACCTGTCGGAAGCAGCCGAATTGTCCTCGGAATTTAGCACAAAGATTGCTGGGTTCATGGGAAAGGTGGTTCATGGGAGTGTTCTTTCTATTTGCACTATTACCTTATTAATTTCAATATTAAATTTGAGTTAAGTATGTATACGTGACATAAAAATAGAAAACGGGACAAGTAGGGAATAGAGAAATTCGGGACAGAAGAACTGGACTCGTCAACAAGAGGAGAAAGGAAAAGGAAAAGCAAGTACAAACCAGATCACGTCCACAATAAAAAATTTGTTCGTCCACCTGGTGCTAGTAACGGCGCAAGCTCAACTCTTTGATCAGACTGTTCATATCGGAGTGAGAAGAGCCACCGTCCTCGACCACCGTTTTCGCCATATCTGACAACTCTTTGGCTCTGCTTCTCATTTCCCCTGCTTTCTCTCCGATCATTATCTCCGTCACTGCTTGCTCCACCTGTTCTCGACTCACAAAATCTCCCGTTCCTCTCACCCACCGTTTCACACCAACGGAGACGGCGATCCCCAGAATCTGAGTCAGAAATTTCTCGTTGAAAAACTGCTCTGCCGCCGTTGGCCACGCCACCAAAGGCACGCCGCCTGATATCCCTTCCAGCGTCGAATTCCACCCGCAATGAGTCACGAACCCGCCCACCGCGGGATGATCAAGTATCATAACTTGCGGCGCCCATCCTCTGATAATCAGCCCTTTCCCTTCAGTTCTATGCTCGAATCCTTCTGGCAGCCATTCCTCGATTTCTTCCTTCTCTCGCCTCACGACCCAGATAAAATTTTGCCCTGCAGCTTCAAGCCCAAGTGCGATTTCCTTCAATTGCTCGTCTGCAAAGTTAGCCATACTTCCGAAGCAGATGTAAACGACCGAATTGGGCTCCTTCGAATCGAGCCAATTCAGGCACTCGTGCTCGTCAATGGACGATTTATTGCCTCTCTCTGCTTTATCTTCTGCAGCCCTGTTGCAGAGGGAAACGGGGCCGATGTGCCATGCCCTTCTTCCCAAAACGTGCCGGTAGTGATCAGCGTACGCTGGCTCGAGCTCGTAGAAACTGTTCACAACGACGCCATAGCTGGTCAGCTCCGATTCCTTGGCCGCTTTCGATATCTTCTTTAGTGGTGAGTCTTCGTTTTGGAACAAGAAATCCGGCAGCTGCTGCTTCGTCATCTGGATGTCTCCGGGGAGATTAGTTATGACAAACGGCTCCGAGTCGGACTCCGCAGCCTTGTAAGGTTCGTACAATCTAACAGATTCCAATGCGCATAAGGGAAAGAAGCCAGTCCCATGGAATACCAATCTTGGGATCCCGAATTTCGCTGCGGCTTCGGTGGCCCAGGGAAAGAACATGTCGGCGAGCAGACAATCGGGGTTGAGTTCTTGCAGGAGCTGTTCGAGTGGTCCCTGGAGCGTGGCGACTGCTTGGAAGAATTTAGTTAAGTTGTCGGGGCTGAATTGTTTGGCGGAAGTGATCTTGTCGAGGTTGTCGAAGCCGTCGGGAAGGCCAACGTCGGCGGAGGGGAAGTTGAGGGAGCGGATGTGGATGTCGGTGCCAGCGTCTTGTGTCCGGCGGAGGTTGTTGGAGAAGAGAGGGGCGTTCGAAGGAGTAGCGATGAGGGTGGCTTTGACCCCGCGGCGGGCGAATAGCTTGGCCATGTCGATGGTGGGGATCATGTGGCCGTGCGCCATGAAAGGGAAGAAGAGGACGTGGAGCTTGTGAGATTGGAGAGGTGCTGATTCGGTGCCCATATTGGTTCGGAGGAGGTTTCTGGAAAATGATGGAGCAAATTATTAGGGAGAAGATACAACGCAATTTATTTAACTCGCCGGCGCCTGCTTGGATTTGTAACTCTGCTCTCTATATATATACACAAAGTGAGAGAGAAAGAGAGCGTCACGGGGAAATTTGTAGGAATTTTCTTGCTTTGTTTCCGTTGGTGACGTTTCCGGTGGGTTCGATTTTAGAATTCGAATGTACCAATTGTAGAGATCATACCATACGTAGTTGCGTTCGTCACCACCGGAGCCGTGCCTCTCCCTCTTTACCAAAAGCCGTGTGAATTCGTTCATCTTCCCCCCTTATGTTTAATATACTACCAAATGGCCCTTTTCTCTTTGTTTAGTGTTCTAGGGTGTTTTTCTTCTGTGCTATCGGCGATTGGTGCTCCCCTCGCAATCCCTGGTGTTATCAAACCTGGCCCAGCCGGTCGGGGTCTAGAGGCCACAATAGGCTGAGCGGCATCTTGACACCCACTTTAGTCAAAACCCAGTCAAACTTGGGAGGCCTGAAAAACCTGATGACCCATTTAAACCGGTAATTAAGTTATTAAATACTATTACTGTTAGGTATATCACATCTTAAATTTTTAAAGTATTTAGTATGGTATACGGTGTCATATACTATTATTATTTTTATAAAAAAAAGTTAGAATATTATTTTAAGATAATATAATTTATTCAATAATTTATTTTTACACATTTTATATATTTTTTAATTTTTTTAATCATAATTTATCAAATACAAATAAAATATATATGATAGAAGATATTTTTTTTATATAAAAAACCTAAAAAAATGTTATATATAGAGCAAAATAAATAATACTAAAAAAATAATTTATTGATATAATAGAAAATAAATAATACTTTAATAATAAAAATACATTTTCTAATACTACATTGAGTTCCTAGGTGGTTCAAAGATGCTTCTTTCCTAACTTGTTCTGCAAAAACAACATATTCAGTTAGAGTAGTATGCATCAGAAATCCAATTAGGAGATATTGTTTAACATGATGTTGTGGACTTGTGGTCGAAAAAAGTGATGATTGTCACCGCATAGATTATTGAAAAAGATTGGGGCCGATGATGATGAACCTACGGTAAAAAATTATAGCATTTGTTATGGATATCCATATGATCCATACACCACTATCACCAATTGAACTAATGCTGGGACCTTCAAGCTACTACCAACCATTAAATTTTTATATTAACTAAGAAAAATAACAAAAACAATAAAAATATACATTTATTTTATGATATGTGTATTATTTATATTATAATGTTTTATATATTTATGATATTTTAAGATAAAATGCATATAAAAAATGAGCGGTACATAAAATACAGCAATATATCATTCGATAAAATAACAAAATTCGTAAACATTTGTACCACGGTACATTTGCACTATGGTCCGGTTTCACCTGGGTTTGGATAGATTTTGTGGGCATGTAAAACTTTTTTTTTTTTTAACAGTGTTGCTTTTGCAGCTTAACTCGCTTAATTATGTTGGGCTGATGTTTAGTTGGCGTCAAATTGAAATAAAAAAAAAAACAAAAAAGCTGGACTGGTAGAACGCAAATGACAACAGTAGCTACTATTATATATTTATTATATTATTAAAACTTTATCGGATTTATCTTCAAAACTAAAATGGTTAATTACTCATGTAAACTTTTGGAATATTTAGGATTTTAATTTTAAATTTTGAATGATTGATTATGCACTTGATTTATTGAAAATTATAATTATGTGCTATTCTGTTATAAAATACCTCATCCAGTCATCCGTCTCATATAATTTGAAATACTGAATTTTTTACTAAATTTGATATGAATTTATTCATATTATTGTTAGTTAGAAAAATTAAAAAAAATTATTTTGTTCATATATTTTATAATTTTTTTTTTTTATATATCGTCAAAGTACATACCATAGTATTCTATTTTTTATGGATATATGTGAGATTTTTTTTTGTAATTTTACATCAAAATATCATACTTAAATATAAAAAATTGTAAAATATAATCAATACACATATTTTAACATAAATATTTACTTTTATTTTTTGGTTTCTTTTTCTTTTACTTTTGCTTCATTTTTTTGTTGGGTATTAGAAAATATATTGTTTTTATTAAAATATTATTTTTTTTTCCATTGAATCAATAAATTTATTTTTTTTGCTGAGTAATATTTATTTTGCTCTATATATAACATTGTTTATTTTTTGTATAAAAAATATCTTTTATGATACACTCTATTCGTCCCAATTTAGATTAAAAGTATTCCTTTTTAGGATATCCTAAAAAATTTGAAACGTTTCCTCTTTTAGAAAATTTTAAACAATCAATTTACCTTCTTATACCCATTTAAACTCTCAATACACAAAATTCAATAAAAAATATTTTTTTAATCTTCACTTAATCTCTCACTGCACAAAACCCAAAAAAAAAAATTTTTTTAATCATTCTTTAAACTCTCGCTACACAAATCCAAAAAAAAAATAATTTTAGTTTCATGGGTAAAATTAAAAAAAATAACATAAATTACATATACCTTAATATCTGTGCTCAGAGAAATGTTAAATCTATTTTGGGACGGAGAGAGTATATTTTATTTATATTTAACAAATTATGATGAGAAAAATTAGAATACATGTAAAAATATGTACAAAACAAATTATTTAAATTTTTTTATCTTAAATTAATATTTTAATATTTATTTTTCTTTAACAAAAAATTATAATAATATATGGTACAGTATATAGTATGATATATCTAATAGTAAGGGTATTTAATAACTTCCACTACACTTGCTTGACGATTAAGATTGTTAGTGTCACTGACCATATGTACGTTATATTTGTAGTTTCTTTTTTGTCCCCAGGGAAAAATTAGTGCTGCCCTTATAATTTCCTGGGGTCCAAGAATCCGAGCGTGGCAACGTAAAACACTACTCCATATTAGCCTCGCCTCTGTTACATCAATTATCCAAATTCAACCAGCAAATTTATACATTACTTTGTGTTTTTTTTTTAAGTGATGTTTTTTTCTTAGTTGTCAGACTCTGATGTGGACTTGTAAGCAGATTTTAGTTGGCGGAATGTTGTGATACGGAATGGAGGAACGAGCTGGCAATGTTGTAGGTGGAAAATATTTTCACAAATCCAATCTTACTTGTATTTCTGGCTAACTAAAAGGAGTGCAACAGCATATTATTCTTGGTCTGAATTGTGCCATAACTGATGATTGGCTATTAATAATTGGCCAAAGTTAAGGTAGGTTGGATAAGCGAGTTATTTTATAACTGCATATATAGGCTGTGAAAAAAATATTAAAAATCTTGAAACTACTAGAATATTATTGTTATACAATTTAAATACAGTTTTAAAAGTTGTTATCAGGCAGTGTAACAAATATAAGGGGCAAAGTGTAGGTTTCTCAAAATAGAGGGGCAAATTGTA
Source organism: Aquilaria yunnanensis (assembly GCA_039654915.1). Lineage (NCBI taxonomy): Eukaryota > Viridiplantae > Streptophyta > Magnoliopsida > Malvales > Thymelaeaceae > Aquilaria > Aquilaria yunnanensis. The sequence goes on along the minus strand of CM077598.1, from coordinate 21,954,108 downwards.
GGTTAGATCAAACCACATGGGGGTTTTTGTAATTTTCTATAAAAACTGAAAGAAATATAGAAAGAAAAAACTCATAATTCAAAATATCTATTAGTTGTTAAAAAAATACCATACATATTAGCATTATTGGAAGATGATTACCTTAATATCCAAATTCAGATTTTAGAAATTGCTTTCGGATTATATTAAAAAGGTAGAGAAAAAGTGTATATTTTTTAAATAGGAGGGACAAAGTGTAATTTCACATAAACCTTAGGAGGTAAATTATAATTATTCCTATTAAGAAATTATTAAATATATATTATGTTTTACAGTTTATTGGATCTCTAAAAAGACAAGTTATACCAATTCAACTTTTTTTAATTTATAATGATTTATTTTTATTGTTACATTTTTTTATGAATCAATTTCATTTGAAAATAATATTCTGTAGGTGTAATAATCAATTCAAAAGTAATTTTTTATGAATTTTTACTTTTAGTTATTAGAAATAAAAATTATAAAATTATAAAAATTATATTTTTAATGGATTACTATACCTATATAACATTGACTTTCAAATGAAATTAATTCAAATAAAAAAAGATCCCATGTAAATAGTTTATTATCTTTAGATAAGGAAAAACTGAAGCATAGAGAGGAAGTGTTGGCTGGAAACTAACTGTGAAGTTGATTCTTGCCAAATTATGGCAAGAAGGGGATGAACTATTGAGCGGTGGGAGCCAGAGGGAGAAGATTCCAAAGAGGAAAGAGAGCTCAGATTAACAATCGTTATGCTCGAAATGCCCAGATCGATTGACTTGATTGACATTTAATTTTTGTCTTACATAACAATACTGATTTTTGTTTAATGAAAAATTTACAATAAAATCAATCTTCCACCTTCTAGTTATTATATCATTCATATACGTCTAGTTAGATATACTAACCAACTCTTAACTCTTGACATATAACTCTCTCTCTCTCTCTCTCTCTCTCTCTCCCCCTTTAAAAATTATATCTCACTCCTATTTTCATTCATGTAGCGACCATCATTGCATTCAAATCTTCTATCATTATTTACATCTGTGTAAGTATCAAAGACAAAGTTGAAAAATATCTAAAATAATTAGTAAAAGTGTCGGAACAAATATATGTAAGTATCTGGAATAATATGTACACTATTTATTCTCCCCAAACAGTATGCAAACAATTTATTCTCTACCAAAATGATATGCAAACGTGTAGAAGTATCTGAACAAATATGTTATAGCATCTATAGTAATATGTAAAAAAATTATTATTTTTTAAAAATGAAAGTGTTTGAAACAATAAATAAAAGTATTTAAATAAATATGTGTGTGTGTGTGTCTATTTTTTTTTTTTACTACTCCTTATAAGCTACCTAAATTACAGTATTCTCTTAGGCGTGAGCTTCTAAATGAGACCTTTGAAAGAGCTTTGGCCAAATCACCTCAGGGGTCCCATAACTTGACCAACTCACACGAGTTAGTCCCTCAACCAGAATTCGGTCTAAGTTAGTCCTCAAACTTTTCAAATTGTCACAAGTTAGTCCCTTAAGCCATTTGAAGTGGCACGTGACCGTCATTGCCTCCCTTTCAGACACGATCCATCACTGCCCTTCTCCTCTACCGCACCTCTTCTTATTTCTTCCCTTCATTTCTCCTCCGCCAGATGCACCTCTTCTTCTTTCTCTTATTCCTTTCTCATTTGCCAAACTCGCCTTTCTCCCCCGCTGTGCTACTTCCTCTCCTTTCTCCTTCGCCGGACTTGTCTTTCTCCTCCGCCCCGCCTCTTCTTCTTTCTCCTCTTCTTTTATCCTCTGCCGAATGCACCTTTTTCTTCCACTGAACTCGCTTTCTCCTCTGCTACCACACATCTTCTTCCCCTTTCTCCTCCCCCGCGCCTCTTATTTTTTTCTCCTCTACCTGATTCACCTATTCTCTTCCGCCGAACGCACTTTCTCCTCTGCCACCACACCTTTGCTTCCCTTTCTTCCTTTGCCACGCCTCTTCTTCTTTTCTCCTCTGCCTGATTCACCTATTCTCCTCTGCCGAACTCACTTTCTCTTCTGCCACCGCACCTCTTCTTCCCCTTTCTCTTCTGCTGTGCCTTTTCTTCTTTCTCCTCTTCCTTTCTCTATCCCTCTTACCTCTTTCCATTCCAAAGACTCATTCCGGATATTCCGATGAAGCCATGTCGAGATCAATCCCCAACCCGCTGCGTCGAAGGGTGCATCTCCTTATAGAATCGGCGCCGCCAGTGGGTTTTAAGTCAATTTGGAAAACTACCGGCCCCATAAAAAACATCCTATTTGCTTTAACTCTGATATCACCATTATGACACGTGGCGCTCTAACTCACTTTAGGGACTAAGTCATCACATGTTACCAAGTTTGAGGACTAACATAAGCCGATTTCTGGTTGAAGGACCAACTCGTTTGAGTTGGTCAAGTTCAAGGACCAGCAGGTAGAGGTGATCGTTCGGTTAATTTGGTTAAAACCGTACTGAAATTTTTGATTTTTTTTATGTTTTCGGTTCTTTATTGTAATAAACTGAAATGACTAATGAAACTGAAGTAAAACCGAACCAAATTGTTTCGGTTCAGTTTGGTTTCGCACCGAAATACTAACTTATACTATAGACCTAGTGACTAAAATGTAATACTATAAATATCTATTGCCTTTTTTAACTATTAATTATACATGGAGGAGCAATTTAAGGTTTGGCCAAAATTATTCTTCTTCCATAATCTCAGCGTCGACAGGGTCATCAGAGAACATTCTCCACGAATCTCAACCAAAATTGGGCATCTGAGAGCGAAATCCTCGACTGCTCTTTCTCCTCCATTGCGCCATGTCGGCCTATTTTTTCTTTTTCTCTCCTTTGTAACGAACTTCGGAGGTTTCTCATTTTTGACCGGCGGGTTGTCGTTGGCAGTGTCTTGGTTCAGGAGCAAAGAAGCACCTTTCTTGACGATGGACCACTCCATCACGACCTCCTCTACCTCCGGATAAGGCGTGGTCTTTAGAGTACAGTTGGCCTTATCAATCGGTGGTCAACGGCGCAATGCCGCCATCATGTTTGGTCGCTTGTTTCTTTTTCCTAATCTAAGATGGCCAAACCTAATATAAGCCATCAACCTTCTGTTTATCTTACATTTAGCCCCCACTCCTTTCATACCTGCCAACTTACATAAGAAATAAAAATTCGGTTTATTCGGTTACCGAAATAACCGATTGCCTTAACCGAAACCGAACTTCTCCTTATTCGATTTCAATTGAAACCGAACCGAAAAATGGAATTCACCAAACCGAATTTCTAAATTAATCCAATTTTTCAGTTTTTTCGGTTTCAACCAAATAGTGATTACCCTTCCCGGCAGGGTACTTAGGCCAAGAACTTTGGCAGCAAAACAAGGAGGATTGGACATAAATTACACGAGAAGATAAATTGTAAAAACACATCCAAATCAATAACCTTGGGACTCAGTTAGAGAACCCCAACATGTATAAATCTGGAGATTTTGTTACTTGAACAACAACTTTAAATTACCGGAGAAGACGGCAATCGGATACCTTCTCTTCGGCTGCGAGAACTCCAAGGAGATAAAAAAGCAAAACCAATCTGGTCGACGCGTACCGACAAATGAACGCCGGAAACGGTAGATTCAATTGTGTGGAAGAAGTGAAGAGATGGGGAGGGTTTGGCTTCTTCGATTAAAGCCATTTTGGACTGTTTCGAAAAGATTTTTGGTGGGAAGGTACCATGTAGAATCGCAACTGACGGTGCGGCAGGGGGTGATCGGCGACATGTTGGCATCGTTGAATTACGGCATCACGACGACGATGACGGTGGGGCTGGGAATCGAAACGCTATTTACGGAAGGGGTGCGATGGAAATTAACTAGAATAGTGAGGGATAAATTTGCAAAAATCATAAACTACGTATAATTAGATCTATATCCATAATAGCTGCTCGTCTCTTGTTCGCGCATGTTGAAAATGGGACAAAATATTTGTTTGTTGTCTCTGAATGTTCGTCAGTCCATAGAGTTCTAGAAACAATGTGCTATGCATCTGAGATAAGTATGGATATCTCAAATCTCTAGACACGGGACATCAACGGATTTAAAATGGAAGCATGAACATGACATCGTGTTTCCGTAGGGAATCTAGGAAGTACTACCTAATAACAACTTTTTGATTTTAAACGTCCACAGTTATATGAATTATTTACAACTCTAATGCTCAAAACAAAAATGGTCCACAGGTGTTTCTGTCGATCGAATTTTACTATAAGCCAGTGCTTGATCAAACAAAACCAATCGCTGCTTACTCTGATTGTCAACGTTTCAGGAGACGATGCTCTTAGCACCACGAAACAACTGTTTTGCGAACTGATGCTCCGTCGTTGGGGACAGCTTAATCCCCCCAGGCGTCCCCCATAAAGAAAAAAAAAAAACCCTTAACCAGCTGCCTTAGGACTATAATTTGTATGACATACAGAGGGTACTGATATAAATGAACTGGCCTTTACATCCCTACTCCATGTTCCATGACGGGGAACAAAATCAGTCTAAACAATTTACATTTCACTGCCTCCACAAGAAGGCCTGGTAAGAAACCTGATCTACAGAATGGACGGGTTCCTAAGTTCAACACACCAGGACGACTTGAGAGCAGCATGTATCCAGCCACTCGACTAGCTTAAGCCATTTTCCTTGCTAAAAGACTCGAGTGATTCGGAGGCAGTTTCGCAAGTTAACAAGTCATGCGCAATAATTGTGTACTCCTTAACCTCCCTGATGATTATATTCTGATGAGTTAAACACGCCTTAACCTTAAACCCACATCTGCTTCCCCATGATGCCGGATTACATCACCGGTCCTCAGTTGCAAATGTTGTGATTCAGAGGATATCTCAGCTCCTTCTTGTCTCTGTTCAAGCCCTTCACCAAAGTTGTGAAGTCTACGACCAATGAGATACCGGTCATCACGTATGGAGTTGTGAAGGTTGGTGTAACAGAGATGAAAGCGCTTTGCACAGAACCACAGCAGAGTGAAGCAAAGGCATCCTAACCAGGCAAATCTGTAAACGGCAGAGTTCACTACTAATGGGTATCCGAAAATGGGAAACACCCCTCTGGCCAACACGTATGGCACACACAGTGCTGTCAACAGCTTCACAATTATCGGGAACACTATTTCACGCAACACCCACAGACCTTGCAGTCCGGAGAAACCGTTTTCTTTCACCCTCTCAAACTTCATACGCCAACTCTCATCCACCAGTGGCATCATATGATCCAACATGACCTGTTTGAACAATCAAGAGACAAGGAAAGAGGATTGGAGACCTTATGTATCATTCTGCATCACAGTTTCAAAAAAAATCACAAAGTATAATAGAACCAAACCACTGAAAGAAATTGTTGCGCCTTTTAAATCACATTCATGGGGCACAAAATTTAATAGGAATTACAATAACCACGCTACCTAAGCTCAAGAGGGGAAATATGGGAACACATTTTCCATACATAATCTTAAGGGTACATCTATGCTTAAACTAAACAAGAAAAGGGATGTGCATTCCCTCATTCTCAAAGCAATAATCCATCAAATATATTAGCAACTTAAGGTTATATTCATGGGAGAAACTTTCTATTTGAAGAGCAGTAGCCAAGCAATGCAAGCTCAAGGAACAAAAAGAAAGGGGAAACATTGAAAGGGTAAACAGATAAGCCTAAATAATTGAAAACGTTGGCATTCGTCTTTCTCAAAACTATGATCTACCAATATAGCAGTAACATCTGATCAATAATATTGCATGCAACATAGTTAACAACAAAGAACACTAGAACTCACCAATCTAGTCCAGATCTTAAGAAATATAAGTCCCAGTGCCCAATCTTGATACAGGAGGAAAACTGGGCTCTCATCCACAGGCACTCTCATCGGCACAATCACCAGAAGCTCAAACAGCAGCCCAATCAAGATGGGAATGACAAAAATCTGAATTTAAGCACATAGGAAATAAGAGCTAGAAATTGGCTAATATTTAACCATGAAAAGATGAAATCATGATTTCAGCACAATTACCCATATGGACAAAAGCAGGGAGCTCTTGACAACAATGCCAGTCCACTTCCAAATCTTGCTCAAAAGAACTCTAGCCCTCCTCATTCTAACGTGCTCAATAGTGTATCTGATTCCAGCCATAGCAGTCCAAATAACATAGCTTCCAATAATAAACGCGTAAAGATCTAATTCAAGAAACATGTGGGAAAAACAATAAGCTCATACTGTCATACAACAGATGCAAAACTTCAACAAATTCAGTAACCAAATAAAGATAGTGTAATGGTCAAGTTACAAAATTCAAACAACCATCATCTTTTGGTGTGCTCTATGAATCAAAGGTGAACAAGAAAACAAGATAAAAAAACTGTATCAAACTATTACCGTTGCACTTTATGCCATGAGTTATAGGGAGTAGCGGGATGGCATTGAAAAGGGCACGTCCAAGGGAAATTGGTATCACTATCAACGCAGAGTTAAACACAAGTAGAGTCATCCACGCAACCACCAGCAGGAGGACAATGCGCAGTACAAAACCATATCTCCTAAAAAAAGGTGACACATGAAGACAGGATCCAAAAGGAAACAAGAAACAAGTTCAGCACAACAAATAATTTGTTGATAAGGAGTAATGCATTGAGATGAAGGAATGCAGAAGTTCCAATTCTCCTGGGAGGCAATATGCAAATAAATCAATGACTGATTGGTGACAAATCCTCATTTTCACACATCCAAAAAAGAAAATCTATATAAGATGAACAATAAGTGTCCTCATGCCATGTAAAACAAAACACAGCAGAAGATACATGTAAAAACCATAATCTGAACTTGCCAACTATGTTACGTAAATTCTTGTTAGAAGACACTGTGCAAAACCAATATTAATAAGAAAGAATGATTTTGATTGAGGTATATTTCTCATAAGCTTTATTAATTGCCACTAGCTTTGCGTAATTATAGAATAATATAAGATCCTGAACACTTCAAAAGAAATGCATGGGTCTAGGAGAGGCAACACTATTAGCACCATTTCACAATCCAGTCAAAGTTAAAAACGTAAGCTTAGACCAGGGATGCAAATACAAATGATGTAAATCAGACCCAACCATGACTGAAATTCTTCTTGGAAAAAAACATTCCATCACTGAAAATCTAAAGCATCAAACAACATACTCTGAATCAGTTTGTCCATCACTGTCAAGCTCGTCAGCAAGGGCAACCCTGTTTGAATCACCAGGACCTGCAAGAGCAACCAATGCCTGCTCCTGCCCACCCAGTTGTGCTGCCTGCCCTCTATCTTGCCTATCTTGTTCTCTGCTGTCCTCAGGTCTTGGGAGTAAAAAGTCAATAAGGCCAAGTGCCCATCCAACTGCTGTAAACCAGTATCGAAGCAGTGACTTGATTGTTGTCCGTAGCTTGAAATGCTCAATGGCAAATGGAATGCATATCTGAAACAAAAGCATGTCAGCCGGGATCTCTGTAAATGGATCAGATACCCTGCCATAAATGAGCAAGAAAATTAGATGCCAATGAACAGAAGACGTACATTAACACAAATAGAATCTACTCACAGTTGAGAACTGCAATGAAAAGAATAATAAAATGCTTTGAAAAATGAATAACGGTCTTACGAAATGTCAAGAGGGAAGATAGAAGGTGTCATCCTCATAGCAAGTTTGACTGGTAAAAAGACCAGCATCACAATTAAACTCCCATAAACTGCAACAGACAACAAAACCCTTCTGGCATGCTTGTGCACAGGATCATCAATTAAATCACGGAATGGATTGTAATTTGGATCAGCTGGATCTCGAAGAAAGTAAAGAACTCCATTACGCAGTACCTGGCACGGATAGATGGTTAAGAAGCAACTATAGGATTAAAGATTTCGTTCATAGAACAGGAGAGAACAATACCCCTCGAAGAAGGCTGACAAAAATGCTTATTTGCAGCATGTAAACGATCCCTACCACCCAGTGAATTAATGAGCTTGCTAGAGGCGAAACTGAAAAGAATTGGACCCTTTGAGACATTGATTTCCCAAACATTCTGATGGTACAAACATCTAGCCACCATCCACACATCAATGGAAATACTCCAAGTTCAATGACTAAGAGAAAGGCAACTTTAATCATGGTCATCAAATGTCTCATTGCTGCTAAGAATTGCCTTAGTAAAGATGGAATCGTTTCCGCTATAGAAGCAATTCCATAGAACCTCCCCATAGTTAATGGCTCACCCCTGGTGTATCTAACGAGTGCCACAATGCCAAGGTAGAAGAACACCAATGAGAATATAAACATGTAACCAATTGCAAGAGTTGTGACATCAGAAAGCCTTGACATTCCAATAGATGTTCCCTTCAAAAGACCAGCAGAAAATGCAGCGCTGGAGTTGTTGGAAGCCTCAGTTATTCCACTAGCATTCACCTTCAACATCTGTGCCACCTGGTCAAGCAGTCTGTTGCCCTCACTTTCAGATGTCAAATTAGTGACAACAGTTAATGCATTTTTCAATGTGATATTTGCCAATGATAATGCAGTGTCTGTAATAGGGATAACTGCTGATAGGACAGAACCACTGGCAGAAGAGAATAGCCAAGATGCATAATAGAGTATAATCCTGCCCAAAGAGAAGGGCACTAGGATAATAACACCAAGAAATATCACGTTGCTTAGGAGGACCTGCAAAAGAATAAGAAAACAGTAAACTGTGAGGAAGTTTGCATTTAAAATGGCTGCAAAAGAAATGCAATACATTGCAGATAGTTCATTATTCAAATTGATGCATATAGGCATGCCATAACAGGATAAACAAAAGACCTATATTACCATCATCCACCACACAACACAAATAAGCTTTTTAACTCCATTATCAGGACTTACCCAATTATTAGCGATTTCAGCCAATGTTTACAACTGTTCCATACATAGGGCCAGATGTATCTTCGTTTCATCCAAGATACTAAGAAAAAACAAAAACAAACATAAAAACATAAAAGGCTAGCAGACTTACAGTAAATGCATTCTCAACTAAATGGAACAGAGGCCCCTGCATGCCAACAAGTTCATCAAATGGTACATCCTCTGCCCCATCAGCGTCGTCCAAACCATCAAATATCTGCTCCACTTGTGCCTCAAAGCGAGCTGCTTGCATCTCCCACCTAGCAGCCACATTTTCAGCTCTTCGGAATAGCTGGCCACCAGCTCCAGCTGCTTGGGCACCTTCTGGAACACCATCAACGGCATTCCTATTGCCTTGTCCAGGTACACGCCTTGCTGCACGAGCACCATTTCTGTCCCCATCTTCTTCATGCTCACCATCCTGTCCTCCAACTTCTCTCATATGCCTGAAGTAATCCCTTAAAGATGTGGCTCCAAGAAAAATAAACACAATGCTAGCAGAAAGTAGGAACCCATGTAAACAATCAGTAAGAATAACAGTGGTGGAAATGTGGCTCAGAAATAATCTCCGTGCTTCACCAAGACTCCTCGCAAATGACAACCGCCACACCCAGAAAGTAATGAAGGGGATAATCAGCAGCCACACAGAAAGTACAAAACTGAGGCGCAAAAAGAATTGCAAAATATGGCAAGCTTTCATGGCCATTCCGACCACTAACTCCTTAAACGGAAGCCTGGCAGGCGCATTTTCGGCATAAACAGGGGAGAATGAAAAGGCATGTTTGCAAACCTGCAGAAGATATCAATAACATAAGTTTATTCCCAGCCTTAAATTTTTATAAAATATGCAAAACACAATGAAAAAGGAGATTTTACAATAAAATTAAAAAAAAAAGGACAGGAAAAACCAGTTTCTTGTAGAGTGGATTCACAAACAAAACAAGCAATAACGAGCATTTGGGTTGACAAATGACAAATTACTATGCAAGTATAACCAACATGCCTAAATTCCACAAACACCCTCCACCTAATACATGCTTCTCATGGGGATGCCAAAAATATATACATTCAAACTGAAATTTCAGAAGATACTCCTTCCCATAAATTTCCCAATACCAGCTTACTCTAGCATTTGTCGCATTTAAAAGAAGAAAATCAGCAGTATATTACAGCAAAATCTTCATGCTAGCATTCAAAGAACATGATTGAAAGGCAACAGATTCTCCAACCAAATGCCAGCTAAAAGCAGGTATACATAATGATAACTCGTCATTCTAACTCCATGTAGAGAACATCAATCCGGTTGAATGCTACATACACATAAGAAAACGCATGTAGTTCATTTCTGCAAGCCATCCCAGAAACCAATTAATGCAAAAACGGCAATAAAGTAAAAATATACAGAAAAAAAAAATCTGGCAGCGTAAGATGGGAAGAAGTCCACCGGAGAAACTAAACAAACTGATCAGTGAATTACTGTAAAACCAACATACATCACATAATCTTTTTCAAAAAAGAAAAAAGAAAAAAATAGAACACAATAAATTTTGTATAAAGAAAGATGACCCAAAAAATTTAAGCAACCAAATCATCCAACCGAAAAATCAAATTGACCTAACATCAAAATTCACAAATTGAAATCTCAAAGGGGCATCTAGATAGGAAAGAAAACGTAAACAAAATCCAACCTCACATTCGCGAGCCTTGCTGTGATTGAGCCACTGAAGGAGGCAATCCTGGTGCACAAACTTGATGCTGCCGCTGCACGCACAAGGATATCGAAGCGGATTCTCCGCGTCCCCCGGATTGCGACAGATCCTGCAAACATCTCCCTCGTCATCGTCCTCCATCGCAAACCTCGCCGGCCTAGACACCACAGCCGACGATGACGACGACGACGCGGTCTCCTCCTTCTTTATCGAATCGGACGAAGATGATGGCTGATGCTGCGCTCCATCGCCAGACGTGGCGGATGAGTCGCCGTCTATGGTACGAAAAGGAGGAGGCGGCGGCGCCTGGGAGATCTCCATGGGGCGAGTCGGCTCACTGAGTTTGAGGGTATCAAGCACTTTCCGCGTGATTAATCGTCAAAGTTAGAGGCGAATCGGGTTTGAAAGTTAAGGTCTTTGTTTCATTTTTTTTTTTTTTGGCGTTGTGATGCCGACTTTGCCCCTCATTTTATAGATTAATTCATTTGAAGTGTTTTTTGTCGGTTACTAGGTTTAAATTGAAAATCAAAATGACGTGCTACTATTTGATTTGATACCTTACTCTTTTAATTTTTCATTTTGCTACTAGCCTATAGCTATTGGTAGTATCCACCATCTATGACATAAATGTCGTCGCCTGATTTTTGTTTTTCGGGCGATTACACTTTCCTGAGCTTTGACTCAAATCACAATAATTCTTATAGTTTTTAGATTTCCCCTTATTTTATTCAAATCCAGCGCTCTATTATTCAAGCGTTTAAATTTTTTAAAATTTTCTTTCTTTTATTTAGGACCAAATGTATTTTCCATGTTGCTGATAAATACTACCAGTTGACTAACATTGCAGACTGTTCCAATGTTTTTCTTAATATCATTTGTCTTCATAGGTTCCATGAAAAAAACTGCTAAATAGTTGGAGAAAAAGATTCACATGATAGTGGAGCGTATTCCATTTTTCTGCTTAATGATGTTATTTAGAAATGCAGTTAACGAGACTTATCACCATGCCAATTCTCTTCTCTATTAATCTTTCATTTCCTTTTCTTCTGTGTATTAAAAGAAAAAAAATTGGCTAATGTTGTTAAGTAATAAGGAAGTAAAATGTAGATTTTTAAACCATAATCTATAAAGGTAATGTTAAAGAAATCTCTTGAAGTAACTACAATTTTCCCAATTATTTTTTTAACTTTTATGCTTTTGGTTGGAAGGTTTTTTTAACTTTATTGTACTTGCAAAAAATTAGAATAACACAAGAACAACAACGTCAAAGTGAATAACACAACTAGAATAATTATATCATATAGTTTGAGTACTTAAAAATAGAGAAAGAAAAATGCCAATAAAGATGGACGAGAACTTGAAAAATGGACGAAGATGATGAAAGATACCATCCAGTGCAGTAGTTGACGATCGAATTTAACAAAATTTTGGAAATGTTTAGTCGAACATGCGTACGTGAGGGAGATCATTGTAGCCACCTGACAACAATTGACCATTTGAGGACTAAAGGGATGAAGTTAGGATCTTAGAAAAACGCATAATTAGATGGTGTGGACCAGGCTTGTTTGTTCACTTGCTTTTTCATTGCTGAGGTTGGTGACCCTTTGTACGTTATTGTTGTTGTTCATCCATAATACTGTAACTATTTATATATTATAATGAAATTATAATCGACTGAAGGAAAAAAAAAACACCCAGATCAGACACACGTTTATAAGTTAACAGCAGAAATAGCCGCTTGTTTCATTTGGAACAAAGCATCCTCAAAGCACTTGACCAGAAATTCAGGGTCAGGAATGATGTCTTTGGCCACCAAGATGTGCATGTAAGCCCTTCCTGCATAGCTCACCATGTGCATTGTGAGTGCCTGCAAAATTGAATTGAACAGAATCACCTCAAGATATATATGCTCAAACATAATTTGGGTTCATACAAAAACTAGCTAGGGTAAAGAACTCAATAAATCATCTGGGGAGATGTTGATAAGTAATATATATATATATATAGTGATTATTTATTTACCTTGTCTACAAATTGAAATTCTGTATTTCAAGAACCTCAAAAATTACTTTCGAAAACATTTTATTTAGTTGAATAAGAAAGAAAATATATAGATTTAGTCTTTTTATAAAAAAAAAAGAAAATGAATCAATTGATTATTAGCTAAATTAATTATTAAAAAAAAGCAAAAATTAGAAATAAGCTGTAATAACGGCTTTCTGTACGTTTAGCTCCCAAAAAGAAACAAGGGCTTTAATTAAGATGGTTGGACTGTTACATGGGGCAAGCTGGATACGGTGGCGCCCAAGAAAGTTATAGGGTTGCCTGCAATGGTTATCTCCTCGGGCGGACCAGCCACATTGGAAATGGTAAAGCTTGTGTTGCAAATAAGCCTGTAATTCAATAAACTAGCATACTGCAATATATATATGGAATGAAACCATCAGTTGTATTCAGGTTGGTTGGTTTTATGGAGAAATCATTCACTTGCTCTACCAAACTACGTACCTTTGAGCCTATCAAAGACAAGACAAGGCTCCCAACCTTGTAGGAGAAGTGGGCCTCTAGAGAATGCTTCTTCATGTCAACCATTTTTTTGGCTCTCCTCAAAAAATACAGAGGATCCTCCTCACCAGCTTTATGGTAGTATACAGGCAGAAGAATCACCCCGAACTTGTTGCCCGATTGAAATCTTGGCTCGTGTTTCATCATATCACAAAGTTCCTAATCACAACAACAGTAACCTACGCGTAGGTTAGTTTATATATGTGAATTAATTAATGCACCTAGCTAGTAAAGCTGCACAAATCATCTCATAAGATTAATGAGATCATAACTGACCTCCAAACTCGGTTGCTCTCGTAAATTAACCACAGCCATACCTGTGAGACGATGGCCCTCTCCAAGGGCTACGAACAAACTTTTTGAGTACTAATAGCTCAAGTAAAAAAATCTAAGAAAATCTTAAAGCTAGCTTACAGTTGGGCGATCTGTGCTCCAAATATCTGGATAGCCCACAAGAAACCACCGCAAGAAGAACGTCATTAATGGTCTGCCTTTAAACAAATCATTAGTACCATATATCTAAGAAGTCGGGCGTGTCGTGATGTTAGGCCGGGAAAGCAAAAAATCCATCTTAGTTTGCGATCACTTACGGCATTTGCGACAGCGTTTTTTACAGTCTTCATATCCTGGATCGAGAAAACGGCGGTGCCCAATTTCCTCGGCCAGAGCTCCACTCCATGGCCGCCGCTGATCACCGTCTTCCGATCCCTAACCCACAATACAGTTCTCGCCACAAAATCCGCCACAAATACCAAGCTGAACAAAACCGTCTTCAAGAGCCTCCAAAAAAACCTCAGCCACTCCCTCACCTTCCTGCCATCTGGTTCCGTACCCTTATTCCTCGCCGCCGGATAAAACATCCTCGGCACCGCCTCCGGGTCGTCCGCCCTTCGGCAGCTCGCCAGCAGCATTGACAGGAGGGAGATCCCGTCGCCAAGCGAGTGGTGGATCCGGAAAACGGCGCAACGGTGGGCCATCAGGATGTGCAATTCCCACAAGGGCTTGTCAAAGCTCAGCGGTGAACTGATCGTCAAGTCGGCCACGTAGCGATTCACGGCAGCATCAACTCCACCGCCGTCGTCTCTATAATTTTCCTCTGTTTCTATGGGGTCGTTAACAACGATGAGGTGTCTGCTGAAGTCGACGTGGGTTCGATGCCAATGCTCGAGCCCGTCCCGGTCACGGACCAGTAAACTGCAGAACCTGGGGTGCTGGAGCAACAAAGAGGAGCTAAAGGTGGAATTGACGGCATCTAAGTCAATCGGGTCTTTGGTGCGAAGTATGCAGTGGATGACTGTATTCATTTCAGGCTGAAGGAAGAGACGGCCAGCAGGAGTCACCGGCTGGTCGGAGACCGTCGCCGGCATAGCCATGAAAAAGTAATTGTTACACTGACTAGAGAAGATAGTCCTGCTACGGCTACTTGCTTAAAAGTTAAAAGTGAGGGCCGGGTGTCGAAAATGGATCAATTTATGGAAGAAAGAATAGATTCCAGTGAAAAGACCCTGCAATTTTCACGTTGTAAAGTAGCCCTTGAGCCGGAGTGTAGCTATAAAAGGTCAGGCAGAGTCACGTTGAAGCAGGGCTTGTAGTTGCCCCGAAAATGTGAATCAAACCTTGCAAGCACAAGCAGTAGCAGTAGCTCCCTCTTTCTTAGCGAAAAAGAAGCATCCTTTCCGGCTGTTTCCCCGGAAACTTTTGTCCGCAAATTTTGTTATAGCTAATTATAGAAAACCCCGGAGTCTCCCACTCTCTCGAGTATTGGCTAGAATTATGTTGTACCATCGTTTCTTCCAAAAGCCTACACTTTATTCTCTAAACATAAGCACTTTTATTGTAGTGTAGGTCTATTATATATATCTGCTCTTCATAAATTTTAATGTAAATTATGCGTTACCCATCTTCTACTAATAAACTATGCGTTACCCATCTTCTACTAATAAACTATCTTTAAACTTGTTGGTTAGGTACCTTACTTGAAAGAACAATTTTAATGTTAAAATTTTTATTTTTTTAAATCAACTTTAAAACTTTGATAAGAAGCTTACAGTTAGTCATATAGTTAATGAAGGAAGATGCGATTTACAAGGAATAGTTTTTATAATTTCAATGGTCCATTTACTATTAATAAATTATTACACAATAAATTTATTATAAGATAGTTACCAAGTAATTTAAATTATATTTTTTAAAAAATAATGTCAAGCAATTGTTATAATTTGTCTCTTTCTCTCTGTCAACTACATTATGGAAAGCTTTCAGACTAACTGTTTACCCGATTGCATGTTTAAAATTTATTTGGAAAAGTAATTAGTTGTATAAAAATTTCTCTTTTTTGAATTTTATTTTATAAAAGTTTGAGTGAATAGCTAATTTTAAGGATGTGGAAAATTAAAAAAAAAACTCATGCATCAAAGTGAAAACATCTAAAATATGATTTTCCATTTTAACATGAGCTCTTCAAAATTTATAAAATAAGGTTTTTTCCATGTTTAAAATTAACAATATACTTAAAATTATATTTAAAAAAAAAGGAAAATTTTCCACATCTAAACATCGTCATAGAATTTCAATAGGAAAATAGGCAAACTTGTAGGATGAAAATATCCTTCCCTCCAAAAACTATACGTACCTAATACTACTCATATTTCATAATCGTTCATAAAATATTACTTAAAAGTATTCATATCCAGTTCATTTGAAATTAACTTTAATTCATTATTGTGCATTATTTTTATATAAAGTAGTTGTTTATCCAAATTGTCAATTTATTAAAACATAGTCCTTTAAGAAGTTCAAAATTGTACTTTTAATATATTTTTGTAAAAATAAATTACTTGTTTTTATTAATTTTCTAACTTATCCAACCTAAAAAGTAAAAAACTAATTAAAAATACTTGCTTTTCTAAAAATACTCGCTAATTATTACTAGTACATACCATAATCCATTTGTAATGGCCACAACGATCGTTTGGGAATGATCACAAAGATATTAGTATTTCATTTCTTAGGCATAATGGATGGAGGGAGTATTTCATTTCTTAGGCATATAACACTGTAACAGCTTATGGTTTGGGGACAAGCACTGAAAGTTTAAACGGTTAAAAACGCATAAAACTGTGGGCTGGATCTCATGTCAAGCCCATTATCGATTTCAACACAGATTCAAACTATAGCCCAGAACAGAAATTTGGGTTTCGCTCCAACCTGAAAAATCCGATAGCAACCGGCTCGAATACCCACGAACTCGAAAACCCCATAATCTGAGCCTGAGGCTTATTTAGGTCGGGTTCGGTTTCCAAATTGAAAGCCTATGGGTACCCGACCCCTCCCGAGCCTAGTTTCGCTTTGTAGATTGCCCGTAAAGCGAAGGGTACTTCGGTAAATAAAATCAAAACCCTAGCTTACAGAATATATAAACTCTCGAGTGTCAACTCTCCGTCATTTATCACGATAGGGTTTTCGGTCACCTGTCAGTCGCGCCGCGGATCAGCAGAGGAACCCAAGAATGGCAGAGAAGGCTCCGGTGGAGGCTGTCCAGTGTTTCGGCCGCAAGAAGACGGCGGTCGCAGTGACTCACTGCAAGCGAGGGAGTGGCCTCATCAAGATCAACGGCTGCCCCA
The DNA here is from genome assembly GCA_039654915.1 of Aquilaria yunnanensis. NCBI lineage: Eukaryota > Viridiplantae > Streptophyta > Magnoliopsida > Malvales > Thymelaeaceae > Aquilaria > Aquilaria yunnanensis. The sequence continues at coordinate 21,937,228 of CM077598.1, read as the reverse complement.
TTGAGCTCGTGCAGCCGGAGATCCTCCGTAGCAAAGCCATGGAACCAATCCTCCTTCTCGGAAGGCCGCGCTTCAACAGCGTCGACATGAGGATCCGCGTTAAAGGCGGAGGACATACCTCACAGATCTACGCTATCCGCCAGAGCATCGCCAAGGCTTTGGTCGCTTACTACCAGAAATATGTTGACGAGCAGAGCAAGAAGGAGATAAAGGACATTTTGGTCAGATATGATAGGACTTTGCTTGTCGCAGATCCTAGGAGGTGCGAGCCCAAGAAGTTCGGCGGTAGAGGTGCCAGGGCGAGGTTCCAGAAGAGTTACCGTTGAGCTATTTGCTGGTTTTGGGAAACTGCCTCTGAAAGGTTTTGTTCGTGTTAAAGATGTCTATTTGGGTTTTAAGTTTATGAACGCTTTATCTTTTGCGTGAGACTAGCACTCGTGGTTATGATTGGTTAAAGTACCCTAGATCAATATGAAAGTTTTGTTTGTTATAATATGATCTGGTTGTCTACTGGAAACTGATATTTCTTGGGTACTATGAATTTCCTACTCGATTAGCCTGTGTCTGGTAAAATGCGCTTCTTTCTTGGGTTCAAAGCGGCCATGTTATTGTTTTTACGCCCACGAAATGGAGGGTTGATCAAGTTCTTGCATCTTAATGTAATTCGTTTAGAATGATCAATTAGGCATGTATTGGGGCAGCGGAATTTTAGTCTGTTGAATTCAACTCTTTAAGTTTTGATAGAAGTACTTGGGCATCTTTACATGGAAAAGTAGTAGAGCCCCTACTGATCCGACTGAACTGTGGTCAACATCTGTAGTCCTGGACTGTTCGGGCTGTTCAGGAATTGCAAATCCTTTCTAGTTCATGCTTATATTGGATGCTCTGCCCAAGTGGTAGGTTTAATCTTGGATGTTTTCTTCTGCTTATATGTTATGTGGCTTTAAAGTGGCTGCTCTACCTTCTACTTGCCAGTTCATTTTGAGCCTAAAGAATTGCAACCATTTAATGCAATATGGTCAAGTGAAGGCGCACCAATGTTTCTCTACAATCGGTGTCACAGGCAGAGTCTTATCTCTATCGAGCTTTATATTGAGCCTGTGTTGATTTTGCTATAACTCTAGCCTGAGCTGGAGTTGGCGTGGATTTAGCTGTCAGGGAGCTTGCTAGTACTTAAAGCCTTTAATATGATGAGGATATTGAGCTTCCAAAGACAATGTCGCCATTGTATTAAGTGTGCCTAAGGATTTAAAAGATAACAAAGGGATTCAGGTGTCTGAGGCTCTCTCTCTCTCTCCGCTATCTTTTCTCTTTCCCGACTGGCCCTGGGCCTTCCTCCTGAGCTAGCCAGCCCACTTCCCAACTTAGCACTCGATGGCGTTTGTGCTCACTGGCTCAACCGCGCATCTTCTTTCGCAGCTAACGGATTCCCTTGCCAATGCCGATTTTGGCCTCGGTTGGTTGTTTGGCGTTTAAGGTGGAGTTGTTTGCGCTCTTCTTCCTTGGTCCAGGTGGTTCGATCACCGATGGGTCCATTGAGGCGTTTTCAGTGTGGTTTAGGGCGGCATCTTTGGTCTCTGCCAAGCTTTGCCGTTGTGTTGTGCGGGCTCAGCCAATGATAATCCTAGTTGTGTTTTTACACCAATTGGTTTCACCTTAAAGCTACTTAATCCTTGATTTCTTTTCATTTTACATTTTTTGACTTGAAATAAATTTCATTTTATAATGTTATTAAATTTTAGTGAATTTTTTTTAATTCTTTAAAAAAGTGGAATTCATAAAAATTTAATAACGTTATAAAATTTTACTTCCAATGATTATTACACATGCGTAATATTTACTTTTAAAACCATTTTGGCTGAAGTCTTATCTTCAACGAACTGTCTTTAGCCATTTTCTTCCCCATTATAGTATTTCTTATTTTTATTCTGATTACCAAGGAAAAAAGTTAACTCGATAATATTCCTCGCTGCCTTAATGACTTAGCAAGGTGAAGTTGACAAAATCATGAAGAAAGACCCTAATATTCCTTGCCAATGTTCAAAATCCTTATTTTTTTTCTTAATTTTTTTAAAAAATTTACGGTTGGGCCCAAAGGGCAATGTGCAACTGTTCTCGATCCATAATTGGCTAGATTTGGGATCCTTAATTGGCTTTTAATCTGCTCCGGATTGGAGGGAGTGATGCGGTCACTGGGATTGGCAATGAGGACTTTGTTAGTATCTTAATTTCCATGATTCTAGCATTGCATGTGCCCTCTTGTAAAACTTTTGTTCACTTGATACTTCTGATCCCCTCTCTTTAATTTCACTTGTTGCTTAATTTTGGTTACCAAACCTGTCTACCTTATGTAAAATCAGAACGAATTTTGAGGTTCTATGAGTGTTTTCTTCGCGACTAGTTAACCATCGAATAGTTTTATTTTAAATATAGGTTAAAAAATGAACGAATTGCTCGAGTTTGGCTTAAGTTAAAGCTCATCCATTTCTCATTCAAATTATTACCAAACCATGTCTAGACAAAAATTCAATTACAATACACAATTCAAACAAAACTTGACTTACTTATTACTCAAATTAGTTTGATCTAATTTTAGTTTTTTCCCTTAATTTAAGTAAACGAGCTTGAGCAAGTCAAGCTCGATTGGTTAAAAACACATTTATGGCTCATTCATACTGTTTTTATTCTAAACATGAGCTTAGATATCAAGCTCGATAAATATTTCAAGCTGAATACGATTAACCTATTACTCAACTCAATTTGTTTTTTGCCCTAATTTTGAATGAGCTTTGCATACGTCTTCTACATCAATTTATAGAATCAATTTGTAAGTATAGCATTATTCCTTCTCTGCTTCAGTACTTGTAACAAGTAAATTTTACAAATTCATGTGTAAAGATTTATTGAAACGTACTATAAACTCAAACGAGTGATGTACATAATTCTGCTTCAATAATGATTAAGCGAATTATTTTGGACTAGATATTTATGCTTTTAGTGTTGTTCAGTATTAGAAGGCAATTAAGCACCACAGTCTCCCTTTCTTTCTTATATATGCATATCCATAGACGTCTCATGTATCTCGAAAGATTCTGTTGCCAAAAAAAAAAAAACAAAGAAAGTGAAAGAAAAAGAAAAGTTGTAGTCGGTAATTAATTAGTATCGCATCGCATCTATGCAACGTACAAAGTTGTAATTTATTAATAATTATTTGGTGGTAAGAGAGACAACAAATAAACAAGATATGCATGGCAAGGTGGAACTAGCAGGGGCACTTAACTTAGGCCTTGGCCTAGGTTGCTTGATTCAGGTGCAATGGGGAAGGGATATATGTATTGATAATCAGTTGATCCGACGGGCGAGAGTGATCCCATCGGCAATTGGGAGCACGCTGATCTCAATCCTAGGGTCAGCAGCAAGCACCTTGTTAATCTCCAACACGAAATCTTTCTGTTGCATGATTTCACAAGGGAGTGGAGCGTCTGATGGTGATGGTGCTGCCACCACAGAGCCGAGCCACAAGGTGTTGTCGTATCCGATCACTCCTCCCACTTTCACCAGATCGATCACCCTCTTGTGATAGTTCACGTAATTTCCCTTGTCAGCGTCTACGAAAATAAAGTCAAACGACCCATGATTCTCCTCCTGCATACCAATACCAACCACCCATCCATGATCGATGAAGGCAATGCAATTAAAGTAGTACGCTACGCACTATACATACGTATTTATATATAAATAATGAGATTGTTTGACAAGCAGTTAAATTTGAAGACTCGGTAAGTATATGTACAAAAATAAAGGGTATATATATATATAGGACTAGGAGAGTGACGAAATTATCTAGGTATAATACATGTTGCAAGAGCTGGTCAAGAAGCGGTAAAGCAGGGCCCTCCCTGAAGTCAATCTTATGAGCAACTCCGGCTTTCTGGATTACTGGCAGACCCAACTCGTAATCCTCTCTATTTATGTCCATTGCTAATATCTACAATATGCAATTAAGATCATCGATCAATTAATATATATAGATTAACATTAATAATAATAATAAAATATATAACTTGTTTAGTATGTATGAAGCCCATGCACCTACCCTGCCATCGTGAGGAAGAGCAAGGGCTGTGGCCAAGAGAGAGTAGCCGGTGAAGACGCCAATCTCCATTGTGTTCTTGGCATGGATAAGTTTAATAAGCATGTTTAGGAACTGCGCTTCATCAGCCGGTGTGCTCATAACGTTCCTGTCAACACCCCAATCTTTGGTCCGTTACTACTTATAAAATAATAATTGGACTGACTAATTTAGCTGGTTCAGAGAGGCTTTTTTAATTTTCAGTTAGATAATTTAGTTACCGGGGATGGCCGCTGGTCAATTCCCTGAGAGCTTTCATTGGCTCGGGCTCTCTTGGATAAACACTTGTCTCAAGTATGTACTACAAGAAAGGAACTCATAATAAATTAACCAAAATTAGCTATAGTAGTAGTAGCAGTATGTATCAAATAATGTCTCAAGTGATATCTATGAAATACTAGTAGATAGTAGTAGTAGTGGCGGTATAAGAATATATATACCTGATAAAGAGCATCACTCTGCAAGAGGCTCTTGTGGCTAACATGCCATTCTCTTCCGTTAACACTTAGCTGCTCATTCTCTGCCTTAAACTTGGCCATTGCTCTGATTATTTGGATATATGTCTGGCTATAGTGGCTTATAGAGCTAGATCGAGGGGCCGGCCCTGCCTGCTTTGTAGACAAGGTTCTCTGGACTGGATATACATACATACATATATATATATATATATATACCTAGCTAAAAATATAGAGCAGTTTAATTAATTTTAGTTATATATGTGTGCAGCTAGAGCTAGAATTGTAAAATATTCCATTTGAAGCCGAACTGAATCATGTACATCAAAGAAGCATGGAATGAAGTTGTTATAACAACCAGAGAAGCTTAATTAATATGTACCGGCCGGCTATCTTCTCATGCGTTTTATGAGCAATCCGTGTTTGGGGAAAGAGCAAAAACCACATACTTCTCTTGAATCAGGTTTGATGAGTTCTTGTATTTAAACATTAATTTACACCTACAAACGTAATTAGAAAGCTTACCACTGTGCATATATATTAACTAGTAATTGCACACGTGCGTTGCACGTGAATTGAATACTAAGTTATTTTTCCCTCTAATAACTATAATTATAATGATTTTATCCAAAATAAATTATTGCAATAATAATTTACTTTGTTTTAGTTTAGATATAATTTTTTATTAATTTTTCTATCTCTTATGTAGTAGTTTTTTATTATAATATTTCATCATAACTATCCTCATTTGCGTCATTCATTATAATAAATAGCTCATTGTATTATATTTTTATTTAATATAAACAACAACAACAATAATAATATAATGTAGAATATGCTACAGGTAATATTTGTTATAAAAAATTTGATAGAAGTTTTTTTATTTGTGATAGTAGAGTATTTATAAAATTACTTCATGGTATTTTTAAAATCTAGGCAAAGATGTCAGAATTCCTCTTATCAGCATAAAATTTAAAAATGGTATTCAATCTATTGAGAAAAGATCTTAATTTAATATCTTAATAGTATTACATATTTATAAATTTTATTAAAATTTAATTTAGTAAATTTTATCTTAACTTCTATGTTTTAGATTCAAAAAGCTAATTATTAAAATAGAGATTCTATATATATTACTTGGATTAAATAATTAAAAAGATTTACCATTAACATGTTCTCATAACTTTGAATTTTTAAAGAGACATAAGGTAAACTTTTAATAATTTTTTTTATGTTACATTTAAAATTGAAAGGAACATAATACATGTGGGACATTCAATTAAGAAATCAAGTAAAAATAAATTTCCTTTAAGAAATGTAACACAAATATAAGCCACAATGCCAAAGTATAAAATTAGTAAGTAAACACTGAGTTTTTTTAAAGGCATGTAACTATAAGTAACTATACATTACTTAAAAAGCTTAATTGCTTTACTCTTGATTTTTTTTTATCAAAATACACTCACCTCCAAGATTTCAAAATTTACACTTACCCTATGTTTTATGGCAGATTTAATGTGATTATTCCAAAGTTCGAGGTAAAAATGTTGTGTAGCTTTTTATATTTTTGTATAATTAATCCTTACTCATTGATTTAAAATTTATACTCATATCACTAAAGTTTGAAAATCTAGTCCTATACATTGTTCTTATAATATAATTAGTTAATCACAGGAAAATAAACTCGTTAAAGTAGAAAAGAAGCTTATTAGCTAAAAGAAAAATTAATAACTTATTATTTGTGGTTTAGTTATTTTATACATCTTTGCACTTTTAATTACATATAGATAAATATGGATATTAAGTTGCATTTTTAAGTTTTGATTAATACATTCCAATTTTAAAAGGTAAATTAATTGACAAACACTATGTTTCTAGGCATGTTTAAGCTCATATAAATCAAACACATTACTATTAGAAAATTTTAAATTTATTGGCATTTTTTATTTTTTCCATAAAAAACTTATAGAAAACATAGAAAATAATCAACAATTTTTTTTCTACTTTTCCTTTTCAAATACTAATCTTATTTTCCTAATATAAAGCCTAAGAGCTTGTCATCACTTTATTCTATTTTTTTTATTCCTTTCCATAATTTTAGTTTTTTTAATCTAATAAATTGGGAATGACAAATTTAAGTATTATTAAAACGGTAAATAAAATAAAAATTAAGGATAAAAAGGTCATCCAACTTTTTTGACATATTCATGCTTTTTATCATTGATTCAAATAGATATAATTTTGAGGTTATTGAAACTTTTAAATTCCAATTAAAATATTTCATTCAAATTTAAAAGTACAAAAAATTGATAATTTATGTTTAAGGACATGTCCCAAAAATATATAATTTAATTAAAGATATATTTGTTACAAAATTTTAACTTATTATGGCTATTTAAGATAGTTTTCACTATTAAAAGTTATATTTAATATATAACTTTAAGCAAATATACTAAAGCTAAAAAAGGGCATGGAGATTCCTCCCTATTTTATGTTTTTTAGAAAGTTCCCAAGGGACTTATATTTTTTTCTTTATTTTTTAGATTTCTAGTGCTAATTTTACCTCTAATAAATATGCAAGACCAAATTAATTTGGGTCTCATTTAAAAAATAAAACTCCATGTAAGTTAAGGTTATAAAAATTGATTAACTTTTTTTCACTTTCATAATTTTTCTAATATTGATAATATGACATTACGTTGCTTGAAAGTATAATGTTTATAATGAAATTAAAAAAAATATATCATTAAAAAAGGAAAATAAAATAAAACTCAGGGATAGAAAGATTCAACATTTGACATATTCATACTTTTTATGAGTTTTATCATATTTAAATTATTGATTCAAATAAACATAATTATGAGGTTTTTGAAACTTTTAAGTTCCAATTAAAATACTTCATTCAAGTTTAAGAGTACAATATGTATATATATATATATATATATATAATTTAATTAATGAAATATTTGTTACAAAAATTTAACTTACTATGGCTATTTAAAAATTTTTTTGTGATCAAAATTTATACTTAATATATAACTTTTAAGTAACTGTATTAAAGCTACGAAAAAACATACAGATTTCTCTTTTTTGTTTTTTAAAAACTGCACATATGAGACTTCTATTTTTTCTCTATTTTCCTTTTAGATTATTAGTGCTAATTATACCTCTAATAAATATACAACACCAAATTAATTTGAGTCTCATTAAAAAAAAATAAAACACCCACAGGTTAAAAGTATAAAAGTCGATAAAAATTTTGTTGCTTTCATAATTTTTCTAATATTGATAATAGAATATTATGTTGCATGAAACTATAATCTTTATAATAAAATTAAAATCATTATTTACTCTCTTTGAGGGAAAATTAGTAGTTTGACATAATAGAAACTTTATACTCTCTCAATATATGTTATAAGAATTTATTTACTCTTTTTTAGATAGATAATAGTGTTCGGGTGAAAAATATTTATAATTAAGCAAGAAAAGCCTTAGCTATACTCTCAATGTATATCAAATGATTTTTGGTATATAAAACTAACTTGTAAGAAGATAAACAAAGTATAGAACATCAACCCAAAAAAGCTTAAACCTAACCATTGAGATAAAGATTTAATTTATTTAGCATTAATTCAAATTAATCCAAATATGTTTTTGTGGCTTTTTTTTTTTTTTGAAATTTATTTTATTAATTAATTAATTTTTTATGTTGAATAATTAAAAAAATTCATAAAAATTACTATAAAAAATTATTTAATAAATTATTACAGATATATATAATTAGTTTTAGATGAAAAATTATGTAAAAATAAATTATTTTGGACAATCAACTTCAAACAATTGTCTTTTTTTTTTTTTTCCAAATGTATGGTTTAAACCACAAATCTTCATGTTAAAGCATTCATGAATTTCTATAACTCTTTAATAAGTAGGCTAAGTCAACCGTATAACTTTAACTCTACTTAACAGTATGGGGCCCCAATATTGGTATAGATGAAACCGAAGGTTTAAATTCTTAGAAGGCCTCCTAGTGTAAAAAAGACTCTTATTAAAAATTTTAGTTTTCTCTTTGTAAATATAATTAAAAATTTAGTATATTGTTATTATTTGTTTAATGTATAAATAATTATTGATGAAAGGTTGTAAATTTTAAGTATTATTATTATTATACTTTCTCCATCACAAGTTTTTTGCAATATTTTAGGTTTTTGACTTAAATTTATTTAATTTAATATTTTCTATTAATAATTTACAAAATTACATTTAGAAACTATAAAAATTTTACTTTTTAAATAATTTTTTTAAAACAAAATTTAGCAAATATTAATATAAAAAATTAAGTTAAACTTAAGTAAAAAAATTGAAATGTTGCAAAGAACTTGAGATGAAGATAGTAGTTTGAAAATCAAGCAAAGGAAAGAGAAAATAAATTGACCCAAACTAACGCTCAAAAGTATTTATAAAAAATTTAAGGCACATTTGTCAAATTTAACTAAATTTATTGTTAAGTAATGATTTTTCCAAAGATTAACGCCTAAAAACAATGCATGCATAATGCTACTTTGATGCAACTCATAAGATTTTATTGGCTCTAAAAAATAACAAAAATAAAAATACATTAATATTATTTAGTGTAGAGAAATAGTTAGTTGCTAAGAATAGAAACTTATGCTCCAACATTCAAAATGATGACCATGAGGGAAAAAAATACTTATTATAATTTTTCTAATATTTTAAAATATTGGAAAAATGTAAAAAAAAAATTGTTACTAAAATTCCTCTTTATTATCATATAATCAACTAATTCTAAGAGCTAAGAATTTTTTTTTTCTAAAATTTTTTCACAATAACCTTTGCTACAATAACAATTCTTTTACTTTTTTTTTTCATAGTATGTACTTGAGTCATATGTGAATTATATGATTGCCCTAATATGGACCAAATACCTAAGCTTTTAAAGCATATATTCATTCAAATAGAGAAAAAGAAAACTTAATTGAAACAAAATTGTATATTCAAAAATATTTTTTATAGTAGAATAAACTTAGGGCATATTTGTTAAAATTAACTAATTTTAGTGGTCAAAGTAAGTTTAGTAGTCAAAATAGTAAATTTTCCAAAAACCAAAGGCTTAACGCATTCCACTTTGCATTTTTTCCATCTCTTATTAAATTTTTAGTATTTTAATACTACTAAATATCTAATTAAATAGGCAACTATATATTTAGATTTCTGCAAGTGGATTATTTTCTTTCCTTCTTTTTAAAGCCTTAATACTAACACAATTCTAATTAAATAGAAAATATAATTTTTTTATCATTAAAAGAGTAAAAGAACTTATAATTTTAGGATAAAGGAAAAACTATATGGAACTATTATAAAATGTTCACTTCTATAATTTTTAATATATACTTTTATACCTAAAATTTTTTTTTAATATTCAACACTTATAGTTTTTCATGTGAAACTTTAGCATGAGTTTTACAACATAATAAGCTTTCACAGTATATACTCATTCAAGTTGCAAAAAAAAAAAAAAAACTTAATTGAAAAAAACTTATGTTCAAAGGTACCTTGTATAGTAATAAAAATTTTAGCTTGAGTTTTACCATATATTTAATTTTTTATTCAAATAAAAAATTTAGGTATGAAGGTTTTTAAAATGCCAAGTTGAAAGTTTAAGTTTAATAAAATATTTAGTTGTAAAAACTTTAGCATGATTTTTACATTTAAGTCTTTTTTTCAAATAAAAGATTTGGGTATAAAATTTTTTGGAATGATAATTTGAAATTTTACTTTTTATAAAATATTTACTTGAGGTATTATTTGATAGTAATATAAAACTAAGGGTGACATGTTTGAAGCAAAAAAAATTTAATGGCAATTTAAGAGTTTTAGGTAAGATTAACACAAAAAAAAAATTATATAATGTGTAATTTTGTAATATAGAATTAAGGGCAGGCAAGTTTGTAACAAAAAATAAAATTTAGTGGTAACTTAAGGGTTTTTTTTTAGTGTTATAGTGTTAATACAACTCCAATTAAATAGATAATGAAAAAATTGGGTTTCATTAAAAGAACAACACATCTTATAATAGAAAGGTAAAAAAGTCGTTCAACATTTGTACAGCTTCATACTTTTTATAATATAAGATATATATTTGAGAGAGGGCGCCGCCCGCCCTGTTCGCATCTCCCATCAGCTCATGGATTTAGTTCAATGTATTCCAAATAAATGCAAAAACGACATCCCATTTACCCGCAACCGCAAGCCTTTGTACCACTTACACAATCAACTTACTGTAACATGATGCTTACTCACCTTAGAATGGCCCTGATATCCGCTTCCTTCTCTTGAGCATACATGACACTTGAATTCTTTCTTGCTTGATCTGATTTCCCCTCTTTAGCCTTCAACTTCATCATTCAACTTCATCGGATCAAATCTAAGATTCTTGAACAACTTCACAAGCACAAGAAATTTTCTAGTTAGAGATGGTAATTGGGTGGTTCGGGTCAGATTTGGATCAGGTTATTCAAGTTCATGTTTAATCGGGTTAGTATGTATTCAGGTCTAAGTTGGGTTATTTGGGTTTAGGTTGATTTTGGATTGAGTAGATTTCAGATTTGGGTTGAGTCAGACCGGGTTTATTTGAATTCGAATCCAATCAGGTCGAGTTATCAGATCTTAAACCAAATTCAACTTGATTATCGAGTTACTCGGTTCACTGATGCATAAACTGAAATGACTGAATCGATTCAATTTTTTTATTTAATTTTGATTAAAATTTAATTTAACGAGATATTAAAAAAAAAAAAGAACATAAAATTTTTGAAAATATATTAATATATAATTTCTTTAATAAAATACTTTCTCTGCACAAAGTTCTTTATAACATTCACTATTTAACAATTAATTTATAATTTTTTATTTTTAACATTTTAGTATATACTAAATGAAAAATTATTATATTAAATAATAAATAAAGACATATAGTTTCTAAATATATACTTTATTAATTTCTTTCTAACAAATAATCTCCCTCCATTTCATTTTCTTTACTCCATTTAACTTTTCTAACTAATTTGACTTGAATTTATTTATATTATTATTTGTTAAAAATTAAAAAAATATATTTAAAAACTATAATTCTTGAATTATTATTCATATATAAAATATTTTTTATTTATATATTAAAATGTTGAAAATAAAAAAATATAGATTAATTATTAAAATATGAATAGTGCAAAGAATTTGAGACAGATTAAATAATATGAATAAATTCAATTCAAACAATTCAAAAAAGTCAAATATTTCAAAGAATATGAGATGGAATGAGTACTATAATTTCTAAAACCTAATTATTATTATCTCTCTGTCACCGTATTACTAATTATTTAATATAGCTCTCATTTGTTCGCTCTACAACACAAAACAGATCAACAGAATAGAAGAAATTCATTTACATATATTAAATCATAAATTTTTTAAAGTTTTTACCAACCATATATCTTATGTTGATTTAAGTTAAAATCGGGTCTTGTCGGGTTTAATCATCAAATCATTTCGAATTCGGACTCAAGTTTTCTCGGGTTTCACTTCAATCAAGTTTAGGTTCAAATCGTTGCCTTTTCTGATCAAATCGGGTCAGGTTGAACTTGGATTTGAGTGCGTTAGGTCATATCTTTAGATCAGGTTAAATTTTGTCATCCCTATTTCTAGCTCAATTCTATCCTCAACAAAGGGAAATAGGTACAAAATCACAGGGGCTCCTGTTGCCCATCCAAAAACTAGGGACTATAGTTGGTCAAAGGACACTCCAAGCATAGGATAGTAATTGAACCAAACAAACAAGAACAGACCATTGTTTGTGTTTGTTCGTTAAACTATTATCGAACACAAACATAAATAGTAAATGAATGTCATTTTATTGTTTGTATTCGCTAAACTTATAGTTCCAGCAGGATGTAACAATATTCTTAGAAAATAGACTGGCAAATTTTTCTAGAGAAAGGACATAGTTCTTGCGGGTGTGTGTGTTTTGGGGGGGTGGGGTGGTTGATGGACAATCTATCATTCTGAGCCAATGGAAGTTCTGCTCGGACAGATGGAGGAACAAGCACCTTAAATTCTGCTACTGCTGTTATCTTGCTGCTAACGTTATGCAGACGGAAAAACACTGCAACTCTTTAACTCAAGGCTGGGCCGTACCAGAAGAAATTAATAAGCCCCATCTCCAGCCCAAGCTCCTGCCGATGTAAAATGCCCAGGTACAAATTTCCGCACCAATCGCTGGAATCTTGCCCCTGTATAACCAAAGTATACACAGTTTAATGTTTGAAAATTATTGATCATCTTTCACCCCAAGGCTTTGGTTGTTATGGAGGAAGAGACAAAGGATGGAAGTTAGAATGTATTGTTTCTAATATTGTTTTTTGTTTACATGTCTTCTTACCGAACCCGAATATATCAACTATCAGAGGAAGCTTTTTTCCTTGTCTTCTTGCTCGTCATCGTTTCAAGGCTATCTAACACTCCCAGAGTTGTAACAATTTGTACTTGCAGAGCAATGAGAAGCTAGAAGCCACCAAGACAGAAATTAAATCTGTGAATATTCAGAATTTGAATGCGTTGAGGAAATGGCTCTCTTTAAAGACGCCTAACGACGTACGGGGTTTAGGAGTAGTGCAGTGTTTTGGAGAAAGCCCTTCAGCATTCAGGTCAAACTTTAGCAACTGCCAAAACCTCTGTACATTTACTTCTCTTCAGACTAAATCTATTCATCTTTGGCCGTATGGACAGAGAATATAACAGACCCATACAAATTCGAAAATCAATTTGATGGTGGCTATTCATAAGACTCGCACTGAAACCAGGCTGGGATGTTGTGCTATGGTGTTGTATCATCCATTCTTCTCACTCAGCAACCAAGCTTGGTAGAGTAAGATGTTTCTTAATGTCGCAGGAAAGGACATCAGAACTAACACTAAGGTTTTTCGCTTACCAGTGGATACTGCTTATGTTATGCAATTTCCTCCTTGTAAAAGACTCCAACAAGTTAAAGTTCGGGTCTGATGGGCTTTATGATGGCCCTGATGGCAATGCCGCACAAAAATATGGAGGCACCAGGATATCTATCCATGGTTCCAGCATCAGAGATGGGGAAATCAGAACCAACACTCAGTTCAATTATGTCTATAGTCTCTGATGGAAAATCCCTTCCAGAGAAGTCGGACAGAGAAAGGAGATGTTGGCCTAAGCACAAACTCGAGGAACAAATTCCTGATTCCATGGCCAAATTCACTACAGCTCATTTTTAAACGGTAAAGTGGGAGAAAAAGAAAAACTATCATCCTATTGCACTTCACATTCATAATCTAGAAGCAAGAGTTAGAGAGAGACCATCCTCAGTTACCTGATATTGTCTTCATAAAAGCCGTATCTCATCTGACGTGAGCTTGAAACTAATGCAAGCCGCTGGTATCACCACCTAAGCTAGCAGCCAAAGCATTTCGAATAGCAGCAGCCTTTCTTTCTGTTGAACTTTCCTCCAAATTGATACCTCCAAAATATGCATGCTTCTGGTCATAAGCCGAGTAATTTCCAACCACTTCACATAAACCAGAATCATCTTCCCTCATCAACAGAACATTATGCAAAATCGAACACGCCCCAATCATGGCAACCGCAGTCTTAAGCTCCTCTTCCATTGGTCTCTTCAGAGCACCCCAATGCTTCAAGCAAGCAATGGTTCTTAATGCTGGCACACGCATAGAACTATGAGCGACATTGAACTTCTCCTCTGCTGATCCGGGAACTGAATCAAGAAAAGGCACCATCAGCCAAGGAAGTAAAGGGTACTGTCCATCACCAATCAAGTATTCGTTTACAGCCGCTCCATTGACATTAATAGGGGTTGAACTAAGAAGCCTTCCTGCTTCAATGTCTTTGTACAAAGTTGAAGATTCAAGGATCATTGAATCGCTCTTATTGCCTCGAAACCCAGCAGCAATGCTCAAAATTCTCGCTGATGAATCAACGACAATTTGGGCAGTGATGCTGTATTCATCTGCTTCTTTGACTAGACTAAACCTGGCGCAAGCAATAACTCCGCAGCAATTAGGCAAGCCAGTGAGTTCTTCGAAAGAGTGAGATACTGATTTTAAGTCATCTGGGCCAGGAAAAGCGAGCCAGAACCGGAAATTGGTGCAGAGTACGCGACACAGGTGCTTAGCACAAAACCGAGCCACTGACTCGGGAACCCCGAATCGCTGAGCTATGTCGAGGTAACTTGACCCGGTGGACAACCTGTATAGGCCAATGCCAAGCCGCAGCTCCGCGGAGAGATTCAAAGGTGAGCCAACCGGATCACGGCACTCGAGCAGCGGTTCTAGCAACCCAGAGAGCCATTCAAAAGTGGAGGCGGCCATTTTAAATACGGTCTTGTAGGAGTCAGGGTTCCGAGTCAGCCGCCGACCGCGATCATCATCCCCGTCTTCACCGGCGGGTACGGCATCAGACTGTAACAACTGGTCCCGTTTCCGTTTCCTGGGAAGAGAGAGCAGGGAGAGAGAGGCAGCGATTTCTTGGGAGGAGAGAAAGTAGTTGACAATGGGAAAAAGAACTGCATTCGAAGCGAAATCATCGGAAGTGAGGCTGGAATCGAAGAAGAGGAGGAGGAGGAGGAGGAGCTGGGAAACGAAGGAGCAGAGTAAAGTGGACAGTTTTCGGGAATCCATTGTCGTCGTTGCCTTTTTGTCTGACAAACTAGGATTTTGGTTTTCTTGGGAATCGAGGTTCTGTCAGAGGCTTCCGTTTTGGGGGCTTGAATGAATCTGGGACAACCAAATGGACAAGAAACACCTGGAGATTTTGGAGTACAGTACATGAGAGGGTCCTAATCTTCAAGTCATTTCTCAGTTTAGGCACTGCTTTTTCTTTTGTTTTCAAGTTAAATCACTGAACATTAATTTTAAATCATTTTTTCTTTTTTATTTTTTCCCCTCTCAAACATCGTGAATTGGTGAAAAAACAATTAAATTTATCTAAACTATCCATCGTTATCACGATGAATTTCTTAATTTTTTTCTACTCCTCAACTTGTATAGAATTTTTTTTTTGTGGAAACAATAAAATTACACTGTGGAGACCATGTTCGCTGACCGCTTGATTTGGTTTTAACTATTACTTTGGTTTAACTAAAATGAGAGATTAAAATAAAAGTAAAAATTTTTAAGGGGTTATTATGAGTATAAAACTTTTAAGGGGTTATTATGAGTATAAATGCTAGTTAAGATCAATGAGAGTGTTGTGTAATTACTTGAGTTGCTATTGGAAATGGCATCAGTTGGAGTTGAAAAAACCAGAAAGTGATCGAGTTTGGCTAATCCCATCTTAAGCTGCAAAACCTAGACCGGAATGAATCCCGTACAATGGACTAACTAACAAGTTCGTAAGATTATTGTATCCCAATTGCAAACTATATTGACGTATTTTCTCAGTTTATTGTATCCGTTCAGGGCACGTGAGGTTCACTAATTCGGACTTTGGGACTTTTATGGATTAATTGTTGTGATTGTCTCTTTGATTTTTGCTTTTTGTGGCTGTCAAAGTGGAATGTCGTTTTGCAAAGTTTTTTTTTTTGGTGAGGGGTGGGGAATCGAATGATGGATTTCTTCATGTACGTCGCCCAATTCTTGGCTCAGTGCTGGATTTTTGTTAGGTACAATAATGAAAATTAAGATGGTATAAGTGTTTTTTTTTTGTACAAGTGAATAAATGTTTTCTGCTAACGTATGACGCTAATGTTATACTATCCTCCAACGGATTTTCTGTGATCGTATTTTTAAGTTTTTTAAGAGAAAGCTAATATGAAAAATTATTATAACCTTGAAAAAAAAAACAATTCACATTATATGGACAAGCTTTTCAAATAGTTAAGATTTTGTTTCTCAACCATTTTTTTTAACTAATGTCTAATTTGAGGGAATTTACAGCCATGCAGCCTAATTTGTAATGCTAAAAGCCATTTTTGTAATCAAAGGTAATGTTAGACCACTTATCAACTTGGAACGATATGCACATATGGTAGTATTGTCATCCCAAAATAACTAGCTCTTTTATCATGCACCTGTACATAGTGGTGGAATCAAAATTTTTGGCTTGTGCGCAAGCTCGGAGGAGAGTCAATGGAGCCCGGGGAGAGAGACGGTGTCGCAGCTAGGCAAAGCTGGAGATTGGGATTAAGTCGTACTAATTCAAAGCTAAAGTAGCAACTTGTATGAGTTAGAAAATGTGGAGGACTAATAGTGCATTTAGACCATATTAGAATATCTACTTAATACTAGAGGCAATAATTACTCATTTGGTCCTTACTTACTTTAACGCCTACCTCATTGCCCCTCATCTTTATATTTTTTTCATCATTTCCAAGGGGCAAGAATGCATATCTAGACTTTAATTTCTTTTAAATTAACCAATTAAGTACTTATATATAAATCTTTCCAAAATTTCTGCCCCCTATTATAGTCCACCACTGCTTGTGCATAATTAGACCTAGGAACTTAACAGCCTGGAACCATTTTACACAGAATATGTTTCTTGGACTTTTTTACCCCCATAGTGACATCAACCCATGCGGCGCAGCATCCCACTAACGTGTTCTACTGTCTGCAGCCTCCTCACTATTAATATCTTTATCAACCAACCAAGTTACTTGTCTCTTTCTCTATTTCTTTCTTTCAATTTTTTATTAATTAAAACCCCCTATGTCCTGTTTTTTTTTATGCTCCATTTAACTTGTTTACCTAATTTGACTTGAATTTATTTATATTATTATTTATTAAAAAAATTAAAAATATATATATTTAGAAAATATATATCTTGATCTATCATTCATATATAAAGACTTTTCATTTATATACTAAAATGTTGGAAATAAAAAATGTTGTTCCTGCACCGTAAAACTATTACAAAATTCACAAATAATAAAATATAGAATTTAGGCCAAATTTTTATCTCACCAATGACACGAAAATAGACAGTTAAGTAATATAAATTAGTAGATAATAGAGAATAAAATTTGTAGAGAATAGGAAAAATATCACCTATATATCAAGAATAATTGGGATGAGTCGTGAGTTTACCCACTCTCTTTTGGACGTTTTGTGCCATGCCGGTGCAGTGGTCTCGGTCACGCCGCCCTTAGGATAAAACAGCCCACCCATCTTGTTGTAACTTTACATACACATGCACTGTTGTAAAGTGAAGCTCTACCCAATATAATTTAGAGATATATAAAAAATAATTTTTATGAAGCAATCTAAAAAATTGGAGAGGTGGAGAGGCCAAGAATGTGTATATTAAAATGAAGATAAAACAAAGCATATATATATACATCCATCGTTTAAGAGCCATAATCACACCATTAAACTCTTAGCCGTTTGGACTCTTAATTTCTACATTTATAAGCTTTAAAAGGTAAGTAAATGAGAGTTAAAAGGCACTGATGAGACAAACGGTTAGTGTCTTAAAAATATTTATTATTAATAAGTATTATTATTTTTTATTGAAATAAAATCTCCAACAATTCCTTCTCCATTTCAATAAAACCCAAAATGATATATAGATGGGTAAAAACAGTTTATTATGCATAATCAAGGTGGTGATACCTTGAACCTTTATTTAATGGGTCGGCTCCCTTGTTTCATAACCAATAGTGGTGGTACGACCTTGAATTATGGTTGTTTGCGGGTACAAGTTTACCTAACACACATAATAAACTAGGTATCCATTGAGCTTATAAGCTTGTACTATTAATGGCCATGTGTATATCCTGATTTTTTTCATGAGCGATTTTAATAATAGTCTACGGAGCGGCTTTACTCCAACGCTCATGACACTGCCGTCCCTGGCCTTTGCCCAGAAAGCCCTGTGAGAGCTGGTCTCACGGTGGTTGCAATTGGCTAGTTGTATATGTGTACGGATTAAAATCCCATGATATTAGTTGATTATCCTAGAATATGCAAGATGCACGCTCTTCATGCTTTGACTTGGATTAATAAAAACATTGAGCATTAACTTGGCCAAGTAATTTCTACAGAAAATAAATACAAATAGCCAAAGCATGCAAAATTAACATTTATGTGAATTTACTACACATAACAACTTGTGGGAGCATTCATACATAAAGTAGGCTAATGCCCTCACCCAAGAGCAACCCTAGAGTCTAGGACTCTTCATAACATAGACTATGGAGGCAACTCGAGTACTGTATATATACAAGTCTCAACTGAGATCTTCTTTAACTAACTCCCACCTTGGATGTGCATCCCAGTGGCGAGTCTCAAAATCCCTTTGTCCAAGTGCTACTAGGCTTTGCAGCCAAAGAAATGTTCTAGTTAATACTGTTACTTGACCAACAAACCATCTAAGTTACCCATGTAGACTAGAATCACAAGGATTCTCAAGTGTAATACCTGTGGAAAAAAAGCCACTACTGTAAAAACCTTCAATGGTTATCCAATCTAACAACTTCTGAATCTGCACAATATAACTAGGGAGTGAGAACATAACATTCTTAGTAAGGGGTCTTCAGTGTACCTACACAAAAATTATTAAGGACACCACATATGATAACATATGTAATCTGCTGTGAGCTTATACAGCCTGATGGTCTAACATATGCATATATTTAGGTCCCTTGAGACCTTTCCTCATCCTTGTCCTTAAACTACAAGGCATTGCCTTGCCTACTAGCAAGCTGCGCTTGCCAGCTTAACTAGTGATAAATCAGCAGTTGAACCTCTCCCTTAGTATGTTATGCAGGGGAATTATGGTGGGACTATTGTAGACTAGGTCGTTTAGACTTTGTAGACTAGGTGCACTAAGGTTTCACCTTGCAACCTCGTGGCTATGGCACGGCTAGGTCGCCAAGTGTTCTAAACCTTTCAGCCGAGCTAATGGTACTTAGTTATGCTCATTTGCAACTGGTTTCCTTGCTTATGGCTCAAGCAACCATAAAATCTTTCAAACCTTAAGGAAACGCTTAAGTCTTGAGGGACTTTCAGAAGTCTCAGAGTACTCCCGACATACTTAGGCCCCAAGGCATCCTAAGAACTCCCTTAGGTCTCACCTTGATCACCTTAGCAAAATGCGAGAAATTCTGTCATCTTGCCTGTGGCGACGTGTCGCCACAGTTGGTAACGTTCGAACCACATTTGCACAATTGGCGACACGTCACGAACTGGTGCACGAAATTAGCAACGCGTCGCTAATCTGTGAATCTGCAAAATTGGCACACATTTTACTGCTATAAACTTTGGACACTTAGCAAACATAGTAAACATGCTTGGAAAGCCTCCAAATTCCACACATATGTAGACCATATTGCATAGAACATAACCAACTATCACAAGCCAATCTATGATGTCTCGTAACATCATCCAAATCCTCTCAAACCTCATAGTCCACCACAATTCAACCAAATCCTCTAACTAATGCTATTGCTAAAATCACTTGAATTCTTCAAGCAAACTCATGTCAATAGCATTAATTGGTCTTTAAATCATAACTATCTTACCTCAATTCCAAGTAACAAGCAAGAATCAACCTATTTTCCAATCAACTAAACTCACCAAAATATCATCTAAGTTCCAAACAAAAATATAGACACCAATCATCAAAACCTTGCTTACTAACCAAAACCCACGCTCCAAACTAACCAAATAACATGAATTCAATCAAGAACACATATCTCGTTCTAAAAACAGGGGATGTGAGAAAACACACTTCCAAGCTCCAAACCATGGTTTAATGCTTGAAATGAGCTCCTCCTAGCTTATACACTTTTGATAGCTTTTATTGGCACCAAGAAATCTTGATTTCAAAGTTGAATTGAGAGAAAAATGAGAGTAAGAAGGTTAGAAACAAGATTATGGCAGCCATAGCCTCACTTTCCCCTTCTTAAACCCTCGCTTATCCTCTAAGCTACCAAAGTATTAAACTTAATACAATTAAACCCCCATCTTTTGGTAACTTAGTTATTCTTGATTAAATTCTTGTTTATTTCTTCAAATTTAGGTTAAGGTTGAAAGTTAAGTTATAAAAACTCATTTTAACTACTCGGGAATCATCCCGATTATCCTAGGTGCAAAATTACCATTTTACCCCTGAACTTTATTTAGTGCCTTAACTTCCTCGAAACTTAGTGAACTTTGCTAAACTTCTCTATTCTTGCTATGTAAACTTGAAACTGGGTTCCAACTTAATTTAGAACACTTTACCTTCCTCGAGAGTGCCTGCTACTAGGAGGTCCATAACAGCTCATATAGGTGAAAATCCATCAAAGGTGCTCTTGTAACTCTAACACTCCACTCAATAAAAAGTTACAGATTCTCATTAAGAGTAAGCAATCAACCCTCAATCATTACAGGATAAATGCATCTGCATCTCTTAACGACTTTTCTACGATTTATTTTTCCCATTCAAAACCAAAGCCTCAGGATCTTTGATTTTTAGGTTGTGTATCCTCATAGGAAGCTTCATTCAATTTGGGCTTAACCCATCCTCCTCGATGTAACCCTTCTAACCTTTGACTTCGATCAAGAAATAAATAACAAAGGTTAGGTGTATTGACCACATGACACACGTTGCTAGCAATGATGTCAATGATTGTAGGTGGTGATAAGCATTGAGTTCAAATTCCATTTCCCATAGTTTTATTTTCAACCAACCTACATCATGTGGCCATAAATTTATCATATATTCAAATTTGTGATTCCCATCTCATGGGTATTTTGATATGCTTCAATGATAATGCACACTTTTATGATTTTTCATTTTATGGGATACTTGTATATGCTTCCATGAGTATGCACACAAGTGAATTGGGATCCATCTTATTTTGCATATTTGTTTGGGTCGGTGTGCATTTCTTAAATAGCATAACTAGGGGGTCCATCTTTTTTTCCTTTGTATTTTTCCTTCATGTTATGTGCATTTCTCAATTGAGCATAAATCGGGGTCCATCTCTTTTTCACATTTACTTGGGACATGAGTATGTCATACAAGACAACTCTTTTAGGGTCTTTGTGCCTCATAAGAAAGCTATACCATCAATTTAATATATGCTACAATATCTCACAATAGTATTTCATGATTGCTACATTAATGCCCTGATTTAGACTTATGATCGCCATATTAATGCCCTGATTTAGACTTATATATAGTCTAAAAGTTTAATCAATTTTTTCTCACAATTTTTTTTCCCGAGGCACTAAAATTTATGTTCCCACAACTTGAATATGAGGCAACAAAATTTTTTTTTTTATTCCCACAACCAAAATTCAAGGCAACAAGTTTTTGTTTTTCAATGAGCTTTTTTCAATTTCTGAAGTGCAAGTCAACAAATTATTCTCCTTCTCAAAAGAGATATTTTCGGCTACTAAAGGCACCAAATCAAAAAATGAGGAGATTTTAAAAAAAATTTCATAACTTTCAAAAGGCAACTAGGATAGATCCAAAACAATGAGATTTTAGGAACTTTCTTTTTTTCAAATAATTTTCACTTCCTTTCCTCTAACAAAAAACTTTTTTCTCCTTCTTCTGAAAAATTGTTGGTGGCACCAAACAAGTTTATTCCAAACTTTGGAATTTCTATTTTCACAAATTCATCAACTCATTTGTTTTTATACCAAACTAAACACACATGAGATTCAAAATAAACTTCCTTCTCATATCGAATAAGCAAACCAATGACAGAAAAAGGTCATAAAAATCTTTGTAGAATAATTGTAAAAATCACCATGAAGTATTTGATACATATAGTAGGTGACTAGTCTTTCCTTCAAATAATTTTATCTTGTGAAATTAAAGAAATAATCAATTATTTGGTTTCATGCAAAAATCATAGTAACTCATCTTTCAAAACTTGTATATTGTTGTCACGAATCAAAAAAAATTTTTTTTTTCAAAAAAAAAAAGAAATGTTCCATTTTGCACGTAGAATAAAGCATACAACCTTTTATTGCTTCTCATGTAAAGTTCAATCTAGCGGTGCATTTTCCAAATTCAATCCAGTCATGAAATATATATATTTTGTTTCTTTCATGTATTAAATATAAAAAATTTTGATAACAGCACCAATCAATATGAAATCAAACACAAACTGATTGTGGGCAAGAAGAAATCAATTTTTTTTTCTTTTCTTTTTCAATGCTTATAGAAACTAAGCAAACAACTTAGATCAAAATTGGAATAATTTAACCTTGATTTTTGTAATAAATCCACCCAACAGAAAAAAAAAAGAAAAAATAAAATTGATGTCCTTTGAAAAAAAATGGATGGTAAAAAACATTTTCTCTTCAAGCTTTTATAAGCTAAAATAAATTGTTCTCATTTTTTTTTATTTCCCACAAAAACTGGTAAAATAAAATTCAAAAACTTCTTCTCCACCAGCCAAAGGTTATGAAAACGTAAGTGGAAGTCATAAAAGCAATTGGCAATAAAGTTAAGCAACTATGGAGTAAGGACAACGAAATGTCAAAAAATTATTGTTCCTGCACCATAAAACCATTAAAAAATTTATAAATAATAAAATATAGAATTTAGGCCAAATTTTTATCTTATCAATGGCACAAAAATAGACAGTTAAGTAATATAAATTAGTAGATAATAAAGAATAAAATTTGTAGAGAATAGGAAAAATATCACCTATATATTAAGAATAATTGGGATAAGTCGTGAGTCTACTCACTCTCTTTTGGACGTTTCGTGTCATACTGGTGCAGTGGTCTCGGTCACGCTGCCCTCAGAATAAAACAGCTCAACTATCTTGTTGTAACTTCACAGGTACATACACTGTTGTGAAGTGAAGCTCTACCCACACATTCTTTACCCAATATAATTTGGAGATATATAGAAAATAATTTTTATGAAACAATCTAAAAAATTGGAGAGGTGGAGAGGCCAAGAATGTGTATATTAAAATAAAGATAAAATAAAGCATATATATATATATATATACATCAATGTTTAAGAGCCATAATCACACCATTAAACTCCTAGCCGTTTGGACTCTTAATTTCTACATTTATAAGCTTTAAAAGGTAAGTAAATGAGAGTTAAAAGGCACTAATGAGACAAACGGCTAGTGTCTTAAAAATATTTATTATTAATAAGTATTATTATTTTTTATTGAAATAAAATCTTCAACAAAAAATCATAAAATAATTACTAAAAAGTGAATGATGTAAAAAATTTTGGACAGAGGGAGTACTTCTTTTTTTGTAGTCACCAGCTTGTGTTTTGTCTTTTTTTTTTTTTTTTGCGATTTTTCTGTATTTTAGTTATTTTATAAAAAAAAAAGATGTAAAATTACAAGTGAAACATAAATTTGTAATTAACGTCAGGCTCATTATCTTTTCAGTTCATTTGGGATTAAAATGCGTGTTTTGGACGCATTTACTTTTTCGGTTCATTTGGAATTAAAATGCATTTTTTGAACGCATTAGCATACTTTTTTTTTAAAGTTTATCCATAAAATTTTGGAAATATTTTAAATTAACGCTATTCAAATAGGGACTAATACAAAAATGTATGAAATAATATGTAAAATTTTCTAATATAGAAAATAAAAGTGTCTGGAGTCATATACAAATAATTTATTATTGTGAGAAAATAAAAGTATCTAAAGCAATAAATAAAAGTGTTTGAATGAATATGTAAAAATGTCTAATGCAGATAAGAAAGTGTTTGAAGTAATACAAATAATTTATTACCATGAAAAAATAAGTGTCTAAAGCAATAAATAAAAGTATCTGAATAAAATTATAGAAGTGTTTAACCCAATATATAAAAGTTAATAACAATATGCAAAAAAACCTAGTATATTCAAATTTTAAGGTGTCTCAAAAAATAAGTTAAAATGTCTAAATGAATATATGAAAGTGTCTTTCTACACCTCAAATTTACACATACTATAAGCTGGCTAGCATAATTTTAGAGCCTGTGGCTAACCAATACACAGCCATCCTAGGTCTGTATTAGCATGACACTACAAGAATATAAACGGACATGGATTCCGAAACAGCAAATATATGATTTGGCAAAGATAGCCAATTTAAAAAGGGTGGATAATCAGAAGGAAAAAAAAAAAGAATACAAGCAGACAAAGGAAAACATGAAGATTGTAATCTGATAATTATAGCACACAGAAGAAGAAGAAGATTCATGAGACTAATGGCAATAAATAAAATCAATTTACCCAAGACAAAGATCACAAATAGCTGAAATAAAACATGAGAAAACTCGAGACGACATAAGGAGACGACATAAGGAGGGAAGAGACAATTTGACAAAAAAAAAAAAATTAGATATGAGAATAAAATGAAGTATTTTAGGAAGTGAAAACACACAAGAAGTATAGAGAAGATTTGACAACACATAATTCGAAGTTGAGAATTAAGGAAGATGCATTACTTTTTATCACTTTTTAAGATAAAAAGTTTGGTATTAGGCATCGTTTTCTTGCGTGCAAGAGCTATGTGGTCACTAAAGCCGGTGATAGAGTAAGGGAGGGGTAGGCAAATGTTGTGCAGAAGAGGTGTCTGATGTTGCGAGAGCTGCCACCAATGATGAGGATCTCAACGCCATGCTCAAACTAATGCATCGGTTCAATCTCAAATGTGGTGGCTGGTGATTTAAGAAGAAAACGTGATCCAGGTTATGAGTGCAATAAAATTATCTAGAATAATAATGGATAAAATTGTAAATTATTCATTGTGTTTATTTAGACATATATTCACAATAATTGTGGTACAAAATAACTATCCAATAGAAAAAATCCCATAGTTCAAGAAAGGCATAATAAGATGCAGTTTTCCATTGGTTAAACTAAGTATTATGTCAATATTAACCCTCATTTAATATATCTATGATTTTGTGTTCTAACTTTTTCCAAGTATAAGGATTTACGGGTATAATAGTCAAAGTGCTAAATTAAGTCTTTTAGTTGTAGAAGTGACGATCAACATGGAACAACTCAAAATACAAATATGGACCACTATGTTGGAAGTGATGAAGCATATAGAAACTTGCATATGCAACTTGACATGATAGATTTTAAATATTTGATATGAATTATATGGTAATTCATTTTTGCACTTACTGAACTTAGATATCATTTTTTGTAGCAATTATAGGTTTTTTTTTCCTACGAGTTCACCAGTAGGAATACTCACCGAAATCGGCCAACATGTTAAATCGAAGAAACTGATTTATACTAAACTGAATAGTATCAGGTTTATGTGATTTCGGTTACGATTCGTGTTTAAAAATTTTTAAACCGAACATTATAAAGTACAGTTACAATTTTTTAAAGTCAAAACTGATGGAAACCACACTCGCTCAATTAAGTTCAAATACACCCTAAACCCAGAAAGTCCATATATAACCCTATCCCACTTTAAACTTATAAGTCCAACCCATCTAATTCCTGTTTTTCTAATCCTAACTCATCTCAATAGCCTATAGCTCAATTCAATGCAATTTACAACTCTCCCTTCATAGTTTGTCAGTCCATCTCCTTCTCATTTTTGCCTTGACCATTTCTAACTTTCTAAACCAAACCTAAGGCGAAACTTTCTAAACCAAACCTAAGGTGAGACGCTAGACACAAAGATTGAGGGATTTTATTTTATTGTTGGTTGCAGCTAAATTATGCTACTCCTTCCATTACATATTATTTAAAATATTTGATTTTTTTTTAATTATTTGATTTGAATTTATTCATATTATTATTTGATAGAATTTTTTAAAAAATATATATTTAGAAACTATAAGTCTTTATTTATCATTTATATAATAAAAATTTTATTTTTTATTTGGATTTATGAGGATAAATTTAACTATAATTTTTATTTGAGACTTTTAACTTTTATATGTGTTGGTTTTATGGATTGGATCGCATTTTTATCTTTGTTGTTGTAATTAGATTTATGTTATGTACTTGTATTAATTTATTTAGATTTACTATGATGAATTTGTCATATGAAAACTCACAATCAAATTATATTTATGCAATTTTTTTTAAAAAATTTTATACAAAATAGTATGATTACGGTTTTTTAGTTATAAAACCACTTACCATACAGTGCGATTGCAAATTTTGATAAAAATCACACGAAACCGTAGATTAATCACCCAATTTGCAACAATACGATGACTAGAGGTCAATCGAAGGTCCTCAAAGCATGCCTTAACCAAGAAAACTAAACTGTGGAGCAAAATTTGATTCTTCTACGTCACTTGAATATTGTTTCAAGTCCTAATTTAGTTAAAGACGTTGGAAAGGCGGGACGGGGGAGGGAGAGAGCTAAAAAATTTACACTATGGTTTTTAAGAAATATATTAATTCTAAGAAAAAATGTAATTAAAA
Source organism: Aquilaria yunnanensis (assembly GCA_039654915.1). Classification (NCBI taxonomy): domain Eukaryota; kingdom Viridiplantae; phylum Streptophyta; class Magnoliopsida; order Malvales; family Thymelaeaceae; genus Aquilaria; species Aquilaria yunnanensis. The sequence goes on along the minus strand of CM077598.1, from coordinate 21,910,206 downwards.
TTTTTTTAATAATAATTTTAATTCACTTGATTTAATTATTAATGTTTATTTATAAAATAAAATACTTTCATTTAGATTAGTATATGTTGGGTATGTTTGTTCAAATTCAAGAAGGTTAAGAATTTTGATTTTGTTTAGGATTTAATTTTCCTATTTTGATATGATTTGAGTTTGTATGTAGCCTAGAAAAACACTTGTTGTGTTAGAGTTTTGGCATGAGAAAAAAAACTAATGTGGTGAAGAGGCAAGATATAAGGGTTTCAGAAAGGAGGAGAAGTCCAAAGGCTAGAGAGAGCTAGGACAATAAGCCTTTTACTATTCTCATATCCTGTAATTATGTGAGGGTAAGATATTGAGGTTATCCATAATATGTTGGGGATCCATAGGCCAATGTAAGTGCCAAGGGCATACTTCTATTGTAATCTCTATATTTTGTTCAAGTGAATTTCTCTTATCCATGGATGTAGGCTAATAAAAAGCTAAACCATGTTAAATTTGCTTGTGCATGTTTAATCATGTTTGTTATTCCACTGCGCGTGATGAGTGATTGAAGATTTTTTCCTAACAAGTGGTATCAGAGCTTATGGTTTGGTCCTGATATGATGAAGCTTATGTGTGTTCCTAGCATGGTGGAGCGTATAGTTCCATGCTTAACATGGTAGAGTGTTTGGATTGTTGAATGAAGCCCTAAGGAATCATCCTAAGAATATTTGACAGTGGTTGCGATGTGGTACTGACGGTTCGGTACGAGTTTGAAAATTGAAGATTTTATTCATGTGTGTTAATGCTTATGATGTTAATGTTTGTGATGTTCTGTTCATGGTTGTTTCTGTTCATTGTTGTTTGTGTTGTTTGTAGTCATTTGTGTTCGTTACTCTGTTCGTGTTTTGGCGATGTTCGTGGTGTTTGTATTTGTGATCGTGATCGTGATCGTGTGTTCGTAATATTTATGTTCATGATAAGGAATTTGAGCCAACGTGAAGATTGTTGGATATGTTGGCTCAAATTCAATAAAGTTACAAATTTTGATTTTGTTTATGTTTGGGATTAAATTTCCTATTTTGATATAGTTTAGGTTTTGTGTGACCTACAAAAAGGCTTGTTGTGTTAGGGTTTAGACATAAGAGAAAAACTAATGCAGTGAAGAGGCAAGATGTGAGAGTCTCCAAAGGGAGGAGAGGCCTGGAGGCCGAAGAAGACTAGGACGATAAGCTTTTTACTATTCTCATATCTTATAATTATGTGAGAGCAAGATATTGAGATTATCATTAGCATGTAGGGGATCTATAGACTAGCGTGAGTACTAAGGGCATACTTCTACTGTAACCTCTATATTTTGTTCAAGTAGATTTCTCTTATCCGTGGGTGTAGGCTAGTTAAGAGTTGAATCACGTTAAATTTATTTGTACTTATTTGATCGTACTTGTTACTCCACTACGTATGATGAGTGATTGAGAATTTTTTTTCTAACAGTATATAAATAAAATATCTTTATTTAAATTACTCAATATGCACAGTTAATGGGATAATTAATATGGTATATTGAAAATTTAAGAAAAAGATTAAAAAACACAAAGGAAAGAAAAAAAAAAAGACATGGAAGAACAATAGAAGAAATGAAGGAAACATACCCAACATATATTTTGTTCAAGTGGATTTCTCTTATCCATGAATGTAGGTTAATTAAAAGCTAAACCATGTTAAATTTGCTTGTGTATGTTTAATCATGTTTGTTATTCCACTGTGCGTGATGAGTGATTGAGGATTTTTTCCCAACAAGTGGTATCAGAGCTTATGGTTTGGTCTTGATATGATGGAGCTTATGTGTGTTCCTAGCATGGTGGAGCATATAGTTTGATAGTTGACATGGTAGAGTGTTTGGATTGTTGAATGAAGCATTAGGGAATCATCCTAAGAATATTTGACAGTGGTTGCAATGTGGTACCGACGGCTCAGTACAAGTTTGAAGATTTTATTCATGTGTGTTGATGCTTGTGATGTTAATGTTTGTGATGTTCTGTTCGTGGTTGTTTCTGTTCATTGTTGTTCGTGTTGTTTGTAGTCATTTGTATTCGTTACTCTGTTCATGTTTTGGCAATGTTCGTGGTGTTTGTATATGTGATCGTGTGTTCGTGATATTTATGTTCATGATAAAGAATTTGAGCCAATGTGAAGATTGTTGGATATGTTGGCTCAAATTCAATAAAGTTACAAATTTTGATTTTGTTTATGTTTAGGATTAATTTTCCTATTTTGATATAGTTTAGGTTTGTGTGTGACCTACAAAAAGGCTTGTTGTGTTAGGGTTTAGACATAAGAGAAAAACTAATGCGGTGAAGAGGCAAGATGTAAGAGTCTCAAAAGGGAGGAGAGGTCTGGAGGCCGAAGAAGACTAGGACGATAAGCCTTTTACTATTCTCATATCTTGTAATTATGTGAGAGTAAGATATTGAGATTATCATTAGCGTGTAGAGGATCTATAGATTAGCGTGAGCACTAAGGGTATACTTCTACTATAACCTCTATATTTTATTCAAGTGGATTTCTCTTATCCGTAGGTGTCGTCTAGTTAAGAGTTGAACCACGTTAAATTCATTTGTACTTATTTGATCGTACTTGTTACTCCACTATACATGATGAGTAATTGAGAATTTTTTCCTAACAGTATATAAATAAAATATCTTTATTTAGATTACTCAATATGCACAGTTAATGGGATAATTAATATGGTATATTGAAATTTTAAGAAAAATATTAAAAAACACAAAGGAAAGAAAAAAAAAAAGACATCGAAGAACAATAGAAGAAACGAAGGAAACAAGAGAAGTAGAAAAGAATGAAGAGTGAAAAAAGAAAAACTAATTAAAATTTTCAAATATAGATTTTTATTATTTAATTGGATAAGAAAATAAAGTTGGTGAAAAGTGTTTTCCAATCAAAATTAAAGGACAACATTTTATTTTATTGTAGAGTGAAAAATATTTAACAGGTAAAACATTTCATAGGGCAGTACTTTATGCCGAAAGAAAGGGGGGTTAATTAGAGAAACGATCAATTAGGCGTTGGTGGCATAAGCAGGCAGCAAAACAGCCGAAGCGCCCACCCGGTGGTGGATTTAAAGGCCTTTGGTTGGCCCAATTACACCTATCCTATCCTTGTGATCACTCAGTAGCACGAACACATACTTTCTAGGTCCTCTGTCCATGTGCTGAGGTCTAGCATCACCACACTTATAATCCAGCGCATATTAGCCGCTCAACTCACAGAAAACCGAAAAGGAACACATTTCCTTACCAAACCCTCAAGCTCTGTGTCGCCAAACATGAGAAAGGTAGCCTTCAGCTCACTTAACTTCAAACTCAGACCATCACACTTCCCTTGCAAGCAATCCCAATTTCTTCTGTCTCCAACCCAAACTCCTTGATTTCTTCGTGTTTCTATCTCTACATCCTTGGCTGGTAATCTCTTGTGTTTGACCGTAATGAAGGGTTAGTGTCAGGGACGAAGAACAGGGATAATTATAAGGGAAAGTTACAATTACCTCCCTCAGGTTTATCCTAACATATGGTTTACCCCTTTATTTTTAAACACATACACTTTGCCCTTGGTTCTTTTATATTGTCTGATAATAACTTCTGAAACTATAATTTAAACTGTATAATAGTTATCTTCTAATAATTTGAGTCTCTTAAATATTTTTTTATAGTTAATAGATGTTTTAAATTATTAGATTTTCTTTCCCTTAAATGTATTTTTTTCCTGTAAATGCATATTAGTGTTTTTTAAAGGTCGGTTAATTATAAAAAAATATTAAAAATCTTAAAATTATTGGAATATGGTTATTATATAGTTTAATTTAGGATTTCAGAAGTTGTTGTTGGACACTATAAAGAAAATAAGGTGTAAAATGTTAGTTTTTAAAAATATAGGGGCAAAGTGTAAATTAGATCAAACCATAGGGGGCCTTTTTCAATTTATCCTAATTATAAATGGAGGAGTTGCTAGGTGGGTTCCTAATTCCTTCGTTTCCTTTCAATTTCTCTGCATGCATAATCATTTGTGATTGTGTCAGAGTCGCATTTCATTTGCACCAAGTAGACCGTAAGTCTGCAACCACAAAGCCAAAAGCATTATCTTGTTTTCATACCTTCAGCTGGATTTATAGCAGTATATCTGATTAAGTGAATTATATACACGTAATTTTTAACTATATATTTTTAGCTTAACTCAATTCTAATATTACAGGTTTAAGATCTCGGAAGTGCGTGAAAATATTTATCAACTTAGTGAAGCAACAAAATAGGGAAAAATTTAAATTTGGTCCCTTAACTATTTAGTTTGTTCTAAAATGGTTTCCTAACTCTAAAAGTGCCTATTGAGGTCTCTTAACTCAAGCAACGTGTCCAATTTGAGTCTCATCCATCAATTGCGCCATTATTTTGGATAAAACTTACCTACGCCCCCATGATGCCTTGTGGCTTCTTTTTTAACTAAAATGGGTGACTATTTTGTATAGAAATGAAAAATTTAAACCTAAACTAACACAAACACAAAATTTTGGGACTTAAAATATAGATTAGCCCCAATTGTCAGATTAACTCTCTAAAGGTGAAATCGCGACAGAGAATGTGAAGGGGGAGGAAATTGCAACGTCAGTGAACAAAATTGCGACAATGACAGAGGCAGTGAACTAAATCGCAACAATGATGGAGACGGTGACAAAGAAGGAAATCACGAAATAGACGGTGAACTGGAGGAAATTGGTGATGAAATTGGATGAGAACGAAGACGAGCGACGATAGCAATGATTAGCGCACAAAATCGGTGATTGCAAGACAAAATCAGTGACCAAGGAGGAGGAAATCGCAGCAGAGATAGTGACGGAGGAGGAAATCACGGGGGAGACAGTGAATTGGAGGAGGAAATCAACGATGAAATTGGAGGAGGACGAAGACAAGCGACGACATTAGTAACTAGTGCACAAATTTGGCGATTTGCAAGATGAGATCCATGATCAAGAACGATAAAATCGCGACGGAGATGGTGATGAAGGAGAAAATCATGACAAATACGATGAATTGGAGGAGGAAATTAACGATGAAATCGGAGGAGGACGAAAGCGAGTGATGAAATCGGTGATTGGCAGACATAATTGTAACTGCAATATGAAATCGGTGACCGAGGTAGGTGATGAAATCAGTGATAGCAAGATCCACCGGTGAATGGAGAGAGAAAGAGAGGAAAGAAATTCAAGTGAGAGAGTCTGGGGAGAAGAAAGAAGTGTTGGGCTATTTACTTTTAAAGTCCTATGGTTATTTATTTGTGTTAATTTTAACTTGAAATTTTTTGTTCTTCTAGTATAGTTATCCACATGGCAGTTTGAGACCCACTATAGGGTGGCAAACTACCACATAAGCAAGTTCTATACAAAAAAATGACTCAACTAACGGATAGACTCAAATTGGACACACTGTTTGAGTTAAAGGACTTTAATAAGCACTTTTAGAGTTAGATGACCATTTTAGGATAAATTAAATAGTTAAGGGACCAAATTTTGATTTTATCCCAAAAAAATATAAAAGTTACAAGCTTGGGCCTAAAGTCTATAAAGAAATCCATTGAACTCGCAAATAGATTATTTTTCAAACTCTGTACTATACTTAAATAATGAGTTATAATAATAATAATAATAATAAATCCTACCCCACCCCATATTATTTGAAACATTCACTTTTTTTATTTAAATTTGATTTGAATTTTTTGTACTAATATTTGCTAGAAAAAATTCAAAAACAAATATTTAAAAATTATATGTTTTTATATATCATTTATATATAAAATTTTTTCATTTACATACTAAAATTTTGAAGATAAAAAATCGTAGAGCACATAAATAGTGAATAGTACGAAGAACTCGGAATAAAGTGAATGATAATAATGTGACACTTTTCCTAAGACTTATGTTGTTAAAAGCTTGAAGTGTGTTACTATTTGTCTCAAAAGTGATAACTTTTTCTACACAACTGTACAAGCTTATTTTGACCATCAGGCAAAAAATTAACTAGCTCTTTTTGTAGTCCGGAGTGAAAAAATAACGTTAGACAACTTTGTTTGTCAAACCAAAAGCAAAATGATGGACACATGTTGTAATTAGGTTAGTATGGGATGAGGTGGTGGATAAAAGTGTGGAACATGATTTGGGCTCTCAATGAAGAGCATCTTATTATGTGATTAGTCAAGGTTTGAATTCTAACTTATGCAAAAAGTTGTTTTTCTTTCTAGTCAGCGTGTAAGTTTGGGTTATATGGTGAATTAGGTTGTAAAATATTTCTTATATAAAAACACTCATATTTTCCCATCTCGCATTTATTGTGGATGTTCATCATGCAGCCCGATAAACTGATAAGTTGAATTAATTTGAACTGATGGCCATGTGGGTTTATGTGAGCATGACTCAGTTTGGATTAAAAAAAAAAAAAAGAAACTCAGATATATATGTAGATCAGTTTAAGTTTAAAAAATGAAAACTCAATGATGCATGTGAGTCGGTTCAAGTTGGAATATAAAACCTGATAAACCCAAAACGGCCATATTGGCTAAACCTAATGCTTATCCAAACTTTTTCCCCATCACAAAATGAGAAATATGAGTCCAACCTCCTAATCCCAATTTTTATTTTCTAATTGTTAAGCCTACCCATGCACTACTATCTCCTCCCCCCCACCCTACCTCTCGCTACCAAACCATAACAAACTAAATTTGCCCCACTCGAATCGCTCTGCCATAATGACACCCACTTGTTATAGCCCTAACCTAACCCCAAACACAACATGACCTTAAATGTGAAAAGTTGCCGAAGGCCAAAGTTGAACAAGGATGAGTGCAATGAAAGCATCAATTCTAACTTCCGCTTCCAAGAATTTGAGAAATTGTCAGAATTGGATATTTATTTTTGTTCATTACATTTTTTAGTTCACACACCTGGTTTGTCTTTGTTTTACACAAACTGCACCTACTCTTTAGTCCATGTTTCTGCCGGACTAACCAATTTGGGTTTTGTTGCAATGTTTGTTGGAGTTAATTTGCAAGTGTACTATAGTTAAATTGGGAAAAAAAAAAAGAAACACAAGAACAAAAAAGGAAGGACAAAAGCAATATGCATTTATTTCACACAGAACACCATGAATGTATATACAAGAATAGGTCATTCTCTTATTACAAAAGCTATTCTTGTATTGTTATCTGCTATATGATCCATAAGTGAATTAATTTTAAGGTACAAAATATATCTATAGTTAAAACCATTGTTAAGGAGAAAGTTTCACAAACTCAAAAGCGTTCACTTGAAAAACCTATTTGCTGTGGATTTTGCACTGAAATTGAATTGACCTAATTATAAGTTGGATAGTCAACTTATACTAGTGCTTTTTGTTGTAAAAATCAAGAATTTATCAATTTAACCCTTAAAAACCCGCAAGCGAACGGAATCGTCGTGTACTTAGAAGTAAATAAGGGTATCTTCCCAGGAGAGTTTAGTGATTCTATCTAGATTCAAAGATCAAATTGCTCAAGCTACTTAACTCTAAAAACACAAGAAAAGTGACTCTAAAGAAAGTGAAAGGTACTAAAGAGAGAACTTAGAATAAATGTGACTACCTCTCTAGGATTACACTCCTACCCATTGCTACCCAAGAAGTTGGTCCTCAAGAGTGATATTCCATGTGTGATAGAAAGGATCTCACATCAAGAACCTTTTTCTCAAGATGGGTCATTGCTCACCCTCAACTAACTTGGGTTTTACTCAAGCTCCAACTTTAACTTAGAGTGGTTGAAGAACTAAGCCTCTTTCGACTCTTAGTGTTCACCTAGATTATCTCTAATTTAATTTAACACTATGCCTCTTCCATTTCTCTTTGTCACCCATAAAACCCTTCTCAAGGATTTAATGAACTAGTACATTAGTTATGGTGGCCTACCATAAATCAATCAATAAGCACAATGAAAGGGACAACACAAGACAACTCCATTAAGTAACAAGGGAAGGAATGTCACCCTAGAGAGATAAAATGATATACTCATAATCCATAACAAATGTCATCAACAAATCCATAACAACAATATCCACGAAAATCACACAACTAAAAGAGATAGGAGAGTAAACCCAAAAAACCCCCAAGAAGATTTAACTCCCAAGATGATCCATCCTTCTTCAATCTTTCAAAAACGCCTCTTAGATGATCAAAACGCTCCAAGATGGGTTAAGATCAAAATCCGCCAAAAACACTCCTTTTGGCCTCTTTTTTCTCTTCTATTTATACCCCCTCTTCATTCCAACCCTAAAAGGATAAGACTCCCTTCTTCTAAGCCAGCTCATCAGGTGGAAAGAGTGGGGGACCATAAAAAATGTGAGCTTTCGGCAAAACAGAACAGCGCTGGTGACGCGTCGCCAGCGTGGGTCGAGTTTTGGCGACGCGTCGCCAGATGACCAAAATGTACTCAGAATACTGACAACGTTGGCAACGCGTCGCCAACTTTCGCGACTTCTGGCGACGCGTCGCCAGCCTTCATTTTGCACTTCTCCTGCTTCTCTTGTCCGAATGCCGTCCCACTCGAGCTTGCTTCTAATGCCCTGTCCGCAACACTTGCCCCAACCTGTAATGAGCCAAAGAAACAAGAAAAACTAAGACAAAGAAGGAAGAGTTATCAGAATTTAACGGTCAAAGTTGTCGAAAAGTCAACACTTTGACCGTGGCTTTATGCACTTAACAAAACTCCCCCAAACTTAAATCTAAGCTAGTCCCTAGCGACCTAATCCTACAAAACACACAAACACCAAAGAAGCTACAATGTTAACCACATATTGCATCCAAAATTCAATGATTGACTAGGTTTGACTTCAAAAGAAGAAATGGTGACTAAGGAAAAAGAAATTTTGCTACCTAGGGTGAAGCCCTTAGGGGTATGACCCCCTAGAAGATTTAAATTTCCATTAAAGGAGTTGTGTCATCTAACTTGAGGCTTGCACTAAGTTCTTTTCCAAAAGCTTGCAAAAGGATCCAGCACCCTCTACCTTATTCCCCTACGATCGGTTGCACCAAACTCAAAGCTCAAATGGTTTACTTTCAAAAGATAGCAACGGGTTAAGGGCTTAAAAGAAAAACGGAGGAACCAGATGATTGCTTCTGGAATAGAGTTAGCGAGGCGGTCAAAATAAAACCAAGTACTTAAAAAAAACAATCAAGTTGAACAAGCATCAATCCACCATTCACCAACCCCAACCCTTTACACCCATTAACTAACTATTGTTTCCTCTTCATGTATTTAGCCGTTTCGCAAGTGCATAAACGGGAGCTCCACCTAAGCCTAAGCTACTAACTTAATACAATCCAAGGTGATTTTATTTTATTTACAACCATACTCTTATTTCAAGCACCTTTTCGAGCTGTGATCAACTCTTGCCTTAGGAAAATACCCCAACCTACTTCGATACTAGGAAACAGCGGAGTAGTATATATTTTCTTTTTTTTTTCTTTAAACACAAATCCCCCAAACTTGCCATTATTTCCCATTTAATTCAACTCAATACAATTTCTTTTAAGCTCAAGATTTGACCTTTTCCCACCTCAGGTAACTCAAGGGTATAACCACAAGGAAATGAAAGCTCAAAATAAGGGTGATATGAGGGAATGTAGAGGGATTGGTTATTTGGTGGAAATGTTCCTCCTATGAGACCACACGCTTCAAGTTCATGCACTATTGTGAGTTTGCTAGGTCCTTAGGCAAGTTTTAGAGCAAAACTCAATACAATGATCTCAAAAGACACAAGTTCATAGCACAACTCCCAAGTTCATTATAACACATCATCAAGGATTCACCTAAAAGTATCAAAACTAATTTTTCCCAATTCATCAAAGCTTCAAGAAAGTCAAACTAGTAACCACATCCATCCATATGCAAAAATGGTCCTCATTAGGTCCTAAAGACACCAAAAACAATAAAGGATTATAAAAAGAAACTATAAACCTATATGTTTCTATATACATCCTATCAAAATTCACTAACGGAAGAGAGGAAAATAGGAAACAAAATATGCAAGAAACATGCACCCTAAATGAAACAACCATAATTGCTTTAAAACCTAGAAAAAGCAACTAAGTCTAAAACAAAGACACGAACACAAACAGAGAGGCCAAGTATAATAGTCAAGCAACCACTCCCCCAAACTTAAAGTTAGCATTGTCCTCAATGGAAAGTGAGTGTACAAGAATCACACCTGGGGGCAGGTGTTCCCGCCCCTACTAATCCTCTCCCATGTCATCGTGGCTGGAAGACCCACCGACAGGAGGAAAAGAGGAAGGACCTTCGGACGGGTCATGGGGAGGTCCAAAATGTAGGTAAAAGGGAGGTGGGTGGCTTGAGGGGTGGGGTGTGTACCACTGGTATGCGGAGGGGTGAAAGTGAGGTGGAATGGGTGGGAAGGGAGGGTATTCTGGCGGGAGGTCCCGCTGTTGCTGCTGGTGCCGGTGCTGGTGCTGGTGGCCCCATCGGATTTGCCCGGAAAGACATTCTTGGTTGCCAACAATAAGTGAGATGCCCTCGCGAATCTCCTTAGCAAAAGAAGTAAAAGAGCCACCAACTGATTCGAACCGAGCCGCTAACTCTTCATGCTGCTCTCGCATCATCAAATACATCTTGTTGAGTGCTACAGCCAAGGAGGCCAGAGTCGCGGTAGCGGGATCGACTAACAGATCAGAAGCTCCCCCAAAGTCCTCCTCTAGATAGGGCTCCTGAAACTGCTCTTGTTCTTCTTCTTTTTCTTCCATTTGCTCTTGCTATTGGGCGGCATCCTCTTCCTCATCTTTTGACATTACCTCCTGGATACCTTCCAAAGCACCACTAAGTTTGTCCACAGAGATTGGCTTGATGACCAAAGTTATCTTTAAGGGATCTTCCATGACAACACCAGCCCTCAACATTAAGGTAGTGACCAGCTGAGGGAAAAGCAGGTTCCCCCATTTCGATTTGGCGGCGCGGAGAAGATGCTTCAGGATGAAGTGGCCAACATTGATTCGAAAGTCACAAGCTATGCAGTACAAAATCTCCAAGCGATCCGGGGTGACTTCCCGAACATGAGTAGTTGGGACGAGGCGGGAGGAGATGAAGTAGTTCCATGCCTTCATCTCTAGGGGCAGAGCCGAAAAGCTGAAGTAGAGCTTCCTATGAGACTGATCCCGGCTTAGTGTCCAATGGACCGGGCGACCGCATATTACTTGAGCCTGTTGCTCAAGGGAAGCCTCTTTGAATTGTCCTCCAATCAATGGGTTGATGTTGAATAGCTCATTGATAACTATATCCCCATAATGCACAGCGTGTTTGCGCACAAAACAGGCCTTGGCTTGGCGATTCAGGTAGTAAGCTCTCATCAAGTTGGCGTAGAATTCCATTATGAGGATCTTGGACACTTCCGCTTGAGAATGAGCGACCCATTGCTGCCATCCACGCCTCTCCACGATTCTTAATATCTCCTCATTCTCCTTCTTCGAGAAGTCGAAGCCTCGTTCTGGTGTGAGCTTGCGATTCACGAACCCCTCAAATTAGTTGTTTGCCCGAGAGGACACAAAGCGAAAAGTATCATAGGGAGGTTCTTGCGGCTCTGCTTGACGAATCCTCTTTCCCCTCCCCTTTTCTTTCAAAGAGTGAGTGGGCACTGACTTGCGAGACATGTTTCCTACAAAATCACAAGATACACTTCAACTTCCTTTACATGAAGAATGAAAGAACAAAGGATGAACCTTCACCACCACATTCCCCAATTTCAAGTTGACAAACCATAGTTGAAAAGCTCATGCATAAGAGAACAATCCATTATCTTACTTCACGTCCATCCTAGGTGTTCTAAGATATTGCACCAACCATTATAAGACCATGCATATTGGTATTGGACTGCCATACAATATACACTTGCTTATTAAACAAAACATTCAAGCAAAATCGCTGTTAAGGTTACTAGTTGTGTGCTCATGAACAAGGTAGCAAGGAAAATCCCATCAAGGTCCATACCAACATGTGGCTTTTGGGACAAATAGAAAACAAGTTTCCTAGTGCAAAGTAATCATTCAATCTTGAACTAAGCAACACCTAGATGCATCAAATACAAAGAATTGAGGAAAACCCGAACCACACGAAGCCACATTGTGGTGCAAAATAGCTATGGAGGCAGTCAAATTTCACTTTTCCGGAAATGCTCCAACTCAAAAATCAATCAAACTAGAGCAAAAATAGATCTCAAGTTTAAAATCACTCAAACAACAAGAACATGCATAAACAAGAAATTGCCATGAAAATTCGCAGCCCTTGTGATGAGAAAAATTCTAACTTTGGTTTCGAATCCGAATTCATAAACCAATGCACAAAACCCTTTCCGTACATACATGTATCCATATCAAATCGAATTTAAGCATGAAATCCATGAGAATTGAGCAAAACAAGTAATTGCCGGAACTTTCACAAACAAGCACCATTCACTCCAAATCTCATCTCAAAAACGCAGAAGGGAGGAAGAAGATGAGAGAAACTTACTTGATGAGAGGCTTGATGAGACGAATCGACACCAAAAAATCAAACCGTGATGCTTACGAAAGGGTAGGGTTTGAAAGTTGAGAGGTTTCTTTGGTGGAAGAGCAAGGTAAAAGTGAGAAAAGTGAAAGCAAGGTGAGGTTAAAATAGCAGTTGTAAACTTGGCGACGCATCGGCAATTCTGGACGCATTCTGGCGACGCGTCGCCACCGTTATAATCATTCGGAGACAATTTGGAAAAATTGGCGACGCGTCGCCAGCGTTACAAAACCAGCCTTCTATTTTTAAAACATTTGCAAAATAACCCCTAATCTTATCATCCTAACTCTTATACCCTTTGAAAATTCAATACATGATACCTCCTTAAGTTGAGAAAATGTGGTCCATTCCCCTTACCTTCCTTCCGATGGGTCTCCCATTCCTACAAACACACAAGACAATACCAAATAAGCAGAAAATCACAAAGCACTACACAAACTAACTAATGAAAATGAGAAGAAGAAATAATCGACATTGGGTTGCCTCCCGACAAGCGCTTGATTTTACACCTCTAGCTTGGCGCCTTTAAGCTTTTTCAATGGTCGGGTTCGGCCAATACGGTTTGACCAATATGCCTAAGTTCATTACCATAGTAAGGCTTGATTCGTTGACCGTTGACTTGAAAGATGCATCCATCTTGTCCTTTAAGTTCCACCGCTCCATACGGTTGCACCCTAACCACCTCAAAAAGACCCGACCATTTGGATTTTAACTTTCCCGGAAAGAGTCTCAACCTTGAGTTGAAGAGTAACACTTTTTGACCCGGTTGAAACTTCTTCTTCACAAGAATCTTATCATGCCACAACTTCGTTCGCTCCTTGTATATCCTCGCATTCTCATAAGCATCCATGCGAATTTCCTCCAACTCGTCCAATTGAATAGCTTTCTTCTCTTGGGCAAAATTGAGCTTCTTAACCGCCCAATATGACTTGTGCTCCAACTCCACCGGCAAATGGCAAGCTTTCCCGTACACAAGTCGATATGGTGACATGCCAATAGGTGTCTTGAAAGCCGTCCTATATGCCCAAAGTGCATCATTCAACTTTTGAGACCAATCTTTTCGGTTGATGCCTACCGTTTTCTCCAATATCTTCTTGATCTCTCGGTTCAAAATTTCGGCTTGCCCGTTCATTTGTGGATGATAGGGAAGTGACACCTTATGCCGTACACCATACTTCAATAGAACTTGAGTCAACATCTTGTTAATGAAATGTGACCCCTCATCGGAGATGATAGCCCTAGGTGTACCAAACCTTGCAAAAATATTCCTTTGAATGAACTTAACAACCACATTAGCATCACAAGAGGGGGTGGCAATAGCTTCCACCCACTTAGACACATAATCAACCACAAGCAAAATATAATGATTGCCACATGAAGGGGGAAAAGGCCCCATAAAATCTATTCCCCACAAATCAAACACTTCCACCTCAAGAATGTTTTGTAATGGCATTTCATCCCTCATAGAAATGTTTCCTAACCTTTGGCATCTATCACATGTTTTCACAAAAGTATATGCATCTTTAAACAAAGTTGGCCAATAATAACCGGTTTGCAATACCTTACTTGCCGTCTTGGAAGCTCCAAAGTGTCCGCCACATGGCGAGGAGTGACAATGGTGGAGAACATCCTTCACTTCCTCGTTTGAGATGCATCTTCTTATGATTTGGTCGGCACACCAGCGAAAAAGGAAAGGATCATCCCAAAGATAATGCTTGACATTGGCTTGAAATTTCTTCTTTTCTTGGTAAGACAAGTTTGGTGGCAAGACTCCACAAGCTAGGTAATTCACATAGTCCGCATACCATGGTATCTTGCCCTCCACCTTGAACAAGCTTTCATCAGGGAAGTGCTCTTGAATCGGTTGCTCCAATGACTTTTCTTGGCCCTCCAATCTAGATAAGTGATCGGCCACAAGGTTTTCACATCCCTTCTTGTCCTTGACCTCGAAGTCAAATTCTTGAAGTAAAAGAATCCATCTTATGAGTCTTGGCTTGGCATCCTTCTTAGTGAACAAATATCTAATTGCCGCGTGATCGGTGTGTACCACAACCTTAGAACCCACAATATAGGATCGAAACTTACCCATTGCATATACCACCGCCAAAAGCTCCTTCTCCGTTGTGGTATAATTTTGTTGAGCTCCATCTAAAGTCTTGCTAGCATAGTAAATCACTCGAAAAAGCTTGTCCTTCCTTTGCCCCAACACCGCCCCTACGGCGAAATCGCTAGCATCACACATAATTTCAAATGGATCCTCCCAATTGGGTGGAATCACCACCAGTGCACTCACCAATTTCTCCTTTAAATTCTCAAATGATTCCAAACACATTTCATCAAAGTAGAACGACACATCCTTCTCAAGCAAATTGCATAATGGCTTAGCAATCTTGGAAAAATCTTTAATAAATCTCCGGTAAAAACCGACATGCCCTAAAAAACTTCTCACCCCTTTTACATTGGAGGGTGGTGGCAATTTTTCAATAGCTACAATCTTAGCTCTATCCACTTCCATGCCTTCACAAAAAATTTTATGCCCAAGTACTATTCCCGATTTAACCATGAAATGACATTTTTCTCAATTCAAGGCTAAATTGGTTTTTTGACATCTCTTCAAGACAAGGGCTAAATTATCCAAACATGCATCAAAGGAGTCTCCAAAAACAGAAAAATCATCCATAAATACCTCCATGCACTTCTCCACCATATCGAAAAATGTGGCCATCATGCATCGTTGGAAAGTTGCCGGAGCGTTGCAAAGTCCAAATGGCATTCTTCGAAAGGCATATGTGCCCCAAGGACTAGTGAAAGTAGTCTTCTCTTGATCTTCCGGTGCTATAGCAATTTGATTGTACCCCGAATAACCATCCAAGAAGCAATAAAACTCATGTCCCGCCAATCTATCCAAAATTTGATCAATAAAAGGGAGAGGGAAATGGTCCTTCCGGTAGCCTTGTTGAGCTTCCGGTAATCAAAGCACACTCTCCATTTGGTAACCAACCTAGTAGAAATTCATTCATTGTTATTGTTGCCCACCACGGTTGTACCGCCCTTCTTAGGCACCACTTGCACCGGACTCACCCATGGAGAATCCAAAATTGGATAAATAATGCCGGCATTAAGCAATTTCACAATTTCCTCTTTGACTACTTCCTTCATCTTTGGATTTAGCCTTCTTTGAGCTTCAATGGAGGGTTTAAAGTCATCTTCCATGAGAATTTTATGCATGCAAATTTCCGGGCTAATTCCCTTGATGTCGGAAATAGACCAAGCTATTACCCTTCTATGATCCCTCAAAACACGAATCAACTTTTCTTTCTCCAAAGGGATCAAAGTAGACGAAATAATCACCGGGAGATAATCCTCCTTGCCAAGATAAACATACTTAAGATCTTTTGGTAATGGCTTCAACTCCAACTTGAGCTCTTCCTTGAAATCACAAGACAAAAGTTGTTCTACCCTTTCTCTTGGAGGTAGCACCCTCCCATAAGAATCAAGAGTTGTTAAAATGCTCAACACTTCATGATCTTACTCACTACATGCTTTTTCAAACACTAGTGCTCTTCCAATAAGATCCTCTATAAGTAACACATCTCTTTTCTCTTTAATACAAGAATCAATCACATCAATCATGTAACACTTGGGCACCTCATCATCAATAGATTTCATGGCTTGAGCAAGATTAAAATTAATTTCCTCATTATTAGCTCTCAAGGTGAGATTACCTTTTTCCACATCAATGACGGCCTTCCCGGTAGCAAGGAATGGTCTCCCAAGTATAATCGGCATGTTCCGGTCTTCCTCCATGTCCAACACTACAAAGTCTACCGGAAATATAAAATTGCCAACTTTGACCAAGACATCATCCAAAACACCTTTTGGGAATGTAAATGACCGATCCGCCAATTGGAGGCAAATAGATGAAGGTTTCACTTCTCCAAGGCCAAGACTTCTACAAATGGACAAGGGCATCAAGTTAATACTAGCCCCAAGATCGCATAAAGCCTTGTCACAATGGAAAGACCCAATATCAAGAGGTATCGTAAAACTCCCCGGATCCTTGAGTTTTTTAGGCATCTTCTTTTGAATGATGGCGCTTGCTTCCTCTTTCATTAAAATGAGTTCGTTGTCAAGGAACTTTCTTTTCTTGGTAATCAACTCTTTGAGGAACTTGGCATAAGAGGGCATTTGATTTATTTCTTCCAAGAAAGGGATATTAAATTCCAATTTCTTGAAGATTTCAAGAAACCTCATAAAGTGAGTGTCCTCCTTCTTGGGCTTGAACCTTTGGGGGTACGGAAGGGTAGGCGTGTGCTTGGGTGCTTCCTCCTTAGTGGGTGCTTCACTTGAAGAGGGTGGTGATTGAACATCCTTACAATTTTTTAATGGGGTGGGCTCTTAGAGAGGATATTCTTCTTGAATGGATGGCTCCTTAACTTGTGTTACCACATTCTTCGCACTGCTAAGAGTAATAGCTTGGCAAGACTCTCTTGGGTTGACATCCGTATCACTAGGTATGAACTTGCCTTTTTGAAGTTGCCTTATAGAAGTTGCTAGTTGGCCCATTTGAGTTTCCAAATTCTTGATGAATGCTTGAGTATTAGCTTGCATAGTCTTCATTTCATCCTCCAATGCCCCAATCTTTTTGTTTTGGCCACTTGTCATCCCCCTCACTTCTTGCATGAATTCTCCCATCATGCCCTTCATAAAATCTTTCAAAGATGCTTCCGCTTCATTAAAATTCTCACCTAATGGTTGCATAGCGCCTTTGGGGTTAGAGTAATTGAATCCTTCGTGTTGACGGTTCCTTGGGAAGAAATTCCCTCCTCCTTGCTTGGGTGGGTAAGGATTCCGGTAACCCACAAAATTTACATCTTCCACATCATCTACATTCTCACTAGCCATGGCTTGTTGCAATTTCCCCCTTTCTTGATTTTTTGACAACTTGGCTACCATGCTAGTGAGTACCGAAAGTTGAGCTTGGAGGGAGGTATCTTTGTTTACCTCATACAATCCACTCCCCTTCATTGGGATCCATTTTCCGCTAAGCTCAAGACTTTTAGCCATGTTGTTCAATAGCTCAAAACATTCCTGCACATCTTTCAACAACAAGAAACCACCAGCAGCGGCATCCACTTGCAATCGAGTGTTCAAACTCAACCCATTGTAGAAAAGATGAAGTTGGTGAGCTTGATCAATATCTTGAGTTGGTACCCTCTTCACCATCCCCTTGAAACGCACCCATGCCTCCGCAAGTGACTCCTATTTATTTTGCCTAAATGCCAACAATTCATTCTTAAGCTCAAATGCTTTTTGAGATGGAAAGAACCTCCGAATAAATGCATCATATAACTCTTACCAAGTATGAACCGAAGTAGGCTCCAAATTCTCAAACCATTCCGATGCTTCATCCACAAGAGAAAATGGAAAAAGTCTCATTCTTTTCGCATCTTCACTTACACCATCCAAATCAAAAGTATCACATAGACGAACAAACCTCTTGATATGGTTGTTTGGATCTTCATCAAGAGTCCCTCCAAATGGATGTGCTTCCACCAATTGGAGAACATGGCTAGGAATCACAAAAGCTCGCCCTCGAAGCGGCACCGGTCTTATTATATTATCATGGTCTTCCACCCTTTGAGGTCGAAAATAATCAAGTACCGGCCGTCCTCTTCTTCTAGCACCATTTCCATTGTCCATTACCTCCTCAACTCCATTATGATCCATGGCATTAACATTTCTTTCTCGTTCAAGGTTCCTCAAATCATCTTCTTGGTTTCCTTCCATGTTGACGGAATCGAAGGTACTAGTATCTCCTTCTTCAATCACCTTGCTTCTTAGCCGAAGTTCTCGCAAGCTTCTCTCAATTTCTAGATCAAGTGGTAGCAAGTGAGAACAAGAGCTCCGGGTCATGCACTAGATGTACCTACAAATTGACAAGAAGGGAACACACAAACTATAAGAACTAAAATCAAGTAGACAAGAGTAACCAATTTTCACTAATCAAGATGAAAATCAAATCAAAACTCCTCGGCAACAGCGTAAAAAACTTTGTTGTAAAAATCAAGAGTTTATCAATTTAACCCTTAAAAACCCGCAAGCGAACGGAATCATCGTGTACTTAGAAGTAAATAAGGGTATCGTCCCAAGAGAGTTTAGTGATTCTATCTAGATTCAAAGATCAAATTGCTCAAGCTACTTAACTCTAAAAACACAAGAAAAGTGACTCTAAAGAAAGTGAAAGGTACTAAAGAGAGAACTTAGAATAAATGTGACTACCTCTCTAGGATTCCACTCCTACCCATTGCTACCCAAGAAGTTGGTCCTCAAGAGTGATATTCCATGTGTGGTAGAAAGGATCTCACATCAAGAACCTTTTTCTCAAGATGGGTCCTTGCTCACCGTCAACTAACTTGGGCTTTACTCAAGCTCCAACTTTAACTTAGAGTGGTTGAAGAACTAAGCCTCTTTCGACTCTTAGTGTTCACCTAGATTATCTCTAATTTAAGTTAACACTATGCCCCTTCCATTTCTCTTTGTCACCCATAAAACCTTTCTCAAGGATTTAATGAACTAGTACATTAGTTATGATGGCCTACCATAAATCAATCAATAAGCACAATGAAAGGGACAACACAAGAGAACTTATCCATAAACACAAGACAACTCCATTAAGTAATAAGGGAAAGAATGTCACCCTAGAGAGATAAAGTGATCTACTCACAATCCATAACAAATGTCATCAACAAATCCATAACAACAATATCCACGAAAATCACACAACTAAAAGAGAGAGGAGAGTAAACCCAAGAAACCCCCTAGAAGATTTAACTCCCAAGATGATCCATCCTTCTTCAATCTTTCAAAAACGCCTCTTAGATGATCAAAACGCTCCAAGACGGGTTAAGATCAAAATCCGCCAAAAATACTCCTTTTGGCCTCTTTCTTCTCTTCTATTTATACCCCCTCTTCATTCCAACCCTAAAAGGATAAGACTCCCTTCTTCCAAGCCAGCTCATCAGGTGGAAAGAATGGGGGACCATAAAAAGTGTGAGCTTTCTGCAAAATAGAGCAGCGCTGGCAACACGTCGCTAGCGTGGGTCGAGTTCTGGCGACACGTCGTCAGATGACCAAAATGTACTCAGAATACTGATAACGTTGGCGACGCGTCGCCAACTTTCGCGACTTCTGGCAACACGTCGCCAGCCTTCATTTTGCACTTCTCCTACTTCTCTTGTCCGAATGTCGTCCCACTCAAGCTTGCTTCTAATGTCTTATCCGCAACACTTGCCCCAACCTATAATGAGCCAAAGAAACAAGAAAAACTAAGACAAAGAATGAAGAGTTATCAGAATTTGACGGTCAAAGTTGTCGAAAAGTCAACACTTTGACCGTGGCTTTATGCACTTAACACTTTTGTTGATGAAATGGATCATATTTCCAACTTTTCATTCATTATGTCTCTACAAATAGGAAAAATAATTTTTGTACGAACAACAAAGCAATATGAACCATGAAGTCATGATGTGGTAGTCCATTATCATCAATATTCAACCATGAACCATGATCCTATCCTGGTAACTGTAGATCAACCTTAGGGTCATCCTATATATCCAAGCTAAACTCATCTTTTCCTTTAGTACGACTTTGTTGACAATCACATCGTCTCAATGATGAACCAAGATCTTGTTTTACTCATTGTAGGGGTCAAGCTTTGTTTTGTTGTTGCTTTCTTGTTACCTTATGATCTGTGTTTTTCATTTCGTACTATATCTGGTTGTTGTTTTATACTGGTTTGAAGGTTCTTTATTACATGTATAGGTGCTGTGAAATTGGAAAGGTCCAAAAGTTATTCCTATGTTTCTTAATATATATATATATATATATATCTAATGTTTAATGTACTTTATCATATGAAATACAACTTGTTTTTTTTTCAATTTGGTAAAAGGGCTAGGTTGACTATTGTTATTATGTTTCTTAATGTATCATGGATTTTAAGTGGATTAAGAATTTTTCCTAGGAATTTGCTTGTTAAAGTTATCATATTGTTACTTTTTTATAACTGTATTTTGGATAGTTGTTATGTTTTATAGGAAATTATGAAAATCCGATCATATTAAACTAACTTGAACTGCTTTTTTGTAGGTTAGGGTCTTAATCAGGTTTTTGGTATATGGGATATGTCAGGTCGGGTTTAGTTGAAGCCGATTATATCCAGCCATGAATACTCCTACTATTTACTCCATCTATACTAATTGATTTTACATGCAATTTTTTTAAAAAAAAAAAAAAAAGAGGAAAAAATTAACATTTTTTTTCTTGGTATCAATATATCACAAACGTATTAAGTAATAATGTTTGTAAGGGAAAGAATAGGTGAATATTAAAATGATAATATGAAAGTAAATATAAAAATGTTATTCTACGATTTGAAACATTCGAAAATAAATGTATTACAAACAATATGTTAAATGGGGAAATTATTTCTTGTCATTTTATTTTGTTTTATACCTACAAACAGATTCACAGATTTTTTTTTTCTTTGTTCTCCATATTAATCCCCTCGTCCCTTTTGCTTCAGTGTTTGTCTCGTTCTCTTTTGATTATCTCCAAATTCTCCATCTCTCTCTATTTCTCATCAGAAATTCAGGAAAAGGAAAAAAAAACACGATAGTGACTGAGAAACGGAGGGGAATCAGCTGGACCAAAAGGAAGGGGAGAGAAAAATTCAGGATGAAGAAAACCCAAATTCTGTTCCTCTCCCCCTGATTGCTGCTGCTGCTGCTTAATATCGTTTCTTTTTCCTCACCTCTCGGTCTCCCAATTGTACCTCGCCTTTGCAGGTAAGGTAATCATCTTAATCAAGATACGCTTTCCCCTATTTTTTTTACCTTCAATTTGTGCTCAGTCATCTGATTCGTAAATCAGTTTCGCTTTCAGCTTCTTGTGTTTACGCTTGATTTTTCTCACCTCGTTGCTAGGGAATACGACGGATCGAGGCTGACCCATATTGCGGTATCTGATGTAGGTTTGAATCTTGTTGGGGTTCATCTGCATGCATTTCTGGGCTCATTTTGTTCTTTCTCAGATGAAAAGAATCGATTTTGATATTGAGCTGGCTTAAAGATAAAACATTGGAAATTAACCAAGAAAGGAAAAGCTTGGTAGAGGAAAGAAGTAGGAAGGGATTTATTTGTTCTTCGTTCCTTGCCAGAAATACCTCTGGAGATTCTTATGATTGTGGGGTGGGAGGACTAGCTAGCACTAATGCCGCCTGGATAACTTTATCAGCACGGTCATGTGCTAAATTATGTCCTTCTCTAATGCAGATGTTAATGTTCTCACTCCACAATATCTACAAGTTATGCTTCATCGAATTGCAGTTGTTTGGTGGATTTCTATTCAGAAGTCAATATGGATATATGGATCTAAGCTCCTGCAATGTCAGGTTTGTGGTAGCCTGTTGCTGTAACTCCTTTTGCCCATTAATTCCTAGCACTTGGTATAAAGAACCCATTGTTCTTTAGTAGAAGATCCTGAATGTAAGTTGGCGGACTGCAATTTTATTTGCTTGTGCTCCATTCCCGCTTCTATGTTTGTACAGGCATGCTTCCATTAGCTAGGGAACTCGATTTTAGACATTAGATTTTTTTCATCATAGCTAAAAGTCCAGCTGATATATCACTCTGTGGCATTGCTGGGCAATACGTTGTCCTTGGATATAGTTTTTTCATCATCCCCTTTCAAATTTTCAGGTGCCATTTATTACTTTTTTATTCGAGTGGCTGTGATTTATCGCAAGCCTACTGCACTCTATCTCCCTCAATAAACCACTTAAAGAGTTGAGAGCCGCATATTTTTAGGTTTGTTATTTTTTCTTTTAATATGGGATTTACCGTGATTGAAAATGGATTCAGCTTCATTTCTCTCTTCTTTTTTGTTAGATTGCATATAGAGAACTTCAATGGTGAGCCAGTTTTAGATTTTTTAAAACCAGATAAGCTGATGAGACTTTCCTTTTATGTTAGCTGAGTGATAGTTGTTGCTGAGAAGTCAGGGCCTTGGACCATACTTCCTTTGGAATCACAGCACTGTTTGGCATCTTAAACGTAATTCTGATTTGAAGTGATCTGATCATAATGCAAGGACAGCAGGACACCATTGATACCTTTTCTGAAACTGTTAACACTGATCAAGGGTCTCTTCCGAATAATACTGATGTCAGTCAGCCAAGTTCGGTAAATAACATGTTGAATACAGTAGACACTTGGCGGCCTGGTTATGCTGTAACTTCTGTTGCATCTATTAATGGGCTGACTCATGATGCTCAGCCCTATAGCATTTGGAATTCTGGTGAAACCAGCTCCAGAGCACAAAATGTGCTTGATAATGGAGTAAAAGTGGATCGTGGTCGATCGTCACATGGAGTCCATGCTGGTGGCAATTCTCATTTGGAAGAAAGGCCGGTTCAAGAGACTGATTTCCTATTCCCTGGAAGACTAAATCGTTTACAGGGTGGCAATTTGAGAAACCAGCCTTTATTTTTGCAAGGTTCCAGCTCTAGTAATTCTGGGCAAAATGAGAATCTAAATGAAAGTTATATGAGCAGAAGAGGTAGTTATGGGCCCATTTTGGGACCTGGCAGTGATCCTAATATCTACAGGCTAGGTGGGGTAGAGAGGGAGCGTACATCTAATGCTGAAGCTTTTTCTGATAATGCTGGGTGTTTATCTGGAAGCTCTAGTTATATGCTGGTGGAAGATGATGATGTCACTTGCCCTTCTGCCGGGAATTGGGGATTATCCTGCAAAAGAAAGGCTCTAGAAGGTACTTCTGGACACTCGTATTCTGGTGGTAGTTCCAGCAGCTTTCAGCAAAATGATGATGGTGCATGGCATTCTGGTATCACTGATAACGATACTTCTAGCAGCTTGAGTTTATCTACTCCCACTCAGGACTGCCCTAGAAGTACTGATACTATAAACCTTGGGGTTGGTATTACAGTAGGTGCTGATTGCAGCACTTCTAACACACGGGTGGATGTGAGTAATCGAAATGAGTCTTTACCATTTAGTTTTCCATCAACAGTGAGTTCCCGGAGTTCTACTTTGAGCACCATAAATGAGTCACACAGACTTTCTCCATTTAATGATTCTTCAAGACGGCTAGCAGGAGCAGCAACTTTAAGCTCTCCTATAAGTCGACCAAGTATGGTGCATTCTTCTATGCCCAGAAATCTTTATCCCTTGCCTTGGAATATATATCCCAATTCAACAGCTTCCAACCTATCCAGTTCTGACAGTTCTGGAGAGAGACATGTGGTGTCACGTGGTGAAGCCAACAGAGGAATTCTAGCCAGACGTAACTCAGAGCACCCCATGTTTGTGACTGTGGGTGATGCAAGAAATGCAGAGCATGATCCTGTAGGCTGGACTTTGGCTTCTGGAAACATTAATTCTTCTGGAAGTGTTCCATCTTCCATAAGAGCTGGGTCGAGCTCCAGTGTCAATTCTTTACCTGTTCCTTCTTGGGATCATCCTGACCCTTCAACTCACACTCAACAAAGGCAACCGGAATTTGTTTCTTGGTCATTGTTTCCTTCCGTAGACTTTGAATCTGGTGCTCATAGTGATCAATTTCCACAGTTCTCTTCGGGTCCATCCTCACAAGAGACAATAGCGTCTTCCTCATCAAATAGCCATGATAATACTCAACAGCACAGAAGGTCAGCATTTCTATTGGAGAGGCAAGGTGATGATATTCCTGTGATGCCTCGTTCCTTGCGAGCATTAGCAGCTGATATTGAAGGACGGCATCGATTGATATCTGAGGTATGTGTTGCTCTTTTCAATTCTTCTCTGTATGATTCATTTGGATGCTAGAAATATTACATTCAATTCATTACCTTTTATGGGGGGACTATGTCTCTCTCTCTCTCTCTCTCTCTGTCACACACACACACACACACATATGCACGTACATGAATACACACACACATATGCACGTACATGAATACACACACAAACCCAGAAAATATTTCCATGTATTTTGTAAAATTAAGATAAAAAGAACAAATGGAATGGGGAGGGGTTGCTTATGCGTTTTAGAGCATTTTATGGCTTGTTGATTGATTGATTTGGACACTAAGGTAGTTTACTTAGTTTGATTGAGCAATATAGCTTATCTAACCTGCAGAAAATTTTAAATGTACTTTGTAATCTTGATCATATTGACCTGCTTTCTAAATATGAGAATACATTGTGAGTAGCTAATATCTTTGTTTCTTCTGCATGTATTAGATTCGTCAAGTTTTGAACGCCATGCGTAGGGGGGAGAACATACGACTTGAGGTTTGTCCTTTAGGTTTTGCTTTGACTTTATTTATGGTACATGGACTCTTTTATATCCAAATCAAAACAGATGGTACTAATTTTGTGTCTCTTATACAAAATGGTCATTACTTTATCAAGAAATACTAAATGGTCTTAAAATGGTACTATGCATCCTGGATGAAAAGGCCTGTTATTATTGAAAGGGCACACCTCATTGAAAACTCAAGTAAAGCCTTTATCGCTATGATGAACATTTTGCTTGTACATGTAACCAACCCACTATTTAGGTAATGGTTAGAAAGAAATAATAGAGAGCTCTCCAGCAAACAGATCTTCGTTAGGTTGCCTGCCACCCTTATACTATGAAGTTCTTGCATAAATTCTCTAATGAGTCACTTTCTCTGGCAAAATTTTTGTTGAGGAGATTTATGACTGCCTCTTGTCTTGATCTAGAAGTTCTATCTCTAACTGCCTTAGGGGATTGATAGGAGAACAGACTTAGGTGAAACAAGTGTCTGGCGAATGAAATCCCAATAAGGCCAAACTTTAGCCTAGTCGATATAAGAAATGTTGGCCCAGGCAAAATAAAATGCTAGGCAAAACAAAGTGTAAACTTATATTGAATGAGGGGTAAGCCCCCTAACATTTTATTTTTATCCTATTTTGGACCCTAACCTTAAAACCTTACATGAGAAGTCCTTAACCTCAATTTTTTGTTCCATTTTAGACCTTTGAAGGACAGAAACTGTTAAAATTGATGAAATTGGCTGCGTGGTACAATAATCAATTGCTGGCGATGGTGTGGAAAAGAAGAAAACTAATAAAAAATGAAAATATGGAAAAGGAAATAATAATAATAATAATAATAATAAAAGGAAAACCTAGATCTAGCCAATCACCTCTGATGAATTGGTAACTAGAGCTGACGATTTGCCAACGATTCCCGACAAGCTTTTGTCCCGCAGCACCATTCATCCGCCTTCATCTCGCAGCGCCATTGTACTCTCCTCCCTATTAGTTTGCCTAGCACCTCCGCTTTGACTGGCCGCTTAACGCTACCACCATCACCGCATAGATTCGGCTCTCCGTTCATGCCAGATCTTGCCCTACTGGACGAAGGCTCTTAAGGAATCGTTGGCTCTGGGTTGCGAATGTCACAGTGGAATCATCGGCTCATCGAAGGGTATTGGCTGAATCAGTGGAGGGGCTTGGCCGGATCTGGGTTTTCCTTTTAAAAAAAAAAAATTCTTTCTTTTTATTATTATTTCCTTTTTCCAAATTTTTTTTTATTAGTTTTTTTTTCCACATCATTGCCAGCAATTGATTATTGTGACACATGGCAAATTGCCCCACGTTGGTGTGTCACATGGCCAATTCTGTTAATTTTAACGGTTTTCATCCTCCAAAGGTCTAAAATGGAATAAAAAAATTGAAGTTGAGGACTTACCATGTGAGGTTGTGAGGTTAGGGTTCAAAATAGGACATTAATAAAAGGTTAGGGGCCATGGGTGCTATTTACTCATGGAATGAGAGCCTGAGTAGGGTGAAATGAAATAACAAATGATCTCAATCTGGTGAGAAAATTGTAAATGGCTATCAAATGTCCCCTCAATAAAAAAAGTTGAGGCTATTTATAGAGAAGTTAGCTACATAGGATTGCGCCACGTGTTCTTAGATTGACGGTGGTGAAAAGTGTAGTGGCTTTTTTAGTTATGAGTCTACCGGTTAAGTTGAAAATTTCCGATGGGCATTGCTCCGAGCCCACCAAGCCAGTCCTCTCAATAATTTTATATCCGACATCGTCTAATATTGGAAAGATCAAATTGTCCTCAAACTTTTATCAGTAAAACAATAGACAATAAATAAATAGACAAATAAGGAATTACCAAATTCTGCCATTATATAGTGTTTTAAACCAAGCAAAACTTCGAGTAGGCAAGAAAATTTCAGAAACAGGATCACTTATTTTAAATGAAACAGTTATTGAGACATGAACAGTGTGAGGTTAAGCTAGGAATCATATGAAATCAGGGAATTAATTGCTAGAACTGATTCTAAGCCTCTTAACTCTGCTTAAACAAGTTCCTTATGTAAACTACAATGTGTTCCCCTTAGTTTGGGACGACACAAGGTTTTGTCATTCTAAGTCAACTATAGAGTCAAATCTGCCTCAATTACTAAACTTCAAAACTGCAGAATTCATGAGCCCGAGTCTAAAGTTCAACTTATTAACCAAGACAGAACGTATAATTGTTCAGTTTAGTGCGGAAATACTTCAACTTAGATGCAAACGAGTTTAAAAACAGGCTCGGGTATTGAGCTCAAATTGAATGAGGAAACACTAATACAATTTTTAAGAATACATGCTCAGAAAACAAGGTTTGGTGCACAAGCATGTTCCTGCACTAAAACAGGACTAGAGACCAGAGCTCCTAACCATAACAGCGATACTTCATTACATATAATCACTATGAATGTTCATTACTTTGGCTGCTCTTCTCAGCTCCTCGCTTGTGGTAGTCCAATCTCCACAGTTCTCTGCAAAACCAAAATACAGCAAAACAGATCTGCAGGGCTCAATTCAACTAGTTCTGATTATTTTCTGCATTAAAACACTAAGGGTAAGCTTCCTGAGAAACTCAGTAAGGAAATATTAAGCTTAAAGCAAGCTCACAACAGCAAGTATAAACAAACACTAGCAGTTTAACATCAAACATCACTAGCA
This sequence comes from Aquilaria yunnanensis, assembly GCA_039654915.1. Classification (NCBI taxonomy): domain Eukaryota; kingdom Viridiplantae; phylum Streptophyta; class Magnoliopsida; order Malvales; family Thymelaeaceae; genus Aquilaria; species Aquilaria yunnanensis. The sequence continues at coordinate 21,882,528 of CM077598.1, read as the reverse complement.
GCAGGATCTCCCCTGGATTTCACTAAGCAATTGATCAGTCAGAGTGATCATGAGGCACTAAATCCACTGATACTTGCCACACTATCCATTTCCTCCCAGGAATCATTGTTCCCTCTTTTGCTCATATGAAGTGATGCCCCCTTTCTTTTTTAAGTTCTAATGCTTGCTTCCTTCACCTAGGTGAAAACAAAACTGTGCTTTTCCGCACACCATGAAACTTAGTACGATACAGTTGACTATTTGTCTGATGACTTCCAGGATTACATGCCCTTTGACCCATTTCCATTCCATGGAATGGCTGAGGTGCATGATCGGCACAGGGACATGCGGCTTGATGTTGATAACATGTCTTACGAGGTAAACAAGGTGTTTTTTCCTGATTCTGATACTCTTTCTTTAACATCAAAGAAGCTTCTCTCATACAAGTGGAATTCCAGGAGTTGCTTGCATTGGAAGAACGAATAGGAGATGTGAGCACTGGGCTTACTGAAGAAGTGATCATAGAATTGATGAGACAGCGGAAGTATGCATCTATTGAAGCAGAAACCTCACAAGAAGTGGAGCCGTGCTGCATCTGTCAGGTATGAAATGGGAATGAGTATATGATTGGTGTCATAGCTTTGTAATTTATTTGTCTAGTTGGTACCACATGAATCTGCTTCATTGTTGAAATCGCAGGAAGAATATAATGATGGAGATGAGCTTGGGAAGCTGAATTGTGGACACGACTTCCACGCAGACTGCATCAAGCAGTGGCTTATGCAGAAAAATTTGTGCCCAATTTGTAAAGAAACGGGGCTGGCCAAGTGAGAGCAAAAGCTGCACTGGTGCCAAGTTCTAATGTTCCTGCCCCAAATCACTAAATTAGATACAATAAGGGTACTGGTTGACGCATGTTTTACAGCAAGTATGGGAGCTATGAATGGCAGCAGTGGAAATGAGGGCAAGCTATAAGCTGCTTGCCTGTAAACATTGACATGAGTATTTGAAATGCTATAGACATATGACGTTGCGTAGCTTTGTTTTCAGATAATTCGCAGTACTAGTAGCTCTGTTTGTCTGTGCGGCCTGGTCGTTTTTTATATGCAACATGACGTGCGAGATGTTTCCAAGGAAAGCTGAGTTCGCAGAAACACGAACCATCCGATTGGTAGTCCATGAAGCTGAGTTGATGGGCATTAGTTTTTCTGTTTTTCTTTTTTGCCTTTGCATTTTGTAAAAGGCGAGACCCTTTTTTAATGAAGGCGGGGAACTTGTTATTCCAGGAAGTTACTAAGGAAATGTGAAAGAAGGCACCGAGGAGTTATTATTCCGACTTAGGTTGAGTGTGGGTTGGGTTTTGGTAGGGTTGGCTCTTTGCTGGAACTAACTCAATTTGAAAAAGTCATGGTTTCAGAAAATTTTAACCCAATTAGGAAACTGAGAAGAGTAAATAACTGAACCCATGTTCTGGTTTTCTCAGTTTTGATTATTGGATATTTTCGGTTTGCATCATATATTTATAACAATTATAAAATTTAATAAATTTTCATTAAAATCAATAATTAAAGAGCTAAAAAAATTGAATTTATCAACATTTACCACATTAAGAAATATTTATAACAATTCGCAACTATATCTAAGTTTAAATACATATATAATTAGTACAATTTAGAAGAGTAACACATTATGTTACAGAATGCAATAATGAGAAAAGCATCATATGTTTTAAGTATTTTGTTCAAAACTACAAGACAAAATCACTCCCATAATATAATTTTCAATAAACGAATATATGGATAAATATGTAATATCATAAATTTTATAATATATTTAAATATATGTTTTAGGTTCGGTTTCATTTCAAATTAGTTTCATATAGAATCAAAATTAATCTAGTTACTCATAGATTTTTTAATAGTGAAACCAACCCATGATCCATTGTTTTTTTTTTTTTACCCAATCCAAACTAATATAAGTTGTTCCGATTGGGTTTTGTTTTTATCAAATCTATTCTCACCCTTAGTTTTGATTAGTGATCAAAATTGCATCGTTGGTTCTTCAACTATATTTTGTGTCGCAAAGCGATTCTTGAGCTAAGTAACATTTCAATGCTCATTGAATTGTCCAGAAATTGCATTAGAGGTCATTCCCAGTTCTCCCATCCATTCTAGGTGGAACTTTGGTCCCAAAGTTTAAAATTCAACAATCGCTATTAAGCTAATAGAAAAGAAAAAACTTGCATATCGAATGAATCATGAGTCAACATACTTGATAGTACTAATTCATCAATCTCTTAAAGTTTATATTACCATAAGTAAATAATGAAAATATTTAGCACCAAACACATTTGTGGTGGAGTGGAAAAATCTCCTATTCTCTTAAACAAGTTCTGGGATTTGAATCTTGTAAATCAAAAACTAAATTTTGAGAAAGTTCCCCTTTTAGAATGATATACGGTACGACGTTATTTAATGTAGATTAATCGGAATGCACTATAGCTACCATATAACAAAAAATTATACCAAAAAACTAATGAAAATATTTAGTATAAAATCAATTGTATTGATGTTTTCTTGTCATACTACAAGGGCAGAAAGCGTGGTTTATTTTTATTTTTTTAAGAAAAGAAAAGAAAAATAACGGCGTGCAGTGCACAACTGCACATAATGTTACGTGCCTTGATTTGTTGTTTTGATATGATGACGCGTCCACGTTTTCTTTATTTATCCCACTCAATTCATCATCACGTATAGCTGCCGTTTTTGTGTTGCGTGAAACACACATTCAACCTTTTTGCCACTGTCCCCACTATATTTTTTCTTGGCAAAAGTGACAAATTTGCCACTAAATTATAGGGTGGAGTGATTTTGCCATTAAATTTTTTTACATATAAATTTATCATTAATATTTTCATTATGAATAATTTTTTTACTGACTATTAAATAATAAAAATATTATGTTTGTTCAGGGAAAATTTCATAATAAACTCTTAAACTACTCTCTAAAAATTTTCTCTTTAATCCTTAGTTACTCAAACCAAACACTTAAATGAGTCAAACCTCTATTTGACCACACCCCCACTACTTAGCATTCTTGTTTTCACTTCTCTCATTATCGGTGAGCAACTCTGCATCATCGTTGTCATCTATCCTTTATTACAAAACTACAATAACTCTGTATTTAATCCGACCTGTGTCATTAATTGACCCTATTTGGTTAGGGTTTGTCTTAAAGAACATTTCTGGGAGCATTGTTGAGATGTGTGAAGGGGTGGAGGTAACGCTAATGGCGGAAATGGTGGAGGGTGTTGAAGTGTGCAAGGTTTACTAAAGTAAAGATGATGATGAAAATGATTGATTTAGAAACTTATGTACTAAGATGTTAAGTAAAGGAAACTTAAAATTGAAACTTATATTTTTCTCATTTGTTTCTCACTTGCCGCTTTAAGCAATTTTAACGGTTGGTAGCAGATTTGCTCTCAACATAAAATATTGATGGTAAATTTGCACCTTTTGAAAAGCTTGATGGCAAATTTTCCTACAAAAAAAGTTTAATGGCAAAATTACTCTACTACTATAGTTTAGTGACAAATTTGCCCTTTTGCCAATTTTTCTTTATTCCTCGAGTATTAACAACATTGTGAGGGATTGTTTAATTAAAAATTTTAAAATCTTAAAAAACATAATTTTAAGTTTATCATGTTAATATCTCACTGAAAATGAAGAAAATAATTTCTTCATGGTTGGTTGGGTTATGTTGTTATCTTCGACAAAGGTTCAACAAAGTGACTAAAATGTCACTTTTCAAACATGACAGACATATTTGTATATTCTATAAACGTTAAGGGGCTAAATATGTGCTTTTTTTGGTACTATTTTTTGTCTTTTATTTTATTTTTAGGGGGAGAAACCTGTTGACAACGCATGAATGATTTATATAGCGAAAGATCCCGCATTTTTTACATAATTAATATTCTAGTGATTTAACGGTTAAAGCTGATCTAAGCTGATTAAAAAATAATTATGGTTTATTTGAGCCAAAAAAATATATATGGTGACTGATTGAAACGGAGTCATGACTCATAAGTCATAAGTATGAGCGGTTTATTCGCAGCTTACCTTCGTTCAACATTACTCGCAATCGATTTTGCCTGTAGATTTTATACGTAATACTATGACGATAACTTAAAAGAATTGCGTTAAATACATTTGACTGCTAGGGATAACATGGGTCCGGTAACTCCAGTTTGTTCAGTTTTTTAGTAAGACTGAACCAATTTGAAAAAGTAATTATTTTAAAAAAAATTATAACCAACTCAAGAATTGAAAACTGGATAGAATCAGAATTATTGGTCTAATTTTTTTAGTTCTGATTCTCAAGTTTTTCAGTTTACACACACACAACTAATTTAAGAGATATTTAACATTATTCACAACTTAATCCACATTTAAATGCAATTCAGTTCAATTTTCTAGTGGAATAGAAGCACTATGAAATAGTGGTCATTCCAAAAAATTTATACCCAACTCAATAATCGAGAATTAGACAGGACCAATCTTGGATGTTTTCAATTTCTATCACAATTTAATAATTCAATAAAATTACATCCGTAACTTATTTAAGAGATATTCAATATTATTCAAAACTTAATCCACGTTTAAATGCAACTCAGTAAAAGTGATTTGAATTGGGTTTCGAGTATTTACCCAACTCATAATCATCCCTACTATGTCCACAATTTCTCACTGCTAATTAATTACTAACTCATTCCTTGAGTTGTCAAAAGAGAATCGCTGCATAAAAAGGCTATGAAGTCTTCAGCACTACTTCATCCGCCCTCACTACTAAAAAAATATTTTTTGGCCGTTGGAAATTTCCAACGTTCTAGGCTTTTGGAAACTATTAAAAAAAATAAAATTTGTAAAAAAGAATCTCCAACGGCTTGACCGTTGGAAGTGTTGCAAAATTTCCAACGGGGCACATTTCCAATGGCCTAAATAGTTGGAAATTCTTTTCATTTCCAACTACTTAGGCCATTAGAAAAAAATTTTATTTTTCCAACTACTTAGGCTGTTGGAAAATTTTTTTTATTTAAAATATGCAAGTTAAAATGTACATTGTTTCCAACGACTAAACCCGTTGGAAATTTTTTTTATTTTTCCAATTGCATAAACCGTTGGAAAATATGTAAGTTAAAATGTACATTGTTTCCAATGGCTTTAGCCGTTGGAAATTTTTTTTATTTTTTCAACTGCCTAGGCCGTTGGAAAATATGTAAGTTAATAAATAAATAAATATATATATATATATATATATATGTAAGTATCTATGTATGTATTTATTTTAATATATTAGTATAATATATAATGTATCATAAGTATCATATATATCATAATTATAAATATTATTATAAATATTTATTATAATATGTATGCATGTATGTATATATGTATGTGTATATGTACGTATGTATATCATATATAAAATATTTATCATATTTATTGTATAATTTTAGAAAGTAAAGTAATTATTTTAAAAATATTTTGTTATAAACAAGAACAACAACAACAATAATAATAGTAATATATATATATATATTACTATATATTATATTGATATTGATATTTATATATATTCATATTGATATATATATATGTATATATATAATTTTCCCTAACAAAAAAAAATGATCTATTGGACCACAAAAACCCAAATCTAACCCTAACTATAAATACTATATTTACCATCCCCCCCAACATCTCCTCCGTTTCTACCGCATCTCAGATCCCAGGCTCCCAGCGCTTCGTTTCCCTCTCCTTCCTCTCTTCGTCTCCCCTCTTCTGTCTCCTCTCTTCGTCGCCGTCTCCTTTCTTCGTCTCCGACTTTTTTCACCCTATTCGTCCCCTCCTATCGCTCTCTCCGTCTCTGCCGCCTGTTTTCCGCCTCACCGTCGCAATCGTCGTCTTCCTCTCTTCGTCTTCGGCTCTCTTCCGCATCGCTGTCGCCATCTTCCTCCGCCTTGCCATCTTGCCTCCACAGGCGCCGTTCTCATCGGTGTTGCCAGTCCACCATGCCCATCGACCTCGGCAGTCCGTCGTCCGTGCAGCCCATCCTCAACCCTTCCGTCATCCACCGTCTCCACCTCTTCGCCTTCCTCCTCGCCTCCACAGCCTCCACGCCTTCCTGTGTGTCGAAAGAGATGGGATCAGAAAAGATTTAGGGTTTAATGGTTTTATGATTTTTTATTTCTAATTTTTGTTTATATCCATTTGAATGTTCGATTTTTTTCAGATATATTTGGAATTTTGGTTAAATGTGTTTCTGATGATTAATTTTTAATTCAGATTTTTTATTTTTAATTTTAGTTAGATGTGTTTCTGATGATTAATTTTTAGTTTAGGTTTTTTATTTTTAATTTTATTTAGATCTGTTTGTATTTTCTATTTGGTTGATTTTGTGTTAGGAAGTTTAGTTTTGTATTTTTGTGATTTTTAAATTTTTCATAATAATGTAATATAGTTTTAGTAATAATAATTTTAATTTTTAGTAAGTTTACTAAATCGAAGAATAAATATAAAATATTTAATTATAAATTTAATTTTAGTAATAATATTTTATATTTATTATTTGCTAAATATAAAATATTTAATCATATTTTTTTATTTTTCGAAAATAATTTTCCAACGACCCTAATCGTTGGAAAACTGTTTAACTATTCAACAAAACTTCTTGAAAAATTGGTTGTTAGAAATTTCCATCGGCCTATTTCCAACGGCTAATCATTAGGCCGTTGGAATTTTTTTTCCAACGCATCACTTTCAAACGTGCATGTTTCCAACGAATCTACGTTGGAAATTGTCAATTTTCCAACATGAGGCCGTTGGAAAATGACTATTTTTTAGTAGTACCCCTCAATGTCACATACCCATTATTCATGATTACCTTATACTAAAGAACCTAATTACAACAAAAAATAAACATTTTAAATAACAAGGTAGGTGTATAACTTAGTAGAATAAGTAACTTTTTTCAAAGGAAAATGTGTAAATCTGAATGTATATGTGCCATTCATTTCGTGACCTAATAAAATTTTGAAATTTATTAGTCATTATGGGATGAAGGAAGTCGCATATTTATTTGTCAATACCAACGAGTAATAATTATATATATATATCTTTATATATATATATATATATATATATATATATATATAATTGTTAAAAGTATTTGTATAAGTTTAAGATAGGAGGTATATTATAATTAAGAAAATTAGAAAATGTCTACTTTTTTTTGACTCAGAATGCAATTGAATCAACATAACTGACATTTTATGAGAAGTTTGGTTGATGCAAGGTTTGAACTACTAACGTTCACCTTAATGTCATAAGTCTCAATCACTTAAGTTGAGGCAGGGTTAGTTTTAGTTGAAATATCTTTAGATCGTTCTTATGCTTAGCTAATTATTGCCCAAGGCGGCAAGGCCCTGACCGAAGCAAGAGTGAACCTGAGTTCCACTAGCTATAGTTTTGTAGTTTCGGACACCAATTTTTTTGGTGATCATTCTAGAAAACTTCATGCTTTCTTTGTTTTACATTAATTGCCTTTTTTAACTTTTCTTACTAAAGTTTGACTTGAATATATTTATATTAATATATATTAAAAAAATTTCTTACAAATGATATTTAGAAATTATAATCTTTAAAGTTTCACTTTCATATAAAATATTCATATTTTTTTAATAAATTTTGAAAGAAATAAAATCATAAATTAATTGTTATGAATAGTAAAATTGTCAGTTTTTGTGAAATGGATAAAATACTATGTTATTAATGATTACCTTTTCCTCAAATAGTATACAAAGAGCTAGGTTTTTTTTAGAATAATTACAATTTGACCCCTGAGATTTAGAAAAATTACACTTTTATCCCTCCTATTTTAGAAAACATATACTTTACCCATGTCTTTTTAATGTAGTCCAAAAATAACTTCTAAAATCTTAGTTTAGATTATACGGTACTCATCTTCAAGTAATTTAAATCTATATGATATTTTTTACAGTTAATTGAAATTTAAAAAATACCATTTTTCATTTACATAAAGAAAAAAAATTGATAATTTAAAATGCCCATTAATTGTAAAAAGTTATTATACAAATTGAAATTATTGAGGTAACTATTTTAATATTTAAATTAAAATTTTAGAAGTTGTTGTTAGACTGTATTAAAAAAATAGATGACAAAGTGTATATTTATGAAATTTGAGGGGTAAAATGTAATTTCATCTAAACTTTAGTTGGTAAATTGTAATTAACTCCATTTTTTGGGTCATCAGGGTCTGTACGTATTTTAAAAAATAAAAATAACATCTACATATAAACTATATATACATATATAGCTCCAACTCATATATAGCTCCATACAAATTTGGAGTTTATGGATTGTTGTGCATTGGTCGTCATTCCTCGTCAACAAATTACTCCAGCTCACTTCCATGTTGCTGTCTTTCGTCCTTAGTTTGTCTTTTCTTTTGCTTTTGTGTACTCAAAAAATAGTTCAAACACCCATAAATAGAATATTCATAATAATATTGATCAAACTTCATATTATAGAGTAGAAAATTTATTTATCCAGCAGTGGTTACTTTATAAAAGTAAATAGATTCTACATATGTATTTGCTTTAATCACATATTATGGCTTAATATTTGTAAAAACTTGTGGAAACAATTTCTTTTAATATATACTCCATCCACCCAATTGGTTGAAGCATTTAAGCACGAAAAGTAAAAAATTTTATGTGTTATCAGTAGTTCTGCACTTCACTTTTTGCAAGCAAATCATTATAATGGTAGTATGAATGATAATATAGTAACATAATTTAGCAATGCTTTATTGCAGTACAAAAGAAAGTATTTGGTTATGTGGTGTTTGCGGAGTGCAATTGAAGAAGGGGGGGGGGGGGGGGGGGGGGGCGGCGGGGGCGGGGGCGGGGGCGGGGGGATGAGCAGAGCGCGGCGGTGCACATCATGGACGGATCCATGGACCCTGGTAAAATTTTTTATTTATTTAGAAAATATTAAATAATTTTTATGTAGACTCAACTAAAATCTATCAAATGAGTTCATTAATTTTAGAAAATGAGAAAAATAAAATAAAAATAAATAATTAAAACTGTTTTTTTTATAAATATATCAAAATTAAATTAACATTTTATATTTTTCTTTTATAAGATTTTTATATAAAAAAAATTAATTATATACGGGCCCATAAAAAATCTCAAGATCCGTGTCTGTGCCAGATGGGGAGATGGGACCCTGAGGAGAGGAGGAGAGAAATCTTTGTCCCCTTCCCTTTCCTTTCCGCGACGAGCTTCCTTGCGTAGCAAATTGAAACCTATTCCCATATCCGTTTTGGTTATGATGCATGGTAACGGCATGCCCTTATGATTGTATTTTGTTCGCTTCCTATTTCTGCTTTCTTCAGCCAAACAACTTCCCCCTTCCTCTCTCCTTCCCATAGCCCTTCAAATCCGACCCGCCCAGGCTCCTCAGATTAATTAGTTTCACACAATATCAAAAAATTAATCAAAATTTCACTAATCAGGCTCGTCGTTAATCATATATATAATTCTCTCTAGAGCTACGTACGTACCAATTAATCAATCAATAGTACGTATATATTGATCGAACCATATATATCTACATGTCTGATCAGGATCATGATGGAGGTCTTGAGAAGTTGTTATTGGGTCTCTCGAGTTCTGGGAATAATTCTGAGACCACTGGGAATCAGCAGAAGAAGAAGTCAGATACTGAAGAGGCAAGCCAGGGGAACAAGAAGAGATCATCACCAACATCAGGAGGAGATGATGGTATAATGGAAATGAATGCTACAAGTGGAGCTGGAGGGATCAACGACAACACTCCTCCTAACAGTACCAGAGGGAGCAGAGAGTCGTCAGATCATGAGATGCATATTTTGACGGAGAGAGAGCGGAGGAAGAAGATGAGAACCATGTTCGCCAATCTTCACGCTTTGCTTCCTCGCCTTCCTCCCAAGGTCAGTCTCACCTCACTACCCATGTGTATATATAGACATAGATAGCTGGCGAACTGTAAATTTATATATATATATATGCACTAAATCAATTAAAGTAAATATATGTATATATATTGCTGTTTAATTAATTAATTTACAGGTTGACAAGTCAAGCATCGTTGATGAAGCAGTGAGCTACATCAAGAGCCTTCAACAGACGCTCCAGAAGCTGCAGAAGCAGAAGCTTGAAAGGCTCCAGCAGGTGCAAAAAGCGGCCGCCCAAAACAAACCGGCTGCCGTGGCCAGTTGTTCCAATTCCTGCAGGGAGGCTTTCTTGACCCAAGAAGGAGAAGCCGGTCATCAAACTAATTGTGATGGTGAAGGGGCGTCGGCGTTTCCTGTTCAGTTCCAGACATGGACTTCCTCCAACGTGGTCTTGAACATCTGCGGAGGGGGAGCCCAACTCAGCGTCTGCGCACCCAAAAAGGCCGGCCTCTTCACCGCCATTTGCTGCGTGCTGGAGAAGCACAACATTGAAGTGGTTTCGGCTCATGTCTCCTCCGATGCTTCTAGGTGCATGTACATGATCCAAGCCCACCATGTATGTTTAATTTCGCTTTTTTTCTCTTTAATTACATGGTAGGTAGTAATAAATTAATGCGTATCATCAATTAATTTCTTACCAGATATACATATATATATGTGCTAATTTGCAATTAAGTTAATTATGTATACTTGTAATTTATGTGGGAATTATATATTATATATATATGTATATGCAATGCAGGGGAGCGGAGATTGCAGTCAGTTGAGGGAGGCGCATTATGATGAAATGGAAGAGGAGTATAAACAAGCTGCAAGAGAGATTATGTGTTGGGTCACTGCTTCTAGTTGATCTATCAAACACACATGCATATACTGGAATCAGATCATTAATTTAACCCTAGCTCAGTTTAATTTGTTTTGCTAAATTTTGAATTCCATGGATTTATATATATACACATATAGTTTAATTTGATTGAGGGATGTTAATTTATAGATTCATTACAGAGATATTGAAACTTTCCATTCTAAACATATGGAAGTTGCTTAATTAAGATTAGCGAGGCCACATTTTACTTTATTATTACCTTAATTTATCAGCATCCATGACATGATGACCACTCATTTAATTGGAAGCCAGCATGCCCAATTTAACTCGATTGCACCTAAATTAAAGCTATACACTTTAATTTAACCGGTAAATTAACTATACATTATTAATGATCATGAAATTAAAGGGTACAAATCTTGTATGTCATCATACATTCCTTGGAGATCCATCTGGGATGAATAGAGTGACCTAATCCTCATGTGGCAATCCCTAGCTGGCTACATAATATAACATCTCTTCGGCTTTTATTGCTTTTCTTTCTTCGTAATTTATATGGGATGACTCTCTCATTCTTATACTTAATTGGAGAAGGTGTCACACTTAGCCGAAAGGGAAAAAAAAAAAATTTGTATCCATAATCTCTTAGCTCTAGGCTTGATCCCCTGAGGTCAAACTCATTAAAATAAAATAAAACAATAATCCAATATAATTAAATAATATAATTTGTAATTCTAGCATGTCAAGAATAAATAATTCATAATTCATAAAATGACATTAGCGGGAAAAAAATAAAACATCATCAAAGATAATTATAAGTATAATGTGTTGATTTTTATTATGTTTAAGCTTGTAATTACAATTAGTTATTCTCCAAGACTTACATGTTTCAATATTCAGTCTCTCTTCCTGAACGTGCTCAAATATGCCCCAATAAAAGAAAAGAGGGGCGGGGGAACAAAAGAAGGGACAGGGAAGAAGAATGTCCAGGGTAGAAGAGAGAACTGGTGAAAGGAGTTGGACTGGTCAAGGATGTCTCAATCAAATATTATACGAACAGAAATTTAGGCCCAAATATGGTTCTCATCACAGGATCGAATGGCCCATATCATTGTTCTCGAAAATAACGGTGTCGCCTGGATCCGCTGTGGACTGATAAAGTACTGATGGACAGGATTTTTCCAAATACGCACACAGCATTTGCAAACTTCGCTACTGTAAAATAAAATAATCCCACTATCCCAATTTGATTGAATCTTTTGATCAGATATAGAAATTAAAACTAAGGTGTGCGTCATTTATATTACCATGGATAACATGAACATATATTTAATTAGACATACATGTTATGTTACAAATCAACCCTCAAATTTATCCCTCCCCAAACTCTCTCTAACTCTCTCAATTCTGGCGATCAACCTATCAAATCTAACTTGAAATTTGGCGTGCAAAGAAGCCGAAGAGGCTGAGTGACTCTACCAAGGAACGGCAAGAAATGAACGCCCAACGCGACCAAGCAACGAAGGCAGAGGACTTCGAGGAACCACGAACGGCCAGGCCGAGGAACGTTGAACGCTGAGGAATTGTGAGAAATGAACAGCGATGGTGGCACGATGCAGCAACGACGGCATGATGTGAAGTGACAGTATGATGCGGCAGCAACGGCGCACTGTTGTAGCGAACGCTTTAATCAGCAGCGGTAAGGGCGAGGTGACAACGATGATAATGCAGTATAGAGGTGAGGCAATGAGGCAAGTCCCAAGCTAGGCGATCCCAGGCTAGGCAACGGTCAACGATGATGAGTGATGAGAGACAATGGCACAAGATGAGACTAGAACGCAATTGAAGACGATCGAACAGATGGAGAACAAGGCGCGTGAATGACAAAGATTCAGATCTCTGATTGAATCTTGGATTCAAATCTAAGGAGGCAAACCGGCGATCCAAGGTGGTGAAGCGGCAAGGTGAGTTCAAGGCCAGGGTGGAGGCCACGCGACGAGGCGAGTTTGAGGTAATGGTGGAGGTAAGGTGACGAGGTGAGTCCGAGGAGGCGAAAGGGCGAGGTAAACAAGCGTGGAGGGCAGAGGCGAGGCGGTGTGAGGGAGGAGGAGAAGCAGCGAGGAGGCGGCGATGGAGAGGTAAACAGACTATGAAGGGATGTGGAGGCATTTTGCAATTATTTACATATTGCCCTAGGCATTTTGTAATTTTCTCAAATGGTTATTTAGATATTTTTAAATTTCTGTTTAGACATTTTTTTATTATTTCGTATACATTTTTTTTTATCACAAAAATAAATTGTTTGCATATTACTTTAGACATTTTGTAATTTTTCTTTAGGTACTTTTAAATATTCATTCAAACATTTTTTTTTTGTTTCAAATAGTTATTTTTTTAAGAGAGTAAATTTTTTATGTATTGGTTTAAACACTTCTAAATATTTCTTTAGACATTATTTTGTATCTATTTAGACACTTTTCATTGTTTCGAACTTTTTTCTTATTTTTTTGATACTAATAAATTATTTGTAAATTCCTTTAGACACTTTAAAAAATTGCATTAGAAATTTTTACATATTTTTTTAGACATGTTTTCTTATTACTTTAGATACTTTTACAACGACGTATATTCTCACAGTGGGTGGCGATTTAAATAGAGTACAATGATAATGAGATCCTGATGTATGGTAATCTAGTGCCGTATGGTAGTTCGGTGGCGGCGCCAGCACCAACATCGACACTGGATGAGACAACAGTAGCAAGCTAGGGTTTTTGTAAAGAATAATATTTTAACTAAGGGTATTTTTGTTTATTTTTTTTTTTGATGATTTATGTGTTATATATAGAAGATTAAGAATTGGGTTAGTATGTCTAATTAGACATAAGTGCATAATAAAATAACTACATTTATATTTATACTTTTTCTTATAATTAAATTTTCTTAAAAAATTGATTTTGAGTTTTATACCGTAAAAGTTAATATAAGGATTAAAAAAAGAAAAATATTTATGTTTTGGGTTTTTGTAATAGAAATTTAAATGAAGGTAGTGAACCCTAACCGCCACTCTCCATTTGTTTTCTTTGCATTGCATTCTTCATATCTTCTTCTAATCCAAGCATAGCCGGCTAATATACTAACTTTATTCCACTTGATCAACCATCTTCATTTTCTCACTGTTTCTTTTTTTCTTCTCTTTCACAAAACTCGTTTATCATCATATGTTAAGGTGATTGTTTGGTTTTTCCAACGCTCTACAAATAATAGATCTAGGTGATCCGTTTCCGATATTAATAGGTCAAGCGGAGGCTGAAAACTGGAAAACAACGGCCATTGATAATAAATTGTACTCAAATAATGGATAGGTTGATAGTGCCAAACATTTTATATTTTCATTATTTTAGACCATGTGTTGGTTAGTCTACTATTAGATGTTGAGTCGCCTTTATTTGATTGAATCGTCTATTATTTATTTTGACTATTTGGTCATTATTTTGTATCTGGGTTTTGTTTCAATTATTTATGAATTATATATTTCATATTAATTCTAATTTATATGGAAAGTTCAACTCAATCAGATTATTTTTATTTTATTTGGTGTCATAAGAACAAGTGGTTTTTTTTATGTTAGTTTTATGTTTCTATTATTTCTTATAGTCTTATGTCGTTGTTAATTTGTAAGATATTGTCTAATTCACTTTTGATTAAAATAACATATTATAGAAAAAAAATTGATGACTGTAAGATAAATTGATTATTAAAAAGATTTAAAAAATAATAATAATTCAAACTTTTTGAATAGAAAAAAAAAAAAGAATAATTCAAACTTTTTGAAACCTACAAAAGAATGTTGTGTATTATTTTTGGGACATGATATGACAAAACTTAGAAGGATCTCCGAGACGACATCCAAATCTGTAAGAATCGCCGAAGATGTAATAAGTTGTTCAAGAAGATCTACTGCAAGATGCAGCTTTGGATGATGCTAGAGGATTTATACAAGGTTTGATGACAAAGTGACTTTGCTTCAAACTCAAAAGTTTGGATTCGATGAATAAAAATAGCCACTACACCAAAATCAGATGTAAAGTTGCCGTATAACCTTGGTAGTCCTGTTCCTTTCAACAAATTTCTCCGCAATTCTAGACAACAAATGCAGAAACTGGGAATGGATTTTTCCTTTTTTTTCCCGCCCAAAAGCATTATTCATAAATAAAATACATATCAGTCGTTGACTCGTTGAAGGATAAAAACATTAAAGAATGCGGTCCATTACTTGGTTATCTATAAAATGTCAATTATAGGACAGTAAGAATATATATCTTCAAGTACTACTACAACTAGTAAATAAAAACTGATATTGTAAAATTGGATCATAGATCATAAAATATCACCGAAAAATTAAAATTTTTTATAATAAATAATACAATTCATATAAAAGACCAATTATATTATAAATTTAATAGAATTCAAGTGCTATAACAATATATTCCCTTCATCCCATATTCTTTGCACCATTCATTTTTCAGCAATTAATTTAAGATTTTTTATTTTCAATTTTTTAGTATATAAATAAAGAACTTTTATATAAGAATAATAAATTAAAACATATAGTTTTTAAATATATTTTTTTAAAATTTTTTCTAACAAATACTAATATGAATAAATTCAAATCAAACGATATAAAAAAGTCAAATGATGCAAAGAATATGGAATGGAAGTAGTACAATACAATTAGTGTCATAGTACAGATAAAGCTAGGGTCTTAGTAAAGCATATATCAACATAACTAATACAATAACCAACACAAGTTTAAAAGAAATTCATAAACAAATATAACTAATACAATAATGACAAACTTATGGATGTACTTTCAAAGTTTTGAGTTCTATCTCTTAAATGAGAGATAGACGAGCTCCTTTTCTTTTTAGGTATACTTCACAATTCAAGTCATATAATCACTAGCTTAGGTTGCTCAACTTGGACAATAAGGGCTCAATCACTTAACCTTTATAATTTATAGGGATGTCAACGGATATTCACTTCAGCGGGTATATCCACTTGTATCCTATCCTACGAGTAGGGTTTTTTTTTACAATTAAATGGATGTGAAGGGGATGTGAATTTTTTCTTACCCGTTGGATATGGATAGGATATGGGTTTAGGCCTACCCACCCCGTATCCCCCGTATCCTACCTGTACACACACACACGATCTGTTAGATGATCTACAGTTCTGTGATTTTCCTTGTTGTATACTATGGTTTGCTAGATATTGTTTCATAATGAGCTTTGTATAATCAAACATGTCTTCTAGAAAGTCATCAAATAATACATTTGCTGCTCATCCATTTTTATTGTTAAAAAAAAAATGGTTGCCCAATATAAGATTGAAGTTTGAATGTAATTCTATATGAATATAGCTTGCTTTTACTAGATTTTGTTTTTTATTTGAAGTGATATACCCAAGTGCCAACATTCACATAGATATAATGGGCATAAGTTTGGATTGGTGACTTAGAGTCATATCTTTTACATACATTATTTCTTCCTATGAGGCCTCACACATGAATTTTTTCTTTTTGTTTAGGTATATGTATCTTTGTTGCACTGTATATATATCTCTTATTATTGACATCATTATTCTCCAAAATCAATTTAATATTTTTTATTATGATACTCTATTGTGAAATTACTCTTTTCTATTATGATATTATATGGTAGGTTTGTGGGTTTTACCTGATCTTACCTGTCTTAAAATAAATAGGATATGGATATTAAAATTGTAAATCTGATGGATGGAGGATAGAATACGGATTAGGCATCCAACATGATTGATAAGATGCAGGTTTAACACTATCCTACCCACATTCTATCTATTGTCATTCTCAGTGGAGGAACCACCTTAGGGCAGGGGGTGCTGCTGCCCCCCGAGAATTTCAAAATTTTATAAATATGAGATACTAAGTTGTCCATTTTGTAAGAAACTAAGGACCAAGAGCGTATTTTGCCCCCCAAACTGGTAAAGAATATAAAAAGAGTAAATAGCGCCAATAGTGCTAAACCTTTACTTCTCATTGCAATATTATCCCTAACCTATGAAACATTACATATCCATCCCAACCATTCTCTCTCAACATCTCTCTGTCTCTCTCTCCTTTAGTTTGCCTCTGCTTCAGTGATCGCGCTCATCTCACCTCCACCTAACCACCTAGCCCCCCCAAGCCTAAAAACCTAGGTCCGCCACTAGTCATTCCTAATAATTTAGGCTAAAATACAAGTATAACCAATAAAAATTAATACTAAGTAAGATCGATAAAATAAAATAATCCTAATAATTTTACGATCTTAATCAAGATCCTAAACGGTCCTACCATATCACCGATTCTATTGCTTTCTGGCAAAGTTTCATGATATTAGATTATGGGATCATGGGATCGTAAAATCCTAAAATTTGGATGGGGACCTTAACAACCTTGCTTGAGTTCCATCCCCCCTCCCCCCCCCCCCCTCTCTCTCTCTCTCTCTATATATATATATATATATATATATATATATATATATATATCAACAGTCTATCTCATTATTGATCTGTCAGTGCTGCTGTAAATCTCAATTGGACCAATGGGAATTATACCTCAGACCTGGGATAGAAGATATTACTTTCCCATGCATCCCTCCTAAGCCTGAGCCTTTTATGGACGGATATCCATCACAGGCACAAAACTAGTGTATGTAGTATAATGGAAACGCGTGTGGGACAGAAGCATTGGGGGTGCAATAATTGGGGAGGACTTGGACCAAAGTTGAGCTGGAGGCATGTGAGATATTGTTGTCTTGCTTGACACGTCCCTACCCTAACAAACCCTGCCATGTGATTCCGTGGCCCTATTCCCTCCCTTCCAAGTTCCAACGTCATGTGCCGGCCCAATCCAGTCTCTCCTAAGCCGCTGTTCCTAATCCTATGTACCATTCCTCCACAATGACCATCCATCCCTCTTACACTTCCGTGTATCGAAAATTATTATTTTTTTCCTACTTGCTTTGCTTCTCATCTCATATAAGATCCATTTAATTTAATTGAAAATATAAATTAGGCGAAATAAATAAATTTCAAGAGTTGGTGCGGGCGGCCCATTGACTTGCGGGCGCGGGTGTGGGCGTGGAGGTCCTAAATTAATTAATTAAGATACTTCACTTCACTGGTATGATATGAGCATTAATTCTCTCAGGCATTTCTTCCCAAGCATGCAGATGCAGGGAGATGCAGTCTACGGTCAAAGAGCAATCCAATATGGCTCATTGATAATAATACACAAACTAGCTGTTTACTACTAGTAGTAACTTATACATGAGACCTGGGAGTGGGCGATGAGATGAGAGCATTTTTATGACATCAATAAATAAATAATTGTGGAATTTAACGGATTGTGTTTTTTTTATTTTAAAGAATGTACTATAGTACTGTTAGTATATATTGACACTAGTGAATTGGAGGAATTGTCTGCGGTCCAGGGGACACACTTTCAGACTTTGTTGTCATTGATGGTTTCTTCTCCTCTCTGCCGCTGTGCTGTCTACCTTACCGTACTTACATACATACATTCCCCATACATACACCAGTAGTTGTCTCTGTCTTATAATTTTGGTTTTTATTTTCGATAACAATACTACTGTTTTTTGTAAATGTTGAATGAATGAACACCAGTGTAACATGGTATATGTTTGATTTGGAGAAGCTCGAATGAAATTGGTGCAGTGATTTGAATCTAGTTTGGTGTCAAAGGCCCCTTAATTTATAAAAAAGGCTATTTGATTATCTACTGCAATTTTACCGTAGAGACAAAACTTTGGACTATTCATGAAGTGATTGTTTCACAGTTAATCACTATCTCTCATGATTAATAATTAAGCGCTCATCTATACTTTATCCCTTGGTCACAATTTTACTACTTCCATCCAAAAACTATACAACTTATGGATTCTTTTCAGCAGTGCTCCTTGATCGTGGTTCATAGGCAAAAAATTACTCCTGCTCACCAACTTGGTATTTCTATGCTCCCTTAATCCTTCTCTGTACTTTCTTAATTTTGATTATTTAAAAAAAAAATTAGAGTATATGTATGCGTATTAAAAAGGCCGCAGCTGTAGGCTGTAGGGAGTGAAGGATAAAGTGTGACTTTTTCATGGGATTGGACAGAACACCCGACCTTGTTCGCGTCTGTTTTACAAAGCTAAGCCATTCCCTACCATTGGCAGCACAAAAATCAAGCAACTAAACACAGACCTAAGCTTCTATCCTATACCTAGATCTACGACTACCCATATTTTGTTGGATTGGAGGGAAATAAATACTTCAACTAAATCCAATTATTGGTACTAATTCTAGTAGTTAGTCAGAGTTATCACGTGATCAACGCAATCACGCTTATTAGTAATTATGAAAATGATATGGAAAAAAAAAAAAAGCAGAAAAGCAAGGGAGTTAAGTGATGTTGAATAGTTGAGCTTTTGTTTTAAAGTGCGTAATATGTTTTCAGGTTGTCGACAAGCTTACTTAGTAAACATTGAAAACTCATTCCTTAGAATAGAAAACATATGAAATAAAGATTTTTATTTTATAACATGAATTTACTAAAATTCAAACTTTCGTATTTTTAAAATAAATTATGTACTCAGAATTTTATCAAAAAAATAAGAAACTTTTCACATCTAAACACCAAATTAGCGTCGGAGTATCTTTTTCTATTCATTTTGATCTTCTCCTCAATATTTCACAAAAATCTTATAAAGTACAAAAATTACATACAAAATCACAGTCCTATGTACTCACTTGGACAGATGACCAAAACATTCCCAATTTCCAGTTTTCTAATAAAATTTCCTCTTTTCTCTCTCTTTCATTTTTCTTTTTCCGAAAACATGAAAATTGAAGCTGTCATTGTTTCTCATTCTCCACTTTTTGTCAAATCTTGAAGAACCGTCGGATTCTCGACTGTCAAAACGGCACCACTTCACTGCAACCAAAATCATCAGAATTCCCAACGGAATCTTCTGGCCACGAATCGCGAAGCAGCTTCAACAACATCTGCGCCTTCCGTTTCGCCCTCTCCGTGCAATCGCTCTGCACCAGCAACAGCAGCTGCGTCAGCAAGCCCGCCGCGACCGCCTCCCTCTGACTCTGCTCCTCCTCCGAGCACAGCGCCAGCAGCGCCCCCGCCGCGTACTCCGTTGCCCGATCTGATATCTTCAGTATCGTCTTCACCAGCAGCGGCACCGTCAGCGCGTGCCCTGCCAGTGCCGCGCAACCGGTCGGGATCCGGCACAGAAGCTCCACCGTCGCCAGAGCTCGCTCCGCATCGCACTTGTCCAAGTCCGTCAGCCTATCGATCAGCGTCTCCGCTGCTCCGGCCACCACCGCCTTGTGCCTCGTCTGTTTCACAAGGCACAGAGCGAACAGAATTCTGATACTGATTTTTAAAGCTCGAGGATACGAATTCAGATTCCTTAACATATCCGTCACTCCTTCGAAAATCTCGTCCGCATTACTAATCTCCGCTCGCAGATCTGACGATCTCGTTCCGGCTAGAACGATTTCGATGAGTGCGGCCGAGTTTACTCGAATTTCAATCGAAGAATGGAATAGCAGCTTCGACAGGTGCGCCACCCGCATCGGATCCGAGGCGATCGATGTGCATTCCAGCTCGGCCAGTTGAAACATCACCAAAAGCGCGAGGGCTTCCTGGCTCAACTCGGACGATGAGGAGTCCGTATTCGAAAACACGAGCTTAACAAGAATTTCACGAGCGTCGAGCGACGAAATCATTGAGCGATTTTTCTCGGAATCGCGGGCGAGTCCTCTGAGCCGGCGCAAGGCAGCAAGTCGGGGCTGGAACGAGCCGGATTCGGCCGAGGCTTGGTTCAGCAAGGAACGAATCATCGCCGGCTCAGCGGGCTGCTTGGGCGTGGGAATTCGCTCGATACCAAAAGCACGGTTGGCCACACACCATTCCTGGATGAGGCGGCGGAGAGTGTGGTTGGGGATGAGAGTGAAGTCAGAGAGCGGGGCACGAGTAACGGGGCAGGTGGTGTTCCCGGTGGCAACCCAGGATTCGATGCTGGGTCGGTCATATGTCTGGCCGGTGCTGACGGTAACCGGGTCGCGCATGAGCTCGAGCGAGATTGGGCATCTGAAATGGTAGGGAACCTGGAGGCCCAAATCCAACGGCTCTAAGCTTCCGGCACGCATCTCCAACAGTTGGGTTGTGCTCAAATGCTTATGATCACAAACAGCTATCCAGGGACAGTACAGTGAAGTAGTTACTGAGGGACAGAACAGAAGGAGAGAAATGGTCTGATCAGACTGAGGAGCAGAGTAGCAGAGCAGATTTGTCTTCGGAAATGTATGGGAAGGATTTGGCTTGTGAATATGGGTTCAGGCTTGGTTTTGGATGTTATATGAAAGGGGGGAGAGACAGGGGGACAGAAGGCAGGAGATGAGAGGGAGTGGCGGGACTACGAGTGGGGCGGGGCGAGGGGGGCAAGGGGTCTGCTCTTATCTGACTCTGAGGGCCACACGTGTGGCATTTATCAGTTTGGAATCGGAACCTAACCCTGAGTTGAGTTCGGTTAGGTTGGGTGGTTTGGGGTTGGCTGGCTTTGAGTTTGATAGGAGAAGTTTGGTCAAATGAAAATGTGAGACTGTTTTGGGTCCCACCTTTTAGTCTAAAATCTAAATCATGTTTACATCAATTGGTCTTCATGCAATGTGACCGAATATTGTTTGTTAGCAAACTATAGCACTCCTTTTTGGTCCATTAACAGCTGGTTTCTTTCTCATTGATTGGGTATCCATACTGAAGTGTCAGTATTACCTGCAAGCATCTTGCAATAGTAGATTGTCTAAACTTATATGGTTGGCAATTAATGACCAACTACACACATGGTTTTAGTTACAGCAAGGAGGGATATTGAGATTCAATTTCATGAAAAAACAAGGCTGAAATCAATTGAATTTGTTAATTGCAGCTTGGACTTTTTCTGATGTTTAACAATCTCATAAGAGTTTCTTAAATTCTACTACTAGTACTTTATAATTACTATAAAAATATTGCATTATGGTGTAGTAGCTTTTAGGCTGTCATACCCTGTGTGCACAGTGGGAACCATGAGCACACCAGCATTAAGTTGGTGCATGCTTTACAGTCTGTTGGGGAGTCAAATCTTGTTATGTATGTGCCTAAAAGGGTACAATCAATGAAAATAAGTAAACAATGGAAGATAAAAAAACAACACAAAAAAAAAAAAAGGCAACCATAAAGAAACCTCAGATGCTAAAGGGTTTTTTTTTTGGCTCTAAGAAAGGTAGCCCTGACCTGTGAAAGATATTGCTGCCCTTGCATGCAAAAAGAGGAAGCTTTTGCACAATACTTAATCAAAGTAAAAGGTTTCAAATGCAAAAGGCTTCAAATGCACGGCAAAAGAAACAAACCTGTTTAAGCATTTAATTAATTAAGCAGTATTACCTGTTTTTCGGTTGAGACGCTTTAAAGAGAAGAACCTTTTTGATACCCAAGAAAAAGAAACGGACTGGCACCGAGTGCTTGACCACAACTAAGAAAATGTAAATCCTTAATGCTATCCGGCCATGAGTAGCCTGGTCTGGCCATGACATTTTCTGTGGTTGCTTTTGGAAGCAAAGAAAAGAATGGTATTTTTTTTTTTAAAAAAAAAAAAGGCTCCTATCAGTTTTGAAGAAAAGAAAAGAATGGGGGCAGAAATATAAGAAATGGAAATGAAGGAGGGGCAGATCAGATGAGAAGAGAAAATGGGGGAATGTAGTACTGTTGGAAAATAATGAGGATTACCAAAAAAACAAAAGAGATTCGAATCGTGTGGTGTTGGGATGGGATAGGATGGGTCTGGTGGGCAGTCAATGGTCAAAGATGGAGAGAGCGGGTCCAGGTTGTCTCACCATTTCCTTATTGGCGCATGGGAAAAGCTCACGTTTCGTGGATAAACATCCATTGGGTCATCTCTTGACCCCCTTGCGCCCACCCACGGATGATGTTTGTTTCAAGATTTTGATTTCTTTTTGCCCTTTCTTCTTCCCCTAAAATTTAATTATTGAGTTCT
Organism: Aquilaria yunnanensis; assembly: GCA_039654915.1. Classification (NCBI taxonomy): domain Eukaryota; kingdom Viridiplantae; phylum Streptophyta; class Magnoliopsida; order Malvales; family Thymelaeaceae; genus Aquilaria; species Aquilaria yunnanensis. Next base: position 21,859,509 of record CM077598.1, on the reverse strand, counting down.
ATATTATTTTCAGACGAGTTAGGTGCTAATATTTTGGAGTTCGCAATTTCACGTATGCCTACCTTATTTTGAATTCCCAGATTTTAGATATCGAAAGGTTTGCATAGTGTATGCCTAGGATGTCAAAATCTGATTAAACTTGTTGATTGATTCAATTCACAAAAACTCAAACCTTATTTAATCTGATTTAATAAAAAAAGTCATTGATTTAAATTTAATTGTATCAAATCTGATTTGAATTTGAACTCAAAATTATCTGAGTCTCTGACCTAAACTTGAAATGACTCAAACCTGAGATTGATCTGACTCGTACCCGAGATGATCTAATAACTAAACCCGACAAGATTCAATTTTAATCCTCACCCTAAACCTTAATTTTCCTATTTCATGATCTTCCATATTTAGTAAGTCCTAAATATATGGACTTCTATATTTAGTAACTTTTATTCTTTATGACTTTTATATTTAGTATATCCCATATTTAAGAAATGTGACTTTTGTAATTAATAACTTTCATTTTTTTGTACTTTCATATTTAGTAAATCTCATATTTGAAAATAAGACTTTCACGTTTAGTACTTCCATTTTTTTTCAGATGTTCATATTTAGTAATTTTCATATTTTGAAATTAGATTTTTATTTCTTTCATTTTTTAAGGATTTTTATATTTTGTATATCCTATATTTGGGGAAGAAACTTATATATTTAGTAAGTTCCATAGTTAGATTTTTTTCAAAATAAATAACATTTAGATTTAGTAAGTTTAATGATTTGGATAAATAATTGTTAAAATTACAACATTCATCCCTAAATTTTTAAGTATAGTGCAATAAGGTACCTAAATTTTAAAAAATTTCATTTTAGTCACCCCCAATAATTACAACATGGGTCCTTGAAATTTTAAAATCTTTTCACTTTCACCCAAAAATTTTCAAAATTTACAATTTAGTCACTAATAGTGAACTTGATTTGTGTTTCATAGTAAATTCAAAGAAAATTCATTGGAACATAAGCATAGCAAATTTTTCATACTATATGTCTGTTGGGTAAGGATCTAAATGATTTGTACAGTGATAATAAAAGGATATCAGTTTGGAAAAACAATCGAGTATTACTAACAATGTTAAATTATCTAAATATATACTAAACTATAATGAATAAGATTTTTATGAATATTTTGATTAAATATACTAAAAAAATTAATTTAAATTAAATAGCATAAAAATTCAAATTCTTTGATTTAAATTTTATCAAAAATTGAAAAAAAAAATGAATTGATTCAATCATTTTAGCCTATATACCAGTAACTCGAGGGAACATAAAGGTCAACCTTAATCTAACCTGAAACCTGACTTAAAGTTACTCAAAACTGAAATTGACTCAACCTGTAGTGAACCCGAATCTAAATAAACTCGGCTCAACTCGAACATAAACCAAAAATCAACTTAACCTGAAATTAACCCGAACCAAATGACCTAACCTAAACCAAACATAGACCTAAATTCATGCTAAGCTGATTAAATCTAAACTTGAATGACTTGACTCAAACCTGACCCGACTCAGTTAATTGTCATCCTCATATATACCTTTATTTATTTATTTATTTTTGAGAATTTTGATGTCAATCAAATAGCGGAGGCCATTTAAGGGAGAATTACCTAGACCTTGAGGTATGCCACAAGTTACACATGCATTCCTTTTATTTCAAATACCTACAATTACCCTCATTCAAAACTAACTCCGTTAGTGACCGTTAAAAAAAACAGAGAAAACTACAAGAGTTTGCCATCCTAGCTCTCTTCATTGGAAACTTTGCCCCTAGACTTTGCAATTGTATTTTTTCAACCAAATTAAACACTTCTCTCTCCGGACTCCTCTTTGCTCTCTCTATGCTCTCTGCTCTCAGATCCCTTCCAGTCATCTTCTTCGCTGTCTCGATTCTCTTCTCCAACTCCCACGTTGCTCTTGTTCCCTCCTCCTATCCATCTCATCGCAGACCGGAAGCCCACCCTCCCATTCCTCCTCCACCGACACATCTCGAATGTGCTTCTCTCACTATCCATGCCTTTGCGACGTCGTCCTGTAGAGCAGCAACCCTCCTGTCCAAGAATTCCAGCCTTGATTTCGATTCACCTACCCCACATCTCCTTCGATAATCTTTCTTCCTTCGCCGACGACCTCTTCTCCGATGGCACAATCCTTCCAACCCAAATCCAAGCCCTGTCGCGCTACTTCTCGGCCCTTTGCCTTCCATCAGCTAGAGCGTTTGACTTTCCCGAAGGCCTCTCCAGCTTCCAGCCATCCCGATCTGTGTCCACGATGCCAATCTGTGCCCATCTTCGCGACCTTCCTATCTGGGTTGTTGGAGACAATCTTCACGACTACGGTGGAGACAATCTGGAGAAGAATCCGAGGCCAGGGCGGAGATACGGATCTAGGTTTGTAGATTCGTTCAAAAAAGCTACTCACTTCAAAACTCCAATCTCTTTGGTTAATTATCCTTCGGCGAAGGAGATATCTAAAGCGGGGAGGATGGGGGACTTGGCCAGAAACAAGCAGGAAAATAACGGGTTTTGGCAGGAATCAAAGTCCTCGGCGGTGATTAAGCCGGAATGCCTTATCCTCCGTTCTCTGTCGGCGATTCCACGGCTCTCCTGCTTGAACCCATCCCCGTCGTTGACAAGAGGCTTGACAGGCGAGAGCAAAGAGAAGGGAAAGTCTGGCTTTGAGGGATTTCTAGGGTATTGGTACTGCTCTTGTTAAATGTATAAGTTGCGGATTAAAATTTTCCAAGAAATAAAGTTATGAGGGTAAAATTAGGAATGTTCTCTTTTTTAGTGCAACGGTGGAGTCATAGCCAGTTCGTTTTAATTTAAATAAATTTAGTTTTAAATGACTTATTTTTATTTTTATATTTTTTTATCTGAAACCAATTTTAATTAAAAACCAACATTATGTAGATGTAATAATATATTGAAAATATAAATTTAACAATTTTAATTAAAAACTAATATTATGTGGGTGCAATAATACATTAAAAAATACAAATTTTGCAATCTTACTAAATTTTTTGGAATTTTTCTACTTTTAGCCATTAAAAAATCATAAAAATTTACTTTCAAATAAATTATTATGTCTGCATAATATTGATTTTCAGGTAAAAAAAAATAAAAGTAAAAATAAGTCAGTTGACTTAAGTTAAAATGAATTGATCATTAATTTTTCTAGATGGTAATTGTAGGTATTTGAAATGTGAATGACACAAGTGTAAGTTAGGGTATACCTCAGGGGGGTTTTGGTAATTTTCCTTTTAACTTTCTTTTCACGCAATTTTAAAAAATTAAAATATCGTTTCTTTTATTCACTTATTGAAATGGTAAATAATAAATAGTGGTAAAGCAAGTTTACCCTTTTTTTGCCTAATTTCTTATAAATATGGGAGATTACCACAACCATGTTGAAATATTTTAAAGGCTTATAATTAGGCTTTTTATAGATTAGTTTAGATGTGACAGTAAATCTACAGTGTATATAAAGTTTTTAAGGAAACAAGTTTTATAGGAAAGTTAACTATCGAATTGTTTTTTCTTAATACTGTAGGACACTAATTTATACAAGATTTTTATAATACTAAAAGCAACTAATGATATACTATGGTAGTGTATTTAGTTTATATTTCATCCCTTCAACAAATAGTAATGAGAATAACGCTTTTTTAACTCTTAATTTTAATTTTAATTATTTTTTATATATTATTAGTTTCATTTGAAAACTCTCTCTCTCTCTCTCTCTCTCTCTCTCTCTCTCTCTCTCTCTCTCTCTCTCTCTATATATATATATATATATATATATATATATATATATATATATATTATGAAGTCATTTATTTTTTCATATCCAGCCTAAAATATAAACTTTAATCAATTTTTACTTATTTTTTTGGGAAAAATGTATTAAAATGTTTTCTTTTTATATTTTAAGATGTAGAATATCTTGTAATCCTGTGAACGAATATCTGGAACAAAAGTTCAGTACACTCGATTACTTGATTCAAGCAAAAAACAAAGAAAACATATATTGAGGGGGAGACGTCCTTTAGGCGATTCTTAAGCAATAACTGCGTGCACGATTTCGATTGAGTGAGAGACTGGGAACCTCTCTCGCCTCATATCACATATTCACATATTTGCCTCCAGAGTCCACACCACAGATCATGGACTAAAGTCGAGCGCTAAATAAGGGCTAGACTCGAATTACAGGGAAAAAAATTAAAAATAAAAAGGCCCTCAACTCCAGTACCAAACAGTTTTTGCAATTTATTTTAGAGTTTTAGATAATTTATTTAATGGTAAAGATAAAATTACTGAAATTAAGAACTATATTTAAATAATTTTTTTAAAACTCTTAATACTAATCACCAATAATAATACCAAAATAAGCCATAAATCATGCTTTATAGTTTGCACAACCCATTACAACAAATTGGAATGATAGAAACCGAACATGAATTTAAAGAAGAAGCCAGTGAAACACAACTATGCTTAATGAAGGTGGAAAAATGGTTCATATATAGCGTGTCAACATCTCTCCAACCTTTTTCATAGGTTATACACAACATTTGTCATAAATACAAAGTTTCTTTTTAGATAATGAAACCCACATAGTTAAAATCGTAGGGGGCCACAAAAAATAACCATACCAAAACTCTCCTATGTCATAACTCCAACCCCCAATTTTATTCAATTTATTTTAAAAACGTCTATGAATTATAAGAAATCAATTGGATGAGAGAGAAAGAGATGAAACATCTTTGTACTGGTATAATACCAATTTATTGCTTAAGAAGATCGGTTTTTTAATGCCCTGTAAAAGAATTGGTATTTTTTACAACGATGTTTATGATCGACATGAAGGGTTAAGAAATAAGTACTCCGACATTCTTCAAACACACACGAAGTAATTATTCAAATGCACACAAAAGTGGGGCGGGAGTTTCAAAAGCATCCTTGACTAGGGTTCTGTAATAACTAAGTATGGAGGACGGACGAACTGGGTATATATATCTGTTACCTCAAGCCTGCGAATCCCGCATTTGATGCGCGATTGTTACCTTTCTATAATAATAATAATATCTAGCTGCTATTAGGATTAATTATTATGATCGCGTTTCAGTCAATTTTGTTCAATTATTTATTATGGATGCATGGTACGATACAAACTACTAATTAATTAGTAGATTACTCATGAGAACCAACAAATATTACTTAATGACTCCGTGTGTTGGCCATTCGCTTATCTACGGACACGGCTGGGATAATTTATCCTAAGATTGTTAATATCAACAGAGGTACCCATTAGTACGCTTCACGGGAGAAAACAGAATGTCAGAATCTAATTTAGGAGGGTTATCTACTCAAATTATTCTATGCAGAAGGATAGACATCCTAAGCAAGAGATTTGAGGTCTAAACGAAGGTTTTATACATTAATAAAACATACTCTCTCTCTCCCATTTTCTTTGTTTTATTTAATTTTTTCACGTAGTTTAACTTAAATTTATTTATATTATTGTTTGCTAGAAAAAAATTTAAAAAATATATTTAAAAATTACAGATCTTGATTTATCATTCATACATGAAAATTTTTCATTCATGTACTAAAATTATGAAAATAAAAAATTATAAATTAATTGATGAAAAGTAAATAATGTAAAGAATTTGGAATAAAGTAAGTATTTTATAGCTATACGTGCATTTTTTTTTATTTGAAAGAAAATCCAATGATCAATTTATTGATTAAATTAAAGAGTAGAACATAGCCAATGAGGCATATCCTCACCTAGGATGATCTTACCAAAGACTCCAACCCCTTCCGAGTAAAAGTATGAGCAACCTCATCCACTAATTTAGAAGTAAACAATAATAAACAAAAAGTAAAATAATGACCAAAACAATGAGTCTTACCAACAATGGTTTCAAAATAAAATTAAGAGTGATTATAAGAACAACTAAGCTCAGATACCAATACTTGTGAATCTAATTCTACTAACACTTGGTGCAAGTCCCTCATCCTAGCTTCTTTTAGATCCCACAAGACCGCCACAGCTTCTAGGTACAATGGATCCAAACTTAAGCAAGCAAACCCAGCGAAGGAAGCAAATAAAACTGTCTCTTTATGATCATTGTATACCACACCAGCCGCTGCCCTTTGGCTTTCCTTCCAAGTAGGCTCAATACTTTAAAAAAGAAATGTTTCATAGTTATACATTCAATACTTTTATCACTATTGTTTGTCTGAAAGGGCAAGTTTGTCATCTTCTTTTTTTCATATTTAAATTTGTCACTAATGTTATAGTGTGGGATAAGGGTAAAAACGGGGTTAAACCTTTATCAGATAGCTCAAGTTCGAGCTTGATTTAAGACTTTTTGAGCTAAGCCTTATCAAGCTCAAGTTTGAAAATGGGTATATGATACTTTAACTAATGGCCCTAACGGACCTTTAATAATAAAATATATAATACTTTAATTATTTAGCTAATCAAATAATTATTGGTTTGCATCTCTAAATTAAATATAATAAGTTCTGTAAAGGACTCCTTATTCAAACATTATTACCACCTCAATAAATCAGAAAATTACAGTATAAAAGCATAATGGTTATAAACCATTATATAGCATGATTTTCCCCATAGTGAATGAAATGTGAAGGGTAAAGTGTGCAATCTACACCTCCTTAAAAATTTCCACACAATGGTTACTTGACCCTCAAGAAAACCCTAAGAGATTGCTTGGTTAACAAGTAACTTGTGAACTTTATTGTAAGTTTTCAAAACTTGGGTACTCAATTGTACAACTTTAAAATAGGGGTTTTAAATGGATTTGAATGATATGGAATCATTTTTTTTAGGCTAAATTGCATCAAGGAAACAAAGGCTATTATTCAAGAACCTAGGATAACCAAGTTTACAATTGTTCACAAAAATAACTTAAGGATGAGATGATCTTTGATAAGGGTTAAAGATGGTCATTTCTAGCATTAACCCAGCCTTTTATTTCCAGCTTCTAAATTAAAAAATGCATACTAAAGATTAGCCAAAAATTTTTTTGCTTAAGGCATATTTATGGTGATCTAAGTGAGGGTTAAGGTTAAACTAATCAAACCAAAAAACATCTAGACTTTCTTGCCTTTTCTTGGACATTTTAGCCATAACCAACCACAGCCTCCATCCTTAGCTCCTCCATAAACCTCTATAGCCACCATAGCTCAAGCTCTCAAGAAATCACAAAGGAAGGCAATCGAATGCACCAAAACCAAGAAAAATCATAGTTTTCCTGTTTATTGTGCAACACTTGTTATAATCAGCCTTCACAGCCTAAGGTAAGGGTTTTATCTTCATGTTTCATGGTTGTTTATTATCTTAAGATGATGATCAAGTATCTATGAAGCTAAGACCATGCTTAGAAGAGAGCAAAAAACTTAAGGAACCAAGTATGGGTCAAGGGGGAGTGCATGAACAAGGTTTCAACCTTACTAGTTTTTATGCACTAAGATGGCAGTGTTTACAAGGGTTTCTAGAGCCCAAGTTAGTACTACCTAAGACTAATTAACCTCCTAAGACTAAGCATTAGCTTGATGAGGGCTGTCATAATGATTACATAATGTTTATTTGGTTGTTTATGAACTAACCCTAATGTGTTTATTGCTGTCAGCATTACATTTATTTGTTGCTATGTTTTTTGTGCATTTGGATGGCTGTGCTTGTGTATTTGTATTGTATTATTGTGTTTTAGTATCTTTAAATTTTAAGTATATGGCTGGAGTTTGAAGATTTTATTGATAAGCCTTTATTAAGTTTCATTCAAGAAACTTACCCCATTTCTGTTCATTTTAGGAGCACCTAAAAAAGAGTATTCAAAATAATAGCTATTGTTTGAATTTTTCTGTGAAATTTTAGGAATATTAACTTTCATATGTTTAGTTATAAACTGGAAAATTTCATGATTTTTAAAGCACATTAGCTATTTTTAGTAATAATTCTTTCTGCTTTACACAGCAACTAGTCCCTTCAAGTTTATGTAGTACTTAGTACTTTTGAAATTCTCCAAGAAGCTTAGTGTACATATTAACTAAGTTATGGCATGTATATAGTACATAAATGCATGTAAATGAGTTGGGTATACTGTATGTACATTGTGTGAATGATATATGGATTAATAGAGTGTAGTTTGAAGTATGTGTGTAATTCTATCCATATTGGTTCTTATGGATTGTTTTGAAGAGTATGGTGTTTGATGCTTATGTAATGACTTAAAATCTAGGGGAATGGTTTCCTCATGTGTCTAAGACATGCATGGAATTGCCCGTGTTGGTTTTATACCTGTAAATGAAGTGTATGAATTTTAAGAAATTTTATATGAAAATTATGGTCACTAGTTGCTCAAATTTAGTACCCTGTACTCCAATAGCCAAACTTTCAGTACTTAATAAGTTTGGCTATGAAATTTTGACCACACTTAGAATACTTCAAGATGAAGAATTTTGCTTGTGAATCACTAAATTTGGTACTCTGTAGCTAGAGTTATGACATGTCAAAGTTGGTTGATTTTGATTTAGTACTGTTCATATGGTCAATTTTACCCGGTTAAGTGTAAAGTCCATAATGGCAATCTTAGATGGATTTAATGTCTCAAACCTATTTTCCTATTAATGTTTAAGTGTATTAAAGGGTTTAAAAACTTTAGGGCACAGGAGGACACAGGTAGAATTTGACTTAAACACGGTATGAAAGTTTAGACACATGAATAATGGACACCAATAGCACCAAATGTGCATATGATTGTAAATGCACTTGGGGATTTTGGTCAAATTTTATATTGGTCAGGAATAAAGAATTTGGCTATTATCATTACTTCTAGATGAAATTACATGTGAATATATGTGTGATGGTTGGACCAATATACATATATTTGCATAAAGTCCAAGAGGGCCACTTGGATAAATCTAATGAGCATGTTCTGCTTGTCCTACAGGACATGTATTGTCCGAGACTTGAGCTTACTAAATTTGATCATTGTATAGAAGCACTTAGAATGGTAACAAGCTTGGTGGGCTTTCAAACTGAGCCTAGGTTATCAAAATTAAGGTTCGAGCCCGAGTTGTATAGATAACTTAAGGGAATCAAGTAATTCAAGCTTGAGCCCCTTTACACCCATTATAGGAGTTTAAGCCAGGATAATATCAATAACTTAAATGGCTCAAGCAAATCAAGCTCAAGCCCCTTTATACACCAAGTATGGGAGAGCGAATATGCCAATGTCATGTTTTAGTGCGAATACTCATAGTTAAAATTGTGAATGCATCAAATGTAAATAAAAAAAATGAAAATTCTTGTTTTGATCTATTGTAAATTCAAGAGTTTTTCAATTTGTAATCCTTAATTACCCTCAAGTGCACGGAGTTGTTGTGTATTTTAAAGTAAGTATATGTATCGTCTCAAGAGAAATTGGTGTTTTTACCAAGAATCAAAATTTTAGTTACTCAAGCTACTTAATTGAAAATGGAAGGGAATTAAAACAAGAGAAGGTAATTGCTCCTAGTGAGGCACTTGAAGGAGTTAAACTAGATGAGTTCACTAGGTGCTAAATGAAACTTGTAAAATGAGCTAGAAATAAGGAAACTATCTCCCTAGGACTCCACCCCTTCCCCTTGCAACCCAAGTAACCTTAAACCCTAGATTGGTTTCCCTTGTGTGGTAATGAGGATTTAACTTCAAAAACTCCTTTATCAAGTTGAGTCCTTGCTCACCCACAATTAAATTAGACATTACTCAAGCTCTAATTTGAATCTAAGGTGGGTTAAGACTTGAATCTCTTTTAAATACCTAATGACTACCTAGATTACCTCTAATCTAGATTGCCACTATGCCCCCTACTTCTCTTCACTCACCTATTAATCCTCTCTTAAGGACAAAGTAAATTAGATCATTGTGTATGGTGACCTACCATCACTCAACAATAAGCACAAGCAAAGAGCAACATAAGATGAAACACATCCATAATCATAACAAAAATTCATTGAATAACAAGGTAGGAAATGTCATCCTAGAGAGATAAATCAAACTACTCACAATCCATAATATATATCATCAACAATCCCATAACAAATGTATCCATAAACATCCAACAAATAGAAAGAGGGAAAAAAGGAAACCCAGAAAAACCCTTAGAAGACTAAGCCTCCTAGATTGATGACACATTCTTCAAACTTCAACACCTCATTCAATGATGGAAAACCTCCAAGAGTGATGATAGAAGAAAGTGACAAGGTAGGTCATCCTCCTATGCTTTTCATTCCTTTTTTCTATTTATACCCCAGTGTTTTTTCCCTTCCATTCCTCTTCCTAAAACCCTAAAGGGATAAGAATATCTCTCCAAGGCCAGGTCACCAGGTGGGGGGTGTGGGGAACCATCAAAATTTTGAGTTTTCGGCGAAACAGAGCAAGCGCTAGCGACGCGTCGCCAGAATGAGAAAATGTCACAGAATGTTCATAACGCCGTGTCGCCAACGTCCATTCCAATTTTGACAGCTTCCGTCGTCCAAAATTCGTCTAGCTCGATCCCGCTCCGAACTGCGATATCCTCAACACCACCCAACCTGTAGAAAGCCCATGAAAACAAGAAAAACTAAGAAAAATATGAAGAGATGTAAGAAATTGTCGGTCAAAATTGTCGAAAAGTCAACAACTTTGACCGTGGATTTATGCGCTTAACATGATCTTATCTTTTCTCCATCAAGAACGCTACTTGCCCAATTTTTTAAATCTTTTATTCTTACAGTCAGCTTTAACATGCCCAAACCATGATCATCATTATTGACAATCTACTAATTATGAGTCACTGTATTTCTCCACCTCAATCTACATTACCAATATAAGGTGGCATGACCCACCAATGATCCTAACCAAAGAGGGAATAACACTTAATCGTTAGTCCATTTCATTCTTATTTTCATCAACAATCTTTCCAACATTCTAATGCTTAAATGTCACTGTTACTTGATTACTGGAAGTTGTTGCTTACCATGACAGAACCTTTAACTCATTACTTGTTAAGATTACATTAGCACCATTTGTAAAGGAGCCTTAATTAGAATCGATAAGGAATGATGTCTAAATAATAGATTTATAATTAGGTTGTGATACCTACGAGCCAAAGAAAAATATTTCAAGAACTAGATTTAAAGTTTTGTTAACTTATTAGTTGTTGAAGCAGCATCGACATGACAAGAAATATTCATACTGCTAGTCAGCCAATGGTTATTTAACTCCCCTTTATATTTTAGTGACAAATTTGCTCTCATATGATAACTATCATTGTAATTTTGCGACGAAAAACAAGGACGGCAAAAATTGCTCTTTCCAGTAGACAATAATGGCAATTTATACATTTTCTCCTTTTTAGACCAAAATATATATAATCAAGAGAATTAGACTAATTCTAAGAAATGACTAGAATTAATGCATTTACCCTTTAAGGTTGAAATTGCCATTCTACCAACTTTTTTATTTTTTTGTTTTTTTAGAGGAGGGGAGAGTCGTGTGCATAAAAGAGGCCACAATTTGGGTGGCCAATGATACTTTGAGGAAATCATTTTCGCCTAAATAGGCAGAAGAGACTCTAAAGACACTGAAAAATGGATAGAAAAATAAATCTAATTTAGCGATGTAATTAGCTGTATGGTTCTAAATTTCCTATTGTCTATCTCCATATTGTTAATTGGAAACTTCACGCTTACTTGTACGTATAAAGAATCCTCCGAGGGAAATACTCCAATCCATGTGTTTAGATTTTCAAGACACGATATGAATTTATACTAATAATAATAATAATAATAATAATTAAGAGGCTACAATATTTTGAATAGCCTCTAAACTTTCAATATCATTCCAATCTTACCCTCGAAGTTATCTAAAGAAAGAAACAAATGCTCGTTCGAGTGTGGGAACTATCACATACGTTTGGCTATCCAACCAATAAAAGAAAAGGAACGGTAGATATTTGAAAAGTTTTTACGCCTTAAAATGATTGTATCAACATATATATCTTTTATCTATGAATCTGTTAGATGAATTTTCAAATTTACTCAATCAAATGGTGTGTGGTGCAAACGACGAAAAGGATCAACAAGTGAAACAAAAGCTCACAGCCTCACACTCAATGATGACGACACATATATTTTTTTTTTCATTTTTTAAATATAAAAGATATTAGTATACAGAATAACGCTCTATAGCTTTTTTATATTTCCAACAGTGAGTATGTTATTTTGAATTCGAAAAATCACATATAGTAGAACTAATCTACAATAAATATGCAGTAAAATTCAAAATTATACTTAATAATATTCATTCCTCTAAAAAAAAAATTCCAACTTAATTATGTTCCTCTACTTAATTGCTGATCTAATATTTTCTTTGTGAATAAACAAATGATGTAAAATCCATTGGATGTCATCTAACTTAATTTTTTTTTTGTCTTAAATGGGTACATTACCTTCAAATTGTCTTAATGAGGTACCTTTTCTCCTATTATGTATCACATTCAACTACTTTCTGTCAATTTTTCCATTAAATTGAATGAAAAAAGTTGATGTGAAATTAAACAACGCTAAAATAAATTTAAATTCCAGCTTTAGTCCTTCAATTATTTCAATCACTAATTCTAACCCTTAAACTTTTATGCAAATCAATTTTACCCCTAAAACCCTAATCTTTCATATATACTGCAACCACCTCAAAAGCTGCCAACTAGCATCCACTGCTGACGCCCTCCAGCTACTAGTCCAACCGCTGACTACCCTCCAGCTAGCAACCCAGCCGCCAACTGCCCTTTACCGCCAACCCTACCATTGGGACCTTCAATGCAAACATCACCGCTAAAAGAATCAAGGACCCTTTTTCAAAATCTACCAGACCATCACAACCCATGCTAGTGATTTTGCCATCGTCGATCTCATTCCTAATTTTGAAGCACATTGAGGACCATGGGCTGCAATCATCAAGAGTAACCATTGATGCCATCGAACAATGGAAACTCATCGAGGGAGGCAAGGGTGAAGAAAGGGAATGAGGTTCGACCAAGGCAAAGGAGGCAAGGGTTTGGGCAAAGGAAGGGCGAAGGGGCAGAGGAAACCATGAACCTGGTGATTCACCATTTGCATTATAGAGGATTTCAGAGATTGTGGGGGTTTTTGTGTTTATGGTGGCGGAGAATGAGATGACGATGGTGGATCGGCTAATTGGGAGGGGAACAGAGATTGTGGAGGAGTTGTTGGTGAGGATTGCATGCGACAATGAGGGAGAACAGGGATTATGGAGGGGAAGAGGCAGCGAGTGCCAGATTTGTCTGGCCCAAGCAACAGTACCAAATTTAGGCGTTGTCGAAAATGAATGGATTTAGAATTTTGTTTAAAATTGTTAATAAAAAAAATTAAAGAACTACATTTGTTATTTTATAATTTATTTTAATATTTTTTATGTCACATCAACATTTTCTGTCATATTTAATACCGGAATTTATGGAAAGTAGCTGATAAAAATGTATGATACGAGAAAAGATACTTTGCAAGAAAAACTCGAAGGTAAAATGTCCGTTTAGGACAAAATAATAAACTAAGTGACCCCGGTAAATTTCATCCTAAACAAATAAATATATGGTCCAACAAATTCAACGCAGTTTCAATTCTTAATACTTGGCTACGTGAAATCATTAAATCCAAAACCTTTCCGCTGGATTTCCCCCATCAACCAACACAACGTATATTCCAATCCACGATCGCCACCTAAATTGGTACTACTAATTAAATCTACTGTGATATTAATCTATAGTTAACCTACCTTGAACGGCTCAAATTAAGAAATTTAAGTTTCCTTGAGCTTTGCACGAAGCGACCGCTGAATTTTAAATGCTTAACTTACCTGGATTCATGCACGAAATTGATGCAAACACAGAGAATACATGTAGGTGGCTAATTTAGACCTTGAATTTAATTAAGGTGCCCTAAATAAAGACGGAGGCCCTGCAAAATATAAAGGCTTAATTGGGAGGAAAACGGGTTCAGGAGGCTATGACGAATTCTAGCCCATCTTCCATTGGACACTTCCCAAACACATAATAGGTAGCTGAACACTCATTATATTTGGGCTCACACCGTTGGCCCATCTACCATAGCCGGATCTTGGTGGAAACAAAAGAAAAAACAAGGCACTGTTTCGTGTTTCTTTTATCTTGGCTGATCTAAATGACTACTACTCCACAACCACAAGCAGTTGCACAAGCATTTTTCTTTCTAAAGAACACACATTTTAATTTCTTAATTTTCTTTTCAAGTCAGCAATATCTTCTGCAGTCCAAGATTGTTCCACGTGACAACAAGAAGTAAGAAAAACAACACGAGGTTTTGATCTATGAACTCCTGTAGACTCTTCGGTTACACGAGGCATGCCAATAAAATGGCGGCCAACCAAAACCACAGCTCATCTATTCTGCTGCTCAGACAAGCAAAACTAGCTTCAGTTCTTGCTTGTGCCGGCGCAGGGGCAACATCTGCTTCCGGTATGTTGCATACTCCGAAGGTCATATTTTCCTACACACAACACAACACAAGGATCAAACCGCAAAATGTGCATAATACCATATGGCCCTAATCTACACTACGCTAGTATAATGAGCAAATCTGCTAGCATGTCTAATCCAGTACCTTGCAATTGGAAATGTTCCCGCATCCACAAACTAGATGTCCATTTGCCACATCCACTGCTTCAGGGGCACCCCCACCATCGCTCCTCTAAACATACAAGAATCGATGCTAAATTCATTACAAGTTTCCCACTGGGACTCATGGCCTTGTCTTGTTGTTCAAGCTCTCTATATGGTTAAAAGAGTAGTATCCTTACCTTGTAAAAATCCACTGCTATGAAGTTAGGCCACCGTTTCGCTGAAGCTTCGTAGCAGGTGTCAATCATACTGATCAATGGAGCAGAATTGTGCTTGCAAGCCTGGGTAATATCTGCCTTATCAGGAAAGTAATTAACTAGGACTAGGGATCTTGATGTCGTGTTCATTGGCGGTGACTCTCCACGATTTGGACACGAACCAGCAATCATCCCACCATTTCCATCTGTTAAATCCACAATGCATCACTGTGAAGATTTGTGCGAGCCATTGGTCCTTGTAACTATTAAGAAGTTGAGGTATGAGAAAGGACTCACATTGGTTTTCTACCATGTATTTCCATTGATATGCTATTCCTTCAGAAGCCTCCTTCGCGGACTTTGAAGTGAAAACCAATAAGCGCTGATTCTTTAGGACCATGTCGTCAACTGTAGGCCAGTCTCCTCCGTTCCTGGGCATTGTAGAAACTGGAAACCAGAATTTTCTCAGGCCAGCAGCATCAAAGACTTTAGTCAGGCCCCTTGGTGAAGAAACATAGTCCTCTATTATAATGGTGACAATTTCAGAAGGGTTGGCTTCAAGGAATGCTTGAACCTCTTTGAGAACATTGATCGCAGGTTGCTAATCGACCAAAATTTAAATGAAGCAGTCATTTGATGAAGAGTATAAATTGAATAAGGAATGTGGTAGTCAGTTTGTCGGAATGAGACTGTAGAGAAGTTAAGGTTTGAATTAGCTAATACATATACATATACATGATGATACATGGTCGTCCCAGATTGCCGTGTACTTACAAATGCAGTGAAGTTGTAACATTTCCCTCCAAAGGAGTGACAGAGCCAGATATCATTCTCGAAGTCATACATATCCAGCATTAAACCTCTAACACCATTCTGCAGGCGAAAAACCATGTCAATTGACAGACTTATTACCAAATTAACAGCAGCTTCAACACATGTTCATTAAGGCATTCTTTCTATGAAAAAAATTATAGCTCAGCAGAAGACCTTTCCTTGTGTTGTTCAACTGGTTCATTGTTGAACCACATGTGAACAACAACAGAAATTTCAAAACTGAAGGCAGCTTTATTTTATCCACAATTAGACCATTGCTGCTCTCTCTCTCTCTCTCTCTCTCTCTCTCTCTAACTCTCTCTTTTTTTTAAAAAAAAATAGAAAATCAGCACCACCTACGCCTTTGCTACCAACATTAATCCACCTAACGCGCATTTCCTTCGATTCTCGAAATTCGAGCTAATTAGGTAGCGAGCAGGTCTCCATTTTGGTCAAAATCTACTTCACTTGACAAAGCCTGTGGGATGCTATAGAAAATCAAACATTAATTCCGGTACTCTAATATTTTCCCTTTCATTCAAAGCAAGCGAAACGCTTTGGCCGCAGACATAGGTATGCATAGGCATAAACATTTAAGATATGCCGCCATTAACAAGATTAGATCAGCAGACTAGCTAGTTTACCTACCATACCAATGATCTAATTAAACAACCACCTCTTATAATATATTTAATAATCCACCAGCTACATCCATTTAAGACCAATGAATTTGAGTTGTCATCTTGTACCCAATTGAAGCTTTAGGAACAGTTTTGTTCTTCACCTAACAGTGACCATTCTGCATACTGAATCCTTCAATTCCATCATTATTTAAAGTTGAAAAACACAGGCGTTAACAGAGAAACCCGAAATCAGCAAAATGCCTCAGTTGTCTCTGTCCTACTCTGTCGTGACTCGAGTCTATTCAATATGCCAAGGATTTTCCTCGCAGTTTCTCGGAAAGCAGGCAGCAAGAAGAAGAGAGAGAAAGCTGGACGTACATTTAGCTGAGCGGTGATAGCGTCCTGCTGATTGGTTGGGGACAAAATTAAGGACCCAGTCGCCGACCTCATACCCAACCTCGCGTAAGAGTTGTGCGTTGTAAGCCATGCGTAACGATTAAACGGCAGCCCCTTAACCTATTTCCAGATTCCAATGGATCCATCAGCAGCCAGAAACACGAAAAGAGAACCTTGTGAGCAAATTTCAAATACTCGTTCTATCAAAACCAAAAAAAGGTGGAAGAACCTTAGAAGTGGGGTTTAGAGGTTGGACTCTGGTGCATCTGGGCCGCACGTTTCCATTGGCAAGGCAGGTTTCACAGTGCAGCCCGGCGTCACAATTGCGGTCTGCTACGCATGTCTGTCCTTCCTGTCACCCCCCCCCCCCCCCCCCAAAAAAAAAAAAAAAAAAAACACACTCAATCCTTGAAAGAAAAACAAAAAGGAAGAGTTTTTTTTCCCTGAATTATGAATTCCGTTTCGGATACCTTGAGAGCAGAGCAGAAACCAGAGAAGATAGTGAAACTGAGCACAAGTGTGATTAACTGAAAGCGAGAAACTTGAAGAATCAGACATCGTTCTTTTTCATTCAGGTATCAGAAATCTAATGAACAAGAACTTGAGAAATTGAGTTGAAGTCCAAGTACCTGCACTATAGAAACCTCGGTGCTGAGGGTTGGTTTCTTTCCGTGGAATGTGTATTGGATCATAATTCGATATCTGGCTTCACTTAACCTGTCATTTGGTTAGGAGAGCAATGGATGTGGCTGGGCAGGGTAGTGAATAAATAAATAAGTGCAGGTGTTGGCGTGACAGCGAGGTGATAAGTTAAATACTAATCAAAGAAGAGAATGACAAAAGGCGCGCTCTCATCTCCACGGACATGGTGATGGTGGTTACCAACACTGATTTAAGGGCAGCTTTATTTAGTCTCTGGAAAAGAATGAGTACGCTTAATAAACCACGCACCAGCAAATTGAGGAGAAAAAAATAACTGTAATACTGCTAACATGGAGAACGTGGGATCTGCTTGTTAGTTTCAGATTCTGAGCTGATCTGCACCAGGGGAAAGAAAAATTATTTTTTTTTTTCGAAAACAATTAAAGGGGTGGCTTTTAGATGCTTTGAAGATTGACATTTGACAAAACGGGGAAAGCAGTCTAATTTTCGTGTTAAAAGATTTCACACGGGCTGACGTGCTTTTGCTTGGAAGGGAAACATTTGCCTTGCCTTGCCTTGCCTTACCTCGCCTGCTTTCAACAAGCTGATTGGATACGAGTCTCTCGTTTTCATATACGAGTAGTTTGTGTTGCTTAGTTTTAGCGTATCAACTGTCAAGTTTTAATTGTATGGCTCCACAAGCAAAGCAATCAAGTGAACCTAACATGGACGCTTGCTTTATTATGCTCCTCGCCGCACCATTTGAATCTTTCTCTACCCCCTACCCCGTCTCTCGTTTTACTTTTACCGGTAATGGGGTGGATCGGCATGGATACTTCCTCTCTGTAAAGTGGAGGGTATTTACTGGCAGGCATCATGAACCTGTCACTCGCAAGTAATCCGTACATATTTGATTTCTTCACCAAAATTACACACTTTTAGGGATTTATTACTTCACAAACGGCCAATGCTACACGGGTAATCTTGCTATTGCTATGTGATCAAAGAGGTGATCCCAATGAGCACAAGCTCAATGGAGGTGGAGAAAAGTATGTTTAATGAAGCGTATTCGGAAAATATCTAAATTAGACACTTCACGAGTATAATGAATAAATGGGGTAGATGTATCAATTATAAATACCCTTAACCATCACCTGTCTATATCTACTAGGCCAGTGGTGGAACCAAGTATTTTGACTTGGGAATGAGGGAGGGGGGAGCATGAGTGATACAAAGAAGAGTGCAGTGAGACAGTGGTGAGACTGAGTTTTAGTGGTGGATTTAAATAAAAATTATTTGAATTAATTCTTAATAGTATACATAAAAATAAATATTATTTTGACTAACCTTTAATTTTAATTTGAAGTAAGTTATCGAACTTTATTGATTTTCAAAATAAAGTTTTTACATAGTCACTAAATATATATGCTTTGTATTTAACTTTAGATTGAATAAATCTTTAAAATTACTTAAAACTTCAAAAATGAAATTTGAATGAGAAATATTACTATTACTTTTTTCATATAAAACATAAATATATTTAGTTGATTTTTAAAAAAATTAAAGGGTTATCTCCCATTTTTCAAGGTGGATTACCTAGGAATATACTAACTCTAGTTTTTTTAGAATAAAATAATCAAGAGATATAAGAGTTTATAATTTCACACTAAAAACAAGTGAAAAAAAAAATATTTTTTTAATGATATTGACACTTCTATTAGAGATTAACATGGCTTACTTGAAACTTTTGAACTTAACATGATTTGTAAAGTTCAATGACTAAAATTGACTAACTTGTAATCCAAGGGCTAATTACGCCAATTAAGTAAAATCAAAGAGTTAAAGTTATATTTAAGTCATAGTTTTAAGATAAGAAAAAATGACAAAAGAAAAATTGTAATGAGTGCACATTTGGTCCTCATAATTTTAGAAAGTGTTTCATTGCTCTTATCTTTATATTCTATCACCATATTCATACAAGGCATGGAGTTTACACTCAGTCCCTAACTTTTTACAAAATGATTAAAATAATATCTCATATTATTATATTTTTAAATTTTAAAGAAGGGCAGCGTCACCCCCAATTCTTTAGAGCAACTTAAACAACTTTCCCATAATTTTTATAAAATGGGAAAGTAAAAAGTAAAATCTCCATATTTTTTTTGCTCAAACTTCAACAACTTTCCAATTTTATAGAATTTTATATTTATTACATAATAATTAAATATTACAAATTCCAATTAATGATGCACCCACCAAATCATCTCCTTCTCCTCAACCCCACCCGATTCGCCTAATTCCGATTTTGATCTCCGCCTCAATTCTGATGCTTGGAAGGTAGTTTTTTTATTTGTTGCAGAGTTTGAAATGGCGCTAGTTGGGCCACGGAGGGATGGGATAGAATGGGATCCCTTTTTCTATTCCATCTTCACCGGCGGTTAACCACTATTTCTGTAATTTCCTCATCTCACTTTCTTCCTCACACCACCATTGTCGCTGCCATTGTTCTGCAGCAGATCGCTTGGGGCTTCCTGAAGGAAGGTTCCAGCAGGGCGATGCTGCCGTCATGCTTCATTATGCTTATGGGGCTGTCAAGAAATCAATGCAAGCGTATGTGACCCGAGCTGGCGGCCATGTAATTGAGGTTCCTTTGCCGTTTCCTCTTACTTATACTGACGAGATCGTGCAAGAATTTAGGAAGGCGCTAGAGAGAGGGAGGGAAAATGGGCGAAGAGAGCGAGGAAAAAAATGGGCATCTCCTGATTTCGATTTTGATCTCCATCTCAATTTCGATGCCGTCATAATTTCTGAGTGAACACGCAGTGACAGAGAAAGGCGGATGAATGAAAAGACCCACGCGAGTTCGTTTGCCAAATTCTTTTTAACGTTTGTGTAGAAATAGGAAACAGATTTTTCTCTTTCATTTCAAATAGAAAAACTATTGAAATAAAAAAAAAAACTGAATATGCTTTAAAATATAAAAAAGCTGCCGAATAAAGAACCTACTATTAGAGCATCTCCAACAGCTTCCCCAAAATTTTTATAAGATGGGAAAGTAAAAAGTAAAATCTCTATAATTTTTTTGCTCAAACTCCAACAGCTTCCCTATTTTGTAGAATTTTTTATTTATTATATAGCAATTAAATATTATGGATTTAAAGCAAATTCAAATTAATGACTAAATTAATTATTTTATAATTAAATATTATTAAAAATGTAAAAAAATTACTCCTTCCGTTTTACAAAGAATGACTCTTTTACCCTTTTTACTAAAATTTGACTTAAATATATTTATATTAATTTTTTTTAAAAAAATTATGTTTATAAAATAAATTTTTTAGGTTCAATTTTCATAAAAAAAAATTATAATTCTATAAGAAACTTTGAAAAAAAATGAAATAATTGTTGATAATTAAATATTGTGCGAAATATAAAAATTTACTACCTTTGTTTCACAAAAAATGACTATTTTAACTTTTTTAACTAAAGTCTGACTTAAAAATATTCATATTAATTTGTACTATAATTTTTTTAAAAAAAATAAATTTATAAAATAGAGTCTTTAAGATATCATTTTCATATAAAAAGTTTATATTTCTATTAGAAATTTTAAAGAAAATAAAATTATGAATTAATTGTTGTGAATAATAAATGGGACAACATTTACAAAAAAAAAGAGAACGTTATTTTTCATTCCCCAAAAAATTTTTGGAGTTTCTGCAGAAATAGGGAATGAGATCTTCTCTTTCATCTCATTCCCCATTTTAGAGAATAGAATAGAGAAACTGTTGGAGTGAAAAATGACTTTATATTTTCTAAAATAAAAAAAAAAATTGTAAAATAGAGAAGCTGTTGGAGATGTTTTTATAATTTCGTCTTCGGAGCTAAACTATTGCCTATGTCCACGCCTTCATAGATATTTTTATATATTTACTCATCCCTCACAAATATCCGCAATTAATGGATATCGCTAGCAGCTGCTTGCTGCTATCCCTATTTATCTCACCATAATTGATAATACCATATTCCTTGCCAGCACGTTAATGGCCCCAGCTCTGGGCCGCGTTTGGGCAGGCTCACTATCCAGCTCATCGTCCAAATTCTCCAACTCCACAAAATTTTTCAATTATCAATAGTGTTCCTTTATCAAATGTTGCTGGAATTTTTCCAATTACAATAAGGGTGAATTATACTTTTCTCTCTGACATTTATTTAAAATTACACTTTTTCTATCTGATTTTAAAAATTGCGTCTCCTCCGATTCTCTAACACCACCGTTAGCCAACAGCGTTAAAAAAAAAAAAAGCAATAATAAAAAATTAATTTAATGGATCTGTTCGTTATAAATAAATAAAACTGAAATATTTTTTATTTTTTAATTTCTATAACCAATTTCATTTTGAAGACAATATTCTGTTTACCTAATAATTGCTCAAATAATATTTAAAAAAAAAATTATAAATTTTTTCCATATACTAATAATATTATTATTATTTATTTTAAAAAAATTTTAAAATCATTTTTTTTATTCTTAGTGTAGAGTTTTAGTTGCCATAGTGTAAAGGGTGTATATGGTAAGAAGGGATGAAATTTCCAAAGCAAGTGGTGGGCCCAGGCCCATTGAGAAGAGATATAACAATGGGTCGGTATGACCCCGAATTTGTGGTTCGTTTTTTTGTTGGGTTGGTAATGAATCAATTCAAGGTAGTTTTTTTTCTCAGCCTCTGGATAGGCAATTCTCGTGTCCGCCCTGGTGGATGTACGCCAAGGATAGAACGCAAACATCCGTTTGTCCCTTTTTTTTTTTAAATCTATTTTTTTTTTAATTTCATATTTAATTAAAAATAATTATATTTCTTTTTCTACGTATATTTTTATAAAAAAAATTATTCTTGATAGTGTTCTTTCATATTTTATGGAATTAAATCAATTACCATTTTTTATTTTTAACATCAAATAATTTTCTTATTCTATAAATCTCTTTTATTATTTCTATTGTTGGGATCCAAATTTGTTACAAATTTTCATATTTTCAAACTAAAATATTAATATTCTAACTAACACACAGCATGAGATAATGTAAAAGGAAAAAATGGTATCTACATTTTTATTTTTCATTAGAAATTAGACACCATAATATGTGATATTGGACATCACCATAGGTAAAATTAGACACTTCTATAGATTATATTAGATACCAACACATAACTTGTTTGCATAAAAATGTAAAATTTTTGTTTTCCCTTAAATATGTTTGTCATTTTTTTTAGTATCCAATTATATCTATGTAGTATCTAGTTTTATATAGAATGAAGAAAAACATGTAAAGCGTCATAATTAAACATTTAGACACCACAATTATGTAAATTGTACATTTCCTCATCAGATTTAGACACTTAACCCATCATACTAGGCATTCGACCATCATTATTAGACATTTGGATACTTCAATCCAACACATGGGACATCATACTCAAACAACTTGCAGGCATTCATTTACTAGAATTAAAGGTAAAATTATGATATAATTATTTAATTAAATATCCTTTAAAATAACATTATTATACTCCGAATTAAAGGTAAAATTTGAATAATCAAAGTATTTTATCCTCAACACTACGAAAACAACTTACAGACATTTATATACTAGAGGCAGACACTAAAACACCAAACATAGATACTTGCAACCCAAATTTAGACACTCAAATGTAGACACTATTTATCTATCATTGGACATTAATGACATTAATTTATTCGTTTGTAATGTACGTCCACCATGATGGATATTCTCAGGTTTCCCTCTGGATTGGGTAGTTTTTCTTCTCATTACTTTGCAATTATTGAATTATGCACCCTAATCTCTAAATCGTTTTCCGGTCAAAACCGTAACCTTAATTTAATATTAATTAAATCATTTAACATTAATGAATAGAAAAGAATGGAAAAAGAATCTAAGGAAAGCAAGTAATGACAGAAAATATTCCAGTTCCGAGCCTCGCAAGGTTTTGGCTGTAGCCAGTAGCCACCCTCACGCATCTCACAGCCACACCATTCTCTAGACCACTCATAATCACTCACATGCTGCCTTCTCCTCTGTCTCTGGGCAATATCACAAGCTCTCTAGTCTTGCTAGCTAGCTTAGCCCACTTCAACCTCAACCTTCACCGATTCTTTTTTTTTTTTTCCTTTTTATTCTTTATTTCAATTTTGTAATGAATAAACTGTTAAGGATGCAAGTGACTTATCCCACATGGTTGGTAAATCTCCCAAGTGAGATACATATATATGGTTGTGGTCTCTTGTCCCAATAGCTTAAGCTTTTGGGAACATGTGTGAGGCCATGATCGTATGTTGTATCTCGCTTGATGGATCTCCCGGTTAAGACCTCCCCTAACAAGTGGTATCAGAGCCGATGGTTCGGCTGGGAACGACGCTAGTGTTGCCGGAGTCCGATACTCGTTTGACGATGCAAAGTGTTGAGAATCATGTGCTACTCCACCCACATGATTTGCCAAGAGCGTTTGTGACTCCCACGATGGGACGACGTGAGGAGAGTTTGCTCTTGATGTGTGTGCTCGTAGTTGAGTATGCTCCTGGTGCGTCGAGGCTTTCGCTCAAGGGGGAGTATGGTGACCATGTTTGCCTTAGGGAAGTCACTTTCAAGGGGGAGATTGTTAAGGATGCAAGTGACTTATCCCACATGGTTGGTAAATCTCCCAAGTGAGATACATATATATGGTTGTGGTCTCTTGTCCCAATAGCTTAAGCTTTTGGGAACATGTGTGAGGCCATGATCGTATGTTGTATCTCGCTTGATGGATCTCCCGGTTAAGACCTCCCCTAACATAAACACGATATACAAATTTCGGACAGGCGTATGTCATATTTCCTTGTGAAAAAGTGAATGTCGTTACCCTGTGGATGCCTAAGACTGAGCCCCCAATGTGAGGCGTCCACGTTAATAAGTAAGGGTTCTTATCTTTTCATGCAACTCATGTGGCAAAAGAGCCGGAAAAACCACATTGAAGTTATGTGGGTGATGCCAAAATAATAAACTAGCCTTTTCTTTTGGGTCGCATCCACCACCAATATTTTTTGGGTTTTTTACAGTTACTTTTTTGAATTTTAGGTAATATTACACTTATCCTCCCGTAGTTTGAAAATCTACACTTATCCCATACTTTTTTAACGTCTTCAATCAGCTTTTAGTGAAAATTATAATAAGGCTCCTTAAACTTAGTTTGGTTTATAATTATACCTAAAATTTTATAAATCTTCACTTTCCCATTAATATATTTTTGGACAACTTCTTCATACTCATCTTCCTGCTTTCGTAAAATTCAAAGAGCCAAACCTCCTTTGCTTATCAAACCCTAACTCTCCCATACTCATCGCAGCCTTCTTGACCATCGTCCCATTACATTCACTCATCACCGTATGATCCGAGGTCATATGTGAACTGGCATGAGTAGAGGCTACCGCTGTAGGGAAAGAGGCAAGGAAAGGAGCAACAAGAAGAATGGGTGACAGGTGGCAAAAATGATAGGTGGTGAGTGACTAGAATGATGTGTGACAGGTGGCAAGAACGATGGGTGACAAGTGGCTAGAACAATGGGCGACAAGCGATGGGAATGATGGGTAACGAATGGCTGAAGGCAATAGTAGGAATGATGGGCAACAAAAGGAGCGACAAATTGAGACTAGGTGGATTGCGTCAAGCGTCAGGAGCAAGGAGGCAATGGTGTAGGTGAACGGCGTTAGGGACCTAAATTCTCTATTGTTAATTGCTAATTCAAGACATTTGATGTTGTAAGGATGCATCCTTTTGTCCTTATTAATGGTTTTGAAATTGCCAAGAAAGCCATTCTACAGTTTCTTGAAAAGTTCAAGACACCTATGGTTATGGGTAACGAACTGAACAAAGAGATTTTGAAAATGGTTGCAAGAAAAACATTAAGAATTGAGGTGTTTATGTTGCTACATGTGTTTGTGTATGGATCACTTATTTTCTACATTAAGAATGAAGGTGTTTATACTCCTACATGTGTTTGTTTTTAAAGTTTATGAAATTTGGAAGGTTTAGAAATATAGATTGGAAAAGTTTAAGAACTAAACTGTCATTTAAATTTATTTTAGTGTTAATTACAAATGAAACTAAATTTAAGGAGATTAGCTATAATTTTTACTAATAGTTATTTAGCGGTGTTAAAAAATCAAGGAGTAAGTAAGATTTTCAAATTTTGGAAGTGGAGGCAAACGTAATAACACCTAAAAATTTATGGGCAAGTGTAAGAAATTATTTTCTTAAATGTATCAAATAGCCCGATTGGACGCACACCCAGCAGGCATGTCAGCCAATGTGTGTGCGTGTGTGTGTCTATATATATATATATATATATATATATATATATATATATATATATATATAGGGAAAGTTACAAAAATTCCCCTGTAGTTTGGTCAAACTTACAGTTTGCCCCCTCTATTTTGAGAAACCTACACTTTGTCCCCCACATTTTTTATACTGCCTGATAACAACTTCTGAAACTGTATTTAAACTCTACGATAATTATCTTTCAATAATTTCCATCTATCTAGTATTTTTTTTGTAGTTAATAGACATTTTAAAGTATCAGTTTTTCCTTTCGGTAAATGTACTTTTCCACCTGTAATTATATATCAGTATTTTTTAAAGGTCGGTTTTCTGTGAAAAAAATATCAAAAATCTTGAAATTACTAGAGCATTATTACCATATCATTTAAATACAGTTTCAGAAGTTGTTATCGGATAGCATAAAAAATATAGGGGCAAAGTATAGGTTTCTCAAAATAGAGGGGGCAAACTATAGGTTTGACCAAACCACAGGGGGGTTTTTGTAACTTTCCCATATATATATATATATATATATAGTACGCTTACTCAAGTTGACAGGCGGAGTTTCTCCACGTTTGCTGGAAGAGGAAGCGTTTCTCCCATTCCAATTCCATGCCTTGTTAATAAGAAATCGTTGTTAAAATTCCAAATTATTATATTGTACTATATTCTAAATGGTTTTACTGTTTATCTACGGTATATGAACAGTACATCATTTTTCCCCTGGGCTGTTGTCCTTTTCTTTTTTTTGTTTTGTCTTTTTTCGGATGCGATTTACATTTATATTACATTTTGATCCTTGAATTTTATAACCATTTAATTAGATATTCTATTTTCTCTTTTGATACCTAAACTTTTTTTTTTGTTATTTTATATACTATATTCTAAAATAAAACATTGGTGATCATAATTTATTTATTTATTATTTAAATTATTTTTTATCTTTATTAAGCCAATTATTTCTCTCTTTGTATTTATAAAACAAAAAAACAAACTAGGGTTGTATTTACAAAAAAACACCAGAACCAGGCCAAAAGTTGGTAAATTATAATTATTAATGTAAACACATTTTCATTTAGCTATTCTGTGTATTTACAATTATCTATATTTGGATTTTTTTCTAATATCAAAGTATGTTTTATCTTTTTATATTATTCCACACGAGTCTTCACATACCTCGCTTACTTCTATAAGAGACTGGTGTTTGTACTATTAATTTATGGTGAATTTCATTATACGTTAACAGTGCCTCTTCTTTTTTCCCTTTTCTTGGGTGCTATTAACTTTTTTTTTTCAATTTGACCCCCTTTTCATGAGGCACTCGTCTTTTTTAGTACATGTGTTACAATTTTCTATTTTTAGTCTGTTTCATGCTTTTTTTAGTTAAAACTTAATTTCAATCCCTAAATTTTTACTCTTTCTGAAGTTAGTCCCCAAGTTTTGTTCGTGTGCCATTTTGGTTCCCAAATTTAATAAATATTGAACTAGATTTTTTTATTTACTCTCTTGGTCACCAAACTATTTTTGTTGTTTTTTATGTACTATCTTTTAAACTAAGATATAAGTCACCATAATTTGTTTATTTTTTCATTAAATCATTTTTTGACTTTATTAAATCAATTACTAAACCTTTAATACATAAAATTTTTCCAGTTTTGATCTTAGCCCAAACTTTTTTTATTATCTTTTTTTATTATTATTTTCTGAAATAAAACTTTAATCATTATAATTTATCTACTTTTAACTATGGTTCTGGTTGATTTGGCTTAAGCCAATGTTTTTTTTCTTTTTATTTTTATTATGTTAATAATTAAACCATTAACTGATTGACATAAGTTAAATACAGTTTTATATTTCGGTCATTTTTTTTCATTATTGATGATTGAATTTTGCTACATCAATTACTTACTTTAAGGTCTATAGTTTACTAAAATAATTTGGTCAATAATTGATTAAATTTAAAGTAAAATTTTTTAGATAATTTTTTTATTGATATTTAAAATTAGAGTTTGAATTAATAGGAGATGACAAATTTTAGTAAATTCTTTTTTAATAACAAAGAAAATATGTATAGACTCAAAGCACACACAATTTTTTGTTTCACAGTATTATGTTTTGATCATAACTAATCATTTTAATGATAAGAATATAACGTAAAGAAAAACCAACTCAAAATTAAAATAAATTAAAACTTTAGTTGATTAATGTGAATTTATGGGTGAAAATTTTTTAATTACTTATAATACAAACTTATCAAATTAAGTCTCTACAACAACGTGTAGGTCACTGTTGACAACCAATTTCGTCCGACCATAAAAATTTTTAAAAGAAATTAAATAAAAGAAATTAAATAAAAAAAATTATTATTTTTATCATTATTATTATTACTAAAAATTTTAATTAGTTTAAAATACATATTTTTTTTTTTGTGAAGATTTGATTTAAAATGATATATGTGTGTATTTGAAAGAAAAAAAGAAAACTCCAAAAAAATGGCAAAATTTAAAAGTTTGAGGTAAAAATGACAACATTAAGAAGTTTCAGGAAAAATTGACAAATTCTGAAAGTTCCAGGAGCATTTGGTAGTTTGTCACATAAAATTTTGGGCCTGCCGACGTTTCTGGCGCAAATTGACAGAAAACGACAAAATTGTCAAAATCAGAAGCTTCAGGAACTTATCCAGAGGCTGAGAGACGTAAAGGACTAAAATTGTCATTTTACCAATTTAAAAGATAAGTTTGAAATTTTTTATTAATTTATCCATCAACAGTTCGGCCAAAATTCCTCTATAAATAGCCCCCCAAATTTTGTGCTGAACACAGAAAAAAATACAGAGAAAGCTTAGAGCTCCGTTTTAAAAAAAAAAGATAAAATTACAGCCTTATTCCCTAGCTTATCCTCCCTCTGCCCAGAAAGTCCCAAACTTTGTTTTCTTACGATCAGACCATCTTCTTCCTTTCTCTTTCTTCCGTTTCTCTCGCTGCCCCTTCCTCTTCTTCCTTTCAGCCGCCGCGTCCCTCGCCGTGCCCTCCCTCCCCGCCGTCGCATCGCCGCCGGCCACCGCCTGACCCCCTCTCCTCCGCCTCACCCCTGCACGCCGCCCGTCGCTTCCTCCCCAGCCCTGCCGTGGTCGTCCGTCGCGTTTTCCCGTTTCTGAAAATTCAAAATTTTCTTTCTATAGGTAAAATTCTATTTTCATCCTCTATCTTTTCATTATTGTTCATTTGAGTTACTAACTTTTCTTTTATCCTTGCAGAAAACTAAAATCCTAACTTGTTTTACTTGTTTATTCATTATTAATTGTTATTATTACTAACCTTTTGTTTTATTGTTCTTAACAATTGATTAATCTAACTTTACTAACTTTTGTATTTATTGTTATTAACAACTAATTGATCTAACATTACTAACTTTTATTTTTGTTATACTAACAATTAATTGTGCTAACCACTAACTTTTATTATTATTGTTATCACTAACTTTTATTTTTGTTATACTAACAATTAATTGTGCTAACCTCTAACTTTCATTATTATTGTTATCACTAACCATTTAATTTTTGCTATACTAACAATTAACTGTGCTAACCACTAACTTTCATTATTATTGTTATCACTAACCATTTAATTTTTGCTATACTAACAATTAACTGTACTGACCGCTAACTTTTATTATCATGGACTAACCATTTATTCCGCTTACTTATTAGGACTAATCAAGAATTCAATTTTTACAAAGCCCCCATCCTTTATTATTTGGAACATATTTTTATTTCTTTTAAAGTAATCAAAAGTTAACCTTTATTTCCTTTTATTAAAAACATAATTAAATAATTCCAAAAATACAAATCAATTTTTTTTAAAACACATCTTTAAAGTAATGATATTTAAAATTTAAAAAAATTCAAGAAAAATAATAATAAAATTATGATTTTATTAATAATTAATTAAATAAAATTTAATAAAAATTAAATTCCATGACCAAATGATCCGCCAGGATCCATGGCTTGGAAAATATTTTAAATAAAGTATATAAATCATTTTTTTAAATAAAGTATATAAATAAATTTTCCTTTTATTATTAAAAAATAAAAAAAAACTTTGGGATAATATTTTACTTATTTATTTTTATTCAGTAATATTTTACTTTTTGATTGAAAAACTTTGGGCTAATATTTTACTTATTTTTTTTATCCAGTAATATTTTACTTATTTCTCTTAAAATAATAAAAAGATATAACTTTTTGTTTCCTTTATTAAACAAAATAAAAATTTTACCTAAATAATTTCAAATAAAGGTAATAAAAAAAAATTAAATTCTCTCTTAAATATTTTAGACTTATAAATTACATAATTACTTTAAGATCTTTTATCAAGAATAAAAAAACAAAATTTATGAATATCAAGACTTTTCTTTCACTTAGATTTTTTTTAAATATATAACTCTTTGTTTTCTTTAGTAAATAAAATTTCATTAAATAATTAAATAACTACTTTTTGGCTAACCTTTTACCAAATAAAATGAATAAAAGAAATATTAAGATTTTTCTTTTATTTTTGAAATATACATATAAATTTTTAGTTTTTTTATTAAATGATCACTTTTGATTAACCTTTTCTTAAAAAAATAAAATAAATAAAATATTAAGACTTTACTTTTATTTTTAAAATATACATCTTTAGTTTTCTTCATTAAATAAATAAAACCTTGATTAAATAATTTCTTTTTTTGGCTTAACTTTTATCAAATAAAAAGAATAAACAAAAAAAGAATAAAAGAATAATAAAATACTTTATAATTTTTAAAATTATTAAAAATTCAAAATTTTCATAATACTAATAATTAATTTCATTAAATAATTAACAATAAATTAAAATAATTTCCATAATCGGATGATCCGGCAGGATCTACGGTTTGGAAAATATCAACCTTTTAAAATAAATAAATTAAATAAAAAGATAAAAATCCATATTTACGATATGGATTAAATTATTTCATCAAATTCCGTGTCCGGGTGACTCGGCAGAGTCCATGGTTCGGAATCAAATCTTCCGTGTCCAAATGACTCAGCAGAGTCCATGGTTCGGAAGTATAAAATTCTATACAAATTAACTTAAAAATCCACATTTCGACTAATTCAGTCAAAATTTCTAAATTAACTGAAAATTATTTAAAAGCAAAGTAAAACAAAAATTAAAATCAACTAAGGTGCCAATTTTGGGCGCTATAACAATATTGTTTTAGCGTAACCGTACTCCCGATCCCCGAACTCTCGCAGACCAATTTTAAGGTGACCAATCGACCTAAGAAAACTGATTGGTGGCGACTCCAGAAAACCACGCACGTTGCCACAGCTTGGCGACTCCGCTGGGGACTCCACGTTAGTGAGTCGAGCCTAAAGTTGATTTGTTTTGATTTACTTTGCTTATTATGTGGATTTATATGTTATATTTACTTATTCTAAACATGCATAATGCATTCACAATATGAAGCTCTATACCCGAGCTTCCTTAAATCAAACACGATTCTTTCTAAGCGGAATTGGTATTGTTGTCCTTGTGAGGCCATGGTCTCCAAGCCTTCACCGGTTTCAAAGTAGCAAAGTAGTGTATTGCCTTCTGAGACGGTTAGTCTCTGCATGGGCCCACGAAAAGCTACGACTCGAATTAATCCATTCCTTACATAAACCCTAGAGGGTAAGGAATCGGGCCGTCACTATAATTTAGTGACGGGATTCGGGAACTATCCCTTGCCTTTTTGATAAGCCACCTTATGCATATAGAACTCCCCACTTAACCATAGAACTGACCATAGTATTCCTCCCATTTACCAACGCCATAAGCATATCCTTGTTATGCTGTGTTGTTGCTCTACACTTTTATTTTCGTATTTATGGTTTTAACTCATTTTTCCATAATAGTTCATGAGTTGTTAATTTCTATTTAAGTTATGAATAAACTTATCTTTCTTTTGTTATACTTCTGTTTTGTGCAAATATTTTTCATGCATCAAAACCACGCATCAAACTATGCTAACTTTTTGGTCTTTTTAATAACAACTAAAAGTCTTGAAGTTCCACGATAGTGGATAATCAAATTCACTCATCGCATACATCCATTACATTAATCACGTGCATATAAAGTCTGATAAAAACATAATCTCATTGCATACATCCATTACATTAATCACGTGCATATAAAGTCTGATAAAAACATAATCTCATTGCATACATCCATTACATTAATCACGTGTATACAAAGTCTGATAAAAACATAATCTCATTTTTCCTACATGCATCCATTGCATCAATCACATACACATAGGATCTAATAAAATATACCTTACTTTTAAAAGGATAAAATTGGACCTCGACACCGATATTCAACTCGGCTCCAAATAAGATTAATGGCAGAACAAATCGAAGGACGTCTCATAAAGATAGAGTCCAAGATAGAAAGTATGGCCGAACAAATGAGACAATTGATCGAGCTAATCAAGGCGAAAGCAATTCAAGAAGCACAAGTTCAGCCACCCATGACAGAAAGAGAAATGGTCACTTTGTTTGTCCAGACACTGAAGTACCTATATTATGACGAACTCATTGGCAATTCGGCAACTAATTTTTCTAACATTGTCATGTCTGGAGAAAGAATCGAGCATGAGATTAGGACTGGGAATATTGCTGAATCCTTTAATAATCCTATGAAAAGAGGAGGACCATCCAGAAGAAAAGATGACGAAGTACAACAAATAGGACACGGAAGAAGGATTCCCCTCGTGGATACTGTGGCTATCGGACCTCACCTATCCTATTTTGCCAATGGGCCCGATAATTACCTTCCAAATAGACCCAATGATTATCCTCTGAATAGGCCCAATAATTATCCTCCAAATAGGCCCAATGATTATCCTTCCAATAGGCCCAACAATTATCCTTTTAACAGACCTAATCAGTCATGGCCACCTGTTCCTACTCCTCCAGTACCTGCACCAAAACCAAGAGAAGTTTTCACACCAATTTCCATGACTTATACTGAGTTATACCCAAAACTCATCGAAAGACAATTTATCCGTCCAATTCCTACAAAGTCATTCAAACCCCCATATCCAAGGTGGTATGACCCTAACATTACCTGCCCATATCATGATGGCGTTCCAGGCCATGGCTTGGAAAACTGCATGGCATTGAAGCGTATAGTTCAACAATTAATCGAGTCAAAGTGGTTGGACTTTTCCGATGAGCCAAATGTCACCCACAATCCATTGCCGCCTCATCAAGCAAAATCGAGGTCAAGCTGCTAGGCCCGATGTGATTGGTAATTGAAAGTGAAGATTTTGAGCTGGAATTACATTGATTTTGGAAGGGCTCCAAGTCAGATCTGA
The DNA here is from genome assembly GCA_039654915.1 of Aquilaria yunnanensis. NCBI lineage: Eukaryota > Viridiplantae > Streptophyta > Magnoliopsida > Malvales > Thymelaeaceae > Aquilaria > Aquilaria yunnanensis. Next base: position 21,826,308 of record CM077598.1, on the reverse strand, counting down.
CCTAACAGTCCGCATACATTTTCGAATGACAGGGAATCCTTTGAATAAACTTGTATCTTTGAAAGCTTGCAAAAGTAATCTAATAGTAAAAATCTCCTAGATTTAGTCCAGAATCTAGGGTGTAGTCTTTGTTAGATGGACACCTGGTATTCTTTCTGGTACAACAAAAAGATGTAATGCGTGCTTTTTACTACTTTCCATTTTTACACTATTTGCCATTATACTATCCATTATTGTCATCACACTTTACTTTTTGACAACCGGTAATTCTTTTCGTTCTCCAACAAAAAGATGTTATGTGTGCATTCTACCATTTTTTAATTCAATTATTACACCTACACATTCTACCACTTTTTACCAAAAATTTCATTTTTACCTCTATCTCTCAATCTTTACCATTGCACTAACTATTATTGCCATCATACTTTACTTTCTAAATGATACTACTCGTTGGTGAAAATAAAAAGTTAAGGGAGATTTGATAGTGGTGATCCGGAAAGTACTACTAAATCTAGCAAAAATGATTTCATATGTTGCACCCCAACTCTTAAAAAAAAAAGAATTCACAGTGGTTATCAACATCCTTGCAAGAAGTTTGGGGTTAGCTTCCAAAAAAAGTTAGCTCTCATATTAAATGACTTCAGTGGCCTCCCAATTCTCACAAATGCTCAATACAAAAAAAAATTCTCAGTTTTCCGCAACACAAGTTCCAACAAAGGAAAGAAGTTCATCCCTTCCATCAAAAGCCATTAAAGGGAAAAATCCAAAACAAAAAAAAGAGACTGAGAGCAAACACAAGCAGCTAAGGCCACTTGAATCATTTCACTTCAAGAGGGCTATCATCTCAGTTCTTTGCAACACAAACTCCGAAAAAAGAAATTCATCCCTTCCATCAAAAGACAACAAGGGAAAATTCAAAACCAAAAAAGACTGAGAACAAGCACGAGCAAGCAAAGCCACTTAAGTCATCTCACTTCAAGAGAGTTATCAAGTATGTCATCACCATAGCTCACAAAAAAAAGGGGAAACAAAAAAAAAAAAAACAAAACAAAAAAAAAAAGGGCTCAAGTTAGAGCAAAAGAAAGAAAACAAAAAAGTGAGCTATGGATTCTAGACTGAAAACCTGCAAAGGCGGTTTAGAACACAAAAGCAACCCTCAAACCAAGCATACATAAAGACCACGATAGTTGGGGGGCAACAGATGAGGTTTAACTTTCTGGAAAGAGTGGCAAGTTTGAGGTCATCATTATTGAGTTTTTCACCATAATCAAATTTGCTCACGAGTAGTATTAAAAAACCCTTCTTTCAAACCACTTAAACTTAACTTTCCTCAGACTTATCATCCTCATTCAGCTAAAAGACTATCATTGTGAATCATGTTTCTACCTTATTTAATACTGCTCACGAGTAGTATTAAAAGACCATTCTTTCACACCACTTAAACTTAACTTTACTCAGACCTAATATTTACCTCTTAATATTATTCTCATTCAGCTAAAAGACTGCCATAAAAAAAACATTCAAACTTAACTTTCCTCACACCTAACATTTACCTCTCGATATCATCCTCATTCAGTTAAAAGGCTATTATTGTGAATCATGTTTCTACCTTATTGCCTTGCACAGTTTATGTCTTCGAGTTGGAAAGGGAAGAATGGCAGGATATTTTAATTAAAAACAAAGACCGTAAATTACTTTGTCAAGCTTTGCAAATTGATGAAAGTTTTTCTTTAAGGCCAAACCATTATTCATTAATGTATGTAGACTTAAAAGTGAGGAGATAACTTGAGTCCTTCTTTAATAAGATGTGGTTCTTGTAAGAGAAATTTACGATCAAGTGCCATCACAAAGGTCTAGAAATGCTCGACCTTCTGTTAAAGGCGAGGTGATACCTTTTATCCACATAAATACCATATTCAGGGGGGCAAAGTAGTCTCTACTAAGCGTAAGAAGAGTACTGCCAAGAAAGAAGCTCAATAGACAAGGGGGCAAGTCTTATGGATCAGAACCTGAGTCTAAGGAAGAGCAATCATTTGGACTGTAACATGGGGGTAAACAAGTGTCGACACGGCCACAAGAAAAGGGGCAAAACAGACATTAAAAGTAAAGCCTTTGATGGTATCAAATCCATGACAATGGATGAGTACCCGAAATAGATATAAATTATGAGGCGGGCCAACTTTAAAGAAATTGAGGCCAAAATTCAAGAACAAGTCAAAGAAAGAGGATTTTGAAAAGAGTTGGGCTTTTGAGGCAGTGAACAAAAGCTGGAAAGCATAAAGAGATTCAATGATAGTCCAAGAAGGCAATCATAAAGAAGATCCAGTAAAGCAAAGACATGAAGAACTAGATTCACCAAAAATAAAAAATAAAAAAATAAAATAAAAATAAAAATAAAAAAGAACCATCAATTATACATGCTTTGCATTCATGCATTTCATATCATGCATACATAGCCTTTACATAACAAGGACCAAACGGGAATCACATTCACAGCACAGTTACAGCAGTATAAGCTTAGATCTCAATGTCATCAGCTCTTACCAATCTATCACTGGATACACAGCTAATATGCGGGACCAACCCGCATCAGGAATTCAAGGATAAAGTTGACAATATTGTCAAAAGCTTGGCTACCGATTCAATAATCGAGGCTACACCTGGAAGGATAGGATTGACGCCAGTTAGTAGTATCCAAGATAAGAGATAGCTATAGCCAAGGATAAGGCAGATATAAAAAAAATATAAAGTGGACAATATTGTCAAAAGCCTGGCAATTGATTCAATAATCGAGGCTACACCTGGAAGGACAGGATTGATGCTAGCTTAGTAGCATCTAAGACAAGAGATAGCTGTGGTCAAAGATAAGGCAGATATCAAGAAATATTGTCGTTGAAAATTTGTCAAAAGCGGACAAAAGATTCAATAATCAAGGACTCGATCGACGTCAGCTGGATGGAATATCAAAGATAAGAAATATCATTCACATCAAAATAAAGTAGGATCCACTTTTCCGGTTAAACGGCGGATACAGTATTCCGTGACTCTCAAGTCGGTTCTCTCAGTTGCCCATAATAACTGATTCTTTCCTCTCTTCTGTCTTTTACTTCCCTCTAGAAAATGGATCCTACTCTTTCTGTCTTAAGAAAATATTTTCCTTCTCTCCCAATGAACATTCTCAAAAAGATCTACCAAGTTCGCTGTGAATGATTAAGAGTTCTGATGCACAAAGGAATCCCTGAAGATGTGCGGTGGTTAATCGAAGCCAAGGTTCGTCTGGCAGGTGAAATCCCAGAGGCATTTGTGTCTCACATGCCTGGTATAGGCAAAAGCTCTTATGCCAAAAAGCGAAGAGTGAAAAGGTTACAAGTCTGCCATAAATGTGGACGGTGGACTTGTAATACTAAATGTCGTTCTTTAGGGATGATCTCTGATAATCGAGAAGATAAAATACGATTCATTAAGAATGGCCTGAGTAAGGACTCGTTGGATGATATCCAATTGACTCTTGAGACGCATTCTTGTGGATCCGTGCAACGTGAACTTCTTGGTTTATGGAGCATTTTTCATGAAGAACGAAACCGTTACAGTCTCGGGAATCTGACTGTAAATGACCCTGTTTGCCAGCTTGTAAGAAAACTGGATGGGAAGCAAATCCTCGACTCATAGAAGCCGTTAATGCCGTTACTAGATGTAAAGCCAGTGGAAGATGTGAGTCACAGTCACAATTACTGTACATACAATTTGTTATATTTGAAAAAGTTTGCATTTTCTTTTGACAGATGTACATGCTCCCCTAAGTGTAATCGACACGCTATCCCTTTTCATCACTATAAATGCGTGTTCTTCCTTCTGATTAAGCAGCGGATAAGATACCCCGTGACTTCTAAAGTCGGTTATTCCAGTCTCCTACAATAACTGATTCATTTCTCTCTTCTCTCAAATTCTTCTCTCATCAATGGATTCTACTCTTTCTGCACTGTGAAAATACTTTCCTTCCCTTCCAATAAAAGTCCTTAAAAAGATCTACCTTGCTAGATGTGAAAGAATCAGAGTTTTTACACGCAAAGGCATTCCCGATAATGTGCAGTGGATAATTGAAGCTAAGGTCCGTCTGGCGGGTGAAGTTCCAGATGCATTTATGCCCCGCATGCCCGGTTTAGGTAAAAGCCGTTATGCCAAAAGGCGAAGAGCAAAGAGACTAGGCGTGTGTTATAAATGTGGGCGATGGAATTGTATTACTAAATGTCGCTCTTTAGGATACATCTCCATAAATCGTGAAGATAAAAGAAAATTCATTAAGAATGGCCTGCGTAAGGAATCTCTGGAAGATATCCGAGAGACTCTTGAAACGCATTCTTGTGGAAAAGTGCAAGGTGAAATTATCAGTTTATGGAGGACTTACCATAAAGAACGAAACCGTTACAGTATTGGGAATGTGACTTTAAACGATCCTGTTTGTCAGTTTGTAAGAAAACTGGATGGGAAGCAAATCCCCGACTTATAGATGGCATTGAAGCCATTACTGGACATAAATCACGGGAAGATAAGAGCCACGGTCATGATTCCTGTACATATAAGCTGTCATTTGTCTTTTCTTTTGACAATAATGTACTTGCTTCTGTAAGTGTAATTAACGCATTATCCCTTTCATCACTATAAATATGTGTTAGTTATTTTCGTTTCCTACAATCACTAATTTCTTTCTTTGCCTCCTTCATCAATGGAGTCTTCTCTTTCCGCCCTACGAAAGTATTTTCCTTCCTTCCCAATAAATGTTCTTAAAAAGATTTATCAAGCTAGATGTGAACGATTCAGAGTATTTATGCACAAAGGCATTCCTGATAATGTGCGGTGGCTAATTGAAGCTAAGGTTCGTTCAGCTGGTGAAGTTCCAGAAGCGTTCTTTCCCCGTATGCCCGGCTTTGGTAAAAGCGCTTATGCCAAAAAAAGAAGAGCAAAGAGGCTAGGCGTTTGTCATAATTGTGGATGGTGGATTTGCGGCAATAAATGTCGTTCTCCAGGAGTGATCACCAGAAATCGTAATGATAGAATAAGATTCATTAAGAATGGCTTGCATAAGGAATCTCTAGAAGATATTCGAGAGGTTCTTGAAGCGCATTCTTGCGGAATAGTGCAATTTGAGGTTGTTGGATTATGGATAATTTTCCAAAAAGAACGAGATCGTTACAGTCTTGGGAATCTGACCCTAAACGACCCTGTTTGCCAGTTTGTGAGAAAGCTAGATGAGATGCAAATCACCGATTCATAGAAAGCATTAAAGCCATTACTGGACGCGAAGCCAGTGGAAGACGAGGATCAAAGTCACGATTACTGTACATGCTAGCTGTCGCTTTTGAAATTTTCCTCCCCTTTTGGTAATAATGTATCCACTCCTGACGTGAACCAAAGTCACGATTACTGTACATGCTAGCTGTCGCTTTTGAAATTTTCCTCCCCTTTTGGTAATAATGTATTCACTCCTGACGTGAACCAAAGTCACGATTACTGTACATGCTAGCTGTCGCTTTTGAAATTATCCTCCCAATAATGTACCCACTCCTGACATGAGATACAGTTATGATTACTGTATATAGCTGCCACTTTTTAAAATTTTCCTTCTCTTCCAACAATCACGTACCTACTCCTGACGTAAGCTACAGTAGTGACTACTGTACATGCTAGCAGCTATTTTAAAAATTTTCCTCCTCTTTTAACGATAATGTACCCATACCTGACCAAAGTCATACTCGTGACTACTGTGAATAGCTGGCAATAATGTATCCATTCTTGAAAATAAAATTATTGCCTTATCTCTTCATCTCTATAAATATATCCTCTTTTCTCACAAGGGTAAGGATAGGAATGGAGAAAACCCCAACTCGTAAATCCCGAAGTATTTGTGTATTTTCTAGGGCTTTTCCTGGAAAAGATGAAGAGTATTTAAAAGCAGCCAACCATTTGGGTAGAGTATTAGCTGAGCGAAAAATACATTTAGTTTATGGAGGAGGTAGTGTCGGATTAATGGGAGGTGTAGCATCAGCAGTATCTCTAGGAGGAAGTCAAGTTCTGGGCATTATCCCTGGACCTCTGAAATTTATTTCTGGGGGCACGATTGGAGAAGAATTAGTGGTTAAAAATTTGCAAGAGCGTGTGTTACAAATGCTTTTAAATGCTGATGCTTTTATCGCTCTACCAGGTGGTTTTGGCACATTGGGAGAAGTCTTTCAAATTGCTTCCATGGCCCAACTTAATTTGCATAAGAAACCCATTGGGCTTTTAAATGTTAACAATTTCTTTACAGGTCTGATAGCTTTTATGGATTATGCTATGCAGAAGAATTTCATATCAAGAGTGGCACGGCGAATCATAATATCCGCAACAACTGCTGAAGAATTGCTAGATAAAATACAAGCTTTTGTTCCTGAACCAGATCCAGCAATGATTCAGATAGACTGGACACGACAGTCTTTCCCGACCAGTTCACTCCCATAATGGTCCTCTACTCACCCTGTTGAAGTATTGTGGAAGAAAGAAGCGATCTGATCCGTTTTTCTTGTCCTTTAGTTTTATTATCAGCATTTTCTTTCGCGTTTCAGTTTTTCTTTTCAAGGAATTTCTTTTTTTATAATATAGCTTCGTCCATGCTGATATTAAAACCATGCGACAATGCCTTTAGGTTGGAATGGCTGAGTAAAGAGTAATTTTTATTACTCTTGAGACGCATCCTATTAGGTCTACTAGGCATAACATTTTGGGGTAGTTAAGCTTTGACCTTATTTGGATGACATATCTCACAAGGGAATCTATATTTACTAAAGAAAATATTAGATGAACCTTGGATATTGATTCCAAACATCCGTTCCCCTTACATAATTTGTCAGGGTTATTGTCATCATTAAGATTCACTCGTTTTATCGAAGCCTAATTCTTTGCGCTCGCCTATTATGAAAATTCACACTTTCGAAGAAAATTATTCCAATTTCAATTGCTTTCATATAAATTTCGCTCGAGGTCCTAAGGAGAGCTCCTTAGCCTCAAAATCAATTTTCATCATCGGGGTTTTAAGGATGGAACCTTTGCCTCGAAAATAATCAATTTTCATCATCGGGGTTTTAAGGATGGAACCTTTGCCTCGAAAATAATCAATTTTCATCATCGGGGTTTTAAGGATGGAACCTTTGCCTCGAAAAGAATCAATTTTCATCGCCCGGGTTTTAAGGATGGAACCTTTGCCTCGAAAACAATCAATTTTCATCATCGGGGTTTTAAGGATGGAACCTTTGCCTCAAAAACAATCAATTTTCATCATCGGGGTTTTAAGGATGGAACCTTTGCCTTGAAAACAACCAATTTTCATCATCGGGGTTTTAAGGATGGAACCTTTGCCTCGAAAACAATCAATTTTCATCATCGAGGTTTTAAGGATGGAACCTTTGCCTCGAAAACAATCAATTATCAATCCGAGGTTTTAAGGATGGAACCTTTGCCTCGAACTCAATCAATCGTCGAGGTTTTAAGGATGGAACCTTTGCCTCGACATCAATCAATTAATCCGGGGTTTTAAGGATCGAACCTTTGCCTCGAGATCAATTATCAATCCGAGGTTTTAAGGATGGAACCTTTGCCTCGAAAACAACCAGTTTTCATCATCGGGGTTTTAAGGATGGAACCTTTGCCTCGAGATCAATCAATCAATCCGGGGTTTTAAGGATGGAACCTTTGCCTCGAGATCAATTATCAATCCGAGGTTTTAAGGATGGAACCTTTGCCTCGAAAACAATCAATCAATTCGAGGTTTTAAGGATGGAACTTTTACCTCGACATTAATCAATCAATTCGAGGTTTTAAGGATGGAACCTTTACCTCGACATCAATTTTCATCATCGGGGTTTTAAGGATGGAACCTTTGCCTTGAAAACAATCAATTTTCATCATCGGGGTTTTAAGGATGGAACCTTTGCCTCGAAAACAATTAATTTTCATCATCGGGGTTTTAAGGATGGAACCTTTGCCTTGAAAATAATCAATTTTCATCATCGGGGTTTTAAGGATGGAACCTTTGCCTCGAAAAGAATCAATTTTCATCGCCGGGGTTTTAAGGATGGAACCTTTGCCTCGAAAACAATCAATTTTCATCATCGGGGTTTTAAGGATGGAACTTTTGCCTCGAAAACAATTAATTTTCATCATCGGGGTTTTAAGGATGGAACCTTTGCCTCGAAAACAATCAATTTTCATCATCGAGGTTTTAAGGATGGAACCTTTGCCTCGAAAACAATCAATTATCAATCTGAGGTTTTAAGGATGGAACCTTTGCCTCGAACTCAATCAATCGTCGAGGTTTTAAGGATGGAACCTTTGCCTCGACATCAATCAATCAATCCGGGGTTTTAAGGATGGAACCTTTGCCTCGAGATCAATTATCAATCCGAGGTTTTAAGGATGGAACCTTTGCCTCGAAAACAACCAGTTTTCATCATCGGGGTTTTAAGGATGGAACCTTTGCCTCGAGATCAATCAATCAATCCGGGGTTTTAAGGATGGAACCTTTGCCTCGAGATCAATTATCAATCCGAGGTTTTAAGGATGGAACCTTTGCCTCGAAAACAATCAATCAATTCGAGGTTTTAAGGATGGAACCTTTACCTCGACATCAATCAATCAATTCGAGGTTTTAAGGATGGAACCTTTACCTCGACATCAATTTTCATCATTGGGGTTTTAAGGATGGAACCTTTGCCTCGAAAACAATCAATTTTCATCATCGGGGTTTTAAGGATGGAACCTTTGCCTCGAAAACAATTAATTTTCATTATCGGGGTTTTAAGGATGGAACCTTTGCCTCGAAAATAATCAATTTTCATCATCGGGGTTTTAAGGATGGAACCTTTGCCTCGAAAAGAATCAATTTTCATCGTTGGGATTTTAAGGATGGAACCTTTGTCTCGAAAACAATCAACAGTAGGACTGCTCCTATCGCCGGGGTTCTAAGGAGAGTTCCTTAACCTCAGGATTTAGGCGGCGAAAAGGTTTTCAATGCCTAGCTAAGCCGGACGAAATTTGGTAACGACTTTGCATACATCATGTCTCATGAAGCATGCAAAGGGGGGCAGTTGTTGACAACCAATTTCGTCCGACCATAAAAATTTTTAAAAGAAATTAAATAAAAAAAATTATTATTTTTATCATTATTATTATTACTAAAAATTTTAATTAGTTTAAAATACATTTTTTTTTTTTTGTGAAGATTTGATTTAAAATGATATATGTGTGTATTTGAAAGAAAAAAAGAAAACTCCAAAAAAATGGCAAAATTTAAAAGTTTGAGGTAAAAATGACAACATTAAGAAGTTTCAGGAAAAATTGACAAATTCTGAAAGTTCCAGGAGCATTTGGTAGTTTGTCACATAAAATTTTGGGCCTGCCGACGTTTCTGGCGCAAATTGACAGAAAACGACAAAATTGTCAAAATCAGAAGCTTCAGGAACTTATCCAGAGGCTGAGAGACGTAAAGGACTAAAATTGTCATTTTACCAATTTAAAAGATAAGTTTGAAATTTTTTATTAATTTATCCATCAACAGTTCGGCCAAAATTCCTCTATAAATAGCCCCCCAAATTTTGTGCTGAACACAGAAAAAAATACAGAGAAAGCTTAGAGCTCCGTTTCAAAAAAAAGATAAAATTACAGCCTTATTCCCTAGCTTATTCTCCCTCTGCCCAGAAAGTCCCAAACTTTGTTTTCTTACGATCAGACCATCTTCTTCCTTTCTCTTTCTTCCGTTTCTCTCGCTGCCCCTTCCTCTTCTTCCTTCCAGCCGCCGCGTCCCTCGCCGTGCCCCCCCTCCCCGCCGTCGCATCGCCGCCGGCCACCGCCTGACCCCCTCTCCTCCGCCTCACCCCTGCACGCCGCCCGTCGCTTCCTCCCCAGCCCTGCCGTGGTCGTCCGTCGCGTTTTCCCATTTCTGAAAATTCAAAATTTTCTTTCTATAGGTAAAATTCTATTTTCATCCTCTATCTTTTCATTATTGTTCATTTGAGTTACTAACTTTTCTTTTATCCTTGCAGAAAACTAAAATCCTAACTTGTTTTACTTGTTTATTCATTATTAATTGTTATTATTACTAACCTTTTGTTTTATTGTTCTTAACAATTGATTAATCTAACTTTACTAACTTTTGTATTTATTGTTATTAACAACTAATTGATCTAACATTACTAACTTTTATTTTTGTTATACTAACAATTAATTGTGCTAACCACTAACTTTTATTATTATTGTTATCACTAACTTTTATTTTTGTTATACTAACAATTAATTGTGCTAACCTCTAACTTTCATTATTATTGTTATCACTAACCATTTAATTTTTGCTATACTAACAATTAACTGTGCTAACCACTAACTTTCATTATTATTGTTATCACTAACCATTTAATTTTTGCTATACTAACAATTAACTGTACTGACCGCTAACTTTTATTATCATGGACTAACCATTTATTCCGCTTACTTATTAGGACTAATCAAGAATTCAATTTTTACAAAGCCCCCATCCTTTATTATTTGGAACATATTTTTATTTCTTTTAAAGTAATCAAAAGTTAACCTTTATTTCCTTTTATTAAAAACATAATTAAATAATTCCAAAAATACAAATCAATTTTTTTTAAAACACATCTTTAAAGTAATGATATTTAAAATTTAAAAAAATTCAAGAAAAATAATAATAAAATTATGATTTTATTAATAATTAATTAAATAAAATTTAATAAAAATTAAATTCCATGACCAAATGATCCGCCAGGATCCATGGCTTGGAAAATATTTTAAATAAAGTATATAAATCATTTTTTTAAATAAAGTATATAAATAAATTTTCCTTTTATTATTAAAAAATAAAAAAAAACTTTGGGATAATATTTTACTTATTTATTTTTATTCAGTAATATTTTACTTTTTGATTGAAAAACTTTGGGCTAATATTTTACTTATTTTTTTTATCCAGTAATATTTTACTTATTTCTCTTAAAATAATAAAAAGATATAACTTTTTGTTTCCTTTATTAAACAAAATAAAAATTTTACCTAAATAATTTCAAATAAAGGTAATAAAAAAAAATTAAATTCTCTCTTAAATATTTTAGACTTATAAATTACATAATTACTTTAAGATCTTTTATCAAGAATAAAAAAACAAAATTTATGAATATCAAGACTTTTCTTTCACTTAGATTTTTTTTAAATATATAACTCTTTGTTTTCTTTAGTAAATAAAATTTCATTAAATAATTAAATAACTACTTTTTGGCTAACCTTTTACCAAATAAAATGAATAAAAGAAATATTAAGATTTTTCTTTTATTTTTGAAATATACATATAAATTTTTAGTTTTTTTATTAAATGATCACTTTTGATTAACCTTTTCTTAAAAAAATAAAATAAATAAAATATTAAGACTTTACTTTTATTTTTAAAATATACATCTTTAGTTTTCTTCATTAAATAAATAAAACCTTGATTAAATAATTTCTTTTTTTGGCTTAACTTTTATCAAATAAAAAGAATAAACAAAAAAAGAATAAAAGAATAATAAAATACTTTATAATTTTTAAAATTATTAAAAATTCAAAATTTTCATAATACTAATAATTAATTTCATTAAATAATTAACAATAAATTAAAATAATTTCCATAATCGGATGATCCGGCAGGATCTACGGTTTGGAAAATATCAACCTTTTAAAATAAATAAATTAAATAAAAAGATAAAAATCCATATTTACGATATGGATTAAATTATTTCATCAAATTCCGTGTCCGGGTGACTCGGCAGAGTCCATGGTTCGGAATCAAATCTTCCGTGTCCAAATGACTCAGCAGAGTCCATGGTTCGGAAGTATAAAATTCTATACAAATTAACTTAAAAATCCACATTTCGACTAATTCAGTCAAAATTTCTAAATTAACTGAAAATTATTTAAAAGCAAAGTAAAACAAAAATTAAAATCAACTAAGGTGCCAATTTTGGGCGCTATAACAATATTGTTTTAGCGTAACCGTACTCCCGATCCCCGAACTCTCGCAGACCAATTTTAAGGTGACCAATCGACCTAAGAAAACTGATTGGTGGCGACTCCAGAAAACCACGCACGTTGCCACAGTCACCAGAACCTCATTTTTACTAATAACTAGCCATTCATCCAGCTCACGCAACACTACTAACCCAATTTGGGAACAAATTTTGTGATTAATGTTATAATTTTAGATAATTTATTCAATGATTGAGATGAAAATATTAAAACTAAAAGCTAAAAGCTATCATTAAACAATATTTTTTAAAACTCTAACACTAATTGCTAATGCTAATACCAAATAAGATCTACATTAAAGTTAGAACTTGAGGCTTTACCAACTAGAGTTAAAGACTTAGCAACAATTTTTTTTACCTTTTTTCTTTGTCAATTCTTATTTATTTGTTTTTTTCTTAAATTCAATGCCATTTAAGAGTTGAGAGTGAATTTGCCTATGCATCACTTAAATCAAATTTTTAAAAAATTATTTATTATATAAATTTCACATTTTTATCTGTCAAAAGCACAAAATGAAAAAAAAAGGAATATAGACACTTCTTTAACAAGAAAATCACTGGAAAATATTTTTTGACATTCTCCAAGTGTTATATAGACACACGGTGAAATAAAACCATTATGAATAGTTTGATGTAAGTCTATTTACATTCATTTACTTAGCTAAATGAACAAATATTGGCAGAATTTTATGTTTGTTTACTTAAACAAAATGAATACGAATAAAAGATCATTATTCATTTATATTCATGAATAATTTAATTAATATTCATTTATGTTTGTTCAATTTACTTATGTGTTTTAATTTGTGTATTTATCATTTATCCCTACATGCTCATTATTTATTTGCTTTCATTTTGTTTATTTGTCAATTTTGATATATATTCTCATTTAATAATGTTTATTAGATATAATCTTGAAAGAAAATATTTATTGGGTACTTGTTACTTGGTTTTTTGTGAACAAATTGTAGATGTCTATGTGTTTGTTGGTTTGTTTGTTCTCTATGTTTTTCATGGTTGTTTTCACTTATATTATTCATGAAAAAAATTATTTTGATTTACTAGCTAGTGTCCGTGAACCTTTAAGAATAAACATGAATACTGACTAAACAAACACATGCAGGTAATGACGTTCATTTAGTATTCATACGACCAGCACCTTATTGCGGAGATTTAATTTAATAAATTTAGCATTAAAATAAATTTTTATTACAAGTAAGTAAAATTTTTTTGCCAATAAATTCACATTGATCAACTAAAATTTTTTTTTATTTTAATTTTGAGTTGGGTTTTTTTTTACATTATATTTTTATAATTAAAATGATTAGTTACGATCGAAACATTATACCTTGAAACAAAGATTTATATGTGCTTTGAATCTATACATATTTTCTTTGTTATTAAAAAATAATTTACTAAATTTTTTCATCTCTTATTAATTCAAACTTCAATTTTTAATATCAATAAAAAATTTATCTATCAAGAAAATTTTATTTTAAATTTTAGCAATTATAGACCAAATTATTTTAGTTAACTATAGACCTTAAAGTAAATAATTGATGTTAAAAATTTTAACTTATCAATAATAAAAAAATGACCAAAAACACAAATCTGTATTTAACTTTTGTCAATCAATTAATAATTAAACTATTAAATTAATAAAAAAAATGACTTAAGCCAAATCAACTAGAACCATAGTTAAAAGTAGGCAAATTCTAATTATTAAAGTTTCATTTCAGAAAGCAATAACAAAGAAAGATGACAAAAAAAAGTTTGGACCAAGATAAAAATTGAAAAAAATTTATGTATTAAAGGTTTAACAATTGATTTAATGAAGTCAAAAAAATTATTTAACTAATAAACTATGGTGACTAATATCTCTATTTAAAAGATAGTATATAAAAAATAAAAAAAAAAGTTTAGGGACCAAGAGGGCAAATAGAAAAAATCTAGTTCAATAGTTATTAAATTTGGGGGATCAAAATGGAACACAAATGGAACTTGGGGACTAACTTCTTAAAGAGTGAAAATTCAGGGATTGAAATCAAGTTTTAACCAAAACAAAATATGAAATAGACTAAAAATGAGAAATTGCAACATATGCTCTCAAAAAGGTGAATGCCTTGTGAAAAGGTAATCACACTTAAAAAAGAGTCAATGGCATCCAAGAAAATGGATAAAAAAAAATAGACACTGTTAACATACAATGGAATTCACTATAGATAAATAGTACAAACATTGATATTTTCTATAAGTAAGCAAGATATGTGGAGACCTGTGTAATAATGCAAGTAATTGATGAAACAATATAAAAAAAATAAGACATGCTTTGACATTAATAAAATATAAGTATAGATAATTGTATATATATATATATATAATAGCTAAATGAAGATGGATTTACATATTGTCAAAAAAGTATTAAAGATAATAGATGAAAAATTGTCAAAATAGCTTCATTAACCAATTCAAATGAAACCATCAAGAAAAAGAAAAGCTTCTGATATTTATAATATAGAATAACATTGCACAATATATATGCATAAGTTTTTCCAGATTTTTACTTATTAATAAATCAGTGATAAAACAAAACTTTTTAAGAATCAATTACCTATACGTAATGCAAATTATGCACTATTTTAACTAATCAAAACTCTGAATCAAATCTCATGTAAAAGAACACGTGCATTTTACAAACTGTGTATCTGTTTCAATTAATCAAAACTTTGAATCTAACTTATCTAACCAAACCTTTGAATTAAAACATGTAAAAGAAAAAGTTGTTGGTATTTAATATGGTTAATAAAAGCATGTCTCTTATTTTCATTTAAGGCTCAATCATTTTAAATTTAAATAAACTATCCACTTTTTTTTTCTAAAGTTTCCAACAGATTGCAAAAGTTGGGGAACACTATGACAAAATTGTCATATTGAGGGACCAAAAGGGGCGATTTTAACATTCCCTTGGAATACGAAAAAAAAAACATGGAAACGGCCTAAGGAGAACTTGCCATAAAATGGACAGATATACATTGAATCACTAAATTACTGGTTATTTCAATTATAAGTCCCCATACTTTATTATATGGCGATCTTACCATCATCAACATCCAGCCTTCACCTACCTCATGACAGAAGGAAAAAGTGGGGGATTAGTATGGTAGATATAAAATATTCAGAGACTAAAATAGAGGTTTTACCACAAACTGGGAAAGTTAAAAAAAAAAAAAACTCCAGAAATCGGTACTGTTGATGAACAATAAAAAACTTTCTTCTTTAGAATATAGTATAATTTGCATCCAATAAAAATTTAAATTGATAAATGTGAATAGGATTTATTCATGTTCTTTCATTTATTTATAGCCCTATATTTTGTAATGAGATTTAGAAGTAGAACAAAGCATGTTAGTGTTGAAAGATTTATTGTGCTTATCAACGCCAACCTAAACTTTGTTATTCATTTAATAAAGTTATGTAATTCTTCTTCGATTTATACATTATTATTTTATCTCATACTATGATAAACTCATAGAACTATATTATATATAAATTAATGGATGATGGAGATCATGTTACATGAGACTTAATTTATCTTTATAGTTCTTAAAAAGGATTCACAATCTATGAACATATACATGG
Organism: Aquilaria yunnanensis; assembly: GCA_039654915.1. Classification (NCBI taxonomy): domain Eukaryota; kingdom Viridiplantae; phylum Streptophyta; class Magnoliopsida; order Malvales; family Thymelaeaceae; genus Aquilaria; species Aquilaria yunnanensis. The sequence continues at coordinate 21,810,574 of CM077598.1, read as the reverse complement.
GTTAGTTGCTCATAAAGGATTGCACATGTAATATTACTATATGAGATAAAGTGGTTTGTCCTAATTACTGAAATATTGATTCCTAATGTGTATGTGAGTATTTATGGAGAAAAATATTTGAACAGGACCAAGTCAATTACTCTTAGACCTTCAATTATTGAGAAAGAGTAAATATTATTTATTCCATAGACCTGAGAATAATATGAATTTAAACATATACATTGTGTGATTTTGATATATCAACCAATGATGCCTTATATATGATATACTTGGACATATTGGATTACATAAATGTTAATATGTTAAGTTCATGATTATGCAACATAAAATTCATCGTTCTTAAAATAAGAGTGAATATTATGAAATATGTATTTTAGTTTTTTGAATTAAGAAATCCACGTGGTTAATTTTAGAAAAATATTGTTTTCAAAAATATTATTTTGTCTATAAAATTATATATAGGTAGTATATATAGGTTTTATAAATGTTTCTCTAAATTGTTTAAATTCGGATAAACTTGAAAAGACGTGCATATATTTGATTTCATATTGGCAATGCCACGATTTGAATGTAGTTGGTCTAGTCCGAATTATGTGTAACAATGTTGGACGGTGACTGAAATGGAATAAAACATATGGGTTCTTGTGAATTATCTTTGAACTTCTAAGAGATTTTATAAAATCGTACAAAAAATGGTACTGACTTTTAAACAATAAATTAGTTAGAGAGTAATTTGACAGGATTAAGAAATCCCAATGAGTCTCACGTCACATTTTGATCTTTACCCGAATTTACCTATAAAAAGAGTTGCTATGCATTGATAACAATATACAAGAGACATGTGTGAAAATTGCTCCACTAGAGAAATCACGCATAGAGCAACCGGGAGAGAGAATTTGAACGTGTGAAGTTTGAAGAATCTTACACTTATGAAATTTAGAAAACAATGTGCCTGTGCAATTGTTTCTTCAATCTGATCTTAGTACATGCTAATTTTAATATCGTGAAATTAATTCGGATTCCCAACAAGTGTCTCGAAATTGGAGGTGTAGAATTCATGTTCTTTTGGTACATAGGAGGAAGGGTAAATGGGAGCAGAGAATTGAATCGTACAACTCCTAATAATAAACACAAACTACTAAGTCAAAGCTTTGGTTTATGTAGAATTCATGCTATTGGACCCAACTAATTAGTGCTTTGACGCTTGTTAATTGATTGATGGCTTAAAGGCACAGTAAATACTTAATCTCTTAACTTTACCAATTCACACAAATTCATTCCCTAACTTTGACTGAGAATGGCTTAGTCCTTCAACTCATCAACTTTTAAAAACAGTGTGATTTAGCAATTGGCTAAAAGGTTGGGTTTTGCAATGTGGTATGCTTGTCCCTTGGTTCATTGAGTAATATTACATGTACAGAAACATAATTTGATGCATTAATTATTGTGACGCATCTATAAATTTTATGAAATTATTATAAATAAAAAATACACAATAATACGTTTAGAAATTAATATTTACGAGTTTGAAAAGGTACGCAACTATTATGAGCCACATATCAAATACTGAAATAGTAAAAGATAAATAACTAAAATTTAAATATTAAAAAAACAATACGATAGAATCTAATATTATTTTAATCAAGAGAATTAATAATTTTTGATAAATTTGAAAAAAATATGAAATGCTAGTAACTACTTATCTATTTTTTAAATTATGATTCTTCACTTCTTCCTGAACCATTCTTCCTCCTTTTCTATAGTTAAAAAAATTATTTAATGATTTGCTTTGTAGATTATATCATATCAATTTAGGTAACTAATTTCTTCTCATTTATTATATGCTAATGAAATGATATCAAATCATCATTAGACCAAAGTTTTAAGAAAGGATGATGGCTAGCTAATTTTAACAGCGTTTAACATATGTCAATCGTTTGTTCCAACTTGATACGAGTGAAAAGTTCAAGGGCTGCTGGAATCTGGGTTTTAGTTGGAGGACCATTTCACACGAGCTGAAAATGTTTGAGGGCTTCTGCTGAATTTAGGCCTGAGGTGAAAATGTTTGGTTAGACGACAAGAGTGATAACATGAATGATGATGGTGATTATGCAAAGATGGTCCGTTTAGTGGGACAAATAAAGAGGGGCCACTGCTGTTCCAAATCTAATCTAATTATATATATATATATATATAAAGCAGGACATTTTTAGGGTGAATTGTGTCTTTTTCATTCTTAAGTTTATGGCTGGCTGTTGTGTGATAATTTTATTAATGATTTATGGTAGCTATTGTGAGTGTGGAAATTAAAATGCCAATTTTACCCATAAGAATTAAAAATGGCAACTCGATTTTATTGCAAAAATTAATAATGACAAGTAAGTAAAGAGTGCCGAAAATTTAGTATTTTTTAAACGTCGAAAAGAACGGTTGAATAGAATAATTGAAGTACAATTAATGGCAATTGAAGTACAATTATAATTAATAATGGCAATTGTGAGTGCCAAAAATTAATAATGGCATTGAAGTACAAGTATTCTGTTTAATTAGCTCGGTTAATCAGTAATTGACAATTGTAATATTGTATATAGCTAAAATAATTTTCGCTATACATTAATTTACGCTTTAAAAGTTAACAAAATACATAAATTTCGGTCAATGACATAAAAATGGACAGTAATTGGAAATTAGTAATTTCGGTCAATTGGTAATTTGCAGTTAGTAATTTTGGTCAATCACATAAAAATGGATAGTAATTTATGCTTTAAAAGTAAACAAAATGCAAAAATTCAAATGGTTATTTACTTACTATACATTTCATGAATACAAATTGCCTATATAAAGTAATGAGAGTACACGGTTTTTCAAGCAAACCTTTAGTGATTCTTTTCCACTCTCATAATGGATCTTATTCAAGATTGCTATGTCTCCTTGCTAAAAAGGATCCTCATATATTTCAAACTCCCTAAAGTTGTCTTTATGACAGAAAATATGTGCTTACAAACATTTTTAATATTCATTGAGATTCAAGTAAAGGATGAGAACAAAAATCACACCAAACAAATATATCATGGAAAGCCATCAATATCCAGATACAAGAGTCGACAGCGTGCTTACTATCAAGCAATCAAAGGTTTGAAAGGATTTTATAAATTTAAAATTATTGACTTAAATTTTAGTGCACGCGTGCATACGGAATATCAGCTTGTGGAAATGATTAACGAAAATACAAGATTGCAAGAGCAATTGAAGTCCATGGAGGTCGAATGCCAATTCTAAAAGGAAAAGAACAGTTTTCTTATTCGAAAGGTACATGAAATTTTAAATTTTAAAATTTGCCCAAATTGTTCTTATTTTAATATTCGCTACCTATTTTTCAATAGATTGCTAATTTGGAAGGCAAATCAAAGAAAAGTTTAGGAATGGAAGATATAAATGAAGCATCTGAGGATGAAGTGATGGAGGCAATGATTGTAGATGCATCAAGACCTCGGTATAAAAGGAGGACTGTTTTTGGTGTTCAGGATTTTCTTAATGGCTCTATAGGTAAAGAACGTGCACAAAGTATGTGTTCAAATATTTTAATCCTTTCAAGTTGGGTCTCGATTTTAAAGGAATAGATGAAGAGGACCCAAAGTTAGCACTTGAGGTGGGCAAAGAAGATAGTGCTACACATGCTACTACTCCGAATTTGATACTAAGTGATGACTTATTTGCAAGTTTTTATATTATTTAGAAAGATAAGTAAATGTCTTTTAGACATAGAATAATTCACAGCTAGCGATTGTATCTACTTTGCTTAATACAATTATGCTTAATGGTTTATGGACCCATCAAATATATATGCATAATATAAACTTTTACCATTATTTTTTTATGACAATTATATTGAATTCAAATACATAGCTACTTCTGCTAAAAAAATGCAGTACTTTGATCATTGTGAATTCTATTGTACACAAATATATAATTCAATGTTAATGATGATGGACAAAAGGAATAATCTAACTAAAATATTATCAAAGTTGGTCACCAAATAATTGGTCATAATTAAGAAACAATTCTCGAATTTTGAGTACATTGGCTGAGTTACACAGTTTTTTTCAATAAGAATTCAATCCATTTCCCCAAAATATAAATAAAATTTTGAGTTACACACCGAATAATTAGTCATAATCTAATTATATATATATATAAAGCAAGACAATCTTTAAGGAGATATTAGTTTTTTCCTTAATTTAGATTATGAGAAAATGACATGTGCCATTTTTTTTCCACCAAAGGTAGTACGAAAAATTCAAAAAGGAAAGTCCTAAAATGCCCTTTAGACAAGTGACAACCATTAAGTATTTTTAATGAAACAAATTGTTTAGCCTCAATATTAACAAACGCATTTTATACAAATTAGGAATCTAATTTTTTGCACACACCAATTTGGAACGAATCAAAGAAAAATGTTTAATTAAGAATGTTGATATTACAGAAAAAAAATTAAAGAATTTTCATATCAATTACATCATTAATTAACATGTGTCTAAACATGATTGAAACACGTAATTGCAAAGTGTGAAGGTTTTGAACTTTTAAAAGTAAAATTTTTCAACTTTTAAATTACCATTATTCACTCTCCCTGAATAATAACCGATAATTAAGGAAACTCAAACATTCTATTAGTCAAGGTTTCAAATTGAGATCAAAGAAAAAAAAATTAGCTTTTAAAATTTGATAATTTACATTGAATAGTTGTTTTTATGAGAACTTTTGAATTTAATAAGGAAACATCCAATCACCAAGTTTGAAAATGGTTAGACCTTCAAATTGCTGCCAAATTTGTTTTTAGCAATTAAAAAAGGATTTAATGCACAATTAAGTAAATGTCCATTTAGAATTTAACCAAAATTAAGGAAGAGATGATGCAGAAAATAATGTATATTAATATTACACAAAAGCCAAATGACAGCCAAAATTAAGGAGTAATAAAAATCAAGTTTCCATACAAATGGACACAATAACAGTATAAAACTCTTACTTTCTTTCGTTAATTATGAACACAATTTCGTTTCAAATTAAAATAATTATTTTCTCTTTATTCATATGCAAATTGCACAAAATATGTGATTTCTTAGGAACAATTGTCCTTTGCTAAAACAGCTTCAGTTGTAGCTGATGGAAAACAGAAGCAAATATCAAAGAAAAAATATTGATCTGAAACAGAATGAGACAAGGCTCATGTGAGAAAACAAAAGAAATGAGGCAAAGATAAAACAAAAGCAAAAAAAAAAAAATTGTGTGAGAAAAATAAAAACAAAAGAAAAATAGAGAAAAACTAAATGTACAGTAAAAGTACCAAAATAAATAAGAAACGGGAACAATAGAAAGATTGAGAGATAAATCGTGCAAGGAAAAGTAAATTAGTCATCACTTAGCCACCAAATAACTGATTGCTAAAATCTATTTCTCTCATGGTAATAGTATAAGGATGAAAATTCCCAAGTCAGCATAATTTGACAGACCAAAAGTATATCATAATAATATATTATAGTATATTCAATGGACGAAAACCTTTTGTTAAATTTCATATAGTATGTTAGAGTATATTGTATTAGTTCTTAATATAGAATATAAGTTTTTATGGCTTTTTTTGTTGTTAATTGTGGTAAGTTACATGAATGAAGGAAAAAATTAATTGGCAAAACTTCTTCAAATAGTTTTGATTAATCTAATTAATATATTATAGGTAGGCTAATGGGATAAATACATTTTCCTACTTACTACTATGTAGCGATGGTACTCATAGAAATTATATAATCTTGTACGGGTGATAGAGAATATTTGTATGATTATAGGCAAGCCAAGTTCAATTTATATTTGTACATGAATTCATTATTCTAATAAAATTAAAGTTATCATATTTTTATTCAAGAAAATTTAGGTCAACTGAATTTTCTTCAGTTGGACTAAGTTATTTATTATATTTGTATCATCACAAGCTAGGTTATTTTCTCATTTCAAGAGAAGTTTAAATGGGTTGATCAGGTTCTATTTAAACTTAGGCTCACTTATTATGTTTATTATCATAAAAATATTTTAGTGAATTTGATAGCATAAAATTGCAAAATTGGTCGAATGTATAATATAAGTTTGTATTGATTGTTTTTTTATCTAGATTACTGGATATCATTACGAATGATATAAAAACAAAAATCCATTGACAATTTGTTTTTCAAAAGATTTATGTCAATTATAATAATTTATACTATTTAGACGAGTTGAAGGGATAAGAACGTTATCCCATTATCTTAGTACATGTACTTTTTAAGGTTTTTTTGTACTTTAAAAATGTTGAATTTAAAATATAACATTCTTATGGTTTATGTTATTAATTTTAATTTTTTTTAAATAAGATAATTACTATAACTTTTATTCATATTTTTTACTTTTTAAATCTCGTAACAACGTCGGGTATTTAGGGCCAATTCGTTTTAACTTAAGCCAACTTAATTCAAAACAACTTATTTTTATGTTTATATCTTTTTTACTTGAAACTAATTTTATTTGAAAGTTAATATTATTTAGGTGAAATAATACATTGATTTTAAAATTTTTATAATACTATTAATTTTTTATGAATTTTTCTTTTTTAAACATTAAAAAAGAAAATTTCATAAAAATTTAATAACATGATAAAAATTTTGTTTAAAGTGGATTATTATACCCATATAATATTGGCTTTCAAATAAAATTGATTTTATGTGAAAAATATTTAAAACCATTTTAGATTAAGTTGACTTAAGTTAAAATGAATTGGGTGTTAAACTAGTTCGATTAATTTAAGAAGAAAATTTGAATGCTGACTGCTGAGCCTGAGGCCCAGAGTTGAGAGGCGAGCAGCGACAAGCAAGTGTCTTGGATTTGGACATTATGAGCCAAAACAAAAGACGGCCGCAACCCCCCACTGTGTCCCTTTCTCTCTCTTCTCCGTGAAGTCTGAACCTTCGCCAGGGACACTTAACAATCACTTCTCTTCTCCGTGTCTTTGTCTATCCCCAAATGCGCTAAGCCCCCGTTAATCAGATTTCTTTCTTTGTTCTTTCCTTCGCTGTGGAAAAGTTGCTTTCTTGGTCGACCATGGCTGTGCCCAGAAAGCAACTGTTGTTGGGATTTCTGGCTTATCTCGCAATGCAGTTTCCTTCCATACTGGCAGGTTAATGTTCGCCTCCTTTTCTCTCTCACCTCCTCAGCCTTATTTTTCATCTTTTGCCTTATTTGTTTTATGTTTCCACTTATTTTTCCTTCCCTGTTTCCAGTATTTCTATTTGATATCCTGGTGCTAGGAGAATTTAGTGGTTTAACCTTTCAAGAAAGAAAATGATTTTAGTAATTTTTTCGAGTTGCAGATTTGCATGTTGTGAAAGAATAAGCGTTAATTTTGAAGCAATTTCCTATTTTTTAATACGGCTGCTGGGTTTAATTGGAATTGGGTTCTTTCGGTTTCGTTTTGGGTCAGAGGTTATGGTAACTGAAAAATCTTTTGTTCAATACGACTTACTAGCAATACTTTCTGGATGACCTATATTAGGTGTGTTGCCGTCAGTCCTTAGAGAATTAATGCCTCGTGCTCACTCTAGCAGAATAATGTGGTTTTCATAATTCAATATGTGCTATTCTTAAGCCTTCTGTAGAACGTTTATGGCATTATGCCCATGGTTTTTTATTTGTGAACATCTTTAAGTTTCTACCATGACATTGATTTCTAGTTGAGTATTGCAAAACTAAAGCATCATTCTGAATGCGGGCAATGCTGCTAATCTGGTGATTCCTTTTATTTCCCCCCCCCCCCCCCCCCCTCTTTATTGTAAAATCCTAATAACGAGTATCAGCTATGCAGATTGCCCTTTAAACTTGAATGGAGCCAACTTTACCCTTTTGGCCTCCCTGTGCTCTAATCGAGATGACAGAGGAAAGTGTTGCCGCTACATGAATGCTTTTGTTGCCGTTTCTGTTTCTCGGTATGCAAATGTAACAGGCAACTTGGGAGTTGCTCCTGATTTAAGAGACGTGTGCCTCCAATCCATATTGCAGACTATGGAACTTTATGGACTTCCGCAAAATGCAACAGTTTTCTGTGGCTTTGGGACAAAAATTCCTGTTAGGTATGATTGTAGAGGCCGAACAACTGTCACACAGATGCTTGAGTCTCCTAGGTTTGTTGAAGTCACGGAAAACTGTAAGGTGCCACTTTCAGATGAAAGTACTTGCAGGAAGTGTTTGAATGCTGGCATAGCTTACCTTCATAACTTGGTTGGGACAGAAGATAATGTAACACTGAATACCTGCCGTGATGCAACCTTTGCTGCCATATCAAGCCAAGTTGATAATACTTCAGCTGCTGAAATGGCAAACTGTTTTTTTCAAGTCCAAGGCTTTAACATTCCACCACCAGGTCTTTATACGGGTTTGCTTATGTTGTTGTTTGTTCGATTCCCCATTTCTTTTCTATTTAGTGTTCTCTCAAATGCTTAGAATGTGCTTTTCAAATGACTTATAGTTTCAAGATGTCTTATAAGAACACCAAAACGTCCACGGATTAGGATTCTTTATGGTTTACTAAATCTGTTCTTGATGGTTGTTACCTGTGAACTGATAAGACTTCCTCCTCAAGCATGTGCATGTTTAGGGACATGTAACAATCTGAAACGAAGCACTAAACAAAGGCTGAGTGAGGCAATGACTAATCTTTGTGAATTTGGCTAGTATGCTTTCGGGAATCACACCTCTAGATGATATTAAATCTCTTCTTTGTTTCTCACTAACTGATGAAACTTATTAATATGATATATGTTTGTGACAGCAAGTTTATTGTTATCTGTCTGTCACAGTTGATTTGATAGTGATATTCGTTACTTCAGTTGAACTTCTATGCACTCTTACACCCAATTCTTTGGCTCATTCCTCATCACTATTTTGATTACAGTCTCAGCGCCTTCTCCACCTTCAGTTGCTCCAAAAGCTCCTCCAAGTCCTCTGGAGGCTAGCAGCCCAAGCCAAGTTATGCTTGGAGTGCCTCTGAAGCAAAGTCACCATCGCTACCACCTAACAGTAATTCCAGGGGTTGGTATTGCAGTTACAGTGGTTGCTGCAGCTATGCTGATAGTCCTGATATTCTTCATCCGTAGAAAGAACAAAGAGTTGGAAGATTCACAGAGCATGGATAAAAACTCTTCAAAACTATTTCCTTCTCCTTGGTCTACGCATAAATTTCATGGAGGTTTAGGTATGTCTCTTCCCTACTCTGGTGAAAGAAGAGAAGAGAAAAAGGTATTTGATGTTCAGTATATATCTACTTGCAACTTATATATACACTGTAATATCTGTTTGAATGGATTGCCTGATCAGACATGGTATTTTTGCAGGTGGTACGTCAATTTTTCACAAATACAGCTATAAGGAAACACAGAAGGCAACTGAAAATTTCAACACCATTATTGGACAAGGGGGTTTTGGAACTGTTTACAAAGCCCAATTCAGTGATGGTTCAGTGGCAGCAGTGAAACAAATGAATAAAGTTTCTGAGCAGGGAGATGATGACTTTTGCAGAGAGATAGAGCTTCTTGCTAGATTGCATCATCGTCATCTTGTTGCTCTAAAAGGGTTTTGTATTAAAAAGAATGAGAGGTAATTAGCATATCAATGCCTTTGCTTCTGATTATCTTGATACTTGAAAATTTAAATACTTCACATTTTCATGGCAGATTTCTCATGTACGAGTATATGGCAAATGGAAGTCTGAAAGATCATCTTCATTGTATGCTCTGAGTTCTTTATTTCCGTTATGCTGAAGTTTGGATGTGTGTTGTTTGTCTAAAAGAATGGCAAAGAGCTCTGGTTGGGCTCTTAAGTATAATTGAAGATTAATTAGTACTTTAGCATGTGAATATGGTTTAGTTTTTGGTCAAAGATGATATATTTTCCTTCTCCTGTTTAATCATTCATGAGCATGGTTTTAACATATGAAATTTTGTTAGCTCTGCTAGTTGCATATCTATAGATCTTTGAAGATAACGTAATTCCATGTTACAACATTTATACACTCAAATCCATAGATATCCAATTCTTCTTCTTGTCTATTTTTGAGCTGCCTGTAGTTACCTGGTTATATAATTAAGGTTGACCTATATTTTTTCAGCCCCTGAAAGAACTCCACTGAGTTGGGATATAAGAGTCCAAATTGCCATTGATATTGCTAATGCTCTGGTAATGTGCAAAACTGCTCTTCTGCTGTTGAGCTATGGAGCCTTAGAAGCTTTAGGTTAATGTACTAGTCTTGCCTAACTGTTTCCATTCCAACTATTTGTGTGCACAGGAATACCTCCATTTTTATTGTGATCCCCCTCTGTGCCACAGGGACATCAAGTCAAGCAACATATTGTTGGATGAAAATTTTGTAGCAAAGGTAGTATCAATGATTCAATGTCTTTCAGTTATCACAACTTAGGGCATGTTTACTTGGCCACATTATATTTTATCACAATGATAGTTCATTTTAAAATGTTCTACGCATTTATCGGTTACAATCCCATTCTTGTATTGGAACATGAGTATAGCAACTATCTTCACCCATTGCTGTTTCATTATAATGAAAGTGGGAGAAAACCTATGATATTGACACTTTTGAAATTTCATCTCATTATTCACTCATGAGAGGGTTGCATCAAGAAAGGCATATGGTATACAACTTGCTACTTGCTTTTGTATGAATTCGTTGTATCAATTGACATTAAGAACTTCAAGCCACTGACCCAAACATTGGTGGGATTATGGTGCTGGAGGATGATGATAATAATTTACCAGTTACCATCTTTCTGTTTTTCCACGTATGTGCAAAGGCTGCAAAGTCCTTGTAGATATCATCTATCCAAAGATGAGCAAAAAACATACAATTTCATTAAATACACTTCTGGGTGAAGATATATGACGCAGCTAGTATGTTAACTTGATTTCTCCATTAACAAGAAAAGGTTGATTTCATTTCATATTTCTTTACATTAACTGCTTCAGGTTGCAGACTTTGGACTTGCACATGCTGCAAAAGATGGTTCTATTTTCTTTGAACCTGTGAACAGTGATATCCGAGGAACTCCAGGTTAGCCAAGAAATCACTTAAAATTTCAATCAGAATTTTTGTGTTATTACTTGAAAGAGACTTGAATATCAGAACGCTTCCAGGTTATATGGACCCTGAATATGTGGTCACACAAGAGCTAACAGAGAAAAGTGATGTCTACAGCTATGGTGTGCTACTGTTGGAAATAGTGACAGCTAGACGAGTGATTGAAGATGGTAAGAATTTGGTAGAATCATCTCAAATCCTAATGACATCAGAATCAAGAGTGATAGAGTTACTTGATACCCGAATCAAGGACTCTTTTGATTTAGATCAACTTCAGACAGTTGTGACCATTGTGAGATGGTGCACCCAGAGAGAAGCACAGGCTAGGCCTTCGATCAAACAAGTCCTTAGACTCTTGTATGAGAGTTCAGACCCCTTGCACAGTGGTTTTATACAAGCTGTTGAAGATGAAGAGTGTGAAGGAACAGATGGGAGGGGGAGAATGAGTAGAGAAAAAGTACCCAAGAGTGGGCCTCTTTTTCACAGCGGCGATGGAAGATATTTTGCTTCTTCCTCGAGCACATCAAGGTCATATTGCAGTAGAAGCTTTTTACTGGAAACTGGTTCACCGCAATCTCCTCAGAACATTCTCTCTCTTTGAGGCCGCTTATTATTTTGTCTCAGCCAAACAGCCATTTAAGGGAACTCCCACAGTTTGACACATCGTCCTCACAAGGCTTTTTTTTGGTAGATTTAATCCCTTTGTAGCTTGAAAGTTTTATTTAAGTCTTAGTTTCTGATTTACAGCAGTCAAAAAGTTTTTGGAGAAATGAGTGTTGACATTGATTTCCTGTAACATTTGGCATGGGTAGAGACTAGTAATGTTCTCTACCTTGTCTAGAAAGCATACTTGGCTGCAATTGTTTTGTAATGAAATTAGTTGTAACTCATGGTTTTGACAATGAAAAGTAGGGATGTACATATCGTTGCCGGTCCATTGTGTTGGAGGGCGCCATCTTATTCTCTTGAGTAGGTGAAAGTCACAAGGTAAAACGATGAATTACCATAGTAAAAAGAGATCACCATTGGGAAATCAGGAGGTTCAAATCAAACAACAATGCGGTAATTCTGTGTCTTTTTTGTGCAAATACAATTAATAAGTCTCTTAGATTCTTGCACACCTCATTTCCTGTTAAGTCGGATTTCCTGGAATCATCATCTCCAATCACAATTTGCTATTCATTCGTGCTGCCACTTCAGGCAGCCAAGCTGGAACCTACATCATCCACATGGATATTTCTGCAATGCCATCATCGTTTGTGTCACCGGATGATTGGTACACATCAACGCTCTCATCCCTGTCATCGGTGGACGGTGTTGCTCCAACTCATCTCTACACATACAAGCACGTCATCAATGGCTTCAGCGCTGTGCTGTCACCGGCCCACCTTGAGGAACTAGAGAAAGAGCCAGCTCATCTTGCCACATATGCCGAGACTTTTGCCCGACTCCAGAGTCCAGACCACTCGCACCCCAAAATTCCTCGGACTAGATCAACAGAGTCTTTTGGCCAGCTGCCGGATTTGAAGATGACATCATTTTCGGCGTTCTTGATACTGGGATTTGGCGGGAGAGCGAGAGCTTCCAGCCTTGCACGGCAAGGGCATTTCTCTGATCCCAGCAAGGTGACATTGAACTTTGTGAAACGAGGACAGGATGTAACCCATCTTATTCCAACAAGAAGCTAGTCGGAGCAAGATCCTTCAGCAAAGGAATGAGACACCAGGGCTTGAACATATCACAAACCGATTACCCTGATTCACCAAGGGACTTTGACGGCCATGGGACCCACACTCCATCGACAGTGGCTGGCAACAGGATCGTGGGCACGGGCTACTTCAGGTATGCTAAAGGAACGGCCAGTGGAATTGCTCCACCTGCTAGGATAGCAATGTACAAAGTGTTCTTCAACGGCAATATCGAAGCTGCAGCCACTGACTTTTTAGCGGGAATGGATCAAGCAATAGAAGGCGGTGATCAATGTTTTGTCCCTCTCCCTTGCATTCTCTGAGACATCTTTTGACCAAAACCCAACTGCGGTCGGAGCATTTGCAGCCATGAAAAAGGACATCTTTGTTGCTTGCGCAGCAGGAAATGCGCTCACTCCCAACAAGGTGGACCCTGGTCTTGTGTGCTAAATCGAGGAGCAAGCAAGATTACATCAACTTCCTATGCGGATTAAACTACACAAATGCAGCAAATCAAAAGCATTATAGGTGAATCAAGTTGGGCCCCAATTATCCATCATTCATGGTTATCTGCGTGAGCACTCCGGCCAGCATGAAAGCTAAGGCGGAACCGGAAAACAATTTCTTTCAACGGGACATATAGTAAAGCAAAGTTTCGGTTGACTGGAGATTAATCTGCGCGAGCCTCAGAGTGATCACATTGGAAACTATGGGTTTCTTACATGGTCCGAAGTTAATGGAAAACATGTGATTGCAATTACAATAATCTCTGCGTCTGCTGCATAGAGAACGAGATGAAATCCAGAACCTCCTGATGTACAATAGGTAATCGCCCTTTCTTTTTCTTTGTTATTTAACAACAGTACAAAGCTTTGACACTAGCAGTACATTAAAATGTTAGCACAATGAAGTTGAACCAGATGAATCCGTACAGCGGGGGACACGCCAAAAACTCAAGATGTGTTCCCAGCATGTATGGCATTACCTTAACAGTTTTTAAAAATAAAATTGCTGACAAAGCAACCAGAACTAAGCTCATGTTGTTGTCCTCGAAATTGAACGAGGCATGTATAGCTCATCAACACGAGTGGAGCAGATGCAAGCTCCTTGAAATTCCTAACCACCAACTGCCGCTAGGAATTTCCTCTTGCTTACTGGATCTTCATGCAAGACCACAATATCTCCCAACTTGTCGAGCAACTCTTCCAGCTTTTCCACTCCAAACATCTGATACTCCAGTGGTTTCTTGTACCGCTGCTTGTATATTGCCTCAAAACAACCCAGGAAGATATGACAAGAATAACTCACCAGAATTTCCTGCAACTCGTATTTAAACTGCTCAAAATTATAGTCAGGTTCACCAGCTAATGCTCCATAATTAGTCCTTCCTGGGTTCTCCCTCCCAACAGATTCCTCAACCACCACTCTCTCCTCGTCAGAGAACTCATCAGAAGAGCCTCCGCCAGCAATAAGATCCATGCTTTCCTCTTGAGCCTTTTTCCCTTTGTCCTTCCTCGGCACAGGTGCAGGTGGTACACTTGGGGAGCCCGCTTTCCAGTTTTTGAGATGAACAAATTTCTTGTGCCCTTTGCCATCAATTGCCATTGTGTCGCTCATTCTCTTCAAAAGGTTTACAAGCTTGAATTCCCCATATTCTGATATATAAAGAGGCCTACCAAAATTCTTCTGATACTCAGCTGGAACACGAGTAAGTGGTAAGCAACCACCTGAAAGTTCAAGCAGCTTCATCAACTGCGCCTTAAGGCCATTGACATCACCAGGCTGTACCCACATATTGTCAATCGGATCAGAAGAGCCAGGACATCCAGAAGCTTCATTCAAACCAGGTGGAAGACTTTGAGATCTCAAGGACATTGGGAAAGCAGGCATAGCCATAGAGGATGTGTTCACACACTCCGATACAGATTGTGATACAATTGATATATCCCTAGAGTTGTAATAGCTTTGTGAGATGCCCCTAAAAACAATAGCTTCTTCATCAATTTGACCATCAGGATGCTCATTGATCTGAATAGGAACTCCTCGAGGAGGCATTGAAGTCCTTGAAGCCGGGACAAACCCTTCCCCACGAGCCACACTAGTCCAATCCCATATGAATGTCCCAGCATTGCACAAGGCAGATGAAACTCCTACCCAGGAAGGAATGACAAGAATGATTGTGTACCCACGTTGACCGAGTATGTGAAGAGCAGGAGCAAAATCAACATCACCAGATATCAACATGATAAAAGAGGGAGGAGGATTGTCGAGAGCAAACAGAAACATGTCAACCAAAATGGCTTTGTCAGCAGCATCCTTCCTTCCATTAGGAACATCAACAAGTTTGACTCCAGTTCTCTGACATCCCTCTCTTAGTCGTCTAGGGAAAGCATTAAAATCCCCATATGCAGAGAACATCATAACCACACCTTTTATTATAGGATGTACCCGCAGAGCCATTCTTATATTGCCAGCTATGTCTTCGGGACGGACATCACTTGGCACAGGGCAATTCTCAATATCCCAAAGAATTGCCACATGACCATCAGCGGAGTTTCGCTTGTGCTGGATCACAGTGGGCTGGAAGACGTTCATATTTGGATCTGCCAAACTAGTACTCCTTTGTTCTGAGGATTCGGACCGAACAATGGATGTTGATGTATCTAGATTGGACATAGCATTAAATTAGAAAAAGAAACCTGCAAGGATATGAAAAAAATAGATTGAGGAAGCAAAATAAAGGTACGGGGAGAGCAGCACAAAGTATTGCAACTTGGAAACAAAATTTCCAGAACTCCCTCCCCTCTGGAGTTGTGCATTAGGAACGCCTGGGGCTCATATTTGGAACCAAATAACAGCAAGAAAAAGTTCAAAAAGTAGGAAAACTCATCCCCCAACGAAAAGATAATCTTATGTACACCACGAAAATGTATCAAAACAAGTTTTCATCACATACGACTGAAATTGATTTGCAAAACCACTGAACAATGGTGTTCAATCCTCGGATTCTTAGGCATAACAATCCAATAGCAGTCAGAATTGATAGATCACATCGAGAATGCAGAAACAAAAGGACAGAGAAAGCATTACCAACGACGAAAGGGACGAGGGGAAGGCACCTCATAACTTGCGATAAAGCTGCGTGACCAGAAACCAAGAAAACCAGATCTTAGGAAACGAGGCAGACCAAATAAAAAAGCCTAGTGGGTTAATTGAAGAAGCTATGAATATTTGAATACACCAAGGAATAAGAGATGAGAGGAAACCTGGGGAGGAAGGAAGAGAGAAGGAATTCTAGTGCTGTCTGTATGTATACAGATTTAAATTGATTTCCGGGGTTACCAGGAGAAAGAGTCAGATATGGCGGAAGGATTTGATCTGAGTAGATCGTCACAGCTACTTGGGCGTCTTATTCCAAGTACAGCCACCGCTCCGATTCGGGCCCTCACCCTCACTAATGGATTTGTGTTCCCGCAGGCAAAAGAGTTAAAAGAGGGTAATTATGTCAACTTTTTTAGACTACTTTTTTTTCCCCCGCGTGCTCTTTTTAATCCGGTTTGGCACCGATTAATGTCGTTGGGATGAGCACGTGCCGAACCGGCTCCACCCACCCATTATCCTCACTCAGCTGATTTTTGTGCGCACTCTGGTCGTTAACCAAGGTGCAGAGATAACGCCGGCGGCCAGAAAAGGTTACAGAAATGAGCTCAGATGACAAAACTAAAGCCGCAGAAAATCTCATTGTAGTTCTCTGGTGTTGGTGGAAGAGACGGCATCCCAAACCTCGGTGGACCGTCGAAAATGTCATCGAACTGTTTTTGCCGGTGAAGCTGCCGCCATTGCAAGTTCTTTTTGTCACTGAAGTATGAAAAACCTTGGCTGGTAGCTGAGAATGTGAAAGATTTTCCACGGAAATGAAGCTATAGCTAGGAATTTTCTTTTCCCTTGCTTTTTTCCTTCTTAATGGTTTCAGATGGAGCTCAGCCTTTCATTTCGTTCGAACAAGAAATTTTGACCAAAGTCAAACAAGTCTAGTTGTCCTGACTATGTAAATATCGTGAATTTTAAGGGGAAAATCATATTTCATTTCACCTTGGGTCCCACAAAGGTCCAAAAACACATTAACTCCAACCTATTAAGTTTAAGTTTAACCGAACTGGGAACTACTGGAAATTATCTGTGTGAAACTATGTTTTTTATTTTTTTTATTTTTGATATTGTGGAAGGGCTAATGCCCCAGAATAACTATCAAACTTCATATGAACATGTCTTCGGAAATTGTGTTGTCCAGGCAGGCCTAAGCACGGAACTTCATAAGGCAGCCTCCCGGAAAGATAAATAAATAAATCAAAGAGACCATTCCAGTAAAAAAAAACCTTTAGCTATTTATTATTGTAATTCGGACTAAGTAAAAAAAAAAAAAAGAGTAAAGGTTTGGCGCCCAAATGCAAATGTCCAATTGCATTGATTTTTAGCCCCTCTAGAAAAGTTTACTAAGTTCCATCCCTTTTTGGGCCATTAGTGTCCAATATGAAAATCTTTTGGATTTTGCGTTTTAAAAGTGTTTTGGTTTTTTTTTTTTTTTTTGCAGCTATTGAGCATTTGCTAAAACTTAAACATTAGAAATGTCTTGAAAATTAATTTGAGTACTGTTTCAAGTCGTTTGAAATATTTAAGTTTTGATATTTAAATTAAGAAAGAGGAAAAAAACTTTGCCTTATTTTTACTTTTTAATCTTCACTTTTTGTACATAAATCAAGAAATGTAGAGAATGTTAATGTTAAAATGATAGTTTCAATGATAATATGATACATTAAATTACTAAATATAAAATGTTTTATAGGTTTGGATGACCCAAATAACAAGTTTTGCAAAGTGATTTTTTTTTTTTTCATTTAAGACACACTGTGGTCACTATAATTTTAAAAACTTGATGAATGAATGGATATATTTATAAAAATTTAATGGTCATTCTAGGATTGCTTTCAAGAATTTGTTTTAGAGATTCAAATTTATTTCCTGGAATAAAGAAATTATGAACTGAGGACCAAAAAAAGAGGTAAATTAATTTACCCGTGTTTGGCTTTTTTTTTTTTCTTTTCCAAGTAGTAGCTGCTGGCTTTTTGTTTTAACTTCAACGGAGGACAAATCGACATCACATGCCAAAAGTATAAGAGCCAGACCCACATCTTACCGTTAGACATCTTGCAGGTCATTTATTGCAAAAAGAAATGGAATTTTGCTTTCTACTAAATTACTCTCTACATCCTATAATTTATATCTTTTTTTTATATTGTTTTAATCTCTTTTAATAGATGCTATTTTTTATATTTAGATATTTTTGAAATATATGATTTTCATTGTATAAAACCTACGAATACTTCTTACTATAATTATGATATTTATCTAGAAATAAATTTGGGAAAAAAAATATAGTAAGTAATATACTTATATGGTTCAACATCTATAATTCATGGCAACACAGAAGAGATGTAGTATATAATAGGGATGAAGGAAGTATTAGGATTTACCCTTGAAGCGAAGGAGATGTTCAACCAACATCATTCACTTTTATCAGGTTCACTGCCTCCTGGTTATGTCAAAATTCGGAATATTTTCATGGTCAAGAACCCCTGAAAGGTCCATGACAGTCTTGATGCAGAGCTTCTAAACCACACACCCCAACCATAAAAACCACTATCAAGGTGGACAAGCCATATGAGCTCAGCCTGCAAACTGGACTTCCCACATTCAGTTTTGAAATTATTGCTCTATAGCTGAAGCTCGTTCCAGAAAATGGTATACATACCATGTACCAGTTTAAACACTAAACCCCCCAGTATTAATAGCAGGGGCCCAGTTTATAATGCTACAGCAACAAACACACTTGAAAGATTGATCCACAGCTAACAATGCAGATATTAGTATGTACTAATGGAGACTGGGATACGGAGTATGTGGCTTCAATCTCACAGATGTGCACAATATCATGCCTATGACCGCAAAACCCTCTCAATGGCAGCGATATAAAAGTCCTTTGGCATTGTACCTACGATAGACTCACGCTTCACTCCATTTTTGAATAGCAACACCACTGGAACAGCTTTGATTTCATAGTCCTCTGCAATCGGCAAGTCATCATCGGTGTTGAGCACAAAGCAGTTGAGTTTCCCAGCATAGTCACCTGCAATCTCATCGATTACACGGTGCACCATCCTGCAGGGGCCACACCAGCTCGCATAAAATTCTACGAGGACAGGAACATGGCTGTTCAATATTGATTCTTCCCAGGAATCTTTAGTAACCACTACAGCTGCAGGCACCCAAGATCTGGTTGTGAGGGAATTCAAAACTGAGAAGTTAAAGGGACTGAAAATAAAGCACATGAACTTATGCAGTTATGACCATAGGTGACTGATCTTATTTCCACTGAAGCAGCAGTGATTTTGCCTTATAGATGTCCAAGTCATTTCTCAAGGCTAGGCATTTATGGCTCAAACGTGCAAAGCTGAAAAGGCACATCACATTCAAGAGTTTATCCTGCATGGCTATAAATACTATTGTGGGAGGGTATGCTGTAACCCCCAGGCAGAGGTATTTTGCCACATGCACTACGAAACTTCTAAAGGAGGGAAGCACACACCAGGATTGTCATCTAAAGCCCATACTAGTTCCAATTTGTCTAATGAAACGTATGCTAATGGTTTTCAAAAGTATTATTTTGCTTTTTTCCTGGTAATAATAACAGTGGAAATATGAAGGCCTACCAGTACTATTTTGGAATAAAACAAAGGATTAGTTATAAAGAGCAGTGAAAGAGATTGAGCAGAAACAGAGTCGAGGCTTTTTGTAATAAGAGATGAAGAACTTATATGCAGTCACTCCAGGCCATTAATTTTCCAGAATCTTTCATACAACAAGGATATCTGCAAATATTCACCCCTCCTGTAACATAAAATTCAGATTGAACATCCCTCTATTACACCTTCGCTCTAAGCACCCCAATTTCAGTAGCATTAAGTTCTGCAGCTACAGAAAGGCCTAACCAAAGGACATTGACCACTACTATAAGTTAGAGGATAAAATCACACCTTGGGTAATGGGTCATTGCTTATGTTTGTATGTAGTGTTTGATTTACACACAAAAAATCTGTTCCAAAGGGGGCTAACTTGTTTTTGTTAGTCCCTTTCTCACACAAACGCATTAGAGGCCCGACATTAAGTGGATCTTAAAGAGTTGCATATCCAGTTCTACACATAAAAAAGGTTCAAAGATCAATTCTTGAACTGGAATAGATTCAGCGATCCTCCCAAAGATTAAATTATCTTGCTCATAATCTCGAATTTACCCAGTTTATCATCCCCCATATTGAAATAAAGCTGCCAGCAAGCTCAGGTCGGCCATAACAAATCATGACAATCCTCGTACAAATTACCTGATGAAATAACTTCCCACCATTTTCTTAGTTTCAACTCGCAAAAAGTTTCCAGATCCCCCAAGGACCATAGAATTGTTCGCTAAAAACTCTCTACCACAAAAAAGCAACCAATCAATATCGGAACACAACATTTTTCACCCAGTAAGCAACAATCGCTAAAGACTCAAAATTGGTAGATAAATGTTACCTAGCCAATCTATCACAGCTCGAATCAGCACCAAGCCCAGCATCAAATTAGAGTCTAAAGCAAGCTAATCCAAAACAAGACTAGAGATCAGAAAACATGTCAGCACAGACGAGAGAGATGAAGGACCTTTTGGTTGACGGAAAGAGAGAGCCTTGATGGTCAGGGAAGGCGCATTGTGAAGTTTAAGGGCTCCATTTCTCCAAGGAAAGGATGAGTTTGGCTTAGAGGAAAGCGAAAAAGCGACGCACAGTGAAGCTGCTGGAGAGAGGCAAAGCGAAGTGGACGAAGCCATGACAGAGAGCGATCCAAGTTCAGAGATTGCTGTGTACTGGCAAGGGAAAGGGAAAGGGGGAAAATCCTACTAGTTGAGATGTTTACTTATTGTCATCGGTCGCCTTCGTCTTTAGCAACCAAACCCAGGAGCTAACACAGTGGAGAGAAAGGCAGCAGGGCAAGGAAAACCGAAGCACGTTTGTGATGATTTTGTTTTTTCAGTGGGTTTGATTTTGATGAAGAACAAGAGGGCCCTTTTGTTATATGATGACGTGGACTGTAAAGTTATCCTGGAAATCTGTTTCAATATTGAGAAAAAGTTAAAAAGTACAATTTAAGTCCTAAAACGTTTTATATTTTGTCAAATCAGTTCTTAAACTCCTCAGTTTGTCTAATAAGTCTTAAAACTTATAATCATGAACTTTGGTAGTCCTAAAAAGTTTCATGTTTTGCCAAATTAATTTTAAAACTTTTGTTTCTGATAGAATGTTGATGTGACACTTAACACGGTTATGTCTAATGACTAAACTGATACTTTTAAACTTAAGTGACTTAAAATTTTTATCAAAGTCTATATGTCTCTTTATATTTCAAAAAATTGAGACAATTGAAATTTCCCAAAAAAAAAAAACATAGGGCCTAAATTGTTTGAAAAACTGAGACTGTATTGTTATTTTTTAAAATTTTGGAATGAAAAAATTTGAAATTTGGTGGATTAGAGTGAGTGGGACTCCAATATTTAAAGTAGTTAAAGGTTATTCATCTTGCTTGATACCATGTCAGTGGATTAACAATAAAATACATGTTATTGATGTTTCTAGGATGAGCATTCTACTCTACTCTACCAGATCTATGATTGGACAAACTTTGTTAAAATAGATTTTTGTTGATCTATCAAGAATAGAGCTAATTCTTTGGATTAGCTTTTAGTATTTTAAATAGCATTTATTCCAATGAGCTACAAATTGCTTCATTCCCAAATATGGGATAATAATAATAAAGCCTCTAATTTATTATAGGTTACAATTTAGGACCTTGGAAATTTTCAATTTAATCAGCAAATTTTTTTGAAAAATATGAAAATGACCTCAAACTTTGATAAAATTTTCAAGTAATTACTCAAGTTTGAAAGTGTCAGTTTAGTCGTTAAAGATAACCACGTTATACAATGTTAAGTGTTGCACCAGCATTTTGCATCAGAAACAAACCAATGTTAAGTTTCCAAGTCAACATTTTTTTTTTCAGAAACAAAAATCTTAAGACTGATTTGCAAAATATGAAACTTCTAGGACTATCAGAGTTAACATTTATACGTTTAGAACTTACTTGACAAATTGAGGAGTTTTAGGACTGATTTGATAAAATTTAAAAAGTTTTAAGATTCAAATTGTGCTCACTTCTTTTTGGTAAAAAAAGGAACGAGATGTTGATGCTCACAACAATTTTTTTCCCCCAAAAATATAATAATAGTACAAATAAAAAAACAATAACTCAAAAAAAAATTAGAAATCTTTTTATTTATTTTATGTAGTTCTATTTTCCTTTATTTTTTTTCTAATCCCAAACCAACCTAGGTCAAGCAAGCTTCAGCTTGACTAGCGCCACTTTGTTTTGAAGTGAACACCAAAGAAACAAATTTTTTATGTCAATTATATTTATATAAGAAAAAGTACTAAAAAAGTTATAAATTAAAAAATAAGTTTTGGTTGGTTCAAAAGATCTTAAAAAATTTGAGACGTCTAGAATGTGTTACTAACAAATTTGGTAAATAGAAAACACGACATTTTAATGACCCGCACATTGTTGTGGGAACTTAATTCAATAAATTTAACATTAAAATAAAATTTTATTATAAGTAAGTAAAAAATTTTCACCCATAAATTCACATTGATCAACTAAAATTTTACTTTATTTCAATTTTGAGTTGAGTTCTTTTTATATTATATTATTGTCATTAAAATGATTAGTTATGATCGAAACATAATACCGTGAAATAAAAACTTGTATGTGCATTGAATCTATACATATTTTCTTTGTTATTAAAAAATAATTTACTAAAATTTTTCATATCTTATTAATTTAAACTCCAATTTTTAATATCAATGAAAAATTTATCTAGAAAAATTTACTTTAAATTTCAGCAATTATGGGCCAAATTATTTTAGTTAGTTATAGACCTTAAAGTAAATGATTAATGCTGTAAAATTCAACCATCAATAATGAAAAAAATGACCAAAACACAAAACTATATTTAACTTATGTCAATCAATTAATGGTTTAACTATTAACTTAACAAAAATAAAAAAATGAATTAAGCCAAATCAACTAGAACCATAATCAAAAGTAGGCAAATTATAATGATTAAAGTTTCATTTCAAAAAGAAATAATAAAGAAAGATGACAAAAAAAGTTTGGACCAAGATAAAAACTGGAAAAATCTTATATATTAAAGGTTTAATAATTGACTTAATAAAGTCAAAAAAATTATGTAACTAATAAACTATGGTGACTAATGTCTTAGTTTAAAAGATAGTCTATAAAAAAAAAACAAGAAAAGTTTAGGGACTAAGAGAGCAAATAGAAAAAATCTAGTTCAATAGTTATTAAATTTGGGGACCAAAATGGAACATGGATGGAACTTGGGGTTTAGGGTCTTCTAAAGTGAAAATTAAGGGATTGAAATTGAGTTTTAACCAAAACAAAACATGAAACAGACTTTGGGAAATTGCGCCACATGCTCTTAAAAAGGTGAATGTCTTGTGAAAAGGGGATCAAATTTACAAAAGAGTCAATGGCATCCAAGAAAATGGGGAAAAAAAGGCAATATTAATGTACAATGGAATACACCATAGATGAATAGTATAAACACTAGTCTCTTTTAAAAATAAGCAAGGTATGTGGAGACCCGTGTAATAATATAAGTCATTGATAGAATAATATAAAAAGATAAAACATACTTTGACAATAAATAAAATTCGAGTATAGATAATTGTAAACACATAGAATAGCTAAATGAATATGTGTTTACATATTGTCAAAAAAAAATTAAAGATAATAGACAAAAGGTGTCAAAGTAGTGTCATTAACCAATTCAAATAAAACCATCAAGAGAAAGAAAAAGCTTCTAGTATTTGTAATGTAAGATAACATTGCACAATATATATGCATAAGTTTTTTTCAGATTTTTACTCACTAATAAATCAGTGATAAAATGAAACTTTTTAAGAACCAATCACCTATATATAATGCAAATTGTGTACTATTTTAACTAATCAAAAGTTTGAATCAAACCCCATGTAAAAGCACTCGTGCATTATACAAATTGTGTATCTATTTCAATTAATCGAAACTTTAAATTTGACTTATCTAACTAAACCTCTGAATAAAATTATGTACAAAAAAAGTTTTTAGTATTTAATATAATTAATAAAAACATGTCTCTCATTTTCATTTAAGGCTCTATTATTTTAAATTTAAATAAATCATCAAATTTTTTTTTCTAAAGTTTCCAACAGATTGCAAAAGTTGGGGACCACTATGGTAACATTTTTATATTGAAAGTCCAAAAAGGGGATTTGAATATTCCCCTGGACCGCCGTATAGGCTACCAGTTAAATAATATTTCTCCCGCCAATTCCTCTATGCTTAATGCAAAAGAAAAAACATGGAAACGGCCTAAGGGTGACTTGCCATAAAATGGGAAAATGTACCCTCAGTTACTGCATTATTGGTTTCTTCAAGTAGCAGTTCCTATACTTTATTATCTATCGATCTTATCATCATCAACAAACAATTTTCACCATATTTCGCTACAGAGGGAGAAAGTGGGGGATTAGTATGGAAGACGTGAAATATTCAGTGACCGAAAAAGAAGTTTTACCACAAAACTAGAAAATGCAAAAAGAAAACAAAAAACAAAAAAAAAAAGGGCCACAATTGGGTACTGTTGATGAACAGTATAAACTTTTCCTTCTTTGGAATATACTCCCACTGTCCTACTTTCTTTACACCATTTGATTTTTTTGGCTAGTTTGACTTAAATTTATTTATATTATTATTTATTATAAAAAAATTTAAAAAATATATTTAGAAACTATAGGTCTTTGATTTATTATTCATATATAAAGATTTTTCATTTATATGCTAAAATTTTGAAAATAAAAAATTATAAATTAATTGCTAAAAAGTGAATAGTGCAAAGAATTTGGGACAGAGGGAGAGTATAATAAGGCATAAACCCAATGTAACGAATTTAACATTTTAGGACAACCTAGACCTTAAGCGTCAGTTATGAAAGTCCAGGGGCCTAAAACACAAAAACTAAAAGTTTAGAACAAAGTGGTAAAAACAGAGCCAATTATGTAATTTATCATCTTTTGGCAAAAAAACAAAAAAAGCCCAGACGAAGTGGTAAAAATGCATATTTCAAATTTTGAGGATCAGAAGACATGACTACATACAAATAGAGGACCAATTATGTCATTTATCTTTTTTTGACCCAAACAAAAACAGTAAAAATAAATTAGGGCACAAAAAAAAAAACACAGTATTATAGCAGGGCGGGCGCTATTGAACACCGCAGCCCTACGAAGCATTTGTGTTTCTTCTGATTATCAGGAAAAAAAAATGCCAAAGAAATGCCTACTAAGTATTCAGTCACGTATGTGTATTGAACCCTGCAATGTGAATATTAATAACAAGAAAAAACCATAGAAGCCTACTTGCAAAGAGGGATAGACTAAGGACCCTTTTTGGACCCCGTGATCACATATCCATCCACTTATTTGATCACTAGAAATTGATCACATGAAGTTATCATACGGAGTCATCAACATTTTCCAGTGAACATATGGATTTTCTATAACCATGCCTGCGAAGCAACAGATTTATATCGAGTAAACGGGACATAAAGAATGGCTACTAGTTCTAGAACTACCGGGCAAAAAAAGGTACTTCTATTCATTTTGGAGGAGAACACATTCCTTGTGAACAAGCATCTGTTATCAGATTATATTCATTTTGGAGGACAAGACATTTCTCCTAATCAGGGAGTACTCGTCATCAGATTCCCGCTCAATTATTTTATCTTGATTCCAGTTACATTCTGAATACACCAAATTTGGTCTCTTCCATGGGGCGACTGAGCGAAGCAGAAATGCAGAATCCAATGACTTTTCTAGTATCAGCTGGATCTATGATTCCGTCATCCCAAAGCCTCGCAGTGGAGTAGAAAGGGTTCCCTTCTTTTTCATATGCTTCCACAACCGTTGCCTTGAATTTCTCCTCTTCTTCTTTTGTCCACTACATGCGTAAATGTGGAGACATATAACACTTAAGCAACTGGACTTAACGCCCCAAACCTCCGATTTTGTTTAGACAAAAGTGAAACTTCACCTGAATTCCTTGCTTCTTCTTGTTGGCCCCTTCTATCTGAGACAGCACTCCAGCAGCCTAAGAGTAGGTAGAGACAACACAAAGAAAGCAAATCATGGATCTTGAAAACAAAATATGCTGTTAATTCAGGACACAAGTTCGGGGAGGTTGTATTCATATCATCATGCAAAACTGAGAGTGGATCAATAGAAATTCCAAACAAATATTTCCATTTGAAACTTCTGATACAGCCAAGTTGTTTTAAAAATTCATCCATATGATCTTAGTCTACTCTTGGCACTTCCATCACCTCAATAGCTAAACATACACTTTTTAAGCAACAAGATACTCTAGGTCCAAGTGGCATAAAGGCAAAAATGGTTGCCACATTCACTCAAGTTAATGAAAGCAAAATGACATGATTTTTCTCATCGAATCTATAAGATAGAGAATCTCTAACAAGCAGAAAAATAGAGAACCTCTAACAAGCAGAAATAAAATCATTTTTTTTTAAAAAAAATGAACTTCCAACCATGGGATAGAATTTTCTTGAAGGACTACATTTACAACAATCATAATGAAGTGTTCATCATCAGAGAATGACATGATAGGGTAGATAACCTGTGCGCCTCCCATCACAGATATTCTGGCATTCGGCCACAGAAACAAAAAGTTTGGGCTATAGGCACGGCCACACATTGCATAGTTTCCAGCTCCAAAGCTTCCACCAATGATAATAGTCACTTTTGGCACCTGTGCCAGTGTCAATCAGACAAAGTATAAGATAAAATGCATTCACTATAGCCACTGATAGGCAGCAAATTTTCTCAGTACAAATTTCCCTGAGGAGGTCTTCTGAGTATTCCTCAGAAATAAAGCACAGAAAGTGACACCATTCAACAATCAACCAACCTTTGCACAAGAAACTGCCATCACCATTTTCGCACCAGATTTTGCTATACCGGCTGCCTCTGATCTTGAACCAACCTAGTGCATGATTTCATGGCAGAACAGAATGATGAGCAGCAGTCTAGAAAATGAGTAATAATTTTCAAATATGTACGTTTTTAGCAAGCTTGATGCTTCCCCCTCCTCCAAATACATTGCATAAGGGCATTAAAGATCATAAGTTCACAGAGAGATGCAGGGTATGTACCATGAAGCCAGTGATGTTCTGAAGGAAAACCAAAGGAATATTACGTTGAGTGCACAGTTCAATGAAGTGTGCTCCTTTGAGTGCAGATTCACTGAACAATATCCCATTATTTCCAATAATCCCTACCGGCTGCCCAAATATTCGAGCAAAACCTGTTACAAGCGTCTAGGGAGAAGAAACAAAGGTAAAAGGTTCAGAGAAGTACAAGCCAAACTAGGTCAGATAACTTTAGAGATATGCATGTCCTCACAGTTCCATACAATTTCTTGAACTCATCGAATTCACTTCCATCAACAATGTGAGAAATTATGGATCGGACGTCAAATTGCTGTCTGTGATCTACAGGGGCAATAGATCTAAGCTCCTTTACATCATATAGCGGTTCTCTGAATTCATGGTTTATACTTGGTAGGGCATTGAACATCCTTTGTTTCCCACTGACATGCAAGTTCTTAATAATGTTCCTCCCAAGGGCAAGTCCGTGCATTTCATCTACATAAGCAGGAAGTGGTGAAAACTCAACTTCAAAAGGGAGTCACTAACTTCATGGGAAATTTTGCAGCACAATACCTAGAGCGTAGTAATCTGAAACACCTGATGTCCTGCAGTGCACATCAGCACCTCCCAGATCCTCTGCAGAGACTTCCTCTCCTGTAGCAGCCTACCAAACTTGACTTTAGTAAGGAACACAGAAACAAGAATATTTGGTTCATTCATGTAGTCCAAATGGCATATCACTACTGAAAATCATGACACAACCGTTTAGAAAGCAAGTTTCTCAATCTAACCTTCACAAGCGGCGGTCCTGCTAGAAATATA
Source organism: Aquilaria yunnanensis (assembly GCA_039654915.1). Taxonomy (NCBI): domain Eukaryota; kingdom Viridiplantae; phylum Streptophyta; class Magnoliopsida; order Malvales; family Thymelaeaceae; genus Aquilaria; species Aquilaria yunnanensis. The sequence goes on along the minus strand of CM077598.1, from coordinate 21,782,469 downwards.
GTGCCATTCCCTTTAACCATTACACTCTCATCAGCCATTGCAGGGATGTAGGCACCTCCAGCAGTGCAGGAGCCTAGCACAAGTGCAATTTGAGGAATGCCTTCAGCTGACATTAGAGCTTGATTGTAGAAAATTCGACCAAAGTTATCCTTGTCAGGAAAGACTTCAGCCTGCTTTGGAAGGAAAGCACCCCCACTATCTACCAGATATATGCATGGTAATTTACAGTGAGCAGCAATCTCTTGTGCCCTGAGATGCTTCTTTACTGTGATGGGATAGTAGGTTCCTCCCTTAACAGTTGGATCATTGGCAACAAACATGCAAAGCCGGCCATGAACTGGGCCTATACCAGTAATTATTCCACCAGATGGTAAGGATTCTTTATATAATTCATGCCCTGCAAGCTTCATGCGTTGATCATTCAATGAGGGAGCAGAAGAAAGTTTGAAATAAATCAAAAGGATGTTCGCGGCTATTGATCCAGTGAAACGAACCCATTGCCAGCACTTCCTAATTTACAAGATCAAGATCAAACAGGGTCTGCAGTGTGCGTGTCTTACTCTCACCCAATATTTTAAATCTAAAACCAACTGCCTTGCCTATTATCAAGTGAACACTAACTTGGGAGAGCAAAAATGAATTGATGATTAATTAATAGGAAGGGAGCAAAAGAAACCTGAGAGAGCTCGAGGAAAGAAGAACCAGGGTCAAGAAGGCGATCGATCCTTTCTCTAGGGAGCAGCTTGTTCCTGCTTCGGTTCCTCTTGACAGCTTCAGCTCCTCCGCCCTCAAGAACCTAAACTCAAATCTAATCACAAATTAAAAGACTCAAAAGAAATGAAAAACAAAAAGAAATGAATTAAAGCGTCAATAGATAGCAGTACCAAAAACAAAAGCGTGAAGAGATTTAAGCATTGGGAGGAACCTTCACCTTGTTTAGGTACGATTGAAATTCGGAAAGGAGAGCTTCCATGGCCTTCGAATTTTGGTCGAAGGACTCGGAGCTTCTATCAACGCCGCCGGGAAGAACGCCGACGGAAAAACGCCGTAACTGGTGAGGGCAAAGGAAGGGACTAATACTAGTAGTACATGCTGAAATGGAAGTCGAACGCGAAACTGCTTTTCTCGCTAGAGCCCTAAGCATCTCTCTCTCTCTCTCTCTCTCTCTTCGCTGTGTTTTCCGCTCTACCGATCCCCGAGCACGCTTGTGTGGAAGCCATATCCATTCCAGCTTGTCAGAGCCGGAAGGCACGCAACCCGGAACGTACTGCTTTCGGCAAGACGACGCCGTTTTGCCTTCATGGTTAAGCCTGCGGCTCTATTCCTATGCAGCCCACACGAGAGACGGCATTCGAGTTTGAATTCAATTTGGTTATCAATCCTTGCGTCTAGAGTTCGCGGCAAAAACATGTCCTTTGTGACAAAAAAGAAAGACTCCACTCCAGCGATCTACAAGAAAACTTGGATATTTACCAGCCAATCGCATTACAAGGGGAACAGAGATCCAAGGAAATCAACCAGCGCATAAACTGACTACTGAGCACAATACAAAGGTCACATACAAAATGTGGCTAACTCAGCTGGAAAGTTTGAAAACAACTCTTGCAACTGCAAATCTCATATGCTGGTACACAAACCATCCAGCTGCATTTTAAGCAAAGGCATGCTTATTCTAAGGGTTTCCTGGTGCAGAAAATATGAGATATACAAACTCCTACGAATCTGGAAAAAAAAAACCAGCATCACACCAAACCTGTAAAGTGCGAAACATACGATTGCTATATACAAATCAAAAACTCGTTCCTCCTATGTACAAAAAGGTGTGGTGTCTGGTTGTCTAATTCCTTATCCTATTCCTCGTAAACTGCTATGAGCAAGATCTGGCATTCTCACCCCACCTCCACCACCAAACATCACCCCTACCAAGGGCCCGTCAGCGTCCTCCTCAAGCATATTCTTTTTCCTCTCCATGGCCGGTTCAGTTTCTCCAAAATCTACAGAAACAGAATGTCAAGTATAAGGAATCATGATGTATGACCAACTTATGTTCACTAGCATGAGCTCCAGAACAGAGGTCCCATAATTTTGAGAACATAAAAATATCTGCATCTTCATCACATTCTAACCTATCAAACTGCCCCATGCAGTTGGTCAGGCTATATGAATATATTTTCCATAGAGCTCGGAATTTAATTAAGAATCACTCCAGTGTACCACAAATTTTACAGCTTTTCTGCAAAATGACGAATCATCTACTGTAGTTCCTAGCTGCCTGTGCTACAAACGCGAATTGAATGCCCTCCCACTGAACCACTGCTATATTCTATTTATATTGAGAAGTTAATAAGCATGCAAGTGGGCAAATGAAACCAAAGTGAAATTGATGAATATAAAGAAGCATACTTGTTTTCAACTTGTAAGGCACATTAATAATGCAAAAACAAAGGCTTGATAGTTTTAGGTTCCGAACTGGAACCCGGCTAAGCATTTTCAATCTTTTCCTATGCAAACTGTAGGTGTAATGTTAGATTCTACCTCAGTCTTCCGCATTTCCACCATTTGAGCCTGCACCAATCAACATGTTGTAAATACTAGCTGTCCAACATTACATTTTTTTAAATATGTATAAACATCAAATCTCAGTCAATATACCTGTTTCCTCTCCAATTCTTGGTTTAGTTCCTTCAGTTTTGCAATTTCTGCTTCCAGTTCCAAGGTATAGGCCTGCCACAAATCAGGAATGGTTAACAATAATTATCACCTTGTTGTCTTTGGCAGAAAGCAGGTGCAAGTTAAGACCCACTCCGTGTCGCAAAGTTTTTCCCATTTATTATTCACAGCAATTAATTTATAATTTTCTTTATTTCAAAATTTCGTATAAAAATATAAACTTTTTATATAAAAATGGTACCTTAAAGACTCTAATTTATAAATATAATTTTTTTATTTTTTTTATAATACAAATTAATATGAATATATTTAAGTCAAACTTTAGTCAACAAAGGTAAAAGGGTTATCTTTTGTAAAACAGGTTACCCGATTGGATTGAAACAAGAAATATTGCACTATCTCTCAGCACATCCATGTGATGCTTAGTGCAGTCATTCTCTTTACACATCTCATTAATAGGTTGTGACCCTGAGCTGAGTACTGATCAAAATTAAAAAGCTACAAGGTGGTCCTCTGGTAGAATCTTACCAGGGAAACTACCATAAGAAAAGAAAACTATGATCCTACTATCATTCTTTGCCGTTTCAGGGCTCATGGCTAATCTCTTAATGAATACTACTCTGCGTAGCTTTAACGATTATCCAGAAATTTACAGCAGTTCTTGCTCAACACGGTCTATTTTCTAAAAACAACTTTTCCTGGAGTCCCTCCAACCCCAACCCCAACCCCCTCCGAGCCAAAGTACTATTATAACAATTGAAGCTTCCTGATGAGAATAACAGTCTGACATCATCATAAACAAAGTACAAGAGAAACAAAATAGCATCTAATAACTGGAAAAGAAAGCGACATGAATTTTATCCCAGCGTACCTGCTTACGAGCTCGTGATCTTGCAGCTGACTCTCTGTTTTTAATCATTCTCCTTTGCCTCCTCTCAACCACTTTCGCTAAAGATGCACTAGATTTTCTGCCTTGAGCAAAAACATAAGGGACTGGTGACAGGGAAGACTCTTCCACATCATTCTTTGTGACCATGTCTAATGGTACTTGGTTTGCAAGAGACCCTAAACCAGCTGAGCCAATTGGTCCACCATGCACCCGGCCAGACTGGGCCATGGTATTGCTAATGGTGGGGTTTTCAGCACAAACCATAGAACCTTTTGCCCCTGGATTAGGGATCAGAGTAGGGTTTACCGAGTTCATTTGAGGAGCAAATGCAACCGTTGTTTGCTTAGGGAAGATTGGATGTTGTTGAGACAGTTGCGGTAGCGAGGACTTGAGACCAGGAGTTTTCATTGCCAAACAAGCTGGATGATTATTGACTGAATTCCTGGTACTCATGAGGGTGCTATTTTTGTTTGTTTGTTGAAACCCAAGAGTTAAACCAGTGTTGCTACCCTGTATAAAGAAACTGTTACTATTTGTCATTCCTGTCTGAGGAACACCTGCCCTTGCCAAGAACTCCTCCAAAGTTATCTCACCTAAAGTCTGTTGCCTCTGCGGGAAACTAGATCCTCCAGTTCCACTTCCTCCCTCTTTAGCCCCATAACCATCTTTAGTGAAGTCCGCCCAAACTTCATCAACCGTTTTCTGACTCAGAGTCCGCGGCAACGTTAATGATCCTTGCCTCTGCAGATTTACACCAGTGGCACTTCCTCCATACCCGCCTGCTGGAGCGGCTGCTGTGGACTGAGTTTCTTCTGCAGTCCATATATTTTTCAAAAGTTCATCCATATTCATTGATCCAAGATCTTTTCCAACTCCTAAAGTGCACTGAAGCTCATCAAACGTCAGTGAGTAGATCGAAGATTGGCTGGCCAATGAATAGCTACCCAACGGCCTCATGCCACTTCCCTCCCCGTTTGTAACTTCACCAATGTTCTTGAAATTCATTTGGGTTCCCCTTTTCTGTTCAGATCCGGCTGACACTGAGTGGCCTTATACATTCATGAAAACGAAGTAGATCTGATGAAGCCTCGTTTTCTGTTCACTCGTTCCTCCCTTAGTCTCAATTTGCTTTCTTTAACAGAAAAGCTCACCAACCAAGCAAAGTGTGAGGAGATCATAAACCGCTATATCTTTGAATATCCAACTGTGTACAAACTCTCAAACTTCAACCCGCTTCCTAAGTAAGGAACAAAGATAACTGTATTATGAAGTAATCAACCAAACCCCAGCTCATGGGCGATTCAGCAACGGAACAATGGAACCAATGAGAAGTGAAACTTTGACCTTTCGCCTTACAGCCCACAGGACCAAAATATTCCCATAGAAGACTACGAGAAACACCACCAAGGAAACCGGGAAAAAAATCCTGTTGCTTATCCTTCTCTGAACAAGATCCGGAGCAAGTCGAACATTCCAAGTGTAGAGATCGAAAACAAACAGCACGAATCCACAATCAACAAAATTAAACCGGACACACGACAACAAAATCCACAAGCATCAGGCAAACTCAACAGAACCGAATAGGAAATCAAGAAGACGGGCGACAAAACAGATAAAAAATGGGTAAGAAGACAAAAACCGAAAACGGTTACAGTAGCAAAAAGGTTGGGGCGATTCGTATTCTGTTACCTGTAATCGTTTAAAATCGAGAGACAGGAGCGAGAGAGAGCGTTTGTGTCTTTTGTGCGAGTCTGAGGCTTGGGCTCCGCGGAGTCGACAAGTGTTGTCTGCGGCCTTGACACGCGTCGCCATGTGAGGGGCCCCTGTCTCTGGATTCACTGCCGTTTCCGTTAAAATATTCGTGTGAGGGGCTGCCGCCAAACCATTTAGATCGCGCGACGCGGCCCAATAGAATTCTTTTGATTGAATCTGAGATAAATGATAATGCAACGCGGTGAATTAGTGACGGTTGGATCTTCTTTCCGGCGGAAGATGACGTTTTTACTTTCTCGTTTCTCTTTTGTGAGTAGAGGTGTAAACGAACAGAACGTTCGGTGAACCGTTCGTGAACGGTTCGGCGGGAGTTCGTTTATATTCGTTTATTTAGTTAAACGAACGAACACGAACAGATTTTTATGTTCGTTTAGTTAAATGAACGAACACGAACAAAGTCTCATTCGTTTATTTACGTTCGTGAACTGTTCGGTTAATGTTCGGTTAGTGTTCGTTTATGTTCGTTCATTTACTCGTTCGTTTATGTTCGTTTGTTTGTGTATCTATGTATTAGTGTCTAGTTATATATTTATTATTATATATATTTTATATATCGTATATTATATATTTATTATAGCCTATTATTATTTATGTTTATTATTACCTACCCTATGTACAGCCTACACACTAGATTATATATTTATTATAACCTATTATTATTTATGTTCACGAACGTGTTCGTTCGTTTGTGTTCGTTTATGTTCGTTTGTGTTCGTTTAAGCTTGTATAAACGAACGAACACAAACGAACACGAACACATACTAAAACTAAACGAACGAACACGAACAAGAAAACTCTGTTCGTTTATTGTTCGTGTTCATGTTCATTAAACATTAAATGAACGAACACGAACAGGGCTTGTTCGTGTTCGTTTGGTTCGTTTACAGCCCTATTTGTGAGATGTGAATGTACTAGGAAAAGAAACATGCAACTAGTTACCGGAGTCAGCCTGCAATGATGAAAGGTGGAGGGACCCATATTATTTGCAATATTTTACTTTTTTTAATTTAATTTAAATTTATTCATATTATTATTTATAAAAAGAAAATTTATAAAATATATAAATTTTTATTTATTATTTATATATTAAAATATTAAAAATAAAAAAGCATACATTATTTTTTAAAAATAATTAATGTTGTAAAGAATTTCGGATGTAAGGAATACTTCTAAGAATTAATATTCCAACTACATTCATAAAAAGTTCTGTTTTGTATAACTCAGTATTTTTAAAAATATGAATGCTTTCTCCTAGTCCAAGCTAGCCCCTTTCATCACCAAAGTCAATTATCATGTTTGCTTATATAAACATATGTTGAATCTGAGCCTCTTGTGCGGACTCGTCAAGTAACCCACAACTTAAAATAACAGCCATTAGGTCAAGCATTGTAACACAAGATGAATTCATAAGTTGGATTCTCACTTCGTAATCCATCTCAATAACAAGGAAAAAGGTCCGAAACTAGTGAAGTAGCCTCAACCCCTTTTTAAGTGTCCAAAGTTCAACCTTCAATGAGTAGTTGGTCATTCATTCCTTCAAGATGCTACCATAAATATGATTTCCTAATTCTTGATAACATTGTTTAGAATGTGCAAATTTTGTGGGGTGCACTTCAATTGTCATTTTTTATTTTACTTAAACTATACTCCATCTGTCCCATTTTTTTAAATACTTAACTTTTTAATAGTTTGACTTAAATTTATTATATTATTTTTTATTAAAAAAATTAAAATATATATATATAGAAACTATAGTTCCTTATTTATTATTTATATATAAATATTTTACATTTATATATTAAAATATTAAAAATAAAAAATCATAGATTAATTACTGAATACTGAATGTTACAAATAATTTAGAACAAATGGAGTATTAATTTAAATTATTTTATGTTTTTTTAAAAATAGTCCATTTGAATAATGTTTTATAGGGATTGATTTTTTTGGTTGAATTCATGCAAAATTTAATTAGATTATGAAAAAAAATGTTACATTGATGAATTATTATATCTATATAATATTAGCATTGAAATATCATTGATTCCAGAGAAAATACTGTAAAAATAAAAATAAATCGTTTAGATTAATTTAACTTTAATTAAAATAAATTGGAAATAACTCTTTTGTACATTTTGTTATTTTTTTTTTTACTTTATCTCTTTGAAAACAATGTTAATTGTTAGAGCTACAGAATTAAAAAAAACCATCGAACAATAGGAGTAACACTAAAATTTTTAAGAAGTTATTTAAAACTTCCCTAAACTAACTCAAACTCTAATAAAGCCTTCGTCTTGTACTTAGCACAACGTCCAGATTTGTTATATCCATGCTCATGCAATCGAATAAGTTTAATATGCATCCTAACCATTATGTTCGATCATATACCTTTATTTTTCAAAACCACCATTTATAGCATAAAATATGTGTGATGTGAACACTTCAAAATCCTGTTTTCTTATGAGCTTAGAGATATGTACAAATCATATTAAAAATATGTATCAAAAGAAGAGAATAACAAGTAGAAGCAACAAGACATTGGCAATGAATGTCAAGATATTATAGTCAACTCTCTCGAATATGAACCAAAAAGTTGTAGTAGAAATTATAACCAAAATCCCCCTAGACAATTTTCTCCATAAAAGCAAATTAGCAACTGAGAACATATTAAAGAAAAAGAAAACAAGAGCTAGAATCAGATCAATCTACATTCCATCAAAATAATACAAACCATTTTCCAACATTATGATTCAATAATCACTCCCATTTCAATCTGTAGATCAATCATTCAAGTTACCAAGTTGAGCAGCATGCTGAAGCAACTCATACATGCATATTCTTTTCAACATTTGAACTACACATACACTATGGATATGGATTTTCATAGAAGGAATATTTCAGTGCAGAAACGTGCCTTCCCTTTTCAATCCTTGTTCAGAAGCCTTTCTCTTTCTTGAAGCTCTCTAGCTTTAACTTTAAATAACAACTCAAAAGCTAAGATATAGATTTTTTGATTTACTGGAATCACAAGCAATGTAAACCAAAAACTTGTTCACAGCAACCTAGATAAATATATGAAAAATGAAAAAGAGCAATTTCAATCTTGTGAGATCCATTCGCTCAACAGGTTCAAACACAAAACATCACAGTTTTAATGAACTAAATCACCTATCATTGTGCATTTTTTGACATTAAAATCGATGCAACAAATACAAAAGTTGGTTATGTCGGAGCAAATATCAAGACTAAAAATATACAAGTAGCAAATAGAAAGAGATGGATCGCTGAGAGACCTAATCCTACGCGTTCAGGTATTTGGCTTTAAATGGACAAAGTGTTTGCTTAGTCCTTCATTTTTTGTTTTTTGTTCATCCCAGTCCTCATATAAGTCGAACAAACATTTTTTGTGACAGAAGAGAAGACATGCATGTAACCAACACATGATTCATTAAATAGGACGAGGGTAAAATGTCTCATTTTACAAAGTTTGAGGGCTGAGTCAACCCAATTCAAAGTTCAGAGGGTAAAAAACCTAAATTAACAAAATTCAGAGGATAAAAAGAGGCTTTAGACTGATAAAAAAATAACTAAATTTTGAAATATCTAATAACAAGTTTAAACCACCAAAGACCACACTTTAATACTTAAGTTTTAAAATATTATACACATTAACGTATGCTTCTTTTAATATAATATGCAAATGTATGTCAAGTTTCATGATTTTTTTTTTTGAAAATGTCATTTTTATTTTTAGGAGATAGTAATAACTTTTATATTGGTTAAATAATAGTATGACAATAACAATGAGACCTCGGATTTAGGACAGTAATATTTCCTTTTAATTTGACACGTTTTATCTATCACACATTAATCAAGTATCATAAGATGGTGTGTGCTATTAATTTTCATATGCTTACAAAAACATGTTAGGATAACTTTATTTATTTTTGAAATATAACACGATGGTTATCTGTTTGTCAAAATGAAGAGCTTTACAAAGCACGAAGGGGAGAATCTTCCTACAAAGAACGATTAAAAGAATCTAGATCCTTATGAGCCAAAGTATGGACATCCTCATTACAGGATCGTCAAACAAAAAAGAACGAGCAAAACAAGAACCAACTGTCTAGAAAATGAGCATGATCAATATTGACCCCAAAATAAAATAAAGAAAGCAAATGTAAACCATGCAATTTCAGAATCAATACCGATAAATTTGATTCTAACACAAAAGAGCGAACACTCTTATCTTTAGTTTTCTTCACGCCCCACAAAAATAACCAACACCTCCAAATACAAGGGATCCGTGCAGCATAGGAAAATATGGATGGGAATAACTCTTTTCTTATGACAAGAAAATCCTAGAATGGAAGGAAAATAAGGCTAACGGATTCAATAATTAGAAAGGGAAACTTATTTTTGTAGGAATTCAAAAATGCTAACGAACCCTCGCGACGCCAGCTTGTTTGCGGTTGCGGTATTACGGGGCAAGAAATAATTAGTAGAACGGCTTTATAATTCAGGTGGACCCCACTTCTAACCTCTACAGATCTACTTCACTTTGCAAATTACTACTTGAGTAAATTATATAAGCTCCATGTGGTTTGGTTTAACTTTCTTTTTGTATCTATTACTTTGAAAAAATTTATTTTTTATTTTTTATTTATTTTATAGTATCTAACAATAACTTTTAAAATTTTAAATTAAACTATCTAATAATTATATTTTAGTAATTTTAAGATTTTTAATTTTTTTATAGCTAATTAACTTTTAAAAAATACTGTTATACATTTATATGAAGAAAAATATATTTATAAAAAGAAAAAATTGATAATTTAAAATATTTATTAACTATAAAAAAATATTAAAGAGATCACAATTATTAAAAAAATAACTATCATATAATTTAAATTATAATTTTAGAAGTTATTATTAAATAATATAAAAAATAAAAATAAAATAAAAATTTTAAAAAATAAAAAAAGTAAACTATAAGTTATGGTAAACTTGAGTAATTGTAACTTTCCCACACTGCTGAATGTTTCGAAAAAACATCCATCCCGCCACCCAAAAACATATTCTTTTGTGTGTGTCTCTCTCTCTCTTTTGTTTTTTTTTTTAATTAAAGAGAAAAACTGTCCTATATCGTGTATATAATTGTAGGCTCGGCCCACCGCCAGACGGGAAAGCAATCAGACCAGAGAAAGAAAACCCTACTAGACGCCTCAGCCAGTCAAACCTCCCGATTCACTGAATTCGCGTTGATTGCGCCCATGTCAATGGTCCCGCCTCCGCCGCCGCGGCCTCTGTACAAGCAGAAATCCTGGTCTCCCGACGCCGAGCGCGATGAGGCGTGGCTGAGGAGGAAGGGAAACCGTGGCGTTCGGCAGCGTCGCAGTAGGAGCGTAACGGATGACGACCTGGAGGAGCTGAAAGGCTGCATCGAGCTCGGATTCGGATTTGATGTGGACTCGCCAGATTTGGAATCAAAGCTATCGGACACCTTGCCTGCTTTAGGGTTCTACTGCGCCGTCAATCGCCAGTACAGCGGGCGATTGTCGAGGACATCATCGTCGTCGTCAATCGCAGAAGATAGTGACGCTGCCAGCACAGTCACCATAATCAATGAAAGTAGGTTGGCAAAAGATAATCGGTGTATTTTCATTGAAAATTTTTGAAAATTTCTAATTCTTTGATTAACCTGGCATCTGTTGGCATCTGTTATTTCTTTATTTTTCAGGCGATGATCAGGAGACGGTGAAGACGAGGCTGAGGCAGTGGGCACAGGTGGTTGCGTGCTCGGTACGGCAGTTTTCTGGGGAACCCAATTGATCCCTTCTCCGTAGGTTTGTTTATACAGAGGCTGCAGTTTACACAGTTTGATTAATTGTTCTCTTTAGTTTCTTGATCAAGATATATAAACCTCTATCCCTTCTTCTTCTCCGCTGGCTGTATTATATTCAATTCAACTGCTAGTTCACCGTGCCTTGCTGGTGTTTTGTTTGTCGTCGTCAATTTTCCGTTAGCTTTTCGGTACTTCTGATTTGAGCAAGGATGCGTTTTATGTATGCACATTTTTGGTTGCTGGGTTTGGTAAAGTTGAACAGGGTTCTGGGGTTTGACGGCATAAAGTTGTATACAGATGTGGAACTTGTATTTGCTTCCGATTGAAATTGATGGAATCGTCTAATCCTGTTTGAATTGCTTGTAGCTAAGTCCTTAGGTATGATAACTGCGACAACTTTGATCTGCGAATAGAGCAGACTTCAACCTTAGTCTCAAAGATAGCTGCAAACTTTGGATCAATTCACCGAGGTTATGTTATTTGGTCGAAGTCTGCTCAAAGAGATAAAAAGCTAGCAAAGCCTTGTTTAGTGTATAAGAGGGGAATATCATACTTATTGCTTGCCAACAGAGGAATATATGGAGGCTTACGCATTGCCTAGTTGGTCTTAGTCGTCTTATGTAAGATTAGGATCTTCTATGGTGGATTGCACCATCCAGTCCAGTCTTCTCCATGAGTTCGATGAACTTTATAACCAGGTTCCACTTGCACCGAGTTTGATGTCGAGCTCAAAATCAGATGTGGAGAGAGTGGTCTAATTCTCTGTAGGGGACCTGGATCCCATTATGGATACTAGGAGTCATTGGGCCTAATAGAACGACGCAAAGGGAAAATGATCTTTTACATTGCACAGACAAGAAAAGTGCTTTTGCACATGTATCATTCCATGAGCATGTCAGTTTCTTTGCTTCGATTTTCTTCGTACGGATATAACAAATCAACTTGCTTACGAGCAAGTAGTTGATTCTAGTGCTGCAGCTAAGATTGTAAATGGATTGGGCTTTTCTCAAGTAGCTTAAACTCGAGCCCTGCTGATCTCTCTCGAGCCCAATATTAAAATTGATGTGTTTTCAAACAAATTAAGCTCAAGCTCAATTTTTATTGAGCCTTTAGTTATTATGATGAAGAGGGTTAATTACACTTGTTCCCTCTAGAGTTAAGACATAATTTCACATAAGTTACAAGGTTTCAAAACTTTTAATTAGGCCGAGTGGAACTATGTATAGAATTAACTACAATTTACTCTCTAGAGCTACGATACTTACAATCACCCTTAAGATTTCAAAAGTTATAATTTACCCTTGATTCTATCGGGCCTATGGGGCTCCCGATACTTGTTATAGACTGAAAATATGCACAAAGTTACATGTCATGTCCAATGCCATTTATTCAATGTGTAGCGTTTAGTCTTCTCTTGTTTGTCTTCCCAAAAGTACAAGAAATAAAAAATAAAAAATAAAAAACAAAACAACAAAAAGTAGAATGGAGAAATAATGAGATGAAAGTAAGTGAAAGGAAGTGAAAGAAACCTTTATACTCCCAACAACTTCTTTTCTTTTTCGTACTTACGAATCCATTAATACAAGGAAGGCAAAAGGGACAAATAAATCACTGATCTTTTCGCCTTGGCATATATTACATGTTGCTTTTTTTTTACAGTTAAATCACCCACTAACATTTGCAATCGGGTAAAATCTAATAACTATTGTTTTAAAATTTGAGCAAATTAGCTACTTGTGCAACTTATGGAGAGAATATTCCCCTTTTTAATACCACGTAATTACTATCTTTCTAGGTAAATTACAACATCTATTCACAAACTATTTAATTCATGCACATAGGCCCCTAAACTAGAAATTATGCCTGAAAAATCATCTTCTTTAGAAATCCCAAACCCAGGAAATAGATTAATCGGTTAGCGATGTTGATTTTCAAAACCCCTTTTAATGGTCATTCCGTCAAGTTCTCCCCTTTTTACGAGTCCTGTCTCGCCGTTACCACCGCCTAGAACTTTGACATCCTCGGCAACAGCCGCCTCCATGTTCTGGACCTTTCTCTAGCTTTTCCTTCTATAACTGAAGTAATTGCCTATGACGCCGTTGACAGCGTCTACGACCTCGCCTAGTCCGAGTTTCACGATTCCCTCATCATTGCTGCCATTGCTGACGGCTTTCTTAAACTCTACGAAATCGCTCTCCCGCCTCAATCCAACCTCATTCGATCACTTTAGGAACACGCCTGCAAGGTCTATGCGATCGATTACAACCTTACTCGTTGTGATTTGATCCCCTTCGCTTCTTGAGACGACTCGGTTAAGGTCTAGAAAAAAGTTTGGGAATAAAGTTTGGGCAGTATTTGTAGTATTAGACAAAAGTTTGGGAATAAAGTTAAGAGTTTTCCTTTTTTTTTTTTTTTGTACACAAGCTTGCCATGTATATAGTCACATATGTCGTCACATTATCAAGATTTGCCACATCATCATACAGTTAGACAGACATTATGACAGTGGCTAATATCAGCTTAATCATGAATGGTAGTAGGCAATTTAATTGTAAAAGAAGAACGGTGTATAATATATGCTGAGGCAAAAAAAAATCAATGGTTTATTTGCCCCTTTTGCCTAAAAGAAAAGTACAGTACACCTTAGTGTAATACAAAGGAAAAGTCTAGCTCGCTCAAGTGCTCGAGTGTCACATAATCTAGAAAAGGAAGTATTCCCCATAGCATCCAAAAATAATAATAGAATATATGAAACTTGGACATTTCCAGAAAATGGTTGTCCTATCTTACATTGAGGTTCGCTTCTTTCTTGGCCAGTAGATCAAATATTGTGTTTGCCTTTTGAAGAACATGCCTTGGCTTTTGAATGTTGTTCCTATGGAGCATGAGCCTCCAACAATTTAAAAATGGCATTAGTTCCATGTTCTTATTTCAAGATGAATTCAAAAAGTTGTGTCACAACTTTGGGTAAATTATAAAAGCCATTCTATGGTTTCATTTAACCTACACTTTGCCCCATCTATTTTTAAAAGCCTATACTTTTCCTTTTTAATATTAGACAGTAACTTTTAAAACCCTAAATTAGACTATCTTATAACCATGTTCCAGTAATTTCAAGATTTTTGAATTTTTTTTCATAGCTAACAGATCTTTAAAAAATATTGATATGCATTTACAAGAAGAAAATTGCATCTACAGAAAGGAAAATCTAATAATTTAAAATATATATTAACTATAAAAAAATATTAAAGAGACTGACTTTATTGGAAGATAACTATCGTACAATTTAAATTACAGTTTTATAAGTTGGTATCGAACAATATAAAAGAACTAGGGGAAAAGTGTAGGTTTTCAAAATAAAAGAAGTAAACTGTATGCTAGGGTAAACCTCAAGAAAATAATTATAGCTTTTCCTCACAACTTTTGAATCTACGTTAACAATCAGTAAAAAGGTCCCAAATTGTTCAGTAAGTGTGAGGCCTTCTAGCAATGCCTAGATTTGAACAATAAAGCTTTAGGACTTCCAAGTCTTCTCATGAAAGCAACCACAAACTTTCCAATATTGTTCTTTATAATTCTTCCTGCCTCAACCTGGGACAATTCTCTTTAGCAAGAACTACCTATGTTAAGTTTGAAGATGTTAGAAGAAGGAGGCATCCATTTAACACTGAAAATAGATCTATTGTTAGCATGGAAGCTGTTGGGTTTCGGGATCAAAATAGCGCAGCTGAATTTAATCGAAACTCTCCAGGATCCAAGTGAAACGGGGTAAACCGGGTGTTCGAAAATTTCATACTTAATTTTCGGTTGAGATCTCTTATTCAACTGTAGAGTCGAATCACAAAACCTGAACAGTTGACGTGTTCATGCTCTCTATGGTATCAACACGAGCCTCTCGGGATCACCACGCTTCCACCACGTCCCGGAAGATGCGTTTCTCTTGCGCTCGCAGTGCTAACTTGTGTCATCCAAGGAATTGCAAGAGAAGAGTGCGGTTGTCCTTTTGGGAGGCTAGGGCAAGGAGACCTACGAATTTCTCACTTAAAAGTTGTATTTATAGTGAGACTCAACTTCCAGGCCTAATGGGTTTCAAAACCCTAATCCAATTAGGATTTAATTTCGGGCTTAATAATGGCTCAACTCTTGGGCCCATTATTAATACGAAATTAAAGTGAAACCATAACCCAAATAATTAGCCCATGCACTCTAATGATCCAAATAGCTCTATGTGTGCGACCCAATAGGCTCTTGCCATGTTGGCAATGATCATAAATCACATTTATGATCATAAGCAATGAGCGGTGTCTAGCAACACATCATTGCTACACAAGTGACAAGATTGTCGGTGAATCGACTAAACTTTTATGATCATCACCGATATATGCCATTGTCCCTTTGTCCAAGATATCAAAACTAAGCACGAGACATGGAATGTGTCACTCTCGTATAGCCCAATCTTTGGTTTTTTGATTACCGAGTAGACCAACTTAAACTAATGACATTGATATCGTATATCAACTCATCGGAGCATGGCCATGCATTTTCTAAGTCTCACTCTATCAAGGGGCCCGAAGATATCACTCCCGTTACATAGGAAGGACAAATCTCATCTTGATCATACAAATCTCTCCGCATGATATGTGACATACCCAATGACCTCCTTCAAGTTCACTCAGTTACGAGCAACAAAGGAAAGTATCAAAGTATGTGACTCACATGTAGGGAACCTTGATGATCTTAGGTCGAAGGACTACATATACCATGATCACTATGAGAATCACTTATGACACTCATATAACGATCCATGAAGTGTTCTCATGGTGGGTCGGTCCAGTACACAAGTTCTCCAACTTGTACCCATATGTAGACTACATATCTCATATTAGTCTCCACATATGCTAGTCGTTATGTATTATTGCAACCCGCTCCACAATAATAGTAGACCAGGGACGTTTAAGAATATCATTATTTTAGGGTTACAATTATGTTTGTTAAGTTACGCATAAACAAAACAACAAACATAATTGCTGGATTAATGCCTTAATAAAATATCATGACTCAATGTGCAAAAATACAATTATCTCATGATTGGCTTTTGGGCACAACACTAACAGAAGCATGAAGGCCTAAATCATGAAATTCAGTAGCTTTCAAGATAATGTTCTTAAGAATCTTCACAAAGTTGAAAGGTGTGTTTACAATTTTTTTTTGTTTCTACAATACCAAATCTCCAAAAAATAAAATGTGAAAATAACTCCTTTAGGGATACCATGCCAAACAGAAGCTGATTTATCCATACAACCAAAATTATCAAGATCGGGATCCTACTTTGGATCGTTTTTTGCTGTGCAAGATCGAGATCGCGAGTTCGGATTGTAGATCGTAAGATTCTACCAAAATCTAAAATTTCTTAGCTAAATAATATAGTTCATAAAAAAAATCAATTAAACTGAAATCCCAACTAAAGCTTAAGTACCATAACAATGATATAATACAATATAATCTTTTAATATGATTTAGGGCAACCCAACATAAACAATTCCAAGTTCCAACAGAACAAATGTGCTTAACGAAAACTAAAGAACAAATGTGCTCAACACTAAACCAACATCACAGCAAAAGAATAGAAAAAAAAAGTAAAAGAAAAGAACAACAAACCCACAATAGGAACCACAACTACAAGTCTACAACAGTAGCTCATTTCACAATCATTTCACCAAGAATCAAGGTAACTAGTAGACCACGAAGTACCGACCACTTGTAAAAAGAACAAACCACTCTAACAACAAGAGAACAATAGCAATAAAATTTATCCATCCAAGATGTTGAAAAGTAACTCTAAGTTCATGGTAAGAATGTGGCTTAAGGCTTCTGCCATGTTGACCCATCATTTCAATCATTTTTTCAAACTTAGGATTTTTTACACAATTAAATGGAATAGCACTAGTGTAAAAAAACCTATAAATTTATTGGCAATCCTTTTTTCACTCCTCTTTTTTAAACATGACATTCAATGTCCTACTTTAAACCTTACCCCTTTTGTAACAAATCTATTCGAATTTCTGCCATTGCTATTGTTATCTGTATTTATTTCCAGACTCTCATTGTCTAATCCTTCTTCAATTGAAAACATTTTTCTCCTTTTCTTTTAGGACAATTCATTTTGACTTTCCAATATCCTAAGAAACTTGATCCTAACATCATCAGGAACCTTTAAACAATATCCAAGATTGTTACTTGTTCGACCCAAGTGATGCTTAAATCTGAATATTTCACCGGTGAATTCCATCTCACAGTACTTGCATTTAACTTTTCTTAAACTAACTTCCATACCATGCTCCCACCTAGGATCAGTTCTACCACCAGTTGTACTTTTTCTAAGTTTTTTAACAAAATTGGCTGCGGATGCACTACTATTTTCCATGGTTGAATGTAACAACTAAGATAAATAAAAAACTACATATTATTTTTTAAAAGAAGCTAATACTATATTAGATTATTAATAATGAGAGAAACATCATATTTATATTAACAATAGCATGAACATCTTCCATAAAACAAAACCAGAAACGGGCCTCAGCTTCTTACCAAAATTTCTATTAATGATAACATGTGCATATTTTATGATTTCTAACAAAATCTTCAACATGAGCATATTTCATGAAACAAATATGGAATCAACAAGCAAAGTAACAAACCGTTGAAGGTTCAACACTTCAACACTACTTAAGTTTAAGTTTAACCAATGGATTAGAAATTTAAAAGATTTTGACCATAATCCTTTTGATTGATGAGACGAGCCTTCAATTTCTACCGAGAGGGAGAGCAATAAAGGAGTGCTGGTGGGAGACAAAGCGAAACGAAATGGTGGAACTTAGGGGAGAAATCGCCGAACATAGAGCAACTACACACAGCAACGAAACGTTAGATGAAGCTTGGTGGAGACGGTCGACGTGAGACACAGTTGGAGGCCGAAGCACCTTCTGCAGCACAACTGCCAAGCTCAATTCTTGAAGCATATATGTGGAGAGGAGATCACAAACGAGCAACCTAGAAACGAGTCGACAGCAGCTTGATGTGATAGCGTTAATAAACTTTAACCAAGTGGGCCTAGTAGAACAGCCCACTTCAAGAAAAACCCGTTTCCTATCTCCCATGTTTTATAATTTGGGCCAAATATAATCCTAGACCCAACATAAATTAATATCATATAGGATTAGTAGGGTCTAACGATCCTACTAGCGATCCTAGGTTACCAGCGATCTTGTTACATGTTAAAAAAGTTTGTTCGATCAGGATTATAGGATTGTGCAATCCCATAATCAGAATCATGATTTTGACAACCTTGCATACAACATTTCCTAATTCAATTGGTAAATTTCAAATTTCCAATGAGATAAAGTAGAGTTTATCTCTAACATCTTTTAAATTTAGGCAATTAGCAAATATGTGAAAAATATCCTCCCTATCTTGCTGACACAATATGCAAGTTTGATGCACATTTAAACCTCTATGTGCTAAATAAACTTTGGTAGGAAGTTTATCATGAGCCATCAACCAAATGAAGTGCTTTACCTTTGGAAGAGATGGTGAGTTTCAAATCCAATTCTAGCACGTACTTTTTGGAATATAGGTTTCTTCTTTAATCACGTGGGACACAAATTTAAGTGAGAATTTACCATCTTTTGTATGCTTCCAAGCAATGTTATCAGAGGAATTTACCAAATAAAGGCTTTTATTAAAAATTCATGGCTACAAAGGAAAAAATAAAGCTACCATTTGCTCTAGATATATCTTTTATGGGTAAAATCCAAATTTGATCATCTAGCTTTAATGATCACCTTAAAGTAGTCCCTTAACTCTAAAAGTGACTATAAATATCCCCTAATTCAACTCGTGTATCATATTTTTGTCTCTACCGTTAGTTCAAACATTATCTCTGATGGATATTGCCTACTTGGCACCCAAACTGCCACGTGGTGCTTTCTTTTATGATAATAAATGATAAGACTAGAAGAACAATAAAATCTTAGGCTGAATTGACATAGATAAATAATTTTAGAGACTTAAAAGGTTGATAACCCTAATTTCATTCTCTTCCCCAACTCTTATCATCTGTCACTGTCATATACTCCAACCACCATATCGCCATTTCTCCATCTCCTATCTCTCTGTCTACATGTTCGTCCTCATCAATTAGTCCTCGTTCGTCCTCATTCATCCTTGTCCATTTATGAGTCCATCATCGTTCATCTTAGTCAGTTCAATTTGTCTGTTCGTGTCCATTTCGTCACCTCCTAATCTCCGTTGTGTCCGTCCTTGTTAGTTCATTTGGTTCAATCATTCCCAAAATTTTCTTCAACTACGGTTGATTCGATCGCAAGGTTTATTTGGTTTACTATACCATGTAGGTACTCATAGTTTGAAGAAAAGAGAAATTGCCGATGGAAGCCGATATAGTGAATGACAGCACTGCCAAGAACGTTGGTTGACAAATTCGGGAAGAATGCATAAAGGAGAAAAGAGGAACGCCGACTGTTATGATGAAGAAGATGAATTTGGAAAATTGACAATTTAAGTCCTTATCGTTCTTTATTTGTGTCAATTTTAATTTAACATTTTTTGTTCTTCTAGTATAGTCATCTATATGGCAATTTAGGACTCATTATGGGAGTAGCAAGTGTCACATAGGAAAATTCCATCAGAGATGATGTCTGAACTGATAGTAAAGACCAAAATAGGACAAACGAGTTGAATTTAAGGACTTTAATAGTCACTTTTAGAGTTAAGAAATTACTTAGAACAACCTTTAAAATTAAGGGACTATATTTGAATTTTACCCTATCTTTTATGTACTTTTTAACAATAGAAAGAATAAACTATACCAAGTAAATACCTTTAAAATGGTGAGTCTAGCATTTACAAGTTACACCATGATGAGATTTGAGCTCGATAAGTTTAAGATCGAGTTCAGTACAAATTAATAAGCAAAAAAAAAAAAAAAAGCATGAACACTTTCAAATAAATTGTTATTACGCCTAAGTTGTGGGTAAGATTAACATTCAGTTCATTTTAAATTAGGTTAATTAAATTTAAAATGATTTATTTATATTTTCATGTCATTTTTATTTGGAAATAATCCATTGAAAATACATTTTTTTGTATTCTTACTAAATTTTTTTATTAATTTTTCTAGTTTAAGGCATTAAAAAAGAAAAACTTATAAAAATTTAACAACATCATTAAAATTTATTTTCAAATGGATTATTACATCTACATAATATTGGTGTTCAAATAAAATTGGCTTCAGGCAAAAAAGATGCAAAAGTAAAATAATAAAAAAGATGTAAAAATTTAACAACTCATAAAAAAATGTAAAAATAAAAATAAGTCAATTAACTTAAATTAAAATGAATTGATTATAAAATAATAAGCAACATTACGAATTTCTACTAGTAATATAGAGTTTGATGTGACATTAACAATAGTCCTCCCTCTACTACAGTAACCTTTTTTATGAGCTGAGTTTGGTCTGTATTATTTGGGCTTCCATCTGTTGTTTCCAACCTGTGCCTCCTCTTTGTATTAACTAATTAGCTAAGGGTCGCAGTCTATTTTCTGACTCAAATTGCTTTTTTTTTTGTTTCTTGTTTTTGTTTTAGTTGAAAAAAGAGTAAGTTTCATGAATAATCCATAACTTTTAGTCATTATTTCCTTTTAGTCCATAACCTATTGAATGTTTTGTTTTAGTCCTAAACCTATTAAAATATTTTATTTTAGTCCTAAATCTATTGAAAACGTTTCATTTTGGTCCCAATTTGATGAAAATTGTTAACTTAAAGTATTTATCTGATAACAACTTTTTAGATCATAATTTAAATTATCTGGTAACTGTCTTATAATAAATTTAATCTATATAATAATTTTTTTATAATTAGTGAAAAATTTAAATTACTTCTTTTTCTCTCTGTAAATTGAACCTATTTCATTTAGAAATAAAAACTATTAATTTAAATTGTCTATTTACTGTAAAAAAATATTAAAATGTTTAAATTACTATAAGATAGTTACCGAATATTTAAATTAGAATTTCAAAAGATTCTTTCAGGCAATTATTCTAAGTTAATAAATTTCATTTGGTGAATGACCAAAATGAAACAATTTTAATAGGTTTAGGACAAAAAAAACATTCAATAGGTTAGGGACTAAAAGGAAACAATGACTAAAGGTAATGGACCATTTATACAATTGACTCGCTGAAAAAAAGGTGAGATAGCATAATTGCTACTCTTTTAGTCTGCAGTGATATTTTTCAAAAGCTTTTTTTTTTTTCACTTTTTCCCGACTGATTCTTTTCAGGCCAAAAAATGTTAATTAAAAATAGGTCTTGTATCATTTGTAGTGATGTCTTCTAGTGCTCAAACTTTCAAAGTAGACATTTTACTACGTTATTCGAAACTTCTGGTTTTTATATTTTAAGGCTAAATTTTTATGAGTGATGACACTTAAGACCAGAGTTGCCCTAAAATTCCTAATTCTTTACATTGGTTTTATACTCTATGTTTTCTATTTACCAAATTTATCACCAACATTTTTTAAATGTTTCAATTTTTTTATCATCTTTTAAATTGATAATAACTTAGAGTTTGTATATTCATTGATCTCCATGCAATGAAGTGCGGGTCACAATGAGCCTATTTTTAAGTTGCTTTAATTAATAAGCGCAAAAATCCAACCCAAGTATTTTCAAGGAAAAATCGGCTTCAACTTTTATGACTATGGACAAATAACCCACTAATGTTTTCAATTTCACCAAATTAAACCACTAGAAAATAAACAACAGAATATTCCACCTTCTCCCATTTAAGGCCCGTCTTGGATATTCTAAAAGCCTAAGGTTTGGAGTTAAAGGCCCTGAATTAATGTCTTATTGCTGATTAGACCTATATCAATAACACTTTTACCTTTAAAGTTATATGGAATTACAACCGATTCTGTCTTCCTCCACCTTCACCGTTCTTCTGGTGTTTCTAGTCTTTGCCCATTCTGCCTCCACCCCACTCCACCTTTGCCCTACTTGGCTCGTAAATCAGCTCAGGAGATTAGTAATGATCGGAGCAAAATCCGCTCATGAGAATGGTGATGATCGAAGCAAAATCGAAGCAAGTTGGTGATGATCGAAGCAAAATCGAAGCAAATTGGTGATTATTGGAGCAAAATCGAAGCAAGTCAACAATGATTGGAGCAAAATTAAAGTAAGTCGGCTATGATCGGAGCAAAATTGAAGCACGTCGGCGATGATTGAAGCAAAATCAAAGCAAGTCAGTGATGATTAGAGCAAAATTGAAGCAAGTCGGTGATGATTGGAGCAAAATCGAAGCACGTTGGCAATGATTGGAGCAAAATTGAAGTAAAAGCCAAGCAAGATCGGAGCAAACTCCTCGACAAGCAAGATCGAGTCAAGATTGCAAATTATTACCTTCAATATTTTGGGAATTTGATGAAAAAGACAAATGGGGGTGAAAATGGAATAGATTTATGGGCCTTAGACATAACACGTTAACATGGTTAGATTAACTCAAACCGACCGAACAGACAGTAAGGCTTTATAGCAACACTATGAACAGTAAGTGACCACTACAGTTTCTTCTCTATTTTTTTTAGGTTGATATTTTTTTTACATTTGGGTTATTTGTTTTTGGGCTGAAGCCGCCATTTTTTTTTTCATTTGGGTAGCTTTTTTTTCCTTGAATTTCTTTGTATTTAAATTTTTTTTGCCTAAGATTTTTTTTTATTTATCAAATTTATTACCAGCACCTTCAAATCATTTATAGCAAATTCATTTTAACTTAAGTCAATTTAATCTAAAATGACTTATCTTTATTTTTATATTTTTTTTCACTTAGAACCAATTTCATTTGAAAGTCGATATTATATAGGTGTAATAATTCATTTGAAACAAATTCTTTTTCATACTAATAAATTTCTATGAATTTTTTATTTTTAATTCCTGAAAAAATTCATAAAAAAATTAATAGTATCATAAAAACTTTACAATGAATGAATTATTTCACTTAAATAATATTGGCTTTCAAATAAAATTTATTTAAAAAATATATAAACATAAAAATAAGCCATTTTAAATTAAATTAATTTACATTAAAATTAATTAACTCATAACCTTTTTAGGCCTTTTAAGCTGGCCATATCTTATTTTTTAATTTATAATTTTTTAATATTTATTTATAAATATAATGAACATGAAAAATTAATCTTCATCGACAGTCCCACACAAAGGTGTCAGGTCGCAATCTAGTCACAGTTATAAAATTCCAAAAACCTGCTTCTCAAGTTTGTTAAGGGGGCCTGTAGTCAGGCTGCCGAAAAGAGCAGCATCAAACTCAGAAGCTAAAAATATCTTCTGTTGGTACGTACCGAAAAAACAAAAATATCTACTCGCGGTAGGCACATTTTTTTTCGTCGCCTGAAAGAAATTAGCTGGCGTCGCGTATGTGCGACTCGAAGGGATCAAAAGCAACAAAATAATGGACTCTTGAGTCTTGACCGTGGGCTGTTAACAGTAAACCGTAAACGACAAAGATCACTCTTGAGTGATTTTTTTATTTTTTTACACGAAATTAATTTTATTTGAAAAATTATACTTCCTCTGTCTCAGTTTACTTGAAATATATTTGTTTTTAGAAGTCCCAAAAGATTGAAATGTTTCATCTTTTGAAAAAGTTTAAATAATTAAATAATTTTTTTACACAAAACTCAATAAAGACTTTTTTTTTAATATCCACTCAATCTCTCACTTCACAAAACCCAAAAAGAAATCTTTTCTTTTTTAATCATTATTTAAACTTTTACTACATAAAAAATTAACACAAATTATATACACCTTAATCTCCGTACCCAGTCAAATGTTTCAATTTATTTGGGACGGAGGTAGTATTATTTAGGTATAATAATTTAATAATTACAAAATATTTATAATACTACCAATTTTTTAATTATTAAAAAATAAAAATTTATAGGAATTTAATTACATAATAAAAAATTATTTTAAATAGAATTTTAAATTTATATAATATTAACGTTCAATTAAAATTAATTTTAAATAAAATTTAAATTAAATTAACTTAATTAAAATGAATAAGTTCCGCAGACACGCGTGAGAACAGATGGTTGCGAGCACGCGCAAAGGAGACATTGCCACCGGAGAAGGCGGGCACCCGTTAAAGACCGAAAATATCTGGTTGAAATCGGCCTCACAACTCCAAGATATTATCGTCCGCGATGACCTGTCACCCTGCACGTGTAAAAGCGTTGCCATGTGGAGTCTTTATTGGTCCCCCCCCCCAAACCTTCTCGTTCGTTTTCCTCTGTTAAATTCGAGGGCAGCCTAGCCCAACAATTCTCAAGTGCTTTCCTGTTGATCGGAGAGAAGAGAGAGAATATCTGCCGGAACTCTCCCGCCACCGTCTCTGGATCCCGACGGCCACCTTACCTAGTCATATACTCCGTCAGATGAAGTCGGATTCGTCTGTCGTCACTACTGATTTCTTCGGTGCCCATACTGCAAATGCAGCGACGGTAATTTCTTTTACCTCTCAGCAAATTAGGGGCCGGGGAATATTTTATCCGTATGAGCTGAGCGCTAATGATTTCTTCCGGTTGAATTTGAATTTCTCCTAATGATCTTTCTGTATGGTTATCTAACTGTTGGGTGCGTTTTCTACTTCTGGAACGATCTGATTCCTAAGTCATTTCATGCTGGTTATGTCGGAGATTACTAGATTCATCGGTAACGTACCACCGTTTCAACTGGAACAGGCATCCCACTTTCAGGCATTGGTTATAAACTTATAATGTCTTTGTGGAGTTCCCATGGATAGGATGATGCATTGTTAATTTGTTATTGTCCATACATAGTTGCACTTTCTTTCTTTATATGTTTTTTGGCTGCTGCGTTCTGCAATATGGGAATTTGTTAGAACACATTTCTTCCTCTTTATAGGTAAGCAAAGGCTGAAGGTGTGAAAAAGAAAGGGAAAAAACCTTCGTATCTGCAGAGAAAATTCAATTAAAATCTCTACTTTTGTAATCAGATCAATTTACTCTATCATTTTGTTCAATCAAAGGTTGCAACGATATATATTTGAAACTTAAGGTTAACTTAAGTGTGACTTTTCATAAATTATTTCTTTGTGATGTAATTTAGTTGCATGAAGTCTATAATCCAATTTGGTCAAAAAGAGAAGATAAATCTAGAATTCGACCTTTGGTTAAACAGATTTGAATAGTTCGAGCCCTTGATTCATTAAAAATAAAACGTTAAGCCTTTAATATACTTCACCTATGGAATCTCTTGGAAGAACCTTTTACCTTATTTAAGGGAGTTTTCATCGTTAATGCATGTCATACAACTTGAGGTGATTTCCCTCACCCATGCTAAAAAACTGAAAACAAGTTCCATAAATGGCTGTGACTTGTAATCTACCTAGTTGTGTGAAGATCAGTGAAGAATCATCCCTCTGAATATTTAGATGGAATTGTGCACTAAATTTTGATCCTTTCTGCTCTAAACAACATATGATTCTTAAGAATCACAAGCAGATCGATGTTTCGTACCTTCAGATTTCATTAGGATAGGGAGATATTTTTCCTAGTAGGTCCATAATAAAGAGTAGCTAATGTTGCTCTTTTGATGATAATCTACTTTCTATCCCATGTCAAAATGTGCAGCCTTCCCACATCTCAGATCTCCCTTTCTCAAGGATTCACGTTTCGATGAAAGAAGTCAACTTGAAAGCTCCGCATGCAACCATTTGGTGTTCCAAGACAGTCTTTTATGTCATTTGTTTTTTTTTTTTTTCTGAAGGCTTAGTTTTTCAGGTGTTGAAAGGAGTCTCATAAGTAAACCATTTGGTGTCCTCATCCACTGATGTGATGTATTCTCTGTCTAGCTTTTGGAATTTAAGCATCTTCTTTTTCATGAAAACATCGGCTGCCATCTTCATCCAAGATTAATTTAATTCTCTTAAATAGCTTTAACTCTTCAATCTGATAAGCGCACACGGCTTCATTGTCTAGGTTTCTTCTGTCCCCACCCACTGCCTTGGTGTTTTTGTCCCTCCTAGTAAGCCAGATTCCCCCTCTTTTTCTGTATACCATCAGTATCTCAGTGCCCCTAATTGAAAGGGAACAAAGAATTACCAAAGGTGGAGAAGATGGGAGGAGCCTAGCTGAAGGAATGGTCCTTCAGCTATTGGAGGTCAAAATGAAGTTGATGGTGGATTAATTGAAATGCTGTCGCAGGAAGTTTTATTTCATTCTTTTGCTGTTACTAAGTGTCTCATATTATGTGAACTTATATGGTTTTTTCCTCATTACAATGGATGTTCTTGCTCTTCTATATCTTGGTGAAAGTCTTTGCTAGTTTTGATCTCATTCATAATCCTGGTACATTTTTGGTAGCAGGGCAAATCAATGGCTTGGACTGATGAGAAGCACAACTTGTACCTTGATCTCTTAGAGACTTCATTTGTTGAGCAATTGAATTGCTCAAGGAGCCTGAGCAGCTCACTATTACAAGAGAAAACATGGAGTTCATATTCCTTCCAGTGTGGGTTAGACTTGTATGATACTGGAGAGCAGGTCAGAGCTTGGTCTCTCTGTTGTCTTTACTTTTATTGAACCACCTGTGTTGGTCTTGTAGCTCCATAAAACATTTCATACCTCCTCTCAGTTTATGGTTCTACAAGATGGATATGAGCAGAAGATGAACATTGAAAGCATTGAGCGACCATTGGATAGTACTGCTGATTCAGAAGACGTTCTAGGAAGTCCATGGATTCATCCTTTTGCACCAGCTGGCAAATGCTTCTGTTCAAAATCTTCTAAGTCACTAGGTACTTTGGCTCAGAGTGATGAAATGTGCCCCAGAAACATGACGAACTTTTCATTTAATAATAATATGGTTTTCAAGGAAGAATGTCATTTCTGTGACCATAGTTTCAATGGTGGTACTTCCTGTAAAAATATAACAAATTCACTGTACTGCATTTTCAGTCATTCCTTGAGTTCATTTGATATTAGGGTGGCATGCATCTTCACTAGTAGACATCAGCTGGCACAAGCTTTCAATTGTATCATTGATTATTATTTCATAGATGTGTCTGGGGAAGAAGACCAGGAAGAGAAGGTGAAGGAGAAGAGAAGACCTGAACAAAGAGGACAAGGATCGAAATTGGATCTTGTTGATAATACTAGCCTTGATCAAGTATTCTCTTAAACTAACTGCTGTGCACTTGCTTCCCATATATATGTTCCTTAGCAGATTCTCTTATTTGCGGAGAACTTGAAAGTTGCTCATTTTGAGAGTTTGCACTGATCTAGGTTGTGCCATCTGGAAAACCGAGTCCAGTGGATGATTCAAGCAACGTTGCTACTTGCTTAAAACGGGGGAAGAAGAGATTGCTGTCAGGATGCCCTGGGAGGTTTGCAGCCCCTAAGAAGCTTGATATGCTTTAGATTTTGAGAGTTAGCTAATATGAACTTGGATTCTAGAGGCGAGGTTCATAATCATTTCTTGTACATGACAAATTAAAAGTGGAGGAGACAAATTATAGGAGGCCTTGCCTGGTTCCCTATTCGAAGGACATTTTGGAGAGACTATAAAATTAAGAAGATTCCCTTGATGATGATTGTTTTCTAGACTGTTGAGGGCGGGCATAAGTTTATGAAACGTAGAGATTTTGGTGAGATGACGTTGAATTTCCTTTATGCAAGTCGCAATATGCTATTTGATGGCAGCTTGGTACATGGTTATTTGATAGGCCCTGATGCTTGAGACAGAAAGCAGTTTTAAGGCAATATAGTTTTGCTTCTGCCATGGGATGTTTCGGAGGCCTAGTTTGGAATGGAAGGCAGACTAGTTGAGATCCCGTAGTGTTTTTATATTTGGTTAAGGTTATATCATGTTGCAGCACCTTTTTGTGTATTATTCTTACTGAACTCGAATGAAGAATGAATCATCAAAATCCTTTCTTTTATGATTATATTTACTGAAGGTCGAATTTTTTTTTTTTTACTGACATTTTCCCATGTTGGTGTACGGGAAATTTTAACTGTGTTTGAGAGAGATTTGATTTTAGATAAAATGAACAAGATTTGAGTGCTTTCATGATACTGTTTAGGGTTATATTTCTTTTTTATTCAAATTTTGGCAAATCATATAAATGTTATTAAAGAAAAACACATCATCTTTAGAGTCCCAGAAGACAATCCAGGAAACTATCAACTATCAAGTCTCAAGTCTCAAATGAAACTAAACCCGTTAATCATATAAATCATTTTTGGCCTTATCAACATTCTTATTATTATTATTATTATTGCTTTCTAACAAAAGTAAATAAGATTTTATGAAACAATAATTATATATTACTATTACGATCAGCGGCAGACCCAAGATTTTAGGCTTGGGGGGCTAGGGGCAAGAGCAGAGGTGAGACGACCAATGATCAAAACCTAAGAAAAAAAATTATTTATAAAAATTAACTTTTATAAAAAGTTATTTAACTAATTATTAGGTGTATATGGTACTAAAATAATATCCATTCTAAATAAAAATTAGTAAAATAATTATTTTGTTTTGATTGATCATCATTGAAGCAGCTTAAAGGGGAGAGAGAGACATAGAGACGTTGAGAGAGAATGGTTTGGGATGAATATGCAATATTTTAGAGGTTAGGTGTAAATTTGCAATGAAAAGCAAAGATTTAGAAGAATTTGCGCTACTTACCCTTTTATATTCTTCAGCTAGTTTGGGGGGATAAAAAAGATAACTGGTCCTTAATTTCTTAAAAAATGGCCAACTTAGTACCTTAAATTTAAAAACTCACAAAAGTCTCGGGTAACAGTGTTTGGGATAGATATGCAATATTTCAAAGGTTAGTTGAAAATTTGTGGTGAAAAGTAAAGATCTAGAACTATTTTCGCTATTTTTCCTTTTATATTCTTTAGCCAGTTTGGGGGGGGCCAAAACACTTAACAATTCCTTAGTTTCTCACAAAATGGCCAACTTAGTACCTTATATTTAAAAACTTACAAAATTCTCGGGGGGCAGGGGGTGGTAGTTCCGCCTCTGATTACGACTATACAACTATATTCTAAAGATGAAACAAAGTTACTATTTGCTTTTAGCATTTGTTTAGTAATGGTGAAACTTCCTTTCTAGTCCCGAAAGATTTAATTTCTTCTTTTTTGTTCCCTATACTTTCCCAAATGACAATCAACTGCCCTTTTTGTCTTTTTCATTTTTCATTTTTTTTTTGCATTTTTCTTATTAATGGTGGAACCTATTTTCCAATCCCAAAAGATATCATTTCTTCTCTTTTGTTCCCTATACTTTTTCATATGACAATCAGAGCCAGTTAGACAATATGAGCACAATGTGAAATTGGTAGATTTGTGAGTTTAAAGGCTATACTTGAGAAAGAATAAAATTATAGATACTGAAAAAGAGTTTTTAATGTCTCTTTTTTTTTTCATTTTTTTTAGTAATAGTTGAACCTTTTTTCCAGTATTTAATTTCATTTTCCTTTTTGGTCCCTAGACTTTTTTCATATGACAATCAGGTATAGGTAGGCAGGATGAGGGTAATAGTAGGATCAGCATATCTGCAACTTTGAAAACTATAGCTACTGAAGTAAAACATTATAGGGACTAAAAATGGGTTTCTTGAACCCCAACATTTACTTTTTTCCTGTGAATGCTTAAATTCGTCCTCTAGACCCGACTTTTTCGTTTTAGTGCCATAATAGATTTTCATGTATCCCCATCATCTGGGTTCACTCCATCTACGTGCAACAACTTTCAACTGGTAAATGTGACAACCCATGGGTTATCTTTGAAAAAGGATAAACGCTAAGTGCTTATGGAACTGAAGCCTATATATCCACATAAGGCTTCCTAATGTCCTTGTTGGGGTTAGTCGGATTACTTGGTTTCTCGGACCAAGTAACCTCTTTAATCCGACTACTTATCCCCTGACCAAGTTGCTTATCAAATCCAGGACCAGGATCAGTCCTAGTAGATGATATATGTGGACATCCACTATGTAACACCATCATGGTCCCGACCAAGTTGTTTCTCAAATCTAGGACCAGGATCAGTCCTAGTAGATGATATATGTGCACGCCCACTATGCAACACAATCATGGTCCCGGGTTAGCTTTGATACCAATTGTAATGACTCAAGTCCAGAATCGGTCAACGGAACACCTGCCCACATCACATGGGTTTTTCTTTGAAAAAGGATAAGCGCTAAGTGCTTATATTCTAAAACTGAAGTTTATATATCTACATAAGGCTTCCCACAATTCACCCATGTGGGATATGGGGATGTTACAGTAAGAGTGAGATGACACATTCAAATGATCAGTATGGGACGACATGTTGATCTTGCTCTGGCCTAGTTGTTGGTCATCACAGTGAGATACACGTCTTGTTTTCAGTCAAAACCCAACTAGAGGAGAAACACATAGCAAGGTTTAGAAAGCTAAGTCATTGCTTCTCGATGTCCACATAGCTACATTGTCACTTATTCTCATTCCCAGCTTCTTTGTCAACTCCGTCTTGCCGATCTCTCATTCAATCCCTTCAGCCAACTAAAGATTGCAGGTATTTCTTCATTTGCGTCTTTATCACCATCGACATACCTGATTTCACGTTTCTTAATTACCTACCCCTCTTAATTCATGCATAACAAATATGTATATAAATAATGAATATTATATATATGTATGGTATTGTGACAGATTTTTGTTCCAAACTTAACTACTCCATAATTTACATTATGTGTAATAGAAAAATGTCCAATAACATCGCACGAGTGTTGAAGAATCTCGTATATACTAATTGCATAATGCCAAATCACTATTCATTGAATAGTGCATAAAAAGTTACGTTTTATTATATCTGGAGTCCTTTAGAGCGAAACCTCTTCATCCCCTAGGTTTAGAATAATTCACTCTTATTCTTACTTTTGGCAAAATCATTATTCATTGAATAATGCATTAAAAAACTGCATTTTATTGTACCTAAGGTCCTCTAGGTTTCACACAGCAAACCTCTCATCCCGTAGGTTTAAAATAGTTCATTCTCATTCATACTTTTATGATAGATTGTAATAGATTCTAATTATATAAAAAAAAACCACATTTTTTTTAGTTTTTTTTTTGCCAACATTCATACTTCTTTCCTGCCTGATATTTTGCCTAATTCAACAATGTTTTCCCCATTTTTTCCCTTTATATGTACTAAACATGTAAGAATTATTCAATGTTTAATAAACAATAAATAAAATAGTGTCATTTTACTTTTTTTTTTTTTTAATTTTCCTTGAGCTGTTTTACTCTACTCGACCCTTTTCCTAAGAGGAAATTGCTTTGTTTTTTTTTCTTTTAGCATTGATCATTTTTTGACCAGGTGATCACTTTCTTCAAAGTTTATATTGTTAATTTTTGCGTTTGAGCTGTTTCACATTTTCCTTTGATTTAAATTAGCCGCAACCCCCTAATTTATCATTTTTTTTATTTGAAATGCTAAATGCCATCTATTTATCATTTTGGTTTCCAAACCTTCCCATATTATTTCTATCTTCTAAAATAAAATTTTGTCACAATTATTTGTGTTTCCAAACCTTCCCATATTATTTCTATTTTCTAAAATAAAATTTTCTCACAATTATTTATCTGATTTTTTGTATGATCTAGGCTATCTTCAAACTTTATTTTAATTTTTAAGTCGTTCTCATATGTGTGTGTGTGTGTATTTTAAGATCATACGTGCGGGCCTAGTATTTTTCTAAACTTAATACAGCAGAATATTACTGTAATACATACCGATTTTGTACATAATCCATTTAAATTAAACTGTTAATAATGAGTCTGTGCCAAGTAGTCCTAGCATTTTCCATGATGCAAATGGACGCCAACTACTCTACAGTAGTGAGCAGCCAACGTTTTATTCAAGAAGCAAAAAAGTTATGTTAACTATGGGTCAGTTCGTTGTAATTTAAACTAGATTAATGAGCATAAATTAATGTTGGGTTGGGTCGGGTTGTTCACAGGTCAGGGGAGTTTGTTATGAAAAGTCCCTGATTTTGGCTTTAATTACGGTCTTGTGCCATCACAGCAAAACACCGTGATTTTGGCCCTAATCCGTCACAGTTTCTTTTACTTTTCCATGTCCACAATTTCTCCTAAATGGACGGATGGGTAGTGGTGGCGAGAGACGAATTGAGCTCGAAGATGGTGGGATTTGGCCCAACAACAGAAGATGTGACTCTCCAAGAGTAAGGAGGGTCAGATCTAGCGGTGAGAGACAGATTCAACAGCGAGAGATAGATTGAGAGCATAGTATACAGGACGGTTGGATATGGCGACGATGACCTAAAATGATACGAAAGACATAGAAGATACGAGTCTCCGAGAGTAGAGAGGGTCGGATTCGACGGCGAGAGACGGATTGAGAGCAAGAGACAGATTCTGAGGCGAGAGATGGATTGTGAGCGCCATACACAGGATGGTCGGATCATGCGGCAAAGACTGGAAACGATGCGAAAGATGCAGAAGATGCACGTCTTCGGGAGTAGGGAGAGTTAGATCTGGCAGTGAGGATCGGAAATAACGAGAGGATGGCGAGCGGGAGAGGAATGAGGCGAGCAACTAATACAGAGAGACTCGCTTTTGACAGTATTTTGTTAGTCATACCCTGTGGTAAAAGTCTGTAAATAACTTAAAATGCATAACCCTTTTCCTATTTCTACTTTGGCCAACCTTTGACCAAAGAATAATTTCATCCCATTAATCCAATTGAACGTAGCCGAACTGCCCTTATACCTGTTAAGCAGCAAGAAATCCTTCGAATCTACGCTACTCCGCCAACCAAAACCCTACTTTTTTCTCCAAACCAGACCAGGCGCAGGCGAGAGCTTCTTCTCCTATTAGTCAGAGCAAAAGCTCAGAAATGCTTTTGGCCTTGACCAGGAGGACGACGCCATCGTTTGCTTCATCTCGCCCCTTCATCAGTTCTCAATTTTGGGCTCCAGCAAGAACTGAAGGCTCCTTCTGATTCATGGCTAATACCTCTAACATCAGATTTTGGAGAGCTAAAGAAGGATTACCTGTATCCGATGGCTCATCTTCTCCTCCCTCCGCCCCCAACAAGAAGAAATGGTCCAACTTTATGCCTCTCTTGGTGGCCTTAGTAGTCATATCAGAGATTGCTTTTCTGGGTCGCCTTGACATGGCCAACAACGCTGCTTTTTTCGATTCCTGGCCTGAATTTTTCCATACAACTGCTTCTTCTCACAGAGGGAGCTGTGAAGAGTGGTTAGAGAGCGCGGACGCGGTTGTTTACGCCAGAGATTTTGACAAGGATCCAATTTGGGTCTCTATTTCAGGAAAACAACAGGTTTGTTCTTACATTCCCTGGGCTGTGGCATTATGGATTATGATACAGATCTTCTGGTGGCTGTTTGGACTTTTCTGTTAAAAGGCTTTTGCCACTTGTTAGATATGGTGTTAATTGCATTATGAGGTTGAAACTTGAAAGTATGGTAGAATCAGACCAGATTCTCAACTCAAATGAGCCTTATATCCTACCAAACAACTCCTACTTTTGTCGGCTTCATGAATATTGCCCGTCCTTTCCTCCAACTGGAACACTGGATTATAAGTCGAAATTCCATGTTACTGGTAACTGTCGTTAATCCCCATATGAGTGCAGCGTTTCAAACTAAATTCTGTTATATGGACAGCACCAGGCTTAAAAACTAGTCTGATCCGGGTTTGAATAGAACTGATATAGTTAGTTACTTATTCTAGCCCTGCTGCATTGTGCAAGCTTATAAATTTCTAGGCTGTTGTATGCAGGAATGGAAAAATTGTTCTGTGGGCTGCAAGTTTGGACGTAATCCTAGTGGGATTCATGATGCTGCGTTTACTTTAGCTAAGCAAGCTGGAAGATATCATGTGTTGCGGTCGATGGAATCATCTATATATTATGCTGAGAATGATATCACCAAGGCACGACGGTGGGTAAGCACAATCAATAATGACTTTGTTAGATCCATTTCTTCCTAAAATTTAGAGAAGCTTCCACTATTCTTCATCTTTCTAACAAAAGTTTTCTTGCCCTGTAATACTTTGCAGATGAGATCTGAAACTTGGAAAAAAATAAAGAACCGTTTTTTTTTTAATATGAAATAACGGGACCTTGTCAATGGACTTAGATCTGAAAGTCAAAACTACGAACCGTCATAATTTGCTGAAAACAAAATGGAAGAGTGAGGCATTGGAAGAAAATGGTTAGAGTTGTAAACTAGATGTTTTTAACTTGACTTGATTTGATATGTTTCATTTTATGATGGGATGCACATTAAGAAAATTCTAGAACTTGAGCAAAGCCCATCATCTTTTACAATCTTCGAGCTTGAAGGCTGAGTTAACAGTAACACATTTTCTTATGCATTAGGAGGGGATTTGATGTCATAATGACAACTAGCCTCTCTTCAGATGTTCCAGTTGGTTACTTTTCATGGGCTGAGTATGATGTCATGGCACCGATTAAACCAAAGACTGAGAATGCTCTTGCTGCTGCTTTCATTTCCAACTGTGATGCTCAGAACTTCCGTATGCAAGCATTTCTTGAGCTCAGACAAGCCAATGTAACAATAGATTCTTATGGTCTTTGTTATAGGAATCGTGAAGGGAGAGGTACAGTTTCCAATGTTCGAGAACTGCAGTCTACTTTTTTGGCTGTTGTTGGCTGTCAGTTTTTGCTAAATGAAGTATACTTTTGTGCTCTAAAAATATGTGCAGTGGACAAAGTTGAGACTCTGAAACACTATAAGTTTAGCCTGGCTTTTGAAAACTCCAATGAGGAGGATTATGTCACCGAGAAGTTTTTCCAGTCTCTTGTTGCAGGTATAGGAGCTTCCTCATTAGCCCACCACCAGCACAACACATGCATGCACTATTCTTCTCCCCTCCTGTGTCTATAAAGGCCAAGTACAGGTGTTTGACAAATGGGAACTCATTTGAGATTTTTTTTCTCCTCCAAGGGATTGATGATTCTTTGTCTCTTTAATGTGTATAAGTTCCATTTTTTGTTCGTCTTCCTGTTGATAATCCAGACATGATTTTGCTATCCTAGGAACTATTCCGGTGGTTGTTGGTGCACCAAACATTGAAGATTTTGCACCATTGCCTGATTCTTTACTACACATTAAGACACTGAATGATGCCAAGTCAGTTGCGAAGAGAATTAAGTACCTTGCTGAAAATCCTGATGCATATAATCACTTACTAAGGTCTGTGGTTAAACTCTGGCAAGAGCGATGCACCTCCTTTGCCCATCATGTGATTTTTTAAGAAAAGTTTGATCCAAGTGCTTATTATGCCATATATGTTGCCTGTTTTGCATAAGAAGTCATATAATTTATTCTTATCATTGAAAATCCTCTTTAGGTGGAAGCATGAGGGCCCATCTGAGTCTTTCAAAGCCCTTGTGGACATGGCAGCGGTGCATTCATCATGCCGACTATGCATCCATTTGGCTACAAAAATCAGGGAGGAGGAAGAAACGAGAGCTAATTTCAAGAAACGTCCCTGCAAGTGCACAAGAGGGCTGGAAACTGTCTATCACTTGTATGTAAGAGAGCGGGGGACGTTTAAGATGGATTCCATTTTCTTGAGGTATCTTCTTTCACTTCTCAGTTCTTGATTTTCTCTGTGTAATATCATTTTAGCAATGAAGCCTTTTGATGGTTTCAGTTAGCACCAATGTAGTGTGTCTAAGTGATGATCTCTAATTTAAGGTCTGGGGATTTGACTCTAGCTGCATTAGAGTCTGCAGTGCTGACAAAGTTCCAATCTCAGAAACGTGAGCCAGTATGGAAACAGGAAAGACCGGAAAGCTTGAAAGGAGGAGGTGAATTGAAAGTGTACAAGATATATCCTGTGGGGTTGACCCAGAGACAGGCTCTTTATGAATTTAGATTCAATGGGGATTCGGACCTAAGAACTCACATCGAAACCAATCCCTGTGCAAAGTTTGAGGTTGCTTTTGTATAGATGCAAGGGATTTCAGTCCGAGCAGGTCCTTGCTTGCCAGAACTGCAGCATTTTCCACCTAGTTGTTTTCAGGGTCAGAGGGAACTTGATGGAATATTTGCATTGTTTAACGGTTTTTTCATGTTGTTCTCTCGATAGTTTCCCCAGGGTGGTTTCCTAGGCTGATGAACCCTACATTCAGGCAGAGTTTAGTCTAGGGCATTGTTTCTTCACATTATAGATCAAAGTTAATTCTACCACACAGAGATAGTGTTGGTTCATTCTAGCAAAAGCCATGATTTTTAACCTTATTGCTAGCTTAAAAGCTTTTGTAAACGCGCTTCTCTTACTTCTATGTTCATTGCGGAGCAGGTGTGCCTCATTTTTCCTGGATTTTGTGCCACCAATCCGAAGAATTGTAAGCACAGCCATTGCATGTGTTATATGCGATTCTTACTCGTACAAGGCACCAGCTCTCTTCCTGCTGTTTAACTGAATTCAATGATTTAAAAGTGAAAGCCTCTTCTACATTGTTTATTTGACCCATGACATTTTGACAGTAAATGTTTGGAAGTGGATTTTACGATGAAAAAAAAATGCATTAAAAGAAAAAGAATCCCTAGCCTTTTTTCTGCAGATAACCGTTTAGTAGTATTTTTCTGCACAACCTTTTTTTTTTTTTTTTTAAAAACAGAAAATCCATAGCCTCAAATGAACCCAATTCGGAAAGCGAGAAGCAATAAGCGAGCAAGTTGCAGCAGTAACAGACAAGTCATCACATTAGTTATCTGTATGGACAGTGACACAGAAATAGAGAAACCGAACTTAACTGACCTTTCGCAACACCCAACAGTCCCTTCTCTCTTCCAACCCCCCACCGGCCACATATGTCCACAAAATCTGTTCTCCGCCATTAAAACTTGCACAAGCACTTTAACTGCTGCTGTTTTCCCACTTTCTTCTTTGCCGAGCGGGATGTCTGCTCTGTTCATTCGGTTTCAGTTTTCACCGCGGCCATTGCGCTCCACTTCCTTGCCAAAGCAACTGCCGCTTGCTGCTCCGTGTCCTACCGCCTCCTCGCCGGCCGCGGAAGAGGTGGATGCCTCCAGGTTGGAGCTGAGAGTAGAGGAGAGAGATGGCTACTTTGTGTTGAAAGAGAAGTTCAGGGGGGGAATCAACCCGCAAGAGAAGATGAAAATAGAGAAAGAACCCATGAAGCTTTTCATGGAAGGTGGAATTGAGGAGCTTGCGAAGATGTCGATGGAGGACATCGATCAGGCCAAGATTTCCAAGGATGATGTTGACGTTCGGCTCAAATGGCTTGGTCTGTTTCACAGGAGGAAGCATCATTGTGAGTATATTTTCGAGCACCTGGCTACATGATGAACAAACTGTACTAAGCTAGTGCCGTATACAAGTACATCTGATTCAGCTATATATGTCAAGTTGAGGTCTTTTGCCTTCTGGTACTCAGGATGGTTTTATTTGTTACTTTTGTTTAGATGGTAGATTTATGATGAGGTTGAAGCTGCCAAATGGTGTTACAACGAGTGAACAAGTGCGATACTTAGCGAGTGTGATAAGGAAATACGGCAAGGAAGGGTGTGCGGATGTGACAACTAGGCAAAACTGGCAAATCCGCGGAGTGGTGTTGCCTGATGTGCCTGAAATTCTTAAGGGATTAGCACAAGTTGGGCTCACAAGTCTGCAGAGCGGAATGGATAATGTAAGAAACCCGGTTGGTAATCCCCTTGCAGGCATTGACCCACTTGAGATTGTTGATACTCGCCCTTACAACAACTCACTATCTCAGTTTATTACTGCCAATTCCCGGGGCAATCCTGCCTTTACTAATTTGTGAGTTTGTCTTGCATAACTCTTCAATTTTAATCTGTTTTCTTTGATATTGGCACCGGTTATAACATAAATGAGATTGTTCTTTGTGTCTGCGGGTCTAACACAAGATGTGTGTTCTTGAAGTACCTCTTAGATGCTTGTTTGGCAGCAGGCGTCAGCGTGCATGATGTTTCTGATCTGAGCTTGGTACTTATGTTTCGTGGGGCAGGCCAAGGAAATGGAATGTATGTGTAGTTGGCTCACATGATCTTTATGAGCATCCCCACATCAATGATCTTGCCTACATGCCTGCCATAAAGGATGGGCGTTTTGGATTCAACTTGCTGGTGGGTGGATTTTTTAGTGCCAAGAGATGTGCAGAGGCCATTCCGCTAGATGCTTGGGTCCCTGCAGGTGATGTTGTTCCAGTTTGCAAGGCTGTTCTAGAAGCATTCAGGGATCTCGGCTTTAGAGAGAACAGACAGAAAACAAGAATGATGTGGCTCATTGATGAATTAGTTAGTTTTTTTTTTCCTTAATGGCTGATCTTCTGAACTGAAGCGAAGAACTGCTATCTATTATGTTATTATCAGTCATAGAGAGCATTTGTATGAAGTGCAGGGCTTAGAAGGATTCAGGTCAGAGGTTATGAAGAGAATGCCCGAGCCAGAGTTGGAAAGAGCGTCTTCGGAAGACTTGGTGCAAAAGCAATGGCAGAGGAGAGACTACCTCGGTGTCCATCCCCAAAAACAAGAAGGTTTTTGCTATGTTGGGCTTCACGTTCCGGTTGGCCGGCTCCAGGCAGATGACATGGAGGAGCTTGCTCGCTTAGCTGACACGTACGGATTGGGTGAGCTAAGACTAACCGTGGAGCAAAACATCATAATCCCACATGTCGAAAACTCAAGACTCAAAGCCTTGCTTCAAGAAACTCTACTGAAGGACAGGTTTTCGCCCGCACCAACTCTTCTCATGAAAGGATTAGTAGCATGCACCGGCAACCAGTTCTGTGGCCAGGCCATCATCGAGACCAAAGCTAGGGCCTTGAAGGTGACGGAAGAGGTGGAAAAGCTTGTGTCTGTGGCACGACCAGTGAGGATGCACTGGACCGGTTGCCCCAACACCTGCGGCCAGGTGCAAGTAGCTGACATTGGATTCATGGGTTGCATCACGAAGGATGATAAGGGGAAGGTTTGTGAAGGGGTGGATGTGTTCTTGGGCGGGAGGATTGGTAGTGATTCGCATCTGGGAGAGGTGTATAAGAAAGGAGTTCCGTGCAAGGACGTTGCAGGCTTTGTTGCCGATATATTGGTGGAACACTTTGGGGCTGTCCCAAGAGTGGGGGAAGAACAAGAAGACTAATTCAGATCAAGTCCATGGACCTGAGACCATGCTCAAGTCTATTGCTTCAACGATAAACCAACCCGTCGGACCCTGTCGCCAGCAAATCAAGCAATTAGGTGACAGAGCGCTCGAATGATAATTTTTCGGGTAAATTGTACCTGCTACCCCAACTTTTAATTGTTGTTTTATTTTTAACCCTAACTTTCAATTTACTAATAATGTATCCCTAATCTCAATAAAATGTTTCATTTTGGCCCTTTTTTGAACGGAAATCATTATCTCGAACGAAAAAAGCAACTTCAGTAGATTATTATGGGGGAAAATACTTGTTTTAACCATTGTAAAAATCCCATTTGCCAAAAAAGCCTTAAACCTTTTAAATCTAACAAAAATTCATGCCAACCTCTCCTACTTTTCCTCCCTCTTTGGCAGCCCCATCTCTGGCCTCCCTTTCTGCCCTATCCTCCCATCTCCGACCTATGATTCGGCTTCTTCTTGATTTGGCTTCCTCTTGATTCGGCATTAGTGGGCAAGGGTGATTCAGTGGTGAGTAGAAGACGGCACTTTGGAGGCGAGTACACGAGGGCCAAGAGTCGCAGCTCAAGGCCAAGCTCAATTTCATCGCAATAGGGAGGCTCGATTTGCTAAAGGGAAGCCGATTAATCGCACGCACCATGGAGAAGAGGCCGGAGAAGAATGGGAGGTAGGAGGGGGTTCACCAGAGAGGGAGGCCACTAAGATAGGGATGCTGGAGAGGGATGAGAGGTAGGAAAGGGTTGGCTAGAGAAAGTTTTAAGCCTTTTTGTTAGATTTAAAAGCTTTAATGCTTTTTTGGTAAAGAAGATTTTTACAGGGGTTAAAACAAGCATTTTCCCCTACAGTAATATGCTTTTTTTCGTCTGAGATAATTATTTCCGTCCAAAAAGAGGCTAAAATGAAATGTTTTATTGAGGTTATGGATAGGTTACGAGTAAAGTGAAGATTAGGGTTAGAAATGAAACAACAATTAAAGTTTAGGGGTAGCAGTTGCAATTTACCCCTAATTTTTCTAATTATAGCTTCAGGGCTTTGTACGAAAGTTGTACAATTTTAATTCAAGTCTATTGGTTTGGGCCATATAAGAGAAAAGTTTTGTGGTGTATTGATTAAGGTTTTTAAAATTGAGATTCTACATGAAATCGTTTTTTGTTTTTTGTTATAGTTGTTAAATATGATCAGAATCATAATTGTAATCATAGAATATAATTGAATTGTTTTTCTTATTTCAAATCACAAAATCATAATAATCTAAAATATAACTTGATATTGTTTGTGAAACTATGAATGAAGATAGGAATGAGGAAAGATTAACTCCATAGAATTATTTGTTATTTGCATTCGTGATTTTGTACTTATCGTTTATAATGTTTATTCAAAGATAAAATATAAGCAATTGAAATAAAATATATCCATTTTTGTAAAAAGATATAGTTACTTCATACTCGTTTTGAAATAATTTAGGCTTAAATGTGGAATAGTACTTTGAACTTTGCCTACTAGATCACTTAAGAGCTAAAATTATGAACTAACACAACTCAAGACTCATACTTTTGAATTTGAGGAAATTCAGACCCTTAAATGGTCCAGTAGGTAAAGTTTGGAGTATTGTTTTATACTTAAGCTAATATTTTATAAAAATCACTCTAGCACCCAAGTATTAACCCCCTTTTGAAGGTAAATTGGAATGCGCATTTGGGCTTGAAGGTGATGGTCTTCGTGACTTCAAGATAATATATTCTTTTCTAAAGTTTACTATTGTTTTCTACCATTTCTAACATTAGTTTAAAAAATAATTTTCTTATATTTGATAAAATATACTATAAAACCCCTAAACTCAGGTCAAAATTACACATGTTAACTTTTATGTTTAGATAAGTGGCCCACTTGCCTGGATCGTGAACTGGTTACTTCCATGTAAAATGAACAAATTAACCTTAGCCTTAAACACAGGGTAAAAGGATAAATTCCATTTATGGTTCCTAACCTTATCGCATCATCTTAAACGGGTACCTAACCTTCATTTTATCCTATTAAAGTTCCCAACCTCCCTATTTTTGCCTCAATCATAGTCTTTCCGTCATTTTCATGGTTAACTTTAACAGAATTTTTGTGACAAATGCCAACATTGGTCTTACATTTTTTTATTCTCATTTAAATAACATTCAAGCTAATAAATTTATCACTACAACCATCTCCCCCCTCTCTTCCTTCCTCACCATCTCCAGCGCTGATGTCGATAGTGTTCTTGTGCTTCAGGAGCATGGGGAGCTTCGATGCGGAGCAAGTGACAGAAATCGCCAACGCGCTGGAGTGGAGCGAGCACCGATTCCTCTGGTCTCTCTGGCGGCCGGCTCCAAAGGGGGAGATGTTGCCGCTGACGGACTACAGGAATGTGGAGGAGGTTCTGCCTGAGGGGTTTTTGACACGAACAGCTGGAACTGGGAAGGTGATAGGATGGGCCCCACAGGTGGTGGTTCTGGGCCACCCGGTGGTGGAGGGCTTCGTGTCGTACTGCAGATGGAACTTGACCCTAGAAAGCTTGTGGTTCGGTGTGCTGCTGGCAGCGTGGCCGATGTTCTCAGAGCAGCAGTTCAACGCGTTCGAGATGGTGGTGGAGCTGGGATTGGGTGTGGAGATGCGCATGGATTACCGGAAGGAGCAGAAGGCGGGAGAGGCAAATGGGATCGTGACAGCGGCGAAAATAGAGAAAGCGATGGAGCGGTTGATGGAGCAAGAGAGTGAGGTGAGGAAAAGGGTGAGAGAGATGCGGTGGAGGGGCTGGGAGGCGTTAATTAGGATGCTAGAGATGGTGAAGGAGGAAGAAAGGGGGAGATGATGGTTATGGTGATAAATTTATTAGTTTGAGGGTTATTTGAGTAAGAAAAAAAAAGGAAAGACCAATGTTGACATTTGTCACAAAAATTCTGTTAAAGTTAACCATAAACATGACGGAAGGACTATGATTGAGACAGAAATAGGGAGGTTGGGACTTTAATAGGACAAAATGAAGGTTAGAGACCTGTTTGAGATGACGCGATAA
Source organism: Aquilaria yunnanensis (assembly GCA_039654915.1). NCBI lineage: Eukaryota > Viridiplantae > Streptophyta > Magnoliopsida > Malvales > Thymelaeaceae > Aquilaria > Aquilaria yunnanensis. The sequence continues at coordinate 21,739,909 of CM077598.1, read as the reverse complement.
GGTTAGGGACCATAAATAGAATTTACCATAGGGTAAAATTCATATATAACCTCCTTACTATATGGGTCGTTCTAATGTGGTCTCTTACCTCAACTGATATCATCTTAAAGTCCTTGAACTCATATATTATGTTCTATGTGAATCCTTTCTGTTATTTTGAATGGAAATTGTTGATGCTGCATGTTCTACCCCATGGTTGGTCCAAACTATTGTGTGGATTATTATACAAGAAGAACAAGAAATTTTAAGTTAAAATTGATACAAATAAATAATCATAAGGATTTAAAATGTAAATTAGCCCAAAAAAGCATCTCCTTCATCATTCCTCAAATCTGCTCCCTCTGTCATTCGCCACCACAGCTTTTTCCGTTTGATTACCAGCCAAATCCAAAACTCCTGCAGCTCTTGTTCTTGCTCCATTACCGTTCGCAAAAAAAAAAAAAAAAAAAGCCATATAATCGCATGACTTAAAAGAATAATAAATCTCTAAATTAAAATTGCATAAAACTAATTAACTGATTCATAGTCAGTTGGACGTGATGTAATGGTACGCTCGTGGGGAAAAAATGGAAGTTAAATTTTACATTAGTTGGACACGTGTCGCATGTTAAAAATCAAGCACATAAAATTCAAAATGATTTAAACTGCTGGAAGTCAAACTAATAATCAATCTGTATTTGACACGTATGTGTAATCAAGGTATAACTGAAAATCGCCACATGTTGTTTTATAACAATTTTTGAAGTACATGTGTCAGTTTAGGAATTAATGTTAATGTTTTTTTAATTATAAAAAGACCATTTGGTCAATGTATTATAGATTTACTGGATGATTTTTTGGAACACGAGGACAAGCACAAAAGTTTTTGTGGCCTGGTGTTGGGCGAAAAGTCCACTGCTTTTGTTCCTTTCTCTAGTTCTTTGCTTCCTTGTTTCCTTGTTTTTTGTTTTTTTGGTTTTTTTGTTTTGTTTTGTTTTGCTTTTTTTTTGTGAACTAGCCGAGTGATATGAATGTAAAAGTAACTCTGTGTAAGATTACATTTAAAAAAAAACTTTTGAGCGAACAAAAAATTTAAAGATCCTCTCTAAATTACCCAATTTGACTTGGCGTTATTTTTCCACCTTCGCAACCTTTCTTGGTTTATTGCCATCGCTCTTTTTACTTATTATTGCGATCATGGCGGTCTAATATGGCCTTGGAGCAGAGTAGAGTCGCTAATGATATTTTTTAAGATATGGTTTGATCATCCAATCTGACTCGTTATTTGATGCTATAAACTTTTAAACAATATTTTTTTAATAAGAAATTCAGGTTCAAGAGTTTGGTTAAGTGAGGTGAATGAATACCATTTTTGCAAATGGTACCACGTTAACTACTTCATTATTTATTTATTTATTTATTTATTATTATTATTATTATTATTATTATTATTATTATGTTTTGATTCTTTCATGTCTGTTGACTTCTTGTTGATCTCAAACATCTATGAACATTAACAAATTAGATACTTATAATTACCTTATTTGCCTTGGCCCTTGATCATATAAAATTGAAATAATCATTAATATCTTTTTAATTGTTTAAGAAAATATATGTAACACGCGCCAAAATACATGATTACACAATATATATATATATTTATGATTTTAGAATGCTAACTTCAATTAATTTGAAAATTCGAACTATATATGTCCTTTATTAGGCTTGTTTTAACAATGTTTTCAATCCTATTTCCCAGTCCATCTCTGTATTTTGCCTCTCACTCGTTGGACAAGCTCTGATCAAGGGGCAACTAACAGAGAGCCCTCCAGCAAATGGCAGGAGGAGGCAAAACCAAAAACACCAGCCACAAAATAAAGGATAGATATGTAGAGGTCGGAGCAAGACCAAGATCAGTCACCACATTTGCACTGCTGGCTTCTGCAGAATAATAATAAGACCGTGCAAAATTAAGCGACCTTCAGGCGAGACAACAGCAGTGTGAACCCGACGAGGCAAAATGGTTCTTGGGCTTAATCAATTCCCACATGCCCGCCCGGTAAATGAATGGAGGAATAATTAGAAACCTTAACTCTTACTTCGCATTACACCAATGATTTCGGGTAATTAGTTATATATATATATATATATATATATATATATATATATATATATATATATATATACTGAATCCTCGAGTAGTTGAATTGTAAATATATTTTTGTATGGTTAACAGGTTTGTTCATATACTCATCCACATGACCAATTTAAAAACGTGTTACAGTTTTAGTTAACATAGCTGGGTATATACAACAAAGGCCACAACTGTTTTAGCTAAATACAGTTTGTTTATAATTAGTGACACTAGAAATAAGAATTCCATAATTAGACAGGTTTGGCAGTGTATATATATTCAGTACAACCCAAATGGTTATTCACAGCTAGGGAATTCCCTCTTGAGAATCTCAACATCAACATGTCTGTTAAACCAACTTTTTTCATTGTTTTCCACATTTTTGTGACCTTAGGAGGTCACATGGGTCATGCCTCGGAAAACCCAAAAGGCTTCCTCAAAGCCCATAACGCAGCGCGAGCAGAAGTGGGCGTAGGCCCCATGGTATGGAATGCCACCGTTGCAGCATATGCAAAGGCCTATACAAAAAAGTTGAGCGCCAATTGTGAAAAATTTGAGCACTCGGGAGTTGAAGAGTATGGTGAGAATTTGGCAGAGGCCTCTTACGAACAGACTCCGGAGGAGGCCGTCAAATTGTGGGTAGATGAGAAAAAATACTATGATTATGCCAATAACAAGTGCGTTGGTGGTGAGTGCTTGCACTACACCCAAGTTGTTTGGCGTGACTCTGTCCAACTTGGATGCGGCCAGTCTAAATGTCGCAATGGTTGGTGGGTTGTGAGTTGTAACTATTACCCTCCAGGCAACTATGTGGGAGATAAGCCTTATTAAACCAGATTATCAACCATCTGTCTTTTAGTAGCTTAATATATATATATATATATGTGAAATTTAGAGAATTACATAAGAAGACTCTGTCTGCATAATGCATGTAGCTCCCTTCTACAAGTGGTTATATGTTTAAAAAATGTGCATACTACCGCGTTATATGTTATTTTTCCATGTATTTATACATATCTATTATATGTCTGATAATTTCTATAAAGTTACTTTTCAAGAAATAATTGTAATTTTAGCATTGCTAGCAGCTGAAATAGTTATGGCTACAAAAACAAGTTGCAACTTTTCAAGGCACTTGGCTGAAAATTTGGGTCGTTAGTTGAATGGTTGTCGTCGGCTTTCATATTATTTGTAGCCTTGTCAATTACCCTAAAGGTATGTAGTGATGATTTATTTTCGGGTAAATAGCACTCGTTGTCTCTAAATTAAAATATTATTATGAATTCATCTTAAAACTAAAAATGTTATATCATTCATCATTTAACTATGAAAATACTATACCATTTATCCTGCCATTAGCTTCAATTGTTAAAATGGATGGAAAAAAAAAATTAAAAACTAGTTTTAACTCCTAAAATTTTTTTATTTTCCTTAGAAATCAAAATTTTTACATCTCATAATCAAACAAACATCTCCTAACTGCTCTCCCTCCTCCATTTCGACACACAATGGCATACCGTTCTCGGCTGCGAGTTGACTGATGAATCCGGCCGGAGAACTTCATAACATACAAGACAGCTTTTATTTTTTTGGATGACAGTGATAACATAAACCAAAAAGGCCAATTTCTAACATACACAAGATACATTTGCTTTTCTTTTTTTTAGAAAAAAAAAATATTGCTGCAACAAAAAATAATGCAAGTCCCCAGATTAAATGACGAGCAAAAAACTACAGAAGTGGCTGAGTTCACAATTCCATAAAGTTGTTAAAAATTAGAGTTTAGTAAGGGAACCATGATCCTGTACCCTATTGCAACACCTATTAAATTGATCGAGCATATTTCAGAATTTTCCTGTCAACATGAAAATTCCTTTTCAGTAACAAGCTAACAGTCAATCACAGGCCTCTCAGAAAATATCATGCTTCCATCGGAAGAGGAAAAGGTATAAACCTATTACCCTGAGACAATTTCTTCTGAGTTTGAGCTCTCTCTCTCTTTTTTTTTTTTTTTTTTTCTTTCTTGACTTTCTTTGATGGGATAATCTGTTAGTCAAGTTCATCCGCCAGAACAAGAGCTTCTAGATCCTCATATTTCCCCTCAAATGCTATAGCGAGTGTCTCACTGAAGCTGGAAGAATATCAAATAATTAGAAAGCCGAAGGGCAAGCCATTATATAAGAAGATCCATATTCAGCGGCGAGTTGATTGATGAATCCGGCCGGAGAGCTTCGTTGCCTGACGAATGAGGAAGGAGTTTTGTGGATCGCTTAATGAGCTGACCTTGCAAATCGAATCGGAGGTGAGGCAGGAGGAATCGGCGGAGAAGTAGCTCCCCATTAGATTGGGATTGCGATGAGACAATCCGAGGACCGAGCCCACGTAGGCTGTGAGGAAGGAACTTGGGGCGGAGCCGTAGCGGGTCAACTAGCTGGGACCCACGGAGTTGTGAGAGGAAGGAAGAGGTAGATGATTGGTTCATCGGGCAAGCTAGGAGTTTGCTGTCTTCCTGGTTCTTTAGATTTTTACCATCACTAAATACTACTCATCGTCTCTCAATTAAAAGTTTTGATATTTTTAAGGTAGGTGAAAATTTTTTAGAGGTTATAATTAATTTTTTTACTTTTTTTACCATTCATTTTAATGATTGCAATTAACAAAAAGACAAATGGTGTAATAGTCTTATAATTAAATGACGAATGGTGTAATATTTTATAGTTTCAGAATAAATTCACAATATGAGTTATAATTCAGGGGCACTATTTACCTTTTTTTTTTAATTAGATATAGGTCATGGATTTGAGTCTTAGGTGAACCTATTCAGCAGTTGCAAACCACCAAAGCTCAAATGGAATTCCTCCAGCCAGCCCGTAAGGGCTTTCCTTAGTCCTTTGGTTAAGTTATGGTCTAGTTTTCCTATCCATCATACACTACATGAGAAATGGGCTGATGCGATTGAATAAATAGTGGTATTCAGTCACACCATGCAATTGATATGCCATAGAAAAAAGTAGTAGCAAAAACCCTAATCGCACGAGCTGTGTTACTATCGTGCGACTGAAATGTGCAACTCACATGTGACTAAGTTTTTTAGTCACTTAATTTGAGGGCCAGTATAAACTATATTGACAAAAGTAGTCATATCGTGTAATTGAACTTCAGTCGCACGAACTAGTGGACCAGTCAACCATATGCGACTGACATCATATAGTTGCATCATGCAACTGAAATTCAATTGCACACTTATATATATAAATTTGTCTATAATTATCAAAACTAGATTACAATTAATAATTAAAAAATTGAATTACTATAATTACTATGGTGATTATTAGAATTATTAGAATTGTTATTGACTAATTATTAAAATTAATAAATACTAAAATTAATACATAAATAACACTAAAATAAAAATAATAATATTTATTATTAAAATTAACACTTAACATACACTAAAATTTACCACTAATACTAACACTAAAATTAATCCTATAATGATATTATAAGTATAATTTTAGCAAAATTTCATAAAAAATTTCATCAACACTCAAATTTGAGAAACACTAAGATGAACTTAGAAAAAGAATTAAAAAAAAAGAAGTTGATTTTTCATACCAAAATCAGCAGATGCTGTGGTAGATGGCTGGAGCAATGAGAAAAGAGCAAGAAGGAGGAAGAAGTTGAAAGGAGATTGTGAGAATGGAGATTATTAGAATGAAACCCGAAATTCTGCTGAATAGGTATAGTTTATAGAGTGCTGGAATTTGTGCAACTAAGGTGCCACTATTTTTCAATCGCACATTCCTCATGTGACTAACTTCAAGGTTTTATGCGGCTGACAGTCAATCGCACGCTTTTCATGTGATTGACAGTTAGTCACACACTTTTTCATGCGACTAACTTAGTCTCATCAATTTAAATTTCAAATTTTAAAAGATCGCTACTAATAGTATAATATTTTTTAAATGATGCAACTGATGACTTTGAAACTGAGACATTCAGCCGTATAAAAAATGTTGGCCTACACGCTTACAAATGATATGCAACTGACATGTCACGCTATTGACATTCAGCCACATAATTTAGTTATAATTTAATATTTCTCTTGTAGTGATATTTCATTTCGCCTAATTTTTTTTAATTCATTTACTTTTAGATAAAATTTTAGGGTAAAATCCATTTATAGTCCCTTAACTTTTATGTTCATCCTAATTTGATCTCTTATCTTAAATTTGTCCAAATAAAGTCCCTTAATACCTATATCGTGTCCTAATTGTGGTCATTCCATTAGTTTCAGCATTAACTTCAATGGAAATGCTAATGTGCTAGTCTCAAAAGTTTTGCTGGGATCTAAATATACTAATGTAACTTCTTCTTTAACTACAATAGATAACCATATTGTACAGAAAATGAAAGTTTTGGACCCAAATGGTACAAACATATAATTTTGGGGAGTTAAAACATAAAATTCACATATTTGATTTCCAACCTTTTCCCTAGACAGACATTTTCTCTTTATCTTGTCTTTTTCTTTCTCTAAACCTTCTATGTTCTTGATGTCCACCGCCTCACTGTTGCCTAATGTCGCCAACCACTACAGCGCTAAAAATAAGAGGAGGAGATCGTCTTCATCGTTGCTGCAAAATCCCGAACATCTACCACCTCTGCAGCTCATTTCCTTATTAAGCACAACCATCATTGTGTCACCATGGCCAACAGCGAGTCTCTCTCCATCTCCCATGAAATCCCTGTCCCTCTGATTCTCCCATTATGTCTCTTCCTGCTCCTCCAATTCTCCAATTCTGTTTCCTTTGCTCCTCTAATTCCCTATCCTTGTACCTCTGAATTAGGGGTGAAAGGAGCTGGGCCTTTTTTGGGTAGCTCAAGCTCAAGCTTGAATTGAGGCTTTTCGAGCTCAAGCTTGAGAATGGGCTCGTGCAAATTTGGGGCCAAGCATGAGCCTTAAGATATCCGACCTTATGGGCTTATTGGCCTATTGGGCTTAAGTCCTCTTAAGTCCTAAGACTCTTAGCCCTTACAGCCTTACTCATTGCCTTACTCCCAGCCAAGCCTAAGTGCATGTATCACAGCTTTACCCTTAGGCTTAGTCGACTAACCCACCCACCATCCCACCCAGACGGCGGCCACCACCAAGATCAACACCGGTGGCACAACGACAAAAGCCTTATACTAACGATGATCTCCACCACCATTCCAAGGTCGAGTTCTAGGAATTCAAGAAGATAGCCACACTTCGGCACAAGAAACCCAAGTTGGCAACAAGCAATAATCAGCCCCACATCTTTGCTGGATCGCAAATTTTTTCACCCCCCGATTGTAAATCTTCGCTGTTGATAAATCACAAATATTCACCGCCATTGATTTTGTGATTTATTTATTTATTTCTTGAATACCTTATGAGTTGGACTTTGGTGGCCCATAAATCGACCCCACAACAGATAAAGGACGGACTACAGTGGCTCCGTAGTCAAAGTGAGGAAGACAATGACTCAGTTGTGAAGTTTACAAAATCAGGGTAGAACAGTAAAGGATTAGAAAGTTTGAGATAGGTTCTCTAATTTTTTTTTTCTGGTTATCTATATTAAAAATTATAAATTCAGTATCTATCTTTAATTTAAGTTATAATTATGGTACTAAAGATTTATATGTATTATTCAAGTCTGAAGAGCTTTCGGACCAAACTTGAGCCTAAAAAATTGGGACTCAAGCAATTTAAGCTCAAGCCCTAGTAATACTGAATAACAAAGGGGCCGAGCTCGAGCTTAGAGGGCTCGGCTTTACCGGCCCATTTCACCCTTGCTTCAACTCTCTATCCTATCCCCTCTGATTCTTCGTCTCCGCTCCTCCGATTCCCCATCCTTGCCTCTTTGATTCTCTGTCTCCTCCTGCCTCTCCAATTCTCCGTCTTTTCTCACCTTTTAGGTTTTCTATTTCCATCTCCGGCTAAGGATTTGGTTCTCCGATTTGAGATGGTCAGCTAAGTTGAAAAGGCAGAGCCACTAGGGCGAAGGGAAAGAATATGGTAGCAGCCAGGAGAAAAGATTTGGGCGGTGAATGAAGAGAATAAGATGGTAGTGGTGAGGGAAGATTTGGTTAATTAACATTTTAAATTCTTAAAATTAGTTTTTTTTTTTTGTCAATTTTAGTCTATGATTTATTAGTTTCTCAATTTTGTCACTTATTGTCATAAAATGAGATTGTCTGGCATTATGGGACCAAGTAGGGAGGTAGTAAATGCCATATATGTATTTTCTGCTACAAATAATGGCTTAAATAATAGATGAGGCTTAAATAGGAAGTGAGAGTTAGTGGACTTTCATAGTCACTTGTAGAGTTATGAGACAATTTTATGATAAATTGAATAGTTAAGAGACCAAATTTAAATTTTACTCTTAAGTTGTGTGTAATGTTCTACTTTTTTAAGTTTTATGCTTAATAACGTAACTATCATCCGCCATAAACCAAATTTTCAGATATAAAATAGGAAATTCAGCAACAAATCACTACTAATTTAAAAACAGATAACTCATCATTTTAGGGTTTCCAAAATAATGGCTCAAAAACATTGAGGATGAAGAAGTATTATACCAGATCGACCCTTATTTTGTTTTTTTTTTTTTTATGAAAGTGATCGACGCTTCTGGATCTTGGTCAAACTCATGAGTTTAGCTGCAAGCACAGACCCTGACCTCTGACGGGTGTCACTGCCCACACGCGTACGGCCCTGGAGCTGCATCTTTCTCGCCGTCGTGCTTCTTATCCACCAACAACAGTTTCTAATATCTAGAAGCTTCTGCCGATAATTCGAGTGGGAGAAATTTTTTATTTTTATCGACTTACAAATTGTAGAAGTATGTTTCTGCCACGTAGCTCCTTCATTATCCACCAACAACAGTATTATAATATCTAGAAGCTTCTACAGATAATAATTCGAGTGCGAGAAACTTTTTTATTTTTATCTACTTACAAATTGTAGAACTATGTTTCTGCCACGTAGCTCCTTCATTATCCACCAACAGCAGTATTCTAATATCAGAAGCTTCTACAAGAGAAAGTTCGAGTGGCAGAAACATTCTAATTTTATTGTACTTCCAAATTGTGGAACTATATTTTGCTCTCCTTTCTAAGATTTTAATTGGAAATTTCATTTTGAGTGTAAACCGGTTGATAGGGGTTTTGAAGACATATGAACAAGCATCAGGGCAAAAAGTAAACTTTGAGAAGTCTGGTGTGTTTTTTAGTGAGAATACCAATGGAAGCCAGAGAAGGGAATTTTTAAACATCTTTGGAGTACAGGAATGTCGGAGTGTGGAACGATACTTGGGCCATCCGACTTGTGTCGGCAAGAAGAAGAAGGGAGCTTCCAACTTTTTGAAGGAACAAATACAGAAATATGTGTTTGCCTGACATAATAAAGCTTTGTCAAAAGGGGGGAAAGAAATTTTAATCAAACCAGTGGCCCAATTTCTCCCTACCTACATGACGAGCGTTTTTTGTATACCGCCCACAGTAGGCCATGAATTGGAGATTTCTATCAACAAGTTCTTTTGAAATCATGGGAAAAAAGATAAATGGCTCAATTGGATGTGTTGGGAGCATACGACTCTAACCTCTAACCAAGGAGGAAGGTGGGCTAGGTTTTCACGATCTCTCCAGTTTTAATATGGCAATGCTGGCAAAGCAAAGGTTGAAGGTTGACTACAAATCTGAATTCTTTGTGTTCCCAAATCCTAAAGGCCAAATATTTCCCTTTGTCTTCCTTTTTGGAAGCACACGACAGACCAAACTCATTCTTTACAGGGCAGAGCATTCTTGAAGGTCAGAATATACTTTTGAAAGGCATAAGATGACGAATTAGGTTGGGGGAAAAGGTGAAAATTTGGAAGACCAATGGCTGTTGAGCTTGGGTTCATCAAGACTATCATCTCCCTCGGTTGGGTTCGGCCCAAGTGCTACAATGGATCAGTTCATTTCTAGCTACCTGAGAAACTGGAACCTTCCCTTGATCAAGCTAGTGTTCTATCCAATTGACGTCGAGCTTATTCTCAAAATCCCACTGTCTTCTAAAGCACTGGAGGATTCGCTCATTTGGCATCTCAATAACAATGACATGTATTTGGTTTGGATTGGGTATTTTGTTTGTATGAAGATGTTGAATAATCGGGTGTGGAATCTAAATTCAACTGAGGGGTTCTGGAAGAGGATTTGGAAGTGCAAGGCACCAAACAAACAGAAAATCCTTCTATGGCATGTTGCTCAAAATAGCCTGCCCACTCGAGATAATCTTGCTATCAGGAAGATATTATGAAAAATACTGAATGCCCTTTAAGCCCTGAGCTAGTGGAATCAGCCTTGAACGTCTTTATTTTTCCTGACTGAGTTGGGGGGAGATTCAACTCGTGAGTGGGTGGGGAATGCCATGGAGGTGTTGTCGGCGGAGGATTGGAGACACTTTGCGTTTTTGGCATCAATTTTGTGGCAGAATCGCAACTCGATGGTGCATGGTGCTGAATGTTTGTCTGTCAAAACACTGAATTTGAAGTGCCACAAGCAGCTAAATGACTGAAGTATCAAATATAGTATCTGTGCTGCTCTTTCAAGGCAAATGAGCTGGATCAGGCCACCAAGGGGTTGGCTCAAGCTAAACTCAAACATTGCGATAATTCGAGATGATAATAAGGGGGCATGTAGCTGCTTTAGCTACTAAAAAAGGAGGCATGTAGGATGTCTCTTTTGAGGAAAACGTAGCGCGACTTGAGGGTTTAAAGCTAGCTAAGGATTTCAGAGTAGCTCGGCTGGTGGTGGAATTGGACACGAAGGAGGTGGTCCGAGCAATCTTAGCTAATGCAGACGGGAGGTCTGAAGCTTTCAGGTGTATTGGCCAGATTTGGAGTTGACTGACAAAGCTGGATAGGTTGCAAGTTATACATGTCCTTTGAGAGTATGGCAAGGCTGCACATCATTTGGCTCAAATAGCTCTTTTTTGTGATGATTTTATTCTTTGGACAGGTGATTTACCATTTCTTTTATTGGCCATTGTTGCCAAGGTTATTATGTCTTAATGAAATTTATTTGAAGCATTCAATTAAAACAAAACTACTATATGAATTTATTAATTTTTGTATGACAAAAGTTTCAAATTTACCACTAGTGTTTAGACGTATGCTTATATATGCTACTATAGTTTTTCTTTTGTGCAATTTCCCAATAATGTTTTAAAATGGACTCAAATTGGCCACTAATTATTAAAAATTGCAAGTTTTGTAATTTTATAGTGATAATGCAACGTCTAACAAATCTTAAGAATTTAAAGTAATTTATCAATTTTCTTTAATAGAGTCCAACACTCGCCCTATGCCCGTTGCCTCCAACATCCACTGCCTTGCAAATTGTGCTATTAAAGAAAAAAAATGATAAATTATTTAAAGTCCTTAAAATTTATTAAATTAAATGATATATTATCACTCTAAAATTATAAAGCTTTTGACTTTTAATGGTTAATGATCAATTTAAGTCCATTTTAACATATTAATAAGAGATTGAGTAAAAAAAAAAAATCTATAATAATAATTATATAATTGCACTAAAACATTAGTAGTAAATTTGAGAGTTTTGTTTTTAGGCATATACGGTGAATGCAGCAAGGGAAATCATTTGATGGGGTTCCTCCTGGTCGTAGTGCTGGTGCCACGTAAGATGGGGGACAAGGAGGACCCAGTTAGGAGGTGTGACTGTTAGCTGTCGTCATTACATGCCATGTCATCATGATTTTTGACCTTTTGAATTACTCGGCTGCTTTCATAACTCTTAGTTGCCCTGACGCTGAAATAAAATCACGTGCCTCCCCCGCTGGCGCTGGCTCACTCATGACATATCATACCGTGACTCAGGACAGGACTTCAAACCCGTGTGTGAAGTGCGTCTGGTTTCGGTCCCTAGCTGGCTCCCCCTCGATCCGACACCAACCACTTCCTATTTAAGAGCCTCAGCCCCGCCCTCCCACCGAACCAAAACACTCCAACACTTGCCAACAAGCTACACCAGATCAACACGGCCGAGCACAAATAACTATTAGTCAATCAGTCTCAATCTTATGCAGCAGCCTTCCAAAAGAACCAAACTCACCGATTCTCCACTTCCACTCCCCCTCTCCCCCAACCAAGAGCTCTCCAACATGGTCTCCGCCATCATCTCTGGAACCTCACCTGCCCCCGCCGCCGAAGGCGACTTTGAGTTGCTCTTGCCCCTGACTGGTGAGATGGAGATGTGCCACCTGTGCAGGATTGACGGTTGTCTTGGCTGCAACTTTTTCACTCCAACTCCGCGGCAGCAGCAGCAAGCGATCAAACCCAAGTTCAATAAGTCGACCCGGCGATCAGCTGGGCCTGGCGCCGGCAGTAAGAAGAAATACAGGGGAGTGAGGCAGAGGCCGTGGGGGAAATGGGCGGCGGAGATTCGAGATCCCCGCCGCGCCACCCGCGTCTGGCTGGGAACCTTCATCACCGCGGAGGCGGCGGCACTTGCCTATGACAAGGCGGCCATCGAATTCCGCGGTCCCAGAGCCAAGCTCAACTTCCCATTTCCCGCAGATGATATTGATAGTAGCAGTACTACGACTACTGTTACCGGTGCAGGCGAGTGCTCTAATATTAATAGTACAGCTCCCGACCAAGAACAGAGCAGCTGGGAATCGCAGCTTCAGGGTCTACAGGGTGGGAGGGGAATGGGAATCATGGCAAGCGAGTCGGAGTCGGGAATTGAGATGGACTTTGAGCTCCTGCAGGATGGAGAGGATAAGGAGTTCCAGCAGTGGATGGTGATGATGCAAGATTTTGGTGCAGGCCGCAACAACGTCATAGAAGATCTTTTCCTGCATTAAAATTTATTTTCATTCTATTCTTTTAATTTTTTTCCAACTCTCTGATCGACTTTTTAATTTGCCAGATGGAGCTAATTAAGAGTGGAGTTTTATCTTTTACGCAGGTTTTACTTTTAACTGGCTAATCCGTCTTGTCTCCTCCAGATGTACAGCCAGCCTAGTTAGGACTGGGATGCCAATTGTGTTTATAGAAAACAAGGTTGTTGTAGTTGTAGTAATTTTTCTAAAAGGTTTTTCAAATGCCTGTACTAGCTGATTTAGGCCTCGTTTGGGAACAGTTTTTATTATCAGTATTAGAGTTTTTGATAATTTATTTGACGGTTGATATGAAAATACTAAAGCTAAAAGCTAAAAGCTACCATTTGATAATTTTTTCAAAACTCTAACACTAATCGCTGACGCTAATACCAAACGAGCCTTAACGGTTTCATGGGGCGTTTGTTGGCTTTGACTTCGGCCCTTCTGGCTGCCGAGAAAAATTTGATGCTAGGGCCCACAAAACGGATTAACCGCAGTAATTTAACCTGACAGAAAACGATATCGCTGTCAGTCCCTTTCTTCTTGCGGGGCCATGGGTTCCGTGCATCCGTCCTACTAAACTACATAATTTTAATTGCCTACGACCTCATGATGATATAAAGTTTTAAACACGAGCACTTTGGTGACAAGTGCCACAGCAAAGTTTGCTAAATCAAATAATCGGATTTTAGTCACGTTAATATCGAGCATAATTCCTCACGTGTTAATCGAGTATATTTGCGGGGAATTAATTAACTAGCTGGATCTGCACAGACATTATGAAGAATATAAATCTTATTAGCCATTTTAACCAACGGATTGAAATATTGATCGGTCATATATCTTTTCTTAATTTTTATAACAAAAAAATTCAGAATCGATTTATAAGTACATAATACAACAGAGGATGGATATATGGTGAGAAGTTCTAAAGAGAAACTCAGTAAAAGCAATGCTTTCAATTTTTAATTAAGTAAATTGTTCTGACAAACACTAGAGGTTAGTAGTATTGATTCTATTGAATTGTCTGGCTTCCCACAGGAGTACATATTACATTAACAAAAGAGTATCGTTGTTTCCTTTTAATTCATAATCTATTAAATATTCTGTTTTGATCCTAAACTTATTAAAATAGTTATTTACTAGATGAAATTCATTAAATCATAATAATTGTATGATAGAAATTTTTAAAATTTTAATTTAAATATTTAGTAACTATTTTACAATAAATTTAAATAGTTTAATATTTTTTTACAGTAAATAGATAATTTAAATTAATAATTTTTATTTTAAATAAAATAAGTTCATTATACAAAGAGAAAAAAATAATTTAAATTTTTTATTAACTGTAAAAAAATTATTATAAAATAGTTACCAAATAGTTTAAATTATGATATAAAATTTGTTATCAGATAAATATTTTCAATTAACAAATTTCATCAAATTAAGACAAAAATGAAACATTTTCAATAGATTTAGAACTAAAATGAAATATTTTTAATATGTTTAGGACTAAAACAAAACATTCAATAGCTTAGAAACTAAAAGGAAACAATGACTAAAGGGTAACGACTATTCAAAAAATTTACTCATAACAAAAGCACTTAGAAAGATAACAAAAATTCTAACCAAATGAATAGTAGAGATAGATACACAATTAAGGTGAAAAAAATATTTCTTAAGTCTAGATAAGATGATTTTAATTATAGACCAAAACACATTATAACTAGATAAATACATTCCAAAACTAGACAAATGATTATTAGAAATAAGAATATAATCAAAGTGAAACAAATTTATCTAAAATTTTCACAAAATAAACTCACTTCTAAAAATGTTTATTAGAACTAGATAAATGTAGATTAAAACTAAATAACTACAAGAAAAATGCAAGATCATGATTGAAGAAGGTGACTGAAAGTTAGTCGCTATAGCCATGGCAGTTGCTATTTAGTCAGAATAAAAAATGTGTTCTTTAGTTGACGATTGCTGGGCAACTGAATATGTCAGTGGCCTACATTGCACTCGACATTTATTCAGTAAGTTGTGCTAGATTTGACTACAGTCACATTTCAGTCGATATTTTAGGTGCTCAATTTAACTATTATTACCCTTTAGTGGCTAAGTTGATTTAGGGTTTGACATTTTTTAGTGGTTAGGGTTTTTTAGAGTTTAGAGTTTTTTAGGTGTAGGGTATTGAGATTTTTTAACGGTTTAGGATTTGGGGTTTTTTTGGGGTTTAGGGACATATAATTAGGGTTTGTTTTTTTTAGAGTTTAAGGGTATTGGATATAGATTTAGGGTTTGAGATTTTTATTTAGGGTTTAGGATTTGAAATTAGTGTTTAAGGATATGGAATTAGCTAGCTAGGGTTACAGTATTGAATTAGGATTTTTGGATTTTTTAATGGTTATTTAGGGTTAATTTGGAGTTTTTTAGGGTTTAGGGTTTGAGAATTTTTTTAGGGTTTAAAAATTGAATTTAGGGTTTGTTAGGGTTTAAGAGTATTTAATTAGGGATTAAGGTATTGGATGTGAGCTTAGAGTTTGGGGTTTTTATTTAGGGTTTAGGATTTGTAATTAGGGTTTAGGGTTTTATGGTTTATGGTCTAGGGTAAACGGTAGATTAGATTTAGGGTTTAGGAATATAGAATTATGATTTAGGAATTTTTAGGGTTTAAGAATATTGAATTAGGGATTGGGGCATTGGATTAGCTTTAGAGTTAGAATTTTGTTAAGGTTTATGATTTGGAATTACGGTTTAGGGTATTGATTAGCTTTAGGGTATTGGATATAGGTTTAGGATTTGGGGTTTCTTTAGGGTTTAGGGTATTAGATGTAGGGCTTAAAGTTTTGGATTTACGGTTTAGGCCCTTTAGGGTTTAAGGTCTCTAATTCAATACCTTAATTGAATTCTAAGCTTTAATAACCCCAAATCCCTAAGGCCTCAAACCTAAGAAATGTAAACTCTAATCATAAATCAATCCCTAAATCTTAACTCAATACTATAAACCCTAAAACTTTAATTACCCCTAATGCTATCATTAACCCTAATTAACTCATATATATATATATATATATATATATATATATATATATATATATATATATATATATATATATATATATATATATATGCCAATTCATTTTAACTTAAGTTAACTTAATGCAAAATGACTTA
This sequence comes from Aquilaria yunnanensis, assembly GCA_039654915.1. NCBI lineage: Eukaryota > Viridiplantae > Streptophyta > Magnoliopsida > Malvales > Thymelaeaceae > Aquilaria > Aquilaria yunnanensis. The sequence continues at coordinate 21,723,698 of CM077598.1, read as the reverse complement.
TTTTTATTTTTATATTTTTTTATTTGGAACCAATTTAACTTGAAAACCAATATTAAGTAAATGTAAGATTCCATTTGATAGTAATTTTTCATGATGTTATTAAATTTTCATGAATTTTTATTTTTTTAGCATTAAAAGTAAAAAATTGATAAAAATTTAAAAAGCTTAGAAAAATTATATTTTAAATGAATTATTACATCTACATAATATTGGTTTTCAAATGAAATTGGTTCTAGGCAAAAAAAATATATATTTTGAATTAAGTTGACTTAAGTTAAAATGAATTAGTTCTAAACTATTTTATATATTTAATTATATACATATTTTTGTTTATAAATATATATGTACATGTATGTATGTGTGTATGAATGTATCTAAATGAATCCTTTACATTTAACAAAAAAATCTACTAAAAAAAATAAACATAGTTACTAAAAAGGTGACTACATTTAAACTAAAAGTGACTACATTCATAGCAAAAGTGACTGAATTGAATAGCAATTGATTGCGATCGAGGTTTCAATTGCTCTTCAATAGCTAGTTTTCCATCTCCTTTAAAACCTTCACTCAACTCGCTTCTAGCACTCCCAATTCTCCATTTCCTTCCCATTAGCTCTCCCTTTGCTCTTCCATTCTCAATTCTCTTCCCATTAGCTCTCTTTTTACTCTTTTATCCTGTAGTTCTTCTTTTCATTTTTTGTTTGAATTTTTCATGTCCGGGTTTAGTCTAAGTTTTTTATGTCTAGCCAGCTCCATTTTTGTGCATCATTGTGTTTTTTTTTTTTTAGTTTTTCATGGGCACCGTTTAGCTTTTCATTTAGGTTCGGGTTTGAGTGGGTTTGGGTAGTGTTTTTCCTTTAGTTTAGGTTTTCCAGCCAACATTGTTCATCAAAGAAGCTTCTTTTTTGTTGTTGTGCCAATAAAATAGTGTTAAGTGTTAAAGGGTTAAATTAATTTTTAATTATTAATTTAGCGTTAAATTCTTAAATTGTTAAGTGTTAATTGCTAAATTAGTGTTAACTTTTTGGATTAGTGTTAATTATTGAATTAGTGATAAAGTTTATTTAAATTTAAATTTTATTATTTGATTATTTTATTATTAATAATTAAAATAAGTTAATATTCACACCAATTTAATATAAGTATCAAATAAATAAAAAATGAAATAAATACTCAATTGAATTAAAGAATATTAATTAAATAAAAATTATATTACATAATGAGGTATTTTTTTTAAAAAAAAATCCTAATACATTAACTGAATTGTGACTGAATTGACAGTCGATAATATAGCAAGTAAAATAGTCAGTCACAATTTCTCGGTTGAATCTTGACTGAATATGTAAATCACTTTTGGCAATCTAGATTCAGTCACAAACTATTTGCAACTTGAAAAAATCCAACTACTTTCTACAGTCATTGGGTGGTCGCTTTTGGATTATATAGTGACTGAAATGCGACTGGGTTAACAGTCGTTATATTGCATCTTTCTTGTAGTGAATAAATGAATCTTAGAACTAGATAAATTAATTTTAGAGATTGATATACAATCAAATAAAAAAGAAATTGTTCTTAAATCTAGACAAATGCTTATCAAAGCTAAATAAATATATCATTACACACAGACACACACATGAAATAAATGTATCTAAAATCTAGACAAAATGATTTTCATTATATATAAATGCATGTTAGAGTTAGATAAATATATCTCAAGGTGAAACAAATATTTCCCAAAATTAGATGAACTATTTAGATGTTAAATTAATAATGTAAAGTTGCGACAAAGTACGTCGTGATGATAGACAACCCCATTGTTTATTCGTTAATTGTCTATTGACAAATCACTAGTAAGCAGAAAACTAGCACATGATAATTAATTTACTCGTTATTGCTGCATTGTTATTGCGTGGCGAACATCCATTTTAGTTTATAAGCTTTGTTTAATCGGTCATTTTAGTCTCTAAAATTTGACACACATTTTAGCGTTAATTCATTTTAATTTAAGTTAACTAATTTAATATAATTTATTATTTTTTTTATATTTTTTATCTTAAATTAATTTTATTTAAAAATTAATATTATGTAAAAATATATTTAAAAGTAAAATTTCATAATATTATTAAATTTTTATTTTTTTAATGTCTAAAGTTAGAAAAATTCATAAAAATTTAGTAAGATTGTAAAAATTATATTTTTAATAAATTATTATAACTATATAATAATAAATTTTTAAATAAAAAATATATAAAAATAAAAATAAATTATTTTGAATTAAGTTGCAATGAATTTGTCAAAATCTAATGACACTTTTTCTTCTAACTCACTGGTCCCGTCACCTGCCATCACCTCGCCTCCCGTCTGTGACCATGCATGAAAAGGTGAAAGCTGCATGTCCAATCACCTAAAGTTCTAATTTCTGCTTTTTACATCTTAAAGCTTTGGTCTTCACCACTCACACCCCTGTCCCCGACCCGGCTGCCATGAGCCGTCGTGGGGCTTAAGGTTTTTAGAATATAGATAAAGGAGGCGATTAAAAAATTGAGTTTCTAGTGGGTTGGGGGGGGGGGGGGTTAAGGTAATTGAATGTTGGGACTGAGGTGAGCAGTTGACGGGCAGAGGAGGGAGGTAGAGGAGGGTCTGGGTTGCCCTCTAGTTTTCAGTCCTGTTGCCCGGATGCTGAGGCTTTGTTGCAGCGGTGTAGCAGGCGTAGCCGTAGCTCGTGCGTGTCTGCGTCGGTGGAGTGAACAGAATTTTAAAGGCTGTCACTGAAATTTCCCCGTCGCCATAATCGCTAGAGGGATTCTGTCGTGGGACAATCAATAACAGGGGCTGGGAAAATAGAACGGGAGAAAAAAGAAAAGATTTTCTAATCAATTTTCGTTTCTTAGTTTGAACAGAGAAAGCCGGGATCTTGGAGATGGAGAGAGTCAAGAGAGAACTTAGAAGGTTGGTGTGTGTTCTTCGTGGCTGGGAATGGGGAAGAGATTATCTGTTAGTGTTTGTAACACAGACATAGGTAACAATTGTCATCGTGTTAGAATTGAACCAATGTAACTCCATTAATGTTAGTTTTCATTGTTCGCAGGACAAATTGCTCAGAGTCAATTTATGGGATGTAAGATGTCTGAGTGAATAAAGTTCAGGAAACCAAAATACTTAGGCCTCATTGCCTGGTACTGTACTACTCTTTTGAGCCTCAACTATTGAAATTAATTAAACGTTTGAAAACGAAATATTGGGCCCGTTTTTTATGTAGCTAGACGAGTAAGTAAGGTCTTATTAATTAATGCGATGCTTTAGTTACATACATTAAAAGTTGATTTGGGACCACTTTATTATTAAACTTCGATATTCACCATCATCTGTTACTGAAGATTAAGTGCTCAATATTCAATAAGGTTCCTGGCTAAAATGTTTTAATCTACCACAAGCACTCTCTGCAACGCCCTCGGCAGCGAGTCATGAACGAGACTAGCAACGGTCGTGGATGCCGCCGCTTTTAGTCTACCATCGCCTCTGACTATGAACTTGTGATTTGTCCTCTCTTTCCCCTCCCTTTTCTCCTGATCCAAATCATTCAGGCTTTCGTTAATTCCCAGTTTCTAGGTTTCCCTCTTTAATTTCCTGATGTTTTCTTATTTGGGGTTTTTCGGTCAGATGTGTTTCTTTCTTTGAGCTATATCTCCGCTTTGTTGATTTTGTGTCTAATTTGTATATGGTCTGTTGCTTGATCCAGTTTCTCTACTCTGTCGTTTATGGCTTTGACTCTCTTGTTTTTTTTTTCATCTGGTTTGCTGCTCTTTACTTTCCCTGTTTCTAATTTGTCAATTCTGTTGTTCCTGTGCACACTCTATTCGGTTTTTTTCTTTTCCGTGCTCGTTTTGTTAAGTCTACTGCTGGTTTTTTCCTTTGCCTTCCCCTTATAGTTCGTAGGTGTTGTGCTCATTCCCACATGGTTTTATGCCTTTCTTAGGCTATGTTTCTTTTATCAGTGGTTTGCTTATTGGTAGTTCGTTTTGCTAACCTATCATTTGTTTAGAAATTGTTCCTTGGCCAGTGTTTTGTTTTCATTTTCTAGGTGGTTTTTTTCATCTGCTCTAGATGTCCCTTCTTATTTCTTTTCATGTGTCCCATTGGCCGTTCTTCATTTCTGTTTGGTGGTTTGTTGGACAAGTATATCTTGTGATCAATAGTTTGGATTTGGCTGGTTACTGTTGGTCTAGCTTTCAATTGTGTTATTTACCTTTTACCTCTAAAATGTTCGGGCTTCAAAAGGGCTTCCTAAGTGGTAAGGAAAAGGCAAGCTCATCTCTTTCAAAACAATCTATCAAGGAGGGGAAGAAGCCTCTTGATTCCAATTTTACCAACATAAATGATGATTAGATGTTAAAGTATCTGTTTGATGAGTTTCCCTTGGAGGGATGTTTTGGACAACTTGAGTCCCACAACCATAAGAATAGAGAAGATGAAGCTCCAATATGTCAATTCTTGGCTGAATTAAATTTCTTTCAACAAAAGTGCCTTGACAAGTAGGAGCTCCAACAACAGAAACTTGCAAGTGATTCATGCTCTACATCTTTTGTGCCATCTTTATAGGACATTCTCTTTAAAGTGGTGAAGAAACATTTTGCTCTAGCTCTGGAATCTATTATTAATCAAGTTTATAAATCAAAGACTAGCTTTACTTGAAACCAATATCTCTAATCTTAAAGCACAAGTGGAGGAGTTTCATCAAAAGTAAGTTGTCAAGGAAAAAGAGGTTGAGATGACCATCAAGGATTTGGAAACCAATACTTAGATGCCTTACAAGAGTTGGAAAGAGCTAAGGAGCATCATTCAATCCATATTATAGCATTACAAAAGAAATTAGAAGAGTTGGAGTTTAAGAATTGGTCCCTTCAACAAGAATTTGAGGCATCTATAACAAGTCACTAGAAGGCATAACCTCACATGAGTCAAGCTTAAATACCACTTTAACCTTAAAGATTCTTTTGGCACTTCAAAGCTTTTGCAAGCTAATCAAATAGGATTTTGGGTACCATCTTAAAGGGAATTGGACATTGGGTGACCTTTCACCATTCAAAAAAGCATCTTATTTGCATAAAATGTGGAAATCCTTTGCATAAAGGATCAAATTGTATACAATCCAAAAATGCTTTTCCACAAGCTTACTAGAAGGTTATTTGGTATGTCCAAGATTCAACACCCCAAGTAGTTAAGAACAAGAATAAACCTTTCAACGGTGACTCTTAGATCTAAGAATGTAAGAAGTCAATAAAAAATCTTCCAAAGGCTGGCCCATTGAAGATGGATGTAGATCAACATAAGGATTCTCCACTTCATGCAAAAAGTTTGGGAAAAGGGAGATTTGTAATCCAATCATCTTGAACAAGGATAAGCAAGTTGATGCTTGTGCTCCATCAAATAATGATACAGACCAAGTAAGGGATCAAGCTCACTTTCAGTTTTAAGCGCAATAATCAACTTGTCTTAAAATGTGGAAAGGTAAAAAGAAGAGGAAAGACATTAACCCTTTTAAAAGACAAGTTCAAAAAAGTCATATAGAACCTCCTTGCTCTTTTGTGCAAAATATTGGTGAGCATGATACTTTTCGTAGCCACCATGATATCCCTACTGGATAGAGGGCAGCAATTGTTACGAGCCAGGAGCTCATCACTAATGGTCAAGAGTTTAATTCTACTCTTGTAGGTTTTAGGAGGAAGCGTCAGCAATTAGACAACATTTTTCTGCATGCAAAGTAGCAACTTTCATCCACATTGGCTGGAGTCACTAAAGAGATCAACATGAATTGCTCAAATTGTTTTCTCAAATGACTCAATGGCAACAACAAGTCTCTGTATCTCAAAATGGCTCTTGGTCCAACCTTGAAGTAGATTAGGTTTATCATATCAGCCTATGGACAAGCTTTTCTCTTCATTTTTCTTATTATTGTTTTTTAGTATAAAAAAATAATAATAAGGTTTCTGGCTCAAGCTTCAAGGCCTTGACTGTGGCTACTTAATTTAGTAGACACAAGGTATTGTTTTGGCACAAATTTTTGGCTTACAAAACTTGTCACCCAAAATAACCCAAAACACTTGGCCTGAAAATTGTATTTCTATTCAATGAGTGGCAACACTTGTTAGTGCTTTAGAATATACGAGTTCATGGAGTTCGTGTGGTGTGGTAGTTCATATTTGTGATTACTATGTAGATCATTCAAAGCGTGGTTGTTCGTGCTTCACTGCAAAATAAGGTGATGGTTTTATATAGGGGTCAGGGGTGAAAGTTAAACCTCAAACTAATTATCTACTCAAACTTGATTTGAGAATAGGAAGTTTGGGTTGATTTTATGGTTGAAATTAGCCTATTTTGGCTTGACCCGAATTAACCAAAGCTTGCAAATCTGAGTCGATGCTAATTGGGTCCAAGCTAACTAACTCAGTTGGACTTGAAATCCCAACCCACACACTTGTCACTTAAGTTCATAGTTCAAGTTGTATGTACCCACATACCCACAAGGCCCAACCCACGTATAAATTCCCTGCTTTTATTGGACCCAAATTAGCCCTGCCTCTTGCATTTTTCCTTTGACAAACGACACCCCTAACCCTGAGTCTCATTTACCACATATAACAATAGACCTTACCTTATACCCTTACCACCCTGTGATTGACACAGCCCAAGCACAACCACAGGCTACAAGCAATGTGATAGGTTTTAAGAAGGCTTTGTTCTTAGCAATTTCTTTCGTTTCACTCAGTCGCCCTTGTTCATGATCATGAACTCGATTCCTTGCCAGTTGCCTAAATTGATGCCTCCTCTTTGTCATCCTTTACGAACTTGATAATAATCGACACTCGGTCAGTGTTTTTAAAATTAAACCATACTTCAAACTATCAGAGTATTTGGGTCACTGTTCAACCGGTTGAACTGCTAATTCATTTTTCATTTGTATTTATATTGTACGAGTGCTAAGTGACATGACAAAAATGGAAAGAATGACACTAAAATAAATTTTATAGATAACATAATGATTACATTTGCATTTTACATAAAATAATAATTTATAAACTCTAATATAAATATGTTCTCTTTCCCTCTCCATACAAGCCACGTTGCTTCTTCGTTTCTTTTATCTTAGTCTTTTGTTTTTTCCTTCTCTCTCTCCTATTACTCCATTTCTTTTGTTTTCTTTTTTCTTTGTCACCATCATCATCATCATCATCTTTTTCTTTTTCTTTTTTTTTCTTTTTCTTCTCTCTAACTCTTTCTCTTTCCGGGCACTGTTCTTGTCCTCCTTCTTTCATTTTCTTCTTTTTCTTTTTCTTTCATTTTTCTTCTTTTATCTTCTTCATCATTTTGTATTTTTTTTTTCTTGTTTTCTTCTATTTTTACAATTCTTAAATAATTACTTTTAGGCTGTCAGTTTGTTCCGGTTCACTGATTTATTGATTTTAGGCAATTTTTTAAATTGGTTTTTGACTAACCACAAAATAGCCCGATGAGCAGACCGATGGGATGACTGAAAACTGGTCGACGATTGAATTGGTCAGTTCTACACAGTTTTGAAATCACTGCTCTTACCCTCATCGGTAATGATTCTTTTTCTTTCTTTATATTAGCCACAAGATTCATAGGCACAACCTACAGATTGTTTCATTCTTTGTTTGTTTTCCTCAATTTTCCTACTATTAACAAAGTCCACCAATAAATAAGGTTGATTTATTAGGGTGTGGCTAGTTCTTAAAGTGGCTATATAATTTTTTTCATAATTAGGCCCAATTTGAATTTTGCCTTTTGAGCTCGAATTAGGTGGGTTCAGACCATCGTTTTAAGAATAAAGTAGGTTGGAGTTGGGCTAGGTTCATTTCTGTCTCGACTTTCACCCCTAGTTTCATATCCTGAAACTTTTCAAGCTTCGAAGACGAAAGCACATCATAGTAGAAAGATGCTACACTTTCTGTCTAATATAATTGAGAAAATATGCTTTTAGTCCTTGTAATTTTGGTCTTTGCCATTAGTAGTTGGCAACTTGCAAATATGCCGATCCTGCCATCATTTCTTACCATGTCTCAACTCAAGCTCACATTTGATTGTCCCCGAACATTTCTGCCACACCTTGACAGCAGAATTAACCTTATCACACCTTCACAAACTTACCTAGCCTAGGAAAAACGTCATGGTGACTCACCTATGCTATTCCTACTAAAGCCCATCCTAGAAAGCCAACAAATTTAGCCTTACCTCTTAGGATCATCACTCATCTTACATAGTTCACCCCACCATGACATTACTGCTATGGTGGTTTGAGCCTTAGGTGATCACTAAAGCTAAATCGAAGGTTGAAGAAGCAAATCCATGTGGTTGAAATTAGGATTTGATTATTAGACGGAAAATAGCAAGAACCAAAAGGGAAGAAAGCAAATCTATACAACAAAAACGGTTCATCCATTACAAAAAAATTATAAAATATATATATAAAAGGTTGAATATAGGCTATATAGCAATGGCTTAGATCAAGCCCAAACCACCATACATAAGAATTAGCCCATTCCCCAACCGGCGCCCAAAGTAGACTTCAAACCCTACAACCACAAATAACCGCATAAACCCAAACCAAAAATTGTGCACTACAAGTACAACATACTGTTTACTGAATGGTGATATTCTCTACAGTTTTGAATGTTATACTGTACTGGTTAGTGTAGTCAGTATATCTTGGTACTGTAACTCAAGCGGTACCGAACTACCATGTTTACCTTGTCCTTTGCACCGGAGCATACTTGCCGATACATCCATTTTGCATGTCTTATTGTCTCCGGCGATACGCTGTCGATCATCAAAATTGCGTAAAATGCTCCCAAATTGGGGTTGGATTGAGTTAAATACGTCACCCTCTGTCATGGGAACAAGCTGTAGGCCTGTAGCCCTTGAGCTACTAACTCCTTTGTCTTATCATGAGTGATTAATAATTTTATAATTAAATTGGTTTCATATGCCTACAAACAACCACTCGATTTCGGCCCCATCCATCCAAATTACTTCTGATTTTCACACACAATTAATTGCTTTTCATGAGATTGTTTTTTGGCAGTGCTTTGCATTGTACTTGTTTGCTTTTTCATGCATAACTAATTTGTATTTTTACTAAAATCTAGCTAATTTTTTAACCAATCAAAGATTACTATATTTTTTTAGGGAATCAATTGTAAATAATGAATTTTTGTTTTCACATATGCTTAACTATTCAATTCTTCTTATTTTTCTATATTTGTGTATAATTCATCTCTATGCCTTTTTTTTTTCTAAGAAATTCTATGTTTTTTTGTTATTTGTTGAATTAATGGATAAAAATGTTAAAATGAAGAGTTACTTTTTTATACTTTTAATTTTTTTTTATATGTTGATAACTTGTTATGTTTTATGTATGACTTGGACTTTAGAGTTAAATAGTACGAGATTTGAATTATCATCACGGAAATTACAATACAGTCATAACGAATAATTTGCCATGCTGTTACCAAAAACAATAGCCTGACATATACATATACTTGGACAAGTTAAAAAGAAACCAATCTTCAACACCATGCATGTGCAAGAAGAAGCCTACAAGTAACAGTACATGTCTCACCTTTCTACAATGAAAATGAGAATAATATCAAACCAACTGAATTACAAGATGAGAAACTTGAGAAACAATTTTGATTCCAACAACTCTAGCAATCCTGTACACAGATCAGCTGACAAGTTGAGCCACCAAAGTCAATCAGCAACATCATCGCCTGCCTGAGAGGCTGATTGAACTGACTTTCATAGGGGTCGCCACCACCAATGGTGCTTCAGGAGAATCACTCACCGCAAATTTGTCATGCATGAAACGACTTTCTACGATCGACTCATCCTTCGGTACAATCTTGTAGCAGTAACAACTCTTCAGACCTTCTTGATTCCGATAGCACTCATGAGCACTGTTCTTCACTTGCTGGAAGTCCCATATCACACTGAACTTGCCCACTGTTGCAACAATATGACGTTCTTGCTTGCCATTTTCAGTTACCTGAACAGAACAGGAGATATTTCAATGGGCGTACAGAAAAATTGAGGGCCATCAAAACATCAAATAACAAACACAAAATTGCCTACAGATACAGTTCTCAGTCTCATCTCATTTCCCAGTCTGATTTAGCTTAGCTGGTTCAACCACCATTTGTGTGGATGTCTGTAAGCAACTATAAACCATTTTCCTGGGAACAATATGCTAAAAGCCTAAAACCATAAAGACGAAGACAAGAAGACTCTCTAAATAGAGAAATTGAGAACCAGGTGCTGGAAAAGAAAAGAAAAAGAAGTGGCAACATCGAGATGTATCCGACCAGGGAAGCATAATGGTTTTGACATAAGGTAAAAATTGGTTCAGGAGACCAAGATGAAATTCAGTCAGTTAAACTTGGTATATTCAGTTTGCTACATGTGTCAACAAGATATCTCTATCTCGTCCATCTATTTCCATTCAAGATATGAACTGGTGACAGTTATGAGATCAGAAATCATTATGATTCTGAAAATACGAAGTGGGGAAAGCATTCCTGGCACACCTATAGAGAGTAAGTTAACTGAATTCCTAACATGTCCATACACTCGCAAGAATGAAGCACAAATATCAGTTTGCACACAAAACAAGTTCAGAGAAAGAGTGGAATGAAATTAAATCACCATCTCAGACACAAGTCCCATGCAAAACAAGAAAACAGGAGTATAGGCGTTCCCATCAAACAGCAGTTACTAAATTTACACTAAATGCAAGATGGAAACGCAACAATCATATAGACCACAAGTAGAGGTTAGCATACCCATGAGAAATGACCTCCATGGAATCTGTTGTTGTTACCAGCAAGATGCGAGTCCAGGGGAGTCAACTTCAGCAATCGTGGTGCTGGTATCTTATTTCCCATCCTGCCACTGAAGCCAGTCTTGGTCTTTCCATCTTTATCCGTAAACAGAGTGCAAATAAGGATCAAGTACGTATCAGCTGTGCCCAAAACCCACTTCCCATCATAAGTAACATCAACATGAGTGATTGGTGAGCCAAGCCCAGGAAATGCCGTCTTAGCCTGCCTCATTGATGTCTTAGAATACAGCCTTATCTTTCCATCAAGTGACCCAACCACAATAGAGCCATCCCCAGCACTCGCAAAGCACTGGAAATTTGTCCCTCTGGAGAACTGATGTCCTTGCGTCCAGTGCAAGACAGGCGAGTCACTTGAGGCAATGTTCTGTACAATCCCTTTTCTATCTCTCATATCCCATTGACACAACCTATTATCATCCAATCCCAAAAATGTAGATTCAGACGGGTCCAGCTGAGAGCCCTTTGTGTCATTTGTAATATCTTTCATTGTAATATCAGCACCATCCTTCTCGAACTTCCATTCTGTAACAATCTTCCCAGTCTCAATGTCAACCTGCTTAAGCCCTGTGGCATGAGGCTTCCCCTCTTTCTCTGGACTCATAAGCATCATATTGGTCTCTGCTCTCATTAGCAGTGCCTTCTTTGGGGTGGAATGCACCAAAGCTCCCCCAGCACTGGAACGACCCCCATCAAACCTAACACAAATGCCTTTCCCATGTATCCCTCTGTTGAAATTTCTGTAAACCTGAACACCCAAATCATTCACCAGGAAACTATTATCCAGTGCACCCAGTGCCAAGCTCTGGACACCGCCATTTGCCGCTTCCTCGAACTCCTCCACCAGCTCCTGACTCCTTTTCACCGGAGTTGACACAGGGCTCCTATCATCCGCATCTTCCCACATAGAATCGTCGGCGGCCTCAGGCTTAAGCCACCCAATAAACTCCTTGCCATAGACCTTGATCCTGTTATCCTCTGTAGCTTCCAGCCCATACACATTCTCAAACAAACAGTCCTGAAACTCCGTCACGAAGCGTCTATAATCCTCGTCAGTGAGGAACTTCAACGCCCAGACGGCATTATTGACGAAATCGACTCTTCGTTGATCCCCGAACATCTTCAATTGCATATCAGCGGAAACCCTAGCCCTAACCTTGGATCCTACTCTCAGAACCCACCAAGCGCCCGCTCCACCATCCGATTCGTCGTCATCGCTATCATCCGCACCGCTCGTCCTGGAGGTTTTGACGAATTTGTAAGACGTGAGTTTCTCGGAGATGACCCATTTGGCTTTCGGGGTGTTGCCACCGATGTGAAGATAGAGCTTAACCGGATTTCTGACACTGGGGATTTCATGAGATGAATACTTGAGCTTTAAAGATTTCAGCTTGGCGTCGATGTCGTCCACGCTTTTGCTAGCGCCGGAAGAAGAAGACGGAGATGGCTGATGCTCTCCAGAAGCGTCGTCATATTGATCCTCCTCGTAATCTTCCTCTTCCTCGGTTTCTGAATCTGTGATGCGTTCTTCGCGGCTTTGAGACGTTCCCATTTAGGATTCAAGAGAGAGAGCGCTAGAGAAGGGATGGTAATTACTGATAATGAGGAACGATGGTCCACACACAGGCACAGCTGAATCAGAAATTCCCGAAAGACGGAAGAAATTTTGCGCGACGAAGGGAAATGGATTTTGGAGGTATGAATTTCGGATTCAAGCCTAGTTTACATAGGATATGAAGCTCACCGGCTACAACCGGTTTCAGCTGTTCCCATCCCAGCTTGTTCGCAAAAATTAAGAGAATCGAATGTGAACACTTGTAACAGACAGGAGGAATAGAAAGACTTAAATGTGTTTAGGTAATATGTTTTTAAAATAAATCCTAAACAAAATTTGAATGCTATTTTAAAGTAGTTTCTTAGCATCCCATTTTCAGTAATTTTGTTTTATTTTTTTAATTTCAATCTTCTGCGATATTGTCAACCATTAAATTGAACCGCTCTATATTTTTTATCAGTTTTGAATATTTTTATACGAAATTAAAAGAGACTATGAACTAGGGCTGTTATCGAACCGAGCCGAGCCCGAACGCCTCGGGCTCGAGCTCGGCTCGTTTAAGTTTGCTAAGTGTTCGGGTTCGGGCTCGGGCTCGACGAGCTCGAGGAAATGGTGCTCGAGTTCGGCTCGGTATAGTGTTCGAGCTCGATTCGAAGGTTCGAAATGTTCGAAAAACCTGTTAAAAAGCAAATTTTACGAGCTCGGTTCGGGCTCGATTAGGTATGCTCGAGCTTGAGCTCGTTTTGAAAAAAGGAAGAAAAACAACAACAGAATTCATAACACTAGCTGACACCAAGTTCAATTACACAAATAATAAAAAGAAAAAAAACATCAACAAAGTACACAAATTACATATTCAAGCCAGTCTATAAAGTTTAATATAATAAAGCCTTTGTTTGCCTTAAAAAGAGGCTGCGAATGAAACAACAACAAGTCTCTCACACATGAAACAAACAACTATAGCGAGACCATCAATTCTGCAAGCAAGCAAAAAGTGTTGGGTATCATGCAGCAAGCAAGCAAACTTCTCCTGGGTCCTACAAACAAACAAGCAACAAAATACACAAATAATAATAATAATAATAATGCACACACAATTATGAGAAAGGTTCTATTGCTATCATGGATTTATTTAATTGTCTAATGATTCTGAAATTGTCTTAAACGTTATGCACTTTGACCTTGCATGAAACTCTCTTTTCCCAAACTTTAGGTTGTAGCAGATTCATAAAAAAGTATCACTGTATCTATGTTGCTCTTAAGTATTTGTATGGTCTTTTCTACTCTATGATAACCACTCATCATCCCTGTCTTGCTTATGTAGAACCCTCCTTCTGTTCCAACCTTAGTGGCTGTAAAATGGGCTAGCTTATTGAGGAAGTCTGCCTTCATTATAGACTGGCACAATTTTGGATATACCCTGTTGGCTTTGTCTCTAGGAAGAAACAGTCCGTTTGTCTCTGTATACCATTGGTAAATATGATTTCTTGCTTCACCATTATCATGAAATGTGCTTTATCTTTTTCTACATAAAGGATATTTTACAATTGCTTTTTTAAGGATTGAGAAGCATTATGGGCAAATGGCAGATGGTTCTTTATGTGTCACAAAGGCAATGCAACATGAATTAGCTTAGAATTGGGGAATCAAGTCAAGCACTGAAACTTCAAATATATTATTATGAAATTGAAGCAAAAATATTTATAAGCTACTGCACTTTTTATTCTTGAATTTTACAATAACAATGAACAATACAGTGAGAACAAGCATGTCAAATTTAATTCTTGCAAAAAATCTCAACCTTGTCAAACGCAAATATTGTCCAATGATATTTGGGAGGGATCACCAAATTCTTCTTCCAGTAAAACTAGCAAGTTATTTTCAGGAGTAGATTACGTACCCAATTGCAATCTGTCTGCGCCGATTGGGGGAGATTGGGGAAGAGTTTGGTCGAGTTGCGACTTGTGAGTTCTGGCAGACTGGTTCCACTGGCAGAGAAGTAAGGTGTGAATCTCTGTGCAAGGTGCGATTCGAATTGGGAGAAATCTGGTAGAGTTGCGACTCGTAACGCGCAACCGAGAAGATGTCTGGTGGAGGAGTGATCGACTGCGCCACAGAGGAGAAGTCCGATGGAGGAGCGACCGAGTCTGACTACAGAAAACTCTGGCGAAGGGGCGACAGAGGAGAACTCCGGTGGCGTGGAGGGGCGAATCGTGACGCGCGAGAGAGTAGGACTCAGATGGAGCCGGAAGGGCGAATTGCGAGGCGCGACTGAGGAGAACTCAGGTTGAGCCACGGAGGGTGACGCGCGACACAGGAGAACTCAGGCAGAGCCACAGAGGGGCGAACCTTGATCTATTCGGTGGCCGCCGATGGCCGATGCTGAGAAGAACGGGAACCTGAGGCCGATGCGACAGGGGAAAACTCAGGCAGATTTCACGATTTCACGATTTCTCGCTACGATTTGTTTTTGTTATTATTAGGTTTCTCATTTTACTTCCTTTAAATTATTAATAATATATTATTAATATTTATATTATTATATAGGTTCGATAAGTTCGAAAACCTATCAAATAGAACACTAACATATTCGAGCTCGGTTCGATAAGAGATTCGAATAATAAAAATGGCTCGAGTTCGTATTCGAATTTCGTAAAGCTCGGTTCGTTAAGTCTAATTTCGAACTCGAATTCGAATAGTTCGATAAATGCTCGGTTCGATAACAGCCCTACTATGAACAATCATTTTTGCATACTGGATCTCAAGTGATGAGCTACACCACTTAAAGTCTTAAACAACCTTTTCCGCGTTTAGGAGTTTATTTCTTGTAATCTTATTTGTATAATTAAAAGAAAAAAAAAACCAATGTTGTTACGGGCTACTATAGGTTGGCGTAAATATAACGTGGAGCGAGAATACCTCGGCTCGAAGCAACCGCCGTTATTTTTTTTTTTTTTCCAAATAACATGCTAAAGCAGCGGCCTGCGATCGCTGAGTTGGAACCTGGAACGACGAGCTTGCTCCGTGTTTCGGTGTTTGGAGTCTGGATGGTGTTATAGTGTTGTTTCAGCCGTGTTTGGATCTTGTTTCCGTCTATTTCATGTTTGATCCGCTGGGGCTTAGAGGTAGACAAATGACAAAACAGTAGTACTTATTAAAGTGGATAAATTTTATTTATAGTCCCTAACCTTTCGAAAAGGTCTCAAATGAGTCCTTAACTTTCATTTTATTCTCTTAAAGTTAAAGACCCTAACCTCCCTATTGTTGTTTTAATCTCAATTTTACAGTTAAAAGTTAAAGAAATCTCATGTAAAATACCAACTTTGATCTCTTTATTTTTCTTATTCCCACCCAAAGAACCTGAATTTCTAAATTTAACACTTTTTCTCTCTCATTCATCCCAAGAGATGTGCCTGGCTTCAACTCAAATCCTCTAGCACCAGCCGTCCATCCTAGCCTACGTCCACTGCCACTCGTCGCCCTGGTTTCACATTCCCAAGTGCTGCCGGGCACTAGTGACACTATTTGGAAGGAGGAGCCCTCTGCGACTCGCCCTGCCCATTCTCCGTCCAAACCAGCCGTTGCCCATGACCGCCGTTCGAAGCACCATCGCTCTGCCATGACCTTCATCGCCATCTCGGGATCGCGTGATCCGTCTGGCCACAACTTGCTCCCCCGACACTCGCCCATGTCGACTCCTCCTATAGCGTCACCAGCCACCGGAGTTCCCAGGACAAGGCACTTGAGCCAAATCGAAGCCGAAATCCAGTGCCTTGGGGGTTGGCGGTCGAGGTCTGGAACCATCTGAATCGGGACCGGGTTCATCAGCATCATCAGCGGCCGGCAGCTGCTTGTTCATCATCTGCAACAAATTGTTCATTCTTGCGAAGAATTAACAAGCGAGGGTCCCCATTGTTTCATAGAGAAGCAGTGGCGGAACCAAGATTTTTGGTTCGGGGGGCAAGCCCGAAGGAGAGTCGGCAGAGCCCGGAAGAGAGAGACGACGTAGCGGTTAGGTAAAGTTGTAAATTAGGATTAATTCACACTAATTTAAAGCTCAAGGAGCAAATCGTACGAGTTGGAAACGTTTGAGGACTAATAGTGCATTTAGGCCATGTTAGAATATCCTCTTAATGTAGAGGGAATAACTACTCACTGGGTCCCTACTTCTTCAGTGCCTACCTTATTGCCCCCCCATCTTTATATTTTTTCACAATATTTGGGGGGGGGGGGGAGGAGGGGGCAAAATGCACACACAATCCTTAACTTTTGACAAAATTATCAAATTACTACCCCATATTTACGTTTTTATCAAAATTCCCGGGTTCCCCCCCCCCCCCCAGCAAAGCGTAGCTCCGCCACTATAGAGAAGTGAAGATCAAGAATGTGTAACTGAAAGTGAATCGGGTTCACTTGGTGAATCGGATTCAGATGATGACCAGAGTTATGGTGTCATCGAGGAAACTCGTGCTAGATTCTCGGACATATTGGTGAAATCGAGGTCAAGGAAGTTGTTGTTTTAGTAGTTGCGTGGAGGATGGGGGTAGGGGAGGTGAGGATGTGGCCAATTCTTTTGGGGCTAGCAGAGGTAGTGGATGCCACAGATGTGGCTACAGAGGGTAGAGAAGGGCTGGTCGCAGATGGTGGCAGTCGTGTATGACGAGGGAGGGAGAGATGGAGATGGCGGTTGAAGAGTTAGATTTATTAGGTTCATATTTGAGTGAGAATAAGAAAATCTAGGACCAATGTTATTAGTTTTCCCCATAATTCTGTCATATTTTAACTGTGAAATTAATGAAAATAACATGATTATAACAAAAATAGGAAAGTCAGGGACTTCAAAGGACAGAATGAATGTTAGAGACCTGTTTAGGACGTTTTCAAAAGGTTATGGACCATAAATGAAATTTACTTTTATTTAAGTCTAACTTATTATATAAACTAACTTGGAAAAATTACAAAAATCCCCCTGTTGTTTGGTCTAACCTATGCTTTGTCCTCTCTATTTTCAAAAGCCTACACTTTACCTTTTTTTTGCTTTATAGTGTCCGACAATAACTTCTAAAATCCTAATTTAAACTATTTAATAATAATGTTCTAGTCATTTCAAGGTTTTTGATATTTTTTTTACAGCCAACCAACCTTTAAAAAATAATTATATGTATTTACAGAGAGAAAAATACATTTACAGAAAGGAAAAACTGATAATTTAAAATGTCTATTAACTGTAAAAAAAGAATATTGAAAAGATTGAAATTACTGGAAGATGACTATCGTATATTTAAATATAGTTTAAAAATTTATTATCAAACAATGTAAAAAATACAATGGGCAAAGTGTAAGTTTATAAAAATAGATGGGGCAAACTGTAGGTTAAAACATATCTCAGGGGGATAATTGTAAGTTTCCCTCTTATATTTCCCTGATCTCATATATTTTTTTTCATCATTTTCTATTTGGGATCATCCCAAATTCTTTCCACCATTTTTTTTAGCTAGTTTTTATGAAACATGTTTACTAATATACCCCTTCTTCCACTCTCACTTTTGAAAAATAGGGGCAAAATCCATATTTAGTCCATTAACTTTAAGGGTTGTCCTAGTGTGGTTCATCAACTCTAAAAGTGACTATTAAAATCTCCCAACTCAACTCACGTGTCCTATTTTAATTCCTATCGTCAATTCAGGCGTTATTTCGAATGGCAATTGCCTACGCTGAACCCAAATTGCCACGTGGCATCATCTTATGTGGCGATGATTGACAAGATTGGAAGAATAAGAAATCTCAGGCTAAAATTGACAAAGATAAATAATTTTAGGAACTAAAAATGTTTAACCCTAATTTTATCCTCTCCGGTTCCCCGCTGCCACCATCTCGCCGTCTCTACGTCTTCCCGTTTACGCTGCCACCATCTCTTTATCTCCCATGATACTCTACAATCCTCCACGCCAGTAACCTTCCCAATCGCCAACGACCTAATTTCGGCCATGCCCCTGCCATCTCTCTCGTCGTGTGAAGTACTCATTGTAGAACTCCGACGCCATGAACTCAAATAAAAGAGTATCGGGTAACTTGATTCATCGCTTAAATTCAAAATGGAGGCAGTTGTGTTCGTTTTCCTAGATCTCAATTTTGACCTGTAACCTGTATCCATCTCCATGATCTTCGGACTACCGATTTTGGTTATCGGCAGAAAATCTCCACCATGAAATTCCTGGAAAATTGAAGAAGAGAGTGACTAGAAATCAAAATAAGGCCTTAAGTAGAGAGAAGTTCAGTTGGTGATTTTGCTTTCGATTGGAGAAGTGGAGAAGTGTTCGATTTGAGACGGAGTTAGAGTTCAATCGGAGATGGAGTCGGGGGCCTGAGAAGATTTGATGGCTTATATACATTTAAGTTCCTAATATTATTAGTTTATGTCAATTTCAACCTAAAGTTTTATATTTTTCCAATATAGTCATTCGTTGTTATGAAGTAGGATGCCACGTGTCAGTTTGAGTACCACATAGGCATTTTCTGTTAGAAATAACGACTGAACTAACGATAGAGATTAAAATAGGACACGAAAGTTGAGTTAGGGACTTTAATAGTTATTTTTAGAGTTAAGGGACCATATTAAGATGACTCTTAAAGTTATAGGACTAAATATGAATTTTACCCTGAAAAATAGATCTTGAATGTTCTATTCTTCACTTCTCCGTCTCCACTTCTCCAATCTCCGTTAGGCTGCCGTTGAAATAGGTTTGTCATCCGATTTCACGTGCCTTTCATCTGATTTTATGCAGAATGAATTCTTAGCATACTTAACAATATTCTAGAAAAGACGAAAATTAAGAAAAATAGCCTCAACAAAACACGAACTCATAGTGTTAAATACCGTTACCGCTGGATATGCCGTATCCCAAATTTTTTAAGGTATATCGCATAGTATACAGCGCCACATACCGTTACCGTTTTTGTAAAAAATAAATGTTAAAATATTATTTTAAGATGATATAATTTGTTTAATAATTTATTTTTACACATTTTATATGTATTATAACTTTTCTAATCATAATCTGTCAAATATAAATAAAATATATATGATAGAAGATATTTTTTAATACAAAAAACATAAAAAATGTTATATATGGATCAAAATAAATAATACTAAAAAAACTAATTTATTGATATACTATAAATATAAATAATACCATCCATATACTTTGCATATACTATAAATATAAATAATCCATTAATTTTTTATATTAATTAAGAAAAGTAACAAAAAAATTAATTTGTTTTATGATATTTGTACTATTTTTATTTTAATGTTTTATATATTTATGATATTTTGATGTAAAATAAAAAAAAAATAGGTGCAAAAAATTAAATACCGTGGTATATGCCACGTGGTATTTTGCAATATACTGTGATTTTTTAACAAAACACATATAAAAAATGCACAGTATGCAGTATATTACGAAATACCGCGACGGTAAAATGACAAAATGAGAAAATATATGTACTGCGTACCGCATGCTCTCGGTAAGTAGTATACTACGGTATTTAATTCAGTGCACGAACCTGAAATCTCGCTAATTTCACGTTCTGGGCTCAATGGCGTCGTGGATTCGTTAGGCCTTGGACGTCAAGGTGTTGAGGCTCATCCGGGTTCATCATCAATGTGTCGTGGGTTCATTGAGACTTATCTAGGTTTGTCATCAAGGCCAGAGGAACAGAGCACGATTAAAGGGCGGTCTAGATCGGAGCGCGATTAAAGGGAGGTCTAGATCAGTGAAATCTCTATGGTAATATAGGGCCTGAAGACTAGAGATTAGTTTGGTTTTTGTAAATTTGGTTCTTGGTTCTGTTGTCTTCTTAAACGATACAGGATTTCTTATGTTTTGTTTTTTCTTCGTATGTTTCATACGTGGCATGTTCTACGGTTCTATTGCCACCAGAATGGTGCAGGCCTTGGACTTAAATCTGGATGACAGTGGTGGCTAGCAATAGTTCCAATCTTGCTTAAATGGAAGCTTTAGCTCAAAGGCGATGAGAAAACTCCTCTATTTTATTAAAAAAAGTTGACCCCATTTGTATCTTAATTATCATTGTTTCATGCTTGTGGATTTCGATTTCATCTGCAAAATGTTATGATGTGACTGAGAGCTGTTAATGTTGTAATGAATAGTCAAAATCTCCAGCTTCAGCAAGGAATGGTTGGAGGGGGTAAAAATGAATATATATATATATATATATATATGTATGTATGTATGTATGTATTTTATTTTTTATAATTTTTGTGCCATACACAAATGGATCAAAGAATACGAGAAAAAGGGATTAATATTATATTTTGAAATAGGAGTGATATTGTTATAGCTACTACACAACCAAACCTATATAGAATGAAAAACATGCCACCAATTTTTGTGAAGTTCATCAAATTACAATCACAGCATGACGCTACAAAGATGCCAAATTTACCAAAATTTCAGGAATTTCAATTGGCTATTTGGCTCCCATTGCGGTACTCTCTTTCCAAATCACTGATTATGATTTCTTTTTATTTTTTATTTTTGTATTCAGAAGCATTCTTACAAATATACAAGATAAAGGGTTTTAGTATTCTAAATAAAAAAAAAAAATACCAGTTTTTTTTTTTAATCTGAATAGCAGTTGAACCAACTTTATGTAATATTGTTGAGGAATGGAATGAGGAGGTCAGATTCAAACCTTGCATCTTCTCATAATTTACTCAATGCTTATGAATCTTGAAGAAATAAAATACTGACAACGTTCACAACACCAAACAATTTGCTCCGATTTCTATTTGCCAATCTGATCTCATTCTCCAATGATGGTTTGCTTCTCCGATCTCATCCACCAATCTCTTTCTCCTACAATTTCTGATAACATATCCAATGATGGTTTGCTTCTCCGACCTCTATCACTGATCTTTTTGCTCCTACAATTTCTGATAACATATCCATTATTTTCTAGTTAACTTCTCTGATCCCTTTTCCTGGTATTTCTGGTTACCAAGTCCAATGTTTGCTGATTTGCTTCTCCAATCTCCTTCACCGATTTCCTTCTCCTGTATTTTCTGGTAATAGATCAATTTTTTGCTGATTTGATTCTCTAATCTCATTCTCCTGCGATGTCCGCAGCATATCCATTATTTGCTGAATCATTTCTCCGATCTCCTTCTCCTGTGATTTCTGACTTCATTCAATCTATTCATCAGAGAAAATGATGAAAAATATGTCTTTTCTTATTTCAATTGTTTTCTTAGATTTCAATTGTTTTTTTTATTTCAATTTTATTATGATTTCAATTATATGCTCTAATTTGTTTTATCTGATTTGTGCATTCTTGGATATGTTTGCTCCGATTTTGACTTTGCTTCAGAGACAAAAATCTGCAATTCTAAACGAAAAGAGCATGAACTCAACAAAAATAAATAAATAAATAAACCAAATAGCCAACACAAAAAAAAAAAAAATGAGATCATCTTTATGTTTTTGATAAGTTCTTGTTTGTTCTTATATTAGTAGTTGTTTGTTTTTTATTGATTGTCACCTTTTGACAGTTCATGTTTGTTCGTTTTAGAGAAATTAATTAATTATTTTTTTATTAATAATTATTCTTTTAGTGGTAACTTTTATTTCATTTTATCATTTTCTATTTGTTCTTTTAGAGAAATTAATTTTTTTTCTTCTATGAATAATTGTTTGTTTTTTTATTAGTAGCTGTTTGTTCTTTTAGCAATTTATACTTATTCTTTTAATAAATTATCTTTTTGTTCTTTTATTAGGAGCTGATTGTTCTTTTACTGGCATTCATTTGTTTTTTTATCAGTTCCAATTTTTTATTTTAGATAAACAAGTTATTTCTTCTTTGATTAAGTGGTTGTTTATTCTTTTACTAGCAATTTTTTTGCTTCTTTTTATCAATTTTTGCTTATTTTTTAGATAAACTAGCAATTGTTTATTTTTTTTTATCAATAGTTGTTTATTATTTTATTAATAACTAATTTTTTTGTTATCAATTTTTGCTATTTGATAAACTGATTGCTTGTTTTTTTTTATTAGTAGTTTGTTTTTATGGAGCAACTTCTTAATCTTTTATCAGGTCCTTCTTATTCTCTTGTTGATAGTTGTTTCTTATTTTCACTCAACTTATTGTGCAACTCAAATTTTTCTATCATCATTTTATGGACCAATTTCTACAACAATATGCTTTGCAACACAAGTCCATGAAGTAATGCAACTAATTGCCAACAATCCAGCTCAAAAAAGTGTTGTTGCTGATACCAGCTTTGAAATCCTTTTCCACCTCTAACCAATCTTTGTTGATGGTACTAGCTCAACTTACTGTGCATCTTATTTTGTATGTCATCATATGTTATGGACCAATCAACACAAGTCTACGAAGTAATGTAACTAATTGTAGCAATCTAGCTCAAAAAAAGTGTTGTTGCTTATACCAGCTTCGAACCTTTTTCCACATCTCACCAATCTTTATTAAGACAGACTTGTTTAGCTTATTAACGTAAATAAAGAGAAATAAAGTTGCATATTCTTTTTATGTTGTGAATATTCATTTTTTAACTAGCAAAGTTGCTCTTTTTATTCTTCCTGCTTCTGAGCTTCTTAGGCATTACACCAAAGCCCATTCCATCCTTCCCTCCCCCCCCTGGGTTGCATTATTCAATTGGATATAAGGAAAACTTTTGACTCTGTTGATTGGAACTTTTTAAAGGATGCCCTAGAAGCTCTAAACTTTCCAGTGATGTTCATTGAATAGGTTTTGGCTTGCATCACCACTCCCTCTTACTCTATTTGTCTGCAGGGCTCCCAGTGTGGTTATTTCAGAGGGCAGAAATGTCTTAGGTAAGGAGATTGCTAGTCTGTCCAGAAATTCCCTTTAGACTCTCGGATTTGACAAAACATTTTGAAGTTTAGGGATAACCTTTCCTTCTTACTGGGACTTTCTATCTTTGAGCATACCCTGTCTTCTATCCCGGATGTTAAAAGGGTTCAGCCTTTCTTCTACGAAGTGCTCCGAAAGGCTGACTGGAAAACTCTCTGGTGGCAGACATGCTAGGAACGCCTGGCCAGTCAGAGACATCAACTGCTGTCCTGGAAAGTTCTTCTGGGAGCTCTTCTCACCCAAGCTAAGCTTCAAAGTTGGGGTATCTCCCTCCCTAGCAGGTGCTACCTGTGTGGCTCGGATGAGGAGTCCACCGAGCATATTTCCTTATCCCACCCCTTCTCCCTGCAGATTTGGAACACAGTTAAATCCTGGTTTTTCATTAGCTGCAATTGTAATGGCTTGCATGACATTTTTTTATGGTTTGGGAGGCATTGCTAATAGCAAAGCGATGGTGATTGGTTACCCGAATTTGAAGATCTGCACTTCTAACCACCACTTATGCAATTTGGCAGGGAAGAAACTATCGTTACTCCAAGGTAGAACACAAACCAATTGAGGCGATGTTTCAGAAAATTAAACTTGACTTTTGTATTAGGGTAAAATGTATCGGGGGTACCTTAGCTTATTTTTTTGTCTTAATTGGGTACCCTATTTTCAAATTGTTTTATTGAGGTACCTTACCTCTTATCGCATGTCCTATCTAAGTACTTTACGTTGATTTTGGAGTTATGACTGACGGAAAATGCTGATGTGGCATTAATTAATATTAAAATAAATATAAAATAGTAATTTTAGTCCCCAAACATTTCCAATTAATGATTTTAAACCTTTCAAACTTCCTAAACATCAATATCAAACCCAAAATTTAAAAATTTTTCATTCTAACCACAAAAATATCAAAAACTAACCCAAATTAACAAACAATTAACTCGAAATGGCAAACAAAAACCAGATCTGAGTGAACTAGAAATCGAGTCACAGGTTCGCAAATGGATCTACCCCCGATTCGGTGCTCCTCCGTCGGCGAACGAGCGATTGGTGACTAGGGCTGGGCTCGTCAGTGGTGCAGCGACAATATCCGGAAGGGTAGGCAGCTGGAGATGACGATGGCGGCGACCCTTGGAGGTGGAGCGGACGGGACTGCGAGGGTTGGAGGCGGTGACGGCGTGGGAGCTTCCGATTGCGCACGTCCAATTGGGCGGCTGGGAGCTGCCAGTTGCGCACGGGCAGCTAGGCAGCTAGCGGTGCCTAGAGGTGACGAATGGCACGACCAAAGGCGAAGCGCCGAGGAAAGAGGAAGCAGGGGTGACGGCGGCGCGAGGAAAAAATCTGGGTTTCTGGGGATAAGCGATGCCTAAATCTTGAAGTCTCGGCCTTGTCCTTTCTCTCTCTGCCATCCATCGCCACCCTGTCCTTCCTCTCTCCTTCATCGGCCTCTACCTTATCTGCTCGCCGTCCAATTGGGTTTGCCCAGATCTGGTTTTTATTTGCCATTTCGAGTTAATTGTTTGTTAATTTGGGTTAGTTTTTGATATTTTGTGGTTAGAATGAAAAAATTTAAAATTTTGGGTTTGATATTGATGTTTAGGAAGTTTAAAAGGTTTAAAATCATTAATTGGAAATGTTTAGGGACTAAATTTACTATTTTATATTTATTTTAATATTAATTAATGCCACATCAGCATTTTCCGTCAGACATAATTCCAAAATTAACGGAAAGTACTTAAATAGGACACACAATAAGAGGTAAGGTACCTCGATAGAACAATTTGAAAGTAGGGTACCCAATTAGGACAAAAAAATAAGCTAAGGTACCCCTGTGCATTTTACCCTTTTGTATTAGGTTATCAAAGATGTATAGGCCAGATAGTGTTTCTTCTCTTGGGCTCAAAAGTCTTTTTCCTTAGCTTCGCTATAAACCGCCGTAAATTTTTTTTTTTGTACATTAGCCATTTATGAAATGAGTCCTCTTTACATTTTGCTAAAAAAAAAAGGAAAGAAAATTGCTCTTTTCATATTGCAAATGTGTTATTTTTTATATAATAGAGAGTTTCCATTCTCTTGTTTAAATATGTAAAATCTGGGTTTGTTCTTTTTATATCATGAATACGGTCATTCAAACCTCCAGAAAAAATCCAGAAAAAATGAAATGGCCAAAAACAAAAATGGAAATAATACAAGGAAAGGAAAAGAAAAGAAAAAAAATGAAAAACAAAAACAAAAAACAGGAAATGTTAGAAAGATAAATAAGAAAGTAAGATGACGGGAAAAACTGAAAAATGGAATAAAGAAGTAAGAAATGCAATAAAGTGAGAAGCCGAGCCCAGAAAAGAGAAAGGGCAAAAAAGAGAAAATGCATAACAATAAAAAAGGATAAATTGCACAAATGGTCCATAATCTTTTTTATTATTTTCTTTTAGTCCCTAACCTATCAAATGTTCTATTTTGGTCCTACACCTATTAAAATTGATTCATTTTAATACATCACTAGTTGAAATTCATTAACTCAAAATAATTATTTGATAGAAACTTTTGAAATCCTACTTTAAATATTCAGTAAGTATCTTTCAATAAATTTAAACAGTTTAATATTTTTTAATAGTAAATAGACAATTTAAATTAATAATTTTTTTCTTCTAAAATAAAATAAGTTCAATTTATAGAAAGAACAAAAAGTGACTTAAATTTTTTATTAACTATAAAAAAATTATTTTACAAATTAAATTTATTATAAAATACTTACCAAATAGTCTAAATTATGATCTAAAATGTTGTTATCAAACAAATACTTTGAGTTAACAAATTTTATCAAATTGAAACCAAAATGAAACATTCTCAATAAATTTAGGACTAAATCAAAACATTTTAATAGATTTAGGACTAAAACAGAACATTTAATAGGTTAGAAACTAAAAGGAAATAATGACTAAAGATTAGCAACCATTCATGAAATTTACCCCAATAAAAAAAGAAAAAGGAAAAAATAAAATAAAATAAAATAAAATGCATAAAGAGCGGTTGAGGAGAATCGAGCGCACGCACTCACGGTGAGAAAAACTTTAACGATGCCCCACGTGCCAGTCCACCAGCCGCATCCAGACAATGTTTGCTTCTCCTCACGGACGCACGTACCAGGCGCTCAAAAGAATTCGCCAAACCACAAACGCTGATGAACAAGCTACAAACTTGTAACTGGTTAGTGGTTGCCGTAAGCCAAATCAACCTCTTCTTTCTCAGTTATCGAGTCTCTTGCACGCATTCATTACACAAACAAGGTAAAGAGGAAGAAAAAGAACATTACAATACAGAAAAAATATGGAGCAACCACCATAAGTTTCAAATCACAAGGCATCCCGAGCAGCGATTCGGCATGTTATAGCATCTGCAAGACTAGATATTGCCAGCTCTGGCCCAGATATCTTGTAGTGCTGAACAGAATCAAACCAAGCTTAGCAATGACGCAGATTAAAATAGAGAAATGAGAATCGTAGATGGGTCAGGTCAAGCTACTATTACGTAACACCAACCTTTTGTATTTGGGCTTTGTTTGCTCTGCTTTCCAACTCCTCTAAATCAATCTGTTTCCCATTGATGAGCTTCTCCATGGCTTTCATCTTTCAAAAAACACAGCAATATTAACTTCTGTAGCATATAACATAGGGTGGACACAAAACCTGGCACAAGGCAATTCTATACAACTCACGGGGAGCTAATGGGATCTTACATCATCAAGGGAGGCATTAAACCGAGCTGCAAAGACATAAGTTGTGCCGTCAGAGATCCCACATCTTTTCAAGGACTCCGTGATCTGGTAACAATGAAGCCAAGATATCAGAAACAGTTGTCATGAAAACAAAGGGTACATAACTGTAGTTAAAGATACAGGAAGATTACATGCTTAGATCCTGAGTAATTGTATACAAGTTCAGAATGAAGAGTGCGGGTTGTTAATGACTCCCGTGACTTGGCAATAAGCGTCTTATGCGCAGCTGCTAGAACTGGGAATACATCTGGGACCTACTTCAATTATGAAATGGCATAATAAAAGAATAAATTGAAATGAAGCCAACGGGCAGTGAAAATAAAAATCAAATGGAGCAAGAAAAAGTTGCAGAGTAAAGTCTTACAAGTGAGGCATTAAAAAATGCAACTTCAGGTTCCAGTGTTCCGGATTGCATCAAGTCTATGAGCTCCCTGCATGGCAACAAATAATCTCTGGCTAGTTGACTTACAAAGGTTTCTTTTGGTATATTTTTTCTCGCATACATTTTTTCTTACCAAGTACATTATCCAATCCTATCATGTGAAGTTTATTTCAATCTCCATAGAAGAATGTTAATTTTTGACTTTGCAGAGAAAACCCACTGCAGCTTTGTTCATCCCCACTCACATGGATAACTTAAATAGCATGTATGAACTAATAAGCATCATTATTTTCAGTGAACTTTGACAGGTTAAGATTTCGAAATGTTTTACTTCTAACAAAATTACTGAAAACTTTTTGAAATCGGGCATGCTTCATTGAGACCAGTTTGGACACAAATTCTAAAAAAGTACACACAATTCCAGAAGTTCAAAAATGTATTAAAGGAAAGAAAAACATTCAATGACATATCAGAGATATGAGAAGATAAAAATCAAGATTTCCAAGTGTGAACCTGCATTTACTTGATTGTATTGCATTTAATTTCAATTCCAATTGGTCAACCAAAAGCACTATGAGTTTCTCTTACAAAAGAAGCCTTATGAAATTGCAGTAAGTACCAAACATGGCAAAGCTTTCCTAGAAACTATGGAATATGGACACAAAGAATTCAACTTCACAAGAGCTACAATGAAATTCACGAATGCAGAAGAAGAAAAATGGTTAAAGAAATGCAGAGCAAGACAGAGAGAAACTATATGCAGCAAACCTGAAGCACACAAAATGGTGACCAGAACATAGTGACCTAGACCACAGCATTTCAACTGAAGCAAAACTATATTCCCCCCTCCAAGCCTGGGCACCTGGAAGAAAGACTCTTATCTCCACACCCTACCTGCTCTGTTTGTTCCAGCACCAAGTTATGCGAGGGGGTTGCTTTAACTCATTCCAATCCCGGCTACTCCATGTATGGTTGCTTTAACATGCCATGAAAGGGGGTGGGCATAATGTTTCCCATGTCTATTATCATAAGAAGTCTTCTTTGAACTTCCTAATGGCCTAAGCCAGAGGCCAAATTTAAAAACTCGATAATCTTGACTAAGAAAATAATACTACATGGAGCTTTAAAGTATTGAATATTGCTAAGTGAGATGGAGCCAAGAACACTGAACAGAAACAGAAATCAATATTCCTCAGGCACCTCATTCATAATAATCCACTGTTCATCTTATGTGTATATATATAGGAAAAGATGTACTATTCAGTTTCAAACCATTTTCTTTAGGAAAACCCAAGGCTGACAGGTCACGGACGCGACGGACGCGTCCATGATCGTCACGCTACTATAACCCTTTTCTTTATCAGCAGAAGGATCCTTCGCACCTTAATCCCCTAGCAGGAAACACAAAAACAAGAGCAATGGAATACGAAAGCAACGAGCATCCAATTCATTGTGCTACCGAATAATAGAAACAATAAAGATAAATAGAGAGAGAAAAGTACTTCGAATTGGAGACCTCCACGAATAGAGCGACAGTGAGAGAGTCGCTTCCACTGATGGCGAAGTCCTTCATCGCCGGCTTGTTGCTCTGAAGAGCCAACGACCTAGGGTTTAACTCAATTCGGACTCTAACCACCAAAAAAAAAAAAAAAAAAAAAAAGGAACACTAAACTAAACTAAACTAAACTAAAAAAAGGAAAAAATATCAAATTTACCACAAATTTTTTGGGTTAGGAGCAGATATGGCACTATAGTTTTTTTTGGCACAATTTTCCACTAATATTTTAAAATAAGCCAAATATACCATTGAGGTTTTAAATTAAGTGTGAATATGCCACTAGCCTTTAAAAATTCAACACAAAATGTTAAAAAGCTAATGAAAAATGTTAAAAATAACAAGTTTTAAAATTTTAGGGTGATAATGAAACCTTTAATAAACTTCAAATACTTTTTATAATTAGATTTTCTCTCTCTCTCTCTCTTTTTTCGAATATTGGCGAGGAGATTAGATAGCAGAGTTAGAGGAATGGGGATGATGGGGCTAAAGTACTGGTGACAGAGACAGTAACAGATTGAAGTGCTAATGGCAGAGATCAAAACCTTTTTTAGATAAAAAAAATCTCAAAGGTCCTGATATTTTTTTTAAAAGATGCATAATGACCCCAAGATTTCAAAACCTGCTATTTTTATTATTTTCTGTTATTTTCTAATCAGCAGTAGCATATTCTACATGTTTTAAAACTTTACTGGGAGATTATGTAAAAAAAAATTATAATTGCATATTCACTTACCCAACACATTAGTTGCAAATTTGATATTTCTGCTCTAAAAACAAAAAACAAAACAAAACAAGATAAAAGAGCCACCATTAAACGATAAAAAGGCCGCGCGCCAGGTAGGGATCGAACCTACGACTTTCTGCTTAGGAAACAGACGCTCTATCCGCTGAGCTACAGGCGCCGAGCTTCACTAGGTTTACGAAAATAAAGTATAATACTATTATAATAAAAATATACTACGCTTCAAGAGCCATGATCTTTTTCCCTATAAACGAGTAATTTTCCATTACCAAGAGGTATTTCGATACAGTGATAGCTTAAACAAAAAAGCACTAGAGGCTATCTAATCAAGACACAGGGTAACCAAGGCATCTTAAAAAAACATGGTGAAATATAATTGAGATGGACGAATTCTTTTAAGAAAATATAGCATGGACATGTAAATAGAGCTGATAGATACTCAAAAGTTGAGATCCAGTAAACATTCTTAAGGAAAAATATCAAGTTCCTCATTAATATTTGGTTCTTAAATCAGGTTACCCAGTATAGTTTTCTCTAATTTTAATATGGTCACCAATGTTATAGTTTGAGGTCAAATATGTCATTAATGTTCAGTTTGAAACCAAATATGTCATTAACCATTAAAAACACAATAGTAAACGTAGTAAGTTATTGGTTTTGAAATCTTGGGGTGTCATGCGACTTTTAGTAAACTTTAGGAACTTTATATTTTATTATTTTCATTTTTTTTTATTCATTGAGTACTGCATCTATCACTATCAAATCCACTACTAAGTCATGGGTGATGCCAGAATATGTATACTTGGACATCACTTTTTATAACAAAACACATGTCATACCTGGAATCTAGGGATCAGAAATACATTGGTATTAGATAAATGAGTTTTGTTTAATCAAATTTCAAGTTACTTATAGCATCGAATACTAATTTGAATATGATGGCTAATTTAAATATTGTTTTTGGAGGGACTAATGCAGCATCCTGATGACAGATGGTGATGGCCAGCGTATAAACAATGAAATAGTAAATTATAGAACGCTCCTCAAGTTTGTTAAAAGTTATATTAGTACCTTAATATTTCAAAATCAACAACTTTTCACGTTTACTATTAGATTTTAATGGACTGGTGACATATTTGGTCCAAAATTATTACATTAACTACATATTTGATTCTAAACTGTAACATTAGTAATCATAGTAGAACTAGAAAAAAAAAACTAGTGAACAATTCAGTTCAAGAGCTAAACATTAGTAAGAAATTTGATATTTTTATTGTTCCCTAAGTAGATAACAGTTAATGGTGACAAACAAAAGAATCAATCAATCAATCAATCAATCAATATTTTTATATAACATAGTCAAATCATATATTTAAGATAGATATAAACAAGGGTAAAGGACAAAAAAATGACTATACTTTTAGTTATGGACACATTTAATCACCATTTTTTTAAATGGTGCTAAATGCGTTATTAAATATAATATTTTATGTCAAATCAAGTATCAATATTTTGAAATGAGGTCAAATAGGTTATCGATATAACTAATAGTGGAAAGATTCTATTAAATATTAGAATATTTCATTAGGATAAGATTATGTGGCAACTAAAAGACAACTGCATGGTAATCAATGATAAAATGACATGACTTTGAGGTAAAAAGGGGAAAGGACGTTTTTGGTCATATAATTTTATCAACTTTTCCACTTCAATCCCTTTTTTGGTCACCGATGCCAACCTGGAGTAATGGATGAGCTAAGTCTCATTTTCTTGCAAGAATTCTTCAATTCCTTTGTATGATGCTCATTGACATGGTTTCCCAACGCTAGGTTAAAGATATCTTTAATTGGAGGTGATGCGCGACTAATTCAAGGTGGTTATTGTGCATGTTCAATTAAGGGCGTGAGTCTAATTGAGGGTAGCAGCGATGTTGGGGTTGGGTGATTGAGGGCGGTGGCAACGTTAGGTCGGGCAATTAAGGGTGGCGGCAGATCTAGGTTGACTATTTTGAAAGAGTTATGTACCTAAATTAGACAAATGAAATATTAGAGGCCAATATAAATCATTTAGGTCAAATTGGAGACCAATGAAGCAGTTTAAACTATCAGTTAACACGTCCTCAATCACCAACTCACCCCTCCATCAACACATCATCAGAACTAACGGCCCAATCATAAAGTTGAGCACAACTTTAGACTTCAGTAATGCATTTGGTAACAGTTAAAAGTATGTTGACCAAATGTGTCGATCGCAAAAAATATAGTTACTTTTTTTGTACTTTTCCCTAGAAACAAGTCTAATTGCCTAAAACACCAACAGAGATTTAGACAATGAATTTGATCTATAATTTGGGGCAAAAAGAAAGCTTGCTTATGAGTAGTCTCATTTCGGCGCCTAGCTGTATCTTGAGAAGATTAATTTTTACATATAAAAGATTTTGAGTTTGAAAATGTGTTATGATAGGAAAGATGAATTGAATTGTTAGTCAGATTCATATTTATGTAGAGATGTTTTTCCAGCAGTTTTAGAACTAAGAAAGAAACTAACAAGACTTTAGGTATTAACAGCAGATAATTAAACAATATGCAAATTCATTGGTCATCTTTCCTATCGTAACACATGTTTTAGTTCTAGTTTTTTCTCTCGAAAATCATTTTAAAGTTGTATTTTGCAATAGAATAGGATTTTATGCTATTTATCTTGATGATTTTGTCCCAGAATGATTTGGAAACCATGTTTGTTAAATCTCTAAGAACTATATTCGAAAATAAACGTACTTTTTTTTTACACAATAAACGACATCATTTAATGCTTCTTTAAATATTTCAAACAAAAAAAATATTATGATAAAAAAAATAAATTTCTAAGAGAGCTTATTGAATAAAAGAAAAATTAAAAAAAAATAGACAACTCAAGGAGTATGGTGCAAGAATCTGGTTTGGGCCCTGGCCCGGTAAAAAAAAATCCACTTTGGGAAGATCCAAAAGGACCAAAACAGCTCGAGCGGCATCAACCCCCTCGCAAATCGTATCGTAGTTGCGTTGCAGACCAGACAGTCCTCCTCGTCCTTCACGACTGTCCCAAACGCGGCAATTAATTTCCAAAAATTTCGGCAGAAATGGTATCCATAAACCCTGCCCTCTGCCCCTCCAACCCTTCTTCTCTCATCCCTCTCTCACCCTCCTCCTTCCGCTGCTCCGCCGCCGGCGACATTCCCGCAGGCGGTACCGTTTTCCCGCGCTGGTTCCCGTTCCCTACCACCACCGAATTCCCCGGCCTCCGTCTCGGCCAGGACAGATCTGAAAATGGCTCCGCCAGCCGCCGCAAGCAGAAGAAATGGTCGAGGAATAGAGAAAGCTATTTTAATGACGACGGCGACGCTCTTCCCCTCCCCATGACTTATCCGAACTCCTGCCCGGTTTCTGCTGAGGAGATTGATAAACGTCTGCGGTGTGATCCCGAAGTTGAGGTATTTTTCTGCTTCCAATGACATTCCATGCCTTCTCTCTGATTTTATTATTCAAGTCCGCTTGTCATCGGGCATGCTAGATGCTTTTTGCTTCCTCGTGTCTTCCTTTCGAGAATTTGATAGTTGTGTAACGGCAGGGTCGAATTTGTACCCTGCAAGTTGTTGGCTAGAAAAATTTTCTATTCTTTTTTCCTCTGGAACAATGAACAGCAAAAACTTTCTTGCGAAATGAAACATGATAATGGGAGTCGCAAAATGATTTTATTCAATATCGCCTGACATTTCCAAACAGTATGCTATTCCTAGAGTTACTACCGTGGTCATTGTTTGGCTTCAGTTGATTCTATGGAAATGTGGCAACTTTTTCTGCTGTTCCTGTAAAGCTTGCTTTTTGCATGACTCTCCTACAGTTGATTGTAACTGCTGAAGCCAGTGGAGAGGCTCTTGAATCACTTCTTTAGTATTTTTATTATTTTGGATTCATGAAGAGAGTATAGTGAATTGAGCTTTAGCAAGCATGGAGAGTTGGTTGAGATTTGAGAAACATTTTTGTTGATGTCTGTTTGGTTCCACTTTTGAGCCTTAGTCAAAATGGTATTTGAGCGTGTACCCCAGAAAACAATATTTAGCTGGCAAGTGTGATGGGATCTTCCCAAGCGTGAGTCCTTGTGTGACTATAACTACAGAGTTTTTAACTTTCGTGATGGTTTTATGCTTTGCTTCTCTTCTGGGATGCAGGACTGTAAGGAGGTGGTCTATGAATGGACTGGAGAGTGCCGGAGTTGTCAAGGATCAGGCTTGGTCAGCTATTACAATAAAAGAGGAAAAGAGATTATCTGCAAATGCATACCTTGCCTCGGAATAGGTACTCTCCTCTTCTTCCAATCAGTTCATAAATATGATGTTCAAGCAGCCTCCTAACTGCTTGTTGCCCATGGCTCGTTCATGTTTAAATTTCATCTGGGCTCTTTGCTTAAGAATACCCCTCTATATAACCTCTTTTTCTGTTCCGCTGTCTTCCCTTCGCTCCTAACATGTAATCATTCATTTTAGTTTCTGACCTCTACTGCATGTGGATATATGGCTACAAACTTCTGACATTATACATTTCATTACACAACCATGAAGGGGTGGAATGTTTTCAGTGACAGCCTAAAATTGATACATGCGTATACATTTGCTGACCCTATATGACGAGCATCAAGTATTGTTTCACGAAGTGTCAAGCCTATGCATCAAGGATTATTTTGACAATAAATTGGATTTCTGTGTGCGAGAAAAAGGAATAGAGATGTCGAAGCGGTGTTGACATTGCATGAATCTGATTTAGGGTCAGAGACATGCATTCATCACTTTCTAAAAACACTTCAAAGATGGCTGGAGAGTATTAGATCAGATTTTTGTGAAAACGATAACTGCTGTCAACCATTCTAAGTTTCATTGTCTTTCTCTTTGACTTTCTGGTATTCTGTAAACTAATGTCTTTTGATGTGATGGTTTATATTTTGGAATTGTGTGATGAACTCATCACATCTTGAGAAAAGCCCAAACTGCATTTTATTAACCGTCTTAATTATGATGATTTGCAGGATATGTGCAGAAGATCACAGCTCGAAAAGGCATTGAAGTTATGGAGGATTTAGATAATGGAAAACCTCCATGAAGCAGTTGGGACATGCCCCCGGCTGGATAACTATTTTTCAGCAAGTTTGATGAGCTGAAAATATTTTAACCGCATTACAACAATTTTCATTAGATTATTACCCTTACATGCGTGGAGGCGAAAGGTGGCCTCCAAAAAGTGAACTACTGATAAAGGAGAATATAGATAGGAATCAGAATTTAACTTTCCCAGAGAATAATTTGGTTCCTTTCCTCTACCATAGTTTCATTCCTTGATGAATTTCACTTTATCATCTTCTGGTGAATACTTGCCCTGTAAGTTGTTGTGGAATAAACGCGTAACCTTGTATGTTCTTTATTCCTTTATTGTGCTGGTCTTTTGCATAGTTGCATTATATAAAGTTTGGCAGGCTTATCACCTGCTTTCAACCATTAGCAGTGAGTCAGAGACAGGTACATTTCCAGAGATTGCGCTCAAATCCACAGAAATCAACAATGTCAAATGTTAGTTTCCTCGAGTTCCAGTACAAGCTTTCAAAAAGCAGGATCTTGCGGAAACCATCTCGGATGTTCTCTCATGATAGGCAAGGCTCCGGCTTGCTGATCACTTACCAACCAAATCTAAAAGAGCTGAGGCAGGTGTTTGATAAATTTGACTCCAACAAGGATGGCAAGATTTCCCCAGAGGAGTATAAGGTCATACTGGGAGCTCTTGGTCAGGGGAACAAAAGGGGTGAGGTGCGAAAGATTTTTGAGGTAGTAGATCTGGATGGAGATGGATTCATCGATTTTAAAGAGTTTGTTGAGGCGCACAATAAGAGCGGGGGAGTGAAGACAATGGACATACAGAGTGCTTTCCGAACGTTTGATCTGAACGGTGATGGCAGGATAAGTGCAGATGAAGTGTTTGAAATGCTGAGGCGCCTTGGGGAGAAGTGCACGGTAGAGGAATGCGGGAGAATGGTAAGAGCTGTTGATGCTGATGGAGATGGAATGGTTAGCATGGACGAGTTCATGACCATGATGACTCGGACCATGCAGAAGGGTTGAGGCCGGTTGCCTCTCCAGTTCTCTCCTTTCCATGCCTTCTTTCCTCTACAACCCAATGTCTCATTGTTTCTCTTTCTCCCTCCATCCCTTCTAAAACTTGTCTTGCACCACCACAATGCCGCCACTTCTGTTATATGTCATATAATCAAACTATTTAGTTTTCTCCAACTTTCTGGTCTCAATACTCAACTTTATTTGTCATAAGCTCTTGACCAAGAATATAGGGTGCACTTGGTGAAATATTTGTTCTTATTGATTATCTTTATATATGATGATTATTTGCTCAACGTGTTTATCAATTGGAATCCTACACTTTAAGAAGTTCAAAATTCACTTTTAAAATATTTTCTATGTTTGCAAATTTCTATTTATAACTATAATTCAAGTGATCATTTGATAAATGGAGTATTAGCTAGCAAATAACATTGATTTTAGACCAAAAAAAATTAAGTAGAATTGAAAATATGCGTTAATAGCTGGGTGTTTCCATTGATTTTTCTTTATCTTTTTTCAAGTTAAGTAAGAAAAGAATTCATTTTTTTTTTAAAAAATATGATAAATATAATTCAGGAGATCATTCGATAAATGGAGTATTAACTTGTAAATAACATTGATTTTAGACAAAGAAGAAAAAGTAAAATTGAAGATATTCGTTAATAGCTGGGTTTTAAAAAAAAAAAAATTGTTTGGTGGTTTAGGTGCAGTGAATTCAGCCGTAATTTCACATAAACAAAAGTAATAATTATTATATTATGCACTTATATCTAATTAGATATACAAACCTATCATTAACTCTCTATATATAATCCACATCTATAATAAAATTGATAAAATAATCCCTCACCAAAACTTTATCTCCCTCTTTAGAAATCCTATCTCATTCTCCTCACTGTGGACGTTGCCGCCCCTGCCACCATCATCACAACCAAATCTTCTGTCATTACTCGCATATGCATAAGTATAAAAAACAAAGGTGTAAAATGTCTAAAGAAATTGGGAAAAGGTTGCTGCCCCTGCCACCTTATTTTTGTTGCTACCGTCACAGTAGCCAGTGTCGACACCAGACAATCATCAAAGCATGATCGTGCTCCTTTAGATCTCGTTGTCGTAGTGCATTTTCGGATCTCATAGATTATTCCGTTTTCACTTTTAGGCCGCTCTTTTCTCATCCTCAACTAAATCGTACGTAAAAACTATCTTCATAATTGTCATAAACAAAGACGAAAAGTATCTAAACAAATTAACAAAATTGTCTGAATAAGTATGTATAAACGTTTGAAATAATATGCAGGTAATTTGTTCTCTTCATATAATATAAAAACTATTTGTTCTTCTCTAAAATAATATGTAAAAATGTTTGAATAAATATGTTAAAACATCTATAGCAACAGGTAAAAGTGTCTAAGAAAATATTTAAATAATTTTATAATCTTAAAATTAAAAGTGTTTGAAGCAATAAGTAAAAGTATTTGAATAAATATATAAAAATATTTTATACTATATATAAACATAATTACAACATGTAAAAAATTTATTATTTTCAAGTGAGGAGTGCTAGGGGCAGTTGCTTTGACAGTTGCTCCAACAGTCTCCTCTTAATTTTCTGACTTGTGGCATTTTTATTTAAGCAAAAGAAAGCAACTTGATAAACCGGTTAATTCAATGTTTTTTTACGCCACTTTCCTAATCAAATTCCTTTTATCTCTTACCCCATTTCCAGTTACCAGCTGCCGTACTATCGCCACACCAGCTCCAAACTTCTGCATCTTGTGATCGTCTTCCATCTTCCCCCACCTGTTGACCCTCCATCTCAGCTCATGGTTGGTCCGTCAAAGCTCTGCTCCTCGTTGCATCTTTCGTCTGTTAAATCGAAGCCCATTTTTCAGCTAGCATGCGAAGGTGAGAAAACCACGGTAAATTCTTTCATTTTCGTCAAGCTTCTGAATCTCCTACCTGCAATCATAGTACTAGTTCTGCTTTGGTTTTGATTTGCCCATCTTCTGTTTTGGTTCTGTTTCTTGCATGCATTTCTCCAAATTGACAGCCCATAGCATATTCGGCGGACCTTCGGCCACTAGCTTGACTGCCGTTGGTGAGATACAGGCTACACCGAAGCCTCACTCAGGGTCAACACCGAAGCCTCACATCGCGATTTGCTCTGTTTCCCGAATGCTATTTCTAATTCTAACTCCAAATTGGAATAACTTCAAAATATGTCTCCATCTTTTATGCATATTTCACTTGAGTCCCAACATTGTTATCTTACTAACTAGGCCACTGAAAAATTCCATGTTATTTTCCTTAGTTATTTCCATGTTTCTAGTAATTATTTGTTGTTAAAATATCTTGCACATTTGGATGATTTATTTTCTTCTTTTGGTTTAGTTCTTTTTTTTCTAGGTACTTCCCCTAGCAAGTTTACAGGTTTTAATCCAATTCTATTGCTTGATTTTTTTTTTCTTTAGATGCATAGGTGTTTTCTCATCATTTGGTTTTGTAGCAAAAAAATGATTCAAGGATATCTTGAGATGCCACTATATGTTTTGTGTACTCTTTTTGTGTTTATAAAGCTTATCCAAAATGTACAGCACTCCTTTGCCATGAAGAACGAGAATGTTACCTAAACTCCCAGATGAAACACCCCTTTAACACTCCTCAAAAAGTATTAATTTATTATTAATATTATATTAGATAGGATTGATAACTATTTTACCCGGTTAAAGTTTTATGTGTTAAAATTAGTGACACATGTTAAAAAATTAAGAGGAGACTATTGGAGCAACTGTCAAAGCATTGCCCCTAGCACTCATCTTTTCAAATTTAAAAAGTATGAAAAAATAATACAAAGTGTCTAAATGAATTTGTAAACGTGTCTTAACAAAAATACAAAAGTGTAAATAAAAATGTAAAATTAAACAATTTTGCTTGTATTTTCCTAGAAGCTTCTTCATTGGCAGTTTCCAGCAATTTCTCACCATTTCTTAGCTGGTGATTTTGCGCCATTTCTTAGCTGGCAAGAAATTGCCATTTTTTTGCTGGTGATTTTCCTTTTCTTCTCCTCTGGTCATTGTTTGCCGCTTCATCTTTCTCCTTCGGCCACTACTCGCCACAGTCGCTTCATCTACCACTCCTGCATTTGCCTTCAATCCATCTGCCACAGCCGCTTCGTTTGCTGCTTCTAGATCTTCGTCACAGCTCGCCACAGCCACTCCTAGATCTTAGTCTGTCACTCCTGGATCTTCATCTTTCGCTCGCCGCTCCTGGATTTTTGCGCTCCAATCTCTCTTCTCTTTGCCAGTGACTGCTTCTTTAGCGCTTTGATCTTCATGCTCTTGGATCTTCTTTCTTCTCTTTGAGCTCCGATCTCTGTTCTCTTGTCGAACAACTTCTAGCTTCTTTGTCGGCTCCATCAGGATCTTTGCAGGTTTATAGAATCGATGAGCTGCCGGTGCAAGAGCAAGAGCCGAGGATTAGCTTCATGCAACGTCGGAAAAGAGGGCTGGAGAGAATCAAGAATGACAGCTTGGGAAAACAACACTGATTTAGGGTAGGGGGTAAATTTAAAAATTACCAATATGTCTAATTGCACATTGATGCACAGTAACCATGGTTCAAAAGTAACCCCTAAAAAAAAAAAATTATGTTGATCTCCTTTAACTATATTACAGAGTTACAACAAAAATCGTTGTCAACGGATATGCATAAGACTCAGAGACACGATTAAAATTGGGGAAAACAGCATAAACATGAAAGTGTGCAACTCATTTTAGGACGCAGCAATTTTGAAATATGTCACCAACTGCTCTCTCACCGTAGAAGCGAAGAAAGGTCCCCGATTTCAAACTTGAAAAGGTTATACGTACAAGGCGACGACAGTGAAAAACTTGGTCGAGTAACTGATGAACCGAACAAACAGTATAGTTTCGGGGCAAGAAAAACTAGCAGAATCATACATTATCGAGAGTTCCTTTGAGCAGAACCAACTGCGCCGCTTTACAATCAGAGTTTCAAATGAAACAATGCACATTCTTTGAACTGATATCGTTCACCAGTAATCTCCACAGGAACACTTGCCATCCTTGAAATGATGGAAACGCTTATTGTCCCGAACAATCAATTCCCTCCCAACAATCTTGGACATGATCTTGATAGCATTATGGCAGTCACCGCAAACCCGAAGGTTCTTGATGATTCTAAGCGGTGTCCTTGCAGGGGTGCTGATCAGGCCATATGCAATTGCTAACCTCTCACTGTGATACAGCAAGGCCTGCTCTTTAGCCTCTTGATCAATGTCATGCAGCACATACCTTGTGTCAGGAACATAACCTCCTGTTTTCATCTCATTTATTACCTTCCACTTTTCATCATCCTTGTAAAGAGTTGGATACCTGAACTCGCTGATTCTGTTCTTTCCCTCAAGCATGCTGATTGCAGTGAGTTTTTTTGGTGGTGGTGTAGGGATCTTGTTGGTAATGGCCTTCACAGGGTCAACATCCACAATCAACTTGTCCATTTGATCTTCTAGATCAACATCTCCATGAATCCTAGCATAATGTCTCAACTCCTCCCAAACTGCTACTGTGGGCTCAAAAGGTAATTTCTCGACATACTCTTGGGCTTCAACAAGATGACCACATTTTCCCAGAACACCCAAGAGCCCCATATAATGCTCAAACCCAGGATTAATCCCATAATCATTTGCCATCGACTCAAAGTGAAGGAACCCTTCTTCTATGGCATCTGCACTGGCACAAGCATTGAAAACAGAAAGGAAAGTCTGCTCACTGGGCTTCAGCCCCAATTTTCTCATCTGCTCAAACAACTGCAACCCTTCATCCCCCATTCCATTATTTGCATATCCATCAATCATGACATGCCAAGAATCCATATTCCTATCCGGCATGTAATCAAAAACTCTACGTGCATCAGTCATGCTTGCACAAATTGAATACATCTCAATTACCTTGTTATTCAGATGAACATCACTCCTACAAGTCGACTGCAAGAAAAAATCATGGACCTTTTTTGCATTCTCCAGGCACTTGGACTTATCCAGGGACTTTGATTTCCCACATAACTCGAACAAAACATAAAAACAATTAGCATCAGCTTTAACTCCTTTGTCCAACAATTCAATAGCTTCTTTAACCTTACCTTCCTGACACACGCGGGCCAAATCAGAAAGCGTAGGAACAGGCTCAGGAACCTCAGCAGCAGACGCGCGCCCTTGATTTAAGCTCTCTCTGTTAATCGGACCACGATTTTGGTTCGGTGACGCCCAATGATTGGGGTTCCCACCTTGAGGGTACCCCCTATTTTGGTTATTCCCCTGATTTGGATCTCTGGGCAACTGTGTATTTATCTGATTAGGGTGTTGATACTGAGGTGGCTGCGCATTACCATTGCCGGGGTTGTTCTGATAGTGGGGAAAACCCGGTCTCTGATTTCCGGGTTTAGCGTAATCCACGTGCTGATTTCTGACATTTAACTGATTTTGAGGCTCTCCACGTTGTTGAGGAGGATAGTACTGGTTCTGGGTCTGTGAATTCCACTGATTAGCGTTACCCAAACCTTGGTTCTGAGGAGTCCATTGATTCGAATTGGGATTATGATTTGGGTTTCGATGGTCCTGAAAAGCTCGAGGGTCAGATTGTGGTGGAGAAGATGGATGTGTGTACGGCCTCTGGTAATCTTGAGGGTGAGAGGAGGTGCTTAGGGCTTTTGCATCCAGGGGCGAAGATAAGATTTTAGCAAATTGTTGAGTGAAGGAAGAGTGAGATGGGTAAGGTCCTACCTTGAGGAGCAGAGAGGAGACAGACGAGGGTGCACGCCGTATTGCCAGGTGAGACGCCATTTCTGATTCTTCGAGTTTGTGGGAAGGAATTGGGCAGCGTAGAGGAAGGGAAAAGCCCTCGATAAACCCTAGCCGGTGCGAGAGCGAGAGGCGATGGCTAACGATTTAACGAAAAGATCAAAGGCCCAGCCACCTTTGGGCTGCTGTTTTTTTTTCCTAGGAGCCTGCTGGGCTTTTTAGGTGAAAAGATTTGGAGTATATTTCTTTTAGGCAAAAATCTCAAATGTACCATAAATATAAATGTCTTTTGTTGGAATAAAATCTGCCACTAAAGCCTTTTTTGTCTAAATCCCTACTAATTTTTTAAAATGGCTCAAATTAGTGACGGAACGTTAAAGGCTAAGGGAAAAAGGGAAAAATAGTAGGTTTTGCACTCTTAGGTGATAATGTAATTCTTTAATAAACTTTGAGTATTTAGGTAATTTATCCATTTTTTTCTCTTATGTGCCAATAGACAATGAAAAAAAATGAAATAACTGCTTTTTTTATTAAGTATAATAGTTAAATAAACTTTCCGTCCCTTTAATTTTTAGAAAATTTTCGGTAGAATTCCATCATCTATAAATAATCTCAAATTTTCTCTTTACAAAATGACATTGTTGTATCTTTATTTTTCATAGATATATTAATGCTACATCTACAAATAATTGTTAGCGAGTTATACAACTGTTCGGGAAAGATTGTTAAAAATGATTGTGTCTGTATGTCATGATTATTTGGACAAGTTATAAACCAATTAAGATCTTACACTTTAAGAAGCTCGGAGCCTTACACTAAGAAACCTTACAATTTACGATTGTTGAGACGTTGTGATTAATTGATAAGATGTCATCCAAATCTAAAATCTTTAGTTGGATATGGATGATTGATCGCCTATGGCACCCCTCATTAAACAAACATATGAATGAAAAGGTTGCGAAGCCATAAATTTGGGGGGACATCCGTTATTTTTTTTCCACACGTTTTTAGGCCAATTTAAGCTGGGAAAGTACATTTTTTATTCTAAAATTTTACTTACTTTATATTTCAGTCCTCAATATATATATATATATATATATATTTCAGTCCTAACAATTTACATGTTTCTGAATAAGGCCCTAGACTTTGCAACTATATAAACAATTAGCCCTAACTCTTGTCACTTTTCTAAACAAGTATTAAAACTTTGGAACTCTGTAAAATGTTAATTCTAAAATTGATCACTTTTTGGAAAATCTTTCTAAATTACAATTTAAACCATTCATGTGAAGCCTGACATACAAAAAATAGATAAAATATACAAGTCCAGGGTGGCTGATTGGCTATAGCCGTAGAACTAGAATTTTTGGCCACGGGAAGAGAGTGGGACAAATTTTCAAATTGTACAATCACCCATAACATAGATCATGTAAAAATGGATAAAGCATATATAAATTTGCTGCTGATATATGAATAAAAAACATATATAATGCAACACTATAAACGCAAAAGAACACAAGTATACAGAGACTCGAACATATTGTGAATAAAATTTACAAATATAAAAAAATGATGGCCAAGGAAAAACACACAATTGTACAACACAAATGAATTAAATAGAAAATGAGGACTAAAGATGAAAGATCAACCAAGTGAACTACCGAGGAGAGTGAACGGTAAGATGTGATAGACGGTGATGGGATGAGACAAGACGAGAGTAACTAAGGAGAGTGGATGATGAGATGATGGTGAAGCCAAGTGGTACAAATGACTAGACAAGATAAACGCATTGCATATATCTGGTAATTGGGAATTTGAGGTTGGGGGCTTCTGCTTGCGAGAGATTGAAGGGGTAAGAGATGAATATACGACTTTGTTTAGAGGGAAGGGGACATGATTTAAAATGGAGTCGTTCTGCTTTGAGGAGGGAGAATTATACACGCGAGTCTC
Source organism: Aquilaria yunnanensis (assembly GCA_039654915.1). Classification (NCBI taxonomy): domain Eukaryota; kingdom Viridiplantae; phylum Streptophyta; class Magnoliopsida; order Malvales; family Thymelaeaceae; genus Aquilaria; species Aquilaria yunnanensis. The sequence goes on along the minus strand of CM077598.1, from coordinate 21,679,962 downwards.
ATACTTTTAAATGCATGTCTCACTATTCATCATCTTTAAATTCTTTTACTATATTCCATGGCTAAAATTTCACACTCAATCAATAAATGTAATGTTAATAAAATGACCAAGTTTATATCTCATATCTCTCAAATTTCCGGGAGTGCGGGGGTGGTCCGCCACTACTGGCTGACTGTCTTTAACTAAATAGCCTTCAAATGAAACACTTCTCGATTTGGCAGTTGATGCAAGTGAAGTAAGTAGTGCTGGGGAATTGATGAGTGGATCTAACTAATAGTGAGAAAACGAAGAGCTAGCTAAGATACAATTTTTTTAAAAATGATACAGGGACACACAAAGATCGATCACAAGCACAATATGGACATGGGCGACGTGCACAGAAATACTAATTAATTAAGAGCAAGCAGCGACCGTTGAAGGCGATGGACGGTGGCGGACGACGGATGGATGATCTATCTGGTCATGCCGGTGACAAGCTTTGGAGGAGCCATCGTAGAAACTCCACGCTGTTGCCTATCCATATTTGCCTCCCAGCCTACACCACCACCACCACCCAAGTACACAAATTAATTAATTAGCCCTAATAAAATCAACGATAAATGTATAATTACTCACTCGACTTGACAACTCTAGAGCTAGTCGTCGCATGTGCAACCAACAAACTTATTATATATACTACCGTAGCAGGTCATCAACTAATGCATATAGATATATTATACGTCCACCAAGGCAACGCCCGCAAATTGGACTAAATATATATAAAAAAGACCAACTGCTGAAAACATTCAGAATATTAATAGGCTAGTGGTATAATATATACACACACGAACAATAAGTTTGAAGAGAAAATACTTAATAGCTAGCTAGTTACAATAAAATCGACAAATACAGAAACATACCTATGGCCATGTCGAATCCACGATTCTTAAACTCTCTGTATTCTTGACAAAGGGCACAAGCGGTGCAGCAAAAATGAACCAGGCAATCGTTACAGGGCTCCTCCCGCAAGTCAAATTGCGCCCTCAGTTTGGAGCGATAAAAGCATGAATAGAAGCACGCACACCCCATGAAACACATTATTGTAAACAAACATCCACGTGACATGCATGCTGCATTCATTTACTTTAATTAATAAATATATATATATATAATTTTTCACATCAATTAAACAACAGTAATTAACATGTATTTGCGATTTTATTAGCAAAAATTTTTGGAAAATTTACAATTACCCCACTGATTTTTGCCCAAACCTACAGTTTGTGCCATCTATTTTTGAAAAGGGTAAATATCGTCAGTTGTCTCTAAACTATACTTATGTTGCTTAATCATTTTGAAACTATCAGGTGTTGTACAAATTATTTTCAAACTATTTAATTGTTACACTTTCATTCTACCATCCATTAAACCGTTAAAGATGGACAGAAAAGTGGTGCCACGTCATTTTTCAATGCACATTAGCGGCTACATTATTTTTCCATCCATATTTAACGGTTTAGTTGATGGCAGGATAAAGGTGCAATAATTAAATAGTTTGAGGACGATTGGTGCAACACCTAATAGTTTTGGGATGATTAAGCAACGTGGGTATAGCTTATGGACAACTGACGATATTTACCTTTTTAAAAACCTATATATACTTTGCCCCTATTTCTTTTACACTGTCCGATAACAAATTATAAAATTATAATTTAAATTATACAATAGTCATCTTCTAGTAATTTTAATCTCTCCAATATTTTTTTAAAGTTAACAGATATTATAAATTACCAATTTTTTCTCTCTATAAATGTATTTTTCTTCCTATAAATGCATATCAATATTTTTTAAAGGTCAGTTGGTTGTAAAAAAAATATAAAAAATCTTAAAATTACTGAAACATGAATATTAATCAGTTTAGATTAGGGTTTTAAAAGTTGTTGTCAGACATTGTAAAATGAAAGAGGATGTAAAGTGTAGGTTTTTAAAAATAAAGGGAGTAAAATGTAGATTAGACCAAATTACAGGATTTTTTGTAATTTTCCAAAAAATTTTAGCACCACCTATACATGTAATAATTTGTTTTAATTAAGCTCTCGCTCAAAGACAGATGAATTACTATGAAGCTTGTTCTGTACCGAAAAAAAAAATATATGAAGCTACTATCAATATCTTACATTTCTTTCCTTTGTTAATCAGCTCCGTGACTTGTCCGAATGTCAAGCAGGGACAAAAGCAAGTGACCAGACCTATTGATCAGAAATTAATTCGAGTCTCCCAAGTAAGTATTAGTATTAATCGACTCTTAATCATGGCGTACAGTAGAGACAGATATATATAAACAGGAAGAAAATAAATTAATTTAACTTACAATTTTCCGGGTCGTCGAAACAGTGGCAGAGGCCAGAGGTCCATTGGCCCGGCTGCAGCGCATGGCCCCTCTGGAAACTGTTGGAGACATATAGGGGAGGACCTGCAAACGCCGGCGGCGGCGCGGTGGGTGCCGGTCGGCCTTCTAAAGAGTAATCATGGCTCTCTTGCACGGAAGGATACATTAAGCTGACCAGGGTGGGAGGGGGACACGCAATGATCAGATAGAAGATCAAGTACCAAATCCCGTGAGGAAGTACCGAAATTAAGGATGACCGAGTCCTATGTATATAATGTGTGTGTGTGAAACCTATTTTTCATGGGCAGGGCGGAGGTTAATTTGACATATGCTCGTTCTTGTCCTGCCGCCTTAATTTCTTGTTCGCTACTCCCACGAAACTTCTGAGATAATTAATCACAACGACTATTCTTATTCGGTCACTGTTTCGTTGGCTGATGATTTTATTATCCAGTCAACAAGACTAATAGCTAGTATTTAATTTACATATCTTTTTCCACGGAAATTAGGTGTATGGAAATTATATAACTCAACCATTTTTAGAGTTAACTGCTCTTACCCCGCAAGTTCTAACAAATTAACTCACACTTTATATAAAACTCAAGGTTAATTTCTCCCTCCATCGTTTAGCATCTTTAATCAAACTTTAAAACCCGCGCTTTCTCCCCCCAGTAAACAATATGAAAACTTTAAAAAGAGAAAAATATTTATAAAATTTTTTAATTTAAACCCTAAACCCTAACTAGTACTATTTAACAATTACCAAACAGTCAGTTTTTGCTATACTCAAATTAAGGCAGAGAGTAGTACTTCTCCTGCATGCAGTACTAGCTAGCTAGATATGAAAGGTGATGAGCAGATATTTGAAATAATTAACAGTAGTAGTATTATTTTGATAAAGCTTCAGGAAACAAGTGGGATTATATAAATATGCATGCACATGTCTCCACCTTCCGACTTGGTTACTATTAGAGAGCAACCCCCTCGGGAATCGCTCGATTAGCCCAATAAACAGTTGACGTTGACGAGGACTTGATTGGATGAAATCACAGTTGACGAGGACTTGGTTGGATGGAATCACCCACGCAGATGGCCGGGCAGACGCCAGACGGAGACCCATCTAAAATGGTGGAAATTGGAATATATTAACGCATGAATGGATATTATAGATATTTATCTAATTAGATATAGTTGTTATTTTATAATTTTATCTTTAAAATTTTCTTTCTCAAATGTTATCTCCTTTTCTCATCGCCGCCCTCACCATCAGCCTTCTACCATTGATTTGGCGATCTCATTCCAACAATTGTGTTTGGGTGATCTTGTTGTGTCGATCATTGTTCTCATTCCGTTAATGGTCATTCATGATCCGACAATCTCATTCATGATCTCATTCTCGGAATCCAGCAATCTCATTCCATCAATCGTCATTCGTGATCTCATTTCAACAATCGTCATTCTTGTTCCAGTGATCTCGTTCTCGCCAAATCAAGGGCACTCTCAACTTTCCTCTCAATCACCCATGAATCCAATGGTGATGAGTGATGGAAAGTGACAAGAGATGATGAATCCAACGATTGCTTGGGAGGATGAAATGATGATCACGTGAAAAGTGGAGCTGTTGGTCAACGGAGATCGGAGGCACAACCTTTCTCAATTCTCAGTGGCAATGGCAATAAGAGGCGTAGCAAGCCGAGCAATGGAGATCTAAGCCAACAATTTGTAAGGATGGTGAGCAACGGAAGATGATGAGATGATGAGAAGCGGTGATCCAAGCCGATAGTTGGTGATGATTAGCAGTGTTGCACGACCATGCAATGAGAAGGAAGACTAGAGCATGCATTTCATCAAATAAAAAGACACATTTATATTTTATCTGCCATATAGTCTTTAGACATTTTTATATTTTATTTTAGACACTTTTAAATATTTATTTAGACACTTTTTATTAATTCACACATGTTTATTTTATATTGTAAACAAATTATCTGTATATTGCTTTAGACATTTTTTAATTTTTGTTTAGACACTTTTCAACATTCATTTAGACATTTTTTTATTGTTTCATACAGTTATTTTTTGAAGGGAATAAATTATTACATATTAGCTTAAACACTTTTAGATTTTTCTTTAGACACTTTTCAATATTCGTTCAGACACTTTTATTCCTTCAAACACTTTTTATTTTCTGTTAATAATAAATTATTTGTAAATTATTTCAAACACTTTCAAATACTGTATTAGACACTTTTACATATTATTTCAGACACATTTGCTTGTTAATTTGGACACTTTTACTTATCATTTTGGCAAAGAATAAATAATTTTCATATTATTAAAAAAGAAAATAGTCTACATATTTTTTCAGACATTTATACATATTTGTTTAAACACATTTTGTAATTTATTTAGACACTTTGCATATTTATTTTTTACACTTATGCAGATGTGAATAATGATGAAAAATTTTGTGGTGGTGTCAGTGACGACAGTAGCAACCATGATGGTGGTAAGATTGAGGGTAGTATTTTTTAAGAGGGAAAGAGAATTTTGGTAAAAAGCAAATTTATAAATTTTTTTACGGAAATGGCTTATATGTATAGATTGTTTGTAAATTACTTCATACACTTTCAAATACTGTATTAGACACTTTTACATATTATTTTTAGATACATTTGCTCATTAATTCAGACACTTTTACATATCATTTTGGCAGAGAAAAAATAATTTACATATTATTGAAAAAATAAATAGTCTGCATATTTTTTCAGACATTTATACATATTTGTTTACACACTTTTTCTAATTTCTTTAGATACCTTGCATCTTTATCTTTTATACTTATGCAGATGTGAATAATGATGGAAGATCTGGTGGTGGCGGTGGTGGCAATGGTGGTGGCAGCAGCGGCCACAATGGCAACAACCACGACGGCGACGAAATTAAAGGTAGAATTTTTTAAAGGGGATGAGAATTTTGGTAAAGAGTAATTTTGTCCTTTTTTTATGGAAATGACATATATAGAGAGAGTTAAGAATGAATTAGTACGTCTAATTAGATATATGTGTATAGTATAATAATTAAAGTACTTTCTTGTTTCATAGTTTTTAACCCTAAAATGCATTTAGGCCTCGCATAAGTTGAGTCGGAATTCTTCTAGGGGTTCTAGTTTAGGTAAAAGTTTTACTTTGTCCATACTCTTCAAAATTGCTGGCTCTACCATGGTGTTGATTTTTTTTTCTTTGATTCTTATTTACCATGTAAGCGATAATATATCTCAAGGAAGAAACTCAAACAAAAAACTTAAATATAAAATGCTTGAATATTTCATCAACTATTGCAATTAAGAGGTAATAATGCTGATCAAGGTTCTTAAAATCAGGTTTCTACCTAGAGTCATTTTGGATTTCTATAGTCGTAAAGTCGTAAAATTCTAACAAAAAGACAAAAAAAAACTTGGAGAAAAATTATAAAAAAATATAACCATTTAAATATATTAAGAAATTCATATTTCATAATATTATTACTTATTAAAATTCCAATAATATTATAAACAAAGAGTCATATTGTCATTTATATATGAACATACAAATAAGGAAATCAAGTTTCACAATCAAGTATCTATGCACTGTCATTGTTTGGTGTTGGTGAGATTGAGAAGAGATTTGGAAGATAAAGGCAAAACATAAGAAGCACTTACAATAGATGAAGAACCAAGCCAAAAAAATAAAAGAGAATGGCCAAATGAGTTATTGTGTGTGAGAAATAGCTAATGCGATGAGAGAGATTGGAAGAGTTTTTTAATTTTTTTAGGTTTAGCAACTTGGGCCAACAACCTTAGGTCAGCAACCTTGGGCCAAAAAATGTTGAAGATTCTTAGCTCCATTGTCAGGGCCCAATTCACCCCTACCCTAAACCTTTTAAGAGGCTTGAAATCAACCAGTTGTTTTTAGTCACTCAATTGATTTTCATACAATGAATTAGGATCTGACTCACAGGATTCTTAACCCCAACTTTTTATTTACTTAGGTGGGAATCTTTACTTAAGCTTGTGAAGCTCCTATAAGTTTTACTTAATTCACCCAATTGATTGAGTTTTACCCGATTGAATTTACTTTGGTGGTTTTGTGAGTACATGTGAGGTTTAATAAGTTGAGGTGACTTATGTATGTGTTTTGTGTCCTTATGAGGCTTATTGGGAGCCTACTTAGTGCATTTTCCAAGACATACACACATTCATGCATACATACAACCTAGATTAGTTAATTAAAAACCATGCATGCACTTTTCCTTGCTTGCCACACTTAGTGCCTTAAGGCTTTTCTAAGCCCAAAATACATAGAAGGCACAAGCCATGTTCTACTATAAGTCCTCTTGCCATTAGTTAATTACAAACATTTATAAGCCAAACTTAGGCAGATAAGAGCTACATGGCCTAAAGTTACATACAACCAAAAGTTGGTTCACTAGATGTCATGCATGATACATAGCATATCTTAAACTGTTTTTATGCCCATTATCACTTTGACTTATACTTTCACATGACACTTACGCTATAGTTGCCTCATTATTCTTCTTGTCCTAACTTATACCAAGATGGATCTGAATATAATAAGTCCCATTGCATCCATTAAGGCCTACAATCAATACACAACATAACCATTAATTCAATCTTGAACTTTCAAAGCTTTCTTTCATAAGCCATTGATCTGGGCCACACCTTTTTATACATAACCCTTTCCAAAGGTTTCCTAGCCCTTATTCTTCCATTTCCTTACCTGAAATGGGCAAAATATGGTTGGAGTACACAAGTACTCAGTAAGGAGCCAATTCGGCATTAAGTGCCTTCACAATGTTTATAACATTGCTATACATATAAACCTCAAATTTTACTTAATAACTTGCGACAAAAGATAAAGAAAACACCAAAAGCAATATATAAAAGATAATACAAGATACTTATATATACAAATCAAGGGTTAGCACACGTATACAATCAAAGAAGCACACAAACACACACACACACACACACACACACACCATATACACACAGTTTTTTTAACATAGCAAGTATGATTTTCTTTCAATTTCTTTAGGTGATCACTTTAATTAGATTCAATTAACATAAATCTCTAGGTGATTAATCAAGCTTGGCCATACTTGAATAAAAACCCTATGCTTGCAAAAAGCAAACTAGCGAGCTTAACATAGTGCTTAATGCACACATAACCCATTACATAGCCTCTATGTTCTTTTGGCCATAGCCATCCCCTAAGGCAACTCTTTTCCATTCTAAGTCTAGGAGAATAAGCATCATATGAACCTTTACCTATGTCTGAAATGGAAACAAAGAAGATTGAACTTACATCAAACACCACAGCGCCACCATGGACTAACATTGAATCACCATGTCTTAGTTTTGATTACTTTGTTTCCTTTGCTTCAAGTTTCCTTTTCAGTGGTTTTACCAGAGTTTTGGCCTGACTTTGAAGGTCATGAATGACCTAAGAAATAACTAGGAAGCTGTATTAATTCAATTAGTTAAGCAGTGGGTTAATTCGGCTGAAATGACCTTGGCTGCCAAGGAGGCTTTGACCACATTTAGTCTAATTCTCTCCAAGTTGCCTAAGTCATTTTGTATATCATTTTGTCCTACTTAGCTCTTTAAGTGGCATGTTTTAAGCACCCACTTCATGCATTAATTTGGCCAATTAGGCCATAACACTTTCATTTGAACATAAGTGCACTTTAAGTGCATTCTAGAGCTTTTTAGTGTACTCTATAGTATTTCCATGGCTTCCATGTGTTTTTCACCTTTCTTAGCTTGCAATGTAGCCTTCATTCTTATTTTAATGGTAAGCATCAATCCCATATAATCTTTTTCAAGACATTTGGCTTTAGGGCCTTCACTTGCCCATGGTTACACACAAAGGTGCACTTAAGAGTCCTTTAGTGCACCTTACAATGCTCTTCTTTTTTCCCATGTGTTCCTTATCTTTCCTAGGCTTATGTGGCTATCCTCATTTGCATCTTAATAATAGGCATTAAGCCCACACATTCTTCCTCAGAATTTTAGGCTTTAAAGCTTTCAATTTCACATAAGTACACACAAATGTGCACCTAAGAGTCTCTTTGTGGCCTTCCTTGGTTTCCTTTTGATGCTCTTAGGCTCTTTATAGCCTTTCCTTAAATTATAAGTCTTAATTTTAAAACCCAACATGGCACCACATTTTAACCACTTTTGGCTTAGGAACAAAGCACTTTTTTTTTCTCATGTTCCATTAATGTGCCCTTAGAATGTCTTTGAGAGCATCTTATGGGTACTTAGTCTTGTATGTTTCTTTTCTCTTATGTTTCATGACTTGCATTACCTATTCACATCATTTATGCTCATCATATTCACATAAGAATCACAACCCATGGCCTATGCAAGTCACAAGCATGACATTCATTCAATTTTGAACTCAAATAACTCAATAAGGTAGAATCTTAAAATCTCAACGTTTCTACATTTTTATGACTAGAATCGTGTTTCTACACGTTTCTACTTATCTTCTGTTTCTACTGCATTTAAACACAGTTTCCATCTTTAGAGTCATAAAAACATACATTTTTACGACTCAAATTTTAATAACTATGGTGTTGATCGATAATATATACTAATAATAAAATAGCAAGATTGATATTATTGAACTTCTAAAAGCCATTTATTAGAAAGAGAACATTTAATTCGAGGCTGGTGCTCATAAGCTGAGGTGGGAACTCGAACGGCCTGTAAGATAGATCATTACAAAGGTTTATTTTTTTTAGAAGAGAGAGCATTTAATCGGTGTCACTAACTTGTAAATTAGATGAACACCAGTCCTAGTTTTTTTTTTTTTTAATTTGACTAGTAGAATAATGAGAACCTATTAATGGGTTTAATTTGAAACTAACTGCCCTTAAATGTCTATGGCAATTACAGTTCTACTCTTTTACGAATAGAGATGTCAATGGAGCAGGTTCGGGTAGGGTTGTGCAATTCTAGAACCCACCCCGTGATACAATCCATACAACCCGAATCCTACCCACAACCCGCATTGGGTAGGGTTTTCTAAACTCATATCCTACCCTTGCACTAGTGGGTAGGATGCGGGTTTTTGACCCGTAAACAGGCCAAATTATTGTATATGAGATTAAGAGAAATCTAACATATAAACTATGATAAATTTCTCACACGACAACAATAAATATGTTTGAACAAAACAAAAAATAATAAATAACCATGTCCAAAGAACAATTAATTCTAGTAATACAATCCTCATTAATACCAATTAGTCAAATATAAGTAAAATGTGAACTACGCCTGTCAAGCAAACATAAAAAGTATTATCTCTAAGAAGATTGCTTACAAGGCGTGTAATTAATATAAGAGAAAAAAATGAACAAAAGGAGAAAAAAACAAGCAGTCACAATATGTCAAAAATAAGATGTTACAACATAAGCAATTAAAACATGGTATGTAACAATCATATCAAAATTTTAAAAATAACATTCAACTTAAATAGCCACAACATGCCACTTATATGTAATCATTAAGAAAAAAATAAATGATTCTCAAGAAAAGTCTATAAAAAAAAATAAGATTAACCCAACTAATTAACAAAGAACCTTTGTATCTATATAAAATTAACAAATAAAATCCTAAAGACCCACTTTGCCCAACTAATGGTGTACTACAATGAAAGTAAATAACTACCTACCAAGACATATAATATATAAAAATATCAAAAGAGATAAAAAGAAATAAGCCAAGACAAGTGAGTAATACATGAAGACTATAAGAAATAAAACAATAACATGATATTACCATAGATCCTTGAGTAATCTTAATACTAGCATCAATCATCCTTTAATAGGGCAGGTTGGAGGCATATTATTAGTTAAATCTGCATCTTATCCGCACCTAATGGGTTCTATTACAACAAAAAATTTTATCCATCCTAAATTTATTTAATTAAAAAAAATACCTTACTAATTAAATAGGATAGAGTCGGACATCCACGGCATATGGATAGAAAAATACCTGGGACGACCCTAAATTTCTCTTGACCCACGTCTCTATTCTGCTCTTTTCCCATTAGGTAAAAAAAAAAAAAGGTCTTGAGTCTTCGTCAGAGTCATTAATTACAACCGCTTCTAATTTGGCCTATATATCTAGGAAGGATCTGAGGTGCGCCTTACTTCATGTGCACTTTACGGGTAGGATTACTCTTCTATCCTCATTATAATTACTTAATTCCCATCGTATCCTCTGCTTCTTCCTCCAGGTCTGTTATTGTTGCTCTCCTATCGCCACTCGCCTCTCTACTCATCGTTCCCCAGAGAATTCAAAATCGCCGGATCTGGTTTCGGCCCAAGTTTTGCTCGCCATTGTTCGTCGTATAGCTCGATCCTGTCGGCGCCATTCGCAACAGACACAGCTACCCCCAGTCACACACAAGTGCAACTTGAGTCTGCGTCAAATCGTCCTCTCTTCTTCTCATTTCCCATCGAAGTCAGCAGCCATCTCGTCGTCAGGGAGCTCTTTGATGAAGATGAGACAGTAGCCTCGGCCGATTTTGGCCGGCGGCGAAGATATATGGAACAAACAGAGAGACATAACGGAAAGAAGGCGAAATTATCTTTTAGGCCTAGGGTAAATTGCGTCTTTAGCCCATAATATTTAATTATTGTACTATTTTAGACCCTAATATTGTTTAAATATTTCATTTTAGATCTTTTATAAATGAAAAATATTAGTGTGGATGAAAAATGTCACATGACACACCAGCGTGGATGATTTGACACCTTGACATAATAGAAAACATTAAGTTTTCTTAAAAAATGGTAATACTGCACTTTTAGCCCCTCATCTCACCACCCTTTTCTTAAGAAACCCTGAAACTTCCTCACTTGTTGCCACCATCCCTAGGGTTTTGCTACTGTTGGCTAATGCTTCCAGCCGCTAGCCCACAATTTCCAAAATCAGATAGTGTTCATCCAGCAGCAAAACCCTTTTCCCCTTTCCCCTAATCCGTCAAACTTTCTTCCTCTGCCCCCGTCTCCACTTCCTTCCCCATCGCACTCTCCTTATTCCATACCAAACACCTTATGCCTTCCTTGCACTGTTGCCTCACGCTCTCCTCTCGGCGCAACCTCACATCATCGCTTATGGTCTGTCGAAATCATGGGTTGAGATCGGCCAAAATCGAGGATGTTAATTGAGGGCCAAAAGAGGAATGTGTAGGTGGCAGAGGAAGAGTGAGGTTTTCGGATAGATTTCATCGGACTGACGGAGGGTGTATATGGTTGATGGAGTGGCGAATTAACAAATTGATTAAATGTAGGGTGATTGACGGAGGCAAATCAACGGATGAGGGAAATGAGGGGAGGATAAGAGGCAAATTAGGCCGGGGCTAGAGGCGACGAGGGAGGGCTAGAGGCGTTGGATCAGGACAAGAGAGGTTTCTTGGAATGAGGATTTTGAGATGAAGGACTAAAGGTGTAGTTTTAACCTGTTTCAAGAAAACTTAAAGTTTTGCTAATTGATTTATTGTGCTAGTGTGGCAAACTGTCCATGCTGCCCTGCCATGTGGTATTTTTCATCCACACTAATGTTTTTCATCCACAAAAGATAAAAAATGGAACACCAAAACGAGGTTAGGGATTTTTCATGTACAAAATCAAGGTTAGGGTCTAAAATGGTACAATAATTAAAAGTTAAGAGTCACGGACTCAATTTACCCGTTTGGCTTAGAAAAAGGGCTTTTCATTTAGGGAAAAGTACTAAAAAAGTAACTGAACTTATTACTCCGAACATATTTGGTCACCATTTTTTTAAGTGGTGTCAAAATGATAAATTGAAGATTGGAGCATTAGTATTGATGACGTGTTAACGAAGATGTGAGTTAGCAATTCGTCTGGAGAAGAATCATACAAATGGGCCCATCAACTCTTAATGACTCCAATAATACTACCCCCTCTTACTGGAATTCATCCGAGCGGAGTTGAAGATGTTGGTGGGCTTCACTGTTGCCAAGTTAGCCTCTAGGGACATCACCAATCTAGCCTGCCTAGCCATAGATCCAACTACAATGCAAATCAAGTGAATTAATGAACAAATCAACCTCTAAGAACAAATAGGGCGACAAGCAATCGGTGAATTGATGAACAGGGCAAGGAATAATTGGTGAACAAATCGGTGAATCAATAAACAATGCAGCAAATCGACGAACAAATTGCGAGTGAAGTGACACTGCTGGTGAAGAAGATGGGCGACGGTAGAGGTGGGCAACGCCAATTGGCGAACAATCGAAGAGTTGGGTGAGGAGCTAGGGTGGAGGAGGTGCTCGACGAAGGCGGATGGAATAAAGAAAGTGCTCGGTAGAGGCAGATGGCATGAAGGAAATGGCCGAGGATCGAGGCGGGGGAACTGGAGGATAGGGCAACAAAGGAGAAGAAGGGGGAGGAGAAATAAAGCCAAATCAGAAATCGCAATAAATCCCTAAATGCCCCAAAACACCCTAAAATCCCAATTGCCATGTTAGTTGGAGTTTACCTGCATGCCATGTCATTTTGCCACTTAACCATCATTTAATTGCCACATAATCATCTCTTGCTAGAATATTTTGCCATTTGATGAAAAATTTCTACTGTCAATTACATTTGTCACATTATTTGTCCCATTTTAAGACATTGGTACTTCATTTGGCACAAAACTTTAACTTCAGTACTAGATTTGACACCACTTAAAAGAACGGTGACTAAATGTATCCGAAGTAATAAATTCAATCAATTTTTTTGTACCATTCACTTTCATTTAATGGCCTTCATCTATTTGAATTTTCATTTAAAGCTGCCAGGTTTGTTTAGCTCTAGTTAAATTTAATTCCAAAATGTATTAAATTCAAATACTTGTACTATATCATTTATGCATATTTTTTTTAAAAATAAATTAATCAATTTAAAAATCAATTTTAAATACACACAAATAAAATGCATTTTGAAATGATTTTTTTTAATGTTTGAACAACATGTATAATTCATAAAAACAATCATATAAGCATACAATTATATATGTACAAAATAACTTTTTGTCTGTACATTATTTGTCTATACATTAGATTTATATACTCACTTCGTCCCATATTCATTGCACCACTTTTTAGGCCGTCTCAAATTCTTTCACTATTTCTCCTTTTAGTAAGTTTTAGCAAGTAAAATGACAATTATACCCCTGTTTATTCATCCATTTTTCTTTTTCTTTTGTTTTGTTTTTCCTCCTCTTCCTACATGAATACAGAAAGATTAGGAGCCCAAAAAAATTAAACAATCAATTTCCAATTAGATCTCCAAAACTTGAAAAAGACGAACAAACTAGGATCTATCATTGGAATTTTTTGGAAAAAAAAAAAAGAACAAAAGCCCAACGTTTTGTGCCAAGGTGGGAGGATAATTGATCAGCAAAGGTTACAAATCGATGGATCAAGAGGAGATTTGTGAAATTGATGGATCAAGGCTACAAATTGAGATGGATTGAGGCAAAGTGGAGGAGGTGGAGGTTATGAATTGACGCAACAGAGGTGACGAAACGAATCAAAGGAAGGATGGTGGAGCGAGGTGATCGGAAGGAGAGGCAAAAAACAAGTTTGGGCTTAGAGTTAAAGGCGACGGGTGTGAGGATAAAAACAGGAAGACAAGGAGTGAGCAAGCAGGTGAGGATCGATAGGTAAGTGAGGGGCGGAGTTAAGGACGGAGGCGGCCATAACCATCTTTTTCTAGGGAAGTGAGGAGCAAATAGCAGAGAGGGAAAAAGAAAGGAGGATTAGGGGTAAAATTGAAAAAAAAAACTACATACTTTTATCATTTCTTAATCTTCTTGAAAAAACAAATGGATCAAATAAAGCAGGATGGGGGGAGTATTAAAAATTAAACAATTAAATGATTGAATATGTGTAACATATCTATGATCTTATCTATACATATGCAGCACATGTTTGTACACATCAATCATTTACATTATACATCGAATTTTATGCATATCTGTCATCTAATTTGTACACATTTCAAACTTTGGTGGGAAGCAGAATTTGACACGTCCACACTTGTTTTTTATGGAATGTTGAATGTATAGATATATCCTTAACAAATCTGTGTTTTTTTTTACATATGTTAGATATTATTTGTACAAATCTCTCATTTTTTTTATATATCAAATTTATACATATTTAATAACTAATTTGTACATATCTTCTTTTTAATTTGATATATTTACTCTTATTTTATGCTATAAAGGATGATATTGAAATATATATATATATATAGTATAGTGCATATTAGACTTGCTCACAAGCCTCACATATCCATGGTTCAAGTCATTGTCTTAATTATTTATCTGCAAGTTATCTGAAGCATATCATGTAAGCAGTTTTAGATTTCGTAGGCGCGGCTGCGTTAGAAGCGGCTGACATTGACCGTTTCAGAAGCCACATTGGAATTGGGTCAAATTGAATATAATGAAAAAGGTTGGGGGAAAAGAGGTAAAAATGCACAAAAACACACATGCAAGCCATTAAGCCAATCTCCCACTCTACGCGAAAATCCCAAAACCTTTCAATGCCCCACTCATGAACCGTGGCCTATGCCCATAGCCGCCGTCTGTCGCCAACAACAGTCCCCTGCTGCCCGTCGCCATTGGCCGTCTCCCGCCGCCCATTGACCGTAATCTGTAACCCGTTGCCCGTCGCCCATCCTCCGTCTGCCGTCGCCTTCCGTCTTTCGTTTCTGGTCTCCCGTCACCCGTCCTCGACTCGTTCTGCAGAGAGTTATTACAAATCTCGGTTCAATATATTTGCATCATTTTTTTTACTAATTTTCTATTTGAATTTGAATGACATATTTTAATTTGGATAGGATGATAAAGGATGGAATGTATTGAGACATTGCTATATTTCATCTTACATTAGTTTGGTTGTATGCGGAATCATTCCACCATGGCTGTATATGTGTTTATTTTACAGGCATTTTTTTGGTGTATGCATACGCAACTTGTGTTTCATTGAATTTAGAGGCTAGGCTATTCTGGCAACCAGGCTATAAAAACTAAAAAATCATACTAAATTGTGAAAGTCTGGTAGAGAATCAATGTTGTGATTAGTTTTACCTGAGCTTATACATCCTCTGGTTTCTACTGTTTCTTGTTTTTGTTTTCCTAATTACAATAAACATAGTCCTCTTGTACAAAGACACATTTGTTCTCATGATCTGCTATAGCTTTTGTTTGATTAGTAATGTTAGACATATTAGGCTATATATTAGCATAAAGTTTAATTTAGTTAGAAGCAAGTGAAAGAAAAATGGGGGTGGACCTTCTTGGTTTTAGAATTGGTTACAACTTGATTTCTTTTCTTTTCTTTTTATCCCTCCTGAGTGAAATGGTGAATTTGTTTGCCCCACAAATGGCAACGATTCTCAGCCAAATTTTCATAATGGGGTGAATTTGGAAACGGGGTACTTAGAAACTACATAGTTGTAGGTATATGTTTATAGGACTTGTTCCATTTCACTACGACTCCTATTTGTACATTTTTCTATGTTGCCATATATTCACTCATTTGATTCCCCAAGTATCTTAAATACATTGGTTCAGGCGGCTTGTCGAACCTCTGCTACAGCCTGCTTGTCTGATGGCTTTCCAGTGTGAAGTTCTTGCAAGTTGTCCTGTTCTCATTATTTCACTGCTAGGAAAGGATCTATTTATCTAGTATGTTTGTCATGTTAATCATTTATTTGTTAATTTGTGATCTGCTGGTTTAAGACTACTGGAGTAATTTTTTATTTAAGGTACTGTTTACTGCTAATACAATGCCAACAATATTTATTTACTATTTTCTTGCACAAATTAGGCTCCTGGATTTGCTACTTGAATCTTCAATTGTGAATCATTTGGAGACGTGCATTGGATCCCATCATATACTTCAAGGTTTGCTTTCTACTATCCTCTTTATTTTTTTTTTGTTTTTTTTTTCCTTCTGTAGCAGCTCTATTTCAGCATATTTGTTTTAGAGATAACGTCTCTAGTTATGCATAGATACTGACTATGGGTTTTACTTTCCAAGAGTGAGAAGATTACATATGGCCTACGGTTGAAAAGGAAAGTTCTTGTTTGACAGAATTCTTGTTATAAATTTTTTTTGGTTAACCAGACCTTTTCGATTAAATTGAATAGTTAATCTTTTTTCTTTATGAATAGTAGTTAAATTTTAACTGTGTGAAGAATGGGAAACATCCTCTTGTTGTTTATCATCAAGCAACTCAAACATGCCTAATACTTCTTTTCTGGTGTTTTCATTTCCTATTTTGGGGTCTGAAATTTGTGATAGTGGTATATGTATCGTGTCTCCAATTCCCTGTTTTTTGCTGTGTTTTTTCCTCCCTTAACTTGTTTGTGTAGTGTATGGATCAGAAATTACTCTAGTTTTTCTCTTTTTGGTAGTTTCTTATTATTGATTTTTGAAACCTAATTCTTATCCTTGTATCATTTAGACCGTTTTCAGAATTTTGGGAGGGAACCTATTACATGGTCATTAGTTATTCATGGGGGCAGCACCCTTGGAAAAGAATACTTGAGAAGCTTTGTTGTATAGAATCTGATTAGGAATGTTAAGTAATGTTAACAAATCTGTTGTGGATTGCAGGAAGTGTAATCCTCTATTGATACTGAGGTCCGGATTGTTGTGGTGCAGGAAGTTGCTCAAGGTTCAAATCAAGGGAGATTAGTTCTATCTTGTGCTTTGGACTCAATTGCAGTTTGGAAATTTAAGTCTGTTATGAAATTTATTTGTAATGTATTAAACAAAGTCTTCTGATTAAAACATGCACTTCAAGTTTTAATCACATGGAAATGACAATGGAGAAAACTAAACCCTGAATGACAAAATTCCAAAATTATGGATCATATTATTTATAGAAGAGTACATGTATCTGGAGAGATGGAATAATTATTGTACCAGTTGTTTAACAGAAACCATTATCAAAACATGTATGGGGGAAAATGACGTTTGCTCTGGGATTAGCTACTTTGAAAGAATTACTGTTTCTAAGACTTATAAACTCATGTTAAGCTTGTTAAAATCGATACTTTTGGGAACTACAAGTATTTTTGTTTGGAGGGGTGAGGGGTGGGGGTTGCGCTGGGATTAGCTAATTTTAGATACGAAACTACCAGCATAGTGAGCTTTCCTCCTTTGCAGATTGGAAGCCCTTTAGGATTAGCTACTTTTTCTTTTGTTTTCTCTGGCACAGTATTGAATTGCTCTGTCTCTTTTGAGTTTTCATTTGTGAACCAGAAAGTATTTGCAAATGGGATTTTGCAATAACATTCCTTGGTTATTAATTTGAAATTTTTGGTTACTATTAAATTTATAATCTTTTGGTTTAGGCAATGGATAAAAGCTGGATGCAAAAGCCTAGACAGAGTCAAGAGTATAAATGTGGCGTTGACAAATTTTTGGAATTTGCATTCAGCAATGTGAACATTGATGGTACTATAATGTGCCCATGTAAGCAATGCAAGAATAGCAGGGCACAGTCTCACGATGAAGTTAAAACTCACTTGTTATGGAATGGCTTTCTAAACGGTTATACTTTCTGGTTTTTGCATGGGGAAAAAGAAACATGTTCAAACGTGATTTCTTTGAATCATATAGATAATTTAGGAGAAACATATTCAACCAGAAGTACTAACAATCGTGAATTCCATGTTTGTGCTCAAAACACTGAAAATGGGAAGAAGATGAACACTCCTCACACCATGGGAAGGAGGAGTTATGCACAAAAAAGGAAAAATATGGTATGTACATAGTCTACTAAAATGTAGTTTATTTAAATTGTTTGTATATGTTTCAATTCTTGGAAAAAAAATTAATGTTTATTTGTTAGATTTATAATAGGTTAAGACTAGAACATTGGCAAACTCTTTTAATGGTTCTAACGCTGCATCTAATGCAGCTTTTACTGAAATTTTTGGTCCTAAACATAGTGGACGTGTTCAAGAAAAGGATTTTAAAGTGGCATGCACAACATATTTTGGACCAAAGTCATGCAAGGGGTCATTTTTTGCAGGTAAATATGTAGCAGGAACAAGTAGCAACAAAAGCAGATCTAAAAAACCTTGCAGCTCAGATTGATTCTCGATTCGCTAACTTATTATTTCTTCTTATACACAAAGACAACTTACATCAAGTACAATTCATAACTTCCATCTCCAAATACGCTTATGCTTTCTAGTTTTCTATATCTAGGACATTAGTTTAGCAGGAAAATGTGATACATTTTGGCAAGAGATACTTTTTGTTCATCGCAATCGAGTAATGATGAAGACCGTGATGATACCCATGAAGATGACTAGGCTTTGTATTTGGTACATGTAAACCTTACGATGCTTAAAGTTGACACACTTTCTGCATGTTATTTGTTGTGTTTAAAACACGACCAACTGATACTTTTGGGTGTTTTGGATAATTTAAACTTTGTAGATGTTGGATGCTATGTATTTATATATGGATGTTATTTTTGTTGTGTCATTTTTTTTGGCATTCTTATCTATGTTTAATTGTTCATATTATCCAAAGAAAGCAGCAGATTATCATAGCATTAACAAAATAATATAAAAAACAACTTTAAAAAAATAAAATAAAAAATAAGCAGAAGTGGCAACTATTTCCAATGGTAAACCATATTTAGAAGCAATCAAGCACTTCAAATACTGTAACGAAAATGGAAGTGGTTAAGCATAAGCAAAAGTAGTTAATTGTTTCCAATGGTAACCTATAGTTAGGAGCAATTAGGCGTTATAGAAGTGTAACTAAAATTGATGAGTTTGAAAGCATCTCCAGCAGGTTTTTTATTTGAAATTTTTTTAATATTTTAGAGAATATTTAATATTTTTTTACTCAAACAGTTTCTGGATCTTATTCCAAAAGATAGGGAATAGGACAAAAGAGAATAACCAGTTTCCTATTCCTGCAAAAACGCTAAAAAAATATGGGGAATGTTGTTCACTCTGAAACGATTCTGCTACATATCTTTCCTAGCCACACCGCCGTTCTCTGCTCAATCTCTCTCTCTCGCTGAACTCACTCCTCCCGATCTCTCTTTGTCCCGCCAAATTCACCCCTCCCTCTCTCTATCTCTCCCCCACCGAATCCACCCCACCCTTTTTTCTCTTTTTCTCGCCGAAATCACCAACTCTTGCTTTTATGGAAGTTGTCAATGGCTATGGGTTCAACTTAATCGGCGAATGACAGACCCAACTTGTCTCCAGGGGCCGGCGAACAGGTCAGCTTTGGGGGCTGAATCGTCTCTGATGATTGGAGCCCGAATCATCTCCGGGGGCCGGCGAACAGATCAGCTCCCGAATTGTCTCTGGCAACTGGCACACAGACTCGGCCCTCCTCTACACTCCACGCACTCTTTTGATCCTCTCTTGTCTGCCGCCGAGTCAAGTATAGAATGATAACTTGGAGGAAGAGTTCGAGGAAGATGTCAAAGATAAACATATGTTAGTCCCCTCCAGATAGTTTCTAGATGCAGATATCCAGTATTTGAGGCACAGAAAAATTTTTAGGTCCGGGTTGCTTTGTTTCATTACTTTTGTATGGGTCACATGCTTCTTTAAGATATTATGAAGTTGGATGATGAAGTTCAGCCTTTGGCTTTGATGCCTGACAGTTCATTTTGGCATGGTATTTTATGGGTTATGCTCCCATAGTTCATCACCTTTCTCAGACAGTTTCTCTTTGCTTTTTTTAATAACTCTCTGATTCCTTTTAATGTGTGTTACAGGTGGGGAACACACCTGTAACACATTAGAGGATGCACAGATTACTTAAATGAGTCATTGAGCATAAGCATTAACATTTAATTAATCTCTCGTGAGTCATGAAAAGTGTGGACCTGTCAAAATCCAATTCCATAGCATAACTGGATGAAACTTTTGAGATTGCCGCTGAGCAAACAGATGTTCCAGTTGTTAATTTGTAATATTTAATTATTATTTAATAAATGTAAAATTCTACAAAATATGAAAGTTGTTGGAATTTGAGTAAAAAAAATATAGTAATTTTACTTTTTGCTTCCTCATTTTATAGAAATTATGGGAAAACTGTTGGAGTTGCTCTACGCACTTTAGTAAGTGTGAAGGTAGGTTGATAAATCCAAAGTAACCACTTCTAAAAGTATTGCTTCCAAAATTAAAGTGGTTACTGATCACTTTAGAATATTTTGACCCAAGACCTGTGGATAAGGGTGAAAGACTTAGACCCTAACTTGAAATCCGACCCAATTTTTTAGGTTAGGATCGGGTCAAGAGAGGAAATAACTAGTATTTAGGTTGGCCCGAACCTAACCCGATCATAAGAGACCAAAGTCAGGTTAGCTCGGATTAAACCTGAATTAATCCGATTAACACGAAAAATAAGCCCACTAAGTAACTACCTATCTACCTAACCCACTAAGTAACTAAAATAAGTCCAAACATATCTATCTATCTAGCCCAGCCCGCTAAGTATATTGTTAACCCTAACTCTGTTGTTCACTTGTTCCCAAATGTCGAAACCTGCTGCTCCAGCGCTGCCTATTGCCTGGCCTAGGTGCTACTCGTCGTTCTTATTCCCCTCACTCTCACCGACTCCGTCACCCTCAGACCTCTCACTCTACCGTCCTCCGTCTATCTTCCTCATTCTTCCTCTGTCGTTGCTGCATTCCCTCCCTCTGACTTGATTCTTTCTTTGTCTTACGTTCTCCATCCTTGTCACTTTCATTGCCTAGCCGTTGCACGCCGTCATTGTGTCATCCTCATCGCCCACCCTCCTACCGCCTTTGTCTGTCGCATCATTCCTAGCTGTATTTGGTTCAGCCCTTCACGTCGTCCTCCGCAGCCTCTGGTTTAGCCCTTTGCGTCGTCCTCCATCGTCCTTCACGTCATCGTTAGTGGAGGAAACAGCTGCCGACGGTAGGTATTGGGTAAACCCGAGCTAACCCGACCCTAACCCTATATTTTCTGGTTATGGTCGGTTCAGGTTCTTTCTTCATTTTGAATTGGTTCGGGTTGGCATTTTTTCATTGTGAAATTATCCATTTATTTTGGGTTTTGGCCCGAATCCAACCGAAACCAGAAATTTTCACCTCTACTTGTGATAGCGGTTGTCTGAAGTGATTGGTAGTCGTTTTCTGTTCTACTTGAAGTGGTCAAAACCACTTCTACGAGGAACTAAACCGCTTCTAAAATCTCATTTTCTTGTCATGCCTCTTCGTTGAACTTCAAAATTTCTAGACATGTTTCTCCCACGTATAACCAGGTTTTACATATTACTCCATTTTAGAGGTTTTTTAACTACTCTTTTTTTTTTTTTTAATCTTGGCCAAAAATTAAAGAAACCTAAAACGGTTGCAAGGTACAAGATATGTTTTTGGACTAGAATATAAGCTCTCTTTATGTGTATTAATGGCTAAAGACATAAATTTTGTCAGACCAAGAGATCCTTGTAACCAAAATATTCAGGAACTGTCTGGGTGTGCAAAGACTGAAAGAAACTTATGGAAAGAAGTTGTTTTTAGTCAATGTTGTTAGTATAGTTCGTAGCTGATTGAAGTCTTATCTGTTCTGATGATAGGGAAATGAAGGGATTATTAGCTAGGTATGCAAAAGGAATCGAATTCTTAGTCGTTATGAAAATAATCATGTTTCTTACTCAGTGTATTCCATAATGGGCCTTGATAGAAATGCAGTCTACCATGGCATGATTATAAGTTGATTTGACAGCCCAAAATCATCACAGTCTACATTTTCTCTCAACTATTTCCTTGTTGTTAGATTTGTTCCAAAGAAAACCTTAATTTTGATGATGACAAATGATGTGTGTTAATATTTTTAATCTCACTTCTTTGGTCAAAATAAGATTAATTAAACTTATGCTTAATTTCCAAGTATGTTAAGTGTTTATCCAAAAAAATATGGTTTAGAAGTATTGAGGAAAAATTATCTTTGAAAAGAAATTAGTAGGTTATTAACTTAGGTGATGTTTGATTCAAGTTTTGATGTCCAAATTACAAGTGTTTTGGAATGGTTTTAAGTTTAATCCATTAAAGTAACAGTTTAACAGGTATTTGTTTCACCTAAGTTTAACTTGCTCCCAAGCTTTACACTTTAACACGTTAAACTGAGTTAATTCGAAGGATAAGTTTCCTGTGAGTTTTCAAGCTTCAGCAGACGCGTTAAAACTCGGTTTTAACCTGTTAAGTTGAAATCTGAAGGCTTGGGTTCAAATGTTTCAAGTGGCGCGTTTTCAGCCAGAATTTCAAATGGAGCTCGGGCGAATCAGAAGACGCCACCTGTACACGTCTGCCGCGCATTAAATGCTCTGTCTCCTGGTGCTTTTGACCGTTGAGGAGAAAAGTCGAGTTTAACACGTTAAACTTAAGACTTAACACGAAATTTGGGAATGCTGCGTTTTTTGCGAAAAACAGAGCAACGGCTCTCTGAATTTTAAGGAAACTTTTCAGGCATATCCAGTAGGGTTTCAATGGTCTAATAGCTTCCTAAAGAGTATATTTACACTAAGAAACATGTTGTAAACATAACTTGGCAACTAGAAAAAGGAATCATCCATCAAAGAGCAGAAATTAGAAAAGTTGCCAAGAACTTGTGCTTGTGCTTTCATTGGCTTATCTAGCATTGGTTGCTTTGTTCTTACCTTGTAACCACAAATTGTTGAGCTTATCTTGAGTGGTTGAGTGATTTCCTTGTAAGGGAAAAAGGGTTAGAAGGGTTTCTAGTTAGCCTTTGGCAAAACTAGTGAGAGGTGAAGGTAGAAGGATCTACCTAAGTGTTGTATGTCTTTGAAGGCTATTGTGTATCATTGTAGTTCATAGTAGAGAAGAAAACTCTCAAGTGGTGAGCTTGAGGAGAGGAGTAGGCTCTCAAGAGGAGAGTTCGAACCTCTATAAAAATTCTCTTGTCCAAGCTTCTTCTTCTCTCTACCTATTTGAGCTTTGGTGGGTGTTTTATGCAACTTGTTTTGGTTGAACTTGCTTGTTTTCAAAACTACTTCAAAGATAGCTTTTAAAGTAAATTCTAGGTGGATTGTGGTAGTCATTTTCTGAGTAAAATAGAGTTAATCATTGTTCTTCAAATTGAATTTGAGTTTGGGGTTTCAAGAATCAAATTGTGCTTTATTTTTGGAACCCAACCAATTCACCCACCTCTTAGTTGCACTTGGGCCAACACTTGTTAAGTAGATATGGATCTCACATATTACTCAAACTCAACAATCCGTTGTAACCAAAATCGGCCCATCACGTTTCCGTGAAGTACCTTGATCCGGGTAAATACATCAAGTAATGTTCGGTTTACATTTTTTTTCCCCATTAATCAGAATCACTTTACAAGGATATTTAAGGTAGAAGCAGTAGGAGCATTTAGGAAAGTTTGGAGAATTTTGCCTGCTTCATAAAACTTAGATGGATTTTAGCCATTATACCAGATAACCCATTTGAGTTTGACCTCTGCTTAATTAGGTAATAGTCTCTAGTCTGCACTTTCCTGAACCTAAATATTAAGCCTGATAGGAGCCATGACTTAAAACTGAAAGGAAAAGTCCAACAGCGGGTCAACTGAAAGCATCCATAATTAATCTATATGCATATGCCAATTAAACGAGGAAGCTTCCACTCTAGTTGAATCCTCATATATATATATATTCAGTATCACCGAGCAAGACCGTCACTGGCTAAGCACCTAACTTTAATATATTCAACATCTGTCCCTACCTATGCCCACATATACAAATATCCTCAATATATGTTTCATCTCGGTTGGCTTAATTAAAAGCCTTGGAGAGGCTTCCTCACAATTACAATTAGATATGGACCACTGAGTAGTTCTTCTTCCAGGAAGTTGCAGCTAATTAATGAAAGAGCAAAAACTAAAACTCACTAGAAAATAAACTATTGCCAAAAAAATAAGTCCTAATTAATTAACACAGAGCAATTATTGTCAGGGTTAATAGTTAATACAACATGCTAGTTCCTTAATTATGGCCTGGGAATCTCACACTTTATGGATAAAAATTAATTGAAAGCTATGCAATTGTAACCTTCTCGGGCCACGGACCTATATAGTTCATGTCTAGCTAGCTGTGTGTGAACTGTTGAGTTTTAGATTTCAGTAATCTGATCTCTCCAGCCATGCGCTTCAAATGCGACAATCCTCCCATGATAGAAAAATTACCACTGGAGACATTCAGAGCACCTAGCTAGATACTAAAATTTAGCCAAAAGAAATTAAGAAACCTAATTAAGAAACTAAACAATAAGTTCCCCTTCACGATCTGATATCGTAAACGGAGCCATCCATAAAAGAAAGATTTGCTCTTAGATGAGAGTAAAAAACAAGCCTAATGCTTGTGGAATGGGAGACAACAAAGTGCTCCATTCAGACCATCAGTTTCTCTACCAATCCATGAGTTTAATTTGTGCTTTGTCTTTGGGAATCTTCTAACTTCTCAAGATAGAAAACATGGGAATCACCCACGTGTCAGATTCCATTTTCTGAATCATTGTGAATTCCATTTCGGATGAGGATGATGAATCACATGTGATGTGAGGGTGATCAACAAGGCATAAATTAAAACAGAAAGAAAGAAAGGAAAAGAAAAAAGAAATCTCTCTCACATTCACTCACTACGATTATGGTCAAACCACTGGGGGCCGGTTGAACTGTTTTTGTTCTGTAGGTTAAGGATGAGAACCTATTTCTCTATTTAATTTCACAGTGACAATCATTACAGCTAATGTCCACATGGATGTGGAAAAACTCACAAACATTGCAAGCTTAAAATATGAACCTACTCAGTAATTTGCTGCTTGATTTCCTCAACCATTTGTTTCTTCCGATGGCCAATTCCCCTACTTTATTCGATCGGGACAGAAAAAAAAAATTTAGAGATCTAATTAATGAAAGTTTTCATCACTAATGTTTAAAGTAAAGCACATGTTATTTTCAACATAAGCTTTATGAAATTATTACACACTATGTGACAAAATTTCAAGTAACATGAGATGTCCACCAAAGGCAGTATAAATGCAAACATCTGCATGTGGATTCTAACACTGCCACAGAAGGAACAACATAAAAAGTTAAAAGTTTTGGTTATCTGCCAGAATATCCACATAGCAAGCTTAAAGATGTTCATCAAATATTAACACCAACTTCACTTACACTCCCAGCACTTCCAATATGGACCCAAGAATCTCCTTCTCCAGTGATTTTGCAGACCCCCATCAAGCCATCCAATTCCATGGAAACTACAAAGAAGCTCCAGTCTCTTCGGATTTCGAATTCCGTGTCTCCAATTACGGAATGATTCCTGCAGATCAGATATTCTCTAAAGGAATGCTGTTGCCTTTGAAGGACAACAGCAGCAACCAAGGGCGGAAGATGACTCTGCGAGAGGAATTGCTTGCAAACGATGATGAGTTTGATAAGTCGTCCTTGCCAAGGCTAAAGAGTTCAGGCTGGTGGAAGGATCGGTTAGGGCTCAAGAGAACTCAAGTGGTGCCCAAGAGAAACGATGCAATTCTGGGGAGAGCTGTTGAAGAGAAGAAGCCCCCAATGGCTCAATAGGATCTTTCCTTAAAGCAAAGCAGCACAGGTAAGCCAAGCATAGTATTTGTACTTTCAGGGACTGAAATTAATATATAAAACTTGAGATTAATTAATCCATGCTGATGACAGTAATTAATAGACCAATAAGATCATACATGTGCAAAAATGCTATTGATTGCCCGCTCATATGTACTCATCATTTAACCTTTTGGAAAATCTGTTACAGATCTGAGCACGCAGCTTCATTACAAAGGCACACCATATAGCAACTTTTTGTGGAATGAAGGCGACTCCCCAGGATATATATATATATATATATAATTCCACTCTCCAGACTGTTGCTGTAACCCAAACTTGTTTCTGTTGTCAAGAATGCCCCCTAGCTCTTGAGAACTCAATTTAGCTGTTCAATTATATATGTATAAATTTTTGTAGCTGGAGTTGCACTTGAGAAGCTAGATCCATATGTACCCTGTTTGGCGTAATAATTTTTAATTTTTTTCAGTGCTTTCCAGGTCATGACCTGCATTGTGTGTGTGTGTGCTAAAGGAAGTACTCTCACCTGTTGTGGCTGTTGTCTGACCTTGAACACTTATCAAGTGGCCAAAAATCTGTCTTCACAATTCTGATAATTAATTAATATAAGAATGAACTCAAGTAGAACAACCTAATAACTACGTTAAGGAGTACAGTCGAGAGAGATAAGTAAGTACAATTAAAGAAGTTATTAGATTTATTTGTCTTATGATCTATTGAAAATAAAGCTTTTAAACAACAGCGACGTGAGATATCATGAAACTTATAGTACGTATATACTCACTTGGCATCTAAGACATTCTAGAAAATGCAAGGCATATGGTGTGCCAGAAGGACTATGGTAATCGTTGGATGTTGGTAATTGACAGATTAGATAGCATTCATCATCGTGGGGAAAATAAACTTAAAGTTCTTTACAGCTCGTGACGGAAAAAATAAACAGTGTACCAAATATATCTCAATACTGTTTTGATCAAATAATGGCCCTTTGAAGAGCAAACACCACATTAAAAAGCTAGCAGGCCAGCATTTAGCAATGATCTTTAGCCATGGTTAGCAATTACTAGAACTAAGTAATAACGATAATTTCAGTCACCAAATTATTTGATGCTAATTATGTAGCTACGATTGTTATTACTAAGTTGCGACGGTCAATTATCACAATATATGTAGTTATACCTTCTTTAATATTGACATACTGTTGGCAATACAGACACGGCTGGCCATCTCTAACTATTAAAGCTTTAGAAATGGTGTCATTAGTCTAAATTTTTTCCTCCTTCCTCACTTTAATTGTCTATATATCTATAGATCCTTAAAGATTGATGTGCATTACCAACAATCTAACAGAGTAAATTGATATATCCACAAATATATACTAGATTCTTAGTGTTGATAAATTAACATCTAATGAGTACGTCATAAAAAGTTGAATACATTTAAACATCCATCCGTGTAAACACCAACTAAAACAACGCATAGTTAGAACTTCTTTGTCCAGAAAGTTATGTAGCACATAAGTACAACTATTGATGGTCCGAAGTAAGGAAAACAACTCCTCGACAAACTACTCATAGTCCAAAGTAGTGTTTACCTAATCTGGAGTAGTCAGTGCTGGCGTGGACTCTTCAAATACTAACTAATATGGAAAAAAATATATATTTTTTTATCAATTTTCTGCCAGAAAATATTTAAAATCAAAGAATATGGGAAAAATATTAAATTCCCATCAATTGGACATACCCATTCCAAATAATAATATCATGCAACCTATTACAATCGTTAAGGAGATTATGGTAATAGCCAAAACAACTTCAAATACTAACTAATAATTTTTTTAATTATCGCAAAAATATGAATAAATATCATAAAGTATGAAAACAAAATATTAATTCTATCAATTCGAAAAGACCATTAAAAAAATTATCCAAACCCTTAGAATTATTATGTATGTATGGTAACAGCCAATCCAAGTTGAAATGTAAACTCTTTATATTTTTTATTTTGCAAAAAAATAATAATCTGAAAATATGAAATTTAATTTCAAAATCTCTATCAATTGGACTTGCCCACTCCCAAGATGTTCATCCAAAACCTTCCAATCCTAGTGAAGACTATTCTACTATCGGAAACAGCCACAAATCATGCGCCATTCAAGCTTTATTTGCAATTTTCACAGAAAATAAAAAAAAAAATTATGAGAATGTGCAAGAAAAAAAAATTACCTAAAAAATGCTCCCTCATTGTTCCGGTCACCTCAAGCACCATCTAAACACTGAAATAAGAAGAAAGCAAGCTACTTTGAGCTAAAAACCCACAAAAATGAAACAATTCCAATATACTAGAAACTTAAATTGAACATTAATATTACCTCTTGGAGAGTGGATTTATGCCATTTTCTACATAGGAAGATGAAATTTGATGGAATGTGGAGGTTAGTATGTAAGGATTTGGTGCTTGGAGTTTACAGTCAAGGGTGGTTTTGTTTTTTTGGAGGTTTTGGGTGCGAAATGAAGGTGATGGGTCATGAAATGGGGGCATGCCAATTTAAATGGAGTAGGATGGGCTTTTAGCAGTGGCCTCATTGCTAGTATTGGGCAAACATCTAGCGATGGCTTAAAGCTAGCCAGAAACTAGCAACAAGCTTGCATGTTGCTATGTTGGGCTTAGGTAGTCGATAACAACTAGTCCTTAACTGGTGACGACCTAGTCTGTCACTAGTTGCATGCCCAACATGGTGATAGGCTAAACTGTCACTAGCCTTAGTAATAATCATGTCATCACTAGTTGCTAATACAACATACGTCTGAGCTAGTTTTAGCAACAACTAGGCCATTGTTAGATGTCGACCAATACTAGCAATAGCAAGGCTGTCGCTTGATCGGCCACATAGCGACAAGCATGGGCGTCACTAGAGAGGTCTAATTTTAGGGCCAAGCTAGTAGTCCATTTTTGCAATGGTGTAGGTGTTGCTACTTTTAGCTAGGGTTTATCATCAATCTTTAAGATGATTAGAGATAGCAAACTGTGGTAAAAATTTAGCAATGGTTTCACTAAAATTTTTAGACACTACTTGTGATGACTATTTAGCGACAGTTTTGGGCTGTCACTAAGTTGCCTATTTCTAAATAACTAGTTTTTACTAGTGCTATTGCACTTAGGTGGGTTGCATGCATATCACTTCAGGTGAGAGGACCACAGTTTGAGGAGCATGTATTTGGCCAAGTGAACTAGGAATCAGAGAAATTTTAGGGAAAAAAATCCTTAAAAGTTCTGTTGGATTTGTTCATCTCATGACTTATGTTTATTTAATTTTGATGATAACAAAACACATTTGTTTTTGTGTTTCAAGGCTTTATTTAAAGATTTACATCTTGGTTAGTCATTCATAAAGTTTTGATCTTTGCTAGAAAAAATGTTTTCTCAAGTACATATCAAGTATTTTTAGTGATTCAAGCATTGCTTGTGAAGGAAGAAATTATTTTGGAGAAAAATTCATTGAAGTTTGGAAATGAAAAAATCCTGGAGCTACAGTTTCAACAGAGTGAAATGTTTTCAAATGGGTGAAACTAGAGTCAGTTTTCGAACCCGAGAGAATTTTATTTCTGGACAAGAAAATCATTCGAGTGAAATGTTTTCAACCGGGTGAAACTGGAGTCCGTTTTTAAACCCGAGAGTATTTTACTTCTGGACAAGAAAATCATTCGAGTGAAATTTTTTCAACCAGGTGAAACTGGAGTTAGTTTTCAAACCCAAGAGAATTTTATTTTTGGACAAGAAAATCATTCGAGTGAAATTTTTTCAACCAGGTGAAACTGGAGT
Source organism: Aquilaria yunnanensis (assembly GCA_039654915.1). Lineage (NCBI taxonomy): Eukaryota > Viridiplantae > Streptophyta > Magnoliopsida > Malvales > Thymelaeaceae > Aquilaria > Aquilaria yunnanensis. Next base: position 21,650,050 of record CM077598.1, on the reverse strand, counting down.
CAGTTTTCGAACCCGAGAGCATTTTATTTCTGGACAAGAAAATCATTCGAATGAAAAATTTTCAACCGGGTGAAACTTGGATTTCAAACCTACGCGCGAGTTTCCGGTTCGAAAATTTTTTGAAAAATAAATATAAATTCATGCCACGTCAGATTACACGTATATAAAGTACTGACAACTCATTAATTACAAATATAGCCGTTGGAAGTCAAACGTTGAATTTCGTTATCAGACAGAATTTTCAATCGAGTGAAAATATTTTACCCGAGTGAAACTGGCGACACACGCGAATTTCTATCAAATTGACAGCAACGTTCACAAGATTTCAAGGGACCTTTTTCTGATCATTCCAACGGTCTTCAACGTCTCTTGGGCATCCATTGGAGTATAAAAACATCAAGAAAAACTCTCTTGGCAACTAAGAAAGAAAATCTACCATTAAGAGCTCAAATTTTTTACTTTGCCAAGAACTTGTTCTTTCATTTGCTTATTTAGCCTTAAGAGGTTCCACTATTCTTACACCTTGTAACCACGAGATTTTTGAGCTTGCCTTGAGTGGTTAAGTGATTTCCTTGTAAGGGACAGAGAGTTAGATAAGTTTCTAGTTAGCCTTTGGCAAAACTAGTGAGAGGTGAAGGTAGAAGGAACTACCAAAGTGTTATATGCCTTTAAAGGCTATTGTGTATCTTTATGTTTCATAGTGGAGAAGAAAACTCTCAAGTGGTAAACTTGAGGAGAGAAGTAGGCTCTCAAGTAGAGAGTTCGAACCTTTATAAAAATTCTCTTGTGCAAGCTTCTCCTTCTCTCTACATACTTGAGCTTTAGTTTGTGTTTTATGCTACCTATCTTGATTAAACTTATTTGTTTTCAAAACCACTTCAAATGTAGCTTTCAAAGAAAAATTTAGGTGGATTGTGGTAGTCATTTTCTGGTCAAAACAGAGTTAATCATTGTACTTTAAGTTCAAGTTGAGTTTAAGGTTTCAAGAACTAATTTGTAGGTTGTTTTGGAATACAACCAATTCACCCCCCTCTTGGTTGCACTTAGACCAACAAGTCCCACAACTAATTTTGAGGAAATTACTAACTGTAATTTCAGGGTACATAACAAAATGAATAAGATCATTTGACCAAATATGAGTAAAAATACTAAATAGTACTTGCTCCTACGAGAAGAATTTTAGGGACGCAACTTGCATTTGGCAAAGAATATAATCTTGTTGTGACAGGGCAAAGAATGCATCAAGAAATGGCAAATTATGTTTCGGGTGGCATGGATACCATATATAAATTATAATTAAGCAAACACCAAGACCTAGCTAGGTGCGTGCATAGAAAATGACCCAGAAAACAATTGACGGCGGGAAACCGAATTCAAACGTCAAGATCATCTTAAACTGCAAAAACAAAATCAAAACACCGTACAGATCGCTTAACACATACGCTTCACCTAATCACAGCTGTTTCGGTCAGATTCCTCAGTGGACATGGAATTTTAACGTTATTACTCTTTCGGTTTCTTTGGAATTGGGTGTTCCAACTGACATTAGGGTTTTGGATTTTGAAGTGTGTGGGTGTGGCTCTCTTCTTGGAGTCGGTGATGGGTAGAGTTATTGCTTCCTCCCAAGCGCGAGCAACGTATATGGTGTTACGGGAACAAACGGAAAACCGATTGGGCTACGATCGTTTGATTTGATCCCAAATCTATATTATTTTATTATTATTATTATTATTATTTTCTTTTGGGTACTCAGAATTAGGTATACAAATGCATAGAGTTTTGAAGGAGATATCTTATAATCCTTTTGCCTCATATTGTTTGTCACATTTTAGTTTTTTTGACTTAACTTTGACTTAAATTTATGTTGGATAATTACAATTTATCCCCTAAAGTTTAGGTAAAATTACATTTTGCCCTTCTATTTTAGAAATATATATTTTCCCCCTTATTTTTTAATACAATCCAACAACAATTTCTAAAATCTTACTTTAGACTACATGACACTCATTTTCAAATAATTTCAATTTATATTATATATATATATATTAATTGACAAAAATAAAAATATTATTTTCCATTTAAAAAAAGAAAAATTGATAATTTAAAATGTCTATTAACTGTAAAAAAAATATCATTCAAATTAAAATTACCAAAAAATAGCTATCATGATGTTAAAATTAAAATTTTAGAAGTTGTTATCGAACTGTATTAAAAAAATAAGGTAAAGTGTATGTTTCTAAAATATGAGGGGCAAAGTATAATTTCGGCTAAACCTTAGGAGCAAATTGTAATTAACCCAATTTATTTATATTATTATTTGATAAGAAAATAAAAAATATATTTAAAATTATGATTCTTGTAGTTTCTAAACAATGATAAAAATAAATTTAAGTAAAAAAACTGAAATGGAGCAAAAATATGAAAGTGAAAGAAGCATTTAAGAAAGAAAATGTTAACTTATTCCAGACCTCAAAAGTAACTGACTCAGACTAATACTTCCTTCATCCCAAAATTTTTGCACCATTTTCCTTTTTGGGATGTCCCAAAATCTTTGCACCATTTCCCTTTTTAGCAAGTTTTTATAATAAATTTACCACATTACCCATATTTTATTTTTTACTTTACTCTTTAACTTAAGAAAAACAAAATTCATAAACAACAAATAGATCCTAAGAGATTAACAACCAGATGAAACAATCAGAGAAGCCTCGATTTCCTCTTCTTCGATCCCTCTCTCCACCCCACGCACGAACCATGGTTGTCGTTTCTACGGCTAATCGGCCGCCCAAATCTGCCGCTTGATTAGGATCCGAAGAAGGAAAATAAGAGGGGGAGGAGAGAGGAGGAAGGAGGCAGAAAGGAGGGAAATCAACGCAGGCTTTGGGCAAATAGGTGTCTAAAATTTGCTAGCTTCGGAGGGAGATCGATGGAGAACGAGGACCTCGATTCTCCCCTTTCGGCAGCATTGAGGTGGAAGGCCACTTGGGCTTGGCTTGCCGGTGGTAGGTGACCTTGGGGAGGGTGATTGGCAGCTGGCAGCATCGAGGACAGCAAGGCGGAGGGAGGACGAGATTGCGATCCTTCCCTTCCTCGCTGCTTCGATGTTCGACGGCAACAGGGGAAGCTGGGCAAGGTGGCGCGATGCCGAGGGAATCAGAGAGAGCGTGTGAATTATAGGCGAAGGAAGACGGGGAGAAGGACGCGAGGACAGAGGATCGGCGAGGAGACAAAGGTCGGGGAAAATTTGGAAGATTTGCGCAAAAATGCTGCTCGCCTCTAAACCATGTGCAATACCAAATGGAGCAGAAATTACGAGACGGAGAGAGTAACATTTTATAACAACTAGGAAATGGGAAGGGGTTAGACCCAGCCGCCGCCAGGACAAATGTCCCTGCTCACTAGCTACACTAGCAAATGGGTACCCAAGTTTATTTTTTTTATTGTTATGGTCCTCAATACTTAAGCTTTTTTCCTAATAAGTAAGACTATATATGATCTTATATATTAGAATGGGTAACTATAAAGTTAGTTCAGACTCATTAATGGGAAAAAGCAAACAAAATGCTAACTAAAGCTCCAAAGTTTATAGCAAAAGGTCAAACATGTTATTCTCTCTCTCTCTCTCTCTCTCTCTCTCTCTCACTATTGTTTTTTTACAAACATTTTATATTATCTTAACACAACTCTATTGAATATAGAGTATTATTTTCAAAGCAAAACTTTTAATAAATGATTTTGAATCAATTGTTTTGGAAAATAAGAAATTATTTTTTCAAAAAAATTTAATAATTATTTTTAAGTATTTTACGACATGAGATTTTGAATATTATAAATATTTAAAAAAAAAGGTTTAAAATAGGAAATAAACACTCACATAACACTCATGGAATATTAATAAGTTGGAATATAAAAAATTTGTAATAGATGTAATTTAAATTTCATCTATAATGAATTGTTCTTTTTTCTCCTAAGAATTTATTTATTTATTTGATATTCATAATCACTATGAGTAAAAGATGTAAGAATATACTATAGAAAAGATTAAGGGGTGAAGTGTCCACAAAACCAAACCCAACAAGTTTGAGCTTTAATTTGACCACTTTCTGATTGCCAATTTTTTTAAAAAAATGTGGCACCACTCAAATCTTGACTTGCTGCCAACCTATTTAGAAAGGCAAGGACTTCTCAAAATTTGTTAGAAGTACAAAGGATTAGAAGATACTATTGGAAAGCTGAGCATGAAATGCTTACTGCACAAAATTTGAAGAGTTTGAGCTGCAATTAGATCACTTCTAGATTTGTCTTTTCTGGAGAGTGCTGTCACCACTTGAACCTTAAACAAGGTCAAGGTAATGTTCCTCTTTATCAACTCACTTGGTTGATAGGAACATGATGGGTTATTAATTATGCACAACTAGTTGGGGGAAAGATAGTTGATTATCAATGACGTATTGCCTTATGAGTAGGGACATGAACCAGGTAAACTCGTAGCAGATTTAGCTTTCATTCTATCTTTATGGTTAAAGTATGTTCAACTAAAGTTACGTTAAAAGTACAGTTTCACATCTAAGTTTTGAACATTTACACTTTTCTTTTCCTTTTTTTAATATTATCTAACAACGACAATTCTAAAATTTTTATTTAAACTATCTGGTAGCTATCTGAAAATAATTTCAATCTATCCATTATTTTTTTATGGTTAATAAATATTTTAAATTATTAAATTTTCTTCCTTGTAAATGCTAAATTGCATATTTAAATATCAATTAGCAATTAAAAAATAGACAGTTTAAGTTAAGATTTTAAAAGTTGTTGTCCAACAATTTTAACAAAGGGAAATTGTAACCTTAATATTAACTTAGATTCATGGGTAACTACAAAATACCAACAAAAGAAAACTCAAAGCTTTCTTTAGCATTTTTCACAACTTTTGCAATTAATGGCAGGGGTGGGGACGAGCCGAGCCGAATTCGAATACCTCAAGCTTGAAGCTTAGCTTGTTAAGAATTGGCTACGTTCAAGCTTAAGTTTGAGCCCGCTTGCCCGAAAATAGGGCTTAAAGCTTTGCTTGAAAAGGTTTGGACTCGGCTAGGTGGCTCGTTAGGCTTGAAATTTGATTCGAGGTCCGAACTGGATTTGAGGAATAAAAATTAAAATTTTTAGGGCTTAGGTATATTAAAAATAAAAACTTATATTATTTTTATATTAAAAAATATTATGCTCGATAAGAGTTTGAGTAGAACAGTAGTAGGTTTGAAGTTTAACTTGTTAAGAGTTTGAACTTAAAGTACAACTCAAAGCTCAACTCAAGGCTTAGCTCAATAATAAAAAAATCGAACTCAAACTCAAATTGTTCGATAAAAGGCTTAGGTTGTTTGTAACCATAGTTAATGGGTGTGTATTGAGCCAATTCATTTTAATTTAAGTTAACTAACTTATTTTTACTTTTATATATTTTTTACTTGAAACCAATTTCATTTAAAAGCCAATATTATGTAGATGCAATAATTCATTTGAAAGTAAATTTTCATGATATTGTTAAATTTTTATAAATTTTTCTTTTTTAATGTCTTAAACTAGAAAAATTTATAAAAATTTAGTAAGATTACAAAAATTATATTTTTAATATATTATTACAGATATATAATATTAGCTTTTAATTAAAATTATTTCTAGGTAGAAAAGACGTAAGAATAAAAAGTAAGTCATTTGGAATCAATTGACTTAAGTTAGAATGAATTGAGTGCTAAATTCAGCTGTTGGGTAAATAAGATTAGAACTATCCCTATTTAGGAATAATGAAAAAAACTCTTCAATTGTCTCTTTTTCTTCCACAGAAGCCCCATTATAAGCATGGAATGAGCTTTTGCAAACGCCTAACGGATACAACTTTCTCAATCACGGGACAGCTTTAATAAGACGAACTCGTTTAAGGTATGACTCCATGAGTAAGATTACTGACGCCTGGCTTGCTAACTTTCTATTTGCTTCGAAATAAAATGATGGGAGGAGCAAATGTGGCTGTGAGATATAAGATCTGAAAGATGGTAATCGGAAGGCCGTAATTGAAGGAGGAATTGTGGTACTAAGCTAGAATATATATTTTAGATGCAACGAAATATTCTCCATCCAACAAGCAAAGACCAATGACGAACCTAACATGATTAGGAATGTTAATTTGTACCCTTATTGACAGGTACTCTATCATACCGTATCCAGTGAGTAGAATTTTTTTTTTTTCAATTAGACGAGTTTGGGCCGAGTTTGGTTATATTTTATTTTTGTACCCGCTGAGTACTAGAGGGTATGGGTTTAGGGGTCTACCTTCTCCAAACCTAGCCCGTACCCTACCCGCATATTATACATAACATATAAGTATTTAAAACATTACACACACACACACACACACACACATATATATAAATACATACTAAATTCCAGCCCTATACAACCTAAATATATGATACAATTTTAACCTAATAAATCCTAAAATTTACAATCGTATAACTAAGCTATTTTTTTTTTGTTATGTTGTATATTTAAATATGTTACATTTTCTTTAGTTTCAATTTTATATTATGTGATTATTTATGCAGATATTACGGGTACAATACAAGACCCTACCCACCCTAATGCAGGAAGGGGTTGAGGGAAAAAATCCTATCTGTTACAGGTTGTGAGAAGGGTTTAGATAGGATTTTTATATCGTAGGTAGGGTTTGGGAATCACTTTACTCTTCCCAAACCTTAGCTTGTTGGTATCCTTACATGGTTATCAAAATCTTAACCCCAGTAAAATGCATTTTGTTGTCAATTGAATTGGTAAAAAAAGCCTTTATAGGGCTTACACAAAGATCGTTTTAACTTACATCTAGTTCATTTTAACTTAAGTCAATTAATTTCAAAATGACTTATTTTTATTCTTACGTCCTTTTCATTTGGAATTAATTTTTATTAAAACCCAATATTATGTAGTTACAATAATCCATTGAAAATATAGTTTTTTTAATCTTACTAAATTTTTATAAATTAAAATTCATAAAAATTTAACAACATCACACAAATTTACTTTCAAATGGATTATTTCATCTACATAATATTGGTTTTCAAATGAAATTGGTTTTAGGCAAAAAATATATAAAAGTAAAAATAAGTCAGTTGACTTAAGTTAAAAACAAATTTGCCTTTAAGTCAATTGACTTCAAAATGATTTATTTTTATTCTTACGTCTTTGTTACCTGGAACTAATTTTAATTAAAAGCTAATATTATGTAGCTACAATAATCAATTGCAAATATATAAATTTTTTTATAATCTTATTAAATTTTTATAAATTTTTCTAGTTTAATGCATTAAAAAAGAAAAATTTATAAAAATCTAACAATATTATGAAATTTTACTTTCAAAAGGATTATTACATTTATATAATATTGGCTTTTAAATGAAATTAATTTCAAGTAAAAAATATGTAAAAATAAAAATATATCAATTAATTTAAGTTAAAATGAATTAATCTTAATAAAAAAAAAATTTAGCCTCTCATTTTTTAAAAGGTTGAAGCTACCTGGGTGAAGACTGATCTCTTAGAGCCAATTTGGTTGGCCTACACTTGCAGCCAACTCAAGCCAACAATTTTTTACCTTTTTTCAAAGCGCAGCGCAGCCCACATCTTGTGTAAGTCATCCTACTTAGTCCTAAAAATTACGGTTGTGCCGCTTTGCATTTTTGGCCGCTTTGTGTCTTCTCTCTCACACTTTTCTTTCTCCCCTCCCTCTGGATTCTCTCTCTGTTTTCATCTCGCAAAGACAACAAGTATTTGGGCAACTGGTTTCATTCCCTCCGCCCTCTACCTCCGGCAAACATTTTTTTTTTGGTAGTATTCAACAACAACAATTTCAATCACCACTTATAGCAGGGGTCGCCGAGAGAGAAGGCATATGGCAGGGGATGGGTGGAGATGAAAAACATCCCAAAATCAACTGGCCAGACGCCCAAAAGGTATACTTTAATACACTTTAATATACTGAGCTGCAGCTACGAATAGAATCAAGGGGCGGGCGAATTGAAGAACAAGAAGAACCTGTAATTTTGACCAAATTAATTAAGGTAAACTGATCAAATAAAATATGGCATTTTCAAACAATAGTGCTCATAATTTGTAATTTTATTAATAAAACTTCTACAAAGAGGCCAAATCCCATGAAGGAAGAGCTAGATTACAGGTTGGGTACCTTCAAAATTTTATACGCACATCTGCACAAGTAGAGCTGGTATTTTTCTTTAGTGAGAAGAGAGGAGAAAAATCATAGTCACAGTACCTTTTCTATTTGTTGAGTGAAGAAGAGAAGATGGAGCTAGACAGCGGAGTAATGCCGTAGGTAGACCATGGAAAGTAATGGCAGATCCGGCTGTTTAGAAGCAAGGCAGAGGAGAATTGAAAAGTGTGTGTGTGTGTGTGAGAGAGAGAGAGAGAGAGAGTACAGAGTGAGAGCAAGAAAGAAGACAAAGAGCAGCAAAAAATGCGGTGGCACAACTGTAATTCTTAGGACTCACAAGGATAGCTTACACAAATAGGTGTTCACAATGTGAGTTTAATCAGGTTCATCTTAAACTCAAACCATCTCACATAAGTGATAAGGCTATCTAATATAAAACCCCAACCACACCACATACCAGAGAACTCGATTAAAACCTGAATCACATAAAATGCAGTTGTGACCAGTTTATCAAGTTGTAATATGATCATCTTGTTCTTGTGCAGGGCTTCATGATTGCTACTAAATTGTTAAGAGTGGAAGAAGTTTTGTTTTCTACTCCAAAATAGTAATCTCCAACATGGACATGCATTTGTTGTAATGGATTATCAGCTTGAGATGGAAAGAAAGAACCCATTTTCTGATACATAGTAAAGTAGAAGCATAACACCAAGCAAATGTTAGCATGTACACATTTTTTCTAATATTCTACCACTTAGAAAAGAAAACTAAATGTCTGAAACATAAGACTAGCAAAGTAACATATGAAACCTTGTAAGCAAATAAGTTCAACAAACAAATTCACGAGTCTTAACCATTATATTACTATATACTAATTGCTTAAACCATTATGTTAACTAAAACTGTAAGTTTTGACGGGATACTAATTAGAGCGACAAAGGTTGCTACATTTAAGCATCATAGATACAACAGCTTCTATTGGGCTTTAACAGACAGGCCGGTTGTTTTTTTTTTTCCTTTGACCCAGCCAAACCAGCCTACTTATTCTTGGTCTTAGTATCAGTGATGACAGAAATGTAAATTATGCAAATGAAAAAGGTAAAACTACACAAGAATCCTCATTTCTGTGTGATGACATCATTTGGTCTTGGAATATAAGAAATAGACATTAGGTGCTGCTATACGAATGAGTGGCAAAGATGTTCAAAACTTTTGACTCTTACATTTTCTACAAAAAAAATTTTATGAGTTACAATCAAGACCCCAATTTATGCTAAAATACCAAACCATTATCTCCTTGTTGTCGTATATTTTTTATTTATAAAATTGGTTATCAACAACTTTAAAACAATTTCAATTTTTCAAAACCTTTCAGCTAATTATAAATTAGTTTTGATGCAACCATCCATAATTTTTTAGCACATTCTTTTATCTATAAATATAATGGTGTCAAAAATTATATTTTCTTTGATTTACTCACAACAAACTGTGGGCTGGATTCTAGTATACACCTGAATTCATTGGACAATAAAATGATTTATTGAGCTTAATTCTTGTGAAAAAAATGCATCATTTTTTTTTATTTTGGTAATTCCACAGTAAAAATTAAATAGAACTAGATAATTGTGTTGTTGATTTAGAAAATTCATGCCATCAAATTGGAGATTAGTATTTGTTGTGAGTTTTACAACCCTAATCCGCAAGCGTACGGGACGTGTGTAGATATGGTGAATAAGATATCGTTCTCACGAGGATTGATTTGCATTGGTTGCTAATTACCACTACCTTGAGACTCACTTTAGCTAAACAATCAACAATTGACAATTTACTCACTATGAAAATAACTAAGTTTGCAACTCCACTTAAATTACTACTAAACAAGAACAACAAACACAATGCAAATTAGGAATTTTCTAATGAATTAACAAAACACAGTTCCTATGGTTTTCACTATTTGACTTGGTTAGCTAGTGAATTAAGGCTAATAGTTTGGTTTTTCTACTTGTTGGTGAAGTTAACTAATTGGGCCCTTACTCTCCCAAGTGAAAAGGTCACTCTCCCAAGCTTACACTAGAATGGACTCTCATCCCAATTGCTAGTTCAAGAGGGGCATTACAAGTGTAATTTACTTTCACCTAGTGTCCTAGACTAGTCTCCCAACAAGCCCATGGCCACTACACTCTTCTCCTAATTCCAATTCCTTTTAATCTTTTCCAAGAGTTTAAAAGAAATCTAAAGTGCAATTGACTAGGGCCCTTGATCAATCAACATAACAATGAACTCAAAGAGAAAAGTAAACAAGCAATGAAGGAAAGCCAAAGTTAAATCGCCATTAATCCAACCAACATAACCAATTCAAGTAGCTACAACCATAGAAAGTGTAGAGAAAACTACTCCATAATTAAATAAAACATAATCATGAAAGTAAACATAATAACATCCATGAAGAACTACAAGGAAGATGAAAGAATAAACCCAAGATTGCTAGAAGCTCTTGAATCCAAAGTCTCACAGCTAGTCTCCTTGAGCACTCCAAGCAATCTCCAAGTTAACTCCAATGGTCACCAAGAAGAAAACTAAGAAAAGCTAGAAATACTAACTATGGTGGAAAGAAAACCAAAACTAAGTCTAAGAAGACAAGATGAAGATGAAGAAGATCCCCATCTTCTTGCTTAGTTCCAAATTTTTCTACTCTTGAGGATATCCCTTTCACTCACCAAACCCATTGAATAGAAGTCCTTGGCCAATAGGAAGCTTGTGTTCAAATTTGAGGTAGGAGACCACTTTCCCGGGTGACTGGCGCCTAGGCTCCAGGAGGGGGTGTCTGGGCATCTAGGCGCCAGAGCTCGAGGGTACCTGGCGCCTAGGCTCCAGAAGGGCATGTCTGGGCGCCTAGGAGCCAAAGTGCCTTTTTCTTGGCAGATGACTTTGTACTGTGGCGCCTAGGACTCGCTCCTGACGCCTAGGCGCCACAGTTATAATTCCCGTTGACTTTTGCGTTTCTGTTTTTCGTTCCGCTCGTCCTGGTGCCATTCCAATGCTATGGCCCGCTTCTCCAACCTACAAAATGAAAGATCAAAGCAAGAATCGGCCAAAAATATTGAATGGTAAGGTAAAAAATTATGGTCAAAGTTGACAAAAAGTCAACATGTTTGACCACAAAATTAACATTTATCAGTATTCTCCCAAAAGGTAAAATCACTTGGTATTAAACAAGCCATTTGTTTGAACAAAGCCCATATGATTCGATTAGCCCAAAGAACAAAACACAATAACGCCAAACATACTTTTGCGATTATCAATAAAAAGTATGATAAGTCAACAAAAACTCTTCTCTTTTCCCTAGTTTGGAAAGCAGTTAATCAAATTAATTGCTTGTAAATAAGAATTAATCATCTCAAATTTAATGGTATGATTGCTTATTGGTGGTTTGATAACCGACTTGGTGAAGAAATAAAATCTCTGGCCCTTGAATGATAATGAACATACTCGATTAGTAAGGATATGTATTATAGTGACAAATGGCTCTAGGATAATATCTCATTCATTTTACTTGAGAATATCAAATATCAAAATCCTAATGTTTCTCTATTTTATGTTCATCTACAAGATTGTGATATTATAAATTATAGCAAAGATGGTCAATTGACTTTAAAATCTACTCATTGCTTTGCTATATCTATCCATGCAGCCATTGGTAATAAATCTTCTATGCAAAAAATGTCGCATAGAAGGCATGCCTGGGGCTCGAGAAGTATTTCAAAATGAAAAAAGAGAGTTTGTGGTAGTGTTTGCCACAAATATAAAGCTATTATTAATTTGGCGACCAAACTTTGGGCCTTAAAAGTGCCCAAACTTGCACATTACTTAAACATTTTTCCCATTTATATTGGGACAGACTGGAGAGTGATAATTCAACGTCTTAAGTTATCTCAATGTTCTTCAATGATTTATGTCTCTACTGTTAGATTGTCGGTCACTCAAGGAGGTGGGACAAGTGCTTCATGTTTGACATATCCACAAAAAAAAAAAAACACTACAGCTGATGCTTTCACAAAAAAAAAAAAAAAGAACCATGTTAGGCCAATATGGCATTGTTATTTACTGGAGATGTCCAAATATTCCAAAACTCATCTCTTGACAGGCTGTTTAGGTATTACTTATTGTAGGATTGTTAGGAATTTTAGCCAATTTGTTTAATTTAAAATGACTTATTTTTATTTTTATATCTTTTTTACTTGGAACTAATTTTATTTAAAAGTCAATATTGTGTAAATGTAATAATCCATTGAAAATAAAATTTTTATAATCTTTTTAAAATTTTTCTTTTTCAATGCCTAAAAATAGAAAAATTATAAAATTTACTTTCAAATTGTTTATCTTACTTGCATAATATTGGCATCCAAATGAAATAGGTTATGGGAAAAAATTATGTAAAAATAAAAATAAGTCATTTTAGATTAAGTTAACTTAAATTAAAATGAATTGGCTCTCAAATGAAATTGGTTCTGAGAAAAAATAAATTATTTTAGATTAAGTTGACTTAAGTCAAAATAAATTGGCTTTTAATCCAACTATTTGTACTCTAAGTTGATCCATTGTTTTGTTTAATGTGTTGTTTAAAAGACTCAAAATATGATAAACATGTAAAAAAAAAAAAAAGAACATAAAACAATTGAACCAACATTTGCCATTGATTTGAGGGTTGCTTGATTAAGGCTGTCGGGCCCTGTTTTGCTAGCTAACACTTGCGTTTCCTTTCTAATCCTAAGCATAAAAAAACATATATGGTATTTTTTATATTTAGGTTAGGCAAAGGATAAAAAGCTCTGTATGCAATACACCATCACTTTCAACTTATTTACAATTCTGTCATTCGCTCCACTTCCTATTCAAATTCACTTTAGAGCTCCATTTGCTGATTTACCTTGCCTCGCAAGCCTTCTTTTTTTTTTCTTTGTTTTTTTTTGTTTCCACTTTTGTTTCTTCTTTTTCGGAAATCTAGATGAACAATTCTAGTCCTCAAAAGCAAGTACCACTGAGAATTTGCTTCCAGCCTCCATAAGTTTCTTGCCGAATTGGAGTTTCGGTAATCACCACACAAACTTGGAGCTGTGTTGTGAGTTTTACAACCTTAATCCGCAAGCGCACGAGACGTGTGTAGATAGAGTGAATAAGATATCGTTCCCACGAGGATTGATTTGTATTGTTTGCTAATTACCACTACCTTGAGACTCACTTTAGCTAAACAAACAATAATTGACGATTTACTCACTATGAAAATAACTAAGTTTGCAACTTCACTTAAATTACTACTAAACAAGAACAACAAACACAATGCAAATTAGGGGTTTTCTAATGAATTAACAAAACACATTTCCTATGATTTTCACTATTTGACTTGGTTAGCTAGTGAATTAAGGCTAATAGCTTGGTTTTTCTACTTGTTGGTGAAGTTAACTAATTGGACCCTTACTCTCCCAAGTAAAATGGTCACTCTCCTAAGCTTATATTAGAATGGACTCCCATTCAAATTGCTAGTTCAAGAGAGGCATTATAAGTTCAATTTACCTTCACCTAGTATCCTAGACTAGTCTCCCAACAACCATGGCCACTACACTCTTCTCTTAATTCTAATTCCTTTTAATCTTTTCCAAGAGTTTAAAAGAAATCTAAGGTGTAATTGACTAGGGCCCTTAATCAATCAACACAACAATAAGCTCAAGGAGAAGAGTAAACAAGCAATAAAGGAAAACCAAAGTCAAATAGCCATTAATCCAACCAACATAACTAATTCAAGTAGCTACAACCATAGAAAGTGTAGAGAAAACTACTCCATAATCAAACTAAACATAAATATGAAAATACATAAAAGAGTATCCATGTCTAAATACAAGATAAAAGAAGGAAAGAAGGAACCCAATAGACTCTAAATGCTTAATTCCTCAAGGCTCCTACAAGTCTTCAAGTCCTCCAAGCCTTCTCCAAGCAAGAATCCATACATGTTACCAAGGAAGATGAGGAAATGCAAGAAATGGTAATGAAAAACCTAAGTCTAAGATGAGAAAATGAAAATGAAGAGTCCATTCTTCTTGCTAGGTTCCAGGTTCTTCTACTCTTGGAGGTGTCCCTTTTACTCACCAAACCATTTGGATAGAAATTCTTGGCCAATAGCAAGCTTGAGTTTAAATTTGAGGTAAGGGACCACTTTCCCTGGTGACTGGCGCCTAGGCCTCAGGAAGAGGTGCCTGGGCGCCTGGGCTTCTAGGCTCGAGGGTGCTCTGGCACCTAGGCCCCAGGAGGGGGTACCTGGGCGCCTAGGCCTCCAGGCTCGCAGGTGCCTGGGGCCTAGGCCTCAGGTGGCGCCTAGGCCTCCAGGGTGCATTTTTTAGGCAGAGAACTTTTGTACTGTGGTGCCTATGCCTCTCTCCTGGGGCCTAGGTCTCACAGTTATAATTTCCGTTGACTTTTTTGTTCCCGTTTTTCGTTCAGCTCGTCCTGGTGCCATTCCAATGCTATGGTCCGCTTCTTCAACCTACAAAATGAAGGATCGAAGCAAGAATCGGCCAAAAATATTGAGCGGTAAAGTAGAAAATTGTGGTCAAAGTTGATAAAAAGTCAACATGTTTGACCACAAAATTAACATTTATCAAACTCCCCCAAACTTAGAAAAATGCTAGTCTCTAGCATTTATTAACCAAAAAACATAAAGCAATTAAAATATAAAAGCTAACAACATATACTCAATATCATATCATAAAGTCATTCAAAGTATATGTTCAACTCAAGAGAAATTAAGGTAAGTAATGAAAGAAGAACTTCGTCATTAACCGTAGGTAATTGCTTGCTAAGTGTTTCACTTCATAATCTATGGTTGCCTAGTGTATCTAAGGCTTATAATGTCACTTCATCCATAAATTTGCAAAAGGACCCAAACTACCCATGAATTGTCCCTAAGGAGTATGCATGCAAATTTAAGTCCAATGACATATATATAAGGTTGTACCATGGCCGGGTTTGGTATGGACGGGAATCGGATGGAGGCCTTTTGAGGTAGGGCTAAAGAAGTAAGTTAAGCATAAACACCATGGGCAATCCTAATAATCAAATCTAAAGTCCCACCTAAGGTATTTTGATTTAAAAATGCTTTTCTTGACTTCCAAGCAACAAATCAAGTAACCCCCATATGCATAATTTTGACAAAACACATGAGTGAACTTCTTTCAAATTAATGAAGTACTTCTACCTTTCCCTTTCTTTATTTATTATTTTTGGTTTTTTTTTGTTTTGTTTTTTTTTTTAACGAGGGCTTTTTCATGTTGACTCGTTTTGCCTTTTTATTAAGGGAAAGATAGTTTTTTTTTTTAGCAACTAAAAATTCACCCAATCTTTAAAGTGCAAACAAATGTGCATGATTTATCCAAAGTTTATTCAAACCATAGCTATATAAACTCAACAATAAGTTCATAACTCAACATTTTTCCCCCAAACTTATTTATTGCTCACTCACACAACTCACAAATTTTTACCCTTCTCAAGCCCATATATGCAATGCTCAACTTACTTCAAGGACAAGAGAGGATAAATAACAATGGATATGGCTCAATTATGTGGGTTAAACAACAAACATGGCTTAAAGGCTCAAAGGGGTCAACTAAGGATTATAATGAAGGGTTAGCCATTTAGGTATGTAGTTAGCCCTAAATTGTCATTTTCATCCTTTATTTGCATGTACCAATTTGGATATGGAGGGGTCCAAAAGCAAATCAAGGAATCCATAAGCAAAATAAGCAAAACAAACACCACTCTAATGAATGAACTAATTTATAATGCAAGTGTGCCACACAAGGTCCAAAGACTCACCGAGTATGGTTCTACCATTAATGACAAGTGAAAATCCTTCTTTACTTAACAAAATTTACAATCAAGTTGAACTTGTAAATGAATTTCTCTAATAATAATAAAGAGCATACATTGGGTCCTTAAATGCACATAACCTAAATGCAACTACATGTTTCTACATTTATCCACTATATGTCATAATAGGGAAAAGAAATATGATATGCATGTAATGTCATAAGAAAAGAAAAAAAATCACCAAAAACTAATCTAAAAGAAAAAACAACAATTAGATGTTAAGTCTTAAGAAAACACTCAAACAAGTATCATGCATAAACACATATCTCCCCCAAACTTAAAACCAACATTGTCCACAATGTTGACAAAAAAACCTTAGAAAGAAGATTGTGATTCAAGAATCATACCCGGGAGGCGGATGTTCCCGCCTCCAATTACTCCCACTTAAACTCTTAATTATGGTGACACTTCATCTTTTCATGTTTACTCTTGATCTTTCTACCATGCACCTACAATAAGCGCAAAAAGTAATTAAGAGACATTTTCCCTAAAACTCAACTTATTGAAAAGACAATTAAAAACACAAAGGCGAGAAGAAATGTTGGGATGCTTCCCAACAAGCGCTTGATTTATTGTCTTTAGCTAGACACCAACTCCTTTGTTTTAGACACTAGGGTGGGTGATCTGGCTCTACACCCTCTCCTTTGTAAGAATGCTTCCGATGCTTGGAAAGTCCAATATGCATCCAACAAGATGTGCTCCTCTTCATGCTTGAGTTCTCATTTCTTCCCTCTTTAATCATTGTGGGATTCTTTACATTTCCATTCTTTGTTGCTACCCACTTCTTCTTCATTGTTTTCTTCTTCTTTTCTTCCATCAAAGAATGTGTTGCCTCATCTTTTACTTTTTCTTTGAGATTTGGGGGCTCAAATTCATTGACTTCCTTTTGGTCGCCACCCATAAGAAAAGTAAAAGAATTTTCTTGGTTGGATTCTATGACCACATCAACCATGTATACTTTCATCTTAGGAGGCGGAGTGCTAGAATCAAACATCTTGAACTTAACTTTTTCATCCTCAACATTGAATATGAGCTTGCATTCTTTCACATCTATAGTTGCTCCGACGGTTGCCAAGAATGGTCTTCCAAAGATAAGGGGGGACTTGGTTATCTTCTTCTATGTCAAGAATCACAAAATCCATGGGGAAGACAAATTTGTCAACTTTTACCAAAACATCTTCTATTACTCCCCATGGATACTTGATAGACCTATCCGCCATTTGTAATTGTATTGTAGAGGACTTTACTTCTAGCCCCAATTTATTAGCAATAGACAAGGGCATCAAGTTGACACTTGCACCAAGGTCAAATAATACCTTTTTGAACTCAACTTCTCCAATTGTACATGGAATAGTGAAGCTTCCGGGGTCCTTCAATTTTGGTGGAAGCTTTTATTGAACAATTGCACTACATTCTTCCGTGAGGCATATGGTCTCAAACTCTTCAAATTTTTTTTTCTTTGCAAAGACTTCCTTCAAGAATTTACCCCAATTTGGCATTTGAGTTAAGGCCTCCAAGAATGGGATGTTGATGTGAAGCTTCCTAAAAATGTCCAAGAACTTGCCATATTGATCATCAAACTTCTTCTTTTGGAACCTTTGTGGGAAAGGTAAGGGTAGGTTTGGTGGGAGTTTTTGCACTCTTTAGGGTTGTTTTTTTAGAAACTCCACCACTTCCTCTTCTTCTTGAACTTGCACTTCATTTTCCAAGATTGGTTTTCCTTGAGTAGGTGTCCTTATGTAAGGATCTTCAAGCTTCTTTCCTCCCCTAAATGTAATTGAATGATATTGCTCCCTTGAGTTCAACTCGGCGTCACTAGGGAATTTGCCTTTTTGAGATGTCTTCACTACCAAAGCTAATTGTCCAATTTGATTTTCCATGTTCTTGATACTTGCACTTACATTTGCCTCCATACTAGCAAAGTTAGCACTCAAGCTAGCCATCTTGGCTTCATTTTTCTCCATTCTATCTCTTGTCTCCTTCATAAATTGTAACATAATTTCTTCCATAGAGGGCTTCTTCTCCATTGAGACTTGGTTGAAACCAGAAGGTGGTGGTGGTGGTTGTTGCACATTCCCTTTGTTACCATAAGAGAAATTTTCATGGTTTCTCCAATTTGGGTTATATTGATTTCCCATTTGGTTGCCTCTAAACCCAAAATTTTGGTTGCCCATGAAATTTGCTTCTTCAAGCTCCATATCCATATATTCACCATATATGTTGGAGGTATAGGCGACGGTTTGCTTAATAGTTGGCTCCTTTTTGTTGATCAACTTGGACACTTGATTCATGAGAGAAGCCATTTATGCCGACAAGGCGGTCAATTGATCAACCTCAAGTACCCCTCTTCTTGGTTGAGCTCTCTCTCCCGGCCATTGCTCTCCATTTAGTGCCAATTGCTCTAGAATTTGGAAAGCATCACCGGCCGTCTTTGATATCAAGGATCCATCGGCCGAAGCATCAATCATAAATCTTGAAGTGGGTACTAAGCCTTCATAGAAAAAGTTGGATTTGTTGCCAATCCAAGAATCCATGTTGTGGGAACTTCCTAAGCAACTCCTTGAATCTCTCCCAAACCTCCGAAATGGACTCCATCTCATGTTGCTTGAATGTCACAATTGAAGCTCTCAAGTGGGCGGCCTTAGATGGAGGAAAAAACTTGCTCAAGAATTTTTCGGTCATTTCATTCCATGTAGCAATGCTCCCTGGTTGAAGTGATTGATACCACCATTTAGCCTTGTCCCGGAGTGAGAAAGGAAACAATCGGAGTCTAATAGCATCGGTGGAGACTCCATTAGCCTTGAATGTGTCACAAGCTTCCAAGAAATCCGCTATGTGAGTGTTGGGATCCTCCGAAGCCAAGCCTCCAAATTGGTTTTGTTGGATGAGAGAAATCAAGGATGACTTCAACTCAAAGTTGTTGGCTTGAACCGGTGGCCTCACAATACCCGAATAATTCTCCGTCACCAAGGGTCAGATGTACTCCCTAATAGGCCTTTGTGGATTTCTTGGATAGACTCTATCTTGATGATCCATCCCTCCATTTCCTCCATTGCCACCATTATATCCATTACCATTGAGGTTATCACCTCCACCCTCCATGGATGTAGAGGTGGAACTTGATTCTCCCAAGTGTGATGTTGCTTTAAGCTCTCTAAGATGTCTTTCAATCTCCGGAATGAATGGCAACAAAGTAGAGTATTGGGAACGGGTCATACACCAATGATACCTATCAAAGAAATATCCAAGCACAAATGCAACAAATAAGCAAAAAAAATAAAGGTCTAGTCTAGAGTCAATCTTCTAGCAATGATATTAAACAAATCAATACAATCAATCCCCGGCAACGGCGCCAAAAACTTGTTGTGAGTTTTACAACCCTAATCCGCAAGCGCACGGGACGTGTGTAGATAGGGTGAATAAGATATTGTTCCCACGAGGATTGATTTGTATTGTTTGCTAATTACCACTACCTTGAGACTCACTTTAGCTAAACAAGCAATAATTGACGATTTACTCATTATGAAAATAACTAAGTTTGCAACTCCACTTAAATTACTACTAAACAAGAACAACAAACACAATGCAAATTAGGGGTTTTCTAATGAATTAACAAAACACACTTCCTATGGTTTTCACTATTTGACTTGGTTAGCTAGTGAATTAAGGCTAATAGCTTGGTTTTTCTACTTTTTGGTGAAGTTAACTAATTGGGTCCTTACTCTCCCAAGTGAAATGATCACTCTCCCAAGCTTATACTAGAATGGACTCCCATCCAAATTGCTAGTTCAAGAGGGGCATTACAAGTTCAATTTACCTTCACCTAGTGTCCTAGACTAGTCTCCCAACAACCATGGCCACTACACTCTTCTCCTAATTCTAATTCCTTTTAATCTTTTCCAAGAGTTTAAAAGAAATCTAAGGTGCAATTGACTAGGGCCCTTAATCAATCAACACAACAATAAGCTCAAGGAGAAGAGTAAACAAGCAATAGAGGAAAACCAAAGTCAAATAGCCATTAATCCAACCAACATAACCAATTCAAGTAGCTACAACCATAGAAAGTGTAGAGAAAACTACTCCATAATCAAACTAAACATAAATATGAAAATACATAAAAGAGCATCCATGTCTAAATACAAGATAAAAGAAGGAAAGAAGGAACCCAATAGACTCTAGATGCTTGATTCCTCAAGGCTCCTACAAGTCTTCAAGTCCTCCAAGCCTTCTCCAAACAAGAATCCATACATGCTCCCAAGGAAGATGAGGAAATGCAAGAAATGGTAATGAAAAACCTAAGTCTAAGATGAGAAGATGAAAATGAAGAGTCCATTCTTCTTGCTAGGTTCCAGGTCCCTTTTCCCGGGTGACTGGTGCCTAGGCCTCAAGAAGAGGTGCC
This sequence comes from Aquilaria yunnanensis, assembly GCA_039654915.1. NCBI lineage: Eukaryota > Viridiplantae > Streptophyta > Magnoliopsida > Malvales > Thymelaeaceae > Aquilaria > Aquilaria yunnanensis. The sequence goes on along the minus strand of CM077598.1, from coordinate 21,629,519 downwards.
TGGGCGCCTAGGCTTCCAGGTTCGAGGGTGCTCTGGTGCCTAGGCCCCAGAAGGGGGTGCCTAAGCTCCTAGGCCTCCAGGCTCGCAGGTGCCTGGGGCCTAGGCCTCAGGTGGTGCCTAGGCCTCCAAGGTGCATTTTTTAGGCAGAGAACTTTTGTATTGTGGCGTCTAGGCCTTGCTCCTGGGGCCTAGGCCTCACAGTTATAATTTTCGTTGACTTTTTTGTTTCCGTTTTTTGTTCAACTCGTCCCGGTGCCATTCCAATACTATGGTCCGCTTCTTCAACCTACAAAATGAATGATCGAAGCAAGAATCGGCCAAAAATATTGAGCGGTAAGGTAGAAAATTGTGGTCAAAGTTGACAACAAGTTAACATGTTTGACCACAAAATTAACATTTATCAAGCTGCAATGGATGAGGCATTAGCTCCGGCAATCTCCTGGTTTGTATTATTTGGTGGTAAACTAGATTGCTTGGTATTTTTATTGGGAACAAAAAAACAAGAAATTGGATTTGTTGGAAGACATCTTTTTCATAGGGTTATCCACTTCAACTAGTAAACATGAAGGCTTCGTCAAATGGATTTTTGGCTAATTTTGTTGGTGTGTTTTTCTTATATATATACCTTCGTCAAATGAATATATGTTTCCTTTTACCTTCTTTCTTTTTTTTGTTTGTTTTTTTTTTTCAAAATGTTGTTTGCTTGGTCTTCCTTAACTTTTTGCTTGGTTTTCCCTAACTTTTTGCTTGGTTATTCACTTTGTAAGAAATATTATTCTGTAAATAATGTTGTTCCTTTAAATAAGAAGTGTTATCTTACTAACACAAATATATTATTCTATAATATATTATTCATTTCAAGAGATGTGTTATTCATAAATATTGTTATTCTGTTCAGTAAAAAGTGTTATTCTATTCATACAAATATGTAATTCTATAATATGTTATTCATTTTATAAGATATACTATTTGTAAATTATGGTGTTATGTTTAATAAAAAATATTATTTTGTTCAAACAGATGTGCTATTTTGTAATATGATGTTTATTTTATAAGATGTGTTATTTGTAAATTATAGTGTTTTATTCAGTAAAAAGTGTTATTCTATTTATATAAATGTATTGTTCTGTAATAAGTTGTTTATTTTGTAAGAATTGCTATTCGTAAATTATGATGTTTAATTCAATAAGAATTGGATGAAAAAGTATGTTGATAGTAATGCTGAATGACTCAACTTTTATTTATAGCTAAATATGGTTTTATTCCATAGTATTGTTCCATTTAGTAATAAGTGATATTCCATTCATACAAATATGTTGTTCTATAATATGTTGTTCATTTTATAAGATATGATGTTCATAATAAGTGTTGTTTTATTTATATAAATGTGTTATTCTATAATATATTGTTCATTTCTTAAAATGTGTTGTTCGTAATAAGTGTTATTTTGTTTAATAATAATTGTTGTTTCATTTAGTAATGAGTTTTGTTTCAACTTTCAATCATACAAATGTACTGTTTTGTAATATGTTGTTTATTTCGTAAGATGTGCAATTTGTAATAAGTATTGTTCCATTTAGTAATATGTGTTGTTTCGTTCATACAAATGTATTGTTCTGTAATATGTTATTTATTTTGTAAGATATATTGTTCATGATAAGTGTTGTTCTGTTCAATAATAAGTATTATTTTTTTTAGTAAGAAATGTTGTTTCATTTTTACAAATGTGATATTTTGTAAAATATTGTTAATTTCAAAAGAAATATTATTTATAAATAATGTTTTTTAATTCAATGAAAAATGTTGTTTTATTTATATAAATGTGTTGTTCTATAAGATAATTTCATTTTGTAAGATGTGTTGTTTGTAAATGTTATTGTTCTATTTAGTAAGAAGTGCTATTTCATTTTTATAAATGTGGTATTCTGTAAAATATTGTTAATTTCAGAAGAAATACTGTTTATAAATAATATTATTTAATTTAATAAAAAATATTATTCTCTTCAAACAAATGTGATGTTCTATGAAGTGCTGTTCTTTTCAGACAAACATTTTGTTTTCTTCAAACAAATATGTTGTTCTGCACAGTAATGTTCCATTTAGACAAATATGCTATTCGTGATGCAGTGACATTTTTATAAATAGTGCAGAAGCAGGAGGAGTAGCGAGCTGCACCATGTGTACCCTATAGCTACTCGGTTAGGTTAATATCACCATTATATTTTTTATGTTTAAAAAATTATGTTTTGTAATTTTTTGACATTATTGAATAGTAGTTTTTGAAATACTAATTAAATTATATTTAGTAATTTTAATTTACTATCAAATAATAAAAAAATTATTTTATATTTATAGATAAAAATTAATAATTTAAAATATCCATTAATATAAAAAAATATTACGCAGAAATTACTAATAGACAATTCACTTATAATCAAATTAAAATATATATTTTTCGGTACTCAAAATATAGTATAAGACAAGTTATTACAATATTAAGAGAGAAAAATTGGAGATTGGATAGGTTTTTTCGCTCCAAAAATTGACCATTAAACTGAACCTTCAAGTGCAAATTTAAAATATTAAGAGTTGCTATTGAGATGAGAGAAGACGGGAAATGTTAGATTTTTAAATTAACTGTAATAAAAAAACCTATCAACGGCCAGTTAGACAGGAAAACGGATTTTCTGTCAGGTTAGGCACAGAAGCTGGCCGGCTGACGAGTGGCGAACACGACACGATGATTTTGGAATTGTCACCACCAGAAAAGGAATGCACATAAAGTAGAGCGACAAACATCCTTACCATACCAAGGATCATCCGAACATCGCAACGAGGAAGCTAAATCCTTCGCGCTCTCCTTGAAGGCAATTGATCAAGCACCTCGACTGCAGAGTAAAAAAATGGAGCTGAAACCTGGCTTGTCGGCTCTCGTCACCGGCGGCGCCTCTGGGATCGGCAAAGCCCTGTGCCTTGCCCTCGCGTCCAAAGGAATTTTCGTGACGGTTGTCGATTTCGTGGAAGAGAGGGGAAAAGAAGTATCATCACTCGCTCAAAAGGTCAACGCCAAGCTTCATCCCAACTTAGGCTTCCCTTCTTCTCTGTTCATTCGCTGCGACGTCACTAACACAAGTAAGTTACCTGGAAGTACTTTTCGTTCGTTTGGAAATTGGAAAACTGGGTCCTGTTCGTTTTCTAGTATAAAGTTCGTATCGCTTAACAGTTACGAACTCTAGCATCATGTCGGAGGGATTTTTTTTTTTAGGGGGATTTTTTTTGGGGGGGGGGGGGGGGGGTGGTTCACGGATTCACCTTTCTGCGGACTTTTGTTCTTATAATCCTTGTTTTTTTTTTCCCTGTACGTTCTGCAAGTCGGACAGAACCCGCTAATCTATCTGGTCCGTGGCAGGTGATATAACTGCTGCTTTCGAGAAACATGTAGCTAGCTATGGAGGATTGGACATCTGTATTAATTGCGCAGGAATCGGTACTCCTGTGCCATTCGAGAAGGACCGGAGCGATGGCAGTAATTCATGGAGACGTGCTATAAATGTTAACTTGATTGCAGTTGTTGACTGCACTCGTCTTGCGGTGTGTTTGATTCATTACTTCAGACATGTTTGGTTTACTTTGAAGTTTTGTCATTTCTACGTCAAGAATCAGACTTGTGATATGTTTTAGTTTTACATTATGAGTCAGTGTTATATGTTGAAGTTGCATAGCCAACTTGGCAAGAGGGAAGTCCGATTGGCAGTTACAGTTAAAATTTTCTGAAGTCACGATCTCCTTGAATTGATTATGAGAACAAGTCTACCCTTTTCTGTAGGATATTTTGCACTGGCCTGTGTGATGTTATTTATAAAATAGTTGTATCAATTTCATACAATATTTGCAGTTTTCTGGAGGCTCGATGTTGTTTGAGAAAATATTTCTCCATTGTCATTATGCTTCACTTTTTACTCTTAGACTTATTCCTACAGTGTATGTGAGTTAACTAATTTCTGAAAGTTGTTATTTTGCATTGCTGGTTGGAAGTTATTTCCAGATTGTTACCCTTTGGAATATTCCAGCTTGGTGATTGTATTAGGATTTAGATAAGAAAATAACGACTATCTCTGGTATGAACAGATTAAAACCATGCAAGCAGTGAAGAAGCCTGGAGTGATTGTTAATGTGGGGTCCTCTGCAGGACTTTATCCAATGTATATTGATCCTATCTACTCTGCATCTAAAGGTTCGTCATTCTGTTCAGCTCATATATTTTGAGCACCCTTCTACGGCTGACTTACGATTTTAATTTCATACATACTAAATGGTATACATAAACTGATACTCATATTTGAAAACAGGGGAAAGGGAAATCAAATGATAATCAGTTAATGAATGGAACAGTAAAAGATATAGTGCTTATTCACTGGAGAGAACACTTTGTAGTTAGGGGGAGCCTTGTGTATTATTTAACCTTGTAAACTAAACTTATGTTGGTTTTGCAGGTGGCATTGTCATGTTTACTAGATCACTTGCCCCATACAAACGCCAAGGAATCCGTATAAATGTGCTTTGTCCGGAGGTAAGTATGAAAGTATGAGCATTTTGGATATATGAAGCAAGAATTTCAAGCTATTAGAAGTATGATTTTTCTACCTCCCTTTTTATTTTAACAAGATGACCTCTTATATTACAAGTTATATGTACTGTATGTACCTTTCCCTTTTGGCATGTGAGAATGACTTCTCTCTAATGAGACGCTGACACAAAGGGTCAATATTTTCTTGTTTCATCTGTTATGAGCTGTAAAATACTTAAGATATTTATGGAACAGTGCTGTATGCCAGATATTAGCCTATGATAATCTAGATATTCTGTAAGCTTTAACTCCTACACATTGTTAACTATAATTCTCTCAATCTCTCTTCATTCTATATAATTGATGTCTTTATGAGGGAGCTGTTGCTTGAAAATGAGTTGTTAATTTGATAGCAAACCTTAGCTTGGCATGATTGAGATCTGAATTTCATTGTAGTTTGTCCAAACAGAGATGGGTGAAAAAATTGACCCCAAGTTTATTGCGCTTGTGGGGGGTTTTGTGCCAATGGAGATGGTGGTTAAAGGTATTATTCACAAGTTTCTACCTGTTGAAATTTCACATATTGAAAGAGGCAGGAATATTCTTATATAGAATGATGATGAACCATTTAGTGTTATTTTGGAAAACAAAAGAAGTTCTTATGCGTGGGAGTAAAATATGGCAACGACATCCGTACTTGATAAACTTTATCTTGCCTTATTTGTGGTCAATCATCACATGGATATATGGATATAGGTCTCTTTGAGCTAATCACGGATGAGAAAAGAGCTGGTCACTGCCTATGGATTACAAACCGCAGGGGTTTGGAGTATTGGCCCACTCCAGCAGAAGAAGCGAAATACTTAGTGCGTTCTTCCTCCAGTTCCAGAAAAAAAGTTTCTTTGGGAGCTCCTTTGAGAATTCAATTTCCTGTTCAACTTCCTCAGAGTTTTGAAAAGATGTGAGGGAAAATTAAATTTCTATTTATATGAGCTGTAACAGAGTCCATTAGTACAACATTAGTGCTAGTGAATATGGAAACCAGATTCCATGCCTGGTACTGCATTCTCAATTTTGAACTTTAACTGCTTTTGTGAATCCGGAAATCTGTGCAAGTCCGTGTGTTCAAACAGTTTCTTGTGACCATTAGAGATCATTACTTTTAGCTGGGTATTTGCTTCAGAATATAATATCTTCCATGTTCCATCTACTATTGTCCAGGGAATCATGCTTCCAACTTTTGCACGAAAGAAATCAAAAGATTCAGGATGGCTAGCAAGTGCTTGATGAAATTCCGAAATTCTAAGTAATACATTATAGTCTTTAATAAATCTTGACTCAACAGCTTGCCAACAGCCTAAAACTTGCTGTTGCATTGCGAGTTGAATAAGTACCGAAACCTGTGATGAACTAGTATCTTCTCAGAAGTTTTGCTTTAGTACCTCATTCTTTTGAGATTCTTTTTCATATTCTTCTGAAAAGTTGTTTGCTTGGTGATCCTAGAACTTCCATTTTAAGAAAGAAATCAGGTGTTTGTACATATTAATGAACTTTCATCTCTGCTTCTATATAGTTGCTAGTATTATAGAAAAATTTATAATGAGCATTGTTGATGCTAGATAGACATGTGCAAGTTTGTCGCTATTGCTGACCACTATATTTTAATTCTTCTTTTTCAGAATTGTGCACACCTTGAGTCATCATTTCCGTGACGCCACCAAGATAGTGCGTGTACCATTAAGGCTGCCCATTGAACCAAACCATGTCCTCTTGAAAATTATTTATGCCGGTGTAAATGCCAGTGATGTAAGTCCTTTCCATTAGTTTTAAAAGTTCAACTTTAATTTATTTTTACTGGGGATTTTCCTTCCTTGAGATGCTGTGCGCAGATGTCATAAGCTTTTCTCATTAATATTTTGACGTTAAGGTTCTGAAATAAAGATGCTTGTTAAGTGCTTAGAATTTGGAGTTGAATGGACAAATTTAGACTGGGTGAACCCATGATGGGCTGGAACTTGAATGTTCTTCAAAAGATATTTTATCCAGTCAAGTCTGTGGAGAATAGGCGAATTAAACAATCAATAAATTAAGCATCTCCTTTTTATGTGTTGGGGGTGAGTTCATCCAAAGGGAGGATAATGATAGACATTTTTTAAGTATCTAATGATGAGATATTTGAAAGCTTGATTCATGAACATCTTATGCACAGCGGATACCTCTATATGGAACTTGAAGTAACTTGTTTCTTCATCTATACTTTCTTCACCTTCTTCACGATTTTGGTTTTGTCAACATCCAATACTGAAATTGCAAGGGGGAAAAATAAATTCCAATGTACTTATTAACTCTCGACTATAAACAAGATAGTTTCGTTTTTGATAAAGAGAAACTTTTGTTTTGGCATTTAGGAACTGTTAAAAAAATACACAGAAAATGGATGATGACGTTTTAAGGTTGAGAAAATTGAAGGAAACATAAAAGATTATTCAGGGATCACATATTTACTCTTGAATTGGTCCTTATTACAGTATTTTTATCACAACAATGGTTAAAATGCTCTCTGTCATACAGTTAAGGACATTGGTGCTTTTGTCCGTGTAATTTACATTCCTCAAATATATCAAAATGAAAGTCATATAGCCTGTGAACCATGTCTTTTGGATTGATGTATTCACAGACTTGTGGACTAATTGTGCAGCCTAAATGGATTAGATGATTTTGTGTTTGGGGAGCTATTTAAAATGGTTAGCCATTAATTTTATAATCATATCCGGCAGTTGAAGTATGGTTATCATCATTGAGGGAACACTATAGCATGTTCGTACACAAGAGAGACTGCTGGATACATTAGTAGGAAGTAGGGGAAAAATGACACATTGTAGTTTTGGACATAATTCCGTCAATCAGTAACCACCAACTCTTTTCTGAGTTCAATCAGTAGGTAACCACCAACTCTTTTCTGCTTATTAATCTGGTCCTGACTGACTTTAATCTCTTCCATCATGCTAGAAGAGGGAAAAACATAGATCTGAGAATTAAATGCCCAAATTCGGGCTTAAATTTCTGATAAGAATTATTATCTGTAGGTGAACTTCAGCTCAGGTCGTTATTTCATGGGTGGTGACAAGGACATCAACTCTCATCTTCCATTTGATGCTGGATTTGAGGTGCAAGCAGTTTGTTACTAATATGTTAATGAAATGGTGCCAATGAATATTGTACTCCACGTTTTCTATAAGACACTAAAGTTCAAGAGTTATTTATTTGCTGCAGGCGGTAGGAATAATTGCAGCTATTGGTGATGCTGTAACTAACCTGGAAGTTGGTACTCCTGCTGCAATCATGACATATGGAAGCTATGCTGAATTTGTTACGGTACAAAATTTTGCAACAGTGTTATGATGCGTGGGTGGACTGCATGTTTTCTTTTCTACTCTTTATTTTATTCTCAAATCTCAATGTCCATGGGAGTTTAACTAAGCCCAGAAACTCTGGAACTGTTTCAAAAGCATAGGTTCCCTCAAGGCACATCCTTCCTGTTGGACGACCTGATCCAGAGGTTGTTGCCATGCTTACTTCAGGTTTAACGGCTTCAATTGCTCTTGAAAAGGTATGGCACTGTTTGCACCTTTTTCCTTGCCCTTATCTTGAATATATAGTAGTATTAGATAATGAAGGCAGTTTACTTTTGACTTGCTCCTCCTTTGTTATTTGGATTCTTTTACATCTTCTGCAGTTTATTCTTTATTCAATTTATTGTGCTATCCCGCTGATGTATCTTTGGATTGGCTATGAAATGCTCAGGCTGGGCAGATGGAATCCGGAAAAATGGTGCTTGTTACTGCTGCTGCTGGAGGCACTGGCCAATTTGCAGTTCAGGTATAAAATATTGAAGAAACCGCTGTTTATGATGGTTCTATGTGCTGTCCTCTATGAAATTAAGAATTTTTTGGGTGAAAAAATGTCTGCTTGATGGAGGAATAAATTTCACCACATAACATATACTCCATGAAGGCAAACCTTCTTACATCCTCCCTCTGAGTTACCATGCCCACTTTTCTGTGATGTTCCTACTCCTTTCTGTATATCTTCCAGCACTATTGTTTCTTTGCCTAAATTTGGTAGATACTAAGGTAGCATTGTTCCTATAATTGCACATGATTAGTGTATTTGGTATTATCTGGCCACATGTTCTAATTAAGATTGCGATGTTCTTTTTTCCCCAGCTACATATTTCAATTTGTAATGCCTTTTCCCTTTCCACCTTTTCAAATTATGGTGTTTCCTGTACTTAACACTTGTACTAAACTGAGTTTTTTTGTAAAATTATTTGCAGCTTGCCAAATTAACAGGAAATAAAGTCGTTGCAACCTGTGGAGGGAAAGAAAAGGCCATGCTTTTGAAAGCTTTGGGAGTTGATCGAGTAATAGACTACAAAGTTGAAGATATTAAAACTGTATGTTTCTCAATTTCCAGTCTCACTTTGTTTTTGTTACATGTAGTGATAGATGCAAGGTATTGACAGTCTTCCTTATCAATCAATTGAGTTGACAGTGGTAATTTATATTTAGTTGTGCCCTTTCTCTGGCTTTCTCCCAATTCTGCATCTTTGGATTTCTTTTTTCATCATGATGTGGAAGGATTCTGATAATTCACCATACAGTAATTCATGTCATACATATTATAATTGGCTGGAGCTGTCTGATTTAACTGAACTCATGCAAAGATCTGCTAGGCCTTTTTCTATTCTTTTTCCAAATCAAATGTTCCTGAGTAGTCACATACATATATTACTTGACTGAATACCTCCTTCGTTTCTGAGACATATGTACTGCATGGTCAGGGAAGAACGTTTTGCTCTACATAGTTTTCCCCCCATCCTACAGCAGTCTCTGCATCTTATATTGGTGTAAGGAATTTATGGTTTTCTATTTCTCCAGGTTCTTAAAAATGAGTTCCCCAAGGGTGTCGATATTATTTATGAATCTGTTGGCGGTGATATGTTCAACCTGTGCTTGAATGCCCTGGCTGTATATGGGCGACTCATTGTGATAGGGATGATTTCTCAGGTTCTCCTTTCTGATCACATTATTTGTTTTGTACTAATTTTAGGTCACAATGGAAGGTGGGGGTAGTTTGAAGGTCTTACACCTAGGATTTTGGCCTTCTAGAGCAGACTTAAAATTCAAAGATATACTCTTCATTCTAAATATGTTGATGCCTCGTGGATTTGCAAGATATTAGGGAACCAGAAAACTTTCGCCTGTTTAATTTCCCTTGTTTTCCCTATACTTTCCCCCTTGTGAGGAAATAGTTCAGAAATCCAGTTCTGTATTATGCAATACAGACTCTTTTACTACTGCACTTCAAACCTGCAATTTTCTGGCAAACTTCTATATCTTCTGGTTTGTAATTTTTAACTGCTGAGATCTTAAAAACAGGGGGGTGGGCTCCCACATGGATAGTTATTAACCAATGACATTCTAGCTATTTCATGTCATTTTTTTTTCTTTTTTGTGACAGTATCAAGGAGAGGATGGATGGAAGCCATCAAATTATACAGGACTATGTGAGAAGATTTTGGCAAAAAGCCAAACAGTTGTATGTAGTCAAAATACCAAACTTCTTGCTTGTGCTATTATAACTTGCATGTTGGTTGTTGTGTAAGTTGCTATTCACATTTTGTGGAGGCATCACATGCTTTGTGTGTTACCAAGTCTTATTCACCAATGACTGATCACCATACCGTTCATGTCACAAAACGAACTATTAGACAACATGCTAGTGACATCAGCACTGCATGGAACCTCATATGGTTTAGAAGCTGCGCTTGTTTTCATGTTGTCAACAATTTATTTATGTGTGGTGTTAGGGGAAGTTGAATTTTTCAAAAAGGGTTAAAATCTGCTAACCGAAGTGTGTTTCAAGCATAGAAGCAATTTGCTTCTTTCATTTGATGCCAGTTTATTTATCTTGGCAATTGATATTCTTATTCAGGCTGGTTTTTTCCTGGTGCAATATAATCACTTATGGAAGGAGCATCTGGATAGATTATTTCATCTTTACTCCTCGGGAAAGCTCAAGGTACAGATGACATGCTTACTATGCCCATATGTTAAACAAGTGTTGAAGATTTTAGTGTTGAATTGGCATTCATGTGAGACATATTCATGCAGTAGTAACTCGTGTAATTATATGAGAAGAATTTTTTATGATGCTGAAGTTGTCCTGGTTGGCATGTTAGGTTTGTTATTACAAAGTGCCACAATCAAAGTTGATGATTAAATTACTAAGTTCAAGGACATGAATGGTATTTGTTGACAAAAATAAGGTTTATGTTCTTAGTTGTTTTTTTTATAAAAAAAAAAAAAAGAAAAATGAAAAAAAGATATGGCTATTTGATTTGTTTGCTGAATCACTTGATAGATAAAGGTGGTCCTTTGATCTGGCAGATTAGAAATGGTTTCACCTGCACATTTTTCTTTTCCTCCATTTATTTGACTTCTGGTGTCATGACCAGACTAAAGTTTGTTTTTCGATTTTCTTGAGTATTACACTGTTGTGCATTTGTGGCGATCAAAATATCTAACTTGCTCGAGTTGGATACATTTAGGTTTCAGTAGACCCAAAAAGGTTTTTGGGCGTCGATTCTGTTTCAGATGCTGTTGAGTATCTCCATTCTGGTAAAAGCACTGGCAAGGTATAGAAAGAAATATTTGAGTTGGACCTTTAATTTTGTTTTTAATAAGAAAGGTGAAGGCAAGAATAGGGATTCGAGCCCCAAAATTTGTGGTAATAAACACCCATCCTTTAGCTATTAAGATAAAATTGTGATTGCTACCTTTGTTTTATCTGTTATTGTTACAATATTTACAAGAAAGCTCAGTAGGCTACGACCAAACCTCATTTATCTGCTGAAACGAACATGTGCAGGTGGTTGTCTGCATGGACCCAACATTTTCTCAACAGATCGCCAAATTATGAAACACACGTCGGAAAATGATGTCTCTTGTTCTAAATTCAGTTTTCTGAACATTGAACCCGATTAGTTCTCAACCGAGAGAAGTTGATGTAGAGATCATACTGTTTGTAGCACATAAGAAACTGTCAGCTCGAAGTCAAGTTGAGCTACTTCAGGTTCAGTCAGCATTTGTCGTTGCAACACTAGCAGCTTGTGCACACAAATAAATAGATGTACACGAAACAACCAGACAACAAGGAAAGGCTTTTTAATGCCCTAGTCCATCTGACTTGCGTTTAATTTATTTTCTTCTTTTCAACAATGACGTGCTCTGTACCCGTGCGTTTATCTGATAAAACTTCTAAACAGATAACAAACTTCAGTAGAGGTACTGTATTTAATAGTAATTGTGAGGAATTTATATTTTGTATCTCCAGATAACGGCTATAAATCTGAACCATCAGGTTAAGTGGTGGTTAAGATTTAGTCCATACATGGGTCTCAGAGTATGAGCATTTTGTATTGAAAGAAAAGAAGAAGAATATAAAAAAATTGTGAGCATGTTGGATGAATGAAGCAAGAATTTTCCTCATTCCATGTGACTTCTTTAAGAGGTGTTATCCTTGAGTTACACATCCAAGATCTTTATACTTTCAGTTATCGAAAGTTTGATTTTTCATCCTCTCTTTTTGTTTGAATAAGGTGAGAACATATATTATGATTTATGCGAATGTTTGTAGTCTTTCCCTTTTGGCATGTGAGAATGACTTGAAAGCAAGATTTCAGTCTTGATGAATCCTGAAAGTGAAAGATAGGTTATTTTATCTTTGAGAGAAGGGTTGATGTTAGCTTGTTTCATCTCTTATGGGTTGTAATATACCTCAAATATATCTGGAGCATATATTAGCCTTTGGGAATTTAGATTACTATAATTTTAACTCCTATACATTGTTACCTACTTTTGCAACACATTATTCTACTAGAAAAGCAACCCGTGTTTTAATAGATGAGGTGAATTTCATGTCTGTTTTTGACTAACAAATTGTACAACCTCTAAATGTGAATTTCATGAAGATATAAAAGCAATAGAGGAAGAGAACTACCCCAATAACCAATAGAAAGCAAACCCACTTTTCTGTACCAACCTCCTAACTACCCTTATATACAGAAAGAGAACAACACGCTTGGAACGCACCCTAATCAGACCTTCTTCAACTCACAAGTCACCCTACCATGCACAATCACACCCACACGCATCCCGCCAATCCCCCTCCTCCCACTTCCACGATCACAAATTCCTCACCAAAAAGCACCCACGTATCTCATAATAGACAATCAAAAGACACAAAACATAAGTAGCAATCATGATGTCCCATCCGTAATTATTGGATTGCATTTAATTGCCCAGTGCCACGTTCTCCTCTTTGCAGCACCGTCTTTCCCAGTTCAATAACATGGGCCATATTGTTTGTTTCAAGAAACTCATGCCTCCTCTACAACCAACCGAAGATATCAAGGGCTACAATTGCCTTTAACCCAATAAAAAAACTGACATCTCCTATTGCCCCAGCCTTTTCCCCACTTCCATATAAATCCACAGCAAAATCATTAAACCGCTACAACAATGTACGATCGACCGTTCCGTTACAAAGTCTGATATATGCTAGAATACAGTAACATCCTGTAAAGTGAAGAATGATAAATTAAAAAAATTCACAAATACAACTTTGATGGGAGGGACAGCGATGGCACTTATTCAACTTTATATATTGGAACAACACAAAGAAACAAACTGCAGACAACTGTTGCAATAATATCAACAAAGAATGAGCACGTGTCGCCAATCCAAAAACCCAACAGCTCAAAATGACACATACTGAAAACATTTAGCCCTAACCCTGACATTAGCCCACTTCGCAAGGACTTTAGTGTGTGTATACGCAATTACGCATACAGCGAGAGAGAAATTTTGAGTAATTCTAAACCTTTGTAATATTTTCGTATTCCCTCAGCTTTGCAAAGGATAATCTTTTTACATTTTTTTTTAAAGTTGACTTAAAATATAGTTATATTAATTTATATTATGAAAAATTTTAAAAAATTATATTTGTCAACTAGAGTTTTTACGGTATCATTTTCATATAAAAATTTTATATTTTTATAAAAAATTTAAAAAAATATATGAATTAATTATTATGAATGGTAAAAGGAATAAATTTTTTTAGACAGAGAGAGTATTTAGTAAATCACATTACCGTATTACCTTTCAAACCATCATTTAAATATTTAATTTTTTTAGCATTTTTTATTTTTATGAAAAATAATTAAAGACAAAAATGAAAATAATACATAAATTTTTTTAATTTCTTAATCCACGTATCAAATAAAATGTTTCTGAAGTTTTGGGGGCCGAGGGAGTATAAATCCTCTCAATGGCTCTTCATTCGGTCATTCCATACCATTGATTTCTTTATGAGGGAGTTGTTAGGGGAAAACGAGTTCTGAATTTGCTGGCAAACCTTAGCTAGTTAATTAGCCTGGCATGGTTGAAATCATAATAGTATGTTTGTACAAACAGATATGGGCGAAAAAATCGACCCCAAGTTTCTTTCGCTTATGGGGGGTTATGTGCCAATCGAGAGGTGGTTGAAGGCATTGATTCATGAGTTTCTACCTCTCGAATGATGGACCACTACTATGTTTTTTTGGATGAGGAGAGAAGTTATTATATATGGAATTAAAATATGACACTGAGGTCAAGTTAGTACTTGTCAGTCATGTCAATCAAGTTAATGGAAGCAACAATTCTTATCCGGTGCAGAAAATTCAATGATTGTTTTAACTAATGAAAATCTTTGAATGCAACATTTGATGAAGTAAGAACACTTCGTCTATCATTAGGATTAATCATTCGGTTAATTTAGTTATAATCAAAATTGAATTACCAAAATAATATGATTTTCGGTTGTAGAAGCTGGTAATTGAATTAACCGAATTGTATTCTAAAACTAGATATAACTAAAACCAAAAAAATTTTAGTTTTTTGATTTTACACTTAAATAACCGATTTTTTTAGGCAGCCTCACGAGTGATGGTGATGACGACGGAGACAGACATGATAGAAAAATAAACAATGGGGAAGATGATGGAATTGAGGGACAAGAGGAGGCTAACGCCTCAATTTGTGTATGCCTATGTCAGAGAGGGAAGTTGCGATGGCAACAACATTAGTTGGCCAACGTTGGGAGAAAGAATGGTGGCACCGGTGGTGGCATTAACAAAGGTGTTCTTGCTGTGGTGGGTCGAAGACTTGGATGAAAGGAGATGAAGGTGGCAAGATTGAGGAGGTTTGAAGAGAGGAGATGAAGGTGCAGCCGAGTAGGAGGTGGGAAGAGATGAGATGAAAGTTCAGTCAAGCATGAGGCCTGTCACCACCTGAAAAAATTGAAGAACTCAATTCTATGAAATCCCTAATACTAATATGTATTGGTTTGGGCTTATCTATTTGTTTGGGCTTTATATTTTTTTTCCTAATTCATAGGTTGGGTTTGTTATATATAGCCATACTTATTGGGCTTTTGAAGTAATAGGGTACATTAGGCCCAGTTGACATTAAGGTTAATTAGTTTACTTTTCCATCATAAAACTAAAAATCGAACAAAAAACAGATATTAAAATTCGGTTTTAAACGAAACCAAATTATCATAACCAAAATTACCAAAATTATTCAGTTTTTTGGTTTTTTTTTGTCAAAACCAAATAGTTGCTCACCCCTATCTATCACTGATGGCAATCAATCAATCAATCAGTGGTTGAGGAAGTAAACCAACTAGCTACATTTATTTTTTCTTTTCATAACTCTTTTATCTCTATACTTTTTTTATTCTAAGTATAAAAAAAGTATTTTATGGTAAATCCTCACATGCATATATGAATAGAGGCATGAGAAAAAAGTTGTTCACTGCCTATGGTACGAATTGCAACGCTCAAGGGTTTGGAGTACTGGCCCACTAGCTACTCCAGTAGAACAAGCAAAATAGTTGGTGCATTCTTCACCTAGTTCTAGAAAAAATGTTTCTTCTGGAGCTCAGTTGATAATTCAATTTATTTTTTAACTTCCTCAGAGTTATGAAAAGATGTGAAGGAAAATCAAATTTCAAGTTATATTGGTATTAAGGGCTAATCATCCATTCAAATATGACTCATTACGATTCAGTCCCTTCAACTATTAAGGATCAAACAATTTAGATCATGAAGTGGCCACATAATTTTACGTGGGTTGCCCAAGTGTCAATTACTAATGGGAGCCCAAGTCTTTATCAAGTTTAAATACCTCCCGCTCCCCCGAAATACACCACTAAGATAGATAACCCTATCAACCATGACATTTTATGGCCCTAGTTATTATTTTTTATGTTTTACTTATCATATGATTTTAAAATTTTTATTTATAATTATTCCTTATCAATATTTATATTTTACTTGAAATATTAAATGTATAAAAATATATTTGTTTATTTTATTTTTATTTTAACATATCCTAAAAATGAAAATTACATAAAATAAGAAATTTAATCTTTAATTAATTCATAGTATTATTGTTTTACTATATATAAATATTGAATTGTATTGATATTTACATACATTTTTTAGTTATTAATTACTACCTTTATCCCAAGTTCTTTATACCATTTCAGTTTTTTTACTTAAGTTTAAATTAAATTTATTGATATTAATATTTTCTAAAAATTTCTTAAAAAATTTATATTTAAATACTATAACCCTTTTAGTTTCTAAATATATATATTTTTTAATTTTTTAGAAAATATTAATATAAATAAATTTAAACTAAACTTAAGTCAAAATATTGAAATAGTGCAAAAAACTTAGGATGAAGGGAGTATTTCTTACTGATTTATCTTAATTAATTATTTTTCACACACACCATGAGTACCACTATCAATTTGTCATGATTAACTTAAAAATGAAAAACTTTATATAAGGGATATACCTACATATATGCAAACATTAATTAACAAACAAAACTCTACAACTTTGCTAAAATATTATTTTTTTCTCTTTTATTCCATGGGTCATGTTGGACTTAAATAAAACAAGTTAAGATAAGACATAAAATTCACCACCTTTACACCAAAAAACACATACAAGTTCATTAAAAAAATAAAATGTAAATTAAAATACATAATTTCTTATTTTGTCCCGCCTATTTCCTCTCAGTCTTCTTTGATCCTTTAAGTGGTTCCCCTGCTAGCCTAGCGGAGACCTAGGAGAGACATCATGGGTGTCTTCGTTGACAAATCCATTGCTTGAAGTTGTCTTCCTGTGCAAGTTAGCCGAGTATGGTCATTAGGTAGCAAAAACAGATACTATAACCCCCTTTGTTGATAGGCATGATGGGGAGCAGATTAGGTGGTAAAGGTCTAGGTGAGTGATGGTGGTGGACGAAGAACGATACCAATTGAATTAGTAGTTAGGCTTTAGGTGGCAATGGCGCAAAGTTGAGTCTCAAACCTTAACTCGACTTCTCCTCTCCTAATGGTAGGGGAAGGGATGAAAGACCTCACACTCTGTAAGTACTTTAAGTGTCATTAAAAACTAATAGGTAAATTTGACCGCGTGTTGAAAAGATCCCTAAGGTAGTGAACACAAAGGTCAATGCCCTGTCCAAGGGAGTCATAGTTAAAGATGTCATCTGTTTGGGTGGTGATACTTTAGGAAAGTGGAGGTATTTAGGTCTTCGTGATTAAGATTGAGACTTGAGCTACCATTGGTGACTAATGGCTGGGAGACCCACGTGACATAACGTGACCACTTGACTAAATCTTTCAATTTTTAATAGTTGTGGGACTAAGTTGTAACGAGTTATAGTTGAAGGGGTCATCTATCCAAGTGGTGATATTTTAAAGGAACATGAGGTATTTAGGTCTAGCATTAATAGATTCCACTAGTACAATGTTGTGATAATGAATATGTAAACCTGATATTGAGTTTTTTGTATAAGTAGCTATACTGTGCACCAGGTGTGCTAGTGTACACTTCACTTTTGTATTATATGGAACAACACAAACATATCTTATAAGATAAACATCTTACAAAATAACATATTTATGTTAATGAAACAGCACTTCGCACTGAAAAGAACAATAAACTTTATGAACAATATAACTTATGAAATAAACAGCATATTACAGAACATCACATTATTCATAAAAGAACAAAAAAACTACTAATAAAAGAACAAATAACTACTAAGGTAAACAACACCCGTCGTCCCTGAACTAAGGCCCATGTTACGGATTCTTCCCGAAATTACAAAATGTTACATCATTTATCATTTAACTATGAAAATGTTATACCAATCATCATGTTATTAACTGTAACCATTACAACTGACGGAAAAAACGTAAAAACTAGTTTTCACCCTTGAAAACCATCAATTTGTCATAGAAATCTCAAAAATTTTACATCTTACAATAAAACCACCTTCTCCTAACCTCCATCCCTCCTCCATGATTGCCGCCATCATTTACTTCGCCTATTTGGTTCTCCCATCCTCTATCGTTGATTCTAAGCCGACTTCCCTGCCAGATTGTGGATGACAGTCTTCCTCCGACGGTGTGCGATCATCTCCCTCTGGTGGTGCATGATCATCTCCCCATGATCATCAGTCGTCATCTTCCTTTGATAGTGTGCAATCGAAGAGAAACGATGACGTTGGAGTGTGATTGAAGAGAGATGTCTAGGCGGGATCAAAGGGAAATGATGATAAAAAACAGCAATGGGCAAGATCAAAGCGCGACAGGATAGCACAATGGAAGAAGGTGCTTAATTGACGAAAAAGCATGACGAGACGGCGACAGAAGACAACGACAAAGGACAATGATTGACAAGAAAAAATGCTGCATTATAGCCTTAAGGGTTTTAGCCTTTTGTTCCTTTTTCTCCATCAATTAATCATCAACGTGGCTATGACGTGGATTGTTGGGGACGGGATAGGGGCGTAATGGTGGCAAATCAGCACCAACCATAGCAGAGGTAAAGGTCATGATGGGATGATGGTTTTATTGTAAGATGTAAATATTTTTTAGGTTTCTATGGCAACTGGAAGGTTTTTAGGGGTTAAAACTAGTTTTTTATGTTTTTTTTTTCATTTTAGCAGTTAGAATTAACGGGAAGATGATTAGTGTAACATTTTCATAGTTAAAGGATAAATGATGTAACGTTTTGTAATTCCGAGAATCTGGAACATGGGTCTTAGTTTAGGGATGACATATGCTGTTTACCCATAACTTTTAATAAAAGAACAGATAGTTAGTTTATCTAAAGAACAAGCAAGAATTGATAAAAGAACAAACAACTACTATTGAAAGAATAAACAACTAGTGACAAAAGAATAAATAACTACTAATAAAAAATAAACAACTAATTTATCTAAAGAACAAAAATGAATTGATTAAAAAACAAACAACTACTAACAAAAAAAATAATTACTTATAAAAGAACATAAAATTTTTTTATCTAAAGAATACGAGCAAGAATTTATAAAAGAATGAATAACTACTGATAAAAGAACCAATAACAACTGATAAAAGAACAGACATATAGTTTATCTAAATAACAAGTAACAATTGATAAGAGAACAAACAGGTACTAGTGAAAGAACAAATAACTACTAATAAAAAAACAAAAGAACTACTGATAAAAGAACAAACAAATTATTTATCTAAAGAATAAAAATAAATTGATAAAAAAAAATAAACAGCCACCAATAAAAGAATAAATGAATATTTATAAAAGAATAAATAACAACTAATAAGAAAACAGACAATTAGTTTATATAAAAAATAAGTAAGAATTCATAAAAGAAAAAATAGTTACTATTGAAAGAACAAACAACTGTTTATAAAAGAACAAATAACTACTAATAAAAAAATAAGTAGAAATTAATAAAAGAACAAATAACTGCTTATGAAAGAACAAAAAACTACCGATAAATGAACAAATGGCTACTAATAAAAGAAAAAATAGGAATTGATAGAAGAACAAATGAAGCCTAAATTTTTTAGTGTTGGCTGCTTGATTTCTTCCTTTTTAAACTTTATTGCATTAAATTTCATATTTGTTTTTAGGACATATTGGAGGAAAGAACAAAGTAGAGCAAAAAATGAAATCAGGAAAAAAATATAACTTAAAGCAAACTATGAAATTATAAAAAAAAAATCTTAAATCAAAGCAAACAATTGAAATCAGAGCAAAACTAAAATCAAAGTAAGCAATTGAAATTATAGCAAACTAACGAAACAAGAGAATGCATAATAAATGTAAGCACTGGGTAAAAAAGATAGCGTGTGAAAAAAAAAATGATCTTTTTGTTCCAGGAAGAAAGAAGTGGAAAAAAGAGCAATATAGAAATGCCAAAAGGGGTTGATACTAAAGGAGTCGATACTTAATAGAAAATAGAACAAGAGGAAAGAACAGGCAAAAAAGTAAGATTTTTGTAAACTGATGGTGTGATTAAAAAAAAAATAAGTAAGATTTTTGTGAATCGATGATTTGATTGATTGATGTATAAGAATCTTGAGCAGATTATCAATTTCTATATTATAGAAGAATGACTTATGGTATAAACTAGATTTATATAAGACTTACTCTTGAACTCTTCCATAAATTGGTAATCACCGACTCTTTTCTAATCTCTTTGATTGCGAGAGAAAAGGGGGAAACATAAACCTGAGAGTTAAGTACCCAAGTTGGGCATAAATTTCTGATGAGAATTATTGCCGGTTGGTGAACTTGAGCACTGGTCGTTATTCCATTGGTGACAACAAGGACGTCAGCTCTCTTCCTCCATCTGATGCTGGACTAGAGCCTAGAGGGGCAAGCAAAGTGCCAATATTATTAATATGTGCTAGTCTTATCTTTTGTGATAAGACATTAGCGTGCAGGAGTTATTTATTATGCTGCAGGCAGAGGCAGTAGCTCATGCTTTCTGTTGAGCCACCTGTTCCAGAGGATATTGAAGAAAGCAAATTTAAGAATTTTTTGCAGGGAAAAAGAAGTCTGCTTGATGGAGGAATTAATTTGACCACATGACATGTACTCCATGAAGGAAACCTTCCTACATCCTCCCTCTGACCTACAGTGACCCACTTTCTGTCTGTTGATGTTTTGACTCGTTTCTGTATATGAGCGACTCATTGTGATAGGAATGACTTCTCAGGTTCTCCTTTCCGACCACATCTCACTGAAACCGGCTTAAACATCTTCCGATTTGTAACTTTTTAACTGGTGAGATCTTAAAAGTATTGTCTGATCGATAATTTTATAGCTAGTAACTAAATTTCTTGATGTTTATGTACTGTTGTACAGATATATATTGCATACCAGGATTACCGTGGACGATCTGGGTACTAGCCTATCTCCTCAGAATCGCATCACGATATAGGTATCACTAATTAGACAGTAGTGTGGCTAGCTAGCTTTTCTCCTAATTATCACATCTCATCATACACACTAGATCTACAATACTTACAAAAGGACTCGCACCACGAACTTGTGCAAGAAAACACTAGATTGTTTTCCCTCCCAAAAATGCCCATCACAATTGCCTAGGAGTAGAGTGTGCTCTTTCCCTTCAAACCCAAGGCAAAAACCAGTGGCACAGAGAGCCAACCTTACCACGGGCCAGAAGCAACTTCTCGAAACAACTGGTCTAGTCCTTGGCCATCTGAGTCTTTTAGTTTCTTCACCTCCATGTCAATACTTTTCAGCTTCTCATTCACTTCCAATAACTTAAGCTCAAGTGTTCTTTTCTCCTCCGTAGCCTTCACTTGTTCTTCTCTAGCTTCTTCGTACCTCATCCACTTCAAAGACAGGTTCATAAGTTGCTCCAGTCTTCCAAGTAAAAAGCCAACACTCATGCCCAAACCCTGGAACGATTTCAAAGTTTCGAGCCAAGTAACAAAATTGCCACAAGGTGTGGCAAGCTTGGCAGCTCTAATGGCATCAGCAATGTTGATGGTCTCTGCAATCATTCCTGCAACCAACTGACAATTGAGACCCTCGAGAAGATGATCATGAAGGTATGCTTTCTGACTGGTGCATAGCTTATAGTACTTGGCCTGCAAGTGTTTGCTAAGCTGAGAATTTATGATCAGTCCATTAGCAAGTATTGTGAAGTCTTCAATGCTTCTCACTTCAGTGAAGTCTGCCACCGACTTCACAAACATGGTTCCATCCAGAATTTCAGACTCATGATCCTCACTGTCATTCTCCGAATGATATGGGACTTGGTCAAGGTTAGCTGAAATATTTTTCTGATTTTGCTCCATAGGAATATTACCTTGTGCAGGTGCATCCTTGAAATACCTTTCTTCTGCTTCTTCCTTGAAACTGATTTCATTATTCACATACTTTTCACACCCACCTGCAAAGAATGCTAAAACAAAGTTAACGCACTCATAACAACTATTAATATGCTGCCAACAATTGTGCAGGAAAAATGACTTGCCTGTGTCCATTTGGTTGCAAGCCTCCAAGTTTAGGAGTCCGAGAGCACCATCCAGTTCATCCAAACCATTTGATCTCACTATATATACCTGAAGGACCAGCATTTTAAGAGGCGCACACACAATAAGCGAAGAACAAACTGGTGGACTAAAACATTCATGGCCGCGCAAAGCATCCAGGAAAAAGAAAGAACAAGCTAATGCAGCTTTCAAAAGGATGCAAAATTCCCTCTTCTATTCGTAAATGATATCAAGCAAGGATAACTCTGGAGGAGGACCACTGCTTGACACACAAGTAAACGGAAGGCTGGGAGACTACCTTAAACTTGTTGGGTTTAACTAACTGAAAAACAGCAGTATCTCCCTCCATTATTTTATGAGAAATAGAGAAGCCTCTCCATCCACCACTGAGACCAACCTTCACTGCTAGATACTTCGCCTCAAACTCTTCCCCCTTCTCATCTTCCAGTATCATCATTGTGTCCTCTTTGGGCAAATACCGACTGCAAAACCTGTTTGGAAGACCCTGTTCACATGAAAGAGTCAATCTAGCTGTTTCATATCCTGCAGAAGAACTTGTCTCAAATTGAGCAGAACCGAGAAACAAAGTTCATGTGGTCGACCATAGCTAGCTAGAATTAATGAATCATTTATCAACAGATTGACTGTGTGAAATAAGGACAGAAATGAGAACAAATAAAAGCAATGACAAATATACCAGCCAAAATCCTCTGGTAACATGTGAATGAAGCATATACTTAATTATGCTGGGGAATTGAGGTGACAGATTAGCTTGCACCTCCCTTGCTCGCTCCATAACAGCACGTTTGGTTTTGGCTTCCTCATTTTCGTACATGTCATGTATTGAAGTTTTCCTTCGTTTATAGCTAAACCCCAAACCCACCCCAAATTAAAAACAAAAAATTCATTAAAAAAAAGAGAAAGAAAATAAAAAAAATGGCAGTAAATAAGAATGGTGTCAGAACAAGTGTGGGAATGGATGGCTAAAATGTCCAGGCATTGAAAAGCTTTTGAATTAGCTCACTGACCATATCGGTTCCCTCCGACCCTCTACCTCTACAAATTCCTACAAAAATGTTCACAGTAAATATATGAGAGAATAAAAATAAATATTACAAGCTTCTACTGATGGTCAATTGTAGTATTACATTCAGGAACCAAGTAAAAGTCTACAAGCTCAAGAAGAAGAAGAAGAAGAAAGGTGTACCTTTTCAGCAAACGACTGAACAGCTTCATGTTTATGTTTCAGTGGTCTTCCCCTTTTGTTAATCTGCTGACAAAGTGTGAGCGATGAGAACACGTATGGCAACGAGTATAAATACTTGTAGTGTACAGTGGATGCGTAGACATTCAACAAAGCAATTTTTGTTGCAGGAAACAATTTTCTGGCTCTTGAAAAAGCCAACGGATAGAACATACATTCGTACAGAGAGTAAAAACGACACATGACTTTGACAACCCAGAAGCATAAGATGACATAACTATAAATATCGCGAGCTTCAAACTCTACTGATGATCAATTGTAGCATAACATTTAGGAAACAAGTAAAAATCTGCAAACTCAAAAGGAAAATGAAGAAGAAGAAGAAGACAGAAAACAGAGAAGCCCACAGAAGGAAAAGGGTGTACCTTTTGAGCAAGGGATTGATCACTATGTTTTGGTGGTCTTCCCCTTCCCCTTTTGTTAATCTGCTGACAAAGGGAAGGGTCTACGTATAAGAACACATCTAGAAGCGGGTATAAATACCTGTAGCGTGACTAGTGTCCGTTGCGTGCCTGGATATTTGTCTACGGTAATGAGACAAAAATTACAGAAACAAACCTTAAGAGACGTCAGAGAACACTCTTTCTGTCTGGGAGGAGAGGTCATTTTCCTGTTTGCTTCTTTTTCTTTTTTTTCTTTCTTTTTCCGGTTCGATTGCAGGAAGTGAAGACAGGGAATTAAGGAAAGGGGGTGATGGAGAAGGAAGGAAGGTGGAGAGACGGAGACGGTGGGATTTGAATTTTGTAATTTGGTTTGACAAGACGTCGAATTGAATTTATATTGATTTAATTATTTAAGCATCTCTGATCTGCTCCAGTCGCTTGCCCTGTTGTCTATCTAAATCTTAGAGAAGCAACGAACGGGTTGCTCTTGGGGGGAAAATGGCATTTGCCTCACCTTTTCATTTTGTCCCGGCGAAACGTGAGACGGCCGTCTGCATAGTCCTCCGATTAATCATTCTACTTTATTTTTTTCCCCCCCTTTTTTTGGCAAAAATAAGTGTACAATTTTAGCCTAAACGTGGTGGTGATTGAATAGCAGTATTCCTAAACGTGGTGGTGATGGAACAGGTTTGTGATTAACTTTAATTTTTTTATAATTTATTTAATAATAAAGATTGAACCGCTAAAACTAAACAAAGCCACTATAGAATAGCTTTTTAAAAATTCTAACTCTAATAACTTATGTTAATACTAAATTGGGCAATATTAGCTTAACCATGCCCAGAAAACTCCAGCAATGGTGATGCCTGGAAAACGCTAGCATCCCGCCTCGTAAAATAATGGGCTCTTTTAACATTAATATTAGCAATTAACATTAGATTTTTTAAAAAGCTATATAATTGTAGCTTTTAGGTTTTAGTTTTAGTAATTTGATCTCCACCATTAATAAATTATTTAGAACTTTTATGCTAATTATAAAAGTTATTCTCAAAATAGAGTAATATTTTTATAACACTTTTACTTTAACTATCACTCTCAAACTTATTTTATACTCCCTCCGTCCCGTTTTAATTGAAACATTTGACTGGGCACGGAGATTAAGGTGTATGTAATTTGTGTTAATTTTTTATGTAGTAAAAGTTTAAATAATAATTAAAAAAGAAAAGATTCTTTTTTGGGTTTTGTGCAGTGAGAGGTTGAGTGGAGATTAAAAAAGAGAGTCTTTATTGGTTTTCGTGTAAAAGGATTATTTAATTGTTTGAACTTTTCAAAAGAGGAAACGTTTCAATCTTTTTGGAACTTTCCAAAAAGGAATACGTTTCAATTAAATTGGGACGGAGGGAGTAACGTTTTTTTTCTCTCCTACTAATGCTTATTTGCTCGTGCTCTCTGACGCTTTGAGTCACTTAAATTGAAACTTCTGTAAGAGAGCAAGTATGAAAGGTATAAAATTTTTCGCATGAAACATTTGGGTTTGACACAAGAATTAAAAAAAAAAAAAGTTTATGTATTGTTTTTATTTTTATGATTCAGTTTATATACGTAAATCAAGAAATATGAAAAATTAATGGATATTAAAATGATAGTTTACATGTTATTTCACTGTCGATGTTTGAGTCTTTGAGAGCAAGATGTTTACTTGTAGAAGCTGATGTTCGAGAATGCTAGTTTGATTGTCAAATCTCAATTAGGTCCAATAGGAAACTATGAGCCAATTTATTTTAATTTAAGTTAACTTAATTTAAAATAGTTTGTTTTATTTTTACATCTTTTTTATCTGAAATTAATTTTATTTAAAGGCTAATATTATGTAGGCATAATAATCTATTGAAAATATAATTTTATAATCTTCCTAAATTTTTAATGAAATTTTCTAATTTTAGGTATTAAAAAAATAGAAATTCATAAAAATTTAATAACATCATGAAAATTTACTTTTAAGTGGATTATTGCATCTACATAATATTGACTTTCAAATAAAATTTTTTTTAGATAAAAAAAAAGATTTAAAAATAAAAATAAGTTATTTTAAATTAAATTAATTTAAGTTAAAACAAATTAACTTCAGAATTTTTCTAGAAAGTTGAGATTAATTCCTCATATCTTGAATTCAGCAACTTCAATAATTTCATCAGCAATTTCAACAACAAATTGATCAATTCATTTTAACTTAAAATAACTTAATCTAAAATAATTTATTTTTATTTCTATTTTTTTTAGCTCGGAATCAATTTTATTTGCAAGCTAATATTATTTTGATGCAATAATCCATTGATTGCAAAAATTTTATGATGCTATTAAATTTTTATGAATTTTTTTTTAGTCATTAAAAAAGAAAATTTTCATAGAAATTTAATAACATTATAAAAATTTTATCTAAAAAGTTAGCATATCTCCAATTATGAACTTAATTCCTTCTATCTAGAAAGTTGAAGATTGTGAAGATTCAATCATCCTCCTTAAATAACAAATGAACAATAGTAAATTATGTACTTAATTTCAAAAAAAATTGAGAACATTATGTTTGAGGAATTGTCAATTGAGAAATTGTAATTACTAATTGGGGTTCTGTGAGAGATTGAAGGAAGTTAAGAGATTCAAGGAGATGACTACGTCTAAAGAGGGAAGAAGTGAGGCAAAAAAAAAAAATGGCCCCGTTTTGTTTAGGGGAGACGTACACTTCAGTAGCTTAGGAGATGATTACATGCACAGCCTTCAAATTTTCATCTAAATGCCACACCACCCTCAACTTTATATTTTTTTCAACCATTTCTGGCGGAAAAATTTTACACTTTCCCCAACTCCATACAAAATACTAACTACTTACATCCAGTCTGCGCATTCTTAAAGGTGTCTCACAGATAGCAAGACGTTGCCAGTAGAAGCTTTTGCGTTGTGATATAGCTTTTGCCCCTCCATATCAGCTTAAAAATAATCAATTTTGAAGCAAGGCTAGTGGAGGCGATAACTGAAAGTTCTGCAGCAGACGGCGGCTATGGCGAGCAAGCAAGAATCATGTGAACTTTTTTAAGTTATAATTTCCCCTTCATGGATAGTTATAAATCTTAATTTTCAATTAATGGTATCTTTGTTCTATTTTATATCTCAACTGGGAATTAAGATTTGTTTTCAAATACCCTCATACGAGAAAAAAAAAATTCTTTGCTTATTTTATGGGGTAAATTTATTCTTAAATCAAACTAATTATGCAAAATTAAAGACTATTTAAAATTTTCTTTGCACTCTAATGTTTCTTTTTACATTGATTCTGTAGCACAGGCACACAAGAGAAACAACTAATTTACTAAACATTGATTTATATGTTTGTATCTGCTTACACTCATACCAACCACCAATCGTTTACATTATTTGCTCCTCATATTCACTATCGCTACCTGCTCAAACTGTTCCTAAATAGAGCCATAGCTATAGTGATCGTGACCATTATAAATTAGCAAGTATTTAACATCCGCAGTATAACCCTCCTCAGTTTGGATTTTAGTTGGCTCCTTTGATTTTGTATAAAATTCCCTACTTGCCTTAATGTACTAAATCAACGAAAAATTGGATAATAGTGATAATTTTCATTCTCAAATAATAAAAGATCAAGTAATTTACCGATGGAAAAATAAATAAATATCAACTAAAAACAAACGACGTGAAACATGCTATAAGAAGCGTAGGTTATCGTTGGTATCTATAAGTTATCATAACTACCATACAAAACTTGATGTGTACGTATGGGTAAAAGTTCATGCTTCTAGCTGTTGCCTCAGCGTGCTTCCATTCTTGTCGACCTCTCGGCCTCCATTTTCATTCTCAAATTCGCCATTTCTGCATCTAGATCAAGCATGGGCTCAATTTTGCCTGCCCCGAAGGTTACAACACTATGAGGAGGAACACTCTATTCTTCAATCAACTCTACCTCAACCATGGTCTTTGTTCCCTTTTCATGTCGTAGCCCCTTGTGGTGCAAAAGCAATGCTTGCCAGCAGATTTGTCTCACCATATAAGAACTCGGTATCAACACCTGAAGGATAATAGGGAGCGTCAAGGGTTTTCACCACCAACATCATCATAATCAAACTATGATCTCAATTATGTTAGAGTTTTGGTCAATTAACTGTTGAAAGTCATTTCGACACTATAAAAAGGATTGTTACTGCATATTGCAAATGTTTGGGAAACCAATCTGCTCAGGAGAAGCTGGTGACGCAGAACTGGTTTCTGGAAGTTAGCAGTGCTTGCGAAGACTCTCTATGGAGGATTTGGTTTCAGCTTTTCTGACTCTAAGCATTGACAAGAGCAGTAAATTTCCAATACCTCTGAGGTTGTTTACTATGAAATACAAGCCCGGTGACCATACACCTTCTAAATCGTTGCAGTTGATGCCCATGTCCATTCTTGCTTCATTCCCTTCTGCTTGAAGCTTCAACAGTTTGTCCCTGTGAGCATCGGCTGGATGCTTACCTTGAAGAACAGTGTACTCTGGATGCTGCACTCCTGCGTTACATTTGTGAGCACCAAAAAGATATATTTAAACAGATTTTCCAGGGAGTAAAGCAACGCCATCACTTACTAGAACATTATCTGTTTCCATGAAAATGCAAATTGATTAGGCCAAGAGCAGCATCCACTTCGCCTAGGCAATTCACTCTCACAATGTACACCTGCAAAATTCTCTGTCATGTAACAGGTGGGTGAGGGAAGAATGAAATGATTAACTTGTAACAGACAAATTGGCTTGAACAATAATCCTATCTTATGGCTTTTCTTTTCTCCAACAAAAGCTTTTAGATAAGGAAGCATGAACCATATTGTCCACCATCTACCAATTTACATCTACATTTGTTCTCAAAACATTGAAACTGTGAGAGATGAAATGGCTGAAAGGGAGTTCAATAAAGGTATGTGTGATGACAGGAGGCAGGAGCTCAGGACCACCACACACAAGAATGTCAGAAATTATCACTCTCATTTTCTTCACTATCACCAGACTACATCTAACATCTTAATCCCAACTGAGTACCTTAAATTTGGAAGGCCGGACCAAATGGAAAACTAGAACATCACCAGCAACCAACTTGTGTTCTTCAGAAAATCTTTTCCATCCACCACTCAACGCCCTCCTCTGCCCAAGATAATTTATTCTGTATTCCTTTTCAATTTCACCTACTAAGGTCAGCATTGTATCATGCCCTGGCAAATGCAACTGGCAGAAGTCCTTTGGCAATGTCTGCCGACAACACAATTCGCAAGCATCAATGAAGGCAACACATATAAGTTGCCACAACTTTAAGTTTGAAGAAGTTTCTCTTACCACCCAAAAACCGCGATAAACAGCAGATGGGAGCATAATCCTCACAAAGCTTGGGAAATTGACCGCTAGATTTGCTTGAACCTCTTGTGCTCTCGTCATGACAGAAGATCTTGCCAAAGCTTCCTCAGCTCTAACCCTTAAGAAATGATTGGCCTCCACATGCTCATTGAATTCACTGTTCCAATGTCTCTTTCTTCTACTTCCAATTGAAACAAACCATGCATCTTCAATATTTCTTCCACATGGATCGGATTTCAAACCATGTACTTAAAAGTTTCACTAATGAATTTACTGACCTTCCAGAAGTCTGAGGGGTATCATCATAAAGTTGCTGCATGCATGCAGAAAAGTTATGACCATATTATTGCAATGCAAGGTGATAAACCTTTTGGCAGATCAGTTGTCAATTAACCAGCCAAAACATTCATATTTAAAACGTGTTTCAAATGTTAGGTCCACTACATGTTTGCAGAAATTCCTAAACCAAACTGGAATGAAATGGAGTAGCAGTTTCGAAACATCTTATTATACAAGCAATCCAGGGAGAAATTAAGCAAGAAACAAAACATATAATAGTTCCATCTGTTCAAAATATATTAATTATATACTGAACATATTATCATCAACAAGAAGCAATTTAAGCTCCGGTGAAAAACATGGATCGGAAACATGCATATTGCAGGGGAACAGAAAATGGCGCGGGTTGCAATGCATCCTGCAGAATCTAAACATCTCTACTTCACGGTAACATTTCGATGAAATAGAAAAGTCCGAGAGCCGTCATGAGTCGTCGCAGAAGACCCTGAATATATTTTTCTATAAATAAATCGAGAAAGGGATTGAAAAGAAACCATCCCCATCTACGTACAGAGCGTATAAGCATTAAGATTAATCAAGGATGAAATATTGGGGCAGAGAGAGATGGTAATGGTGCCTTCACCTTGGAGGAAGAGTGACGGTGAGGGTGAGGGCCAAGAGCTGAAAACATGGGGAGGGTGAGACGGACACGACCTTGTTCCGGTTGTTCGACGCCAGATGAAGATGAAAAAATACAATTGCCTGTTGCAAGCCTTGTGGCTTCTTCTTTTTCTTCTTTTTCTTCTTCTTCTTCTTCTTCCTTCTTCTCCATCATCTTCCTCTGGAATCTAATCTCTCCTCCACCATCATCAACATCCATCCAAATTTCTCTTTATGATCTAACACGCGGTACAGGTATCGAACCCATGCATGTCCATCTCTGCACATTTGCATGCCTATGTTTTACATACATCACCTCCTCAACATCATTTGTACGACTCAATTTAATTGGCATGTTTCTTGGACAAATTTATTAAAAATTAATTTTGATATATATTATTAAATATATACTAATTACATACACTTTATTTATATTCAAAGAATGTGTTAATATATAGTCATTTTATTCTATGTTTGTTAAGTATTTTTTTTATGGAAAAAAAAGTGAAAAATGCCACTAAATTTAAAATTTCAAAACAAACATGTCCACAAACCTTATCAATTTATTTAGTTTTTACACTTGAATATTTTTGTTAAAATTTAAAACTGCAATATATAATAATAATAAGTGTAAAGACATATAAAGTGACTTAAGCTTAAATTATAAGTATTTTTTAGACCCAACTTTGACACAATTTATTTAATTAGATATTAAATTGTAAAAAAAAAAAAAAAAGACACATGAACCAAGCATGTATACTTTATTTTTGGTTCGCGATTTAGGATTTATTTTAGAAAACCATGCATTTAGGCTTATTATTGGAAAACATGTGTTTATGCTTCCTTTTCTCGAAAAAAAAACTACTTTTACCAATAAAACTATTATGTTTTAACAAATATGATCTAAGTTATGTTTATATTAAAAGGACCATTGAACTTAAAGTTCTTTTTTTCCAACTGGATGAATATATACTACTAAAATTAAAATACTTCAAACTAATCATCAGCAAACGCCAGTCTAATTGGCAGGATCTCAAACATTCCTATGGGTGAAAATGTGTTGGGCCAAACTCGAGCCCAATTTTGTTGTTCGATACTACCTGGGCTCGAGCTTAAATTGCTTGAACCCAATTTTTTAAGCCCAAGCTTGGCTTGAGACGGACTTGAACTCGGCTTGAAAGCTCGTCTAGCTTGAATGACACATAAATTTTTAGTGTCATAACTATAACTTAGATGAAAGATGAGAACTAAATTTGCAATTTTATACATAAATAACCAGAGAAGAGAAAATTATAGAAGTTATTCTAAACTTTTTAATCTTTTTCTTCTCTACCCTAATTTTGTCAACTTTATAAATGTGCCATCATTTTCCTCAATACATTAACTGTGGAGCCACACAATCCTGTATTGGTTGTTGTGTCATTTTCTAGGCTTAGGAAGATGCCCCAAACTTCATCATTTAGCCAACCCTAGTGCGATAAGATCAAAAGGGCAAGGCATTTGTTGAAAAGGCCAAATGAGAGAAGTGCAATCACTAGGACACGTCGATGATGGCAAATATATAAGTTCAAATGGGCCCTCTTTGGGCCTGTGGTAGGATTGCAGAAATATAAAACAATTTGGTCAATTATGTTGGACTAATTGATCTAATTCACCTAAAAACCAGAACTCCATTCCCGCCTGAAAATCAAAACAACCTAGTTTGATGCATGAAAGAAAAAAAAAGGGCAAGCTCCATTGACTCTAAGCATCATCGACATTGCTAACCTTGTTCAATCAATTGAATATCGGAGAATAAATTTGAGAAGTAGAACGCAAAGCCACAAAAGCGATAGGACTAACAGAATGGATGGGGAAGGCAAAAAGGGTTAGGCCCGTTAAGCTCGTGAGCTCATAAGCTGGGTTTCTTCTGGCTTAAGCTTTGTCGTGAGACAAAAGTTTATAAAAAAAAACATTTCAACCTTAACTCTAATCTCACCTGCAAGTGTACGATATCAATTGTAGTAATAATGAGTCAGGTGTTGATTTTACAGAAAATTGTATGACAAAGAATTATATCAAATACCGAAGTATGGTGACCTCGCTTTAGCTAAAGGAAACAAATCATGAAAATAAAAAATAAAAGGCTAAACTACCAAAATTGTAGATCACCCAGCCCCCACTTCAAATAAACATTACAACTATCCTAAACACATATTTACAAGATTTCTAATGAGTTGTAACCAAATGGTTATAGACATAACTTTGACACAAGTATCTATCTAACTCAAATCATACTTCCTGAAAGTCATAGGCCGAAAAACTCTAAAATACAAACCCTCATCTCTCAAGATAGGACCAATTAGCTCCTGAGAACCCTATTAGATATTATCATGCTAACCAGTTGTCCTAAGAACCTTTAAACTCAAGTTTTCCTTTAAGGCCTCGCTGGAACAATAATTCTCTTAAATCTACCCATTACCCACGGTCTATTAGCCATCTTCCAACCTTGAAAACCCCTATTGAGTCTTTTTCTAAGTCTAGCAATTAGTTCAACATAAGTGGTCAATAAATGAAGAACACATTCAAACACAAGCTAAAAGAACCAACAAATCAGGGAAATAATCAATGAGTCATATATTTACAAGCATCTAATCATTTCCAATGGTTCACAACATCTGTACAAACAACAAATCTACACATATTTACAAGAATCTCAAATGAAAGAAAAAGAGTAGTTAGGGTTAAAAGAACCAAATCCAAGTAGAAATCCATGTTGTATAATCCACTTCAATCCAAGCAAGAATCTCCATGAAAATTGGCTTTCGAGCTCCATAATCCATGAAAATACTAAGAAAACTAGCCAAAAAAATGAGTCTGGAATTCTAAGGAAATCCTCTTACACAACTGCTGGCCGAGGCTTTTAATAAACAGAGCATGCCTCAACACTGCAACACCAGTACTCGCTAGCTTTTGACATCCTTTAGTATTTTGAGCAAAATTTTGTACACAGGTGTCTGATTGAGATGATTCAAGAACCCATGTGAAGCTAAGAAAAATGGCTACAACTTTATTCTTCATCCAGGCTTGAATTTGACAAAAAAAGGTCCAAAATGGCTTGAAAGTTATCCCTCTTTTACTCTACTCACCTTCATCTGCAAAAACATAAGCATAACACTAGAATGACACTAAATTCAAGCAATTATTATTATGAAGTACACAAAATAAGGGTAAAATGATAGACCTATTATGTGCTTAACAGACCCCCAAACTTATTACTTTGCTTGTCTTGAGCAAAGAAAAGAATAATAAATAACTAATTATGTAAAGAATAGACAAATGAATGAATCAACCTAACCTATTGTATCACAAGAGTTCATCTAAACATACAAGTTATATTAACAACACAAACATACAAAACAAATAATGAAGAATAACGACCTAACCTACACTAACTATGTATCAAATTATAGAAGTTACTTGCATTAGTCATAGTGGATGTCAAGCCTTAAGAATAAAAACAAAATAATGATCATAGTGATTTTTTCATATTTTTTGTCCGAACTCTCAACTCAATTGATTTCTCACTAAGTTCATAGTTTGTCACATGAAAGTGTATGCTTTACCAAATCTATTTATATTAGTGCTACTCAAAATAAGTAAATATTAATAAATGGACTATTTCACATTAAGCTTAGCATTACGTATTCCAGCTCTAAAATTTATTTTTCATATGACTTGATAAGTGAAAAAAACTTAACAAGTGGAGTCAAAAAGGCCTTTTTCATATTTCTACACTCTCTTTACTTGAATTTATTTTTCTTTTCTTCTTTTTCTTATTTTTTCTCTTTTCTTATTTTTTTTATTTTTGCCTTTTTGCATAGATTCTTCTATTATTGCTCTTTTGTTTATTGTTACTTCTTATTTTATGCGAACGTCAACTCTTGTCTCAGAAAAAGACTTTCGATTACTAAACAAGTATATACTCAAAGTACTTTGCATACTCATATTTTAAATCACCATTTTATGGGAAAATCCACTATTGTCTTAGAAGAAGACCCTGGTTACTAAGTGAGTTGAAACATTGGAGTAGAGAAAAAAAGAAATTAATCTTTTAAGTATATTATCAGTTATTCAATTTATTAAGGCTTTAAATGACTCCATAAGATAAGTGCTAACACGTACTTTAAGAAATAATCAAACAAATACTAGAGAAAACAAAGTTCCATAGTCCAATGATTAACAAATACTTCATTCAAACCAACCACTAAGCTAAGCATATTAGTAATATGTAGAATATATAATGAGCGAAATATTAACTTAACAAGACCTCAAATTGGGTAAATCATCCAAGATGAAAAATATCCTAAAATCACAAGAATCAAAGTATAGCAATATATATCATCTTCTCTCATCAGCTTAAACTCAAACATAATTAAATGCAACCTAAAAAAATAAAGAATTAATAAGTTATCTATCTATATACAACTATATACAAACAATCAAAAGAAAAGAATAAAGAATATGAAAACTTTGAAGGAAAAGAAAAATAAATTTATAAAATTGTCCAAAATTTAACTCATAACTAAAATGTAGCTAAATACAACTACCTAAAACTTAAGTAAACAATATAAAACAAAACAAAAACAAACAAAGTAACAAAATCTTCATGTAAGATTATCTCCCCCAAACTTAAAATAAGCATTGTCCTTAATATTTACAAATAAAGAAAAGAAAAAGGAATCTTACCCGGGAGGTGAAGTAGTTTTGCCTCTGACAACTCCTCCAAACTTGTGGTGGTGGTGGTGGAATTATGGTGGAGGTGAGAAGTGGCTACATGGACTCCAGTGAAAAAGAATGATGATGGGTGAAATGTCTCTTCAATAATTTTCATGTAGATTTGAACTACCAATAAAACCAAGGAAAAAAATACACAAAGTATAAGCAAATTCTCCAAAACTTAATCAATACTAAACCACTAAGAATTCATGTAACATTAAGGTAATAACATATCCAACCCTTTATTTCCAACAACCCACAAATAAAGATAAATGATAATATTCTTCATATTCAAATGCTAGTCCAACCTAAAGGCAATCATACTACATCCTTTACTCTTCCTACAATCCATAACATTAAATCATGCATATCCATATAAATTGAGAAGTCAAAACCAAGATAACTCTTATAATATACAAGCTATACCCATCCATCAAGCAAGAATCCATTTCCACATTCCATAAAAATCAAAAAATAAAATTCAAGCTAAGACATCTCAAAGCATGAATTTGAAGAAACTTCTATGAAGAATAAGTTAAAACACTTACAAAGATGGTTTCTAATAAGAAGAGCAAAAGCTTGATGCAAGTAGTACAAAAAATGAAGTTTTGATGAATTTGAAGGAAAGTAGTTACGTGCGAACATGGGGTTATTCCACCATTTTCTTTACAATTTAAGAAAAGTGGACAAAAACTCTATTTGTAACCACTAAAACAAAATAAAAAAGAAAGAATATATACAAGCAACTAACATACGAACATAACTCTAATCTAAAAAGAATATATACAAGCAACTAACATAACTCTAATCTAAAGCAAAATCACCACAATGATCTTGATGGAAGTCTTTAACAATTTCTTGGCAACATTGCAAAAAAATTAATCATGAGAAAAAAGTTTATAAAAAAAAACTTTTTCAACCTTAACTCTAATTTCATTTGCAGGTGTACAGTGTCAATTGTAGAAGTAGTAAGTAAGTGTAGATTCCATAGAGAATTATATGACAAAGAATTCTATCAAATACCAATGTACACTAAGTATAGTGACCCCACTTTAGCTAGAGGAAACAAATCATGAAAATAAGGAATAAAAAACTAAACTATCAAAATTATGGATCACCCAATATCAAATGAAACAAAAATCACAACTATCCTAAACACATATTTATAAGGTTTCTAAGAAATTCTAACCAAATGATTGCTACATAAACATAACTTTGATACAAATACTTGCATAACCTAAATCATACTTCCTAAAAGTCATAGGCCGGAAAACTCTAAAGTATCAACCCTTATATTTCAAAGTATGGCCCATTAACTCTTTAGAACCCTGTTAGACATTCTCATGCTAACCAGTGTCCTAAAAACCCTTAAGTGCAAGTTCTCCTCTAAGGTCTTGCAAGAATGATAATTCTCCTGAATCTACCTATTACACACAGTTTATTAGCCTTATTCCAACCTCAGAAACTTCTCTCGAGTCTTTTTCTAAGTATAGCAATTAGTTCAATACAAGTGGCCAACAAATGAAGAATATATTCAAGCACAGGCTAAAAGAACTAACAAAACATGGAAATAATCAATGGGTTATGTATTTACAAGCATCAAATCATCCCAAATAATTCACAATATCCATAAAAACAATAAATCTACACATATTTAAAAAAATCTCAAACTAAATAAAAATAGGAGTTAGGGTTAAAAGACCCAAATCCAAGTAGGAATCCATGTTGTGGAAGAGCTTTCACTCAAATCCAAGCAATAATCTCTATGAAATTGGCTTCCTAGCTCCATAATTCATGAAAACACTAAGAAAACTAATCAAAAAAAATGTGTTTGAAGGGTTTAGGGTTGAAAGAGATCCTTTTCCACGACTGTTGGCTGAGATTTTTTATAAACAAAGCATGTCTTGGTGCTACGGCGCCAATACTTGCCAACATCAACACCTTTCAGTATTTTAAGCATAACTTTGTATATAGGTATCTAATTGAGATGATTCAATATCCTATATGAAGCTAAGGAGAAATGCTACAACTTTTATTCTTTTTATCTAAGCCTAAATCTGCCAATAAAATGTCCAAAAATAGCTTGTAAGTTACCCTTCTTTTGTTATAGTCATCTTTGCTTGGAAAAAAAAACCCCAAGAATAACACTAGAATGATACCAAATTCAAGCAATTATTGCAGTAAAGTACACAAAATAATGGTAAAATGATATACATATCATGCACTTAACAAGCTTGGCCCTAAAAGAGTTTGAGCCTATTTTCAGGCTCAAGCTCGAGTTTGAACTCAAATTGGCTTAGCTCAAATAGCTTCAACTCAAGCTCAAGCTTGAGCTATTAATAAAAAAACCCAGCCCTTTTTCACCCCTTGACATACCAAGCCCAAGAGTTGAGTTTAAGCCCCGTTAAGCGCAATTCTTACCATTTGTGGCTTGACATTGTTGACAACTTTCGTATTTCAAAAAACAAGCAGATTCCCCTAATCTTTTGTGACTTGTCATTCTCCAGATTTCAATAAACATGTAGATTCTCCTCCATATACTCCCTTCCCCTAACATTTACTAAGTATCATCTAATACTTTGTACTTGCACATACTTCTAAGTATATACTACCTTCGTTCTATAACAAATGATGCATTTGTTTGAACACGGAGAGTAAGATATATGCAGTTTATGATACTTTCTCTATTTTTTCCCCTGAAACTAAAATTAAGAAAAAAAATCTTTTTTGGGTTTTTTATAGCGAGAGTTTAAGTGATGATTAAAAAAATATTCTTTTTAAGTTTTGTGTAGTGAGAATTTTAATGAAAATTAAAAAATAAAAATTTTCTTTTTGAGTTTTATGTAGTGAGAGTTTTAAATGATGGTATTAAGGTAAATTAGGTGTAAAAAACTTTTAAAAAATGCTTTATCATTTTTTGGACTGTAAAAAAAAAAATTATCCTTTTTAGGATGGAATGGAAATGGATGGAATGGGTATAAAAAAAATTAATCATCATTATATATATGGTAAATTCTCTACTAAAATTTTATGTTTTATTTCATTTAAAAATTAAAATTTCTAATGTTACACATAAAATATATATTTCCCTTAATCTTTTCAATCTCAAATTTTGTTTTAAAGTATTTTATATAATTCAAGTATGATTTGAGAAATTAGTAGAAATTTTTTTTAGAAAAATAACATTTTAGCAATTGCTTGGAAAACTTTTCCTTTGTTTCTTTAATCAAAATTTTAATGAATTTCTAGTTTATGTAAAAACATATGCTATAAAAACTGTCCAGTCAGCTCGGATAAACCTTTTGGGGATTAATCCAACTGCATTAATTGACCCACTCGGGTTAACTCGAGGGTCAAACCCGACCCTCTTTCGAGAATTGTAATTTAGCCTTTAGATTTTCAAAAATTACACCCCATGCCACCCCGTACTTTAACTCACCAACCAGTCCATGCTTCAACTAAGCCCCTAAACCCTCCGGCACCTCCGCATTCCATCTCCCTTGATTTCTGTCCCTTTCTGGCTCATTCAGATCAGTGTTATTCTTGTTTGGGAGCCCTTTTTCTGCCCTTCAAATCCCTAATTTCTCTGGTTTTATTTTTTCTGGTTTCTCTTAATTTTGTAGTCTTGTGTTCTGTTGTTCACTTGCTATTGGGTTTTCTTCCATCGGTTATCCTAATTTGCTATTCCTCTTTCCTGAGATCAATTAGTTCTTTCTTAGTGCCTTACAATTCGTCTTCAAGCCCACCAATGTGTTGGTTCATTGGTATCTTGCGTCAGTTCACCTACTCTTCTCTATGAGATTTGAGAAATTTGTCACTTGTAGCAAATATAGCGTCAAGATCTGGTCATAATTTGAGAACTTGAAGATTTCCATCTTTTATCATCGAATTTCACTGTCGAGAAAAGTGTAATATCTGGGTTGTACCCATTTAATTTCCTTCGCCCTAGTAAGATTTGCAAATTTTAATTTGAGTTCTAGCTAGGAAAATCAATTGATTGGGTTTTTGTCCATCCTTAGCCTAGTTTGGTCAAGGCCATTTCGTTGGGCGAGCACGATAAATCAATTCAAACCCTCATAAATCACAATGGCTCCATACATTTGCTCTCATTTTCTCATTCTCTATTTTTAACAAATGTTGACTCCCCGATAACGATCACACACACCATAAGGACCTTCTAATATCAATTTTTTGTGCAAGTTTCAACACTCTCCACATCAGCTAGGCGGCAACTTTTGTGGTAGTTATCACTTCGACTATCTCACCCCTTTAAGATGGATTCCCCCCCTTCCCCTCTCGAGTTATAATGAATTCTGAGTATAAAATAATAATAATAATAATAATAATAATAATAAAAGAGAGGGCATACCCATTATTTCAGGAGAAGATGTACAAAAGAAAACAAAGACTTTGTAGAGGCGTTAGATCGCTTTTCATTTTACATCGGACGACAAGCCAACCTCTTCCTCTGCTCCGCCCCCAAATTCTGCCCATTGCGCACCTTAGCGTGTATTGTACAAAACCAGGTGTGGACAAGGCCTCACCTTACACTTGGGCATATGTATATGCAGTCACAACTACATTCCTCTCTCCCTGTACACTTCATGCTAGAGGATTAGCTCACTCACTGAACCAAAAGATCAAGTCACCCAAGTTTAGATCTTAAGTTGCTACTTGCTTGTTGAAAAAAGAACACCCCGGTCTACCATCCTGTAGGTATGGGGCTCCTGCTCCCTGTTAAGTCTTCAGGCTTCAGCATACCCCACATAAGACAAATCTGCCGTTAACCCAAATTAAGCATCAATTATAGTCTTGACCGACGATTGCACTTGAAACCGAAGAAAGGAGGGTGCTTCCGGTCAGAGGCAAAAGGCTGGCCCTTCCGAGAACCTGACAATCTAATATCCCAGCCCTCAACATTCCTGGGAACACACACATCAAACAGGACTTGGCCAAGGACACTGTGTGCGTTAAGGCTTGGTGGTTCGGGCAGATAGATTGACCTTTCTTTATGTTCTTTCTGTAAAGGTCCAGACTCCTGACTAGTGTGATAATCTACTGAACTTGGTAAGAAGAAGTGGTCACTAGGGCTGACCGCAACTCTTGTAAGGCTTTGGTTTGAGTTGACTGCAGCTTTCTGAAGGTCACATATTAGCTCAGAAATCTGGTCATGCATGCCCATTCTTTCTCTAAGTTGTTGGATTCTATGAATATAAACTGAAACTGCCTGTTCCAGGAAATTGGTCACAGCAGCTCGGTACTGGATAGGATAATGCTTGTGATGTTCTGAAACGGTAAAAAATAACATTAATTAGCTTATTTCTGAGACGATGATGAAACACCACCTTGGAATATAGGAAATCACTCAAGAAATCACAAGTAATCAAACTTAGATAAATAGGAAACATCATACACTGTTATCATGAAAACCTGTGGCAATTTTCATCTGATGTTAAAAGAGTGACGCTGCCCAATCATTTACTGTTAACACACTCTCATATGGTTGATATTCAATGTTACATTAGTTGTTAAATGTTGTATAAGCTAGGCTAAATTCACACATAAATCCATAGAAACCATTAGCAAAAAAGTTGATGGAATTAGTGACAATCCTAAATTTCAGATAAAAATTAAGTTCCAAAACAGAATAATGCTTTATCAGAGACACCACCAAGATATTTTTTTTTTTTCACAAATCATGATTCCTAGAGCAGATGGATCCCAAAAAAGAGCTAATGTCTAAAAAGTCACCAAACTTGGATTGCATGAAAGCAATAGCAGACAGGAGCCACAAACCTAGATGACTAGTCCCACTCCATTTCACAATTTGAATATCTCCTCCAAGATCTTGTATGCGTTTAGCAAAGTCACCAATTACCGGAAAGGGTGCAAGATCATCGGTCTCTGAGCATAAGAAGAGAAATGGAGCACCAAACTCCTACGAAACAAAATGAGTTACTTTTATGTATGGAAAGCAACTTCCATAAGCTCAAGGGAAAAGTGACTTACCACAGAGGAGTATAATGCCTGCCAATATTCAGCACGCTGTGACTCAAACCTAGTAAGATACAAGCCATCCAACCCAGAAGCAACACCTTTGACAACCCACGAAAATAGTTTTGATGGCCCAGGCATTTTCCGTATGGCAGGATGCAAAGTGAATCGGGCATTCAGATCACTTGCAAAATCTAAGGGACTTGAATCATAAATGTATCCAGAAACACAATTACGAACCAAACAGCTTTCCTCCTACAAATGAACAGAATGAAAACAGCAAGCATTTAGCATTTAATCTGTTTGAAGTAGGAGGGTGAAATTTATCAACAACAAATTCTGTAGATCCATATGCTATACCAGATCAAGCTGACCTTCACACTTTCCCTGAATAATCTGCATAAATGGGTTCAAATCATTCGCACTCTACCGCTTACTATAAAAGAATTAAACTTAAAATCATTTCTTTCAACAGGGAAAAAAAAATAAAAGGAAGAAGGTGACCAAACATTTAAAGTAAAAGGCAAAATTATAGCTAGAAATACCTGAAACATTTTGTACATGCAAGCTTTAGGACCACCAGAGAATGCCACAAAAACTAAGGGATATGGTTTTACTTTTAACTCCTGCAAACACAAACGAAGTATTTTATCAAGTTGTCATTTTTTAACAAGACAACCACACATTTGTCTGGTAGTCTTCATGAACTGCAACAACCATAGAGTCTGAATCACTTGCAACGTTAAGATCAACTGAAACATCAAGAAAACCATATTAAATAATAAGAAAATATTAGTGAACAAGCAAATGATACTAACCTCGATGAGCTCACTTAGAATAACATATGCAAGTGACAATGCCCTATCAGGATCAAATCTGCATAACCAGGGAAGAAAATGATGTGATTTAATATAACAAAGCATGGTCTTTTCATTAAAAAATCACAAACAAAGCGCAAGTAAAGAAGTGGTTCAATCATGACAGCCACCGCCGTTGCATCTCAATAAACTAAATTGTAGTTATTCCCTAAGATGGGGGGCCATTACTACCGAGCATCTACTTATGTAATATTCGACCAAACCCTAATCAGAGTCATCCTTGATCATTTCACTCAAAAAACTTCCTGATTGGTTTCCAATATTACCCTCAAAATCTCAACTTTTGATGAATGAAATGCTACTGAAATTTTACACTCATCGATGTTGCTGCTTTCCGTTCCAACAGCTTCACTTCCTCGGTCAATAGAAGGACATAATGTTTGCGGAGCACTTCGTATAAATACTTTCTTCGAAGCAAACACTTAAACAAGCCATAAACGAAGTACGAGTTCCCGAACCCCGGAAAAAGTGAAAATTACGTTATTGAGAAGTGAAAGGGGAACTCAAATTTCTAGGATATTGAAATTCACAAGCACAAGCTACTTCTTAACGAATTAAACATAAAAGAAAAAACTCAAATTGCAAGGTTGAGAAGCCATACGCCTAAAACAATTCAGAGCTACACCACAGAAAGGTAAAAAATAATCAAATTTCTTGCGGTCCAGTAGAGATTACATCCGAACAACTTACACGGAGAGGAAATCGGCATGGGAGACGAGCGAATTCCAGCCAAGAGTGGAATAAAAGTAAACGAAACTACTCAGCTGCTTCTGGTGAATCGAAGTCCAAGCGAACATCACGACTATTCCCTTTATGTCCTTACTCTTATCTCTTCGCCCCCAATAAACACTCCCTCCACTCATCATCTTCTTCAGG
This sequence comes from Aquilaria yunnanensis, assembly GCA_039654915.1. Taxonomy (NCBI): domain Eukaryota; kingdom Viridiplantae; phylum Streptophyta; class Magnoliopsida; order Malvales; family Thymelaeaceae; genus Aquilaria; species Aquilaria yunnanensis. The sequence goes on along the minus strand of CM077598.1, from coordinate 21,586,951 downwards.
AGATCTCGAAATTCTAGGGCTAGTTCTTCGGTGCTGCTGAGTCCGAAGGTGAATCTGGGTTGAATCCGACTGCTGGGCAAGAGACTTCGTTTTTCTTCTGTTTCTTTTATTTTTCTCTTTTTTCTTTTTTCCCCTTTGATTTGAGGATTCGAGGAGAGCGGAGTTTTGGGGGATATCCGTCCGTGGTGGTGGAAATATGAAAGCTGCCACGTCAGACGATATGCACCGTCGAGTAATTTAGGATGGCGTTGTTATCGTGCGCCGGATTCGCATTCAGACGCCGTCAGTTATAGATTTGATACAATGTATGAACTATGAACCACGAAGACGGGATTACTTATGTCATCCACATATGGACGTTCATTCACGAGAGGTGAAAGTCAAACTAAAGGAATAAGATAGTTTTTTTTTTTTTTGTTGAAAGAAAACATATTCAAAGGTATACATTTCATTTCACCAAAAACTCCAACAACATTTACAAAAAAATAGGTCACGGACCTATATGAGAAAAAAAATATCATATTTTCAAATGAAAAATGTTAGCATTATCACAATTTTATATATAGTGTATATAAAATTGGTATCATATATCAGATAAATTGGTGTCTATATTTATTGTTTTGGTGTTTTTTTATGTCTAATTATATTATATTGATATATAAATCAGTTAGTCTGGTGTTTAGTATCATCATTCTAGTGTCTGGTATTATTGTTTTAGTGCCCATAACTATTATTCTAGTATCTAGTAATGCTTTTAGTGTTTAATCATGTTAGATTGATGTATAAATTAGTTAGTTTGGTGTCTAGTACTACAATTTTAATGTCTGTGACTGATTTTTTATATCTAATTATATTAAGTTAATATATAAATTAGTTAATATCTATATTGATTGGCATCTGTTAGAATATTAAAAATTTAGTATTAAAATTGAGAAATTGTAATGATTTAGAAATCTAAACAATAAGCACAATAAAATATATTTTATTTTTTAAAATCTCCTAAAAATATCTTTATTTTTTCCTAATTAATGAAAAAATCTAAAATTAAAAAATTTTTCTTACTCATCTGATTTCCACATCTTACACCTATTAATGTCGTCAATATTCTATCTTTTGGTGGAGGTCTATAAGAAAGTGAACGCGAAAAGTTCCGGTCAGGCATTGACCCTTAAGATTGGGACTAAATCCATCGGCAGCCCCCGTTCTTTACAAACTCAACGAGTTTGTCCTCTAAGTTTTACCCAAACCATAGCAGCCCTTAAAGTTTTAAGATAAGATCACGTTGGTCCAAACATTAAATAAGGGCAAACAACGTTAACTGAGACTGTTATGAACCTGAAAAGCATCAAAACTGTCTGAATGGTCTTGGGTTCTTTTTGTTATGGGGGAGAAGCTAGGGTTTGCAATTTCAATCAAGGGATGACGAATTGAAGGCATCAGAGGGATGGGTTGTCAGCTTGTTTGTCCTTCAACCTATGTCATAGCCAATTGTAGCTAGGAGTCCCACAACCACGTTTCCACCTGTAGCAAAGCCAACTTAATCCACTATTCCCTCCAATTCACTACCGGTTATGCGAATTCAAAAAAAGATATTGTGACCATGAAAACCATTGCATATCCTTGCGATCAAGGTCTCATTAGATCCCTGATGATGGTCACGCTCTCATCTCTATTAGAGAATTCCTGCTTCAGTGGCAGTGGGTTGAAGGGTGATGAAGGAAACAATGTCCAAGGATTTTTATAACTTTTGGTACGCGCGCACACGCGCGGGGGGGGGGGGGGGGGGGGGTTGTGCCTTTGAGGCCACAAGGAGTACTGTCAGCCATTGACTGTAGGACAAGTGTAAATTTTTTGGAGAGGATCGAGATTGATCATTTATCAATTTTGATTTTGTGGTATTTTTTATCCGCAGTGAGATCGGTGAGTTCATCTTAGCCTCAACATCAGTTTCAATAAGGAGGATGGATGTTGTCACTCACATGTAAGCACTTTAGGCTCTTTGTGGACCAACTTGAAGCTAGTTGGAAAGTTTTTAACTTGGTGCGATCCAAGTTTTACTCTAAAAACTAAGTTGACTGAATTTACAAAGTTTGAGGGTCGCTGATGCATTTAGGCCTTGAAATTGGTAGCTCAACATAGCTGCGGTTTCTGCGTGCAGGAGCTTAATTATGTACATTGGTTTGACTTTTGACAACAAGGAGAAGCCAAGAGTGAGGTTTGTGCAACCCTGTGGCCAACTGGTCACATCATCTTCAGTTACATAGGATAGAAGGTACATGTACCCATTGACCGATAAATGAACTTACCTGGTATTCAAGGGAACTTTTTTTTTTTTTAATTACCGCTTGATGTTTCTTGGTTGTTAATTGTTATAAGCTTCGTTAATTTTTTTTCTATTACCTTGTTGATTGATGGCATACAGGAAAAATTGCAGCATTGACGTGCTACTGGAACCGGGATTGAGATGAAAAGATGGAATTTTGCTTTGGGGAGTTATTGAGTTAAATCCTGATTTTTATGAGGCTAAGATTCTGAATCATATATAGAAAAATACGAATTATAGAGAACTTTAAAAGAGACGGAAAAAAAAAACAAAAAAGAGGATGCTTCTGGTGTGGGGAAAATATTACTGATAAAGACGAAAAGCATTAGAACAAAGGAATAAAATTGAATGAGATAGATTGACATGAAAAAGAACAAAGAAATTTCTTCGACTAGTTTTAGATGGGGCTAACTCGTCAGACTTAAAAATTCTGGAGGCAGAGTTTGTTCGTGAAAGAAGGCTAAGGCAAAAAGCTGAGGTTCTCTCTCTCTCTTTCAGGCTTAACGACGGCCATTCAGAATTTCAGATGATTTTTCAGGGGCAAAGTGTAAGTTTCCCTTTGTATACATCTTCTATAGTGGCTTAATACTTTATCTTTTCAATTTCAATTATCATTTGAATATTTTTTTTAATAATTAATTTTAATAAAATTTTTTATACTTTCTGGAGTTAAAAATAAGAAAAAATTTGTAGAAATGCATTTTTTTTTTGCAAATAATAATAACAACTTAATGTACTTTTGGGATATTTTTAGATATCATCTTTTAATTGATATGCAATTTGCATATCCAAATAAACACTCTTAATCACTTAATAGTACTCTTCACAAAACCTACATTCCATCATCATTCATGTCCTTCACGTGAAATTTATTCCATCTAGTTTATTTCCGGCCTAAAATTTATCCACAGAGATAATTTGTAATTGAGCAGAATTTGTTTTATTTTATCCAATTTTCTTTCAGACGATGTGTAAATAAATAAATAAATAAACAAATAAGCAATCGAGGGACTGAGAGACTCGGCTGATTTCGATTTCTCTTCTTCCCCATTTTTGGATTTGCCCATGACATGAATTTCATCCATTATGACTTGTTTTGCTGATCTTGTCCCAACCATTTAGGGATGTCAATAGGTTGAATTTAGCTTGGATGATAGTATTCCAACATCCAATTCATTATGTTGGATATCCTATTCGCATCTTTACATCTTGCCCATCATTAGTTGGTTGGATAATTTTCATATTCATATCCTATTTATTTTTAGGTAGATTGGGTTAATTAAAATTTATCCACACACTGCACTTCTACAACCACATTTATTTGAAAATATTTCCATGAAAAAATCAAATCAAGAGTAATTACAGTTAACCCAATAATAAGGAATAACCAAATCATGAAAGCAATACAAGCAATAATTTACTCATACGAGCAATATTAGAAGCCAAAGATTAATAGTCAACATAAGTTAAAAAATATAAATGTCTAAGGTAGACCATTCATGATATATGATATAAATGTCTATGTCTACTACATAAGTTTAGCAAATAATTAGTAAATTACAAAAGCCCCCCTATAGTTTGGTCTAACCTACATTTTGCCTCATACTTTTTTCATAGTATCTAACAATAACTTCTGAAACTCTAAATTAAACTATCTGATAACCATGTTCAATTAATTTCAAGATTTTTGATAATTTTTTTTGTAGCTAACTGACTTTTAAAAAATATTGATATACATTTACAAGAAGAAGAATGTTTTACAAAAAGAAAAAATTAATAATTTAAATGTCTATTAACTACAAAAAAAAATTTGTAGAGACCGATATTATTGGAAAATGACTATCTTATAGTTTAAATTATGGTTTCAGAAGTTGTTATCGAACAATATAAAATAATCATGGGGTAAAGTGTATGTTTTAAAAAATAAAGGGGACAAACTATAGGTTAGGATAAACCTTAGGGGATTAATATAACTTTCCCACAAATAATTACCAAAAGTACTAAATTTTTCCTAATATAGATCTACTAATTACTATATGTACTAATACTTGAAACATATATATAGATGTAAAGCAGGTGAACCCCAATCCTCATATCCTACACAAATCTAGCGGATATAAAAATGAAAAAAAAAATTATATCCAACCCAAACTTGTACAATTGTTAAAAACGAAAAATCACCTTGTTGAATGTATAACTAAATTCATGTCAGATTGGATCTTCGATTATATCCCTATATTTATGTCTGCAGTTGCAGTTAATTTTGTTAATTATTGTCCTTGTTCCTTGTAAATGAAGGACTAGAGTAGACTAGAGCTAGCTAGCTTTTAGACTGGGCTGTTGTGCCATTAATTCCATTTAGGTGATGGAGATGGAGGAGAGGGAGGGAAACGAAGTGGTGGGGAGAGGGAGAAGGATCGAGAGCGAGGAGCGTTTGAGAAAGAGTGAGAGAAGCCAGAAGTTGAGGCCATTCTTCTTTCGGCTTCTGGGCCTCTGGCCCTTTTGTTTGGGGGTGCAAAAATGCATATTTTTGCTGGTGTCTGTGAGCCCAATTTGGCTGAAACCGAAATCATGCTTATTAATTTTTCTCCTTCGATGTCCTGAGCATTTTATAAACATTCTGCATCAGTCATACAGGTACAAATTTGCCATCAGGTCAACAAAATTCCATATTTTACTCCTTTTTTACCCTTAACGTTTTTCATTTTTTTACTCTTTGAAATTAAGTCTAACTTATTATATCTTTCTATAAATGAGATTTGATCATATGAATTCTTATAAATATTTTAATTATAAATTATTTTTTTTAGTTTTAAAAAATAGTTAATTTTGAGAAAGATAGAATCAGTAATAATTGAAGGACATTAAAATATGAGCGTTAAAAGCACACTAGAACAAACCGAAGATTTGATTTGGGCCGATGGCAAGAACCAACATAAAGTACCGGTGAGAGGCCCAGGATCACTTAGTCAACTATTGGTCCAGGAGACTTGACTCTCTGACATACGAAGACAAGATAGGAAACAGACAGGTTTAGCGCTCACGCTCTCTCAGGAGTGGACAAGTCGTTGTGTCTGTGGTGGGTGCTAATCGATCCTATTCATGCCCATGAATCAATTGTCATTTTGTCGATGTCGAGTATTAGTTTGAAATAACATTAGAAATTAACCCATGGGCCTGGCCCTGGCCCCATCTGCACAATTAATTTCCACATGCAATGCAACCGTGAACTGAAACCGCATGTCCTGGTGACGATGATGGAATCTGGTTCACCAATTGCCCGTGCCGCCTACTTATCCTGTAAGCATGGCAACATCGGATGGGTCGACCTCCTCTGCCCTCACTGCTGATCCGCCAGTCATCAATTCGCATTCGCAGCCCATATTTTTGCCATACTACTGATCTAATTATTCTTTATAGATTATATATATATATATATAGCAACATTCTCTTTTGCAAAATTTATATTTTCTTACTATCTTGTCGTGAAAAGCTTAGTAAGGCAGCTCTTATGTAATAAATTATATTATACAAAAATCATATGCAAAGAAAAAATGAATGGTGCAGTAAAAATGTTGAAACGAAAGGGCACAACCGAGCATGTAGAACTAACTTTTATATTTGATACTATACTTGGCCTAGAAACCAATACCGAAATCTAAATTGTTTTATAGGGCTCAATCCATTATACAATCAGCCTAGCAGGCTTGCATATAGTCTAAAATGGAACAATATTCTTGCATGGAAACACGGAAATCCACATGAAGAAGACTTTATATTACAATCAGATCTCATCCGGCTCTATAAAAGGGGGATGTGGCATCTCTAAGGTATGTTCAGCAACCCTAATTCTTATGGTTATTTTGCCACTTTTGAAAAGCTAATTTTATAGTTGAAAGGTTACCTTGGATATATAATATAGGGTGTTGTTAGTGGCATTATCTGTAGGTCCCTGATTCACATCGCCCAGTAATTTGAAAACCTATTCGTTCTGTTTGATTGGTAACTCCCTTATTTTATTATCAACATTCAATGAGCTAAAAGTTAGTAGTATATCAGTATTGGTGACAGATGAAGTGTTCCAGCATTTTTTTTTTTTTTTGCTTTTACTTTTGGCTATGAAATTAGTTTCCATCTATTGATTGTAGTATATTATTATAGGGGTAAAATTCATTTACAGCCCCTTAACTTTTACTGTTATCTTAAAGGGGTCATAACCTTACATGATGCTATCATAAGGTCCATTAACTGTTGAATCGCGTCCTAAAATAGTCCTTTCCATCCATTTTTTTTGTTAAATCAAACAGAAGTTGATGATGTGGTGGCTTAGATGTTGAAGTGGCAATCTAAAATACTAGGTGGTTTCATCTTTCATGACAATAAGTTATTAGATTGTAAGAACAATATGTCTCATGCTAAATTTGACACAAATACATAAACTTAAGAACTTAAAAGGTACATTATCCAATAATTTTCCTCCTCCCTAAGTCCCCAACCACCACCATCCATCCTGTCACCCCCACCTCCACATCTCCACCACCCACTTCGACCTACTCCCCTACTCGACCTTTCTTTTCTCTATTTCTTCTCTCCTATTCTTGCTCTCTCCTTCCCCTAACCCCCTTTGGATTCGTGCAGGGCAAAATCGACTAGCTACATTCCTTCAAGTATTGCTTCACGGCAGCAGCAATTAGGTCCTGATGGCATTTTTTGATAGCTTCACGACTTGAATTTGAGAGTTTCTCGAGGCAATCTCAAATTTAGTCTAGGTTTGCTAATATCCATAGTTCTATCTCGAGTTGTGGATTTCTAGTAGATGGGGGTTTTGGCATTTCTAAGTCTGGATTCATTTCTGGCTATGTGATTCCCTCAAGGAAATCGGGCTTCAACTAGCAGGGATCGCATGTTTTGTTGACATCCAACTCCCCTTCCCGAATCAGAGGCTGCCAATCGATTTTTTCCTTGGCCAGATCCGAAAAATCCTGAAGCATTCCATGGAAAATACTTGATTAAGATAATTCACAATGAGGTAATTGATGGGTATATGGAGAAAGATGGACAAAAATCATTTTGGGGAAATCAATTTTACCAGGAAGAATTTGGGGAAGAAATGAAAATTAGCTAATTTGTGTTTTAAAACCTTATGATTATGTGTTTGAGTCAATTTTAACCTAAGGTTTATTATTCTTTTATTTTAATTATTTATTGTTGTGAAAAAGGATGTCATGTGATTTTTTGGATTACTACGTTAATACCTAAGTTGTCACATCATCAACTTTCTGCCTGATTTAATAAAAAAAATAGATGGGAAGAACTGCCTTATAATGTGATTCAACAATTAAATAATCTTTTGATGACACATATAAGATTATGAGCCATTTTAAGACAACCATCAAAGGTAGAAAATTGTGAATGAATTTTACCCATTAATATATTAATTTCAGAAAGGTATCGTTAATTCATATACCTGCTGCTACGGCGATAAAATTACTGTTATTTAATTGATTGTTTTGTCGCCAAACTTTTAGGGAAAAGTGGTTTGTGTTGGTTTTAAAAAGGCAAATTTTTGAGCATAATAATGAGTCAGTTTGGTTTGGGAGTAAAGGACGGGGCGAGAATGAGAAACGCGGAAATCCAAGCAGCCAAAGCAAAACTTCTTTTTACATCAACATGCAACATTCTCATTCCATCCGCATCGGATCCAAAGCAGCTACTCTCATTCTCATCCTCCATCGCCCCGCACGTGCCTATCTCATTCTTCCCATGAAGTATTAAGTACCGTAACTGTTATCATTTTTATGATATACTATATCATATATTGTTATCATTTTTATAAATAATTAAATATTAAAATATTATTTTAAAATGAATTAAATTTAATAAAAAAAATTTTGTATATTTTTATATAGATTCTAATTTTTTCTCATCATAATTTCTCAAATATAAATAAACTATATGTGATAGAAGATATTATTTATAAAAATATATTAAAAAAATATTATATATAGAGCAAAATAAATATTACTTAGCAAAAAAATTAATTTATTGATACAATAGAAAAAAAAAAGAAACAATACTTTAATAATAACAATATATTTTCTAATACCCAAATAAAAAAAGTAAAAGTAAGATAAAAAGTAATCAAAAAATAAAAGTAAATATTTATATTAAAATATGTGTATTAATTAAATTTTACTATTTTATAATATTTATGTATCATATTTTGATGTAAAACGATAAAAAAAATATCTCGCGCATGTCTGCAAAAAATAGAATATTGTGGTACCTATATCACAGTATTTGTGGCATATCATGGTTTTTTTTTTTGTTTTACAAAATGTACATATAAAGTTATATGTATATGAAATATCACGAAATACTGCAGTATATTGCAACATTTCATATAAAAAATAATAAAATATGAAAATATTTATATTGCCTACTGCTTATCACCGCAGGATTTAATTTCATGCTTCCCCTCGATTTTTTCGATTTTTGCTTCATTCTTTACCCTATTACCAACTATTGATTTCTTAACCACTAAAACTTTGGCCTAGTGGTTTGGGATTGGGACTCATATTTGTTAAATAGAAGGTTCAATATTTAATCCTCTATTTTTATATTAGTCTCATTCGCATGTACCCAAAAAAACTATTATTTTCATAATAGATGGGCACATGCACCAAATAAATTCACTCTGTCCTGGAAAAAACTTGGTAATTGACATTATAATTTTTGGTAATAGGGAAACTTGTATGAGTTAAGCATAAAAGAAAATGAAGCATGTCTACTAAATTATACAGAGTGTTGGCCAATACACACACACACACAGTGGTAGTGGAAGCGGAAAGTGAATTCAGCATTATAAAATTGTACCGAGTTCGTGTAATATAGTTACGTAGCATGTCATCTAAGTTTTAATTAAACTCAACTCAACCTCTTATTTTTATAGCTCAAGTTGGACTATGGAGTTTCAATTATAAAAGAATTAAAAGGAAAAAAAAGGGCAAAAAAATGTAATTTATATGCAATAATGTCTCATATGCACCCTACACTATGTGCCATTTACCTATACAATTACCCTTCTGCCCTTAAGTCAATTTGATAATTCCTTTCATATCTCTCTCCTCTCCTCCAGTCATAACATGATCTACATGATCATCATCGTCATCTACAATGGTCACCCTTTTTACTACCAACATTTCACGTCTGCTTATGCTGTTGTTTTCGAGCATTTACCAGCCACTGAGCATTGGTGATTGTTTGAACAATAGCATCTACATAACGAGGTATAACAACGGTGATGTCTAATTTACAATTTGTTGCAATAGTTTGCAGTAACTGATGAAGAATTGAAGCAATGGCGGTGGAGGCTTCATTCTAAGATGCAAGTTGTCTTTATCATTATTATAAAAAATCATAAAAATGTTTGTAATTCATGTTGCAGCCAGTTGTAAAAGGTGACTAAATAACAACTGAATTTTGGTCACTATTTTTTTCTAATTATATAAATTATATTGTATAAATTAGTAATTGTGATATATATTTTTATTTTTTAATTATTTGCCTTCTCTTAATCATTTTTTGCAGCATTATCACTAAAATGATTTTTCTGACACCTTCAACAATTCTTTAGTATGAAATCCGGCAGAGATGTACTTGTCATAAATGTCTAATGATATAGTGTTTCGGTCGAACAAGAAAACGATGGTGATTATGAGCTTGAGTAGCATGAACATGAAAACTGGGTGACTAAAGAGCAAATCTGACTCTTGAAGAATATAGGTGACGATGTCAATGGTACTATAGAAGGTCTGCATAGAAAACAAGAAGGATGAGAACTTAACGGCGAGAATAACAATGAAGTGAAGAAGCGCAAAGTTTGAAGCAACAACAATGAAGCAGAGAGGGAGAACAAAAAATATTTTAGGAAAAATTGAAAGAAAATAAGATGCAAAATGTGTGTGAATGAGTTGGAATATGAGTGTGATCAAGTTGGAAAAAGAGATGAAAGTAGCATCCTATGGGAGAAGGATGTGATTATAAGGGAGATGGACTTTTTTTCAAATACTGGTTAGCAACTAATTGGTTTAAATTAGCGATTAACTTGTTTGTGACTTACTTTTTCAATTATTATTCAACAATTTTTTTACATGCTAGTTGAAATTAATGACTGAATAACGATTGGCATTTTTAGTTGTTATTCTATTGCCTTTTACCCATGACCCATATACAAGCAACTGAATAGTGATTGAGTGTAATTGCAACTGAAATTTTTCAGTCGATTTTGTGCATTTCTCTTGTAGTGTTTTTTTTCCTCTAAACTATGTAAAACACCTCATTTTTTTTTAACTTGCAATATTACCCTAGGATTCAAAAAGCTACTTTTTCTTCTTTACCTGGGATATTCAACTTGTTTTTGTATAAGACCTCATATCTTTGCACTAATACATGAACAAATGCAACATGTGTAATATCTTAGCAACATATATTTGATCTCATTTGTACATATGCGTCACTTATTTTATGCATATCTGTTACTTACTTTATACATCATGTTTTATATATATTTGTTATCCTATTTTTACACATCACCCATTTTGGCTGGAAGCAGGATTTGATGCATTTGCACATAATTTTTTTGATGGGAGGTTGAACTTTTACATACTATTAATATATTAATAACATATCTATGATCTCATTTGTATATATGTCGCATATTATTGTACATCCCTCACTTTTTTTGTACATCAAGATTATACATATTTTGTATATGATTTGTACATATCTCCAGTTTTGGGGAAAACACAAAATTTGGTGTATTTGCACTTGTTTTATGCTATAAATACTAGTGGCCAATGGATCAGGTTGACCGGGCCCAACCTAGACCCAGCTTGGGTCAAATTTTTCCCGGCACAGTCAAACTCAGGCTTGTGCTGGCACAGAGTAGGCTCGGAATTTGGTGGGGGTAAATATGGGCCTAGAGGAGGAGGGGAGCCAAAACCAGCACACCCCGGACCAAAGAAGCGATCAACCTAGACCACGACCCGACCAAGTCGGGCAAACTGATGGATACATGACATTAGCAGTTTGAAAATTGTCAAAAAAAACAAAACAAAATGCCAACCTACTCATTAACAACTCTAGAATGTTTATTTTGTCCCCGGACTTTTTTACCCTCACCTAACAGCCACTAACAACTAATTTTTTAAGGCTTTTTAGGTAAAACACATTTTTCATTCTCCTATAAATACCCAGCCTCCTCCCTACACTTCCTTATACCAATCATCTTTTCTATAATCTCCTACAATATTTTCTTATTCTATCTTAGGGGTGTAAATCGGTCGGGCCGGGCCTGAGCCCTTAAGGCTCGAGCTCGGCCCCTTAGCTTAACGGTACTATTCGAGCTCAAGCTCGATATGCTCGAGCCTAAATTTTCAGGCTCGAGCTCAGCTTGAATTGGGCCCGAGCTCGGCCCTTAGGCTCGTTAGGCTCAAATAATTGAAATGAACAACCAAATAGTGATAAACATCGGCATCGGGCCAAGAAAATGAACGAAAAGACAAGATCACATACATTCGTTCACAAGGGCTGGGGAGAGAAATCGCACGGCCGATCGCGGGGCCGACTAGCTGGGGAGAGAGATCGCGCGGCCGCTGGGGAGAGAAATCGTCCGATCACGCGGCCGACTGGCTGGGGCAGAACACAAATCGTGCGGCCAACTGGCCGCTGGGGAGAAAAATCGTCCGGCTGGGGAGAGACGAGACGCAGGATATACGAGACTCGACGAGCAGCGCTAGGGGAGAGACAAGGAGAGAGGCAGGAGAGATCGAGAGAGGCAGCGCCAGGGGAGAGATGAGAGAGGTAGGAGAGATCGAGAGAGAAAACAAGACTCGAGAGAGACGACTGACGAAGTGACGAGACTGGGGAAGTGGGGAGGGGTTGCGCAATTGGGCTGGTTAGGAGTTTTTTGGGTTTTAAAAATCAGGCCTCTTAGGCTCGTTTTTTTTTTTAGGGCCGAGTAGCATCAGGCTCTAGTTCGGCCCTATAATTTTTCGAGCTCAAAATGAGGCTCGAGCTCGAGCTCAATAAACCCGGCTCGATAAGGCTCCGTTCGGGTTCAAGCTCGAGCTACCCTTTAAAGGCCCGGCTCAATTACACCCCTATTCTATCTACTCTATCTCTTTCCAAGTTTATTAATATTTCACTAATATTTTCTTAATTTTCTCCTAATCATCTCTTCATCTTTTCAATTATTTTCTTCCATTAATGGCTTCATCATGGAAGAACTCCAACAAGGGCAAAGGTGTTGCTTCCTTCTCATCCAGCACCGGGGTCGGTTCATTTTTGGAAGGACGTTTGTTTTTGCAAAAATCAAGACCCATACACACAAGAAGTTGCCGACAACGATCCCGACATCAACATGATAGCGTACGACCTAGGCCTTGATGATCAACTTTTCAATAATGATGTCAAGAAAATTCCATTGACCTAAGTCGACGCTGAGGGGTTTTAATCGACCCCACAAAGTGAGCAACCTAAGCGGACATGAGTCAAGAGCGGGAATTTGAAGGCTTCCATTTATACGCATTTTAAGCAAGTTGGGGAAAGCGACATGAGGTATGTAAAGTGCAAACATTGTAACAACAAATTCATACACAAGTTAAACTTTGCGAAGGGCACCCTCACATGGGATTTGAGCAAAGTTCATGAAGATATCGGCGGCACATCCGGTGGACAAACACAATTGAAAGGCGTTGGGAGCTCCAGCGGTTTAGGTATTTTTTGATATAATATAAAAATTGCTAGGTAAGATCTAATTAATTAGATGATGATTACAGAAAAACCGTTTAGACAAACTGAAAATGAACACTTAGAAAGATTTATTCAAAAAAATCTTAACCTTGCTTATAAAAAAATGTTTAGGCAAATGGCCAGGAGAAAAACCTTTAAATTGTATGAAGCCAGGAAAAGTGATTTGCAAACATATTTTTCTGCTATTAATCATTGTCTATCATTTACATATGATATGTAAACATCTCCAATAAGATAAAATTACTATTGTGTCATTGTTCATTCGATAGATGATGATTAAGTTATTAAAAAATGAATCATTGCTTTTAAATATATGGAATCTGATCATACGAGTTGGAACATTTTCAACTGCATTGTTGAAAGTTTGTGTGAATTTTTTATTACAGATAAAGTTTTGACTATTTCATTTGACAATACTTCAAACAATGATTTGGTAGTGAAAGAATTGATAAAAGAAATAAAATCACCATTTGATGAAAAAAAATTTCATGTTCGTTGCTTGTATCACATTTTGAATTTATGTGTTTAAAATGGCTTACAACAATTACAACACCAAATCAAGCTAATTTGGGATGCTTTACTTTTTGTTAAAACAATAAACAAATTGGCTCGTGAATTTAACATGTTTTGTATTAAAAATTGGGTGCACCTTTCTTGAAAAATGTTTAAAATTGATTGCCCTACTCGATGAAAGTCAACGTTTAAAATGTTAAATGATACCCAACCATGGGCAAATCTTTTAACTTGGTTTGTGAACTCAAAAGTACAAGGCGATTGATTAACGGACGAGGTTTGGAAAAAATATTTTAAATTAATTGAGTTACTTAAGTAATTTTAAGAGGCAAAAAACTTTTTCTTTGATGTTTATCACCCAACTATGCACCAAGTAATATTATATTTTGTAAACATCGTCTATGTTTTCTACCAATACAAGGACAATGAGTTTTTGCGATCAACTGTTGAAATAATGCAAAAGAAATAACTTGATTATTTTCAACAAATCACGCAAAATTATCTAGTTGCATTTGCATTGGATCCCAATGTCAAAATCACAGGTTGTCTGCAGTTGTTAGAAGCATGCTATCATACATATTTAGGTTAAGTACAAGTTTCTGCACTTGTTATTTCTACTAAAGTTAACTACAATTTAAGGGAGTTATATAAACTCTACTCTGTTAAGCATTTTGATAAGGTTGGGTCATCCGATTCAACACCCGTTAGACATTCTATCTCCTCATTGTCATCAAGGTTCAACCCAATGGCAAATATTCTCAAACGATCAAGACCCATATACTCGGTATTGGCAGAATGGGAAAATTACCTCCGCACTTCATTTGAAAATAATGAGGAAGACATCCTCGAGTGGTGGAAAAATAAAAGAAAAAGATTCAAAATCTTATCCATATTGGCGTAAGAGATTTTGGCAGTTTTGGTCTCTACCATCGCCTTTGAAGCTGTCTTTAGTGCAAGAAAACAAGTTCTCTAAGAGAAACTGCTAAGACTCACACCTGAGACCATTGAGGTTTGCGTCTACAACTGGGATTGGGCCCTTGCTGCTCTAAGGAAGCAAGACATGAAAAACTCGGATGATGAGATCTATTCTGATGATGACCCGTAATAGTAGATTATAGGTTTTCATTACAATTTAAAGATTGTAATTGGTCTAATTATGCTGTTAAACACAAGTATTATGTTTTACCTTCTCATTTTTGTTCCTGAAAACGTTTCATCATTTTTAAGTATAAGACACGTTTCAAATTATGTAAGTGTCGTTTGGTTTTTTCATTAATAAAATTTATACCAGCGATGATATTTCTTCTCAAATATAAATATATTTCATAAAATTACTCTTGAAAAATATTTAAAAATATATTAAAACACATTTTTCAATAATAAAAAAAACTCGGTATAATGCACATCAGACTTATTCTCTGTATACATGCATGCATTTGCAAAGAGCTTTGGAGAAGTTTAACGTGCATTTTGATACGTTAAATGTTGAAACTTAAACTAGTTTTTGTGATACTACATTCGTTTCACATTAATTAACTATTTAACATTTTTTTACTAAAATTTGACCTGAATATATTTATATTAATATGTATTTAAAAAAATCTTAAAAATGATATTTAGAAACTATAATTTTTAAAGTTTTATTTTTTATATAAAATATTTATATTTTTATTATAAATTTTAAAAAAATAAAATTATAAATTAATTATTATAAATAGTAAAATGGTCAATATTTATATAATGAAGGGAGTATATTCTTCCTATTTGTATTTTTAGGAACCAGAGAAGTAAAAAAACTGCAAATTTTGAACGTTCTTTTCCTGGGGTGAAATGATTGGTACTTGTATTTCCGACAATTCCGCGCCCGCCTCTGAGCTCTGAAGATCCAATATTTATTGGCTCAAGTATCGGAGAAGCCATCAAACTTTGTTAACCCGGACGAGTTGACCCTCGTACTAAAATCAGATGCCAACAGTGAACAGCCGTTGAACTTTCCAACTTAGTACGAGTTGTTGCGCATGTCTTGTGGGATCGTGTGACCCAACGCCGTTAATGGAAAGTAAGTGGAAATTAATTCTGCTTGGAATTTGCTACCAGGTCAAGTGATTTCCAATTACATGAAAAAGTATAAAAGCAACCTAGCCATCGGCTACAATCCAACCACCGGGTGCTAAGCTCGGATGACTCTCATCATCTTACGGCACACTACTATGGTTTTTGGAAACGAAATTCACTTATAAATGAAAATTGGATTATATGAAAATTTATTTTTTAATTTCACTGTTTTTGAAATATTCATTTCCGGTCTATCTTTGTCCCCTCCTTTAATTTGTCCACTATTATTTCATTTATGGGGAAATGTGAAATGCTAAATACAAATATAAAAAAAATAAAAATTGTGTAATAAACAATTTTTTGGTTGGCTTTTATTTTAATTGAAAATGCAATTCAATTATTATGAAAAATAAAGATTAATTTATTTCTTAGGAACATAAGTTTAATTTATTTGAATTCAAATAAAAGTGAGAAACTATAAAACATATTAAATGAATACTGAAAAAAATCAACTAATAAGCATGAAACACGTTTAACATAACAAGATGAACTTTATTTGTTCTACATAAAAAATACGTAATTTTTTTTAATACCATCATTATTTATGTTTTTTTTTCTGTATGTATTATTATTTTTCAAGTCAGTCTCTATGTTTTTCTACACTCTCTTGAAATTTTCTTCTATTATTCTATCTATTGTTGGTCCAGCTAATGGTTTCTTATTTACAATAACATAAGTCATAAAATAATTTATTGTATTAATCATAATTACTAAAATGCTGTTCTTAATGAATTTACGTCAAGTATGCTAAATGAAATGATTTTTCCAAAAAATATAAAACAGTAGCATGATACAATTTATTTTTAGAAGTCATGTTATATATATATATATATATATGAGTTGAGCTGTGGAGAATAATTAAGTGGGTATGAACTTCTGAACCTTTCTCATAGCATTCTATTTATAAAAAATCACAAAAAATAAATGCTTATTATTATTATTATTATTATTATTATTTATAAATGATATGTATATGTCATGTCACCAAATTCTTAAAAAATTTATTGCAATATAAGATAGTTCAAATTAATAATACGATCATATTAATTTTGTTAGAGTTATAGACAGGACAGGACCATTAATCAAGCAAAAATGTATAATGTTAAAAGAATGATGAATTCATGTGATTATTAGGCCAGGTGCAAAAATTGGTGAGACTACTAATGAAAATTCCTGTAAGATAGTGATTTTTGCAAACAGATGTGAAAATGAGGGAAGTAAAAGGAAAAAAAAAAAAAGAAGAAGTTGGTGAGCAATTGGTTGGAACTTTCGTGGATGGCGTCAATGCTTCTGTCATCGGATGGGCCAACTTGATATGGTTTACAAAGTTCGAGGGCTGCATGACATATATTTTTAGTTCCAGGACCAATTCCTGCGATCTGGAAAAGTTAAGGGACTGCCGATGTACTTGTGCCAATACTTTTGGTACGCTATCTTTTTGGTGAGACGCACTGCGCAGCGCAACGCTGCTGTCTTTTCTTCTGTCCCGTGGACCCCCACCCCACCCCTAGTTTATTTAATTTCTTTCACCCAAACTTTTGGTGTACTTTCCAACGGTTGATAATTTTTGCCTGTGCTTTCCCTTCTCCACCTATGTCTCATTCTAAACAGGTATGTAAAGGGTACACTCCTTCCGGTAATAGCGATGACGCCCTCAGTGGCGTAGCCAATAGGGGGGCTGGGGGTGTCCCAACTTTTTTGTAAATTATATATATATATACAGGGGTGGAGTTAAAATTTTAAGTTGGAAAGGCCGGATTTTATTTTGAAAATATTAGAGAATTAAGAATTAGATATATTTCTACAATGTAAAAAGAAAATAAAAAAATAACTTAAAATATATTAAAATGTTATATTTATAAGTTATACACTTTCAAAATAGCAAGTAAAATTTACTAAATCTCAGTTTTCATCCATATAATAAATAGGTGATTATAAGCTTCAAATTCATATCAAATCACATTTTTTTCTCTCAATGAAAAATTGGTTATGCTATTATACGTGTATACATGTTCAATTAATATCACATAGCAAATAAAAACATAATACCTTGTGCATATTGAAGTGGGCACGCCTTTCTTTAAATGCATAAAAATTATCTATTTTCTTGTCTATTAAAAAGATCCAAACAATCTCTCTTTTAATATAAACAATCAAGTGATTCTTGAGAAAAATATCACTCATGCTATTATGAAGTCTTATTTTCACAATTTTCATTACTGAAAATGCTCATTTTATTGTTGTAGTCAAAACAGGATGAGTCAATATAAGACGAATCAATTTATCTACCCAAGGATAAATTTCTTACTTTCTTATTTCATTTAGTCCTCTATATAATCAGTAATTGTAGATACATTTTTTCAATTGTGGATGGTGAGGCACATCAAACTCATAATGCCGCAGCTCATATTTCAAATGAATCTTTTCTTATTCAGTGAAATCTGAAGGATAAAAATTTTCAGCCAATCTACATATGTTCTCAATATTAAAGAACCTATAAGAATTTTTAGGATCCAAAACAACACAAAAAATAAGAAGTTCATCATCTGTTTGCTAAAGTACTTCCTCTGTTTCTCATAAAACATATCTTAGTTAATGCAAAAATTTGCAAAAGAAGTGAAAAGGTTGTACTTTTACATTTTTAACCTTTTAGAATATAAATAATTATTTTTTATGAAGAGAGTAAAGTTAACTGTTTGATGTTGAACTTTTCCTACATTTCTCACACAATCAACCACATGCATTTATGTATAATTTTAGTGAGATGGAGAAAATTATTACCATTTTATATATATACTTCTTAAAAATTATTGTTATGTTTTATAATTTTTTTATCGTTATTTTTACACACACACACACACACACACATATACAGTGGCAGAGCCAATAGGGGGGCTAGGGGGTGCCTGGCCCCCCCAACTTTTTTGTAAATATATGTGTGTGTGTGTAAAAATAATGATAAAAAAATTATAAAACATAACAATAATTTTTAAGAAGTATATATATAAAATGGTAATAATTTTCTCCATCTCACTAAAATTATACATAAATGCATGTGGTTGATTTGTGTGAGAAATGTAGGAAAGTCCAACATCAAACAGTTAACTTTACTCTCTTAATAAAAAATAATTAGTTATATTCTAAAAGGTTAAAAATGTAAAAGTACAACCTTTTTAACTTCTTTTTGCAAATTTTTGCATTAACTAAGACATGTTTTATGAGAAACAGAGGAAGTACTTTAGCAAACAAATGATGAACTTCTTATTTTTTGTGTTGTTTTCGATCCTAAAAATTCTTATAGGTTCTTTAATATTGAGAACATATGTAGATTGGCTGACAATTTTTATCATTCAGATTTCACTGAATAAAAAAAGATTCATTTGAAATATTAGCTGCAGCATTATGAGTTTGATGTGCCTCATCATCCACAATTGAAAAAAATGTATCTACAATTACTGATTGTATAGATGACTAAATGAAATAAGAAAGTAAGAAATTTATCCTTGGGTAGATAGATTGATTCGTCTTATATTGACTCTTCCTGTTTTGACTACAACAATAAAATGAGCATTTTCAGTAATGAAAATTGTGAAAATAAGACTTCATAATAACATGAGTGATGATATTTTTCTCAATAATCACTTGATTGTTTATATTAAAAGAGAGATTGTTTGGATCTTTTTAATAGAGAAGAAAATAGATGATTTTTATGAATTTAAAGAAAAGCGTGCCCACTTCAAGATGCACAAGGTATTATGTTTTTATTTGCTATGTGATATTAATTGAACATGTGTACATGTATAATAGCATAACTAATTTTTCATTGAGAGAAAAAAGCGTGATTTGATATGAATTTGAAGCTTATAATCACCTATTTATTATATGGATGAAAACTGAGATTTAGTAAATTTTACTTTCTATTTTGAAAGTGTATAACCTATAAATATAGCATTTTAATAGATTTTAAGTTATTTTTTTATTTTCTTTTTACATTGTAGAAATACATCTAATTTTTAATTCTCTAATATTTTTAAAATAAAATCCGGCCCCCTACAACTTAAAATTCTGGCTCCGCCCTTGGACGCCCTTACATTTAAAATCACAAGATACAAGTCAGTAATATTCGTAAAAGGCATACTGTTCCAAAAGTATTCACAATTGAAATTTTAAAACACAAAAATATTGTAGTTGAGGAAATACTGGTGTATCATGGAGAGCCCTAAAGTTAGTACACCTTTTTTTTTTTCTGTGGCAAATAATTATCCCTAAGCCTGAGGCCAGGCCAGCTTTCACTTTTGCAAGGAATCTTATCTCAACAGCAGAAATCTTTCTGAGGGTCGAAATTACAAATCCAAAAGGCAAAAGAGAGAGCGCACATGTTTGCTTCGTGAATTCGCGCGACCTCGATCGGTAACTAATTGAATGGTCCCCCCCTCGCAGCATGGCACGCTACGCATATGCTAGCTCTCACACTCAACATAAGCATATAATGCTTATATACATGTATTAAACAAGTAAAAAAAAAAAAAATAGACCTACAAGTTTAAAAAAAAAGAAAAGAGAAGAAGATAAAATTCTCTGCAGTGGAAAAAGCTGCCCCTGGCTGGAATAGAATACAGGCAAAAACAAAATGGAACAAGAAACAGCTTTCATTGCATAAATAGATAATGCCGACGTGGTCCATTAATTGTATAGCTTTCCGAATCGTTCTGAGCGAGATCGACCAAGAAAGAAGACGAAGAAGCTTCTTGAGATTCCGTTGTACTTGTACAACAAGGGTTCCCAGAGCATAAAAATAGCTGTACAAAAATAATTACAGGACCGACAGTAGAAGGTGTAGGTCACACACACGCTGTCCGTGCTACCCGGGGTTACGTTAGCAGATCCCTCCTCGCTCTCTCTCTAGCACCCCGCTCCCATCCCCTCACGAGTCATGGCTTCAACCGAACCCACCGGTACCGACCCTCCAGGGGCACATCCTTGACGATATCATAATTGTACCTGCGTCGCGTAGGAGAAAGTTTGTTACAAGTTAGTTAGATCAGCCGCAGCGCTTCAAATTCCTCATCATTCTGATATCCTGCGCTGCGCAGATCGAGGCATCCCTACGCTGCCTCTCATTTTCTTTTGCAAACACAATAGCAAGACGAAATTCCTATTATGTAAAAAAAAATAGTAAATTGACAAAAAAGATAAGTCACACTCACTTGTCGGCGAATCGTTTCTCTTCCTGCTTCTCCGCGGCGGAGAAGAACTCGTCGATTTCCGCCTCGGACGGCGGTTTATTCGCCCGCAACTCTGTTTCCTTGGCCTCCGCCCGGAGCTCACTGGACGGCGTGTCTTCTCTGCTGAGATACGCCGGGATAAGGGAAAAGAAATAATGCGAGCAAGTATGAGCGAAGAAAACAAAACGATCAGGAAAAGTACAACTGGAAGATATAGTAATTGCACTGCACTAATTAATGAGGTTGCAGACGAGATGAACCTGAATTTGTTGCATGCTGAGATATTTGTTTCACTCCTCGCCTGCGGAACAGAGTTCCCTCCGGAATTAGCGAATTAAACCTAGAAATTCGAAGACACAAATCCATTTTCAAAATTGAACTCATATTTCACCTCCAGATCTACGAATCTCAGGCCATCCTTGACGATTTCCAGGGACTCGTTACTGGAGCAGCGAGAGGCGAGGGACTCGACGGAGCAGAGACCAGAGCACAAGTCGCCGGAATTCGTGGAAGCGGTCGGGAAAATAGCATTCGGAGAAAAATTCTGACGGTTCTCTCGCCGAAGATCAGACGACTGAAGCTCCAATTCCAGCGAATCCACAGGAGCTGTGATTTTGCTTCTCTTCGAGTTCGAGGACGATAAGCTGGTGCTCGAAGATTCCACCAGGGCAGCAGCTGCGGGGCGCTTTTTCTTTGTGAAATCACCCATCTCTCTCTCTCTCTTTTCCTCTGCTTTTCTTTGTCGTCTTTCTTTCTGATCTTGGCTTGTTAAGTTCGGGGGCTTTGAGAGAGAGAAGAAAATGCGGGGCAAGAAAAAGGAAGGGATGAAAAAGAAGGAGATGAGTTGAGAGCCGTCGATATTAGTGAACGGTCGAGATCTGTGACTTGCGGCGTTGCCCTTTCGCCAAGAATTGACGTGGAGGAGATGGGCCCCATTTAGCATTTTATTTATTCTAAACTCCCACCTCCTCCTTCCCAAGTTTATCTGCAATGGAATGATGACGAGTTTTCGGCCGATAACAGGAAGCATCACTGGATGGAAGACAAACTCGAGCCGTCGACAGTAGTTGGGGTATCGATAATCCTGGTTGGTTCGGGTTTCACTTCGAATTGAACTGAACTAAACCTTGAGCATTTTTAAGCTTACCAAAATCTCACTATTAAAAAAAGGTAGTTTAGTAATGGCTAAAAACAGTAGTTAAATGGAGACAGTAAATAATTGTTAAAAGTTCAGTGAAAGTTTAGCAATGACTATCTATCGCCAAGATTTAGTGAAAGCTTGTCATCGTTAATTAACTGTCGCTAAATTTAGTGATAGTTTGCCTTCATTAAAACAAAAAAAAATTAATGACGGTTAGCATTTGTTAAATTTAGTTACGGCTTTACCCTCATTAAAATTCAAAAAATTAGTGACGGTTAGCTTTTGCTAAATCTTTGTCAAATTTTGTGACACGTAGCCCTCGCTAAAAGCCAATAAATTAGATACAGCCAGTTATCACTAAGGTACACCTCAATTAAAAATGGCTTACCCTCATTGGCTCCATAGAAGTTCTTGCTAGTTAGTCATTTTTATGCTAAATTGCCATATTCTTTAACCTAGATAACATTTTTTAATATATGTAATGCAGTAAATATGTGTACTTAAAAGTCCAGGGAAAGTTTAATGACACCTTAACCTAGCTAATATCCCAAAGATTAGTAACGACTTGCCCTCACTAATATCCCAAACACTTTAGTACCAACTTATTGTCATTTCAATTTAGGTTAAAAAATATAGATTATAATTTAGGTTCAAAAATTTATTCATCTCAATTATTTTTCTAGAAAAGAGAAAAGAGAAGCGAAAATATTTTGAATTTCAATTGATTTTTTTGCCAGGCCTTGAGAATAGTAATTTGTTGATTAGTAATCATTAGTTTCATTTTTTATTGCAGACCACTCTGCCCTCCCTATTCAAGAAGCTTTGCAAAAATAGAGGGTTCGGCCATGTTTGCCCCAAACTCTAGGGTTCGATCCACCACTTGCCGTCCCGATCTTGTTGCTAGTTCACTGGAAATTGGGGTAAACGGACACAAAGCCTCCATTGTCCATTATTCTTACTCATTTCTTCTTCTATAGGCATGCTCAATGGACACAAAGCCCTCATCGTCCATTATTCTCACAGGAATCACGCTGCAAATCTGCCCTACTTAAGGTAAAGTCCTAAGTCTTTGGTTTAACTTGGATTTGGGTTTGGAACCTTTGTTAGTATTTAAGGTTTTGTTTTGGTCTAAAAAGTGGATTGTGACATTGTTCCATGTTAATTTCAGGCTGAATTTAGTATTTTTGAAGGTCATTGCGCTAGGTGCCCTGCTTGGACCTTTATGTTGCCTTATCCATATTTGCTTTTAGCTTTGATTAGTTTTTATCAAAATGGATAAGGATAAAAGTTGATTTATGTTATCATTTAGGTGTACTATATTTTATTAGTTGATCTTTGCTTGCACTAGTTGTTTCATGTAAGAAAAAGAAAGGAATCAAAATCGAAGGTATTCTTTTATTTGTAGCAAAGTGAAAGTATGTCAAGGCAAATACAAGGGTTCTTACGGGAGAGTAATGAATGTTAATGGTTAACTGGTCAAAGTTGAGTTAGATGCACAAATGAGGACTTTAACAGGTAGCTATGTCTTTTGTGTTAGGGAGAGGGGATGAAGAACAAAACAATTGGAAAAGGAAGAAATTTAGGATATATTTGCTATTTTTTTATGTTCCTAAACATGAATTATTATTTTCTCCTTATGCAGCAAAACGTATTTAGATCTCCAATCAAGTGAATTCCTTGATCAAAAGCAGGTAACTTTCACTGGCATCATTATTTGGACTGAATTTTGTAACCCTATTCCCTTTTTGCTGAAGTGTATTCATGTAAGAAATACAAATTTCTAATTGTCAATGTAGGGCTGAAAGTGGTGCTTTTACTCATATCTAAATTGATCAACATGGATGCTACTTTACCTTGTTGCCGGTTGAACCATCCAATTGCCCCAATAATCTGAATGAGTCATTGCCACATGCCAAACTGAAAAATACTTTTTTTTCCTCACAGTTTGAAACCATGTTATAGGAATTCTTATTCATAATAGCACGAGGACTCCAATGCATAACCAAGCATGAAACCCCTATTATACACTTCCAAGCTCCACAACATTTGTCATTTTCCCCCTTAATCGCATTGATGCAAAATGATTAATGTGGAGATGCTATTTGATTAACTAACTTGATAATACAATAATATTTAAGGTCTGGGGGCATCAAACCCATTCGGTTTCACCTGCAGCTCCAAATGGAATGATCGTGTGGTGAGTTTTAAACCACGTATTTGTTGTTTTTCTTTTTTCCTTGTACATCATTCATTCTAGTCTTCTAAACTTTAATTAATACTCCCTCTGTCCTGTGTTGTTTAAAACAAATGGGTTTGGCAAGCATACCAAGGCAAACTATTGTTTATCTTTTATTTCCATCTTTGCCCTTCATCTCTAGCAGGCCCTCAGCCTTCTTCTCCACCCCGCCTTCGACCTTCCGTCTCTGCCCTGCCTTTAACCTTCCGTCTCTGCCCCGCCCTTGACCTTCTGTTGTCACCTGGCTAAGCTTCCATCTCCACCCCAATCTTCAACCTTCTGCCATTAACGATTCGCCTTATCTTCGTCGCCCCAATTTGCCAATTTGCTCGAATCAAGCCCTGATCTTGTCTGATTTGCTCGAATTGATATATTTTTATCATCCATTTGTGTCGCTGTCTATCGCATCAATATCATCACATCAATCTTGGTCATTGCATCAACCTCCAACCGCTTCACGTTAATCCTCGTCAAGTCGATTTCGTTGATCACATCAATCTCCGGCAACTTTGTGTCAACCTCTGCCGGTTTGTCATGTTCGTCTTTGGCCACCTCCCTCCATCGTCTCCGTCTTCGATCAACTCCGCCCTAATCTCAACCTTGCTGGACCTTCATTCCTTGACCCATGGTCTCCTTACCTCGATCACAGACATGTAGCAAAGATCATGGCCTCACCATTCTCAACTAAAATCACAACAGGTGCAAGGAAGATTGTGAGCCGAGATGAAATGGAGAGAGAATGAGCTAGAGGTTAAAATGAGGTATAATAGTAAATGACATGAAAAAAAGTTTACTAAATAAGAAAATGTTTCAAAGAATTTGTGATATGCCAAAAAGGAAAGTGTTTCAAAGAATATGGGATAGAGAGAGTACAATTTATTTCTACAATTTTACATTTGAATAAGCATGATTATTTAAACCTTTTGTGCATAGGTTGTGTGTTAAGTTTAAGTAGGTTGCAAAGGTCACATATATGTTTGTTCTATTTAACAAACAACTTGAGTTGTATTTGGGAATTTGATCAAACCTTAGATATATAATATAAGGTCAGATGTGATGGATTACCAAGCATAAAAAACCAAAATTATCACTTAGGGTGACACACATTTACATAAGCTTATGGTTGTATTCGAGTCTTCTATTTTATAAGGATAACCTAATCCATGTATTTTTTTTTTGTTTCATGCTCTAACTTTCAATTACTCTTTGATTGTTCGGTGAAACATTGATTATGTGAAGGAATTCATGTCTAATATAATTCAACTTATGGAGAATGATAACTATGTTTTCTACCCATGGGAATCCGTAGTCAGAAGAATTGTATCTCCAATATTTTGGAGTATTGGTAGCTATTTGCTAATCTATGTTGATTCATGTCAATATTGCATTCATAGATTTGTTTGTTTGTGAAACATTGTTCTCTGTCTTTTTCTTTTTCTTTTTTGCCTTCTACTTTCTATATGCAAAGATTAATGGGAATATTTTCTTGATTCCTGGTGTTTAGAGTCAAAAGAGAATTTGGTCTTTGATTTCCCAGAAAGATGCTTTGTTATGCATTCTTGCTCAATGGGCTTATTGTTTTTTTTTTTGTGCATGTTTGCTTATGCATACCACTTGTTTTTATTCAGATTAAAAAGATCAACAAGTAGAGGGGGCTTGCTTGTTTGGCAAATTCACAATGGGCGACTCATTTGTGGTGGAATGGCCAACTTAGGAAAGGAACAAAAATATGTGCATATGATCTTTTATGTATGAGTTAACTGTTAAATGACATGATTGATGTACCTTATACCTGTGGATATATATAATATGCATCTATTTTATAATTGTTGAAATTGTAGGAACAAAACGACATGGTAATAATAATAATAATAATAATAATAATAATAATAATTGCCTTCAACTACTTTAAAAAAAATTGTCATTGATTTGTGAATTCCAACTATCACTAATTATCCATTAATTAGTAAAGGCCAACTATCGCTAATCTAGTGACAACTTGCCTTCACTAAATTAGTGATGGCTAGCCTTCACTATATTAGTGACAGTTGGTCATCACTAACTCATCCACAACTGGCCAGCATTTAATAACTGTCATTTTTTGAAAGCTAACCATCCCTACATACCGACAATTATCGTCGCTCAATTATTAGCAGCAAGTGAATTATTCGCAGTAACTTTAGCGATGACTAGTTGTCACTACATCTAATTTAGCGACAGCAAGTCGTCGCTAACAGCCTTCACTAAAGCCCTTTTTTTTAGTAGTGTAATCCAAACCGATTAAGGGAACCTAATCAAAATTGGACCAAATATGAATGTGTAAGGTTGGTTTTATTAGGTTTGATCTTGTATACATGCTTTAAATTTTTGTTCACTAAGGCAACTAAACAATCATTTCTAAAAGTTTTGGTATCAAGTTACATGGAAGGCAAGAGCCAAGGCTTAAAGTTGTAATTAATTAAAGGCCTAATTGCACTCAAGATGAAAGACTAATGGGGATGAAGGCGTTGTGTGACGTAGCCAATGGGACCAATTGAAGTTTATGGGACTAATCGGAGCCGATAGGGCTAAATACGCCGCAGTGACGAAGGAGCCAATCATAGCAATCAAAACCGAAGAGGACTTCATGCTAGAGTACCAATTGGCGGCGACCCTAACTTTCATGCTTGAATAGCCTACTTCTATCCCATGATTATATTAACACCTGACACTTGGATTGAAATTGGAGTGCAATGAAGCTTAGAATCTATAGACTCCAAGCACCTGTTGAGAATTGGTCAACATTCTTAATAATTATGAATTGGTTGATGAATGGGTCTCGTGTTTTTAAGAACCAAGAGTCAACTCCATGTTAGCCGCTCCCTCACCCTCACCCAAAATGTCGTCCATTAGGTACTGGAGCAATTAGACTAAAGTACATAGGTTTTCAAAGTTTAAGGGCCAAGTTTTAGTAAGTACTGAGTTTTAGACCAACTTACTCGAGTTGGCAAAGTTCTAGGGCTAATTGTGTAATTAGGCCTTAATGTAAAAATGTCAATTTTCAAAGTTTGGGGGGTTAAATAAAAAATTCCAAAAATCTGAAGAATTAATGTCATAACTATTGGGTGATAAGTTTAAGTTAGTTGGTTTGGTTTTAATTTGATTTTGATAATGTAAAGTCGAACCGAACTATAAAAAAATCAGCTTTGCATTTTTTAAACCAAAATTGAACTTATGCAAGTTTGTTTCCCATTAATGGGTTAGAAAAACGAGTATTGATTAAATTAAAGCAAGTCGATGAGACACACAGGTCTTATATGACCTGCTCGGTAGCTGAACGAATTTCGGACTCTAATCAGGCAAAAGTACAGGCTTTATTATCACTTGCCGCACTCCTCACCTATTAAATTTTAATGTCGCGATGACAGCTAGCCCACTCACACTTGCCGTTCTTGCACGTCACCTCCCAGCCACGATGAGATCTGCATTGTATCGCTTCTGGCGAGCCTTGCATAAGCTAATCGAGCATTCGACCATCCAATCCAGGTTCATTAATGTGTTTTGTGTCCAAACCATCATCAACCTTTTTGTTCACTGTGTGTCACAAATCGGTGGACTTGGTACGCTTGCAATAGGCAGAATCCGATAACTTGTTGTAGTGGTGGGAAACTAAACTTTTTGGCTGGCATTCTTCGCCTTCTTGGTGCTTTCCCATGCTTCGCGAACCATGAATGGCATATGCCTCACCCTTGTTGGTTTTCTAGTTTTACTAGTCACTAGCGATTATGGGGAAATTGGTAGCATACCTAGCATGGACACAAATGCTGAAGTAAAACCGTACGTGGAGGCAACTTCAAAGGGGATTTCAAATTTAGGTGAAAGCGTTCATGCACAACCTGCCGATCAAACTTGACACGGTGCCATTAATGATTAAACGCATTTAGTTTAATGCTAAACAAACTGCCTAAATCCTTGTCAGATGGGATGATTTTAACCAACTAGTTTCACAGGTTTTGGGGGTTTGGTGAACAAATATAGATGCAAAATCATTGTCAAAAAGACGACGAAGGAAAATGGTGCAAAATTCCCCCCTTTTTGTTTTTTACTTATACATCAATGCTAAGACTATGAGAATCTACGTGCTGCTTCATTTGATTGAGTGGATCATCTGAGGAGCCCATTGTTCGAATTAATTAGAGGTTGCAAAGTTGTAGGATTAAGATGAAATTTAGGAGAAGATTTCTCTAACCAAAGTAAAAGTGATTTTTGATAGGGTTCTTCCATAATTGATTGAAAAACTAGTGTACATGTGCCCACGGATTCCAAATTAAATCAAGTATGAGAAAATAATATATATTTCAATGCTAAACAAATACTATTAGCAAAATTATCATCATCAAAATAACAATTTAAAAAGTACACTTCTGAAAGTTCTGTCGCCATTATTAGTCCCATGCTCACCA
Organism: Aquilaria yunnanensis; assembly: GCA_039654915.1. NCBI lineage: Eukaryota > Viridiplantae > Streptophyta > Magnoliopsida > Malvales > Thymelaeaceae > Aquilaria > Aquilaria yunnanensis. The sequence continues at coordinate 21,558,141 of CM077598.1, read as the reverse complement.
GTCTCTTTGAAACCGATTTTATCTAAGCCTAAAGTGATAATCATAGCCAATACCTGAGGGATCAATAAGCGCTCGTAAGTTCTCAGATTCATCAGATAAGTATATTTGCTGCAGATTAGTTGTTCAATTCGTCTTCCTGATCATGTATGTTCTTTGGATCGTTATAAGTGAGAAGTGAGTGGTTGAAGTGAGAATTTGGATATGTCGACTTTCTAGCCTGAAAAATGCATGCTTGTCCCCTAAAATTTGATTTAATGACACATGTTTGAATTGATGAAGTATCGGATTGAGGCTGAGGTCATCTATAGCTATTCATTAATTAGATATTTTTTCTGCTCTTGAAACTTGTTTGTATAATAGCTACAGCTGCAAACATCTAAGTTCTAAGATAAAGCTATGAAAAGAATGTTACAACGCTATGAAAAGAAACCTGGGCACTAAGAAGATAAGTTTCAACAGCTATAAGTCTTGTTGTTTGACTACGGACGCCAGGTTGAATATTCCCAGATTTTCTTTGAATTAATTTATGATTCAAGATTAAGAACCTAAAGTGTGTGCATGTTGATTTGTCTGCAACGGGTAATTTATTGGTTTTCACTTTTCAGAAGCCTACTTCGATGCCTGCATATTGATGAACCCTTAATTTGGCTGTGCTTAAGACATTTCTGCATGCATGTTTAGAACGGTACGTTCTAATTTGTAATCAAGGCTTCTGTGATTAAGACATTAGTCTGGTTATATATGCTTGAGACGTGAAAGTTAGTCCGGGTAAAGAAGTTATGTGTGCATTAAGGCGTCTGATTTGTTGGGATTGTACAGAACCAATAGTCTTATAAAAAAACAATATAATCCGCTTTACCTGAATGTTAGATAACTTGTTTTTTTTATTAATCAATGTTCAGTGTTTCTATTGGATTTTTGGATATCCTATTGTATTAATCAATTAAATCCATATTTCATTGATTATGCAAGTGTGTTTATTGGATATTTGAATATCCTATTGTATTAATCCATTAAATCCATATTTCATTGATTATGCAAGTGTGTTTATCCCAGATTCAGTAGCTAAAAATTGACAATAAAAAATTATGTAATAATTGGATCAAAAAGTTATTTTAAAAAGAATGTTATTTGTTGTGAGTAACGCCTTATAAATCACTTAATTAACCTGGATCAACCAAACCCAAAAACTAAAGGCCAATCCATTTACTATTAGTTTCAATGCTTTATTTTCCATTATTTTTATGTAAAATTATTATTTCCCAAAATTATCAATTTATTGAAACTACACTTTGAGATGTTTAAAACATAATTTAAAATATTTTGTGAACAAAATGTTGTTGGTTAAATTTTCGAGTTGGTTAAGTTACAAAATTTCAAAATGCTTTCTTTTTATCAAACTTCTTAAAAATTTCAGACTTCTTGAAATTCAAAGTTTCAATAAATTGATAATTTGGATAAATAATCACTTCATATAAGAATAATGTATAATAATATATTAAAATTGGCCCAACTTATAATTACTTAAAAGTTTAAATAACCCTGAGATTTTAAAAGTTGCAATTAACCCTTAATGCTATTACTCTTGTTGAACCTATCAAGTTGAACTCAAGCCTACCAAGATCCTTATTGGTCCAAGCTCGAGTCCAGGATATGTTCAAACTCGACTTAGCTAACATAATTCAATGAAAAAATTTAATAAAACTAATTAAGGTCCTATTTAGGAACAGTTTTTTAATTAACATTAGAGTTTTGGATAATTTATTTAACAATTAAGATGAAAATGTTAAAACTAAAAATTAAAAACTATCGTTAGATAGTTTTTTTAAAACTCTAACATTAATCCCTGATGGTAATGCCAAATGAAGCTTGAAGCTAACAGACTCTAACATGGCATGATAAAAAGGTATGGGTCTTTGATGCATTTTACACATAGTTTGGTTGTTATATTTTAAAATTACAGGACTAATTCATTAGGAATTAATAAGATTAAGGATGAGATATGATTCTGTCAATGCCTAATGGAGGACAGGAGATGAAACGATAGTTTATGCAACCAAAAGATGGTTTATGGGAAGATTTGCAATATATGGTATAGTTTAGTGATAAATTATGAAGTTTAGCCATTTACAAAAGTAGAAAATATGAGCAGGGGTGTCAATTTATTCCTTTAACCGTGGGCACTTCATACTATCCTATCCAACCTTTCCCTACCCAATGGGTATTGTCCCTTTTCTCTTTTTTTTCAATTATTTGGGTTTGGATCGGATTCGGGTAATTTTTGTTTTTATACTCGTTGAGTGCAAGGAGGGTACGAGCTTAGGGATTTACCTTCCCTGAACCTAGCCCATACCCTACCCACATATTATATATAATATTTAAGTATGTAAAATATTACATATATTATATACATTCCCAATCCTAATCCTATACAACCCAAATATATCCATATCTACTGCACTTTAACAGTTATAATTCAAGTGTAGGTTATCTCAAATAGTAAAATCTTAGAGTTTGAGTGTTGAACTAAAAGGAAGTGAATTAAAAAATATAAATTATAGAAGTAAAGAAATATCTGATAAAAGGTGTGAATAAATTTTGATTAAAACTCAATTTCAAGGAAATAGTTAAGGTTAGAGGTTCCACATTTGATATATCAGCTATGATTAATTTTAACCGATCGTGCTACTTAATTGGGATCCACACAAAAAGGAAGTCTTAGTCGAGGAATTTCGTAATCAAATTCCAGAAATATTAGTTATGAGTTAGTATTATATTTCATTAATCCTATAGTTTCAACACTTGTCAACGAAGTCAAATATCTATCATATCAATCTTTGTCCACAATAACTTAAGATTCTAACATTTGACAGCCGGTAGAGTCATGTCATATAAAAAGAATCAAGTAGTCTTTGTATCAATGATCGACCATGATGAATCAAAACTTTTACTTAACAAGGAGGGTAGCTAAGTCGATTAAGAAAGTAAATACCAATAATGTTAAGATCTATTTAAGTTAGCCATAACTTTTGTACCAAAAGCTTCACCATTTCATTGTAGCAAAAGAAAAATTAGTTAGATATGATAACAATAAACAACGTATTTGAAAATGAAATAAACATAAATTGAAAAATCAAATGAAGAATAAGAAGAAAACACATTGAAGAAAACTTCAAGATTGAAAGCTAACAATAGAAACAAAGAAGCGAAGCTAACTTTGATACAAGAATTCTAATTTTGCCTAAAAATTTATTTAATTTCATCAGTCCTAATATGCTTATTTATAGAGCATTGGGGTAGGCGAAATAGTAAATAGTAGTTGGAATAGTAAAAAGTATGTGAATATAAGTCAACACAAGTGGCTCAAACTTAATCTAAATTTTTTACTGCCATACATATCGATTTAGCTCTTCCTTAAAACATGAAATTTGTAGATCTCTTTTTTCACTTTGAAATGATATCTTGATTATTCTAAATCGATATCTGTAGCTCAAATTATAATTTTTCTACAAAAACTGTTCTTTAGCACATGACAGAATAGATAGTCTCTTTTTATAACCATATTTCGACAATAAAAATGATCAAATTGATTGTCAATATATAAAGTAGAATTGAAGATCTATGTGTTGGTTTTTAGATGACTTTAGAATCACTCAATTCTGACATCCCCTACTCTAGATATGATTTGTTTTATGAAGAATTGTCGAGCGTATAAATGCTAGAATTGATTTTCTTTCTGAAAGAAAATATTGACATGGCACTTAATGTCATTACCTATAATGACTAAACTGCCACCTTCCAAACTTTAGTAACTTAAAATTTTTATCAAACTTTAGGAGTCAATTTGTAATTTTTCAAAAACATTTGGGGAGAAAGAAAGAGAGAAAGATAACACTTGAGGGTTAGAGAAAGAAAACTGTTATTGGAAAGATCTGGTTATCAAGGTGGCTTGTGAAACCCATGTTTGTGCTTTGGAAAGGGCAGAGAAGCTTGGGCAAGATTTGTTTTTTCAATTTGTGCAATAGTTCTAGAGAGAGAAGTAAAGTGAGAAAGAAAAACAATGGTATTGCAAGTAATAGATGCAAGAACCAAAAAATTAACAACCCAAATGCCCAATTGGAGTGAGAAGGTAATTAAAAGGCCAATACAATCTAACTGTATGAACAAGAAACCCAAATACTACTGATTTCTTGGTTGATTTAGGACAAAACCAAAACGAGAAAACTGAAATAAATGCATGAAATGGTGGAAGAAAGATGTAACTGGCGCACCTAAACCTTTGAATCACCATACCACATTTCTCTAAAACCAGATGGAACAAAGGGAGAATCACCAAAAATCCTAAACACCAACAATGTTCCAGAGCCAAAATTGAGTTCTATTGAAAGTGGGAGAGATTTATCTAAAATGAGAATGATGTTTAGCATGATTTTCACACCGTAATATGAATAATGAAGGCTTTTATGTGCATTGAGATAGCTGGTAATGGTAGTTAGGGTCGAAATAGCAGACAACTTCTCTGTTTTCATGAAGAGACGCGAGAGAGGGAAGCCACTTTTGATTGAAGTAGCCAGGGGCGACCATCATTAGAGACTAGCGAATGTTTGCAGAAACATTTTAGTCGCATACTTTTTAATTATGCAAGGCCATGCACTGACTACATACTATCCTTGAGATAAACAATTTGAGAAATTTTCACGAATAATCCAAAAAGTTGTGGTCTCATATATGTTTATAGCGTGTCCTCGAGATTTTCAAGAAACTAAGAAGCGGGGATGGGTTGAGTCAAGCATCATAATTTTACACATCAGCACAGTAGTCTACGTCACCTCAGCAGTTGTGACCCAATCTTTACACATTATCAATTCATGAATTAGTTAATGTGTTATTATTAATTTAGTTGATTTTTCGATCAACTTATATACTAATTGAAATTTTACAGTTTTAGAAGCTCAATAAATATTTCTGGAATGCTTTTGAATAAATAAGTGTTTTATTTTTTTTTTTTTGAAAAAAAAAGTTAGATACAGAAAATTCAAAAAAAATTAAATACTTTATAAAGGATTTTTATTCAAGTGATTATTAAATAGATAGGTTATTAGTTTTCAAATAATATATGGTTTTAAAAAAAATAAAAAAACGAAAGTAACGAATTTAACTAAAAAAGGGGTTTGAAAAATACTACAATATGGAGGGGGTTATGTTTTTAATTTTGCTTTTAAGAAATTCGAGTCTGAGGAGAGGAGGTACTCATCCGTAAAAAAAACTTTAGGAGTTTTTGGCAATTAATTAGCAGATGAATAGTTTCGTAAGGACAGAAACAACAGACACAAGATAAGATGTCACTCACAAGTCACAATTAACAGACAAGGCAAACAATCCACGTTATTCAGGAACAAAAGCAGGAAAGCAGAACGGCAAAGTTGGAGCGGGCCTGCCTCCGCCTGGATGTTTTCTAATAATTAATTCATGAAATTGGACAGTTTCTTGAGCAAAGCGACGGCGTTTCCGCATGCAGGATTCACCAAATGAAAAACATGATTCTCACCCTCGGCCTCAATCACCTCCACCTCCCCACTCCACCCGCTCTTCTTCAGCTTCTCCCCGTAGTACCATCCCCTGTGACTCAGCATATCCTTCTCCGCCACAAACACCAGAATCTTCTCAGCCGCCACGCTCCCCAGGCTCGGATCATCCACCGGGTTGATCCACGGGTCGTCCGCCCCTCCCGTCCTCGGATGAACCGCAAACCACAGCCCTTCCACGAACCGCCTCTTCTCCGGGTCTGTCGGCTCTCCTCCAACCGGCTGTGTCCCCCAGAAGTAGGGATGAATCAACATGATGCCCGATAGGCGCACGCCCGGAATCTTCTCGGCTCCGATCCTCACTCCCATGTGATGCGCGATGTTCCCTCCTGCGCTATCTCCGGCGAAGAACACTTTGCTCAGATCAGCCTGCCGATTCAGCCAATCTTCCGGGCCGCTTCCGCCCGAGTGGAGTCCCACCCATTTTATAGCCTCCCAGGAGTCTTCGTAAGAAGCGGGAATTGGGTCCTCCGGCGCTCTCCGGTAATCGACGGAAACGGCTATGATTTGGGCTTGAGCGGCCAAGAGGTTGAGGAAGTTATGGTAGGGAGGGGAGGAAGCGGAATGAAGGCAGAACCCACCGCCATGGAAGTAGACCAAGACGGGGAGCTTTCGGGTGGGGTCGACGTCTTTGGGGAGGTATAGACGGACGATTTGGGCAGTGGTGGTGGAGTAGACGACGTCTTTGGAGTCGACGTTGGTGGTGGGATCTAAGCCTGGGGGGACGGTGGCAGTGCCTTCGAGTCTCTCGACTCGGCCGTCCTTGTAGACGCGGAGGAGGGGAACGCCTTCAAGGACGATCTCTGAGGCTATTGAAGAATCCATAAAAGAGAGTTGGTATGACGCTGGTGGATGGGCCTGGAATTGATTATATAGTCAAGGAGGTAACGACTGATAGAAGCTATCCCAAGAGAAAGAAGCAGAAACGTAAGAAAGAGTGTTTTCTATGCAGCCAATAGCATTTCTTCGCTTGTTCAACTCCTATCTACCTGAACTATAAGACGGCAAACCTCTTATAGGTTTTTATAATTACCCAATGAAAATACATATTTATAAAATTCTGGAATTTGTCTCTTTCTCCTACTTCTATCCACATGCATTTCCGAATGCCAACAACCGGGAATTTCAATAGCTTATTCAGATGCACTAATTTTTCCTATGCAAAACTCACATTCTTACTAACTTCTAAAGATAAACAATAGTCACTGTTAGATGAAGAGTATCATTGTTATGAGTTGGTTAAGTTCAGTTAGTTTTGGGCCGTGGTTCGGTATTTTTTTTTTTTGGCTTTTTTAGGATGCAATTGGTTTTGTTTTAGTTTTATCTCAATTCACAATGCACTTGTCTTCTTGAGGGCCTAGGTTACAATTTTTTCAGTTTTAGTCTGTCTCACGTTTGTTTCGGTTACCACACGATTTCAGTCATTAACTTTTTAATGTTTGCTTTTCTGTACGTTAGTTACCTCCATGTTACATTATAGTCCCCAAATTTTATACTAACTATTTAATTAGATCTTCTATTTGCTCTTTTGGCCCCCAAGATTTTCTTTTTGTTATTTTTTATGCCCCAAACTTTTCTTTTTATTGTTTTTTTATGTATTATCTTCTAAGTAAGACATTGGTAACCATAATTTATTTTTTTTTAGTTAAATAATTTTTTATCTTCATTAAGTCAATTTTTAAATCCTTAACACCTAAATTTTTTCTATTTTTTTTATCTTGATCCTAACTATTATTTTATCAGTTTTCTTTATTGTTGTTTTCTACAATGAATCTCTAATCATTATAATTTGCCTACTTTTGGCATGGTTCTGGTTTATTCGACTTTAGTCAAATTTTTTTCACTTTCTTTTATTTTTATCTTTATACTAAAACATGTTTCAGGTTACTGTTCAAATGAACAATAAACTATAATGTCTTTCCGCTTTTGCCCCTTGGTTTTAGGCTGGACTGCGGCTCATTCTTCTCACTTGATTTTTTTATGTGATTGCTTATTTTAGAAGTTTGGTTAGCTTTTCGAAAGATAATAGCTTTTTGAAGGCATCTCTTGCTATTCTCCCACTTTCATTTTGATTCATAATTCTTTTTGGTGAAACGCATTTCCAATCCCTGTATTGTTTTCATTTCCCATATTAAACCATGAGTTTGATTAGCTCGACATTTTGGACCCTAAACTTAGTAACTACTTAATTATAGTATTTTTATTTGATCTCTTGGTTCTTCTTTTTTAATGGTGTCTTGTTTTCTAAACTAAAACATTGGTCACCATGTTTTTTTTTTTTTAGTGAAATATATTTTTTTTCCTTAACTTTTCTTAAGTTAATTGTTAAACTCTTAATGCCTAAGGTTTTTTACATTTTATCTCTGGGTCCCCAAACTATTTTTATTGCTTTTCTTCATTAATATTTTGCTTAATATTGTGACATTATATGGCTGTTGTAATGTGCGTGTCTTTTGAACCTCATTATAATTATATATTAATTGCCGATTTCAAGTACTGTTCATGAATAGTGTAACAATATATTTTTTTTGCTTTTACTTTTTTTCTGGACTATATTAACTGTTTTAAAGTTTGATCCCATTTTCCCAAGCGGATAGAGTCTTGAGAGCCCGTATTGCAATTTTCTAAATTTTCGCCTGCTTCACTTTTGGCTGTGGTTAAATACGTTTTTAGTCCCATAATTTCAAACCTTTACCATTTAAGTCACTAATTTTGACCTGTCTTACATTTTGGCCCCCAAACTTAAAAATTGCTTAATATTCTTTCTATTTGCTCTCTTACTCCCCAAACTTTTTTGTTATTTTTTTTATATACAATTTTCTAAAGCAAAATAAATTAAACACAATTTTTTTATTTCCATCATATATTTTCATTATTGATAATTAAGTTTTGTAGCATGAGTTATTTAATTCAAAATCTTTATGGTTTAATAAAGTACTTTCGTTCATAATTGTTAAAATTGGAAGTGAATTTAAGTTGATAAGAAAAATATTTTAGTTAATTATTCTTTAACAAGAAAAAAATATTCATCATTTTTAAACATGTACGGTGTTACTTTTTAAATAGTGCATTTATTTATTTATTTTTACTTTTCTGCTAGACATGGTTGACTCTTTTTGAAGTTCGGATATCTTCTTTCAAGAAAATCATGTCTTGGGGGCATGGTATTTTTTGCGAGTGTCCCCTATTTCACTTTTTCTTATGGTTAAACTATGATTTTAGTCCCTAAATTTCTTTCCTTTTGCATTTCGGTCACTAAGCTCGAACCATGTTATGTTTTAGTCCCAAACTTAATAAATAATAACTACTTAACTAGTATATTTTTTTCTATGTGCTCCTTTGGTATTGTATTTTTTTTTGTTATTTTTTATGTACTATATTCTAAAGCAAAACATTGGTCACCATCAATTATTAAATTTTAATACCTAAAGCTTTTCCATTTCATCACTTAGTCCCTAAATTTTTTTGCCAATTTTTTTCTCTTTCTTTTAATCTTTATTAATTGAGTTTTGTAGAATTAGTTATTTAATTCAAAATTTATATGGTTTGATAAAGTAATTTTACCCATAACTGCTAAAATTGAAAGCAAATTTTCTAAATAAAAGTTTTCATCAATATTAAATATTGAAATTTGAATTGATAGATTGTCAAATTTTTTAGTGACACAAAATTTTTTCATCATTTCAAAGCATGAACATGTGCTATGTTTCGATCATAACAAATCATTTTGTATGGTAAGAATATGATATAAAAAATGCCCTTTAGCATAAGTTTATGACAAAAAAATTTTTAGTTATTTATTACTGACCTTTATTTCAATGATAAATTTAAGAAAAAAAATATCCACTACAAAGTGCGGGTAAAAAAGAACCTCGTATATATATGTGTGTGTGTGCAAAATTTGACTCGACTCAAAAATCTGGATCAGCTTACCCGAACTCAAATCCGACCTAAGCTGATTTAACCAAAAAAGTCAATGATCCGAACTCAGTTGTACTTAATCTGACATGAACCCAAACCCGCAATCTTATTAAAGTGAAACCCCAACTGACCTAAACTAAAATTGAACTGAGCCCAAATTAGCCCAAACCCAAAATGCCCCAAACTTGGCACTAACTTGATCCAAACCCAAAAAGACCTAGTCTAAACCCGATAGGAATTAACCCATGACTTTATGAGATCATTAGATTTTACCTTATAAAATTGCTAGATTTACATCAAACTTTCAAAAGTTGTCAAATTTATCCCAAAATTTTTAATTTTGACTAAAACTTTTTAAAAACCTTCAATTCACTCCCACACTTTTCTATTTCACCTACACAGACCTTAAACGACCTTTAGAGCTCAAAATTAGCACCTAAACTAAATTAATTCCTATTTTGACCTTAAATAATGATTCTAAATTCCTAAAAAATTATAACTCGAAGTAACAACATAATTTGAATGCATCTAATCCTACCAACTTCTTAATTTCTAAAATGACCAAGTTCGTAGTTTTATGAATTGAATTTGTAAAGTTTTGAGTTATATATTTTTATTAAAATAATTGTATATTAATATTTATATCTAGTTAAATTAAATTTTTTAGATTAGTTTTTATGCTTAGTAATTTTTTAGTTATGAGGTACCGACATTTTGAAATTTTCAATTTCGTCACTCATAAAATTGTAACATGGATCTCTAAATTTTTCTAATATTTGCATTAAAAAAATCAAATTATTTAATTTAAATTTTAGCAAAATCTAAATAAAAAATTGAATTAATCTAGTTATTTCAGCTTATGTACCAATAACTCAATTAGACCCGAATATCAACCCGAATCTAACTTAAAACCCAAATAACCTGACTTGAAATTGCTCGAGACTAAAATTGACCTAATCTGAATTAAACCTGAACCTAAATAAAATTGAACCGAATCTAAAATCTACTTAACCTGAAATCCACCCGAACACAAATAACTTGAACCAGTATTAACCTGACTGAACTCAAACTTTAATGACCTGACCCAAACTCAACCCAACCTATATATATATATATATAAGACGCATAGGTCAATCAATTAATCACTTAATAGAACGTTACAAAGCCAAAGGAGAATGTACAACATTGCATATCTAGATAGTCTCCACAAAAAAATCATCCAACACACTCCAAGCATTTTCGAGCAAGAGAATGTACAACACTATTGATTAAACGACTAGCATAAGAAAAAACACAAGAAAAAACATTGTCTCTAAAACAACAAGCCTTGTTAATAATGGCCCTAAAGTAAACAAAGAACGAATACATGAACTTAAAATTTTTGTAATCAACACATGAGAATCGGATTCTAGGTAAGCTTATAAAGACCTTGACCATAAGCTTCCTTCAAATCACATAGCATTGCCAACACTTCCAAGTATACCGGATCAAAATCGGAGTAAGCAAAACTATAAGAAATAGCAAGACAAATATGGCCAAAATGATCTTGACCCACCATGCCAATAATAGCCTGTCCATACTCATGCCGCTAAGCTACATCAGCATTGATCTTTGTAGTTCCTTCCGGCAAAGTTCTCCAGTTCGAAGGCAGCGTAAGGTCCGTCCTCAGCGGACTATTAGAGGAGGAATTCACTCACTGCCAATTGTCCAGCCAAGCTCGGGCACTGAAAACTAGATGGGATAGTGCCTCATGTAATGTCTCGTGCAAAATCTTATAGCGATTGCACTAGAGAAACCAATATGTAACAGCAAATTTCAATGCTTTGAGTGACTCACCATAAAAAGAATGTAAATAAATCTCCAATCAATTGAAAATCTCACAATAATAGTTTTTTATAATGACTAAAATTGTTCTTTATATTGAATTCTTTATTATAGTGGAGTGTCAAGAAAAATAACTACATAAAAAACCTACAAAGTGCCAATTAAGTGGAGGTCAAATGAATAAATTTAGAAAAGGACAGAGTAACACACCAAGCCACGTCATGGGGCTTATGTCACTTTTTCAATTTTTTATATCCGAAAACATATTTGCTCTTTTCATATTATAAACTCTTCTTAAGTGTACTTTTTCCATTCGGTAAAGTTGTTCAAACAAAACCTATTCATGTGTATTCAAAGTTGATTCTTGAATCAATTGGTTTAAAAAAGTTTAAGAATATATGCCTGCAATTTAAATGAGAAATTACAAGTTATTTTGAATTAGCTACAAACCTTATTTTACTCCTTTCATCTCATATTCTTTAATACATTTAAATTTTATGTGGAGACTACGAAAGAATGAAAACTAATTTGCTTTTCTTTTAGGTAAAATCTACCAGGGGAACCCTAACTTTTATTTTTTTGTCTTAATTAAGTATCCTATTTTAAAGTTGTCCTAATGAGATACCTTACCTCTTATTGTGTGTCCCATCTAAATACTTTCTGTTAATTCCAAAGTTATATATAAAGGGAAATGCTGATATAGCATAAAAAATATTAAAATAAATTGTAAAATAACACTTGTGATCCTTTAATTTTTTCTAGCAATAATTTTAAATTCTAACATTCTAAATCTGACCCTCAATCTCTAGTTCCTCTGCTTCATTGCCAATGCACCTCATTCATCACTACCGCCACCATTACCTGCTCCTCTCTCCTTGTTAGCTGCTAGTGCCCGTTCCTCGCTTGCCACCACCCATCGCATTTCGCACAGTTCAATCTGGGAAACCCATCCTCATTTGCCACTGTCCCCCGCTCCTTGCACGATTCAACATCGGCGTTGGAAACCCATCCTCATGTGGTTCGAGATTTGGGATTCAGAGAGAGATCAAGAATCAGAGGAACATGATGATTGAAGGAGAATCGAAGATAGGGCAAGAATTGAAGAGAGTTGGACGATGAAGAAAGATAGGTGATGAACTCAACTTGGCTAGGGTTAGTTCCTGCTCTGCGCAAAGAACGGGTTGGCTGACAAAAGGGGTGGCGGAGATGAAGGAGATGCAAAGGCTGTGAAGGGAATCTGTGGGAAAAATTTAGAGTTTAGAATTACTGATAGAGAAAATTAAAGGGCCACAAATATTATTTTATGATTTATTTTAATATTTTTATGTCACATAAGTATTTTCCGTCAAATATAACTTTGAAATTAATGAAAAGTACTTAGATAGAGCACACAATAAACAATAAGGTGCATCGTTAAAATAACTTAAATGTAAGGTACCCAATTATGAGAAAAAAATAAAAGCTAAGGTACCCTGATGGATTTTACCGCATCTTTTAACTTTTGTTATTCTACCTTATCACGTATATTAAGAAAAACTGAAAAAAGTAAAGATTAACACCTAGTTCGTTTTAACTTAAGTCAATTGACTTCAAAATGGCTTATTTTTATTTTTACATTTTTTTTACTCAGAACTAATTTTAATTAAAAGCCAATGTTATGTAGTTACAATAATACATTGAAAATATAATTTTTGTAATCTTACTAAATTTTTATGAATTTTTTTAGTTTAAGTCATTAAAAAAATTAAATTCACAAAAAATTAACAACATTATGAAAATTTACTTTCAAATAGATTATTATATCTACATAATATTGACTTTTAAAGGAAATTAATTTTAGGCAAAAAGAAGTAAAAGTAAAAATAAGTCAGTTGACTTAAGTTAAAACGAATTGCTTTGAAAAGATATTGTTTTTTTTGTTTAACCTTTTTATTATGTCTTAAACTCTCATGTGGACATTTTGCTTGTCTAAAGAAAAATGATTAATTTTTTACTTCGTTTTCGTAATTATTAAGAAGCATTTGTAGGTCTTAGTCCATATACGAAGAACACAAACTACAGAGTCAAATGGAGCAAAAGGACAGAGTTGTAACAATTCTTACAACAATGCAGCGGAAAAATTAGTAGAAATTACCTTTGGCCATGATTAATTAAGTAAACTCTAAAGCTTTGAGTCGTAGAAAATAATGGAAGAGATAGGAAAGTTTTTTGATTTATACATGTTTACTTTCTTGTATGTCTTTGATGGGAGACATAGACTCATACATATAGGGTGGACTAGGAACTCTAACCTAATAGGAATTTGCTACATTAATTCCACTTATCATAAAATTTACTGTAATATCAGATATTCTTTCCAAACTAAAACATCTAACCAAAGTTTTTATAATAAAAACTTATTAATTATCAGCTCAATTTTAATAAATTAATATATATATATATATATAAGATAATGATAGTAGTAATTTAAAAAGCCAAAGTGGCATGTTGGCGACAGTTGAAGGGGTTTTTACAAGAGTAACATACCAAGCCACATATGTCAGGGGCTTATGTCACTTTTTCAACATTTTTACATCCCATAATGCTTTTTATTATGCTTCTTTGATTTGACTTTTAAAATTATACTTTATCACGTAAACTAGTAAAGATAGAAAAAGGCAATATTAAAATAATAGTTCTAAAGGTGATATGATTAATTGACTTTCAAACTATAAAAATGTTCCGAAAGTTTGAAACTCCTAAGACAGTAAATGATGCAAAAAATAGAAAATTGTTGAAGTATTGTTTAGTAAATGGAAATTAACTTCGGACATACATATCTAACATATTTATGTGGAATAGCATTTATAATGTTTATAAAAAATAAAAATAAAAAAGGACATACTTTGGCTGCTTGGCCTTTAGTTCGATTTTCATCAAAATCATCGAATCATATGGGTCATTATTCATGTCTTAACTTGCAGGAGAGATTTCTTTATCTCTGTAACTTGTTGGTAGGTTTGGGTATAGTATTGTATGGATGAGTGTAGGGTATGTTACATATTGTTACTGACTTATTTCATGTATAAGTAAAATATTTCTCTGCAAGATTCATGAGTAGATAAGCAGCAGCTTGCTTTAGTCCGTCAGCAAGTGCATCAACCTTTCTAAAGCTGCTGCAAAATCAATTGAAGACCACCGGCTTTTCCTAAGGTTGCAACAAATCAATACAGCTTCAAATAATTTTCCATCGGTGCTATGCACAAACAAATCATCAAAGCCATATTACTAATTCTTCTATACATAGAATATTCTTTTGCCCCAACTCTGCTGCACAAAGACAATTCGTTTGCTCCAACTCTCCCGCAAAAAATCAAATTGCTTGACCGGTTGTCTATTAGAAAACCATTCATTTTCCTTAAGATCATCCATCTTATTCTTATCCTTGAAAGTTTTTATTTGACAATCCTTTATCTTTATCTTTGCAATTCCTCACCTTGTTGTAATAACTTTGTAAGACTGTTATCATTTTAAATAAAATTGTTGAGTTATTATCCATTATCTACTTGCTTTAACTTGGGTTTAATTCCTTGATCTTATGTTGCATATTATTACCTCCAATATTAATAAGCCCACAATCATTAAAAACTTATGCATCGAGAGCTTATGTGTTATATTTAATTTGTGCTTGTTAGTGACGCCAAGACATCAGTTGTTTTTTCGTAGTATTTTGAAAGAATTATTACTTCTCCACTGATATTTATGGTCCCTCTAGTGCCTCAAAGAGCTTTGTTAGAAATTTGATTCTTCAAATCAAACCAATCAATTATAAAACCCAAGATCATTCATATTAAATCAATAAGTTCATACAGAAAGTCAAATTGGAAACGTACCTTAATCCATTAAGGAATTCTATAGCATGGGTCTTACGGCTGATTGTCTTCTAAATTAATACGCAAGAGTTCCTCTTTGCTCCCTCTAATGATGGGGATTCAAAGGAAATAAAAAAACTAAAGAGAGAAAATTTCAGTATGTATGAGTATCAGTTTTGTGTATCTTTTATTTCAATACAATATAAAAATAAAAATTACACTTTGACATTTATACATTAAAATTGTACGAACTTTATAAGATATCTAGAGCCCAAACCTTAACTTTGTCAGATCACTTTCAATTGAGCCAAGTATATACGATAACATATAAAATGCACAATTTATTCACATATTAGCCCATATAAGAGATCCAATAGCCTTTCCTTTCAAAATGGACATCTTTATTTATTAACAGAATTATTTTAATTACCGTTTTTTGTAAGGTTATATTAATGAAATCTATTGAGGAATTCTCTGGACCTATTTCTCTTTCCTAAAATGGATGCCCTTGAGATATATGGCTGATTTTGTTGAAGTGATTAAATAATTATATGGTACTCTTTTTGTTTCTTTTTAATTTCTTTAATCTCGAGTTTTAATTACTTCTTTTCTTTGCGAAGATCATTGATGATAACATGCCTTATTCTTTTGGATTAATGTTCAAACCTTTGAAGCGTGCGAGCCTTTTGGGCAGGACAAAACAAATGGAAGATGTGATCTTCTCCGGGCGTCTCCGCCGTCGTAACCCCTCCAACCCAGCCGCTCTTTTTCAGGGCTTCATAACAGTTGGTTGAACTCATTTTCTGAAGCCCGATCCAACACGTAATTGATGGAGCA
This sequence comes from Aquilaria yunnanensis, assembly GCA_039654915.1. NCBI lineage: Eukaryota > Viridiplantae > Streptophyta > Magnoliopsida > Malvales > Thymelaeaceae > Aquilaria > Aquilaria yunnanensis. The sequence goes on along the minus strand of CM077598.1, from coordinate 21,542,123 downwards.
GGAGCTTTGTTGTGGGCCGAAAACAAATTTCGTTTGGACTACTGTCTATGAGTTAATTGGTTTTGCATTACTTTTAATATATCGTCATCATCATCATATAAAGTAATTATTTACTTAAAAATATAGTGTGGCCGAAAGCTTAATCGGATCAAGGTGGGGCCACCTCATACAAACAAGAGCAGTAATAAGTTGGGAATGGCCCCTACCTAGTACCTACCGGCTTGAACATTTAACCTGTGGACATTTTTGCCACTAGTAGTAAGCCAATTATTTTGTGCGGAGACAAACAAGAGCATGCATAAGATAACGTAATTCACTAAAGACAGGTTATTCAAGAGTGAGGATTGCCGCTGATATTAGGGAATAGGGAATAGGGAATAGGGAGGAGGTAGTCCAAGCTGGAGGCTGAGGCTCAGACTGAGTGACTCTGGATTCGTCATCTAATTCATGAAATCGGATATTTTCTTGAACAAAGCCACGGCGTTTTCGCACGCGGGATTGAACAAATGGAATACGTGATTCTCGTCCTTGGCCTCCATCACCTCCACCTCGCCACTCCACCCGCTCTTCTTCAGCTTCTCCCCGTAGTACCACCCCCTGTGACCCAGCATATCCTTCTCCGCCACACACACCAGAATCTTCTCTGCCGCCACGCTACCCAGGCTCGGGTCATCCACCGGGTTGATCCACGGGTCGTCCGCCCCGCTCGTCCTCGGATGAGCCACCCGCCACAGCCCTTCAATGAGCCGCCTCTGGTCCGGGTCAGTTGGCTCTCCTCCCACCGGCTTTGTCCCCCAGAAATAAGGATGAATCAAGATGATGCCCGATAGGTGCACGCCGGGAACCTTCTCCGTTCCGATCCTCACGCCCATGTGGTGGGCGATGTTCGCCCCAGCGCTATCGCCCGCGAAGAACACTTTGCTCAGATCAGCCTGCCGATTCAGCCAGCCTTCCGGGCCGCATTCATTCGAATGGAGTCCGACCCATTTTACAGCTTCCCAGGAATCTTCGTAACAAGCGGGAATCGGGTCCTCAGGTGCTCTCCGGTAGTCGACGGAAATGGCTATGATTTGGGCTTGAGCGACCAAGGGGTTGAGGAAGGTGTGGTAGGTAGGGGAGGAAGCGGATTCGATGCAGAACCCACCGCCATGGAAGTAGACCAAAACAGGGAGTTTTCGGGTGGGATCGGCGTCTTTGGGGACGTATACGCGGACGATTTGGGCAGTGGTGGATGAGTAGACTATGTCTTTGGAGTCGACGTTGGTGGTGGGATCTAAGCCGGGAGGAACAGTAGCGTTGCCTCGGAGTCTCTCGACGCTGCCGTCCTTGTAGATGCGTATCAGGGGAAAGGCGTCAACGGCGATCTCTGAGGTCGTGGAGGAAGCCATGGAAATGAGTTGGGGTTGGTGTCTGTATGTTGCTTGATTGGTGGAGGAGTTGGGAATTGGGATGATACAGGTGGAAGGCGCCACGATGTGACTTTATAAGCAGGCAGGATTATTTTTTTAAAAAAAATTACAAAATCTCCCATACGTTTCAAATATCTACAGCTACTCCCATTAAAGTTAACTTCATTATTCACAGTTAGCAAAGAAAAAGGAAAATAGCTGACTTAACCCTCCTAGCCTTAATCCATACAAACTTTACCTTCGACTTTTGCATCTAGACAAAAACACAACCCATTAAACAAAACAAAGAACTAGATTCAATCTCAACTCTTTCGCACAGATCCAGGAGGGCGAATTCGCAAATGTGGTGGCATTATCCAAGAGGTTGAATTGGTTGAGTAGAACAACAATCATCCAAAACCAACAAACGAATTCATTAACTAAAAGACTACAATCATCTGAAAATGAATTCGTTAACCAGAACAATCAAATTCAGGCCAAAACAAACGAATTCAAACCAGAACAATCAGAACAAAATGAATTCGTTAACAAGAACAATTAGAACAAACGAATTTGAATCGGAACAATCATTCAAAACAGAAACAATCAGAAGAAATGAATTCGACCGCCCACCATTCATGACAAGGTCGCGCGCTATGATGGGAGGATGTCAGCAAGAAGACGACGTTGGGGTTCCTCTAGGGTCCTGTCGAGCAGGGTCCAACGGTTTGGCCTCTGGTTCCGCTCCTTGATTTGGTCTTCCCTACTCTAGCTTCTGTTTACCTTGTTGCGCCCTCCCTCTTAGCCTTCCCCGCAAATGGATCTGTGCCCACCTTGCAACATACACTTGAAGCCAAGAAATTTTTTAGAGACATGGACAGAAGAGGGCAACGATTCACCCCTCAACAACCGTTGCTTTGAACCAACGAGAGCCATAACGCGATTTGATGCGTCATCCAATTGGGCGCGAGAGTGAGAAACGAACAGGGGGCAGAGGAATTGGCTAACTGAAGCGTCATCCGATCAGGGCTGTCGAAAGAAATCGGCCAACTGAAGCGGTGGGGGCGACAACGGGTTCAATGGGTGAGGGCAGAGAGAGAGATAGGGGCAGCAATGGTGAGGGCAGGGAGAGAGAGGCGACGATGGTAAAGGGCCTGAAGGCAAAGAGAGAGGGTGAGGGACTGAAGAATGGTTTTTTTTTTTTTTTCAGATTTATTGGTTTTAGTTGTTAGGGGACAAAGATTTTAAAAAGGAAGGTTAGAAGGGCAAAGTCAGTTATTTTCCCCTTTTTATATTAATTGTGAATGATGAAGTTAATTTGATGGGGGTAAGTGTAAGTATTTGAAATAAACAGGCTAAAACCGTAGATTTTGTCAAACCTCAAGGGGTTTTGTCATTTTCCTATGTTTTATTTTTTTCATAATTCCTCTGAACTCTGAAAATTTTCATAACCATCAGGCATCAGGCAGACAAGGTCTTTTTGGCGCGAAGAGAAAAGAAGCAGAAACGTGAGAGGGTGTTTCTACGTAGCCAATGACATTTTTTCACTGCTTAGCATTAGAGATGTTCAGTGGGCCGGTCCTGACACGGCCCGGCTCGGGACCGGCTCGCTTGGAGCACGGCCCAAGCACGTCCAAGACCGGCACGGCCCAGGACCGCGTCAAGCCCGGCTGCATGTGGGCCGTATATGGGCCTGGAGGAGGGGGGGAGGGAGGTGGGCTCGGCACGGCCCAGGGACGGGTTGGGCTCGGCTCGGCACGGCTCGGCACGGCGGCACGGGACCGGCACAGCGGACGGCACGGGACCGGCACGGGACCGGTGCGGCGCAACGGCAGGGACAAGTCCAACGGCTAGAATTTTCAAAAAAAAAGGGCAAATGACAACTTAGGTCCTTTTAACGGTTGGCAGCATTTTCTGGACCCCAGAATTTACATTTTTGCCCCCTCCAACAATTATTTTCTAAGGGTATTTTAGGCCAAAAAAAATAAGGCCTTCCCCTATAAATAGGGAGGCCATTTGCACCATTTCTTCACACCAATCTTAGCAATCTCTCCTTCTCTACTCATATATTCTCTCATTTCTTTCAAGCAGTCAATATTATTTTCTCCATTCTCACTCAATTCTCAATTACTTTCGAAACTTGTGTTTTGCTCAATTTTGCCTCACACAAATGGCATCAAGAGGAAAGGGAAAAGCCTCAAGCTCTTCATCCCGCACCGGTTTGAGGTCATTTTTTCGTGGCCTTTCTCGACCGGCGACCCGTGGGACTCATATCCAACAAACTGACGATGACGAGCAATTCGATATGAGTCAATACGACTTGGGCCTCGATGATCAACTTTCTGATGACGACGTTGAGGAGGTGGAGGCAACGGCAGCAGGGAATGTTGGTGGAGGAGATGGTTCTGAACAAACCCCGACAAGCCATCAAGCCGAACTTCCGGCAGAAGGTAAGACGGCGAGGCGCACCGCATGGGTTTGGGAGCATTTTGACCAAGTTTTTGAGAATGATAGTCATGGAAACAATGCGAGGTTCGCACAGTGCAAACACTGCAAGCAAAAGCTCTCGCATAAGAAGAACGCTGGCACAGGAACACTGAGACGTCACATGGAATCAAAGCATCCGACTTTATGTCCAGATGCAGCTACGAGTACCGGCGGTCAGACACAGCTTGCAAGCACTGCCGGTGGATCAGGTATTTTTAAATTTAATCAAAAAGATTGTAGAGAAGGCATGATAGAATGGATGATGTTAACTGAAAAACCATTTACACAATCGGAAGATAGACACATGGAAAAATGGATTACAACACACTTAAACCCTGCTTTTAAAAAAACATCTAGAACCACTGCTAGAAGGGAGGCATTTAAAAGTTATGAAGCTGGTAAATCAAACTTACAAGCATGCTTCTCTGCTTTAGATCACTCTATCTCATTTACTAGTGACATGTGGACTTCACCACTAGGACAAGATTATTATTGTATAACTGCACATTGGATTGATGATAGTTGGGTTATTCAAAAACGTATCATTGCATTTAAGTGGATGGAGGTCGATCATACTGGTTGGAACATATTCAATGTAATTTCAGAATGTTTTAAAGAATATTTTTGTCATGACAAGGTTTTTAGCATAACATTTGATAATGCATCAAACAACGATGTCGCGGCTGAGACATTGAAGGAATCACTACAACCTGTCCGTGATGCCGCATTTTTTCATATTAGGTGTATATGTCATATTTTAAACTTAGCTGTCCAAAAAGGTCTTCAAGTTTTGAGTAATGAAATTACTCCAATTAGGTGGGCACTCCACTATTTAAAGTCAAGGCCGAAAGTTTCTAAAGAATTTAAGCAATATTGTCTGGAAAATGGCCTCGAATTTAGTTGGAAACGTTTTAAACTTGATTGCCCTACCCGATGGAACTCCACTTTTGAGATGTTGATAGATGCCATGCCATTTGCTGCATACATGACATGTTTTATAAATGTCAGAGAAAAGAACACGATTTTGAAACAAGAGATGTGGGATAAACTGTCAAAATTGGCTGCTGTGCTGCGATATTTTTATGATGCCACTGTTTTTTGCTCCGGTGTATACTATCCCACATCGCACAAAGTTTTAATGCATATGGTCAACATTGCATGGGTTTTGAACCAATACAAAGATGACGAGTTCTTAAAAGACACAATTAAGGCCATGAAAGATAAATGGATTTCATATTTCAGTACTATACCCCCAATCTACTTAGTTGCAGCTACACTAGACCCGACCGTAAGAATCACAGGTACGCAACAGCTACTTGAGGGTTATTATAGTTTCTTAGAAATTACACATATTTCTGTTCATCCTATAATTGCCTCTATTGATGAGCACTTGCGAGAGTTATTTAAGATATATGCCAGTCGGCATAAGGATAAGGTTGCAAACACTACTTCATCTACCATCGCATCTTCATCGGCCTCATTGTCATTCAATCCGGCTGAACAACTCCTCAAACGGCCCCGTGCTGCCGCATCCGGTCTTACTGAAGTGGACGCATACCTTAACCTTGTTTGGGAGAATAGTGAGACCGAGATTCTAGACTGGTGGAAAGCAAGAAGTAACAAATTTCCAATACTCTCCATCATTGCCAAAGAAGTTCTAGCTGTTCCCGTCTCAACCGTTGCATCGGAATCCGCTTTCAGCGCTGGAAAGCGTGTCATTTCAGAGAGACGCGCAAGGCTATCACCAGATTCAGTTGAAGTTTGTATATGCAACCGTGATTGGGGTCTTGCAGCTTGCAGATTACAAGACCACAAGAGTTCTGACGAAGAAAACCCCGATGAGGTAGATGCTTAAATCCACCACTTGCTCATCATTTACTTACTTTGTATTTGATCTGATTTTGCTGTGTAGCACAGATCGTACTTTTTATTTTACATTTAATTTTATGAAACGTTTGGCTATTGAGTAATGTAAAGCCCGTTCCATGGTATGTAAGTGCCGTTTGGCTTTAATATTAATAAAAGTTCACACCGGTGGTGGTGTTTTGCTCTTAAAACAAGTAATTATACAAAATATAAAGATAACCTTAGAATAAATATTTATCTAGTTTTTTTGTCATTATTTTATTTACTGTCTTGTAAAGTAAAATCTTGGTAATCATGGTTTGTTTATTTAACATAAAGAAATAACAAAAAATGGTTTAACTCAAAATCAAATATATCAAAGTTTCCAAACTTTTTGGTCAATTTCTTACCTTTAACGTTTGATTAATTTAAAAGTCTAGTAGAATTGAAGATGAAGTGGAATTTAAGATAAACTAGATTATAAAATATCACTTATAAAAAAACTCTCAGACTCTTGTTTTTATTAAGTTATTTAAAAGTGAAGACTAAAAAGTGGAGACTAAAAATTAAAAATAAAAACTAAAACTTAAAATTAAAATTAAAATTACAATTTTAAAAATTAAAATTTTTCGGGGCCAGCTCGGGTTCGGCCCGGGACCGGCACGGGACCGGGTCAGGACCGGCACGGGACCGGCACGTGTAAACACGGGCTGTGCCCGGGCCTAAATTAGTTAGGCCCAGGACCGGCCGGTCCGGTCCGGTCCCGGTCCGGGCAGCCCGTTTGAACATCTGTACTTAGCATTCCTTTGTCACAATTAAAAAAATGTCCTCTCTCACCGTCTTAGTATTATTATCTTATATTAGATGGATCTTTGTAGTGACAATCTATTATTTGATCACTTGGTTATAAACAAGCAAAGTTTGTTGCCTATAAAGAGTTAAGAATAATATTTTAAAGACTCAAATACTATAAATCAGAAAGCCAATTATTTGAAAAAAAACTGTAATTGCCAAAAAAGTAAAGTGTGATATTATGGGAGACCTTTTAGGTATTCTTTTTGTTGTTTTAAGCACATCCTAACTGGACTGCATTGCTGTTCATAATTGGTTCAAGACCATGTCACTATAGATCTACAGTAAAAATTAATTGTGATTTAGTATGTGTTTGTATGTATGTGTGTGTGTGTGTCTCTCTCTCTCTCTCTATATATATAACTGCATTTACTATTCTAGCTATTTCAAATCTTTATATTTATATATACAGTAAATTATTTATTATATTCTCATTCAAACTGGTATTTTGGTATTTATTTTTTCATCTTTCTTAATTTACATATAAAAAATGAAGGGTAATAGAGAAAATGCTACACAAATTTTTTTCCTTTTTAATTTTTATGTCAAACCCAATTATTTAAAGAATGAGGAAACATTTTCTACAATAGAAATTTGTCATCCCTCCTCTGTAATGAAATGGGCATAAGAGATACCTTAAGTGCTATAAGGTCACAAATTCAACTCTCTGCTTCCCCATTTTTTAACATGGTGTCATTAAATGCTTGTGTGAGTATTTGTTGTGGCTCTAAAAAAAGTAGACACTTCCTAGTACCTATACCATAGCATCTCTTTGTGTGTCAAAAATAATACTCGTTCTGTTCCATAAAGAATTAAACTTTTTCTAGGTATAAAGATTAAAGTATTTGTGATTTATAATTTTTTGTTTCAGTTTTTCCAATGAAACTAAAATTAGAAAAAAAAATTAATTTTATGTAATGAAAATTAAAATAATGATTAAAAAATGAAAGATTCCTGATTGGATTTTGTGTAATGAAAGTTTAAATGGAGATTATAAAAGAAAAAAATCTTTATTGAGTTTTTGGTGTTGAAAATTTAAATGATGATAGTATAACAAATTGGATGTTAAAAACGTTTCATAAATAAAGATGTTTCAATTTTTTTGAGAGAATTTAAAAATAAATTACGTTTCTTCTTTTTAAGCCCGAGGGAGTAGTAGAAATTTGTCTTTCCTTCCTAACTTTAGCACAAACACAGATCCAGACGGCAATCTGTGTACCAAAAAAAATACTAATAGAAATTTGTCTTTTCTTCCTAACTTTAGCACAAACGCAGATCATACCGCAATCTTTGTATAATATCAATAGTTTGTTCACATTGACTAATGTCTCACGTACCTGTTATATACTCACCGTAGCAAAATTTTCCAACTATTTGCACCCATTTAATTTTAATTTAAATTGACTTGATTTAGAATAATTTATTTTTTATATTTTTTATCAGAAATTATTTTCATTTGAAAATTAATATTATTTAGGTGTAATAAAACATGTAGAAGTAAAATTTTTATAAAGGTATTAATTTTTTGTGAATTCACCCTTTTCAATGCTTAAAAAATAAAAATTAATTAAAATTTAAGAATAAATTGATTATTACATGTACGTAATATTTATTTTCAAATAAAAGTAGTTCAAGATAAAAAAAAATATGTAAAAATAAAAAAAATCTATTTTGGATTAAGTAAAATTAAGTTAGAATAAATTTGGTCTTAGTTTGACGTGAGAATTAAGAAAGATAAAAAATATATATGTTATTTTATTTTTATCCTTAGTTTTTGCATGTCAATTAAAAAATTAGAAAAAAAAATCAAAGTATTGAAATATTAGTTTGAATGATAATATGGTAAATAATAAATCAATACTTTACCTCTTGAATGTGAGAAACTTTTTTAATAGGTCTGTTTTTTTTTTTAATTAATTAAAAGCATAGGTACTTATACGTAATAGAATAAAAGAATTCCCGTGTTTGTGGGACTTGGAAGACACCTAACCTAAACGAGCATTAGAGCATTTGAATCCTTGACCTCCCTTATACTTTTTTTACTCTTTAGCCACTAGACCAACAAACTGGAGATTTTTATTTTGTTGTTGATGTTGATGTTTTAAATGTGAATTTCAACTTTGAAGTATCTATCTTATAATAAATATAAAAATACATAATAATAATTTAAAAATCAATAGAATTTTTAAATCTTTCAAGTTGACACATCAACCTTATCTTTCAAAATAATTTTAATAATTTCAAGTGGTTGTGGCTTTTTTTTCATTAAAAAATGTCAAGTTATGCTCCAGATTGTTAGATATGCCCTAAGTTACACAAAGCAAGAGTAGGTGAAAGTAAAAGTGTAAATTTGTCAAAATTATAAAAATAACGAGAGCGGAACGGCTCAAGAGTGTCACACCCACACATTTTTATCTTCCCTATATATATAAGCAATAAACTAGCCTAACAAAAAAATAATAGTCCCACAAAAAATACAATAAAATATAAAAGAATGAGATGAAATGAAAACTTGACAAGAAACTCTAGTAGGATAAAAAAGTTACAATAAAATTGAAAAGAATTAGATGAAATAAAACTTTAATATTGGGGAAAGTGAAATACACCTCCCAATTTGAACCGCTCAAACTAACATTTTGACTTTTCAAATGGGCTAGCCCACTTTTTATCTCTCTTTCTCGCCTAAATAAGTAACACCTAAAGCTCCTTTCCTCAACCATTTTCTTTTCCTTGCCATCCTCTATTGTCTAGCTTTTCACCGTCACCTTTTCAAACTTTGCTCGGACGCCACAGCCACCCAATTGCCAGTGTCATCCATCCCAACCAGCTGGTTGTTGCTCTGTCTTGATTCCCCATAGTCCACAAACATCGCCGACAATGAAAGAGGGCAACTATTCACACACCACCCTGCTGATTCTCGTCTTTCATCGGTTAGCCTTCGGTGACTCCACGCCCTAATGAAACAAAAGTGCATTTTAGAATATTCAAGAGCACAAATTTAGTGCGTTTCTGCCCTTAAATCGCGAGTTCGCGCTTCAAAGCGTAGAGCTGCCACATGCAAGCCACTTTCATGTAACTAAGGTTATGCTTGCATATATTTGGAGACTCAGCCTAGCAAAGAATTTAAATTCATATGTGAGTCCATTTATCAATTTCTGCTTTCATCTTAGTCATCATGTTTTTTTCCCTTATTTCTTTCAATAAATAGGATCTGGGTATATGTTTTAAAGTATTAAAAATATCATGTTTGGGTTGAAAATTATTGTCTCCTGATTATTTATGTATGAATGTCAACAATTTTTATTTTTAAAGAATCCCATATCCTTTGGAAATTGTTTTTTTTTTCAGGCCTTGTTATGGTGTCCTCTAGGGCTTAAACTATGAAATTGGTAATATCTTTCATAAAATTTACAATTTCACAACTCCTTTCATAAAATTTACAATTCCTTCCAATACTTTTGTCGTGTGTGTCTTTATATGGACATCTTTGCATTTTTTTTTTTTGCACACATGTGTTTTTGTTCTTCATTTTTCCCAGGGATCTCTTGCTTTTCGTTATTGAATTTAAATGTTGTTGCTACCTTTTTTGCATAAGGAACCCAATCAATCATTGAAGTCTTTAGTTGGGAGACAGATTCAATGTTTCATTGGTAGGTTAATGATTGTGGAGGGATTAAAGTATAATTTTACGGTACTGTGAATGTAAGTTATGCTTTGGCTTTGATTGTGAACTTAAGATCTTTCTGGAATTCCTAGGGTTGAAAAGCTAGTGAATTTTTTTAAATAAAAACAACTTCCAAGAGCTTCACATTGGAAACAACATTTATATATATTTTTTAAATATTTACAGATTTACCAACAGCTTTGACAATTGGCAATTTATCAACAATTTTGGTTGTTGGTAGCTTAATGGTCTTGACTATTGGTATTTATAATTATAAACTGCCAAAGTTGATGGTAAGTCTCAGTGCTAATGTTTCTTTTATAGAGAAAATTCCTCGGAATATGATTGTTTCGTGACAATGAAAGATTTGGTGTTCCAGAAATAGGCTTATCTTTGAAGGCACAACTTCCTCTATTAATTCTAATGTTAATACTATTATTCAAAGGGCCAATGAAATTTTTGCTATATCCATGGCCAATTATGGGAAACCAAAAATTGGTTCTAACATTGAGGTTAGATAAAACCCCCTGCCTTTAAATGCTTGTAACCTCAACATTGATGGTTCTTGCATTTAGGCTAAAGGTAGGGCAGGAGTAGGGGGTATCTTTAGGAATGATAAAGGTGATTTTATATTGGCCTTTGCCAAGAATGTTGGCAATACTGATAGCCTGGTTGCTGAATTTTGGGCTATCAAAGAAGATTTAAAGATTGCTTTACAACGCAATCTTGCTCCATTAGTCATTGAGGATGGATCAATAATTTTCATTAAATTGCTTAATTCATCTCAATGCACTTTCTATCTCTCTAATAGCTCTTATTTCTAATTGCATGTGGCTTAAAGAGTTGATTCAAAGGTACCAAATCCAACACATTTTTAAAGAATGAAACGCAATTGCGGACTTACTTGCCAAACAATGTCCTAACCTTGCCATCCAAGGAACATGTATTTTTAATGCTTGCCCAAATTTTATTAGTTCTGCTTTGTTAAAGGACCAATAGGGAACTTCCTTCCTTCGATTTGTTATGGGTCCTTCAGTGAGGCTTTCGAATCCACCTTAGATGGTGCCTTTTGCTTTGCTTGTATTCAAACTCTGTTTCTTTCATTTATGTTATGCTCTATTTACTGAAAAACGGTCAAAACCAATGGTAATTGCCAATATGCCTACTCATTGGTGACCAATGAAACATAGTGGCGGACTTTGACCATTAATAATTACCAACGACTTCTCTTTTTTCCAGTTTGCTGCATTAGTTACCAACAAACGGATTTTCAGTAAGTGTTTACCAATAGCTATATATTGGTAATTTTGAAATTACCAATACGAGACCATTGGCAATAATAGTTGAAAAATGGTCGAATTTTAGCAGTAATGTGAAATTAGACACCACTATAAATGACATTAGACATTATCATAGATGAAATCAGACATTATCATAGACAACATTATACACCACTATGGAAAATTAGATACCACTATAGACGAAATTAGACAGAAGTATGAACAAAATTAGAAACTAGTATAGATGATATTAGTCACAACTAGACATGAAATTAGACACAATTACAAAGGATCTGAAAAATGGTGTCTAATGTCATATATAGTGGTATCTATTTTTATGTATAATAATATTTATTTTCATCTCTAGCAGTATCTGATGTCATATATAATAATGTGAGGTTAAGAATTATGTGGTTTGGTGTCTAGATTACTTTTTTTTTTGTATTTAGAATTGTTGTTTTGGTGTTTAATACTATTATTTTGGTATCTATAGCTACTGTTATGGTGTCTAATTATGTTAGATTGGTATATAAATTAGTTAGTTTTTGTATTGGTCTATATCAGTTAAAATATTAAAAGTTTAGCTTCGAAACTGAGTTATAATTGATTTAGATCCCTTAATAATATGAACAATAAAATAGATTTTTATTTTAAAAAATTTCCTAAAAATTTATCATGATCATTTTGCAAATAGTAACTCTTCCCTTAACAATAATTATTTAACACCGTTAGTTCTACTGTTGATAATGGGTAGAATTCCCTTAGCCACAAATGGTAACACGTAAAAAGTCCTGACCTAATCATATTTTGCCCTAATTTATGTCGGTGAGTATAATTGGATCAATAGTAACTTTAATTGGATCAACTGGACTCTTGAAATTCCGGAGGCAATTGTTTGCGACAATGATTGTTATCATGGATGGACATTGAGAGGCCAATTAGACATAGTTTTAACAGTAAAAGGGCTATTTGTCAAACTTGTCAAACTTCTCCAACAATTTTTTTTGCCATAGTGTTCATTATGCCAACTTCCTCAGCAACCTATTTTTTTAATTCCAATTTAATCTCACAAGCTTGCTTGAAGTAGAGGTTGGCAGTAGAATAATTTGTTCCAAAGAACATCGTAATCACTTTATAAAAAATCTTGAATTTTCTGTAAATATCTTCAGCAACTATCTACTCATCTCTTGTTAGACAAGATTTGTAGTACTTTTCTAGCATCTGTAGGCGAGAAAAGACATCTTTATATATAATGACTGTTTTGAGCATTAAAAAAGTGGAGTTCCAAGGAGTTTTGAAATCAATTAACAACTTTTTGCTTGTTGGAAAATGACACAATTTTGTTGTTCTCTCAAAATTCTCTACTCTTTTTGGTGATCCAGTAACAAAAAAAATAACACTATGATAAATTTTCTCAATGCATGTCCGAATAACATCCAATCTATCTTGCACTATTAGATTCAGAATATGAGCACAACACCTCATATGGAAGAAATTTCCATTTAGGAAAAGAGAATAAACTAGAAGTTTGTGCATCAATATCTCTACAACACCATCATTAGTAGAACAATTATTAACCGTAAGAGTGTAAAGCTTTTTGTCAATATTCCATTCCATGTAGTATCTTAACAATTTACCAGCTATCACCTCTTATGTGTGTGAGCCGGGAACATAGCAAAACCTAAACAAAACCATATCTTGTGTGAGGCTAATACGTATATTATATATCTAGCATTATGCTTATGTTTCTAGTAAAACCTACATTCATAACATTCATAGTAGCTAATATATAGCAAGTCATGACATATATTATCCCTAAAATTTTTAGCAAACCACAACATATTCATCATAGGATGATACTAAGTAAATTCAATACATACCTTAACACTCGCTTTTGTAAAACCCATGAGCTATCAATGTAATGTGCAATAATGGCCATATACCCCATTTTTTTGATGTTCTGCTGTCCAAATGTCTGTGGTAACTGAAATTCGGCTACCAATTGAATCAAGCTCCATTATAAGTGACGTTCTTTTCTTTTTATACAACTTCAAGATGTTACCCTTTATTGTATTTCGAGAAGGAATTTTGAATGATGGTAAGAGGCTAGCCGAATAACTTAGAAAACCATCATGTTCCACTACGCAAATTGAATACTCATGAATGATAATTATTTTTATAAGCTCTTTTCTTGAAGCTTCTTAATCGAAAGAATATGTTCCAACCATCATTGTTCCATTCGCCTTCACTTGCCCTCTCAAAAGCATTTGCTTGACATCTTTATGTTGCATCTAACTTATGACAATAATTTTGGTAGTAATCATTCAAGTTGCTTGTCTCGTTCTTAACTTTACACGAAAAAAAATTTTAAGTTGGCTACTGAAGTTGCTTTTCAATGGACAAATTGCTCACAGACCTTTCGATGAAGGGCCTTTGGATGCAGTGGTGAACGTCAATTTTGAAACTCGTCAATTGTGATTTTAAGTTGTCTTGTTTAGCTCAAAATGTATCAGAGCGAATTCGTTTTAGCATAAATCATTTAATTTAAAATAATTTATTTTTAATTTTATATCCTTTTGCTTTAAATCAATTTTATTTAAAAAATAATATTATATAGATATAATAATTATTTTAAAAATAATTTTTTTGATATTATTAAATTTACATGATTTTTTATTTTTTAATGTCCAAAAATAAAAATTTATAAAATATAATAAAATTATAAAAATTATATTTTTATTAAATTATTATTACTATATAATATCAACTTTTAAATGAAATTGAAATTTGGGAAGTGGTGTTCATATCCTAGAGCTTTAAGACGGCCTACCTAAAGGATTTAAGGCTTTTAAGTCAGTATACCCTCTTGACAGCTCACATGTCGCGTCGCTGCTCCCACTCCCAGCCCCAGTGGACAGCGTTTGCTTTGCCTTTGCCGACGTCTCCCCACCAAGCACCTCTGGTTGGAAAAGTACATGTTTGATTTTCCAAGCCTCGTCACCTCTAAAGACCGGACGTGGTGAACGTTAAGAAGGATAAAAAAGAAGGGCAGAATCTGTAGAGAGAGAGAGAGAGAGAGAGAGTATAAAATAAAACAGAGGCGACTCGATTACATGATTGATGGGTTCAGTTAGTTATCTTGCCATACACCATCAATATCATTACGGCGGAGGCCGATAGTTTTTAGTGATCGCCTCTCCTCCACTTCAAGTGCGTCGTTTGCTGCTTAATTTCCACCCGGCAGCGGCGGCCGTAATTATTTATTGATAAAAGAGGAAGATAATTAGAAAGAAAAAGCAGCAGCAAGCAGGCACGCACTAACTAGCTAAGCTACTTGAAAACTGCTCCAGTTTTGAGGAAGTGGGCGACACTCTCTATCAAATCCAGAGCCTTTCCAGAAGCAGGATTAAACAAATGGAAGACGTGATCTTCTCCTGCTGTCTCCACCATCGCAACCTCTCCAACCCACCCGCTCTTCTTCAGGGCTTCATAATAACTCACCCCTCTTCCCCTCAGCCAATCCTTCTCCGCCACGAACACAGCTACCCTATCGCACCCCAGCCTCGCCAGCTCCGCTGCCGCACACCCCGGGTTCATCCGCGGGTCACCCGCTCCGCTGCTTGTCGGAAATATGTACTCTATCAGCTCGTCGCGCTCCTCGTTCATGAAAAACGGGTGGATCAGCGCCATACCCGAAATTTTCATCCCGCTCAGTGGATCCATCCCAGATCTCATGACGGTGTTGTGGGAGATATTCGCTCCGGCGCTGTCTCCGGCGAAAAATGCCCTGCCGAAATCAGCGTGGTCGTTGAGCCACGTCTCGGGGCCGTCTGAGTTGACGTGCGAAGCGACCCATTTAGTGGCAGCCCAGGCGTCGTCGTAGGCGGCCGGAAGGGGGTGTTCGGGCGCCAGCCTGTACTCGATGGAAACGGCGAGCACATTAGCCTTGTGGGCGAGAGAGGAAAGAAAATTTTGGTAGAGGGGAGAGAAGGGGGACTCAATGCAGAAGGCGCCGCCGTGAACGTAGATGAGGAGAGGGAGTTTGGTTTCGGGGTGGGTGATGGGGGGTAGGTAGAGACGGGCGGAGAGGGGGGTTTCCGGGGAAACGAGGGTGTCCTTGGAACGGACGCCAGTATGGGGGTCGGTGGAGGGCGGGACGGTGTGGTTACCAAGGAGTCTCTCGACGCGGCCGTCTGTGTAGACGCGGAAGGGGAAGAATTCGCGGGCGATTTCGGAGGCCATTGCATGCGCTGCGCGCAAAGAGTTAGACCAAGTCTAAGAGAGGTCACTGCGGTGTTCAGTGCCAGTGGGGATTGGAATGAGGAGGGAAAGTAGGTGGGTATGGGTTGGTGCTCTTCTGTACATAGATTAAATCCACCGGCTGTGAAATAGTAGTATTTTTTTTCCACCATCAGTTAACTCCTTAAAAATTCCAACTGCTGTAATTTTAAAGCTGACATCACGCACACCATTTAACTTCAATTAACAGAAAATCGTACTTCTCTTCTCAAGAATTCTGCAACATTTTCACCTTCAGTAAACTGTACAAATGGCTGTGACCCTAACTGCCTTTGTTTTTATTTGCTAAAAGTTCGTACTAATGTGAAGGAGACCAGAAGGAGGAAGAGATGGGATTAAAATGTAAATTATGAAACTAATCATGATGAACCAAGAACGTAACTGTGGCATCTGTTACTGTTTCTCTGTAGCTTCTTTAGGTGGTTTGAATTCAATGTTCCAACAGCAACTAGTAAATTATGACCTTTATTCTTGCAAAGGAACACGGTTGGGTTTTCATTAAGATTTATGATGGAATCAACAGTCTTGATGCGCCTTACTATCTTGTTTTAAATCTGTATTCAGTCGTTCATAAAGAGTTTTAAGGGTTTGCTATGGGAGGAGGACAAGATCGAAATTAAAGCTCGTACTTCACCCACTGAATTGAAAAATGAGTGATTAAAGTATTCAAATGGTCTTCTGGGGAGAGGAGGTTGAATTGGGTAAGTAATGTTAACATTAAATCTATTGTTATTGTGGATGGAATTTTTAAATGGTTAACAAAGGTTGTGAAAACAATTACATGATACGATTGATGGGAAAATCGCTCGTTCAAAAGTTCGCCCAACATCATAAGCGCCCTACCCCTAAAATTACTGTTGTGCCCCATTAAACTAACTAATCCTTCTCACATCCTCACCTCTCTACTCTCGATTCTCACCCGCCGTTCAACCACAGCCGGCCGTCTCCCGTCGTTCGTCCTTCTCGTTTATCATTGTGCTAGCTTCCTCCGAGCGACGCCTCCTCCGACTAATCAACGGCAACACCAAAGGGACGACAAAGCTTAATCGGAGAACGAAAAGGGACGACAAAGTCTTCCTTATGCCATTTGCTTTTCTGTTATCCACCAATCTTTAATATTCATGTTCTCCCGCCTACAGGCCACCCAACCCACCGCAAGCAAAGCCTGGCCATCTGATCGCCTAACCACAGTCTCTGGACAGAGAATCGGAGGTGAAACCGTCGCGACCCGTCTGACTCATTATCGCGATTCGAATGAAGGCTACCAGGATTCTGAGTGGTAACCAGAGGAGGATTAGAAGGGCGGCCGATGGTGTGGGGCATTTTTATAAGGTATTCGTCTTGCAAGATCACCAGAAGTGGGCGGAGAAGCTGGCGATCTTCTTGTCGTTGGCCATGACGGCGTGTGCAATTGTTCTTGCTAAGAAAGAAGCAAGTATTGGTCAGTTCACCAGCCTAACATCCCTTCTCCTTAAAGTCACCAACCTCCAGACAAGCATTTAGTCACATATATACATTCGGGTAAACTCATTTGTGCAAATTATGGTACTCATATTATTTTTTATACATAAAATTATATTTACTTTTACTATAAGCTTATATGTTTCTATACATGTTTATATATAAAAGTTTATTTATACACATATCTCACATAATTTATACAAACTCTGATACTAAATATACATATCAATTGTTCAATTTATACATATCTTTAACCTTACTTGAACATCAGTTTATATATATTTAACATCTAATTTGAGTATATCATTATTATGTTACCATTAATTGAATTTTTATCTAATTTTCATTTTATTTACAAAAATATAAATCTTATACATACAATAGAATATTTATCTATAACATATATATGATTTTATTTGTACATATTTGACACATATTTTATACATATTTATCACTTACTTTATACATAAGTTTCATACATATTTTTTGTCCAATTATACATATCTCA
The DNA here is from genome assembly GCA_039654915.1 of Aquilaria yunnanensis. Lineage (NCBI taxonomy): Eukaryota > Viridiplantae > Streptophyta > Magnoliopsida > Malvales > Thymelaeaceae > Aquilaria > Aquilaria yunnanensis. Next base: position 21,524,339 of record CM077598.1, on the reverse strand, counting down.
AACTTTAGCGGGAAGTGGAATTTGTCGCGTTCACACTTTTTTTTTAATGGGATGTTGAACCTGTAACATATCTATGATATATATGTCATTTGTACATATGTTACCATTTTTTTGTACATATCTCCCATTTTCTTTGTACATCGACTTTATATATATCTAATATTTGATTTATACATATCTCTAGTTTAAGGGGAAACAAAGGATTTGATATATTCACAATTATTTTATGTTATGAACAGGGGTATTAAAATGTAAATATATATAGACATAAGGGGTATGACGTATGTTTGACTTTCCATGGGAAATTTGTTTGCGAGCATTTCAAACAGGGTGAATTACATTTTGCCCCTTGACAATTACCCTAAATTACATTTTACCACTTTATGTTTTAGAAACTTCTTAAAAGCCCCTTGAGGTTTTAAGAAGCTTACACTTATCCCCCTGTTGTCTGTTTTGGAATTTAAAAGGGAAACTTACAATTACCTCATTAAAGTATGTCCTAACCTACAATTTGCCCCCTTTATTTTTAGAAACCTACACTTTGCCCATTGTATTTTTTATACTGTCTGATAACAACTTCTAAAACGGTATTTAAACTATATGACACTCATTTTCCAGTAATTTCAATATCTCTAATATTTGTTTATAGTTAATAGACATTTTAAATTATTTTTTTTTCTTTATGTAAATGTATTTTTCTCCTTGTAAATGCATATCAGTATTTTTTTAAAAGTCAGTTGGCTGTAAAAAAAAAATCTTAAAATTACTGGAACATTATTATTATAGTTTAAATTAAAATTTCAGAAGTTGTTGTCGGACACTATAAAGCAAACAAAAGGTAAAGTAGGTTTTTTGAAACTAGAGGGACAAAGTGTAAGTTAGATCAAACCATATGGGGGGTTTTTGTAATTTTCCTAATTTTAAATCAATGGATTAATTACACTTTGAGACCCCAATTTTTAATTCTCTTTTAAGTTTTTTTCCTTAATATATAAATTGCTTCATTACCTGTTGTTTTTTCCCCAAATGGCATAATACATTTATATGTATTGTTCCTTTTACTTACCTATTATTATTTTTCTTATAATTCAGCTTTTATTTACTTCTCATTGTTTTTTTGTACCTTTTTATATTTAAAATTTTTTAATCACCTCTAATTAACAATAGAATTTTGAATTTTAAAATTGGTTGTTACTTTCTATCCCCCTCACTTTTTTTGAAAACTTGTAATAGCAACTATTAAAGAAAAAATCAAAGAAATGATAAGACTCATTTTATAATATATGGGAAGTTTAAAATTTACTTTTTCCAAGTTAATAAAACATTTGGTCATTTTAATGTAATTTTAATCTTATATATTTATGGGTTAATAAATTATTTGTAAGAAGCTTTCATTTAGAAAAATAATTTTTTGATTTCCTTAACTAAAAAAACACTAGCCCTTGAAATAATGGTGACAGATAAGAAATTGTCTAGATTTTTATAGTTTTTTAGATATATAATGCTGAAAATGTTACAAAAAAATACTGCTATATGATTATTAGTTCAAGTGCACAATTAACAGACGTGCTAGGTTTCAAAGCCTTTTATTTCATGTATTATTAATTTAAAAAGTCACTTTTGATCAACTAAAACTCACATTTTTCATATTTTGTTGAACAAGACGTTCTTTCAAAATAATTAATTAATGAATAAGTACAAAATACTAAAATTACAAAAAAATGGCCAATTACGTATTAATTGAAACAAAAGTAATTTTGAAGTTTTTATATTATTGTAAATATAATCCTTATAATTTATTTAATTTTAGATTTAATAATTATCATGATAATTTTGGGAAAAAATGACAAGGACACTTGTAAAGCTTATATATATAAATGAATAAATAAAATATATTTTTAAAATAAAAATGAAATCCTTAATGAAAGATATTTTAAAAATTTAAAATAAAAATATAAAAAATGTACATATAATAAAAATAAATAAAAACATAATCATAAGAAAAAAATAATTAGGAAATGGTAAGTTGGAATGAACTATGTGTGTGTGTGTGTGTGTCTGTGTGTGTGTGTGTGTGTGTGTTATTTGAGAAAGACAAGTTACGAAATAATTAATATGTTAAGGAAAAAAGTTAAACCTCCAGGAGGTAAGCGTAGGTTTCTTAAAATATTAAAGGACTTTTTAGAGGTTTTTAAAATAGGATGAGCCAAAGTATAATTTAGGGTAAATGTTAAGCGACAAATTGTAATTCTTTGTTTTTGAAATGAGGGCTGCTAGGAATTAGGGGTGAGCATGGGTTAGGTAAACTCAAAATCCAACCTGAACCACCCCTATTAGGTTATGTTGGGTTGGGTAAAAATGGACTATGGTTCACGAGTTGGTTTTATATATAGGAAAAACCAAAGGTTTTTTTGTTGGTTCTAGTTCCATATTCATTCTATATGAAACCAACTTGAAATGGAATCGAACCCGAGGTGTGTGTGTGTGTCTGTATAAAACAGAAATTATAGTGTTACTAATATATATAATTTACATTTTCATTTTTTTGAAAGCTTTTAACATTCATTTACCTAACTTTCATTGCACAAAACCCAGTAAGGAATTTTTTTAATCTTTATTTAAATTCTTGCTACACAAAATTCAGAAATAAATATTTTTAAAATCATTATTTAGACTTTCACAGCACAAAATATATATATATATATATATGTTACTTTTAGTTCTATGGGTAAAATAAAAATATCATAAATTAAATACATCTTAATATTCTTGTCTAGTGAAATATTCATTTTTTTTGGGATAGAGTGAGTATTAAAATTTTTTAACGATAATGGAAAATGATACATTGCAGAAAAAACTTGAAAAAATGTCGTTAATAACATTCAAATTTTTGTTCTAGCCTTTCCTAAAGTTTCATTAAACTTTGAAATGAGTTCGTTAACTTCAATAGCCTTAGTTCCATCTTTTATATGATGATCTTCTATAAAGTTTTCCTTATGCCATTTGCTTTTCTGTTATCCACCAATCTTTAATATTCATGTTCTATAATTATAATTAAACATGCATCGGTGGGGTGTTCATCTATTTTTTCAATTATTTCGTTTTGTAACTGGTTCGAAGCAAAATATTTCAATTCATTTTGAGATTAATTTTATACAGAAGATTAATTTATTAAATTCCTAGTCATTTAAAATTAAAAATTGAATAAACTAACTAATTCAGTTTGATTTAAACGAAATGATTACATTGAAAAATTCTAACACCTATCATTTATATCATTTACAAGTGAGTCTTACACCAAGAATTGACAGTGACACAAGGGGCTATGCGCCTTTGATTGTATAATTAACTCAAACAGACACATTTGTTTGATTGTTATTGAAATGTGACATAGAAAGTGTTGAGTTATGACTGTTGGGGCCCATTGAGAAATTTTCTTGAGCCCAGTTTTTTTCAATTTTTTGCAACTGAATTAACACGATTTTGTGTTTTGGGTTAGGTCATTTACCAAGCAGACAAAATCACCCATATCCTCACTCCAGCGACGTCAAGTCCTGTTCTATCGTTCCATCAACAGCCACCTTTATTGTGTCTCTAACGAGTGATTTTCTTCATTATAACCATCGTTGAGATTTCCTAGTCTATCTCTAGTCAATCCCGGCAAGAGATTCTTTGTGACATTTCCAGCGAGGGATTCTCTTCCGCACAACCTTCGTCAAGGTTTCCTGGTCGACTTCCAATTAAACCTGATGAGGGATTCCCCATCATGTCTCCAATGAGAGATTTTTAGGTCGATTGTAGGAATAAATGGACAGCTTGGTTGATTGCAAAACCAGCCTTGTCGAATTTTCAGGACCACCGTTGAGGATTACTCTTCGTGGAAAAGCCGACCAGTGCTGCCCGACCATTTTCCTCCTGGATCGATCCACAAAAGGCTCATCGGAGGCCATGTGGGCATGGATTCGGTTACAGGGAGCAGAGGCAGCGGCTGCAAGAGTAATAAAAAAGGTGGAGAAGCTCTTGTAGCAAATATAGTAATTGTTTGAAATTTAAAGCCCAAATATATTGAGTTGAAAATTGGGTAATTTTATAATATGTTAATGAATGTGTGTTAAACTTAAAACGAAGCCGCTTCAAGGTACAAGAGAAGGCCGGTTTGAGCGATTGCCCGGTTTGCACCCAAAAACAGAAGGCCGCGCGGCTCCATATTAAGGCAAAGGTACAAGAGAGACAGCGAAAGCGAAGGTTCCTAGCAGCCCTTTCTAGAAATATGTAAATGGCTGATATTGGAAAAGTATTCCTAACCTCATCTATTGTTTGTCGTTTTCTTTTATAACATTCTAAACTCTGTAACGGAAAAAGGGGCTCAATCAAATCAACATTCATTGACAAGGGATTTTTGTTGCCATTAATAACTTAACCTGCATTCATACTATTATGATCTGACGGCCCGTTATCGTAATGGGCTACTTGAGGCCAGACCAACCAAATGAAGTCTGCTTGTAGACCTAACTCATTTAAGTGTCCCGATTAATCCATTACTCTGGGGACCATCTGGGTCATTTGTTCCCATTTGATTCCTTGTTTGCAAGCGTATAGTCATGTGGTACCTTACCTCGCGTGAGATACTTGTCCTCTACCTCACAAAGTTTTAAGACGTCATAGAAAAATTACAAAAGATTTAGATCTGAAAGTAGTATTTTCCCATTGGTCTTGAAATATATTTTTTAGAATAATTTCTCGTTATTTTTAAATTTTCATTTGAGCAGTTTTTTGTTTGTGAGTTTTTACTTTTTTTCAAATCTAAGGGAAAAATGGGAGCTAAAAAATATATATGTTTTTTTTGTAAAAAGAAAAATTAAAAATGCTTATCAAAGATCTTAAAGGATGATTAAAAGTTTTAAAGAACAAAATATATCTCAAAATAAATATGTTTAGTCATTGAAAAATAATATCCGCTCAACTCATACAGAAAGAAAAGCTTATTAATGAGTTGAAAATTTTCCAAAATGGTATATAAGATAATAGTTTATCTAAGCTGGAAACTAATATTAATGGAACCTATTGAACAATAATCAATTTTGTATGCTAGGTATGCTCTAGGCCAAATTGATGTCGTATTAATTTAAACAATGACAATAAAAAAAATTTCAACAAAGTGTAGTTTGTTTTATCAATTGATACATAAAATTAAAAAAAAAATTATAGCTTATTGGTAAAAATTGAAAAGAAAAATTTGTTCTTCTTACAGTAAGAAAATGGAGGATCAATTTTGAAAAACATTTGAAAGAAAAGACAGTTAAAGAGAAATTGGTATTTGAGTTCTAAATTTTTTGCAATTTTTATAGTCCTAAAACTTTGTGAGTTTTTATTTGAATCCTAAAACTTGCAAAAGCATATAAACATTTAGTCCTAGATTTAACCCTAGAACAAGTGGTGAATGATTTAGAACTGGCTGTTTACACGTTTTGAAATTTTTAGGACTCTAATAGAAACTCACAAAGTTTTAGGATTTAAATAGAAAAGTCATCAAAATTTTAAGACTAAATGTGTTCTTTTCTCCCCTTTCTCATTGATCATTTTTAAAAAAAAAATTAATGGGTTTAATGTAGGCCCTTTAATCAAATTCATATATCTAATTTTAACTATCTAACATCCTATCTAGAGATGTCAATTTATACCCTTACCTGTAAGTACCCTACCCACTTTGTAGCGTTTTTTTTTATTGGACAAGTTTGGGTCGAGTTCAAGTATTTTTTTGTTTTTGTACCTGTTGGGTACGGGTTTAGAGGTTTACCTTCCCCGAGCCCGGCTTGTACCATACCCGTATAGTATACAAAAACATATATGTATCTAAAATATTACATATATTATATATACACACCAAATTTTAGTTCTATACAACCCAAATATATAATATAATTCTAACTTAATAAACCCTAAAACTCACAAATCGTATGACCAGACTACTTTGTTTTCGGTTATGCTATACATTCAAGTATGTCATGCTTTCTTTAGTTTCAATTTTATATTATATGATTACTTGTGCGAGTATTGTAGGTACAATACTTAACCTTACCCACCCCAATGCCAGGAAGGGTTTGGGCGAAAAAGTCCCACCCGCTGCGGGTTACAAGGAGGGTTCCAATAGAATTTTTACATTACTAATAGGGTTTGGGAATCATTTTACCTTCCTCAAACTTGGCTCATTGACATTCGTAATTCTATCTATTTATAACCACAGGATCAATCCCTTATCTTGTTGTATTTGATCTGACCCATTTATTTTAAAAGCCTTTTTCATCTTTTTAAACTCTAGAAACATGTAGGTAAACATAGTTACAGGTAGTTCATTTAGGTTTAACTTGAATGTGTTAAACCATTTCCATTTGCTATTCAGGTCAAACATGTATGTCAAACGTGATCCACATGCCAACTCATTAAAATGGCCCTTTAAGGTGCACAATATTGTGGTCTTATCTTGATTAAAGGATATTTCTACAAAATGATAATAAAAGTGCTCTCGCATTGAATCCAGATCTATTTCGTTTGTTACTTTACTCAACTCACCCCCATTGGATGACCACCCTACCCCCTACCTAGCTCACGAGGTCATAGCTAGGTCCTTCTCAATCAACTGTGCAAGAGAGAACTTGGTGCCCTTTGCCTTGATCAACCACGACCAGTCATCTGCTAATGAGCAACAATGATGCCACCAAGAGCACTGTCATTCTATCCGCCAAATTTGGTCCCTGTCAATCCACCTGGTTACCCACTGTTGACCCGTATAACTTTATCCTCTATAATGCCCAATTAGGTGTACAAAAACATTCACTAGTAAAAATTGTAAATATGGGCAATAGTAAGGGCAAGTCATAATTGGGGAAAAAATGGATCATGCCAAAATTCTAAAACACATTAATTTGATCTCATTAACTAGTAAAAAACTAGCCCCAAACTTTAAAGGGGTAAAGTGCATACTTCCAAAATAAGAGGGGAAAAGTGTAATTTGGGCAAACATCAAGCCATCCTAATTCAAAAAAAAAAAAATGAATAAATAATGATAAACTACTAATATTTTTTAGTTGACTTAATTCAATAAGTGATATTTTGTTTTAGTCAAATAAGCTACTAATGTCTTATAATAAGACCAAGGAGACTATTGATCTTTAACTTAGCAAATATACTACTAGAAATGAAAAATATAACGTCAAATGAGGATCATGTGGGATAATTTTTCTGTATAATTAGATGGTGGGGATAAAGAATAAATTTGGCGGAAGTGAGTCAAATACCCTACCAAATGAAATTAGAATTAGTGAAACAACTGGATTTATCAGAGAACAGTGTCATAATTAGAGTGTTAGTAGCTTTCTTTTTATTTAAAATGAGTGAATCAGTATTCCATGATTTTATAAGCCGACAGACAGCAGTAGGGTGGACATCATGAACTGAACAACTGGTTTGGGCGAGCAACTCGTACACACAAAGTTCTGGTTGGAAGCCAATGTATGTGATGGAGCTCGGTCACAAATCCTCAAGACAGTTGCTTAGTCTAATTGTTCCCAAAAAGCAAGAAAATTTGAGTCCTAGCATTATTCTATTCTTTGTCGAATCGCCAACTCATATTAGTATTTATCTAATAAGTTTCCTTCTCAATATTCACTTCCATCCCTTTGTTATCTGAACAATAGCTTAATGCCCCATCTTGAAATAATTTTTATTATTAGTTGTAAAATTTTGGATAATTTATTAATAGTGGAATCAAATTAAAAGTATCCTTAGAATTTTTTTTTAAAACTTTGACATTAATCACTAACGTTAATACGAACTAGAGTAGTTCTTTATTCCATTTCTTTCGATAACCAGGACAAATAAAGCCCTGAATCAGATTCTTATCTGTTTCTTATCCGGCTGTTTTAAACATTTTTTTATGGTTTTTTTAGTAACTGTCATAAATGGTCAATAACCTTTAGTCAATGTTTCTTTTTAGTCCCTAACTTATTGAACGTTCTATTTTAGTCTTGAACCAATTAAATTGCTTCGTTTTAGTTCTAAATCTATTGAAAATATTTCATTTTGGTCCCAAATTTGATAAAATTTGTTAATTCAATGTATTTGTTTTATAACAACTTTTTAGATCATAATTTAAACTATCTGGTAACTATTTTATAATAAATTTAATTTGTGTAATAACTTTTTTACAGTTAATAAAAAATTCAAATAATCTTTTTTCTTTCTATAAATTGAACTTATTTTATTCAGAAAAAAACTACTAATTTAAATTTTTCATTTACTATAAAAAAATATTAAACTATTTAAATTTATTGGAAAACAGTTATTGAATATTTAAATTAGAATTTTAAAAATTTATGTCAGATAATTATTATGAGTTAATGAATTTTATCTAGCGAAAGACCAAAATGAAACAATTTTAATAGGTTTAGGACTAAAACAGAACATTCAATAGTTTAGGAGCTAAAAGAAAATAATGAGTAAAGGTTAGGGACCATTTACACAATTTACTCATTTTTTTCTTTTGTTTTTGGAGATGACAATTGACAAGGGATTTCTAGCTCCTTAGAGATTAATGGCCTTTTCGGCTGCTTTCTAATGATTATATCGCTAATGGGGATTGAAATTTGGATGGCTAGTTTGTTGTGGAATGTCTCAAATCATTACCTAAAACTTGTATTTGTTTGGCCTTATGTCATGACTCAAATCTGGAACCGGTCCACAGAACACCGCCCATACTATATGGGCTATCTTTTGTGAAAAGGATAAGTGGTATAAACTGAAATGGACTCTTAGTATAAGGAAGTTCTTCCGTTCCATACCAGTTGACATAACCACATTCTTTGAACAATTCTTATACTTTGATACCATCTGTAACAACCCAAGTTCAAAACTGGTTAATGGAACACCTGCCCACACCACATGGTGATGTGGGGAAGTGTTCTATACCAGTTTTGGACTTGGGTAATTATAGATGGTATCAAAATCGATCTGGGACCGCGATGATGTGACATATTGGGTATGCACATTCATCATCTAATGAGGTTGATCATAGATTAGAGAGGTTACTTAGCCTGGTCAAGCAATTTGATTGGAGAAATTATTGGTTCGGAGAACCAAATAATCTGAGTGACTGCAACAAAAATGTTGGGTACATAAGAGGGGGAAGGAGAGTTTGTAATACCCCCACATCCCATATGGAAGAAATGCGAAAAACCTTATGTGTATATATAGGCTAAGCTTTTAGAACATAAACATCCTGTGCTTATCACTTTCAAAAAAAGATAGCTCATGTGGTGTGGGTGGCTATTCTATTAACCATATTTAGACTTTGGTCATTACACCTTAGGTTTGATAATGCATTGGTGAAGAATTATTGTTATTGTTGTTATTTTTTTTTATTTCTTCATAGCAACTTGATTAGTTTAAGTGAGGAATATGGATTCTGTTTTGCACATTTCTAACGTGAATTTCTATCACTGACATCATTTTAACGGTAGTGACAACTGGAATTAATTCACAATTAGTAATGGTTTACTTGACAAAAAAATATTAGTTGTTGATTTGGACCAATTCAAAAAAAATAATAGTTCATTTTTGTTAGTTATAACTTTCATAAAAGCATTTTTACTCACAACTGAATTTCAATACTTGTTAAACCAGTAGAAGTAAATTGTTTACCCAATCTATTTTTAACTTAAGTTGAATTAATTCAAAATAACTTATTTTTTATTTATAATTTTTTTTTATTTGGGATCAATTTCATTTAAAAATCAATGTATTGTAAGTGTAATAATCTATTTAAATTAAAATTTTAATGATGTTATTAATTTTTTTATGAATTTTTCTTTTTAAGGTTGTAGACAGCAAATTTAAATTGGGTTAAAAAAATAAATTAAACCCAATTTAAACTTTATAGCTCATTCCAAAATTGATGTCCAAAATTCAAAAATCTATTAAATTTGAAAACTACAAATTCAAAAAAACCCAATATTTTGAGCCCAAAAGTACATAAATGAAGGTTTTGAATGAATACTCATTTTACTATTTTAGCCAAAGTCCATTTTGGCAAATTGGGCCTTAAAGTCCAAAACGACTAAAGCTCATGCATACCCATCATTTAGCTCAAATATTCTAGAACATTAAGGAGAGATAATTATCATATTTATTTTCTCTTAAGATAAATACAATAGATAAATATATGATAATTATTACATGTGATTTTTTTGAACCAAACCACATCCTCTCTACACTTATAAATAGCCCATGTCAAAAAAGGGAAGAAAAATGGAGAACAAATTAGAGGAGAAGCAAAACTAGGGAGGAGGAAAATTTCTTTACAAGAAGCTCTCTCTAGCTCTTTAAGCCGATCAAGCAAAAATGCGGCGAGAGGAGAAATTAAGCACAAGAAAGATCAAATTTCAGTTTTAAGGACAGATTTGAAGAACACAGCGAGGAATGCAAAGAACGCGGGATGAAGCTGTATCAAGTTCAAGTTCAGATCCAGCAAAAGCGGCGGGGGAATGTGGAAGATTCGTTGCTGTGCTGCATTAAGTCAAACTCTAAGGAAAGTGGCAAGGAAGCAGCGAACATTGCCCGAAGCCCTCAAATCCCAGGAGTACGATGAAAAAATCTCAAATTGAAAGAAGCGGTGGAATTTCGGTTCGTGTTCACGCAAGACAAACTCTAGAATCCGTGTTCATAAAGAACCTGTTTGCGTTTCCCCAAAAACCTCAAAGCATTAATTAGAGTATTGTACATGTGAGAAGAAGCACGCTAGACAGTCGATTAATCAAAATCTCTATTTTACAATTTTCAAATTGTAATTTGTACTACAATTAATTTTAATGTGTAATTTTTACACACAAAATTTGTACGTACAAAGGCATTTTAAAAATAAAAAATTCATATAAATTTTATAAAACTATAAAAATTTTATTTTAATGAATTATTACTCCTATATAATATTGGTTTCCATGTAAAATCGATTCTAGAATAAAAAAATAAAAATAATTTATTTTAAATTAAATTAAAACAAATGCAAACATCACGTAAGAATATTCGAATGTTCATTTTGGAATTTGAAATAAGCTTATACCATGTACTACGACGGATTAAAGAAAAGGAGTAAGAATTCTTTTTAAGAGAAAAAGAGCGGAAAAACAGAAGTGGGTAGAACGCATAAATTAAAGCCAAAATCATTACCGGCCATCGCTGCTTTTTCGGATTTGAGCTGAGCAGCGAATGACCAGTGTTTCTTTGGAGGGCAAGATTGACGGGAAAAGCTTGCTAAAAGGCACAACTGTGGCTACTGGAATTAATAACAAAATAGAAAAGTCTGAAAGCGAAAAAGTCAAAAAAACCTAACCACTTTTTAACTCTAAGCACCCATCCATCCCATATCAATCAATGAGCCGTTACTAGAAGGATGCTACAAAATACAGTAACACTATCGTGATACTTCAGGCCAAAATATGAATTTGATCTCTTAATTTTATTAACTCAAACGAGTTAGTCCTTTGTTAATGAATAAATGCAACTTAGTCCCTCAACTTCATAAAATATAGTGAGTCAGTTTATAATTGGATGGAAAGGCAGGTGACGTTTGTTTCTCAACATTGTCGACCTTTCTCTGCCATAAGTCGTCAATCTCTATTTTTTAAACCAAACCTTAGATCCAATATGATAATGATATGCTGTCGAAGCCAATAATCCACCTTCAAATCTGTCTCTTAGCCATCCAATCCACCACTTCCCATGCCACCATAGTCAAATCCACTCCTTACCATTGGAGGCATCACCACCAAATCAACCCTTGCCATTGAATCAACTCTTGCTATAGAATTTGCCACTTCCTGTGCTGCCACCAAATCCACCTTTTTCATTAGTTTGGCGTAGTCCTCCGCACCATCGATTTCATAATGCCATCTTGGCCCCGTTGTTTGCTATCACAAATCGAAGCAGTTGAATCAACCTTTGCCATCAAATCTGCCATAAAATCACCCTTGCCATCGAATTTGCCACTTCCTGTGCTACCACCGAATCCACCTTTTTCATTAGTTCAATGTAGTCTTTCACACCGTTGATTTCATCAAGCTATCCTGACCTCATCATTTGCTGTAAAAAATTGAAGCCGTCAAATTAACCATTGCCATCACCTTTGGCACCGCATCCACCCTTTTTATTGATTTGACGTAGTCCTCTACACATCGATTTCATCAGGACTTGCCTCGTTGTTTGTTGTCAAAAATTGACTTGGGTGTGATTTGGTTGCAACACGGATTACAATTGCCTCAGGCAATCCTCAAGCCATCCTCATCTCATCAGTTTCCTTAGGCCATCCTTGCATTGTCAATTTCCACATGTGATTCACGGATTATAATTGGGCCAAACGTCATCTGCCTTCCATCCCTTCTTGTTGTCGGCAACATTTGGTTTTCAATTCCAATCCCAGAATTGCTTTGCTCACAAACATCATCATTGCCAAGTGACAATATGTGCACGTTTTCCATCAACATATAGACTAACTCGCAAGCGTTATCAAAGTTTGAGGGCTAAGTCGCAAAGTTTATCAAAGTTGGAGGATTAAGTCATTATGAGTCAAAATTGAGGCACTAACTCGTTCAAGTTTGCAAAGTTGACGGACCAATAACGCATTTAGGCTTATATTTCATGATTAATTAGTTAGCATTATTCGCCACCCACTGCATACGACACCGTTTTATCCAGGTAAGTAAGAACTCGCCAATGATGCCCTCCAAACGCCACTGTATGCAGGTCTAAGTCCGGCCCGGCCAGGCCACAGTACAAAGACCTGAGAGCTAGTGCGGCGCCAGCGAGCGAACGTCCAACTTCGACAAACGGTCTCTCTCCTCTCCAGCAGCTAATCATTTTGTTCTGCGAGGGACCAACTCGAATTCTTCTCCCTCTCTCCCTCTCCCCCTCTCGTTACTCTTTCACCAATTTTAAATTCTAAGAAACCTAAATGCTTTACCCATTTGAAAAATCGACACAAAAGAGCCGTCTCTCCACTCTCTCCCTGCTTCCAATGCCTTTCCCTTTCTTCCTTTTTGAGCTTTAGAAGCCATGGCCGACGATTTCTGTTCCTTCTCTAAGGTATTTTTCTTTTCTTTTTCCTGTTCAATCGTTTTCCTTAACTTCTCTTTGTTGCTATTTTATTGTTATCGGGGTTATGTGAATATTCTGATCTGGGTTTTCATAATAGTACCGAATTCCTTTTCTGTCCAAGCGGTTGTTGAAATACGATGGAATAGAAGATACCCCGAATTTTTCTTTCTCTGTTGTGATTGTTTTCTGATCGAGATGTGCATGGTGATTTATTTAATTATTTCGCGTTGAACCTGAGCCATTCGGTTCCTGTTTTCTTTACATGAGTAGGTAAATGTCCACTTTAAAATACGCAGGAACATGTCTTTTTCCTGGTTCAGTAATTTAGCGATCTATCTGGGTGCCACACTGCCACTAATAATCAAAATTGTTTGAGCTACTGATTTGAGTGATGTTGAGCTCTTTGTTTTGAGTTGCCAATGACTATGTAGCTTTTATAATTTATGGGCACTGCATATTTCAGGACTTCTTCTCTCTGAAGTCCCCCAAGAAGTCGCCACTGGTATTGCGGATGGTAGTTCTAGTTTTTGTAATGATCTGTGGTGTGTACATATGCTCCATTTGTTTAAAGCAGATAAGCTTTAGCACCACGGCAGATTTTTTTAACATCCAAGTGGTTGGCAGACCCTGTCCAGAACCTAACATTGAACCATGGGAAATCCCATATGTGCACTATCCAAAACCCAAAACCTACAGCAGGTAACACGTATGGATGTCTCTTTACGGGTTTGGTTTGGAGTAAAATTTAATAATTTTTGGTATTGCTTGTTTAGGGCTGAATGTGCATGTACTCCTGTTCGGTATTTCGCAATTCTGTCAATGCAGAGGTCAGGGAGTGGATGGTTTGAGACATTGTTAAACAACCACACTAACATTAGTTCAAATGGGGAGATATTCTCTGTCAAAGTCAGGAGGAGTAACATTTCAACCATTGTAGAGACATTAGACAAAATCTATGACTTGGATTGGTGGAGTAGTGCCGCAAAAAATGAATGCACGGCTGCTGTTGGCTTGAAGTGGATGCTTAATCAGGTGAGAATGCTGTCACTTGCTCCTTATACCTACTAAGTTGAGATTGTTGACATGGAATTCTTGTGAGTCAACTTCTAAGAGTCATAATGACATACCATAAATTTATACAAGAGAAAAATGCTGCATTTGTTTTGTTTCGATTCCCTTTTCAACCTTGTATGAAGGAACAGTGAGATGAAGTTACCATGCCATCTCCATCATTCCTTTTCCTACTTGAATAAAGAATAGCAAAAGAGACATGAAGAACTTATGCTGGGTGCTTTATCATGTAATTCTTTAGCACTTTCTATCAGAGAATATACTACTTTCTGTTGCCTGTGATATGTTGTTTGATCATGGCATTATTCTTTAGCAAACATTAGAGTTTTTAGGAGTTGATTGTTACTTTTTGCCGCATGTGGGATTGTAACTAACAGAGGTCACCTGTTGGTTCCTAAAGTTGCAGTCTGATCCCGTTTCCTCTCTTTATTATTAGCATCCGTTCTTTCATTTCAAGCTCTAGCTGCACTTTTCTTCTACTCATAATCTCTGTGCTGCCGTTGCTTTTCTCCTTAATATCATTTTGAAAATGCCATGGTGGTGAAATGGTAGGTAGACCATATTGCTGGTTTACAAGCTGTAATCAACTAATGATCTGCCTAAAATTATTGTTGCTTCTTCAACCCAGTGAAGAAACAAGTTCATATATGCTCTGTTTCTTTTGTCAACTCCTTACGACCTTATTTTTGGCTTGGTGATTATTCTTGTGGAATTTCTCCTGCTGCAATTGCATGCAGGTTTGTTTTATGTCTTCTTATTACTCAATTCGTTTGGAGAATTTTTCAATGTCCTGTTTGTTTGAAAGAATGACAAATTGTATTTTGTTGTGGTTTCAGTTGTCTAATGAGCTTTTCAGAAAGTTTCATGAATTTTCACTTCTGAATTGGATATTCATGTAGACAGATACAATCACGACTTATGCACTCAAAGTCATGGAAAATTTCGGCCTGAAAACTAGAAACTGAGGTTAAGGGTTTTTTTGAAAAATCGTGATATGTCCAAGTTGAGCAGTCAAAGTCAAAGTACTAGACAGAATTCAGTTTCAATTTGCATGATGAATGTGACAGCATAATATGTATTTGCTCGTCATGAAGTCATATTCTTCATATCTCAGTTTTTAGTTTCCTTTCGCAAATAAATATAGTGTATGAGTACTTTGCTTGGATGAATGGGCATGCATACACTAGGGAATAGAATAAGATATGAGACTATAAGGGGTGAGGTAAATGTAGCTCCACTTGACAACAAAATTAAAGCAGGTATTCTTAGATGGTTTTGCCGTGTCCAGCATGGAACAAATAATGTGCTAGTGTGGCAGCACAATAGACTAGAGATTTGAGGATGGAAAGGGGGAAGGGTAGGTCTCAGATTAATAGAATAGAAATTGTAGAAAAAGTTCTTGCTTAGAGCTTCTGGAGGACCTTATTTTCAATCAAGCAGTATGAATATAAAAGTTTGTGTAGTTGACCCCAATTAGAGATTGCTGCACACAGGATTGATTGATTGTTGGTTTGCAACTACCTTTACGTTCATGAGTAAGCATATGCTTTGGAGTTCATATCTGTTGATTAGTGACATCTTCTACAAATTACTGCAGGGTTTGATGCAGAACCATGATGCAATAGTAGAATACTTCAAAAGTAGGGGTGTATCTGCGATTTTTCTTCTGCGCAGGAACCTTTTGCGCCGGACCATTTCAATACTGGCAAATTCTTATGACCGAGAAGTAAAGCTACTGAATGGAACACACAAGTCTCATGTTCATTTACCTAGAGAGGTTTACCTTTGGCTGTCTATCTGCTCCCCTCATTTTCATTTTATCTGCTGTTCTCTAACCATATAATCATTGATCACAGGCAGAGATCCTGGCAAGCTACAGGCCTTCAATTAATGCAACTACACTGGTACCTAGTTTAAGGCAGGTGGAAGAGATGAGTAGAAAAGCCTTAGAGTGTTTCAAAAGCACCCGACATATCATTGTTTACTATGAGGATGTAGTGAAAAATCGTTCTGTAAGAAACTGCTGTTTTTGGAAATAGTTGATATATTGCTTGCGGGGCAACATTTGAGTTTCTTATAATGTTCACTTTCTATGATGCAGAAACTAGTAGAGGTTCAAGAATTCCTGAAGGTTCCGGTGAGGGAGTTACATAGTCGTCAGGTGAAGATACACAAGGGATCCTTGTCGAGTCATATTGAGAATTGGGATGATGTCCAGAAGGCACTGAATGGAACGAAGTACGACAGCTTTCTTCATGGTGATTACAGAAAATAAAACACCGGTATCATGTACATATTGTAATTCTTCTCAGTACCTTCTACTTCCTTTCTTCGCCTTTTCTTTTTTTTTTTTTTCTAACCAAGAGTACCAACACGGATGCTTCCCTGTTGGAATTTTGGCTGTGCATTGTGCATTTCCAATGCACGTGTTTGCCACCTGATTCTTTTCTGGGATCTTACAACTGATATTTTATTTATTCTTTCCCGTTGTATTTGAGCCTGAGCTTATGGAAGAAGAACCAGCCTCGAATCACCAATCAAAGTTTGTCTGAACAGAGAAGTTGATATTATTTAAGAATGCAGTGGCTGTTGATCTGACCATGACCTAATTCGTCTCCTCTTATAAGAAATTCCTTTGTCGTGAACTTTATATTGAACTTCTTTTCCTAGCCCCATGGCTGGTTTGTGAATAAAAAATGTTGGTGCACGATAAATTCAGTTGCTTTGTTACGTCTGATTTACTTTATTTATGTGTGAATGAGTTTCTCAAGTGACAGCTTCACCAACCATTGCTAATTTCAAGATTAAAGCTGCGAGAAAAAATGCCAAATGCTTGCAGGTCGTTTGTTGGGATTTTGGTACAATAACATGTATTTACTGACCGGATAGGGACAGGTTGCCATGACGGGAAAGGGTCTAAATCATGAGGCGGCAGTAGGAAATTTTCTTTCCTAGAGGGTGGGTTGGAAATTGGTAGCTCGGGTGCAGGATAATGTTTTCTAGATTTTGCACCCGGTACCAGGAAAATTACATGTACATGAATAAAGAATCCGTGGTGGAATTGAATCAAGTGGAAGTTAGGGGTGTGAATTGGATATTTTGTTGTGAGTTGAGGGTGTGTCCAGGCTAGGTTTGGTTTTGGACGAATGGAAAGAGGGAGACCGCCGTCACGTTGACGCCGTGAATCAGACCCTAAGCGTGAGCCTGTCCACCTGCTGCTGCAGCTGCTGGATATATATGGTAACGGCATGGTATGGAGTAATCAATTGATTTTTGACCCGCCAAAAACAACACCTGCAAACCTTTTTTCCTTTGAAATTGAATCAAACATTCATCTTCCTTGTCTCTTACTCCATCCTTTCCTCTTCTGATTGCCTCTGCCCAAAATATTCCTCCCTCCCACCTCTTCAGTGATCAGCCAGTTCATTTCACTTTAACTCTAATATATTATTATTATCCATTATTTTTATATAAAGTAATTATTTATTAAGACTATCCATTTATTGAAACCTTATATTTTAAGCAGTGGAGGATGTAACTTCACAATAAAAAATAATTATTTTTTATAAAAATTCTTAAACTTCCTTCTAGGTTCATTAAAGTAGGAGGTTTCAATAAATTAATAACTTGAGAAGATAATCACTTCATATAAAAATGATAAACAATAATCATTCCAGTAATATATAAGTATCTTAATTATTGTACTAATAAAACTTTCACCTTATCATCTCTTCTTAAACTAACTTTCTTCTAGCGGCTGTGTTACAAGTATTTAATTTATCCAAAACACATGAACTTTAATTAATTTCAGCTAGAGCTAGTTGAGAATTGAGATCCATCAAGAAGTTTAAACACTTGTATGTATGTATATCAATACTTGAAGTATTGTTTGCTAACAAAACTAGGCGACAACTTCAACTAACTTCATGGTAATGATAACAAAAGATAAAATTGACAAGATTTGTCACACATGTCGATGACTTTTACGTAAAAGAAGCAAAGAATTGGGTGAAAAGAAAACAGAAGAGGGAAGAGTTTGATGGTCTGCTCCCATTCCACATCCATATCCATCCATGCAGACAAATAAGACGGCAGGATTTGTCTTTTGACTCAATCATCATCAGACATCAACCCTCGAGCCTGATCATCCCCTTCGCCGAACCACACCGATCATCGCCGGTCGCATCGGAGCCGTCCAAGTCAGCAGACGTCCCTTCATGTGGGCCCCCACCTCTGCAACTCGCGTCACGGGACGGCAGCACAACACGGAAACACAAGAACGAAGTCGCCGAGGCTCGGACTGGGAGTAACGCGCTCTCTTTTTTTAGTCTTTACTAGGAGACTTAGATCCATCCCCCACACCAGAGCAGACCACCGCCTCCCTTTAAAAACCCAAATCTTCCCCCTCTCTCCCTCTCCCTCTCCCTCTCCCTGCGTTTCTCCTCGTTCAGGAGACCCCTCCACACAGAGACCGATCGAGAAACAGCCCATCATTGCCCATTAATATATATAGCTTCCCAATCAATCCTATCAGTTACGTTCTACCTCCTTCCTGATCGCATCAGATCGAGATGCAGTCCACCAGCGCGTCTGATCTGAGCACCCCGACGCCGCCTCCGCAGCAAAGCCAGCTGGTGCAGCAGCACCATCAGCCGTGGCTGCCGCCACACTGGGTAGCGCCCATGCATTACCCGGCGGCTGCTATGGCCATGATGCAGCAGCAGATGATGATGTACCCTCATCACTATTTGCCTTATAGTCACCCCTTCCAATTCCAGCAGCAGCAGTTCCCGCTGCAGCGGATAAAGCATCAGCACCAGCAGCCGAGGGAGCAGGGACCTTCTTCTGACGAGGTCAAGACGATCTGGGTTGGCGATCTTCTTCATTGGATGGACGAGACCTATCTCCATAGCTGCTTCTCACACACCGGCGAGGTAAGCTATATAGGCAAATTACAACCATGAACCAACCATTTGAATCCATCTGCTCTTCCCTTTTCATGTTTTTGTACCTCTAAACTCCTGTTCTTTTTAACTTATGGATTTGATATTTTTTCTTTTACTTTTAACTTTTTTTTTTTATTGAAACAAATGTATTAATTAGCTAGTCTATTGGTTGCTTTTTCTTTGTTCTACTGGTTATGCAATAATTCTGTTGCTTTTGATGGTTGATGCTGTTCTCCATGCTTGTGGCGGGTTTTAGCTGATAGATAACATCTGTGGGCTGATGGGTATCGTTATGGATTCTATGCTGATTGGAGGAATCAATAAGATGCTTGCAGTCGTTATTCACTAGTTTTGCTTATACGAGCTCCTATTGGTATTAAATTAAGCTTTAATTAGTTGAGATTATTAAGCTAATGGTAGACCGTCATTCATATGTTGATTCCATAATATCAATCTGTAGTACTTGTTATCGTTCGTGGCCATCCATCTCATGATACTTTTCTACGGTAGAGAAATAGAAACTTTGATGCCACAGTTTCGAAACTTCTTCTCAGTATTATTGATGTACCAGGTGTTCCTAGGGTCAACCCTCAGGCCATATATTTCAAGGCTACACCAGCCGTCTACTATGTGCTCTTATCATGAGCAAATAATGCTGCAAATCCCTTGTGTCTGATATGCATCTCATCACTTTCTAGCATTCAGCTTGGATGATGTTATGAAACTGCTTTTAGCTTTTTAAATTAGTGTATTACCGTGATCATTTTCCTTATTTAGCTGCTTATCTCACCTTGTGTTCATGCATTCGGCCATGAGTTTAGGTCTCCTCCATAAAGGTTATACGCAATAAGCAAACTGGTCAGTCAGAAGGCTATGGATTTGTTGAATTTCATTCGCATGCTACAGCTGAAAAGATTTTGCAAAACTATAATGGATCTCCAATGCCGAAGGCTGATCAACCTTTCCGTTTAAATTGGGCTTCGTGCAGCTCTAATGATAGACGATCTGAGGCTGGTTCTGATTTATCCATATTTGTAGGTGATTTAGCTTCAGATGTAACTGACTCAATTTTGCTCGATACCTTTTCTGATAAGTATCCATCAGTTAAAGGAGCAAAAGTTGTCATTGATTCAAATACCGGACGTTCCAAAGGCTATGGCTTTGTTAGGTTTGGCGATGAGAATGAAAGATCTAGGGCCATGACCGAAATGAATGGCATGTATTGCTCAACTAGGCCTATGCGTATAGGAGTTGCGACACCCAAGAAGGCATCTGGATATCAGCAGCAATATTCTTCTCAAGGTACATTATGAAGATCCTGGTATAATTTTGATCTTGTTAATTGATTCAAGTTGGTAGCAGTAGAATTCTTTTTGGGGATATTAGAATCTTGATACTTTCTGCCATGAGAGTGCTTGCCATTTGTTATACTTGCTCTTAATGAATACCTCACATGAATTGGCTTCTGTGGCCAGTTTTTCCATTAAGTCAGAATTGTCTTTGCTTTGTGATTGGCATGGATCTGGTTGGGTTAATCTTCCTCTCCCTCAAAAAATTTTCTGTTTACCTCCATTAGCTTTGGTATTGGCTGGTGGACATGTATCAAATGGTGTATCAGCCCAAGGTTCTCAGACTGATGATGAATCAAATAACACCACTGTAAGTCCCTCCCCTCGTTTCAGAGTTCAGCACCCCAAACTCGCAAGTAGTTGAAAGCAAATCACATTGCAGATATTTGTCGGAGGCCTTGACCCAGATGTTAGTGATGAAGATCTCAGACAACCTTTTTCTCAGTTTGGTGAGATTTTCTCTGTGAAAATACCCACTGGCAGAGGATGTGGTTTTGTCCAGTTTGCACTCAGGTACCTATATATACCTCTACAGCTACCATATTTTGTAGCTATATGGTAAAACATTTGCTGAGATGTGATAATTGATATGTTAAAATTTTTTTCTCCTGGTCATGGAGTGTTGATGGGCTTAGGACTCATTAATGACCATGGCTGTACTGTAAATGTGATGTATGATCTGTTTCTGGTTTGACAGGAAAAGTGCCGAGAGTGCGCTGGAGACTCTTAATGGTACCAAAATAGGCAAGCAGACAGTTCGCCTATCCTGGGGTCGTAGTCCTGGATACAAGCAGGTAAGTAGGTGTAAGGAACATTTTGGAGCTTGGGGAAGAGAAGATTGTTGTTAGAATCCTGTTTCTAACGTCAATTGTGATGCAGCTGCAGGGAAGGGCAGATGCTGGTAGCCACTGGAATGGAGCTTATTACCGTGGACAGGGTTATGGGGGAGGACACGGCTACGGTGGATTTCAAAACCAGGATCCGGCCATGTATGCGGCAGCTATTCCAGGGGCTTCATAAAGTTAGAGTTCCAATGGCTTGTAATTGGAAGTAGTGTAGACTAAATTAACTGCCATTCATGAGTGTCGTTGTTTAAGACTGACGGTTCCTCAGAACCAAACCCGGAAGTCGATAAAATTTTGTAGCTGTATTTTGCTGCTGAATCTCGGGGTCTTTTCAGTACTGAAAATGAATCTGCACATTTTTGTTTTTTATCCCCTAATTTTCACAACCTCAGTTAAGAACTGAACATGGGACGAGGATATGATGAATCAAGACTTCGCAGAGCCATACATTTGATCTGATGGTCGTCCATTTCAGACTTTATGCCTTGATTTTTCCCTTTTGTTCTTGATTTGTGCCTTAAGTTGGTGAGAAATGTACATGCCAGATAATATCCACTGTTCCTGCTACAGATGGTATGGCGTCAATAATTGCGTTCTTCAAAAAGGTTTGAAATCCAGAGCCAAAGACTGAAATTAATGAAATATGTTCTCCCGCTCCAAAGACTCCATCCGGACAGGAAGTAGAAAAAAATGTCCTATGAGTAGCGGCATCGCTCTGTTTTCACATATATAATTTGTTATGTAGGTCTAGATCGAGTGTGATGCCCTGGAAAATTTTGGAAGGGTGTCTCCTTCACATGTGTATATATCTTATCTTATCTTTCTTATATTATAAAAAGTATGAAGCTGCACAAATGTTGAACGACTTTTTTACCCTTCTATTATAAGATGTGTTGTTCTTTTAATGAAACCCAATTTTGTCATTATCTATTTAAGTTGAGTTGTATTAACACTATAACACTAAAAAAAAACCCTTAAGTTACCACTAAATTTTATTTTTTGTTACAAACTTACCTGCCCTTAATTCTATATTACAAAATTACACATTATATAATTTTTTTTGTATTAATCTTACCTAAAACTCTTAAATTGCCATTAAAATTTTTTTGCTTCAAACATGTCACCCTTAGTTCTATATTACTATCAAATAATACCTCAAGTAAATATTTTATAAAAAGTAAAATTTCAAATTATCATTCCAAAATATTTTATACCCAAATCTTTTATTTGAAAAAAGGACTTAAATGTAAAAATCATGCTAAAGTTTGTACAACTAAATATTTTATGAAACTTAAACTTTCAACTTGGCATTTTAAAAACCTTCATAACTAAATTTTTTATTTGAATAAAAAATTAAATATATGGTAAAACTCAAGCTAAAATTTTTATTACTATACAAGGTACCTTTGAACATAATTTTTTTTCAATTAATTTTTTTTTTTTGCAACTTGAATGAGTATATACTGTGAAAACTTATTATGTGGTAAAACTCATGCTAAAGTTTCACATGAAAATCTATAAGTGTTAAATATTAAAAAATAATTTTAGGTATAAAAGTATATATTAAAAATTATAGAAGTGAACATTTTATAATAGTTCACATATAGTTTTTCCTTTATCCTAAAATTATAAGTTCTTTTACTCTTTTAATGATAAAAAAATTATATTGTCTATTTAATTAGAATTGTGTTAGTATTAAGGCTCTAAAAAGAAGGAAAGAAAAGAATCCACTTACAGAAATCTAAATATATGGTTGCCTATTTAATTAGATATTTAGTAGTATTAAAATACTAAAAATTTAATAAGAGATGGAAAAAATGCAAAGTGGAATGCGTTTAGCCTTTGGTTTTTGAAAAATTTATTATTTTGACTACTAAACTTACTTTGACCACTAAACTTAGTTAATTTTAACAAATATTCCATAAGTTTATTCTACTATAAAAAATATTTTTCAATATACAATTTTTTTCAATTAAGTTTCCTTTTCTCTATTTGAATGAATATATACTTTAAAAACTTAGGTATTTGGTCCACATTAGAGCAATCATATAATTCACATATGACTCAAGTACATACTATGAAAAAAAAAACAAAAGAATTATTATTGTAGCAAAGGTCATTGTGAAAAATTTTAGAAAAAAATAGCTCTTAGAATTAGTTGATTATATGATAATAAAGAGGAATTTTAGTAGCAAATTTTTTTTTACATATTTCCAATATTTTAAAATATTAGAAAAATTATAAGAAGTATTTTTTCTCTCACGGTCATCATTTTGAATGTTGGAGCATAAGTTTCTATTCTTAGCAACTAACTATTTCTCTACACTAAATAATATTAATGTATTTTTATTTTTATTATTTTTTAGAGCCAATAAAATCTTATGAGTTGCATCAAATTAGCATTATGCATGCATTATTTTTAGGTGTTAATCTTTGAAAAAATCATTACTTAACAATAAATTTAGTTAAATTTGACAAATGTGCCTTAAATTTTTTATAAATACTTTTGAGCGTTAGTTTGGGTCAATTTATTTTCTCTTTCCTTTGCTTGATGTTCAAACTACTATCTTCATCTCAAGTTCTTTGCAACATTTCAATTTTTTTACTTAAGTTTAACTTAATTTTTTATATTAATATTTGCTAAATTTTTTTTAAAAAATTCTTTAAAAAGTAAAATTTTTATAGTTTCTAAACGTAATTTTGTAAATTGTTAATAGAAAATATTGAATTAAATAAATTTAAGTCAAAAACCTAAAATATTGCAAAGAACTTGTGATGGAGAAAGTATAATAATAATAATACTTAAAATTTACAACCTTTCATCAATAATTATTTATACATTAAAAAAATAATAACAATATACTAAAGTTTTAATTATATTTACAAAGAGAAAACTAAAATTTTTAATAAGAGTCTTTTTTACACTAGGAGGCCTTCTAAGAATTTAAACCTTCAGTTTCATCTATACCAATATTGGGGCCCCATACTGTGAGTTAGAGTTATACGGTTAACTTAGCCTACTTATTAAAGAGTTATAGAAATTCATGAAAGCTTTAACATGAAGATTTGTGATTTAAACCATACATTTGGAAAAAAAAATAGACAATTGTTTGAAGTTGATTGTCCAAAATAATTTATTTTTACATAATTTTTCATCTAAAACTAATACCATTTGAAAACTAATTATATATATCTATAATAATTTATTAAATAATTTTTTATAGTAATTTTTTATGAATTTTTTTAATTATTCAACGTAAAAAATTAATTAATTAATAAAATAAATTTCAAACAAAAAAAAGCCACAAAAACATATTTGGATTAATTTGAATTAATGCTAAATAAATTAAATCTCTATCTCAATGGTTAGGTTTAAGCTTTTTTGGGTTGATGTTCTATACTTTGTTTATCTTCTTACAAGTTAGTTTTATATACCAAAAATCATTTGATATACATTGAGAGTATAGTTAAGGCTTTTCTTGCTTAATTATAAATATTTTTCACCCGAACACTATTATCTATCTAAAAAAGAGTAAATAAATTCTTATAATATTGAGAGAGTATAAAGTTTCTATTATGTCAAACTACTAATTTTCCCTCAAACAGAGTAAATAATGATTTTAATTTTATTATAAAGATTATACTTTCATGCAACATAATGTTCTATTATCAATATTAGAAAAATTATGAAAGCAGCAAAATTTTTATCGACTTTTATACTTTTAACCTGTGGGTGTTTTATTTGTTTTTAATGAGACTCAAATTAATTTGGTGTTGTATATTTATTATAGGTATAATTACCACTAAGAATCTAAAAGGAAAATAGAGAAAAAATAAAAGTCTCATATGTGCAGTTTTTAAAAAACAAAAAAGAGGAATCTGTATGTTTTTTCGTAGCTCTAATACAATTACTTAAAAGTTATATATTAAGTATAAATTTTGATGGCAAAATAATTTTTAAATAGCCATAGTAAGTTAAAATTTTGTAACAAATATTTCATTAATTAAATTATATATATATATATATATTGTACTCTTAAACTTGAATGAAGTATTTTAATTGGAACTTAAAAGTTTCAAAAACCTCATAATTATGTCTATTTGAATCAACAATTTAAATCTGATAAAACTCATAAAAAGTATGAATATGTCAAATGTTGAATCTTTTTATCCTTGAGTTTTATTTTATTTCCTTTTTTTAATGAAATATTTTTTTTAATTTCATTATAAATATTATACTTTCAAGCAACATAATGTTATATTATCAATATTAGAAAAATTATGAAAGTGAAAAAAAGTTAATCAATTTTTATAACCTTAACTTACATGGAGTTTTATTTTTTAAATGAGATCCAAATTAATTTGGTGTTGCATATTTATTAGAGGTAAAATTAGCACTAGAAATCTAAAAAATAAAGAAAAAAAATATAAGTCCCCTGGGAACTTTCTAAAAAAAAAAAAAATAGGGAGGAATCTCCATGCCCTTTTTTAGCTTTAGTACATTTGCTGAAAGTTATATATTAAATATAAATTTTAATGGTGAAAACTATCTTAAATAGCCATAATAAGTTAAAATTTTGTAACAAATATGTCCTTAATTAAATTATATATTTTTGGGACATGTCCTTAAACATAAATTATCAATTTTTTGTACTTTTAAATTTGAATGAAATATTTTAATTGAAATTTAAAAGTTTCAAAAACCTCAAAATTATATCAATTTGAATCAATGATAAAAAGCATGAATATGTCAAAAAAGTTGGATGACCTTTTTATCCTTAATTTTTATTTTATTTCCTATTTTAATAATACTCAAATTTGTCATTCCCAATTTATTAGATTAAAAAAACTAAAATTATTGAAAGGAATAAAAAAAATAGAATAAAGTGATGACAAGCTCTTAGACTTCATATTAGGAAAATAAGATTAGTATTTGAAAAGGAAAAATAGGAAAAAAAAATTGTTGATTATTTTCTATGTTTTTTATAAGTTTTTTATGGAAAAAAATAAAAAATGCCAGTAAATTTAAAATTTTCTAATAGTAATGTGTTTGATTTATATGAGCTTAAACATGCTTAGAAACATAGTGTTTGTCAATTAATTTACCTTTTAAAATTGGAATGTATTAATCAAAACTTAAAAGTGCAACTTAATATCCATATTTATCTATATGTAATTAAAAGTGCAAAGATATATAAAATAACTAAACCACAAATAATAAGTTATTAATTTTCCTTTTAGGTACTAAGCTTCTTTTCTACTTTAACGAGTGTATTTTCCTGTGATTAACTAATTATATTTTAAGAACAATGTGTAGGACTAGATTTTCAAACTTTAGTGATATGAGTATAAATTTTAAATCAATGAGGAAGGATTAATTATTGAAAAATATAAAAAGCTACACAACATTTTTACCTCGAACTTTGGAATAATAACATTAAATCTGCCATAAAACATAGGGTAAGTGTAAATTTTGAAATCTTGGAGGTGAGTGTATTTTAATAAAAAATAAATCAAGAGTAAAGCAATTAAGCTTTTTGAGTAATGTATAGTTACTTATAGTTACATGCCTTTGAAAAAACTCAGTGTTTACTTACTAAGTTTATACTTTGGCATCGTTGCTCATATTTGTGTTACATTTGTTGAAAGAAATTTATGTTTACTTGAGTTTTTAATTGAATGTCCCACCTATATTCTGTTCCTTTCAATTTTGAATATAACATCAAAAAAAATTATTAAAAATTTACCTTATGTCTCTTTAAAAAGTCAAAGTTATGATAACATATTAATGGTAAATATTTTTAATTATTTAACCCAAGTAATATATATAGAATCTCCATTTTAATAATTAGCTTTTTGAATCTAAAACATAAAAGTTAAGATAAAATTTACTAAATTAAATTTTAATAAAATTTATAAATATGTAATACTATTAAGATATTAAATTAAGATCTTTTCTCAATGGATTGAATACTATTTTTAAATTTTACACTGATAAGAGGAATTCTGACATCTTTGACTAGATTTTAAAAATACCATGAAGTAATTTTATAAGTACTCTACTATCACAAATAAAAAAACTTCTATCAATTTTTTTTATAACAAATATTACCTATAGCGTATTCTACATTATATTATTATTGTTATTGTTGTTTATATTAAACAAAAATCTAATACAATGAGCTATCTATTATAATAAATGACCCAAATGAGGATAGTTATGATGAAATATTATAATAAAAAACTACTACATAAGAGATAGAAAAATTAATAAAAAATTATATCTAAACTAAAACAAAGTAAATTATTATTGCAATAATTTGTTTTGGGATAAAATAATTATAATTATAGTTATTAGAGGGGAAAATAACTTAGCATTCAATTCACGTGCAATGCACGTGTGCAATTACTAGTATTATAAAAATTACGAAGGAGCATAAATGTTGAACGACTTTTTTACCCTTCTATTATAAGATATTTTGTTCTTTTAATGAAACCAAAATTTATTATTATCTATTTAAGTAGAGTTGTATTAACACTAAAACACTAGAAAAACCCTTAAGTTACCACTAAATTTTATGTTTTGTTATAGACTTGCCCACCCTTAATTCTATATTACAGAATTGTGTATTATATATATATTTTTTTTTGTGTTAATCTTACCTAAAACTCTTAAATTGCCATTGAAATTTTTTTGCTTCAAACATGTCACCTTTGGTTCTATATTACTATCAAATAATACCTCAAGTAAATATTTTATAAAAAGTAAAATTTTGACTTATCATTCCAAAAACTTTTATAGCCAAATCTTTTATTTGAAAAAAAGACTTAAATGTAAAACTCATGCTAAAGTTTGTACAGTTAAATATTTTATGAAACTTAAAATTTCAACTCAGCATTTTAAAAACCTTCATAACTAAATTTTTTATTTGAATAAAAAATTAAATATATGGTAAAACTCAAGCTAAAATTTTATTACTGTACAAGGTAACTTTGAACATAATTTTTTTTTTCAATTAAGTTTTTTTTTCAACTTGAATGAGTATATACTGTAAAAGCTTATTATGTGGTAAAACTCATGCCAAAGTTTCACATGAAAATCTATAAGTGTTAAATATTAAAAAAATTAATTTTAGGTATAAAAAGTATATATTAAAAATTTTATATGTTAGCACTTTATAATAGTTCACATATAGTTTTTCCTTTATCCTAAAATTATAAGTTCTTTTACTCTTTTAATGATAAAAACAATTATATTTTCTATTTAATTAGAGTTGTGTTAGTATTAAGGCTCTAAAAAGAAGGAAAGAAAAGAATCCACTTGCAGAGATCTAAATATATAGTTGCCTATTTAATTAGATATTTAGCAGTTTTAAAATACTAAAAATATAATAAGAGAGGGGAAAAAATGCAAAGTGGATTGCGTTTAGCCTTTGATTTTTGGAAAAATTACTATTTTGACTACTAAACTTACTTTGACCACTAAAATTAGTTAATTTTAACAAATATAGCCTAAGTTTATTCTACTATAAAAAATATTTTTGAATATACAATTTTTTCCAATTAAGTTTTCTTTTCTCTATTTGGATGAATATATACTTTAAAAGCTTAGGTATTTGGTCCATATTAGAGCAATCATATAATTCACATATGACCCAAGCACATACTATGAAAAAAAAGTAAAAGAATTATTATTGTAGCAAAGGTCATTGTGAAAAATTTTAGAAAAAAAAATTCTTAGTCTTAGAATTAGTTGCTTATATGATAATAAAAAGGAATGTTAGTAGCAACTTTTTTTTTTACTTTTTTCCAATATTTTAAACTATTAGAAAAATTATGAGAATTTTTTTTCCTTCAAAGTCATCATTTTGAATGTTGGAGCATAAGTTTCTATTTTTAGCAACTAACTATTTCTCTCTACTAAATAATATTAATGTATTTTATTTTTATTATTTTTTAGAACCAATCAAATCTTATGAGTTGTATCAAAGTAGCATTATGCATGCATTGTTTTTAGGCTTTAATTTTTGGAAAATTCATTACTTAACAATAAATTTAGTTAAATTTGACAAAGATGGCCTAAATTTTTTATAAATACTTTTGAGTGTTAGTTTTGGGTCAATTTATTTTCTCTTTCCTTCACTTGATATTCAAAGTACTATCTTTGTCTCAAGTTCTTTACAACATTTCAATTTTTTGACTTAAGTTTAACTTAATTTTTTTTATATTAATACTCACTAAATTTTTTTAAAAAAAAAAATTATTTAAAAATTAAAATGTTTATAGTTTCTAAATGTAATTTTGTAAATTGTTAATAGAAAATATTAAATTAAATAGATTTAAGTCAAAAACCTAAAATGTTGCAAAGAACTTATGATGGAGAGAGTATAATAATAATAATACTTAAAATTTACAACCTTTCATCAATAATTATTTATACATTAAACAAATAATAAAAATATACTAAAGTTTTATTTCTATTTAAAAAGAGAAAACTAAAATTTTTAATAAGTCTTTTTTACACTAAGAGGCCTTCTAGGAATTTAAACCTTTGGTTTCATCTATACCAATATTGGGACCCTATAATATCAAATGGAATTAGAGTTATATCGTTGACTCAGCTTTCTTATTAAAGAGTTATAAAAATTTATGAATGCTTTAACATGAAGATTTGGGGTTTAAATCATACATTTGGGAAAAAAAAAAAAGACAATTGTTTGAAGTTGATTATCCAAAATAATTTATTTTTATTTTTATGTGATTTTTCATCTAAAACTAATACCATTTGAAAACTAATTATATATATCTATAATAATGTATTAAATAATTTTTTACTGTAATTGTTATGAATTTTTTTAATTATTCAGCCAAAAAAATTAATTAATTAATAATATAAATTTCAAAAAAAAAAATAGCCACAAAGGCATATTTGGATTAATTTGAATTAATGCTAAATAAATTAAATATTTATCTCAATGGTTAGGTTCAAGCTTTTTTGGGTTGATGTTCTATACTTTGTTTCTCTTCTTACAAGTTAGTTTTATATACCAAGAATCATTTGATTTACATTGAGAGTGTAGTTAAGGCTTTTCCTACTTAATTATAAATATTTTTCACCCTAACACTACTATCTATCTAAAAAAGAATATATAAATTCTTATCACATATATTGAGAGAGTATAAAATTTTTATTGTGTTGAACTACTAATTTTCCCACAAAGATAATAAATAATGATTTTAATTTTATTATAAAAATTATACTTTCATGCAACATAATGTTCTATTATCAATATTAGAAAAATTATGAAAGTGACAAAATTTTTATTGGCTTTTATACTCTTAACCTATGGGTGTTTTACTTTTTTTAATGAGACCCAAATTAATTTGGTGTTGTATATTTATTAGAGGTATAATTAGCACTAAGAATCTAAAAGGAAAATAAAAGTCTCATATGTGCAGTTTTTAAAAAACAAAAAAGAGGAATCTGTATCAAGGTTTTGAAAATCGTTTTGTACCGTCCGGTATGGCCGAGATATCTCGGTATTGGCAGCAAAACGGTACGACATTTTTCCTTAATTGTTTCTATCCGTCTCTTTCATCCCATGTCCGTCTTTTTTCTCTTTGGTTCTTCGTCATCATCTATGGGTTTATCTAGCTTCAAGATGTGAGTTAGGGATTTTGATTCCCTTTGACCAGGTCACACTTTCTCTTCAATAAATCATTTTTTTGCTCCTCTTTCTTATATCTCAGATCCGTTTTCTTCCTCCCATCATTGTGGGTTGCGGATCTATTGGCGATGATGGCACCCACCTCTTCCTGGATTCTTTTCTATTTTAATTACGACTCTTCAATTTTTGCCGTTTTCTTTCTTCCCCATCATGTACCTCACAAATTCTTTGTACCGCCGAGATAGTAGTGGCAGTTTATGGGAAGTAGATAAAAATAAATGAGTTCGCTGGTGGCAGTCCAGGACTATAGTAAAGTCTAGGAGAGAGAAGAAATAAATGACTTAGTGGAGTTTCTAGGAACTAGAGAAAAATAAAAAAGAATTAGTCAGCCAGCACCTTTTTTTTTTTTTTTTCTTTTTTGTTTGAAAATTCTGTTTTCCTTTTTTAAATTTCAACTTTGTTTTGGTAAAATTTTTGTGTAACTTTACAAGTTCAAATGGGAACTTTTATGCTATATTTGCATATATTTAATTTTAATACATGCATGTATGTCTGATATTTGTTGAAACCTGATACATCCAAGATTTACCGCTGATACGATACTGAGATCCGTTACTGTACCATACCGTTACAAAAACGGTATGACAACCGGTACGATATCTAAAACCTTGATCTGTATGTCTTTTTGTAGCTTTAATACAATTACTTAAAGTTATATATTAAGTATAAATTTTGATGGCAAATTTTTTTTTAAATAACCAAAGTAAGTTAAACTTTTGTAACAAATATGTCATTAATTAAATTATATATATATTTGGGGCATGACCTTAAGCATAAAATTTTATCAATTTTTTGTACTCTTAAACTTGAATGAAGTAGTTTAATTGGAACTTAAAAGTTTCAAAAACCTCATAATTATGTCTATTTGAATCAACAATTTAAATCTAATAAAACTCATAAAAAATATGAATATGTCAAATATTAAACCTTTTTATCCCTGAGTTTTATTTTATTTCCCTCTTTTAATGATAAATTTTTTTAATTTCATTATAACCATTATACTTTCAAGCAATGTAATATCATATTATCAATATTAGAAAAAGTATGAAAGTGACAAAATTTTTATTGATTTTTATAACCTTAACTTATATGGTGTTTTATTTTTTAAATGATACCCAAATTAATTTGGTGTTGTATATTTATTAAAGGTATAATATAAATAGCACTAGAAATCTAAAAAAGAAAGAAAAAAAATATAAGTCCCTTGGGAACTTTCTAAAAAACAAAAAAGATGAATTTCCATACCCTTTTTTAGCTTTAGTACATTTTCTTAAAGTTACATATTAAGTATAACTTTTAATGGTGAAAACTATCTTAAATAGTCATAATAAGTTAAAATTTTGCAAAAAATATGTCCTTAATTAAATTATATATTTTTGGCACATGCCCTTAAACATAAATTATCATTTTTTTGTACTCTTAAACTTGAATGAAATATTTTAATTGGAATTAAAAACTTTCATAAACCTCAAAATTATATCTATTTAAATCAATGATAAAAATCATGAATATGTCAAAAATGTTGGATGACCTTTTTATCCTTAATTTTTATTTCATTTCCATTTTAATGATATTCAAATTTCTCATTCCCAATTTATTAACTTTTAATGATATTCAAATTAACTTTTAATAAAATTTATAAATACGTAATACTATTAAGATATTAAATTAAGATTTTTTTTCAATAGATTGAATACCATTTTTAAATTTTACACTGATAAAAGGAATTTTGATATCCTTAATTAGATTTTAAAAATACCATGAAGTAATTTTATAAGTACTCTACTATCACAAATAAAAAAAATTCTATCAATTTTTTCATAACAAATATTACCTATAGCATATTCTACATTATATTATTGCTGTTGTTGTTGTTGATGTTGTTATTTATATTAAACAGAAATCTAATACAATGAGCAATCTATTATAATGAATGACGCAAATGAGGATAGTTATGATGAAATATTATAATAAAGAACTACTACATGAGAGATAGAAAAATTAATAAGAAATTATATCTAAACTAAAACAAAGTAAAATCTTTATTGCAATAATTTATTTTGAATAAAATAATTAAAATTATAGTTATTTGAGTGAAAAATAACTTAGTATTTAATTCACGTGCAACGCACGTGTGCAATTACTAGTATATAATAATAATACACACACCCGGAAGCCGGAGGCCAAGAAGAAGGTTTACTTGGAGCCACGACGTCAAAAGAATAGCTTTCTCCACTCAACTAAGTTAGTATTGGGTTATCTTATTTTATACATAATCCATTTGTTGGGTCATAAAACTTGTCTCATTTATTATTCATAACAATTAATTCATAATTTTTTTTAAAAAATTTATTATAAAAATATAAACATTTTATACAAAAATAATAAAATAACCAACCTTTGCAAAACCGATGAGTAATATATATAGATATGCTTCTGGTGTTGGGCTGGGCCATCTTACTCAAACACAACACGATCTGAGAATAAGCAAAACAAATAAGCAGATAAGAGGAGTTAAAGGCCAGCTGAAGACAAACTACTCCTTAACTTCCATAGTGCGGAATTGCCTCGTTCCCTGAACGAATACAAAACAAAAGCAGAGATTTTTCCTCACACACACACACCCAGTACTATATATGGCGGGAGAGGAGAGATCGTCTACTTCAACATTCGTTCCTCAATGCCAAAAAATGAACAGGAAATTAATTAATTATATACTAATCGATAATAAATTATATACTAATCAACAGTTAAGCATGTTTGGTGCATGGAACATATATTAATTCGTCCCTTGTTCTAGTGAATTTTTTTATTCTTTATTTTATTTGTTTCATAATGATATGCTCGTTCAAAACATTGCCAATTCATATTTTATTTTGCCCCGAGTTATGATATTATTATATATTCTTCTTATTATAATCATTACCATTTTTTCTTTTGGCGTGCCAATTAATCACCAGGAGGGACAAATTAAGACATGCATGACAACTTGCGTTGAAAGTTTCATTTCCATAACATATCATTATTCATTACGCTCATAGTCAATGGTTGTAATGTAATTAGGGAATTTGTCAAACTTCGTAGGTTTGAGATAAGTTCAAAAATATAATACTAATATGATGGTACATATTATAGTGCTGAATTTAAATCACGTGTTTCAATCCCATTAATTCTTGATCTCATTTATATATGAGATATATAATAATACGTCTCGGGTTACTTGCCTACAAGTGGAATGAATTTAGATATCTTACATAAATAAATAAAAAAACTATAGATTTGTGAGTACCATGTGTACGGGAAATTGAGATTTACGTGTCAAATATCATAATACTTGAAAAAGATTTATATCATCTGCAATTTGCAAGTATTTGTGAAAATCATCGGAATTGTCTTGTCAACTATAAGGAAGGATACAAAAGACTTAGAAGCGTGAGAGTTAAGCAACCCACATGCATCAAATGAATTGCATATTGAAGTACTAATTGTTGTCAAGTATTTCAAAAGGTATATCCCACATGGCTTGGACAATGAGAGTTTCTAGACTTTATAAGTTATCATGTCCAAGTGGACTAGATAAGAAAAAAAGTGGTAATGAGCTCGCGCGCACAAGATGGGCCAAAACAGTGGAAAGAGCCCGATTTACCCCCCTGCGCGCAAAGTATCACTTGGTCGGGTCCAAGTCAGTTTTTACATTTTCCTGAATTTACTTTTTTATCCTTACCCGGAAAACTTGTTTTTCATGTGTTGGAAACCAAAATGGACTCGTTAACGTACAAAATCATAAACCAAGATTAATTTTGTAACTCTCAACATTATTGCACATTATTGCCCCAACGTTCAAATTCGAACCCCTGCTACCTATAAATACCCACTCCCACTCCACTCTCAAATCCGCTTTCGAGCTCTCTCTTCTTCCCCTCTCCTGCTCTGATCTTCGCTGGTTCTTGTGTTTTTGCTGATTCCTAGAGTATCCCGGGTGTAAGTGCACACTTCTCGGAAGACCCGTTGTATCCTGGGGGATTTTCGTAGACCTGTTCTCCTGCACCTTTTGGAGAGTCGCGAACTATAATCCTTGACGACAGTGTATACACGCTTCGGGTAGCTGGTGGTTAGTTATTGTTACAAATCAACCATTGTACAACAATCTCAAGGATTATATCATGAATCCGAGCCACAACAATGGTGCTCCAATCATCGATCCTTTGGACATTGTCCGGGAAGAGCCTGCTGATATCGAGGCTACAGCTGCCAACTGTGAGCAAGCTCTTGCAACTGCAATTGCACAAATCGATCGAGAGAAGGATCCCGACCTTGCTGCTGCTTGCGATAGGGCGCTCGTTGATGCTCGCTTCTACATGAAAGCTACATCTAATGCCAGGATACCGGTTCCTCCAACCCCTCCATCGATATTAGCAAAGCCATTCGTTGACAATTCAAAGATAGAAGTGTTTAGTAGAGAAAACTACAATAGGTGGCAGGAACGCATTTACATGCTTCTAGATGTGCATGAAGTTGCTTTCGCACTGAATGAGTCCAAACCGAATGACCCCAAGCTACAGGAGTCTTGGACTTATGCTGATAAGGTATGCCGTCACACAATAATTTCAACTTTATCTAATGAGTTGTTCGATGTCTTGCAAAGGTTACGCTTCCTGAACCAAAAAAATGTAAAATTGGATCAAAGACATCCGATTGCATATTTATTGGATATGCAGAGCATAGTGCTGCATATAGATTTTTAGTGTTGAGAAGTGATGTGTTGGACTGCAACACTATAATCGAAACAAAAAATGCTGAGTTTTTTGAGCATATCTTTCCTTTGAAGAAGGAAAAGATTTCTCGTGCCCCCACTGATGAAAATATCCCTGAACATCAAATGGAAGATTTGAGAATGAGTAAAAGGAAAAGGAAAAAGAGTTCCTTTGGACATGACTTTTACACCTACCTTGTAGATGATCCCATAACTTTTAACCAGACGATTTCTTCGAAAGAATCTATTTTCTGGAAAGAAGCCATTCAAAATGAAATAGATTCTATTTTACAAAATCAAACATGGGATTTGGTAGATTTACCACCTGGTGCTAAACCCATTGGTTGTAAATGGATTTTCAAAAGAAAACTTAAGCCTAATGACTCGGTTGACAAATATAAAGCAAGATTGGTAGCAAAAGGATTTACTAAAAAAGAAAATGTTGATTATTTTGACACTTTTGCACAAATTTCTAGGATTTCTTCAATAAGAGTTTTATTTGCTTTGGCTTCTGTACATAAAATTATTATATATCAAATGGATGTTAAAACTGCTTTCTTAAATGGGGATCTACAAGAGGAAATATATATGGTCAAGCCAGAAGGCTATGTTGTTTCTGGACAAGAAACAAAGGTGTGCAAGTTGTGAAAATCCTTATATGGATTAAAGCAAGCACCTAAACAATGACATGAAAAATTTGATCAAGTTTTGTTAGGTAATAACTTTTCAATTACTGGAGTTGATAAATGTGTTTACACAAAACTTGAAGGTGGTGAATGTGTAATAATTAGCCTCTATGTGGATGATATGCTCATTTTTTGAACTACTCTTAAAATAGTTGAACACACCAAAAGCTTCCTATCTTCACAATTTGACATGAAAGATCTAGGGGAATCTAGTGTAATTTTGGGTGTTAAAATCATAAGGAAAGAAAGTTGCTTAATGTTGTCACAAGAGCACTATGTTGAAAAACTTCTAATGAAGTTTAACTATTTTGAGGTGACACCTGTGAGCACTCCTTATGATGCAAACACGCAATTAAATAAAAATAAAGGTGAAAGTGTTGCTCAACAAGAGTATGCACAAATTATTGGAAGTCTGATGCACCTAATGAACTTCACTCGACCTGACATAGCTTATGCTGTATGTAGATTGAGTAGATACACACAAAATCCGAATGAAGAACATTGGAATGCTCTGGTAAGAATTATGAAATATCTAAAAGGTAATGTGGTATCATATATAGTGGTTTTCCCGCTGTACTAGAAGGGTATAGTGATACTAATTGGATTTTTGACTCTGA
Organism: Aquilaria yunnanensis; assembly: GCA_039654915.1. Lineage (NCBI taxonomy): Eukaryota > Viridiplantae > Streptophyta > Magnoliopsida > Malvales > Thymelaeaceae > Aquilaria > Aquilaria yunnanensis. The sequence continues at coordinate 21,487,201 of CM077598.1, read as the reverse complement.
TGAAACCAAATCCACGAGTGGGTACATTTTCACTCTTGGTGGTGGAGCTATGTCTTGGAAATCTTCAAAGCAAACCATCATTGCCAGATCCACTATGGAGTCAGAATTTATAGCCTTAGAAATGGCTGGAAGTGAAACTGAGTGGTTGAAAAACTTCTTAGCAGATATACTGTTGGGTATAAAGCCAATGCCTTTTGTGTCTATGCATTGTGATTGCCAAGCGGCAATAGCAATTGCAAAAAATAAATCTTACAATGGCAAAAATAGACACATTCGATTAAGACATGATGTTATAAAGCAGTTGCTTAATGATGGTGTTATATTGATCGATTATGTAAAGTCAGAAGTAAATTTGGCCGATCCTTTGACTAAACCTCTGGGAAGGAAAATGATATATGAAACATCGAGGGGAATTGGACTATTGCCAATCTGAGTCAATAGTGATGGTAACCCAACCTATGTGATTGGAGATCCCATGAATTAGGTTCATATGGGTAATAGCAAGTCACTGTTAGACCTGGAAGCATTATCAAAACATTTCTTTAAAGGTCCCTCCTATGGTGTAGATAATGCAAATACTGCATTTACTAGAGGATGAGCAAAAAGCTCTTAATGATTTACATAAGCCATGATGGGTAGTGTATTTATGCAGTATACACTTGATGGAATCACCTATATGAGTGTAGGAGTGAAGCCGCTCCTATGAGATTTATGGCAGAATCTCTAAAGCACTCATGAAAACCAGGACATGCGCATGGCCGATAAGCGCAACACCGCGATGAACAGCAGAAATTGTAGGGGTGTAATGTGATAAATGAATAACTTAAATTACAAAAGGGTATTTGGTTCATAGAAACTAAATGCTTCACCAAGTACTCTGTAAGTTAAGTTTCATTGGCTTTAGGACTGGTTCATAGTCTAATAGACACCAGCCACGATGCATTGCACTTTTGAGCTTGAAGCCAGCAAAGAAACCTTGAAGTAATGCCTTTTGAAATATGTGGGGGATTGTTGTCAAGTATTCCAAAAGGCATATCCTACATGGCTTGGACAATGAGAGTTTCTAGACTTTATAAGTTACCATGCCCAAGTGGGCTAGATAAGAAAGAAAGTGATAATGGGCTCGCGCGCACAAGATGGGCCAAAACAGTGGAAAGAGCCCGATTTGCCCCCCCCTACGCGCAAAGTATTTCTTCCTCATGTTCCACTCCTGTTCCACACCCAGAAAATTTGTTTTTCACGTGTTGGAAACCAAAACGGACTCAATGTACAAAATCATAAACCAAGATTAATTTTGTAACTCTCAACATTATTGCACATTATTGCCCCAACGTTCAAATTCGGACCCCTGCTACCTATAAATACTCGCTCCCACTCCACTCTCAAATCACCCCGCTTTCGAGCTCTCTCTTCTTTCCCTCTCATGCTCTGATCTTCGCTGGTTCTTGTGTTTCTGCTGATTCCTAGAGTATCCTGGGTGTGAGTGCACACTTCCCGAAAGACCCGTTGTATCGTGGGGGATTTTCGTAGACCTGTTTTCCTGCACCTTTTGGAGAGTCACGAACTATAATCCTTGACGACAGTGTATACACGCCTCGGGTAGCTGGTGGTTAGTTATTGTTACAAATCAACCATTGTACAACACTAATTCATCTCATTACGTCAAAATCAGATGTGGTCTCTCACACCAAATTAAATAATTTGTAACTACAACAAGTCATTTTTAATATTTTTGCTTTTGGTTTGGTCTTGTCTCTTATCATATAGCTTAGTTCCTTTGGGTTTTTTTCTTATCGTGATAGAAGATACACACACACACACACACACACACACACATATATATTCATAATCCCTTATTACCATCTTTTTGTTATTCTGAGTTAAAAAAAAAAAGATGAATTGAACATATAATATAACAAATTAAATCATTTGAAACTCAGTACAAATCCGCTTACGCTAGGCACCATATGCCAAGTTAACGTCACACAAAAGGCAGACTCTTATATATGTGTCGTTTAGGAAATGGGGGGAAAACAACATTAGTCATAAATTTGTGTGAGCCTAATCAAAATGTTTTGGTAGCCTCAGCAGTTTTTGAAGGAATTTAAGTGTATAACTAATGAACACATTAATTCTCATGATATAAAATAAATGTAAAAATTAAGGCGTAATTGTTTATTATAGAAGAACCGAGTGATAATCTTCTTGATAAAATGTCTCTTTATATATGTTGCAGAAGATGTAACTTATTGTGCATACCCAGAATCAGATATTTAATTAACTTAAAAATACAAGTAACTAAATATGATGGTTCACACCCAATATTCAACCAGAATTCTTTTTTTGGTAATAGAGATAATTGTGTTCATTACCTCTCTTTTTGCATAATTCTATTTCCCTCTATTAATAGGCGATAAATTGATACTCATGAAAGATCATAACCCTTCATAATAGAGTCACAGTTCTTCATAAAATGTTGTATTATTTCAACAAGAGGTGTCTTTATCCACTTATAACTTCTTCCCCTTAAAATAAGATAATAACTACCTTTAGAAGGGATGTATTGGCTCGACCATAGAGTCAACTCTTCTAAGGGATGTGTTTCTTTAAATTAAGGTTATAACCATCTCCTAAAGATTGTTAAATTCACCTAAAACATGACCCTTCATTAAAATGCATGTTATTTCTCTAACCAGGATAATTATGGTATATAACTACTTCCCCAATGGTCACATATGTTTGGATAGATATATCCTTTCATCTAAATGTCATATTCCTTCATAATATGAGTAGTTATTGAATGATTATTAAACAATTGTCTCATGTGTTAAAGTGTATATATACATGTCACATAATCGCCATATGCCAACTTTCTATTGGTTGCAATGTGATGACATGTCACATAAATGTGTCACATTATCCTAACAACTTAACTATATCTAATTAATATTAGAAGTGGTGATTTTATTTAATATGACAACACCAACATATGATGTGACTATATCAAGTAGATATAAAATAAGCATATCTTACCGTGTTTATGAAATTTAGTAATCACTCTTATGAACTAAATTCCAACAGTTTTATGTAAAGCAAAAAATTTGGCAAACTCAAGAACTATACTATAATTAAGTCATCGCTCATGCTTGCTATATGTGGCAACGTCAGGTTTTCTTGGAGTCGCCACCAATCTGTTTATGTTTAGGTCGATTGGTCACCTTAAAATTGGTCTGCGAGAGTTCGGGGATCGGGAGTACGGTTACGCTAAAACAACTTTGTTATAGCGCCCAAAATTGGCACCTTAGTTGATTTTAATTTTGTTTTGCTTTGCTTTTAGAAAATATTCAGTTAATTTTCAAACTAGAAATTTTAACTGAATTAATCGGATGTGGATTTTGAAATTAATTTATATAAAATTTTATACTTCCGAACCATGGACTCTGCCGAGTCATTTGGACACGGAATTTGACGAAATTTTAATCAATTAATCCATATCGTAAATATGGATTTTTATCTTTTTATTTAATTTATTTATTTTAAAAAGGTTGATATTTTCTAAACCGTAGATCCTGCCGGATCATCCGGATATGGAAATTATTTTAATTTTTAGTTAATTATTTAATTTTTATGGAATCAATTATTAGTTTAATTATTAATTTGGAAATTTTAGGTTTATTAATAATCTAAAAATTTGATTTTTCTTTCTTTATATTTTCTTTTCTTTTTCTTTCTTTTTCTTTTCTTTTTACTTTTCTTTTTATTTTCTTGTTTAATGAAAGATCTTTATCATTTATTTTTTTTTAAGGAAACAAAAATAAATATTTTTTTTTCAAAGGGTTATATATTTTTTTAAAAAAATCTTGATATTCATATATTTTATTTTATGTTTATTCTTTTTATTTGATAAAATATGAACCAAAAAGTAATTATTTAATTAAGATTTTATTTGTTTAATAATGAAACCAAAGATTTATATGTATATTATAAAAATAAAAGAAAAGTCTTGATATTTATATTTTGATATAAGGTTTTTAAAGTAATTATCTAATTTGTAAGTCTAAAAAAAAAATACATCCAATTAATAAGTCTAAAATATTTAATTCTTTTCTATTTATTTTATCTTATATTTTTTTGAAATCATTTGGCTAAGATTTTTGTTTATTTAATAAAGGAATTAAAAAGTTATATTTTTTTATTATTTTAAAAGAAAATAAGTAAAAATATAAAAGTTTAATTTTTATATATTTATTTTTTTAAAAAAAGTTTTTTCTTTGTTTTTATTACTGGATAAAAAAAATAAAGTAAACTATTTAAAAATTAATTTTATTTTATACTTTACTTAAAAAATTTTGGTTTTCCAAACCATGGATCCTGGCGGATCATTTGGACATGAAATTTAATTTAAAATTTAATTATTCAATTAATTATTAAATAGCACACGCAGCCTGAATTTTTCTAAGTGTGATTTTTTTAATTATGTCAAACTAATTTCATATTACTTATTAAAAAGTCTAAATCTAATTATGTTTAATATTAATTCCTAAGCTAATTCATGATTATCTAAACAAAACTATAAAAGGAAAACATAAGTAAAACAATGACTAATTTGTAAATCAGAACAACATTAGAGACTCAATTAGACAAATAAAATAAATCCAGGGGTAAATTATTTATTAAAAATGTTTATCTAACCTAATCATGCAATTATGCTTAATATTAATTTTATTTATTTATTCGTGCTCATAATCAAATAAAAACATGAATGAAAATAAACATTAGTGACCAAATTGTAAATCAAAACAACATTAGAGTCTCAAATAGACAAAAATCAAATAAATCCAGGGACAGATTATTTAAAGAAATATCTATGTATCCTAATCATATAATTAAGCTTAATGTTAATTTCTAAGCAAATTTATGCTTTTAATTATCTGAACAATTAATAAACGTCAGTAAATCAATGGCCAGATTGTAAATCGAAACAAACGTAGGGTCTCAAATAGGCAAATCAAAGGAATCCATAGGCTAAAAATTAATTATGCCCAAAATTATGTATCAAATCAGATCTGGATCGATAACGAGTCGGTTTGCAATCCGAGTTTCATTTTTTTGTTTAATTTTTTTACTTTCATTTTTTTTTTACTTTCGGGGCTTTAAATAAATGCAGTTAATATCCAAACCATGGATTCTAACCGAACTACCTGGATATGAATTATGTAATTTATTATCATACTATATTCATTCAAGAGTTTTATTAAATCTACCCGGAATAATTTTTTAAATGGATCGTGAATATTAAATAATAAATGAACTATCCTAAAATTAAATAGATAAAAAGGATGGATATAAAATTAAGTAAAACAATCTAGGTTATAATCCTACATGAATTTTATGACTAAATTTAATTAATGGCCAAAATAGACAAGTAAACAAAAGAGATTAAAGAAAAGAAAACAATAAAAACTTGCTGTAAGTGGTTAATCTGCAAAAGAGAATATGTTAGTGACTTAAATGAACAAAATAAAGAAAACTAAGGATTAAACAAGGATGTTTACCCAAAAAATTAAAAGAACAGTCTTTGACTTTCGTCAAAAATTAAAAACGCGTCTGGCGTTTTTTACTTCTTCTTCCTTCTTCGTTTTTTTTTTTCTTCAGGCGCGACGAGGTGGGGGGGCTGCGTAGCTGGAGCGATGCACGACGGCGGAGGGGCTGCTAGGCGCAGAAGAGGAGGGGAGATGGAGGGCGACGGGCGCGACGGGAGCGGAGGAGGCTGGTGGGAGGTAACACGGAGGCTGGCTAGACGGCAGGGAGCGAGGCGAGCAGGGGACGCGACGCGGCAGGGAAGGAGGCCGGAGACGGTGACTGGAGTGAGAGCAGCAGGCGGGCGGCAGACGCGGCGCTGAGCGGAGGGCGAGTGGGAAAGGAGGGCGAAGGCGTTGTCGAGGCGCGGTGGAGCTTGGGCAGGGGAGATGAGAGAGAGAGGGAGAGCGTTTTTTTTTTTTTTTTTTTTTCTGTGTGTGTGTGTTCTGAGAGAGAGAGAATAGGATTTTTGAGAAGGGGAAAGCTGTCAGAGATTGAGGGAGAAGGGAAGGCGTCGGCAGTAGCTGGGGGAGAGGTTGGAGTGGGGAAGAGAGAGTCCAGGCTCCTCTGTTCTTTTTTTCTTTTGTCTCCCTTTTTTTTTTTTTTTTTTTCAAGCACAGACCAAGGAAGAGATAAATAAGCAAGTCCAGAGAGACAGGAAACGGTGGGAGAGGTTAGCGGAGCAGGTCAGAGAGGAGAGAGCTCGCTGGAGAGAGCTGTGCGCCCCCAGAGAGAGAGAAGCTCTAGATGAGAGAAAAGAGAGAGTGAGGCCCTTTTTTTTTTATTGAGGCCCGAGGGGAATCAAGATAAGATGAGGGAGAGCCAATCAGAGAGTCCCGGAGAGATCATCTGTCGGCCGAGATTCCATTATTGAGGGAGAGAAGTGATTATTGAGGCCAATAATTAAAAACCAGCCGCCCTTGGGGAGGCCTTTCTCTTAACTAATTTAATTTAATTTTAATTTAAATAATTTAAATTAATTTTTTTAATTTTTTTAATTTAATTAATTTTTTTTTATTATTTTTATTTTTTCGAACGGTCGGACGAAATTGGGTGTCAACACTATACATGTACAACAAATTCCAAATTATAGGCAAAATAAGGCAGTTTACACAAATGGAAGTTCCGAATTCATTAACCCCTAAATTTAAGGATTACAGCGGATATTCTATATATCATTAATTAAGCGAACGTTTAGATTTGTTGTATCCGCTCGGCCTCGGGCTCTTATATAATATGTTCATTTAAAAACAACCTTAGCATACATTTCATGACATTTTCTCCTTCATTTTGATAAAAATCCTGCCTAATTAAAACCATGATTTTTTATTCCATCCTTAGAAAGAGATTATTTATTGTTAATATGCATGAGGCTGCCACAACCAAACCCGTGCACACCAACTATATATATATACGTGTATACGCACCAAGACGAATCTAGAAATCCTTGTTTTTTTTATGTGGTCCATATATAAGTAGTTTTTTATATTAATATATTATAAAAAACTTAAAATTTTAATTTAATTTCAATGTATTTATATAAAAAAATAATTTTAATCATTCATTCATTTTATTTTATTATTTTATTTTTCTCATTTTTCAAACTAATGGAATTATTTGATAAATTTCAATGGATCCACCTAAAAAATTACTTAACATTTTCTAAAGAAATTAAAAATTCTAGTGGGGTTTATGAACCCACACTTGCCTATATAGATTCATCCACAAGACCCACATTTAAAAAAATTAGAGAGATTTATAATAGCCCTATTAGGGTTATGCCTAACCTACATACTCCCTTGTTTTCTAAAACCTACATCTTTCAGCAGTTTTAATTCTTCCAATATTATTTTTACAGATAATAGATATTTTAACTTATTAATTCTTTTCTCTATAAATGCACTTTTTCTTATATTTATAAATCAGTATTTTTAAATGTCAATTAACTACGAAAAAATCAAAAACTTTGAAATTATTGAAACATAGTTATCACCAGATAGTTAAATTAGAATTTAGAAACTATTGGCATACATTGTAAAGAAAGTAAGGGGTAAAGTGTAGCTTTTTGAAAATAAAGGGAGCAAATTATAGGTTAGGTTACACCACATGGAGAGTTTCTGTAATTTTCCCTAAAATTTAAAGGAGTTTCCTAGTGAATATTGTACTAATTTATTTACAAAGTTCTAATTTATTCCCTGTTCGCTGACTTTTTTTTTGTTTTACTTTGTATCGTTTTAGAAATATAGTAAGACACAAGAAACAATCGCTGAAAATGACTAAGAATATCGTTGGCCTAAAATTGTGGACTATAATTTGTTCTTATCAGAAGAAATTGTTGACAAATATACTAATCAGAAGGCTTCTGGATGCCACACCCTGAATATATATACACATGTGCCTAATAAAAGTAGATTAAGAGCACAATAAGACAGGGACATGAATACTTGTTGGTCGATCAATTTGCTTCGAAGGAAAAGTTGACATAAGTTTTCTTCTTGGAAGAAATTAAGTTATGTACGCTAGCCATCCTATTAATTTGATCATGTTCCGGAGCGTTTTCTTTTTCCCCTCAATTTCTTCTCATAGTCTATCAAAATAGGCAGCTTGCTAGTAATTAAAATATTGAGTTAGAGAAAACAAATTGGTATGATTTATATATGATAACAGGTGTTGGAGACCGGCCAATAATATGAATTGATGCACAATGATCATATAGTTTAATGAAAGTGGCTTTGTAAAATAATGAATGAATATAGATTAAAGCAAGTGGCTTAATATGTTATTGTTTCTACATATTACAAAACTAAAAATCAAATTTTAAGAGGGTCGTCGTCGATCGCAAAAGTAATTGTTTGTTTACAATTAGTTACTCCATATCACTTCAATCTCTTTTTGTCTCGCAAACTTCAAAAAATAAATGTTTTTTTGGGGAATGCAAATAATGTACACAATAGACTTTATTAAATTTTATGTGCTAGATGTATGATAAAAACTAATTGGTCTCATCACTTCAGTTATTACTGACCATTTAGACTGTAGCAAACGGGATCTTATAAAGTTTTCTAATTAATTAAACAAGTTTTAATACACTTCAATATTACAATTTGGTGTTTTCAACGTTAACGATGCTACGATATTAATTACTCTGTATATTGTTTCAGATATATATATATATATATATCTGTGTGTGTGTGTGTGTGTGTGTGTGTGTGTGTGCGTGTGTGTACCATGAGGTTTGGATAAATTACATCATTTTCATTTCTAGGTTTTGAAATGTACTTTCCATCTGTACTCCTCACACTATCAAACATTCACTTTTAAAATTTTAATTTTAAATTATTTACTAGTAATTAAATTTAATCTGTCTCATAAGAAAAAAAAATAGAAAGAAGAAAAATGAAGAAACTAACTGAGATTTTCTTTTCTATATGAAAGAGTAGGCAAGTTAATTATCGAAGAAGATAGGATGAAGTAATGTACTTGTAAAATTATTCGTACCTCAAGCACTGAAATATCACGGCAAATTGACCAACAACTCAGTTTTTTTTTTTCATTTTAATTGTCACTGTTTCAATATACATGAAAAAAAAAAAAACACGTGAAGGTGGTACCATTCTTACATCTCTAAATTATGCTTTCTTGTTTTTTAATTTACTTTGTTTTAGTAAATTATTTTTTTAGTAATATTTATTTTGTTCTATGTATTCCATTTTTATATTTTCTTATAAAAGATATCATCTTTCATAAATATTTGATTTATATTATAAAAACTATGATAAAAATAATTAGAAAACATATAAAAATATTTTAAAAATATTTTTGATCCTTTCATCTTAAAATAATATATATATATGTTGTAAAAATGATAACAGTATATTAATGTGGTATATCTATAATTTAGAGTGTGCAATACCTTACGGTAACATATTAAATACATTGGTAAAGCTGAATTATTTAATCTGATGAATGATATTATATATATATATATATATATATATATATATAGAGAGAGAGAGAGAGAGAGAGAGAGAGAGAGAGAGAGAGAGAGAGCATGTACATGTATATGTATAGTTTAAATTGTCGTTATATATATATATATATATATATATATATATGATGAAAGCTCATGCACAAAATATTTGGGCAAGGGATAAAGCTTTTGGAAGAGATACCCGTGCGCAAGTACTGCCACCGTATTGGTTAGCCGCCAACATTAAATCAGAAAATTAACCCTGGAGCACACGTATACCACGTAGGCCTCCCGACCGCAGACGAAAGGGAGGGAGAAGTTTCCTCCCAAGTTTAGGGCAGTCCAAAATCTTACAAAAACAACGGAAACAGCGATAGATAGCAATGGAAATTAAAGCAATAATTAATTAAGCCGCTGAGAATTAAGTGAAGCGAGATAACAAGGGAAATTGAGTAAGACACAAGCCAAACGAAACCCTACCCTGCGGCGCACGATTGAGGGAAGAAGCTCTCACCAGCGAGAGAGAATGAATCCGCGTATCCTTATCTTTTAATTCCCACTCATAATTAATGATGTGAATGTGAGTGAAGATTATTAGTAGTAAGTATATTTAAAGTACATTGTAACATTGAAAATAATGTGCACTTTCAAACGTTCGACCAAAATCATTCGCCATGAAAAAAAAATGCTTATATATCAAATCAGGAGTGCTATATATATACCAACGAAGGGTTAAGGGAAATTAAGGATGGTTGAACACGAGTTAGAGGGGGAGGAAGAGCCACTTCCCGACAAACAATGTGTGACTATATCTAACAATGGTACTTAATTTATCAATTTACTAAGTTCATGAAAATCGTGTGAGAGATAACTATATTCATAAATAGACTAGTTTTCTTTTTCTTTTTCTTTTTTTTTCTATATACATGGTAGAATTAGGTCCCCATATATATGATATATACTTCATTTTGTCAATATTTATTGTTCGCTCCTTCAGTTAAAGTAAATCAAACTTCTCAGCCACGTAACACCTCGAGCTGGGGAGTTGAGATATATATATATATATATATATATATATATATGAATACTACCTAATTTTTAATTATTATGTCATTTTTAAGCTATAACATATTAATGGTTATATTTTGGTCCTAAACCTATTAAAAGTCAAATAACTATTAAAAATGTTTCATTTTTATCATTCATCTGTTAAATTAGAGTAATTACATTATTGTCTAAGATCAACTCTTGAAATCCCATTCAAACTGTCTGATAATATTTTTCAGTAAAATTAAATTATGTCATAATTTTTTTATAATTAATGAATAATTTACATTATCAAGTTCTTTTATCTGAAAATCATGTTTATTCTATTCAGAAAGGGAAAAAATTAATAATTAAACTATTCATTAACTGTAAAAAAATATTGCACAATTTAAATTTACTATTTATTAAAAATATTTTTTAATAAGATTAAGATTAAAACAAATCAGTATGAAAACTAAAAGATATGGATTGCCTATAAAATTTACCGGGAGATCAAACGCTAATTTATTTTTGGGCAACATGATTAAAGCGAGGATAGCCTGTTTTACTCCTATTATTACATTTTATTGACGTTAATTATCATTTATCAGTCTATTCTATCCGTCCTTGTATTGAATAATCATGTGTCAACACAGTAGAATAGGATAGGAGATAAAACTTATAATTAAGACGGCTCCTCAATTTGTTCTAAACTCGTAATCTCTCTCCCTCTTCGGTCAATCTCCCTGCTTTCCCATCTCTCTCCTTCTTCCTCTGTTTCTATATATATATCCCTCCATTTTTCTCTCCCGGCAAACAGAACGGAATTTAAACCATCAATGGAGATCCAAGTGGCGGTTCCAGTCCCTGCTCCAGACTTCAATTTCGACAGCGCTTGTTCATCCCCGTTCATGACGGCTCCTTCCAGTCCTCAACACTTTGCTCACTTTTTCTTCAGCGCTCCGGCGAGCCCCTCTCGCCGCCAAAAAGCCGCAGAGACTCGGCCCGAAACTGATGGCGATTTTAGCGAAGAAGACTTCGAATTTGGCTTCAGCGGGAACCGTGAGAGTGCTTACTTATCCGCCGCGGATGAACTCTTCGACGGCGGCAGAATTCGGCCTCTCAACCCGGCGTCGGACTTCCAACAGCTCTTCTCTGCTTCTTCTCCCCGGTCTCCTCGATCACCGAAACAGGGGAAATCGAGAAATTCGAAGAATAGGGAATCCGACCCCATTGAGGCGGCATTAATGGAGGAGACCCGAAAAAGTGTTGATCTCAGAGAAAGGGGAAGAACAAGAACTTGTATTTCTTCCTCGTGTTCCACTCCTGTTTCTTCCGGATATGTCCGCAACGGAAGCAGATCTCTGTCCCCTTTACGAATATCAGACATCATCTTCGAGCCGGACACTGAAGAAAATCATAGAAATTCCCAAGCCTCAGTCACGAACAACAACGGAAAATCTTACGCCTCAGCGATATTTTCAGCCATTTCGTTTCCGAAGACGTACAAGAAGTGGAGCTTGAAAGATTTTCTGCTGTTCAGAAGCGCCTCGGAAGGCAGAGCAGCTGACAAAGAAACTCTGAGGAAATATGGTCTGTTATCGAAGACAGAAACAGGGGAAGTAAAGGGGTCGAGCTTCCGGTCGACGGGCAGCGAGGGTTCGGTTTCTCGGAGGAGAGGAGCTGTTTCGGCTCACGAGCTGCACTATACAACGAACCGGGCGGTGGCGGAGGAGATGAGGAGGAAGACGTTTCTGCCTTACAGGCAAGGCTTGCTCGGGTGCATGAGAGTTCCGGGGGAGTTGGGTCCTTAGTTGACTGGCACGTTGGTCATTTTCGGACCGTCCGATCAGTTGAACATTTATCTTGATAAATAGGACATCATCTGTTTGTTTGTTTTGGCTGGAGGAGGGGTCCGTTATTCATGAAATGTCTCCTCTTAATTTGTATCCAAATTACTACAAAGAACCTAAAATGTGTTACAGATTGTTATGAGGCTGCTTCCAATTGGGGTTTTGGACGATAATTTGCTAGTAAATGAACTTGATTTTGGTGGTGTAAATTTCGGTTATATTAGGGAACTGGAAAATTGAAGATATAGCTAGGTTATTAAGACCCTTTTATTATTGCAATTCCAATACAACTAGGGATAGAGCAAAAACTTATTTTAATTAGCTGGGACAATTACAAGTATATTCTATTTTTTTGTGCTGGAAATATGTGTTACTGTTTTATAGTATTTAGATTTTTTATTTCAAATGTAACATTCCTATTAGAACAAAGACAATGGATACAATTATTACTGTGGTATTTATAACATTCAACAAATGATAAAGTTGGAAAAATAATACGTCTAACAATATACACTTATGTGATATAAAATTTATAATTTTTTATAAAAAAAAAAAAAACGAAAGAGACATTGTAGGATGAGGAAGCACTAAAGAGTTAATATTACATATAATGTAGCTAAGTGAATTTTTTATAAAATACTTTTTCTGTCTCAAATTCATTGTAATATATAATATCTTAAGTAATCCCAAATTTTTATAATATTTTTATATGATTGGTGGTAAACCAACTCGAGGACAAGCGCGATTAGCTCTGGTTATTTGGAACAAGAGCTTTGCTAAGGTGGACCTACAAATCACATAGAAGGGAAAATGAAGAAGGGAGGCTGGGGTGTTTCCCAAGAGGCTTCTGCGCTCAAGTCAATTTCAATAAAGGTGTATGAGAGTTCTAAAAGATGAAGTGAGCGTATCTTCGGAGATCTGAGGGTCTCTGTTATATAATACTCTCTAGGGAAATCATCATGTGTGTCAATTAGGTCAATCACGTGTACTCCATCACAGTGTGTGCGTTGATATAGCGGTATGGCGTGGGAAGTTGGTGGCCTCCCCAGTACCATCAATAAGAAGGCTTAGATGGGCCATGGCTTTGCTTGGGGGGTGTTTGAACAGTGGAGTCATGAGGAATGATGGAGAGGGAGTGACTTAGCCTTGGGCTAGTCATTTGAGTGAGACGGCAAAATGTTCTTGGTACTCGAGGACACAAGATGTTCAAGGGCATCTCCTCAATTATCCATGAGAAGGCATCCGAAGGTTCCATGTACCCTTATCTCGAATGTACCATCACCATATTTAGTAAATTTTTTTACTATATTACTCTTCAATTTATTATTTGAATGTTTACTTTTTTCATTCTTCTTGGTTTTTTATACAAAAAGTGAAGGGAACATGTGGAAATAATATATAATTTTTTTTTATTTTTCTTAATCTTCATATCAAATCTAAACATTTGAAAGATTTTAGGAGTATTGTTATTTAACAATTCTTTAAACTGCTCCAAGGAATTGTCTTCGAAAAGCAAAAAAAAAAAGAAGTATTTCTCATTTATTTCAAACAATTTATACTTATGACAAGTAAAAAATATTGTTAACTAGAAAGAGCATCTAACGAGCATAAATGACTGAATTTTGCGTTTTTTTGAAGTCAAAAAACATAATTGTGTTTAAAAGAAATATCACATATATATTTATTTATGTTTGATAAACCATCATATTCAATCTTTTTATATTTATCTAAACACAATATCTAGTCACCAATATTTTTTATTGGGCATTCTAAAAGTTGGTTAGCAATTAAGTTCGTAATGTTCAAAGTGAACTGTATAGCTGTAAATATCGGTTTGAGAAAAGCTGATGGGGGAGTGAATTAAGTGCCGAAGAATAACAAATAAAAATGGCCAAACTATATAATTGGCCCCTGAACTTTTACAACTCGAGCAAGTTAGTCCACAACTCAGAACTCATTTAATGTTAGCCCCTAAACTTTACAAAAATTGGCGACTTAGTCCAATTGCACTGTAGTTGACTAATGGTGTTTGCCTTCAGAATGAGGTGGCTAGAGATTGCTTTTGTGGAGGGTGGCGGGAAAAGTAAAGCCAAAACTTGCCAATAAAATGCTGATGTAGAAGAACAAGTACATTTTGCTGGAGTCCCTTTGTTTCACTATTCTCACCCTTAACACCCCAGCTTTTCTTCTCCACCACCCTCAACTGCGTAGTTCCAGCCCCCCACCACCAACGTCATTCAGTGGCTGCCAGCCATTCCAGAGGAGTGTCAGCGTCATTCATGCTTCCTACACCTATGCTTCGCATGGCCGTCCACGAGAAACAACATATTTGAGTCGGCTCACTTTCATGACACTCCGTTGGCAATCAAAGCCATAAGTCGCCAACGAGTATCGATAGCATAAGCAACAAAGTTGCCACCTCGTGAAAAACAAACCCAAGCCGCCGTCTCCAAACGATTTTGCCGCTGCTGTGCAAATTGTGGGGAAGATCGAGGGTCGTGAATTTCAGACAGTATCTTTACCCCAATTTCTCGGGGGGTGGGGGTAGTGTAGAAAGGTCCATCCCAAATCACTCTCATCACTCCTATTTTTCTCTCCACCTCATCAAATGACATTCTTGTTGCTTCAGACGAGTATGGTACCTTTCCCCACCTATCAACCTTCAGGTGAACCACATTAACCATGCACGTTTTTTATTCCTCCAGGCTCTTTCAGTGCCATTTTCCCTTGTACTTGATGAACCTTTGCCCTGCTCATCTGCTTCACCTTCCATCCATGAGGATCACAAACTCGCCAGGCTTCCATTGCACAAGTTTCGCATTAACCATGTTTGATTATGTTGTGCCTTCCAAGTTTTCACCACTACCACCAATTCTTGATGTGCTTCAGGTACCTCCCACAATCGACGGGCTGCCCACCTCATGAGAACTCTGCACTGCATTACAAGAATCACCTTGTGGTTGTCCACATTGCTTTCCAACTATATTGCTGTCGATTTCTTGGAGTTCTTCAAACATTTGCTTCTGCATTTTTATTGGCATGTTTTAGCTTTAATTCACCCCCCACATTAGCAATCTCCCGCCACCTCATTCTAAAGACAAAATCATCAGTCAACTACATTGAAAATTGGACGAAGTCGCCAACTTTTGCAAAGTTCAAGGGCTGACATTTAATGAGTTCTGAGTTGTGGACTAACTTGCTCGAATTGTGATAGTTCAGGGGCCAATTGTATAGTTTGGCCAATAAAAATCGGCTTTTGTGAGTGGCATGATTCTCTCATCGCTAGCTGCAGGTTTCAATGATGAAAGTAACTAAAATGTTTCCAAACGGCCTTCTCTAGTTCTGGTCCGGTGCAGAAGTGCTAATTTAAACGCTGTGGTTGGTAGCATGTGCTGGCTCCCCTCCCCCGCCGCCTCATACAATCTATAATAATACATTTAATCATCCCCTACTGTACTTCAGGTCTCAAATTTAATCAATTGAATCAGAATCATAATGACCTGCACACACTTATATTATTCATCACACAAGGAAAGGAAAAAGCAGAGATTGAAAAGGGGAAAAAAAAAAAAAAAAAAGGAATACTGCTCCCACGGAAGTACGTAGGACCATTTAGAAACACAAAATAATATCATACATATGGAGATATACGCACATGAAATTAAAGAAGGGATTCTTTGTGGGGTTATGCTAAGATAACAATCAGTTATTTGTAAGATGAGTGACAGATAAATTTTATTAGTTTATCGTCAAGTTAGTGTACCCCTTATTAAGGTTCATTTAAGGATTCATGTGTCGGATCGGAAGAGCAGTAATAGGATAGGAGTGAGAGGTCTGGCATTTAGATTGGGGACTGGACTGGACTGGACTGGACTTAATTACGATCATTTGATTTGAGTGAGGAGAGAAGCGATTGCATAGATTTAGGACTAGGATTAGGATGCACGCATGTGATGAGAGAGATTTAGAGATCATAATGGGGGAAATTAAGGGCGCCAATCCATCCATGTGCTTCCTTCCTCCATCCTGAAGTTATATTTCATATGATTGGTGTGATTAATTACCGGAACACAAATCTTACAGTTGACTTATTTACAAGGGCGGTTTCATTACCCTTCATCTACAGAATTATTCGGTTTTCAAGATTTGATTCAGTCATAAAAAGGATAGGTTTAATATAAAATTCACTTTGTGTGTGTGTGTGTGTAATATCAGAAGGTTGTTGCTGCCTATAAGTTAATCGATAGTCTATTCCTCCTAATTGACATACAAACTACTATATCACATGGTCGGTTTATGTTTGAGCAGTTTAGGATGCGTAGCATAGATTAAGTCGTAGAATTGCCTCCTATAACATTCTAAATTCTTAAAAAATGGATAGTTTACGTGTAAGTATGGTCTTATATTTCAACAAAAAAAAGAAAAAAAGAGTACGGTGTTGCATTGAAAAACAATAAGAATAATAAAAATTGCAAGACCTGGGACACTCGGGTAGAACCAAAGGAGGGGGCACCAAGCACTTGGGTTGTTAGTTTTTAATACAGCAGATTAGATGAGATGAGACCCAAAGCAAATTGGATTGTTAGTTTAATTCACTGATCTTCACTTTTGGAAAAAGAAAACAGGACTACGTATGTAACGTCATCACACCCGGTCCCGGACCCGGACCCTCTCTTTGATATATTTCAGGTTGTTAGTACTGCTCCCTTGAACTTGTTTAGCTGTTGGTAAGCGAGAATAATGGCTTTATTACATTTTGTAATCATAACTCCCTCTCTTTTATCAAAAAAGAAACAAGAACAACAGACAGGAGAATACATCCGAACCTTTTGTCTTGGCATTTATGGAGTGGCCCTGCCTCATTGATCAGGGTTCCTTAAAATGACTTCTATCTCTCTTTTTACCCATCCATCAAAAAGGTGAAATAGATTCGTCAAGTTTGACATAAACTTCTCCACGATTTGTTTCCAGTGAAAATTACGTACGATTGTAACCAGACTAGGACTGCTTTCTTATTCTTCTCATCTTTTTTTTTTTTTTTTTTTTCTGGTAATCCGAGAGAACAAGGTAAAAGACGCACTATGGCTCTATGGCATAGTCACCTAGTGAGGAAACCATGTCAACCTGCTTCTGCAATTTGGATGCAGAGTTCATCATTATTCTGAACATAAACAACATTTAGATTGAAATGCCCAAGGCCTTCAAATCCATTCCAATCAGCCTGCCTCAATGGCAGTCCTACAGTTCTTCGAGTAATAGAACTGTCACAAACATGCACCGTACATGTGCATTGCCTGCACCTGCATATGCATGCATGCGATACGAATAGAAGTCACCAAGCCAGTGTTATTCACACTCGGTATACAACAAAGTTACATGTTAGAAGAGTTTTCCTGATCCAATGCCAACTAGACGGCAAGCTACAAGGATTTAAGAGTTAATTATACAAGTGCTTAATCATGTGCACAAGGCTTTTAGCCATCATTGGCTTTCAGAAGCCCATGAATCTCTCAAACACCAGTTTCTCAACCGGAGAGGGCAAGGGTGCAATTATAGACAGCACAATTGAATCATCCTTTACATGACAAACAATCAACCAACACTCTCCACATTGCTTCTTCTTGCAGTCACCTGAAAACAACGCCAATATTCTCCTCCTGTGATCTGCAACAGACCATAAAGAAAACAAATCATCTTCTAATTGTTGATAATAGCCCAACCCAACTAGTAGGGGTTAAAGCTGAGGTAACTGATCGGTCTATCACTCGTTGCTGTCTTCATCATACATGGATACTAATGGCTTATCTATATACCCCGGTCACTCATCCCTTAGCCTTTTGTTTTTTACATATCAGGCTAATGGTTCAGCTTAACAACTAAAGTTCATGGTCATTGCCCACAAGGTTTTAAATTCCAGATCCCTATTCTTTCTTATAGTTCAAGAATCACCATTACAGAGCAAGAGGATGAAAGCTCAAAATTTTTTCATGATACGAGTAACAGCTGATGAAAGTTAAAGCAGCTTTCTAATAATCAGTCCACAAGGAAACAAAAAGTTGCATAATTACAGAGTGAAGGTAAACAGCAAAGCATCAGCAGATGGAAGACACAATGGTTTGAACTGCAAAGAACTGCATTAACTATTAAGTGTAAGCATACCCTCAACTAATGGGGGAAAAGAAAATCCATCAAACCAGCTTGTCAGCGAGACCCATTATACAAACCAAGCAAAGGCTTTTCTCTCTCTTCAACTCTTTTCCTGGCAGCCGCTCTTGCTTTGAGTGCAGCTGCTTCTTCTTTAGATATTGGTTTTTGCTTATCCTCTGGCCTTTTTCTCTTTCCAACAGTAAGTGATGAAGGAGCGCCCTTCACAGATTTTGTAGGATTTAGGGAAGCTGAAACAACAGGACCCGGTGCAGGCCCATTTTCCGGTTTGGCAGTTCCTTTAATGTCTTTATTTGATCCTTGCCCCAAAGCTAAAGATGCTTTTTTCAAGCCAGGACCTTTAGGCTTGGAATTTGCCGAAACTGAAGAGTATGCCTCTTGCCGATTCACCCACTTGCCTGGTTCACACAGTCTAACTAAGTATATCAACAAATGATTAAAATGATAAACATAGCTGGAAGAAAAAGTATATAAAAATTAGCCATATGGATCCAGACCTATAGAATCAGAGTAGTAGAACCCTGATGTTGAATCATGGTACAAGCCATTGTCTGGATTATAATAATATCCTGTACTTTCATCATACTCCCAGCCTACATCATCAACTATAATCAGTAACTACAATGATCACTATAGTCACAACCAGTACTTTCATCACACTACAGCCTGCACCATACTCCCAGCGATATCATGTCATTCATTCAAATTAAATGATTGACAAAATCAAGCCAGACAGTGCTACAAATCACAACCCAGACCAAGTGAATTATTGACAAGAAAGCAAACCGAGACCATAAGTTAATCAGGAACGAGCGGGTGTTTAGAATGCAATAACAAGTGATCATCACGTCTGAATTTCATGAAACTAAGGGATATCAGGGCATAGATTCAAACAGAGATTAACTACAAGAGATGATAGAAGTAGGGGAAAACAACAGTTTTATGCATTATACAATACAAAGTAACAACACTAACTCCAACAACTTTAAGCTTCGTTGGCTGCCAGAAAAGGGTGAAAACTGAAGTAGAAGAAAGCTGTACTCACTCTCCTGACCACTTAGCACCCCGGCATTAGAATCTCTGGCCTGAAAACTTGCCACGTCCTTCTGATAACTACGCTGAGCTTTCTGCAAAAGATTGAAGCAGATAAAATCAATAGTAATAGATGCACTTAATGATACAAGCATCCTTCTAGCTCCTGAAAGTTGCTTCGAACTATGACTATAAATCATTCACAAGCACCACAGACATAAAAAACGTAGGAAAAAAAAAAAGAAATACATACCGCTTCGATCTGCTGGATGGCACGAGCAGCTTCCTTTTCTTCCTTCTCCTTGGCAGCATTTTGTTTTCTCATATCAACAAGCCTCTTCGCAACATTGTCCTTGTGACGCTGACCAAGCTCATGGTTTCTAATGCTGGAGGGGTTATTCGATATGAATATTTTGCAGAAATCGCACCATTTATTGCCCTGGCTGACCCAATACTGATAATAGTTTGGGGAGAAAAAGACACAGTTAGCCAGCTCCCTATCATAGGCGGGCAAAAGGATTTCAACATCTATGAAATAACAAGAATCAAGTCCAATCCCACGTTTCTGTTTCGAGCCTAGACAATCGAATGGAATTGGAAAACTTCGATGGAGAAAAGAACGAACCATTGAGAAACAATGAATTCAATGAATTAAAGGGGAAAAATTAATAGAATACGAGATACCTCAGTCATAGCTGCAAATTACAGGATTGCTGCGAAGTCTGCTAATTGGCCGAGGCGAAGTCAAGGTGTGGTTTTGAACCCTAAATCCCCTCTCGCCTGTTTCGAAGTAGACGATGAAGCATTGCTTGCTGGCTGGACCTGAATGTCCTATAAGGATCTAGATCCGACCCCAGGAGCCAGGAACCAATTCCGACCCGAATCAATAAAACAACTACTTAAAATATTTTTTTTTATTTCTATATTTTTTGTGTCCAATATCAATTTTATTTAAAACTTAATATTATGTAGATTTAGTAATTCATTAAAAATATATTTTTTATAATTTTATTAAATGTTTATGAATTTTTCATTTCCAATGTCTAAAAAAATTAGTATAAAAATTTAATTTTGGGGGACTCCTATATCAATTTTATCATTAATCTATTATTTTTTTAAAAAATATCATTAATCTGTTATTTATTTATTTTCTTAAGTCCTAAGATTTTATTCCCTTAATATGGTGGATTTACGAAGAAATGGAAGTCGCAATATAAATGCAGATGTGGCATACCAACCCGAGTTTGAGGTTATTTACAAGGAGAAAAAACGAGAGCCAATACATTTTGCATAAAAATTAATGCACTATTTTTGTGCATAATCTTATATAAAAAAATTATTTACTAAAATCATTAATTTATTGAAAAACCTTGTAGATTAAGAAGTCCAAAAGGTAACTCTACAATACTTTTTAAGAAAGGTTAATATTTTTTTATTAATTTTTATTTTTCCATGTTAGATAATTTTAAAATTTAATAAAACAAATTATTTTTACAAAAAAAAATTAAAATTACATTTTTTTAACTTTTTGAATATTACAGTTTTAATAAATTGATAATTTGTGCAATAACGCATTAAAATTAATGGAAAACCAACTGGCCTTAATAATTTAGATTATCTATTAATTTTTTAAAACTTCATAAAAGGCCACACAAAATTTACTGAAAAATAATTATCATATAGTTTAAATTATAGTCTTACCCTAAAGCAATAATCTGAACAGCTTTATTTGTTCATTTCAATTTTTATCTCTTAAGTTATTTTTTCTAAAAGTAGATCATAGTTAATATACTGTTGTAAGTTTGGATAATTTTTATGAATTACTTTGAAATGATCATTAATTTTATACTTCAACACTTCCAAGTTTTTTGAACCAGTCAGTATTCATATCAATTAATATATAATTCTATATCTTCAACATTTTAGCATTTTAGTAGATAATGTAAATTTTTATATATAAATGATGAATGGAAACTTATAATTAGTTTGTATTTTAAAAATATAGTTTTAAATTTACAAGTGAGTAAACTGATGACTTAAAACGTTCATTAACTATAGAAAAATTACTTAATAGAACAAAATTACTAAAGAATGGCTACATATAGTTTAAATTAAAATTTCAAAGTTGTTGTGAAACAATATAACAAAAGGATGTTGAAAAGCGTATATTTCTAAAATAAGAAGAACAAACTGCAATTTCACCTCAATCACAAAACAAACTTGAATTATTCTTCAGTTATATTTGTTGATCTTGTCTCTCAACCTTATATACCTAAGGTCACTTATACTGTTATACAGTCTATTGGCTCTGATTGCTATATTCTCATCGTTGAAGATATCAAAGAGAAAGAAAAGATTATTGACCCAATTATAAAATATATAAACTTGCTCAGGACAAATAATTGATCAATATAATGAAATATTCTATTCATTTAATGGCTAATAAGTGATTTAAAAACAAAAGTTATTATTTGAATACAAAATAAAGGATAAAATCCGCATTTAGTCCCTTAACTTTAAGGGTCGTCCTAATGTGATCCCTTACCTCTAAAAGTGACTATCAAAATCCCCTAACTCAACTAACGTGTTCTATTGTGGTCTCTACTGTTAGTTCTGCCGTTATTTCATATGGAAGTTACCTACATGGCACTTACATTTGCCACGTGTCTGTCCCTTTCATGACAACAAGTGACTAAACTGAAAGAACAACATATTTCAGACTAAAATGATGCAAATGCATAATTATAAGTCTTAGGACATGGTTTCACCCATAATCCAAATCTTCTACGATTTCCAATCACCCACTCCACCATCCATGCCATCGTGCACCCTCGCCTCTCCGTCGCTCCAATTGCCAATCACCTACTCATTTTTGGAATCGAATGAACCTGATACCAATTGGGATCGAATTGGAAACGACAAATATCAGGGTTTATCACAGACATCAATGTCGGATTCGAAGAATTCAGGAGGAGGTTGCAAACAGAGAAGAAGAGAAGGAGATTGCAAGGTCGCGAACAGAGATCGACGTTGCAGCGGCAGCAATTGGGTCTCCATCGAGCCTCTTTGCGACCCCGACGCTCTGTTCGAAATCAAGCCTCATTCTCTTGATGACGCATCCATTCTGGCCGCCCAGCAATCAACGGCACTCAGGGCACCGCCAATTTTCTCGACACACGTCCTTCCTTCTCTGCCTATTGCTCTTCTCGACTCTTTGTCTTCTGGGTTCTTGCTTGATTCTGATTTGGGATAGAAATTCGGTGGGTCTGAGGGTAGCAATCGAAACGACAGCGATAAAGGGCGACATGGATTAAATTAATGATCGGCAATGGCGGGATTCAGGAAGATGGAGGAAGATTATGTTAATTAGCCTTTTAGGTCACTAAAATTACTTTGTGTCAATTTTAACTTGAACTTTATTATTCTCTCAATCTAGTCTTTTCTTATCATAAAAGAGGTAATTTCCATCCCAAATAATGGTAAAACTAATGGTATAGATCAAAATATGACACATTAGTTGAGTTAGGGGACTTTAATAGCCACTTTTAGAGATAAGGAACCACATTATGATAACCGTTAAAGTTAAGGGACTAAATATAGATTTTATCCAAAAAATCTATAATAATGAGTTGCAAAACAAGGCCTGAGTACCGCAGTGGTCCCTGAACTTGACCAACTTAAACGAGTTGGTTCCCAACCAAAAATCAGTTTATATTAGTCCTTGAAGTGATGACTTATCCCTTGAAGTGAGTTAAAACACCACATGTTCTTACTGTGATAACAACATTGAAGCAAACCAGAGATACATTTGATGGTTTTCCAAATCGGCTTGAAACCCACCGGCCACTCCAATTCCTCCAAGAAATGCTCCATCGGAAGATCTTGGCCCGGCTCTATCAGAAGATCTCGGCCAAGCTCCATCATTCCTAGTAGGAGGAAGGAAAATGAGAAAGAAAAAAAGGCACGTCTAGAGAGAAGAAAGAAAAAGAAGAGCAATGGATGAGAAAGGGGAGTTCGGCGGAAAGAGAAAGGTGCGCCTGGCTGAAGAAGAAATGCGCTTTTGGTGGAAGGAGAAAGGCAAGTCCAACGGAAGGAGAAAGGCACATCCGGTAGAAGGAGAAAGGCAAGTCCAGCAGAAGAAGAAAGGCTCATCCGGTTGAAGGAGAAAGGCATGGCCAACATAGGAGATGAGGTCACACGCCGCTACAAATGGCCTGAGGGACTAACTCGTAACAATTTGCCAAGTTTGAGGACTAGTTTAGACCAAGTTCTAGTTGAGGGACTAACTCGTGTGAGCTTGTCAAGTAAAGGGACCTGGGGTAGTTTGGCCCTGAAACAATTAACACGATTGGTTTATTCATACCGATATTTGCAGAGAGAAAAGGAAGCAGCTGGTGCAAAAAGAAAACCGGTTGAAATGGACGGCGGGCAGAGCTAGGACAAGCCCTCTACTCGCCGGCTTCTTCTTTAGCAGCAGCAGAATACAAATTGAGACAATTGGAAACACCAGAACAGAATCCCTAAACCCAAATTTCATCGTCCAATTTGTTCCAATGGACGACAACTTTTTGCTGATGCTCTCCAATCTCCTCCACCTACACAACTCCCTCGACCCTACCGCCTCCCTCCTCTCCGCCGCTTCGTCCTCCACCCCTCCGCCCTCATCTGGCCCATCTTCCCTCCTCTCCGTCTCCTCCCCGGCCCCCCTCCTCTTCTTCACTCTCGCCTCCGTTCTCTCCTTCATAGCCACCTCTAGAAACCAGAATCCCAATTCCTCTAAAACCCAAAACCCAGATGACTCCCCGTCTCCGACGCCCTCTTCCTCAGCCTATTTCTCCGTCCCCGCTTTTCGCGCCCTCTCCACAGACCACATCTGGTCCGTCGATGCCCCCATCCGCGACGCTCAGTGGCGTTCCTTGTATGGTCTCTCCTACCCCGTATTCACCACCGTCGTGGACAAGCTCAAACCCTACATCGCCGCCTCCAATCTCTCTCTTCCATCGGACTACGCCGTCGCCATGGTTCTCTCCCGCCTTGCCCATGGCTACTCCGCCAAGACCGTCGCTGGCCGCTCTGGCCTCGACCCCTACCTCGTTTCCAAGATCACTAACATGGTCACTCGGCTACTCGCAACCAAGCTCTACCCTGAATTTATCAAGATCCCAGTTTCTCGCCGAAGATTGGTAGAGACGACGCAGGGCTTCGAAGAGTTGACCTCGCTTCCCAACATCTGCGGCGCTATTGATGGAAGCGCGATTAAGCTCCGGGGATTGAATCTGGATCGGGATTTGATGGATGTGTACAAATGCAGACATGGGTATGATTCCGTTTTGCTTCAAGTCGTTTCCGATCATAGGAAGATTTTCTGGGACGTTTGTGTGAAGGCACCTGGTGGATCCGACGATTCGACACATTTTAGGGACAGTTTGTTGTATCAAAGGCTCACCTCCGGGGACATTGTGTGGGACAAGGCTATCAGCGTGAGGGGTCACCAGGTGAGGCCTTACGTGGTTGGGGATTGGTGTTATCCACTACTTTCATTTCTGATGACGCCATTTTCACCGGAGGGGGCAGGGACGCCGGCGCAGAACCTGTTCGACGGGATGCTTATGAAGGCAAGATCCGTTGTGGTGGACGCCATCGGGCTGCTCAAGGCAAGATGGAAGATACTTCAGGACTTGAATGTGGGCGTGAATCACGCTCCTCAGACAATTGTTGCTTGCTGTGTGTTGCATAATCTGTGCCAGATTGCTAGGGAGCCAGAGCCCGAGCTGTGCAAGGACCCAGACGAGAGTGGAGCTCCGGCTAGGGTGCTCGAGAGTGAGAAACAGTTCTATTATTTTGGGGATAGCTTGAGGCAGGCATTGGCCGAAGATTTGCACCATAGGCTCTCAACAAGATAGGACATCTGGCTCGTGTAGGTTGATCTTTTGAGGCTTTTGTTCTTCTCTGCATGCTGTACTATTTTTCTGTTAGTTTTAGACTTCTAGTTCTAACATGCTAGATGATGTATGTTGTTATCTTAAGCAAGCAATTGAAGTCCAGTCGGTAGAAACCATTCTGAAGAATATAAGTCACCTATCTATAACTTGTTACAAACACAAAAATGTTGCCTTGAGGGGGCACCCCAAAAGAGTAGTTGAGGCATCACAATTTGCTCTCCTCATAATCATCTTCCACTTCTGGGTTCAACATAAGCAGTTTTGCCACTGTTCGGAAGAAGGCCATCCCTAGCCATTTCAGTCAGCACGTTGAGAACGGCATCCGCATTTCCTTCTTTATGGTTGATCTCAACAAGTACTTTACCCAGCTCAGCGTCTGTTAACTTACAGCTTCTCAATACGTTCTCTAAAACCTGATTAAGTTCCTGGTTCTTTCCCTCCGTGATAAGTGCCTTCACCAAGGCAATGACAGTCACGGTATGTGGAACAAAGTGAGATTCTAACATTTCCTTGTAGAGATCGTATGCCTTCTGAACATTTCCATTTCTGCAGTGGCCATGAATGATCACATTATAATCTGCTTCACCAGGCTTGTGGCTTCTATAAACCATGGACTCAAAAATGTTATCAGCTTCCCTCATCAATCCCTTCATACAGAACCCTTTTAGCAGGGCTGTTGAGCTCTTAAATTCAACATTACGACAGCTTTCTATTAGTGTATCATATGTAATATCACTTGGTACAGACTCTTCATAGAACAGCTTGAGCAAGAGCCTCCTTGCTTCCCTTGTCCGAGCCTGTTTATCGAGACCATTCAGAAGCACATGGTATGTAACCGCATCAGGCAGGAAGCCCTTCTGAATCATCTCTTCATGCAGATGAAGAGCCTCATTTAGATTTCCTTCTCTGCAGTATCCATGAATCAATGTGGTATACGTGAATTCATCAGGATGAAATCCCATTGTCAACATCTCTTGGAAAAGATGGCAAGCTTCACTCAATTTACCTTGCTCGCACAAGCATTGAATAAGCGAGGAGTAGGTAATGGAATCGGGAGAAATCCTTTTCTCGACCATTTCCTGCTTCATCTGGAATGCCTTATCCAAATCCCAGTTTTTGCAGAAACCAGCAATGATAGTACTGTAAGTTACCACATCCGGGGGCAATCCTTTCTCGGCCATCTCCTGAACCAGCTTCAATGCGTCTTCTACCCTCCCAAGCTTGCAATGTCCATTAACAAGAGCATTATAGGTCACAAGTGAAGGCCGGAATCCATTCTTAATCATCTCATTCAAGACTCTATAAGCTTCATTCAAAAGTCCTTGCTGAGAGAACCCATCAACTAGAGTCGTATACGTCCTCTCATTTGGTCGTAACCCTCTAACATGCATCTGATCGAAGAACTCCATAGCTCGGTTCATGTTACTGGCTTTGCACATGCTATTGATCAATGATGTGTAAGTCACGACATTTGGAGACAAGCCATTGCTGACCATCTCTCCATACAAAACCAGCGCTTGGTGAAAATTACCTTCCTTGCAGTACCCATTTACAAGTGTATTATATGTCACCTCGTCCGGAGCAAACCCCTTCCTCTGCATCTCTGACAGGACCAAACTGGTCTCCCTCATCCTCCCTTCTCTGCAAAGTCCATTGATGATCACGTTATAAGAGATCAAGTTCGGCTCCAGACCCCTCAAAGCCATAGACCTCAACAAGTCAAACGCATCATCTATCTTCCTCAGCTTACTGTTGGCATCAATCAAAGTATTGTAAGTGACCACATTGGGAAGGCAACCATTTTGCTCCATTTCACCGAAGAAGCGCAAGCCCATCTCTAAATTTCCGGCGGCGCAAAATCCTCTGATCAGGATATTGTAAGTGAACACATTGGGAGCAATCCCATTTCCGGTCATCTCTCTGTAAACGTCCTCAACCAAGCGGACCGGTTTTTTACACCTGATGAGGGAATCGAGAACGGCGTTGTACGCCAACACCCCAGGCATAAACCCATCGGATTGCGCCAACCGAAGGATGTTCAAAGCCTTGTAGAATAAATTCAAATGGGCATACGACTTGACCACCAGGTCGAAGACAGAGGAGGTGGAGTTGCAGGGGTGGTAGGTCTCCTTGAGGCATTCAAAGACAGAAGTACCGGTTTTGTCGGCGGTGTCGACCGCGAGGCTCTGGGCCAAGGACTGGGCAGACTTGTAGAGCTTGAATTTGGTGAGGATGTGGAGAGCGAGGCACTTGCAATGGAGAGTAAAGAAGGGTTGTGGTTGAGCCCAGTGGAGGAAAGAGAGTATCAGTTTCTGGTCGTTCTGGGAGTTGAGGAGTAAGTGCGAGGCGAGTTGAGGGGTGAAACGGGAAGAGAGAGAAGTTAGATGGCGAGGATGACGGCGGAGAAGAGTTAGGGCCTTGTCGGCGAGGAGGGCGTCGGCGGGGGAGGAGAGGGAGCAAAGACAGCGGTAGAATTGGGGCAAGGAACCTGTACTAGGAATACGAAACCTAGGGTTCATCCTCCGCCTTCACAAATTGGGTTGGACTTGGACGACGCAAAACAAAAGTATCGCAAGTTATTGAGCTTCAAGTTCTCAGGTCGGGAGTAGTTTTTGGGGGGGTTTTTTAAAAAAAAAAAAAATTATTTAAATAACCAAATTAAACGATTTTTTTATTTTTATTTTTTTCACAAAAAATAAGAAGAAAAACTTTCATGGATCTCTCCTGGTCTACTGGGATCGTCCTGCGCAGCCAGGCAGGTTGTTCTGGATCTTCATGACTTCATCTCGTCCCAATTCGCGGTCACATGGTCCGGTGACATAGATAACTCACAGTTGGACTAACAGAAGTGATTTGTCTCTTCCATTTCATTATAATCGGTTCATGTTCGACAACTCTTTCCAACAGGAATGGTACAAGGAAGGCATACTCAAAAGCTACAGAGTAGTTTAAAGAACAAACATATGCATGTTACCTACTTTCTTTTTCTGTTTCAACAGCCTCTTTAGGCACCGGATTTTATCTTTCTGCAATTTAGAAAGTTCTCTTCGCTAGGCCATCCAAATAATTTGGCATTTCCAACTAGCAGCGTGGACCGGACAGAACCAAGCTGGGACTCAAGTAATGAGCACGCCAAATGCAAAGAGTAGATCCAAGTTCATCAGCTACAAAGTAGGCTGCACTTCGTCCAGGTATCCTAGTATAAGTTGATCGGCACGAATCCAGGGAAGTTCATCACCTATCCTATCTTGAGATGTCAATGTGCCTTGCCACCAGCTCTGCTAGAAACACCATGCAGCAATTTAATGAAGCCAAGGAAGCTTAGCTTCCCATCCGCATGCCTAATCCAGTCATTAAGAACAGCATGAACTGGAATAGAGGGCCCAAGACCAAGTTCCTGCAATTTCCACCAACAGATTCATCAGACTGGTAACTGGTTCAACTGCTAACCATATGCAACTTGATATATAGAACCTTTTTACTTCAAACAAAAACAAAAACAGCTGTAGATTACTGAAGCAAGTTCTTCAATGACAAAAGCCCTATTTCCGTCATCCTCAAAAAGCTCATAAGCACAACGGGCATGTTCTTCCCAGTTATCAAGGGCCTCTAGCTGATGGACGCTCAGTGCAGCAGCACAAAATTCTTCAAATTCCATTGTTCTATACTGAAGTGCTCCCATCTGTCTCGGAATAGAAATGTACATGCATTTGCATAAGCAACAAGTCTGACAGTCGAATTTCACAGAAAGTTCACAAGCTCGACTATACCGAATTTAGAAGATCAGGGACTCGAGATTCTTTCATGGCCTCCGTTGCATTTTTAAGTAGAACCTGTTTGGACAAATATAAATCATCAATAGATTAAAGTGCCTTCAACCGCTGTGGAAGTATTATCACTTGATATAGACATTGAGAGGACCAACCATTCTGATACTCTCAAAGCTAATTCTTCCATTTTTAGGCTCCAATAACGCAAACTGCTCCTTGAGGTAATAAAGTTCATCCATGGCCAATGTCTTAGACAATGCCTGCATTATTAGCAAAATAAAATTGCGGACGCAAAATGAAGGCTCTGAATCCCTGCTGGTTACCACATTCTCCATCATATAACAGAAATAACAAAGTTTACCAACCTAATGAAATTGCCACAGTTCTTGGTTATGTTACAGTTTGGATGACTAAAGGGAATAATATGTGAGGATATGAGTCGAGGCTTTCTGTCCAGATTTAAGCCATGGGCCAATCCCATCACCCACCTTTAGCCCCAGGTCCCTAAACTCGTGATTGCCTTGTTTTCCCTTTTTAAGTAGTGATTCATTTTGAACAATATTATAAAGCGCAAATTAAAACAAGCAGAAGCAATTCTTCAAAATAACTAAGCAAATAAAAATAGTATTGCCTTAGCTAACAAATGCACATATAATCAAATTTCTTAACTGACCCTTTGGAGATGAGCAGGAATGTGGGACAAATCAAATTAAATGCAGAAGCTACTAAAGCAGTGAAACAGTCCATGATGATGACTGAACCAATACCATCAGAACCATCAGAACAAAATCTTTGATACTGGCATCTACAAAGAGCACAGAAATAAACGTTGTTCTACCAACATAGGCATACACACCCTTAGAGCAGCCTTACGTAAAGATGATGACCACATATATGCCTTCATGAGTCTAAAGACCAGAATATCAACAGGAACCTTAATCTCATTATAATTCCGAATCCAAGGATGGCCTGTGAAACAATGATGCCAGTTATTCACACAAGATCAAGAAAATCACATAAATTGAAAATCTGAGAATAGAGAAGTAATGAAACACTCACTCAAAGCCTGAGCAGCAGTCATCCGTTTCCTTGGATCTTTGTTTAGCAGGCACTTGATGAAGTGCTTAGCTTCTGAAGATAAGGAAGGCCATGGAGCTTCATTAAAATTGGGCTCCGCTTTTAAAACAGCCCGAAAAATTCCAGACTCCGTCCTCGCCCAAAATGGACGGCTACCGCATAAAAGAATATATGATATCACACCTATACTCCATATATCAGCTTCTGTACCATAAGATCTATGTAGAACTTCGGGGGCCACATAGTACGCACTTCCAACAATGTCATTAAGTCTTTCATCTGTAATCATTAGGGCATTAGATTTGGAAGCTGTACCAATAGTAAACTGCACTACAAAGGGGCCGCACCTGGTCTGACAAAATCTGATAAGCCAAAGTCTATGGCTTTTAGCAGAGAATTTTCATCCTTTGAGGAATACAGAAAGTTCTGTACCAGAATATCTCTAACTTAGATCGCAACACGATGCAGAAAAGAATAAAGGACTGATATCAAACCAAATCAATTGGCATGAAAACACATACTTCCCTTTCCCTTGTTGATTACATGGAATTTCATATAGAATGGGACAAAGAAATAACTTACCGGACTTGCTGAATCTGCAACATAACAGGCAAATAAGGTGATTATAGATTATCACATCAGGTTCTGAACTCAATAAAAGTTAAGATAATTAAACAAAATTTAGTGTAGAAGGCACTTTCAATCTTTCTGGTGCATTGACTTTAGAGATGCTTTCAGATGATTTTCATTTTTTTCACACATAATCAAAACTTCGCTAAATAGACTTGGTCCACAATTAAAAAATTTTACTATCCTAGTTCTTGTACATGTATTTATTACAATTGGTTAATCAGATCACTCTTTACCATATAAGAAGTATCTACCTCTGGTTTGAGATCTCGGTGCACAACACCCTGAAGATGACAAAAGGCAACAACTTTTAGTATCTGCATTATAACAGCCTTCGCATCATCTTCCGAGTACTTTCCACCCCTAAAAATGTTTTTAGTCCATCTCATCAGGAGGCAACATAAACAACAAATCCAAAACCTGAACTTCTTAGAAGTTTCAGCTTTCAATTTCAGGAATACTGACCGTGCTAGTATTCTATCTAGAAGCTCGCCTCCATCACACAACCTGCAGCCTCAATAAAAACATTCAAAATGCTAGTTAGAACTGAGATCTGCAATAGCTTCACACTGCAGCAATTCGTCAACCCAACCAAATAACAAACGAATCATATTCACAAACAGCAATAGCTTAAGATCAAAGCCACCAAGAGATGTAGCTGCAGAGAAAAAGGTAAGAACTTGTCAAACTTACTCCATGACTATAAAAACATTATCATTGTCTTCAAACGCATCATAGAATCTCACTAGATGATTATGCCCCGTCAAGGCTCGCAATATTTTCACCTCTCTTCTCACATCCTCTATTGCAATAGCTGTGGTCATCTGAGAACACAGATCAAACATTCTTTTATTACAATTATGGCAAGCGCATGGGAGGCCTGGAGAGACAGCGGTAGAGAACGTATATTCAACAACTTCAGAAATTAAGAATTTGGAAAGCATGAAATGGTCCTAGTGCGAGAGTAAGAATTAACCTAGTGGAGAAATTGAATCGGCATTCAAAGTAAAGATACAACATTCATCAAATCATCTCATCTTCTCACACCATATACCAACTGGCACATGAGAGAGAATGATGCTTCATCTCACTATACAGAAGCACCTAAGCAGCTTCCCACGAACATCTAAAAATTAAGAGCTCATTGTGCTGGTAGTCAACACAACTACAAAAACAGGGCCCCTTTAGATAAGTTAGGTAGCTAGCACGCTGCCTCGAGTTGCAGATCCATGTCAAGACACTATTGAAGCTCGTGCTTCCTCCTAAATAATTATGATCAATTACTACGATTTTTACTGCCACTCCGTGACCCACACAAGCAGCTGCTAGTTCTTGCCATTGGCAAAAGACTATCTACAGTTCTTGCAGTTCCTTGATAATTCTGTAAACGATTTTAAGATTAAAAGCCAATATGTCCAGTTCACCCAAACAAACACCCC
Organism: Aquilaria yunnanensis; assembly: GCA_039654915.1. Classification (NCBI taxonomy): domain Eukaryota; kingdom Viridiplantae; phylum Streptophyta; class Magnoliopsida; order Malvales; family Thymelaeaceae; genus Aquilaria; species Aquilaria yunnanensis. The sequence continues at coordinate 21,454,717 of CM077598.1, read as the reverse complement.
ACTTAACGTCTAGAAAAGGTTAGCTGGTGGACCCTGACCTCAAATTATTTAATCTGACAATTAACCTCAAAGCATGCATAACCTTGTCTTTCAGAAACTGGAACCTTGTCTTTCAGAAACTGTCTTCCAGTTTCTGAAATGGTGACTTGGAAAAGGATACAGAGAAGTCCAAGAAATGGAGGGTGACCTTAGACTTGGGAATGATCTTGACAGCAGCTTGCTGGCCCTTGAATTCACCCTTCTTGAAGGTGGCGGAACAAGTATACCCAAAATGGCCTCTCCCCACCTCCTCCCCTATTTCAAGCCTGCTCTTCACTTCCTTGGAAAATCCAAAACGCTTGTCCAACTCCATGGCGCCCTCCTCTTCCTCATCCGGGACCTTGGCCGCATTGTCCACCTTCTTTCCCGACCTCCGCCGCCTAAGCATGGCGCGGATGTGCTTCGCCGGAGACGGAGGAGGGAACGGCTTCCTGAGAAATCGGAATGGAGTCTGGGATGGATTTCCGGGGGTTTTGGGTTGTGGATGAGCGGGGCTAGGCGTGTAGAGGGGCAAGATAGGGGTGGTAGGAGGAAGAGGCGGAGAAGGGTACTTAGGCGGCTGGGGGAGCACAGAGTCAGCATCGCGGTGGTGGTCCGGAGGTGCGTATGGGTTGGGCTTGGGGGTTTTGGAGGTGCAGGTTCCCATTGGCGGAGGTGATCGGAGAGCTCAGGAAAAAGAGGAGGAAGGTGGCAATGGCGATGGAAACTGCACAAGAGAAAGTGTCTCTGTTGGGCTCGAGGGGAAGGAGTTGTGAGTGGGATTTGCTGTGCTCGTGCCTGCGCCTTTGCCTGTGTGGGCTTTCGTTGTGCAAGAACGAGAGGGGAGGGCAGTGGAAGCGAGCGGCAGAAGCTTGAAGGCAACGTGGCAGACACAAGAGACGTTGACTTGACTCTTCTTACCGGAGAAATTTGGGTTTTTTTTTTTTTTCCATTTTGTTCTCAGAATTTATAGGATTATTAAGAGGTATTAAGCAGTAATTGGTTGGTTGGCATTCTTAAATTAAATTATATTGAATCAAAAAGCAGTTAAGCTCCTTTGATTGCTTCAGACTTACTTAACCTAGCAGGTGCAAGACGTATAAGATTAACTCAATTAGAAATGCACGTATATTGCTTATGTATGTCAACATATTGTACCCGATGGTTGGTTCTGGGTACAATCTGTTCTTCCATCGTTTGAATAAATGAGGTAGACATTTGAACTATGAAACTACAAGTCTTTGGTTATATTAAAGATTTCACAATATTCTTCAATCTTTGTTATTTGTCAATAGATTTCAATTCGGAACAGAATTGGATTTGAGACTTTTCTCTACCTCCTAGCTACATGGTTGGAGTAGTGATTTGTTTATGTCGTCTTACTGTAATTATTATTGAGTCACACATTGTGTTCGTTAGTCCTGCTAGATAGTTTGAGTGATTGTTGTATTAGTTTCTTATTCCCATAGCTCAATTTATTTAGTAAAAAAAAAAAGGTAGTTGTATATTTATTTTATACTCAAAATTATCTCTATTACAAGTAAATAGTTGAAGTGTTAAGTAATTAAAAAGAGTTGTGGTACCTCGAACCGAAGTTTGCGCCAAGACAAGCCAAAGTCACTACCTAGCGAGCTTAGGGTTCAAAGACAAGTAGGTATGTTTTAATACTACAAAGCTTTATTGCTATTATTGAGGTGGATAAATTAAAATAAAAATAAAAGAGTAATGCAAATGTAGATATAACTCCTTGAAAAGCTCACTTAACTGCCACCAAATCCGTTGACCCCCAAAACAAATAACTTGAAGAGAGGAGCAAAATATTAACATATTTACCTTAAGCAGGTTACTGTGGCACCATCATTTTGACTTTTCGGAGTTACCATTTACCAACACTTTTTCTCACAGGTTTTAATTCCTTTTGTCTCCCAAATGATCATGTCGCCACTTCACTTTTCTTAACCCCCATCATGAAATGAAACCAAAGTAGACCAAACGAGCGGAGCCAAATTCCTGATTTCATTTTAAGATAAAGCGTTCTCCTCCTTCTTTTCAACGAAGAAAAAAAACTTTGCGGATGAGCTTGAAAACCAATTAAAAGTGCATACTTATGGAGTAGTATTTACATTTATACCTCAAAACATAACGTTCATAAAAAGGCAAAAAAACAAAAACAAAAACAGTCCATATATATTTTTAACAACGAGAGCAAAGGCAAAATAAGGGCTTATAGAAACATCCTCCCCCGTATAAATTTTTGTGTGAAAAAACTGGCCTGGGATGGTATTCATCAGAAAAAATGGGAACCATATCCATGTGCATCAATTAATGTTCTGGAGAAACAAAAACCATATAATTAGAGAATTGATTGTTGGAAATCGCATTAATCTAATCATAATCGGCTAATCGCTCCCATTTTTTTCAATATCTGGAGTCTAGTACATGAATGTTTCCCACATTAGGATATTCAAACACTAAGATATGATATGATACGAATATTTCCTTCCAGCGCCTAGCAAGCAACCTGACAGCCCGGATCCGGATATAGAAACAATCCGTTATTCTCTAATTCTTTTTTTTTTCTTCTTCTTCTTATTTTTTTAAACACATAAAAAATGAAAGACTAAGAGATAAATAGATTATTGAACCTTAAATTTTACAATAACAACATCAAATATTAATCTTTAGGTTAAGATTTCTATTTACATTTTCCAAATTCAATTGGTGACAAAATCCCCCACCAAAATTTACCACTATCTTATGTTTTCACCAGTCACTAATCCAACCATATACCAAGTTCTTTCACCTGTTAACTCTGTTTGTTCCTTAAATTGGCCTCAAAATTATAGAACCGGCATGATTGTTTGTTTACCCAAGGGTGAGTCCGCTCGCTGACTCTCTACATTCTATTTTCCATTTCTTGTTTAGTTTGTTGGGCAATTAAAAGGTTAGTTAGTTTGAGAAATTAAAGGGTGTTTTTTAATGGGCCCAATAAGGCAATATATATGTGCATATACCTTACAGGCCCACGGACCTTTAATATAGGCCATCTATTGGGCCTCAGTGAATGCCATATTGTTTTTGTCCTAAAAATTACTAATTCCCAATGGTAACTTCCCATAAATTGATTCCGTATCTAGGCGCGAGTTCGTTTAGCTTTAATGGGAGGTAATGTGTTTTGTGCTTTCAGGTTGGGTCCGTTGCGAGGGCCACACGCGACCCTGTTTTGAATCTTTTGATTTAGTGAAAAGGCTATTGAGGTTTGCAGTTTTCACGTGTCGGACAAGTAGGAAAACTGTAATTTTTGTACACTTTATGGGCCTTTTCATTTAGCCAAAACTTAAAATGCATTGATCGCATGTCATTAAAGCGAAATGAACTCCCTATATGTGCATACATAAAAGACATAATGCAGGTGCAATATTAAAGTTTTGGTGAGAGGCATGGACTTACCAAAAAATTTGCCCTGTTTAAATATGTCTTATCTTATGTGCATTATACGAGTTAAATTTTAGAAAAATCTTCACTAACAATTAGAAATTTCTGTCATATCTCATCCCTCTTTATCTCATTCCTCGATCCTTCTTAACATTAGCACTAGGCTATTCTTCTTTGCACAACCAATGAAAATGCCTCTTTCGACTACCCTCTAAACGCACCCCAAGCCACACCCAACGGATGACGAAGCTTAATTGGAGAACAAAAAGGGAATGCATTCCAACCCCACTGCGATCCACGTTCAATTCACCTCAAACTAATGTCACTGCCCCGTCGTCCTCCCAACTACAAGCCATTGTAAACTAAGCCCAACCATCTGATTGTCTAATCGTCATCCCTGCACAGGGAATCGAAGGTGAACTAGTTTTCAAAACCTGTCTAACTCACATAGAACCCTTTTGGAAAACACAACCCATACCAGATTTTACCAACAACGACTTACCGTTCATGATTATTTTACCACCCAATACACAAAGAGAGGTAATGGATGGCGGACAATGGCAACATGAGGTTGATGATGATTCAAATGAAGGCAACCAAGATTCCAAGTGGCAGCTAGAGGATGATTAGAAAGCAATCAATGACGTCGAGCATTTTATAAGATGTCCATCATGGAAGATCACCGAAATATAGGTGGAGGAGCTGATAGTCATGCTTCTTATTTCCAGTCATGAACAGCTGGTGCATTTGTTCTTGTCAAGAAAAAAAAGATTAAGTATTAGTAAAGTCGCTCGGAGACTCTTTGTTCTTTTGGTTATTTCAATTAAGTCACTTACCTTTGTATAAAACTTTTAATCATATATATGCAAATGAATAAACTCATTAGAACAAATAATGTCACATATAATATCTTTTATAAACAAAATTTTATTCACTTTTACGTATAGGCTTATACGTTTCTACACATTTTTATACACAAAAATTTATTTGTATACACGTCTCACATAATTTATATAATATATGATATTAAATATACATATCAACTATTTAATTTGTACATATCTCTAACCTTATTTGTATATCTGATTTGTACATGTCATTATTATGTTACTATCAATTGATTTTTTTTTATTTTCATTTTATTTATAAAAATATAAATCTCGTACATACAATTAAATATATAATTATAAGTAACATATCTTTGATCGCATATATACATATGTGTCACATATCTACCATTTGCTTACATTAAGTTTCATGCATATCTATCATCCAATTGGTACATAACTTTAATTTTAGTGACAATCAGAATTTGATATATTTACATTTATTTTTTTATAGGAGGTTGAATTTGTGATATATCTGTTATCTCATTTATCACATATTACATTATTTTGTATGGTTCTTTTATTTTCTTTGTATATCAAATTTGTACATATTTAATATATAATTTATGCATATTTCTACTTCTATGACATAGAATTTGATATGTTCATATTTATTTTATACTATAAAAGGTGACATTGAAATGTAAATATATATAAATATAAAGGGTTGTGAGTATATTTGACTTACCAAAAAATTGTATGCAGAGAAAAATAAAAATAGAATGAATCACTGTTCGTCTATATGTCGATTCTTCCCCAGGTTGAGAACTAAGATAGGTAAAAGCTTAGGAAGATAAGATTGTTACTCACTCCAATGTGAAAAACAACGTTCAATTGAAGCTTACAAGTATCTGATTTTCAAATAACTGGACTAATCCAGCAGCTCATTTGAAACTTAATTAAGTAAATAGAGAACGGGTATAAATCGGTATGAGTGCAAAGGCAAGTCAACCTTAACTTTTTCGGCAGAGCCTAGGTCACTCACACAAGCTAGATACCTAGTTGTTTTGGTGAACAGCTAGGCTAAGGCTAGGTAGCGCCAGCGAAGCAGCGGAAAGACAGAAAACAGATATGGCCGGTTGCCTGTGCCACACGCAAACAAATATGGGTGAGGGTCTTGTAGCACAAACCCGAAGCCACGGTTGAGTTGGCCTCCTCAGTCCAGTTGGCTACCAACTTTTTGTCGCTAATTAATGTCGAAGGTCCGGAAATAAGTAAAGAATCCAGAGACTGCGAACGCGTTTAGTTCTTCATTGGAGGCTCATACCTGAAAACAACATGAGCCCGATTCCAAAGTACGATGCCATATTTGAAGAATGAAACACATATTGCTCCTGGAGGCCCATAGGGAATGATTGTTATCGAATGCTGTATAGACATAGTAGACTATCTTTGAGGAAGAACCCAACCTGGAGGCCTGTTTCTGATAGTCCAATCGGTGTAACTGAAGTTGAAATACCAATTCTCGGACCTGCTGACGATGATCCTCCGGCTGGTGGCATTTGGTTGGTGGGGCATGGCCCAACCCCACCAATTCTAGGCCCGTTTCCAACTGGAAATGCCAACTTCCGAACCAACAATTATACAACTTACTTCTAAAACAAAGCAGCTTTTTTGCTTTTCATCTATAGTGAAATCTGTATAGATAAATAGGATGTGCATAGAACCCGATCAACATGTAAAACTGAATATTATATGATATGATTGCAGTTTTTAAATATCATAACTAGTGAAAACCTCACCAACTTAATAGGAGAAACCTAATTTAATATAAATTAAAATTATATACCTAATCAGCTAATTCTCTGTCTCTTTTGATCTCTAATTCTATCATTTAAAAATAATTTCTTAAATCCAAAATTAAAGTTTACTACTTAAAAGAAGATCCAATTCATTATCCATCATATTCCCTTCCCCTAGTGCTCAGCCCACCAACCCAATCAAATTCTCTATTGTTCCCTAGCTGCAATGTTGTGTTGCTCCCAGACAAGAGTCACTAGTTGAGACCCCCATCAAACAATCAGACAGGACAAGGGAGATCAGAGAGTGGAGAGAAACAACCATCATCAGTGAAAAACAATCATCATTGGAACCTGGGTTGTTCACCAGACAACATATGCCCATAGATGAACACCCCTATAGATGAATAATGTTTTTTTTAAAGCTTTTTCTTAGGTGAATGACTTTTTTATATTTGATCACCTTTTCAAGAGGTTATTGCCTTTTTGAGAGACTATGTTACAATGTTTTCAATTTTAGTCTGCTTCACATTTTGTTTTGTTGAAAAAGCAATTTCAATTCTTAAATTTTTACTTTTTCCCATGTTAGTTCCTAAGTTTTTTTCATGTTCCATTTTGATCCTCAATTTTAATAACTATTTGACTGCATTCTTTTTATTTACTCTCTTAATCTCTATATTTTTATTATTATTTTTTATATGTTATCTTATAAAGTAAAATATTTGTCACCATAATTTATTATTTGGTACGTATGTGAAGCTCTCCAATCACGTTTCACGTGGTGCGAATCAGCCGGATTAATTCACATTTTCTTCCGCGTTGGTTATCTATGTGTGGCGCGGGGCGGCGGAAAAAATTAAGCGCAATGTGGAAGTGGAACTATGATAGCCTGGTGCATCCATCAGCCAACATCGGGTTAATACTTCTAGAAAAGAGAATATAGTTGACTTATATTTTGAAAAGATACATAATAGTCATCCCATTTCGATGTTAATTAATTACTACTTGGACTTCTGTCCTTTTTTTTTTCTTTACTTCACACACTTCTATGTATATATTGTGCGAGTCAATAGTGGGGGTGGCACCGCACTGCTTTCTTCTCTTCTCCTCTTCGCTTAGCTTTTCTATTTTCTTCAAAGATGACAAGCTCCAAATTGGCCTTCACATCTTACGTTCAACTAATGTAACTATGATGTATTTTTTTTTAAGTTACTAGTGTAACCATGATGTATTTTTTTTTAAAAGAGTAGTTCTAGGATCCATTCAACCTCATACATTGCTTGACTTCCATGACAGTTTAACAATTTTCAAGCGTCCTGTATTTTTTTTCTATACTTAAGTGGCTTAATTATTAATTTAAATAAATTTTCTTTTCAACCTCATACACAAATTTACACAAACACACACATATATATACAACACATAAGACAATATACTATTCATTGAATAGTACATAAAAAGTCACGCTTTATTGAAACTATAGTCCTTTAGATTTTACACAGCAAACCCCTTCATTCCCTAGGTTTAGGATAATTCACTTTTATCCCACTCTTATAATAGATTATAAGAAATTATGATTACAAATATATATATATATATATATATATATATAGTCAACATTGATACTCCTTATCTATCTGAGCTTTTTACTTGATTCAACAGCATTTGTCTTTGTTTTCCTATTATATATACTAAATGTATAAGAGTTATTTAATGTTTAATAAACAGTAAATAAAACAGTGTTGTTTTACTATTTTTTATGTATTTTTCTCAGTCCCTTCTCCACGTGATCCCTTTTCTAAAAGGTAATTACTCTTTTTTTTTTTAAATATTGATTGCTTTTTGACCAGGTGATCGTTTCCTTGTGGGCTTATATTGTTATTTTCCGCATTCAAACTATTTCACATTTTCCTTTGGTTTAAGTCCGTCCCAGCCTTGATTTATCTATTTTTCTCATTTGAAATGTTAAATGTTACTACTTGTCATTTTGGTGTCCATACTTTCTCATGTTATTCATATCTTCTAAAACAAAACTTTGTCACTGTAATTTGTCTAGTTTTGCGCATAGTTTAGACTATTCCCAAACCTTATTTTAACTTTGAAGTCATCCCTATATTTCTTAAGATAATGCATTTTTTTCTCAATGCAATACGTAGGCTAAAAAACCTATTTATATATCTATAATTGATATTAGCTTGGGGAAAAAAACTTGAGTGTGCACCAGGTATTGACATGCAACTAGACACACGTTAATATTTGTAACAGTTTTGTCAATTTTAGACAAAGTCTCCGAATTATGAAAAGTGCCAAAAGTCATGGAGGGACGCTGCAGGCTGGGCAAAATAGATATAACTGATAAAAAAACAAATAAAATTGATAACAATAAAAAAATATAAAAAATAATTTATCAGAAAAAAGTAAGTAAAGATTATAAAAAGAACAATAATTGAGCCGAGAGAACAAATAGTTACTAATAATAAATAACTATATTTATAAAAGAATAAATAACAAATTAATTCAAAAGAACAAACTTTAATAGTAAAAGAATATATAGAAACTAAAAAGGAATAAAAACAAAATAGCATATAAGAACTAAAAAAGGCATATTTATAAAAGAACATAAAAGAACAAAAAGCAATGTGTAAAAGAATATATAAAAATTAAAAAATAACACAAATAAAATAGTATAAGAACCAATAGTATAAGAACAAACTTAAGAGCACTGAATATGTTTTTTTGCACTAAGTATATGTTCTTTTAAACTGTGCAATTATTCTCGTACAGGTAAAAGTAAATTAGATAAATAGTAAGTAATGATTTGTCAAGAACAAAAAAACAGATTTGATTCGAGGACAGAACAATAGAAAGATGAGAACAAACCAGACACGAAAGAAACCATATTAAAAAAAAACAATGCATAAAAGAACAAGGGTATTTATAAAAAGGAAATATTTAGTGAAATAACACATGCAAACTGATAAAAGAACAAAGATGTACGCGGCGCACCAATGACAGACAATACTTACTCTTAGCCTTGCACAGTAACTAACAACCATAAAACTAACCCTGCCTCTGGTTTTGATATGTCGCTCAGAAAGTCGAGCACCCCAAAACAAGAATGTGTTGAGTTGAACAACATCTTCTAAGCCACTTTTCTTCTTCTTTTTTTTTTTTAATGAGTACCTCAATGGTATTAATGAAGATCAGAAAAGAGAACAACAATCAGCCAATCTAGAAGTGGATCGGGAAAATAAATTCGCGATGCAAGCATGCAGGGCACTTTAGCTAGACGGTGAGCAACCATGTTGCTACCCTTATTCTTAGAAAAAAAAAAACAACTGAAGTAATAGAAGGAACTAAAGAAAAATACTCTCCAAAATCACCCCAAAAGAGTACATAAAGATAGTCCATCTCAAACAAAGTACATAATCAAAATATGAGAATCCGACTCCAAGATAATTGACCACCATCCATGTAATCTCGCCTCAAGCAATGCATGATAAATGGCCGAATGCTTTGACCTAGAGAATACTATCATAAAAGCTCAACTCTTGGGACATAAGCAATAAAGCTTTGCCAGTATGATCCTAAGCCACAACCCCAATGCTGATGGAGGCTTGTGTCCTGAAGATGGCTACATTCACATTGAGCTTTACCATGCTAGGGTACGAGCCTCCCATCCATGGAGGTGCGCAGCCAAATTTCTAGCAACACGCAATGGAGCCGTAGCTCCCAAAGAAATCTAGTCCAAGTAGTCCCAAGCTTGTAGCACCAATGCCATAGGCCAATTAGAGAAGGAATCAAAGAAACACCTGTTATGATTCCACCACAGGCTTCCACCAAGTGATGACCAATAAGCCAACCCGGCCCTCTAAATATTCTATGCAAAAATAGATACTAACAATCCCCAAAGATGAATGTCGGAAGGATAACTAAAACCAAGAAATTCCCAGACTTGATGAGCTAGAGGACAATCTAAGCCACTTTTATATAATATATTAAATTAAAATATGTGTCCCTTTTTCTTTTAAGTATATGAAGAATTGTTCACGTATAGAGCTGCGAGGCATTGATGAATTTAACTATGTCAGGATAATCTCATATGCAATATCTGTTGTGAAACAAAAGAATATTCATAGACAAGCGTATCCGGTGACTCATACTCACTTTTAAACTTGCCTACCCATAATTGCAAATAGACAAAAATACCAAAAAAATACAAAAATTTACCCTTTGGCTCAACTATGCAACTCAACTTTGATTTAGCCAATTATTTCACCAATGTTATTAAGCTGGTCCAATTATGCCACCAATATTACTAAATTGATCTAATTATGCCATCAATGTCTCTAAGTTAGCCAAATTCAACTACTGTCGTTACAAGTTGTACAATTGACTTCTTTCATTATTGCTTGTACCTTACTCTGCTGCCTTAAACTACAAAACTTAAATTATCACCTTGTCTGGTGCCATGTCATAAATTTAAATTGTTTGTATGAACCTAGGTTCTTATATATATAAAACTAGGTTCTTATTATATAAAACTAAGCTGCTATTCTATACAATTAATTTTTTAATTATATGAAAAATGAATTTCTACTATTTGAAATTGAGATTTTAATGTATGAAACACAGTCATATTGTATGAATTGAGATATTGATTTAAGAAACTATATTTCTATTTAATAAAGTCGGATTTCTATTGGCATGAGTGTGGCGTTCATATAGTACAAGATTGAGATATTAATATACAAAATTGGGATCCTATTATATGAAATTGGCCTGTGAAACTGATTCCTTTTCTAAGAAATTGAAATGGTAATATATGAAATTAGGTTCCATATTTTATGAAACTAAACATTTTTCAAAGTATTCAATGAGAACTCTCTTAATACGATTGCTTGTACCAAGAAAAAAAAAGGAAGAAATCACTAATAACATTCTTTATAATTACTAATATGAAATTTAGATGTTGATTTACTAAATTGATTTCTTATTGTACAACATTAAGATGCTAATATAAAAAATAGAGCTCTTATTATATGAAATTAGATTCATATTGTATGAAACTCTATTTTAATGGTATGAAAATAAATTCTTCATATAGTGTCCAGCGAAAACTCTACTAAAATGATTGTTTGACGCAGGAAAGAAAAAGAATGAAAATATCATTTTCTGATATTATGGTGTCAAATTTTACCTTTTGATAATTGCCATGTTCATCATTTAAAAGAACAAAAAAGTTAAGTGTACTTTTAAAACAAAATCCACCAAAATTCAATGACTTATCATAATCACATCGGATTTCCATTGATTTCATCTAACTAAAACTAAGGGAAACTTAACGTGAAATATATACTCATGTGGATGGCGTAAATTTTTGCTATCTATTTAATTATTTGACTGTGGTGGTGTTAAAAATGAAGGCAGGTTTTGAAACAATAGTTGGTAAGTATAATTTGAATGAAATCTTACTTTGTTTTTTTTTTTTTTTCAATAACTCGCCGTAAAAATTCTTAACACTAGGAATTCTGAGCAATTAGTAAATACACACAAAATGATAGAAAATGAGGGAAATAGGAATGTAAGTGTATCCAGTATCTCGCCGGCAAAATTCAGTATTATGAAGCAAACCTTTGTAATATTTATTCAACATGACCCGTTGAAGCGCATACAAAATGAAATCACAACTCATTGACCCTATTATTCAAAAAAACAAATTAAAACAAATGGAAAAAACCAGAAAAGTATCAATATGAAATCCAAATTAATGCTTCTGGTGAGGTGTGCACTACATCTTCTCGGGCCAAACTAGTCAATATTGCCAACGAAGCAGCGGAAGGACAGAAAATTTCATGAGCCCAAGGTTGCAATGGATGCCGTTGCCTGTGCCACAAGCAAAGTAATACGGCCGAGGCTCCCTGAGTACAAACTCAAAGCCGTCGCCGGTCCCCTCCGTTGCATTGGCAACCAATTTGCCCTTGCTAATCTCACAATCCCTGAAACTCCTCAGGTCGGGGAGCAGGTAAACATTATGAGGGCGTGTTTGGTTCTCAATCGGAGGGTCATACTTGAACACTGCAAGAAAACGAAGGACCAAATTTAATTATTGTGATGTGAGAAATTAACAAAACATTGTTTCTAAGGGTCTTGTATCTTTAATAAAATGATACAAAAGCCCTCAGAAAATGAATGTTGTCGAATATCGTACTCACCGAGAATATCATTGACGAAGTAGGGTCCATTTTTGGAAGCCCAATCAATATAACTGAAGTTGAAATGCCAATTGTCCGATCCGCCGACAATGATCTTCCTGGGGCCATCGGCCGTGGCATTTGGATGATGCTGCGAGCCCCAACCCGACCAGTTCCAACCCCAGTTCCAGCTCCAGTCACGGCTGGCCATGCCAACCCCCAACATACAACCCACGATGGCAGCCAGGAAGAGGGCTCGTGAATAGCTGCAGGCCATGGCGATTGAAGGAGCCGGTTGAGTACAAGTGGTCTCGCCAGAGAATGAAGAAAAGGAGTCCGAAATTAATCTGATGCTGTTAAATGGACCATGAATGGGTTTATATAGGGTACGTAACAGGCTTGTAGCTTTTTAATTGTGGTGCGAATCAGCCAAATTCACATCTTCTCCCACAGTGGGTAGGCAGGAAAAGAAAACAGAGCAAACAAGACTTGGTCTGTGCGTTAGCCAGTGATCTTTTTTTTTTTTAATCATTTTTAGCTTCAAAGTCATAAGACTCATAACTAATTATATATATATATATGTGTGTGTGTATAAAATCATGGGAGAGTACGGTTAAACATTAAAATTTGTAGAAAAAATCAAAATTCTCAATTGTTATCCTGAAGATTGTTAGATAATAATATATTACAACATATTATTTGTTAAACTGATCCTTTTAATTTCTCTCTACTATAGAAGGAAAAATCTACAAAGTTCTTAAGCTCAAAATTCAAATAACAATGGGCTAATGGCAGGTTTTGTTAAGTGACACAAGGATAATAATAGTTTCATCTTAAATGGATGAAGAGACTTGGTAGAAAATTAAAGAAAAAAATTGCAACGAGAATAATAGGATTGTGAATATTGTCGTTCAATAATTAATAGTAGTAAGTAGTTTTCAGTGTATTGTGTATGTACTACGTAGCAGCAAAAATGAGAACAAAATGGCGCATATTGATATAGTAACTTATTAAGGCATGCGTATTCCCGTTCACTCTCTCTCGTTAATTTTCAAAGATAAAGGAAAAAAGTGTTATTCATAGATTGCTTAATTTACATTTTTTTTTTCTTCCAATCACTTTCAAGGGGAAAGAACACTGTTCACATATCGGGAAAATTGGAAGTATATTTTTCAATATTTATAATAATGTCTTTTATAATAGTTCTCAAAACTTGCAGTTCGGATAACCAGTTTTCAAAATTTTTGTAGAACATAACATGCACAGTCTCTTATAGGATATACCTTCAAATTAAGTACACGTATTCAAGAAACGTGTATCGATCATAAATCTTAAAAACAGGAAAATATATAAAATGAAAAAGATTTCATCATAATAAGAAAAGCTAAGACGTAGATGGAGTAAATATTGATTGTTTTTAATTGAAATAATTAATACAGGTAAAGTGCAGCTACCACGGCAACAATTTTCTTGGATGCATATATATAAACTTAAAAATAAACTCTGTCGTGGGAGAACTGAACTGAGTATACGAGTCTAGTCAACACATAAATAAGGTTTTGTTTTCCTTATGTGTGTGATACTAGTTGATCTCACTAGGACATAGATTTAGAGAACTGATACCCGTTTGGCATCCGTGTTTTTCAACTCAAAGACTCTGGAAATCGCTAAAACCTTTCAGCCGCTTGTTTGTTTCCCGTTCAACGAGCCTTCCACGGATGCTAATCTGAAAACACAGAGATCGTTGGACAGCTAAACGCAGGACGCTCCTCGCCCTTAGTGTTCCTTCAGTGAGGACAGCGTTAAGAGCCCAGCTTCCCCAAAATACCCATGAGAATTTTCAGTAATCAAGTGGGAGATTGAGAGATTTTTGCGCCAAGATGGGTTCTATAAGTAATGAATCCAAGGAGGGAAAAAAATCAAGGCAATTCAGCGAGGGAAAAAAAAAGGAAAGGGAAGCCGATGGAAGAATTGACAAGAGTAAGTGGTTTTTTAGTCTCATTAATCAATTAATTTTTCTTTTGTTGTTCTGCAATTCATGACAGTAACAATAATGTCCACAATTTCTTGTCTCTGATTCTTTGTTTTGCTGCTGTTGTGTCTCTGATTCTTTGGTTTGTTGTTGTTGGCACAAAGCCGCTGCTTGTGTTGGTGCTATTTCTCTGCATGTTGGTTGTTAGCTTTTGTAATTTTGTAGGTCAAGCGTCTGATTGAATTGTGGTTGTCTTAACCTTAAATAAACATCTGCTGAACCTTATGTGTTCTGTGCATTTGTGCTCAGTGAGATAATACTAATTGTTGTTCCTTGAAGGATTTGGGTGGCTATGTGCGTGTGTAAATGTCATGATATAGAAAGGTGTGGCATTATATTTTCCATTTTGGAGGACTTGTTTGCTAGCCTTCTCACCTTTTTTTATGTTGCTTAGAGACAACATGTTAGGTTCAGTGACTTCATGTAAATTTCTAAAATGGATATTGCTCCTGCAATGGTGTTTCTATTAAGAGCCAAAGCTCCAACAAGGAAGTTGCGAGATCTTGAAGTTGGGATAAGTGTCTCATCAGTTGAAACAACTGTGAAAATAGAAAATCATTTGCTCAGGGAGAAGTACCCACCTTTTCCATTCTCTGTATCTTAAGCTCCCGTAGAGCTTGTATCTTAGAAGCCAACTTGGAAATAGTATTGTTTCTCACGTCTTTTGTTTTCTTATGATTAACAAAGGTAGGATGAATTTTATGGACAATCTCTTTGAAATCCATACCAAGCACCAAAGCACAACGAACTTAAAGTGTCCAGGTAGTCTTCCACTTGATTTAGACGTTTGTTTTGCATGCAAGATATTGTAAGAATGTTAACAGAATAGAATGGGTGCAACATCATAACAGCCATAACCAAACTATAGGGGTCGTTTTCCACCTCAAGCTAATTGGCGAGGACTAAAAGTTCTATTATTCGGATAGCTTCACTAACCTTACTTTCTTTCATTATACGTATTTTTAACAATTAACAAAGGTACTTTCCACCAACAAATATGTCAAGCCAGCTTTTAGCATTTGTTTATATATATATAGGTAGAGAAGCAACAAGTAAAGGCTATGAATAAAAAAGGATGCAATAGAGTAACCAACAAATGCCTAGCCTGTCTAGGTGGAGTGCTAGAAAAAAGCTTCAGCTTAGCAAAGCTCTAATAGAGTAATCAATAGAAATACCCTAGTCAGAGTCGGAAAGTCCCATTGGAAATGTCTCAACTAAGGGAAAAAATTACTAATAGTTTACTATCAAGGCGCTAGATTAAGGACTTTTATTTTAAAAATTAGATGAATTATACTTCAATTTTGAAGTTTTTTAAGTTTTTTTTTTATTGCAAAGACACCTTGTTAGATTTATTTATATATTGGCCTAAAGCCTCTTTTGCCACCTAAACTCTGTCAACTCGGACATTTTATCCCCTGAATTTTGACTCGGGTCGACTCACCCCTCAAACTTTGCAAAGCGGAACCTTTTACCCCTTCACCCAATTTGATAAATCATGTGCTGGTCACATGCATGTCTTTCATCATGGGAATGTCTGTTTGACTTATTTGAGGCCCAGAACAAACCAAAAGGGAAAGATAAAGGACTAAGTAAACACTTTTCCTGCTTAAAGCCAAATGATTTCCCTATTTCATAGGAGGCCATGGATTTTCAGGCTGCCTGATCGGAGTGCTATGCATCCAAGCCATCCCCCATTTTCGATCAAAGTCTCGTTTACTCCGAAAGCATCAAAACTCTACTTTCTCCTCGGCGTCTTCCTGAGACCTAAAGGCATAACAACGCTAAAAAGTATAATCTACATTCTAATTCATGATGGAACCGTTTAAAGAAGCTTAAATTAGAGCTAAGACAAACTGGGCTTCTTAGTCATGCCAACTTGGAATTTAAATACCAATTTGTGAGAGCAATAACTAGATAAAATTATTGTCAATGATTGAGCTCGAGGGCATCGAAGATTCTCTACCTCGTACGATTATATTAGAAAGAATGGGGGGTGCGATTATTATGAAAATAAAAATTCTAGATTTTGGTTTTGATGCAAGCCCTTCACTCCCTCTTTCTGCTCTCGTAAATAGCAGCCTGGATTCACACTTACGGCCACCGGAGTGATAGATATGACCGTTTAAAGAGTCGTTTCCCTCGGTTCCAAGTAGGGCTTATGTAGCTGTGAGAACCGTAACTTCTGCTACCTTCAACCCCCGCATCACCCATTTCTTTCGCTCTCTTCTCACTTCAAAGTAATTTAAATTTGCGACTCAGATCAAAGGACAAAGCCAATAGAAGCAATCAAGAAAAAATCAACCCATCACCAACAATCTCCAATAGAAAATTAACGTCCATTTATCAAAATCCAGTGTATCAATATATGTTTAAATGGAGCAAAGAGAAAATGACCAAATGGTGATGGAAACAAATAGACGCCTTCCACTAGGGAAAGAAAATAGATTCAGAAACAATGGGAAAAATTACTAGTTAAGTCATAAATAGATTCAGAAACAATGGGAAAAATTACTAGTTTAGTCATTCCCTTTCGTTTATCATTTATTTTCATACTCCTATAGCCAAAAGTAACATTTTCATCAAGGGGATCACACACGTCACTAAACCGGTCAAGTTTCCATCAGTCAAGATGTAAAAGGTACCACTTTTCAAAGTTTGAGAGGCGAGTTAACCCGAGTTAAAATTAAAGAGGTAAAGTATCTAAGTTGACAAAGTCGGAGGGGCAAAAGGGGCTTTAGGCCTTATATATTTGATTAATTTAGAGCTTCAAATTGTTGTTTTACATGCTATACCATCAAATAATAAAATTTTATATTATATAGGTGGAATTTGTATTCAAGTTTTGTTTCTACGGGTGATATGTGGTGATTGTCATGTTACTAACTCAAAGGAGAAACAAATGTTTATGTTCCTAATACGGAGAGCCAAAAAAATTGTAGCTGTTGAAGAAAAACTTATGTTTTTTTTTTTTTACTAGAAATATGTTGTAATTGAGTGTTTTACGTAAATTTACTACATGATAGCTTTTCTTAAAAGTCAGTCTATCAAACACTATAAACTTTAAATAGAAATCGCTAACTCTAATCTTAACAGTTAATGGCTAAAGTTAATCTCTAACATTAATCATTGACATTAAACGCTAACACTATTTCCAAATAGGTCTCATTCTGTCTTTTTACTTAACTAATTGGGGCGGGGGTAGGGGGGAATTAGTTTTACAGCTTTCGAATTTTGGGCACCGAGATTATAAATCCGTTTCCCATCAAATCCATTGTTTCATCTACATTCGTAATTACGCATAAAACTTGGTATCAGGATCAATCCACCTTTACATTTGCCACCTATTTGGAACCGAACACAAACAGATTATTCAAACAATAAAATTTCTTACTTCAGAAAATTTACGTTGTGTACTGTTGTTGAATACAAACAGTAACTTCACGTGGTCAAAATGATCGGCAAGGACCGAATGCTAATTACACTATATTCTAAAAGCTGTGAGGCTGTTACTGTTCAAACTACAGTATGCTGCAGTGCCTTTACAGTTTTGCTCCTTATCATATATTTTTTTTGTTTTTGCGTTCGTCATGTTTTTTTTGTTTTTCCGGATACGATTTACTTTTTTTAGAGTTTGATCCTCTTTTTGCAAAGCGATGAATTTTATGAGGATCTATGTTGCAAATTTAAGCTTTCAATCTATTTCATGTGTTGTTTCGATGAAAACACGGTTTCAGTCCTTAACTTTCTAATGCTTCCATTTTAGGCTCGACTTTACATCAGTGTTATATTTTGATCCCCAAATTTTATAACTATTAATCTAGCTCTTCTATTTGCTCTCTTGATCCTAAGCTTTTTTTTGTTGTTGTTTTATGCACTATTTTCTAAGGAAAGACATTGGTAAGCATAATTTGTTCTCTTTATCTCTAATTTTTTTGTTATTTTTTTATTTATTGTCTTCTAAAGCAAAATCTTGGTAATTATGGTTTATTTCTTTAGCTTGAAGAAATAACTTTAGACATTAAGGTTTTAATAATTGAATTAATAAAGGTTAAAAAAAGATAAATAAATTGAAGATGTATTTTTCTAAATAAATTTATAAAGAATATTAAAAATTGAAATTTCAGTTAATAGGAGATAAAAATTTTTAGTGAATTAACTTTTAATGAAAAATTTTATCCATCATTTCAAAACATGTACAATGTTATGTTTCATATTCATTTTCAATTTTAACAATTATGGATCGATGGATCAAATTACTTTATTAAACTCTAAAGCTTTTGAGTGAATTTTACTGAATAAATTTCTTATCGATATTAAAAATTGAAATTTAAATTAATAAGAGATGAAAATTTTTAGTAAATTATTTTTTGATGAAAAAAATATTTATAATTTCGAAGCACATGTAGTGTTATGTTTTATAGAATTATGTTTTGATAACGATTAATCATTTTAAAAATAAGAAAATAACATAAAGAAAACCAAACCCAAAATCAAAATGAAGCAAAATTTAATTGATTAACATCCATTTATAAATGAGAATTTTTTAATTATTTATTATTAGCATTTGTTTTAATATCAAAATTTATTAAAAAAAAATGTTTGCTACAAAGTGCGCCTAAAAAACTCTCGCTATATTCTAAACACCGTTTTATCTACAGTAAACTATAGTATCTTTCTGCTTTTGCCCTTCAGTGTTGAGCTGAGTTGTGACCCGCTCTATTGCCTGTTATTTCCTTTTTTTCTTTTTTGATGTTGGGTTTGGTTGCTTCTTTTAGAAGGTTAGTGAAATTTTTGAATGAAAATATCTTTTCAAGGGTCAATCTCGTTATTCTCCTACTTTCACTTTTCTTTTTTGTGAAACATATTTATAGTCCCTATATTATTTCCGTTTCTGATATTAGACCCTGAGTTTGACTATCTTGATATTTTGGACCCTGAACTTAATAACTACTTAATTATACTGTTTTTGTTTAATCTCTTGATTCTTTTTTTTTTATTATTTTTTATGATGTATTGTTTTCTAAACTAAAACATTGATCACCATGGTTTATTTATTTTTTTAGTGAAATAAGACTTTTTTTTTTTACTTTTCGTAAGTTAATTGTTAAACTCTTAATATCTAAAGTTTTCACATTTTCTCTCTTAATCGCCAAATTATTTTTTTTATTTTTTTTCATTATTATTTTATTTAATATTGTGACATTATATGACCACCGCAACGCACGGACCCTTCATACCCCGCCTAATCTAAGAACCGCCGCAACAACAGCTCAGCTTCGGTTCTCACTTATTTTCTGACGCCATTCTCACGTTCTCACTACACAATCAAATTACTCAAAAAAAATATAAAGAAAAAACAAAACTAGGCTGCTGAAAAAAGGTTGGAGGGTGAACCAACTCAACTTTGATACTATACATGTTATTTTTCTTCGGTAATACAACACATCCATTCCCGCTCGTAATGGCAAATGAATTTCGTACGCAATGCTCTAGTAATTGAAGCGAGTGATACGAAGCCCTAACCTAACGGGTGTTGGAGAAACTGGGAACGCGTTTCTTTGAGCAATAGCAATACATTGATCTAACCACCTCACCTGAATTCCACTAGGAAACAGCCTCAAGTATTTTTACACTTGACAGGTTTCAATTGACTCCTCTCCCCCCCCTCCCACAAGTCCAAAAATTGCAAGTATAACGAAAAAACTATGCAGTCATAACCTAGTGATGTATCATAGCTGGTAATCGCTTATATCTGCAAAGCAGAGCCTGAATGCAAATACCTACTACTTTCTCTAAGATATTGCTGTTCACTTCGAAACCGAGTTTGAGACTGAACCGGCTGACTCTCCCCATCGAATCAGATGATGAACATAACCTTTTAATTCTCATCCTTATCATCATCACCTGCATTTCGACAACTGCATCAGACATCCATATCCCAATACCAGGCAACTTACTTGGCAGTACAAGATGACAATGATACCTGCTGAAGATGACTGGAACATTTTGCGATATCTCCTCTTTTCCTCATTGCGCCTATCATTGATCTGCATCAATTTTTAAATTCAGTTTAATCCCTTTTTCCTTTTTCTTTCTTTTTCTTTTGTGTGTGTGTGTGTGTGTGTGGCCTATCACAAAATGGCATCTTAAACTTAGTTTCATTGATCAACCTTTTTCATGGCAGCAGCAAGTTCCTTCTTTATACCACCTGAAAAGCACCAAATTTAAATCCATCATCAAAATGTTTAATCAAATTTCATCTTCAGTACCAGTGAATAATTTATCAATCACCATCATTTGGCTCCAACTGCAATGCTCTCTTGAAGCTCTCAGCAGCAGCATCAACATCATTTAGTGCCATGTGAGCCTGACATGTTGATTTAGATAATAGATGGGAGTTAAATAGGAAAACCAGACAGAGGGAAGGGTCCCTGAATGGATCAAACAGACAATAACTAGAACTGGTGATTAAAATCATCAATACTGAATCATACTAACCTGCCCTTGGCGAAACAAAGCTTTTGCATTGTTATCTCCATCTCTCATCGCAAATTCTGTGTCTAGCAGAGCTCCCTTTAAATCACCCAATTTCAATTTGCAGGCCTATAACCATATATAATGCATCAAAATCTTTTGATATGCAAGGCAATTATTCATTAGAAGAGAAGAGGAAGGGATAAAAGAGACTGCAAGAAAGATAACACTAAACAAAGATAACACTGAATTTTCAAATTGACTACTGTGAGTTTCAATGTTGAAACGTTCAAAGAAATTCCCCTTTTGTGCCTACAAGTTAAAGAACTATTTCTATAACTAGTGCAGTAAATAGGAAAAACAAAGCAACATTACGGTCCAAAACTGTTTGCAGCTAAGGTATTCAATAACAAAGAAATAAAATACTTAAAAATTAAACTCACAGAGCTATTTGTGAATATCTGCGATTTTGTCTTCCTGAGATCTGTACTCTTAGCTGCACCAACGTGCACAAAACGAGAGTTAAAGTTAGTTCAATTATGAAGATACCAAATCTCAAGGGAGCTACAGCCACAAAACTGAATTGAACAAAGGATGTTTTTTTCTACCGAAAAAGACTAATGAGGTTCCACCTTCATCAATTCCATCTTTCTCCCAACAGATATCCAAATAACGCAGAGCCTTCCGATACTTCCGAAGAGCCATTTTGTAGTCTCGTTTCTGTTGATGCATTAATTTCCAAATAAGAACCAAAGGAGTTTTCCAGGAAAAATAGTAGAATTGCCACAAGATTTTAGCAGCACTAGATTTGATCATCACAAAACTCCTACCTTGTAATGTTCATTTCCCAAACACTTGATGGAATTTACAGCAGTCATCCACCAAGAAAGCTCATCAGGA
The DNA here is from genome assembly GCA_039654915.1 of Aquilaria yunnanensis. NCBI lineage: Eukaryota > Viridiplantae > Streptophyta > Magnoliopsida > Malvales > Thymelaeaceae > Aquilaria > Aquilaria yunnanensis. Next base: position 21,433,038 of record CM077598.1, on the reverse strand, counting down.
CTCTCATCAAGATCGGCTGGCCAATCAGGATAAATGTCTCCATCTTTGAAAAAGTTAGAGATACCATCATCTGCGCCCTCAGGAATTTCTCCACAGTCCATGATGACAACATCAACAGCAGGGCAATCTGCTTCACCAGTTGTCACATGTTCAATGGAACGAACAACTCCCATTCCTTTAACAACCTTGCCAAAAACAACATGTTTTCCATCTAAATGTGAAGTGCGGGTCGTAGTGATAAAGAACTGAGATCCATTTGTGTTAGGGCCAGAATTTGCCATAGACAACATCCCTTTCCTTTCATGTTTCAGCTCAAAGTTTTCATCCTCAAATTTCTCACCATATATTGATTCTCCCCCAGTACCATTTCCTGCAGATATATCTCCACCTTGTACCATAAAACCCTTGATAACTCGATGGAACCGGACACCCTTAACAGAAAATAAAAACCATTTTAACAAAATGGAAATGGCAATAGTTTATAAATAAATATCAATTACATAAAACCCTGTACAAAAAATATCATTGCCGCACTTATAAGCCCTAAAGCAACAATAGTCCTTGGCGTGTATCAACTCTCAAACACTATGCCACAGGATCAAGGGAAGAGAAACAATTCCAACGGAAAGGCAAAGATCTGAATTAAATCAATATCAAGCTGGAGATGGGAACAAAGTCAGAAGTTGACCATCCAAGCTACCAGGTTTTGGAGCAAAACTTAAGGACACTACTCATTGCTGTAAGAAGTACAACTTTCGGCAGAGGGAGAGCTTTCATATTTGCAGGTTTCATGTAACTGAAAGCAAGCATCAAAGGGGGTTTAGCGGGAAAATTATCGTAATTAGCAACTACTATTGAACATTGGTCAGCACGCACTTAGGAATCAAAAGTAATGAAGAAGTCAACGAATGCTCTGTACTCCCCGGCCAAAAACAAAATCGCACGAATAAAAAAAACAACCAATCCATCTTCATAGACAGACATGCAGAGAGATTCTAGCCAGTATACCAATCCATCCACGTAAAGAAGAAGACGAACTTGGATCATAGCAAAGGACATGAAAGCGAAAAGACCCAGATAAACATAAGAAATCAATCACAACTTGCAAGAGAAATCCAAGAACATCGCAGGAAGGCCCAGATTCTCCGGCAGAGAAACAAAACCTATTAAGACCCAAACTCAGAAACTCAAAGCAAAAAAGGAAGAAAAAAGAAGGACCTTGAAATGGAGAGGAGCACCAGTTACGGGACCAATGCCCTTCTCGCCAGTACAGAGAGCCCTGAAATTCTCGGCGGTCTTGGGCACGACATCGCTGTAGAGCTCCACCACAATCCTCCCTTCTAGCTCATCACCAATGCTTATGTCCAAGAAACATCTGGGTCTTTTCATATTTTCCATCTCTCCTACTCACCCAGCAGCGGTGAAGTTGGGGGCTGTTGTGTTTGTTAATTGTTTATAGTATACAATTTGCGAGGCCAACGAGCCACCCACTTGCGTACAAGTAAAACCCTAACAAGTCCCGCTTCGTTAATAAATTCGAAATGCGAAAAGGCAGGCAGCGACTCTGTCCCTCGAGTTCCGAGTACTGCCGATCGCTCTCTGCCTCTGTCCAGTTAATTTGCATAAGCCCGTATTTATATTGTTCTTGCTAACGTGCGCCCGGTCGTGGACCAGTATATTTTAGTGGTAGTATTTTTTTAGTTTTTTTTCCAGGTAATATTTTGTGCTTAAGCCCTTGAATTTTTGTGTATTTTACTTTTTCTCCTGTGCTTTGTGCTTATGTCGTGGTTACTGGTTTCTTATTCATTTTCTTTTGGCCATTTATTTGTCTTCTCCAAACGAAACAAATCAAGAGAATAAAGCTTCCAAGGTCGAACTGTCACTTCTTCCTTTCCTATTGAATCTTTTGCTACTGATTCAGTAGTTTTTATTTTTTTATTTTTATATACGTATAATTGTACATAAGTTTTTTTTTTTTGTCAATAATCATACATAAGTTCATATGCACAAAAACGTGAAATATGGATTTGTGTATAAACGAAGAAGTGAAGTAGGGGAAATTTGAGGAGTATGGATATCAATCACCCTATAGAATGATGCAGAAAACTACTAATATTGACTGCTATTTTGGATGTAATCGAAGTGCAGTGTAAGATTAGTTTTTTCTTATGTTTACTTTATTCGGGTTTCCAAAGGCATAAGAAGATGATCATAGTTCCGTTCATCCTAAATTAAACATAAATTATTATTTCATTTGTTATATAAATATTCTATTTATTTAATTTGAAAGTTAGGGAATAAAAATTCTTTTAAAAACACATTTATTTTTATAATTTTTTAAAGAATTCATTATGTAAGGCCCTTTGAGTGCTCCTTTCTCATTAATTGTGCTATTTTTCCTTTTTTATACCTAACCTCATTTCTTAATTATACCATTTAATAAAGAGTAATAGTAAATAAACAACCCGATATTCACATATAATTAGGGATTTAGGGTTATACCTCTAGAAATCATTGCATCGAAGTGAATTTTAAAAAATTAATGTGTTAAGCAATTCATGATAATTTTAAAGTTGAAATCTCGGCTGCAACCCGGAGCTGAGTTCTACAGACAAAATACGTCATACATCGAAGTGGTTAAGGACTTTGAAAACTATAAAGGAGGTATAGGCTTGAATTCTTACATTTTCATTTTCTATAACATGCCTAAAAAAAGTTGATTTGCTTATCATTATGGTCCTGAAAAAAGCCAACATGTTTCTTTCACTAATTAATATAATAATATATTTCTCCTTATAAATTTATATGATGATTTAGCGGCAAAACCAAATTTTCTAGGTATTAGGGGGGGCACAAGCAGTATGAAGGAGAGTGTGATGAGACGATGGTGGTACGATGAGACGGTGGCAAGTCTATGTTTTAGTGGTAAATCTAAATAAAAATTATTTGAGTTAATTCTGAATAGTATATGTACAAATAAATATTACTTTAAGTAACTTCTAGTTTTAATTTGAAGTAAGTTATCAAATTTTATTGATTTTCAAAATAAAGTATTTCTATAGCCCCTAAATATATAGCTTTGTAATTTAACTTTAGATTAAATAAGTCTGTAAAATTATTTAGAAAACTCAAAAAGAATTTTGAATGAGAAATATTATTATTACATTTTCAGGTAAAACATAAAGTTACTAGCTAATTATTTAAAAAATTAAAGGGTTCTTTCCCACTTCAAGGTGGATTGCCTAAAAATACACTAATTCTAGTTTCTATATTAAAATAATTGAAAGATATAAGAGTCTATAGTTTCACACTAAAAACAAGTAAAAAAAAAGCATATCATTTTAACAAAATTGACACTTTTATTATGGATTAACATAGTTTATTTGAAACATTTGAACTTAATATGATTTGTGAAATTCAATTATTAAAATAGGCTGACTTATAATATGAAGGCTAATTATACTAATTAAGTAAACTTGAAGAGCTAATTTTACATTTAAGTCATAATTTTAAGATAAGAAAAAATAATGATAAAAAATATTAAATATTCTATTCCCATAATTTTTAGTGAATAACTTATTGCCCCTCTCCATTTTTATATTCTTCCACTATATTTATATTGGGGAAGGGAATTATACCCGGTCCCTAAATTCTGACAAGATGACCAAACTCATACCTCATATTATCATTTTTTAAAAAATTCCCAAGGTCAATGTGACGATTTTGAACTTATAAATTTGTATAATTCTGAATAAAAAAACAATAATTGTGTCAAAAACCCCTGTCGATCTGGAATTGTTTATTTACTGTAACTCAATCCAACACAGGCACAATATAATTGAGGCTACTGGATGTTTTTTCTTATTTCCCGTAACTCAATCCAACACAGGCACACACAATACATCCCGATTGAGGCTACTGGATGTTTTTCTCTTTTTTGAAGAAAAACACAAACTAAATCAAGCCTCAAAACAATTATTTTTCACAAGAAACAAGAAGAAAAGCACAAGAGACAAGACCCTGGAGTGGGGCCTCACTGTACGAGCATGAGAAAAAGAAAGGTTGCGACCATCTACTTGTATGCATTGCAGAGCCAAAAATCAATAATCAAATTTTTATTATAATTATTTAATCTGGCACCGGATTTTTCCCTTTTTATTTTGTGGTGGGGAAGGGGCATTTGGAAGCTTAATGAAGGCAAATGCAAGGAAAGTGATTTGTTGCATGTGAATTTTTATGTTTCGTTCTACTTTACCTTTTTTTAAAACACTTGGGACTAAGTTACACAGAGTATCTTACGGACTAAGTTACACAAAGTATCTTAAAAGTGAAAGTGGAAACCATGAGTGAAAGTTGGAAAATGTCACTTTTTTAAATTTAAATAAATAAAAATATTATGAAAAAGAGAATATGAGCAACTATTAAGAGTAGGAGCTGGAGTGATGACTCAAAATAGAAGAATTTTGTAACTTATGGTTGAGAGGTAAATGACTTATTGAAAGCCTTTCCACTGTGCTGTGTTTGTGGATGTTTTTTGTAACATGGGTCAGCTTAGTCAAAATCAGACCAAACCAGTCAATTCAATGGGTTCAACCACGAATCAACCATTTCACAATCTCAATTACTGGTTCAATTGGTATTTAGTTAGAATTGAAAAAATTGCATAAAACTGTTGACCTGCCAAATCGGAACAAACTAGCAGCATAAAAATAATTATTTAAGAATCATAAAACTAGAAGGAAAAAATAAAGAAAACAAGAAGAAGACTAAAGAAAACAAAAAGAAGGGAAAGATAGAAGAAAGATGACAAAAAAGAGAAGTAAGGGCAGAAAAGGGGGGGGAAAGGAAAATGAAAAGAATATGTGAAAAGAGAAAAGCAGTAACGAAAGAAAACAAGATAGAAAAAGAAGGGAAAGAAAATGATAAGGAAAAAGAAGAAAGAGAGACGAAAGAGAGGAAGAAGCAGCAACAAAGCAATGTGGGTGTAGAGATAGAAAAGATAACCTATTTATATTAGGATTTGTAACTTAACATTTTCAAGCAAAATGCAAACTTAGTCTTTTTGTTATATATAAAGTTTCATTTTAGTCTCATTCATTCCATTTTTTTCATGCCATTAATCACTCATGCAATACAAATGCAAAAGGAACAATGAATTGAATGTTGAACCGGTTGTACTGTGACCCGAAAACTCTGACAGTTTAAAGCACAGTTCAGTTTTTAAAACGTTGGCAATAAGAGAAATTCATTGAAGAGAGACATTTCAGATTTGAAAGGTTTAAAAAAGTTAGAAGATAGAAGGTTTTGGATAGGGAGTTGCGGTTCGAATGTTGGTTTGTCTTTGTTAAATAATCAAAATCTTAGCTTTAAGAGTCAGGAAGTTTTGGAAAAGCCAATAAGAAGAAATGCCAGGGAAGTGGTCTTAAGTCAACAGTGAGCTCTACAAACGTTGTGAAGTCAGGAAGGGTTAATCCCGCTTGTTTGTCTTGTTTGAGTGAGAACATCCACAGCTTAATCCAAAGGTTGATAACCTGCTTATATCTTTTGAAGTAAGTTCATCTTCTTAAAAAAATGCATAAGGGGTTTGCCAACAAATGTAGTGGGCTAACGGGGATGTTCATCAAAATTTGGCATAAAAGAAAGGTTTTGCATTTGTGATAATTGGTTGAAGGGGAAAAATTCAGTAACATGGAGGCATTGATATGAGTGAAGGTTGTAGTATTGTTGACGAGGTTATTTATGTAATGAAGTCGGTGCCTTGCTATAATTTTGGAGAAGGGGAGAGCGGTTTGCTTAACTTCTGCTTGGTTGGAAGATTAAAGTGTCTCTCGATGATGAATTTTTTTGTCTAAGGATATTTTACCAAAAGATAAATGCAATTGTGATATTAAAGTTATGTGGGGAGGTATGGTTGTTTCGTGCTTCTCCATTAAAGGATCGTTATTCTTTTCTAAAGTTTGATGGCAAGGATATAGGTGTTTGTTCATTTGGTTTTATGAGCATTCTCTTGGCTTTTCTCTCATTTTGCTTCTTTATCCACAAAATTATTTTCATGTATTTTTAAATAGCATTGGTAAAGAAAGGTGCAAATGAACTGCTCATCTATAATAGTGCATGCATGTGTATATAGAGTTACAACAAAGTGGTTGAGCTGTTTTATTTTAAGGACAGTGTGATCGAAACTATTGCATCGGTATGACACGAAACATCTAAAAGATAGCGAATAGAGCCATGACTAAACATAACTTATTTTTTATATCTAGCTGATGTTCTCCAAATCATACTTATTTTACTCTACATTATTTACTATATTTATAGTTAGGAATTGTCAATGTTCGTGCCATCGGTGAGATTAAATTTTGGTTCAAATTTTATATTTTTTATATTTGTAAATTTATACTTATTTATTGAACGCAAAAGAGATTCTTGTATAAGCCAATGATAGATTAGTGTTGATGTATGAAAACATAGGGAATTTTTCTTCATGGTCCTTGTGTGGTGGGATGTTGAAAATTGCTCTATACAATCAAATTCAAGTCAAAATATAACAAAAAATCAAATGGTGCAAAAATTTTGAGACAGAGGAAGTATTAAAATACACGGTATGCAGTCGCACTAATCAATTAAGCATTATTATCCACAACGTAGGCACGTACTTATCCAAATTGTTAAATTACTAGGGTAAATTACAAAAACTCACATGTGGTTTAATTTAACCTACACTTTGCCCCTTCTATTTTCCTAAACCTATACTTCACCTCATATTTCCTTTATAGTCTCCAACAACAACTTCTAAAACCTTAAATTAAACTATTTGATAAACATGTTCCAATAATTTCAAGATTTTTGGTATTTTTTTCATAGCTAACTAACCTTTAAAAAATACTGATATGCATTTATAGGAAAAAAAATGTATTTACAGAAATAAAAAATTGATAATTTAAGATATTTATTAATATAAAAAAAAATTTTGGGGAGACCGACATTATTGGAAGATGACTATCGTATAGTTTAAATTACAGTTTCAGAAGTTGTTATCGGATAGTATAAAAAAACTATGGGGAAAATATAGATTTTCCAAAATAAAATGGACAAACTGTAAGTTAGGATAAATCTCATGGATAATTATAAATTTCCCTAAATTGCTATCAAGTATTGTGACACAGCCAATCACTAAGAACAGTAGACCCATAGAATTTCCCAATTTTGATGGCCTCCAGCCCAAACCAATATAGCACAAAGTTGGCCACCAACACCAACAATGACATTTTCTATATAAAAAATATACTTAAATCTCCTCATTTTCACTTTCCCAAAACCAGTCACAGAGCTATTATACCTAAGTATAGTAACCATATAACCGATCTTCCTAAATCATCAATTGCATTAAGAATTAGACAAGTCTAATATATTTTAAAGCGTCATAAACAACATATTACAAATAAGTCAATGAAACATATACATGTTCAAGACTCTTATAGATAAATAATGCTTATGTTTTTTAGAATGGTATTATTATTACTAATAACACATTTTAATAAATGAATAACCATAAACATCATCTAAGCACAATTTAAAAATGAAGTTAATGTCAACAATTAGTGTTATAGTTTTATATAGTCTATTCAACTAGTGCCCATGTAATGTAAAAAGTCAACAAAATTTGATGCAACCAGTATTTTTTATATATGTACTCATTATAAATTATCTATTTATGGGCACCCATTTTAAAACGTTTTTGCACATACTAAAACATAGCTATGTCCTTTCAAAAATTTGCATCATCAAACGACAAAGTGGGACAATTGGATTAGATTTAGATCTCTGTAGAAGAAAGCCTTGAGATTTGAAATTTTGGATACTAGTCTCAACCACTTTGACAAAGTGGTCAAGGGACATCATGAGAAGTTGGGAGTTAGGAGTTCGACTTATGCCTCTATTACTTTCCTATACAATAACATTTAAAGCTAGTTCAGGTGTCTTTTTTGGGTCCCGAAAAGACAAGCATTTTTTTCTTTATGTATACTATAGGTATCTTTTACTCTAATATTTGTAAATATGTTTTTGTGTGAAAAAAAATGTGGGGTACTACTAAGAGAAGGATGATTCTAAATAAAAGTTTGGGGTCAAATTATTTAGAAAGGGGGAGGCAAGACAAGGATCTGGTCTTTTTCTACAGATCCACAATCTTTAACTAGATGCTCTGTCTTTCTAGAATCAGTGATTCATTATTGCTTAGTAAGTAACAGTAAAGTAAGGGTGTGCATCGAGTCCGGTCAACCCATAAAACCATATAAATTGATCAGCACCAAACCAAACAGTTTGCGGTTTTATACGGTTCCCGTTATTGTTTGGGTTTAAAAAATTTAAAACCAAATACTATATGGTGTGGTTGCGATTTTGAATGTCATAACTGGTAAAAACCGCACCAGCTCGATAAAAGAGTCCCAATCCAATATAATCCGCTTTTCTTCATGTTCTCTTTGTAATCGTTTAATACTAATTTCTTGAACCCAAAATTAAGTCCAAGGAGCCTAATGAGAGCATTCCAATACAATACTGTTATGTTTGTTTCACTGCCTTGCTATGCATTGCTAATTTCCTAATTTCTAAAATAAATGTAAGGTAGATAGAGACATGAGAGTGATGGAATGTTTCAAACAAAGTGTTTCTTATTTATGTGTGCTAGTGATAAAAAGTAAACAATGAGTTTTTTACTTGTGTTTATGATGGAAACTTTAGAGAGTAGACCATGACTTTCTTATGTGTGTTGTAATGGAAACATTGGAAAACATATTAGGTGTTTCTAATTTTCTGATGTATGTAGGCATTTAGGATAATAAATTCAATTTATTTGAGAATTTTATTTCTTATGTATATTGGTTTATGGGTTGAATTGTATTTTTTTATCATTGTTTTTTATATTATGTACTTATATTAATTTATTTGGATTTAGTATGATGAACATGTGACACGAAAAACTATAATCAAACTGCAACCAAACCGCATTTATGCTGTACAGTTTTTCCCTAAATTTATATACAAAGCGGTGCGGTTATGATTTTTAAATTATAAAATTGTTTACTATGTGGTAATGTTACAGGTTTAACCCTAAACCTCATAAAACCACACCATAACACCTATACAATAAAGTCCCCTCCAATTAGAAAAAAAAAACACACAAAAAGAAAACATTCTAATGATCAATGATTTAGTCCTACCAATCAAATTATAAAAACATATATTAATAATATATAGGAAATTTCATTAATATTTACATCTTCGTTTGCTGTCTGTTTGATTATTCGGTCATCCAAGTCCAAGTACCATCACGACTGAAAAAAAGGAGAGTTTTAGAGCCCATTGGTCAAAAGGAGACACCCATATTCCCTATGAGAGACAAATCTGCACCCACACATTCGTAAAACAGCCCAACATTTCATCTCGTTGCCTGGTTACCCAATTGCTTCTTGCTCTTGCATCGGTACATGGCTCAAAGTTCAAATCCTAGGTAAGCCATTACTTGGTTATGACCGAAAAAATTGAATAACAATTTTTTTTTTAATTATTCATTTTAGACGGATGGTTGGTTGTCAATTAAATTGAATAATTGATTTTATTTTATTCAATTTCCAATTAGGTATTTCAGAAATTTTGTTACCAAAATATTGGTCTTTTTGGGTTAATTTATGTAATGGGCTTAATTGGAAACAGAGAAATGAAAATAATAAAAGTAAAAAATTTATCTAGACATGGATTAGGTCCAAAACTCCAAATCTTAAGTTATATATATATATATATATATGGATTAGGACCATTAGGCCTAAACTTGAAAAAGGAGAAAAAGAGAATGAATTTTAGATGCAAGTGTATGAAATTCAGTTAATTGAATTACAAATTGAAAAGCCAGTTTTTTTTGTAATTTTTCAGTTATTTTATTTCTATCCATATTTGGTCTATTGGGTTCTTAATGTCCATAACAAGAAACTTTTTTTTTTTTTTAAACAAAACACGTCTTCGCTTAAAACCAAAAGATCACTCCTAAATTTCGAATGACCACACGAAACAGAAAAACAAAGATAGACGAAGTTATGTTCTCTTTTTTTTTTTCAATAAAGGAAATTTCAGTGTGAGCAAAAAACAATTATCCCACTTTAGGATAATATGCTAATTCATGGTGGCTTTGTTCATTTTACATTATAAATAATAAATTATTTTATTTTACTTCTTTCTTTTTAGAATCAATTTTCTTGCAACTAACAATCACTTACATAATATTTTTCTTAAAAAATAACTTAATTTTTTACGATTTTTTCTGTATAATAAGAAAAATTTTAGAAATACATTTTATATAAATATTGTTTTAAAAAAATCTTAGCATCTTAAAGTATAGGATTTTTTTTATTTTAAAAAATACTTTATTATAATAAAAAAAATGAGCCAAATAATATCTTACAAATCAACAACTATGTAAGATTATAAGGAAAAATAGAAAAAATGAAATTGGCCACTAAAAATGTTATTCATTCATGTGGTGCAGAATGAAATCAAGAGAATCAGATAAAGTTGAACATTTCATGTAAATTAAAATATATTTGGAATAAAAAACTCACAAATAACTGGAATAAAACCAAGATAGAAAATCACCAAATAGCCATGATGAATAATAGACAATTCCACCAAATCAAAATGCAGGTGATCCAATAATAGTAGAACAACCAACATAAAGTCTAATACATAAAAATTTTTGATATCACTACCTGATCTATTATTTGAGAACATCTCATTTATTTAAGACCATTGTTTGTCACCCTCCGACCTCACCAAACCCACTAACTCTGAAAACGAATCATCCAAATATGTATGCCATATATCATTAGAAGAATTAAACAATGCTCCTACTAATGGTGATGACTGAGTTTTGTGAATGGAAATGAAGGAAGAAAAAATGGTGAAAAAAAAAAAGATTGGGACAGTGGTGAATACTTATAAATATATTACTGTTAAGGGTTTAAATTATCATTATATACTTTGAGTGTGGGTTACTATTCATAGTTACTGTTCACTGACTTATTATTTATATGCGTATTTCATTTTTCATATGTATAATTACTGTACATACGCGGTTTACTGTTTATTAATATTAAAATATATATTAATTAATTATTTTTTTATGTATGTAAAATCATCACTTGGTTATCCCTCACAAGAAAAATCATATCTGGAGCTGTAAATATCGAAACTGAGTGATTCTAAATTCATCCGGAAGCCAATACATAGATCTTTGATCAATCTTCATTCCAAGAGCTATTTTGATCATTTTCATTACCAAAATCTGATTATAGATGAAATCCTTTGTTCTTCTGTGTGCTGAAGAACAGTTTCAGTAGAAAAATCATAATTTAAGCTACAGATGTCCGATTTGAATGAGCAAGCTATTGTTTTGAAGATAAAGAAGAGATCTACAAATTTTATGTTTTGAGAAAGAGCTGATTCAATGTGTACAGTAGTCAAAAAATTAAAAGAAGGAGCCCACCTTTGTTGATTTTATTTTACCATTTCACCTACTCCAAAACTCTATAAATAGGCACTTTGGGGGAGGACGAATTCATGTCATTTCTTAGGCCTCTTTTATGTTCTTGTATCATCTTTAGTTTTTCTTCTTTATTTTTGTTCTAGTTTTCAATACCAAAGCTCTATCCAAGTGTTTTCTTATTGTTCTTCTTTTGCTCTTTCAATCCATGTTCATTTCATCTTTTTATATATTATCTATTTTTATCATGGCTAACTAATCTTTTTTTTGTTAAGGTGAAAGGGTGAAGCTTTTGGTATAGAGGTTATAATTGATTTGAATGGATCACAACATTAATGGTATTTTCTTACTTAATCTATTTAACTTCTCTCCTTGTTAAGTGAGAGCCTTGATTCATCATAGTTAATCATTAACACAAAAGCTGCTTGATTTCCTCTGTAGAATGTGGCTTGCCGACTATATTGGAATCTTGAGTTATTATGGACAAAGGTTGACATGATGGATACTTGAACTTATTAGCAAATGTTAGTGTTTTAAGATCAATGGAAGCTAATGCTAACTAAATTCTCCGATTGGAACCTTCTCTATGTGTAGATCCCATTTGAGTGGCAAGATGGGCTAAAATTAATCATAACTGATATACTAAAAGTGGATCTCCTAACCTTAGCTATTTATTTGAATTTGAGTTTTTAATCAATATCTATTCACATCTTGCAGCAAAATCTTTCCTTGTTACCAAATCTGTAATTTGTATTTATTAATTCACTTCTTTGTAGTTCGACACTTGAACTCTCAAAATTTTATTATTTGTGACAACCTACATTTGGGTTACAACTGCTAGAGTGCAGCAGGTGGTTGATTGAATAAAATAAAAAAAATAAAATCAACTGATTATGCTTGGATTGAAATTCAATACTTTGTCGAAGGCATAGATAAAAGAGGAAGATAGTAATACAGAGAAAATTGGTAGGAAGCAATGACTAGGGTTATGTATTGAATTAGAAAAAAAAAATTAAAAATTTGATTAAAAAATGTATAACTAATCACTATATATATATTATATCGACCTAAAAAATCTTTAGTTTACAAATTATAAGAAAGATTTAGAAATAATTAAGGGAAAGACACACTGAATTAAAAAAATTTAACGTGGCATAAATTAGTTAGGCAAAGGGTTAATTACAATTTGCCTGAGGACTAGGAGATATTATACCTTACCCATTTCTATTTCAGAAATATACACTTTTAGTCATAAATTACACTTTATCCTATTTAAAAAAATATATATTACTTTTAAAGAAAGAAAAAAACTAGGGAAAATTACTTAGAACCCCCTTAAGGCATAGGAGAACTTACATTTATGTCCTCCATGTTTCAAATACATACACTTATCCTTTGAAAAGTTAACTTTGTCATCCACCGATATGACAAAAAAAAAAGAAAAAAGAAAATACCTACTTTTGCCCTCGTAGCTTGCCTTCCTAAACACTTTTCCCCCCCATCAACTTCTACATCTAACAAGCTAGGCCCCATCTCGGCGTCTCCTTCCATCTCTCCCACTTCCTTCTTCTTTGCACCTTCATCGTCATCTACCTGACCCATCAACTGAGTAACACTTACCTCCACCGAGATCTCATCATCTAAACTTAACCAAAGACAAAATATAGAAACAAAACATCATTTGTCTGCACTCAAATGAAAAAAAACCCATGTCTACTATTTCAACAACAAAAATATAGACCAAATTCAAATTCATATATTAAAGTGACAAATCAAAAAACAACAAGAGAAAAAGTCTTACACTTAATTGTTCTCTGTTGTTATAGTAAGCTTAATTGGAAAGAAGACATGACAGCTAGACTGAATGCCAACTTTCTGATGGAGTGGGCACTCTACTCCCAGCAATGATCACTATTTGATAATAGATTAGTGACCAAATCACAGATTTTGACAAGGTTCCCTTCAGAGCAATGACTCCATTATCTCCGTTTAGTAACATTGTAACTCTACCATAAGCACGATTACATCACTTTCCTACCATGGTAGCATATTATCCTCACTCTTTAATATCATTCTTTTTCTTTTTCTTCAGTGTCTTCATCTTTTTGACAAACTGACCAAAAAGAATCCATCATCCCTTGATAAATTGACCAAAGTCGACAGCATAAAAGGAGCAAAAAATTTTCAATAGCTATTGGGGTTTTTAACTTAGGGTGGAAATAGGGTTTATAATTCCCAAATTAAACTAATATTTGTGCTCCATTTAGGGATGAGCCGCAAGAGCCTCCAACCGGCCATTAACGTCCACCTTTAGCACCAAATTCATCAACTCAATTCAATAAAAGAAAAAACCCAGGAAAATAAACAAATTTATGTTTTGAAACTCACAATTAAATGTAAAGACAAAAACCTAGGAACTCACAATAGTATACTGGAAGTCGAAAAGGATTGCAGAGAAATTAAAAGTCTTTTTCATTTAGGACAGGCACACTCTAGTTACTTATGTCGGAGCACTTTCTGATCTTGTTTCTTGGTGAGAAGATGAGCGGGATTTGAACCTCAATGTTGTAATTCATGGGTGCAGATTTGGGTGAGGCAGATAAGGGTAGGGACAAAAGGAGGGTGGAGTGGGCATGGATACCCTTGCCTGTCATCCATGCCCATAGTTTTTTCAGTATCTACTACTTTGCGAGTATCCGTAAATGGGTACAAAATTTCACCTGTGCCCATGACTCGTCGGTAATTTGTACTCTAGGTAACCCGCAGTTTAAACTATGTTTTTTTTTAATTTTCATAAAAATAAAATATGAAAAATACATACAAAGTCATTGTCCACATATAATATAACAAAAATCATAAAATACACAAAATCATAACACATACAAGAAAATATTCTATGAGAATTAATACAAAATATTAGTTAAGTGTAAGTGTTGCATTCCATTATAATCAATAAGTAGGAAATTTATACTCGTGGGTTTCGCGAGTAAATGAGATAGATTTATTTATGATGTATAACCCCTAATCGTCACCCGCTTGTACCTGCCAAACGGGTGTAGTTTAGTACCCATGTCTGCCTCATCACAGGTATTTTTACTAGTTTACCCTTCAGTCATAGGCGGATATCCACAAATCATGGATTTTACCCACCTAATTGTCATCCCTAGATGAAAGTGTGAATTCTCAGATGATTTGGGATCTTTTGCTTAATCACAATAGCTTCAATTTTTTTTTCCTGTTTTCCACGTTGGTTTGGGCTAGGTTCTTAACTTGTTAGATGCAAAAGTTGGTGGGCCAAAGTTTCCATGGAAGAATGCTAGGATGACAAAGTCAAATGTTTTCCCTTTTATATGGTAACAGCTAATGATAGAGTTAGCCTTTCAAAGGGATAAGTATAGGTATTTGAAACAAGAATGACACAAGTGTAGGTTTGGTTATACCTCATGGGAGATTCTAATAATTTTCTCAAAAAAATAAAATAAAATGTTTATTAATTATAAAAAAGCACCATACATTACCAAAATTATGGGATGATGATTATTGTTTAATTTATAATAAGATTTCAAAAGTTTATGTTGGATTGTGTAAAAAGAGTAGTGGACAAAGTATATATTTTTTAAACTAGAGAAAGTAAAATGTAAGGGTGAAAGAAAAAACTGAAACAGGAAGGAAGTAAAGTGTAAGGGTGAAAGAAAAAATTGAAACAGGAACTAAACCTAACCCTATATTTTCAGATTCAGGTTAGGATATAAGGTAAAAAAAACAAGATATCAAGTTAGAATCAGTTCAAGTTATGTATTAAATATAACTGATCATGATTAAAGTAATTCATGTCAGTGACACATTGTAAAAATTAAGTTTCAACCCAAACGACTGTACAACCCAAACTTTCGAGTGTACCTCACGCATTTGGCAAATTGCTAAAGAAAAGGACTGATTTCCACGAGACCGGGTCGGTATGGTGTCTCAGGGAATCAGGCTCATTAAGTGGAACATACCAAAATCCACAGATTCGATTTGTTGACAGAATGAGAGAAGCAACAAAGGCTGCCCAACTCACATGCCTCCCCTTTTTTTGTCCTTCTTCAAATATTAATCAAATTTACGACAGGAATGATAATAAACCTTTTTTTTGTTACGTACTAGTACGATATTGAAAATAAAATTGCAAACCCGCGAAAATACAATTTTGTGCAACATTAACCTAGATTTAGAGTGCTAATCTACTATCGGACACATAATTTAGTACAAAAAATTTTCTCACCTTAAGATTAGAACCATGGGGTTCGAATCGTAGTTAGTTACAAGAAAACAATAGGACTCTAACAGAGCCCCCAAATAAGCCAGGAGGAACACTAGGGATACAATTGAAGTGGGAAGAAGGTAAAAACACCAGAACAAGCCAAACAAAGAGCATCTCAGGCTCAGATCGAATCGAACTACAAAAGATGGGATGTTGAAATCAAGACTTCCTTTTCCATGCCAAGTTTAAGGTTTTATTTTCCCTCATGCCTTAGACAATCACCTAAGATTTTATTTAGAAATAGCGTCATTGTTTAACATTAAAGGTTAAAAAAATTATCCAATAATAAATTTTAACGTTAGAGGTTTAGAAAAGGCTGTTGTATTTTTTTTAAAAAAAAAGAGAAGGCTGTTGTAGTTCACAATTATTGATAATTTTAGATATTATTTTTCAAACAAAGACTAAATCGATAAATATTGGCCCCGTTTGAGAATAGCTTTTGTAATCAGTATTAAAGTTTTGGATAATTTATTTAACGGTTGTGATGAAAACGCTGAAGCTAAAAGCTAAAAGCTATTATTGGATAGCTTTTTCAAAACTCTAACACTAATCGCTGACGCTAATGCCAAACGGGGCCATTGCCGAAGCATCAAAAGAAATTAAAAAATGGTTACACAAGACGAGAACAAACGCGAGTGAGCTCATCTGGAGGGTTGAGATGTGAAAGCGGTGGAAGGCCCAGCAGAACCCCAAGGCAGCAGATGGGCCAAGAATTACACTTGTCCCTTTACCAGAACAGTAAAAAAAATTGGGATCCAATACTACCACCCTACCAATCAATGGCCGTGGCCTGCCCTACTGTTTCCATTTCATGCAATACAAACGCTAGGAACGAAACTCCCACACAGCACTAACCATACCTCTATGACCAAAAGCAAAACTCTTGCTTCCAGTGGCACGCATGACGACATCTAACAATAATCTCCAGCAAATTTTTCATGAGCTAAACAAGTTAATAGAGGCTTTTCCCATCTTTGCTAATATAATTCACATGAAAAAAGAAACAGGGTAACAGCACTAAAAATTGTCTCAGCGCACATAGAATCAAATCTAAGCATTAACAATCAACAAAATTGAGATCGAGATGAGAGTCCTTAGCTTGAAACCCAAATCACCTCAAATACTGAATCAAGCTTCGCTGCTTCCTGCTGTTTTTGTTCCACCCTGCTCTCTCCCTTGCTCCTCTTCTTTTTTCTCCTGCGGGTCTGCCGCCGCCTCCTCTTCCTCCGCCGCCACAACCACCTGCTCAGCGGGTCGGACAGGAGGCGGGTCCACCCGTCCATCGAGGCAGGAAGCGCACTTCCTCTCCACCCAGCCTTCGAAGTCGTACTGTCCACGACCCATGATTGGGCGACCAGAACATAGCCTTCCGATCATGCCCGCTATCACTCCAAGGATTGTGATCACCGCAAGAACCGCTATCACCGATCCGATGGACCCGTGACCCGAGCGGGCCGTGTAGGCTTGCTGGACCATCGCCAGTGGAGGCGGCTGTAGTTGGTCTACCGGCGTGGACATCGCCAGCAAGAGACGATGATAACCATAAACTGAGCTGTTCTGTTCTGCTCTGCGATCCGCCGATCTGTGTACTGCCTTCCGGTTTCCCTGTATGTGTTTGAGCTTTTAATTGAGCAGGACCCGGCAAGCTTGTCTTGAAGCTATGATTAGAGAAAGAGACAAGGCTTGACTTCCGAGGAATGGAAAAAGATTGAAGAAAACAGAGATTTCGCAGAGCGGTTGGTCTCGCTGGTTGGGGAAAGAGAGAGAGAGAGAGAGAGAGCGAGGGTAGTGTAAATGCGATTTTAAGTCGAAAGTGAAGAAGGAAAAGCAGTAGAAAAAGGTAGAGGCTGAATAATGGGAGGGAAAGAGGTTTTCTATTTGGTGGGAAGATAGATTTAGGAATGTGTCCTCCTTTCGGTTTCCCGGGGCTTCCATTTTCCTTCGTCTTTGTTTTTCCTACACTCTTCCCGTCTTTTTTCTGTTCACCCGAGGAATTACATTTTCTTCTTGACACATGGGAGGGAGGGAAGGAGGAATAAGAGATTGAAAATTTTAAATCTTTTGACAGTAACTACAAGTCTCAATTACTAATAGTCAAATTATTTTAACTTAAATCAATTTAATTTAAAATAATTTATTTTTATTTTATATTTTTTTATTTAAAATTTATTTTATTTGAAAGTTAATATTATTTAGGTGAAATAATCCATTGATTGTAAAATTTTTATAATACTATTAATTTTTTATAAATTTTTATTTTTTAAATGTTAAAAAAAATTCATAGAAATTTCGTAACATGATGAAAATTTTGTCTCACATTGATTATACACCTATATAATATTGACTTTCAAATAAAATTGGTTCTATATTAAAAAGATTTAAAAATAAAAATAAGTCATTTTAAATTAAGTTAATTTAAGTTAACACGAATTAGGTGTAAGACTTTGATGGTCAACAGATGAATTAGATAGGATATACATATGGAGTAGTTCATTTTACAAGAAATACTTAGATAGGCAATTACTTACTGGGCCTAGCAAAACTTCAGTTGTCTATTTCATTTTAAAAGTTCACCTTTTGTTGTGTTTTCGCTTACCCAATTTAGCTGGTAAATGTAGAATATCTCTCAAGTCGAAACCCATATTCAACTTTAAGGTGATGTTGATGCATTCTTACATATAAATTCATTAACAAGTTACTCAAATATAGCTCGACACCTTCCAAGTTTCATGAAGCAAATTACTTACCTCTAAATTTTCCTTATAACTCTTCATAACTTAAACATGTATTTGCACATGCTTCTGATTAAAAATAAAAATAAAAGCAGTGGATGGGGTGCCTGTTCATGATGTGAAAAATCAAGTAACAAGATATAATGTATGACTGAAAAACTAATTCTAAAAATTAAGCCAACAGTGAGTTAAAAATACCGAACTATCAAATAAAAGGGAAGTTGTAATGTGATAGATGACAACATTATAGCTGTTGTCAAACTTTAACAATCCAAATCATGTTATCATGTCTATAATATGTTTTATAATTAGGACCTAAAAAACTAATAATTGTTTGCAATTTACTTTATTATCTTCCCTCTTTTTTTTTTTCCAAACAACTTGAAACTGTCGTTGTTAACTCAAATATTGATCAAAATCGTACAATCATATCCAACACATAATAGATTCGTGAAGTAGAAATCCAGTAGTTTTAGCGTTTCAGTTACAATTACACTAGAAAAGAAAATAATTATTCTTTTTTCAATAGTTAGGTTTTGATATCCAAATATTGACTTGGGGACCATAGAATTATCTACACTTTATCAATACAATATGTGGATTACTAAATGTTCCTTGCATCTTCTTTAGCTAATCATTACCACACACATTAATACCGTCAATCACAACAATTCTGAACATAGTGATCAGATTATGGTAAATGGAGTATATTATATACTCCTTTATTTTGTTTATTTCAAAAACAAAATAAACGAGTGTATGTACACTAAATAGTTTCAAGTTATCTGATATTCTTTTATTTATATAGAGAAAAAAATAGATAATTTTGAAATATTTATCGATTAATTGTAAAAAGACTATTAGGGAGCCATAAAAGTTGATGTCAGATAAATAATGCAAAAATGTAGATTTTAGAAATGTAGGTGAATATTAATCTAAACTATTTTCAATTATTATATTTCACATTATTCTTTGTAAAAATTGCTACTAGTAATTTCCTTTTTTTTTTTTTTAAAGAAAAGGCTGCGGATGTCAAAAGAACAGCTTTTATAGTGTTCTTTTGAACCCAAGCGCACTTGTTGTCGGCTTCTTTATTCAAATTCAGGGAGAATTATAAAAACTACTTTATGATTTAGTTTAACCTATATTTTATATCTTTTATTTTAAAAAATTTACATTTTACCTCCTATTTCCTTTCAAGTGTCTGATAATAAATTGTAAAACTCTAATTTAAACTGACTAATATTTTATGTTCTAGTAATTTTAAGATTTTTTATATTTTTTTATAACTAATTGACTTTTAAAAAATATTGATATACATTTACAGAAAAAAAATGTATTTATAGGAAGAATAAATTGATACTTTATAATATATATTAATGATAAAAAATATTAAAAAGATTAAAATTACTGTAAGATGACTATAGTATAGTTTAATCTACAATTTTAGAAGTTTTTATTAAATAGTATAAAAAAAAATAGGGGCAAATGTAAGTTTACACAAATAAAGTATTAAACTGTAGATTAGGGTAAACCTCATAGAATAATTGTAAGTTTCCTTCAAATTTATCAGCACTTCTCTACTCCATTTTTTCTGGTCCCCGCAGCTTGCACCAAGCGGCTGGATTTTTCATTTGTTTATTAGTAGTTTTTATGATAAAAAATAAGATTATTTACAATTTACCCACTGATATTTATGTGAAACTACATTTGGCCCTATTGTTTAAAAAATATACACTTTGCTCTCTGGCTTTTTAATATAATCCAATAGCAACTTTTGAAATCTTAATTTAGACTATACGATTGTCATCTTCAAGCAATTTCAATCTATGTAGTATTTTTTTATAATTAATTGATATTTAAAAAATACTGTTTAAAAATTAAAAAAAATATAGAAAGAAAAATAATTTAAAATGTTCATTAATTATAAAAACAATACCATATAGATTAAAATTACTGAAAAATGGTTAGTGTAATGTCTAAATAAAGATTTCATAAATTATTGTCAAATTATATTAAAAAGACAGAGGATAAAATATATATTTTTTAAATAATAGGAAATAAAATATAATTTTATCAAAACCACAGAATAAATTATAATTATCCTTAAAAAATAACTGTAAGAACAAATGGCTCAGGGAGTCAGGGACAGGGGTCCGTAACAGAAGCTTCAAAGTTGAATCATCACGAAATTAGTAGAAGACTGTTGCAGCTCAGCTCGCAGCTCTCTGCCTACATGAAAAACGAGGATACACTAAAAATTAAGCGAAAATGGCCCATGCAGGTCTCTAGCCTGCGACCTTCGTGTTATTAGCACAACACTTTAACGAGTTGGGCTAATAGGCAGGCGTCTAAGTTTCGGTCACCTATGACTTTGTGATATGGTACAGATATCATCTAAATTGCACAAAATCGCCCTGAAAACAGAAAATAATTAATTTTTATGATTTAAATAAATAAAAATACTGTAAAAATGAGAAAGAGAGTGAGAGCTATGACATAAAATAGAATAATTATGTAACTTAGGTCTTCACTCATTAACGTGACTAATTATACTTATGAGACCATGTTTTAATATAGTCTTTCTGTTGCTTCTTCTTTTACAAAATCTAATAATTAATATAGTTCGTTTTGTTTAATTTTAATGTATTCTTTCGCTTTATTCTGTGATAAAAGTGAATATTTCTCAAATTGTCAATTTATTCAAACATGGGACATTAAGAAATGTAAAATTACTTTTTTGATTTCCCAAAATATAAGGTCTCCATAAATTAATAATTTTAGTAAATAATTATCTTATATAAAAAATGATAATAATTACATTAAAATTAATACAAACTAAACTGGCTTATAATCCTGTATACAGCCTCCACCTTTTCTGCCGAAAATTCAAGTACTAGTTCTTTGGTTGCAATTATTTCGATCAATTAGTAGCTGTTTTTTTTTTTCAGAAATTAATTGCCATGCCCTCATTAGTTCTTGGTAATGTGTTTGCACATTACATTGCACTGATTGTTTTTTTTGTCTTTCTTGCAGGGGGTGAATTAACATATAAATTATGGGGTCAATGGACTTTCAATATTTTTTTTAAAAAAATTGATTGGATATATAATTTGCTAATTGGACCTTTTCAAATTTCTAGCGGATTCCCTTAACTTAATAACATCTATTTGCTAATTGGACCTTTCTATTTTTAATTTTACTTGAAACTAATTTCATTTGAAAGCAAATATTATATAGATGCAATAATTCATCTGAAAGTAAATTTTCATAATGTTGTTAAATTTTTATGAAGTTTACTTTTTTTAATATCTTAAATTAGAAAAAAATCATAAAAATTTAGTAAGATTACAAAAATTATATTTTTAATTTAGTAATATTATTGCAGTTATATAATATTGGCTTTTAATTAAAATTAACTTCGGGTAAAAAAATAAGAATAAAAATAAACCATTTTTCAATCATGAACTTAAGTTAAAACGAACTAAATGTAAACTTTTTCACTACTTATTTTTTTAAAAGACATGGGAAAATTAAGGAACTAAGTGAAAATAAACATACAAGTTTAAGGACTAAAAGGGCACTTTTGCGTTTATTTTTTATAAAAGCATACCATATTTATCTAGACACAATCAATAATTTTCAAAATGGCAATGAACTAGTTATAGTATTTAAAATTTTCTTCTAAAAAGAACTTTTTTATAATTATTTCATATATATGAATTATAAGTTTAATTATTTAATCTTAATCTATAGTCTTTGTGTATGTACTGCAAGAAAAATAGCACTCATACATGATAGAGACCCCTCTTTAAAACGATCTTGTATCCACCACTGCTTTCTTGCCGAAAAGGAAAATTTCCAAACTCATTCTAAAACTTTTAATTGATTACCGAATAATAGTAATGTTGCGCAAATTCTCTTCTCTGCGAAAAATAATAATGTTGTATAACTCAGTTAAGTAAAAGGCGACTTTTTAAAAGGTTCAAACTTTTTAGACAGCGATTAATTCCGACTGACAACGGTGACCGAATCCATATTGCAAAGCACACCAGCGTCCAAAACCAAAGGATCATTTACACGTAAAAGCACAAATTCAAGTACTTTTTTTTTTATTTTTAATTTTAATTTTGAAAGAAGAAGAATAAGATAGACCTCACGCAATGGAAATAACCAGAGCAGGAGATAAATCTGCCTAGACAATAATGGCTTATGAGTTACTAGAACTTTACAAAATCATTATCAAATATCAATCCTGTGAGCGAGAGTTTGAGCTAAACCTTTCAAATTCAAGTGCATTATTCAAATACTTGATACAAATTAAACGAATAAGGCAAAAAGTCATTGCCAGGTGAAAATGGCAATTGGCCTTATCCTAAAATCTCTTATCTCCAAAATTATTAAGTCACTGACTGGCCCCTGGCACATTAAATAACCAGCTTACCAACTGCTATTTAAACGCTTCCTGTTGCCAGGAAATGTGTATTAATCTTATCATCTAATGATACTGTAACTACCGCAAGTTAAACATTTTCATTCCAAGGGTGTACTTTATGGCTTGCCTCGCCCCATGTTAAACCCCATGGTTCCATCTGGCATTCTAGGGCCCTTGGAGGTTTGCTTTGCCGGTGCTTCCAGATTGGCTGATGGGCTGCAGCCTGACTGCGGAGAGGCTGCAACAAGACCACGCCCACCACTATGGCTCTCCCCACGGCCACGGCCCTGGGCATGCCCGTTAACCCATCCCCTCGTTGCTCCTGATGCATTTTCCTCATCCTGATTAACAAGCCAACAGCATCAAATAAGGCCTAGCTAAATAGCAACAAATTGCAGGCTTCAGCTAGCTCCATGTCCATGATATGCACATGCCCGGAACACGAGAAGCTAGTTTGAAGAGTTAGGGGAGAGGCAGGTGATATACATGGTTCTCAGCTGATTCAGTGTTGTGTGGCTGAGACTGAGAGTCTTCCTGGGTGTGTGTTGGCATATCATCATCGTCAAGAAAGATGCCATAAAGCTCCGACTTCCTGCCTTTTGAGAACAGATTTCGGCTGCATGAACATTGCATCATTGCTTAAAAATATCACATCTCATGTGCTATATGTACGCTGAATCATCAAACACTGTCTGCCAGGGCAATGCCAGAATGTGGTTCCAGTGCTTACGGAGCAGCTAAGCAGTGACCTTACTCGGAGTCCTTTCCTCCAGTTCCTTTCATCATTCAACTTCTCAACCTGGTTGACGTAATTATAGTTTCTCCAGAGTGAAGATGATATGCAGACAAAATATTAAAACAA
This sequence comes from Aquilaria yunnanensis, assembly GCA_039654915.1. NCBI lineage: Eukaryota > Viridiplantae > Streptophyta > Magnoliopsida > Malvales > Thymelaeaceae > Aquilaria > Aquilaria yunnanensis. Next base: position 21,409,173 of record CM077598.1, on the reverse strand, counting down.
AGCGCAACATCAGAAAGGAGAGGTGTTAGCATACCGCTCTTTCCGCAACTTCTGCAGACTCGTACTCTACAAGTGCATGTAGCTTGACGAAAATGTCGGGACAGGAATTAAGAAAGATTTAACCTTTTCAGTGAACCCTGAAATTTGTAGTCAGACAGACAAAACGAAGTATGATCTTCTCACCTTGCCGCTCACAAAGAGGTCACCTTTACAGCGAGAAGAATTTGATTCTTGGGGATGGCAAACCCTGATGTTTTTGACACTGTTGACGATATAAAGTCCTATAATCAGTCTGAAGCAGAAGAAACTCTCTGGAGGCTGTCACACTGTAACTAAACCTTGTGAAAGAACAAAGTCATTTACAATCTGATACGCGGTTCACCTGCCAACGACATTAAAAATTTTCTCAAGGTTCTGATGATGGTGATCGTCAGGCAAGTTCTCCACTATTACAGTGCAAGACTGCGTGAAAAGGGCTATTATTAGTTCGGTGATGCGTAAGAGGCGTAAGTGATAAACCAAAGCGAATAATAATAGTATAACTCACCAGCATTTCTTCTCTATCCTTTTCGGTGAAAGGGCATTTACGCTTAACCTTCTTGCTATCCTCGCTAACAAATTTTTTCCAGCTCAAAGCAAAATAAGCTAAAATTAGAAACCCGAGTGATGAAGATGAAGAACTGTCAAAGCTAACATCATTTATTCCTCTTTACCACCATGTAATACTACAAATAAAATAAGCAGGTAGCTGGGGTGTTTTATGACCCAGCATGAACTTACGAGCTCGGAAGAGGACCAAAGTGCCCGGGTGAGGAGCTGGTTATTATTAACAAGGGACTTGACTTTCTTAGACGACGCCACAAAGGATATGGGCACTGTTGCATAAACTACTTTTAGGTGAAAGCAATTTCAAGTATTTTACCTGAAAACAAGAGCTCAATAGGAAAACACAAGTACTCTTTTTGGATCACACGAATCGAAAAGCTTGTGTTTTTGTTTTCAAAGTTGTGCTTACCGTAACCATCTGGATCTCGACTTATCTGCTTCGACAAAGATTCGTTGGCAAGAAGGCTCATGTCACTGAATTGAAATTCCACCTGTTTCACACACAAACTCGAGCAGAGCATCATTAATTATTAGGTCTGAAATTAAGATCAGAGTCATGTATCTATCTATCTACCTTAAACGGGGTCTGATAATCGAAATCAATCAGTCTGGATCATGGGAATTAAAGATAGAAAAATATATTCCAGGAAATGTGCAGGGCATAAACAGACAACAGAATGCCCATAATCAGACCTCAAAACTGGGGAGAAAATAAGGGGGCGACCTGTTTAACGATCTTGTGACGGAGATCGTCGGAGAGGACATGCTTGGAGGAGCAAGTGGCGGGGGACAGATGGGCGTTGGGAGAGATCACATAGGCGGAGGAATCCGAGTCGCCAAGGAAGTACCAGTCTACGTCGGAGGGAAGATAGTTGTAAGTTGTAACAGGGGTAGAAATAGGCGGAGGGGAGGGGTCGGGGCTGGGCCTGGGAAGCGATCTGGGGACGAACTCTGGCGCCTGAACGTTGAGCTTGAAGGGTGTACTATTGCTGCTACTAGTGCTACTGCTACTACTAACAGTACCGCTTTAGATCAGAGAGATGGAGATGGGGATGGAATCCTTTATTACTTGCTTCTCCTGGGTTTCCTGAAGAGGCCTTTCCTCGGTCTGAGCTTAAGCCATGGTTATTTTCTTTTTTCAAAAAAAAAAAAAGTTATTGATTGATATTTTTGTTTTCTTTTATTTATTGGAATGGAGAGAAACGAGGTCTGTCTCTCTCTTCCTCGATCTCAAGGAGAAGAAGTCTCAAATCTGGGTTTTAAGCTAATATATTTGATTTGGAGTATCTGATTGATTAAGAAGTTGTTTCCTCTCTCTCTCTCTCTCTTCATCTCCTCGACTTTTGGTAACGGAAATCGTGATATTGAATCCACTTTTGGCGCCCCGAGATGGGCATCGGCCATCACGATTTCGGGTTTCTTACACATCATGTCACCTGTCCTTGCGACCTGTGGCGGAGTAAACGAATACCCACCCGGTGCCAATACCCACCCTTTTTCTACCGTTGGATCAAAAGATCAAGGATTTTTGGTAAAACCCGGTTTTACTCCAAAACTCTCCGGTTTTTGACATTCTAGTCCTTAAAGTTTATTCTCTGTCTTATTCCTTTAAAGAACTTGGTTAAACTCCTGGATCTTTTTTTCCTTAGTAAAAGAAAATTTTTTGTTAAAACCTTTCTAAGTCTATCACCCAAGTCACTTAGTAACTGTAAGAACCACTGTTGAGTAAAAAAGGCAGTAAGTTTATGTAAAACGTTGACAGATAGCTAATAAAAATTTTAGCATTAATTAATCTTCCCTAATGGAATTTTTTTTAGAAGTTTAGTTAAGTCCTCTTCAAAGAAAGAAGAAGGAGAAGAAACCTTAGGGAATAGAAGGGTCAAAAATTCAAAGAGTATACTCATCAGAGATGTTGAAAAAAGTTTGGGTAATTGGAATATTCTAAAGATAGACAAATGGAAAGTCTACTAGAAAGGCACGTTTGACTTTAGAATGACATATGCTATAAAAACCGTAGAAAGAACCGTTCCAATCATGAAAGAAGATCACAAGTTTGAGTAATTTTCAAAATATATGATTAAAGATCATTTAGAAAATCACTACAATTATTTACATATTGGCCTAGTCCAAATCACGTTAAAACCTTTAACAAGAAATGACCTAAACACTTCTGTAATAATTGCTCTATAAGACCAAAGACAACAAGTTTTCTGATTCTCTTTTGGATATTGTTGAATCAAGTCTATGTGATGGACCAATCTATTTCAACTGCCACTCAAATTTTATTGTGTTTTTAAAAGATCCAAATATAATGAAAACCTTAACTGCAAACATCATGACTTCCGATTTTGACATGCTTGAAGGGTCTCAGAATCTTGCATTAGTCTACAGAATTTACTATAAGGTAATGACAACTCAAATTGAACCAAAAGCTTTGGAATTTTGACACCCATGAAGAAACTCTACTCTTAAAAGCAAACGCTGAGAAAAGTAATTGTGGCAACGTCGGGTTTTCTGGAGTCGCCACCAATCGGTTTTCGCTCAGGTCGATTGGTCACCTTAAAATTGGTCTGCGAGAGTTCGGGGATCGGGAGTACGGTTACGCTAAAACAATATTGTTATAGCGCCCAAAATTGGCACCTTAGTTGATTTTAATTTTGTTTTACTTTGCTTTTAAATAATTTTCAGTTAATTTAGAAATTTTAACTGAATTAGTCGAAATGTGGATTTTTAAGTTAATTTGTATAGAATTTTATACTTCCGAACCATGGACTCTGCCGAGTCATTTGGACACGGAAGATTTGATTCCGAACCATGGACTCTGCCGAGTCACCCGGACACGGAATTTGATGAAATTTTAAAGAATTTAATCCATATTGTTAATATGGATTTTTACCTTTTTATTTAATTTATTTAAAAAGGTTGATATTTTCCAAACCGTAGATCCTGCCGGATCATGCGGATATGGAAATTATTTAGTTAATTATTATTTTATTATTTTATGGAATCAATTATTAGTTTAACTTATAAGTCTTTTTTATTAAATTTGTTAATGATTTTTTTAAAAAAAATCTTTCTTCTTTTTTTATATCTTATTATTCTTTTCTTTATCTTTTTGATTTTTATCTTTCTTTTCTTTTTTAATTTTTCTTGTTTAATGAAGGATATTTATTATTTAAAGAATTAATCAATTTATAAAAGAATTAAAAATAATTAATTTTTTATTTAATAAGAAGTTAATTTAAAGGAATCAAAGAGTTTAAAAATAAAAATCTTTGATCATGGTACGGGGCGTTGTTACTCAGCCAGACCCTCTTCACCAGGTGAAGCAGCTCAAAAGCGGGCACGAGACAGTTTCCAGCCAATATACCATGAACTAAAAAATTTTGACTTAACAACATGGCTCAGATTTATTTTATATATATTTTTTTTTATGGCTAATTTCTTTAAATGAAATGAGTTTAACCATAAAATAAAGAAAAATTAAATAACAATAAATAAAGTGGAGGTTTTCTTTTTTTTTTTTTTGTTTGTTTTGAACATCCATTTAAGAAAATAAAAGGTGCATAAATTAAATAGCACATGCAAATAGATAATGGGAAAACACATAAAGTAAACAAAAGAATATCAAAAGATGATATATAAATAAATAAAGTGGGGCTTTTCGGCCGTCCACTTTTTTTTTTTTTAAATAATAAATAGGAGGCATAACCTTCCATTATAATAATAATAATAATAATAATAATAATAATTAAAGTTAGTTATTAATAAAGTTAGTAAAGTTAGTTGTTAGTATAACAAATATTAAATGGTTAGTGATAACAATAATAATGAAAGTTAGTGGTTAGCACAATTAATTGTTAGTATAGCAAAAATTAAAGTTAGTGATAACAATAATAATAAAAGTTAGTGGTTAGCACAATTAATTGTTAGTATAGCAAAAATTAAAGTTAGTGATAACAATAATAATAAAAGTTAGTGGTTAGCACAATTAATTGTTAGTATAGCAAAAATTAAAGTTAGTGATAACAATAATAATAAAAGTTAGTGGTTAGCACAATTAATTGTTAGTATAACAAAAATTAAATGGTTAGTGATGTTAGTTGAGTTAGTAATTAGTTTATGCAAAAATTAAATAGTTAGTAATCTGAATTGAATAATAATAATAATAACAATAATAATAATAATAATAATAATAATAATAATAAATAATAATAATAAACATATAAAGATTATTGTTAGTTCTTTAGAAATAAAAAAAGGTTAGTGACTTGTATAAATAAAATAAATAAATAAAATGGAGAATAAGAGAAGAATTGTACCGAGATTCTGAATCGACTTTTAATCGAGTTGAGGATTCGCGAACGGATTTCATTATTAAATTTTTATTTTATTTTATTATTATTATTTTTAAATAATTTCAATTAATATCCAAGCCATAGATTCTAACCGAATCATCTGGTCATGGAATTTAATTTAAATTTAATTTATTATTAGCTATTTAATTAATTATTAAATGGCAACAGGTAGACTGAATATTTCCTAGGTGTGATTTTTATTATGTCAAACTAATTTTAGATTAATTAAAAAAAGGTTTATCTAATCTAATCATATAATTATGCTTAACATTAATTCCTCAGTTAATTTACACATTTAATTATTTGAGCAAACGAAAAGACAATAAAAGGAAGTCAATGCGCGAATTGTAAATCAAAACAAACTCAAAGTTCAGATGAATAAATCAAATAAATCCAAGGACAAATTATTTATTAAAATTACCTATTTAACTTAATTATATAATTAAGCTTAATATCAATCCCTAAGTTAATTTATGCTTTTAATTAGCTGAACAAACAAAAGTATAATAGAAAATAAGTGAATTAATGACTTAATTGCAAAAATTAAAACTAAGTTAAAGTATCAATTAGACAAATCCAATAAATTCATAAGCAAAAATTAAAATTATGTCAAAATTATGGGCTTTCATAACAGATCCGGACTACGAGTCGGTTCGCCATTGGGATTCCGTTATTAAATTTTAATTTAAATAATTTCAGTTAATATCCAAGCCATGGATTCTAACCGAATCATCTGGACATGGATTTTGTGATTTACTATCGTCCTAAATTCAATTTTTTTAGAATTTTATTAAAACTCGTTCAAAATTGAATCTCGTAAAGATGATCTTTCAAATATGTTATGTAAACATGTGTTTTAAACTTATACTAACAATGAAAAGTTAAAATCAATATATAAGTAAATATCTGATCTAATTTAAACATACAATTTTATATTAACTCATCAACAAATTCATGATCCAAAATAATAAAACGAGCAATTGAACAAAAATAAACAAAACTATAGATAAAAAAAAAAAAAAAACAATGCTGTCAATGATTGATCTGCAAAGAAAATAAGGTTAGTAGCTTAAATGAATAAAATAAAAAAAATGGAGGATTGAATAAGAGTTTTTACCAATAATTAATTAATTTTTTTGACTTGGTCAAACGGCAAAAAACGCGTCTGGCGTTTTGTTTTGTTTTTTTTTTTATTTTTTTGTTTCCGTCTTCAGCGTTTTCTGGTTTCTCCGACGTCGGGAAAGGCGCCTAGGTGGCACTGGGGGGGTCGCGACGGAGGTGAGGCGGTGGCGCGACGCTGAGGCTGACGGGACGGCAGTGTACGGGGAGGTGCGAGACGGCGAGGGCGAAGCGCGAACTGGAGGGCTGCGGTGGCGTCGGCAAGGAAACAGGGAGGTCGGCGACGGAGGTCGGCGCCGCTGATGGTGTCTGGATGGCGTGGATGGAGAGTTGGGGGAAGACCGAAACAGAGGGGGAAGAGAGGGAAGAGAGAGGCGGGCCGTGGCAGAGGGAGGGAAGGTCGAAACAGAGGGAGAGAGAGGAAGGGAGAGGGCGTTTTTGAGTGAGAGATAATAACGGGAGGGGAGCGACGGCGTCGCTGACTACGGTGGAGGGTAGCAGCCAGGCTGTGGCTGGAGACGTGAGTGGAGCAAAGAGAGGATAGGAGCGAGAGAGGAGCAGCGAAAAATCAAAACCGAGAGGGAAGAGAGGAACTAGCTTCCGCCCGGGAGAGAGGGAGAGCTGAGGGATTTTTCTTAAGGAGAGAGAGAGAGCTCAGAGTTTGATTGTTCTGTTTCTGGTGTGCTCGGGGAGAGAGAGAATGATTTTTTTTTCTTTTTTCTGTGTGTGTCTGTTCTCTCCGTTGAGTGAGAGGGAGAGAATAGATGAAGATTCAGAGTGCGAGAGAAGAGAACTCAGAAAAAGAAGATAAGAAAGCGTAAGAGAAAAAGATAAGGGAGGAGCCTCTGTCGGCCACCCTTCCTATTTTTTTATTATTATTTTTGTTTTTTTCTTCTTTTTCTTTTTAATTAATTAATTAATTAATAATTTTTAATTTTAATTAATTTATATTTAATTTATTATTATTATTTTTTTTTTCTTCCCCCTTTTTTTTTCTTTAACATACAAACTAAAAAAGAATGCCCCTAAAATAATATTGCCATTATTACTATTATTATGTTTTTAATTAAGTAATCAATTAATCAAGTAATTTAATAATTTTTTTTTTTTAAGTTTTAATTTTTAATATAATTAATTTTTTTATTTAATTAATTTTTTTTTATTTTTAAGCCGGACGAAATTGGGTGTCAACAGCTGCCCCCCTTTGCATGCTTCATGGGACATGATGTATGCAAAGTTAGTTACCAAATTTCGTCCACCTTAGTTAGGCATTGAAAACCTTCTCGCCGCCTAAACTCTGAGGTTTAAGGAAAGATCCTTAGAACCTCTAACGATAGGAAAGGTTCTATCGTTGTAAAATTGACTGAATGATTGATTGTTTGTTTGAGGTTAAGGAAAGGTCCTTAGAACCTCTAACGATAGGAAAGGTTCTATCGTTGTAAGATGGACTGAATGATTGATTGTTTGTTTGAGGTTTAAGGAAAGATCCTTAGAACCTCTAACGATAGGAAAGGTTCTATCGTTGTAATATGGACTGAATGATTGATTGTTTGTTTGAGGTTAAGGAAAGGTCCTTAGAACCTCTAACGATAGGAAAGGTTCTATCGTTGTAAGATGGACTGAATGATTGATTGTTTGTTTGAGGTTAAGGAAAGGTCCTTAGAACCTCTAACGATAGGAAAGGTTCTATCGTTGTAAGATGGACTGAACGATTGATTGTTTGTTTGAGGTTTAAGGAAAGGTCCTTAGAACCTCTAACGATAGGAAAGGTTCTATCGTTGTAAGATGGACTGAATGATTGATTTTTGTTTGAGGTTTAAGGAAAGGTCCTTAGAACCTCTAACGATAGGAAAGGTTCTATCGTTGTAAGATGGACTAAATGATTGATTGTTTGTTTGAGGTTTAAGGAAAGGTCCTTAGAACCTCTAACGATAGGAAAGGTTCTATCGTTGTAAGATGGACTGAATGATTGATTGTTTGTTTGAGGTTTAAGGAAAGGTCCTTAGAACCTCTAACGATAGGAAAGGTTCTATCGTTGTAAGATTGACTGAATGATTGATTGTTTGTTTGAGGTTCAAGGAAAGGTCCTTAGAACCTCTAACGATAGGAAAGGTTCTATCGTTGTAAGATGGACTGAATGATTGATTGTTTGTTTGAGGTTAAGGAAAGGTCCCTAGAACCTCTAACGATAGGAAAGGTTCTATCGTTGTAAGATGGACTGAATGATTGATTGTTTGTTTGAGGTTAAGGAAAGGTCCTTAGAACCTCTAACGATAGGAAAGGTTCTATCGTTGTAAGATGGACTGAATGGTTGATTGCTTGTTTGAGGTTTAAGGAAAGGTCCTTAGAACCTCTAACGATAGGAAAGATTCTATCGTTGTAAGATGGACTGAATGGTTGATTGTTTGTTTGAGGTTTAAGGAAAGGTCCTTAGAACCTCTAACGATAGGAAAGGTTCTATTGTTGTAAGATGGACTGAATGATGATTTTGATTGTTTGTTTGAGGTTTAAGGAAATGTCCTTAGAACCTCTAACGATAGGAAAGGTTCTATCGTTGTAAGATGGACTGAATGATTGATTGTTTGTTTGAGGTTTAAGGAAAGATCCTTAGAACCTGTAACGATAGGAAAGGTTCTATCGTTGTAAGATGGACTGAATGATTGATTGATCTCGAGGCAAAGGTTCCATCCTTACAACCTCGGATTGATTGATTGATGTCGAGGTAAAGGTTCCATCCTTAAAACCTCGAATTGATTGATTGATCTCGAGGCAAAGGTTCCATCCTTAAAACCTCGGATTGATTGATTGATTTCGAGGCAAAGGTTCCATCCTTAAAACCTCGGATTGATTGATTGATCTCGAGGTAAAGGTTCCATCCTTTACAACCTCGGATTGATTGATTGATCTCGAGGCAAAGGTTCCATCCTTTACAACCTCGGATTGATTGTTTGATCTCGAGGCAAAGGTTCCATCCTTTACAACCTCGGATTGATTGATTGATCTCGAGGTAAAGGTTCCATCCTTAAAATCTCGAATTGATTGATTGATCTCGAGGCAAAGGTTCCATCCTTTACAACCTCGGATTGATTGATTGATCTCGAGGTAAAGGTTCCATCCTTAAAACCTCGGATTGATTGATTGATCTCGAGGTAAAGGTTCTATCCTTTACAACCTCGGATTGATTGTTTGATCTCGGGGCAAAGGTTCCATCCTTTACAACCTCGGATTGATTGATTGATCTCGAGGTAAAGGTTCCATCCTTAAAACCTCGGATTGATTGTTTGATCTCGAGGCAAAGGTTCCATCCTTTACAACCTCGGATTGATTGATTGATCTCGAGGCAAAGGTTCCATCCTTTACAACCTCGGATTGATTGTTTGATCTCGAGGCAAAGGTTCCATCCTTTACAACCTCGGATTGATTGATTGATCTCGAGGTAAAGGTTCCATCCTTAAAACCTCGGATTGATTGATTGATCTCGAGGTAAAGGTTCCATCCTTTACAACCTCGGATTGATTGTTTGATCTCGAGGCAAAGGTTCCATCCTTTACAACCTCGGATTGATTGATTGATCTCGAGGTAAAGGTTCCATCCTTAAAACCTCGGATTGATTGATTGATCTCGAGGCAAAGGTTCCATCCTTAAAACCTCGGATTGATTGATTAATGTCGAGGCAAAGGTTCTTTTCTTAGGACCTCGAGCGAAATTTATATGAAAGCAATTGAAATTGGAATAATTTTCTTCGAATGTGTGAATTTTCATAATTGGCGAGCGCAAAGAATTAGGCTTCGATAAAACGAGTGAATCTTGATGATGACAATAACACTGACAAATTATGTAAATGGAACGGATGTTTGGAATCAATATTCAAGGTTCATCTAATATTTTCTTCAGTAAATATAGATTCCCTTGTGAGATATGTCATCCGAATAAGGTTAAAGCTTAACTACCCCAAAATGTTATGCCTAGTAGACCTAGTAGGATGCGTCTCAAGAGTAATAAAAATTACTCTTTACTCAGCCATTCCAACCTAAAGGCATTGCCCTATGGTTTTAATATCAGCATGGACGAAACTATCTTATATATAAAAAAAGAAATTCCCTGAAAAGAAAAACTGAAACGCGAAAGAAAATGCTGATAATAAAACTAAAGGACAAGAAAAACGGATCAGATCGCTTCTTTCTTCCACAATACTTCAACAGGGTGAGTAGAGGACCATTATGGGAGTGAACTGGTCGGGAAAGACTGTCGTGTCCAGTCTATCTGAATCATTGCTGGATCTGATTCAGGAACAAAAGCTTGTATTTTATCTAGCAATTCTTCAGCAGTTGTTGCAGATATTATAATTCGCCGTGCCACTTTTAATATGAAATTCTTCTGCATAGCATAATCCATAAAAGCTATCAGACCTGTAAAGAAATTGTTAACATTCAATAGCCCAATAGGTTTCTTATGCAAATTAAGTTGGGCCATGGAAGCAATTTGGAAGACTTCTCCTAATGTACCAAAACCGCCGGGTAAAGCGATGAAAGCATCAGTATTTAAAAGCATTTGTAGCACACGTTCTTGCAGATTTTTGACCACTAGCTCCTCTCCGATCGTGCCCCCAGAAATAAACTTCAAAGGTCCTGGGATAATGCCTAGAACTTGACTTCCTCCTAAAGATGCTGCTGATGCTACGCCTCCCATTAATCCGACACTACCTCCTCCATAAACTAAATGTATTTTTCGCTCAGCTAATACTCTACCCAAATGGTTGGCTGCCTTTAAATACTCTTCATCTTTTCCAGGAAAAGCCCCAGAAAATACACAAATACTTCGGGATTTACGAGTTGGGGTTTTCTCCATTCCTATCCTTACCCTTGTGAGAAAAGATGATATATTTATAGAGATGAAGAGATAAGGCAATAATTTTATTTTCAAGAATGGATACATTATTGCCAGCTATTCACAGTAGTCACGAGTATGACTCTGGTCAGGTATGGGTACACTATCGTTAAAAGAGGAGGAAAATTTTCAAAATAGCTGTTAGCATGTACAGTAGTCACTACTGTAGCTTATGTCAGGAGTAGGTACGTGATTGTTGGAAGAGAAGGAAAATTTCAAAAGTGGCAGCTATATACAGTAGTCCGTGTCAGGAGTGGGTACATTATTGCCAAAGGAGAAGGAAAATTTCAAAAGCGACAGCTAGCATGTACAGTAATCATGACTTTGGTTCACGTCAGGAGTGGATACATTATTACCAAAAGGGGAGGAAAATTTCAAAAGCGACAGTTGGCATGTATAGTAGTCGTGACTGTTGCTCACGTCAAGAATAGGTACATTATTCTTGAAATAGAAGGAAAATTTTCAAAAACGACAACTAACCTGTACAGTAGTCGTGACTGTGGATCACGTCAGGAGCAGGTACATCATTTGTCAGAAGAGAAGGAAAAATTTTGAAAAGTGACAACTAGCCTGTACAGTAGTCATGACCGTAGTTCACGTTTTCTACTGGTTTTACATCCAGGGACGGCTTCAATGCCTTTTACGAATCGGGGATTTGCTTCCCATCCAGTTTTCTCACAAACTGGCAAACAGGGTCATTAAAAGTCAGATTTCCAAGACTGTAACGATCCTGTTCTTTACGGAAAGTCCACCATAAATCCATAATTTCCCATTGCACTATTTCACAAGAATGTGTTTCAAAAGTTAATAGGATATCATCCAAAGATTCCTTACGCAGGCCATTCTTGATGAATCTTATTCTATCATTACGATTTCTGGTGATCACTCCTGGAGAACGACATTTATTGCCGCAAATCCACCATCCACAATTATGACAAACGCCTAGCCTCTTTGCTCTTCTTTTTTTGGCATAAGCACTTTTACCAAAGCCGGGCATACGGGGAAAGAAGGCTTCTGGAACTTCACCAGCTGAACGAACCTTAGCTTCGATTAGCCACCGCACATTATCAGGAATGCCTTTGTGCATAAATACTCTGAATCGTTCACATCTAGCTTGATAAATCTTTTTAAGAACATTTATTGGGAAGGAAGGAAAATACTTTCGTAGGGTGGAAAGAGAAGACTCCATTGATGAAGGAGGCAAAGAAAGAAATTGGTGATTGTAGGAAACGAAAATAACTAACACATATTTATAGTGATGAAAGGGATAATGCGTTAATTACACTTACAGAAGCAAGTACATTATTGTCAAAAGAAAAGACAAATGACAGCTTATATGTACAGCAATCATGACTGTGGCTCTTATCTTCCACTGATTTATATCTAGTAATGGCTTCAATGCCTTCTATGAGTCGAGGACTTGCTTCCTGTCCAGTTTTCTTACAAGCTGGCAGACAGGGTCGTTTACAGTCACATTCCCAAGACTGTAACGGTCTCGTTCTTTATGGTAAGTCCTCCACAATTTGACCTTGCACTTTTCCACAAGAATGCGTTTCAAGAGTCTCTCGGATATCTTCCAGAGATTCCTTACGCAGGCCATTCTTAATGAATTTTCTTTTATCTTCACGATTTGTGGAGATGTATCCTAAAGAGCGACATTTAGTATTACAATTCCATCGCCCACATTTATAACACACGCCTAGTCTCTTTGCTCTTCGCCTTTTGGCATAACGGCTTTTACCTAAACCGGGCATGCGGGGCATAAATGCATCTGGAACTTCACCCGCCAGACGTACCTTAGCTTCAATTATCCACTGCACATTATCGGGAATGCCTTTGCGTGTAAAAACTCTGATTCTTTCACATCTAGCAAGGTAGATCTTTTTAAGGACTTTTATTGGAAGGGAAGGAAAGTATTTTCGCAGTGCAGAAAGAGTAGAATCCATTGATGAGAGAAGAATTTGAGAGATGATGGAAAGGAATTAGTTATTGAAGGAAACTTAGATAACCGACTGGAAGAACATGCATTTATAGCGATGAAATGGATAACGTGTCGATTACACTTACGGGAGCAAATACATTATTAAAAGAAAAATGGAAAATTTTAAATATGATAAATTGTATGTACAGTGATTGTGACTGTGGCTCACATCTTCCACTGGTTTTACGTCCAGTAACGGGATTAATGGCTTCTATGAGTCGAGGATTTGCTTCCCATCCAGTTTTCTTACAAGCTGACAAATAGGGTCGTTTAACGTCAGATTCCCGGGACTGTATCGTTCTCGTTCTTCATGAAAAATGCTCCACAAACCAAGTAGTTCACGTTGCACAGATCCACAAGAATGCGTCTCAAGAGTCAATTGGATATCATCCAACGAGTCTTTACTCAAGCCATTCTTAATGAATCGTATTTTATCTTCTCGATTATCAGAGATCATCCCTAAAGAACGACATTTAGTATTACAAGTCCACCGTCCACATTTATGGCAGACTTGTAACCTTTTCGCTCTTCGCTTTTTGGCATAAGAGCTTTTGCCTATACCAGGCATGTGAGACACAAATGCCTCTGGGATTTCACCTGCTAGACGAACCTTGGCTTCGATTAACCACCGCACATCTTCAGGGATTCCTTTGTGCATCAGAACTCTTAATCGTTCACAGCGAACTTGGTAGATCTTTTTGAGGATGTTCATTGGGAGAGAAGGGAAATACTTTCGCAAGGCGGAAAAAGTAGGATCCATTTTCTAGGAGGAAGTAAAAGAAAGAAGGGGTGAAGGAATCAGTTATTATGGGCAACTGAGAGAACCGACTTGAGAGTCACGGAGTACCGTATCCGCCGTTTAACCGGAAAAGTAGATCCTACTTCATTTTGATAGATATTTTTTTTTATCCGTTGATCCAGTCCTCGATTATTGAATCCATTGTCCGCTTTTGACAAAGTTTCAACGACAATATTTCTTGATGTCTGCCTTATCTTTGACCACAGCTATCTCTTATCTTGGATGCTGCTAAGCTGGCATCAATCCTGTCCTTCCAGGTGTAGCCTCGATTATTGAATCAATTGCCAAGCTTTTGACAATATTGTCTACTTTATATTTTTTTTTTATATCTGCCTTATCCTTGGCTATAGCTATCTCTTATCTTGGATACTACTAACTGGCGTCAATCCTATCCTTCCAGGCGTAGCCTCGATTATTGAATCGGTAGCCAAGCTTTTGATATATTGTCTACCTTATCCTTGAATTCCTGATGCGGGTTGGTCCCGCATATTAGCTGTGTATCCAGTGATAGATTGGTAAGAGCTGATGTTATTGAGATCTCAGCTTATACTGCTGTAACGGTGCGGTGGATATATTTCCCTTTTGATTCCTATCATGTAAAAGTCATGCATGCATGATGTGAAATGCATGAATGCAAAGCATGTGTAATTGATGGTTTTTTTTTTTGTATGGATCTAGTTCTTTATGTCTTTGTTTTACTGGATCCTCTTTGTGATGGCCTTCTTGGACTATCATTGAATCTCTTTATGCTTTCCAGCTTTTGTTCGCTGCCTCAAAAGCCCAACTCTTTTCAAAGTCCGCTTTCTTTGACTTGTTCTTGAATTTTGGCCTCAATTTCTTTAATGTTCGCTCGCCTCATACTTTATATCTCTTCAAATACTCATCCCTTGTCATGGATTTCATACTATCAAAGGCTTAACTTTCAATGTTTCATTGTCCCTTTTCTTGTGGCCGTGTCGACACTTGTTTACCCCCATGTTACAGTCCGAATGATTGCTCTTCCTTAGACTCAGGTTCTGATCCATAAGACTTGCCCCCTTGTTTATTGAGCTTCTTTCTTGGCAGTACTCTTCTTACGCTTAGTAGAGACTACTTTGCCCCCTTGAATATGGTGTTTATGTGGATAAAAGGTATCATCTGATCTTTGATTTAACAGAAGGTTGAGCATTTCTAGACCTTTGTGATGGTCCTTGATCATGAATTTCTCTTACAAGAACCACATCTTCTTAAAGAAAGTCTCAAGCTATCTCCTCACTTTTAAATCTACACACATTAATGAATAATGGTTTGGCCTTAAAGAAAAACTTTCATCAATTTGCAAAGCTTGACAAAGTAATTTACGGTCTTTATTTTTAATTAAAATATCCTGCCACTCTTCCCTTTCCAACTCAAAGACATAAACTGTGCAAGGCAATAAGGTATAAACATGATTCACAAGGATAGCCTTTTAGCTGAATGAGGATGATATCGAGAGGTAACTGTTAGGCGTGAGGAAAGTTAAGTTTGAATGTTTTTTTTTTTTTGTGGCAGTCTTTTAGCTGAATGAGAATAATATTAAGAGGTAAATATTAGGTCTGAGTAAAGTTAAGTTTGAGTGGTGTGAAAGAACGGTATTTTAATACTACTCGTGAGCAGTATTAAATAAGGTAGAAACATGTTTCACAATGATAGTCTTTTAACTGAATGAGGATGTTAGGTCTAAGGAAAGTTAAATTTAAGTGGTGTGAAAGAATGGTCTTTTAATACTACTCGTGAGCAGTATTAAATAAGGTAGAAACAAGTTTCACAATGATAGTCTTTTAGCTGAATGAGGATGATAAGTCTGAGGAAAGTTAAGTTTAAGTGGTTTGAAAGAAGGGTCTTTTAATACTACTCGTGAGCAGTATTAAATAAGGTAGAAACAAGTTTCACAATGATAGTCTTTTAGCTGAATGAGGATGATAAGTCTGAGGAAAGTTAAGTTTAAGTGGTTTGAAAGAAGGGTCTTTTAATACTACTCGTGAGCAAATTTGATTATGATGAAAAACTCAAAAGTGATGACCTCAAACTTGCCACTCTTTCTAGAAAGTTAAACCTCATCTGTTGCCCCCCAACTATCGTGGTCTTTATGTATGCTTGGCTTGAGGGTTGCTTTTGTGTTCTAAACCGCCTTTGCAGGTTTTCAGTCTAGAATCCATAGCTCACTTTTTTCTTTTTTTTTTCTTTTGCTCTAGTTTGAGCCCTTTTTCCTTTTTTTTTTTTGTTTTTTTTTTATTTTTTTTTGTTTCCTTTTTTTTTTTTTTGTGAGCTATGGTGATGACATACTTGATAACTCTCTTGAAGTGAGATGACTCAAGTGGCCTTGCTTGCTCGTGCTTGTTCTCAGTCCTTTTTGGTTTTCAATTTTCCCTTGTTGTCTTTTGATGGAAGGGATGAATTTCTCTTTTCGGAGTTTGTGTTGCCAAAGAACTGAGAAAATAGCCTTCTTGAAGTGAAATGATTCAAGTGGCCTTAGCTGCTTGTGTTTGCTCTCAGTCTCTTTTTTTTTGTTTTGGATTTTCCCTTTAATGGCTTTTGATGGAAGGGATGTACTTCTTTCCTTTGTTGGAATTTGTGTTGCGGAAAACTGAGAATCTTTTTTTTTTTTGTATTGAGCATTTGTGAGAATTGGGAGGCCACTGAAGTCATTTAATATGAGAACTACCTTGTTTAGAAGCTAACCCCAGACTTCTTGCAAGGATGTTGATAACCACTATGAATTCTTTTTTTTTTTTAGAGTTGGGGTGCAACATATGAAATCCTTCTTACTAGATTTGACAGCACTTTCAAGATCGCCACTATTAAATCTCCCTTAACTTTTTATTTTCACCCACGAGTAGTATCGTTTTCAAAGTAAAGTGTGATAACAATAATGGATAGTATAATGGAAATGAGTGAGAGATGGATGTAAAAACGGAATTTTTGGTAAGAAGTGGTAGAATGTGTAGGTGTAATAATTGAATTTTTGGTAAAAATTGGTAGAATGTGTAGAAGTAATAATGGGATTAAAAAGTGGTAGAATGCACACGCAACATCTTTTTGTTAGAGAACAAAAAGAATTACCGGTTGTCGAAAAGTAAAGTGTGATGGCTATAATGGATAGTATAATGGCAAAGAGTGTAAAAATGGAAAGTAGTAAAATGCACGCATTACATCTTTTTGTTATACCAGAAAAAGAATAGCAGGTGTCCATTTAACAAAGACTACACCCTAGATTCTGGACTAAATCTAGGAGATTTTTACTATTAAATTACTTTTGCAAGCTTTCAAAGATACAAGTTTATTCAAAGGATTCCCTGTCATTCGAAAATGTATGCGGACTGTTAGGTCAGATCTGACTTGGAGCCCTTCCAAAATCAATGTAATTCCAGCTCAAAATCTTCACTTTCAATTACCAATCACATCGGGCCTAGCAGCTTGACCTCGGTTTTGTTTGATTTGTAGAGGAATGGCCTTGGGACTTGACGGCTTAAGAGTAGGTTTTGAGATTGGTATAGCATTGACTTCTTGTTCTTTAATGATCACATTCACATCATCATAAAAACGATAAGTTGGGATGAGTCTATGAGTCTTTGCAGATTCTTACGGAATTCTGAGCATTCTTGGATAGAATGACTCTTACTGTCATGAAAGTTGCACCATTCCTCATCTTCAACTTCTTCATGTCCAAAAGAAGGCTTTCCCATGATAATCCCTTCTTTCACAAGGCATGAATATACATGCTTAAGAGGGGTTATGATATCATTGACTGACTTTTTCATCAGCCGGTGTTCTTCTATCATATTGATTGGTTTTTCTTGATGAGGCGGCAATGGATTGTGAGTGACGTTCGGTTCATCGGAAAAGTCCAACCACTTTGATTCGATTAATTGTTGGACTATACGTTTCAATGCTGTGCAATTTTCCAAGCCATGGCCTAGAACGCCATCATGATATGGGCAAGTTATGTTGGGGTCATACCACGTTGGATATGGGGGTCCAAATGGATTTGTAGGAATTGGACGGATAAGTTGACTTTCAATGAGTTTTGGATACAACTCAGTGTAAGTCATGGGAATTGGTGCAAAAACTTCTTTTGGTCTTCGTGTGGGTACTGGAGGAGTCGGAACAGGTGGCCGTAACTGATTAGGCCTGTTGAGAGGATAATTGTTGGGCCTATTGGGAGGATAATCATTAGGCCTATTGGAAGGATAATCATTGGGCATATTGGGAGGATAGTCATTGGGCCTATTGGTAGGATAATAATTGGGCCTTTTGGCAGAATAGGATAGGCGAGGACCGGTAGCCACAGTACCTACGAGGGGAATCCCTCTTTCACGTCCTATTTGTTGTACTTCTTCATCTTTTGTTCTGGATGGTCCTCCTCTTTTCATAGGATCACTAAAGGACTCAGCAATCTTCCCAGTCCTAATCCCATGCTCGATCCTTTCTCCAGACATGACAACATCGGAGAAATTAGTTGCCGAATTGCCAATGAGTTTGTCATAATATGGGTATTTCAGTGTCTGGACAAACAAAGTGACCATTTCTTTTTCTGTCATGGGTGGCTGAACTTGTGCAGCTAAGTCCCTCCACCGTTGGGCATATTCCTTGAAAGTTTCTGGCTTTTTCTTCTCCATGTTTTGGAGAGTTTGGCGATCCGGAGCCAAGTCCATAACATGTTTATAGTTGTCGATGAAGGCCTGAGCAAGGTCATTCCAAGTTTTGATGTTTCTTGGTCCTTGACTTAGATACCACTGCAATGCTGATTTTGTGAGACTTTCCTGAAAAAGTGCAATCCACACCTTTTCATCTTTTGTGAGTGGTTGTAGTCTCCTTAGGAACAGTGTGATGTGAGTGATGGGATCACTCGTTCCATCGTATTTTATGAAATCCGGTACTTTAAAGTCCGAAGGGATTATGACGTCTGGCACTAAGCAGAGGTCATCCACTGAGAGAGATCCGAATATATTACCTCCTTCAATGGCTCGCAGTCTCTTCTCTATTGTTTCGAGCTTTTGAGATTCTGCTTCTTCTTTTGGTAATATATTCTTCTCTTCATGTACAGTATCTTGTTTCAGGTGAACACTAGCAGACGGTCCTGATTCTTGCAACAGGTTTTCTTGGACTGAGACTCGTTGCGGGGTGAATCCCGGGGGATAAGTGGGATCTTGTACTTCTTTGATGGGGATGTTGAAGATTGCCTCAACTTTGTTCTTAACCTTCATCCCACATGGACTAGGAAACAAAGGCTTAATGCCTTAGCTCCATATTTCACCCTTCATCCCACATTGGCCATAGAAAGGGCCTTGGTACCTTCAACTCCTTATATAAGGAGCTTAGTTGTGACAATTAGAATTCGTCCCACAATCTAGTAGTCACTTAGATTGTATTCTTCTTCTTTCTTAGTGAATTCTTTCTTCCGGCTTGCCGCCCGAGGTTTTTCCCCGATTTGGGGTTTTCCTCGTAAATTCTCGTGTCTCTTTTCTTTGTGTTTACGTTCTGATTTCTAACAAACTGGTATCAGAGCCAAGGTTAGGTTAGTGATAGCTGCTTATAGTATGCTCTGTGGTTGCCCCTAATAGGCGGATCCTCCACATCAGAAATAAGTAGTTTATCAATTCATCTTGTGGTGTTGGGTACTATTCTCATATACAGTTACTATTCCCGTATACGATCACTATTCCTGTATACGGTTACTATTCACATACTGTTTCTGTATATGAGTATTATTTTCGTATACGATCACTATTCCCGTATACGGATACTGTTCCCATATACGGTCACTATTCACGTGTACGGTTACTATTCACGTGAAATTGTCAGAGCTTATTTTTGCTCAGAAAGCTCGTTGCAGAGCTGTGATGGCTTCGACATCGACAAAGCTTGATATAGCACCACTCACGTATAGCACAAAGTTTTCAATTTGGAAAATCAAGATGAAAGCAATTCTCATAAGTCTTGATTTGGATGAGGCACTACTCGGGATGGAGAATATGTCCGGAACAGAGCAGGAGAAGGAGAGAAAGAATCTGAAGGCACTCGCTCAAATTCAGTTGCACTTATCAACGGAGATTCTTCAAGAGGTCAGTAAGGAGACAACTGCTGCCAGCTTATGGTTGAAGCTTGAATCGCTTCTTATGACAAAAAGTCCAGCAAGTCGCTTGTACGCTAAATCCAAGCTGTACTCGCATAAGCTGTCAGAAGGTAAGTCTATTAAATCATATCTTGAAGAATTCAGAGAGATCATCAATGATTTAGAAAATCTTGATATTAAGACCGATGGTGAGGATTTGGCTATGCTTTTATTATATCATCTGCCAACATCATACAATAGTTTCCGTGATACCATGCTTTATGGAAAAGATACAATAACTTTAGATGAAGTCTGTTCCAGTTTATTGTCAAGAGATAGGATGGACACTTCAAAGCGTGAGGAAAGCGGAGAAGGCTTGTATTCAAGAGGCAGATCAGTTGAAAGAAAGAATGATAAAGGATCATCTTCAAGGTCCAAGTCAAAACATCGGAATCTTTATTGCAACTATTGTAAGAAGAAAGGTCACATTAAGGACGATTGTCACAAATTAAAGAAGAAGAATCAAAGTGGTGGAAATGGAGACAAGAACAAGCAGAGACCACCAGATGAGGCTAGTATTGCCACCAATGAAGATGATTTTGCTTTAGTTGCTGAAAACTCATCTATAAACAGCACAGAAGCTCATATAACTGCACAAGCAGAAAGTAGCAGGAGTGGCGAATGGACCATGGATTCTGCTTGCTCATTCCATTTGACTCCCCATAAGGACTGGTTTTACACATATGAACCGGTCAATCGAGGAGTAGTCATGATGGGGAATGACAATGCATGTAGAATTGCAGGCATCGGTGACATCAAAATTCGAATGCATGATGGGATAGTGAGAACACTATCAAATGTTCGCCATGTCCCTGATATGAGAAGAAATTTAATTTCTTTGAGTACATTGGAAGAAAATGGTTGTTCCTTTATTGGCAGGGATGGTTCGCTGAAAATCGTCAAAGGATCATTGGTAGTTATGAAAGGCCAGCGGAAAGGAAAGCTCTACATTTTGGATGGCAAGACCGTGGAAGGCCAATCTGCAGTTGCTGAATCATCTATGTCTGATGAGGAGGTGACAAAATTGTGGCACATGAGGCTAGGCCATATGAGTGAAAGAGGAATTTCTGAGCTGAGCAAAAGAGGACTACTCGGAGAACAAAAGGTCAGTAAGTTAGATTTCTGCGAACATTGCTTATTTGGAAAGCAAAAGAGAATCTCTTTTACTACTCCTACAAAACATAACACTAAAGGAACTCTTGATTATATTCATGCTGATGTTTGGGGACCGTCTCGTGAGGCATCTCTTGGTGGAGCTCGTTACATGGTTACCTTCATTGATGATTTTTCAAGGAAGGTTTGGGCATATTTCTTGAAGCATAAGAATGAAGCCTTTGTCGCATTTAAGCAGTGGAAGACTCTGATCGAGAAGCAGACCGGGAAGCAGGTGAAACGGCTAAGGACAGATAATGGTTTGGAATTCTGTTCGGGAGAATTCAAACAATACTGCAAGGATCAAGGTATTGTTCGCCATCTGACCGTTCCAGGGACTCCACAACAAAATGGTGTAGCAGAACGGATGAACAGAACCTTGTTGGAAAAGGCAAGATGCATGCTTTCAAACTCTAGATTGGGGAAGAAATTTTGGGCAGAGGCAGTCTCTACAGCTTGTTTTCTGGTAAACAGATCTCCTCATACTTTTATTGGTTTAAAGACACCTGAAGAAGTTTGGTCGGGCAGTCCGGCTAACTATAATGATCTTAAGATATTTGGATGTCCTGCTTATGCATATGTGAATGAAGGGAAGTTAGATCCTAGATCGATTAAATGTGTCTTTCTAGGATACACTACAGGAGTTAAAGGGTATAAATTATGGAATCCTCATACTTCCAAAGTTTTCACAGCCAGGAATGTTATGTTTAACGAGACATCCATGTTGCATCAAAAGGAGGAGTTGACTGTCGCTGATCCAAGCATTGAGAAGGAAAAGATTGGAAGCAAGGTGGAGCTCCAAATACATCCTGAAAGTCATGATCAAGATGTCAAGGATACACAAGTTGAGGTGGAGCAACAAGCCTCAACTGATGACATTCAGCCTTCTCATTCTATTGCTATCAATCGTCCCCGTCGTAGCAATCAAGGTATGCCTCGAAAGAGGTTAATTGAGGAAGCAGACTTTGTTGGGTTTGCTTTTGCAGCTGCTGAAGAGACAGAGAGTTGTTTTGAACCTGCAAATTATAAAGATGCAACTAACTGTCCAGATTCTTCTAAGTGGGTTGTAGCTATGCAAGAAGAGATGGAATCGCTTCAAAAGAATGACACTTGGACACTAGCTAAACTACCCAAAGGTAAAAGAACTGTCAAGTGCAAGTGGGTGTTCAAGAAGAAAGAAGGAATTCTCGGAGTTGAAGAACCAAGGTATAAAGCTAGACTAGTTGCAAAAGGCTTTAGCCAGGTACTGGGAGTTGACTTTAATGATATTTATTCTCCTGTTGTGAAGCATAGTTCTATCCGACTGTTTCTTGGTCTTGTTGCGTTAGATGATCTTGAGTTGGAGCAACTTGATGTTAAAACAGCTTTTCTGCATGGTGATTTAAAGGAAGAAATCTACATGGAGCAACCCGAAGGTTTTAAGGTCGTGGGGAAGGAGGACCATGTCTGCAAACTCCAGAAGTCATTATATGGCCTCAAACAATCACCTCGACAATGGTATAAATGCTTTGATATGTTTGCTTTGAATCTTGGTTTCAGGAGAAGCAGTTATGATTCATGTGTCTACATGAGACCGGTTGGAGATGGTTCATTCACATATTTACTGCTTTATGTGGATGACATGCTTATCGCAGCAAGGAGCAAGTCAGAAATTGCCAAGATTAAGGCGCAATTAAGTGCAGAATTTGATATGAAGGATTTAGGTGCAGCAAAACGCATCCTAGGCATGGAGATCAGGCGTGATCGTAAGGCTAGGAAGCTTTATCTTTCACAGGAGGGTTATGTACGCAAAGTTCTGGAGAGGTTTGGCATGAGCAAAGCCAAATCAGTTTCTACACCTCTTGCTGCACACTTCAAGTTATCATCGCATCAATGTCCGACAACAAATGAAGAAATTAAGAAGATGGAGAAAATACCATATGCAAGTGCTGTTGGGAGCATTATGTATGTAATGGTTTGCACGCGTCCCGACTTAGCACATGCAGTTAGCGTTGTGAGCCGTTACATGGCTAATCCAGGACAAGAGCATTGGCAAGCAGTAAAATGGATATTAAGGTATCTAAAAGGTACAACTACGGCTTATCTTGAGTTTGGCGGTTCTAAAGCTGGATTGATTGGATATGTGGATTCTGACTACGCGGGTAATCTTGACACTCGACGATCCACATCAGGTTACATTTTTACATTCGGTGGTTGTGCTGTGAGCTGGAAGGCTTGCCTACAAGCAACAGTTGCTCTTTCAACTGCAGAAGCAGAGTATATGGCAATCACTGAAGCAATGAAGGAAGCAATTTGGCTTAGAAATATTTATACAGAGCTTACTCAAGATGATCGCAGGCTGAAGATATATTGTGATAGCCAAAGTGCTATTTTCTTGACAAAAGATAGCATGTTCCATGAGCGTACTAAACATATTGGAGTCAAATATCACTTTGTTCGTGAAATTGTTGATAAAGGTGATATTGTGATCATGAAGGTTAGTACGCTGGATAATGCTGCTGATATGATGACGAAGACTCTTCCTGGATCTAAGTTCAAACATTGTTTGGACTTAGTAAATCTTATTTGTTGATTATCACTTATTTGGAGGTGGCTGTGAAGATCAGAGAAGAAGGTTACATATCAATTTGGTATGAAGGTGGAGTTTTGTTCATGTACAACAAAATTGATGCAAGGTGGAGATTGTTGAAGATTGCCTCAACTTTGTTCTTAACCTTCATCCCACATGGACTAGGAAACAAAGGCTTAATGCCTTAGCTCCATATTTCACCCTTCATCCCACATTGGCCATAGAAAGGGCCTTGGTACCTTCAACTCCTTATATAAGGAGCTTAGTTGTGACAATTAGAATTCGTCCCACAATCTAGTAGTTACTTAGATTGTATTCTTCTTCTTTCTTAGTGAATTCTTTCTTCCGGCTTGCCGCCCGAGGTTTTTCCCCGATTTGGGGTTTTCCTCGTAAATTCTCGTGTCTCTTTTCTTTGTGTTTACGTTCTGATTCCTAACAGGGGACTTGAGTTGCTTTCCCTTTGATTAATTCCATCAATTGTCTCATCTGTTCTGACATACTTTCAATCTTGGACTCCATCTCCATGAGACGTCTTTCGGCTTGTTCTGCCATTAATCTTGTTTGGAGTCGAGTTGAATATCGGTGTTAAGGTCCAATTTTACCTTTTTAAAGGAATATTTATTTTATTAGATTCTATGCGTATATGATTGATGTGATGGATGCATGCAATGAGATTATGTTTTTATCAAAATTTATATGCGTGTGATTGATGTAATGGATGCATGCAATATAAAGTGAGATTATGTTTTTATCAGACTTTATATGCACGTGATTAATGTAATGGAATGCATGCAATGAGATTATTTTTATCAGATTTTATATGCATGTGATTAATGTAATGGAATGCATGCAATGAGATTATTTTTATCAGATTTTATATGCGTGTGATTGATGTAATGGAATGCATGCAATGAGATTATGTTTTTATCAGACTTTATATGCACGTGATTAATGTAATGGATGTATGCAATGAGATTATGTTTTTATCAGACTTTATATGCACGTGATTAATGTAATGGATGTATGCGATGAGTGAATTTGATTATCCACTATCATGGAACTTCAAGACTTTTAGTTGTTATTAAAAAGACCAAAAAGTTAGCATAGTTTGATGCGTGGTTTTGATGCATGAAGAATATTTGCACAAAACAGAAGTATAACAAAAGAAAGATAAGTTTATTAATAACTTAAATAGCAATTAACAACTCATGAACTATTATGGAAAAATGAGTTAAAACCATAAATACAAAAATAAAAGTGTAGAGCAACAACACAGCATAACAAGGATATGCTTATGGCGTTGGTAAATGGGAGGAATACTATGGTCAGTTCTATGGTTAAGTGGGGAGTTCTATATGCATAAGGTGGCTTATCAAAAAGGCAATGGATAGTTCCCGAATCCCGTCACTAAATTATAGTGACGGCCCGATTCCTTACCCTCTAGGGTTTATGTAAGGAATGGATTAATTCGAGTCGTAGCTTTTCGTGGGCCCATGCAGAGACTAACCGTCTCAGAAGGCAATACACTACTTTGCTACTTTGAAACCGGTGAAGGCTTGGAGACCATGGCCTCACAAGGACAACAACACCAATTCCGCTTAGAAAGAATCGTGTTCGATTTAAGTAAGCTCGGGTATAGAGCTTCATATTGTGAATGCATAATGCATGTTTTCGCTAAGTAAATATAGCATATAAAAATCCACATAATAAGCAAAGTAAATTAAAACAAATCAACTTTAGGCTCGACTCACTAACGTCGAGTCCCCAGTGGAGTCGCCAAGCTGTGGCAACGTCGGGTTTTCTGGAGTCGCCACCAATCGGTTTTCGCTCAGGTCGATTGGTCACCTTAAAATTGGTCTGCGAGAGTTCGGGGATCGGGAGTACGGTTACGCTAAAACAATATTGTTATAGCGCCCAAAATTGGCACCTTAGTTGATTTTAATTTTGTTTTACTTTGCTTTTAAATAATTTTCAGTTAATTTAGAAATTTTAACTGAATTAGTCGAAATGTGGATTTTTAAGTTAATTTGTATAGAATTTTATACTTCCGAACCATGGACTCTGCCGAGTCATTTGGACACGGAAGATTTGATTCCGAACCATGGACTCTGCCGAGTCACCCGGACACGGAATTTGATGAAATTTTAAAGAATTTAATCCATATTGTTAATATGGATTTTTACCTTTTTATTTAATTTATTTAAAAAGGTTGATATTTTCCAAACCGTAGATCCTGCCGGATCATGCGGATATGGAAATTATTTAGTTAATTATTATTTTATTATTTTATGGAATCAATTATTAGTTTAACTTATAAGTCTTTTTTATTAAATTTGTTAATGATTTTTTTAAAAAAAATCTTTCTTCTTTTTTTATATCTTATTATTCTTTTCTTTATCTTTTTGATTTTTATCTTTCTTTTCTTTTTTAATTTTTCTTGTTTAATGAAGGATATTTATTATTTAAAGAATTACTCAATTTATAAAAGAATTAAAAATAATTAATTTTTTATTTAATAAGAAGTTAATTTAAAGGAATCAAAGAGTTTAAAAATAAAAATCTTTGATCATGGTACGGGGCGTTGTTACTCAGCCAGACCCTCTTCACCAGGTGAAGCAGCTCAAAAGCGGGCACGAGACAGTTTCCAGCCAATATACCATGAACTAAAAAATTTTGACTTAACAACATGGCTCAGATTTATTTTATATATATTTTTTTTTATGGCTAATTTCTTTAAATGAAATGAGTTTAACCATAAAATAAAGAAAAATTAAATAACAATAAATAAAGTGGAGGTTTTCTTTTTTTTTTTTTGTTTGTTTTGAACATCCATTTAAGAAAATAAAAGGTGCATAAATTAAATAGCACATGCAAATAGATAATGGGAAAACACATAAAGTAAACAAAAGAATATCAAAAGATGATATATAAATAAATAAAGTGGGGCTTTTCGGCCGTCCACTTTTTTTTTTTTTAAATAATAAATAGGAGGCATAACCTTCCATTATAATAATAATAATAATAATAATAATAATTAAAGTTAGTTATTAATAAAGTTAGTAAAGTTAGTTGTTAGTATAACAAATATTAAATGGTTAGTGATAACAATAATAATGAAAGTTAGTGGTTAGCACAATTAATTGTTAGTATAGCAAAAATTAAAGTTAGTGATAACAATAATAATAAAAGTTAGTGGTTAGCACAATTAATTGTTAGTATAGCAAAAATTAAAGTTAGTGATAACAATAATAATAAAAGTTAGTGGTTAGCACAATTAATTGTTAGTATAGCAAAAATTAAAGTTAGTGATAACAATAATAATAAAAGTTAGTGGTTAGCACAATTAATTGTTAGTATAACAAAAATTAAATGGTTAGTGATGTTAGTTGAGTTAGTAATTAGTTTATGCAAAAATTAAATAGTTAGTAATCTGAATTGAATAATAATAATAATAACAATAATAATAATAATAATAATAATAATAATAATAAATAATAATAATAATAAACATATAAAGATTATTGTTAGTTCTTTAGAAATAAAAAAAGGTTAGTGACTTGTATAAATAAAATAAATAAAAAAAATGGAGAATAAGAGAAGAATTGTACCGAGATTCTGAATCGACTTTTAATCGAGTTGAGGATTCGCGAACGGATTTCATTATTAAATTTTTATTTTATTTTATTATTATTATTTTTAAATAATTTCAATTAATATCCAAGCCATAGATTCTAACCGAATCATCTGGTCATGGAATTTAATTTAAATTTAATTTATTATTAGCTATTTAATTAATTATTAAATGGCAACAGGTAGACTGAATATTTCCTAGGTGTGATTTTTATTATGTCAAACTAATTTTAGATTAATTAAAAAAAGGTTTATCTAATCTAATCATATAATTATGCTTAACATTAATTCCTCAGTTAATTTACACATTTAATTATTTGAGCAAACGAAAAGACAATAAAAGGAAGTCAATGCGCGAATTGTAAATCAAAACAAACTCAAAGTTCAGATGAATAAATCAAATAAATCCAAGGACAAATTATTTATTAAAATTACCTATTTAACTTAATTATATAATTAAGCTTAATATCAATCCCTAAGTTAATTTATGCTTTTAATTAGCTGAACAAACAAAAGTATAATAGAAAATAAGTGAATTAATGACTTAATTGCAAAAATTAAAACTAAGTTAAAGTATCAATTAGACAAATCCAATAAATTCATAAGCAAAAATTAAAATTATGTCAAAATTATGGGCTTTCATAACAGATCCGGACTACGAGTCGGTTCGCCATTGGGATTCCGTTATTAAATTTTAATTTAAATAATTTCAGTTAATATCCAAGCCATGGATTCTAACCGAATCATCTGGACATGGATTTTGTGATTTACTATCGTCCTAAATTCAATTTTTTTAGAATTTTATTAAAACTCGTTCAAAATTGAATCTCGTAAAGATGATCTTTCAAATATGTTATGTAAACATGTGTTTTAAACTTATACTAACAATGAAAAGTTAAAATCAATATATAAGTAAATATCTGATCTAATTTAAACATACAATTTTATATTAACTCATCAACAAATTCATGATCCAAAATAATAAAACGAGCAATTGAACAAAAATAAACAAAACTATAGATAAAAAAAAAAAAAAACAATGCTGTCAATGATTGATCTGCAAAGAAAATAAGGTTAGTAGCTTAAATGAATAAAATAAAAAAAATGGAGGATTGAATAAGAGTTTTTACCAATAATTAATTAATTTTTTTGACTTGGTCAAACGGCAAAAAACGCGTCTGGCGTTTTGTTTTGTTTTTTTTTTTATTTTTTTGTTTCCGTCTTCAGCGTTTTCTGGTTTCTCCGACGTCGGGAAAGGCGCCTAGGTGGCACTGGGGGGGTCGCGACGGAGGTGAGGCGGTGGCGCGACGCTGAGGCTGACGGGACGGCAGTGTACGGGGAGGTGCGAGACGGCGAGGGCGAAGCGCGAACTGGAGGGCTGCGGTGGCGTCGGCAAGGAAACAGGGAGGTCGGCGACGGAGGTCGGCGCCGCTGATGGTGTCTGGATGGCGTGGATGGAGAGTTGGGGGAAGACCGAAACAGAGGGGGAAGAGAGGGAAGAGAGAGGCGGGCCGTGGCAGAGGGAGGGAAGGTCGAAACAGAGGGAGAGAGAGGAAGGGAGAGGGCGTTTTTGAGTGAGAGATAATAACGGGAGGGGAGCGACGGCGTCGCTGACTACGGTGGAGGGTAGCAGCCAGGCGGTGGCTGGAGACGTGAGTGGAGCAAAGAGAGGATAGGAGCGAGAGAGGAGCAGCGAAAAATCAAAACCGAGAGGGAAGAGAGGAACTAGCTTCCGCCCGGGAGAGAGGGAGAGCTGAGGGATTTTTCTTAAGGAGAGAGAGAGAGCTCAGAGTTTGATTGTTCTGTTTCTGGTGTGCTCGGGGAGAGAGAGAATGATTTTTTTTTCTTTTTTCTGTGTGTGTCTGTTCTCTCCGTTGAGTGAGAGGGAGAGAATAGATGAAGATTCAGAGTGCGAGAGAAGAGAACTCAGAAAAAGAAGATAAGAAAGCGTAAGAGAAAGAGATAAGGGAGGAGCCTCTGTCGGCCACCCTTCCTATTTTTTTATTATTATTTTTGTTTTTTTCTTCTTTTTCTTTTTAATTAATTAATTAATTAATAATTTTTAATTTTAATTAATTTATATTTAATTTATTATTATTATTATTTTTTTTTTCTTCCCCCTTTTTTTTTCTTTAACATACAAACTAAAAAAGAATGCCCCTAAAATAATATTGCCATTATTACTATTATTATGTTTTTAATTAAGTAATCAATTAATCAAGTAATTTAATAATTTTTTTTTTTAAGTTTTAATTTTTAATATAATTAATTTTTTTATTTAATTAATTTTTTTTTATTTTTAAGCCGGACGAAATTGGGTGTCAACAGTAATGTGGTGGTTCCTAGACCAATCAAATGGAAAGAAGTAAAACTTCCAGAAAAATGGATTTTTCAGGATGAAAAATCCATTAACACAGTAAAACCACAAGAATTGGAAAGAATAATAGAATATGAAGATGGAGAAGTTGAAATTCATTTTAGTAAAGACAGAGTTACTGAAATTGATTTTTCAGAATTAGAACCCAGAAAATTGCCTTCAAGAATTTCATATAAACCCTCTTCATCAAAAGCATCATTTTTCACAAATTCTAGAATCTAATCATAAGAAATTTGTTAGACGAATTCGAGAATCATCAGAGCAAATTTCACACCCGATTTATAAAACGGATCAAATTATTATGGAAAAGAATACTTAAGAAGAAGCTAAATATTTTAACAAAACCATTTAGGTTTGATCCCCAAAGTCTTAATAAGGATTATTGGTCAGAAGAACATAGGATAAAAAGAAAATGGTTTTTTGATACTTATAATTTGGATGAAATGAGAGAAATTAAAAGACTTTGGTATAATAGAATTATAAAAAATAAAAGAAATTTAAAATTCTTTGAATGGTTTATTCCCACTCTCGTATTAGATGATGAAGTAACAATTGACATCCTAGAAGAAACTTGGTCAACATACTAGACCAAAGAAGGAAAAGAAATCACGGCACCACATCTACCAGATACCGCACTAATCCTTGGAGAAGACCCAAAAACGGCAGCTGTACCTTTTAAAACATTAGATGCAGACGCACTAGATGTAGGTAAAAGATTGGTAAATACAAAAGATCTTCAAAATGTAAAAGAACAGAATAATTACACTAATGTTTATTTACAGTCGATAGAAAAACAAATGAGTAGAATAGAAAATGCTATGGATAAGCAAAATTTTGGTTTAACAAAATCTTCTATTTTCAAAATAGAACTACTAAATCCCCAATCAGTTTTTCAAAGAAATTGCCAGAATTTAAATTAAAACCTAATCATAGAAGTACAGACCTAGTTGACCAGATTGCTAAGCTTACGCTTAAAGAAGATCCATCAGAGAAAAACCAAAAAGGTCTCCAAATAAATGTCATTTAAGAATCACCCAATATCCAAGAATTAGCTGATTCGTATCACCCCGAACCTAATCCTTCGGAGATTAACTGCATCAATTTTCAAGGGGGGAGAGGAGGTCAACACAGGAGAAAACCTTTGCAAACATAGAATTGGAAGATAACCCATCCATATGCGCAATCAAGACCATCTCCAGTAGACATTATATTAGACAATGTCTATGGCCCTTATTTCCCAGAATACAAAGGAGACTCACTAAGAGAATGGAATATCGATGGTTTATGAAAATACCAAATAATTAACACCATTCAGAATATGATTATGTTTGGCGTAGCCGCTAGAAAAAGAGTTGACAATTCTGACCCACAAATCGTAGAAATGATTTTAACTGGATTTACAGGTCAGTTAAAAATTTGGTGGGACAAATGTCTCACAAAAAAAAGAAGGCAAGAAATAAGAAATGTTAGAAAAATCCTCACGGTCCAACATGGTAATCAATTAATCCAAACTAGTGAGCCAAATGTAGTTAACACTCTACTTTGTACAATATATTCACATTTTATTGGTGATACTTCTAGCAAAGAAAGCAGAAATAGTGAGTTACTTCACCCTTTTAGAACTAGAATGGTATAAAGACACCTTCCTTACAAAAGTCTATGAATGAGAAGATTGTAGGTCCTCAACATGGAAAGAAAAATTTATTTAGGGTCTACCTAAACATTTCGGACAATTTGTTATGGATCATACAAAAGGAAAAGGTCAAGGACAATTAAACGTAGAAAATTATACCTATGGTCAAATAATGGCTGAGGTAAATGAGGTAGGATTAAAATTATGCCATGAAATAAAATGGTAGAAGCACATTAAAAGATAAAGAATGGCAGGAAGAAAAAAAATGGGCCAATTTTGTGCCCAATTTAGTTATGATGTACAAAAGCCCTTTAAGAAATTTATAAGGAGAAAGCCTAACAAATACCAGAAAGTCTATTGAAAATGTAGAAAGCTAGGACACTTCGCTAATAAATGCAAAACAAAAAAAAACTATTTGGAAATAAATAAAGGATTAAAAAAGAGTTTAATGCAAATTTTGCTAAATAGTGATAGTAAGCCCAAAGAAGAACAAGAAAGAACTTCAGAAGAAAGTTTATAAGAGATAAATGAAGTTGGACTCTCAGACAACACAGAAGAGTCGGAAAGCTGCGGATCAGACAGCGAGTGCAGAACGTGTCAATTACAAAATACCTTCAGTAATCTTCAAATAAACACCCTCCAAATTAATGTTTTAACTGAAGAGGATGAAAGGATTTTAGAATTAGCTAAACAAATAAATGATCCAGAACTAAGAAAAAAAATTCTTTTAAAACACCTTGAGAAGGCCAGTGATCAAGAGAACCAGAATAGAGGTCAAAGAAATTCCAAGAAGAAAATAGACATTAAAGAAATAACTAAGCCTCTCATTTACAACCTAAATGAGATTTTCAAAAGAGTTGAGGAAGCCCAGAAAATCCACAAAGAACTAACTATAGCGAAATTAAAAGGAGAAATTTCAGAAGTAAAAGCTGAAATAAAATCCCTCAAGAATATGATAGAAATTTTAGAACTTCAAAATCTAGAAGGTTATTCAAAAGATCTTCCAAAATATGAGTTGATTATGAAAGACTTAGAAGAATTTGACTTCAAAGCAAAATAAAAAGGGAAAAATGTTCCAGAGACTAGTCACAAAAAGGATAGTCTAGAAGGTTTCGAAATAGAAGAAAAACCATTGCATATTAATGAAGTCCATTCTATGCCAAATCAAAGATTTACCAGCAAAATGACTTTATTAATAGAAAATGAATTTAGAATAACTGCAACAGTCTTGGTGGACTCAGGAGCTGACTGAAATTGCATCAAAAAATGTATTGTTCCACACCAATACCTTGATAAGTCTTTTGGATCCATCACTGCTGCAAATAAAGAATACATGCCAATCAAACTTAAACTTACAAACGTCGATGTTTGTAACCAAGATATATGCAATAGGCAACACTTCATTGTTCTTAACATGAACCAAGAAATAATCTTAGGAACTCCATTTCTTGTAGCAATAATGCCTTTTAAAGTAAACATAAATGGGATTTCTACAAAGAAATTTGGAAAGAAAATTACTTTTGAATTTTCAGAACCACCAAGAAGATCCTTACTTGAAGAATTAAGTATAAATTTGGGAAGAAAATAGAATGTTTTAATGTTTTTACAAGATGAAGTCAAACACAAAAGTATTCAAGAAAAATTAGAAAATCCAGAATTAAAACAACAAATAGAAAGTTTCAAAATTGTTTTTGCAAATAGAGTTTGCTCTGACGTTACAAATGCTTTTTGGGAAAGGAAAAAACACATTGTTAGTCTCCCATACGAGCTAGATTTCAATGAAAGAAGTATCCCAACAAGGTTCAGAGCAATCCAGATGAATGAATAACTCATGACGCATTGCAAAAGGGAAATCCAAGAACTCTTGAATAAGAAATTAATTAGAAATAGTTCTTCTCCATGGAGCTGTTCAACTTTTTATGTTAATAAGAATTCAAAATTTGAAAGAGGAGTACAAAGGCTAGTAATTAATTATAAACCTTTAAACAAAGCCTTAAGATGGATTAGGTATCCAATATCTAACAAGAAAAATTTGTTATCCAGACTCCATAACTCAGTAATTTTTTCAAAATTCGATATGAAGTCAGGATATTAGCAAATCCAAATTGCCGAAGAAGATAAATATAAAAAAGAATTTAATGTTCCCTTTGGTCATTATGAATGGAACATTATGCCTTTTGACCTTAAGAATACTCCTTCAGAATTTCAGAAAATTATGAATGAAATTTTTAATTCTTATAACTCTTTCACTGTTGTTTACATTGATGATGTGCTTGTATTTTCTTAATCAATTGACCAACATTGGAAGCATTTGCAAGAATTTACAAGAATAGTGGAAAGAGCAGGATTATTGGTTTCAGCAAACAAAATTGAATTGTTCCAAACAAAAATAAGATTTTTGGGGCATATAATTTATAGATGAACAATTAAGCCTATTGATCGATCAATCAATTTTGCTGAAAAATCCCTGACGAAATTAGGGAAAAGAAACAATTACAAAGGTTTTTTGGAAGCTTAAATTATGTTGCTGATTTCTATAAAAACTTGGCTAAAGATTGCAAACATTTGTTTGATCGTTTAAAGAAAAACCCTCCTGAATGGGGGCAAGAACAAACGAATGCAATTCAAACTGTTAGAAGAAGAGTAAAAAAGATTCCATGTGTCAATATTCCAGATCCTGAAGCCTTTAAAATTGTTGAAACAGATGCTAGTGATATAGGCTATGGTGGAATATTGAAATAGAAAATTAATAACAAATAATGTTTGGTTCAATTAACTTCTGGTGTTTGGAATTCGGCCCAAAAAAATTAT
The DNA here is from genome assembly GCA_039654915.1 of Aquilaria yunnanensis. NCBI lineage: Eukaryota > Viridiplantae > Streptophyta > Magnoliopsida > Malvales > Thymelaeaceae > Aquilaria > Aquilaria yunnanensis. The sequence goes on along the minus strand of CM077598.1, from coordinate 21,375,118 downwards.
GCTACAATAAAAAAGGAAATTTTAACCATTGTGCTTTGTATTACTAAATTTGAAGAAGATATCCTCAACAAGAAATTTTTTGTTAAAGTTAACTGTGAGGCAACTAAGGATGTTTTATTTAAAGATGTTAAGAATCTTGCATCTAAACAAATTTTTGCCAGATGACAAACAATTCTATTTGCCTTTGACTTTGATATAGATTATATTGCCGGAGAAATCAACTCCTTGCCTGACTTCTTGATAAGAAAATTTTTGTAAGGGAGAGAAGATGGCAATGAACCCAAACAACCAAAAGAACAAAACAATTCTCCGTCCAAAAATAGAACAAGAAGATATGAAAGTAGAAGCCTACTACCAAATAGACCTGGAAATGACTATGGCTCTCCTGGCCCAACATCATTTTCCACTAGAAGTTCCAAAGAATACTGATAAGTCTCTCCAAGAATTATCTTATAAAAAAATAAAATCAGAGGGAGAATCCTCTAAGAAAAGAAATTGGATTAATCAATCTAATCCCTAGAAACATTGGACTGTGGAAAAGAATCCTCAGAATACAATCTCAAAGCCATTAAAGCCTCAAGGAGTATCTTTATTTAGTTTAGGAATATCGACTGTATTCCAAGAAATTGAAAAGAAATGTCTCATTTCTCCAGAAGATAAGGACATTGAAAGTCTCACAGAAATTGAACTTGCCGAAAAATATTGGCTAGAACATCAAAATCCTCATTGGCAGTTTCAGCTACTCAAGAAAGTTCAATTTTTTGAGTTAATCCAAGAATCTGGGTCCGTGGAAATAGAACATAAACCAAGAAGGACTAAAGTCTCTTATAAAGATAATAATGAAGAGACCAAGGAAAAATTTATAATTGAACTTGGAATTTCCTAGTTCAAAATCTTGAAAGTCTGGACTTTCGAAGAATGAGGAGTCCCTTCCGGACGAAGAAGAATTTTAACCAGAGGAAAGTATGAGAACACCCTATACTCTTATTAGGACTATCAAATTGCTTGGGATGAAGTGTTTCATATCCAGAATCGAGACCACCAGCATTCTTGGATGATTTTGTTCAAGACCAGGCAAAATAAGTTTCCAAACTGGTTCCACAATTGGTACGAAGGCAAAGGAATTTTCTGAGATTCCTTCCCAAAACAAATAAAACCATCATTTGAAAGATTCTATGAATTTTAAGAACAATTCATTAAACAAGGAGAAGCAATTCCATTTCTAGATTTCTATTTTGTGGTTATGAACCACATTCCCTAGATCTTGCAATAGAATTATAGAAAGTAGCTGGCAGACTATGAAGCACATTACACTCCTTGCCTAGAAAGAATTTGGAAAGTGAAATGTTGGGATAAATGTGTCATCAATCAATATTTACCAGAAAATATAACATTTGATAAAATTGATATTATTGAGGAAAAAGAAGAAGATATCTTTGATAAGATGTTAAATCAATTTTATCATGGAGGACAATTTAAAGAAAGCCCAATTCCGCCAGAAGTCATAAAAGAAAGAATTTTACAATTGGCCCAAGAACAATTAACTCGAAGACAAGGCCCATAAGTCTTATCATCCAGGACGGCCCAACAAGGCCCAGAAGCTTTAACAGCCAAGCCCAAGACTGAAAAGCCCAAGAAATAACTGTCGGCAGAAAACGACAAAACAGAAAGCATCCAAATTCCAGCTGTAAAAAATAATGCTGTCTCCCGCTACCAGAAGATAATGGCGCACTTCCGGGTGGCCCAAGATTCCTCTCCTCCCTGATTGGCTGAATCCAACTCGGCCTTATCTCTAGAATGCCTTTCATCTTGCCTATAAGGAGGCTTCTTCCTTTTGTATCGGCATTCGAAAATTTCAAATTCTCTAGCTCTTTAAGCTCTGGCTCTCTCTTTTTCTCTGTTCATGTGTTGAACATTCTTACTGTAAAATTATAGTCTAGGTGTGCTCATGTGATTAAGAACTCTAGTAAACCTTTGATCTCTGGTTTGCCTTAATAAGCTTGTTGTTGTGTGCTCAACTGGTATTCATCGATTCTCTGTAAGTATAAGTTTCAAAAACATTTGATGAATTTTCAGTATGTTCTTTTTGTTCTTAATGCTTGTTCATAATATTGCTTTGTTAATCTTTGTCTTAATCATGTTAATCATATTCCTACTACTAAATTGGTAAAACCTGGGCAAATTTCATATCAGAGCCACATTCTATTAATCAATTAATTAAATTTGATTCCATGGTATATTGGTTGGAAACTGTCTCGTGCCCGCTTTTGAGCAGCTTCCTCTAATAAAGAGGGTCTGGTTAAGTAACAACGCCCCGTACCATGTTCAAACTTTATCTAAAGAAACTGAATGTTTTTAAAGAAATAGTCCTTTTTTCCAACTTTCAAAAAAGTTTGAGCATGAAGGACACGCGACGGAACCGGTACCCTCTTTCCTCAGGGGTGTATTGAAGCAAAGTCCGCCTGTGGCTTAAGGGTTTGTTTTTGTTTTTGACCAGTTTTCCATTTATTCTTCTTGCCATAAATAGCATAATCTTATTCCTACCCTATCATTTGTATCTCCCTACTTCCCAACCCCTTTTTGTATTTGTTACTCTTATTCTTCTTGTTTGCTCTTTTGAAGTTAAAGGTTTAAATCCAATCTAATCTGATCACAGATTTGTACACATTGCTTTACAAAATGTTTACTTATGAGTCTATTATTATCATTTTGTCATCAACTATGATATTTGAATTACTCTGAATTAGAGATGTAAAAAAAAAAAAAAAACCCTACTTGATCCTATCCTCCCCGAAATCCAAATTTTGAACCCGACCTTACTGACAAATTCATGGGGAGGATATGGGCTCAATTAATCCAACCCGACCATACCCTCATCTCTCATAAATTAGTATATTTATATTTAAATGAGATTTTATCTCAAAATAAAATTATAATTTAACATAAATTATTATATATTATTTTAATTTATTATTTATTAATGGATTAATTAATTGTAAATATACACACTCTTTTTTTTAAAAAAATGTAAATATATGTAAAAAAAAAGTCTAAAAAAAATCAAATATATGTTTTAAAATGGACTTGCAAGTAGTACCTGTTTACCCATGGGGCGGGTACTACCTGAACCTAATTACTCTTAGGGAAGGATTGAGATTAGATATACTCAACCCAAACTCAACCCATTAATATCTCTACTTTGGATCCATTGAGTGGCTGATATGCGATGGAACTCGACCGATCTGATCACCCGCATACAAAGACAAAAAACATGATCAAGAAGACCCCTAAGAATGGTTTCCTGGGAAGGCTCTTTCATAGGGATGACAAGTAGGTGAGTGAAATCCATCACCTGCGGATATCTATCCATGATAAGTGGGTAAATGGGTAAAAATACCCCATAACAAAACAGACATGGGTAGCAAATCACACCCGTTTGGCAGTTACAAACCGGTGACGGGTAGGGGGTATTCATCACGAGTAAATTTCCCCCGCCAACCCGTGAAACTCACAAGTGTAAATTTTTCACTTATTAATTATAATGGTGTGCAACACCAACATTTAACTAATATTTTATACTAATTATCATCGAATATTTTCTTGTATGTATGTTATGATTTTATGTATTTTATGATTTTGTTGTATTGTATGTGGAGAATAACTTTGTATGTATTTTTTATATTTTATTTTCATGAAATTTAAAAAACATAGTTTAAAATTGTGGGTTACCAACGGGTTGTGGGCGCGCGTGAGATTCTTTCCCTGCTTTGCAGATAGAGGTGATCAATATTCGGCATAAACCGAAAAATTGAAATAATTTGAAAATTCGGTTCGGTTAATTTGGTCATTCGGTTCTGTTAACAAAATTTTGGTTTCAATTTTTCAATTTCGGTTAATTTGGTAACCGAATTAACCGAACTTTTTTATACTAGATTATTTGGAAAAAAAAATCATGACCAATAAAAGCTACAAACTAACCCAAATTAGTTTGGATTTTTATTTCTTTTTTTTCCATGGACAATAAATATTCTATATTGAATGAAATTTGGAAAGAAAAACAACATCTCTCTGTTATTTCCTCTCTTATAGAATTTCACTTTAACTTTTTCGGTTAATTCGGTTTCTTATTATAAAAAATCAAAAAACTGAATAAACCAACCAATTCGGTTCGGTTTGAACAAAAAAACCTAAATAATCACCCCTACTTGCGGATATCTGTGAAATTATAGATACTTGAAAAACTGCTGACACAAACGGTGGTTAAGGGGTATCTACGCTCAATCCGCCCCATTGTCATCCCCACTTCTTCAAAACTTAAGTCAGTAAAATTATTAGGTATTCAACATAGAAAACTGTGAAGAGATACTTCATGTACATATATCCAAACAGTGGGCTTAGTAAACTTGTGCCCTAGTTTCCAATCTTACATGAGCTTCATTGCTAGTTGGAACATGAGCTTGGTAACCCGATTTCTTTGAGTCCAATCCCAATCATCTCATTTGGGTATCAAATTACATTATACTACGACCAAATCAAAACTACATGTCTTAGCTACTGGGTCTAACACTTAATCATAGTAAATATTATTAACACGTGTTTTTTGCAAACAAAGTAAAGCAGGGCGGTGTACAAATACTCAACCCGTGTACATTTCTTCACTAAATCTAGCATATCATTTTTTGACTAATTTTTAAAAAAGCAACTGAAACCAATTAGACTTTCCACATTTAATTATGCACTTCTATCTATGATTTAATAAAGTTTTTGTACATGGTATTTAATCCATTTAGAAAAATTTTACTATTCCCATCTCAGATTTTTTTTTGGTAATAATTACTATTTTATAATATTTCACATTTAGTAAATTATTTTACAATGTTACTCTTCAAATTGTTTTTTCAATATTCAATTTTACTATGTAAATTGTTTTATAAATATTCAAATTTTCCATCATTTTATTTTGCGAACAAAAACTAAAGGACAAGAATGAGGATAACAAATAAACTGTTATCTCTTCAATTATCTCAATGCCTATCTCATAGTGTATATATATATATATCTCAAAAAAAATATATGGGACGAATGGAGTTGTTGTTTTTTTTTTCTTTAAAGCAAGGCAACAGTAAGGATGATAATGGGGTAAATTGCACGCAGATACTCCTTATCCATCATTCGTGTCTGTAGTTTTTTTAATACCGGCGACTTTGCAGGTATCCATAAGCGAGTAAAAAATTTCACCCGCACCCCACAACCATTTAGTAATCTATACCAGCAAGTAACCCGTGGTTTTAAACTGTATTTTTTATATTTCATGAAAATAAAATATAAAAAATACATACAAAGTTATTCTCCACATATAATATAACAAAATCATAAAATACATAAAATCATAATATATATACAAGAAAATATTTGATGAGAATTAATATAAAATATTGGTTAATATTGGTTAAATGTAGGTGTTGCATCCCATTATATTTAATAAGTAGGAAATTTACACTTGTAAATTTCGCGGATTAGCAGGGCGGATTTACTCATAATTGATACCTCTACCCACCACCCGCCTGTACCCGGGCAGATTGGTGTGATTTTTACCCGTTTACCCAATTATCATTAGTAGATATTTATGGATGATGGATTTCACTGACTTACTTGCCATCCCTAGACAACAATCAAAAAGTTCCATGTTTGGCGGCAAAGTGCTCTAATGACAAACTGGATGGGCTCAACAAGAAGCCCAGTTTTCTTCCACCCAACGCTATGGCCCAATAGTGCGAGTTTGGACAATAAAAATGTCTAGTATAGATGATTCTTCTACAAGATCCACGCTCTTTGGGGAAACAAAACTAAACAAAAACAAAAACAGAACTTCCACGCATCCAATGAAAAAGGATAGTTCACCAATTAATACTCCGATTATTATAACAGATAAACCAACAAAACAAAATTTCCATTTGATTGACGTAAATTACTTTTAACAGTTAAAATTAATTAAAGACTTCAATTCGTTGAATTTGAACAATTAAAAGTAATGTAAATGTATATTTTTTAATCATTTACATAAATCGTGGGATATATTAAGCCAATTTTTGCTACAAATTAAATAAACTTCGACTAGTTTTTTTTTCCCCGAAATAAACTTGGAATGGTTTATATCTAAACCTACACAGTTTTTCTTCATGTACGTATTTGAATTAATTTTAACAGGTTGGAATATAATGTAACCTAGGAGTAAATAAGGATTTATCCACACACCATAATCGAACGGACAGTTTTAGAGTGAGGCTAACTCTCATCGTCAAATTTTCCAACCCAGAACTTAGGCATTTCGTCAGGCATGTTTTATATGCTTGGGCGAAAACTGCCGGTATTCATCTTAAAATAAATGGCAACATATATATATATGTTTATCTAGAATGTGACATTTTTAGTTGTAAAATTTGTCATGCTTTAATCATTTAAGCATTAAAATTATTCAAATTTTAAATTATTAAAAAATTTGCTAAGAAGTTAACGATTAGTTCTAAATTTAATGGAAAACGGTTAATGTACAGAAATACTTTTTTTTTTAAAAAAGACCGATAATTTAAATAACCATTGATTGTAAAAAAAAAATGTTGCAGACTTAAATTTTCTAAAGAACACTTATAAAAAAATTCTAAATTAGAATCTTTTACAAATATTATTATAATTTGTATTTCTCTCGATCAACCACATAAATTATTGCAGAATATATCAGATGATTTGTTAGAGGTTGTTCAGCTCTATTTTGTCGTTTAGCGGGTATTTTGTATTTTCGTTTTCTCCCCACCATTGAAAATTTTGAAATTTTAACTAAAAAGCCGGTAATTTTTTATGGCAGAAAGTTCTTGTTTCCCCATGTGTCAGTTGGAAAAGAAAAGAAAAGAGGAGGATAGGTAACAGATTCACGTATTCTCTACTGTAGTATGGAGATATGGACGCTCTTTCGAAGGAATCTTTCGATGGAACTGGGCGGGACCAAATGCATACATTTTGGTCGACCAGCCACAGCCATGTTGCTCTATTTGTAAAAATCTCAAATTTATCACTAACATTTTAAATTAAGCGTAAATATATCGTTATAATTTTTTGGGTAGATTATATAAATAGTTCATAATATTTAGTCATTATTTTTTTTAATTTCTAATATATTAATTTAAATATTCAGTAATTATTTTTTAGTAAATTTAAATAATTTAATTTTTTTAATAGTAAATGAAAAATTTAAATTAATAGCTTTTTTATTTTATTTTTTTAATGGAATGAGTTCAATTTACAGAGAGAAAAAAAATGATTTAAATTTTTTATTAACTATAAAAAAAATTATTATACAGATTAAATTTATTGTAAGACAGTTACTGGATAGTTTAAATTATAATATAAAAAATTATTACCAGATAAATACTTAAAGTTAATAAATTTTATCAAATTAGAACTAAAATAAAACATATTCAACAGTTACTAGATAGTTTAAATTATACTTCAACAACGACTAAATGTTAGAGATCATTCATGATATTTACTCAGTTGTTTTTTACTCAATCTCTCACTAATGTTGTAAAATAGCTCAGATGTGCCATTGAAATTTCAAATTAGGAATAGATATATCACTACCAGTTAAAAAACTAATGAAAAACATTAAAAATAACAAGTTTTGAAAATTTAATATAATAATGCAAGTTTTAACAAATTTCAAGGATTTTTTATAATTTGATAGAGAGATTAGACAACAAAAAAAAATAGGAAGGGTAGCAATGAGGCTGGGGTGAAGATGATAAAGACGATGACAGAGCTAGGGTGCTGATAGTAGAGATCAAACATTGTTTTGACAAAAGTCTCAAGGAATTGATATTCTTTTAAAGATACATAAATACTACAAAATTTTAAAATTTATTACTTTTACCATTTTTTGTTATTTTTTAATATACAGTAGCATACTTAAGCTATTTTTTAAATATTAGTAGAAGATTGAAAAAAAAAAAACTATAGTGGGAGATCTGTATTCAACTCAAAATATTAATGGCAACTTTTAAATTTCTGTCCTACTTTATCTATACTTGAATACTCGCTCTAAAATCCATTTCACTTTTGGTAAAAGAACTGAAATTAATTGTAGATTTCGGGGGGAAAAAAAAAAGATAGGACGTATATGTATCTTTTGTTTTCCCACCATTTATAAATTTTGAAGGCCAAAATCACTTTTGGTCCCTCAAACTATATTGACTCAGTCACTTTAGTCCCTATCACTTGGCTCAGCCAATTTGGCCCCTCGAACTATGAAATGTAGGACACTTTAATCCTTTGAGTTAGTGACTTAGTCAACTTGACGTTAAGACCGTTAGATTTTTAATGGTTGAATAACCTAATTGTAACATTTAAAATATTGTCGCTAAAACATAACAATACATAACTTGAAGCACTTAATAGTAATTAAACTTAAATATAAACTAACATCCATCCACCGCCATGCCCCCTGCCGCCATCCCTAACTCCGTCCCCACCTCCGACCTCCAAATCCTCCTTCTCCATCCATGATTTCACACTGTCATCACCGCCTCCATCGTCTTCCACTTCCACTCGATCTCCACCCCGCCTTCATTCTCCACCTACCGCCACCTACGAGCAAGTCTGGAATCGCCATTGTTGCCGCCGCATCGCCCGCATCGTCTGTATCATCATCATCGTACGCTTCCTTCCTGAATCTCCATAAGCTCCATTGTCCGCTTTGTTGGGCGGCTTCATCTCCAGACGCGAGATCCAAATGCACCATCCTGAATCTCGTCGGTGGACCAGCAGAGAAGATTTTGAGACCAGGCGAGTCAATCCCACCGAAAACCCAAGCTGCCCGCATGCCCAGAATGCTTCATCATTAGCTCGGCATCGCATCTGGTGTTGGTTGGGTTTCTGATGAGAAAGAATGGTGGAACAGAGGAACAAGCTAGTTTTGGTTTGAATTGCAAATTGCAAAAATATTTATGAGGCTTAAATTTGTAGATGTTAAAGTATAGAGTATAAAACAAGGGAAACTAAGAAGAAGAATGACTAAACTCTCAATTGTCTCTTTTTTATGGGTAAGTCAACTAACGGACTTTTGGTCAAAGGGGCAAAGTGCTCTACAGTTCATAGTTGGGGGACCGGGATGCCCCGTACCAAACTGCAAGGACTCTTTTGAATGAGTCAACTTAGTTTGAAGGACTAAAAGTTATTTCAGCCAATTTTGAATTGCTACTGTATGCGAAGACTTGTTGATGATTTGAAAGGCCAATTTATTAACCCAGTTTAGTTCATAGTCTTCAGACTTGGTTGGTGTTAAATTCAAATCAACTTGATGGGATGGCAGGCAGGTTCCATGCATCATTTTCGTGACTTTGTCCATTTTATCAACAAATTGTTGTACCCTATGCCTGTGGTATGGTATACTTTAAAGTGGACCTTCTATGTGGGCTCCAGTTTTATACACTCTGTTTCTGAAGCTGACTTGTTTTGAGCTGACATCTACACAACAGTTCTTTCTCACTTGTAAATACTAATGCTAGTAAAGTACTAGAATCACTATTATTTGTTGCTATACACATTTCTACTTCAATCATAAATTGTTATATTATACTCCTTACACTTTAAAAAGATGTAACATATTCTATTTTTGACAGTTTTAAAATTCTGTAAAATTGTTATATTTAATAAATTACTAGAATTTATTACTTTTCAAACTATCATTTAATATCTATTTTTTTATTTTTTTATTTACGTATAAAAAGTAAATAGTAAAAATGAAAATAATACATATATTTTATCTTCATTATTAATTTTTTATATCAAGCCCAAATATTTCATCCAAAATGGGAAGAAGGAATATGTGTGTATGGAACACATTATGTATCCACTGCAAAACGCTATACTCCTATTCCGTTAAATCTCCACTTTTAACATTAAACTAATTAGTATCAAATATTAAAATCTCATACATTAACATTACAAGGTTTTTTTTCTTCGATTCCTTTGCTGCTGAAAAGGATAAAAACCGGGAGTTGTTGGAAAATAAGAGTATATCTCCCAAAAGTTATCGTGAGAAGCACGTAACTGTTGCAAAGGAAAATGCTAAGCTTCTTTTCCACTATTCTTATAAGCATTTACACTTTCTAGAGTCACCGTTATTAAGAAACACTATTACCGTATCTTCCTGCATACTGTTAATGAATTAGTCATCTAAAATCAGAAGCGAAATCCTGTTACCATAATTCATAAACTCTCAGGGCAGAAAGCAAAACATATACTGAAAATATTACTTTTAAGTTTTAACCAAAAAGAGTTCCCTACTGTTAATGCTAGTCACCCAAGACAATGGAAGAGGGGCCTGAACTAAACCTTTAAAGGTGGGTCGGTAGAGTTTGTGTTCCTACTCTTAAAGGGAGTAAAAATCTTCAGCAAGAAGAAGCAAATTCGTTGAAGTGCAAGGAACAGGTTCCAGAAGGTAGAATTCAAAAGCTATTTGTCAATATCTACTGAAAACCAAAAGGCCATTTAAGAGTGAAAAGGAGAGATCGCTAATCGGGCATTGAATTACCCCAGATTGTGGTGAGTAAAAAATAGAATCTCACAACTACTTTTGGTGCAGTGTTAGCTGTACCATCCCAAATTCTTTGATTTCTCTTCCAGCAAAATAATACAGCATCTATTATATGGTTTTCCTACCAAGCACCAACCACCATAATTTTCCCAAAGAAACTTGGGAAGATCAACAACCGAAACATCATCCAACCAACTCAACTGAATTGATTTGCTCCTATCTTAACCAGAGAGTTCAAACACTGAGGCCGGTTAAAACACCTCCAACTTTGTTCAATTCCTCAATATCCAACTACTTCATGCGCCTGTACCATCTTCTCAATGTTTATAGCAACAAAGACCCCGTGAAAAGTACTGGCATGACATTTTACATATGTTGTGCCTCATTAAAAGGAGAAATGAACAGAAAGCCAGAAGAGTTTACTTTATGCCATAGAAAAATATTGTCTGAAATATGAATGTTGGTAATGCTTTCCATGAAAAACATGGATCATTGTTGTAATTCCGGTGTTAGATTCCGCAGAGAAATAAAGCTCAGATTAAGAAGGAATTGCTATCACCACCAAATTTAACTTCCTCTCAAGTTTCTCTCGAATATGTCTCTTTTATGTATAATTTGGTAATATAACTTCTATAACCATAAATAACCTACCCCCATGTATATGCAAAACTCATAGGGGATGAGCTCTATACATCTTCCTTTCCCGGTCTGTTCACATGGCTTTTCCAGCTATAGTTCTCTGACTTTGCATCTTCTTCATCTTCCATACTGTCCCCTCCCGTGGTGGAGGTCCCTCCAGTGTTTGTTACTAACTGGAGAGGACCCTGAGGTGATCCAGAATGAGAATTACTTACCTTTAGGGAATCACCAAATTGTTCTTGGGACATCCACAGACTGCTTCCAAGAACAACTAGTGATTGATTTGCAGGGCTGCTTGTAGCAGGGGGCACTCTTCGTGTATGAAGCCGGTATTTCTAAAAGGTCAATACACGTAGGCATGATTAAAATAGGAACTATAGTAGCAACACCAATACAAAAATATCTTAAAACATCGATGACTCTCCAACACTATGGAAACAAAATTTAAGAACCTACCTGCAAATGACTCTTGACCTCATCATTTGTCAGGCCATCAACTTGCATGAGTTCTCTAATCTGCTTGGGAGTGGCCACTGCAGAAGATCCAAAGGTTCAATTTAGATGACTGATGCTACATGACACATTAAAAGATCCACCAAATGCAATTCTGAGGATTGTTCAAAAGAACAATCAGCACTATTCGGTTTATAGCTTCCACATCCTATTTACCCCACATTAAATTCAAATGTATTAGAGATACATCCACAATATATTATTTGTTGGAACATCCTACAAACCCCATCAACAAAATTTGTTTACTTGGAAAATTATCATTTGTCAGATACCAACATCTAAGAAAACCAGCTCAAGCAACATAGAGTCCAACAAATGAAGAGTTATCATACTAGGTTCCTTCAGATTAAACAAGCAAATGCTACCTTGAGAGCCACCAAGATGCTGCAAAGCATTGACAAAGCGGCGGTGCAACTCGGGTGACCAGCATCTCCTCTGCTTCCTAGCAGTTTGTTGCTGTACAGGCTGTGACCCAGACCGGAAACTAGACTGGGCGTTGGGAGCAGATGAGACTCTGCTGCAGCTATTCCTAGACCCCGTGGAATTAGAATCCTCCTTGGGATTCTTGATTCCACAAGTTAGAAGGGACAACCCTTGATTCTGCAAGTCCACCCTCTCCTCATTCCTGCTTGCAAAACCTGAATAAGCCTTAAATGGCATAAACGCCCTCAGCTCTCCCCTGCTCTTACATCCCAGGATTCTCGCTTCATCATTTCTCTGCGTTGAACATTACACGGATGCATAACATCAGCTCTGAACAAAATATGGAAGTCTTTGGCCATAGACTTTAAATTTCTTGATTTTAATTACCTCTAGTTTTCTGTCAGTGGAGCGATGAGATTCATCAGTGTTCCACAGCTGAACGGAGCTCATCCAGGTCTTCTTGTCTTTGTTGGTACTAGTAGAGTCTGTTTCCTTCTTAATGGAGATCGCTTCACCATCGTCCTTGTCACTGTGATCATTCCTGTAATTCTTCAAAGGAATGAATTCTTCCAACACAGGCTGGACATTTCTCGCTACACATTGCCTCGATTCGTCCTTCAAAGCGGAAATCGCTGCAACCAACAACAAGAGCAATACCGACCGAAGTTCATCAGGGCAAATTCAGAATGTCAGCAAAATACACTTTAGTGAAATGAGTTCTTTTTTCCATTTTTCAGCAACACCCATTAAACCAAAAAGGACGAGAAAATGTAATCTATGTCACGGATCGGATAGCATTTTCTTTTTGGAATAAATTTCGGATGAAACAAGTTAGGGGAATATGGAACTAAATTTGGTTATTTAGATTCAGTGCGGAACGAACCATCGTTCAAGAGGAGCATACAAAGAGGAAGCTCGCGCTTGAAGGCGTCGATCTTCCTCATTTCCTCCTCCAATCCCTTGACGAAGCCATCGAGCTTCGAAACCTTGTCGGAAACGTTTCCGATCATCGAAACCTCTTTGAGAAGATCACTGATCGTCTTGGGAACGAAAGTGGGTTTGAAATCCAAGCTCAGTTCCGGCCGAATCGCACCCATTTCACCTTGTTTTCTATTAGATCCTACCCAGCTCTCAAAATTCAAATTCTTCACTACCCTGGTTTGAATTTGCGATTCAGTCGGTAGCTGAAGCGGATAGAGGGTGGGCGAGGGGGTAAGGTAATGTCTGTGAGATCTATCGAAGTATATATAGAGCCATAAACAAATGCACAGAAGATAGGTACATCTAGAGTGAGAAGGAGCGAAGTGTTTGTTGTTTGGAGAAAGAATAAAATAAAGAAAAAGAAAACGGAAAACTCTTCTAGCCACGCCAATAAGGAGACCCCAGAGGAAAACGAGAAGATTCTCTGTTTACAAGTTTTAGGTTATAAAAGTCACTTTCGCGTCGTCGCGTATTTTATCCATCACTCAGTGTTGAATACGAGTCGACTCAGTTTTGGTTTATAATTTTTTCCCCGCTAAAATCGTGAAGATAAAAACATTTTAAATCCCCTTGGTGTTTATTCGGCTTATTGAATCTTAATCGGAATCAAATAACTGAAATTATTCAGTTTTTTGTCTTATATACTAATAATTAAATCGATTGAATTATAGGAAAAAATTAAAAGAGCAAACAAAATAATTGAAATTTTTTTTGGTTATTTGATTTTTAATTGAAATAACTAAACTTTATGCATACACATTCCAAATCTCAAACATTCATCATATATTCCAATTTAAACACACATTTCAATCACTTAGCAAATATATATAATTCATTCTAAATCCAAACATCACATACATACATATAACAAATATTCATCATATACATAATTTTTTCCAAATCTCAAATATAAGTACTAGTAAAATAAAAATTTGGTTATTTCAATTAACAAAATTTTAATTGAAGCAAAAAAAAAAAAAAAACTGAACCGAAATTATAAAAAAAGTGATAACCGAAAGTCAAATTATTTTTTTTCAATTATTTGGTTATTTCAAATATAACCTAAATTTTACTCACCCTTACCTTCAAATCATCCAATTTTTGTTATTTTCTTCAAATAAGCCACTAACGTATTTTTTAGGTCAAATTAGCCATTGAAGTTTCTTGTTTTTTTTTTTGGACTGCCAGTCTACCACAAGGTGTTTTTGCCAAATGAATCAGACTAGTTTTTGCTTGTGTTTCATGACAAAAAAAAAAAACTTTGAAAGTTATACTTATATATTTTAATCTACCAAAATAAACATTATTGTTCAAGGAAATCCAAATAAGTTATTTCCAGTAGTGTGGCCAAGATTTTAAAATTAGGGGTTTGGGATATGTTTAAGGCCTAAACAAATAAAACTATTATACTATAATAGATCATATCCAATAATATTATAAAATATAATAAAAAATAAAGTTCACAAAAGATAAAATAATAAATTTTTGAAGCTCATAACTTAAAACAACACTCTCTTAGATCTCTAAAAGCATTAAGTATCAAATCTAAATTAAATGTTTCTATAATATCCTTTTTAATATATAAAACCAAACTATCATTGAGAAAGTTGTCATTCATTCTGTTATGCAATTTAATTTTCACAATTTCATAGCTAAGAAAATGCGTTCAATTATGGCAGCAAAGAAAGAGTCAATACAAGATGATTAATCTATTAGCAATAAAATAATAACTTGACTTTCAAATAATTACTAAAACTTGATATAATTCAATGTTGTGAAACATAAGAGTTTTAAATTTGTAACCTCTATTCACCGGCAAGTGTACGGTGTTATTGTGTTATAAATGGTGAGCAAGGGTATCATCCCAAGAGATATAGCGCGAAATCATGAAGCATACAAGTCCTAGAGACTTGAACAACTAAGTCGAATGAGATTAAATGTTAATAGTTTTTGGTTGGTTTGTGAAGAGAAAAAGATGCAATGATTTAAACTAAGTATGAAGAGAGAAATTAATGTTCATGACTCTAGCTACACTAACTAAATTTGGTCTAACTTAATAACTAGGTCACTCCTTAGAATAAACCCAGTAACCTTACTACCCAAGCTAAGGTGAAGTACTATGAATTTTCCAACTTAGTGTGGTGGAGGGATTCTAAAATCAATACCTCATTTTCTCAAGTCAAAGGCATGCTCATCTATATTCTAATTGTGAGACTTTCTCAAGCACACAAATTAAAACAAGGTGGATTAAGATCTAGCCCTTCTATTACACCTAATGAGTGGTTTGATTATCTATAATATAGCTCACCCACCATGCCCCTCTCTATTTCCACCACTCCTTTCTCTCTCCCAAGACAAAGAAATGATTGGGATACAAGTATGAGACTATCAAACACATAAAAGAGAAGCGTAAGAGAAAAGTAACACAAGGCAAATTCCATAGAATACCTCAAAATAACATTGAATAACAAGAGTTAGGTTACATCCTAGAGAGTTCAATAACACTACTCCGTAACCAAAATACCCATAAACAACTTTCTAAGATTTAATCCAAACATAAAGAAAGAAATACAAGAAAAAGGAAGAAAATAAAGAACCAAAGGAAACTCCTAAAAAACCAAGTGATCCTTAGCCTCCAAAAAGTCTTCTAGCTCCTCAAGCAACCTCTCACATTAGTCTCCAGTTGTGGCTCCCAAGAGAATATAAGAAGAAGAGTATGGTGGATGAATGAAAAATAAAATCCTTCTTGGAAAAGTTGTAATCCCAATCTCCTAAAAAAATTTGTCTTATGCTTCACCTAACTTAATAGATAGAAACCCCTAGCTAATGGAGAGCTTGGATTCAAAAAATGAAGTAGGGGATCACAAGATCCTTAAACTATAGCATCACGCCACCAAAATAGGGAAAATGGCAGCGGCGCATCACCACGGTGTCGAACAGCGACACCACGTCGTTGCCCCTAGTGATGCATTGTCAATGTTGCAAAAGTTTGGTAGAAAGTTGATAACGTTGGCAATGTGTCTTTGATGTTGGTGCTGCGTCATGACAAGCTTCTTTTCACGTTGACCTATACATAACCAAATTTTTCTCTGCTCGATCCTACTTTATTCCGACGCATCCATAGTGTTTTCTAACCTGCATAATGAAGGAACAAAGCAAAAAATACTAAGAAATGTAACACAAAAATGATTGAAATTGATGGTTAAAGTTGCCAAAAAGTTAACTATTTTGATGGTCATAATATGCACTTATCATTCAGCAGTTGGTGACAATTCTTCAAAATAAAAATAGTTCCTAACATCAGTTTTTTATAATTTTGATGATAATTGACATTTTTTCAATTTTTAATTAGTTCTGTTTTCATGTCCACATAGAATTTGTGAAATTTTTTTTTTTCTTGGCCCTCCCTGCCTGTGCATGGTTACTTACACCATATAGCACCTCAATTGCGTTGAGTAGAATATCGAATAAAAAGATAATAGATCAGGTATGCTATAAACCTTTGTGCCTTTCTATAAGGGGAATAACTTTTTGGGAATTGATAGATTACAAATATAAATGGTATACCCTACATTTTCATAGGGATATTCTATTGAGTTTAATGGGTAGAGATATGATTTAAGTTACACAAAGCAAGAGCAGGAACAAGGCTAGGAAATTCATTAGAATCAAGAAAATATTGAGCATCAAAGCAAATGGGAGCATCATTATAAATGTATGAGTATATATAATTATAACGAGAAATAAAACAACTTTTAATTTATCCTATAAAAAAGTGAGAATGCTATGAGAAGCATGAAAAATGTGGCTTAAGAGAATAATTGTTATCTTACTCAAAAAGGATATTAGTAGGTAGCCTAATCAATCATTATCTCTACATAGCAGCTTGGTGAGGGGTGGACAAATCAATGGGAGCTAAGATATGTCACCATGACAGATAGCTCAACTTTTAACTACCTCCTCAAGATGGATCATAAAGCTTCGAGATACCTAGCTTGTGCATTAATGTGATGAATTACTCAATGCCCAAAGCATTAATGAAAACATTTGCCGATTATGTGTCAAAAGGGATATAAACTAGTCTCTAACTCTTTTGTTTGTATGCGTTCTCGGATAAAGTGACAATTAATCTCTATATTTGTTGTTCACTCATAAAATAATGGGTTGGCTATTATATGTAAAACGACCTCATTATCATAAAAAAGTCACATAGGCTATGTGTGATCAATGTTAAGGTCCTATAACAATTGCCCGAATCTAAATGAGCTCACTAATAGCTATCGCCATGGATTGATATTTTGCTTTTACTAACAATCTACTCACTGTGGCCTGTGTTTTTGTTCTCTAGGAAACAGGAGCAAGACCTAGGGATGTAAATGCTTAGTTATAAACCTCCTATTTGTTTGAGAACAACAATATGAAAGAATGGAACAATTATATTTTGTAATAGAACAATAAGCATCTGATAATGAATAACTATTACAAACAAAATAAGCAGATATTAAATAGCAAAGAGAATAGCAACATTTTTCCTTTTAACATGAATTCTCAGACCAAGAGCTTACAATGAAAAAAAAAAAAGGATGGCAGAGCCATCCAATATTCAGTAAGCTTCATGATAGTGTAAACAATATCTCCATCCACTTGCATGTTGGCTTGCATCTTCCTTGGCATCCTCATGATCATTATTGTCGTCATTGTCATCTTCCTTATCATCACCCTTCACATCCTCAACCACCACCACGTCCTCCTAATGCTTCATAAGTTTTTCCTTGGCAAGAGTGTTATGATCCTTTTTCGGCTAGGAGACATTGACAATAGGAATTGGCTATGACGTACTAGTTAAGAGAGAATTATGGAACGATAGTAGTTACATAAATATTTTTGTTAAAAATAAGCATTTGCCACATTCTACAATCAAGGACATTGTTATTTTAGGTCCACACTCTTGTGATATTTGGAATGGAGATATCATTTTGTGCTTCCGGGAAGAATGGCAAAAGCGCTAGAGACACGAACCCAACTTGCTGGGCCTGAATCCTATCCCCTCTCTCCTTCAACAGTAGTGCCCCTTTGGTGCCTATTTGGTTGCTTTTCAAGGTTGAAAAAATGCGGGCTTTCACCCTACTTTTACTACCTCCTCATACCCTAATAGTATTCTACTAAGCTAATTCTGAATACTAAAAAAAAAAAAAATGAGATACCATTTGTTTAATTCGTGGAGCAGGAATGCCAAAATGGCTTTTTGAGAAGGCTTAATTAAATTTATCTTTCAAATTCCAACACACACACACATATCTTCCTTCTCCCACGACTTAAAATTCCTTTTTATTCATTTCTAAACAAAAATAAGATATGTTTATATCTGAAACAATAGTTTAATCTACGTGTTTGCGAGACTAACCTTTGGTTTAAGATTCTTTTGTACGATTCTCATTTTCATAGGGCATACTGGAATGGGCGTCCAACAACTTTCTTTCTAGATCAAAATATTGAGCATGACGTGCTCAGCTGTGACCAAATTGAACGATTTTTATCAGTAAAATTAATTGTTATATGGTATAGTATATTGTACAATATTAGTGATTCCTTTCCATGAGGCAGTGGTTGTGGGGATATGTGTCTGTTTACTGAATGGTCCACACATTCTCACATAAGGCATCTTGATTTAATTTGGGATCGATTTTTCTAGGAACATAAAACCCAAAATTAAATGACAGTTGTTGCCACCATCAAACCTCCGTATCAAGTGGGAAAAGAACGATCCAGAATTCTGATTTCGATCAACTTTGTTTCTTGGCCGCAATCTGTTCTAGCATTACATATCAGATGAGTAATTTTGTTCTTGTTAATTACACACAAAAATTCTCATTCTCCCAAAACCTTTGATGTGTACATGTTGGTAGATAATTTTAAAAATACACACACACATATAAGAAAAAGGGTTTTGATTTTAAGATAATGCCATATGATATCTACAATTAATTTCATTATCTACTAAATCACAATCGAAAATAATAGATGACCCAATAAGCCGTAAGCACCATCCCATACCCTGACCTTGAACGTATAGAAGATTGCCAAGATGAATAATTATGGTCACTACTCGTATATATTTAGGTGAAATCTTTTATCTTTAAACTGTGCCCCAAATTACAGAACCGTCTGTAGCAAATATGTCATTAAGGTAACTACTTGCTACATAATTGATCTTCCATTTGTAGATCTTCACAAGATGAATTTCAATTACAAGTTTAAAATTTCGTATTTTTTTTCTTTAAATGATATTAATGCAAATATGTTTTATTTGACAAATTATTTACAACATGCTAGTATAATTAGATTTGATATCGATGAATTGAATACTCAGTTCAATTATAAGCATATTTTGAAAAATTAATAAGCAAATCACTTCCATAAAAGAGTTATGTATTAATGGAAGTTTGTTATTATATGTTTCCTTATAATGTCGTGTTCTATTTGAGTTATTTAAATTTTTTAGTTTGACGTCAAGGAGGCCCCCAAATGAAAGTGTAATGATGTAATGCTCTATTCATCCCAAATTCTTTGTTTCATTTTAGTTTTTTTATTTAAGTTTGATTCAAATTTATTCAAATTATTAATTGATAATTTTTTAAAAAAATTATATTTAAAAATTATAAATTATATATATATATATATATATATATATATATATATATATATATATATATATATATTCTAGCATATTTTTTAAAAAAATAATAAATATAAATATAAATAATTTCAAGTTAAACTTAAGTAAAAAATTAAAATAGAGCAGAAAATTTGGAAAAGAGATATTAAATGATTACTTTAATAATAAATTTGTTAAGTTCGTTAATTCGAGATAATTTCATAACATGAGAAATAGTTTATAAATAAATAATACTCCATCCATTTTATAAAAATTGACCATTTTACAATTTAAGTATGAATATTTTATATAAAAATAAAACTTTAAAGATTAAAGTTTCTAAATATAATTTTTAAGAAATTTTTGAGTACATATTAATATAAATATGTTTAAGTCAAACTTCAGTAAAAAATGATAAAAGAGTCAATTAATGTGAAATAAAAATAGTACAATTTAATATTTTCATAATTATCATATTTTTTTTTGATAATTTTTAGGGGTCAGATCAATAGTTTAGGTAACGTAAACAAGTAAATTTACATTTGAAAATCAAAATGTGTTTTATATACTCCCTCCGTCCCATATTCTTTGCACCATTTGACTTTTTGGGCTAGTTTGACTTGAATTTTTTTATATTATTGATTGTTAGAAAAAAATTAAAAAATATATATTTAGAAACTATAGGTCTTGATTTATCATTCACATATAAAAGTTTTTCATTTATATGTTAAAATGTCTAAAATAAAAAATCATAGATTAATTGGTAAAACATGAATGGTGCAAAGAATATGGGACGGAGGGAGTAGTTTACAATTCTATCTTCCCTTATTTCGATTAATATATGTAAAAGGTTGCAGCTTAGATTATTTTGATTTGTTGTAAGAGGAGAAAAAGATGCTTCTTGAAAAGGGCAAGCTTTTTCCAGCCATTAGATTCCATCAACTTTAAGATTCCCTTCCTCTCTTTCCACTGTATCCCCATCGCCTCCATCAATTTCTTCATTATATTATACTCCAATTTTGGCCATTCCAATTGGATCCGTTTCAATTGAATTGTGGCAGCGTCTCAGTCACATTAACCCCCCTTCTTTTTGGTTTCGAGACGGTTGTCGCTATTTTTGTAATTACACATTTAACAAACGTAATATTTTAAATTGTGTAAACTATATGGATACTTGATATTATAATTATATTCTTAACAAAAAAAAGCGGAGTTCTCCGGTCATTTTATCTTATGTAAAACGTGATGCTTCTTGGCAAAGAATCTGGCATGTTTAGATGGGATGGGATCCACTCCGATTTCTCGCATCTCCATTGGTTTTGTCGGATGCTTGTGGCCAAAGAATCTATTTGTCCGATTTCCTCTTTTATACATTTCCAATTATACCCTTGACAGTTGTTAAAAATAGCAGAACAATCTAAATACGCTCCTCATCCTCTGTCTTCTTGATTCTCTTTCTCATGGCCAAACGGCTTTCCCATAACATTATATATTCCTTTAAAATTATTTCAACAATTAGATGAGCAATTGGGAATGAACTAGGAGTCAATATTACGGCAGTAAGAGAGGTTGAAGGAGATGAAATGCTGACGAACTTTGTAAACGGAAGTTAAACAGAAAGAGTAGAGCTAAGTGTGAAGGAGGGTATTGGAGGATCAATAAATTGAAATAAACTAAAAGTTAATTATGAATTAAAAACAAGCAATTAACAGGATAAATAATGTGTGTGTTGGGTGATCATGCACGTCTTGCACTGTGATCAACTTATACAATTATGATATGTAGCAGAAGAGAAGATTGATTGTCTTTCTGTGAAAGAAGAAAAGAAAAAAAAGGCAGGCCGATATATTAAACCAGATCAATTATTATGATATACGCATGTGTCTCAACAACATTGCCAAATTAAGTTAACCTCATGAAATTCCCGTCAGGGTAACTTAATCATTCGCCCAACATTACATTATTTATCTTGTCAGGCTCGTTGCTGACTTGTCCTCACTCTACCCCATTCAATCAGTGAGTTGGTTATAAGTATTTTTTTTTTTTTGTTTTCATGTACTTAATTCAATATGAGGAAAGTAATAAGGACGTTTTAGTAATTGGGCGGTGGGGGTTCGATGCATTAATTCTTTTCTTGTTGCTGAGTCGAAGAGTCAAAAGAGGATTAGATTCTCTTTAATGGTGGGTGGGTGCTGGCTATGAACTATAATTAATAATGAAGAGTACTAATAATTATAATGACGGCATCATGGAATTAATTGAATTAATGACCCTCAAGAGCGTCGCTGCACTGACAAATGTGTTGTCTTTTTAGGTAGAAGTTCTTATGTTGGACTCCCCACTCTACTCGTTTGCTCAAAAGATTGAAACTTGTAGACTAAGAGTGGAGTTGGATTCAGGAAATTGGAAGTTTGACACATATTCAAGACATAAGTAAGGCAAATGTCATAAAAAAAGAAAACGTGTTGTTGAGGAGGGAAAAAGAAAAAGGGGAAAAAAATGAAGGCGATCCATGAATCTTAACATCGTCACCATCTCCAGTGGCATGGAGTACATGTAATTTCTAAGAGCACAGAAATCATTTGGGAATTGACCAGAAAAAATGATCAAGAAAAGAATCAATGATTTTGGTTGGCGTGAAATAAACGGAGGGGAGGGGGAGGGGAGAGAGGTGGGGGAGGTAGCCAGCTCAGCCATCTTAAGATCATATAAGGGAAAGAGCATTTTTTATCCTCTAATTTTGTCACTTTTGTTACTTCAGTTCTAAAATTACTTGAGTTGCTAATGGAGCCCTCTAATTTTTATTTTGTAAGCATTGTTAGTCATATAACTCGTGAAACTATCATGTGTCATATGAAATAGCCAGACACCGTTTAACTCACAACACATAAGAAGTGAGGTGGTGATGTGGGGCCCACCTTTAGCCTAGCTAGTTCACATGTGTCCTTTTCCATAACAGCCGAGCATGTGGTGGTCGAAGAGGACTTGTGGCAATGGCAGGTGAAGAAGATGCAAATTGCGGTGCGGCAATGTTAGGGATGATGAGCCTCTCCTGCAGCCGCCAGCCTCTCATCCAGGCATCATCGCTTGATTGGCTAAACTTGCCTCGATTGGTCAAACTCGCGAAATCGCTTGATTGGGCGAATTCAATGAGCCATAGTAGCTCGATTCCGTCACCCGAATCTCCTTCAACCAGTCGAATCTCCAAAGATTGCTTGAAATCGCCACCGGCCCTTGGGTTTCGTGGAGGTGGTAGAGACGATTAAGGGTGGCAGTGGAGGCGATTGACGTGGGGAGGTAGAGATTAAGGGTGACGCTCGTCGGCTTGCTTCTTCAGGCGATTATAGGTGGCAGCGGAGGCGATTGAAGGTGGTGATTGAGGGTGAGTTGATAACGGGTCTGGTGATTGAGGGCGGCGGAGACGTCGGGTCGGGTGATTTGAGGGTGGCGGCATCGTTGGGAATTTAGGTGTGACAGATTTAAGTTTAGGTGTTGCTTAACTCCCCTATGTGTCCACATTTTTCTCTTTGCTCTTCATCGCCCCCTCACTTCTTAAAGGTCGTCAGAAAAGCCCTTATATGTTGTAAGTTAAACAACATCAAGTGTCATTTGGCTGTTCCGTCAGGCACATGACAGTTTTGCGAGTTATGGGACTAATAGTGCTTACAGAATAAATGTTAAAGGACTTTATTGGTAACTTGTGTAATTTTAAGACTAAAGTGGTAAAAGTGACAAAATATGTCATTTCCCTAATCATACTTATATGGGCATGGGCAATAAATAAATAAATAAACAATAAAATAGGGTACGCGCTAGCTAGTTTTGTAATGCTCAATCATTTTTCACAACTCACCATCTACCATGCATGTTTCTAACTTTCTCTAGCACTTCACATTAATTCATCCTCCCTGACCGGTCAAACTTTAATCCTCCAGGTTTTATGCACACCTATCAATATCATACATGGTAAATATATATCTCATCTTGATCCTATGCTTTTTAAAAAAATTTATATTTGACACGATTAAGAAACAACGAAAAGTTTCTGTGTAAATTTTCATTTTATAAAAAATGTGAAAAAAATAAATATTAAAATAATAATTATAGAGTAACATAATAAATAATTAAGTATGTATAAAAATATTGTAAAGATTTGAGACATCTAAAAATATAAATATTAAAAAAATATGAAAAAGGAGGAAGTTGTATATAAAAAGGGAACTTCGATCTCTATTAGGCTGCAAGAGTTGGGTCCTAAGCGAGGCTGGGCGGAATTAAAATATTTTTCTTAAATAAATTAAAAAAGATTAACATATTATGCTTGTTCTAGTTATGCGCATTTGTTGTTTCTCTAAGCATTACATGTGCTCCATTTTTATAATTAAGCGTCATTTTGTTTGGGCAGTGCAATGTGAGATGACCGATCAATAGTCTCCACCTGTCATGACGTTATTTTCAAGAAGAAATTATTACCGGACAGGAAGATTGAACAGCAATCTCCGCTGATACATTATCCCCCATGTAATAAAGCCTAAATCCTCATTTCACCCCTAAATTTTTTCAAATCGGACATATAACCCTTCAGCTTTAACTCTACGCAACTCACCCCTTCAACTTTGCAAACTAGCACACATAAACCTGTCATCTAACGGTGTGACCCTCCTTCGCTATAAAAACTGGCCTATTAGCCAAAATTGATGTACATATGGAAACCTACCAATTTTTTACTGACTTAAATAGTAACTTTATCTATCTTTTGTCTTTATATCTAGTCAATTTTTTTTATCACTTTCCTACTCCATCCGCCAAACACTCTGGCAAGCATAGGTTGCGATGACAAACAACAATGATACGTGAGTAAGGTGCATGGACTGTTGCTTAAGTGCCTCCAATCAAGTTTGAGATTAGATCGCAAATGTTAATGTTGTCTTTGCCCCAAACTAAATAATTCATTATTTAATGTATGATTTTCATCTTCACTATTTTTTGATTTTAAAATGAATCTCATTTCAAAACTACTACACTATCCACCCAATAATCACTTGAATAATTTTTTAAAACAATTATATTTTATGAATTTTTTCATGCATAAACAAATAAAAAACTAATAAAAATAATTAATTTTTAAAAATTATTTTAATACTTTTTGGGCTTGTACATATTGAGTAAATAATTACTAAAAATCAAAATAATATATTAAATAATCCATTAATCAATCATAAAGAAACACACTTGATTGATATTGTTTGATTTTGTGGTTTTTTTTTAAAATTTATATTTGGATTTTCTTTCTTTTGTTTTAAAAAAAAATAGAAATATCAAATTTGCCACTAATATTTTGGGTGGAGACCGGATATTCCACTATAGTTTTTTTTAAAGGCTAATTTATTATTAATGTTTTAAAATAAGCCAAATATGTCATTATCGGTTAGAAAAATAACAAAAATTTGTAAAAGTAGCAAAATTTGAAATCTTAGGGTTATTACGCATATTTTAAAAAATATCAAGACCTTTGAGATTTTTACCAAAAAAGGGTCTGATCTCTATCATCAGCATTTCAGCCCTATTACTGTCTCCGTCACCAACTCTTCAATCTCATTATTGCCCTTCTTCTGTCTCTATTATCTAATATTCTCGCTAGCATTATTGAGAGAGAGAGAGAGAGATAGAGATAGAGAGAGAGAGTTTAGTTACAAAAAGTCTTTAAAAATTATTAAAACTTGCATTATCACATTAAAATTTTAAAACTTGTTATATTTAACATTTTTTGTTGGCTTTTTAGCATTTTTCGTTAGATTTTTAACGGTCAGTGACATATCCACTTTTAATTTAAAACTTTTATGAAATATTCGGACCATTTTAAAACATTAATAGAAAATTATGCCCAAAAAAACTATAATGGCATTTTCGCTCCCAACCAAAAAATTTAGTGGCAAATTTGATATTTTTGCTAAAAAAAAAAAGAAATTCTTACATTCAAAATATTTCATATAATTTTGGGCTACTTCTCAGCAAGGCAAGGAATTGACAAAAATAACTTTAGGATGACGATTGAAATTTGAAACTTGAAATAGAATTGAATTTTGATTGATGTTTTGAGAAGTATAAAGATAAAACTAGGTAGTTGATTATTGACAAAAACAAAAGCTAGCATCAAACTTCCAACCCCTCTGTAAGCAATTAAAAGATATTGATAAAGTTATGGTGTGATTACTATTTAAGTCACTATATAAGTTTGATAAATCTAGAGCAGCTTGCGCTAACTAAGTTCAACTAGAAAGTCACGTTGTTTGATGGAGGGATTATATGCGCCAGTTTGCAAAGTCAAAAGGATGAGCTGGACCGATTTAAAGTTGAAGGGGTCATGTGTCAAATTTGATAAAGTTTAGGAGTGAAATGTACATTTATTGCTATAATAAAAAATTGGGTAAATATCATCGAACATTCTAAAAGTATGCTGTATGATACACATTCATTCTGGTAGTAGAAAATGTTGCACTATTCTTTCTGAAAGTATACAATTGTCACACCATTTATCCCTCTGTCAACTTTTGCCGTTAAAAAGTATGTCTTATGTTATATCATTCATCCTCGAAATATTCTTTATGTTGCACCAATTATCCTAACAGTACGCATTATGTTGTATCATTCATCCTATCAGATCAGCTTTCTTTCACTATCCAATGGTAAGACTTGAAAGAAGAATGAATGATGCAACAATTGCATATTTGTGGGATAAATAGTGCAACATTTTACACTTTCAGAATAAATGTGCAACATAAGGTATTTTTTTAGGACGTTTGGTGATATTTACCCTAAAAATTCAGACAAATTTTTCGTAACATTTGTCTGGTCATTGTGGTCATTATATACGTAATGCTTCACGTATAAATCAATATAATAGATAGAATTTTATAGTGATTTTAAAATATTAAGATTTTAAAATTTTAATAAATATAAGAAAAATTGAGCCAAAGGCAAGTTAAAGAAAGTTAAAAAAAGAAAGTGTCGCCCTTTACCAAATGAAAGACTATTAATCACAAAAATATGAATTAATTGGAATCGATTTAAGCTGTACGAAAAGGTATCAAAGTAGGATACTATTCGTTCTTTAACCTAGTTGCCACCCTTCTTATATATCTCAAAAATTCCCTCCAACCTTGGCCTAAATTAGTTGAATCCAACTAGTTTTTATGTTATTTGACCATCCCTCCCAAATTTTTATATTATTTTTGTAAATAATTGACTTCATTAGTGAAGTTTTCCCTTTACTTTTGTCAGATTTAGTTTTCTTTTTCTTAATAGACGAGACAAGAGAGTTATAGATTAAAGAGAAAACAACATAAAATTTCACTAGATGGGGCGGCTGATATGCTCTCTCATAATAAATCAAAAGTTTATTTTAATTAGTCCAAGTATTATGCTAGATTTGTGTTTCTTATTTTTTAGGTTTTTTTTGTTAGTTTATTGATTCGAATACAGGTTATACTTTTATATTTTTTACAATTTTCTGTATAATACGGTATCACAGAGACACTGTTAATAGCATTAATTGAGTCTATTGTTTTTGTGGTGTTCAATGTTTGTATTTTATTAGTAAATCACATATGACCTATAGTTAAGGAGAAAAAAAATTTCATAAAAAAAAAAAAAAGGGAATCGATTTGTTTTACATATAGAACACGCTTCACCAAACCACCTCTTGATCTGTGCTAATTTTGTCTCAGCAATAATTTTTCACTTATTCCGTCTAATACTGTATGAAACATTTGAATCTAGCATGAAACTTTTTTTTTTTTTTTTAAAAAAAGGAAAGCTTGCTCTTCTTGCCACTTTTAACTCATACTTTTACACAGAAATTAAGAAAAATATAGAAAGTGAATGTTGAAAACGAAATATTACGGGTAATTTGAGAACATGATTTATCAAATTTAGGAATAATATAAAGATTTGAGGCAATCCAAAATAATAAATGAAGCAGAAGGTAGTAATTACTTAGCGAAGTATATATGGTTGTAGAATTGAAAGAGAGAAATGAAAGTGTGCACTGTATCAATGTAGGATTGGAATGATGGATTGATCCGAAGGACAAGATTGAAAGATACCTCTGTCACCGAAACTACGACGCAGGGCAATGCAGAGATCCTTATCATCGTCCCTCTCCCCACCAGAGAAAAAAAAAAGAGAGAGGGAGAGAGACATGAGCATCTTTCTATTTCACGTGAGGACAAACCATACCCAACTAGTGACCCAAGGCTCAATTTTTAAGTATATATGTGCCCTTTTCTTCAAAAGAGGGAATCTTGTACTCGTAATTTCCAACTGATTTAACTTACGGTCCTGTATGAAGTATCCTTATCAACATGCACCAGTTTTCACCATAGCCATCCCATCAAAGATTTGAGAGCCAAACAAACGGTCTTAAGTGAGAGAGCCAAGCAACAAGAAATACAAAGAAAAAAGAAACGTGGCGATTCGCCCCATATATACCAATATCAACGGCGCTCCTCTAATCTCCCTCCCATGCCATTTGCCTTATACCCACCCCAACACCACACTTTCCTTTTGGTTTCAATAACCGTCCAGTTCCTCACATTATGTTCCTACAAACTTTGGCAAATTCTTTAAATTATTCTCGCACATCCCACCACCGTCCTTCACGGCCTGTGTTCAAAACCAGTGAGGGTGAAATATTTGACAAATTTCAGTAAAAAGAGTTCAAATCACCAACTACAATTAACTTTACCAGTCAAATTCAAATACAGAACTACAGTAGCTCCGACAATTTACTAATACTACATCTCATGGCAGGGCTATCGATTACTAATTTAAACTCTGTACTGTCTTTCAAAATATTAAACAGTTTAGACAATTATCAAATATTTAAATTAAAATTTTAAAAATTTATATTAAATACTCTAAATTAATGAATTCCATCCGTGAGGAACTAAAATGAAATAATTTTAATAGATTTAAGAATAAAATAAAACATTTAATAGCTTAGAATTTTTTTTTTTTTTAAAAAGATATTAAAGGTTAAAGACCATCCACATAATTTACTCTTTCATTATATGTCGTATCTACCACCATTTCCCGTTTGAATTTTCCTTCCACTCCTTATTCCACGCACATGTATGAAATGTTATATGACAGGTGCTTGGCACTTTATGCCCCACAATCATTTTGCAATACAAACAATTGCAGGAAAATGTTACGCTCTTTTCAAGGACAGGACAGAAGTAGTCTTGTCACCTAAAACAAGAGTTGAAATGCAGAAATATATGGACATCCTTAAAGCACATGCTTCATAAAACCAGAAGTTGATCCAACTCAAACAAACTCAGCAGCATGAAACAAACACTACTGGATCCAGTCCCATGACATGACACAACATGTTAAGATATGCGGCCATCAGATAAGATTCTGGTTCTACTCGTTATTGATTACCCCAGCTAAATGGTCGCGCACACCAATGACTTCTAACCTAACCAAACTCAAAGAAATGCTTTTCCAAATAATCAAAAAAGGTCTCAAGGCTATCTCACCACTGCAACTCGCAAGACCCTGAAATCCATAAAACTGAAAGCGATGCACCCCCCGAACAAAATCATAACATAAAACTGTTCTAACAACACTCCCAAGATATGCATGCAACCCACCCGTATGCAAATCATGTAAACAGTGTTGAAACTGTACCCCACCATACGCCTCTTTTTCAACACAACCATCCAACAGACCCAAAAGGAACCAAAAAAGGGTCAATCAAAACAATGACTTCACGAACCCAAACACAAAGGCAGACCTTTTTCTCCTAAACAGGAAAAAGTAAGGGAAACAAATAAGAGTGGAGATGTTGAGTGGCACCAAAGGTGGGTTGTTTCAGCACGAACTAATTACTTCCTCAAATACTGTCTCCATTTCGCATACGTTCTAAAGCAAGTGAAATTCCAGGAGAACTCTAATTTCCCTTAAGGCAAAATTCTGCCCTGCGAACAGAGCTATATGGTACATACAAAAAAGAAACTCACTGTTCCATCTTGATCAAATGAGCGGTCAGCAACTTGGGAACTGAGAATCCATTGAAGCTGTCCACCTCAAAAAGTTCCTTTAGCTTATCATCGCATAAAATTGTCCTCTTGTTAGATGGGTCCTTCACCAAAAAAATAAAAAAAAAGGAAAAGATTATATTGATGAAGACACAACATTCATGATATTTGAATCAAAATCATGACCTCTATCAGCATGAATTTCATTAAACCATTGAAGCAAGTAGTAACTTGAAGTTGAGATATATATACGAACATAAACCGAACAAGTAAAAATAAGAAATAACAGTTGAAAGAAATAAAGCTTTATACGATCTTCCCTGATCATCACACAGAAAAGGGACATTGTTTCAGAGGAAACACGTTGAGATCAGCAAGAAGTACAAGCTAAAGGTCACAACACAAGCATGGGAGCTTATCATCACACTGCTCGACATAAATAACCCTCATCATCAATATAAAAGATGTGAGGTTCCAGTGATGAATCAACAGCCACCGACCTATTTCTCAGCGCATTAACAGAAGCTTCAAAACCAGTGCAAGATATTTGTAGATGTTTCACCGTTTTTCCTATCTTGAACTAAATACAAGATTCTCAACTTGGGCCATAGACCATAAAAGCATAAGTAGAATATCCTGCTTAATTACTGGAAGAAACAACCTTTTTACTAATTTAGAAAGCTGTAAAATGAGCATACGGAAACCATGAAATTTGGTTTTATCATCTATTTGCTGGTGTCCATTTCTAAAGAAAATCAGTCAATCATCATGTGCATTTTATTTACAAACATAGATAGGGACAACCAACCCTTGAACCAGTAATGCCAATACAGAAGGTGCCCAGAGCAAGAATAACTAAACCAGTGCTCCTGGAAATCAAACCTGCAAACCATTATCTTTTATGTAATTCCATATTCTCTTTACAACATCTGCCCGAGATAACACATTCTCGCCAGTGCCAAGAAATTTCACCAAAGGATCTGAAAGTTGAAAGGGAGCGAGAAAACCAGAACATCTTTTCTTTTGTTGTGTTTCCTCCTGGGTTCCATCATTCATTCCTGAATGGTTACACAAGATCACAAGGTTTTGTTACCATCAAAAGAAAAAGAAAATTCATAAGCAAAAATGAAACAATTGGCTGCTTCAAGGAAAAACTGTTTGGGGCGAAAACTGCTCCAGCATACATACATCAACTCAGAATATGGCAGCAAACAGTGAAGCAGAAAAGATGAACATGTTATTAATGTCTAAATCATAGAACTTCTACACATAATTTTAGGTGGGTTTTGTTTGCTGTTTCTTATGCAATTTGATACTGAACTAAGGGATTTCAGTTGTTTTATCGAAGTACATATTCAAACACCTTTTTTTTTCCCGATTTTCAAACACGGTATATTGGTTAGCTGGGCAAAGGGTATTCATTAAAAGATTCTAATCCTCTCTTTGAAGCTTGAACTTGTGCAATGCAGCTTTAGTTCTTTAACTATAGCCCAGGAAAAAAACAGGGGCAGAGCACAAGGAAATCTAACACTCAAGCTCCTCTCTTTACTGCTTTGTTACAAACTCAAGTATTATCTTGCTTTCATCTTCTGAAACAAGTATGTGCCCAAAACCTATTCACTTAGCATGTAGCATTAAACCTTGAACTCCAGATCATTATAACAACCAACATACTCATGCATCAACTCCTCACCTTCTTCCCTCCCATGCTTGCTCCCCGTTCCCAATTTTGCAGATTCAACAGGACCTGTAATGATGAGATGCGAGATGAAAAACAAATTCAACCAGTTATATCATACTTCCTGGAGAAGTGAACATTTAAGTAAGCTACAAGGCAGATAATGCAATTTGCCACAATCTAAACAGATATAGCACAAAGACAAAAACAAGAATCATTAATGTGGGACATGAAAATTTCATGCTCGTGCGAGTTCAGAATGATGATAACTATTAGGTTACAGATTTATAAATATAAATGAGATGTTAGAGACAAACTGAAGCATACCCTGAACACATAAGAATTTGTTTTATGCATCGATTAGGTCGAATCATCGGTAGTAATATGCCGCGAACCACAAGTTCTGGAGACAAACAAATATTCAAGCCATTCCATGATATTGAGTGGGGAATACAGAAATGATAAGCTTAAATCACCAACTTTTAATCCGTACTTTGAATTACAGAGAAACTTTGATAATGTTAAAGAAACTTCAAGCCGTCACTTCCTTTCAGTAAAAGAACTTGTTCAGCCAGATTATACTCAAATCCAAATACTCTACTTTAAACTGAAAGCATAAAAAGATGAGTTAAACAAGAATGATGTCCAGGATTAAAACAGTATTGGAGGATTACTGTCAGCTCAAATGTATAATAATGAAACCAGAATCCTCATTCAACGGAACCTTTACTGTTGCTCAAAGGCCATATGTGCTTGGACAAGGCTTTATTCATTTGAAACATGTTGATAGAATTAACACGAAACAGATCATGCAAGGCATCATCACATAATATCTTTCGCCTGTTCTTCGGATCTTGCAAGTTATTCTCCCGAATATATGCCCATAACCTCTTGACAACCTGAACACAAACAAAACTTACGAGAACTTAACATATAAGTATGGAATTCTACTACTACAAATTCACAAGATTACATGAAAGAATATTAGGATGCTGAGCAAGAAAAAAGAAAAAAAATTGGCATACCTCAGTTCTGGCCAATTCCGGCTCCCCAATAAATGCCTGAAGCCGTGGAGAAAGGCTACATAATCTAGTAAATCCACCTCTTTTCTTGACTTTTTTATCTACTTTAGATAACCTACTATTTTTCAAAACATTGCATTAGGAGAGAAGCAAAATTAGAATGTTCTTTCAATGCTCAGTGCTTCTAAGGTTTCCAATAACCTAGTTAATATACGGACAATATAATGAATGCAAACATTCAAAACCAACAACACACTTCTTCCACAAATCTTAAGCTCATGAAAAAAGTTCCAATCCCATCATTTTGATTTTTATTTTCTTTTTTGGAGAACACCTCGGTGGGCGCAAAGTTCATTGAATTTTGAACAATTGTTGGGGAACAATATTGTTTGAACACAGATTTCAAAGACTTCAAATTTAATCATGAGAACAGCTGACCTTTCATTTATTCTTCCTTGTGTATAATTATCACCATCATCTTTTCCTTCTTCCTTTTCCTCCTCTTGTTCCCCATCTTCTGTTCCTTGCTCCCCATTCCTTCCTTTCTCTCCTCCTTTGTGATCGCCTACTGACTCTGCTGCTGACATGGAGCTATCACTGGCTTCCCCTTCTATCTCAAGGCTTCCATTTTCTGATGAAACGACAGTATCTTGTAAGTATTTAGATGATTTCACATAAAATGCATGAGTTCAGGTTTGATTCTTAAGAGACAGAATACGTGAATATCATAATGTACTGTTTCTGAAACAAAACTGAAGTTCAGTGATGAGGCCACTTTGAGCAAGATGTTGAAGTTGAAAATCCAGAAAAAATAAACAAATATCCTAAGAATGTCCAAAACTAGAAAAAGAAAACATTAGCTAGGAAACTGGAAAACCACACCCATTAGGGGGAAAACAACATGATTTGCAGAGCACACTGGCATCAAACAGAAATACATAAATGAACTTTCATGTCACACAATATTATGACAAGATTTGAAAGGTATACCTTTTACAATTGCCAAAAGATACACTGAAGAAATACTGCATTCAAAGCAGATCACCCGGTGATCCTTTAGTAGGATGCTTCATACACAAATGCTAAGCACCCACTCCCAATCATGGCATTTATCTGCTAGGTACCCCCATGAGTAATCTTTGACCAAAACTGGAGAACTAGAAGTTGAATCAATTACAATTATTGTCCCTTGTTATTTCTTCTATATTGTAGGAAAACCAAAAAGTTGAAAATAAAAAATTCTCAGGCTAAATTCCCAGGTTGATCAATCAAATTGACTGAAACCTTCATTGATATACACATTTTATACCATAAAAATGCAACTACAACTTAATCTGTCTAGATTGAGAAAACTAGCTTCCTTGAAATGAAGACTCTGAATATAACAGAAATCTTCACAATGAAACATATCACACACAGAGAGAACAATCAACAGGCAAAAAAAAACATGATAAATAAATTTGTAGAAAAGGAAAACCTTTTTCGGCCCTAAGCGGCCATATATGATTGGACAAGGTTTTGTTCATCCGAAACATATTGATGCTCTTCACACGAAAAATGGCATGCAATGATTCATCACAAACAATGTTGCGCCTGTTCTTTGGGTCTTGCAAATTGTGCTCCTTGATATACAACCACAATCTTTTCACAACCTACGAGCAGAACAAGGGGAAAGAAGACTTCAAAGTTCTGGATGTATTTATGAATCCCAATGCTAAAAAATGACACCCTATAGGATACTAAAAAATTGCAGACGTATGCACACAGTTTGCAAACTTACAACACACCTCAGTTCTTGGCAATTTAGAAACACCAAGGACTTTTTCAAGTTGCGGTGAAAGGCTGCACAATTTCTGAAAGCCACCTCTCTTCTTCTTCTTCTTCACTTTTTGTTCTCTTTCCACCCTGGAATACAAGGTAATCCAACCATTATAGACGGTATATCAGCAGCCGGCAACAAAACAAACTTTAGAAATGAAAAAAACAAATGGCTAAAATCTGAGAGGCGGCCAAAATAAAGATATAAATAAACGGAAAACAATAAAATAGACTTGCCTTTCTTCCTCACTTCCCTCCTCCTCACCGTCTTGTGCATCTTCGTCTCCCTCCACCGTGTTCGCATCGTTGTCTACGGACTCAGAATGGGCTCCTGCTTTATCATTTTCTTCCATGGCTTCTTGGTCTTCATGCTGTTCATCTGTCCTTAGGGTTTGGAGGAAAATGTCGATTTGGTCCCTCACGAAAGCCTTCCGGTGAGATAAGTCGACGCCGAAATCCTTCTCGAGTTGCCGGCGCACAGTGGCGGCGGTGGTGGTGTCGAGGTCCGACTCCCGAAGGATTTCCTCAAGACGGGTCCCCAGCTCCGAGTCCGAAACCATTGGGTCGCCTTTACCCTATCCTAGTTCTTATTTCCTGATTGCTGGGTGATATTATCTTCTTCCCGGTAATGTGAGATTGGAGAGCTCTGCAAATGTCTTTTTCAGAGATGGCGTTCCATGCAAGCGACGCGAGCACAAAGTGCCTAAACGGCGAAAAGGATCTTTCTAGTTTTCACAACTCCGGACGGTTTCCGTTCCAGACCTACGTCTCAAAGTTCGAACGTTATGGGAGTACAACGTTCACTTTCTTCCCCACCCCCAGCTCAAAAAAGAAAAGGAAAAAAAATCAAGTGGCCTTTGGTCGGAGATCCGGCTCTGGGCTGAATGAGGGTAATTTGGATCCATTCACCTCTGGCCCAAATATCTTATCATGGGTTGGGCGAACTGCTTGTTGCACGTGTAGTTCGCTCGCTGCGCATAGAAGACTTCGACGAATTTCTACCTCCCCCACGCAAAAAAAAAAAAGCAATCCCTTAAATTTCATGGATTTTGCACATATGGAAGAGTTGTTACATGTTTTCTATGAATAAAATAATGCAATTAATATGTGAAACTTGTACACGTAGCATGACCCTACGCGTTTTCTATTAGTGGCAAATTTGCACAAAATGTCAAAGTCAGAGTTCAGCTCCCACCTGCGAAGGTGCCCTCACTATCACGTGTTTTTCTCACTTAATTTTTACTACTAATATTGCTTTTTTAATTTAGTATTAATATAAGTGGTTGCTTCCAATAAAGAGGAACGGGAAGAAGAAATAGGCGTAATGCAAGCCGGAGCTCTGGAACTATAGATTGCCGGTTGAGTTAACAAAAATTGTTGTGTTGCTGGTTTTAATTATTTAAAATACTTCGACAAGTTGATAGTCTATCACTCTCAAACGGAGAAACCAATATTCATGCAAACATTTTTAATAACTAAAAGTGTTTGTTAAAATAGTTACTCTATTAAGTAGGAAGTAAATTATCCATTAAGACCACAACAATAATAACAATAATAATAATAATAATCTAAAGTAATCTAATAAGAAATAAGAACAAAGAAAATATTTCTAAGATTTGTCAAACATATTTTACATTCTATTATATATT
Organism: Aquilaria yunnanensis; assembly: GCA_039654915.1. Lineage (NCBI taxonomy): Eukaryota > Viridiplantae > Streptophyta > Magnoliopsida > Malvales > Thymelaeaceae > Aquilaria > Aquilaria yunnanensis. The sequence continues at coordinate 21,339,106 of CM077598.1, read as the reverse complement.
ATGTCTAACTACTACATTTCAAATACTACAACCGAGACTCAATTCTCAAAGAATAATGTTATATATACTAAGTCTGATTAACAAAGTTTTATTAATAATTAAAAAAATGATTTTTTTCATATAAAATTTTCTTCAAGTTTTTAGTTAATTTAGCATAGTATTTTTGTCTTCTAGAGGCATTATGGTTAATTTAGCCTATTTAAGGAGACGAGACAAGGCATTTTCAGTTCTCACTATTATGAGAATGAGGTAAGTGAAAGATTTATTAAACCTTGGGGGTAAAGTGAATGATTCCTAAATAAGATGGGGATAAGTGAAATTTTCATTAAGGCTGAAGGTATGTTTATGAAAATTTCCTTTTTAAACTAACTAACTAACCCTTTTTCTACGAATACTTACAAAAATCTTAATTAACTTGCAATTTCATTCTACTACCAACAAGAACTTCAAAACACATCCAAAACCAGTTTAAATAATATTATGTGCAAATACCGCAGTATACCGTGCAATATACATTTTAACCTAAATATATGGTATATAGTATAAATATTTTTTTATTTTTTTATTTTACCGCATGGTATACTGTGGTATTTTACGGTATATCACATACCGTGCATTTTTTGTATGTATTTTATCAAAAAACCGTGGTATATTGTAAATACCACGTGGTACATACCGCAGTATTTTATTTTTTGTACATATTTTTTTTAATATCAAAATATCATAAAAATATAAAACATTAAAATATAAATAATACACATATCATAAAGTAAAATAAACATTTACTTTTAATTTTTTGACTCAAAACCAAAATTTCATGACGTGAGATAAATATGCTATTTTTCCAGAACAAACTAGGAAAAAAACATCATACTTTGAACTACCTAGGAACTCAATGTGATATTAGAAAATGTATTGTTATTATTAAAATATTTTTTTCTCTTATATCAATAAATGATTTTTTTTGTATTATTTATTTTTTTCCATATATAACATTTTTTTTTATGTTTTTTGTACTAAAAAAATATCTTCTATCATATATATTTTATTTATATTTGACAAATTATGATAAGAAAAATTAAAATGTATATTAAATATGTAAAAATAAATTATTAAACAAATTATGTCATTTAAAAATAATATTTTAATATTTATTTTTTATAATAATAATAAAAATATACGATATAATATACCATATAATATACCTTAAAACTTTAAGATATAATATATCTAACAGTAACCTACTTTTGAAGTAGGGGCTGCTCCACTGCACCAGCATTGAAAGCAACCGGAGACTAAAACCTACTTTTGAAAATGAATACATGAAAGGTTTAGCAAACTTGGGAAATGTGCACGTAGATCAATTTGGATTTTAGTGATTTAGGATTCGACCTTTCGCAAATGCTTTTTTTGTATAAATATTATCACAAGACCTTTCGCAAATGCTTTTTTTTTTTTTTTAAATATTATCACAAGATTCACGACTGCGTGATAAATGCAATTTAACACAAGTTTGTTTTTTTGGCGACTCAAGTCAAGCCAACGCAAGTTTATTGATAAAGTCCATCCCTAAACTTTCAATATCTAAAATTATATGTGCAAAGAAAATAAAAATGAAATATATAAAAAGATTGACTTGAAAAAGTCTTCTGGCTCTGGACATATCGAGGAGATTCGCACCTGTGAGACCAGAGTACTTTTTGCAAAAAAAACAAAAAAACAAAAAATGGAACATAAATAGTAAACTCGAAACAATAGAAAGAGTAAAATCATGAAAAACCAAAGGAATTGGTACAATCTTTCATCGTTACAAGAGCATCAAAGCTATTAAAATAAACCATTAAAGCTACCAAGCTCTGTCATGCAAGCCTTAGTCGTTTATATATCCACCCAACTAGGGATGGCAACGGGGCGGATCGGGCGCGGATATCCCATATCTGTCATCTGCGCCCGGGGTTTTTTTTATACCCGCCAGCTCGCGAATATCCGCTAACGGGTAAAAAATAGCATCCGCGCCCGCAACTCGCAGATAATCCAGTCCGCGGGTAATCCGCGGTTTAGGCTAATCGCAGAAATAGGAAGTTTCAGCAGCTTTGCAGTGCTCCTCGTCTCTGGGATTAAAGGGGATAGAGTGAATGGGAGTGACACAAGGCACGTCAGGCTAGTGCATTTTGTTAGTATCATAAAAATAGGCAGTTTCAGGAACAACATCCTCTAATACGGGCATCCCACTTGACCTGCTAATCACATAACCCATTAAGAGAACAACATAGAATTCATGAGAACAACTTTGTCTGTTCAAGTGGTTGAGTACCTACTATCAGGGATATTAGAGAAGGGTGGAGCAACGACCTCTTTGAACGACACAAAGACATCGACAGTGGAAGCATCGTCGAGGAAACTAACCATGAATTGCAAATCCAAGTCCTTGGAGATGGTAATAAGCGTCTTCTTATTACAGGGGAGGAAGTACTTGAGAGCCATTGCGCTGGAGTCACATTTAAAGCACTCAGCAATCTCTGACTTGAAATCATGAAGTTTCATTTGCTTGTCGACATCGACCACAAAAGTCTCGCCACCTCTGTAGGACAGCAGACCGTCTCCATCGGCGACGAACTCACCCCCGGACCAACAGATTGCCAATATTGTCTTTGCCTCCATGTCCTTGTAAGATAAAGAAAATGGAAAATAAGAGGGTAATTCAAAGTTAATTGACACAATTAGAGCCCAGTCGAAGAAAAAAGTAACCAAAAACCCTAGCAGGAAGAGACTAAATTGAAGAAGAAGACGGTACCTTAGCTAAAGCAGCATGGAGGAACAGGGAAGGAAATCTTTGTCCGGTGGATTCCTTTCAGGATCTGAACATCGAAGAGCGGCGGCGTGCGAGGCGGTGGAGTAGAGCTGGAGCACGACCGATTTGCATTAAGGGTAAAATTGAAGTTTCAATGTTTCATATACTAGGTGGGTTTCATGGGTATACAGGCGCGGATTTATCCGCGACGAATACCCCCTACCCGTCACCCGCCCGCACCCGCCAAACGGGTGAAATTTTCTACCCGTCTGTCACGGGTATTTTCACCCGTTTACCCATCCGTTATGAGTGGATATCCGCGGTTCGCAGTTTTCACCCGTTCCATTGCCATCCCTACACCCAACACAAACCCGTATGACATCAATTTTCCGTCATTGTTATGCTTTTATGGGAGTTAAATTTTACTTTGGTAATTAAAATATATAAAAATTTCAAACAATCCATGGATTTCTTCATATGCTTAAGCTAAGCTGATAGTTATAATAATAGTTGCTTATACACTATAAATAGGCTGACAGTTGCTTATAACATAGTTACTCGCAATAGGTATCTTATGATTTGACGCGTGTTACTACATTTTCACATAATATTATAAATTATAAATAGGTTTGTATAGAATTGTTTGTCTCCGACCCCTTCGCAGGGTAGAAAGGGTTTTGCCCTTCTACAGCACAGCCCTATAAACTTTGTATTGTAACTAATTTAGAGTATAAAAAAAATTAGAATTTTTTAAAGTAAAAAAATCAAACACATTAGTCTCAATGTATAAAGACCTACTTGTGTGCATGATAAACTACGCACATATCACTTAATAATTTAATAAATATCGATATTTCTATAGTTTTAACCTTTTTTCATTTTATTATAAATAAAAAAATATGGCTCACAACATTATTTTATATTAAAACATTAAAAACCGTAACATTATATTTGACGTATATGTGTGTAATTAATAATTATTATTCCTAATACCGTTGTTTTTTATTTTTTAAATTTCTTTTAGTGTATGTATTGGAAAATTACATATTCACATGTATACATGTATGTTAAAAGGAATCATGCATCTGTAAGATAGTGACATCTATTATGTAAATATATATAAAACTTATATATAGTATATATTATTAGTGTTTGGTAAACTTACCACTTTATATTACTACATAATTCTAATATTTACCATTACCATATTTTACGATACGATGCAATTCTCGGTTCACAAAATTAAAAATTTGATTCTAGATAATTATGCTTTAGAGAAAAAAAAAAAAAAAAGTACTCCACAGAGACGTCAATAGATGGGATGTGTGGAGTATAATGTTACTCTCATACCTTAACTGTCATGTTGGATATCTTACCTATATCCGGGGGTAAGGGCTGCATAAGTGTTTTCGAATTGGAATTGGAAAGAAAATGAGTTGCTAATACATAAATTAGCGATTTTGAAGGATTTGTGAGAGGTTTGGTGCATATGAATAATTAAAAAAAAACAGGTCTCAAAATTAAAACTCTAAATTGATATTTATATCTGGATAGGATACATGTACAATAGACTATAGACTCGTATCATACCCACATCTAATAAATTTTTTCCTAGACCAAACTCATATATCCATTTTATCGGGTAAAAAAATACTCAATTTATATAATTGGGTGAAAGTTTTCACCAGATAGGATATCAGTGACATCCTTAGTAATATACATAGAAAAAGATTTACAAAATTAAGTTTTACACAATCATGTAGAAAGTAATTATTAGTATGAAATTTAGATATAGTTCTACATAAAGTTATGTTTCAATCACTACCTGCTTTGCAAGTTTCTCAGAATCACTTCTATGAACTCCTTTTTAACTTTTGTCAGTATTTGAAAGAAAACAGAGAGATCATAGAAGCAATTGAGTAAGATCCACTGTACATCAGGAAAAAAAAAATAAGATCGACACTTTTTTGAACTTCATGAAAAGGGAGAAGTTTATCTGATACAACCCGACGACTCTAAGGAGTTAAGGACTTGTCAACGGGAAACATGAGTAGTAGAATAAGGGAACGTATATTTGAGTCTTGAAAATTTTGAACTTTTTTAAATTAATCTTAAAATTTTACTAAAGAGAAAATTTTTGAACAGAAATATGGAGTATAAAGAGAAAAATGATAATTCAAATAGTCAATTAATGATTATAAAAATTATTTTCAATTATTGAATAGTTTTAGAACTGACTGTTTATTAATAGCAAAATTTTAGGACTTATTTAGAAAAATGAAAAGTATTAGAACTGAAATACAAAAATATGTAAAATTGTAGGAGTAAAAATGCACTTTTGCCTGTAGAAAGAGCAGAGAGGATCAGAAAATGCGAGGACATTCTCGTCACTTACAGAAAGATGCTTTTCGTCCACTGTACTGCTTAACGACCAATCAAATTTCACGCCTTGTCCCCCAGAAGTTACCAACCAATCAAATTTCACGCCTTGTCCCCCAGAAGCTACCAACAAAATATCTCTAAATTAAGTCTCTGTCTCTGATTAGTTTCTGGCTTCGGATAATTACCGAACGCAGACAGACTACAAAAACAGAAACGGAGAACAGATCTAAAGAGCTTTTGTCCTTTTCTGCGCTTTTCAAGAGCTTTCCGCGATGGTGGATGTTAAGAAAGGCACAGATCTCACGTGCTCTCTCCCCGTCTCTGCAACTCCCATTCCGAGTTCAAACCATCAACATAAAGAAGAAATCTTTTGCTGGTGAACAATTCACGGGTAATAACCCACCAGAAGTGTTTTCCGCCACCCACCCACTATCCAGCGGGTGCTGACTTGCCACGTCGCTGCCACCACCGGCTCTTCTACGGAATTTCGGAGCTGACGCCTCTCTGTTTCGGCAACTTGATAATGTGACCTCTGCTTTTCTGCCTTCCTCTCTGAGCTTCCGGAAATTTTGAAGAGAGAGAGAGAGAGAGAGAGAGCGATGGATCGACCGGCGGTGACGGTGGGTCCGGGAATGGAACTGCCGATCACGCACGACAGCGATCGGTACGAATTGGTTCGTTGTATTGGCTCCGGGAATTTCGGAGTAGCTAGGCTGATGAGGGACAAGAAGACCGATGAGCTTGTTGCTGTGAAGTACATCGAGAGAGGTGAGAAGGTCAGTGTCTGTGTTTATCAATTTAATCCATGTAGTCTGTTTCAGAGCTTTCACCGCTGCAGCTTTGCATGGTTGGGTAATTAGCTTGTGCCGTTTATTTATTTATTTGGTATGCATGAAGTCTTAGAATTTCGTCAGGGTTAATTTCTTGAGGGTTCGTTACTTGAAAATTTTCTTGTTTTACGGGGAAAGGTTGAAACTTTATTATGGGTTGCTTGATTTGGTGCTTTTGGCTCCTTGTTCCTGTTCGAGTACATTTGGATGCTTGTGTATTGAATTGAGATATATACTCTGGCCGATTTCATATTGCAAACGCGTGATTTGGGTTTTTTTTGTAGAGTTATTTGTCCATTTTGTGATTTGCGGGTGTTTTCTGTTCATGCATGACAGATAGATGAAAATGTTCAAAGGGAGATCATCAATCATAGATCCTTAAGGCATCCAAACATTGTTAGGTTCAAAGAGGTGAGTAACAGTTGTACGCTTCCAATGCCTCATTCTCTGGTTGAGGGATATTTTCCATAATCAGTAAATGGCACTGAGTCTGAGGAGATGCAGGTTATATTAACTCCCACTCATCTGGCCATTGTTATGGAATATGCATCTGGAGGAGAGCTCTTTGAGCGGATATGCAATGCAGGCCGGTTCAGTGAGGATGAGGTCTCGTCTCCCCAGCTCATATTCTTTGCTCCCTTGCTTTCTGTGATTGCAGTTTTTAAAATAATTATCCTGCTTAATGCCGCAGGCGCGCTTTTTCTTCCAACAACTTATCTCGGGTGTGAGTTACTGCCATGCAATGGTGAGTCAACATGTCTTCTGTTTCTGTATTTATCCGAATGATGTTACCCATCTGACTTTGTCGGTTCCTGCCTTTTGTTTTGCGCTATGAAGCAAGTGTGCCACCGCGACTTGAAGTTGGAGAATACCTTGTTAGATGGAAGTCCTGCTCCGCGCTTGAAGATATGCGACTTCGGGTACTCAAAGGTAGAAGCTCTGTCTTAGATTCCCGTCACCCTGTAATGCTGTTGGATGTGTATGTCTTATGTTACTAGTTGTTTATATGGGGCTTAACCTCCAACAACCTTTTCCTTCCTCCTGTCTGTGCTGGTTCCTGCTTATTATTTCTATGGTGGCATTATATGACTAGATGACCAGATACTGTTGTTTGCTGCCCTTTTCTTTTTTGTTCTGCTTTTGTATCTTGTCTACTGACTCCATTCTTAACAGTCCTCGGTGCTCCATTCACAACCGAAATCAACAGTTGGCACCCCAGCTTACATAGCTCCAGAAGTGTTGCTCAAGAAGGAATATGATGGCAAGGTAATGCACCTGTTTTTGCAAGTATACTTTTTTAAGCACCCGAGATTAACCGGTCAGTTTTTCTCTGATAAAATTTTTCGTTTTTCATCATTGATTAGTTAAATCACTCGTCAACATTGTCTATTGGCTTTAAAACACGAGGTTGCCTTAACATTGCCTATATTGTCCATGCTTCATGTACATCTGATGCTTCTACTCCTCATTCCTGTCCATTAGGTTGGCCGTTTTTTATGTAACTCGTAGTTGATCATGGAGTATCTACCTGTGTGCTGAGTATTTGCCTATTTATGTGCCAGATTGCAGATGTCTGGTCATGCGGGGTAACCTTATATGTGATGTTGGTTGGGGCATACCCCTTTGAAGATCCTGAGGAGCCTAGGAATTTCCATAAAACAATACATGTAACAAACTCAATCAACTCAATAAACTCTTGGCTTCTACCTTTTTTTTTTTTTAAGCTGTTTTTATAACCGTATCTGCTGGCTTTGACTAACATATCTGGTTGAATTCTGCAGCGAATTCTGAATGTCCAATACTCAATTCCTGACTATGTTCATATCTCTTCCGAATGTCATCATCTGATCTCACGTATTTTTGTAGCTGACCCTTCTAAGGTACATGAACTAATGCCTCTGTACGAAGTGTTTACACATGATTGTATTTTATCAATATTTCTCCTATGTAGCTCGTGTAACTTCCTTCTGTCCAAGTTTTAAACTTTCATTTCGTTTTCATTTTCACTGCCCAACAGAGAATAACAATCCCTGAAATCAGGAATCATGAATGGTTTCTGAAGAACCTGCCCACAGATCTCATGGAGAACACAATGAACAACCAATTCGAAGAGCCAGATCAACCCATGCAAAGCGTCGAAGAAATCATGCAGATAATTGCCGAGGCCACTGTTCCTGCAGCTGGCAGAAACAGCCTCAACAATTACTTGGCTGATAGCCTGGACATTGACGATGATATGGAAGAAGACCTTGAAAGTGATCCAGAACTTGACATGGACAGCAGCGGGGAGATAGTGTATGCAATGTGATGATGAAAAGGTTTTGGGTACAGATGCCCCATGCTTGTGGAAGTAGATATCGTTAGCCTTTGGTTTGAAAAAGAACATAGGTGCTTCTATTTGTGTATATAGGAACAGCCCGGAACTCAAACATGTTTCTATTGTGTTTGCTGTGTTGTAATCGTAATAACAGTAATGAAGTATTAGCATTCTCTTAAAGTTCCGTTTCATGTGGTGCTCAAACTTCATTTCAACATTGGAATCCGAAGTTACAGGTCAAGATTCAAAAACCACCCAACAAAAAGGTTCTCATAATATTCCTCAAGAAGGGAAGGAGTGGAAGAAGAAAAAGGAAGAAAAGAAAGCATAAAACCAGTCAGAATCATTCAAACTGTGACCTCAAAGGAGGAAGCCAGGGTTTTACATATAAATCCCAGGTACGTAAACCTTCTATCCTGCTGCCAGAGACATTCCCCTGAGTAGGCTGGCCTCAGCAAATCCCATAAATTATACTACCGTCGGATTAATGTATTCAAAATTGAATATCATTGGGTTTTTACTTTTCGCTCTGCAAGGCACAGCTAAAACACAAAGATTACTCATTATTCTCGCCAACTTTAAAACTTCTTTAATAACCCTACTACAATAATATAGCTCTAGTCTACAGTGATATTAGTGCTACAGTATGCTATAGGAACATCGTGGGGAAAATAAAATAACCAAACAAAATAAGTTCATCAGATATTTCTGGCGAGCTATCTGCTTGAATCAATCAAATCAAAACCAAAATAACATCTGAGCATATGTTGGCTACCTGAGAAGGTTGGAGATCACTCGATGTAGAATTGTCATTTCATGAAATCAAGTCTTTCCTGGCTTTCTGCACCATAGGTACATGAACCATAGGGTCCTGAATAATGCTCCATTTGCCATATGCGGAATGAAAATTCGACCCCAATATGGGTAATACGGACCTGGCAATTTGATTAAGGTGAAAAATATGGCAATCATAATCAGATGCCAAGGTACTTCTGCATCCTGCAAAAAAATACAAAATGAGCTCAATTGGACATAGACTTTGATGTGTGAGAAGGAATATTGACTACCATGCTCATATTTATAGCAAAGAATGCATCAGATGATGTCTGCAAAATGATCCTACGTTGTATGTTCATGTTCTTGAAGATTATTCGATAAATGCACACCAATGTATCAAATTTATGATCAATTTCAAAGATGAAATCTACCTTGAGGAGTGGAGAAAGTTCCAAGGCAGTATCTCGCAAAAAGCCTGCAGCAACAAACCCAAATAGCAAGGGAACAGGCACAAGGGTCAGCTTCTTTTCATGTGCGCAGTAGGACATCTCACTTAGGGAAGTAACTCCCATTAAGGGCATGCAAAGACACTTGACTACTGCCAATACAAGATCAAGAATGAGCTGAATGAAGTTATCCAATGCGCTGCTCCAAGGGAAACTCTTGACTGGCTGAGGAGCACTGTCCCACAATTTTCGAGTGCTTTCAAATGTGCTGTCTAAACTAAACTTTCCAGAACCCCCTGATTGATCTGAAGCCATATTCATAGCAGAACATATGAAAAGCTTGGTGTTCTGCAGCACTCGATATGATTGAACATTCAAGAGGCATTTGTGTGATTTCGAAGTCTCAAAATTCCCCTGCTATGGAAAAATATGAGGACTACATGAAATGCTTTCCAAGTTCATTAGGATTTAGAACAGGAATATTTATACGTTCATAGCATATAAACATGCAAGTGCAACTGTACGAGGTCATCCACTAAGCCTGCGGATATACTGCTGAGAAGAAGGAAAAGTTGTTGAAAGGGGTATATTTTTTCTTTCCTTGAGAAACCAACTAGAAATTACATACCAAGTGCTAAATGATCATATCATTATCTTCATCCATATAACCGTCAGAAAGCACCTCAGTGGCTTTGATTCATCGGACGATACACAAACTTTCTTCTTCTTCCCGCAAAAATAGAAAATGCAAGGCTCACAGTATCTATATAGCAAAGATGATGACTATTCAAGGTTCCAATAAAGTGTAACAGGAGAAGCCAATGAAGGCCAATCAAACATGAGAATTAGTTGTATCCCTATAGATATTTCCCAGTGGAAATGTGAGGAAATATGAGAGCCTGAGCCACTGTATTAATAGCGCAGTCCGCTGCACTAAGCTGTCATTTTTAAAAGCCTTTCTAAGAAAAAAAAAAAAGGTCACCGGGAAACTGATGGCCAAACTATCGAAGGTAAAGATTGCAAATAACTGTGTAGTTGCAATCTCTTAGAACAAAGCATTTAGGTGCACGAATCAACTCGCGCACAAAAATGCAAATCCAACTCGAGCCCAGGATTCCACCGTAATAAAATAAGACCCGTGTACGATAATATAGAACGCATACAACGAGAAACGCCATGAGCGTACCTTGAAGAGACGAATTGGAGGAGAATGAATTTTGACAAGCATGGAAGTGAAGCTCTGGAGATGATACGAATGAGTAAGCAAACGAGCGTAGGATGGGTGGGTCACCATTTTTGTGATGATTACAGGAGCCGCTCCAAAGGCGCTGCTGGAAAATTGGCCGAGAACGCCATGGATGAAACTTTTCTAAGGTCGCGGATAAGGTGGATGGATCTTCGCTTTCTCTGACGGAAGGGTTTAAGAAGGGTCGACACGACGCCGTTTTCCTCCCTGTCACATCTGGCTTTCTGCTTAACTAGCGAGTCCGGGTCCTGGAACCTTACTAATAGTCTTTTCCGTTTCCTTTTTCTGATATTTTTTTTCTTTGGCTAGTGCCATTACAAGTTACAACTGCGCAGGTACATTCGGCCCGTGAGCTATGGTGGATTCACTTAGAGTTGTAAAGAGACCATGTCGAGTTCAAGCTCAGGCTTTCAACATTATATGGGCTTAAGCTTAAATTTTGAGGCTTAAGTTTAGTTCGAAAGCTTATTAAACTCAAATAAAAGAACTTTTATAGAATTTATTATTTTTAATTTAATAATTTAAAATCAATAACTTTTTTATTAATTAGATAATTAAAGTATTATATATGCTATTATTAAAGGCACATTGGGCCTCTTAACAAAAGGGGCCGAAAACTTACAAGCTCAAGCTTTGCCAAGGTATTGGGCTCATTTTCGAGCTTAACCTCAATAAGGCTCAACTCAATAAACCTCAAATCGAACTTAAGCTTAAGCTATCCGATAAAGGTCTGACCCTTTTAGACCCTTATATTCACTTTTTACTAGTATTTATGGTAAATGTAACGAAAAGCAATATTAAAAGGCCCATATTTATCAAAGTAAGCCCAAAATAAAATAAAACACCAAAATGATGTTATTTTGTGCAGAAGTAGTGGAACAGGTAAGACGTAGTTCCTACCTTCTAGAGGCACCAAACATCTAGGACACACGAAAAGCACCAAAAAATGCAGTTGTTCATGAACATTACCAACAAGAGGCCAATTATTATATAGTTAAGTGACCCGCCCTATATGTTGCTATGGGACAATGTTGGGCCACTATGAAAAAAGAAAAAGAAAATTGGGGCTCAACTATTAGATGAAAAAGTTTAGGGTTTAATGTAGGAAATCAAGAGTTGAGGAACTTAAAATGGTTTTAGCCACAAAAAAAAAACAACGCAAAAAAAAACCAGGAAAATGATGACTGAGGCTCTTGAAATAGGCAGTCCTCTTTCAAAACGACTTTAGAAAAGAGGCAATCACTTTTTAAAAGGGCATTACCTTTTTTACTATTCATGCCAGGATATTATGAATAGTAACTTGTATTTGTAATTACAAAAGAATATAATATGTTATGACTTCGGTAAATTGTACCCGTGGCCCATAATTTTTTATTATTACTCCCTTTGTTTCATAAAAACTGTCATTTTTACTATTTACAGCATTTAATTTATGATTTTATTTTTTTTTAATTTATCATAAAAATATGAACTTTTTACCTGAAAATGGAACTTTAAAGATTCTAGTTTCTAAATATCATTTTTGAGAATTTTTTTCAATTCATATTAATATAAATATATTCAAGTCAAACTTTAGTCAAAAAAGGTAAAAGGGACAGCTAATATGAAACAGAGGGAGTATTTTATTTTAGACCATAACCTCAAAACTTTGCATGAAATGTCCTTAACCTCAATTTTGGTTCTATTTTGGACCTTTGGATAAAGGAAAATGTTAAAAATAACAGAAATGGCCACATGACATGTCAACTTGGGCAGTTGGCCACATGGCACAATCAATCACCAGCTATTGATACATGCAATTGGCCACATCAAACAATTAGGGCCTATGTTACAAAAAAATGATAAGATTTAAGGCCTATACGAGGTTAGTCTACATCTTTCATTCCTCCTCCCTCCCCCCGCCACCTCTAGCCCTTCCTCACCTCCTCTGGCCTCAATCGATTGCGTTCGATTAATGCCCAATTTCATTCGATTTCAACCCCTAGTTTTAACCATCAATTTCACCGTCCTTGATTTTGTCTAATTTCAACCCCCGATTGCAACCATCAATTTCATTATCCTCGATTTCACCCTTATTTTCATCCGATTTCAACCCCTGGTTTTAACCCTTTATTTCAGCTCTCGATTTCACCTTGGTTTCGTTCATCGTTCACTTCCACCGCCCTCGATTTCACTCGTTGTTTGATTCCCTCATTGATTGCGCTTGCCTCCTCAACTGTTTTTGATTTCATTCTCTATCACCACCTTTCCATTCGTTCCGGTCGACGAAAAAAATCAGGGGAATGTTCTGGCGGGTTTAGGGTTTGGTTGCGAAGGGAGACGAGGGATGGTGGTGGCTCAAGATTAGCGGATTTGACAGGGGACAAGGGCGCGGCAAAGTAGGGATGGCGAGCTAAAGGGGGAAGTAGTCTAGGTTTTTAAGGGAAATGAGCAGTAGTTGAGAAAAAATTATGGTTTTAAGGGAAGAAAGTGAAAAATCAGGGACCTACGCTGTTATTTGCTTTTTTTTTCTTTATTTCTTCCTTTTCTATGTTAGTGTCATTGTGGTGGTGTATCACATGGCCAGTTTTGTCAATTTTAATACTTTTCGTCCACCAAGGTCTAAAATGAAACAAAAAATTGAGGTTGATGATGTTTTATACAAGATTTTGATGTTAAGGTCCAAAATAGGACAATAATAAAATGTTAGAGGCCATAGGTGCAATTTATTGATTATGACTTTATTATCTTTCTCATTATTAATTTCATTTTTGTTGACTTTTTTTCATAACTAATATAATTTGAAAATTAATACTCTATTAGCAGCAGAATCTTTTGATAGACATCCCATCCTATCCAGTCAATTACCTCATCATTAGCATGGTTAAGAATGTTTAAATTTAAACCATGCAGCTTTTCTTTACTATGATTGCATAACATAAATATATGAGATAAAATCCTCATCTTTAGAACTACAAAATATATAGTTAACATTTACTTGCATACCTCTTACACTTGGATGGGCACTAGTAGGTAATTTGCCATTAAGAAGCAACCACAAAACAATTATTGAATTTCGGGCAAAATATTTAAACTTCATACTCACTTGCAATCAGAAACATCGGCTATAAATATTATCAATATTTCCAACGGCATTAATTGTAGGCAGGCTTGAGAGAAAATTTACCAACTTTAGTAAGATTTCAAACCTCAAAGTTAGATGATAACTAGAGTTTACTCATGTAAATAGGCTGAATATAATTCCAAATATCTAAGGACATCAAAGGATAAATTATCAAACTTCTAGTTTTCCCCATAAAAAAATATGGAACAATAGGAGAGTCCTCTTTCTGGTTTAAAAGGCCTGAACCTAGCCAATTATCATGCCACCAACTAGTTTTCTCTCCGTTGATAATGGCTTTTCTTACAAAACCAAAGAGGAGATAGATTTTCTTACATTCTTTCCAAGTGGTAGAGGCAGCTTTGATGTTTCTTAGCTTGTCATACCTTCCAAGGAGCATTGACAATGAAAATTTTGGGCATTGTTGTTAATATGCCCCAAGCTAGTCTAGTTAGATAAGCTTGATTCAAATAGCTTTCCTAATACCCAGCCCCCTATTGAGTTAAGTCTACACAACATCCTAATGGATCATGTCAAGTTTGTGTTTTTCTGTGTTAAACCCCACAAGAAACTCATATTAATTCTATTTCTATATATGTTATTCAAAACAGATGTAGGAAGTTTCATGATTGTATATAGTAGTTAGAAATAGTGGAAACAGTGGATTGTACTAACGTGGCCATACCAGTGAAGATGGAGAGTTGGTTTTTGAACTAGCTAATTTTGTTCATTTCTTCCAAAATGAAGTCCCAGTTTTGCTTGTTCCATTTAGTATGTGTCATAGGAAAACCCAAATAAAGTCCATGCTCCTCATCCTTGACTGAAATTAAGTAGACCACAAAATAGTGATATATTATCAACATTATCACTAAACAAAATCTTACATATTGTGGGGTTAATAGTTTGACCAGAAATTTCATAAGATGTCTCAAGAGTGTGCTTCGTAATTTGGTAGTTAAATTGTGGGCCTGAGTCACAAGAATAAGATCATTCGTATAAATGAAGTATGTGATAAAAAGCTTTGAAGTTCCAACTTAAAATCCTTCAATTTTACCAATCTTTTAGTGAAAGTTGATAATCCTAGCAAGCATTTTCACACAAAAAATAAAAATGTAAGGATACATAGAATCTCATTGCCAATTCAACGGCTAGGAGCAAAATTTCCAATAATTCCCCCATTTAACAGTATAGTAAAATCAATGGAACTAATGCAAATCATGATTAACCTAATACTACGCTCAAGAAATAAAAAAATGTAGTGTGTTTCTCAGTAAATTCCAATCAAATTTATCATAAATAATTTTTAGGTCGATTTTAATAAGCATATTTATAACCTTTCTTATCTTCCTTTCTTTTTTAAAGTATGAAGAAGCTCCTGAACTGACAATATCAAAGGTATATGTCTCAGCTATATATGACAATTGACTGGGTTAAGTCAGGTTAGTTCATTTAGGTTATGGTTTAATCTAGTTATCATGAATTTGGGCCATAGGTTAGGTTATTTAGGTTCTGGTTGATTTTCAGGTTGAGTGGAGTTCGAGTTCATGTTGGGTTATGTTGGTTTGTTTTGGTTCAAGTTCAATATATGTTAGGTCAATTTTCAGTCTCAAGTGACTTCAAATAAGATTATTTAGGTTTTAGGTTATATCCGGGTTAATGCATCAACTTTATTTTATTGTTCAAATATTAGGTTATTTTAGGTACATGTCATTTCGAGTTATGGTTATTTATGTTTGGGTCAATTTGGCTTCAAATTATTTTGGATTCGAGACATTTGGATTTGAATTTAATCAAATTTTGCTCAAATTGAATTTGAGATCAGGTCATATTAGGTACAGTCAAATTCAAATTGTTGATTTTTTCTAATTAAATTTAATTAGGTTGAGTTTGAGTTTAGATGGGTTAACTTAAGTTTAATTTTACCTCTTACTTTAACTATAGTTTCATATTTTTTTTGTTACCTTTTCGTGTTTTAAAAATGAGCCTCATAATCACGGATAAACAAGATCCATCATATACGAGCATTGTCTGTTAGCTAACTAAGTCCTTTAAAAATGATCATAATCATATGATTGACTGGCATTACTCTTCTGAATTACAAACAGATCTTAGTTATTTATACACATAGAGATTAACTTGAAATTCAGATCGTTCATCTGAATGAATGGTATAAGACGTACCCGTCATTGTAAAAAATAATGGCAAGTTGTCCTTAGCAATTATCCTTTCAAAAATATCTTTCTATTGAGTTGAGGTTGAGGTGAATCAAATCAGATACTTTGGCAGTTGTCGACAACGCCACGTCATAACATGCCAGCGAAGCGTTGTGCCAGTGTGCAAAGAGGACCCACTTTCCCTTTCCTAGTATTAATTGAGCAGAAGGCGCTCTTCTTTAATTTAAGGCTCCCCCTGGCCGTCCTGTCCAAGTCTAACAAAACGATTGGCTTCTTGTCCGCCACCGCCTCTCATCATCCATAATAAATAAAAACAAAACAAAACAAAATTACAAACAAACAAACAAACAAACAGAAGTCGAATAAATTGAAAAAAGAAAGAAGTTATTATGAGGATTTCCTGTGTATTCCTTTTTGCATTTGGAAACTGTTTGTCTTAATCTACCGTTGCTCTTTATTTATAAAAATTTATACTTTATCCATTATTTTTTTACATTATTTAATAATAATTTTTAAAATTATAATTTAAATTATACATTAGTCATCTCTCAATAATTTTGATCTCTTTAATATTTTTTTTATAATTAATAAGCAGTATAAATTATCAATTTTTTTTATAAATATATTTTCTTTCTTATAAATGCATATTAATATTTTTTAAAAGTCAATTAGCTGTGAAAAAAATATTAAAAATCTTGAAAGTACTATAACATAATTAATAAGCAGTTTAAATTAGGATTTCAGAAGTTATTATTGGACACTATAAAAAAAGCAAGGGAGTAAAGTGTATGTTAGACCAAATTACAGGAGATATTTTGCAAATTTCCCTTTTGCATTATGTGGCTGCATGTATGGCTATAGAAATTCCCCGGATTGACTAGTACTTTAACCGTTTAGCTTCTAATTAACATTCTTCTCGTATAATTAACATCTGAGGCTGTCCAATCGTACAAGGATTTAGTTTTCTCTGGAATATAAAAGAGGAATTACTTTTTTTCAGTTTTGTAATTTTTTTTTATAAAAAGAGTTAATTATAATTGTTTTTCTTAAAACTTAGATGATATTATACTTTGTCCCTCTTATTTTAGAAATACACATTCTAACCTTACCTTACACTTTATCCTCTTAAAAAAATTATATAATATTTATATTAAAAAAATTAATAATTTAAAATGTCCATTGGTTATAAAAAAAATATAATATAGTCTGAAATACTGAGATATAATTATTATATAATTTAAATTAAAATTTCATAAGTTATAGTCAAATAATATAAAAATGGTATGGGTAAAGTATAGATTTTTAAAATACGAGGACCTTGGTGGGCAAATTGGAATCGACGCAAATTAAACGAAGAAGAGAGGGAGAGATAGAGGGGGAAGGGAGGGAGGCAGAGAGAACAAAACAAAAGGCAAAACGAGACCGTAGGGGTCAGCATCTGGTCCCCCCGGGGTCCAAAGTAAGAGGAGGCCAAACGGATTAGGGCAATCTAACTCATAAATACCCCCATCACCTGGTTCCAGTATACAGTTATCATATAAGTCCGTTTTCTTTTGTTTCCTTCGCTTAGTCCTTGAATCATCTCCGAGAGGAAACAGAAGGGTAAAATACTACTACTCCGTAGGCAGTAGTAATTGAATTTGGCTTTTGGGGACTTGGAATGGCCATATAATAATTTCTCCTCACTAATAATTTCTTCTGTGCTTCGCAGTCTCTATACAGCTGCTAGCCTACAGCTGCTAGCTCTTAATTTGGTGAAGAAGATTCGTCCCAGAATTAATTAAGAAGATATATCTTCAAGTACTTCTCATTTCGGTATGATTCATAAGCTGGAGATTTGCGTGGAGCTGCTGAGACTGGCTCTGCAGTTCGTACTGGCGCTGGCCGAATCCGTCTGCACTTTCGTCCACCAAAACGCTGCCTCCGTGGCCCCGACGCCGCACCTCTCCCATCATCACCTTTCTTCTTCTCCTTTTTTGGGCTATCTTCCCTTACATTCACTTAATTTGTTCTAATTCTACTACCTCTTAGTTATTAATTCTGAACTTCGTTTTCAATTTCCGGATTACTTAGTTACTTTGATTTAGTGATATATAGCTGGCTACGCACAATATCCGTATTAGATAAGAGCAAGTGGTGTTTCATCATACTGGAGAAGTTCATTTGTAGCGTATTGTGATGTTTTCTGCAAGTTCTGAGCTCCAAACGGAGTTCACAATCACAATGAACAAAGCGACAATGCATTAGTGCCAGACTAGGCGGATAACAGCGCGTTATGCTGTGAACGATTTATGGCTCAGGGTTCCATTCGTGAGGAAACAAAGTTTCGGGACCAATATGACAAAGACTTTCAAACTTAGGAGTTCAATCGTCAAAAAGAAACAATTGGGAACTAGAAAGCAAGATAGAATATTTTTGGGACTTATTTTGGTGTTTTCTCATTTTCTGTGCACTGTCAATCTATAGCCAATTCATATGGCTTAATTGCATCTGTGGCCCCTAACTTTTTATTACTATCCTATTTTGGACCCTAACTTTAAAACCTCATATGAGATGTTTTCAACCTTAATTTATTGTTTCATTTTAGACATTTAGATAACACAAAATATTAAAATTGATGGAATTAGCCATATGGCACGTAAGCATGGACAATTTGCCATATGCCACAAGTAATAAACCCTAGCAATGATGTGGAAATAAAGGTGAAACTGTAGCTTTGGCCCTCTAATTTTTTTTTTGCTACCCCTACTCTACCTTCCACCGCCGCCGCTCCCAATAGGGCATCGTCATCTGCTCCAGCTCACCGATCGTCACTCTGCCTCTTGTATCGATGTCAAACGTGAGTCGCAACCTGCCAAACCTGTGTGACTCTTCCACCGTCCACTGTTCATCTACTAACCGGACACCTATCCTCCATTTGTATCTAAGCCCATGCTCAAAATTGTGAAATTGCCAACAAATCAAGCAATGAAAGAAGAATATCGAAGTAGGGCAAAAATGAGTTGCGGAGGGCGAACAAATCGACGAACAGCGGGGGGGATAAACAAAGGGGGATGGTGGTTATTAGACTGAGAGGCGGTGGTGCGGCTTGTGGCGAAGAAAGGACAGCGGGCTAGGACCATCGATGACACCGGAGCTGGTGGCTGGAAATGGCGTTGGGTAGGGGAGTGGTAGTCCAGGGGTGGCAGTGGTAGATGATGAAAAGTTAGGGTTTTGGGGAAATGAAGTAAAAAATCAGGGACCTAGGCTGCTATTTTTCTTTTTGTTCTTTTTTTTCTTCATTTTCCACATTAATGTCACTGTAACAAATTGTTCACGCTGGCATGCCAAATGGTTAATTTTGTCAACTTTAACACTTTTAATCCTCTAAATGTAAAATAGAACAATAAATTGATGTTGGAGACCTCTCATGTGATGTTTTGAGGTTAGGGTTAAAAATATGACAATAATAAAATATTATGAGCCACGAATGCAATTAACCCCAATTCATACTAAAATTAACTTAATCGAAAAATGATTTATTTTTATCGTTACTTTTTTTCTATTTGAATGTGAATATTAAGTAGATGTAATAATCCATTTGAAAGTAAATTTTTATGAATTTTTCTATTTTAGACATTAAAAAAATTCATAAAAATTAAATGAGATACAAAAATTAAATTTTAAGTAGATTATTACACCTACATAATATTGACTTTCAAATGAAATTGATTTCAAGGGAAAAAATGTAAAAAAAAAAAATAAGTTATTTTGAATTAAGTTGACTTAAGTAAAATAAATTCGTTATTATTCTCAACAAATAATTAGTACACATCTACATATAATGAGTGTTTTAATAAAAAACAATAAAGAAGCCAAATTCAAGAAGACAACAGATACCAAGTCATCAGTAAGGTGAACTCATAAAGTTAAATACTGCGATATATCGCTTACCACGAGTAAACGGTATACTGTATAAATATTTTTATATTTTATCATTTTATCGCACTGTATACTGCAGTATTTTATAAATTGCTCACTTTTGCGGTATACCATAAATACCACGAGGTACGTACTGCAATATTTTAATTTTTGTGGATGTGTGTGAAATATATTTTTTTTCATTTTACATTAAAATATTATAAATATATAAACATTAAAATATAATTAATACACATATCATAAAATAAATATTTACTTTTATTCTTTTTGTTACTTTTTTTAGTCAACATAAAAATTTAATGGTTACTTTGAGCTACTTAGGAATTCAATGTAGTATTAGAAAATGTACTATTATTATTAAAATATTATTTTATTTTCTTATATCAATAAATTAGTTTCTTTCTGAGTATTATTTATTTTGCTCTATATATATAACATTTTTTTTATTTTTGTTATTAAAAAAATGTCTTCTATAATTTATATTTTATTTATATTTGACAAATTATGATGGAAAAAATTATAATACATATAAAATGTGTAAAAAAATTATTAAATTTATGTCATCTTAAAATAATATTTTAACATTTATATTTTTTAGTGAAAACCGTAACAGTATGTTGGGCGGTATATCATACAGTATATCTTAAAAATTTGAGATATGGTATACCTAACGGCAACAGTATTTAACACTTTAGGTAAACATTGCCTTTAGGCAATTTGCTCACCATTGGGCGCAGCATTGTTAAGCACATAATTATTTTTTATTGAGCCATATGCACTAAAAATAAGCTATTAGAAGATCAAAACAAATCCTTCTCACATAACTTTGACTACTAGAAATTTTTTTCGAACTAGTCAAAATAGTTGTTCCCTGTGGTAAGAAAGGAAACCAAAGGAGTTACTGGCCAAATAGCAATATAAATTGAGAACTAAAGAAACAAATGAGTCATTGTCTCGTCTTTTGCCCGCATCTTGCTCACACAAGTGAACCAATGTCTCATAGGCCAAGTAGCTCCTTAATTTTATTTCGTTCTATTCTTTTATATGATTTTGAATTGGCATAAATACCCACTGGTCCTTTAATCCTTCAACCAGAAATCGTTCTATGTTAGTTCTTGAAGTTGACAAAACGTGCTGACTTAGTCCCTGGGGTGAGTTAGAGCGGGACATGTTCTTACGTAGGTCAATGACATACATTTCCTATCATTAAAAAAGGAAGATAAGTTTCTGTGCTGTTGCGTGTTGCTCTAGTGTGAGACATTTTGCCCTATTCTATTCAGTCTGTTTCATGTGTGATGCGAGCATGATTTGGAGAGGTCACATTAGAAGTTTTTGATTCTTGCATGTCTCATGTCTCTATCTCTCCTTATTCTTCTTCTCTATTATGTGTATCCCTCTTATCTCTTTCTCAATCTTCTAACTCTTCAATTCTTTGACTGATTCATGTTTGTGGCAAGATTTTCTAATTGGTTCATAACATTTGGTATCTGACTGGTGATCCTCGAAGCCGATTTTAGCAACCATTGATTGGATTCCACGTGCTTGTTCTTGGCATACACCAACTGTTTGACAAAACGTCTCAAAGAACGATCGTTATCTTGGCCAGAATTCCTGATCGTGGTTCGAAGGCTTGATCGAAGTGCAACATCTGATTTTCATCTTTGGAGATTAAAGTGTGCCAAATCTCTTTTTTGGTCCCAACAACAGTGACTCCAGATATATTGGGGTGCGGGGCTGTTGGTAGCCTCTTGGTGTTTTTATTAAGGCCAAAGCAAGGTTACTATAGATGTACTGATTTTGTACACCTTAGGTACTGCAAATCTTTGATTGATTTGGACGGCGTAAGGGAGGTCGGATGAATGGGGAAGTGATGGTTGACTTTGAAAGGGACAATTACTTGCCAGACTCTAAAGGGGGGTAGATGACGGTGTTAGGAACATGGCCTCACATGCCGCTTTAAGTGGCTTGAGGGACTAACATGTGACAACAAGCAAAGTTGGATGACTAACTTAAATAGAGTTATGGTTGATGGACTAACTTGTGTGAGTTGGTCAAGTTAAGGGACCCCCAAGGTATTTTGGCCTAACGTAAACAAAAGCACGTATAATTAGTCCAATTCTGTCCCCTTTGCTGGCCTTGAAAGGAGAATAATTCTTCATAATCAAATTTGTTTCTTATGACCCATATTCCCATATATATCCAACTCATGTTTTTTATTTCTTTTTATAGTCCCACACCAACAAAAACATCTTGCATGCTATATGTGTAATTACTTTTCATTCGAAGAGCGCATGTGTTTTTACACATAGCGCTAGAACTGTATTTAATGCCCTTAAGAGTAGAAAATAGTGAGGAGATTTTGATTAAATTGTGAAAGTGATATGGTAGAAGCAAGTTCAAGTTCAACTGTGTTCGTTGTAGGGATTTAAATGTTTTTTAGTTTCAAAAAATAAAATATATCTAAATAAGATATAAATATATTATGATCAATATTATTATTAAACCAAATAAATATTAAAAATATTATGCTATCACATTCAGTTTCTCTAACATATCTATCCATTAACATGAAACATATTTGTTATAAATAACAACGATTCCCGTACATGTCAAAAATAAAATATTTTTTAAATAAATTTTGGGCTACATGAAAAAATTATAAAAGTTATAAAAGGAGGCTTGCTCAAATTCGCCCTTAATAATAAACCTATTATTTTTAAAAATAAATAATTAAAGGAAAATTTTTGGGCAACATGGGCACTTGAAAACATTGTAAAAGAAAGCTTGCCCATATTTGCCCAAAATAATAAACCTATTATTTTTAAAAATAAATAATTAAAGGAAAATTTTTGGGCAACATGGGCACTTGAAAACATTGTAAAAGAAAGCTTGCCCATATTTTCCCAAAATAATAAACCTATTATTTTTAAAAATAAATAATTAAAGGAAAATTTTTAGGCAACATGGGCACTTGAAAACATTGTAAAAGAAAGCTTGCCCATATTTGCCCAAAATAATAAACCTATTATTTTTAAAAATAAATAATTAAAGGAAAATTTTTGGGCAACATGGGCACTTGAAAACATTGTAAAAGAAAGCTTGCCCATATTTGCCCAAAATAATAGACATGATAATTTTAAAATCAAATATGATTTAAAATAAAAATTTTTAGGACTCCACAAAAAAATTGTTAAAGGAAGTTGGCCAAATTGGCCCAAATAATAAACATATTAAAATTAAAAAAAAAATTAAAAGAAGTTTTGAGATACATGAAAAAAATGTGCAATGTAGTTACCCAATTTTGCACAAAATAATAAACCATTTAATTTAAAAAATAACTATTTTACAGGAAAAAAAATCCTTGGGGATGATAAAAAAAATTCAAAAATTCAATAAAAAAATGTAAAATGAGCTTGGCCCAAAATAGCCCTAAATAATTAACATAATGAGTTTTAAACAATAGAGTAATTTTTTTTTTATTTTTAGCTGAATGAAAATACCCAAATTGGTTTATAAGCCAAGTAAAGAAAACTAGATTTTGGTCTTGTTCATGAAAAATATAAAATAAAAAATATTGGCTATACAAAAAAAATTGAAAACAAAATGGGCACTGTTTTTGTTTTGACTAACAATTCAAACGGATCTACATGCAATCTGTTCCACAACCTGACAATGAATTTGGGGGATGATCATCAAGAGCCATAAGTGGATGAGGAGACGAAAGGAGGAAGGATATTACAGTCATCCATCAACTTTTGTTTAGTAGTATAATGAATTTAAATTTTTTTACATTTTGGTTTTATATAGGCTACTAGATTACTAGTTTTTTAAAAAATAAATTATCAGATAATATTTCTATTGTCTCTTGATGAAAGGAAATTATTTTAGATGAAATGATAGCGTATCTTAATTATAAATTAATTTAAATTTAATCTTATTTTTTAGTTTACAATTCAAATTTGGGAGAAAAGTTAATGATTGTGACTTTGACTGCCTTGTGTCACTATCCTATTACTTTATAGGACATGGGTTTATTTTGTAGATTATGTGTAAAATATTGCAGTTAACTTATTAAAACAAGAAAGTATATCGTGTGTTGGCTCCAAAATTTCTCTTATTAAATAACAGTCAAAATCACCCTTAGATGTATTTTGTTATATATATATGGTGAAAGTGGTATGGTAGAAGCAAGTTCAAGTTCAACTATGTTCATTTTAGGGATTCATTTTTGCTAATGTTGTATCCAAGTAATAATTTTTTTATAATTTATTTTTTATTTAGCTCAATAAATGTAAATCAATAAAAAAAAGTTTTTAAAATTTTTTCAAAAATATTTTCAAAATAATTTTTGAGTTCTCAGAGTGTAGGGTTTGAATTGATATAGACAAGTCAATGTTGAGTGAATGATCACTACAAATGAAAATAATACACTAATTTATCCATTATCCAGCCACGAATAAACACATTTGTTTTTACTTAATTTTTTCCCTCGAACCAAAGTCATTTGAATCCTAATGCTATATTCATCTAATTATCACTTTAATAGATTTTTTTTCTAAATTTGAAGAAATTTTTTAGAAATTTTAAAATATATGCTTCCAATTAATAAACAAATTGAGTTGCTAATTACTATTACATTATTTGATCCCAAACGATGATTTAAAAAGGACTAGACATGGGGTTTTAGTGTCTTTCTGGCCGAATCCGATACTAGGGGTGAGCATGGGTTGAGTAAAACCGAAATCCAACCTGAACCATTCTTATTGGGTTGGGTTGGGTAAAAGTTAATTATGGTTTATGAGTCGGTTCCACATATATAAGAACCGACGGTTTTTTGGTTGGTTCTGGGTCCATATGCAACAAACTCGAGGTGGAACCAAACCAAAATTATGATATTACTAAATTATCCACACATTTATGTATTGGAAAAAAAAAAAGAATTGTGAGAGTGATTTTTATAACCAATTCGTTTTAACTTAAGTCAACAGACTTATTTTTACTTTTACATCTTTTTTACCTAGAATCAATTTCATTTAAAATTTAAAATTATGTAGATGCAATAATCCATTTGAAAATAAATTTTTAAGATGTTGTTAATTTTTTATGAATTTTTATTTTTTAAGGCTTTAAACTAGAAAATTTTATAAAAATTTAGTGAGAATAAAAAAATTGTATTTCAATGGATTATTACATTTAAATAATATTAAATTTTAATTAAAATTAGTTTTAGGTAAAAAAGACATCAAAATAAAAATAAGTCATTTTGTAGTCAATTGACTTAAATTAAAATGAATTGGGTTTAATTTTTTATATTAAATCCTAAAACTAATATTCCTAATCTTTAATCTAAATTGGAACAGGGGATAGGAAATTGTTTACGTTTTCATATTGTAAGAAATTATAATGACATGGTGGTTGATTTAGTTTGAGTAGCAAGCGTATATGTATCAGATTAATTTTTTTTTGTACGGATAAAAAAAAGGAAATAAAATATCTGATTAGTAATCTTCTAAAATTTGTAAATACATTTTATGAAATCACATGCAACTAGATGCATTTGCCTTCTTGGTGCATTATGTAACAACATGTGAAACTCTTTGAATATTATTAATAACATGCGTATTTAAATATGAATTTGATTGTGTATTATGTTAAATATTTCATAAAATAGTTGTGAATGTAATTTGATTGAATTTAAATGTTGTTATAAGTACATGATATAAAAAAAATATAAGATTTTGGGTTTTTTTATTCTCAATTCTTGGGTTAGATAAAAAAAATTTGGAACCAAATTTATTTCAGATTAGTTCAGTTTCACTAGAAAACTAACTCAAACTAACCTATGCTCACCCCTATCCAATACTCAACAGCACAAAGCCCGAGAAAATAAACACTGTTGAAATTCACGCTTTCTAGAATATAGTGGTAGTAAGTTGTATAATGGCATAGGCAGAATTTATCTGTTAGGACTAATATTGAAATTTTATTTGAAAAAATGTTCTCATGCAGGTAGAATGGTTGGATCCTATAGGGGATAGGCATGAGAATCCATTTAAATAAATTCACTTCACTTTCTAGTTATTTATTACATTTTTTAGAAAATAATTGGCATCAAACAAAACAAGAGATAATGAAGAAATATATATAGCAAAAAAGTCAAGTCAAATAATTAATTGCTTGCTTTCCTAGTTGTAGAAGAAAATTATAGCATTTCACATAATAACAAACATGCCTATTGAAAAGAAAGAAAAATAACGTATTTTTAAATTAATGATTCATACACTAAATTGGTATATATTTGACAAAGCAATTAGTTTACAATTAGAAAACACAAATAGTGGATGAAGTTGTCCATTTTGAAAACATAATGTTCAGATGTAAATATAAATAAAGTTGAGAGTAACTTTCTAATTGGACCAATTATTTATACTAAAGAGTTTGGTTCAGATCTGGCCCCCTAAAAAATATGCACAGTTCCGCCTGTGAATTTGTAGTAAAAAAAAAAGTATTATATTCAGTTGTTATAAAAGATATCTATATCTAATTAAATTGCATTATAAGCTCTGAAACAATAATATTTAAAACCTATGTTTGTAATTTAATATCTACAACGCGATCATATATCTATACTATTCAGATAGTATACCAATAGATACTCTTTTGGATAATCTAATATACGAACGAGTTAGCGTAATATAACACCTTAAACTTTGACTAAGTAAGTTTATATTTGAGATTAATATTAAAAAAATTGAAAAAGAAAAGGGAACAAAAAAGGGACACAATACGTAAAAATTATCGACAAAAATTCGTTTTTTCGTTTCTCCTTGCCCACAATGCCCATGCTGTGACAAAAACCACCGCCTGCCAAGCCTTTTTTTGTTCGTCGGAGATTGGTAACATTCAGGCTTGGGCTTTTCTATGGATTAAAAACAGGTGGTCAAACGGTAGCGGGTAGCCTTAGTTGGATTGATTGGAATTTATGTCCTTATCTCGGAAGTAGGACTGTGGTAGGATTCCGCCTAGCAGCTCTGCTTAGATTAGATGTTTTGGTTTTTGTATCTCGTTTCCTTATTTAATTTTGAGGTTTTACTTGCTATTAAGAAAAAAAAAAAAATTGGCCGCAACTTTTTGTTGTTGTTACCTTTGTTACTTTGCCTAGGACGAAATATGAGTTTATTAAATGACTCGGCCCTGTGCCGACGCCATACATTTTTTGCCAAAATATCTTAGGAGTCCTTTAACTTGATCATTGACCAACTCACATAAGTTACTCATTCAACCAAAACTCGGTATAAGTTAGTCCTCTAACTTAGCAAGTTGTCACGAGTTTGTATCTCAAGCCACTTGAAGCGGCACATGACTAACACTTGTTCTATCATTGTCTGTAACCATCTCTGGGGAGAAGGAAAGAATGAAGAATTTTACAATCTGTCTCCTCTCTTGCTCACTCTCTTTGTTTTCTATTTCGCTTCTCTCTCTACTCGCACTTCTAGCTTGTAAGTCCGCACAAGTTTCGGAATCCTTTTCTTTCTTCTTGGATTCCCTGACCTGTAGCAAGCAAATCCTTTCATTTCCAGGTTCAATCTTTTTGATTCATAACAAACCGCTTGCAATTGTCTCACCCCAATTGTCTAGCAACCGCTGCCACCGTGCCCACCACCGCCGTCGCAGAACCCAACTAGCAAAATTTTGTCCCTGGCCTATCCTCCTTCACTCTCATCCTCCTTTGGGTGTCGGACTGGCTGCAAGCGTCATCAAGAACCAATTCGTGCTATTGACATTCGATTCCAATGGAAAGGTGGAAAACATGGCTCGATTTGGAAAAGCTCACAATGTACCTTCGCACTCTGGCTTCCCGAAGGCAAAGACACCTTATCACAGCCTTCCAAGGCAACAGCTTCAGTATACAGACACATCCTCGCTTGCAGCAACCAATTAAAAACCAGGCCACAGGACAGTGAAAACTCGGCCAAGAATGATTTGGGTTTCAGAGACAGGATCCCAGGTACGAGCCAGCACAGACAAAACTCAGTTGACACATTAAGTCATACACCCTATCTGCAACCAAACCCGTGACTCCCTTCCCTATAACAGTATGCTCAACAAGAAACACGATTGCAGTGAAAACAAAGACGAAGCTTTCAGTGATAAGAAAAGGGTTGATGTTATGGCATAAAAGAAAGAGAATGATGAGTGACCAAAAGAGAGTGAGGGATTGGGATTGCTGGAATAAGGAGAATCGGTAAGAGGAGTAAGCGGAGAATGAGAGGAAGACGAAGAATTGGGAAAATGACGCAATCAGGAGCGCGATCAAGAGAAGCTAGATTTTGAGGCCAATTGGTTGATTAGGTTCCTGTGTTCTTGCACACTAAACATAATAGAGGTGTGGTCCGGCAAGAAGAAGAACATATTGCTTTAACGACGTTATCCTTGAAGGGACATGTGGTGCTCCAACTAACTTCAAGGACTAGGCCCTTACGTTTCACCAAGTTTGAGCACTAACTTAAGACGATTTCTGGTTGAGGGACCAATTCGTTTGAGTTAAACAAGTTCAGGGACTGGAGAGGTACTTAGGCCAACATTTTTCTTTTGTTTGCCTCTTTTGCTTGTAAGTAAAGAAAAAAATAGTTCAATTATTTATCATTCCACCACTAAATGTTCCCCTGGGAGAAAAAAAAAATGCCACCACTACATCTCCAGAAAAATAAAAATCCACTACTAGATCAGCATGCCTTGCATTTCAGCATACATTTATTAATGAAAAAGATCAAACAGCTGGGCCATAGAAAAATATTAAATGTAAATCTTACTAGTTAATCTATATGTAACAATATAGAATTGGATGTAATAATGTTATCTACCTTCACTTTATTTTTCAAAAAACTAATCAAATCGTAAGTCTATGAGATATTGGATTTTAATGAATTTTTATACATAAGTTTTACTCCACATATCCCATAATTAGTGTCAGTTTTTAAAATATTTTTTATCTCAAAACAAATGACATTTTTATACTTCTATCATAATGTTCGATTTTACCATTGCTAGTGTGTATACCTCTTCCTGATATTCATATTACCGGTATTTCTAGGTGTAAGCACCCTTTAAATTATAAGTATACAAAGTTGCACTTTATTATCTATTTCACTAATAAAATTATTAAAATATTATTTTAGGATAAAAAGATTTAATATAAACCACTTACACTTTTTTATTTATAATTTCAATACTTTCATCATAATTTTTCTACTATAAATAAGATATATATGAAATAATGTATTATAAAATTAAACAACATATAAAAATGGAATATATAGAGAAAATAAATATTAGTTAGTAGAAAAACTAATTTGATGATACAAATGAAAAAAATAATACTTCACCAAAATATATGTATCAATTATTTTTATTTTCATTTTTTACATGTGTGTATGGCATATTGATGTATATGATTTAAAATGAAATAAGGAAAGGAAAGTTATTTTTCATGCTAACCCCATGTACCGTGGTAAGTTGCAACAAAAAAAAAAGAAAAGAAAATAAAATAAAATAAAAGAAACTGTAGTTGTATGAATACTGTGTAGTAAACTGATAATTGTTAAAACATGTGCACCGTATGCAGTAACTTCGCCTCTACCTGTTTCAGCTTAGAGCAGTGTGAAACAATATGACATAATTGAGTGGTATGTTTGGCATTATAGTACAAAGTCAAAAACTCAAATAATTTCATTTTAACTTAAGTAATTTAATTTAGAATGGTTTATTTCTATTTTTATATTTTTTGTATCTAAGCTAATTTTATTTAAAAGCTAATATTATGTAGGTGTAATAATTTATTTAAAATATAATTTTCATAATCTTATTAAATTCTTATAAATTTTTTAAGCTTAAAAATAGAAAAAAAAAATAAAAATTCAATAACATTATGAAATTTACTTTCATGCTAACCCCATGTACCGTGGTAAGTTGCAACAAAAAAAAAAGAAAATAAAATAAAAGAAACTGTAGTTGTATGAATACTGTGTAGTAAACTGATAATTGTTAAAACATGTGCACCGTATGCAGTAACTTCGCCTCTACCTGTTTCAGCTTAGAGCAGTGTGAAACAATATGACATAATTGAGTGGTATGTTTGGCATTATAGTACAAAGTCAAAAACTCAAATAATTTCATTTTAACTTAAGTAATTTAATTTAGAATGGTTTATTTCTATTTTTATATTTTTTGTATCTAAGCTAATTTTATTTAAAAGCTAATATTATGTAGGTGTAATAATTTATTTAAAATATAATTTTCATAATCTTATTCAATTCTTATAAATTTTTTAAGCTTAAAAATAGAAAAAAAAATTTAAAAATTCAATAACATTATGAAATTTACTTTCATGCTAACCCCATGTACCGTGGTAAGTTGCAACAAAAAAAGAAAAGAAAAGAAAAGAAAAGAAAATAAAAGAAACTGTAGTTGTATGAATATTGTGTAGTAAACTGATAATTGTTAAAACATGTGCACCGTATGCAGTAACTTCGCCTCTACCTGTTTCAGCTTAGAGCAGTGTGAAAATTGAGTGGTATGTTTGGCATTATAGTACAAAGTCAAAAACTCAAATAATTTCATTTTAACTTAAGTAATTTAATTTAGAATGGTTTATTTCTATTTTTATATTTTTTGTATCTAAGCTAATTTTATTTAAAAGCTAATATTATGTAGGTGTAATAATTTATTTAAAATATAATTTTCATAATCTTATTAAATTCTTATAAATTTTTTAAGCTTAAAAATAGAAAAAAAAATTAAAAATTCAATAACATTATGAAATTTACTTTCATGCTAACCCCATGTACCGTGGTAAGTTGCAACAAAAAAAAAAAGAAAATAAAATAAAAGAAAATAAAAGAAACTGTAGTTGTATGAATACTGTGTAGTAAACTGATAATTGTTAAAACATGTGCACCTGTTGACACTCAATTTCGTCCGGGTGTTTTAAAATTTTGAAAAAAATTTTATTAAAAAAAATTAATTTAAAAAAAAAAATATATTACTATTATTATTAAAAAAAATTTAATTAGTTTAAAATATATTTTTGTTTTGTGAAAATTTGATTTAAAATGATATATGTGTGAATATGTGTATGTTTGAAATAAAATAAAATTTCATGAAAAAAATGACAAAAAATTAAAAGTTTGAGGTAAAAATGACAAAATTGAGAAGTTTCGGAAAAAATTGACAAATTCTAAAAGTTCCAGGAGCATTTGGTAGTTTGTGACATAAAATTTTGAGCCTGCCGACGTTTTTGGCTCAAATTGACAGAAAACGACAAAATTGTCAAAATCAGAAGCTTCAGGAACTTATCCTGAGGCTGAGAGACGTAAAGGACTAAAATTGTCATTTTACCAATTTAAGAGATAAGTTTGAAATTTTTTATTAATTTATCCATCAACAGTTCAGCTAAACTTCCTCTATAAATAGCCCCCCAAATTTTGTGCTGAACACAGATAAAAATAGAAAGAAAAGCTTAGAGCTCCGTTTTTAAAATAGAAAAAATTAC
The DNA here is from genome assembly GCA_039654915.1 of Aquilaria yunnanensis. NCBI lineage: Eukaryota > Viridiplantae > Streptophyta > Magnoliopsida > Malvales > Thymelaeaceae > Aquilaria > Aquilaria yunnanensis. The sequence continues at coordinate 21,307,571 of CM077598.1, read as the reverse complement.
AGCCTTAGTCCCTAGCTCTCCTTCCTTTCCTCAGAAAATCTCAAAACTTTTCATTTTGACGATTAAGCCATCTTCTCCCCCCCTCGCGCGCCCTCTGTTTCCATTTCTCAGAATTCAGAATTTAAAATCAAGGGTACAACTCTCATTTAATCCTTCATCTTTTCAATTTCTTTCACTTTGGTCACTAACTTTGTATTTTATTCTTGCAGAATTAATTACTAACCCTTTTAATTTTTACTTGTTTGTTTATTATTTGTCTATTACTAACCCCTTTTTTTATTGTTGTTATTAACTTACTAACAACTAACTTTTAATACTATTATTGTTACTAACCTTTTAATTTTTGCATTATTACTAACTTTTATAATTGTTGTTAACAATTAATTAACTTTTATTATTGTTGTTAATTAATTAATTTAATTAACTTGGCTAACTTTTATTATTGTTGTTAATTAATTAATTTAATTAACTTGGCTAGCTTTTTATTATTGTTGTTAATTAATTAATTTAATTAATTTGGCTAACTTTTTATTTATTGTTGTTAATTAATTTAATTAATTTGGCTAACTTTTTATTATTGTTGTTAATTAATTAATTTAATTAACTTGGCTAACTTTTTACTGTTGTTAATTAATTAATTTAATTAACTTGGCTAACTTTTATTATTGTGGTTAATTAATTAATTTAATTAACTTGACTAACTTTTTATTATTGTTGTTTAACAATTAATTTAATTAACTTTGCTAACATTTATTATTATTTTTAAAGTGGATGGCCAAAAAGCCCCACTTTATTATTATTAATTTTTTTTCTTTATATAATTTTTTATTTAATTCACCTTTACCCTTTACTAATTAATAAATAAATGAAAATTAAAAGAAGATTATTTTGTAATTAATTATTAAGGCTAATAAAAATTATTTTTAAAAAAAGCCAATTATTTTTATTTTTACATACATGTTTTTAATTCTTTAAAGATAGCAAAAAGTTAAAATTAATTTTAATAGTTATTTTTATCCAGTAAAAATAATAAAAAAATAAAAATAAAACCTGTTTAAAAAAATACATGAAAATTAAGACTTTATATTTTACTGATTTATTTAAAATATAACTTTTAAATCCACTAAAATAATAAATATTTTTCATTAAACAAGAAAACAAAAAGAAAATTAAAACAAGATAAGAAAAAGATAAGAAAGATAAGAAAAAGATAATAAAGATAAGAAAGATAAGATAAGATAAGAAAGATAAGAAGGAAAAGAAAGAAAAGAAAGAAAAATATAGAAAATAAAAATTTTTAGATTATTAATGAATCTAAAAATTCTATAACAAAAAGAATTACGAATTAGTAATTAAACTAATAATTAATTCCATAAAAATAAGAATTAAATAATTAACTATAAATTAAATCAACTTACATATCCGGATGATCCGTCAGGATCTGCGGTTTAAAAAAAAATATCACCCTTTTAATTAAATAAATTAAATAAAAAAAAGATAAAAATCCATATTTACAATATGGATTAAATTATTTAAAAGTTCACCAAATTCCGTGTCCAAATGACTCGGCAGAGTCCATGGTTCGGAATCAAAAATCTTCCGTGTCCAAATGACTCGGCAGAGTCCATGGTTCGGAAGTATAAAATTTCATACAAATTAATTAATTTAAAAATCCACATTTCGACTAATCCAGTTAAAATTTCTAATTTTGAAAATTAACTGAGAATTATTTAAAAGCAAAGCAAAACAAAATTAAAATCAACTAAGGTGCCAATTTTTGGGCGTTTTAACAAAGTTGTTTTAACGTAACCGTACTCCCGATCCCCGAACTCTCGCAGACCAATTTTAAGGTGACCAATCGACCTAAGAAAACTGATTGGTGGCGACTCCCGAAAACGAACCGACGTTGCCACAGCACCGTATGCAGTAACTTCGCCTCTACCTGTTTCAGCTTAGAGCAGTGTGAAACAATATGACATAATTGAGTGGTATGTTTGGCATTATAGTACAAAGTCAAAAACTCAAATAATTTCATTTTAACTTAAGTAATTTAATTTAGAATGGTTTATTTCTATTTTTATATTTTTTGTATCTAAGCTAATATTATGTAGGTGTAATAATTTATTTAAAATATAATTTTCATAATCTTATTCAATTCTTATAAATTTTTTAAGCTTAAAAATAGAAAAAAAAATTTAAAAATTCAATAACATTATGAAATTTACTTTCATGCTAACCCCATGTACCGTGGTAAGTTGCAACAAAAAAAAAAAAAAAAAGAAAAGAAAAGAAAAGAAACTGTAGTTGTATGAATACTGTGTAGTAAACTAATAATTGTTAAAACATGTGCACCGTATGCAGTAACTTCGCCTCTACCTGTTTCAGCTTAGAGCAGTGTGAAACAATATGACATAATTGAGTGGTATGTTTGGCATTATAGTACAAAGTCAAAAACTCAAATAATTTCATTTTAACTTAAGTAATTTAATTTAGAATGGTTTATTTCTATTTTTATATTTTTTGTATCTAAGCTAATTTTATTTAAAAGCTAATATTATGTAGGTGTAATAATTTATTTAAAATATAATTTTCATAATCTTATTAAATTCTTATAAATTTTTTAAGCTTAAAAATGGAAAAAAAAATTAAAAATTCAATAACATTATGAAATTTACTTTTAAGTGAATTATTATATTTATATAATCTTAATTTTCAAATGGAACTGGTTCTAAACAAAATGATTTAGAAGCCTTTTTTTGAATTCTCTTACGCCTTGGTCATGATTCATGACTGTAACCATGTGATCACATTATTCGTATTCTGAGAGGGAAGATCAAACTATCTGATTAAATGAGACTTAATCATAAAACAAGTCGATCAATTTGTACAACAATTTTCAGTAATGTGGAATTCCGAAATAAATTAGGGTAAACTATAAAAACCACCTCTAGTAGGTTGGGTTAGGTAAAAATAGACCACGGTTCGTAAGTTGGTTCTATATATAGGAGAATCAACAATTTTTTTGTTGGTTTTTGTTTTATATGGAGCAAACCCTAGGTAGAACCGAACTCAAGGTGTGTGTGTGTGTGTATTAAACTCTTAAACTGATGTCCTAAATTGAAACAAAAATAAAAATTGTGGGATCATTTATAAAATTTCTCTATATTCACTTATCACTTTGCTTCCTAGACTGACTACTTCTAGGTCATTTTGCTTTCAATTTTTATACTCCAAACTACTTTCTACGACACAATCATCATGTTTTTTCATTTGTGAGCCATGCAAAATTGGAAATTCATGACATCAGTATGTTTCAAGTTTTGATACTGAAAAAGATAGTTTTAAAAGCTTAACTTTTTATGTTGAATGTTGTGTCAATGTTAGAATTACTAGAGGGAAATAAATTGATTAAGATAAAAAATACTCTACAAGCAACTCTTTTGAATCATTCTGGTAATAGCATTTTAATCTCTTTTGAATGTGTCTAAGTACATGTAGTTAAATGTTAATTTAATTATATATTATATTAAATATGTCATAAACTAGCTATGGATACAATTTTATTTAATTTTAATGTTATTATAAGTATATAGTATAAACCGAAAAAACCTGAGAACCAAAACCGAAAAACCTAAAACCATGGTTCTGGTTCTGTTCGGTTCTCGGTTCTCAGGTTGAGTGAAAAAATTTTAGAATTGAGGCCTTTTCAGGTTGGTTCATATTCACCATAAAACCGAACAAACCCAAACCATGCTTACCCCCCATCAGAGAGTATAAAAAACCAGGGGGCAAAGTACAGGTTTTCACAAATAAAAGGGATAAATTGTAGGTTAAAGCAAACTTCATGAGGTTAATTGTAACTTTCCCAATAAATTAATCATATTGATGGTGATGCAATGTGTGAATTTCGTTGCCATGTGATCAGGATGTTTGATCCGAACCACTTCATCTCATCTGGCAGATTTTTCCAAACCGAACCAGAAACATCCACTCTTGACTTGTTCATTAATTATGAAGACCCGTTCGGCCAACCCCTTTTTTCCCATTTTTTGTGTAATGATTAATCTACATGTTAGATTGTCAGGGGATAAATGTAGGTATTTGAAAAAGGAAGGCAACTGTAAGTTTGAGCAAACTTTAGAAATTTTTGGTAATATTTCCTTTTTTTGGCTAAGAAGAAGTACATTGCGAGTATCTATTTAAGGGATGAAGATGAGTCACAGTACAATCATATTGAAAAGTTGAGAGTTGAATTATTTGTCTGATAGAATCCGAGGTGTATATTTATTGAAGATGAAAGTGACGAGAATCAAACTCAACCTGGCGTCTTGGCCGCACCCGCACACGTCTAGAATTTAGTAATGATACATCTCAAACATGAGAAAAGAACTACTGTTTCCCTAGTACCATCTCTCTCGCCCTCTCCCATTCTTGTTTTTTTTTTCTTTTTAAAGAATTGCAAATGTTGTGTCACATAAATAAGTCAGGGAGATTTTTAACTTTATAGCCGTTTGATTAGAAAATATAACGTCAATCAAATTATCGTGGCATGGTTGTAATTGTCACGAGCCATTGTAAATTTGTAATCACATTTTCAAAAGTAAAAATCCATCCATCTAATAATCACAGACATTTTCCAAAAGAACCTTTTTTTTGTTTAAATAATTGACGTTTTTATGCTTTTACACATGTTCTTTCAATTTTACTCTTGTTAATGTATACACTAGCATGTATATTCTTCTACTTTTCTGCATGTAGATGTAATTGATTGTGATTAGACAAGGGCAATATTAAAAAAAAATGTATAATATACCTATGTTGTGTAACATTACATTATTAAATTCCCTAAAAATAGTAAAAACACCACAATAGTTGCACTTGTAGCAATTCGGCATGTAATTTGTAGTGCAACTTCCGTTATTCATTATCACACAAAAGCAAAGCAATGTGATTTATAATTACTTCAGCGATGCCATGCCATCAGAGCAGGCAATTATTTAATTTTTACTTATTCTTCAAGAGACAGTCCAGCCCCAAGTCGATCTGCCAAAGCTAGCTCAGAATCTGGTATTCTGAAGTGATGAATTTGGACATTTTCGACTTTAAGCTTCCTGAAATTACTGCCCCTTCTACTCGAGAAGAACTTGCCCCAATTGTAAGGTCTATATTTGGCTGGATTTTCTTCACTTGTTAGCTCCTCCAGGGGCTTCACATCAGTATAATGAGAAATGTTGAAGAAATAAGGAACTGAGAACCTGTCCTTCTCCGGGTTCACAGTTACTCTATGCTCCACGCTCTCATAAATTTCATTGCTCCAAACCTGGTGGAAGATTAACGCCCAAAAAGGGTGTGAATAAAACATCCCAAAATGGAGTAACCATTTTGGACATCAAAATGTTTTGGGAGGGTGCATTAGTCGTTTTACCTGGATAGTGTCTCCGACGTTAATGATGTAAGCATCCGCCACGGGCCTGACCCGGACCCATTCCCCGTCGGATTTCCTCTTCACCTGCAGCCCTCCGACTTCGTCTTGGGCGAGAATGGTCAATGCGCCGCTGTCCTTGTGGCGGCCAACGCCGAGGGCGAGGTCTGGAACCGGGCAAGGCGGGTAATGGTTGAGCCTGATGAGACTGGTCTGGTCCTTGAAAAAGGTCTCGAACCTGTTCTGTGCCAACCCTAAGCCCAAGGCAATCAATTCCATTAATTTCTTGGCCAATCCCTCCATTTCCTTCGCGTATTCCTCGCACCCCTCCCTGTAGCGCCATCATAATAACCATCAAATTTGGAACTTTATTCAATTATGCTCTGTAATTGATGGGCGTGGAAAAAAAATTTAAAAGAGAAGTACCGAAATTCGGGGAAGTATTCCGGCCACTGATTAAAGCACTGAATGATTCCGGCATCATGAGGGTCCGTCGAGGCGGGGATGATGCAGGGGTATTCGGTGGAGAAATCGAAAACTTCCTTCCAATCCCTGACGTTCTTGGTGTGTTCGGATTCGTAGTAACCCAGAAAATTGTCTTGGGTCCTCCTGACCTTCAATTTGTCCTCCGAGGGGTGGGCGAAGAACTTTCTGGAGCCGTTAAAGAGCTTCTCGCGCTTCTCTAAGGGCACGCCGTGGTTGATGACTTGGAAGAATCCCCAGTTCTTGCAAGCGGAGTGAATATCTGAGACGAGAGCATCGATTGAAGTGGGGTTTCTGGGGGAGTGGATGAAGGGGGACAGGTCGATGAGGGGTATTTGTTTGGCTTCGTCGTGGGAGAGCTTTGGCCGGTGCTCTAGCTCTTGGATGAAGGCTGGATCAACTTGGCCCATTGTTTCTGGCGATCAGCCCCCTTCACGGCCTTGATGATTTGATCTGAATGATGTGCGCATGCTTTATATATCGATTGTGGAGTGAGAACGCAGAATGAACCGAGACCGAATTTTGTTCCAGATGCTAATTAGACGTTAATTTCCTTTTGTCAGCTCGACTAAATGAGAAGGTGATTAATTAGGCGTATAGTGAGTTCGTCCGCAAATTTGAGTTTGGAAGGCCTTTCTCCTTGTCTTTTTTCTGACTTGTTGGCAGTAGCATTTTAGCAGACACAGCGTTAAGCACTTCTCTTCTTGATAAGTATACATAACATTTTAAAATTTGAAAAAAAAAAGTTGATTTGACAGAAATTAATAAGCAACTTATAAATACCAACAGATTTATTACTAACAACAAACCAGTAATAAAGAATTAATACTTGCACTGTAATGCTCAGCTTATTATGATGAAACTTGAATTAAAGACCTTCAACTTTTGAGGTCTCAATTTTAACCATTGAACTTTCATTGCCACACTCAACATCACAAATTCTCATATCCTCTAGAGGATGTGCTTTTTATTAAATTTTAACCGTGACAATATGACAATGTTAAGTGAATATCCAAAATTGGTGGATATTTGCCCAAAATTGGACAAAGAATGTCCGAAAAGTGGTGACTAGATGTCCGAGTCTTGTTGGTCTAAAGTCTTAAACTAGCATTTGTTTAAAACTGGTTTTCAAATAACTAAAATTGGTTTCACTTTATTTTATTTGATAGCTTGTATATGAGATATGTTGAAACTGACATTATGCATACAAAATTAGTTCAAATTTGGAACTGGGTTCCGTGAACTCAAAACTTGATAATTTGATATTATATGCTTCATCGCTTACAATTATTTTTTTTATATTGTATCTTGCAAAAGGAACATAAATTTTGTTTAATTATTAAACCAGACAAATGTATCTTAGAATTAAAAAATACATTTTCAAAGTAGACATGGTCAAAATTAAACAAATATATACTAGAACTAGAAATTTATCTCATAATTAGAAAAATTCATTTCAGATTTACACAACTATGTAACAAAACTAGACAAGTGCATCTCATTACTAAACATTTATGCATTAAATTAAAAAAAATATAAGCATTAGACATGTTTGCTTTGAAGTCCGACAAGTGCATATTAAAACTAAATAAATATAATGATTATTACTTTAACTTTTAAAATTAAACAAATATCGACAAATATATATGAAAGTAGACAAATTTGCTTCAGATTTAATCAAGTACTCAAGAGAACTAGACAAATGTATCTTTGAACTTGACATATTTGCATTAAAGACAATGATTCTTAGAACTAGACATGTTTGTATTAATGCAAGACAAATACTTTTCAAATTTACACAAAAATAACGACCTCATAAAATTTCAAATGAGTTTAAAATGAGCAAATGATTGTATTTGATCAATTAATTCACAGAAATTTTTTTAGATTTAAATTTTTTAACGGAAGGTAAAAATGTGAAAGATTTCAGTGAAGGAGTTAGGTGGTTAATGGGGGTAATATTCCCAGCGATGGCGTCCAACCTCCAAACCATTTTCCCAAAACTAAAATGAATGAAAGTGAAGTTATTTTTTAAATTACCGGGCAATTATTTTTGTAATCAGACTGAAACAACAGTACATGTATTCTTAATTTTCAAAGCCTCTATTACAAAAATGTATAATGTTCTACATGTTTGTTCTGGTGGGGTACAGATCATATATATATATATATATATATATATATATATATATATATATATTTGTCATTTCCCTTTGGCATTTCTTTTATTTTCAGGACAAAAAGAAAAAAAGATGATGAAAAGATGGCCCGTTTTCGGTTTATCTTGAAACGTAAGCTACGATGCATGGCCCCTTCAATATTATCGATGCCTCAAGCAACCTCGATAGATAGGCAAAGGCAATAAGCATTGCCTTCGTATACTGGCTGCCCGCCCGCTCTGTTTGTCCGCCACATTTCCCCAAAAACAAAAACGAAAAATCAATATAATCACTCTGGAGTAATTGAACAGCATGCATGAATCGGGCTTTTGTTCAATCCAAAAAAAAAAAAGAATCGGGCTTTTGGCACATGTTGGCCCAAATAGTATGCACATTTTTTGGACTAGCGACGTCATTTGTCCTTAAATTGGCAACTTAAGTATAAATCGATCGCAAGATCATTAAATTGCTCAAATGGTCTGCAATTTTGAAAACGCATAACGCTTTTTGGTCCTTGAATTCTCCATTTCTGTCCCAATTGTACGCCAAGATTATAAATCGATGAGTTGGGCCTATAATTCGAATGCTCCTTGAAACCTTTTCCGTAAACAGTAACGATTACAGGATTTTGGAGATTTAGTAACGCAATCTGTTCGAAGGTTATGTACAAATTGGACCCAAGTTATAAAAAAAGGGGCAAAAACTCATTGGGAATAAATACTGTACAATAACTCATTAAAAGAGCATAACATTAAACATGCTGATTCCACGTAAAGAAAACATTATTACAGCTTATTTTTCCCCCTCTTTTTTTTTTCATTATCATTTCAAATAAAATTAATTAAAATGAGATTGTTGCCATGATGGATTGGGATGCAAGAAATCATGTGACTAAGTCTTAATAAATTTTAGGATATCTTACAATTGCATATTGGAGATCTACACTTTTCATTTGTTTTCTTACATTATCCCGATAGCAATCAGCAACTTATTCTTAAATCTCAATTCAAGCCGTTTAATAATTATATTTTAGTAATTTCAAGTTGTCTATATTTTTTTATAACTAATTTACATTTAAAGAATATTGTTTTACGTTTATATAGAGAAGAAAAATTAAGAATTTAAAATCTCCATGAATTGTAAAAACCAAATTATTAGGTAAATTGAAGTTACCGGTAGACAGTTATTAGACAATTTAAAGTAGGATTTCATAAGCGGTTGGTTGGATAGTGTAAAAATTTATAAAAAAAAAAACAGGGGGAATATTGATTTTCATATCTTAGGCGAGTAACTGTAAATTACTACAAATTTTACCAAGACCTAATTGAGTTCAATTAAGTTGAGTTGTGAACAAAATACACCCTGAGTTTAGCTCAACTGACTACTGTGTGTACCTTTTAGTCCCAAGGTTAAGAGTTCAAGTCCCAACAATGATAATGGCATTCACTTTCTTGATAAATGCAATGTATAGTCCAATTGCACTCTTGAGACAAAGTCCAACACTGCTACATGGCTAAAGGGCCGAATTTCTTCTCTCTTGAATCTTCATCATATTACGCGTCAAAATATCTTCTCAATATTCATTTTTGTTTTTTGCATTTTGCTTGATTTACATGCAAAAAATAAAAGAAAAAAAAAATGAGAAAAACGCACAAAATTTTTACTCTTTCTTAATTTTCGTACAAAACCTATGTGTTTCAATTAATTTGAAACAAAAGTAGTAATACTCTATCTATCTCACTTTTCAAATGGAGGTCTTTAATTTATCTTACCAGATGTAATTTTCTGATCGTGCAGCTTCGGCATTTAGCTTTGATCCTGATGCGTGATGAAGACTTGTAAGCAGTATCCGTGACAATTTCAGTGTTACAATTGGCAATCCTGTAGCCTTGCTATTTCTCTTCTGGTGGGCTGGCTCAAGTTCATTTTTGCCTCAGTACGCTCGTGACCAAGGTTTTCAGATCGTTTTGTTTGTAGTTACCTGTACTAATACTTACGGCAACACACTTATGTTAGGTCATAAGCCATAACTAATATGTCTACCTTTGACGAATAAATACAACACCTGACACTAGTTTTCATGCATACTAGCCGCTGTTCTCTTCAATCCAGAAACTTAAATCGATCGCGCCAACAAACAAATGATAGTTGACTCTGAGGCTTAAAACATTCAGAAATGTGAACCCATGAGAAATAAAAAGCTAGGCTCCCCCAAAGTCTGTAACGGGGTTCAATTCCCCCGCGCAATCCTGTTGCTGTGAATCTAGCATGAATTTAAAAACGTGACCAAGGGTTTGAACCCGCCTAACTGCACTACAACTATTTACAACTAGGTCTAACCACAGGTTTAAGCTACAGGAATGGACGTTGAAAGGACGACATAAGACAAGTACTGCAGACCATCCTGGATTTTGCCCACTGCCATAGTTTGATCACTGCGGATGTGCTCTGAGAAAGCTTTGGCCTTCTCTTGGACTGCTGTCTGTGTAACATTCTCACGTGAATCAGCAGTAGCAGCTTTCATGGCTGCCATATAAGCCTCAGCGACATCTGATATGCCTAGTCAATCAAGTAAGCTCAAATCTTCAAGAACCACACTTATGAATCCATTGTAAAATAAAATAAAATAAAACCTTGGCCAAGATTGAGATGAAAGAAACCAGCACTAGGTTATGCATTTGTCACAGCATAGGGCAACCGACCTGTGATAAAACTGCTGGCTACAGCTTCTACATATCCTGTCATTGACTGCACCTTAATTCTCATTAACTTAGCCTTTTCAAGAGAATCCTCAGGCCAGTCGATGTTTATCATGTCCCCCCCAGCATCTTCACCATTAGTTTTGTTAGCATTGGATATGATGGATTTACCAAACATCAGAAGTTGCGACACCGCAACACAGCACATTTCAGAGAGCCTCTGCAGGACAAATGAATACACATTTGTATTTACTAACCACTGAAAATTTTAAGCAGTTCAGAAGAAATGCCTGGCTTTTATGAACATACATGAATCCCTTCAGAATGCAATGATTCAATTCTTCCAGCAGTTCGTTGAACTATATCATTAACCACAAGACCGTTTAATGCACCAGTGAACCTGCAAAAGGTTTAAACAGAATGACTTCTAGTTCTGTACACCCCTCTTGAGTTGAACACTGGACAAGAAACTGACCACACAAATTACTGATCAGAAACAGTAATACAATGCACTTGCTTTTGCCATACAGACGATTTTTCGGATATAAGGGGCATGGTCATAAAAAAAGAAAAACTAGAGAACTGATGAATCAGCAATTACAAGGCAACACTAAACCAAAAACAGTTGAATCATGAGATAGAAATCCAATGTGGTAATTTAGATTTCGTGAGCAAACAACAGAAACCACATATGAGATATGACGTGAAACCAAACTGGAGTAAAGCAGATATCCAATTGAAGTTAGCATGACATAGCCAGATCATTTGGGGCACCAATAGTCTGAAAATTGAATTAAAAAGGAAGTCCATAACTGAATAACTTACCCTGCAGCCATATCAGCAGCTTTGCTGATACTTGAGTCATGCAAATTTTTCACCTCATCACCACTTGCTTCAGTTGCAGTCTCTATTTTCTTTCCTTTATCAGTTTCTGTAGTACTGCTATTTATTTCACCACTCAAACTAAAAATTTGCTGCATTTCTTTAAGCTTGCTTTCATACAAAGACTTCTCTTCTGATGGTAATTTCGCTTTTCTTCTATTAAACAGCAGGGCATAATGGCTAGACAATGCCTCCAGTTCCTGACAACAAGATAGTTCGAATTTAAGACATCTTTCATCATTTTGAACACCATATTAGACATTGAGGGGCCAGAAAACAACCTCTAAGACCTCTGGACCTCCATAGATGTAGAAGCATCTGTCAAATGTGACTTCCTCGTATAACTGATCCTCAGAATCCTTAGATTTCCTCTCCACTTCGAAACCAGTCTCAGCGATTAGTAAATCCATGGTCTCCTTGCCAACAAATTCAAGAACTTGGATTCCCCTTGATGTAAAAGATTTCCCTGTCTACAAAATGAAGAACTGAAATTGGTAATTATGAAAACAGCATTAAGCCACAAAATGACGCCTTACAAACCTCTATTAAGGATGGTGCAACAGAACCAGCAGGTAAACCACCCTGTTGAATAGATTCTGCGAGATTTACGGCAGAATTCTCAAGCCTAAAGAAAAAGAGAAACACAAAGGTAATGTTAGGAGACTTCTGAACAGTCTCATCCCTGAGATGTGCTTTCAACAAAAAGTAAGCTCAGAAAACTAACCACTTAACTAGGGGAAACAGAGTGATTCAAAAAATGGCAAACATAAATCAGTTTAATTATAAGAAGGAAGAGTGCAAAATTAGTTAACAAAAATTTATAAGAGCAGAATAATACTAGCCACATTTATGAACAAAAAGGTTTGTGTAGATCTACATAAATATAAGGTAGTTTGCTATCCAGAGGCATGGGCATTAAGAAATTTTTTTCAGGGCAAATCAAACACAAAACTTCATTTGAAAATGAAGGTACCAATGAAATGGACGTTCAAAATGCTACCTTATACAACAACGAAAACCTTTTTCCTAGCTTAAAAAGAAAAAAAAGTAATGCTTCTACCAAAACCTGGCAACCATATTTATAATAAAAAAAAAACTGGCAGCCATAAAAACATACACTGACCCACAAGCAGTGTGCAATTTAGCTTACCACTCTCAAAAAAAAAATCAAACAAGCAACAGAACTCTTTATGAAGCAAGTGACATGGGAAAAAAATGGAGAGACACATACTTCTGAACAATTTTGGTTCCTCCTTTCAATGCATTTCCTAGGGCTTTCCATGCTCCAGAGGCAAAATCCTCCACTGAGTTATCAAGAACTTTCAAACCCTGATAACATTAATAGCCTTATCAACACTATACTCGACCTGAACAAAGTGTATGCCATTAACTTTGATTCTTCTGACTGATACAGTGGCATGAATTCAATATGCAATGTCAAATTACTTGAACCATATAGCATAAAGTACCAGAGAAAAAGTTATTTTTTCTTTCAATCATGCCTGTTGTCATGATAAAGTGCAAGCATGAAAACTTCAGAGAGAAATGTAAAGGGCAATCAGTTCTACAATTAATAAACTTGCCTGGCCAAGGAAGGAATCTTCACTTGCATTTTCCAATTTATCCAAAGCAGACTTCCGCAACTTGTCGTCCTCATCTTCACTTCCCTTTTCAGTTGCAGGTTGATCTTCTCCATCTTCCTTTGAAGATTCTGAATCCTCAGCTACTTGCATATCTGCAATGCCCTTTGCGGCCTTCTCAGCAACCACAGCAGCCTGAGTCCATGATGAATTGCTTAACAGTTCAACAAAACCCCTTTTCATATTTTTGGAGAAAAAATTGCCAAAGAATGGTATAAAACAAACTAGTTTTCCATCACACAATCACAAGAACATCAATAATATCTGCTGAGGGCTACAAGCAACTTATGGCTCGTCCAAAGTGAAGCATGATGATCATCACTTTTCTGAATCGCACTCCAGTCTACTTTTGCAACTCCTACTAGAACATGAATAAAAAACGCTACCTATCAAAACTCAGATGGTAACAACTAATAATATTTTGAGAATCTTGTGATGGGTAAAAGGAAAATATCATAATGGCCACTTCCCACATTAAATCTATACGGACTTGCCAAATATAGGGGCCAACAATAATGAATTCACCCGCTAGCACAACAGAACGGGATTTAAACAAAATTCGAAGACAATGCTCAGAATACATTTCCCTAACCATAAGTTCGCAAATTCGAATTCTTACCTCTAATGATGATCTTACCCAGGCAGCGAAACACGAAACACCAGAAATTGGAATCTAGAGTAAATTGCGATAGTTTGATATATTTTAAGAGGATAAATGAAGCGTACATTACGAGAGATCTCTTCAGCTGCGGCAGTGGCAGCCTTTTGAATATCAGAAAAAACGGAGAAAGCAGAGAAACCCCAACCGCCCCATCCTCCGTTGCTGGGCGGCGGCGTCGGTGGCTGCTCCGTACGTGGGTCGCCTCCTTTTTCTTGCTGCTCCCTCCCCGGAGATTCATTTTCTTTACCCTCGGTTAGTAAGGTCGCCTTCTTGTCATCCTCCATTTTCTCTAGTTTAGAACCAAATCCAAAGAAATTTGAAAAAGCTTAGCTTCGACTTGGACGACGGAGTTGAATTGAATGAGATCTGTGGGTGTAGTGGGCCTGTCTTTCCAGTCCCAAATAGACGGACAAGCTGTTGCTCAACGTGTATTTGAAGTCAGATCAGGACTACCAAACGGCATCGTTTCCCAGGAACCAGCAACTGCGTCTATCTTATCATAATACGTTTGACTCCCATTTTTTTAAAGCAATTAACGCCCTGAAATTAAAAAATTAACGAGTGAGCCCTCCAAGGAGCCAAGACGCTAAAATTTGAATACACTCATAAGTCTAATATGCACCTAACCCTTATGTGCCTATGTGTATGTATAATATATATTCCAATACTACTATTCATCATATATAACACATGTGAACAAGTTAAATCTCATTTCTTGTACAAAATTAGAAATATGTTCAATTTAGATGACAAATATAAATAAAATCAATGTACAAAGAAAGTAATGGATATATAATGATGAAGGAATGAAATTATTTTGATGTATTGATGCTTGAAAGTGGGTCTCCACATACAATCATGTGCTAGAAGAGGACGCGTGGAGATCTACAAAAGATTATCCGATACTCAAGTATATAGGAATTATAGGTAAAACATGAACATAAAGAAAGTGATTTAATACCTTGTAAATGAATAGTAGCAGTCTTTATATAAGCTTTTAAGGAATCGTGTCCTGTGAGTTTAAGGCGATTGAATGAGGTGGTCGTTCTTTATAACTTAAGAGTTGACAAGTCAGGGACACTTATAACCTTATAGATACCCCTTGATGCATATCTCTTGAGATATGTTGATCTCGCATAAGGGTTGCACAACGAATGGTCTTTATAGCACTTGGCCATGATCAAATTTGATGGGCCTTAAAGTGTGGGGTCCAAGTCTTTGAGGTATAGGTATCACCGTGTACAAAGCATGTGTGGCACATGTAAAATGAAATCAAATAATTGTTATTTATATATTCAATTATATGTAAGAATTTAACCTTTGATACTAAAAATAAATGTAAATGCATTAAAATGTGTTTTTTGCCAAAACTAGAGATATGTATAAACTAAATAATAGATATGTGTGGATCCAATATATAAAAGAAAGTAAGAGATATTATAAATGTTGGCCTAATGAGCAACCAAGAGAGGGTGAATTGATTAGTTTCAAAAAAAATTTCAAAACAATTCTTTGTTACCTTTAGTTAATAAGCAAATAAAAGAGCTTATATAAACTTGCAGTATTGAGAAAATTCTACCACAAATGTGTTAAAATTTTTTTTGAAAATATGTTGAACAAACTAAAGAAAGGGCAACAAATGTTTGATAATCAATAAACCGAAAAATACAAAGTGGACAAGAAAAAAAAAGAAGAGAATGAATAAATTTGAATACTAAGATTTTTATAGATGTTCGGTCTTTTCTCTTGAGAGCCTACTCCTCTCCTCAAGCTTACCATTTAAGAGTTTCTTCTTCACTAAACAATTGCAATTTTACAAGACCTTATACTCTTTGGTAGCTCTCTTTACCACCAATATTCTTTGCCTCACTAGTTTTCTAAATGCTAACTAGAAACCTCTTTAACTCTCTATTCCTTACAAGGAAATCACTTAAACTCTCAAGATAAACTCATTAAATTCATGGTTACAAGGTGGTAAGAACAATAGAAGCATTCAAGGAAATCTCTTAGCATTTTTCAAACTCAAGCTCTTTAAAGATGAAATCTCTTTTCTAGCTGCCAAGAGTTTTTCCCAAAGTGTTTCTCCATGTTTTAATACTCATTTGAGATCCACAAAGACGTTGAAATCTTGTTGGAGATGTTTGAAAAAGCTTATGAAAAATTGATAACTGTTACTCTATTTTTTATGTAAGAAAAGACTCTAGATTTTTAAGTTGTAGGTTTAACACATTAAACTCAATTTCATCATGCAATGATAAAAAAATGGCTAGAGAAAGACCATTAAATGCTCTTCCAGACTGTCTAGGTGACATCATCTAATTCGTCCAAGTCATATTTTAAATTTTGGCTGAAATCGCACCAGTCGAAGAATTGGGGTGAAAGCTTTCAGGCTTCCAATTAATAGGTTAAAACCAAAGTTTAATGCATTACGTGATGTCTCAAAAATAATTAGCAGCTCCAGATTTTGAATTAAATCATTTTAACGCATTAAAACATATACTTGGGAGCTAGGTAAATTCAGGTGATAAAAAGACATGTTAAACTATTTCTTTAATAGATTAAACATGAAACAACTTAGAAAAATTTATCATTTGAAAATCAAACTTGATTTAAACACTAACATATTTTGATGATCTACTAACTTCTCTTCAAAAACAAGTTTTCTTAAAACAAATCTTTTGAAATAACACATGAAGTATTTGGAAATTAAACACAACTTTAACAGATCTATTTTGACCCAATAAAATGATATTAAACACACTAAAACAATGCACTTGCCATCATCAAAATTAAAATTTTTTTGGAACAAATCCAACAATAAAAAAACAAGAGATATGTACAAAGTTTATATTTATTTGAACATATTATTTATATTTTAATACAATTTATGCATAAATTTATATTTTTGGAATAAAAAAATTAGTTTTTCAAAAATTACAAGAAAAAATTTGATCAGTAGTAATAGAGCAGTGACATTTATAAATCAAATGATGGGTATGTATAAGCTTAGTCTAAAAATAAAATTAGAGATATGCACAAATTATACAACACATATATACAAATGAGATTTCAAAACTATTATTGAATATAAATAGAAAGTTGTGAACGTGTTCACAAGTGCTTTTCACCAAAATTTGAAATATATATAAGTCACATGACAAATATATATGAACTCGATGTATAAACAATATGAGAGATACATACAAATTGTGTAAGACAGACGTACAAATAAGATATTAAAAATCAATAAATGTTTTTCTAATTAACTTTTATTTTTTATATTAAGCTAATAAATAATATGCACATAAGAATGATAAATATGTATGAACTCGATGTAAAATAAGATGAAAGATATGTACAAATCATGTGAGATTATTTCATTTATTCTTTTTATGTTGCTTATTTATTGTAGTTATTTCATTTATTCATTTTTTTAGAAATTGTCTATTTTTCTATAAGCTCGTATTCATGAGTGCATAAATATACATAAGTGAATAGACTTTTGTTTATAAAAAATATATGTGACATTATTTGTAGAAATGAGGTTACTCATTTGTAAAAATGTGATCAATGTTTCTACACTTGCATTTATGTAGTTCCACATGTTATACTTTGATATTGCAATTTTCAAGATTTAGTTTTGTATCAATATAACTTTTTTAGTTTTTAAGCATCATTTTTCACATATATACATACACGGATTCAAGAAAGGTAAAAACTATGAGGAATAGAAAAAGGGGTTTAACCTCAAATATAAGAAATTAAATAAATTACTATAAACCGTTTAGTTTTTAAATATAATTTTTTTAGCAAATATTAAAGATAAATTTAAGAAAACAACTGAAATGGTATAAAAAAAACTTGGGGTGGGGGAAGTGTATATTAAAGAGAAAACTTAAATAAGAACTAAATGTTAGTCACTCAGAGTGTAATTAATCCATTGATTTTAATCTCCAAATTAGACTGTAGGGTATAAGTGTAGCTTTTTTAAAAATTCAAAAAATTTTAAGAGATTTTTGAAATAGAAGTACGATGAAATGTAATTTCAGGTTAGGTAAATTATAACGGGGACTGTAAAATTACCCCACTCAGTTCTTTGGAAAATTACCCATCATGGGCATGAGTTAGTAACCTCTTACCAATTTGACCCTATAATTTCTTTATAATGTGTAACTCTTGCCCCTATGTTCTACAAATTTTCAAATATTCAACTCTTGGCCCCACTTCTGGCTCCGCCCTTAACTAGTGTAGATGGAGTAAATTGCATAAATGGTCCCTAATTTTGAGTCATTGTTTCCTTTAGTCCCTACCCTATTGAATACTCTATTTTATACCTATTAAAATTGTTTTATTTTGGTCCTCACTAGATACAATTTATTAACTTAGAATAATTGTCTGACAGAAACTTTTGAAATTCTAATTTAAGTATTCGACAACTATGTTCTAGTAAATTTAAATAGTTTAATATTTTTGGACAGTAAATAGACAATTTAAATTAATATTTTTTTTCTTTCTGAATGAAATAAGTTTAATTTACAGAGAAAAAAAAAGTTATTTGAATTTTTCACTAACTATAAAAAAATTATTATATAGATTAAATTTATTATAAGACAGTTACCGAATAGTTTAAATTATAATCCAAAAAGTTGTTAACAAACAAATACTTTAAATTAACAAATTTCATCAAATTGAGATAAAAATGAAACATTTTGAATAGATTTAGAACTAAAATGAAACATTTTAACAAGTTTAGGGCTAAAACAGAATATTCAATACTTTAGAGATTAAAAGAAAACAATGAATAAAGTTTAAAAACTATTCATAAAATTTACTCGGTGTATATGATTCCAGACTTAGGGAAGTAGAAACATGAGGTTTACTGTATATATTAATTGAGTAAAATGAAGAGATACTCTGTCTCTCTCACTTAAATACTTCCTTGGTTTCATTTGTATTAATTAGTGCTCAAGAAACATTGCTATAATGCTATCATAATGCTGAAAAAAAAATTTATTTATTAATATGAAGGAAACCTGCAGACAAGCTAACGCGGTAAAAATTATGTGTCACTGATGTCCAAGCATTTTTTTTCTTTTTCCCTTTGTTTAGCCCATGATTAGAATTCAGAAAGCTAGCAATTTCAGAAAATGTTGCGGATGCGCTCCTGTTTAGTAGCCTGGAAATAATGGTGGAGGTGGCGATGCGTATTCGAATCCCAAATTCGGCGGAAGCACAACGTCCTCCTTGGGTGGCGGCGACGAAGGGACAGGTGTTGGGGACCGTACAGGTGGCGGTGGAGATAAAACCGGTGGTGGCGGAGAATAGACTGGTGGTGGGGGGGAGAGAACAGGGGGAGGAGGAGACTTGACAGGTGGTGGTGGTGAAAATATCGGGGGAGGCGGAGAGTGGACAGGCGGTGGAGGCGAGGAAACTGGTGGTGGGGGTGAAAACACTGGAGGAGGCGGAGATCGGACGGGTGGTGGAGGAGAGAGTACAGGTGGTGGGGGAGATTGAACTGGAGGTGGTGGTGAAAGTACCGGAGGCGGCGGAGAATGGACTGCTGGTGGTGGTGATGGTACTGGAGGTGGCGGTGAGAGGACAGTTGGTGGTGGGTTAACAGGAGCGGGAGTTTTAGGTGTCGGAGGCCTAGTGGGAGTCACTGGAGAAGCTTCATACGGGTCTGGCGTAGGGCCTGAGTGTTTGGGCGTCGGCGGCCTGGTTGGAGTCACGGGAGAAGATTCAGTAGGGTCAGGAGATGGCTTCTCCGGCGTCTCTGGCGTCGGAGTCTTGGAATGCCCAGGCGACGATGGAGTTCCTCCGCCATGACACTTCTCCTTGCTACAGTCCACAGGGCGGCTTAGAACAGGATGACAATCCTTAGACTGTCTCTGCTCGGGCCGGTTGGGCAAACAATTCTTGGAATCATCGATCTCAATATCTTTCCTTGAAGCAGGATTACAGGAGCCCGCTTGTCCGTTGAAGTAATTAAACGAGTAATCTAAACTCATCAACTTGGGTAACTTGCAGATGCCCTCTGGGAATATTCCTGTTAGCTTGTTGCCAGATATGTCGAACACCTCCACAGTTTTCAAGCTCGTATATGTTTCCGGCAAAACACCGACGAAGTCGTTGGAGCTAACATCAAACACAGTCACGTTGTTTAGCTTGCTGACATCTGCAGGAAGACAACCGCCAAGTTTGTTGTCCTTGAAGTTAATCTCGTTCAGGTTAGCCATCGTTCCAATCGTTCCCGGAACGCAGCCGCTGAACTTGTTGTACGAGAAGGTTACAACAGAGACGGTGGAGTTGCCGACACACTCGGAAATTTCGCCATGGAATCTATTGTTGTTGAGGAAGATGGCGTCGAGGTGTTTATCAAACAGTTGGCATGGCAATTCACCTTCAAAGTCATTGAACCGAAGATCAAGGAACTTGAGCTCTTTCCATGTGAGAACAACCTCTGGGAATCCTCCGACGAAACGGTTGTTACTGATATCAAACTCATACATAAGAGTGAGCTTGGAGAAGCTATTTGGTACAATTCCGCAAAACCTGTTGGAGTTGATATGGAAAAGGGCAAGATCGGTCATGAGACCAATCTCTGCCGGGAGGTAGCCGGCGATGTCTGCATGGTTGAAATCAATTCCGGCTACAACGGTGGTTTTGGGGTCGTCCAATGCGGGTGCACAAAACACACCTGTGTAGGAGCAAACGTCGGGTCCTTCCCAGTTTTTGGTGATCTTGTGCGGGTCGGAGTAGATTGCCTTTTTCCATGCATGGAGTGCAATATAAGCTTTCTTGAGCCTGTTATTTGCAAACTTCTCCTTTACTTCAACCTGGTTCTCGTAATTTTCCGGGAGGTCTCCATTCTCCGGTAGGGTCAGGAGCTGGCGCCGCGCAATGGACAATGCCTGTTGGTCGGTGAGGGCGAGGCAGAGGGTAGAGAGGGAAGAGAAGAGAATAAGGTTGGCAAAAATTTGTGTTTTGAGCGGATTAGCCATGGGTGACCGGATTGGTTGGCCACAGGCCGATTGTAATATCCGGTGCTCCCTCATTAAGGCAATGTGTTTGGGTTATGTTGGGAGCGAAGAAGAAATAACGAGCTATAGGTTGACTGGAATTAGAAATTAGCAGGAAAATCTGATGCTGTTTCTAGCTAGCACCGGAAAAGTTGTTACCTTCTTTTGGACAGGATTGAAGCTTTTGAATCGCCATATGTGCCTCTGACTAATTTAGAGATGGTTTAGCTTCATTTTCGTTTCATAAAATAGCCTGACTAATTTCAACTGAGTTTTGTTGCAACAAATTACCCGTTGCCCGTGGATTTCCTGCCACATTTGGGAGGATGAGAGAACGGCACGTACATATGTCATTCTGCTTTAAAAATTAGATCAAGAAAAGAATTAACTTTAATATATTGCGCCCATATCCTTCCAGCCCAGCAGAATTTTAGCGTTAAAAGGAAATAAGACGTCGATAACAGGAAAACGAGGACGCACGAACCTATTAGGGGGACCAAAAGCATGTCCAGGCCTAGCCAAGGTTGATCATAAAAATTTGACTCATGCAGGGCACATATATATGTTAATCCAGTTTCTCTATGGAAAAGCTTAAAAAACAATGACATTGTTCAAATGTGGAAAGAACAACAGTTTGGTAGTCCAATGACCACTTAGAGGTGTCCCAATTGCACATCACAAGTAGAAGCCCCAGAATCAATGCAAGTCCCTCAATGCTACGATACAGCAAATCACTATAGCATTTTCTGTGACACATTGAACGATTCCTCGATGAAGTTTTGAGCTTTACAATTTGCAGCAGTGGAGGGACAGTACGTAAGAGCAGGAACCATTCCAGTCCATTATAGTTTAACTTGGAAGATGTTCTGCTCCCACTTTTCAGATCTCTCATGCAGACAGCCCAGTGAGTAACTAGAAGGATATACATGTGGCTGTACTTGCAAACGAAACAGAGACATCATAAATTTTCTGGCGCCATTAAGGGCCATCACGAATACAAGCAAACAAATTTCACTTCATTTGCCAATCAAATTCATAAGAATGGTCATTTGCAAAATGCAATATATTTTTAATGATCAACAAGCTACAAAAATTAACGCATTTGGCCTAAACGGGCAGTGATATAGGTGGAGATGCAACCATAATATACAGATATGGGAAAGTCTTTCACTAAATCATGTGTGAGGGACTTAAAATGGACAGTAGGACATGAACTTTCCATGCTACTCAGAACTGAATCGGTAGCCACCTTACTTACTAAACACTTCTCTTAAAAAACCGAGTAAAAAGCACCAGTTCTCAACCAATATTTACAAACCATGAGCAAAATTAAAGTCATGATCAAGTGCCCGATCTAACTTGGGGCATTAATCGGTTTCATGATCAGGACGAGGCGTATATATCCTTTTGGCTTTGGCCCTAAGCAATCTTGTAAAGGGTGAATCTGGCATTCTCGCCCTCTCTTCTTCCTCCAGCTCTTCGGCAGATTTCGGCAACCCATCCGGTATATGAATGAACCTCTCCTCTTCAATTTTGGTGTTGGATGGCTTTTCTGCAGCTCTAAAATCATTATCCTTCAACCTGCTGTGGTACATTTGGGCGAACCAATGTACGAATCCAATCAAAGATTTCACCCCATCAGTTCCGCGAATCAGTTTTTCAACTTCTTCTTTCGGCAGCTCTTGCTGAATGCCAAATAAACACAACATAGTAAGAGTACTAATTAATACTTTCCCACCTAATCTTCTATGTAGGCCCCTGACTTTGGCTTTGTAAGTGCCTTGTTTTCTTTTGAAATAAAATCTCTATGGTCGATTGCACTCATTTTTTTATCAACAGAAGATACAATTTAACAATACTCCCCTCAGCCTCAAGATATGACTAACTTAAGCATGGAATAGATAGATTTACCCAAAAAAGAAAAAACTACCTCAAGATCATTGAGTTCGGCATAAGCTTTCCAGCAGCTACAACAATCATCTCCTTCCAGGGTCGTACAATAATCTGACGGGAAGGGGAAGCAGAACAGATCAATATACTAAGTCTAGCTATAGAAGTCCAGAAGCTATAACAATCATCTCCCTAAATCCGCTTACCTCTGAGCTCCTTCTTGGTTTTCTCGATCAATGGAAGGTCACTGAGGAGGCGCTCAAGCATGGTCATGCTCCGGCTAAACTGCCCGAGCTTTGGTATAGAGGCGTAGCTTCTGGAAGAACACCGGATGGTGCAGGCGAATCTCACTCTCGACGATTGGGAGCGGTGTAGATCACTTGCGTCGACGGTTATCGGAGCGGAACAAGGGGTACGAACAATCGACCTTATCATCGCGTCCAAACAGCTTCGATGATCTTCTACTGGCGCGCTGCGACTTTTGTAAAGAAAGGTTTACGTGGGGACGAGTTTAAATAGACTCATATGAGTGGGAATTAGGAGTGGATAAGGATCCAGATATTTTTTTATTAGCATTATCTCAGCTGCGGATATTTTATTAAGCAATTTCGTGTTTGATTATTTGATGACAAGGGTGAATTATGGCCGTCCGATATTCGATGTTTGGGATAATAGATGAATCGTGGCCGTTCTTTGTCGCTGTCTCGTTTCCGGTGTACAGAATTTAAGTGCGCCCACGGTTTCCATCGGAAAGGCAAACAGTGGAGGGGGACATGCTTCGTCGGTTTTCTCTGTCAGTCGAAGTACCCTGTTTTGGATGATACTGTCATTACCCACACTTTCTCGGCTTCTCGCGCAGAGATGTGCCCTTAACAGGTCTGGCCTGGGTTCGGCCCATACCCAATTTGAGACCGGCTCAGCCCGCTCGCTGAAATAAAAAGCTAAGCCGAGCCAATGGGTTTTATGATTTTATCTATTTTTTTGCTACACCAGAGTTTTAAGCACAAGCAAAATATTTTTGAAAACTTCATATGGTTGGCCAATGTTTTTAGCCTAAGTCTCATTAACCTTTGACTTCTTTTTTTTATAGAATATTAACCTTTAATTTTATAGGGTAAATGATACCAATTGTCCTCAAACTATCAGTCATAAGCACTTTCATCCTCAAACTATGATATGTTGCATAATTCATCCTGAAGTTGGTCCTCTATTCATTCCTATAGTTAAACTCTAACAGAAAATGATTGAATCGCAACACAATGAAACATTATGACCGAACATAGCAAAATCAAAGGCCTAAGGAAGCAATTCAACAAAAAATACATAACTAAAACTAATGTTTTAAGCAAAATAAAATGATAAAAATAAAAAATAAAAAATAAAAATAAATAATACTAATAGAAAATAAAAATAACCATATCATATTTTATACATATTATTTAATAATAATAGGAAAAATAATAAATTTATAATAAGTAAAATAAAAAATAAAATATTATAGAATAATATGAAAATAAATAAAAAGGAAGAAAAAAGTAAAAAAAATTCTTATTAAATTAAAAAAAAATACAATAAAGAACATAATAATAAAAACATAAATAAATAAGAATAAGGTGATTGTGATATCATTATGGTCAAATAACCAGGTAAATGACACCAATTATCCTCAAACCATCACCCATGTTGCAGTTTTATCCTCAAACTATAAACTATTGTATTATTTGTCCTAAACTATGAGTAATGTTACATTGTTCATCCCTATTCATTCCTATTGTTAAATACTAAAGAAAAGAGGACTAAATTGCAACAAAATGAAATATTATGACCGGTCGAACTCTATAGCTAAATTAAAGGTCCAAGAAAGTACTTTAACAAAAAATTAAAAATTAAAAATTATTATTTAAAAAAATGAAGCTATAAAAAATAAAAAAAGCCAAAATTAAATAAAAATGATAATAGAAAATAGAAATGATGATATTGTAATTTTTTTTTAAGAACAAACATAAATAAATAAATAATGCAATGTTATTGAAAGTTCATGATTAATGGTATAATATTTCATAGTTTGATGACAAAAGTATAACATGGGCAGCAATTTGAGGACAATTGGTGCTATGTAGCCTAATTTTATGCCACATATTTTATTTCACCTAGAATTTGTCCAAGGTTAACTAACAACAAAAGTTCATGGGCTTCCGAAATGGAAGAGCTTGACCTATGGTGAAATGAGAAAAATGAGAATTAACTTATAAGCTTTCATTGAGTTATTAATTTAATCAAAATTTTTAATTTATCTAAATGGAAGGGGCACAAAGGTAAGCAATCCTCAACTTAATAAAAAGTTGTTGTATGGAAAAAAGAAAATTACATTGATCCTCTAAATTTTATTTAAACCTCATCTACACTCCATTTACCTATATCGTTAGCTCATTCAATCGGATTGTTACTATATTGGGATTTAATTAACTATTGACCTTCACACTTTTTAAACTGTGCAAATTTATCCTAAAACTTATAGACTACAACCACTCCGACATGGTCCCACCATAGCCACCGGCTTACCTCTTTCAATGGGTAAAATTTATATTTAGTCCCCTAACTTTAAGAATTGTCCTAATGTGGTCTCTTATCCCTAAAAGTGGCTATTAAAGTCCCATAACTCAACTAACGTGTTTTACTTTTATTTCTACCGTTAGTTCTGCCGTTATTTCGGATGAAAATTGCCTATGTGGCATGTAGATTGCTATTAATGTTGTGCCCAAAAGTCAATCATGAGATGATTGTATTTTTTGCACATTGAGTCATGATATTTTATTAAAGCTTTAATTCAGCAATTATGTTTGTTGTTCTGTTTCTGCGTAACGCAATAAACATAATTGTAACCCTAGAATAATGATATTCTCAAACGTCCCTAATCTAGTATTATTGTGAATCGGGTTACAATAATACATAACGACTAGCATATGTGGAGACTAATATGAGATATGTAGTCTACATATGGGTACAAGTTGGAGAACTTGTGTACTGGACCGACCCACTATGAGAACACTACATGAATCGTTATATGAGTGTCATAAGTGATTCTTATAGTGATCATGGTATATGTAGTCCTTTGACCTAAGATTATCAAAGTTCCCTACATGTGAGTCACATATTTTGATACTTTCCTTTGTTGCTCGTAACTAAGTGAACTTGAAGGAGATCATTGGGTATGTCACATATCATGCGGAAGGATTTGTATGATTAAGACGGGATTTGTCCCTCCTATATAACGGGAGTGATATCTTCGAGCTCATTGATAAAGTGAGACTTAGAAAATGCATGGCCATGCTCGGATGAGTTGATATACGATATCAATGTCATCAGTTTAAGTTGGTCTATTCGGTAATCAAGAAACCAAAGATTGGGCTATACGAGAGTGACACATTCCATATCTTGTGCTTAGTTTTGATATATTGGACAAAGGGACAATAGCATATATTGGTGATGATCATAAAGGTTTAGTCGAATCATCGACAATCTTGTCACTTGGGTAGCAATGATGTGTTGCTAGACACCGCTCATTGCTTATGATCATAAATGTGATTTATGATCATTGTCAACATGGTAAGAGCCTGTTGGGTCGCACACATAGAGCTATTTGAATCATTAGAGTGCATGGGCTAATAATTTAGGTTTTGGTTTCACAATAATTTCATATTAATAATGGGCCCAATAGTTGAGCCATTATTAAGCCCGAAATTAAAGCCTAATTGGATTAGGGCTTTAAAACCCATTAGGTCTGAAAGTTGAGTCTAACTATAAATACAACTTTTAGTGAGAACTTCGTAGGTTTCCTTGCCATAGCATCTCAAAAGGACAGCTGCACTCTTCTCTTATAATTCCTTAGAGGATGCAAGCTAGCATTGCGAGTGCAAGAGAAACGCATCTACTGGGATGTGGTGGAAGCGTGGTGATCCCGAGAGGCTCGTGTGGATACCATGGAGAGCTTAAACACGTCAACTGTTCAGGCTTTATGATTCGAATCTATAGTTGAGTGAGAGATCTCAACCGAAAATTAGGTATGAAAATTTTCGAACATCTAGTTTACCCTGTTTTACTTGGATCCTAGAGGGTTTCGGTTAAATTCCACTGCGCTATTTGGCTCCCGAACCCAACAATTGCCACGTGGCTGCCTATTTTATGATAACAAGTGACTAGATTGGGAGAACAATAAAGTTCAAGCTAAAATTGATACAAAGTAATTTTAGTAACCTAAAAGGCTAGTTAACCCAATCTTCCCCTATCTTTCCGAATCCCACTGCTGCCCTTCTCCGAGTCGATCTTTGCCACCCTTTATTGCTGTCGTTTTGATTGGTACCCTCAGACCCACCAAATTTCTATCTCGAATTAGAATCGAGAAATAACCCAGAAGACAAAGAGTTGAGAAAAACAATGGGTAGAAAAGGAAGGACCCGAGTCGATAAAATTGGCATTGACCTGAGTGCTGTTGATTGCTGGTTGGTCAGGATGGATATGGCATCAAGATAAGGAGGCTTGATTTCGAATGGAGCGTCGAGGTCGCAAAGAGGCTTAATGGAGACCTAATTGCTGCCACTGCAACGTCGGATCTCTGTTCGTGACCTCGCGATTTCCTCATCTCCTTTTATGTTCATAACCTCCTCCTCTCCATCGAATTCTTTGAATCTGACATTAATGTCTGCTATAAACCCAATCTCTGTTGTTTCCAATCCAACCTCAATTGGCATTAGGTTCGTACGATTCCAAAGTAAGTGGGTGATTGGAAATCAAAGCGACAGAGATGTTGGGGTGCGCAGTGGCATGAATGGTGGAGTAGGTGATTGGAAATTGGAAAAGATTTGGATTATGGGTGAAATCGTGTCTTAAGACTTATGATTATGCGTTTGAATCATTTTAATCTGAAATATGTTATTCTTTTAGTATAGTCGCTTGCGGTTATGAAATAGATGGACATGTGGCAATGTGGGTGCCATGTAGGCAATTTTCATCTGAAATAATGGCATAACTAACAGTATGGATCAAAATATGACATATTAATTGAGTTAAGGGATTTTAATAGTCATTTTTAGAGGTAAGTGATCACATTATGATGATCCTTAAAGTTAGGGAACTAAATATGAATTTTACCCTTCCTTTAACCTTCTACCCTCGCCATCTTGGGCGTAATCCTTCACGAAATGGCCAGGTCCCACACTAGAGACAATCATCACCATCACTGCTTACTTTCCCAAATCATCATTTTTTTTCTACATTAAAAACAATAACAGCTCCAACATAAAAAAAAAAAACTACTGCTTGCTATTTTGACTACTTATAATCCACCAATGTTGGTTATACTGGGGTGGCAAAACCTTTCCATGCGCCGCATCTTAGCATTGAACACTTCTTTTCCTAGCTGCTCATCTCCTTCACTATTTTCACCACCATCGACAACCTATTCGCCATCATTGCCTTGTACACTGACTCTAAACTCTCGTTTCCTAGCACCTCTGCCATTGCCTTATCAGGTCTTGCATTTTAAATGCTAGCTTCTGTTCATCCAACATCACCAAATCATTCATCATATTCTTGCCACCATTCTTCGATCATCATTTTTCTTGGCAATTGGTTTAATTTTTTAAGTTTGATCGCCACATTTTTGCTGACCCATTGATTGGATTTTCTCATTCTCTATTAATTTTGTAGCTGCAATAAATCTATTTGTAATTTTGCATTCGTTTGCTTTCCCAATTGGTTTGGAATCAGTCAATGATGTAAGTGATTAGTGGCAGAACTAGGATTTTTGGTTTGAGGGTGAGCCCGAAGGAAATGGATGATGTCGCGTTGAGGATAAACTAGAGATTGGGACTAAGTCATACTAATTCAAAGATAAGGGAGCAACTTGTATGAGTTGAAAACATTAGAGGCCATGTTAGAATATTTGCTTAAGGGTAAAGGGAATAATTACTCATTTGGTCCTCACTTTCTTTAGAGTCTAACTCACTGCTCCCTTATCTTTATATTCTTCCATCATTTTTGGGGGATAACAATGTATATTCAACCCCTAATTTCTCTTGAATTAACTAATTAAATACTCATTATCTAAAAATTTC
The DNA here is from genome assembly GCA_039654915.1 of Aquilaria yunnanensis. Taxonomy (NCBI): domain Eukaryota; kingdom Viridiplantae; phylum Streptophyta; class Magnoliopsida; order Malvales; family Thymelaeaceae; genus Aquilaria; species Aquilaria yunnanensis. The sequence goes on along the minus strand of CM077598.1, from coordinate 21,278,603 downwards.
AAAAAAATTTAGGGGGCGACAACACTTCATGCCTCAATGATGGTCCACCATTGTAAGTGATGATTCAGACAATAGATCAGTTTTTGCATTCCTTCTGCTAATGCGAAATACTTGTTTGTTGATTGATTCTAAGACCCGATTCTCTGTTTCAAAACGTGAACCTGATGGTTTTAGCTACAATCAGGTCTTCTTTTATCCATTTTCAATAGAATCTTACCTAACCTAGATTATGTAAAGTTCACCAAATTACTTATTTCATAAACCAAATCGATCTATTTATGAGACCAATAAATCAATTTACTGTCGCAGGAATGTCCACCCCTGAAATCCCATCCATCCATGAAGACCCCTCAAAAGTGTTGTGACTCCAATATGGTTCCATTCAAACTTTCTTAACCATTGAGCACAGCCCAACCTACTTGATATTTTCTATCCTCTCCTATGTATTTCAAATGGATTGTTGATTTCTTGCTTTTCAGAGATGGCACGGGCTAATTAAAATGTCCCTATGGTGGAGCAGGTGCACACTTGTTTGATAGAATGACAAATGAACCATTGAGCATACCCTAGGCTGGTGCTCCTCTTAGGAACAATTAAAGTGCACAACAATCCCGTTGCATCACTATCGTTAATGGTTTTCGCAATGGGTGCTCTGACGAGGGTTTCGCTGGTTGGAGTCATAGTAGGGGGAGGCAATGGGGCTAGTGATAGGAGATGACATTGTTGCTGCAGGAGCGAATGTTAGGAGTGGGGACTGGAGATTAGATTAGAAATCTTAGGAATTGTTCGCATAATTATAAAAATCTTAAATATCAATCAGAGCATTTGATTCAATAATACTAACTAGAAAATGATAGGGCTAAGGGATAAATGTATGTATTGCGTAAAAAAAAAAAAAAGAAAATTTCTAATCTTTCATATAGAAAAATTTGGTGGATAAGAGATTCGCCCTGTAATATTTAACAATATTTATATGTTCAATAGAAAATTCTAGATGCCATGCTACTAATTATATTGTATTATACTATGTTATAAAGAATAAAGCATTTTCACTGTTCATCAACAGTGCCCTTCCGCCATTTTTTTTTTGTTTTGCTTTTTCTAGTTTTGTGGTAAAACTTTTATTTTGGTCTTTGAATATTTCACATCTGCCATATTGGTCCCTTACTTTCTCCTTCTATCACAAGATGGGGTGAAGACTATATGTTGATGATGGTAAGATCGGCACATAATAAAGTATGGGGATTGATACTTGAAGAAACTAATAATATAGGGACTGAAGGTATATTTGTTCATTGCAAGTCCCGGGAATGTTAAAATCCTCCTTTTGGTCCTTCAATATAACAATTTTGCCATAGTGGTCCACAACTTTTGCAATCTGTTCGAAACTTAAAAAAAAAAAAGGATGGTTTATTTAAATTTAAAACGATGGAGCCCTAAATGAAAATGAGATACATACTTTTATTAACCATATTAAATACCCAAACCTTTTTCTTTTACATGTTTTTATTCATAGGTTCAATTAGATAAGTCAGATTCAAAATTTTGATTAATTAAAACAGATACATAGTTTGTAGAATGCACGAGTGCTTTTACTTGAGATTTGATTCAAAGTTTTGATTAGTTAAAAAAGTGCACAATTTGCATTATGTATAAGTGATTAATTCTTAAAAAGTTTCATTTTATCACTGATTCATGAGTGAGTAAAAATCTGAAAAAATTTATGCATATATATTGTGCAATATTATTCTACATTATAAATACCATAAGCTTTTGATGGTTTCATTTGAATTGGTTAATGAAACTGCTTTGACAATTTTTCCTATGTTATTTTTAATGTTTTTGACGATATGTAAACACATTTCATTTAACTATTATATATATATATACAATTATCTACACTCAAAATTTATTTAATGTCAAAGTATGTCTTATCTTTTTTATATTGTTCTATTAATGAGTTGCATTATTACACAAGTCTTTACATATCTCGTGTACTTTTAGAAGAGACCAATGTTTGTACTATTCATATATGGTGAATTCCATTGTACATTAACAGTGCCTCCCCCCTCCCCCCCCCCCCCCCCCCCCCCCCCAATTTTCTTGGATGCCATTGACTCCTTTTTAAATTTGATTCCTTTTTCATAAAGCATTCGCCTTTTTTAAAGCAAGTGTTGCAATTTCTCATTTTCAGTCTTTTTCATATTTTGTTTTTGTTAAAACTTGATTTCAATCCCTGAATTTTCACTCTTTAAGAAGTTAGTCCCCAAGTTTCATCGGTGTTCCATTTTGTACCCCAAAATTAATAACTATTGAACTAGATTTTTTCTATTTGCTGTCTTAGTCCCTAAACTTTTTTTGTTGTTTTTTATATACTATTTTTTACACTAAGACATTAGTCACCATAGTTTATTCGTTAAATAATTTTTTTAACTTTATTAAATCAATTATTAAACCTTTAATACATAAATTTTTTCTAGTTTTTATCTTGGTGCAAACTTGTTTTTGTCATCTTTCTTTATTATTGTTTTCTGAAATGAAACTTTAATCATTATAATTTATCTATTTTTTACTATGTTTCTGGTTAATTTGGCTTAAGCCATGTTTTTATTTTTATTTTTATTAAGTTAATAGTTGAAGCATTAATTGATTAACATAAGTTAAATACAATTTTGTGTTTCCAGTCATTTTTTTCATTATTGATGATTGAATTTTGTAACATCAATTATTTACTTTAAGCTTTATAGTTAACTAAAATAATTTGGTCTACAATTGCTAAAATTTAAAATAAAATTTTCTAGATAAATTTTTCATTGATATTAAAAATTGGAGTTTGAATTAATAAAGGATGAAAAATTTTAGTAAATTATTTTTTAATAACAAAGAAAATATGTATATATTCAAAGCACATACAAATTTTTGTTTCATGGTATTATGTTTCGATCATAACTAATCATTTTAATTATAAGAATATAATGTAAGAAGAACTCAACTCAAAATTGGAATAAAGAAAAATTTTAGTTGATCAATGTGAATTTATGAGTGAAATTTTTTTTACTTACTTATAATAAAAATTTATTTTAATACTAAATTTATTGAATTAAATACCCACAACAATGCGTGGGTCATCAAAACCTTGTTTATAGTCTATAACATAGTATTATTGCTTATATATATATATACTGAAAAACAATACCACTAGAGATAGTTTTAAAAAATAAGTTATTAGTAATTATTTTGATATATAGTTATGTGGCTTGTTTGGGAACATATTTTACAATTAATGTTAGATTTTTGAATAATTTATTTAACGGTTAAGATAAAAATATTGAAGCTAAAAACTATCATTGGATAGTTTTTCCAAAACTCTAATACTAATTGCTGATGTTAATATCAAACGGGCCATTATCCACTCAATTTTTATACCAATTGAAAAATTTTATATTTCAAAAAATATAAAAAATATTTTATAAAAATTTTAAAAAAATTAGTATTTTTTTATTGTTTAGGTACTGAAAAAATTCATAAATAGATAATTAATTTCTAAAAAAATATGTTAAATAAAATAATTATAAAAAATAATGAAAATGAAAATAATAAATTAAAGTATTTTTTATGAAACAGGAATAGAAACTAAAACACTTACTGCTTATACAGTTATTAGTATTAAAATTTTGAAAAAAGTACCTAAATTAATTTTTAACCTATAATTTCAATGGTTCATCTATATTATTGGCAAATTATCCAAAACTCTACTAGCGACAGACACAGATATCATGCATAGTGGGATATCGTAATCAACTTTCTTACGTGGCAATAATCAAGGGGGCGGACTTTTTGACAGGTCAAAGCTGCAAAGCCGTACCGTACGTGATCTTCAATTCATCTCCCACGACGGCCACTTTTGATCGTCCACGTAGTATTTCGCCGTGTTAGGATTAGGAAGACAAGAATAGACAAGCCAAGAAAACGATGGAAAACGTTGCCCCGCAAACGAATTACAAATCACAGGTTACAGACAGTTTGGTTCTTCGGCTTCTTCTTCTTGATTGTTCTCAAGTGAACACATTAACCGATCAACGAGAACCAAAGCAGCGACGACCGCAACCAAATTCTATCTCCTTCTCGTCGGGCTCTATCTCCATCGGAGATAAAGTTTTCGCCGCGAACTGAATTCGAAAATCAGGTGACAAACATGAAAGGAGAGAAAGAAGCTGGAAAGATGGAGTTGATGGAGCAGATAGAGGATCTGATTGAAGAAGCTAAAGTGCGGACCCTATGGTGGACCATTGCCATTTTCGTCGTCACTTACTTCATGTCCCGTAAGTTGTCGACGATTTCAAAATTAATCTCCCGGCGTTGATGTTATTCTCCTATAAGTCTTACTTGCTTCGCCTTTGAATTTCTTCCCGTTTTCGTTTGTGATACGTAGAGATTGATTGTATTTAGTGATTGATTGAGCTGGAGCTTGTGATACATGGCTTTGGTTATTGACATTGAGAAAATTTTGCTCATCTAGACATGGAACGATCCTTTTTAGTGTGGTTTGCTACCGAGACAGCTTGTTCAGGGATTGGATTGAAAATTGCTTTTGTACTTCGTTTGTTTTGCAGAAACTAGTTCATCAATGTGGAAGAATTTGCCAGTAGCAATTGCGCTTGTTTCTGCTCTGCGGATTTTGACAAAGAGGGTTGAGTTTAGGTGGAAGAGTGCATTATTTTGCTGTCCAAAGACTTATTTGTCTCATTTGGAGAGGAAACAATTGTCAGTGAATGACTCTCGTCTTTCTTGTGCACCACCTACACCAAAGTGGAAGAGGAAAATTGATTCTCCTGTAGTGGAGGCTGCAATCAACCAATTCATTGACAAAGTACTGAAGGATTTTGTGGTTGATTTGTGGTACTCGGTTATTACACCTGACATGGAAGCCCCTGAGCTAATGCGATGTGTAATCATGGATGCTATTGGTGAAATAGCATTGCGTGTGAAACAGATAAACCTTGTCGACTTGCTAACGAAGTACTTTTTGTCTTTCTGCCAGTTTGCAAGTTTGCTAGAAGCAGTTCCAGTTGTAAAAATAGCTAACTTCTGGACACATTGGCCTAATCGATGCTGTTATTTTTCAGGGATGTGCTTGATCTTGTAGGGGATCATATAGATCTTTTCAGAAGAAACCAAGCTGCTATAGGTGTCGATGTCATGAAAACCTTGTCTTCTGAAGAGAGGGATGAGATGTTGAAACACCATCTTATGGTTTCTGAGGACCTGCATCCAGCACTATTATCCTCTGAGAGTGAGTACAAGGTGTGATTCAAACGTCTAACGAATGCTTCATGTTTGTTCTTAGATGTTATAGGTTCCTTCCGTTTGACTTTTTATTGCTCATCATCAGGTTCTTCAGAAACTTGTGAGTGGAATTCTGGCTATAGTACTTAGAGCACGAGAAGCTCAATGCCCTATAGTCCGTTGTTTTGCTCGAGAAATTGTAACTTGCTTGATACTTCAACCTATTCTGGATTTTGCAAACCCAGGGTAAACTATAATTCCTCTCTCTCTCTCTCTCTCTGTTATTTATTTATTTTCACAATTTCATTGTTTGAATGGATAATTTACACCTTTTTATTGGTTATTATGATGTCAGTGAGTATGTTGATCAGTCTGAGTTAGGAGTTTATGACAACAGATACTGGAAGGGAAAGACTAAATGAGAGGTCGAGACAGGCTGAAAGTGAACTTTATAAATATAATAGTGTTATGTTGGTTAGCCTCTGCAAAATACAAAGAGGGTAATGGAGGTGGCAATGGCATCTACTTAAGAGTGTACTTTACAGTGGAATTACGTCTGACTTTGGTTAGTTTGGAAAGGGGGTTTGTTCAGCTCTGGGTTTTTGGACTTCTCATGCTTTTATTGCGAAAGCATCTATCCTAGAAACCAATAGAAAACACTAACCAACCCCTTAACCTAACCGTGCGGTATTACATGGCTTAGCATTTATGTTTATTAACTAAAGAAATGAGTTAGGGCCATGAGCCTGATTGGATGATGATGCTTCAAATTTATTATAGTATTTAGATCCATTATTTAGATGTGATATTAAGGCTAAAACTTCTCTTGTTCTACGTCTATAGTTGATTCTTGCTCATCATCCTACATTCTCATTGTAACTTCTCTAGTGGGCATCATTCATTAACCATCTAAAGTTGACTTCTTTTCAGATACATCAATGAGATGATTGAACATGTTTTGCTTGTAGTTAAAGAGATAGCTTCTAATCAGTCTGGCAGTGGGAGTAGGTCTGCTCTCGAAAGATTTTATTCATTAAATAGTCAAGTTACTGAAAAGAAACCTCAGGAAAAAATTGATCATCAGAGAGAACCAGATTCAGAATGTAATGATGATGGTGATGAAAGAATGGTGCAGCCACAGCCTGCTGTTTGGGCTCGGATGCTAGAGGCAGCAACTCAGAGGAGAACTGAGGTTCTTGCTCCTGAAAATCTTGAGAACATGTGGACAAAAGGGAGAAACTACAAAAAGAAAGAAAACAATATTGTTGAAACAGGAGTTCAGGAATCCATTTCCAGGAGTTCTTTCACAAAGGGCATTGTAACAACTGAAAGAGCAGATGCAGCTGACTTTACTACGGGAACAGTTTTGAGAGTGCTGTCACCTAGTGAGAATATCACCGACGGTGCATATTCAGTTCAGGAGTTCAACAAATCATCATCTTTTGAGGGCTCCCATCTTATTATAAAATTGGATAACTCCTTTGAGACTGCCACTGATGGAAACGAAAGTAGGCTGAAGAGGTCCAATAGCACATCTGATTTGAAAAGTGAACCTGATAAACAGATCGTACTTAAAGAGAATGTTATTTCAGAGCTCTACGGACCAGCCGTTGGGAGGCATATAGAAGTGTTTAAGGATAAAAGTGGCTCAAGCAAAGTACTCCAAAATGAAGGGAAGCTTGCTCCCAGGCTCAGGAGCAGAGTAAGCATTCCACTTCACTTTGAACGGTGAACAAAATTCTGATTTTTTTGTTGCAGGACTTCCCTACTGAACATCTCATTTAAGTGTTCCCATCGTTAGAATATGGAAGAAATTTTTGTTGCTTCATCAAATCTGCTTCTGTCTTCCCTGAGTAGGTGATTGGAGCATATTTTGACAAACTTGGTTCAAAATCATTTGCAGTTTATTCAATTGCAGTGACTGATGTGGAAAACAGAACATGGTTTGTCAACAGAAGGTTATCCTACCATACAACACTGGTTCTATTTGTTTAGATTCTTTAAAACAGAAACACCATGTTTATTTTGTTCCATTTCAGAAATATGAGGTTCCTGAAGCTTCATGGTTGCTCCTGTTGGTTTTTGATCTTAAATATCCTCCTGTAAGATTCTATTTATCTTCTCCTGCAGATACAGTAATTTTGAAAGATTGCACAGACACCTTAAAGATATTCCCAACTATGCATTACATTTGCCCCCAAAACGTATATTCTCATCAAGCACTGAAGATTCGTTTGTTCAGCAACGCTGCATTCAGCTAGACAAATATTTGCAAGTACATTCTGACGTACTTAGAGTGCATTCAATTTAAAAATTATTGCAGCCAGTGGCTTCATTTACATTGCCTTTGTTCAGGATGTGTTGTCAATTGCCAATGTTGCTGAGCAACATGAAGTGTGGGATTTTTTAAGTGCTTCGTCTAAGGTTTGTATTTAATTGAGTATTTTGCTTCAGTTCTACTTCCTTTTCCACCATACTTCAATCTTGTCCCTTATCGCAAATTGTTCAATTTATCACTTACTCTATTTTTGCGATTCCCTAAATCCAAGTCCTTTCATTATTGGTTTTTTTTTTTTGTAAGAACTACTCTTTTGGAGGATCTTCTTCAGTAATTAGAACCCTTGCTGGTATGTTCTCATTCTTTCTTTCTTCAGTAACTACTGATTTCACTTAGACAATCTCACATAGATAATTAGGATGAACATCTATAGATCCAGTTGTTGCTTTCATCTGCATGTTTCAAACGTACACGACTTAACTGATTTTTCTTCTTATTGTATTAGCTTCTCGGCATAGATGGCTATTGTCCCTTTCCAGAAAGATCTTAAATTCAAAATTTTCATCACCATTTTTTAGTTTGGTTTTGTGTTTTTCTTTGTTTGATGAAACTATCCAGTATTTGGAGCACTGCTATTTTATGTTGATAAGACATCGTTGCACTTTCTTTTCTTCTATTAGACTGATCTTTTTTTTGTGGATCTCATACATTTATCATTGACTTTGAGTAGTCAACGTGGATGATGCTGTGGATGATATTGTACGTCAGCTCAAAGGGGTTTCAGATGTTTTGGTGCGCAAGGTTGTGCGTTCATCTTCTCCCTCTGGTGAGGCATCTTCTTCAGTTGCTGGCAGAGCCCTATCCTGGAATACAGATGAAATAAACAAAGATATGGAAACAGCAAATAGCACTTCAGACAATGAAGAAGGTGGCCTACATGGAAGCCATGAATTTGATGATGACAAATTGGATATGGAGGAGAATGCTTCGCACTCGGATGATGAACCAAACTTGATGAAAATCAAAGAGTCTGGGAATTTAGTGGTTGGGAAACAGAGCTTAGATGGGAGTTCTGAACTAATTAGCCAGGGCGAACATTCTGTTGCTAAGTTTTCAGCAACTTCGCACCCTTTGGAGGATCCAGCTTGGATTCCTCCTGAGGTACCAATCTGACTAGAACTGCTCAACATCTTTGTATTAGAGCCTGTGATTCAAATTTCTACACAGAACGTAGGCATTTCCTTAGTAGCATTTCTTGGTCATTTTCCTGTGATTTCCTGGTTAATGACAAGTGTGTTGTTTTCTTGGTGGATTCTCTGATTGCATTTGCCAAAATGCTTAGGAAAGAAAGGGAAGGAAAGGACTTCACACAAGTCATTGTATCGAAACAAAAACATCTGTTTGAACATATTTTATGTTAATTATTTTCATGAGCCTAAGCCCAGTGCCCTTGTATTTTCTGAGCATATTAGACTATTTCCTGTTGTGTCTGTTCTGACAAAAATGACTCACCAACATTAATGAACTGAGAATTGAATCCCTTTTGGGTTAGGTTTTGGCTCTGTTTCTGCATGTGATTTCCATTTTAAAATTGAACATTGGATTGACAATAGACTTATGTTGCAGTGGACACCGCCAAAAGTGAGTGTACCTCTGCTAAATCTAGTTGACAAAGTATTTCAACTCAAGAGAAGAGGTTGGCTGAGGTGAGTTCTTTTGTATTGTACCTGTAATATTCAACTACATCAATCATTGGTTACTCTGCCTTATCGTGTTTGGGTTGACCGCTGCAAGTAATTATTATCATTTTCTTGAACTTCAGGCCGGATGGTCAGAAATTGATTAATTAGGAATTGTGAGTGTTTTAGCATCCCCAACTAAAACTAATGACAATAGATGCAGACGTCAATACGATAAAACATTAACACACCTGTTAACCATGAAAATAGTGCCCACAGTAGGCGACAAGGTTACAGCAATATTGGCGATGCTATTATGTTAAAGGCTTGAAGCATATAAGAAAAAAAAAACATATTGGTTGTGGTTGGAGAGGCCTCCTCACAATATAAAGTACTAGCAAACTCATCAACTTAATCGTTTGGGATACTGTTAAGTATACGTGTACACATGAATAAATACATACAAAAAATGTTTTTGTCACCTTATTGCACAATATTTCAGACATAATGTAATTTATTTATATTTTTGCTCCCATGGTCTTTGAAGTGGGTCAATTTCTGATAGAGTTACACATCTAAGATAAAGCACTAGCAAACCCATTAACTTAATCATTTTGGGATACTATGCGTGTGCACATGCATACATACATACGCACATACATACATGCGTATACACACACACACACACACAAATGATGTTTTTCTCACCTTAGTGCACACTATTTCGAACATAATGTAATTTATTTTATATTCAAACATAAACACATACATACACACATAAATACATACAAATGATATTTTTGTCACCTCAATGCACACTATTTCAGGCATAATGTAATTTAGTTTATATTTTACTTCCTAATGAGCAACTTCTCACAAGGGTCTTTGAAGTGGGTCAGTTTCCGATAGAGTTACACATCTAAGATTTGCCCCAACTTGGTCTTCTGGCATTTGATAGACATTACCATGCTAGGCTTCTCGTATTTGCGTGGTTGCATTTAATTTCATTAACATGTTCTTTTTTGTTGATCTGCAGAAGACAGGTCTTTTGGTTATCAAAACAAATTGTACAATTGGTTATGGAAGATGCAATAGATGACTTCCTCCTGCGCCAGATATATTGGCTCCGCAAAGAGGATACAATTGCCCGAGGGATTCGGTGGGTTCAAGATGTAAGGACCCTAAAGATCACAAACATCCTCAGATAACTTAACCCGTTTATGTTTGAGGTCTTATTTATGCTTGCTTATAGGACGGGGCCAGCATACTAACTGCTCTGTATAGGAACTTGTCACTGGGCCTCAGCCTTTGTGCTAAAGCTATATTCTTCTCCCAAGCCGGTAACCACGGCACTGCTTAGGACAACCCTCACTAAGCTGCTGCATGATATGAGATGAAAGGACAAACTGCTGGTTATATGAGCCAACTAATTTCTTATGTAACTTACACACAAGAAACCTTCTCTTTGCATCAACATGTAGAGAACCTTTGACCAGGATGATGATTTATACACTGTGTTATAAGATAGGTGATTTTCCCCCAAATGAGCTAGGAACAACTACATGAATCATGTTTTTGCTCCTGTCCAATCAGGGATGTGCAGATTGGCTTTTTATGTGGGTATAGGGTGCAAGAAAGAGAACTGTGTTTAGGTTCCTTGCATCCTTTTCCTTTTGCTCACTTGGATAAGTTCTTGTTATCTGATTTGTAAGGAGGTTGTTCTGAATTTTAATGTAACTTATCTGGGTTTCTGGTGCATGAGTTCAAAGATTCTGTTTGACTTATTGACAACTATGCTCAATTTCTTATGTTCCAGATTCTATGGCCTGGTGGCATATTCTTTACAAACATTGGGAATATTCCTACTGGACCCAGTGATCCTCAAACTAAACAAGCAAATTTCGATCTTGTCAACCAGTTTGGTGGCAACAAGAGCTACCAACCAGGATCCTTTGAGCAACAGCTTGAGGCTGCTCGTAGAGCAAGTGACATAAAAAAGTTATTATTTGGTGAGCATATACTTTGCAGGTTTTTGTTCTCTTCTTCCATTAAGATCATTTGGATAGTTTGCTTCACTAGGAGATCTTTGGCAGACATTCTTGCAGGTTCTTTTGATCCTTTTGTATCTTTTCCTGATTGGTCTGCAGACCAATTATTTCTCCCCCACTCTGTTACTAACCTAAATGCCCGAACTGTCACAAAAGGACAATTGTTGAGCTCCTGATTACACGTGACAGCAGAAAGCATTTCGAAAACAACTCAAGCATTGGCACAATGGTCAAAAGTTTTGATGTTGTCTCTCAAGGTCCAAGTTTTAACACTCCGTAGTACCTTGCTCTTGGCCTCTCAAAAAAGCCATCATGAACCTGATTTTAACCAACGGTTCAGGTCAAAATATCTGAGTGTATCTGTCGATTTGCGTTGGATGAGTGGCATTTTTTGTTTGTTGAGAATCAGGGTCATAATATGTTGAGAGGCATGAGGATAATGATCTCTGAAGTTTATCAGCAGGCAGTCTTATACAGAAGCAGCAGTAACAAAGTATACTGTTGTATTATGTCCACTAGATGACTGAACTTGATACTTGCCTGCTTCTTTTAACTGGTCAGATGGAGCCCCAGTAGCTCTAGTTGGCTTGGTCGGGCAAAAGCAGTACAGGCGATGTGCCCGTGACATCTTTTACTTCACTCAGGTAAAACGTGCGTTTTGTGTACCTCGTCTTTTATCACTGCACAGGTTGCGCATATCTTCCCTCTATTAACCACTGGAATATGTTTGCTGCTGGTAATAGCAATGTTGATTGTTGTATGATCATATGTGCAGTCTAGCGTCTGTGTGAAGCAGCTTACTTATGCAATGGTGGAGCTAGTAGTCGTATCTATTTTTCCCGAGATGCGGGATCTCATACTGGACCTTCACGGGAAGGGGAATTCTCGTTTTAAAGCTGGTTAACCGGCTTATGGATAGACTGTTCATCACCATCACCAACCTTGGAACCTATGGCTATGCATGGTCACACAAATCCACGACCATGACACGGTTGATAATGTTATGATATCTGATCAAGTCTTTGTTTGTTTGTTTGGTTGTTTTTTAAATTCCCTTTTCCCTCTCACGACAAGTTCTGATTGTATTTTGTGAATGTACAGTAATGATTATCGAATGTCTAGAGTGTATAGATATCAGGCCGTGCCTCTGTGTCTGTAGGTCAGTCGTGATTCTTACTTAATGTGGTACTCGTATTCATCCATTCATCATTTGATGTCAAACTTGGATTTGCTTTGCTGTTCGGGAGATTCTGTTTTGTTTTATTTTTGTTTTTTAAGGTAGTGTTTGTCGTCAGGAGAGTCGAAATTATTAAGCTGCTTACACACACACAGCTACTATAATAATGCTGCTGGAGTGGTAAAACTAAAAGAGCTACAAGTGGAGGGAAAATCGGGAGGGATAATTTCCCTCCATTTTCCCGCTAAGAGAAATACTAAAACCTAAGGTGTGCGACGGCGACCTGTCATCCTTTCATACGTTCGGCTTGCATCCTTGTGCTGCTTCAGCTTCTTTCTCGGGCGAGAGAACTAGGATAATACTACTAAGAAGAAACGGGAGAAGAAACCAGTTATGGCGGGCAAGAGGAAGAGCGGCGGAAGATCAGCAGAGAACGAAGCTAGAGAATACGAGAAGCTTCGGGAGCAGAGGATCAAGCAGAACAAGGAGCGCATGCAGAAGCTCGGCATTCTAGACCTCTCCCAGAAGCTCAAGCCTCCACCCTCCAAGCCCAAAAAACCCCTGCCCCCTTCCACCAACACAGCTACCATCATTCCTCTCACCGTCCCCGATCCTCCCCGACGATCCTCGAGGTACCTCTCTTCTGTGGTTCTTTTGGTTTTGCACTCCAATTTCGTCTTCTGCTTTGATTGAAGAATCCGTTTGATCCAATTTGGCGATGATTTTCATGGGGATTTTAGGTTGAAGACAATGGCTCCGGTCAGCTACGCAGAGAACGATCCTAAAACTAAAAGGATCTCCGCGGAGAGTGACTATGAAATTCGCTTGAAAGAAGGTTCAAAGCCCGAGGTGTATACCGAAGAACATGAGAAGCTTCTGGGGGATTCTAAGATGAACTGGGATCTGTGTGTTGATGGGTATGGTCCGGACGGGAAGCGAGTTTATGGCCCGGACAATGGAGAGACTTGCCACCAGTGCAGGTGACTTATCAGCGATCTACTTTTAATACTTCCATTTACAAGCTGAAAATTGGCAAAGTTGAAATTTCACTGCGGTGGTTCCTTGATTTCTGGTGTTCCTGGCAGGCAGAAGACTCTTGGTCTTCACACACATTGCGCAAAATGTGCTATCGTACGGGGCCAGTTTTGTGGGGATTGCTTGTATATGAGGTGCTTGTAATTGTACATTCTAAATTCCTCTTCATTGACGTAGTTGCTTGTTTACCAGTTATTTTTTTCCAATGCTTCTTGCTGGCCTTTTCATTTATAAAACATGAAAATTCGTTTGCTTTTGTTTTCTGCTGGAGTATATTCCCCCAGTGAGAAGCTCGGGTAACAAGAAATAAGGAATTTAAGTAGCTAATAATCTGTAGGGATAAATACAAGCCAATCATTTATTTCTCATTTACTATTTTCTTCAGGCCTCTTACTTGTTAGTGAACAATCGTCAATTTTGGTGGACTGTACTGTATAGAGATGGATTGATTCAGAAACATAATACTCATTGTACACCAGTAGAAACAGAATGATGCAGTGGAAGGCAAAACCATGACGATTGCTGCTGTTTTCTTCTAGTTTGTATCGAATTAAATAAAAATTGTGAGCATGAAGATCATAATTTTTTGATGAGTTACTTCAGGTAGTCTATTTGTTATCTTCTGCAGATATGGAGAGAATGTGACTGAAGTCAATCAGAACCCCAAGTGGATCTGTCCGGTTTGTCGTGGAATATGCAACTGCAGTCTGTGCCGGAAAGCAAAAGGATGGGAACCAACTGGTGCTATTTACAAGAAGGTTGACACTATTATGAGTCTGAGCATCTGTTTTGCACTTCGTTTTTTTCTTTGCAAGTACATTCACACGTTGGCTTTGTTTGATTTTTTTCCCTATCTTTTCTTTCCGCCCTCGTTTTTGTACTCTTACTACTGCATAGGACATGGGCAATGTGGCATGATGTGATAGCCTCCTGAGTACATATGTTTTCGTCTAGGTATGTGGGGTTCCTATGCTTTACAACTACTGAATTGTGGTGAATCTCAGGTTAAAAGACTGGGCTACAAGTCTGTTGCACACTATCTTATTCAAACAATGCGTGCTCAAGGCAACTACAAAAGTTTGGACTCCAGAGAAGGAATGCTGCCCTCTGCAGATGCAGCTGAGGACCTTGAACAATCGCTAGGGCCTCAATCTGTTGAATGTGAAGACCAGTTGGACAAAGAGAAAGATGATCTGCATTTCTCAGATGGAGAGCATACTAGAGAAGGCGATGAATGAGGACAATGATGATGGCTCAGTGGCACTGTTAAGGACTTAACAGAAGCAGTGAAGACACTAACGGATTCGAATGTGAGCCAGCCAGTTTACTATTTTTGAAAAGTAACGGACCAGGGCTCATTTTCCCTTTAGTCAGTAAAGGCCGTTATTTTGTGCATTCTATGCAATTGAAAAGAAAAAAATATCATGTGTGCAACCTAGATCAATCGGAACAGGTGATAAGAAATCACTTGGGCCTATCAAAAGATCACATTTTCTTTGATTGTCAGTGCGTCCACACCACATTCGCAGTATATCCATAATACATCATAATATGAGCTGGGTTGAGACTGTTAAGTTGGTCAAAATATGACAAGGTCTGGGCAGTGGGCACACAACTGGTGTGGTGAAACAGACCAGTGGAAGTTCAATTTAGTGTCATCTTTCTGCAGGATAGACTTGTTTTCATGTGAATGTAGTGAAGTCTGGCAGGCTTGGTTCAACAATCAACATGTAGGTTGCAAGCATACAATTCAATGGTCAGCAAACATGGTATACAGTGGCAGTAAAAATATGTCAGTTGAAAGGGTTAGTGATGTTGGTGAGTCCCGAAACTTTATCACGAACATCTGAGAAAAGGCCAAAGAGGGAATACTGCCGGAGTTTGCTAACTTCATACCATGAATTCAAAGCTTCAAGATTCATGTCTGTCCCTGAAAAAGCTAGCTGTATGCCTAAATTGCAGTTACCAGATCCATTACATTTCGATGTTGGTATGGCGCAGTCCTGCTTGTTGAGGCAAATTGAATCTCCGGAGCAGGCATCACACCCAAAACTTTTCCAGTACAAGTTCACCAGAGTACCCTTCTCGAATTCAAGAACCTACAGTAAGAGAAAGAATAGGGGATGAAGGCATCAGTGATAGCCATAGGTCAGTGTAATTAATGGTGTTGTGCTTCGTACCAAGGTAAGACTAGTGATGGTGTTGCTATTGTCAGCAACCATCACAGGTGGGGACCTGGCCGCGTACTTTCTTCCTGCAAAGGCAACCATGTATCCCCCAGCTTTTATCTGAGAAAATGAATTAGCACAAGTTAGAGAAGTATGTATGTATTTGCACATATGGACGAATAGATAGAAGCTCGAATTGGAACAAATATACGGAGAACATACGGGGCTAAAGGTGGTGCTGTTGATGGTAAGGAGAGACATTTCATCAACTTTGGGCCTAAAGACGGCAAGCTGGGCACCTTTGCTAGCCAAGGAGAGGCGGCTGTCACAGGGTGAAAGCTGAATGTTATTGGAGAAGAAGGAATCTTTGGTCGAAAATGCGATGCCGAAAGAGAATCCGTATGATTTCTGAACGGTGGCATCGGAGCAAGGGTCGAAAATATGATTTTTATCTGCTAGGAAAATGTCTGTGATGTCAGCTGCATTTGCAGCCATCAACATCATCATCACCACCATCATTTTTGGTTGCGTGAACATTCTCATTACGAGGGACATGACCAGATTGTTGCTCCTAGATGCTCGGACCTTGTATATAAAAGACATTCAAATGACAGGGAACTTGAGAATTCGTTTCGACCTAAATCATATCATGACACAGAAACAGGTTACGCCAATCCATTAGATTGATAATGTCATCAAATGAACAAGAGCAGAAACCCGAAACTCACCCACGAAATGTGTCGAGAGATTGATTGGCTCACAGGGCTGGGGTCGTCCTTGAAGCAGGTCTTATATATGGATTGTACGGGATTAGGCAATAAAATGGGAAATGAGAATTGAGACGTTTAGATGATCAAATTGTCCAGATTGAAAGAAGAAATTGAATTAGTGGATGATTTTGGGAGGACACAAGAAATGAGTTGTTGTACCATGAAAGAATTCAACGGAAGCGGTTCTAGCGGATCGACAGCCTAGCAGTAGTCTAGATGGATCCTGTCTCGGAAACGGCCTCTTCATTCTCTGGAACTTGCCGTATAATTAAGCACGTACGTGTTTAGTAGTCTAGATGGATCCTGTCTCGGAAAAGAAGGACTTTGTTTTCTATACTTCCATGCGAGTATTTTTTTTTTTAAAAAAAGGGTATTGTTTTTCAGAAAAAAAAAAAAGCCAAACATTTGGACAAAAATACAATTTATCCGATCATTTTTTATTTAAGAAAACTACATTTTCCGCGTGAACTTGTACGGTCATTAATGCAGGTAATGAAAAAAAAAATGCTTTATACGAAAAATCGATACTTTTTATTTCCAAATAACTCTCAGATTATTTCTAAACAATTTAAATTTAGTGGAAGATATATATTTATTGTGTTTAAATTAGGATTTGAGAAATTGATGTCACTCGAGAACAAGTAACATTTTCTCTAAACAATTTATATATTTTTTTTACCTAAAACTTATATATAGATTTTTGAAACTTTACCCTAAAAAATTTGCATTTATTTAAGGTTGTGAATATCCTAGTCGAGATCATCAAGGTGATGAGAAGGATTTATGGATGGAGAATTGAATAGTAGGGAATGGAGAGTAGGACAATTATAGAGGCCTCAATGAAAAAGTTGGGCTTCCAATAATAGTAGCTTAGCTAGGCAAATAAGCTAGTGCATGTCACATGTCCTGCTGCTGCACTCCCTAGTTTACATTACTAGTAACATTCTCAATCACTAGCTTCTTCAAGATACCTCCTTTAATTCCTGCACATGGAAGTTCTTTCCATCTCTCTTTATTTCTCTCCTTATGGAATTTATGATCTGAATCTCTTTTTGTCGTAACTTAATCTCAATCTCAAATTCAACTTGTTGAGCTCTTAATTAGCAGCAGCTCTCTCCTTTCAATGTCTTCTACAACAGATCACGGACCTGATGATGGTCTGATGATCGGCTCCACCCCTCCACCCCCACCAGAAGCAGCAAGCAAATTTGGTCTGGAAATGGAGGTGACCCCTCGAGATGACCGGCCTTCCTTCTTCAGGATCTTCTTTGATGGCCGCACAACTAAATACTTGGTACGTTTTTCTTCTTCACGCCTGTCCTTTTTATAGACATTCAGGAGTTTCACTTTCACCTTCAAATTCAATTCCACTCCGATTTTCCTTACAGAAAATTCCAGAAGAGTTTGTGCAGAGGTACCTGAGAGAAGAAACATCTCCCGCAGCAACTCTTAAGGGTCCAACAGGCGCTTCCTGGGTGGTCGACCTTTGCAAGAACCGAAGCGGCTCCTTGTTTCTCCGAGATGGGTGGCAGCAATTCTGCAGAGATCATCGGTTAAGTCAGGACGACTTTATGTTCTTCAAATACGAAGGGAACATGTGCTTTGAGGTTCGGGTGTTCGACAAGTCGTGTGTGATCAGAAGCTACGAGCCTTTTGAAGCAAGCACTAGCAAGAAAGTAAATGCAAGTGCAGACGTCCAGATTAAGGAAGAGGAAGAAGAAGAGGGAGAGGAAGAGGAAGATTGTCGCAGAGCTGATGATCCTTCTGATCATGAATTGGGCTCCTCTAGCTTTCCTCGTTTCAAGGTCTGCCTTACAAAATCCACCATGAAGGTAAAACTACTGGTAAGCAGTTCATATTCTGATATGAGTCCATGTACTTATATATCCACCGGTAATTAAGGAGTTCATATTCTGATATGGGTCCATGCAACGACGGTTTAGTTTGAGACGTATTTTATGCAGAAAATCCCAACTGCGTTTGCCCGGCAGTATCTTCCTGGATCCAAGACGACCATGACTTTGAGCAGATCATCAGCAGAGAAATGTTGGGAAGTGACGTATTTGGGGAGCCAGGGCAACAATACGAGTCTGTCGAGCGGATGGGGTGCTTTTTTGAAAGACAACCAGATTGAGGTTGGTGACACTTGCTGGTTTGAGCTCGTAGCCCCAACCAGGATGCAAGTTCATGTTTTCCATTAGCTACTGAACCGGCCAGTTTTCCCAAGAGAAAGAAACTATTCTCTAAACCGGGGATCTGTCTGTTTGACATTTGTCTTTAAAAAATCAATCATTAGTTATTATTTTGATATATAATCATTATTAGCTCATCTTGTATATTAATTGAAAGTGTATACATAAAGAATCCAGAAAATATTTTTGAAACATTTGTTAGGAAAAATTTGGTACTTTTTATTAATTTTTTATTGGTTGGATATGGGGAAAATTATTAAAAAAATAATTAATTTTTTAAGAAAAATTATTCAAGCATTATTAATTAGATAAAGTTTAAACATTCAAATGCCATTAATTAATAAAATTATTCTATAGGAGAATAATAATGGATGGAATCAAACTCAATACCTCCACTTGATCCCACAAGCACTATATAAAGTGGTGGGGACAACTTTGTTTCTTCTTAGTTATGCCTGGCTGGGAAAAGGATTTCTTCCCACAACTATATAAATTATAAAGTATTTCTTTTGTAGAAGGGAAGTGAGACCGATGACCTCCCTGCTGGAGAAAAGAGCTAAAAAGTAAAAAGTAAAAACCAAACTGAGGAATCAATGGGCCGGGCCTGTCAC
Organism: Aquilaria yunnanensis; assembly: GCA_039654915.1. Taxonomy (NCBI): domain Eukaryota; kingdom Viridiplantae; phylum Streptophyta; class Magnoliopsida; order Malvales; family Thymelaeaceae; genus Aquilaria; species Aquilaria yunnanensis. The sequence goes on along the minus strand of CM077598.1, from coordinate 21,259,359 downwards.
CTTTTAAAAATTTACAAACTATTAAGTGCCAAATATTAATGTTTCGTTTCGTGGGGACAAATTGAAGAACTTTTTAATTTGTGGTTGCTGGGTAATATTGGTCCTTGTTGATGGTACTGAAATACTCATAAACTAGAACAAGCAAAGTCAATTTAAAACAGGCCAATAAACACTTGTAAAACAAGCGTAAAATGCAAAAATTATTAAATTCACAGATCCATTCGGGGAAAAGAAATTAGTGACATAATAAAATAAATGGTATGTCCAAGAAAGAAAGGAATGAGGACGAAGTTAATAAGTTATAGGCGGACTCTGTTTTCAATGTATACAAAAAGGCGATGCCACATTTAGGTACTTGCTGCTTGCAGTGAACAATTAATTGTCATACTTTGTTTTTGGTTTGCCAAAACAAGCGAGCGAAAGGTGACCTTCACCAACCAAACACATTGCCCATATAAATATTACCTTTCTTCAGAGCAATAATTTGTTTTGTATTCTTACAAAAATTTGCATAACTAGCCAGCTGGAATATTTTTATTAAGTTTCGTCACCCTTGCGATTTTAATTTCTATGTTGTTTATAGTTTTGGTACCCAACCTCTTCTTATTTCTATTTATAAATGAAACCAAGTATATGATTCTTTTTATTTATTATTTTGTTCCGTAATATTATATTCCAAAATTTGTCATTGTTAGAATTGACAATTGGTCACCTAAGTTTGATGATTAATTCTAACTAGTTCAAGAGTCTTGCTCTTCCCGGTTACATAAATTTATTGCTTTGGTATTCAAAATATAATATCAATTATCAGAGGTGTGAAAAAAATAATTGTCATAACACAGCGGTGGCTAGAGGTGTGAGACCGCATAGCAAAAAACTTGTGCACGACGCAAAATTCCAAGTGCAATACAGGAGAACGTCAATAAATTTTACAAGTATATCATTTCAACTTATCTTATGGTATCTCAGCCATTTGTCTTTGTGGTTAATGAATCAAAAAGATGTAGGAGAGTTCAGAGGTTCAAAAAAGCAGCTCTAATTCCCTTATATATATGTACGTCATAATTCTTTGCTTTTGATTACTAAAAATGAAAAGGAATTATCTTATGGGAAATTACTAAAAGAGGTTAACATAGTGTTTTACTTAGTTGACACAGCTTCTTCTTCGAGTAATAAAAATCTCAAAGAAACAAAAAAAAAAAAAGTCATTTTTATACTAAGTTGAAATTTTTTTTGTGATTATGAGGTTTTAGCATGGAGTTTAAGAACAGAATGGGAAAAAAACTGAAACTTGATGCAAAAGAGAAGGCCAGATCAACTTTCCAGAAAAAAATAACTTGGAGTAGTGTAGTTTTGAAATTGTTAAAAGTTGAAAATACTGGAGTGAGCCAGTAAAAAAAAATATTTCAATCTGTGAGGAAACACAATTGAAAAATAAAGGGTTAATTACAATTTATCCTGAAGTTTATGTGAAATTGCAAAGCAAGTCAAACTTGAGTGAACAATAACGGTGCAATTGAAAAGCAGGTCAAACTTGAGTGACCAATATATACTTTTGCCGATAGGAAAGAGTTTGGTGGGGCACAGAGATGGTGCGCGAGCCGCGACCTGAGCCGGGGAAAAGAGTTAGTGGACGCGGAACTCAGAACACAGTGAGCCGAACGCAGAGACTTGTGTTAGGCCTTTGAGTCAGTGACAAAACTCGGTTCCACATAAAGAGGAGAAACAGATCTGAAAGCTGTCTCGCTCGTTCTCTCTCTCTCTCTCTGGCTGTCCCTCTGTCAAAGCCGCAAGAACAAGTCTTTTCAGCCCCCATAATTCGTTCGTACGCCCAATCATTATATCTTCTCAACTTCTCCAGGTCACTCTCCGCTATGCCACGCCCTTTTTTCACCAAGCTTATTCTCCCCTCAACCCTTCAGCTCAAGAAACTGGTAATTCTCAATTTCACAGGAAAACATTTTCTCTCCTCCAATTTTGCGTTTTGCGTTTTCCGTTTTCCTGTACTCTGTCTTTTGGCTGTTGTAAGAAAAAAGTGACTCAAAAAGTTTATCTTGCTATCTGAACTTCGTATTTGTTTTCTGGGAACTTTGAGTTTGGGTGATCTGGATGATGATTGGATTGTATTCTGTGTTATTTTGATGTTAACCTTGTGTTCTTTATTTGGCTGTCCTTTTGTTTTTCCTGCTAATCGTCTCCGATCTCAGAGCATATTGCATGTTAGATTTGAGTGAATTGTTGTCCTGTTTAGTTGGTTTAATTGATGAAAGCAATGGCGAATTTTTTAATTACATGCTGGCTACTGGGTATTTCGGATGTGCGGCTGTGTAAACAGATACTCTCTAGTAGCCCATCATTTCTTACTACTGTGGTTTACACAATATGTTTAGAGATTTTGAGGCGTTTAAATTCATTACTTGTTTGCACCGAACCCAAAGGTGTTGAGGTTTAGTTGATTGATCTATTTGGTACAACTTAATCAGCTTGCATAAAGCTTTTTCGGCCTGGAGTAGGTGTGTTACTCTTCTGCCTTTGGGGTATTTCTATGATTTACATGGTGGACAATTTTGAGGAAAGGGATTGGTTGAAGTTGTATGAGGGCCCTAATTTCCCAAACAATTAGAGGTGTTCTGTAATTTGCATCTTCCAACCGAGCGTGAATCTACAGGCAAGCATTCAAGTCCAAAAAAACATTATCCACACTACTTTGGTTGGGTATTATCCTTTTATTTCTTCATCCTTTTTGACTTTGCTTAGGATAACGGTGGCAAATAGGGGAGGGCTTTGCCCAGTTTGGTTGTAATATATAGATTTAGGTCATGTGTATACGTTCCAAATGGATGAAGCTGGTGCAGGATTCAAAATTGCCTGAACAAAAGTTTAGCAAAAAAGAAAAATGATACCAAAAAGGCGAGAGTTATGTGGCTGCTTGATCTGCCTTGTAATTTGGTGCAGCAGGTGAGTACCATTAGATAGAAAATGAGATAAATGTGCTTTACTAAATATGAAATGTGAAGGTTTGCGGAGCCATGACAAGAGAAACATCCTTTGTAGTCGGAGTAGATGCCATTTCTTGTTTTTGGGGGCTCTTGTTTCCTTGATTCACTGTGTGCTTACTTTATACACTGATTCTTTTTTGGTGAACAATGTATGTTCATTTGATGTTTTGCAAGATCAGTGTCAAGGGGATGTCACTATTCTGAAAGTTAATGCAATTTAACGCCCAAGCTTTGATCTGTGTTTGTTATAAATGAAAACAAGCAACTATAACTTTACCTGGGTGCATGCAGAGGATCCCTGATAATTTTGTCAGCAAAGTCAAGGATGAACTTTCTGTTGCTGCTGCACTCACTGTTCCTGATGGTCGTGTCTGGCGGGTAGGATTGAGGAAGGCTGAAAACAAGATTTGGTTTCAAGAGGGTTGGCAGGAATTTGTAGAACGATACTTTATCCGTGTTGGCTGCTTCTTGATATTTAGATACGAAGGGAGTTCAGCTTTCACTGTTAGTATATTTAATTTGCAAAACTCTGAGGTTAACTATTTCCCAAATACTGCAATGTTCAAGCGACAATATCCTTTTGAAGAACTAGAAGATGGTGACGACAATCCTCCTCCAGCCCCACAGAATTTGTTGGTTGAGCCCAAAGTCAATCATGGTATCAACTGGACTGGTGAAGACCCGCTTGGTGCATCAAATGGTGGGTATATCAATCCATCAGGCATATACAGTTGTGATTCGTTGCATCTGGAATTCAAATTTTGTTCATGGTTTCAAAATTCTATCGTGTAGATGAAAAGGTACCAAAGCCCAAAAAGCGTGGTAGGAAAAAGCTGAAACCTGATCCTAGTAAGAACTCTGGACTTGAAATTTCTGTTATTGACACAGGGCTGATGGATAATATGCTTCTTGTGTAATTAAATAAAAATTGTTCTAGGTCAGGTAGATGTACCAGCTCAAAGGAGAGATGAGGTTGACGCACATGGTAGATTTTATGAAAGTGCTTCAGCAAGAAAAAGAACTGTAACAGCGGAGGAAAGAGAGAGAACGCTCAATGCGGCCAAAGCATTTGAACCAACTAATCCCTTCTGCAGGGTTGTTCTGAGACCGTCATACTTATATAAGGGTTGTATCATGGTGAGCTCTTAAATCTGCAAAGGACATCTTTGTTTAACCTAAACTGTGTTCAAATGTTTGTTTCGGTGCTTGGCAGTATCTACCAGCCTGCTTTGCCGAGAAGCATTTATGTGGCGTTTCGGGATTCATTAAACTTCAGCTTCCTGATGGGAGGCAGTGGTCTGTCCGGTGTCGTTATGGAGGAGGCAAAGCCAAGCTTAGTCAAGGGTGGTATGAATTTACTTTGGAGAATAATCTGGGCGAAGGTGATGTATGTGTCCTTGAGATGCTCAATTCGAGGGACTTGATCCTCAAAGTCACCGTGTTCCGCGTCCTTGAAAGCTAAAGAGTAGTGAGAAACCCTGGCGAGAACTTCACGCTGATGAGTCCCTGTGAATACCATGGCTGGTAAATGTGGACCAAAGTGTTGAATTTCATTAAGTGAACTTGTTCCCCAGTTGATCTGTTAGTGATGGGTTTGTGACATAAAACTAGAAATAGATGGAAAATGCAATTGAATGGGAGTAGGAAATTGGGTAGGAATTTGTGGATGAACTAGGGTGTAAATAGATCATCCACAGAAGTTGGTCTTGAACAGAGTCGAGAGAATGTGTTTCCGACTGGGACTGCCATGTCATGTGTTGGTTGTTTTGGTCATTTCGAAGCTTTCACTTCCTTTCTAGACTGTATCTTCTGTTCTGATGATCATGATAGGCTTCTCATCATGTCTCGCTTGGTAATAAAAAGTTTGATTCCTTGTTCAATGTTCGTCTGTTTCGTGTTACAAATTTTATAGCTTCTGGTTGGCGCTATCAAAAACATTGAAAATTAAAAATTCACAGGTACTATCTGCTCTGTTTAGTATCGCGGCACCTCGGCCATATTAATTTTTACTAATTTTTATAGAGGATGTTGCTTGCTTCCTTGCCCTCGAGTGTCGCTTTTTGTTTGTTTTATACTTTTTTTAATTTCCCTTGGAAAATAAAATTTTCAGGTTTTTAAGTTTAAGAAAAAAAAAATACTAATTCTTTATAAGAAATTTAAGGGCGAAAGTTCATCATAGGATTTTAAACATTGAAAATTATTTTAGAATCATGGGTTTAGGGGGTGCTTAACGATCATTCCGTGGCAGAACTGAAGCTTGGACGCACCAAAACTTGTGCGGGGAACAAAAAAAAAAAATCCTTCCAACACTAAACGGTACTGGAGCCATTTTATAAGTAGTATTCGTTTATATCGTATGCTAGCTACCATGTACATGTTGTAGAGAAGTGAAAAAAAAAACCAACGGGATTAACCTCAATCATGCTTCGAGGCGACAAGTTCAAGAGAAAGCGTGGGCGCCCTCGCAAATTCCCTGTGGCAGATTCTTGCAATTTCTTCAAAGTTATTCTGCATCAAACTCTTCAGGAAAAGAAGCTGGTCAGGCTGGGTTTTCTCCTTTCTCTTGTTTCTCTGAGTATGTGCGTCCAAGTTGATCATTTAACAGTACTGTATTTTGATCTGCGTAATCTTCTAAAATAATGCAGAAAATCCCAGGCAAATTTTTGAGGAAATATGGGTCTCGGCTAGTTTCTCCCCTAGTTGATTTGGTTGACCCGAATGGCAGAGGATGGGAAGTGGGTATAACAAGGGTTGGTGACGACGTTTGGTTTGATCATGGCTGGAGCGATTTTGTGGAGTATTATTCCATTAGTTATGGGTACTTCTTGGTGTTCCTGTATGGAGGAAATTCCAAGTTTCATGTCTTTATATTTGACAAGTCTACTTGTGATATTGATTATCCAAGTTGCGAAAGGAGCAGCTTGCACCAGAATAAGAGGAAGCAGCACTCATCTGTTCCAGAGGATTTTGAGGCCAACAAGAAGCATGATTATAGGATCTGTGCAATTGGTTTGGATGACGATGATGAATCCAAGGACTCAGTAATTCCTCTTGAGATGCTTAATTTTGATCACAACAAGCTCCAGATGACCATTCGAACACCGAGTGGTGGGAATGGTGAAAGGGGTAAGCTTTTTGCTCTAGCTAGTTTGGTTGATAGAACTTTGTTACATGGCTGATTAGAATTTCTCAAATTGTAGGTCATGGCTACGTGTATTTGGAAGAACATATTGAAATCTATGTTACCGTGAAATTTGGGCTCCTTTACTCTTCTGCAGAAAAAAGGAGGGCCATCAATGCTGCCAAAACCATCAAGCCCAAAAACCCTTCTTTCATGGCCATAATGCGGAGCAATATAGCTAATGGCACAATGGTAAATCTCAAGATAGACCCACTATACTTGTAACATATATATATAGCTTCAAGTTGCTTCTTTACCCTTCTATTGTTAACATAAAAGCAATCAATATTGGGGGAAAAAAAACAAGAAGAAAAAACATGAAGACGGCACAATTTGGTTCCACTTGATTGCTGAAATGGCGTTGTTCTTGCAGTGTGTGCCAGCTGCCTTTGTCAACACATATCTAAGTCAGGTTTCAGGCCATATGATCACACTTGTCGACAGTCATGGAAGAAAATGGCCCATTGGGATGGTAAAGAGGAAATTTGGAGGATTTAATCTGAAGGATGGGTGGGCCACCTTTTCAAGAGAGATCAATTTGAAGGTTGGGGATATATGTATCCTTGAGCTGATCAAAGTGGGGGGAAGTGAGCTCAAAGTTTCTACATTTCGAGCTTGAGGTTGGTAAGTTCAAGTGCTGGCCATGTTTTTGTATATTTGATTAGAGACAGGCGCAATCTAGTATAAACTCGTGGGTGGTGCTTTTCTTGGTGGGTTGCTCTTTCGCCCTGTTCTCCAGTCTGTCTTCTCTGGGTCAGTATTTTGCACGAGTACTTTGTTCATGATCTTATGTTCTTTTTCTTTCCTTTTCATCTTGCATTTGACTTATTGACGTAATTGGGTGGGTGGCAGAAGTTTTTTATTTTGATGTTAATGGCTAACGCTACTGTGGAATGATTATTAATTAACGGAGCACAATAAGACTTGTGGTTGTGGGCGCGACAAAATGCTTTGGGTTGACATCTAAATTTGAAGTCATTAAAGTAATAATAATAATGATAATAATGACTTGATGTTGGTAAAAATATTTGGTATTGATTCAAAGATCTTATTACAATCAAATCCTGAGTTGATGGATGTTGTTACACCCAAGCACCATAATTCATAGTAACCCTTCTGACAATACAAAGACTTGAAATTTTGATTGGCATTTTTGTGTGTGGTTAGGAAATATTTACTCCTAATAAGGCTAAATGAGGCACATAGAGTTAATTCAAGGACTTAACTTGCTAAGGGAAGTTACTTTATTCTCAAGTAAGTCTACGTTTCTTAGTCAAGCAATGTATATGTGCTAGCCTATGGTGAGGCGAGTGAAGGAGTTAGTGCATTTTAGAACCATAAGCTTATCTAAAAGAGAACAAAGACTAGCTGGCAACTTCCATAACTTTGTGGGAACTAGCAAGAGAGAATAATAAAGAAATAGACAGTGGAGCACTAACGCCTAAGACTCTAAGTGATTAGTTAATTAGTTGATTCAACTTAGTATAAGACCAAAGAGACTGGTGATTCGTAGTAAATTTCTGTGAAGTTAAGGCAGCCGTGAAGCCAGAAACGCTCATGAGAATATGATCCTTGAAACAGTTCGAGGCCTGTGCTGGCAAGAGCTGATCCCTCTGAACCAGGTCTGTGGAATGTTACAGTTAAGACTTTTGGACCATACGGAAGATGTCTGTGAAACGTAAGAGCCTAAAGAAAGAAGAGCCTAAAAGTGCAACTAAGCTAATATTTTTGGCTGCACTTATGAGCGACCTTACTGAGATTGTAAAATCTCACCAAATGTGCCTCTAGGATTTACAGAGTCCCCGAGAAGACTGAAGAAGCTGCTGTTATTGAGGACTGTTAGTTTTATTCAAGTTCTGTACGGCATATGCTGTGTTGTTAACGAGTTTGTGGTTTTATACTCCGTTTATTCCGTGGTTGTGCAGACTTATTCAGGTTATTTGACATGCTTCAGGTTAAGTACATGTAAGGAAGCAGTAGTAGAAGAATCAGCAGTTGATTTTGCTCCCAAGGGAAGACTGAGGAAAAGCCAAGAGACAAAGTAGGTTTCCATGGCGCTTTTGTACTCTGTTAGATTTTTGGGGTCCTGATTTAATGTTGTACATAGGTTTTGACTGCTGGAAACACTTGAAAGCTGGTTCTGTGCTCCGTAAACCCTATGTAAACACTTGAAAGCTGGTTCTGTACATAGTAAGACTGTATGTGAACTTAAACGTCAGCTGTTTCTGCAACATGAAGTTGCATGCAGCTATGTTCTGTTTGCGGGTTTATGTGATGTTATTCAGTGCTAATCATTCCCTGGTCTGCATTAGTTTGTAGAGTTGGATGAAACAGAGAGACGGTAACGCCATTAAAACAAGCAGAACTAAGAATTGCAGTAGAGAAACTAATGAACTCTGAAGAGTTGACCAACGACTTGGGATTGAGCTTGCTTGATGGAAGCTCAGCAAAATCCCGAGGAGAAGCCATTTCGATGGCATTAAAAACTAGTAGGAAAGATCAGATCACTGAGAGCTATACGTGGCCTAGGAGTTTGAATAAAAGAATTGACTTGTGTTGACATAGAAGAGTCTTTCTGCATAAAGTTGGTGGCCTAAATATGCAGTGCATCCTTGCACTATCGTGAATCGATCGCTAGCTGCCAGGCTCTGAACTTTTGGATAGTATGAATTGAGCCTTGAGCTATGACGATCAAGATACTCTGTCTATTTGACTTGATAACAACTTAACTTTCATCCATTTAAAAAGGAAAAAACACATAATTGCCGTCTAAATTTCTCAAGTTTTATCCTTTGCACCCTAATTTTTGCCTCATACACTTAGACCATCGTCTTTGATCCAAGCCTCAACTCCTTCAAGACTGCCATCTCCCTTCTCCCCACCACCAGTACCGCCTCCCATCTTGCTTCCTTCGCCAACCCCATTCTATCCCCTTTCCTTTTGCTATCCTTTTACTTCACCTCCTCCCCCGCTGCTCTATCCTCCTACTCCCCGGCCTCCACCCAGTCTTCATATCTCCATGGGCTTCGATAAGACTTTGCCACTTCCATACCAGAGACCTATGCTTGTTGGTTGTAAAATCCAAGCCCTAGATATTTTATTTTAAATATAATAACAATATAGCAATAATACTAAAATTGATGGATAGCTTGAGTTGATAGATATTTGCATATTTAATTCAATTTCACTAACGTTGACCAAGCAATTGTATTCTAAATATTTTTTATATGGTAATCAATTAAGTATAAAAATATTTTTAAAAAATATTTTTTGTTCTAATCAATTAAAAGTGGGTGTGGCAGTGAATGATCTCAATATGTTTTTTGTTATAAATATTTTGTTCTAGATATTTTTCTCCTTAAAAAAAACTTATTTTTAAGTAAAATATATTAAAGGGGGCGATCAACTCTAGTTTGGAGCGCAAGGATGAGTTCCGGAGGCAAGAATGACGGTAGGAGGCGAGGCGGTGAATCATGATAGGTCTCGACTGGGTGGATACATTGAGGATGAAGGCTTGCATGGTGAGAGCCAAAATTTTGTGTGCAAACTTATATGACTATATTTAATTGCAAGTTAAGTCCCAATGTTATTGATTTGTACAGTTAAAGATCTAAAATTTTAAACTGTGTAATCAGATGGCAATTTCATTATGTAGCTAAGGGAAAATGTCCGAGGTTTATCGAGTTAAGTAGACAAAGTGTCTTAGTCATCATAGTTCAAGATTCAATTCATACCACCTAAAAGTTTGGGGGAGCTAGCGATTGATTCACAATCATATAGAGATGGACTCAGTATTTAGGCCAAAGTTGGTTTTACTTGTGAAGGAAGTTAATAAAAACCTTAGCTTAGGGGGATGAGTGTCACACGACACGATGAATTGGTTGGAAGCACAAAATCTAAACATGTTTAGACGATAATACATAAAATGGTGATCACATAAAAAATGAACAACCAATTCGTTTTAACTTAAATCAATTTAATTCGAAATAACTTATTTTTATTTTTCTATCTTTTTTATCTGATATTAATTTTATTTAAAAATCAATATTATATATGTGTAATAATCAATTAAAAATATAATTTTTATAATCTTATTAATTTTTTATAAGTTTTCTAGTTTTAGGCATTAAAAAGGAAAAATTTATAAAAAATTTATAATATCATAAAAATTTAATTTCAAGTAGATTATTATATCTACATAATATTAACTTTCAAATAAAATTAATTTTAAAAAATTATAAAAAAAATTATTTTAAATTAAGTTGATTTAAGTTAAAACTAATTGACTATAGTGTATAATACACCGTATGAAATCGATGTTTCCTTACCCATCGATTTGGCTTACCGTGGGCTGTGGTACCGTCTTTCTATATACACGTGAGAGGAATTTCTTTGATAAAAATATAATAGGAAAAGCTATCTACTCGAGGAATATCAATAATATAGCTTGTAAATTAAAGGCTGTCACATAATGGTCTAATCCCCAAGTTCATGGGCTGTCTTTGACCTTAGATTCACAATAAACCTCCTTTGTATTTTTTTTTATGGAATTGTAAATTTTTCTTAACTCTTACCTCTCTTGTAATGGTTTCAGAAAGAGTCTCTAATGTCAAATATTAAAAAATATAATATTCTAATTATCATCATTGTTCATATAAATAAAATATATATTTGCCCATGTCAAGTTGCTATAGTTTCATGAACATAGTGAAGATTTGATGGGATCAATCTTCTTCATAAGGTAGAGTTTTAGCACTAGCAAGTGTTACATGTGGCTCTCGTACATGATACATTCGTAGATTTTGACTCCTAATAAAACATGGAAAACAAAACCTTGAAACTAAAATAAAAAAATACTATTGGTTATCCTAAGCTAATCTAATCTTCTACCCGTCCTCCGTGGTCAGTTTGGAAAGCGAATCAATTGAAATTTATTACGAATTTATTGCTGCTGAAAAAGTTGCTCCTAGGGGTTTTGGGTTCTAAGCGATCATCAAATGCCGCCTCGCGAGTAAACAAAAAGCACAAAATTTAAGAGGGAACAATTCAATCCTCTAAAAACAATTGGAACTGCGATCGAAAACAGCTTCTCCTCCTCCTCCTTCTCCACTGAAAAAAGGGCAATTGCAATCGCGAGAAAGGCGACAACTGTACTTTAGAACCTGCTTCATATATACGCACGACAATTGTACTAGTGTGTGCTGGTGAGAACTAACGCTAAAGTCAAGAGATTAATTATGGTTGGAGGCGACAAGTTGATGAGAAAACGTGGCCGCCCTTTCAAAACACCTATTGGAAACGCTTCCAATTTCTTTAAGGTTATTCTGCATCAAACTCTCGAGGAAAAGAAGCTGGTCAGTCTTGCTAATTAATTTCCTCCTTTCTCCTGCTCCTGATATATGTCCAGTGCAAGTTGATTAGTTGATCAAATTTGATTTGGTAATCAATTGTAAACAATGCAGAAAATGCCAGACAAGTTTGTGAGGAAATATGGGTCTCAACTGGTTTCCCCCGTCGTCAATTTGGTTGACCCTAGCGGCAGATCGTGGGAAGTGGGTCTAACCAGGGCTGGTGGCAATATTTGGCTTGACCATAGCTGGAGTGATTTTGCAGAGTTCTATTCCATCAATTACGGGCACTTTTTGGTGTTCCAATACGACGGAAATTCCAACTTTGATGTGTTAGTATTTGACAGGTCTACCTGTGACATCGATTATCTAAGGCGTGATTGTGAAAGGAAAAGTGTGCAACAGAAGAAGAGGAACCAGCACAAATCTGTTCCAGAGTATTTGAAGGCCAAGAAGAAGCGTACAAATATTGATTTAGATGATGAGGAGGAGGAGGATAAATCTAATGTGGAGGCAGCAATACCTAAGGATATGGACGGGTTTCATTGCGACAAACTCAAGATTACCATCCCAACGCCGAGTGATGGAACTGGGAATGGCAAAAGTGGTAAGCCTTTTCTTCTGGTTAGCTACTTTGGTAATTTATAGAGATCCTGGAGTTTGTAACAAGATCAACATTGAAATTGCAGGTGGTGGATCCTCGCAACATATCGAAATTTATGTTAGTAGGAAATTTGGTTCCAAGTATTCTTCTGCAGAGAGAGACAGGGCTGTCTGTGCTGCCAAAACCATGAGGCCCCAAAATCCTTCTTTCCTGGTCATAATGCGGAGCAATTTAGCTAACGGCATAATGGTGAGTACACCAGCTAGCTAATAATTAATTCGAGACTGAACAAACACTTTTTTATTTAACAAGCTAGCCAACAATTTTGGTTTCAACTTGATACATCGGTGGGAATGCGATGAGATTTCTTTCTTTTGCAGTATGTGCCACGTACCTTTTCGGACGTGCACTTGAGCGGGATTTCAGGAAACATGGCCACAATAGTCGATGGTCACAGACGGAAATGGCCGGTGGTGCTGAGCCGGAGGTTGCAGGGAGGGTTTAACGTGAAGGAGGGATGGACCAGTTTTTCTAGAGATGCATCTTTGAGCTGATCAAAGTTGGAGGAAGTGAGCTCAGAGTCTTCACTTTTCGAGCTTGAGGTAGGCAAACTTCAAGTGATGTGCGGCATCTGATGGCCACATAATTTGCTCTGTTCGATGATGAATGTTATGGCACAACTTATTGCAATCTCAGCTAGTGGATGCTCATAATTGGTCCCCATTTCTGTTGGCTGATCTGTTAGCCGCCACATCATATATAGAGTAAATTGCACTCATGGCCCCTAGTATTTTATTATTATATTGTTTTAGACCCTAACCTACATTTTTTTTATAGAACGTCCCTAACATAATTTAAGTGTTCTATTTTGAGTCTTTTGCAGATAGAAAACGTTAATATAGATGAAAAACATGACATGGCATGCCAACATTGATGATTTGCCACAGTGGCACATTTGCTACGTCAAAATTAACCTGAAATTGACTACTTTAAAAATTTAGGGCCTATGTTACAAAAAATGAAAACATGTAGGGCCAATATGGGGTTAGCCCAAATTAAACATATCCCTTTTATCTCTATCTGTTGATCGACCTCCATAGCCATCGGAATGCCATGGAAATTCGGACGGGCCCTCCTCCTCCTTCCACCCCCCCCCCCCCACCGCGCCACCTACCTTCAGACTCGGCCTCATCCCACCGCGCCACCTACCTTCAGACTCGGCCTCATCCACAACTCCTCCTCCCTTCCTCCCTCATTCACTCTACCAATCCCCCTCGATTTTGGCCGATCTCAGCCCTCGAACTCCACCTATGTCTCATTCTCTGGCCACAACACCAATCTCATCCTCTCCAACCAACTCCAGTGGACTAATTCATCCTTTCCGGAATCCGCCGGAAACTCGACTAATTGCTAGCCGATTGCGTCTCCGCCATCCACGAATCGAGTAGGCTTAACGTTGATGTGAATTGAGTGGGGGAACGACAAATCTATTTATCGACGACGAACATAGCGCAAGGGATGAGGGAAGGAGGGCAGGTGGAGGGCCGACGAGGCCAAGCTTAGAGGAAGGACTAAAGGCGGTGGATGAGGCTGAGCTCGGAGGAAGGACTAAAGGCGGCTGATGGGGTCGAGCTCGGAAGTAGCGAAGGAGGGTTGGAGGTGGCGGGGAGGGAGGAGGAAGGGTTGCCGGATTCTGAGCATATGTTTGATTTTGGGCTAACCTTATATAGGCCCTAAATTTCTTCATCTTTTTGTAATATATACCCTAAATTTCTGATGTGGCAAATTACAGGCTATTTCTGACGTGGCAAATGTGCCACCATGGCAAATCGCCCATGTTGGCATGTCACATTATATTTTCCATCCATATTAATGTTTTTCGTCTGCAAAATGTTCAAAATGAAACACTTCAATGAAGTTAGGGATGTCTCATGCAAAAAATGTAGGATAGGGTCTAAAATGGTACAAAAATAAAATGTTAGGGCCATTGGTGCTATTTATTTCATACTCCCTATTTCATATTCTTTGCACCATTTACTATTCATCAATTAATCTATAATTTTTTATTTTCAACATTTTAGTATATAAATGAAAAAAATTTATATAAGAAAGATAAATCAAGACATATAGTTTCTAAATATATTTTTAAATTTTTTTTAAATAAATACTAATATGGATAAATTTAAGTAAAACTAAGTGAAAAAGTCAAATGATGTAAAAATTTAGGACGGAGGAAGTATATAACTAATAAAAAATTCTTTTGCTGGCGTATGTCCCAACGGTAACACACTACTTTAGTGCAGCCACAGCTACAGGGAGGAAATTAGAATGTTAAAGCTCGTCAAGAAATTAATACTTAACAAACAAAATTGTTTAAATAATATAAAGTAGGGAAACTTACAATTACCCCATTGAGGTATGCCCTAACCTGAAATTTGCCCCATCTATTTCTATAAATTTACACTTTACCTCCTGTATTTTTATGCTATCTAATAATAACTTCTGAAACTGTATTTAAGATATACGATTGTCATCTTCCAGTAATTTTAATCTCTCTAATATTTTTTTTATAGTTAATAAATATTTTAAATTATCAGTTTTTTCTTTCTGTAAATATATTTTTCCCTTTAAATACATATCAATATTTTTTAAAGGTCGGTTGACTGTGAAAAAAAATATCAAAAATCTTGAAATTACTGGAACATTATTAGCAGGTGTTTAAATTAGTGTTTCAGAAGTTATTATCGAACCTTGTAAAGCAAAAATGAGGTAAAGTGTAGGTTTTCAAAATAGAATGAGCAAAGTGTAGGTGTTTAAACTACAAGGGGGTTTTTATAATTTTCCCTAATTAAGACCTTTCCGGCCGGCGGGATCCAAGTACCATATATAACATTTTCCTTTCTAACTCTTTTGCTAATTGTGTATTCATTACTATCTCTTTATAAGCAATATACAATCATCCATTGATTTTGCAAGCAGAGCCACGATCATGAGGCCTTACACATGTGACAGAAACAAGGAATGGAAAAGCAGATATATAAGGTACCCAATCGTTGGGAATTAAACAGTGTTTCATTGGATTATAGACCAATTTCCCTCATCATGGACAAAAGAAAATTGGGATATAATCCAACCCCAACTATAGATGTACACACTATTTAAGATAATATAATATAATTAATTTAAGGTGCAGCTGCAAAGCCAAAGGTGGCCCCGAAAATCCTGACAGCTTTCTTAGATTTGATCTTGTACTTGTTGTCCTCCTTGTAGAGCTTGACTTTGTCCCCAACAGAGAGGCCCTTGGAGCGAACGAACTTGCACCAGCAGCCGGAGAACACAGGCTTCAGGTACCCTCCCTTACGAACCGAGCACCGGAACAGCCACAACTTCCCACTCTTGCAATCTTCCACTTCCACATCCAACCCCTCCTCGCGCATCCTCGGAATCAAATGTCCCAGGCTTTTGCTCGGAATCGCCAGCCGTTTTCCGATGTCGGTCTTGGACAGGAGTTTGGAGAACACTTTCTTCATTTCTCTCTTCTTCTGTCTGTAACTTTTTACATTCGGGTTCTTGTGTGTGCTTTGGTCACTCTCCATCTGACGATCCAGGCTGTATTTATAAGAGGCGGCGAGGTTCCCAAAGGAGGGGATATATGTATGTATGTTTATGCCTCATGACTCATGGGGTCGCGCGAGCGCCCACCACTCAAAGATTGAACTCAGCGTCTTCTCGTTCGACCGGTCGAGTTTTATTTTAATTAGTGGCTAGAACTATTAATTTTAAGTATTTAATTTAGGTTTTTGCCGGTCCAATGGAGATTGTTGATATATAATCCAACATTGGGCCCATCCCATCTCTCATTTAATATCCCATTTCCTGGTGGCTGGACACCGTAAAAATTTCCACAAAATGTGTTGAAAATACTGGCCGCTCCCCCTCTCTGATTTATCTTCCACGCTTCCCCATAGATTGTGACGCTTTTCCCACCAACCACTGGAATGCCTCTAGACATACCAGATATGTATATTCATAATCTTAATTCATAAAATTTTCTTTCTATCAAATGATAATATATAGATCGCATGGTTGTTAAAGAGCACAATAATCAATTTGGGATCTTCATGTGAAGGGCGTTTAAAGTTTGTTTGGTAACGATATTAGAGGTTTAGATAAGGAATTCCAAGATGATTAACTTTTAATTAAAAGATTGGGAAATTAAAATAATGAATTCATAATTATGGATAAATTCTCGGGTTTGAATTGCATGACAAATGACAAACATCACAAATAAATTTTCTTAAATTCTCCTAGCAAACTAACTAGTTAATCTTGAAAAAGAGCTGTTTGACTAAATAAGTTAGCAAGATTCACAGGTGTGCAAAGTGAGAAGAGAAGTTTCCAACAGGAATTTGAGCGTGATAGATAACGGACGCATCTATACCGTCCAATAAGTGAGCCTAATGTGAGACTCAGAACATCTAACTGCACAGACGCGTCCATTTCATCTGTTATCTATCATGCTATACTGGCCTAGTTTCCAATTAGATGATGTTTAAGTTTATGTGCCACTCGTCAAACTGTTTGGATTTATCTTACGCATGACTTGCATAATGACTGACAAAGCAATTACGAGAAGAATCACTATCAAGGCATCATCACTAATCTTTCATTTTTATCACAAATTTTCTTTCGTTTACTTTTCTTCTATCACACATATGCCACTGTCTCTTTCGCTCTTTAAAAAAATGTGTCTAATTAGTCTTGAGTTCGGGAATGTTTGAGTCAAGAATTATGAGAATCCATATTATTTGGAAGGTTAGCAACCCTATATTTGGTTCAACCTTGAGAATAACTATCCTTTTTTCTCTTCAAGAAATCTTCATCCTTCACAATTTGGGAGAGCTCATTTTTCTAATTCTAGATTAGGCATAATAAGAATTCACAAAGCAATTATCCTTTGTAAGTTAACAAAATACCCCTGAACTTTCAAATGTTTACATTTTGGTCCCTGAACTTGAAAATTTCTACAAAATCAGTCCCTGGAAATACACTTTTAACCCCTTAACTTTTGAAATTTTATAAATAGTCCCTAAAAATATAGATTTAGTCCTCTAAACTTTTGTAAAATTCACGAATATGTCTCTAAGGTTTTAAAGTTACATTTTCAACCAAACATGAGAAATTTTAAATCTTCAATTTTTTTTTTTTATACTTAGAATCTTTACAAATACAAAAGTCATAAGGGTCAGAAGGACCTATAGGAAAGCTGGGAGTAAAATTTCTATTGCACAAAATCTTGGAAAACTCCGCAATTTGACCACTTTTGGATACTTCATATTTTAGAGTGCAGCGTCACTCGAACCCGGATTTTCTACTTGGAATGCCCTATTACGTTGTCAACTGAGCCAGGAACGCATGAGTCCAGGACAAAATCTTCATTCTTATAAGGTGGGAATCAAACATAAGAAAATTAGGATTATATTTTTCTGGATTCTTACTTTCTATGAATATTAGCACTTTCTTACAATTTAATTTTATAGAGATTTTGAGAATTCTTGAACTAAACGTCCACTTGAAGTTTTTTTAATTGTAAATTTAAGGCTATATTGATTGCATTAAAGTGATTATATCTCTGAATTATTTGACAATTGAAAACATCATAGTTAACGGTCCAAAAAATATTTTTAAAAATTAAGTATTTTTATTAAATTTTATTTTTTCGTGCTGGATGTGGAAAATCATAAATATTCAATTAATTTTTAAAATATTGTTAATAATTATTAGGAAATATAGTATTATATTTCAAATAATATTAGTTTTAAACAGCAAAGAAGTATAAAATTTAAAAAGAATGCATTTTGAAAGATAGGAGGAACGCAATTGAATGAGTTTGGCAATCGAATGTGTGTCTTTAAACTTGATACGCCAAAATTGATCTCTCAACCCCAAAGGGAGAAAAGGTCAAAAAAAAAAAAAAAACCAACTTTTCTTTTTACATAAAATTTCTGGAGAAGATATAAGGGTGCCTTAATTATTCAGAGCTAAGGCATGTCAGTGACTTAATTAAGAGTTGTAAAAATAAAAGACTTATAATGTTATTTGCAGGATCGCGTATGGATAACAAATTGATGATAAATGAAATAAAAATTAAGCACGTCAGAAGCAAATATCGATCCAGTCAACTCTAATTAACATAGAAAATATTTTTTTTACATATTGTTCTTAACTCAATCAGTGAAAGTGAAAAAAATTTGATTTTAAAATTAAAGATTCAAGTTTTTACAACTAGATGAAAAAAGAAATTTATTTAGACGGTAAAGTGAAAAATAAAAATAAAAATAAAGAAGATGTTGTAATGGGCTTCAGATCACTGGCCTGACGCTGGTTGCATAAGCCACTTTAATTACCTTTAGAGGTTAACTTTTGATAAGAAAATGACCATGTCAAAAGGCAAGTTAATCCCGCTTCTTGGGGTACTTGTCTTGATCAATTTAATTAGATTATTCATATCGGCGGATTATTTACCCTCTACCACTGCTCCTTCCTCCGTGCACATAAAAATGTGGTACCTTTCGACGAAACATTATCTTTAAATTAAGGTTGTATTTGGATAGATTATTGATAAATGATTATTAGTGATAGTTTGTTCTATTTCAAGAAACGGAAAGTTATTTTTAAAACATTTTTTGCACAATGTAAACATACTTTTTTATTATTTTTTAAGTCAAGCAAATACAACAAGATAAAAACATAAAGCGACTGTAATTCCAATTGTAATTAGTCGCAAAAAAATGACTAAAAAAGTAAGGGTTTTTATTTTCTCTAGTGACTATTGAAAAGTGACCGAAAATAATGAGTGACTGAGCAACTAGAAATAGTGACTTCAACCACTATTTTAATTTTTTTAATTATATAAATTAGCAATTGTGATATATATTTTTATTTTTATTTTAATTATTTTTGTCTTCTCTTAATTGTCTTTTGCAACATTATTATCTGAATGATTTTTTCCAACTCCTCTGTTGACTCTTTAGTGTGAGATCCAACAGCGATGTATTCGTCATAGATATTTGATAATGTAGTCTTTCGGCCGAACAGGAAGAAGAGAATGGTTATTATGAGATTGAGTAATGTGAACATGAAAACTGGGTGATCTAGAGAAGGTGGATGGCAGTGTCGATGGCACCAAAGAAGCTTTGCCTGGAAAGCAAGGAGGTGCATAACTTAACGGCGAAGTGGAGAAGGAAAAGGAGGAGAACAAGAGAGTGTGAAGAAGGAGAAGAAGAACAAGGGAGTGCAAAGGAGAAGGAGAAATAGGATTTGTCAGGGGAGGGATGTGATTATAAGGTAGATGGATTTTTTTTTTTTAAATACTGGTTAGCAACTAACTAGGGATTGACTAGTTCAAATTAGTGACTGATTTATTTGCTACTGACTCCTTCAGTTGCTATTCAGTCATTTTTTACAAGACTAGTTTAAATTAGTGATTGACTGATTTAAGTTAGTGATTGATAGAGACTGATTTATTTGCGATTGGTATTTTCAGTTGCCATTCAGCTGCTTTTTACCAGTGACCTACATACAAGTGACAAAACAGTGATTGAATGTAGTTGCAACTGAACTTCAGTCACAAATTTCTATCAATTTTATGCATTTCTCTTATAGTGAAGAAAAAAATGTGATTACCCAAATTTAGAATTAGTCAATGGAATATCTGATCACATTCAATGATAAATATAAGTTTTCCTTTCATTTTGTTTAAAAAAAAACATTAAATTTTTTTTCTTTTCTAACTCTTTTTACACAAATTTTTATAATTAATGAATTATATAATGCATTATTATGAGATCTAAATATAGCTGAGTCAGTTTGTTTTAACTTAAGTCAGTTTAATCCAAAATAGTTTATTTTTATTTTTATATTTATTTACTAAGAACCAATTTTATTTGAAAACTTACATTATTTAAGTGCAAACTAGTTAAAGAAACTTGTTTTATAAGTAATCATATGAGAATTGAGAATGACCCGGTCAAAATGACAAAAATATAAGCTGACCATAATGTTTTGGTTTCATGCCAAATCTGCCGCCATTAAAGTTTTTTGGGTTCCAATTTGCCACTAAAATTATAGTTTAGGATGAAATATGTACTAGGATTAAATTATATAAGATATTACTATTTTATATAAGATTTGTACACAGTTAAATTAAAAGTAAAATAATTATACTAACTTGGCCATCTTCAAACGTTAGGCAAAACTTGCCACTGTTTACATGTCTAAAAAAAATTACGGTATAATATTATTTGTTTGCACTTAATTTGTACTTTTTCAAACTTATTCTTTCAGGATTTATGCATTTTATTTTTTTTATTTGCGCACAAGAAAATAAAATGGGTAAATTATGTAAAGTCCTTGCGATTTGCTGAAAGCTACATCATCACTTTAATATTTCAAAATCTGCTAATTTTCCCTTTTTCCGTTAACCTTTAAATGGTCAGTGGTATATTTGGTCTCAAATGATAACTGTAATGACTAACTTGGACAAAAAAAACTCTTATGGCTAACTTCGTCCAACTCAAAATATTAGTGGTAAATTTTGATATTTTTCCTTGTCAAAATCGGGCCATTTCACTACACATGTTCTCGTGAACTTTCATGACCATTTACGTAGACCAATCGGTAAATTCATCTATTTTTCCAGCAACAGTAGTAGAACTCGGTGGGTCCAAATAGCGTTCTCCTGGACTTTCTTGATCGTATTAGAAGACTCCAAACTCACATTCTCATCAAAATAATCCAACATTATCATTCAAATAAACGTACATGTAATTTTTATTAGGCATCTAATTTATTTCTTTTTCCTAAATTCATTTCTCCCTATCCTAATAATTTAGATTATATACAGTCAACAGAAATTTATACAGATTCCATTAGGAACATCCTCACATTGCATCGAAGAAAAGTTTAGGTATGGACAATATTATACTGGTTTTATTTGTACATATGAATATGATCAGTTGTGCATATCTATTGTAAGCAAGCTCTTATTTCCATTGTATGGCGGAAATCAAGCACATTGCAAATGAACTGAAATGGGGAAATCACAACCACACATCTAAAGTTTTAAATCTAGGACAAGATTACCAAACAATATGTAGGTAGGTCCATACTTCTTCTTTCCTTGCTCCAAGAATGTCTAGTTAACCGCCAACAAGAAGCTCACTTCTCATACGTACAGGAGGACTCCAATTTAGAAGTGTGCACTAGGGTGACTTGGCTTGGGACCAACTGGCCCTGAGACTAGGTTGGCAAGGCCTGAGCACAACCCTGAAAAAATGGGCTGGCCCTTAACCGGGTCTAGGCTATGTTGGGCTTTAAATTTTTTTTTTTTAAATTAAGTTTGGATTACTGATTTTTTTTAAGAAAAACACTACTACCGGTACAACTTTTATTAATTAAAAAGTCAAACAACACTCACAATTAACTGAAACGTACCTTATAGGAGAAAATGGTGAAATGTTCAAAAAATAAATAGAAATTAAAATATAAGATCTATGATTAACAGTATTGTCAGATCAAATACAAACTACGAGCAAAAAGAAGAAAGAACAAAATCAAGCTTCATCACCAAATATTAACTCATCATTGGAGCTTTTTTGGTTTTGTTTTTAGAGTACAATGAGGCCTCAATCTTGGTTGCATACATAGACTTCCACTGCCTCCGATGTCAATTTTGCTCGTTTATTCGATATTACCAATTTACTTGCACTGAACGTTGCCTTGGAAGCCACGGTTAGGACCAGAGCTGTTAGAATCTCCTGGGCGATGATAGACAACGTCAGAAACCTCGATCTTTTTTGTTTTCAACACTTTAATATTTTAGGTCGCTTTGACTCAAACAATGTGTTAAGGTAGTATCCATTTCAACTAAACCCAAAGTCGTCGGTTGGGAATATTTGAATATTTGGAGGGTCGGATTGAATCTTAATGAGGTAGATGTTTTAAGAGCTATGGTTTGAGGAGTTTTGGATCTTACCTTATCTGAATGTCTTTTACAATATAACTTGTACAAAGATCGCAAGTATTAGAAGCAGTGGTAGACATAACTAAAACATTAATATGGGCCACACCTAAATAAGTATGAAAAATAACTTCAAGCAACGTTGTTGTGCCCGACAATTTCATATATAGATCAAACAAAGATGCAACAAAAAATATTAGAGGAATGTTTTGGAAATATTAAAGTCACTTCTCTCCCATGGCTTCCATGGTGTGTTTTAAAAACTTATCATCTTTAAACTAATATAAAACATATATAATGTTTGCTAAATGAAGCAAAACTTGATACACGATTGGACAGTAAACACTAGAGAAAATTTGGTGGTCTTGTAAAAAAAACTTTAGCAATGCACCTGTTTTAAAACATTTGTCCTATATCTCACTTATGAGGAATTCACAATTAAGCTTCATGTTTAAGAAATGAGACAAAAAATTTGCATACAGATATGCATCCATCAACATCAAATAAGTTGAGTTTCACAAGGTTAGACAATTCAATTTAAAACATTTCCAAGAAAAAAATATTTCTACTTTTAAGACAAAACCTTTTAAACTCACGATATTCTTTGTGTCTTGATTTTAAATATTGTAATGAATTTTGAATAGGCATAATTTTGATTTGCAAAACTTCTAATCCCTTTTGGACACATAGGTTTAAAATGCGGCACATGCATCTAACATGAAACAATACACCTTCTAAAGATGATATCAATTGTTGACTCAAAAGCCGAGCGACGACATTATTGTTTAATGCATTGTTAAATAAAATGCACAAAATTTTATCAGTATAAAAATATTCATGCAAAGTTTCATAAATGCAATTATAGATGTGAAATCCAATAGGATCATATTCTTTGTACCTAAATGATAGAATACATTTTTACATCACTCAAACATCATCAATCCAATGAGTAGCCACATAATAAAATGATTGTCCTATAGAAGATGTCCACATGTACTTGTAAATGCCACAATGATCTAAAGTTGAGAAATATGCTTGCAAGTTTTATTTTTTAGCTTTAAATAATTTGAAGCTCTCCCTCCTAGTACTTCTAGATACTTTTCTAAATATATTATTCAATTTGGATCTAATCTAAAATTCTAAATGGACACCCTCAACTGGTGAAAGTGGTTTCTCAAGAAGCATCATCCAATTAATCATGAATTTTCTACAAGATTGTTTATTAAATCCAAAGATATCTGACCTACTGGCAGTGCTCCCAAATTGTGTTTGTCCTGTGAAACTGGTGGCCCCACCAAGACATAGATTAGTATAGTGATTTTTCATATGGCATTGTAGTGTTTTGGTGTTGGAGTTCTTTTTGTATACCAACATTTTGTTGTAATATTTGCATTTCCTGTACCTTAATTCCCCTTCCTAAATGAGATCATAATGCTCCCACACCCAAGCCATTAGCCTTGAGGATTTACCTTATGCTTGTAAATCCTTGGGCCTGGTGATGGCTTGTTGGCGTCTGTTGGGTTTCATCCTCTCCAACAATATCGATTGACGTCGCCTCTACCTTTTCAACATCATATTCCAATAGTTGATCATCGAGTCCCAAATCATAATTTGTTATGTCGATTTGGTCATCGTTGTGCATATCTTCGATGTGGACCCCTTTATCCTCTAGTCGATGATGGAGTAAACCTCTAAGGCCGGCAATGTGGGATGAGGAGCTATCCACGGCCTTACCCTTTCCTCTTAAGGCCATGAGTGAAAGAATAATAATGATGAATAGGAGATTTGGAAGAGATTAGGAAAAATATTAAGAAAATATTAGCAAAAATGATTGAGAAATTAGAGAAACTAAGAGAGAATGTAATAGATGAATAAGAGATATTGCAATTGCTGGTGTGAGTATGGAGTGCAAATAAGCCTCTTTATTTACAGGGGAGGCAATTTTTTTTTTAAACCAAAAAACCCTCAAATTCTAGTTGTTGAGGGGTAAAAGTAGAATTCAGAGGTAAAAAACTTACAGAAAATCATTGGGGGTCTACTGTGTAGTTAATTTTTTTTTTCTTTTTATAATTTTGGAAGCTAACCATTGGAGCATATGTGAGTTCACCATTGGGCCCAAACTAGCACAGGACCGGTCGTGCCTGGGTTATGTCTTCTTTCCCTGGCTAGGCTGTATCGGTCTTTAGTCCGCCCCTTCCTCCCCGAGGCCCACATCCACCCTACCTTTATTCATGCCTAACCCGGGCCCATGCTAAACCGAGTCTTGACCATGTTGTGGTGGATTTTACGGCGAGTGTTTTTGTTCTGGGCTGGGTCGACTTGGGCTGATGCCCACCTCTAATCTAGTTATTTGAATACAAATTTGAACACTTTTAGTTTGTAGTTGTCTTGTTTAGGCCTGAGCCTTGCAAAATATACATATGCCATCCCTTAAATATTGTTGGCATTTGCTTGTATGTATTGCTGACATCGAACATCTAATTGATGGATTTTTGGAGCAGACTTATCATGCAAAATAGAAAAAGAAGTCTCGAAAATAGGTCTTGCACTACCTTTAATTTTTGGAGACCATAACTTTTGTTATAGTTGTTTTGAAGGGAATTTCACACTCTACAAGTGCCACATTTTCCATATGTAACAGTATTTTTTCGGTTAAAATTTCATTGTTTTGAGTGGTATTCGAGCCCCAAAAGTTTGTATCAATTTTCTACTACTTGTTATTTTCGATTTTCCTTATTTATTTTGGACTATAGTTTTTTTGTAGGCATATAAATATGTCCTCTTATGTTTTATTATTCATTCTATTAATAATATTGAAGTGCTGCAATAGCTTTTACTATTTTTAAGGGTGGATTCTCATTTTTTTTTTCCTGATTAGGTATGTTAATTAATTTCGCTTCTCGCTGCGTCATTTGCTATATTCAGCAAGCCAACAGTTCATAAATTAGACACAAAACAAATCAATCCATCTCTCAATTTATTCAAAAAACCACCAATGAAATTACAAATGAATGATTTGGATGGCCATAAAATGCGAAACCGACACAGACCCGACGTGAGCCGCAGTATGCCCATCCCAAATCATCATCTTACAACACACAATTCTAATTCAATAGTTTTGTAGGGGACTATTTTATTTTTTTCCCTTGCGCTTTTCTGTTTGTATCTCGTAAAACTAAGCAGGTGAGGTGGGCGTGTGAAAATTTTACCGCCCAGGAATTAATGGGCTCAGTTCAGAGGCCGGCCCAAATATCCTCGCCAAACAATCTGATTTTCCTCTGAACTTCAATCTTGAATACCGTCGCCGCCTCTTGCTCGCCAGCAGGTTTCTCCTGGAAAACAACCATGTCGCCGGCCCTGGCTCTCTTCTCCCGAACGAATTCGAGCCACGTAACAGCGAGAAGAGACGTCCCGGTGCCTTCTTCGTCCCTGTGAATGGAGCAAGGGAAGACCCTCGCCGTCGTCCCATCAACGACGTGCATGTAGAACAAATCGCCTTCTTGGTAGGGCAAGCTGTCGAAAGAGGGTGACGCGATCGACAGCGCCGACTCGACGTCGTCTTGGGTGAGCAGCTTGGAAAACACCGCCATGTCGCGTCGATTAATGAATTAGTGTTTTGCCGATGATTGAATTCGGATGCTGGAGTTGACTAAACTAAGTACGAGTTGACGAATGATTTAAAATATGTTGGGCATCGATCGGAAGAATTTATAGATGGCGGGTTGCGTGGAGTGGAAGAAGCGTTTATCTACGTCTACGATAGAGAGAAAGTGGTCACGGGAAATTCTATTCCTTGTTCCTAGCTTTATAACTTGTAATTTACAAATACTTGGCGTTTAACTTCGTTTTAGTTAATTGGTCAGCGACAAGAAACGAGTCTTGACCAGGTCGTATCTCCTGAACAAACATTCCATCTCTAATTTATTTCTATATGTTTAATTACATTTTCTGCTCCCTCAAATATGCACAGGCATGCAAATCCTACATAAATTCACGCACACAGAGACAGAGGCAGGAGCGCATATATAAATTAAATAATTAACGTAGTTGGTGGTAGCGTAAAATTAACGTCATATACATCCACCAATTGTCTGTCTATCTACTGTAACATTGTTAAGATAATATCCATTATAACAACTTCTTTAGTTCTAAATGCATTTGTCTGGTTCTGAGATAATTAAGTTTATCTACTCCTTAACATATACTTTGTGTAGTTTCAATAACTTATTTAGTTCTAAGATAGATTTGTCTACCTCTTAGACAACTTTATCTACTTTTTATTTATACTTTGCATAGTTTCAAGATCTATTTCGTATTTATGTAGTTTTGAGACGATGTAAATTACTCGTTTATAATAACTTGATTAGTTCTCACATACATTTGCCTAATTTTAATATACACTTGTCTAATTTTGAAATTTGTTTATTTGTTTTTGTTTGGTTTTGAGATACATGTGTCTAGATTTGATGGTCAACAATATCCATTTATCCAGTTCTGATAGTTAATAAATATATCAAAATTACATAAATATATCATACAAGAAGACTGATACATTTCAAAACTAGAGAAATAATTATAAACAAGTCTTAAGTTGATATTCTTAGAATAAAGCTTGTGGCGAATACATTTCATAATTAGACAAATTATTATAAATAGATATCATATTAACAATATTAGGGTGGGTGGGGGCGTACATCCCATGGATGGTAGAGAAATTTCTTTCTTCTTACAAACAGTATATTGGCAGTTATTTGGCCACCGTAAATGATTCGAATCTTGTATACATGCATGCATAAGAAGCAAATTTGCTCAGCAGTTCTGGTATGTTCGTTTGTTCAAGTCGTACAATTTATGTGAAGCAGAATTTTGGAGGCTAGTGCACGTATTAATGGTCACTAGAACTTAAATTACTTCCCAGTAAGTAAAGCAGTAAACCCGCGCCCACAACACCCCCCCTTACTTCCGAATAGATCTCTAGCTTTATAGGTGGCATTATTTTCCAGGAAATTCTTCTTTGATTAAAGCATGTAACTATAACTTGTCGTAGGGATGTGGGCAACCTCATTTTCTAAATTTTGGATAAGTCCCATGCCAAAATACAAAATGTTGTTTCTAATTTTTTTCCCCCCTATTTTACTAAATGATTAAAAAACTTGACCTTCACCCCTAATAATTAGGCTATACCCCCAACCTTTTACTATATAGCAGAAAATTGGGAGAACGAAAATGTAAAAAAGAAATTCCGAATCAAATGTCATCTTTGTATTTTTATTGTTTTCAATACTCTCATCATTGAGATTTAATACATTTATAGTTCAATCGTTATATCATTGTTTTTTAAGTCCCATATATACAACAATATAATGACAGCAAAAGTCTGTGCAACCAGCAGCACCGGAGCCGCTGTGTTGGGTAAAGATTTGCAAAACATAATTATCCCATCTCCTTCATTCCCCTCAGTCATCTCAGAAATTTACACGCAAAATAAGAAAATCTTAAACATAAACCAAGGAAAAAAAAAAAAAAGAACCACCAGGAAGAGGCATTATTGATGAGACTTTGCTCGTAGAATGAACTCAAACCCTGCCAAAACCGTCATACCATGTAAGATAACAAAAACATCCTACAAGTCAGAGCACATTTGACCATCTACTCGTTGAAACCATAGAACGCAGCTAGTAGAAGGTTAATGTGCAATGTCACAGCGCATTTATCAGTCTCTTCATCTCGGCCGACCTCCTTGGATCCGGCTCGGCAATTGCTCTTTCAGTCAACACATGCTTGACACGGCACATAGACTTCCTCACCTGAATTTTAAATGCATTACGTGCCCAAACTCCAGTTAGCAACTGTGCTACCACAAAGCTACAGGGAGAAAAGGGAAAGAACAAGCATATGTCCACAATCACTGAGATCCTAAACTAGCAAAGCAATGCCAACCATAAACCAAAAGCAAGTATCAATATCCACTATATGTTATTGTGTGGATGGTGTACTCATCCATTTACTGAAAAGGAAAAAATATTGGTAATTGACAACTATTGTATAACCATAGCACACGAATAGTGCCCGAGCACTTCGACATATGTTGAAACAGAACCACAGAAACTTATAAAACACTATCCTGTAATATTGGGCTACTAGTGACCTTACGGTGGCGTGTACAATGACACTTTTTCCTACTGAGAAACAACACGAAACCTTTTCGATTCCAAAACAAATAACTGTAAGTGTGTCAGATTACAAGTTTTCATCACAAATAGTCAGCCAGGGATAACTGTAATGAAAATTGTTCTCATCATCCACAGTTCCAGACAACCTAATGATTCAAAGAGCTTGGAAAATGGAAAAGTGAAATTTGTTCCTCTCCTTTTTTCTTTCTTTTTTCCTCAGAGCAAAACTCAAAAACGAACCCAGACCAACAAAAACAAAAGAGACACTTTCAATAGAGAGGAAGCATCAGATCTTCCTATTCAGATGAAGGACTTCATTATACTTGAAGCTTCCAAGTATTCATCCATCTAAGATTTCTTCACTTGCCCCCAACAAGGAAAAAGAAAAGTAGCAACAACATCAAAATCAACAACTGATATATCTGTCCGACAGCGATAGAAATTAACACCGAAAGAGATAGCTTGAAATGTTAATTGTCAATTAGTGATCCAGGTCCAACAGGACCAAAGACAAAAAGAGTAAAAACTCCCCATAAAACCCTAATTGAGCAGTGGGAGAAAGACGACATCGAGTGTTTTAGAAACTGCGGCCTAGCTCCTTTTGTAGAGGACTTTCAGATATATCTGTTATAAGACCGTGATGGAATGAATACGCCGGACGTATAGAAACATGTCACGGCATGCCTTGCTAGGAATATCTAAGGAAAAATTACAAAAAA
Source organism: Aquilaria yunnanensis (assembly GCA_039654915.1). NCBI lineage: Eukaryota > Viridiplantae > Streptophyta > Magnoliopsida > Malvales > Thymelaeaceae > Aquilaria > Aquilaria yunnanensis. The sequence continues at coordinate 21,230,314 of CM077598.1, read as the reverse complement.
CCCCTGTGTTTGGTCTAATCTACAATTTGCCCCCTCCATTTTCAAAAACCTACATTTTACCCCCTATTTCATGTATGGTGTCCAACAATAATTTTTGAAACTCTAATTTAAACTATCTGATAACCATATTCCAGTAATTTCAAGATTTTGATATTTTTTTCATAGCTAACCGACCTTTAAAATATATATGTATTTACAGGGAGAAAAATGCAATTATAGAAAAAAAAAATTGATAATTTAAAATGTCTATTAATTATAAAAAAAATATTAAAGAGAATAAAATTGAGGAAAGATGATTATCGTATAGTTTAAATTCAATTTTATATGTTGTTATCAGACAATATAAAAACCATAGGGGGTAAATATAGGTTTTTAAAAATAGAGGGAGCAAACTGTAGGTTATGGGCCTTATGACATATCTCAAGGGGTAATTGTAAGTTTCCCAATATCTAAATGGGCCTAAGGTTGACCTCAAGCCTAGCTGACATTGGTCAGGACTCTTGTGTTCCCCTAATACATATTTGCATATAGAAATTGAAATTCACTTTATCTTGACACCTCACTTTGCAAGCAAATGCGTACCTGTTCTGAAGTGGCGGTTGTATCTTTCACCCAACTTAAGGTCAATTCTACCCCAATAAGTCATTTTAAAAATTTACTTGTAAAGAGAAGAAAAAGGAAAATAATAATTACACAAATTCTTTTGGCAGGTACTAGAAACAAGAGACTTCAATTCAAAGAGAAAATGCTCCCAATTTGTACACCTACGTCTAAGATGCACATGTTTTAAAGCCCTGTCTCTTCTATTTAACGTAATAATTGCAAAAAACAACCAAGTATCGGGAGATATAAGCCTAAAGATGATGAGATGGAAGAATGGAAGAAAATGATACTAGATACCTTAGGAATGCGCTCAGGATTGGGAAATCTTAAGTTCTGTGCATGAAGCATCTGTCGTTGAGTCATCAGCATGTTTTTCTCCTTTAAAAGAACATACCATAGTTTTTGAAGATCATCCCACGACTTAAGGCGCAGTTCACTAGCTTTCCAACTTCGACCTGAGAGGAATGAGATTACAAAATACAATTTAAAAGATATTCAGTAAAAGCTTCTTCCGTTGCCTATGATTAGGGAAAGATCAACCATACAAACAATTTGTGTAAGAACCAATGACTACAGCAGTAGAAAAGGCCAAAACATACATTTAATAGTAACTCATGATTGTTAAGAGAATGAGTATATAAACCTCTAAGGATTCTAGCTATCATATCTTTCAAATTATACAACAGGGAAAATGTCCAATAATCAGTCCGTAATATTCCCAGTTACACTAAGATGAATAAAACCTCACAAGACAAGTATTGGCAGCAGGAGTATCATCCATGGCATCTTTTTGCCAACAAGAAAGCAAGCAATTTTAAAACTGGATAAAGCCAAAGAGAAAACAATTCACAGCGGAGTATAGTGTCTGAATACCATAAACAGGTTTCTCGTCTTCCGGCTTCCGATCAACCTCGAAGAATTGCTGGAGTGACCCGAGAGTGGCTGCGGTGGTGGTGGGGGATTCTGGTTTGGCGGCAGCGAAGAGAGCCCGTCTCCCAAAAATCCTGGACAGAAACATAATTATATAAAGCTTATGATTACGAAGCTAGGTCCGGATGGCACAATTTTGGAGATGGAAGCAAGCTTGCAGCAGCTGTGTCCTGCCTGTAATGAGGGGTTTGAAGGAATCGAATTAGTCGGTTTGTTCTGATTTCGGTTTTTTAGGCAATAAACCAAATTAACAGAATAGACCTCTAAACCCGAACTGAAACCGAAATAAACGAAAAGACCATGAATGTTGTACCAAGATCACATTCCAAAGTTTCAAAGCCAACTCAATTCACATTCTTAGATCCCAGTACCAAGATCAAATTCCAGAACCATGAATGCTGCACCATTCAATTGCATAATAAGATTCATAAAATTTCAAGAAAAATTCGAAATGGAAACTACCTTGTGTTCTGTTTCAAAGAAAAAAAACAGAGACTACCTTCTGTTCTTTCTCGGCAGAGGACAGGACGATGATGCCGGTCGGAGGTAGCGGTGGCCGTGGCTGATGGGCGAGCAGCTGAGCGACAGCTAGCTCCAGGCCAAGGCGCCGAGCGGTCACAGGTCAGCGGCGTCAGTGCAAGAGGAGTGCCGCTGAGTGCGTGTGTGGTCAGTGGTGTGTGTAAGAGGCGACAGAAAAGGCGTTGTGTCCCTGGTGTGCGTCTGTGCTCGTTAGGGTTGGCTGGGAAGTAGGAGTAGATTTGGGCCGCTAATGTATGTGGCCTAATAACCAATTAGCCTTTTGGGCTACTAGAAGGGCGAATATATCATACAGTTAGGGATGAAAGCCAAGGCCCGAAACCGATACGAATTTATGGGTTCGGTTCGGACTACATAATGGGGAATAGGTATATTGGGGCTGGTCCAATTTGACTCAATAAATCCCAAATTTGGGTAGGGTCAGCTTGAACCCGAAAAGCCCGATCCCAACCTGAAATGTTGTACATCTATGCATATGCTAGCTCACTCCTTGCAAGCCCATAAGTCAACTAAGTCTACATGTAAGCTAACCCACTCACTAAAAACCCAAATTCGTTCCTACACATTATGAGCTTTAACACTAAAAGTTTTGTACATTATGCCTTTTACATTCATTGTCTCCCTTTTTGGCTTTCGCCAGCATCTTTGCTATCGTTCTCTCCACTTCCCTCTTTCAGCCGCCACTTTATCTCATTGCTTTCTCACCTTCCTCTGTTGTCCCTCTTTCTTGCCTCCTTTCTTGGTCTGTTGCCATCACTCTTCCTCTCTCTTTCAATATTGCTCTCTCACTAGCATATTCACCATCACTCTCTCTACCTTACTCTCTCAACTGCCACTCTATATCCTCGCTTTCTCACCTTCCATCTCCGCTTGTTGTCGTCACTCTCCCTTTCTTGGCAGTTAATCTTTCACTTTCCTTGAATATGGGGTTCAAGGGGTAGCAGCAAACAAGTGGAGGAGAAATAAAGCAAAAACCTGACCTTAACCCTAAAATTTTTAGGTTAGGGTTGGTTCGATTTATACATACAATTAAGGATGGGTAGGGTTAAAATTTCTTAGGTTAGAAACAATATGTGAAATCCAGGTTTCAACTCAAACTCGACTTGTTAACTCGAACTTTCACTTATTTTGCAGTATTGTACTAATATACAAATGGGAGTTCGGCTTGATACTGTTGTATGCTATAGTAAAATTATCATGGGTCTGCCCTAATTTGTTTTATCGGTTGGGTTTTGTTGTTGGGCTTTGGTTGAGTACTATGTAACACTCTTCAAATGGTGCTGCTTTTTTTTGTTGTGTTGATTGACCATGATCTATGTTGTTTCGTGGAGTACCACTCTCACTTTCCAACTAGAGCAAAACCAAATCTGATCAACTCCTAAAAATTGCCATGATGCCATTGGCCACCATCCTCGGCCATGGATCTCCTCCATGTCGATCAACCAGGATTATTACCATAAGTGGATCCATGTATAATCATGCGGGATCTACAGAACCCAATAAAATTTTTATTTTTTATAAAATATTAAATAAAGATTAGATGGACCCTACTGAAATTTATAAAAATGATCATGTTAATTTAAGAAAAGAAGTAAAATGAAATAAAAACAAGAATAATTGAAAGTACTTTTTACATAAATACATTAAAATTTCATATTCTTCTTTTATAGGTATGCGATATATAAAGGAATAATTATTTATGAATCCAATAGGAAAAAATTTATATTTTCGTCCCTGATTATTCCACATATGCAACTGGCTTTTAAATGATATCGGTCTCACATAAAATACATATAAAAATAAAACAAGTCATTTTGAATTAAGTTAACTTAATTTAAAATGAATTGACTGAAAGAGACAAAACGAATGTATTAGTTAACAGAAAGATGAGAACTCTGGCAAGATGAATTAAAGATGATGTAAGTTCAAAAGTCGCGTGATGATAAAACTATAGACGGATCGCATCTCAGGAAATGCTAGCTACATGTATATATATGGCCATGATGGTTAATATACATGTAGAGACACATAGATCTGTCAGCTTCTCCAAGCCTAGTTATCCATTTAATTATACATTTAGAGATATATAGATACGTCTTATAGTAATTATGTTTATGTCCAGGATTAATAAAATGGATAGTAAGGTTTGTGTCTTTTATAATTTCATAATTTTACTAAAATTTAGTTTGGCAATTACGCCAATGTAGCTGCCCTTAGTATTAGATACCCCATCAGTACAATTATGAAATTGTCATCGACAAACATAGTTTTTAAATATAGGAAGTAGCAAGCATATGCATATTCAACTTCCTAAACAAGATAGTAGATAAAAAAATTGTATATTGTATAAATAGATTAATATTGGTAATAGGTTATATCTCACCCTCAAATACAAATGTTTGAAACTATTGGCAACACCATATGTATAAATTTAAAATTTTCATATATGCTAGAATTAAGAAAATATTAAAAGTAGAAAATTAATTTTGAGCCAACTTTTCTAACATAAAAATCCTCTTAACTATTCAAGTTTGTCACCCATTGAAAAGAAAACATTTTTTCAAACAATGATATGAAATCATCTATAAGTTTAAGAGATTGCATAACCAAAAACCAAAACTCCAAACAGATTATCACATAATCCTACAAATAAAAATAAAAGTTGTCTATGCTTAAACCCAAATAGAAATGAATAGATCTAGAATATATAATTCAAAGATATAAAAAAATAATTATTATCTAAGTAAAGCTTTTTGAAGCAACAACCTCTTGTATAGCATTTCACGACAAATTTTATGCATGATAGCTTTAAAATATCATGAAATGAGAAATGGCAAAAGAAAATAATAGAGCATTATTTTCATAAAAGAAAATAAAAGAGAATTATTTTCATAATAAAGTCTTTTAGTCTTCTTCGCTAGCATTATGTATCTTGCAACACTGCATTAACCACTCTGCAACTATGACGCACAAATCTTGTTTTAGGTGCCTTTATGTCAATTTGTTTGTGTATTGCTTCATTAAGCAACCTGAGAACTGCTTGTGGTTTCAATGTTCTCATTGCATTTACTGGCATTCTTTGGTCCACCACATGCAATTTCTATATGCACGGATGTGGTAAAGATTATGTCTTCCTACAAATGATTTTGTGTGTGTGTGTGTGCGCGCCCTTATGATTCCTAATGCAGTATCATACATTCTAATTACAGCAACAGAATGCTAAGTATTAGCATGTTCTGCTTCAATTTCACCCTGTAAAATAGCTGTCGAATTAAGCTAGCACTATAGCGCGAAAGTTAAAATTTTGAGCAGCATTATTATTTATTAGTCAAGGCAAACATATGGAAGCTGCTTTTATTTGTGCACTTTTCATGTTATGAGAATGGTTTACAAAAATTTTTTGTCTAATGAAATGATAATGTTTGGTCAATTTCAAAATGCCAAGAATTTAGGAGCAACAAGCAAAGATAATAACACCTTAGAAGAAAGTGGAGCAAAATCCATGACATGGAAAAAAGAAATTATTATTCTGACTAATATTTTTTTAGGCCAAAAATCTTACTAATATTGACAATGTGTAAAAATTCTTAGTAATTTTTGTTATTTTATGATAAAAAGTATAAAATTTAGTTTGGTATATTTAATTTTCCAGAAAATAATAAAACTATGATATGAAGTCTTTCAAGGAAGTCTGAATAAGAAAGGTCTCATGTGCACTAGACATGTGTACGCCCTATGGAGTACAATTACAGTTATGCCCTTCTAAAACTAAAAAATACTTAACTTGTCCCTCATCCTTTTCGTTGCTTCTTTGTGTGGTGACAACTGAAGATGCAACTTCTTCTTTTCTCATTGATTCACGTTGGCAACGACAGATAGAGTTGGTAATGGGCTGGGTTATGATGAGAACGTAATGATAACCATTAGACAAATAGATGATGTATAGCGATATAAATGGCGACGGATCTGGGATAAAAAAAAACAGATTGTGCAAACAACGATGATGCTTAGAAATGTGAGATGGGGCGATTTGGGTAGGCTAGGACGACTAGTTATGGCAGAGTAGTAACCAGAGATGATGGTGACATTTGAAAGACAATTGAGATGGCAGCCCTATGAAGATGAAAAGTTTCATAAAAAAAGATGTAAGAGGGTCAATAGTTTGAGTCAAACCTTGTTTCTGTTCCTTTTTTTTTATTTGTTTTCCAAATTAATCCCAAATTTTTTTAGGTATGCATATGTGCAGAAATGTAAAATAATAAATATTTATATGCATACCTAATGTTTTTAATTATGTCTCATACAATTTTGTACATTTATGCTATAAAATTTGTACACATGTCTCACTTTCTTTATACATTGAATTTATACATATATATCATCCTACTTGTACAGATGTTTGGTAATATAGCTAGTGCATTTTTGCTATGTTCACGTCAGTTATTTCTTTTTCTTTTTTTTGATATTTTATTGTCCAATAAGATGGATAAAAGGAAATTTAATAATTTTTTCTATAGATTCTATAAATATGTATAACATGATTTAATTTTAAGGTTGATATATTCTGATTTGATGAAAATATTATAACAATTGAACTTATATATATAGTTGAATATATCTATAACATATCTCTGATCATTTTTACACACACACACACACACACATGAATTTTATACACATATGTCACTCGACTTGTATATATACCAAATTTTGATAGGAAGTGAGATTAAACGCATTTAACACTTGTTTTTCAATAGAAGGTTGAACTCATATATACTGTTGAATATATTTGTAACATATACATGATCTCATTTATACATATATCGCACATTGTTTGTACGGGTCCTTGATTGCTTTTGTATATTGAGTTTATCTGATATTTAGTTTGTACATATTTCCAATTTTGGAAGCATGAGATTTAATGTATTCACATTTATTTTACACTACAAACAGTAGTATTAATACATACGCACACACACACACACAAAGGATATGATACATATTCTGCTTACCCGTATGAATATATAAAGTATTACTAGATGGTGACCCTCACATTGTTGTGGGATGTCTGATGAAGATAAAACTTTTCATAAAATTTATAGGAAAAAATGCTAAAAAAATATGAATTCCAAAATAAGATATTATCAATCCAAAAGAGCTAAAAAATTTAAATGATTGAAAGGTTTTGGCAATAATTTTGGTAAATAGAAAATATATGACATAATATTAATATAGTGAATTTGGCCTTTCAAGAGAAATTAGACTCTTAAATGTTATTCATGAACATTGGGGCCTAAAATACAATAATCAGAAGTCTAAGAGAAAGTGTTAAATTCCCACTTTTAAAGTTTGAGGACTAGAAGTGTTAAATTCTTACTTTCAAAGTTTGAGGACCAGAAGATATTAACACAAATAAATAGATGACCAATTTTATAATTTATCTATTTTCAGCAAAAAAAAAACTAAAAAAGAAAAAAAAAAGAACAAACAACTCAAACCCAAAACCCAAAACAAAATGCCAAAAAAAAAGAAACAATTTCATTCCAAAAAAAAAAAACCCGAATGCAAGAAAAAAAATACAAGCAAAAGAAAAAACCATATGTGAAAAAAAGGAACTGCAAAAAAAAAAAAGTAAAATTACATCCTCGATGGTGAAAATATAAGGAGTGATTAATTTTGATATACATGAAAGATGAATGGATATATGAGCAAAGGTTGCATAAAGTATGCACTTTATTGTGGGGAGATCACCAAAAGTACAATTTTTTTTTATACTGAATGCATTTATACTCTATAATGAAAAAAGTATTAAAAAATGAATTCAAAATTAAGTTATAATCAAAATTAAGTTTTGTAACTAATTTGCAGTTAAGGTCTGAAAACATAAAAATTAAAAGTTTAAAATATCTTTTGTATTTATTAGGGTAGAGTAATAAAAATACGTTATTTTAAAATTTGAGGACCAAAAGATATTATTATACATAAACAATCTATTGTGTAGTATTACCCTTTTTTTACTTTGCACATATTTTGGGCCAACAAAAAAAGCCATGGGGTTGAGTTTTTTTCTTAGGTTTCTTTTTGTCTTTTTCTTACAATAATTTTTTTTTCATTTGGGTTTTTTTGGGCCCTATATGTTAGAGAAAAAAAACCAAGTTCAAAAAATAAAATACAAGCAAAAAAAACAACAAAAATAAAATAAAACTGAATACAACAAAAAAACTGTAGCAGGGCATGACATTATTCCCAGCATCCCAAACAAAAAAAAATGCAAAAGAAAAAAACCCAAATGGAAAGAAAAACCCAACCCAAAAGATCAGACTCATGAATTGATCAATGTTAAGGAAACATGACCGATTGTGAAAATATAAGAAATGACTGATTTTAATATACATGAAAGATGTATAGATATATGAGCAAGTATTGCATAAAGCTTGTACTTAGTTGCAGGCTGATCAACAAGGTACAAATTGTTGATACGAAATGCATCTATAATCTATAGTGAAAAAAATATCAGTAAAAAATTATTAATTTAAAATTCAATTATAATCAAATTTAAGTTTTGTAACTAATTTGTAGTTTAGGGTCCAAAACCATAAAAAGTAAAAGTTTAGAACATATTTTATGTTTATTAGGGTAGAGTAATAAAAATGCTAGATTTTAAATTAGAGGACCAAAAGATATTATTATACATAAATAAGGTATCTATTATGTAGTGTTGCCCTTTTTATTACTTTGGACATATTTTTTGCCAACAGAAAAAAGCCATGTTAGGGGGGGTGGAGTTTTTTCCTGGGATTTTTTTGTCTGTTTTTTTTTTTTTGCACTTGGGTTTTTTTGGGCCTATATTTTCAGGGAAAGAATCAAATGAAAAAAAATAAAATATAGGCTAAAAAGAAAAAAGAAAACAACCCAAACAAAATAAATAAATAAATAAACTGTAGCAATGCGTGGCACTATTCCCAACATCTCATATCCAAAGAAAACCCACATGAAAAAAAAAGCCTCAAATGGGGAAAAAAAACCCAGCCCAAATGAAAAACAATCCAAGCTCACAAAAAAAGAAAAAGTTACTGTAATAAGGTGGGTACTGTAACTGACATATTTTAGATTGAAAAGAAACCAAAAAAAGAAAATGGCCAATTCTTGTGTGCGCTTGGCTTATTTACATCCGTGCCATTTGACATTCGGTTGGCTTATTTACATCCATGCCATTATGACCTATTTACTCTTTTTCTGTTTTTTTCTTTTTTGGGTCGTTTCTTGTTAGTTAGTTGCTCTGCTTCTTCTTCTACTCCGTTTCTTCTCTAGCTTTGTCTCACGATTTTCGCGTTCCATCGATTGTTCTTCGTTGTGTATTAGTTGCTCTGCTTCTTCTTCTACTCCGTTTATTCTTCTAACTTTGTCTCACGAGTTTCAGGTTGCATCGATCGTTCTTCGGTGTGGATTTCGATCTTAATTTCTTTTCTGTGCCGTTGAAGGACAAGTTTCGGAACTCTTGTTTTGATGGAGGTGTTTGCTTGTGGTCGGTAATGGATCTAGATCTGAATGTTTCTCCTGCTCTGTCGTCCGACATTATTTGCTCTGTTAACTTAGGTACGAACGTTATTTGGATTGCCTTTTCATGTTTGATATTTATTTGTGTTTTTTAATGTTTTTTGAATGTTTGCCTCAGTTTCTGGTGATTTAGGTTGTGGATTAGATGTTTGGTCTTTGATATCTGCTATTGAGAGATCTGATTTGGGTGCATTGTCCAATTCTCTAGCGATTTCATGTGGTATTCATGTTGAAGGTACATGTTCTTTTTTATATTTGTATTTGTTCTTTTTAAGAATACTGTTTGTTCTTTCTAATAATACTGTTTGTTCTTGGCTATTTTAGACATTGTTATTTTTTTATTTTTTATATTGGTTTTATATATATGCTTTTTGGTCTGGCACGTTTGCTTTTTATGAGTTAGCCTTCATTTTTTTATGGTTCACAGTCTGTTGTCTTTACGGAACTGATGTTTTGGGCTTATATGTTCTTTTCTTCATTAGTATTTGTACCTTTCTAAAGAACTGTTTGTACCTTTGTGTTTTAGACCTTGTTCTTTTATGCTACATAGTTTGTTCTTTTAAAAATGCATATGTTCTTTTATGTGTTAGACTTTGTTCTTTTATGCTACATAGTTTGTTCTTTTAAAAATGCATATGTTCTTCTAAAGGAACAAACAAGCACTTCTAAAAGAACAAACAAACAAAGGAACAAACAGGCCAGTTGTAAGCACAAAAGAACCAGCAATGCCTTCTAAAGGAACAAACAGGCAGTTCTAAAAGAACAAACACACAAAAGAACAAACAGGCCTGTTGTAAGAACAAAAGAACCAACAATGCTTCTAAAGGAACAAACAGACAGTTCTAAAAGAACAAACAGGCCAGTTGTAAGCACATAAGAACCAACAATGCCTTCTAAAGGAACAAACAGACCTGTTGTAAGCACAAAAGAACCAACAATGCCATCTAAAGGAACAAACAGACCTGTTGTAAGCACAAAAGAACCAACAATGCCTTCTAAAGGAACAAACAGGCAGTTCTAAAAGAACAAACACACAAAAGAACAAACAGGCCTGTTGTAAGCACAAAAGAACCAACAATGCTTCTAAAGGAACAAACAGGCAGTTCTAAAAGAACAAATACACAAAAGAACAAACAGGCCAGTTGTAAGCACAAAAGAACCAGCAATGCCTTCTAAAGGAACAAACAGGCAGTTTTAAAAGAACAAACACACAAAAGAACAAACAGGCCTGTTGTAAGAACAAAAGAACCAACAATGCTTTTAAAGGAACAAATAGGCAGTTTTAAAAGAACAAACAGGCCAGTTGTAAGCACATAAGAACCAACAATGTCTTCTAAAGGAACAAACAGGACTGTTGTAAGCACAAAAGAACCAACAATGCCTTCTAAAGGAACAAACAGGCCAGTTGTAAGCACAAAAGAACCAACAATGCCTTCTAAAGGAACAAACAAGCACTTCTAAAAGAACAAACACACAAAAGACCAAACAGGGCTGCTGTAAGAACAAAAGAACCAACAATGGCTTCTAATGGAACAAACAGACACTTCTAACAGAACAAACACACAAAAGAACAAACAGGCACTTTAAAAAAACACGAGACCTAAGACGCACAAACCTCCTCAAAAGAACAAACACATTCACATTTGAAGAACATAGAGGAACATACGGATACCGTTAAAAGAACAAAAAAGATAGATACCTTTGATTCTTGATTTCTTTTGACTTCTTTACAATTTTTTTACTCCTCGTAGATTCTTGTAGTTCGTCTTTTGCAGCCGGTCTGATTTTCTTTTGTTTTTCTTGTTTCCCTTGTTCAGAAGCTTTTCTCTTTTTTGTCGCTCTGATTATCGACTTTCTGCAGGGATTAAATATGTTTATGGTGTGAAAGAACGACAAACAATGGAAGATGCAACAGGTTAGATGTACTTACAGTTGCTCACTAAGCGTTTCTTCTTCCTGCGATGTCTTCATCGTTGTTTATCGTCGGCTTGTTTTTTCACAACGGAAGTTTAGCGGCTAGGGCAGTGATTTTGTCCGGCGTTTCAACGGAAAACCGAGTTTAGTGGCTGAATGGAACAGTATGCAAGGATTCGTCGACGACGGAACAGAAGCTTCTCGGAGAAGTTGAAATGTATCGGGTTTCGCGCTCATATATTTATTGGATGGCATGAGATGTAATTTCGAGAGATTTGGACGCGGTGGCACGCTCGTAATTTCATAGAAATTGTAGCGCGTCTGCCGAATGTTAGTTTCTAATAGGTAGGGGTTGAAGTGACAATAGTTATATAGTAGAAGGTAAGCTTATGACATAAGCTAGGCGCATGCAATCAGTACTCAAAAAAATGTTACTATCGTAGAGAGGATACTGTAGCTAACACGCCCCAAGCCAAAAAAAAAAAACCTGAATGGAATAAAAAGAAGAAAAAAAAGTCAATTGGGAAAGAAAAAAAGCAAACACAAAAAAAAAAAAAGAGTGTGCTATTCCAGGAATTGTGAAAATTGCGTAGCGATTTTGTTGAGATAGTTTTTTTTTTTTCCATTTGGGTATTTTTTTCATTTTGGTTTTCTTTGGACTTGGGTATATTAGTTACGGTACCTGTTCTACTTTAGCAATGTTTTTTTTTGTGCATCCATTTTTTTTTGTTTGGTTGAGATTTTTTTTCCCATTTAGGTTTTCTTTGGGCTTGGGGCATGTTAGCTACAGTACCTGCTTTGCTTCAGTAATGTTTTTTTTCCTTTTCATTTGGGTCTTTTATTGCTTTAGGGTTTTCTTTGGTCGTGAGACGTGTTAACTAAAAAAGACAAAAAAGGGAAACAAATGCAAAAACAAAAAAAAGCTAGGGGAGTGTCTTCCTGGGAGTTTTTTATCCTTTTTTTTTTACTGTAACTTTTTTTTATTTGCATTTGGATTTTTTTGGCCTATATTTTGGGAATAAAATAAATGCAAAAAGTAAAATATAGGCTAAAAAGACAACCCAAACGAAATAATCCCAAATGAAAAAAACACTAAATGAACAGAAAACCGAGTATAAAAAAGAATTGTAGTAGGACATGACACTGTTTGCAACCTTCCAGGCTTTTTAATTTGGGTCTTTTGTTTTTTTCATTTGGGTTTTCTTTGGGCACACTAAGTGCTTTTTACTGTTCCTAAAACAGTAACCCCACATACTACAGTTTTTTTTGTTTGTTTTTTTTTTTTTTGCGATGGTTTTTTTATTTGGGTTTTTTTTTTGTTTGGGGTTTCTTTGGGCCTTGGGCGTATTAGCTATAGTATCTGCTTTACTACAGTAACTTTTTTTTTTAGTATGCCTATTTTTTTTTGTTTCAATTTTCTTTCGACCTGGGACGTGTTAGCTGCAGTATCTACCCTACTATAGTAACTATCTTTATTCTTGGTTTTTTTTTGTTTAGGTTGAGTTTCTTTTTCCCATTTGGGTTTTCTTTGGGTTTGGGATGTTGGGAACAGTGTCACACACCCAAATGATAAAAAGAAAAAACAAATGCATAAAAAAAAAATGTTACTGTGGCAGAAAAGGTATTATAGCTAACATGCCTCAAGTCTAAAGAAAACTCAAACAAAAAAAAAAAAAACCCAAATGGAAAAAATGAAAAAAAAAATCAAATGGGGGGAAAAAAAAAAGCAAACGCAAAAACAAAAAAAAACTGTAGCCAAGGGTATACTGTTCAAGGAGCAACAAAAAATCGCTTAGTGATTTAGTATATATAATTTCATAAAGATCCCAAGAAAAGAAAAACCTTGCCTTTGTTGTTGACAAAAAAAAAAAAAGTATAATCCCCTCTCTCTCCCTCTATAAAAGAAAAAAATTAAAGTTGAAAGAGAAGGGAAGGCGCGGGTTGTTACGGACATAAGCCAAGGTAGAAAACGAGGAGAAAAAAATGCAAACTGAGACCAATACTAGATTGCCAAAAGACATAAAAAAGGAACACAATCTGTTCCTTTTCTCAACTCATACTGTTCCTTTACTGTTTAATCTGCGTAGTGTTAAGGTTTAGGCTTTCCTTACATTTGATCTCTTCAGCTCCACTAGTAAGTAAGATTTCAGAATTAATTCCATAATGATCCTCGCATTCCATCTGTTCGTTCACAAGTTCATTCTGATGGTTGATAATCGAATTCCCAATTTTCTTTTGGAAATTGGGCAGTGATACATCTCAAATGTTGCAAATTTAACTTAGCTTGAATTGATTGCTGGGTTGTTCTAGCTCTATCTTTCTTAATTTGAACAGTTGTTGTTTTTGTGCACAAGTCAAGCTTGCCTTGACCTTGATTTGTTGTGGGTTTTAACTGTTGGTCAAGAGCTAACTGTCTATGATTATTGTTTTGTCTTGGTCCTTGGATGACGAGGATAAGGTAAGTGATTTTACAGGTTATGATTATGAAAATAGAAGGTAGAATCGATTGATTCCTCTAGTTTTCCAGGTTTCCGGAGATGATTCAACTTCAAATTAGTGTATCCTATGACTTATATATGCTGATCCTGCAATTCATACTGGCTCATTCTACTTTACTATTTGTCTAACCCTTTGCCTTTTCATTCGTTTGCTCATGATGTTGGTAATTTGTAGCGCATGGTAAAATCTTTCTCATTCGTCCATGAAGTAAAACAATAACGGTAAGAGGAAGCATTAAAGAAATTTTATAAGCTTACGCCTTAATTAATGGTCAAGGAACTTTTTGCACTATCAATTATGTCCTAGGTCATTTCACCGAGTGCAAGATTTTTTTATTGTCTCTATTTGAAAGACACCATAGGCTGTGGTGACCGCTAGTTGCACAGCTATTGATTTTAGGACTCTTATGCATATTTGGCATTCATTGGTTTTTGTTTTCCTGAGAGATTGTTTTTTCTCTTTCATTGGTTTAGGCTCTTGCTAGATTCCTACCTCTTAATTACTTTTCTTGCAACACTGGAATAGTTGGTTTCAGTTAGCATACTTTTTTCTTAATGGCATATGCTTACATATAAAGAATGCTCTTGTTAGGTCTTCTATATTTCAGCCACTTCGTGGCACATTACTTGTTCCTTTCTCCCCATGAGTTGTAGAGGATTTGCTAAATCATGCTTTTTGGTCCTTATCTACCCATATACTGCTGCTATTGCTATTGTCCTTTCATTGTAGGTTGATAATGGAAGTTATTCTTTATCACAATACTTTTCAGGCCCTTTCGGATTTCACATGCAATAAAATCTGAACAACTTTTTTTACTTAGTCTTGGGTTAAAAGGATCATGATCATGATCTTTGGAAGTGTTAGGATGCTTAATTTACTAATGCTTAATTTATTGAGGGCACATCAGAGGGACTAGGGAGACCATTAACAATCTTCTGTAATCAAAATTATTTCTGGATCTCAAATGGATGATGTTGGACATCGAGAAAATGAAAGAAACAGAGCAATACAGAGTCAGGTAGTTTTGTTAAATTTTTGTGCATAGTAAAATAACTTTTGGATATAGAGGTGCAACAAATATATATCTCTGTTGTTATTATCTGAACAAAATTATTCAACTGTGTTGTGTAGTGGCTTATGCATCAACCATCAACGAAGCAGATAATGACCATTATGGCTGAAAGAAATGTTGCCATATAGGAAAGGAACATAACACTATTTGAAAAAAAAAAAAAAAAGAGTTATCACAAAGAGAGATATGACTTTTTTACAAGGAGATGTTGCAATTGCAGAAAGAAATACTGTTGTATTAGAGCGAGGCAACGCCATTGCAAACCTTCAATATTGAGATAACTCGTTCCCCAATGACAATACGCCCTCTTATCCGTCAGGATGCTACATCTCAAATGGAATCAAGCATATGCACCGCTTATAGCATAACTTACACCACAAAACTAGTTTGAGTGATGCTTGTAATGCACGAGAAGTGCACCATGGTGATGCTTCACCTACAAGCATGGCCAATGGTCCACCTGTGTTGCCAAACCAAAACGTGATAGAAGACCCAAAGACACTGAGGCAGTTGCAATTAAATAAGAAGGCCTCAAAACCCTCTAAGAATGTTAAAATGGAGAGTGAAGACTTGAACCAGATGATGTTTGATATTCTACATGAGTGGAAGAACATGCATGGCAGAAATGCTAGTGACAAACAGACTACAACATCAAAGTCCAACTGGAAAAGCCAAGATCTGGGGTTGCATCAAGTTGCATTTAATGACTCAACCATGCCTCCATCGGTTTGCTCATGCACTGGGGTCTTTGAGGCAATGCTACAAATGGGGAAATGGAAGATGGCAGTTTGCATGTTGCATAACTAACATATCCATGTATCCCCTAGTAGCTCTTCTTAGTAAGCGACATGCCAGAATCGGTGGTAGGAAGATGAGTAGAAGTGCATTCATCAAGCTACTAAATCGGCTTACAACCAAAGGCTATGATATTTCAAACCCCATCAACCTAAAAGATCATTATGCAAGGTGTTACAGCTCTAAAAAAATTCAGACCAAAATTACTAAGGTAACTTTGGTTATTTTAGTAATTTTATATGCTTAGAATATTTAACGCAAGTAAATTCTCGGTTTAATAAACTAATAAAGTATAGTAGCTTAAAGAGGACAAAAAAAATGGTCATTTAAATAAATCGAACCAAGAACGACATTTTAGTTATTTTATATAGTGGCCCATTTTTATTTCACCATTGGGTAAAGGATGAAAAAATATTGAATTTAACGTATCACAATTTTTCGTAATTCCCGCTCTGCCCTTTTGAAATTGTGAATTGACTAGATTGTCTATAGATGGTTTATGTGTAACCTTTAAAAATATTGGGTCTAAATTGCACGTATATTAAAGCTAAGGGTTGGGCGTTTAATTAAGGTGAATAAGGATCCAGGTGCGACTTAATGCTCGATTTGGTCCTAAAAGTTTCTGCCTTATTGTATTTGGAGACCAAAGTTAAAGGCTATGTCAATAAGGAACCAGGTGCTTGGCACATGCATTTGAGTGATAAAGCATGCCAAAGTTGACCTGGTTCTTTATTTTATTCATTGTCTTCTTCATCCATACTCCAACCACCACCTGAAAGTTTCCTTCCATCTTGTTCAAACCTTCATGACTGCACCATCCAAGCTCAAATCCATTAAATTACTCACTAATTCAAGGAAATTTCGGGAGAAAAGTTGGATTTCTTACATAAGGAACTAAGTTTTGAGCTCATTTTTTGTGAGCAAGCAAATAATTATTTTTCCCTTAATTTCCTAGTTTATTTCGTTGGTGGAGGGGCTGATATTGTTGATTAAATTGGTTCCAAGCTTGTTTGTTGAGAGAATCAAATAGGGAAGCTTGAAACAAACAAGAGATTTGTAGGAACGTAAGGCTACGGTTGATTTTAGGGAGGTAAAGGAACCATTTTATTTCCTCTGGTTGATTAGCTGGAAAGAAGTTATAAAATTGGTGGGAAATGGCCTTTTTGTTAGTTAATTGTTAGAATTTTTAAGCTAGCAATAAGTAATTAAATAAAACTAAGAAACGTTTTATGTGTATATGTTGGATAAAGGGCCAGTTAATTGGAATCCAATGAAAGAGTTAATCCTAACTACTTAAACTATAAGGAATGTTGTAGTATTTTCCTAATTATGATTTATTTATATAGTTAAATGTTTAATTAAAAGAGAAATACTCAAGTTACTATAAATGGTACAAGGAAGAATACAAAGCCGAGACCATAAGGATACTGAAGTTGGTGTTTGCTTGCATTAACCATTCCAGGTAAGGGATTTTAAGTTCAAATTAAAATTGATGCATTATGAATTTTTACAATGCATCAATTAAGAGAGTAAGAGGTGCACAAGAAGTACCTTATGGACTAAGTAATTAAATAGTCCTCAAGTATATATATGAGTACTAAGTATTCAAGATGAGCCTTAAGGCTCAAGAGTACCTTAGTTATGCTACCAAGCTTGGCAAGAATGAGCCACCAAATTTAAAAACTCCTGTATAGTGTGAATAAGAGTAAGTAAGTGGCAAGCCAAGCTTGCTAAGGTAAGAGTTAAGCTCTTGTAAGAAGGAAGACTAGGTTGAGGATAGATTCCCCACTAGTGACAATTAATTAAGACCTCAAAACATTTTGAGTTCACGTTAAGATGTGTATATGTTATATATGCTAGGTCCTAAAGATTATTTTGTAGGCATTTGATCATTTACTGAGAATTTATAATACTTATTTCCTTAAGTGTCACATTGTGTAGATATTAATAGTGTGAAACCTAACACC
This sequence comes from Aquilaria yunnanensis, assembly GCA_039654915.1. Classification (NCBI taxonomy): domain Eukaryota; kingdom Viridiplantae; phylum Streptophyta; class Magnoliopsida; order Malvales; family Thymelaeaceae; genus Aquilaria; species Aquilaria yunnanensis. The sequence continues at coordinate 21,212,440 of CM077598.1, read as the reverse complement.
TACTCAAGGGTTGTTAAGTAAGATTTTGGTGCACGTATTTAAAGTATCATAAATCTTTAATGATTATAAGTTATTGGTTAGTAATACTAATGTACTAACTAAGTTATTTAAAATAGTCTTGGTAGATACAAACGAAATGCACAAGAAAAAATTGGACCTTTCATTTTTTGAGCTTTTGTGTTTAGGTGGGAGTTATTTTGATAGTTTCAGACTTTGTGTATGTTGGGTACTTGGGTACCAACGAAATGCCTCTAGTCTGACTAGTGTGTATAGACTTCTTTAGTGTATATGTCTGTATATACACTATTGTTACTTATGGATGTATATAAGTTAAGTTTTATGCGTACATAAGCTAATGCTTGAAGTTTAAGTAAACATGTTTATACAACTTTGGTATATGTTTCAAGTGTTTTGTGAATGCCATGGAAAGTATTTTCAAAAATTTTATTTATTACTTCTCTTCTAAATGTCGAAGTTAAGCATGCATTGATTCATGTTATAGGATAATCAACTAGTAGCAAATAAAGTTTTAAATAAGGCCAAGTATTAGCTTAGCTATTTGCAACTAAGAGCAGGATTACTAAATCCTGATTATCCTAAAATCCTAGGAACACCCTATATTAGGGTAAGTAAAAGGTTCCCTCACACAAGGCATAGGACAAACTGTCACATAACAATCAAGTAGTATCTAAATTCTTAAACTTGGTTGAAATTGAGGGCTAAAGACTAGGCTTTATTATTTGGTATTAACAATGAAGTCATGGAATACTCTCCTTGCATTGGCATGTGACATTAATATAATTTAAAAGAATGATCTAGTTATGTTCTTTTCTTGATTTTGCTTGAGCTCCTTTCAAACTCCACTTGTAGATGATGTGTAAAGGGTTTGATCAACTTTTGTTGTACCCAAACTTTTTATTAATTTCAAAAAATTCCGGAATAATTTATACTTGGTTGTACATATCCACTATATGTTCTTGTGTGGATGGTGTACTCATCCATTTACTGAAAAGGAAGACATATTGGTAATTATACTATATTCTAAAGATGAAAAGGGTTTTATTGTTCATCAATAGTAATCCCGCCGCTTTTTTTTTTTTTTTGCTGTTCCAGGTTTTATGGCAAAACATTTATTTTAGTCCTTGAATATGTCAGGTATGCTAAAATGATCCCCAATTTTCACCTTTTGTAGCAAGATAGGCTGAAGACTATTTCTTTGACAGTGGTAAGATCGCCAAATAATAACGCTTGGGACCACTACTTTCCAAGATCAGCAATATAGAGACTGCGAGTATATTTTTCTAATTTATGGCAAACGCCCCACAGGGTTTCCTTTTTTTTTTTTTTTTTTTTGTACTTCACAGGTTGAATGGTCAAATTATCCTTTTGGTCCTCAATATAACAATCCTACTATAATAGTCCCTAATTTTTTCAATCCGTTGGAAATTTTTGGAAAAAAATAAAATATGGTTTGTTTAAATTTAAAATGATAAATTCTTAAAAGAAAATGAAAAAAATGCCTTTATTAGTCATATTAAATACCAAAAGCCTTTTCTTTTGCATGGTTTTATTCAAAAGTTTAGTTAGATATGTTAGATTCAAAGTTTTGATGAATTGAAACACATGCACAATTCACATAATTTACAGACGCTTTACAGGAGTTTGATTCTGAGTTTTGATTAGTTAAAATAATGCACAATTTATATTATATAGGTGCTTTGTTCTTAAAATGTTTCATTTTACCACTAATTCATTAATATGTAAAATTGCGGAAAAACTTATTGCATGTATATTGTGTAATATTATTCCACATTATAAATGCAAGAATCATTTTTTAACTTTATTAAGAAAATTATTAAACCCTTAATACCTAAAGTCTTCTATTTTTTTGACTTCTTCTAACTTATGATCAAATCCCTCTTTTGGTCCCTAAATTTTTCACATCTGCCATAATACTCCCCCACTTTCACATTGTTGTCACCAACTAGAAGGTAGACCATTTGTTGATGGTCACATGATTGTCACATCATAAAGGCTGGTGAACATTCCTAGCCATAATAAACATTACAGGGACCTAAGAGTATTTTGTCCATTTTTGTGACACGTCCGCCCTCCTGTTTCAAATTTGTTTCTCTCCTAAAAAATATTTAAATATCTTCTTTTGTCCCTGAATATAACATTCCTACCAAAATGGTCCCTAACTTTCATGATCTATCATAATCTTTTTTATTTCCTTTTGCTAATCAGAATTGTTATATATATTAGAACTCAAAGGTTTTTACGGAGAAGGGAAGATGACTATTTTGATCCCTGGTCGTAAGTGTGGCAAACTTTTAGATATGCGACATGAACTTTTAGAAAAATAAAAATTTTGATGACATAATTAAATTTAAAATGATAAAACCTTAAATTTAAGTGAATAACATGCTTTTATTAACCATATTAAATATCAAAAGTTTTTTTTTTTTTGCATGATTTAACTCACAGTTTTAATTATATAGGTTTGATTTAAAGTTTTAATTAGTTAAAACAAATACACATTTTTCATAATGTATGAGCACTTTACACAAGTTTAATTTAGAGTTTTGATTAGTTGAAATAAGAGAACAATTTGTATCATACATAAGTGCACAATTCTCAAACGATTTTATTTTATCACTAATTCATTAGTGAGCAAAAAAATCTGAAAAACCTATACATGTATATTATGCAATGTTATCATACACTATGAACACCAGAAACTTTCTTTCCCTTAATAGTTTTATTGAATTGATTAATAAAATTACTTTAATCATTTTTCATTTATTATCTTTAATCCTCTTTTGATAAACACATTTTCAGTTGACTACTCTGTGTGCTTATAATTATTTATACTCAGATTTTATTTAATGTCAAGGTAAGTCTTATCCTTTTACATTGTTTCATCAACGACTTATATTAATTATATTATAGCTAACCCACATACCTTGCTTACTTCTAAAAGTCATGGGATTTTCACTATTCATCATTGAAGATGAACAGATTTTTTTTGTTGCTTTTGCCTCTTTCTCTCTCTCTCTCTCTCTCTTTTTTCCCTTTTTCAAACACAATTGATCATTCCTTAAGTTTGATTTCCATTTTGCAACTTATCCAATTTTAGGTTATCTAGTTAAATGTTAGTTTAATCCGCAAGCGTCTACTCTTTTCCATGTTATTTCCTATTTTCCATCCATCTTTTATTTTGGTCCTCAAATTTAATAAATATTTAGCTAGATTAATTTTATTTATTCTCTTGGTCCCCAAAATTTTTATTATTTTTATGTACTATATTCTAAAGTAAAACATTGGTTATCATAATTTATTTGTTTTTGTGTTAATTCATTTTTTAAAATTCATTAAATCAATTATTAAACTTTTAATACCTAATATTTTTCCATTTTCAGCCTTGGTTCAAACTTTTTTTTGTTGCTTTTCTTTAGTTTTGTTTTTCAAAATAAAACTTTTATCAATATAATTTAACTACTTCTAGCTATGATTCTAATTGATTCAGCTTTAATTATTTTTTTATTTTCTATTTTACTAAGTTAATGGTTAAATTGTACATTTATTAATATAAATTAAGCACAATTTTATATTTCAATCATATTATTTTGTTATTCATGATTGCCTTTTGTAGAATAAATTGTTCTCTATGATTTAACAAAATAATTTGATCCATAATTACTAAAATTGAAAGTAAATTTTTTTAAATAAATTTCTCATTAATATTTAAAATTAAAATTTAAGTTGATAAAAAAAGAATATTTTTAGTTATGTTATATTTCAAGATACATATTATATTATATTTCTATTTACCTAATTTTAGTTATTACTTAGATTAGTTCAGCTTTAATCAATTTTTTTTTCATATTCTTTAATTATTTATTATTTAAATTTTTTGTACTAAATTTTTGGTAAAAAAAATATTCACTACATCATTCAGGCCAACATACTTCATTAACAACTATTGTATAACCATTGCACACGGATAGTGCTCGAGCACTTCGACATATGTTGAAACAGGACTACAGAAACTTATAAAACACTATCCTGTAATCTTGGGCTACTAGTGACCTATGGGTGACGTGTACAATAACACTTTTTCCTACCGAGAAACAAGAAGAAACCTTTTTTATTCCAAAACAAATAATTGTAAGTGTGTCAGATTACAAGCTTTCATCACAAATAGTCAGCCAGGGATAACTGTAATGAAAATTGTTCTCATCATCCACAATTCAAGACAACCTAAAGATTAAAAGAGCTTGGAAAATGGAAAAGTGAAATTTGGTCCTCTTCTTTTTTCTTTCTTTCTTCCTCGGAGCAAAACTCAAAAACGAACCCAAACCAACAAAAACAAAAGAGACACTTTCAATACAGAGGAGGCATCAGATCTTCCTATTCAGATGAAGGACTTCATTATACTTGAAGCTTCCAAGTATTCATCCATCTAAGATTTCTTCACTTGCCCCCAACGAGGAAAAAGAAAAGTAGTAACAACATCAAAATCAACAACAGGTATATCTGTTTGATAGCGATAGAAATTAACACCGAAAGAGATAGCTTGAAATGTTAATCGTCGATTAATAATCCAGGTCCAACAGGACCGAAGACAAAAAGAATAAAAACTCCCTATAAAACCCCTAACCGAGCAGTGGGAGAAAGATAACGGATGCTCATCGAGGGTTTTAGAAACTGCGGCCTAGCTCCTTTTATGGGGGACTTTCAGATATATCCGTTATAAGACTATAACCTTGATGGAATGAATACGCCGGACGTATAGAAACATGCCACGGCATGTCTTGCTAGGAATTTCTAAGGAAAAATTATTAAAAAACTCCTGTGTTTAGTCTCATCTACACTTTGCTTCCTCCAATTTCAAAAGCCTCCATTTTACCCCCTATTTCATCTACAGTGTCCATCAACAACTTTTGAAACCCTAATTTAAACTATCTGAACCAAATTCAAGGTTTTGAAAAGTGAAAAGCGCACTATAGCGATAAGGGTTCCAAAGCGCAAAGCGCAAAGCGAAAGCGAGGGCTTTAATGAAGTAAGGCGCTCCTTTAGAGATAAATTTTAGGATATGTAACTAGCTAATTAGATACATAAAAATACCAAAATAAGCTACTGAATATGTTTAATATCTATAAAAAGACACAAACACATCCATATAATGTACCAAAGTAGTAATAACAATTTATAGAAAAATAGTAAAACCAAATACTCTAAATCCAAAGTCTCAGAATACTCAAAGATCAACTGTAAGTGTAAGTTAGATAAATTTATTTTATTTTATTTAAAAAAAATTTACAACTTAACTAAAGCGCGCTTTGCGCTATGGAGAAAGCGCGCGCTTTGGGCGCTTAAAGCGCGCTTTTTAAAAGGGGCTTCGCTTTCATGGCGAAAAGCGCCAGAGTCCCAACGCTCAGCGCTTTGCGCTTTTAGCGCGCTAAAGCGCGCTTTTAATAACCTTGACCAAATTACAGTAATTTCAAGATTTTGATAGTTTTTGTCACAGCTAACCAATCTTTAAAAGATACTTATATGCATTTACAAGGAGAAAATGCAATTACAGAAAAAAAAATGGATAATTTAAAATGTCTATTAATTATAAAAAATATATTAAAGAGATTAAAATTTCTAAAATATGATTATCGTATAGTTTAAATTCAATTTTAGAAGTTATCAGACAATATAAAAAACATAGTAGGTTTTTAAAAATAGAGAGAGCAAACTATCGGTTATGGGCCTTATAGCATATCTCATGGGTAATTATAAGTTTTCCAATATCTAAATAGGCCTGAGGTCGACCTCAAGCCTAGCTGACATTGGTCAAGACTCTTGCGTTCCCCTAATACCTATTTGCATATAGAAATTGAAATTCACTTTATCTTGACACCTCACTTTGCAAGCAAATGCGTACCTGTTTCTGAAGTGGCGGTTGTATCTTTCACCCAACTTAAGGTCAATTCTACCCCAATAAGTCATTTTAAAAATTTACTTGTAAAGAGGAGAAAAAGGAAAATAATAATTACACAAATTCTTTTGGCAGGTACTAGAAACAAGAGACTTCAATTCAAAGAGAAAATGCTCCCAATTTGTACACCTACGTCTAAGATGCACATGTTTTAAAGCCCTGTCTCTTCTATTTAACGTAATAATTGCAAAAAACAACCAAGTATCGGGAGATATAAGCCAAAAGATGATGAGATGGAAGAATGGAAGAAAATGATACTAGATACCTTAGGAATGCGCTCAGGATTGGGAAATCTTAAGTTCTGTGCATGAAGCATCTGTCGTTGAGTCATCAGCATGTTTTTCTCCTTTAAAAGAACATACCATAGTTTTTGAAGATCATCCCACGACTTAAGGCGCAGTTCACTAGCTTTCCAACTTCGACCTGAGAGGAATGAGATTACAAAATACAATTTAAAAGATATTCAGTAAAAGCTTCTTCCGTTGCCTATGATTAGGGAAAGATCAACCATACAAACAATTTGTGTAAGAACCAATGACTACAGCAGTAGAAAAGGCCAAAACATACATTTAATAGTAACTCATGATTGTTAAGAGAATGAGTATATAAACCTCTAAGGATTCTAGCTATCATATCTTTCAAATTATACAACAGGGAAAATGTCCAATAATCAGTCCGTAATATTCCCAGTTACACTAAGATGAATAAAACCTCACAAGACAAGTATTGGCAGCAGGAGTATCATCCATGGCATCTTTTTGCCAACAAGAAAGCAAGCAATTTTAAAACTGGATAAAGCCAAAGAGAAAACAATTCACAGCGGAGTATAGTGTCTGAATACCATAAACAGGTTTCTCGTCTTCCGGCTTCCGATCAACCTCGAAGAATTGCTGGAGTGACCCGAGAGTGGCTGCGGTGGTGGTGGGGGATTCTGGTTTGGCGGCAGCGAAGAGAGCCCGTCTCCCAAAAATCCTGGACAGAAACATAATTATGTAAAGCTTATGATTACGAAGCTAGGTCCGGATGGCACAATTTTGGAGATGGAAGCAAGCTTGCAGCAGCTGTGTCCTGCCTGTAATGAGGGGTTTGAAGGAATCGAATTAGTCGGTTTGTTCTGATTTCGGTTTTTTAGGCAATAAACCAAATTAACAGAATAGACCTCTAAACCCGAACTGAAACCGAAATAAACGAAAAGACCATGAATGTTGTACCAAGATCACATTCCAAAGTTTCAAAGCCAACTCAATTCACATTCTTAGATCCCAGTACCAAGATCAAATTCCAGAACCATGAATGCTGCACCATTCAATTGCATAATAAGATTCATAAAATTTCAAGAAAAATTCGAAATGGAAACTACCTTGTGTTCTGTTTCAAAGAAAAAAAACAGAGACTACCTTCTGTTCTTTCTCGGCAGAGGACAGGACGATGATGCCGGTCGGAGGTAGCGGTGGCCGTGGCTGATGGGCGAGCAGCTGAGCGACAGCTAGCTCCAGGCCGAGGCGCCGAGCGGTAACAGGTCAGCGGCGTCAGTGCAAGAGGAGTGCCGCCGAGTGCGTGTCGTCAGTGGTGTGTGTGAGAGACGAATGCGTGCGACAGAAAAAGCGTGGTGTCCCTGGTCCTGGTGTGCGTCTGTGTTCGTTAGGGTTGGTTGGGGATTAGGGATAGATTTAAGCCGCTAATGTATGTGGGCCAATAACCAATTAGACTTTTGGGCTACTATAAGGGCGAACATATTATACAGACTATTTTGTTGTATTGTACTATTCTATAAAAGGGGTTCGGCTTGATACTGTTGTATGCTATAGTAAAATTGTCATGGGACGGCCTCAATTTGCTTTATGGGTTGGGTTTTGTTGTTGGGCTCTGGTTGGACACTACGTAAACACTCTTCAAATGATGCCGCTCTTTTTTGTTGCGTTGATCAGCCATGATCTATGTTGTTCCATGAAATAGCACTCTCTTCCAACCAGAGCAAATTGAAATCCGATCAGCTCTTGGAAATCGCCATGACACCACCAGCCACCACCCTCAGCCATGGATCTCCTACGCCATGTCAAATCAGTTAGGATTATTACCATATGCGGATCCATGTATAATCTTGCGGGGTCCATGGACACTAATAAAATTTTATCTTTTATAAAATATTAAATAAATTTTAAATAGACCCCACTGAAATTTATTAAAATGATTATATTAATTTAAGAAAATAAGTAAAATGATATAAAAACATAAATAATTAAAATTAATTTTTTGATAAATACATTAAAATTTCTTATTCTTATTTTTATAAGTGTGGTATACATAAAGAAATAATTGTATGTGAACCCCATAGAAAAAACCTTTTAGATCCATTCCTGATTATTACACATATATAATTGACTTTTAAATGACATTGACTTCTTATAAAATAAATATAAAAATAAAAATAAACTATTTTGAATCAAATTAACTTAAATTAAAATGAATTGATTGGAAGAAGACAAGATGAATTTATTAGTTAACAGAGCCAGCAAGACTCCGAGGAGATGAATTAAAGGGTGAGTGAAGGTCAAAAGTAGCGTGATGATAAAACTTGAGATGGATGGCATCTCAGGAAATGCTAGCCACGTGTATATATGGCTAAGATGGCTGATATATATTTGGCCTAAATCTATAGTTTACTCCCAAATTTTTTTGACTCAGACACTTAACCTCTTTAACTATGACTTAAGGTAACTTAGCCCTCAAATTTTGTAAACTGGGACACATAACCCCTCCCATATGATGGAAATGTTCTTTTTGGTTTCTAAGGGACTTATATGACAATAACATTAAACACAAAGATCAAATTTAACATTTTAACATATTACTAGTTGAGAGATTGTGTTCCTTTGCAGTTTCGCATGTAGGAGATCAGAGAATTCTTTGAGAAATAGGGAGCATCCTCAACATGCTAATTAAAACTGCGAAGGAAATCGAACTGTCAAACAATAATTGCTAAAACACCAAATTTAGCTTTCTTATTCAATGTTACTGTCATTTAAACCCCTAAAAATGAAAAAAAAAAATTCATCAGTTAAAGGGAGTTATGCGTCCCAGTTTATAAAGTTTGGGGGCCGAGTTGTTCCGAGTTATAGTTGAAGGGATTAAGTGTCCGGGTTAGCAAAGTTGGGGGGTGAATTGTGGATTTAGGCCTATATATTTAGAGACATATAGATATTTTAGCGTCTCCAAGCTTACTTATCCTTTTATACATGTAGAGATATATAGATATGTCTTATAGTAATTACAAGGTTATTTTTTACCCACACTTTGTAACGGTATTTTTTTCGTAAATTTATCATTAAAATTAATATAAGTAATAAATAACTAAAAAATTAGTAGCCTTAAACTTATGCTAATAAATTAAAATTTTACTTTATTTTAATTTTAAATTGGGTGTTCTTTATATCATGTCCTTATCATTCAGATGATTATTTATGATTGAACCATAACACATGTACATACTTTGAAATGATGAATATTTTTTATGTCATTAAAGAAGAATTCACTAAAAAATTTCATCTTCTATAAATTCAAATTTCAATATTTAATATTGATGAAAAATTTATTTATAAAAATTTGTTCTCAATTTTAGAAGTTATGGACAAAATTACTTTATTAAACCATATAAATTTTCAATTAAATAACTCATTCTACAAAATTCAATTAATAAAAATTAAAAGAAAAAGAAAAAATTGGCCAAAAAATCAGGGACTAAGAGATGAAATGGAAAAGCTTTATGTATTAAAATTTAATAATTGGTGGTGATCAATGTTTTACTTTAGAAAATAGTACATAAAAAAAATTAAGATCAAAAGAGCAGATAGAAAGAATATAGTTAAGTAGTTATTATTTATAAGTTTGAGACTAAAACATAACATGGGTCAAACTTAATGATTGAAATGGAAAAGTAAACAAATTTAAGGACTGAAATCATAGTTAAACCATAAGAAAAAGTAAAATAGGTAGACACTCTCAAAATTACAACACAGGCTCTCAGGACATTATTTCCTTTAAAGAAGAGAACCGAACTTCAAAACAAGTCAATCATAAATAGAGGAAAAGCAAAAAAAAAAAAAATGACAATGTTGATGAACAGTGTTTAGCACTGTTCATAAACAGTCCAAAACTCACGACTTTAGAATATAGTTAAAATGTTTATGTTCAACATTGATAGAATGGATTGTAAGGTGTGTGTTTTTTATAATTTCATAACTTTAATAAAATTTAGTTTGGCAATTACACCACTCATTGTAACACGCACCTAGTATTACATACCCCATCAATACAATTATGAAATTGTCATCGACATACATAGTTTCTGGATATAGGAAGTAGCAAGCATATGCATATTCAACTTCCTAAACAAGATAATAGATAAAAAAAAATTATATATTGTATATATAGATTAATGTTGTCAATAGGTTATATCTCACCCTCAAATACAATTGTTTGAAACTATTGGTAACAACATATGTATAAATTTAAGATTTTCCTATATGCTAAAATTAATAAAATATTAAAAGTAGAAAATTAATTATGAGCCTACTTTTCTAATATAGAAATACTCTTAGCTATTCAAGTTTGGTGCCACTACTAAAATTTTGAGATTTTCCAACAGGCATTTTATCAAGGGTCAGACTGTCGGTAATTATCAACTCATTAAATCATTAGTGGCTATTATTAACAATTAAACTGTTGGTAACTTTCCAATAGGTTAAATTGATGGTAATTACCTGCACGAAGAATTGTTGGTAACTTTGTACGGACTAAGGCGTTAGAAATTGAAGAAATAAGACTGTTTTGAAACAAGTATGAAAAATGTAGGACTAAAGTGAGATTCTCCCCCTATTTCAATTATAAATTCACTCACCCTTCCTTTTCCCTATATTTCTCTCTCTCTCTCTCTTCTTCTGTCCGTCTCTCCCTCTCCCATATCTTCTTCTATTCTTTTCTTCTTTTCTTCTTACCTTTTTACCCTTTCCCATTTCTTCTTCTCTTCTTTTCTTATTTTCTTCTTACCGTCCTTTTCTCCTTCTCCAGTCTCTCGTCCATCTCTCGTTCGCGTTTCTCCGTCACCGTCCGAGTCATTCGCGTTGCCGTTCATGTCATCCGTGTCACTGTTTCTCCGTCACTCCTCGCCTCACCCGCCTCGGTCTTATCCAAATCTGGGTTTCCGTCGCTCCATTTTGGTTTCCTCCTCGGCCTCGCCTCATCTGCCTCGATTTTCTCCAGTTCACCGTCGCCTTCTCGGCCGCCTAGCCCACAGTCGTCCTAGTTCACCGTCGCGGATTTGATGATTATGTGCAGATCTGATTTTGCGATTACATGTTTATGTTGATGTTCGAATTGTTATGGAGATCTAATGATTATGTGTTTATGTTGATTTTTGAATTGTTGTGTAGATTATTTGCATTATGTATTTATTTTTGAATTTGTGAATTTGTGTTTATGTTGATTGATTTTGCGATTTTGTTTATTTTCAATTTTGTTAATTTTTTGATTTTTTATTAAATATTTCATCCGATCTCATAAAATCTGTCTTTTTTTATAATGCATGTAAATTAAGACTTCTCTTCTTTTTACTTATTTCTTTTAATATAAAATTATTAGTTTATTTATTTTCATCTAAAATATATGTACTTATCTATTTTTTAATGGGCCCTATGTACTCTCACTTTTTAACTTTCTTAACTTTCTCTCCTTTCAATAAATAAAATACATATAAACTAATAAAAAAGTTACCTTATTTGGAAAGATAGAAATGGGACAATTATTTTGAAATTGTCAAAAAGGAAATAGAGGTCAACTATTATGAAACAGAGGAAGTAGAAAATATAATTTTTTATTTATCTGTAAATTTACTTTAGGTTATTTTCTTTATATTTATATTTTTTTGTAATTTAATTATTTGTGTAATTTTTCTTATTTGTAATTTTATGCAACCCAATTGATATAAAGTTGTTTCAAATTTTTGAAATATTTTTCAAATAAATTATTTTTATTTTTGCTTATTATTATTTTTTAAAAAAAAATGGCAATTTCTATTGATTTTTACATTGGAAATTGCTTTAATCAATAGTTTTACCAATTGTGAAACGAGTTGGTAACTACCAATGGATAAGATCGTTAGTAAATTAATTATTAACAGCCAAACACGTTCGTAGTTATCAATGGTTTAGCATGCTGGTAAATGTTAGACCGTTGGTACAAAGCTTTTTAAGTTAGACTTTTGGCAATATCTAACTTTCTCTTTACCAACGGCCAAACATTGCAAACTTTCAATGACTTAGTATTTAACCATTGGTAAAAAATTTCAACGCATTAATTACCAATGGTATGCTACCAACAGTCTCGCGTTAGTAATTTTGAAATTACCAATATGAGAGCGATGATAATGGCTATTGGTAATTTATCGTGGTACACCCATTGAAAAGAGAACAATTTTTTTAGCGACAATATGAAATTTTTATTTTATGCTATCGATCAGTTTAAAAGATTGCATAACAAAAAAATAGAACTCCAAACAGATTATCACAAGCAATCCTACAAATAAAAATAGAAATTTTTTATGCTTAAACCTAAATAGAGAGGAATAGATCTAGAATATGTAATTCAAATATATAACAAAATAATTATTATCTAAGTAAAGCTTTTTTTGAAGCAACAACTTCTTGTATAGCCTTTCATGACAAATTTTGTATATAATAGCTTCAAGATATCATGAAGGGAAAGTTACAAAAACCCCCCTGTAGTTTGGTCAAACCTACAGTTTGCCCCCTCTATTTTGAGAAACGTACACTTTGCCCCCAATATTTTTTATGCTACCTGATAACAACTTTCGAAACTGTATTTAAACTCTACGATAATCATCTTTCAGTAATTTCAATCTATCCAGTATTTTTTTTATAATTAATAGAAATTTTAAACTATCAGTTTTCCTTTCTAAAAATGTACTTTCCCACCTGTAATTATATATCAGTATTTTTTAAAGGTCGGTTTGCTGTGAAAAAAATATCAAAAATCTTAAAATTACTAGAGCATTATTACCATACAGTTTCAGAAGTTGTTATCGGGCAACATAAAAAATATAGGGGGCAAAGTGTAGGTTTCTCAAAATAGAGAGGACAAACTGTAGGTTTGACCAAACCATATAGGGGTTTTTGTAACTTTCCCTATCATGAAATGAGAAATGACAAAATAAAACAATAGAGAACTTTCATAGAAAATGTTAAAAAAAAACTAAGATGCATTCCAAGAAATCAAGGTGAGATGCTGTGGAAATTTTTTTTAGACTATTGAGATAAATGACAATATAAAAATAAGAGCCAGATTTTTTCAGTCATTAGATTTAGTTGTCCTTCACTTACTAAGATTTTTACGATTGATAATTTTAGTTTCTTTTTAGTCACTCCAAGCAATTGTATAATCAATAGTTTTTCAATTTTTGTTAGTGTGATAAGGTCCTTATAACCCCCAGGTTAGTGCCTAAATTATAATAATTTATTGTATCTTGACCAAAAATAACCGTTTCAAATTCTTAAAAAATCTGAGAACCTAAAGTATTAACCAAATTAACCTAGCGCACTTAGCTCACCTAATTATGCAGACACCTAAATGAACAAATGGATCTACTCGACTAAATTTAACACTTTAATTCTAGAAAAGACAAATACATCTTTCTAGCTAGTTGACCTTATATATATATATATAAAGTTTCCAAGAAATAATTAATATCTCTAACCTAGACATAATAAAATGCTAATGTTGCTCTCTACTTATTTAAGTTGACTTATATATATCACACTAGCAACAAACATCTAGTTTTTTATTCTATATTTTTTAAGATGAATACGGATCCTGAGGTCAACATGAACCTTCGAGCAAGGAACAACGCATATGAAATTGAGTCAGGAATAGAAGGAGAAAAAGCTATAATGAAACGTACGTAGAAAAGAAAAAGGTTGCAAAAAAAAAAAAGCAAAAATTAATAATGTAATATCGTTGCACCTTCTATTAGAATCTCTGGGCAATGGGGTACAAGACAATCTATGACTATTTATAGAGAGAGAAGGGAATAAGAAGGATCATAAAGTGCATATGTAGGTGAGATGAAGTTTCTGTTAAATTGTCAGGAAACTGCTAAGCTAAGTTGACCATATAATACTTAGAGAACACTAGCAGAGTCGCTGCATGACTTAATTACTTTGAGCATTAATAATGTTAATTACTGCCTTGAAGATTGCATCTAATTTTCTTCTTGTTAGAGATTAATCTATTCTGTTGTGTTTACTGTTTAGCTCTGTTTCTCTCTCGTCTTGTTCTGGGAAGAAGACCAGCCCCGGCTGGCCAGCATTGGCCAACAAAAGGGAATTCTCAACCGCCGCCGGCGGGCCGGGTGTTGAATTTCATCCGTTTCAATTCATCATGCATGCATGGTCTAAATTAGATATGGTTCATCCGCCTCAGTCATCACTCATGAGGCAGCCCATGAATTCAGTTTAATTATTAATAATAAGTAATTTTGGGGCCATGAAGATTTTTTATTTTTTTCAGTACTCAGAAACAATATTTACATGTAAGAGTATGAGGGAGTGATTAAAAAAAAAAAAAAAAAAAAGAGGGTAAACTGTACTGTTTCTTAGATCTTGGATGCAATGCAAGCCATATTTGCATGCCAATTTAATTTATTACCTTTACATTGGTGCACGTGTCCTCTTTTTCGTTGTGCTGTAGCTTGATGAGGACCATGATCATACATCGGAAATAAAAGAAGACCATAGATCTAAGGCCATGCTTCACCACAATCAATATTCACCATTACATCTTAATTTTCACATCATCACATACCATAAAATAAACCTGTCCACATCTAGCTAGCACATTAAAATACTCTTGATTAATTGCCCAACATCTGGCTAGCTCATGAGGACAAGATCCCATCTTTTTCCTCACTTAATCTGCGGCCAATATTATCATATAACTATATATTTACATGTGTTGAATCAGGCGGCAAGTCGCTTCCCAATTCCTAAACCCCTCTATTATGGCCGTACCTTTCCCTCGCCTTATCTAAATTTATATATATTTCCTCTTAGTTTCCCTCCATTGGTTAATTGCCAGCAGATATCGCATCCCCAAGGTAATGATATCTGTTTTGTTTGTAACATCATTTAGCTAGTAAACTAATTAATTCCTTATTATGAATTAAAGAAACGTACGTACGTTTTAGTTTAGCTGGACCCCCCCACACGAATATAGTATTATAGACAATAAGAAGAAATTAAGAAGTAGCTAGCTAGGTGTCAGTGGAACTGCTCAACATCAAGCCAGATGTCTTGACCAAGCAGGTTGAACTTCCTCAGCGCCCTAATGGAGAAAGTACCATGGGCATCGGCATGAGTTGAATGCTTGTGGAGCTCAACCACATCACCAAGTCGGAGACGCTTGTGGCGGACAAAGGCGAGCCACCCGGCGGAAATGACAGGCTTGGGGTGCGTGTCCTTCTCTCTTGTCTTGAGGCGAAACTCCCAGGAGTGGCCCTCCAGGTCCGCAGCTTTGAAATCCAATGCGGACTCCCCTTCTGGAATGCCGAAGGAAGCCAAGCTCTCCATCGGGACAGAGAATCTCACCTCCAGGTCTGTGGCAGATAATGGCTTTGTGAACAGTCTCATGCTATATAACTATAACTAACTACTAAATTCAGTAGTGAGTAAATAATATATATGCAAGTGCATGTACTGTTTTATAATTAAGTTGTTTCTGAGCTAGTACATATATATACATATATATAGTGGTGGGTTGATTATACATCGCGACAGGAAGGACCCAGGAAAATCAATCGTTAAGGCGACACTATAACTAGTGGGTACGGAAGTTGGATCGCCAAAATCATGCGAGTGATCGCGAGTTTAAGCTCGCGAGTTTGAGCATGTGTAATTTGGTTCCTGAGAAATTATTAATTTGGATTAGGGTCCCCATCCAAAATACTAGTAGTAATATGTACTAATTTCCGATATGGAACTGATCCGAATCGGTCGGAGATTCCTTTTGTCGTGCGATAGGGGAGCAATATGTAGCGACGGCCAAGTATTTTCGATCGAGTCGGGTTTTGGTCCTTGTCGTTTTGCGCCTCTGAGATCAGATACTAGAAAGTAGAACGTAGCTGGCTAGCAATAGTTACGAGAATTGAATTTCCAGCCAATTAGCTATATCTCAAAAAGCAGGGTGTCTTTTTCAGCTTTTTCTGATTTGCGGGGAATATGAAAAGTTAATAACTGATGCTAATGCCCAAAAAGAATGGCACCAGAAATCCTAAGAGCAAGAGTTAGAGTGTTGTTCCAGATTTTTTTTTTTTCGATGAGAATAGTTCTAAACTTTGCTTAACTCATATATTTGCCCGCTCAGCATTGTCTCACCAGCAACGCCTTTATGTTGTCAATTTCATAAAGAGATAAAATACAAAATTTGAACGTTAAACTTTAAGTAAGTTTTCATTTGGTTCACAAGTAGTAAGAAATAGATTCATAAAGTACTATGATTATCAGGGGCAGAGCCAGGATTTTAAGTTAGAAGGGGTCAGATATCATTTTAAAAATACTAAAAAATTAAGGGGGCCATAGTAAAAATAATATTGTGTTTTATCTTTATTTTTACATATATACATGCATAATATATATAATTTATAAAAAAATTAGAGGGGGCCGAGGGGTGTCTCCGCCACTGATGATTATGAAAAAAAATCCAAATGAGAACCAAAAAAGATGAGGTAAATTATGTTAGTTGCCTAAACACAAGGTGTTAAATGCCGTTACCACTAGGTATAACGCACCCTAAATTTTTAAGGTATACTGTATGGTATACTGCACCAAATACTGTTATCATTTTCTAAAAAAAATAAATATTAAAATATTATTGTAAGATGACAGAATCTGTTTAATAATTTATTTTTACATATTTTATATGTATTTTAATTTTTCTCATCTTAATTTTTCAAATATAAATAAAATATATGTGATAGAAGATATTTTTTTAGTACAAAAAATATATAAAAATGTTATATATAGAGCAAAAAAAAATAATACTAAAAAAATTAATTTGCAGTATGCACTAGAAATTCAATTGGGGACTATTATTCAACACCACATGGACCTTTAAGTTGCTATCATCCATTAAAATTTTATATTAATTAAGAAAAGTAACAAAAAAATAATAAAATGTTTATTTTATAATATGTGTATTATTTATATTTTAATATTTTATATATTTATGATATTTTGATGTAAAATAAAAAAAATAGCCGTGAAAAATAAAATACTGCGGTATATACCACACGGTATTCACGGTGTACTGCAGTTTTTTTTTTTACAAAATGCATATAAAAAGTGAGCAGTACATGTGATAAAATGACAAAATATGAAAACATTTGTACCGCGCACTCATGGTAAACGGTATACCGCTGTATACCATGGTATTTAACACTATGCCTGAACATATTGACAACATTTTCAAACTGGTTAGTATTTCTAGGGATGAAGTTTAGTTACAGAGTCAAGTTTGGGTTGAAGCCCCATTTTTATAACATGTCACCAATATGAATTGCCCTACCCTGATTTGATCCTATTTAAGATATAACCCGGACTGGGCCTAAGCCAATTTTACCCTATTTGAGATATAACCCGAATTGACCCTATTATCATACCAGTCAATGCTACTTCACTTTCCAACATGTAAGAGACTAAGAGCTATAGGCTATCCTTGAGGTTCGTTGTGGCTAATAACATTCATAATTACATAATTCTCACATATTGCATACAGGAACTTTTGCAAATTACGGTTTGCTATCTAGTGCATCTTGAGGTAAAGGATCTTGTATATCTATGACCTGACTCACAACGTTCAACACCTATTGATTATAAAAATTCACTGTTCTGCCATTAAGGAAGCACGCTACTTGGCACCTCATTGCCTACATTTTGTTCCTCCCTTTTAGTCTATTTTTTTTCCTTTCGATTACAAAAAAAACATATATATACAGCAAATATTTCTTAGGTAATCATGGTAGTAAGCTAAATAGCCACGATATCAAGCAACTTGATAGATGCAACAGATTCATGTTTATGAGAACTAAAAGCTATTTGGAAATAGAGACAATTACAATCATAATCAAGAACCCACCTCCCATCGAAAACTCACAAATTTGAAACATGTGAGACAATTACCAACTTGATGAATTCAATAGGTATGATATCTCAAAAAGTAACATTTGAACATGAAATAAAGGCTTTAATAAAAAAGACCATATTGTACAAGAATGCTCAACCCATATTTCACTTGTTCCTTAAATGCGACAGTTGTTGCATCCAGGAGAAATTCACCCTAAATATATTGACTAAATTATATGCTTTCAATTAACATGCACAGGAAAACATATTGCATGGTATTCACCCTTGTGGACCTAATTCCATTGTTGACATAAACTTCATAAAATTTGTTGCAAATTAGTCAAAACTTCATGAGTTACTTAATTTCATCACTTACATATAGGTTCCAATTTAATGAGGGCTAGCTAGGTGGGCTAAGGTCATGGACGACTTAAACGTCAAGCCATGATGTTCACACTCCTCTGTCGTTGTTTGTCGTCTTTTCTACTATATTTCACTTTTTTTCTCTTCTATATTTGATCATGTGATTGCCGTTCTTTTTTTTTTTTCTATTTCATTTTCGACTAAGGTTACTTAAAAGAATAAAGAAACTAGGTTGGATTAGGATAAGATTAGGCTGGGCTAGAATAGCCTGCTATGTAATAAGATACTGGGTTAGGTTTGGTTGTGGGTAGATTGGCAATGGGGCTGGGCTTAGTAGGGTATAAAAGCGGGTTAATTCGAGTTATGTTGGGTTAACTTTAGAGACATTGAAATAGGGTTAGGTTGAGTTAGCCCCAAATCTTTTTTTTTTTTACCTTACAACCTAAACTTGAATCTGAAAATGTAAGGTTGGGTTTGGGTTTCAGTTTTTTTTGTTTTCTTTCACCCCCAAGCATTTCACATTTCTACTAGTCCCAACACTTTTGTTTTTACACTTAAAAAATTATTATTCTCAATTTTATTATTTTTGTCATGAAATAATATCATTTGAAAGTTAAGATTTTCTCTATCTGATATCATACTAGGCTTGGAGTCCAATATTTAGGGTCTGGTCCAGGAAAGACGCCCATTAGGGCTTGGTTCAGATGAAATTCAACCTAGCAAAGTGATGCCTATCCTATAAGGTAATTGAGGAAATAAAAGTCCTATATGAAAAAAGAATCTCACATTAATAAGACTCCTTAACATAAATGAATCACATCTGATTCCATAAAAAAGACCCCCTGGGGCATTTACAAGGTATGTTTTGGAACCTTACTTTTGATAATTACTTCAAACACTTCCAAAAAACTAACTTGACCTCTAAGGATTCCCCTTTAGAAATACCATCCGGGGTCTTGATAGTGTTTTTGTGCATAGGTTTTTAGTTCACGTGGACATGACCTAGCAGCTTGAAGACCAATCATTTTAGTTGGTGGGTAGTTTGACCAATTGGTTATCAATTTGGTATTGTATGTGTGAATGATATGGTGACTACAAGGAGGTCCCTACGTAACTAGGATACTCCGATGATGAAAATAACGTCGATGGAAAACAGGATTCCCAATAATAGGGGCTAAGAAATTGAACAAAGTACAATGGGCAACGAGTCCCTACTACATCCTTAGGATCTAAAAAAGGTAAAGGTTCTGCCATCTTAGATGATGACCAAATCTAGGCCTTTAAGCATGCACTATTCAAGCAATTGAGGGCCACTGTTTAGCAGGAGATCAGGGGGGCCCTCCGTAAGGCTTAAGACAATGGAGCCAAGAGTCACCTGGCCCTTGAGGGTACAAAAAGACCCTTAGCTAAGGGTCATTCCCAAGCATCTCGAGCACAATCGGATGAATGTTTGAAGGCAACTAATCCCCTTCTTAAGAACCAAGCGCCCATGATGGACATAAACTATATGTGAATCCAGCCATTCATGGACAACGTCAATAATGCACCGACCCCTAAGGGCTTTAGGATGCCCAACTTCGATTCATACAACAAATTAACATACCCTTTTAATCACCTACAATGGTATATTGCCTCGATAAGGTTGGAATGGGCCATAGATGTCATGATAAGCAGGGCCTTCAACTCAATCTTGATGGATGCGGGAATAGCATAGTTTGGGACAATTAGGGGTCAACAATTCTACTCCTTCTGAGATCTCTTGTAAACTTCCTAAGCCACTTCTTTAGGGGCCAATCCACCCTTGAGATGACAACTAACCTTCTAAAAATATGATAGGGAAAAGATAAGTCCTTAAGTAACTATTTTAAAACACTTGAGTGCAGAGACTATCAAAATACAGAGATCTTTTCCTTAAAAAAATATCTAATTGCAATAACTTAAGTTTGTTGAGAGCTTCTAGATTGGCTTGGGACTTGCACGGAGATCCCATGATGAATATCAAAGAATTCCTAGATTGAGCCACCAAGTATGAATGTTGGAGAGCTCAACGGGTGCAGTTAAAGCGAAAACGTAATGTGCCCTGGTCCAAAAAGAGGGGTTGAGGACAGGACATTCCGTACACGATCTTATGTGAGACAAAGGGTAAATATTTTGTACGCGTTGGACTGGCCCCACTGCAGAAAAGGCAAAACAAAAAGTAAAAAAAATGAACAGATTTTCCTTATGATTGAAGCGCTGACGATGATGACGATAAAGTTGCCTTGTATGGAAGCACCGGACAAGCACAGGGGACGAGCCGGCAGGAGAATAGTAGGAAGTTTGGGGGAAACTTTGGGCAGTAGGAGAGAACTGTCGCATCATTTCCTGCAATGAAGACCAATAGTGAGAAGCCACATTGCCCTCGATTGTCACAAACGTCGCACACTTGCCGGTTGCCTGACGCGCATTAAAGAGCATTAGAATCGAGTACAATCTTGGCCAAACAAAGAATGTTGATTACAATCGGGTGGGCTGACCTGGTCTTGGATTAGATTTGGGCCGAAGCCAGGCCAGACCTGTCATTATACATCTCTGGCGAGAAAGTGAATTGTAAAAGCCTAAATGCAGCTAAGCGCCTAAACTTTGGGCCGAACCCAGGCCCTGGCTGGACCTGTTATCAGTCCTTCTAGTGTGAAATTGAAACTTGCTCAATTCACAGCTTGTAATTTGACCCAATAGAACTTTTATCTAGAGAACTGTGCACTTGCTGGACAAACAAAATAACTCGGGGCGAGAAAGAACAGAATCGAGTTGAGTCGGCTGTGTCGGTGTCGGACCAAAGAATGGCTGCTTCCGCCTCTTCTCCGGCGACCGAGGAGGAGCTCACTCTGACCGTTAAGTGGAGCGGAAAGGAGTATACAGTCCGAGTCTGCGCCGACGACTCGGTGGCCGAGTTGAAGCGTCGGATTTGCCAGCTCACCAACGTTCTGCCCAAGCGACAGAAGCTTCTCTACCCCAAAATCGGCAACAAACTCTCCGACGACTCCGTCTTCCTCTCTCACCTCCCTCTCAAACCCTCGGTCAAGATGACCATGATCGGGTATTGCTTCTCTTTCTCTCTCCTCTCGCGTTCTTTTCTTTTCATCCTTTTGTTTGCTGCTTAGTCATATTTCTATGTGGAGTGGGTTACTTGTTGGCCTGGTGTGAATCAAATTCGAAACCTTTTTCGATCATGTTCTGTTTCCAGCTTCTGATTCTGACAATTTCCCTCGCAGTTCATTTCTTTGTTGATGAGATGTTTTAGACGCTTCAATGCTTGCAACTTTTCTGCTCTTGCATAATTGACTCGGACCCATTTCTAAATATTAGGACTGTTGAAGATGAGATAATCGTGGATCCAGTGGACGCTCCTGAGATTATTGATGACTTTGAACTTGGCCAGAGTGAGGTTGTTGACATTAAAGACAAAGTGGTCAATAAGCAGAAGCTTAATAGACGTATTGCTCAGTACAAGGTCAGAACCGCATTCCAGGTCATGGTTTCTTGCTGCTCATTTGGTCATGTATCGGCGCTTGATTGTCTGCTTTGGTGATGATTTTCGTTGATCATGTGTTGAATTCTAGATTGAGTTG
Organism: Aquilaria yunnanensis; assembly: GCA_039654915.1. Taxonomy (NCBI): domain Eukaryota; kingdom Viridiplantae; phylum Streptophyta; class Magnoliopsida; order Malvales; family Thymelaeaceae; genus Aquilaria; species Aquilaria yunnanensis. The sequence goes on along the minus strand of CM077598.1, from coordinate 21,190,286 downwards.
AAAAATCCTTGCCGTGAAGGGAAGAAGTTGCTTGTTCTTGATATCGACTATACATTGTTTGATCATCGTTCCACAGCAGAAAATCCCCTTCAGCTCATGCGTCCATGTAAGTAGCCTGCCGTTACCATTTAGTAAAAAATTTCTGCCAGCCCTACCTACGATCTGCATCTTTTAAATTTTTGAAGTTATATATTCACAGATGTTCATGAGTTTCTCACAGCGGCTTATGCAGAATATGATATTATGATATGGTCCGCGACAAGGTGAGATTCTCGTTGAGCAGTATTTCTTTTTCGCGAACATACCGTATAGAAGTGCCTCTTTATTTGGACAGTGGACAGTCCTGTGGATGCTCTATATAGCAGTTGACCATAATAATTGCAATCTTAGTTTTGTTTTTTTTTCCTTTTTACAACAATTCGTTGTCCAGCATGAAATGGGTTGAATTAAAGATGGAGCAGCTTGGAGTACTCAATAATCCCAACTACAAAATCACAGCCCTTCTTGATCATTTAGCAATGATCACGGTTCAGTCTGATTCTCGTGGAATCTTTGATTGCAAACCACTTGGCTTGATTTGGGCCCAGTTCCCTGAGGTAGCTGAAATTCATTTCCTGATGTTTGGCAATTAGTATCAGTTTGCTTTGTTTCTATTGATCGTCAGGACTCTAGACCACGTAATTTTGTTCTTTATGATTATAGCATATAAAAAGTAAATGCAGAGCTAGTCTTTTTCGTAGGGAATTATCTTGGTACTTGGTTTATTGAAAAAGGAGAGACGCCTTATTGATCTTTGATCTTCTTCTTCAATATGAATAATGAAGGGAAAAAAAGTTTGAAGGAATTAGGGAACATGGTAATGCTGATTCCACAATTTCATTGTTAAAGTGGCACCAAGCTAAAGTCGCCCTTGCAACAGACGGTCTTGGTATGAAATATGATATGCTGACCTCAGAATTTCTCATATTTGCAGTTTTATAGTGCAAAGAACACCATAATGTTTGATGATCTGAGAAGAAATTTTGTGATGAACCCTCAGAATGGTTTAACTATTAAACCATTCAGAAAGGCTCATGCAAACAGAGACACTGACCAAGAGCTTGTAAAACTCACCCAATACTTGTTGGCCATCGCTGATCTTGAAGACTTGAGCACTCTTGACCATAATAACTGGCAGTTATTTGCTGAGGACAATGTCAAAAGACGCAGGCATGCATGAGTCAGGGAACAGACAGGAATCTGATGTGATGACAATCTTGGTTTCATGAAAGGTTTTCTATTTTTTTGCCGTCAAAGTGTAATGTTGTCTACAGAACTTCTGATTTTTGCCTCATGAGATACATTTCAGGCAGGGGCTGCCATTTCAAATTTGACACAATTTACTAGAATATACGTTTTAGGGGTGATTATTTATTATTATTATTTGTTTAAACTGAATCGAATTAGTCAATTTATTCAGTTTTCGGTTTTAGATGATAAAAAAATCGAATTAGCTTATAAAACCAAATTCAAATTCAAACTGAACGGAATTTCAGTTCGATTCGGTTCAAACTGAATTAACCGGGAAAAAAAAATGAAAGTGAAATTCTATAAGAGAGGAAATGAGAGAGATAATGTTTTTTCTTTCCAAATTTCATTTAATATAGAAGATTTATTATCTATGGAAAGAAAGAAAACAAGAATCCAAACTAATTTGGGTTAGTTTGTAGCTTTTCTTGTTCATTAAAAAAAAAATCTAGTATAAAAAAAATTCGTTTAATTCAATACTAAAATAAAAAACCGAAACTGAAATTTTTGTTATTCTGTTTCAACTGAAATTGAATCGAATTATCAAATTAACTGAATCAAAATTTCAAAATATTTCATTTTTTCAGTTTGAAACCGAATACTGATCACTCTTACTACTTACTACTTTTCTGTCAAAATTGAAACTCACACTTCCTGAAATTCATTTTTGATACCCCCTTCTCATCCAAAACTTATCAAATAAGTTGTTATTGCCTTTCAGTTCTATATAGCAGTTCTGTAAGCCACAAGTTGTGTCTTAGAAATTAAAGTTTGCAGCCTAGTTGTCAATGGAAGATGGAACAATAACACATGCACCTCATCATCATCATCATCCTCATCATCATCATTGTTTTGGTATTGTTTAGATGCTATCCAATGCGGGTAAGGTGACAAATTAGGTATCATCTGATAGGTTTCATTTTACAGGGAAAGAAAGCAAATGTCGTCAACATCGGTGGGAGCTCTCAAACAGGAAGGCTAATTTGTATGCCCCTTTTGCACCTTTTTGAAGTACAAAAATGTGTAGTGTTTCTTGGTAGAAATTCTATCATCGATAATAAGATTCACATGGTGAGTGCTGTCTGCTTCTTCTGTGTATGATGATTCTCAGAATATTTATACATAGGCGGTGATAAATGTTAATTATGGTCCCATAAGCAATATCTTTGTTTCCTACCAAAGGAAATAGCCAAGTAGGTGAGGATGCTCATAAATTTTCAAGGTGTTTTATATGGTAAATTGGCTTTGATGCAGCTATTATTGATGCGATTTGTTTGGTGAGCTTATATTAGCTGTATGGGTTCCGCCGTACGGGCGAAACAAAAGAATTACTACTTTACTGCTTCAATTATGAAAGTGGGATTTTGCGTCCGAAAATTTGGTGGTCGAGCAAGATAATTAATTCCCGAAATAAATTGCTAGGATTATTGCCTATTTATCAAACGTTAATTGCATTTTCTAAAATTGGATTGAGGATCTAATATGAGATGAAGAAAATTATTGAACAAAACTAATAACTTTGCTTTCGCTAACAAGAAATAGTTCTGCTTTGAAAAGGGGAAAAAAAAACAAAAAATAGGAGTAGAGGGTAGAGGATTTGGGGGAGGTGTAAGTGGAGTGGAGTGGAGAGGGAGGAAAAGTAAAAGTGAAGTGAGGGAAACGGCAAGCAAGTGAGGCGGAGTATAAAACGCGTACGAGTTTGAATTCCAAATCTAATTCCAAGCGAAGCGACTGCGAGAGAATGAGATTAATCCACAGAGAAGAGCTTCTGTTGTTTCCGTGCCCCCAATTTTAGCAATACATGGTTACATACCCAATGAATTGAATTGAATTAAAACCTCTCACATCATTTATTATCCCCATTTATTTCCTTAATCCTTTCCCTAACCCCAATTACATTACTTTACTGCTTCTTATCTTATTCCTTCATTTAGAGGTTGAGGCTGAGGCTGCCCGGACACTAGTTTATACCTTTTCATTTCTTTGCTGCCTCTGCTTTTGTTTCTTTTTCGCTGTATTTTTTTCATTTTTTTCAAGTGATTAAAAGCGCGCACAAGAAGAAAAAGAAGAAGAGGAAATTAACTCTCTGATCTTATTCATTGGCCTCTCTCCTGTCTACCAAAAATCAAGACTCGATGAGTTGGTTGATCTTCTTCTTTGTTCTGATTTTCTCTTCTCCCTTGGGTTCAATTCCTCTTTCCTGTAAGTATCTCCCCGCATTTGTTTATTCCTAAATTTCTTTGAATTTAATCCGAACTGAAGTCGACTAATCTCTCTCTCTCGGTTTTCCCTCGTAGTTTTTTTTTTTTGAGATAACCCTTCACATAAATATGTGCGCAGATGGGTATGATCCACTGGATCCTCAGGGCAACGTAACTATTAAATGGGATCTGGTGCAATTTGGTGGTGGCAGAAGTGATGTGAGTTCTTTTTTTTTTTTTTTTTCCAGTTCGATATTTATTAATTTTATCTTATCTTTTCAATTCAAGACGTAACTAGTACTAAATTTTAATGCAATGGAGTAATATATATGTAGTAGCAAGAGGCATGAACTGTTAAGTAGTGGCAGTCGTCACTTTCGATTTCCAATTTGAGACGTGATGAAATGTCTGTCTCGCTTCCCCCAGAAATACAAGTAGACACATGCTTTAAAAAAAAAGGAACAAAAAACAGAAAGCACAAGAATGTGGTGTAGCCTTGTGCGTGCCAGGTCCGAATTCTATTATGTCTTTTTGTTGTTTGGCTGGCCAGCTGGGGTCCACCAACTGCCAACCACGTGACAGCTTACCGTACTCTTCCACGGCGACCAGTCATTGGTTTGTTGGAGCCAATTACCGGCAGATTTATTTCATTGTGGTGCTTCTTCATTCTAACACTTAAACATAATCCTTTCATTTTGACTGGATGTTTTTATTTTTAATTGGTATTTTTACCCTTACTTTTAACATTTTTACTTACTTAAACTTTAAAAAAGAAAATAATAATTTCCCACTTTCGCTCTAAGGCGCCCTAAAGCATTAGCAGTGACAAATTTATATAGATAATATGGAGGTCTACGAACTCATTTTTTCTAGAAAAATGTTGATAAGAGATATATAATTAAATAATTGAATCTATTTAAATTTTTTAATGAATAACCATAATTTTAATGATGTCTATTGAAATAAAATATAACATGCTCCTCTTACCTCAAGAAAGTTAAGAAAATGGATCATTTTCTTCTCTTTGCTAATAATTAGGATAATGACAAAAATTCTATTTTGGCGCTTTAACTTTCCCGCATTTTCCTATTTAGCCCTTGAATTTTTTTTATTTTTTTCTAATTCAAATAGAAGAAAATTTATAAAGCTAGTTGAACACGAAATAAAATTAATAAGCTAAGTGGAAGTGTATATAAGGGCCATGATGAGATTTTTGTCTATTACATTCTATGTAACATGAATATCTCTCCCATCCTTTTTCATAATTTATATATTTTTGTAGTCATTTGACCAATGATAGAAAAAAATCTTAAAATTAGAGTATTTTTTAAATTTTCTTCCAAAAAATGTTTTTCATCATTATTTAATATTAGAATTTAATATATTTATATACACACAAACACACAGAGACTCTTTTTGTAAAAATTTTGAATCCGCTACTGGGCATTAGCTTCTTATCCAAGTAACAAATTAATGGGTTCAGCATCGTACGGCACAAATTATTAAATCGTGGTAATATTAACTTTAAGATATTCGTTTAGTTTTGCCTATTCAGTAATAAGGTCAGACTTGATTGTCTGTTTTCCTGTACAAGATTTCTTCAGAAGCAGACAAAAGGCAAGCTGTATAGATGATTTGACCATTTGTAATGAATAATCAACTGGACACGAGCCATGTAATGGATTGCCTGGTGAACTTACATTACATAATATTGTTTGTGGCTCTCTCCACGCGTATTAATCTCATGCAAGCAATATGGGTTCAACACATAAATGATGGCAATAGGAGGAGTTTCTCATGGTGTTGATACATTCTTGTTGATCAATTTTTGCAGGTGAAAGTATCAATATTCAACTACCAACTCTACCGGCACATAGAGCAGCCGGGTTGGAAACTGTCTTGGAACTGGACAGGCGAGGAGGTGATATGGCAGATGTGGGGAGCAGAAGCAACACAGCAAGGCAACTGCTCCAGGCTGAAAGGAGTTCAGCCACTCCCTCACTGCTGTGAAAAGATTCCGGTGATTGTTGACCTTCTTCCCGGTGCCCCTTACAATCTTCAGACCGGCAATTGCTGCAAGGGAGGCGTTCTCTCCTCCATCACCCAAGACCTTTCCAGGCTTGGTGCTTCTTTCCAGATGAATGTTGGGGCTACATTGGACTTCGTGATGCCCCAGAACTTCAGCCTCGGTGTTCCTGGGTATACTTGTTCTGATCCGCTGGAGGTTCCTTCAAGCAAGTATTCCTCAGATGGAGGACGTAGATGGACTCAAGCTCTCAGTAAGTTCTGGTTTTGTTAAAATCTATGCACCCACATCAGTTGCTTAAACTCCCAACACTTTGAATATGTTTACCTGGCGGCATTTGCATTGCAAACCAAAATGCATCCGAGTAATTGTGGTCTCCGACTCAAATGTATTCCCGAGAGTGTCCGGTTTGTGATTCTATTTGCACTTTTGCAGGGACTTGGGATGTGAATTGTATCTATTCTCAGTTTGTAGCATCTGCTTCTCCAAAATGTTGCGTCTCCTTGTCAGCATTTTACAATAGCACTATTGTACCTTGCCGCAAGTGCAGCTGCGGTTGCCAGGGATTGCCTCCAGCCAAATGTGTAAAGTAAAGCCAAACCAAACCTCTTGGTTATTGTTTCGTACCCTCTTTACTAAATGTAAGATTGCTCCAATAACATAATGAGGAATGAATCTACCTTCTCTGCAATGTTCAGGTATGGTGAAACGCCCTCTTTGCTGCAACAAAAGCAGGACCCAACCCAGGAACCAGAGCCTCTTGTGAGGTGCTCGTCGCACATGTGCCCCATACGAGTGCACTGGCATGTGAAGCAGAGTTACAAACAATATTGGCGAGTTAAGATGACTGTGACAAATCTCAATGTCCTCAGGAACTACTCTCAGTGGAACTTGGTTGTTCTGCACCCTAACTTGCAAAGTTTGACACAAGTGTTTAGCTTCAACTACAAGCCACTTAACCAGTATGGTTACATCAGTAAGTTTTTATACTGAACCTCCTTTCTCGCCTTGTCTGAGATCAAAGTAAGTTCCATTATGACTTAAGCAGAGAACATTTCTGATCCCGACCATTGAATCGCTTCTTGCTGTAGATGATTCTGGGATGTTTTGGGGGATTCAGTATTACAATGATATGTTGCTGCAAGAAGGCAAGAGCGGTAATGTTCAAAGCGAGATGTTGCTAAGAAAGGATCCCGGGTTGTTTACTTTCAGAGAAGGGTGGGCTTTTCCGAGAAGAATCTCATTCGACGGCGATGAGTGCGTCATGCCCCCACCGGATGAGTACCCCAGGTTGCCCAATGCTGGCCATGCTCCCCATCCCTTTGCTTTGCTCGCCCCACTCTTGTCACTGCTAGTGGTATTCTGAAATGATGAATCTCGTGTACAAAAATTTTGCTGTTTCGTAACCTTTCCTATTTTGATAATTTAGACTAGGCAGTACAAATTCACTCCAGTTATAATCCTATTTTTATCTACATCACCGTTGCAGTGATTGGACAAGTTAACTGTCGGTATAGAAAAGAAAAAAAATCACAAATCTTATCACTCGAGAATCAAACAAAAGCTTCATTTGCAAATAATGCTTATGGTTAGCATCAGAGTTTAAGAGAATGAATCCATGAACGGTCAAGATTTTATCCAAACCTCCAGCTTTAAAAGCTATTATCAAATGATTATAAATATCTAACATTAACCACTGATGCTGTCATTTGATAGAAGGTTATCAGTTTTCTCTCTGTTCTTTTTTTCTTTTTTCTTTCTTTTTATAATCAGAAACATGACAAAAGCTTAAGAAGGTTAACAAATTTTTGATTCAGGTAACTTTAGGAAAATATTCATGACATATTTAGCATAGAACTATAACGAATTGCACTTTAATTTATATTCCAAAATAAAATAAAAAAATTGCGGTCAACGCAGCCCAAACAGATAGACGCAGCAACAGTTCAAATGGATCCAGAAAGAGGAAAACAGTAAAACAATAGGCATGACAAGAAAATCTCATTTGGAACAGAAATCAATAAATATCCTGTCAAAACGCATTACATTTAATCCACATCGAAACTAAGGCCCTAAACTCCTCTGGCGGCGGAGCTAAGCACAATGAAGAATTATCCTGAACATACTGCAGGGACAGAAAATGCCCAACTTGTTCTTAAATTCACCACCTCAGGTGAATCGTCTGCCCAAAATACAATTTTTCAGCATCGACCACCAGGTGCAACTGAAGATTTATAAATTTGTCAAAGGGGACAAAGCAAATAGCAGAACAGACAAACAGGCCAGGCGAGGGAAAAGATCCAATAATTGAGCTCGCTTCATCCAAGGAACACGGCCAACATGGCAATTCTAGGTGAGAAATTATTAGCATGACACAGCTCTAGCTAATCAAACTTTCTACGTATGGAGTGGTCCATTTACATTATCACGACCAGAAACAGCGCCCTTATGTTTCAAAGAGAGGTTTGCAAATTGGGAATCAAGATCTCTACTACCTGAGCGCCGATGGCTAGATGATGATTGTTGTTGTTGTGGTTGATTCTGTTGCTGTTGATATAATGCACGTAGCCTTCCTCTTTCTTTCTCTAATACTTCCTGCTCCACTGGAGACAATGTTTGCTGTAACTAAATCTCACCAGTGCAACATAATCTAAAATTGCATGCAAGTGTTGTGTTGTTGCCGTATGTGTGTGTCATGTGAATTTTGCTGTGACTGGATAGAAGGCATCTTACATTTTGTGAGAGAAAGCAAATAATTTATTGAAAATGGATAACTGAAAATGTTAAAGAAAAAAAAAACAATATTCCATTCATCATTACTGTTTAGATATAATGGATAACTGAAAACTAAAGACCAGTGAAATATTTATATCCAGCAAAGGTAAAAATAGAAAGTAGAAACGATCTTCAACATTAGCTGGAATTCTATAACTTATTGAATGATAGCAGCTATACATGATGCCCCTGAATCCAGATCATATGAATGCCACTCCTATTAACTAGTAGTGATGAAGTTCATGTAATAGCTGATGCAGAAAAGAAAACCACACATCCCTTAACTTACAATATTTGATAAGCTGCTCGTTAGTCAAAGTCTCCAACCGCTGCTTCAGAGCTTTGTTCTCCATGCTAAGAATAAGATTCTGTTGGTTGAGGAATTCAAGCTCAGCTGAAACGTCAGCTCCCTCTGCCTGTTGATTCACAAAAACATGCAAACAAGATTCAAAATGACCACATGAAAACAAATATACACGAGGCAGTTTCAGTTTTTGTGACCACTTGCCTGTAAAGCTTGCACATTTCTTTCAAGCTCAGCAATGTATTGAAGTTTGCGAACCCTTGAGCGCTGAGCAAATTGCCTGAAATGTGCATCAATGAATGTTTCTTATCACGCCTCCTACCTCTCAGCATGAACATTGACAATAATTATGCTTTTTCTATTTAATATTTAATCCTACAATTGTTTCAAGGTCACTACACGGGACATAGTTCAAACATTCTTGATTTTATCAAGCCAGTTTGAACATAAACTGATTAACATAATGACAATTAAAAATACAAGCACAGCTATTTAACAAAATGATGCTTGATAAGGCAACTGGTGATGGATTTGGCAAGAATATTCAAATAGTAATGGCTTGGCATAGTGAGAAAGGACCTACTGTTTGGCACGTTTAGTATCATTCTCAGATGGGGAAGACTTTGCATGAGAAGAGTCCTTTTTATCTGTAGAACATTTTGAATCCTGATGTGCAGTCTCGCCAGATTCTTGATTTTCACTTGCTGTTGACAAAACATTTTCTGCTTCCTGAGGCACACCAGACAATCCTGAACCTCGGTGAACAGTGTTTTCTCTAGAAGGAATTCTGTTTGGATGGGTCAAGGCATTCAAAGATGAGTTCCATGCCCTATTCTTCTGCTTTACCAGGTTTCCATCAGCATAAAAGGAAGAAAGTAGAGCATCTCTGTGATTATGATGATCAAAATCTTGAGACGACCAAGGTGTTAATGTCATATTTTTGTACTGGTAGTCATCATGTGCTGCATACCCTATATTAGAAGCATTAGCTACATCTACATATGCAAACGAGTCGCTTGATGAACGTCGATGACCTCCTCTGCGCACGGGCGTCTCTGGTTCATTGAGCAGATCATCAAGCCAAGAAGGTTGGTCCTCTATTACAAGACTCTCAGAAGAAGTGCGTTGGTGGTGTGTATTCCCTTCCCTAGGCTTCTGTACAGATTTTGGCCCAATGATATTGCCTGGGGCATAATCGGTAAATACTGGGGAAACAGTAGGAAATGGAATTCTTGGCGGAAGCAAAGCATTTTTTCCACAGTACATCAAGTTTCTCATATTTGTTGAGCCCTTAGAATTTTCCATGCCAATCAAAAACAGTCACTGAAGAAACAAGAAGATGAAAGCAGATGTTACAGATCAAGCCATGACTAAACACAACAAACATAGGCACCCCATCGAACAATGAAACAAGAACGGTGTTAAAATAGTAGACAGCCAGAAAACACAGAGCATTTTCTTCATATTGAAGATTGCCATTAATATAACAATGTCCCTTGCACCAGCCTAGCACTTCCATTTCTCCCAGAATTCTAAATTTTCGCTATGCGTATAAAAATAGACAGCTAAAGAAACTCTATGACATAACAATCCATCAACAAAAAGATCAGGTAGATTGCTTGTAGAGGAAATTCCTAAAGTTATTTATTTCTTCAGCACTCTTCAGCAATAACAAAGCGAAGGAAACAGAACAGAACCAGAAGATACAACTTAAGCACAAGCGTCCAGCTCATGAAATGGGAAAAGACGTAACTTAAAAAACACGCTGATTTACTTACAGAAACCGAAATGTTACAATGTTATAAAAGAATAATTAGTTAACTCCCGATTAAATCAGGAATAGATTCGACCTGGAAGCGGAAGAAACAACAAGATGGAAAGAGGCGACTCTGTTTCCCAACTCAAATTGAAGGTTACCTTTTCTCGATTCAGGAATCAAGATCTCCAAATCGAAAATAAAACTTTATCTACACTACGATTCGGCTTGTTTCCCTCTTTTTTTTTTTTTTTTCTTCGATTTCTTACCGAAGCCCTCTCTCTCTCTCTCTCCCTCTTCCTCCCTGCGTTGAACTTGGGTGGAATCAATTAAGGGGCTGGAAGGATTGAAAATACAAAAAAATGCGAAGCTTATAAAAACCAAAAGGCGACACACAAAGCAACCATCAATTTTTGTGAATTCTTCCAAATTGACCGCAATTAGTTTTTCAGATAAATACACCACTGGTATTTTTAAATTGTCCAAATTGACCACTCTCTACTAGAGTCAGTGGTCAATTCAACACTAAGCTGTTATTTCTAATATGTGATAGTAAAAAATCACTTCTAGAATGCATTTCTTTAATTTTTTATGTTAATTTCTACATCATTATTCAATTTTTACCAAAATCATAGTACATTTAACGAGCCATATAGTTTTTCTCCAAGTAATAAAACATATTCAACATGCTCAAAATATTATCATACGGATCTTTTTTTTATGAAATATAGACATTCCACACATAAATATTCTCATGATTTAATAAAGAGTGCCAAATTTGGCCCATTTAGAAACATAAATGGTATATTTGAGCTGAAAAAAGATAGTGGCCAATTTGAGCTTAAGTACAAACAGTGGTGGTTTTTTCGAAAATTTTTGCCAGACCAAAAAGTGAAAAATATATCTCCTGACTTCATTATCACACTACTTTCATTTAGGTCCCTGTACTTTGGGGCATGATCCATCAGATCCATCCTTGCCTCATCCCACTCCTTTTCCACGATTGGACTATAGATTCTCCATTACAGAAGCCTCCAAAGTAGGGAAACTGCACGAAAGTGTGTAAAAAGTAAGTAACATGCTATCGATTGTCTGCCCCACCCCAGTTATTACTTTATGTACAGATTTATTTTTCACATGCAGTATAAAAACAGTTGTGGGGTTGTACTCCAGGTTTATATCTATCAACTCTAACTTTATAAATTTGGGTAACTCGTTTTATTCTGAAATACTTTTTTTTTTCAATTTTCGATGCATTTGTTTAGTTTTTATGTATATTCATCTAGAATTAAATTTATTTATTGTCCAAATTTGAGATATAGTTATTTCACTTTAATGATATAACTATTTTTATATATATTTGTTTAGTTCTAAAATACATTTGTCTAGTTATGATATTTACTATTTAAAAAATGAGATAATTTTATCTAAATTTGATATAGAATATTTGTTTCAATTTAATTGTACTTATATTTCAGAGATCACTTGTCTAATTCTAAGATACATTTGTTTATTTCTAATATACATTTGTCTATATCTGAAATATATTAATTTCTCTTTCATTGTATGTCCAATTCTGATACACAATTGTCTAGGATTGTATTTATCATTAATGATTTTCTGTTAATGAGTGGAAGTAAACTAGGTGAATGTGAGATAAGGCTAAAGCTGTGTTTTTTTTTAATACAAAGAAGCAGCTTTATAAATATATACGGCAAGGCATACATTATAATATAGGGGAAAAGGAAATATTTGCTTTTTGGAGACCTTAAGAACATTCAAACTAGTATTAATTGACATTATATGAGAAATTAGTGGAGGAAGGTATGTAACTTCGTCGCTCCACATGCCATTTGATGTAATATCTATAATCCAATATGAAGGGTATTTCAATAGCTTTTTATAAATCTTGTAGCTTTCTTCTGTTTTTTTTTCCTAAATGTTTTTGCATAATATCACGGTAATTAAATTTGATCTTCAATATGTTTTTTTTAATCTTACCACTAAGGGTGAGCATAGTTTGGGTGGAATTGAAATATAACATAAACCACCTTCAATGGGTTTATTTGGGGTAGCTAAGCATTGATGATTGGTCATGAGTTGGTTTATTGTTGAAAAACTCATCAATTCTCGAATTGATTCCAGTTCCATGTGCAACGGAACTAAAAGTATGTTTATAAATATGTTACTCTCTTTGTCCTACTATCTTTGCTACATTTGACTTTTTGAATAGTTTGACTTGAATTTAATCATATTATTATTTGTTAGAAAAATATTTAAAATAAATTATAAACTATAGATTTTGATTTATGATTCATATATAAAAATTTTTCATTACATGCTAAAATTTTGAAAATAAAAATTATAGATTAATTGTTGAAAAGTAAATAGTGCAAAGAATTTTATGACCGAGGGAGTATAAGATTTATAATATTGCATATTTACGCATACACTCATTTATTTAAAATTATATTATGTGGGTGTTTTTGTAACTTTAAACATATGATGATCGTTTCCTTAATCAATTTTGTAACTTAATGTGCTACTCATCTAAATTTACTAATTAAATGTGCATTTAAACTTGGATGTAGTGGTCAATTGTACTAAATATTTTTTAACATAGTGAATATTGATAGATCTAGTTATTTTATACTCTTCAACTATTGTTTTCGATGGATTTTCTTTTATTTTTATAGCTATTACAAGTATATGATATAAACCAAAAAGACCCGAGAATTAGAATTGAGAAAACTGGACCACCCCTGCCACCAATTATATCAAGAATATATATATATATATTGCAGCTATTTTTTTTTTAGAATATATAACACTCCATTCTAAATAATTGAATGTCAATTATAGTTTTACTTGGGTACAATATATAAATCCCTGAATAAAATCATCTTTTGTCGTGTAAGTATAATTATTTTTTGATGAATTCAGAAAATGAATTAGTGGTTATTAAGGGAAGAGATTGACGCAATGTGGATATGAAAATCCTTTGTTCTTAACAAAATAGTAAACGACATTGTTAATGCCACTTGACTGGTACTCATGTTGGGGTTGGGGAAGGGAGAGGAGTGCCACGCTCCTAATTATATTCGGACGTTGTTTTTACGTGCCGGTGCCATATTATTTAATGAAAAGAAGAGACAACTAAAATATCTTTGACGACAGCGAATTTGTGAGCCACCGCGGGGTACAATAAGGGGGGGGGGCCAATGGGATCAAGAATGGCAAGGAAATTGTTGGGGGTTTCTCTCTTGTGATTGTGAGCTGTAGCAAAATTAATTACACGTAAATCAGGGTGCAAGTTGCAACTTGTTTCCAGCGATGATTGGCTCAATTACAATTACAGTTGTACCCCGAGAGTAAATAAGACGGTGCACCAGCCCCTGCTACTGTTAGCGGATCCACCTATCGTTTTCAAGCATAAGCCAAATTCTAACAACTCTCAGCTATATAAATCAATTTTGTCAAACTCTCTCTCGATTGCCTTTTCCCTTTTTGCTGTCTCTGGAATCAGGAAATGACTTTATCTGTATGTTGGGAGAGAGTGTGAAATGTCCTGGCCTATGCTATGGCTATGAGAGAGGTTTGCTGGAAACGATTTCATTTGTCAACTCATATCTTCCATCGACAGAATAAAAGCAGTTAAAAAGGTCAACAAGAGACATACAGCAAGATCTAGAAGACGACAAAATCTACACAAGAATTCTGGATCAAGTAAGGCCACCAGGTGGTCATAGCATAGGTCAACAACGCAAATTCATTCATTCAAGTTCGAGGCCAAAACAAGAATTCTGAATCCCTTCGGCCTCTTCAGGATCAGGGAAGTCTTATAAACACACTGTCCGAATTGCTCATCAGCCAAGCAACTTCTTCCGTCTGCCATATCCTAAAATGAGGAAGAAAAGCAATATACAACCAGCAGTAAGACTTCCAACAAATGTTCCAAATATGCCATCCTTTTGATACAGTACACAAGGAATGTTGACACTAAATATGCCAACAATCAAGATTTCAACGGTTATGGCAAATGATGCAATAGTTAATGTCAGCTGAAGTTGAATGAGTTCATTTCTTCGGCTGCCAAGCTGGATATTCACGTAGTCTTCTGTATCATCGATATACTCACGTACCTGTAAACCCCAGAAGTAGAAAAGAAACCTTCAAGCTGATGAAGTCATGAGTAAGTAATTAACATTTGGTACGTGGCTTTTGCTATCTTGAACTCAATAGAATTGATTATTCCTTTCTTTTATCCGTTGCTTGCAATAATAGGCTCATTTCTTGAACCTTAATCCCCATCAAACCTCCCAACGTCCAACCAAGTAGAAAGAATAAAGGGAAAAAAAACATCCTCATTAATGAACGCTGAAACAAAAAGGACCGTCTGCAAAGCAGTAAATGCCAGTATAGAAGAACCAAAAAAAAAAAAATTCTGACAAACACGAGAAGGCCAAAAAAAGATTTTTAATGTGATTCTTCATTATAAAAGAAAAGGGCATGCACTCACAGATAATATCTTGTTTCGTGTTCCATCCAACTGCATAAAGTAAGCCTCTAGCAACATTTCCAAGTCTTCAACATTATCATCCAAAAAGCTGCTCACTAAACTTCCACTTCTGTTGGAACTAATTCGATGAAGATGCCCTGAAGGAGAGCTAATACTGTTTGGAGCTGCAGCCTCCGACAAAACATCAGATTGTCGATTCTGGATCCACTTCCTCGTCAGATACAAATGCGCCATATCTTCATTATCATCCAGTAAATGCTCAATCTCATCCCTCACCTGACATTTTAAAGGTTTTGTTTGAATGATATCAGACAGCTCTCAAATGCAACGCAACAGAAGTTGCAATTGGGATATAATATAATATATTCTCACAATGCAACTTTAAATGAATACCAGTCCCCAATCTTCATCACAATCATAACCAACAACAGCGCTCAGGAGATTTCAAAACCATCTCAACAATATCTAGAAATATAACTGCAGGAATCAGGAAGCAAAAAAAAAAAAAAAGAGAGGAAAAACTTATGGATTCCAACTCCAGGGTAATGTAAGTAGAACGGGGAATAAAAAATATACGCGTCTCTCCAAATGGTGAAACAAAGAGAAGATGCATTTCCTCCATGACCAAACGATGCCAGAATTTGTCCTCCACTCACTCCTATCAGTAATATGAAATACCTTTTGCACGCGAGCAAGCAGACGGGTCAGATTGCTTTTCAAACTCCGGACATGCTCAAGATTCTTGGTGTTAACACTTCTGGCCAGCTCATCCAACACAGGATAAGCATCTCTTTCAAGGTCTGCGACGCTGGAGTCCAAATAGTTGCATACAACCTCTAATGCTATCTCAAGAACCTGAAACTCAAAGGGAAGCTCACGTTGCAAACTCTCACCACCTTCTGGAACAGGTAACCAGTTTCCACGTCCTGGAACATGCATTTCACCATCTAGTGCATCAGTCGGACCAGCTCCCTGGATCTTAAAAGCACTCTTATTTGGTAGCTGTTGTCTGAGTTGATCCACGAATGGAAGAACTTCCTGATTCAGAGGATCCAGTAACAACACTTCTTCAGCGGTAACTATAGCTTTTATAAACTCTAAATTGACAACCGTGGCCTTTTCCCTGGCTGCAAAAAATTCAATAAACAATCAATTCCAATTTCATCTTACGTAAATGAAAACAGAATGATCTTATCACATACAAGAAACCATCATAGCGTTTGAGATGCTAAATAGTAAAAAAGGACATATGCTACCATATTTGCTAGAATAGCAGAAACTCCAACTCTATAGTGGCCTTGTGAAAGATATCAAGCACTTCAGCTCCAAACAGAAGATGCTTTCATGTTAAAACCATGAGAGGAAATGGAATAGATGCATATTGTGCAGCCTTTGAGAAACGTGAGCATATGCATAAATTGTTCACAAACAACTGGTTGTCAAGTCTCATACAGCTTCAAGCCAATTCCAATAGGAAGAACAACATTTGGTCATAGAATTAAAGCTATTCATTGTCACTATCATAATGAAACTACTCAAAAACAGCTTTACAAGGTACAAAATTATTTGGTATTATGTATTGAGGGAAAGGAGAAAATATTTAATTTTTTGAAATATGTAAGATACTCAAATCAACATTAAGTGGCTTTTTATGGAAAATTGAGACCTCCATCCATATTCTTTTGTCATTTTATCAAGTGGTTACGACAATGAATTTCGAGAAACCAAACATATTGAAGCTTTCCTAACCAGGAATTTCGAGAGAATCAAACCAAGAAACCAAACCCCATAAAAATTCGTGGAATCGAACTAATTAAACTTGGCAACAAAAGTTTCTGCCCCACAACCTGTCCATTCACTTGGCTCAAATCTACCGAGAAACGATTGCAGACACCATAATAACTCTTGGAGAAAAAACATGAGGAAGATAAAACAAGAATTCACTGTATATACTTAGAATACTTGAGGAGTGAGAGAAGAGAGGGCCAAGGATCCTCAAGTCCCTAGCGGGAATTGCAGCACGTCTGATTATCATCGTCTTGTCACATTCTACAAGCTCCGACTTCCCTGTGCGATCAAACCTCATCCACAGCCTCGCCCCCGCCGCTTTCTTCTTCCCCTTAGCCACCACCGCCGATGCTGCTCCCACTAAACTCTGTGCTTGCCCCTCCCCGGGCGGAGGCAGGGGAGAAAGAGACTGACCCGGGCCAGTGGTGGGCTTCGGACGCCTTCGGCTGGAGGATCTGCGGAACGTGAAGGGACTTTTCCCCATCGAGACTTCCCCGACAATTCTGTGTCCCGATTCTTCGTATGTTTAATCCAAGTGTGTATGGAAGCTATACAAATACAAATTCGATTGGCTCTCTCGCATCAAGAGCGGGATCGGACATGTTCATCGCTTCTCCGAACTCTGATCCTTCCCTGTCTTCTCCTTCCATAAACAAATCCAGTGAAATCAGCCCTTACTTACTCCCCGGAACTGTCTGAGATACACCCTACCTTACATGCGCCCTACCCCCAAAATTAACATTCTATACTCAGTCAAATGTAATAATCTCGTACGCGTCTTTCTCTTCCCCCACCAGATCACGCAGCCACACCGTCCATGGGGCCTCTCTTCGATTCGCACGCCAGAAGGGGAATTGCGGCGATCAGCTGTCTGGGATTGGTGGCGTATTGTGTGGGCAGCTCCCAGGTGGTGCGGCGGGGACTCCGGCCATGACTAAAGGTGGCGGGATCGAGACTAGAACATCGCCGAGTTGGAGGTCGCGAGCAGGTGATCTCCTGCCCTCCTTGATCGACCAGAGAACGGCGGCAATAGTTGCTCCTGGGAGTGTTGAGGTGGCGTCTGGAGGCAAGTGGGATGATCGGCATGGGGCGGTTGTGGCGGACGGAAGGGTGGAGATGACAGCGATCGCCGCGATTCGTGGAGGCGGCTGGTGGTAGAAGGAAATAGGAAAAAATATCAAATATGCCACTAAAGTTTTGGGTTGGGAGCGAATATGCTATTATAGTTTTTTTTTTCCCAATCTCCCGCTAATGTCTTAAAAAGGGTCAGATATACTACTGAAGTTTCAAATTAAGAGTGGATATGCCACTGGCCATTAACGAAAAATGTTAAAAAACCAACAGAAAACTTTAAAAATAACAAGTTTTGAAATTTTAGGATGATAATACAAGTTTTAATAAATTTTAAAGATTTTTTTATAGTTAAACTCTCTTTCTCTCTCAAGAATGTTAGTGAGGATATCAGACTTTCTTTTGAAAAAAATCTCAAAGGTCCAGATATTTTGTGAAATATGCATAATAACCCAAAAATTTCAAAACATGTTATTTTTATCATTTTTCATTATTTTTCTAACCGATAGTAGCATATTCGGCTTGATGGTACCTATATCAAAAGATTGGGCCCTCATTGGGCCTAAATATCATCTTAAAGAAATTGGGCTTATTAAAAGTTTTAAATCCAATATGATTACAAAGGACAAATGTCTTAGATCTAACAGTTCAAGAGATAACCACTCCATCTAATTGTTCTAAATCCTAAGGCATACTATCTCAAAAGCCTATATAAAGGCATTCATGATCACATTTTAGGTATGACATCACTTTCCTTGATATTTGCACCACACTAGAATCATTATTGACTTGAGCGCCGGAGTATCTTTTGCAGGTCTTCACGCTTCTCTTGCCAAAGTGTACTCGTGCGACGAACCAAGCTTCTAGACCTTTAGATCGCTTACTGAGGAAGGTGCATCATCATTTGGCGCCCACTGTGGTTTATCCATGAGTACACACTTGCACCCTATTACTCATGGAAAGGAGACGCAGCATCCGGATACTCAGCTTGATCCTCCAAACAAGATGGCAGGTAAAGCCCTCTTTATTAATGACATAGAAGAAGCAGAAGGCAACACCTCAGCATCCACATCACCAAGCTGAGCACCCGAAAATGAAAGTGGTAGGGCAACGGCAAATACAAAGTCTAAATTGGACAAGTCTAAGGAAGCAAGGAAGGCACTCATTTACTGTTGAACTCATGAATGAGTCAATACCGGAGAAAATGAAAGTCTTTCACTTTGAATCATATGATGAGACTGGAGACTCGACGGACCACCTGAGCCACTACGAAAATACGATGACTCTGGCTGGTTTCTCAGATGCGGCTATGTGTTGAGCCTTTCCAACAACACTTATGGAGGATGCCCGAACATGGTACTCCGGTCTTAAAACAGAATCTATAGGTTCGTGGGGCGACCTCAACAAGGCATTCACGAACTACTTTCTTGGGAGGAAAGCTTGCACGCGGATGCCAACCCACCTTTTTGCTATAAGGCAAAACAAAGGGGAATCCTTGAGAAGTTATGTAGACTGTTTCAGCAAAGAAGCATTGAAGGTGTCTAACTTGGCCGAAAATAAGTTTGTACTCTTAATGGCTGGGGGAATTCAGCCAGATTCAGAATTTGCCAAAAAATTGGCAAAAAAGCCCATAAAAAAGAGGCAATAGTTCTTGCAAAGAGCCTTAGAGTTCATAAATGCTGAGGATATTGTGGCACTTAGTGTAGAACATCGCAAAAAGGAATCTGGGCAGGTAGACTACCAAGGGCCTGTTAAAAGGCAAAGGCATGATAGAAGATCATGGCCTGACCCCTCTCGGAGGGAGTACACAAGTGAAAGCCGGGAAAAGGTAAAGTTCACACCACTCACAACCCCAAGATCAGTTATTCTTCATGCTATCTGAGATAAAAAGTATCTTAAGTGGCCAGAAGCCAATAAAAGCGAGCAGATAGGCCCTAGAGCAAACCACTATTATGAATTTCACAAGACTGTTGGGCATAAGACCGACAATTGTAAATTGCTTAGGGAGCAAATTGAAAAATTGATTAAGGAAGGGAAGCTCAACAAGTACATCAGATGCTATGAAAATCGTAGCAATGATGCTTGTAGGGAAGACTCCAAATTTAAGAAGAAAGATGATGAAGGGGATAAAAGGGCAGAGGAAAGAAAGATCACTATAACAACAAGCCAACGGAAGCAATAATCCATCATATTGCTAATGAGGTTACCTCTGAAAGGGGAAATGAACATGTTGCTCAAGGATCCTCAATCGCTCATAGAACCTTAGAACTTATTGTCGATGCAGTAATAGCCAGGCACAGAATTGAAAAGCTTCTACTAGATACGGGAGCACCTCCTAGCATTCTCTATCAGTCTATTGTCGAAAGAATGATGTTTGAAAAAACAAAGAACAAGCCTCACCATCATCAAATCAAAGGACCAAGAAATGAGCCTCTATCAATAGTGGGGGAGGTCGTGCTTCCAGTAACATTTGGGGACGGAGAGAAGAAGGAAGTTACAAAGATGGTCAAGTTCAAGATCATCGATGCGCTTGCAACCTACAATGGTTTGATTGGATTCTACGCTATGCAAGAATTTGACATCCGTATCAGACCCAAAACATTGGAGATAACTCTCCCAACCAAAGATGGAGTGCCAATTATCTCCCCCAGCATAGTAGAGACAATCTTGGCAATCACTTGGTTGCACCACCTTAATAACCTAGATATGCGAACCCAAGAGAAGGAAAAAAGATGAACACCCGTGAAGGCAATGAAAGAGATAATCCTCAACGATGCAGACCCTAGCAAGAAGATCAAGGTAGGAACTACCCCCGGCAAAGAAGAGGAAGAAGAGTTGATCGTTTTCCTCAAAGACAATATCATATTGTAGACCTAAAGGAAACCTTTAATGCCTTGCGAAAATATAAGATGAAACTTAACCCAGCCAAGTGCGCTTTTGGGGTAAGCTCAAGAAAATTCCTAGGCTACATGGTCACTCATTAAGGCATAGAGGCCAACCCATAAAAGGTAAAAGCAGTACTTGACATGGCCCCAACCAAGAACATCGGAGGTGTACAGATATTAGCAGGAAAAATCACGGCCTTTGGAAGGTTCCTGGCAGGATCGGCCAAAAAGTGCCTTCCATTCTTCCGCACGCTAAGGAAGAAAGAGAATTCACCTCCATTGTGGGATGAGGAATGTAAAAAAGCCTTCAACCAAATTAATGGTAAATTAGGTTCTCTGCCTGTCCTTAAGAGCCCACGAATAGGCGAACCCCTTATATGTTACTTATCAGTTACTCAAGAAACAGGGGCGGCAACCCTCGTCCAGGAAGAACAGGGAACCCAAAACCCAGTATACTTTGTTAATCAAGTCTTTTAAGGGGCAGAGCTTGGATATCCTGAAGTAGAGAAAATAATACTGATGCTCATTATTGCAGCAAGAAGGCTTCGACCATACTTTCACTCTCATCTCATAATTGTGCCTACTTCATATCCATCGCGGCAAATCATGGGAAAGCCAGAATTATCAGGAAAACTTCCAAAATGGACCATGGAGCTTACCGAGTTTGATATAAAGTATGTCCTCTGACCAAATATCAAATCACAAGCATTGACAGACTTTATCTCAGAGTGCACTCCTCACTAGACCACAGAGGTGATAGGAGAATGGATAACACATACGGATGGCTCATCTAGTTTTAGAGGTTGTAGCATTGGAATAGTCCTAGCAAGCCCGAATGGAGTAAGGACAAACCATGCTTTCAAGTTTAATTTTAAAGTCACGAATAATGAAACAGAGTATGAAGCGGCCATCGCAGCACTGCGAATATATGCATTTTGGCCTTTAAAATATAATTTAGAAATTTTTATCAGATAGTGTGTAAAAAGTCTAGAAAAAATTCATATTTTCAAATGTCATAATTGTAACAATAATATCAACTTAAGTTTTAAGGGATAACAATAATTACCCTTTTTCTTTACGTTGGGTTGAGGATTCCTGGTTTTACGTTTTGCAGCCGCTAGCATCTGTACCACATTCTCTTCTTTCAAGGAATTATGAAATTCATGCAGTGCAAATCAAAGGTGAAAGCGACACTTGAGACAAAATTTTGATTAAACTTGTAAATTAATAATGAAAGAAGCATTTCAGTAAATATTTATTTTCTCGTTTTTTAATAAAAAAATAAGTTAAACAAGTACCCTAGACAACATCATAAAGCAAATGTCCTGGTCCATGGTTCATCTGTAGACGTCGAACACTCAATTCTCGGGGAAAGTTGAACACAAGAATGACAATAGATGGTGAAGAGGTGGTCAGTTTAGGGTATAGTCTGGTAGCTACAAGCAAACCCCTGTAATTTCTACCCCATTCATAACTCAAAACTGGCTCTATGTCTATCACCACGAACACTATACCGGGGCTATGATTTTGCTACTAAAAAGCAAAAAAGGAAACAAGTCCACGACTGTTGGAGCAGCAGGCTAGAACGCAGAGCTTTACAGAGCATTGAATTTTCTGGAAAGCAACCCTTACGCTTTCCTTTAGACCTTCATTCTCGCTCTCCACATCTCCAGTTTGCTTGTTGAGCAGAGCCACATTTCCATCCACACTCATCCTTGGCTTCCCATTTTCTCCTGGTTTCACATCACCAAAAAAGAGAAACAAAGAGTGCGTGAACAACTTTTTTTGTCCTTTTTCTCGATTTCTTCCTTTGATTTCTTGTCCTCGGGTTCATCAACTATCTTAGGTATCTCCTTGCTAATATTTAGAACCAAAGCCACAACAGAATCCAACACCATGTCACTTATTGGATCTGCTGTCCAATGCAATGATATATGCTTATCGGAATCCTGATTTATCACTACCCGATAATGAACTTGCAGTGTTGGAACTCCAGTTTCTTCATCCGTGGAAGACTCCACACTGTCATATATCTGCTCAAGACGATACTTTATCACACCAAAGGCACTAGAATAAGGAATTGTCATTCTCTGAGTTATATTTTCAGTGAACAGCTTCGAAAACACCCGGAGGTCATCAGGCACCATTATCTGATAAGCAAATCCCTTCTTAACCAGAATCCCACTGACAGTTTCACCATCTTCTGGAGTTTTCTCACCCAATCTACCAATGGTTTTGGCCATTTTCCCAGAATTGAAGCACATCTTAACAGACTTTCAATTCTTAGGGGTCATGATTTTAGCATTTCCATCAATAAATTCAGTGATGAGCTTCTGCTTCAATCTCCCCATCTCAGTTGCTTCTCAATGAACAAGTACGATGTTTGGAGGCATTAGCTCTTTCAGAAACGTACTTGTCTGCCCATAGTCGGCATGAGCAGAAAAGGAAATGTAATGAACCTACATGTTCAGAGGAGCAGTTAGACCATTCATGAGTGTCACTTCCTGTGGTTCATCAATTCTTGCCTTTGCCAATGTGCCTTCAACAACATGACCGGGAATAACACAAGCATTTTTCTTATCAGAGCACCACAAGTCAAACAGCTGCTGCGATAAACCACTTTGAAGCCCACTCGGGCTAAAGCCATTACCACAGATGGATCCACATCGTTAAAATCATCAAATGATGTTTAGTGGCAAAATGTGCTTGAATTTGAAGGGGTTTGAGTAAGCAAACTGAGTGCGAATCCTCTCGTTCATGAATAGTAGCATGTCTGATAAACAGTCACACACTTCTCGTTCATGTCCAGGATCTGCTTTTATAGTAGCAGAGAAGGCCACAACTAGAAATAATAAGATTTTCTTGTAATTTCCACACACACACACACACACACACACACACACACAAAGTATATGTAAACTATTCGGATGCTCATGAGCCGAGCAGCTTCTTCCGTCTGCCATATCCTAAAACGAGTATGAAAAGCAATATACAACCTGCAGTAACACTTCCAACAAATATTTCAAATATGCCTTCCTTCCGATACAGTACACAAGGAATGTTCATACCAAATAGGCCAGCTATCAAGGTTTCAACGGCTATGGCAAATGATGCAATAGTCAATGTCAGTTGAAGTTGAATGAGTTCATTTCTTTGGTTGTCTAGCTGGATATTCACGTAGTCTTCTGTATCATCGATATACTCACGTACCTGTAAACCCAAAGTGGAAAAGAAAAAAAATTAGATCACTTCAAGCTGATGAAGTCAGTAGGTCATTAGCATTTTGTTGGCTTATGCTATCCTCAGCTTGATAGAATTGATAATAGAAGTTATTCCTTTCTTTTGTCCGTTGCAATAATACGCTCATTTTTAGGTCAACTGGATTGGCTAGAACCTCCCAACATCAAACCAAGGTAGAAAGAATAAAGGGAAAAAATCCTCATTAATGAACGCTGAAATTAGCAGATTTTATGAGCAAAGAGGACCAATAGAATAACCTCTTGCAGGTTTTACGCTGCAAAGCAATAATCGCCAATAGCTAAGAAGAAAGAAAATTTCTGACAACCACGAGAAGGTGAAAGAAAATTTTTAATGTGATTCTACCCCAAGTCAAACATTATAAAAGAAAAGGGCATGCACTCACAGATAATATCTTGTTTCGCGTTCCATCCAACTGCATAAAGTAAGCCTCTAGCAACATCTCCAAGTCTTCAACATCATCATCCAAAAAGTTGCTCACTAAACTTCCACTTCTGTTGGAACTAATTCGGTGAAGATGCCACGAAGGAGAGCTAATGCTGTTTGAAACTGCAGCTCCCAACAAAACCTCAGATTGTTGATTCTGGATCCACTTCCTCGTCAGATACAAATGGGCCATATCTTCATTATCATCCAGTAAATGCTCAATCTCATCCCTCACCTGACATTTTAAAGGTCTTGTTTGAATGGTATCAGATAACTCTGATGATGAAGTATCAAATGCACTGCAACATAAGTTGTAATTGGGATACAATCTAATATATTCTCATAATGCAACTTTAAATGAATATCAGTCCCCAATCTTATTCAAACAATCAGAATCAACAATAGTGGTCAGGAGATTTCAAAACCATCTCAACAATACCTAGAAATATAACTGCAGGAATCAGGCCAAATGATGCAAAAATTTGTCCTCCACTCACTCCTATCAGTAATATGAAATACCTTTTGCACGCGAGCAAGCAGACGGGTCAGATTGCTTTTCAAACTCCGGACATGCTCAAGATTCTTGGTGTTAACACTTCTGGCCAGCTCATCCAACACAGGATAAGCATCTCTTTCAAGGTCTGCTACGCTGGAGTCCAAATAGGTGCATACAACCTCTAATGCTATCTCAAGAACCTGAAACTCAAAGGGAAGCTCACGTTGCAAACTCTCACCACCTTCTGGAACAGGTAACCAGTTTCCACGTCCTGGAACATGCATTTCACCATCTAGTGCATCAGTCGGACCAGCTCCCTGGATCTTAAAAGCACTCTTATTTGGTAGCTGTTGTCTGAGTTGATCCACGAATGGAAGAACTTCCTGACGCAAAGGATCCAGTAACAACACTTCTTCAGCGGTAACTATAGCTTTTATAAACTCTAAATTGACAACCATGGCCTTTTCCCTGGCTGCAAAAAATTCAATAAACAATCAATTCCAATTTCATCTTACCTGAATGAAAACAGAATGAACTTATCACATGCATGAAACCATCATAGCATTTGTGATGCCAAATGGTAAAAAAGACATACGCTAATCCTTAGAGTTGCCTTGTGAAAGATACCAAGCACTTCAGTTGCAAACAGATGCTTTCATGTTAAAACCGTGAGAAGAAATGGAATAGATACAAATTGTGCAGCCTTTGAGAACCTTGAGCATGTGCATAAATTGTTTACAAACACCTGGTTGCCAAGTCTCATACAGCTTCAAGCCAATTCCAATAGGAAGAACAACATTTGGTCACAGAATTAAAGCTATTCCTTGTCACCATCAAAATGAAACAACATATTGAAGCTTCCTAACCAGGAATTTCGAGAGAATCAAACCAAGAAACCAAACACCATAAAAACTCGTGGAATCTAACTAATGAAACTTGGCAACAAAGTTTCTGCCCCACAACCTGTCCATTCACTTGGTTCAATTCTACCAAGAAATGATTGCAGCACCATGATAGCTCGGGGAGAACAAACATGAGGCAGATAAAACAAGAATTCATTGTATATACCTAGAATACTTGAGGAGTGAGAGAAGAGAGGGCCAAGGATCCTCAAGTCCCTAGCGGGAATTGCAGCACGTCTGATTATCATCGTCTTGTCACATTCTACAAGCTCCGACTTCCCTGTGCGATCAAACCTCATCCACAGCCTCGCCCCCGTCGCTTTCTTCTTCCCCTTAGCCACCACCGCCGATGCTGCTCCCACTAAACTCTGTGCTTGCCCCTCCCCGGGCGGAGGCAGGGGAGGAAGAGACGGACCCTGGCCAGTGGTGGGCTTCGGATGCCTCCGGCTGGAGGATCTGCGGAACGTGAAGGTACTTTTCCCCATCGAGACTCTCCCGACGCCGACAATTCCGTGTCCCGATTCTTCGTATGTTTAATCCAAGTGTGTATGGAAGGTATACAAATACAAATTCGATTGGCTTTCTTGCATCAAGAGCGGGATCGGACACGTCGATCGCTTCTCCGAACTCTGATTCTTCTCCGTCTTCTTCTTCCATAAACAAATCCAGTGAAATTAGCCCTTCGACATCGTTAGGCTCCGGAAGAGTGACTCTGAATCGGGGACGTTTGCTTGTTGTGGTAACGCAACAGAGATGCCCTTAGTTACTCCCCAGGACAGTTTGAGATACACCCACCGTACATGCGCCATACCCCTAAAATTATCATTATATCCTTAGTTAAATGTAATAATCTCGTACGCATCTTTCCCGCACCAGACCATGCCGGCCACACCATCCATCGCGCCTCTCTTTGATTCGCACGCCCAATGGGAAATTGTTAAGGGTTTAGCATATTCGGATAAAATAAAATAAATTGAAAAGATCGATTACATCAAATAATATTATTTTTTTTAATCTAGTTCAGTCAGTTCTAAAATTAAATTTTTTATTAGGTTATTAGATCATACACTTAAAATCAAATAAATTGAATAATCTAAATAGTAATAAATATTTTACTATTATCCATAATGACATTATAGATATATAATTACTTCATACTAACTTTTACCATTATCCATATTGATCATACATATATAAAATTATTTTCTATTAATTTTGAACTACATATTGTTTATTTGTCTTTAATTTTAGGTGAGAGATAAAAATTTTAATATTCATCTTATTTTTTCATTTACTTTGTACATAAGTCTTAAAAAGAAAAACTAAATAAACCGAACCAAATAAGCTAAAATTTAGTTCAAACAGTTCAAATTGGTTTTGACATTTAGTTCGGACAATTTTGATACATTTTGTAAAAAATGAAAATCGATCAGATTATTATGTTCAGATTGATTCCAAAAACCGAAATAACCAAATATTTACTCTGAGGAATTATGGCGATCAGCTATCTAGGCTTGGTGGCATTGGAGGTGGCAGGATCGAGGCTAGAACATGGAGGAGTTGGAGGCCAGCAAGTAGGTGATCTTCTGTTCTCCTTGATCAACTAGAGAATGGCAGCAATAGTTGTTCCTCGGAGTGTTGTGGTGGCGTTTAGAGGCAAAGGGATGATCAACATGGGGCGGTTATGGAAAATAGAAAGGTGGAGATCCAGGACATAGCCAGGATTCGTGCTTAGAGGGTAGGGCGAAGGTGTGGGTGTGGGCATATTGTTTGAACACCATTCACTCTACTAAAATTTAGAAAACTTACAATTAAGTTCATAAATGACTCAAAGTAACCATTAAATTTTTATGTTAACTAAGAAAAGTAATTAAAAGAGTAAAAGTAAATATTTATTTTATGATATGTGTATTAATTAAAATTAAATATTTATTTTATGATATGTGTATTAATTATATTTTGATATTTTATATATTTATGATATTTTAATGTAAAATAACCAAAATAATATCTCATACATATCTATAAAAAATAAAATACTGAGGTACGTACCTCGTGGTATTTGTGATATACCGCAATTTTTGGACAAAATATGCACAAATAGTTATCGGCATGCAAAATACGACAAAATACTGTGTAATAAAATAACAAAAGTGTGAAAATATTTGTACCATGTACCGCTTATCCGCAGTAAGTGGTATATTGCACGGTACACCATGGTATATAATTTCATGTCCTTATCTCATTTGTATATATATGTACATATTGATCACTTTCTCTATAAATTGATTTTCATACATATCTATCGTCCTATTTGTACATATATATCTTCTTTTTTTTTTTTCAAGAAGCAAGATATGATGTGTTCACACTTGTTTTTTATGAGAGGTTGAACCGTATATATTATTTAATATATCAGTAACATATATGTGACCTCACTAGCACATATATCACATATTATTTATACAGAGCCATCAATTTTTGTGTATATCGAGTTTATATATATCTAGTATTTAATTTGTATATATCTTCAATTTTGGACATACAATATTCAGTGTGTTCACACTTATTTATATTGTTAAGAATAGTAATAGAATACAAATATATATAAACATAAAAGGTATAGTGCACCACAGGGATGGCAATTGGGTGGGTCGCGTCAGGTTTGGGTCAGGTCATTCAAGTTCGGGTCTAGTCGAGTTAACATGAATTCGGATCCAGGTCGGGTTCAGGTCAGGTCATTTTGGGTTCGGGTTGATTTCAGGTTGAGTTGATTTCGGGTTCGTGTTGGGTTGGGCCGGGTTTATTTGGGTTCGGGTTCACTTCAGGTCAGGTCAATTTTAGTCTCAGGTAACTTTAGGCCAACTTTCGGGTCAAATTCGGGTCAACCTTTGTATTCACGTGGGTTACTGGTGTGAAGTCAAAATAATTGAATCTATTCAATTTTTAAATCAAATAATTTGATTTTTTGTGTGATTTAATTTAAATTAATTTTTCATTTTTTAGTATATTTAACTAAAATATTCATAAATTTTTTTTTAATTATAGTTTAGTACATATTTAAGTAATTTAACATTCTTAGTAATATTTGATTGTTTTTCTAAACTCATACATTTTAACTATCATTGTATAGATTATTCAAATTTTCACTCAGCTATCACTCAGACATACACAATGACAATTTTATTATGCTTATGTTTCAATGAAATTTCTTTGAAATTACAACGCAGTGTAAATCAAGTTCATTATCAATGACTAAATTGTAAAATTTTAAAAATTTTAGGTGAAAGTCCAAAGATTTTAAAAATTTTAGGATCCATGTTGTAATTATTATGGGTGACTAAAATAAAATTTTTTAAAATTTAGGTACCTTATTGCACTATACTTAAAAGTATAGGGATAAATTTTGTAATTTTAATAATTACCTATTAAGATAATTAAACTTACTAAATATAAAAATTACTTATGTTGGAAAAATCCAAATATAGGATTCACTAAATATGGATGTTTTTCCTAAATAAGATACTTGTAATATATAGAAGTCCTAAAAAAATAGAAGTTACTAAATATGGAAATAAAAGTTACTAAATATGGAAATAGAAGTCCTAAAAAATAGAAGTTACTGAATATGGAAATCCTTTCTCAAAATATGAAAATTATTAAACATGAATATCTTAAAAAAAGAAATGAAACTACTAAATATGAAAGTTTCATCTCCAAATATGAGACTTACTAAATATAGAAGTACAAAAAAATGGAAGTTACTAATAGCGGAAGTCATCATTCCTAAATATAAGGCATACTAAATATGAAAGTCTAAAAAAATAGAAGTTACTAAATATGGAAACCTTCATATTTAGGACTGACTTAATATGGAAAATAATGAAATAGGAAAGTTAAGGTTTAGGGTAAGGGTTAAAATCGGGTATTGTCGGGTTTAGTTATCATGTCATCTCGGGTTCAGGTCAGGTTAGTCTCGGGTTTGGGTCATTTCGAGTTCGGGTCAATTCAGGCTAGAGTCATTTCGGATTCGGTTATTTTGGGTTTGGGTCATTTGGGTTTGGGTTTTCTTGGGTTTCCTTTTAATCGTGTTCGGTTTCAGGTCGGGTTGTGCACAGTCGGATTCAGGTCATTGACTTTTTTAGTCAAATCAGGTCAGGTCGGGCTTGAGTTCGGGTGGGTTGGGCCAGGTCATCGGGTCAGGTTTGATTTTGCCATCCCTAGTGCACCGTACACATTAGACTTACCCGACAATTTTACCACCAATAATTTTTTGTCTGTCAATTTACCATCGGACTTTCTTTTTAAGAGCACATTCGCCACTACAAGCTAAAATCTGTGCACCAAAAATCATTCGCTAATTTGCTCACATCTATTAACATATGTGACAAACTTATATAAAAAAAATATGTTAGTATAGAATTACAGTTCGAGCAAATTTGCCCCCGTCCCCGGCTGATTTATTCTCATTTACTCATTGTCGTCTGAAATCTAAAGCCACTCCAAGTAGAGCATCTTTGGGATTGGGATTGATTGGAGTAAACATCATTAGTAGTCCTTAAACAATGTTTTGTATCGCAATTGCATCCCTAAACTACTAAATATTTCACAATTAGTCTTTAGCTATATAATAGATGTTGCAATTCTACACTCTAAAGTCTCAACTAGTGCACGTTGCACAACAGGTTCTTTATAGTCAATGCTGCATGATTGGCCATGAACTATAGATGATGTTACATATTTACACCCTCAGCAAACTCTTATGGTAGACGGCTAATAAAAGCGTATTATACATCTAATGTGTCTTTCTTCATAGTAGGGGGAAAAAAATAAGGCAAAATGGCAAAAACATGTTATAAATTGAAATCCCCCAAATTAATATTTAGAAGTCGAATTGAGAAGGTTAAATGAGGTTGTAAGACCAATTCATGACCATGGAATGATCTTGTTTTTGTTTAGGATGTTTTGTAGTCACCCTCTTGAACTTCTGTAGATGTTGCCAATTATACCTCCCAAGTTTGAAATTTTTACATTGTTTCTCCTGTTTTTTTTTTTCTCATATTGTCTGACCGTAACTTCTGAAATTTTAATTTACATTATCCTATAACAGTATATTAATAACTTCAATCTTTCTAATATTTTTTGTAGTTAATTGGCATTTTAAACTATTATTTTTTTTCTACTTGTAAATGCAAAACAACAATTTTAAATTTCAATAGATTAAAAGGAAAAAAAATCAAACAACTTAAAATTGCTATAACTAATTATTAGTCAATTTAAATTATGATTTCAGAATTTCGCTATAACTAGTGTAAAAAGAGTAGCAAAAATGCTGATTTTCAAATGTCTAATTGTAGCTATAGTTGTAAAGGGGTAACTATAATTACCCTTTTTCCTTGCGTTAGGCTCAGGATTCCTGGTTTTACATTTTGCACCCTCTAGCATACCTACAACATTATTTTCTTTTAAGCAATTATGAGAATCGTGCAGTGCAAATCAAGGGCGAAAGAGACACTTGAGACAAATTTTTTATTAACCTTGTATATTAATAATGAAAGAAGCATTTCAGTAAATATTTATTTTCTCGATTGTTAATAAATGCATAAGTTAAACAAGTACCCTAGACTGCATCATAAACCAAATGTCCTGGTCCATTGATCAACTGTAGACGTAGAAAACTCAATTCTCGGGCAAAGTTGAACACAAGAATGACAATAGATGGTGATGAGAAGGTCAGCTTAGGGTATAGTCTGGTAGCTACAAGCAAAACCCTGCAATTTCTACCCCATACATAACTCAAAACTGGCTCTATGTCTATTTGCTCCATCACCACGAACACACCACCAGGGCTATGATTTTACTACTCAAAAACAAAAAGGGAGACAAGTATGCGACCGTTGGAGCAGCAGACTAGAACGCAGAGAGAGGGATTGGCTTTATAGAGCTTTGAATTCGCTGGAAAGCAACCCTTACGCGTTCCTTTAGACCTTCACTCTCGCTCTCTACATCTCCAGTTTGCTTGTTGAGCAGAGCCACATTTCCATCCACACTTATCCTTAGCTTCCCATCTTCTCCTGGTTTCACATCACCGAAAAGTGAAACAAGGAGTGCGTGAATAACTTTTTCGGCCTTCTTTTCGATTTCTTCCTTTGATTTCATGTCCTCGGGTTCATCAACTACCTTAGGTATCTCCTTGCTAATATTTAGAACCAAAGCCACAACAGAATCCGACACCATGTCACTTATTGGATCTGCTGTCCAATGCAATGATATATGCTTATCGGAATCCTGCTTTATCACTACCCGATCATGAACTTGCAGTGTTGGAACTCCAGTTTCTTCATCCGTGGAAGACTCCACACTGTCATATATCTGCTCAAGACGATACTTTATCACACCAAAGGCACTAGAATAAGGAATTGTCATTCTCTGAGTTATGTTTTCAGTGAACAGCTGTGAAAACACACGGAGGTCATCAGGCGCCATTATCTGATAGGTAAATCCTTTCTTAACCAGAATCCCACTGACAGTTTCACCATCTTCTGGAGTTCTCTCAGCCAACCTGCCAATGGTTTTGGCCATTTTTTCCGAATTGAAGCACATCTCAACAGATTGACAATTCTTAGGGGTCATGATTTTAGTATTTCCATCAATAAATTCAGTGATGAGCTTCTGCTTCAATCTCCCCATTTCAGTTGCTTCTCCATGAACAAGTACTATGTTTGGAGGCATTAGCTCTTTCAGAAATGTACTTGTCTGTGCATAGTCGGCATGAGCGGAAAAGGAAATGTAATGAACCTGCATGTTCAGAGGAGCAGTTAGACCATTCATGAGTGTCACTTCCTTTGGTTCATTAATTATTGCCTTTGCCAATGTGCCTTCAACAACATAACCGGGAATAACACAAGCATTTTTCTTATCAGAGCACCACATGTCAAACAGCTGCCGCGATAACCCACTTTGAAGCCCATTCGGGCTAGCCATTACCACAGATGGACCTACATCGTTAAAATCATCGATGCTATTTAGTGGCAAAATGTGCTTGAATTTGAAGGGGTTTGAGTGAGCAAACTGAGTGCGAATCCTCTCATTCATGGATAGTATGTATGTCTGATAAACAGTCATACACTTCTTCGCAAGAGGAGAGGCGTAGTATATAGGGATGTTATGTAGCTCAGGATGAGTAGACCAGTACTCATCAAGGATCAGAAGAAGTTCCTGGGCACGGCCAAGGGCAAATGCTGGAATCAGGACACGCCCGCCTTGAGAAATGGAAGAATGGATGACATCTGTAAAACGCTTTTCACGGATATGCCGTGGTTGATGCAGCTGGACACCATACGTAGATTCAATTATGCATATATCTGGAGAAAATTGTGGGAGCTCAGCAGCACGAAGATGTCGATCCTCTTCACGAGAATAGTCTCCTGTGTAGAGGACTCGAACACCAGCAATGTCAACCATGAACATAGCAGCACCAAGTACATGACCAGCAGTATAGCACCAAAATTTAATACCCTTTACTTCCACGGTTTGGTGGAAGTCAATAACCTGCAGTTAAGAGCATATATTGTAATTTTGACAAGATTGTAACAAGGACAGGATTTGATGCATCTTGGTCTAGGAACACATATGCTCAATATAGAGAATAAGGAGATTCAATAGTTCGCAAATCAGAACACCCAACATATTAATGAAGCTAACAGAAAAGGCAACAAAGATCACCAAGCTTTGAGGGATTGACAGAATCATGCATTCATAACATAATTCTCCCAAGTCATGAAAGAATATATAAGCCATGCTTAATAATAAATACTTCAACAAAACATAAATGGTAAACAGAACAAGGAACACGATTAAGCAGAAAATAACAAAAACAGACTAAAACAAGACTGAGCTAATGCTGAGAACACGCTACCTCAATTCTATCCATTGATCTATTGATATCTTGTTCGTCAAATAGCATGTCTTCAACTGAAACCTTGCTCACTTTGACATAATCCGTCAAAAGCAATTTGTAGATGGCTTTTGTTGCATGAGTCATAAACACCCTTCCCTTGAATGTCGTCTGGGATAAATTGCAATTGTAATCAGTTTCAACTCTCAACAAGAATGGCGCAAGTAAGTCATAAATTACTGAGAAAATCCACAGCCAGACAAACCTTCTCCAGAAAGTATGGCAAGGACGCAGCATGGTCCAAGTGAAAGCTGCAGCCGAAGCAACAAAGAGAAAAAAAAAACAATAAACTTTTAAGGTTAAAGGAAGAAACTGCGTGGGAGAGCTAGGAAGGGATAAACAGGTAGAAAGCGACGATTCAAGGCAAGCACAAACATGAAAACGCAAGTACCTATACTCTGCCAACTTAAGATCAACTTCCACTAAACCAACGGTGGTCAAATGAATGTAACGAAACCAGAGACTAAAGAGAACAAAATCAAAATTCTCATAGGATATCATAGAAACGCAGAGAACGAAAAAAAAAAGCAAATTAAAAAAAAAAATTCATACTGGGTAATGAGGAGAACGTCTATGGTGGAAGGATCAATGTCATCAAAGTAGGGCAAAGCAGCCATCCCCGAGTAAGCAGGGTGAATTCCACAGTCAAACTGATGGAACAAGAACTGGGTCAAGAACAAAATCCAAAATTATAAAAGCATTATCAACAATCAAGATTTTTCTTTCTTTTACCAGTATCGTTTTGCCCTTGTAAGACATGTACACGCAAGAGCGACCCACTTCGTTGCCAGCCCCTAATGGGGTTATAATTAGCTTATCCCCTTCTTTTGTGAATGGCGGATCTCTTCTCTTGAGTGACGGAGGCTGGCCGACCGAAGCCATGTCGAGCTACAATGGAGCAGAAACTTGTTTTTGTACAAATCTGGCTTGCTAGAACACGCAAGTCAATATATAATTATATACCGTCCAATTTCTTTACCTGATTACGAAGTGGAACAACTCATAGAAGAGCATAGAGCAGTTGAAACTGGGCAGAGCGGCAGATGAAGGCCTAATTTCGTGAAGCTCGTCGCAGGGCCCCAACGGGACAGAAGAGGTTAAAAAAAAAACAGGAAAAAGGAGGCCCGACCACAGTGGGAGTCGAACCCACGACCTTCTGATCCGAAGTCAGACGCGCTAATCCACTGCGCTATGCGGTCTGTCTGTTTCTGGAATGGTAAGAATTTAATTAGACCTATCTTGTGATAATACAAGTTACATTCCACGGCAGGTTTTTCTAGCTGCTTGCCATATGGTTCTGCTAGGTTGTTGTCTCATTTGCATGTCCTGGTGCCTGGTAGGTGATCTAAAATACCTATTCCTGTTTCATGATGTCCTCATTTTTAAGGATACCTGACACGTGTGTAGCACTAGCACGTAACAAGAGAAAGCATAACCAAATTACCAATTGGTAAAGTTCAAATTTCTTATTCTTATTTTTTCATTCTAAAAAGTAAAATTTGAAAATATTGGGGAAAAGATTTTCCCTTATTAAAAAAAAACAAAAGAAGAAAAACAGGTTGTAGAAAAGGCTTTTGGATTTGCCAAAGCCATAAATATCTCTGTGTGTGTATGTGTGTCCGTACTCCATACGAGCCTGTGGGTGTTTGTTAATGTCACCCCAAGCAACAAGGCATGCAGGTGGACCGTGGATGTGTTTCATTTCTTGAGATCTTGAGGATTGCTCTGGTGGTTATGATTCTCTATCCTGGCAATACCACTTTCATACTAGAAAATTTGTGATTTACGTCCATTTTTATCAACTCAAAGATTCTAGTAAATTTGAATATGAATTAATTAAAGTCAGTTACATGAATTATGTGTGTTCTTCGTTATACTCGATGTTCAAATGTCTCCACGGCTGAATAATCTGTAAGCTTTTATACACAGGTGACAGATGTTTTATCCATTTCCAATATTTTATTAATGCCTTTGGAATTTTATGATGGACATAGGTGTTCTTGTGTCAAACAAGTGGAAGCAGCGGGAAACAGCAGCGAAAAAAAACACAGCAAGCTAGAATATACGAAGAAAACTCAGATCCAAAGTGATGAGTACAATTACCCATACTCTATCCTCTCAGTACCACCACCAACCTCGGTTTGTACAAATATTACCACAAAATTATTTAGGCACAATTGAACCTCTCCCATAACAGAGCACACATTTTTTTTTTTTTAAATAAAGGCCATAAACTCGGAGACCAACATAACGTTGATGCCTGGCAAATTGGGAGCTGAGGAAATCGACAAGTTTCTACGACAGAATCAGGAAGAAATTTGCATTTGCTGCCGACTTGTCCACACTCCACACTCACAGCAGAAATTGAGCCCAAGCCCTGGTATTAACCGGGGAATGCCATAAGCCCAGTTCACCCTGATCAGCTATTGGAATACTGCTCCGTAAGTGAACGAGCAAATTTTTTGCATTTCTTGGATTTCAAGTTTCACTAACTTCCCTGCATGAAACCGAAAAAAGTTGACAAACAGCTGGATACAAAGAACGGACTTCATTTCACTAACCACCAGACCCGCTGGTGCACGCTGCTCTGCTCATGAAAACTTTTGACCAGCTCCATGTCCCAGATTTCGCTGTTGGTTGTCAGAATTAGCTCCCAAACCAGAACCCTGTCCATGGTCAGGACCTAATACTTGCCCATAAAGAGGCATAGCTCCCTGCTCATGAATCTTACTGTTACTCTGGCCCAGAGGTGCATGATTCCTTTGGTCCCATTGTTCGAACTGCCTTTGCTCATGGTGATTGTAATTTTTCTGTCCTGTTTGGCTGTAATTTCCTTGATACATTTTTGGACCGCTCCTAGAGCCCCTTCCTCCGGGAGCATAATCTCGGTTTGATGGTTGTTGTGCACCAAAACTTTGTTGGCGATTACTTTGAGGTGGCTCATAGGTTGCTCCATGAATTCCATCCCCTTGCATAGATCCCCGCTGGCTGCTTGAAGGATTCCCCCGCCAGTTTGGGGCTGTACTCCCTTGCTGATCATACCTTTGTCGGTCATAATTTCTGTTCTGATCACGAGGTCGTCCTCGAGCCCTACCAAATTGAACAGGTGCTGGTCTATGTGTAATCACTCCATTCTCATATTTGTCTCCTAAAAAATGCAGCAAACGATCCACAGCAAGTAAAAGGCAGGAACATGCAGAAAAACTAATCCATAAACCAGTAACATACCTCCATACTCCTTGTTCACTGGATCGATGTAAGAATCTGGCAACACCCAAACAACTCCAGGTACATCTGTTATGGAAGTAAAATCTGTCAGCATCACTCCAAGCAAAACACCAAAATTTCACACCCAGAAAAGAATTCAAATCGCATCAATTGCTAAATACTAGTAGCACCCTTAAACTTCTCCGACTCCTCTTCAGTCATTATAGCTTGAAAACCTTCATATGTACTTGTACTGCAGGCATATATCCTTTTCTTGGCCTCTTCAATGCTGAAAAACAGAGGACCAGAAGAAATTCTTAAAAATCTTAAAGCCATTATGTTGCAAAATTCAAGCCTATCTAAAGAAGCAAGCAATCTTTCAGCGGTATGTAGAAGAGGCCAAGACAAAACTGCAGCGATTCCACTTGAGCATATCCTGAAGATTTTTACCAATTTACATATTCACGTAATAAAGAGGAGAAAATTTCAGTATAACCTGGTCCTGCTATATTCTTAAATCTTACTCACAATTTCAAGAGGAAGTTGGAAATGAGAACTAACATTAGCCAAAGGCAAAAGAACATTTTGATACGTACAAACAGCTGGTTGCAGAAATAGGCTCTTATTCATGATGACCGACAATAGAGAATTAACGATTAGCGAAACAACCAGAGCAGCTATACCTTGTATTTTTATGCCAACAGTGTTCTTTTTTATTCTTTATCTCCGTTCTTCATGGTTGCTACTTGGCAGAATGTCACCATTACTATGTACAAACCAAAATTGAACTAACTGATATACAGGCTCAACTAGTTCCCTCAGAAACAGTAGAATTATAGGAAAGAAAATCAGAGCAAAATAGGGAGTACCATAAATGAGCAAAACTGCAACAGAAGTGGAAAAGAAATGGACCTGACACCGAGTCCTTGAGCACAAATCTTCTCGTACGTACGAACCATCACGTCAGGGGGAGGTTTGTTGTCCTTGGGAAAGTCGACGGTGATAAGCCAGTGGTTGAAATCGCAGCCCTCGAAGAGTACGGTCTCCGGCGTTATCTCGTCTCCTTCCTGGTACAATTTGTACCGATTAGTCGACGACCCAAATATTCGAGATTGAGGAGCGGTGGCGAAAGATGACGGTGAAAAAGATGGCGGTGTTTGGGCTGAATTGACTAGCGCCGTACTTGATGAGACTGTAGGCTTCGAAGCGGACCAAATGCGATTAGGAGAGGAGAGAGAGGTTAGTGTTCGACGGAGGCGCGGTAGCTGCATCGCCATGGATAGGGTTTTCGGGGTTTTAGCGGCGTCGGCGGCCGGACCGTTCTAGAGAAATTCCAGTCGGAACGCAAGTTACGCAAGAGTTACAGGCCTGCGTTTCCTCAGTGGACCGTGATGCGTGAATAAGAGGAAATAAAATTTCTTCGAGCCACTTACCTTGCTTGAGGATGTCTATTGTACCACTAACTTTTCAGTTAAAACAAGCGAGCCATCATGGGAAGTGCAACGTACAACGTCACCACTTCCCTCTTAACTGCTTAGATATTGTCAAGCAGTTTGGAACTCGATGACATAACCCTTCAATTTGGACGTCATCTCTCCCTGCCACTTTTGCTACTTGAGTTTTAAAGTTTCACCTCCATCTCCCGCTCTCCACTTTGTCACCTAGTTTTGGAGCAATCGACTACTACGCTCTAAGCAGTTCCTTTTGAAATTAACCCTTTACACTACGACTTACTATGAAGTGAAGTTAATTGTATTTTCGTTCAAAATAACGGTTCCAAACGAAGCATAACTGAAAATATCAGGCCAGTTTCCAATGCAAGTAAAACGAAGGCCTCAAAAATCTTTCTTCAGAGAAATGCTTCGCTTGCAGCATAATCTCTCAGGACCTGCTCCACTTCTTCCACAACCCCAAGTCGTCTAAACCACTTAGCCAGTACAGCAGAAGCTTCTTTTCCAACCATGATTCCGTCTCTCTCTAAATCCATCAGAAAATCCAAGGCCTTATTCAGCTTGTTCTCCTTTTCAAACGCACACAACATAAGAGATATGCACTTATCACTTGGAGCGAGACCAGCTTTCCTCATATTCTCAAAGGAGATGCGCGCCTTTTCACTTTGACCAGCCACAACATAGGCATTTATAAGGAGTCCACACAATCTAGCATCAGGAGAAATGCCGGCAAGTTGGATTGTATCAAAAACTTTCTGAGCTCCTTTGGTATCACCAAGCATGGAGTATGTTCTCAGTAATGCCTTGTAGACTTCACTTCCAGCATAAATTTCTTGAACATCCATTTCTCTCAGTAAACTCTCTGCTTTTTCCAGCATTCCAGCTCTGACATAGGCCATAATCATTGAGCCGTATGATCTTTTGTCCATTGGCTCACCAAGCAGCTTAATCTCTTCAAAAGAGTCTTCAGCCAATTTAAGACTCCCAGCTTTACTATATATGTGTACCATTGTAGTTAAAGTAACCTGGTCGCATATGAACCCTCTTTCCTTTAGGGAAGCAAGAGCATTTTCAGCCTCCTGAAGCCGATTTTGCTTCCCGTAATTATGGATTATTTTTGTGTAGTCACGGATGTTTGTTTCAAAAGATTCTTCAAGTAGGGCTAGTTTTGCCACCTATAAGGCATAATCAGAAAACAATGCCGAAAAACACAATTAGATGGGGATCCTAAGCATTGGAAGCATAAATAGCCTGTTTTAATATTACGGACATCCCCAGGTCTAATTCACGAGGATGCATTGCCAGCAGAAGATAGCCAACTATATTTAAGCATAAAGAGTTTCCTCCTTTATTTATAACTGCTTATGCCCTGATAAATATATCCTCCATTCTGGACCTATTATATCATGTCCAATCGCCATGATATCCCCCATGCCTGATATAACATGTGTTACAACAAATATTCAAAATGCTTCTGCATTGCTTGACAATAACATTTTGACATCTATATCCCTCAATTTAATAACTAGCCCAATACTTACAGGCACCTAGATCCATCAGCTCTGCTTAGTGAACCGATCACAGGACTTGAACTAGGTTTTATTTGTTTTCCTTATATATTACATATATAGCTAAAGAGAAAAAGAGAACTGCAAGAATATATCAACTTAGAAAGCCGAAACATATTGCAGCAAGATTCTTTAGCCACAAAACAGAACTTTATCATATGCTTGATAAATTCACTTAAGATATGCACATATCAAATTATGCCCGCTTTCTCCTCACTTGGACCCCCATTGACACCATATGTACCGAAACAAACTTATGCACTCTTGAACTTGCAAATAGAAACATTGGAGGTTAGAGTACCTCAAGATAAAGGGGATGTTCCATTAGTTTCAATTCTTTGAGAACTGCAAGCCAATCAGCTCTCCTGGGCTTCATAATCCTCACCCATGCAGCTAGCAAATCCTCCAAACATCCCTTTTCAGGAATGAAGCAGATAATCTGTCTCATCAAAGCCTTACATCGCTTGGTCATTCTAAATGGAAGCTTTGATATGGCCTCTTTTTGTTCTTCTGTCATATCTTGGCCATTTTCAACCCACTTGAGCCTTTGTAACGATTCCCTCATTTTGGGTTTATCGTTCTCTTTCACGCTGGTAGCAACCATTTCTGGTTGGTTTGTATATTTACAAGTGGCATTTGCGAATTTGTGAAGCATTACCTTTCCTAAAGCTTCGTGGTAATTGGGCCTGGTCACTACAAGGCTAAATGGCCATGTTGAGTAAGAACATGAGGACATATTACCAGCAGAGATGGCCATGATTAGACTGAAAATACCGAAAGTCAGAAGCAGCACCAAGGAGAGAGTCTCCTAGTCATCCCTGTCTTCGCCACGACAAACTAAATTTGGCAATGGCCTGTCATCTGCTATACCGGGTTCAGCTTCTATTACAGCTCCCGTAATTCTTGCATGCTCACAGTTGAATTTTAAGTTCTCAAACAGACCTTCTGGTTCTAATCTGCTCATGATAACCAAGGAGAGATGAGCGCAATAAAGGTGAATACACATATTCACAATCACATACACACAAAAAGCTACTCCATGGCAACGAAACATCCAAAGCTAGCGATTTTCATGAATCGAAGAAGAGTTTAATAACCAATTACAAAGACCTAAAAAGATATCTACGAATTCAAGGAAGAAAACCCACAAGCACAAACTCATTCAGTCATTGCGACAAACAGTTGGGGTAGTTTATAATGCCTATAACTTAATCGCCCAGAAATCCGAGGTAAAAGGCGATAACGAACATCAAGAACATATTAAGAGAGAGGGATAAAACTTACGTGAATTCAGCAGGTTCTTTCTGTTATAGGTGAGAGAAGGCACAACACCTGTCCGGTCATATGGTATCGATTGTTGTTTTCGACTTCCGAGCGCTAGGCCACGGTCTCCTGAAAGACTAACGATCGATTCACGGCTTTGGTAAAATGTACACGATAGGCCCCTAACTTTAACATTTTGAATTATTTCTTCGTTTTTTTACCATGTTAAAAAATTAAGTCATCGATGTCAAATGTTTGTGCCCCTAACTTTAACATTTTGAATTATATCTTCATTTTTTTAACATGTTAAAAAATTAAAGACATCGATGTCACTTGTTCGTGAATTGTGTACACTGGTGGCGAGAGTGACTAGTGGATTGGATTGGTTTACGGTTGCCATACCTCATAGGCCTAAAGCCCCTTTTACCTTCTCAACTTTATTAACTCAGACCTTTTACTCCTTACACTTTGACTTGGGTCGATTCGTCCCTCAAATTTTATAAAGTGGGACCTTCTACGCCCTCACCTTGGTTTAATGAATCATGTGCAGGTCACATGCGTGTCTTCCATCACGGAAATGTTTGCTTGACTCATATGAGGACTAGAACAAACAAAACAAGAAAGATAAAGCATTTAAGTAAACGCTTTTCCCACCTAAAGCCAAATGAGTTTTCCTGTTTCCTAAGACAAAATTGCGATATTTGAGTCTTAAAGCACCGTTGGTTACTTTAATCCAATATGACAAAACATTAATAATTGATATGAAGACAAATTCAATGGGGAAAAGAAAATTTCTCCTGTAACTATTTGATTTCTTTAGTTAATTTGGTGAGAATCAAGAGACCAACTACGAAAATGTACAGAATTATATTTAATCCTGGTTAGGTACAATGGTCCAACAAGGCAAAGGCTCCCATTTCGTGTCTCAACCATGAAGACAGTATGACCTCATCCGTGTTTTAGAAAAAAGCTTCCTATTTAAACTTCTAACCTAAAAAGAGAATCTTGCTCTTCCTATCTGTAGTTGCTGTATTTGCTTGAAACTATGATGTCTTAGTGT
Source organism: Aquilaria yunnanensis (assembly GCA_039654915.1). Classification (NCBI taxonomy): domain Eukaryota; kingdom Viridiplantae; phylum Streptophyta; class Magnoliopsida; order Malvales; family Thymelaeaceae; genus Aquilaria; species Aquilaria yunnanensis. Next base: position 21,148,086 of record CM077598.1, on the reverse strand, counting down.
ACAAATGTCGTCTGAAGAGGGAAAAAGTTTAGTTCTAGGCAACAAAAGTTGTATCCCAAACCATGTCGAGCATCAGATAAGCCGATAATGGCAACCCCAAAGCTCGCATGATGAATGGTATCATTGTCATTGTCACTTACAACATGTTTGTTCTTCAAGGCATAAATTGTCTATAACTTCAAGGGATTTTAATACCTTGAAACAAAATTTCTCATGAATCTGATGCATCACTTATGGACTTTTTGCCTTCTGATTCATGAATCATATCATTGTTGTTGTTGCTTACAATATGTTTTTCATTGCGATCACCAAAAGGTGAATGGTTAGAAATAACAACAAAAAGTGCCGATTCTTGTGAATGCTTACAGCCACGACGTGGCAGCTATCGGCAGGTGGCAATGATGGTGGTGTTAGGGTATGGGATTTTTAGGATTTTTATGGAGGAGGGACAAGGATGTGGCATCGTTTAGAGAGTCATTGCCCTTGGTTTTGAATGGGGTTTACACGGTGGCATGTATGGTCATCGATGAGGGCGGATGCTCATTTGGATTGGAGATGGAGATGGGAGGATGGGGTGGTGGCAAATGTATTACTTAGTCCTTTACATTTCCTTTTTTGTTTGTTCTAGTCCTCATATAAATCAAACATACATTTCTGTAATGGAAGATATGCATGTGACTAGTGCGTGATTCATTAAATCAAGATGAGTGATAAAAGGTCTCACTTTACAAAGTTCGTGAAGGAAAAGATCTGAATTGATAAAGTTTAGGGGATTAAAGGGACTTTAAGCCGTAAATTGTATCCGTCAATTTTATTGGTTCAATTTGGGCATGTAAGTAAGCTAAATCAGGTAAGATTAAATTGTACGTTGCAACCAAAGTGAGATGTTAAAGTGGTTAAATGGTAGGTGAGGTAATGAAGTAATCTAAAGCGCAACAACGACGAAAGTTTGATCTGTTACTTGTTTAAGGAAAATTAATTAATTCCCCATTCAAAGATGATTTTCTTCTACAATATTTGCAACAAGAGAGACATAGCATAAATTGAGAAGTTACTCCTACAATATATTTTGTCCATCGCACTCAAGTTAGACTTGGAATTAAATTTCATGGCTTTTATCTTTCTCTAAATCTTCTTGAATAAGAATACAGTTATATGACTTCTATATGAAAAGCTTTTTATTATTTTCAAAAATTTGAACTAATCAGAAAAACAAACTGGAAATTTACGAAAGCAAGGTCGTACAGTCCTAGATACATGGTCGCATACTCGTATATCATGCCTAGAGGTAAAAATGTGATAACGCCGTTTCTTCCATTGTGAGAGCTATGGCTCCAAAGTACCGGTACACCAGCATTTTATTTAGTGACACCATCAGAGTTGCCGTTAATGAACAGACTGTACGGAGCGCCCGCATCGAGCATAACAGTGCCTAGTTTTTTTTTTTTTCTTTTCTGGGGAAAGCATATGCATAAGTACAATACAACCAAAAAAAGTTAGTATTTTTTACTAAATTTTTATTTCAGAGAAGAATTTTTTTTCTTAAAAATTTTTTATTTCAGAGAAGTATTTTCTTTTCTTTTGTCTGAGATGGGCAAGTAAAAAATTTATACAATTAATTACTTATAGAAAAATATTACTATTCAAGTAATTGTTAGCTAAATGGAATATTATCTTTGCAAGACAATGATTGTAATAAAAGAAAAAGCAAAATCTAAAAATAAACCGTTATGACTGCTTATTTACCATTTCCGCCCAATGCAATCTGAAAGCTGCAACTTGAAATCCAAAGCCCAACTTCTATTTCCTCACTGCTCCTCATATAGGTTCCAAAAAACACGCAAACCAGGCCCCGCCGGGAAAAAGAAGGGGGGGTAGAGAGAGAGAGAGAGGGAGAGAAGTTCCCATTGGGTGTGCAAGAGGGAGAAAATAAAAAGTTCAATACGAAAATAAAGCATCGGAACTTACACAGGACATATATATGCAGAGGGTTAAAAAAAGTTATAAGCCACAACGACATATGTATTTTTTGCTACCATCTAAATTATGAAGACAGTATCTGGATTTCTCTAAATCGAGGCTTCTCTTACAGCCAGAGGGAAAAGAAGGGGGGGAAAAAGGCAAAAACAAAATTTTCACGACCTCCCCTGTCAACAGGATGAAGGATACACCAATATCATCGAGCCATAATATTCCATTGTATGCCTTTCTCATGCCCTTGATACACAAGCAAATGCTTCCTCTTCAGATTTATTATCTTGACAACTAAAACACTCTAGAAGCAATTACTGGTTTATCTTTGCCTGGCCATGTCCTAGTCACACTTGATGTTTCTGTAGATCCTTCTGACAAATAAATTAGAACCAAGATAACCAACAGCTCCTGCACAATAAATGATTTGACCAAAACAAAATGAATAGGATCACAGTAGCTTCAGTCTGAACCAACATGTTAATAAAACTGGACTCAAAGAATCCAATACGAACCACAACATGGGATATTCACTCAGAAGTGCTGGTAAAAATAGTAGAATGTAAATTTGGATCTGCTTCAGCTATTTGATCTGAATAACCTTTACAAGTTTTTGTCTGAGCCTCTTCCCAACCAAGTATACAGAATTTCAACACTCCTTTACAAAATTTTAACACAAGGTGCAGGCTTCCCTTGTCGAAGCAAAAAATGCTTAACAACTCTGTTTAAAGTAGCTTTAGGTACGTTCTATTTCATCAAATTGAACCAGCGGACAATCACAGTCAGAGAAAAGAAAAGCCTTATTCTTTTCTAAATATATAGACGGGCCTTATCAATATTAAGAAAATCATTCCCAATGGGAAATGTGAAAAATCAATGCTTCCAAAGAGGTATGTAAATATAAACGCCACAAATAACTACTTAGGCTTCATGTAGTAGTAGTAATAGTAGTGGAAGTAGTATTAAATAATAATAATAATAACAACAACAACAACAACAACAACAACTGACAATAATAGAAAAGAGGGGAAAACTCACCACAGAGGATTCCTAAACCAAGACAAAACATCAAAGTATATCCAAAATAGAAGCTTGTTTGAAAGAAGCCTGACATCTTGGTCTTCACATAGTAGTAGTATATCGAATACAAGTAAACATACACCGCTGTTGAGGCTGCAGAGAAGAAGGATGTCCACTGCCAGTGATAGTTCTCAGCATTTAAAAGGAAGTAGGTTCCCACAATTGTCACACAAACTGTTACAATAATGAGAATCAGGAAAACCAGCAGCATGAACCCATATACATAATAGACCTGCAAAGCACAAAGAATCATAAATGTCTTGTGTCCTTTTTAACCGATATTGTATACTAAATTTCTATGCTAGAAACATTCAACTCATGTGTTGAAAAGCCTGATATCTTAACCTTTTTTATTAAATAACTCAAAAAGGTATCTCCAACTTATTATTGGCCCTCATAGTTGCTTTTAATCACCTATAAAGAACCTTACCTTGTAGTTCCAAAAAGATGTGAACACAAAATACATCTCAATGAATATGCTACCAAAGGGTAGGAGGCCTCCCATCATGGATACGACAGACGGTGTCAGATACCATTTCTTCTCAGGGATAGGACGAGGAATGGTCTTAACACGACATGGATTATTTGGTGCACCACTCCAGTTTCTTCCAACAACGGTACCAAGAAGTGCCAGAGGGAATGAAATGAAAGCCCAAATTACGAAAACAACCACCATAGTCCCAAAAGGAATAGCTGCCAGAGATCCATAAAATATTGCAATTGTGTTCAAGATGAAGCCAATGCCAAAGCACATGAATGGAAACAAAGATGCCGTAAGGATCATTGATTTTATCCAATTTTTTCCTGAAAAATCAACAGTGAACGACTTTAAGAACAAGCATAGCTGTAGAGAGGCCAAATAAACTGAATGGGCTACAAATGATACAGACCTCCGTTGCGAGAGTACATCCCACCACTGACATAACCAGATATGAATGATGTGAAAGCATAGCAGAGAATAAATGTTGTGACAATAGCTCCTCTCCTGGAAAGGAAAAAAAAGGCCTCAGAATACCATAAAGATGAAATATAAAGAGACCTGGACTGCAACTAACAATGCCAATGCAAACATCATTTGAAGTAAAAATGTCTAGCATTCCTAGTGACTAAAACAGGTGCATAGATAAAAATCACCATATTATCAATAATTAGAAAGACATGAGGAATTCTAAGATAAATGTCTAGCATTCCTAGTGAATAAAACGGGTGCATAGATAAAATCACCACAATATCAATAATTAGAAAGATATGAGGCATTCTGAGACAAACAGTCAGATCTAGTTCATCTATTTATTTAATTATTTCACAATTATAAACGTTATGGTCATTACTTAATGAACAACAGAAAAGTTTATTGATGGAATAGACAATTCTGGAGGTCTCAAACTCATATTTATGCAACACTAAATGTTTGAAACCAGACTCCAGGAAACAGTAACAGACATAATCCCAAGATGGTAAAATTTTCACATACCCAACATAGAGTGTTCCAACAATTGCCAATAAGATGACAAGGAGAACAAGCAATGCCAGCTGAGCACCTGTGCCAACAACGGCAGAAAGGACAACCAAGCTACGAGGATGACGAAAAACATCTCCATGAACAAGTTTCCAACCAGATTCTTCACTCACATCCCTTTCCTGCATGTTGTTGGAATCTTTAGCACAACATTAGAAATTCATGAGTTCATAAAATATCTTTGTACTGATAATTACCAAAGTCTCCAAATCATCATCTTCCCGAGCATACTTTGCATAGTCATTTCTGAGTGTCCGCATTAGAATCATCGAGACCAGACCAGTGAGGAAGATAACCATCATGAATGAATTAAAGATAGAAAACCAGTGAATCTGCACATAGCAAGACTTGGTTAAAAAACACCATGGTTTTACCAGAACAGCAGCCAACTTCAAAGATGTACTCCCTCCGTTTCATATTAATTGACCATTTTACCTTTTTGACTAAAGTTTGACTTGAATATATTTATATTAATATATATTGAAAAAAATTCTTAAAAATGATATTTAGAAACTATAATCGTTAAAGTTTCATTTTCATATAAAATATTCATATTTTTATAATAAATTTCGAAAGAAATAAAATTATTAATTAATTGCTGTGAATAGTAAAATAGTCAATTTTTATGAAATAGAGGGAGTCTGAAGATACACGCACATACAAGAGCACGCACTCACACATTTCTGAGTGTGACCAACAAGATCAAGAAAACCACAGAAAAGAAGGTCGAACAAGATATGGAGCTGACATTTACCTGGTGTTCAAAGAAAGGATAATCCAAATAAACATCAAAACGACGTGCAAAACTGACATTCGTTGAAATCCATTTGACAGAATATGTCATATCCAGTATTCTCCCTACTTCAACTGGCTTTGGGCTCTCTTGAGTGAGATTTACGTGAATAATCTGCAATAGCATACGAATATAGTCTATCAAACATGGCCTTCAGAATGAAAACGAGAGTATGCTGGAGCCAGAGAATAGTTAAGGTCAAATGAAATTAACCTGATCCTTATTGTACTTAATTATGATATTCTTGTGTGTGTAGAGGACGTGCTTGCCACTATCACTGTTCTTATCAGGATGAAGCTCTCCAACAAATCCTATAAAGATTATCACAATCATAAGAAAACAGCCATATGGCTTAATAAAATAAAGAGATTGAGAAAACAGATAAACACACACACACAAGGCACAAGTTGACATACCCCACAGAGGCAGATCATCTGGAGTTTTTGAGAAAAGCCAGCACAGCAGAACCATCAGCAAAGAGGCAAGGAAGATTAGTCTCTCAAACAACCAAGTAAACAAGAGATTCAAATTTGCAGTTACTAGTAGCATTAAGTTTTTGTTGAACATTATCATTATTTTGGCCAAAAAAAAGCTGCTAGTATTAACAAGAAACTGCATTGGAAAACAAACAGCATACATACCAACAAAGAATTCAAACCAATAGCTGTTCTCAATCGCATCTTTGAAGTGCTTAACCTTTGCCTCATCAAGTTCCAGCTGACAGATAGTACTTCTCTCCACAATTTCTGCGTATGAGACACAGACAAAAGAGGGAAATGGTAATGAAGTGGAAATGTCAAACATTTGGGAACGGGAACACAAAAAACCAAATAAAAACTTAAGAATTCTGCTTATAGGAGGAGAGGAGATCAAGAGTACAGGTGGTCCTTACTCTGAAACTTAATGTCAATGAGACTATCAATAAGTTCATTTCCGCCAAGCACCTCACCAAGCCCACCCCACTTGTGAGCAGCATTGCCAGATGGACGACAAAATGGGAGGCTGTAATAGTTGTATGTTTCTTGAGGATTGTTGTAAGGGCCCACTTTATTAACCCAAAGGGTGACTGGATCGTCCGGTTGATACTGCAGGAAGAACAATAATTCCATTTTTAACAGCAAGAAGAAGAATAGTATAGACCAGATAACGACATGCAAATAGCGAAAAAGGACATCAGATCAAATATAAGCAACCTTTACAACACTACAACATAGATTGTAAGAAGAACATACTGACAGCCCAACAGTTCCCAACTTTCTCCAATTCACATTTTGCACATTTCTCATTTCTTTTGCAATTACTACACATAAAAGGCACAAGAATCCATTGCAGTCTATTAGATACAGGAAAATTACGGTAATAAAATTTCAATTTAGTTTCATAATAAATGAACCCCATGTAGGTCTGGGTGGAATTTTTTAAGCGTATTCACCAGTGAGATCAAAATGAATTAGGTCCCCTATTCCTTGTTCCGTCTAAATAATTTTGCAAAAATAAATCAGAAGACTGATCCATAAACATGACTGCAATCCTCTTAAATTGCATCTGGAAAAGAAACAAGAGGAGCTCTTTAATAGACTCAAGCTAGCGGGATAAAAGAAGTAGAAGTGTAAGGAGCTTTAAAGGACGAAACTCATAGTTCCTTTCCTGAGTCACGTGAACAACTACCGCACTCTGTCAACTCAAAATTCCCGTTTGCACCAGCATTAACCCCAGCAACACTGCCACCACCCCTTATGTACGTATAAATTGCAGGACCGATGCAAACAGATGCTCAAAAAAGGGGATGAGAAAACTCCAGCTGAGATCTGAGCGTGCAGTTCACAAGCAGGAGCTGATACGCAAAAAAGAGAAGCATATGCACAAGTACAAAGCGACAAAAAATTGCACCAGTCAGCACCAAGGCTAAGAGACTGAATCGAACGCATTAGAATTCAGAAGCACACAGATCTGGGGCAATATCAACGAGGACCGACAAGCAAACAAGAAGATCCGTCAAAGGTAGCATTAGGTTTAAGAATCAGAAGTAGCAAAACGGAATACCTTGTGATCTGACTCGGAGGCAAGAGCAGGGGAGAGAAACACTAATGCGAAGGCGAGGATGGAGAGAGATCGGGCGGCAGAGGCGGTGGACAACATGGCGATCACCGGCAAGCAACGGACGGACGGGCGGCCGGATCCGAGGGGCACAGATTCTAAATTGCAATCACTGTGGCGACGCCTGTGCCTCTCCCTTGAAGTTTTGGTGGCCCTTGTTCGGATTCGGAGTTTTGCGTCGCTTTCTGAAGAGGGAAATCAGGTTGAGGTACTCGAACCAAGCAGCTATCTATCTATCTATCTAATTCTACATGATCCAGCTTTCTCCTTCTACGATATAAAACATGGATTTGAGACTTGTTTCCTCCTTCGCACATCAGCGAAGGCGAAGATGGATGATTATGCCACTACTTTTGGGCTACCACGTAAAGCCCGATAACCCTTGGGCCGAAGATCCTTTGGTCCAGATTAATTTTCAAAATAAAAGGAAAAGAATATCATTTTCTATGATTCTTAAAATGTGCAAGTGTTCTCAAAAGAATCTTTAATTTTTTTTTCAATTATTTTGAAGAAATTAGAAATTAGTACTTTAATCTCAATCAAATAAGATTTTGGCAGAACAAATGGGAGGTTCGTTTCTTTTAGCTTACTTTCGGGTCTAGTGAGCTATTTATCTCATAAGAACATTAACAGCTTTGTTTTCCTACTATTAATAATGCCTGTTATATTTTTTTCCTCTTTTCTCTAATTTGTTTTCCTGATTCATTTTATTATATTAATAATGCCTCTTATATTTTTTTTGTTCTTTTCTCTAATTTTTTCCCTTCTTATATAGCATAACATTTATTTATTTTCCTTTTTTGTTGAAAAAGCATAGTATTAAGAAGAAGAAAGGAGAGTTTGCCCAGAGGCAGAAATACAACCAATTAGGAATTCTAAAGAATAAAGATTGATGAAAGGAAAAAGGCATTTCAATAGTTGGCGTGCATAGACGTGTTAAAAAGCCATTGAACGCCGTTCGCTGCCGCTCTAGACGTTGGCCCATTTGAAAACAGTTTTTATCATCGGTGTTAAAGTTTTAAATAATTTATTTAATAGTTAAGATGAAAATATTAAAGTTAAAAGCTATTTTTTGAAAGCTTTTTCAAAACTATAATACTAATCGTTAACGCTAATATCACTGGATATATCGCATCCTAAATTTTTAAGGTATACCACATAGTATGACATGCCGCATACCGTTACTGTTTTCACAAAAAAATAAATGTTAGAATATTATTTTAAGATAACATAAATTCAATAATTTTTTTACACATTTTATATGTATTCTAATTTTTCTTATCATAATTTGACAAGTATAAATAAAATATATATGATAGAAGATATTTTTTTAATACAAAAAACATAAAAAAAAATATTATATATATAAAGTAAAATAAATAATACTAAAAAAACTAATTTATTGATATAAAAAAAATACTTTAATAATAATAATACATTTTCTAATACCACACTGAATTCCTAGGTAACTTAAAATAACCATTAAACTTTTATTAACTAAGAAAAGTAACCAAAAGAATAAAATTAAATATTTATTTTATGATATGCATATTAATTATATTTTAATGTTTTATATATTTATGATATTTTGATGTAAAATGACAAAAAAAAATCTTACATGCATCCGTGAAAAATAAAATACCACAATACATACCCACAGTATTTGTGGTATACTACGGTTTTTCGGACAAAAATATATATAAAAGTGAACGGTATGCGAAATATTACAGTATACCGCACAATAAAATAACAAAATGCGAAAATATTTATATCACGTATCGCTTACTGGTGGTATACCACAGTATTTAACGCAATGGTCATATATTTGTTTTGTAACAGCAAAAACACAACACTAAAAGTGTGATGATTATTTCTTACATCTATTTCCTACACTAAAAATCGTAAGATGAATAAAATGAAGTAAAATTGTCGAATTGAGCGGTTGGGCCAATGTGTCTGACAATTTTAAGGCAAATATGTGTCCTACGCTTTTCCTACAATAGCTTTTTCTACGGTTTTCATGCAAAAAAACAACCTAACGATTTTCTTGCACCACTATTTCTTGCAGTTTTTTAACAAATAAAATAGTAGCAAATTAAATATCTCAAAATCATAGGAAACAAAGACTTTCCTACTATTTTTTTACGACAAAGATTGTGTCTGAAAATCGTTAGAATATAAATTGTGACAGTTTTCTTACGATTTATAACCTTAAACCCTAACCCCAAACCCTAACCTTAAACTAGCCTAAACCCTAAATCTCTAAACACAAGTCCTCAAACCCTAACCCAAAATCCATAAACAAAAGTCCTCAAATCTTAACCTAAAATTCCTAAACCACAAACCCTAACACTAAACACAAATCTTATTAATCCTAAACCCTAAAACTTAAACCCCTATCCCTAAACCCCTTAAACCACTGAAAAATCCTTAGTCCTTAAGTACTCTAAATGACTAAACTAGCTCAAATCCTATAACCCCAAATTATAAACCCTAATTGAAAATCTAATTCTTAACACACTATCCTTAACCTTAACTTTAACCTCGTAACCCTACCCTTAATTTATATAAAACTGGCCTTTGGTAGTGGTTGAACATGAAAATGCAACTTCATTTACAAAGTTATTTAGTAATGATTTTGAATATGATTTTGAGGATGAATATGTGTATATATGTGTGTGTTTAAATGTGTGTATCTATGTATATAAGTGTGTGTGTGTGTGTGTGTGTGTACATACACGTTTAATAAGTTTAATGATTTTGTTACATTATAAAAAGGAAGTGATGAAGCGACTAAATTATTGTGACTTAGTTCAATTGCTGGTCAGTTGCTAGCTTATGGGCCATGAAAATTATTGTGACTGACTAGCAACTAAAATATTCAATTGTTAGCTTCAGTTGCTAATTAGTCGTTAGTTTTAAATTTCAGTAGCTAGTTAATCACACATTTTATAATTTTTTGAAAATCAATCACTAGTTTGCTTTAGTTGCTATTTTAATCGATAAATCAAATTAAAACCTTCAGTCCCCCCCCCCCCCTCCTTCCCCATTTATCCTTCTTACTTCTCTGTTTCTCTCATCCTTCCTTTTTCCTTCTCTATTTTTCCTTATTCCTTCTTTGTTTCTCTCATCCTTCTTCCATCCCCACTTATCCTTCTTGTTTCTCCTTTTTCCTTCCCTGCTCCTCTCATCCTCTATGTTTCTCTCATTCTTACTTTTTCTTTCTCTGTTTCTCTTTTTTCCTTCTCTAATGCTCTCATCTTTTTTTTTTCTTTTTTCCTTTCCCATTTCTCCTTATCCCTTCTTTGTTTTTCTCATCTTTTATATTTCTCCTTCTCTTTTTCTCTCATCCTTCCCCATTTTATGTTATTTTATTATTTTTAAATTAATAATATTATATTTTTTATTTTTTATTTATTTTAATTGCATATTTTTTACATTACTAATTATTTGTACATTTTGTATATTATATATATATAATATTATATTTAGTACACTAATATAAATTAATTATATATATAAACATCCAAGCAATTCAAAAAAATTTTTTAAAAAAAACTGAAAAAGAAAGTAGCAACTAAACATTCAATCACTAATAATAACTGACACGTCAATTGCAACTAGCGACTGAACTTTTAGTTGCTAATATAATAAAGTAAAAAAAACTAACAACTGACATATTCAGCTGCTATTTTAGTCGTTAACCAATCGCTAACAACTAGCAACTAATAATTTTACTACTGAACCTTTCAGTCGCCAATCAATCATAATTAGCAACTGACAATGACTATTTTTTCAGTCATTAATTTGTTTTTTCTCTTGTAATTTTAAGGTATATCAATTTTCACATTTTATTAGTGCACACACACACAATGTTTAAATAGGCGGGAATTGCACAAATTTTGTAGATTCAAGAAGGCAGGAAACAAAACTAGTCTGACAACTTTTTCACCACAAAACCATAGGAACTTGTCCAATGCTTTTTCTACATTTTATTTTTTTAAGGAAAAATGTCATAGAATCGTAGGAATATTTCTTACGTTTTTTCTTCTCTATTTTTTTTTGTAACAAAACCGTTGGAAAGTTAGCCTCATCCTCTATTTCAGCCTTTCCCCTAAATCCATTCTTCATTCTATCTCAATATTTTCATTTATTAGATGTTCTTTTCCACCTATGATCTCTCTGTCATCCCAGCTTGTTGGCACCGTCAGTTTCTCCTTCCCACCCTAGCTCATTGCACCAATGATCTCTAGCTCTCATCCTAGTAGCTCGCCACCAACATGCTCTCTCTTAATTTTAGCGGCCGGGTCCATCGTTTCTCCATCGTCCTCTCACTCTCATTTCTTTGTTTGCTTAACTTTGGCTACTAGTTTGGTTTCATTTAGTTGATTAAGTATATTTATATGAATATTAGTAAAAATTAGTGTTATTAGTTAAAATTAAAAAATTAATTAAATTAGCTAAATTATGAAAATTTGCTAAAGTATGAAATTAGCTAAATTATGAAATTTAGGTTAAAAATGAAATTAGCTAAAATATGAAAATTAGGTAACTTAGTGGAAATATAAAAATTAGCTAAAATATGAAAATTAGGTAACTTAATGGAAATATAAAAATTAGCTAAAATGTGAAAATTTAGGTAAAATATGAAATTTACATAAAAATTTTCATATTCTAGCTAAATTAGCTAAATATGAAATTTAGGTAAAATATGAAAAATAGCTAGAATATGAAAATTAGCTATGATTCGGTAAAATATGAAATTTATTTAGAGTATGAAATTACCTAAATATGAAAATTAGTTAAATTGTGGAAATATAAAAATTAGCTAAGATGTCAAATTACTTAAATTAGTGGAAAGTATAAAATATGAAAATTAGCTAATTATGAAATTTAGTTAAAGTATGCAATTAGCTAAAATATGAAAATTAGTTCAACTATTGGTATTAGCTAAATTATGGACTGATTAGTTAAAATTACCACTCATTTTTAGGATGGTTTGTCAGGGTTCTAGACAATGAGACGGATTTGACCCAACTCCAAGCCAAAGTTTGTGAGCAGTGTTAGGCGAGCTAGCTTAGCCAGCTGGACACCGAAACTGCAGTGAATACCATGATAAACAGATTAATCCAGCAATGTATCATATCTGCATCAGCTATCCCAGCTAAGTTTCAGACTGTATCCTCTACTCCGCATGATGATGATGGTAGTACTCAATGATATGGCGGTGATCAGCCTGACTCTGCATTCGGTTGACTATTATTAGTTGATCTCATTAAAATAGAAATGCTTTAACTTATCTGTTAACTATAATTGACTTTTTTTTTGTAGCATTTTATTAGTTTAATATATATTCACTACATCTATCTATATATGTATATATAATATTAATATGTAATATACTATCTATAGATATATCTATGTGTATATTTTTTTTAAGTCAGATATCACAAAATCATAAGACATTTATTGTAAAAAAAGCATAGGACAAATGATGTAAAAAAACTGTACAACAAAGGATGTAAAAAACCGTAAGACATTTATTGTCATAAAACTGTAGGACAGTTGTGTTAGTAAACCATTAGACAAAAATTGTCAAAAAAATGTAGGTATCAAATATCTCAAAACCGTTGGACTAATAATGTCAAAAATTTGTCAGACCATCCTACACTTGTCCTACGTTTTCTTTTTCTGACACGGACATTTCTTGCAGTCTTATCCTATGATTTTTATTGTAGCAAGTGGTAAATCCCTACACCTGTCTTATAGTTTTTGCTATCTCAAATACCTTCATCTTTTGTAATGAAAGGAAAAAATTGTCATTAAGATTTATGGACTAAAGTAATTTTTTCACTGAACGTTTTTATAGGTAAGTTTGCTATTAACATTTTTGTTGTGAGTAATTTGGCCACTGACCGTTAAATAATAATAATATTCTATTTATTTAAATGATATTCTATGGCACAACTTTTAAACAAACACATAAAAGTATTTTTCTTAATCCTAAACTATCCAAACTTTTCATGACACTCAAATAAGTCAAAACCATATGTTTGATCAAACACTCCCATCACTAAGCCTTTTTGTTTTCACTTTCCTTATTAGTTATTATCACCAAACAACTATTCACCATCGTTGTCATCGATCATTCATTCTAGAATTGCAACATCTCTACAATGAGTCCCACTTGCATTAATCGAATTATGTTTGATTACGATTTATTCTAAAAAGTGTTACTGGAATGTGTTGAAAACTAGAGGTAATGCCTGTGATAAAAATGATGGAGAGTGGTGAAGGTTATAAGAGCTTATTAGAGCAAAGATGCTAGTGAAAATGATAGATTCAGAAATTTAAAGATCACGATGTTAGGTAAAGAAAACTTGGAATTGAAACTTACATTTTTACAATTTTTCACGTTTGTCACGTAATTAATTTTAACAGTGGTGCCAAATTTGCTATCAATACAAAATATTGACAACAAATTTACACATTTTAAAAATATTAATGATGACTTTGCTAGCAAAAAAATACTTATTAGCAAAATCACTCTCCCTCATAATTTTTAGTGACAAATTTATCCTTTTTGTGTAGCAATAAAGAGGTTGGAATTTGGCAAAACTCCATTACTTGGTAGTTTAATTTTTAATTTAGTTGGCCGGTCCTGCATTTCTTATAGTGGAAAACGTAACAAAGTTGTGTATGGTTATGAAAATTTTATCACGGTTGAATAAATGACCCGTCTTCCACTATCCAACTGCAAATAAGATACAGTCATGTACTGCCTCCATGCATGTGATAAAATAAATGGATAATTACAGTTTATTTTATGAAGTTTAGATGAAATTACACTTTGCTCATATTATTTTAGAAATATACACTTTTCCCTCCACATTTTTAATACAATCTAATAGTAACTTTTGAAATATTAATTTAGACACTACGGTAGTTATTTTTTAATAATTTTAATCTGTATGGTATTTTTTTACAATTAATGGATATTTTAAATTATTAGCTTTTTCTTTCTGTATTTCTTTTAGTTTTTAAAACAGTATTTTTTAAATATCAATTAATTATAAAAAATATATACAAATGAAAATTGCTTGAAAATGACAATTGTACAGTATAAATTAAGATTTCAGGAGTTGCTGTTAGACTGTATTAAAAAGGCAAGGGATAATATATATATTTTTTAAATAGAATGAGCAAAGTGTAATTTCACCTTAACCTCATGGGAGAAATTGTAATTAACCGTAAAATAAAATCATGTATCTCCCGTACTCCAATTATTTTCAATTTTTAGTATTTGAGTTGTTCAAGATTTTTGTGATATTTTCATTTTTAGTAAATCATTTTACCATATTATTTTTCAAACTATCATTTTAATATTTATTTTTGTTACTTTTCTTGTTTTATGTAATTAAAAAAAAGTGAAGGTCAGAAGTGAAAACTGCAGTCAAACGTTTTTGTCTTCTTAACCTCCATGCGAAATTTTGATTATTTCAAAAAACTTGGGATGCATGTGGTACTTTTTAGATATTTCTCTTACATAGTTTTTGTTTATCATTTTGTTAAACATGTTTTCCATTTAGTTAACCACTATGATTAATTAATTATCGTGGCTCAACCGTTGTGTTTAATCATTGTATTTCAAGTGCATTTTAATTTCAAATTAATTGGTATCAGTATTTAATCCAAGATAAACTACCAAGAACTTCAATGTGCATATTATTCACCAGAAAAGAAAAGGTGCGTATTGTCTCAAACAATAGTCGAGGTTATGTTCTAACAGACTTACATAGATCGAGGGAAAAGGTAAGGTTTAGCCAAGATCCACGAGAGCGCATGTATGACACGAGCGCTCACCTTTCCTTAATTCAACTGCATATTGGCGTAGTTTGGAGTCGATAAAATTGGAAGAGGCCAATGAGAAGAAAAAGGAAAGGTTATTTATAACGGTGCAAGAATCTTTCTCCACATAAAAGCAACTGTATTTTGGGCCCTTTTCTTCTGGAATTTCTTCAAATCCAAGATTCCGTAATCTATTACTTTCTTTCCTTAAAAGCCCTCCAAACCCATCTTCCCGATTTCTTTGAGGGTCATATTCTTCGATTTTTAGGGGTAGGGGCCATTGGAATTTACGTGCAAATCACGGTGTGCTTAGCTGAAGGCCCATGAATCAAAGTTGGGATTTTGCTGTCGGTTTCGGAGGATTGAGTTAGAGCTGTCCGATTTCTCTGATTTGTACGCGGAAGAGAAGAGAAGGAGAGGAGATAAGAGTTGGGGGAATGGAGAAGTACGAGGTGGTGAAGGACATAGGATCTGGGAATTTTGGGGTGGCGAGGTTGATGCGCAACAAAGAGACCAAGGAACTTGTCGCCATGAAATGCATCGAACGGGGCAACAAGGTCTCTTCCGTTTCCCTGTTTTTCTCTTTGAATGTGAATTGTTTTCTGTTTTTAATGAATTTGGTTTGTTTTCCAAATTTGTTTGTATTGTTGCGTTTTGTACTCGGCATTGCGGGAGCCAAAAATTCCCGGAAATTTTTTGTAGTAGTTTGAGGCAAAGATCGAATTTTTATGGGGGAGAGAGTGTTTCATTTGTTTAGGTTATTGCCGAGCTTAATTGGAGTCCTGGTGACATTTGGGTTATAATTTTTCTTGCATGGTACAGATTGATGAGAATGTGGCAAGAGAAATTATCAATCACCGATCGCTTCGCCATCCTAACATCATTCGATTTAAGGAGGTAATCACTTGAAAAAAAAAACCATGGATTTATTCTCCCTGTGAAAAAATTGGTCTCGTTCTTTTATTTATTAGGTAATAATTTTGAATTCAATCCCACTTAGCGCGTCATGATATGTAATGTTCAGGTTGTTTTGACTTCCACCCACCTTGCCATTGTGATGGAGTATGCAGCAGGTGGTGAGCTCTTTGAGCGAATCTGCAATGCTGGGAGATTTAGCGAAGATGAAGTAAGCTCATCTTTTGGGCACTCGTTTTGCCCTGCTTACTTTCTGAAGAAGTTATTTTGATCAAACAACCTAGCTTGACGTAGTGGTTAAGCTTGTTGCGTTCTCCCACAGGTTCCACAGTTCAAATTTGCCATTCTTGCTCTTGTCCATTATCAACCACAGAAAGACAAGAAAAAAAAACAGAAAAGAGAAACTGTAGTTGCTTGAATCTGTGAAATAAGATGATTGCATGTCTTAATTATATTTTGTTTTGTCTTTGCTTACCTGCTGAGACTGTTTAGCCTGTTCAGTTTTCTGTTAAATTTTTCTCAGAGTCTGATAATATATAATTCTTGATTCCTTCCCAGTATGCTACACGGAGCTATATGGCTGTTTATCCACTAACATTGGATTGTTTTGTAGAGCAGGTTATATGGTGACTCATTCTTTTGAATGGGAACACTTGGCTTGATTTTATAGGAAAATTATGATTTATCACCCGCAAGCTACTCTCTATATTTCTGACGTTTTATTCTATCTTGCGCTTCAGGCCAGATATTTCTTCCAGCAGCTTATTTCAGGAGTCAGCTACTGTCACAATATGGTAAAAAAACGTAAAACGTTACTTATTCGACATTGTATAAGATTCATGATTTCTATAATTTCACACATGTATGGATTTTGCAGCAAATATGTCATCGTGATTTGAAACTAGAGAACACCTTGTTAGATGGGAGTCCAGCCCCACGATTAAAAATCTGTGACTTTGGTTATTCAAAGGTTTAGCTAGTAGGATTGTCGATAAACATTTTTAATCTTATTTTAGTATCTATTTTCCAATTTAAGAGGTTTTTTCTCCTACAGTCATCTCTACTGCACTCTAGACCGAAATCAACTGTTGGAACGCCAGCATATATTGCACCAGAGGTGCTTTCTCGAAGAGAATATGATGGCAAGGTATCTGAAGTTGATCTTAAGTATTCAAGATTGCAACCAGTGAAACATTTTGTTTAGAAATACAAGATAGCATATGGTTTTCCTCTAGGTGGTCTCCCAAGTAAGAGGCTTATGGTTCATTCTCCAGGTTCTGTCTAATCTCAACTGTTTCTTCAGATGGCAGATGTATGGTCATGTGGAGTGACTCTATTTGTTATGTTGGTTGGAGCATACCCGTTTGAAGACCAAGAGGATCCGAAGAATTTCAGAAAGACTATCAACGTAAATGATAGATATTTGCCTATTCATGGATTTTACTCCAATCTTTAGCTAGTTATAACTTTCTCTTCCTTTTGTTCTTCTGCAGAGAATAATGGCTGTTCAATACAAAATCCCCGACTACGTTCACATAACTCAAGAGTGCAGACAACTTATGGCTCGTATCTTTGTGGCCAGTCCCTCTAGGGTATGTATGACAGCCTACCAACAACCAGAAAAAAGAAAAACATAAATGACCTTTGATGCTAATACCCATTTTTTTCATGCTTTTCACTGTTAACTTGATGGTCAAATTTATATGTTAGCGTTTCTTTGTTTTTCTCATTGGAATAAGCAGCATCTATTTATTTATCTAGGTGGGCGCTATTCCCTTGATGATTCTTGAGGTGTCCTTAGAGGACATCTCTTTTGGCTGATTTTAACAGTTGAGACCATTCATCTCCTCTGTCCTGGTTCCTTATTTGCTGGTTGCTTATATTGAAATTCTGTACTTCTGAGAAGATGCATCTTATAGATTTCTTGCATGTGGCATTCCATTTCTTTTGCTTCGGTAAGGCTGGTCCTGGTTTCTTCTATTAATACAGCCTAAAATATTTCTACTTTATTTTCAGAGGATCACCATAAAAGAAATCAAGAGTCATCCATGGTTCCTGAAAAACTTGCCTAGGGAACTGACTGAGGCTGCTCAAGTAATGTACTACAGGAAAGAGAACCCAACATTCTCTCTTCAGAGTGTTGAAGAAATCATGAAAATAGTTGAAGAGGCCAAAGCTCCTGCTCGTGCATCTCGATCTGTTGGAGGCTTTGGCTGGGGAAGAGAAGAGAATGGTGATGCAGAAGAAGAGGCTGAGGAAGAAGAAGAAGACGAATATGAGAAGACAGTGAAGGAAGCACATGCTAGCGGAGAAGTTCATGTCACCTGAGACCAACTCTTCACGGAGGATCCCGGTTTCTCCTTTTGCAAGCTTGTATAAAGTCATTTTTCAACTCAAGAATCGCTGCAGAATAAACATCTGTAAATTATTAGTTTCATTGACAAGAAGTGCGAGTAGCCTTTGGGAAATATCTTTTACTGATTCAGAGACAGTCTGGACGGGTACCTGCGAGAATTGTTCTGGTAAATTTTTGCTGATTGGAGAGTATGGATGAAGATCCCAACTTTATAATAGAATTATACGCATGACGGTACGTGTTATAGTTTTGAGTTGTGGCCTCGTCAGAGAGCATGTAAGATGTGAATAATTTTTGTCTTGTCCAAGATTCATCCATCAAGCGAGATATGACATATGGTTATGGCCACTTTATGTCATCAAATGAGTATCAAATGGCAGCACATTAGTGTCATCTAAGAAGCTCAAAGGAAGTTAAATGCGGAGTACAATATCTAAGAAGAAAATAAAAATGGAAACATTGATTATTATCGCTGTTGCTGCACATATACATCCGACCCCCTTTTAGCAGATGCACAAAAATTCCATGATTGTTTACTTTTACGCTTTGGTTAGTGTCATTAGCATTAATTTTACCAGCAGTTTCATGTGATCACTCTGCCAGTCTCCGTTGTCTAATGGTATATATGCTGCTGAACCTTTAGCCTCTTCTTATTTTAAGAGAGCAAGGTTTCTCTTCTTTACTTTAATCCTTTTCCCCTTAATTATGTTAGTTGCTTTTTGCTTTTTTTTTTTTTGTTTTCTTGGGGACGGGGTCACTGGCGTTGTCGTCACATTTGCGGTCTATTTGTGCTGTCGTTCTGCTCCTCCAACTGCCAACTGCTATGTTATATTCACTGCTTTGCTATTCCTGTTAGGGCGTGGTGCTGTTTTTTGGACTTGGAGCACTGTGTCTCGCTACTTTGCTGGCTTACCTCATGCTCTATGGTCCCTTTTCCCAGCTCTCTTCCTCAATCAACATCCCATGATCCTGTGCTTGCTTCCTCCTTTGTGGTCCGTCACTGCTTCATTCATTGTTATAGTTGGTTACTCATACCTATCTGCTCTAACTGTTCATTTAATATGATTCAATTGCGATCCTCACAACCCTTTCCACCTTCAGTGTTGTTCTCCTACCAAACTTAAATTTAACACCTTTGACACAATCCATATTTCCTGTTGTTAGGATGAGAAGAATTTTTTTATAAAGTATCCAGTTCAAATGTGGTAGTCAAATTGTTTAAAGGAAATTCCCATTCAAAATTTCCAAGATCATCTGGTGGGTCATGCACGGATCTTGGAAGCGTGACTCGATTAAGTAACAGCCTTTACTTTCCAAAATCATAAGTCGAATTAACCTGACGGAGGAGGCTTGTATCTTTTGAACAGTTGCATTACCCAATAACTTGAACGATTTGCAACAAAAGAAACTAGTACCCACAATTTTCCAAATAAATTGTTAGCTAATACTTCTAGCACCTAGAAATTGCTAAATATCTACCTCAACAGGAAGGTTGATCATCTTTACTCCTGTACTTTTTGCTTCCGGCCTTTGCTTCTTCTGGAGACACTGCCTCATCCTCAGTGGTTCTGTAAGAACCTTCTGAATCTTGAATCAATAAGGCTTGTGGAGGATCGTAAAAAGCGTGTAATCTGCTGCCACCTTACAAATTCACAATCTTACAGAGAACATACCAAGTCCAAAAACATCTGAAAAATGATCGATGATCTATTTGTTACGTACCATTCCCTCCGCCAAAGTCATCGACCACTGGCCAGATTATCGTCTGTACCTGCATCTGCATTTTCGCGTAGTTTACCACCTTAGGAGGCTGAGGGAAATAGAAGTCGTCTAATATTCAGAACCATACAAAAGTTGAAGGAACAAAAGACGACTTAAGCTCAGCGTATCCACTGATAAGACAATGTCAATAAGCATAAGAAAATTTGATTCAATATTTGATATTTCCAGGACCTTGAGCAACATCCCATCACACATTGCATACAGGTTGTTCAGGTCAATCCAGTACTTCACTACAGAAAATTGGGAAAACATGGCACACTGGGTGAATAAAGTTGGGGAATATGTGAATCAATCAACTTAATTTACATTCATCTTATTCAACTGAACGTAATGCTATAATTCTTGCTACATAATTGGCATCAACCATCTTTCTACACAATTGGCTGCATAAACCCGTCTTCGTAGAGTATTTCTACTGCTAAATTAAGATTTTACACCGAATTATGTACAAATCAGAACAAGTTTTATTTATTCACTGTTCCTTGTTAGTCAACAGATTCATGGCTTTCCATCGACCAGGTTCTTATACCATGGCCCATGAATGCTGATGGAAACGGTGGCTGCAACCACCAAAACTTCAGCCGCAGCCACCACCCTTGGAGTCAATAAACTTGCTCCAACCTGCCGCAAGGTGCCTTCAGCTAGCCTCCTGCCTTGTGGTCCACTTCCGCCGAGCACAACTCCTCTGACCGCTTTGTAAACAGCTTCTGATACTTTTTCAAACACCGCATTCCCAGCCTGCAGGCTCTTTGCTAGTGTCCTGGCCATCACCATTTTCCTCGCTTGAAGCTTCTCTCCATCTGCATCCTTCTCACCGTCTCCTAAGCACTCCGCCATTACTTCAACAATTCCTTCCAGACCAACATCCTCGACACAGTCCAAGATTTTCAACAACTGGTCAGTGCATTTTGATATTACAGTGTCGGCTGCTGCAGGTATAGCAACTGGCTCACTCAGAAGGGTTTGCCTGCATATAAGAACACTGCAATACAAAAGAGCAGTCAAATTAGTCATCTTAGAAGGAACTGCCAACATTTGCAGGTGATGAATTATTCCTCTTCCATTGTGTATCCTGGATACTGACTAGAACTGTAAACTTAAGAGAGAAGCACACACACCTCGTGCATACAACAATTATCTTTTGAATCTCTGCCTGGACGTTCCTCAATCTAGATAGGTTAAGCCTGAAAGTCTCAGGCAAAACTTCCGATGTTAGACCTGATACTCCAGTCACTAGCTTCACCAAACCAATCCTTATTAGAAGGTCTACAACTTCTCCGTTGCTTCCTGGTTGCACTTGACCTGAATCAGCACAAACAAAACGGTCATGTTAAGCAATTAGTTGAGAAGTAGATAAATCCAGGAGGTTTAAGTTTATCCCGGATGCTCTCAAATCCTTAGAAAATTGGCACTCTACAAGATAAAACATTAAATTCCCAACTATCAAACCTGTTTTACCCAGAGCAGATGCATGAGCAGTAGAAATGATTTCACTTCCATTCCTCGAATGCAAGCTTCCACCAGTTCTTAGAGTGACAGGTGACTGAGAAGAGCTCTGATCGACGGCAAAAGCTCGTAAAGAATCTGTGTGCTCCTGCCACTCACTATCCTTGCAATCAGATACAAATGAAAGCCACTGTACTGTCAATGGCAAAGAGACACATGCATCAGAGGGTGATCCATGATGATTAGCAAAAGCCTTCTGAAGATAATCCAAACCAGCAGGTCCTTTCAGGAGAGGTTCCATCAGTTGTATGCGTGCCTTGCTTATCTCTTGCTTAAGAGCCTGCCAGAAAAGGCTTGCAGTTACGTTCATATAAAGAGGTGAAAGAGAAGTTCTTCTGCCCGTGCAAATGGTAATCAAACCTAAAGCACCAGAAATATGAACTAACCACTTTTTAATCCGAATCATCTGCCCAATGGCTGTTGGAAGAAACATAAATAAATAGAAATGGCTATTTATTATTTGTGAGGATATGGTAAACTGTTGGTTGAAAAGAAAAGAAAGGTGCTGTCAGCAAAAAAAATAAATGTCTGGCATTTAACAACCATATAGGTGTGTGTGTTTGCATGGAAGCTTGGAGACAGCTTAAAAAGGTCTAATGCATAAACAACTTGAGGAATGCCACTCCTAGCGGAAGCCCATAAAAATGATGCTAATACAAAGTTAGCCCTCTATAAGAAACATATAACTATAAAATTTTACCTGAATCTGCTCCAGGACAAACCTGAGACCCCTGATCATTGCAACAGCAGGAGAATGACTTGATTCTTTGGCTTGACAGATATCCGCCAACTCTATTAATAACTTCTGATGAGCAGCCTTCATTTCATCATCCCTTGCTGGTGAGGAGAGCTTCTGAAGAGTGGTAAGAGCAAAACTCAAAATCCTTCCAAGATAGCTGATGTCCAGGTGCCCTGATCTTAGCACCTTGAAAATGATGCACAGATGTGAGAGAGTTTAGTAGGTTTCCATTCTAATACCACACTTTTTTTTTCATGCTGCATCATGACCATGTAATTTATACCTGGGAGAAAATCTCGAGATCAATAGCTTCAGCTATCTCTTGTTTCCAGCTGAGAGGAGAAATCTCACAAATTTCATCTCTCACTTCTTTCATAAGTTGAATAACCCTGTTATAGTCAGGTTCATCCTTTCTTGCTGATTCTAAGATATCATCCCAGAAAGCCTTTTCCATGGTTTCTCTTACCTTCAGCTGCAAACAAACAATAGCACAGATCATTAGAAAAAAACAGTAGATGAGACTACTGCTTTATATAAAGCACGGAGAAGCAAAACAGTAAAAACAAGATTGTGTTGATTAAGGCAGAATGATATTCCATTAATATAATTCTTATATGCACAAACCTTGACACCATCAAGATTTTCTCCACCGATGCTATCAAGGAATCCATGGTGTTGTTTATGGAGAAACTCATTGACAATCAATTCATTTTCTATAATCTGCTGCCTGTCAGCAGGCAAAACCAACTGGTCATTTAAAACACTGCTACTAGATGCAGAGAAGGAAGAGTTTTTAGATGGTAATTCATCATCTTCTTTGAATAATTTTCGCACTACATTGTTCGGCTTCTCAGGCAGATTATTTTTGGAACCTGTGCTAGGAATAGAAGTGGTGGAAGCAGAACTAGGGTAGCTTGGAGAGGGAATATGTGCGATGGCTGATCCCACTGTGCTTCCATTTTCCACTGCTTCGAAGTATCTAGCTCTCATTTCAGACAGAGCAACCTCCATTCTCTGAACCCCAGCTTCTCCACTCAAGTGTTGCACTTTTTCTCTCAATAGTCTTTGATCTTCAGCAACCTGCATTGTGAGAAATATATTTGTCATGACTCTAGATAGCTGATCAACCATCAAAAGAATCATGAGAAGAATAAAAACATTGTAGAGTGGTTACTGTTCAAGGTCATATCAGTACAACAAACAAGAGTAAGTTACCTGTCTCTGGATAGCCTTCATATCATGAGTAAGTGCACTATGCTGCCCCTCGGGAGTCAGTTTGCACTTCTGAATCATAGAGAGCTCAAGATGGCAAGCTGCTCGGACCAGATCTTCCTCTAGTGATTGAGCATCATTAACCTTCCATACAACAAAGCAACTAAGGTAGGAACACCATGCTTTGTCAAAGGCATTGAGCTGAGACCGGAATGTCAAGCATTTGGGCAATCCAGCTTGATCTCTGTTGGAACTGTCTACTGGTCCTCCCAGGATAATCTTCATAAGCAGCTGAAATTCTCTGATAAATGCTTCAGCAGACCTGGCTAGTGCAACCTCGTGCTCCCCCTGGCTGCTGAGAACTGCATCTGGGTGACCCAAGATCATGTAAGCACAAAGGACTATTCTAACTGGATATCTTGACAGTGTTGCTGAACTTTTGACTGCCTCTCTAGCTCTCTTTGCATTTTTGCTCATCTTAGAAGCCCTAGGAGTAACTCTTTTCCTCGGAGTAGCAACTCTTTTCAGGAGATGATCAACATTTTCCAGGTTGTAGCTGTTATCAATAGCACCAATGGCCTTGGAAACTTTGAGACGGTTCTCAATCCGATCAAGTAAAGCCTTCACAGTTTGGATTGTGGTGCTTGATTCAATCAGAAGAGCAAGTTGTTCAAATGGCATGGACTTCACAGTATCCACATTAATTTTCAAGGCATCAAAAGCTTTTGCCAATTCTAATGTGGTTCGCCTCAGCTTGACGAACTGCTTCCAGCACCTAAAAGAATATGAATCAGCCCAAGTATTAGAAGCTAGAAAAATCAAATGGTCCCTTAGAGATCACTGTGAAGTCACGATTAAAAAAATAAACTTTGAAGTGAACAGAGATGCTCACCCAATCAATCATCAGGGATATAATTGAGAAACTACCTCTAATTTCCAACTCCACAAGTTTTGTAGGTCGCATACCTTGCTAACTTTATGGAAAGCAGATCAGCCTGCATATGCATCTTATTCCAGTTCCCCTGGACAGAATTACGTGTTCTCCCTCTCTGCCTCAAGTATTCTGCACGTTGTCTTTTTGCCTAGTTAACACAAAATATATTTATATAACTAAAACAATAGATACCAGAAAACCAAAAATTCACTCCTTTTGGTTATGCCAATGTACAAGAGCAATTTTAATAACAACAAACAAACACTAGCAGGTATTGCTGGTATTAACAAGAGCTAAAAGCATGCAAATAGAAAAAATAAGCAGGCTTACCCTCTGTAATTTATCTTCCAACTGGTCCCTCATTCTACTCCTTTCTACCTCACGTTGGTGGGACACAGACTTTGCCACTCGTCGAACTTGCAAAACTCGAGCATGTGCCCTCTTCTTCTCTGCATCTAGCAATCCTTGACGCTTCTTCTCAGCTGCCATACGCTTTTGGTGGATTGCAGCTCGGACACATTCCTTGTACTTGCTTTCCCTAGCCATTCTTCGCAGTAGAGATTGATATGATCTTTCCTTCAGTGTCGCTCTTCGTTGGCTATAAGCCTTAAGGATAAGCATCCTATTTGCTTCCGCCTGCTGGACTCGTGATTCCACTCTTGTGCCAAGCTTTTCACGCTCTTTCTCAAAACGCATCTCAACCCCATTTTTAGCTGCTTGCCGCAACTTATCCAATCTAGCTAAACGCATCTGAGATTTCGCCAAAATACTCAATCTGTAATGAAGAACGCAACAAATACAGTTGAAACACCACAATATATCCAGGTTAAATGTGCTCTCCTCAAATCATGCTTCTTTGTTTAGAGACTATATTTATATGGATTAAAATCATTGCATTTTCACTTCAGACTCAGGTTGATCTCTCGGATGACACTTCAAAATCAACATGACATGAGCCCACCCTTCCAAATGCAACGGAAATCTAAAAAAATATAGTTTTAGAAGACAACATCACAGGAACGATATCAAAGTCGGCTCTAACTTGAAACCTATAAGAATTTCCACTATTAGTGTCTCAGATTTTACATAGAAGCCTTGACTCAATTGGAAAGAATAGCAAACACTTATGAAGCATACAATTAGCCAATCCTTCCCTCTCTAATAATCAAATTAAGTAAAGCATGATATGCAATTAATTCTGCTGCGATTAGGTGACATTTCAAAGATCAACTTTTAACTAGTGCATAATTCAAATTTCTCAAATCATTTTATTGGCACAAGAGTTTTGTGCAACAAAGGCAATATCAAATACCTACAAATCAAGGAGCATATGTTAAATAGAAAAACATATTTACGTGCCAACAGAAACTGCCAGGAAAATATACCTCTTCTGCTCAGCAGCCTGAAGCTTTGCCTCAAGACGCTGGCCTGGCTCTTCCTCAGGGGATGAGGACCGTGAAGGGCTTCTGGGCTTTGGCCTAGCCTTAGAAGCCACGTTTTCGTAGAATTGCTGCCCAAAGAAACATGGTCGTTCATTTTAAGTTCATCTGATTAAACTGCGTGAGGATAATATGATATGGTTTTGACGGGAAAAATGAATACATTGACAAACCATGAGTTAAATGACTAAATAAACAATAGCAGATTGATGCCGTTCATTTCAAGAGCCTACTGCTAATCAAACAAGACAAACAAACGGAACAAATACCTAATTTAATCAAAGTCAACATGAAAAGGAGTATATTTCAGTGTAAAATAATCTTTACAAACATTCAGCGAGAGCCTTTGCAAGGACAGTGGCCCAGATGGAGGAGGTAATGAAAAAAAAAAAAAAAGAGATTCCAAAAAGACTATTTGAGTCATCCGAACCCACTCATTCATCACCTAACATACAACCAACCCTGGATGAAGAAGACTAAAAAAATATATAGAAAATAACTAATCAAGGAGAGGAATTTCTGTATAACTTCATAAGAACCAATCAAGAAGACAGATATGAAATCGGGGAAGACTCTCCTTTCTTTATCTGTCATATTATAGCCAGAAATTGAAGATCTTTTCAAGAAAGCGTGTCGATGGACAGGTCGATTATAGTGTCTAGAGAAGGACAAGAAAGAAAGGAGAAAAAAAAAGCTGATAATTTAATCTGTACCCCCAAACAAACAAGTAGAAAATTCTCCAGTTTGTTTAATTGTTCTGCTCAATCCGAAGGAAACTACATTTCCAAAATACCGTTTCGACTTCGCTTAATTGTCCAAAGCCAGTTTGATCTCTTCTAGTCTCACCAACTCAAACAGAACTACTAGTATAAGATACGTTACTAAAATTAAGCGCCTTAGAAACGCATCAAACATAATCAGTTGGTCAGAATTAACAGTATACTCCTTTGATTCCGGTCCACGAATTTCCCCTCAACCAAACACAAAAACCACAGAGACAAACGCAGAAAGACAGAGAAGACTTGATTGAGGACTCAAAATCAGAACCCCACGGCAATAGACAAGAAAAACGGAAATGAGTACTGACTTGTCGTCGAAGATCAGCGTGTCGAAGCTTGGCTTCAATTTCTTCCACAGTCGACGGAGTCTTGCACTCAGCGAGAAGCCTCTTCCTTATCCTGCTCGGAACCCGGGAGTACGGCGCCGTTTCACTCACCGGAAACTCTAAAGCCACCGCTCTCCCCGTCTCCGGCGACTCCATAATCGCAAATAAGACAAATCGGCCCAAGAAACAGTCGCGTATAATTATGCTTCCAAGGCAGCGATTGCGATGATGTTGAGCTTTCGAATTGGAATTGCTTCGTTTCTTCGCTGTTTCTACTTTCCTCTCGATTTCGAGAGCTTTCTGAGGAAGAAAAGAGTTTGGTGTGTATCTGGTATGGACTCGGAGACGATCGAAGTAAAGCCCAAAGCGTGTTGTTGGGAAATTGCGTCTTGCGATTGAATTGCCATAATGCCATTTACTTATCCTGATTATTCGGGCCTCCGCCACGTCATCGAGCCCCCAACGGCACTCTTTTTCTATTACCTGCCTTTTCGTATTTTTGGACTCTAAAGTTTAAACTGCCCCTTGGACAGCATCGATTTACAATTCCACCCTTTCCTTTGGTTTTTGCTTCTCCTCTTAACGCATTTTTGGTCCTGCAAACTATTGTGGCCAGGAAGATTTTCCCCTGTACTTTATCACTGTACAAAAATTTATAAGGTTTTCTAGGATTTATATTTATATAGTTTTGTTTTATTAGTTTGATGGTTTTTCTGAAATATTCATTATTACCCATCTCAGAAAAGCAATCTTTTTCAATACTCATAATTACGAACACCACTGAAGAGAATAACCTAAAACACATGCTAAGGACGTGACCATCAACTAATATTCACCGTCCGATCAAAGTTATAATTTGTCCTGATTGCCCAAATTAAAGACACATGATTAGTAATCAAGTAAAGATCATTTTCCTTCTCAATTATGATGAATGGAAACACTGACAATTCCCTTTTCTATATTTATCAAATCTTAGACAAGTCAGTACATACACAAACATTCACACCAATTGTATTTTTTTAGACGCATAATTTTCTTTTTGAATATTTCAAACCGATTGTAATTAAATCAGGATCATACGGAAAAAGAAAGTTCTAGACGGTCTAAATAAAAAGTTTGGCCTGTAGCATTATTTTGAAGGAACTCCTCTAGGCTCCTAGAAGCTACGTGCGACGCAAAATTGCCAGACAAAGTAGTGGTCACCAAAAGTTGAAGGCAATTACGTGGAGTATAATCATTGATTCCCCCCGGGCCAAACCTTTTTTTCTTTTGTTTGACGCAGCGTGATTAGTGGTATAGCAACACGTTGAAGTGATTGAATTTTGGTTTCCCGCTTACTCAACGGGACCCAGGAAAATCCTGTACTCCTATTATTGTCTTGTTCAACATTAATGTGAGCGACTAACGTTTTAAAAAAGTTATTTAATAATAATTTTTAATTTTTAATTTTAATATTTTTATCTCAATTATTAAAATATTATTTAAAATCCTAACACTAATTATAAAAGTTATTTCCACCCTCATCCATTTCTAATAGTTTTAATGCACCATGCGACATGCAATACATAAATTTTTACAATTTATCAATTTGTTATGCTCTAAATCATATTATGCTATGGTATTTTGTGTACTTTGTATAGCAATGCTTTTTTGTGCATTTTTTTTTCCAATTTACCATGATTTACCACAGTATAACTTAGGTACATGGATGATAATGAATTTCCTTTTTTTTAAATTTTTTTTTCCAGTAGCATAGATACATATATAAAATGATATAACATAATGACACACATTTTTTTACTTAAATAGAAATATTATTTATTTTTTATTTAAAGTAAAATTTAATTGGTAAATTAGTTTTTTTGCTGAATAATTTTTATTTTGTTCTATATATTACATTTTTTATATGTTTTCATATTAAAAAATATCTTCTTTCATGTATAGTTTAATTGTATCAGGGAAATTGTTATGAAAATAATTATATAATATTTTCCATCTTAAATTAATATTTTAATATATCCTTTTTCATCATAATGGTAAAGATATGCTGTTCAATATGAAATAAAGCATACCAATGAGTTACAAATTGTCATATACCTAGTGGCAAGGTAATGATATTGAAAACCTTGCCCCTATATAATCTCTTAGAGGAATACAAAAATGCTATATATATAATTGACATACTTTAGTCCTTAATAATATTTTGTTACAATCATAACCATACATTTTTAAATAGTTAAGGAATAAAATACAATAATATTTTCGGACAAGCTCTCCTACTAGTTATCAAACTCATGTTGTTAGGTTTATCGACATGAGATTTATTTATTCCTAATCCTCTGGCTTGGTGACTAAAGGGCCAAGGGGATATAAAGAAAGTGAAGGATTTGAACCAGTTCTCATCATTTTCTCATATGATATTCTAATGTTGTGTCTTTTTTGTCTCAAAAACTGGATCTTTCCCTGTACCTTGCATATTAATACCTCATAACTCTTATTATAAGATGTTTCTGATTTTTAAAGAAAGAGAGAGATAAAGAGAGAGAGGGAGAGAGAGAGATTGTATTTACTTATAGTCTATATGTCATAAAAAATAATGTTTTTTTAAATATTCATCAAACTGATGCAAATAATGTTTTACAGGGTTGGACTTTTGTTTTTATACTCATAATTATAATATAAAGGCCTATATAGTTAAAAAAAAACATTTACGGTCCATTTGTTAGGAGTTGTGTATTACTTTTAAGTTTATTGTAACAAAAAAAAAAACAAATGTTGGAGCACATAAGTATGTTATGTGTTTTTCTAAAATTACCATTGTCAAATAATACAAATTGCGAATTCCTCTAAAAATTCAAACTCAGTCAAACCAATTTTAGATGAGAAGTTCTAAGCTATTGCCAATAATGCATATTTAGGAGCAAGTTTCGATTAACTTGAAAACTTGAACATTCTAGTTTGAATATACATGTTTCTTTCTTCACACAATCTCACTTCAGAACATCTTCACATATATATGAGCTACTTAACGAAACGGTAAAATTTAAAATAAATTATATAAATATATAAAAGTTAGAGGCGGAGAGAGAGGGGGGGAGTAGGTGTCTCGCTCCCAACATATTTTATAATTGTATATATAGTGTATATTTTATGAAATATTTTAGAAAGCTAAATAGAAAATAATAATAATAATTATTATTATTATTATATAAACAGTTAGAGGTAAAAAAAATATATCAATTTTAACTTTTTTCTCATGTAAAAATTTATAGTTTCATGTGTCTTGAATATATTAAACATTTGTCCAGTACAAAACCGACAGCGTCTTCTCTCCCCAGTCTCTCTCCCTTCTTAATCTCTAGTTTCGCACTAGGCTAACAGAAAAACACTCAATATTTTAATTCGTGAGGACTCCAAATAATCTTAATATATTTTTCCTCTAATTTGAATAGAGTTATTTTAAATAAAAAATCATATTAAAAAAGTCCTAAGTCATACCTCCTAATCCGAAATTCTACCTTCCCTAATGAAAATGGCAAATATTTTTTGACACACAAAAAAAATGATAAATATTTTGAAATAGGTTTTGTAAATAAAAAGAAGATATTTGATATACTTTTGTGAGGACCTGAAACTTGATCCTGAGACTTGATAACGTTGCATACATTTGTAAATGGCCTAAGTCCACAATTCACCCTCAACTTGGTTCACTTAGACACTTAACCCCTTAAACTACAACTTGTGGTTTTGTAAGAGCATCTCCAACAACTTCTTCATTTTATAGATTTTTTATATTTTGGGGAATATAGAGTTTTTTTTTAACTCCAAAAGTTTCTTTATATTAATCTCTAAAATGGGGATTGAGATGAGAGAGAAGATCTCATTCCCTATGTTTACAGAAACACTAAAAATTTTGGAGAATAAAAAATCAATAATTTTTTCATATTTTCTTCACATTTTCTACCATCTCAAACAACTCGAACGAACTAGCCCATTTGATTTTTCACTATTTTCCCTTATAGAAGCCCCCTTTCTGTATTCTTCTTCCTATTTTTTCCGTCAATTCCATTTCAGTTTCTTCCGTTTTTTTTTTCCCAATTCCATTTTTGCCTCCTTCTCCGCCTTGGCCCATGACATTCCTTGATTGTTTTGTCCATCCTCTGACCAATGCGTGCGTCCTCGCTCTTTCGATTCATCATCTCGTATTTGTTAGAAATGGAATTCTATATTCTTCTTTATTTTGCAAATTTTGCTTTATGCTTACTGTTGAATAATTTTGACTTGGTTCCACCAAATTTCTCTCCATATTGTTCTCGATTCTTGGATGCATTAGTTTTTGGTTTTCACTTTTTCTTTTTTGCTCTTTTGTTACCCTGATCATCGCAACTTACCTTTTCTACTGATCAATGTACCATTTCATGTGTTTTCTCTAGTTTATATAGGTGGTTGTACTCTTAATAGATGAAGCAATATTCATGATGTTGTCCTACAACTCCTTGCTGTTTTGTTTGCTCTGCTCTTGTATTTTTGTGACAGTTCCCATCACTAAAACACTTATTCGTTTTGCTGGTTCTTTAATTTGAATTTAATTTAAAAAAATAATATTTATTTTTTGTGTAATAAATGTCAGATTTTACAAAATGGGGAAGCTATTGGAGTTAAAGTAAAAAAATTATAAATATTTTACTTTTTGCTTCCCCGTTTTGTAGAAATTTTGGTAAAGTTGTTAGAGATGCTCTAAACTGGGACACATAACCTCTTGCACCTGATGGAAATGTTTTTTTTTTTAATTTCCAAAGGACTTATATGATAATAACATTGAACAAGGTGACCGAATTTGGCATTTTAACATATTACTATTTAAAAGATTGTCTTCTTCTATAGCTTTATATGTAAGAGATCAGATAGTTCATTAGGGAACTAGAAGCATCCTCAGGATGTTAATTAAAATTGTGGAAAAAGATGAACTGTTAAACAGCAATTGCCAAAATACCAAATTCAACCTCCTTGTTTAATATTATTATCATTTAAGCCCCTAAAAATGAAAAAGAATATTTTCATTAGTTAGAGGGAGTTAAGTGTCTCAGTTTACAAAATTTGGGGCCTGAGTTGCCCCGAGTTAAAGTTGAAGGAGTTAAGTGTCCAAATTAGCAAAGTTAAGAGGTGAATTATGGATTTAGGCCTTTATAAATTTATCATTTAATCTTTTCCCCAATTTTATACAAACAAAAAATTTTATTTTATTTTTCTTTTTGCTCTTTATACGCAAGCAAAAACTTTAAATATTTTAAATTAGTGAACTATATAAACAGAACTTTAAAATGATCTTGTCACGTTGTCTTTTCGCCTATTGTTAAATCAAAGTCACTTGCTTCTTTCTCCATACATCCTCTTTTCAACATTTTGCATGTGCTTTTGTGCTCGGCTGTTTGCTATCTATGATGCGGCCAGAATTTTTATTTTGTCCATCCGTTAGCTCAATGTAGCATTAAAAAACATCATTGACAAAAGCGTAATACTTTTAAATGCACCTAACACACTGCTTCCACGAGTTTTTTTTTTTTTAGAATTTTTCCAATAGTGAGTAGATCAATATAAGAAAAATTTGCAAATGACCCAACTATTGTATCATTATTCTTATGGTTAAGGCAGCTTGCGATGGACCAGTTTAAATCATATTATGTTTTATATATTGAATTTTGGAAGAAAGTTTTATATATTGAAATCAAACTAGATCACAAATTAATTAATAAAAAATAGTGCTACAAACATAAAATAGACTGAAACTGATAATACAATTTTATAAAATACGATAAAGATGATAATGTAAATACACTTATTATACATAGAAGTAATATTTTTGTAAAGTTATTGATTGAAACACATACATAATTTTACATTGATTGTTCAAATTAAATGTGATGAGCCTAACTAGCTTAAAGATTAATATGATATCAATTCAAAGTTAATAGAATGAGCCACTTGCCTCACCAAAGAAAAAAAAAATAAACAAACCTTATATTAGTACAAATAAAATAATGCATAAACCTAATTATGAATGATAATCCATAAAAGTAGAAACCACACTACAAAAACTTACCCAAATGGACTTGAATGAAGTAAAAAATCTACAATATTTGATACCTAATATAATAAAATTGTAGAAGAAATAAGAGAAAAAAACATATAACATATTATATCAGGGAATAGTAAAAAAAATTAACTGACCCAAAGCTTCATTAACATAATAAAGAAACAACGAACAAACTTAACATAATATTAGATGAACTTATATATTAGAAAATCCTTTTATTGGTTAATTGATCGTACTATTATTTAAATTTATGAAGGCATCATCTTTCAAAAAAAAATTATAAAGCATATATAAACAATGCTAAAAAAAATGTAGAATTGTGATCCCTGTCACCAAAAAATTCAAGGAATGATGGAAGCATGATTGAAAGACATAATACAAAGACACAGAAATAATGAATCAAAATGACGGCAAAAAATAAAGTAAGTATCAAAAGGAAACTGAACAAATGAAACAAAATAAAAGGAGATTGAAGACATAGTATTGTACCTTGAGCACTGCTAAGAGCAAACGCTCCATGGTTGCCTTTAAACAAACGCGTAAAAAGACAAAGTTATATTATTGTTTCAATATAGCAATAACTAGACACCGGTACGTACCCACATTTGAACACTTGTTTCTTTCTCTAATTACTGCATTTTACTTGTTTATTTTTTTATATAATTTATAAATAATTGTAACTACACTTAAATGTAGTTCAGAGGCCGAAAAATGCATATTTATAAATAGTAATAACTAGTGGCGGTGGTGATAAAAAATTATTTCTTTTTTGAAAGAAGTTTTCTATGGTCTTGTTTTATTTTTACCCAACCTATCAATTTTCTACGTTGCACTCTTTTTTGACCTTTTAGACTTAAGTTTAGCTCAATAAATCTTTTTTGTAGAAGACACATAATACATTAATATATGTACAAATATTAGATAAGATCTTGTGGTTTTTTATATCATTAATAAAAATAAAAATAACTGCAATTAATATAGAGAACAACGTTTCAAACTTAAGTAAACCACATGATTCATAAATTAATACATTTATGCATCCTTTACCAGAAGATTTAATTTGTTATTTTTTTTTTCCTTCTGTACTCCTAGGCTTTATAAGACAGTGTGTTACAAAAATACTATTATATAGTTAACCTACACTACATTTAACTCACTAAATCTAAATCCACCATCTCATTGTATAGAGGGAGTAAATTGGTTGTATAAGCAAGAAGTCGAACCTTGGTTGAGCACATGACATAATGGTCTTTATATCAATGGAGTTAAGATCTAATCGGCTAAGTCAACCTTAAATATAAGAGGTTAAAAAATTGTGTTGAAAATTATAGATTCGTGTAAAATAAAAATAAGAACATGGTAAAAAAATCTCATGCAGTTCATCCGAAATTGTTAATAATACAATAAAAAAAATATAATTTTATTTGCAACAATTATTTGTCCAAATTATATTTTTATTAAACTTTGCACTTTAAGAAACCTAAAAATAATTTTTTATTTTTTATTTTATAAAACATGTGTTTTAAACAAAAAGAAGTAAAGTGTAATTTTACCTACGTTCAGGAGACAAACTCAAAAAGTGTATATTTTTTTAAACAAGAAGAAATAAAGTGTAATTTTACATTAGACTCAAAAGATAAACTGTAATTAGCCCTTGTAAAAATATAAAAATATTGCATAATCATATTTTATTTTTGTGAAAGGGACTTTATCATAACTGTCACTAGTTATTATTATTATTTATAAATCTAATAAAAAATTAATAACAAGTAAAATTTAAAATGTGGCTTCAACAATTTAGCACATCCAGGTCTAGTTATAGGGAACGGCAATACTAGTATCCGATATTTGCTTCAATGGAACAATGGTGTGCCTTTGTCATTTTGTACTTTTGTTTGTAAGCGGTTGTGGCGGTTGCCCTCAGCATCTCTCTTGTAGTTTCTGTGTCATCCCTTAATTTACCCACATATATATAGGCAAATCAATAATGGGAATGCTAATAATTTCTAAAAAGTATGAGACATAATAAAGATAATAATATTAATTAAGACAGTTAGTGTATATATATGGAAGCATTAAATGTTACCTAATATTTTTAAAAGGTATGTTGTAAAGCTGACCTAATTTTGATTTACTATAAAGCGTATAAATGGTGGATCATACAATTCAATGTATTTGCCAAATAAAATCACCAATTGTAATTTGCTGTATGCCATGGGTTAGTGGATCAAGATACACAACTGAAAGAGAGAATGCTATGGATTTTAGATTGAATGTCAAATTTTATTTGTTATATGAGGGTAATTTTTTCATACAGATACAAGATGCCACTCAATTAAACTCCAATAATTTGTATAAAAACTAAAATCCTTTTTACTTCTCTTCTATAATAAAATAATATATTAAGTAAGATTTATTATAATATTTAACTTAAAAACTAATTAGCGTTAATATTTTAAATAATTTCCATAAATTTTGAAAGTTAATAAGAAAGTAATCTGGAAAACGAAAAGTTTGAAATTTTGTTAATCGTGAAACAGCTGCGTTTTTTTATTTATTTATGGAAAATAGTTCTCCCATAAAAGTGAAAACATGAATTGTTAAATTAAACTCAAATATTTTGGATTGAATGTCAAATATGGTCAAAATTAATAAGAACATTTAATAGATATTTTTGGAATTACACTATTAATATGAGGGTAATTTTGTCATTTAATGAAGGTAAATATAATGAGGCATCTATCATAAATTAGACAATTACATAAAACTCTTTTGCATTCCCTTTATAATAAAATAATAAATTGACTTCAAACAATTGAAGTAAAATAGGAATTTTATTTAATGAAAACTATACGAGTAGTGAAATAAACAGTTTGTATGTAACATCCATAGTTCCATGCTACATTATTTAGAACATTTATTTCTATTTTTTATTTTACTTTTTTCATATAAATTAAAAAACATGAAAAAATATTTATTAAAATGATAATTTAAAGTTAATATAATAAATTAATTTATTAAGTATGAAATATTATAAAAATTTGAGACAAGTCAAATAGTAAATATTATAAAAATATGGGATAAAAAGAGTAATGAATTGAGGAATTTACCTATAAAAGAGACCAGAGAACACCTTTCCATCCACGAGCTTCTGCGATCTTCAAGAAGTAGGACAAAATGCTTGGACTCTTGAGCCCTAAACTTTGCTCTTAGGGTAGCAGCGGCAGCCTCACTTCGCCCTCACAAACTATGGTTCATATTGGAGATACCAAATCATAGCTTCCTTATTTAGGTTAATTATACAGCTGTAATTGAGAAATTTCAAACTTCCAAGAATAGAGTTAGTTTCCTGTTTTAAGCTCTGTTTGTAACCTACTTATACTTTACTTCTTCAGTGGAAAGAAATAGAATTGCATTCTCAATTCACAACTCTTTTATGGTATCAGAGCACCATCATCTTCCTTCCACTTATCATGGCAGCCGACCAATCTCAGCTTCCCTTAGCCACCGAATCTCACATTGTAGTTCTTCCTAACAATTCGTCCTAACCCTTACAACTCATCAATATGGCGCATCACAGCATTGTTAAACTCACCTCCACCAACTATTTGTCCTGGAAGCCAATCTAGTAGGCTACGACTTCTACAAATACGTCGATGGCTCTCATCCTTGTCCACCGTCTACCATTCGCAACAACAATCTCGACACACCCAACCTAGTTTATCTCCCAAAGGTGCGGCAAGACAAACTCTTATTTGGCGCCATTGTCGGATCCATCTCTGCTCCCTTGATTCCTCTCATCCAACATGCTCCCACCTCCCGCGAAGCTTGGCTCATTCTTGCCAACACCTATGCTCGTCCGTCTCGTGGACACATCAAGCAAATAAAGGATCAAATCAAGCGCTCCGTCAAAGGCTCACAATCCATCTCCGAATACATGCAATTTATCAAGTGCCGCTCCGATGAACTTGCTGTACTTGGCAAACCGATGGATTCTGAAGATCTCATTGAAAAGATTCTCGATGGTCTTGACGATGACTACAAGGCTCTTGTTGACACCATTGAGGGCCGTGACACACCTATCTATTTCGATGAGCTTCATGAGAAACTGATTAATCGGGAATTGTCCCTCAAACAAAGTCATTCCATCTTGTCTTCCGCACCAGTTACGGCCAACGCTGCGTCCAGCCGCCACAATGGAGGCTCCCGGCTTCCCCCCTCTCGGCTTACCTCACTACCTAATCTGACATCCACTGGCTCCTCTCAGCACCATACAACAGGTCAAGGGTCCTCTCAACGACATCCACCCCGCCCGTACCTCGGCAAGTGTCAGGGTTGTCGTGCTCAGGGCCACACCGTTGCGCAATGTCCTCTATTTCAGTTGATCCCAGCAAACACTGCCTCTTCATCTGCACCTTAATCTTTGGCTCCTACCTCTGGCCGCTCTCCCTACCCTCAGTGGCAACCGAAGGCGCACATGGCTACTGCATCAACGTCAGACAACTCAACATGGCTCCTTGACTCTGGTGCATCTCATCATGCCACTGCCGATTTGAACAATCTATCACTTCATGCTCCGTATGACGGCCCCGACGACATTGTTATTGGTGATGGTACTGGGTTATACATTTCACACACTGGTTCTACTTATTTACAAACTCCCTCTCATTCCTTTAAATTACATGATGTTTTATGTGTACCCAACATGAAACGGAATTTGATTTCTATATCTCAATTTTGTAATACAAATAAAACATCCATTGAATTCTTACCCACTTCCTTTTATGTGAAGGATTTAATGACAGGGGCAACACTGCTACAGGGAAGAACTAGAGATGGTGTGTATGAATGGCCAACGTCATCACCTTCTCCCCAATCCAAACTTGCTCTTTCCAGTGTCAAAGCTTCCCTTACTGATTGGCACCACCGTCTCGGTCATCCGTCCAAGTCTATCCTTAGGCATATTACGTCTACCTTCTCTTTAGCTTCTTCATCATTTGTCTCTACAAAGTTTCATTGTCAAGACTGTTATTGCAATAAAAGTCACAAATTACCATTTTCCCAATCAACTATTGTTTCTCACGCTCCGCTTCAAATCATTTTCTCTGATGTGTGGACCTCTCCCATTCACTCTATTGATAATTTCAAATATTATGTCATCTTTGTCGATCACTATACCCATTACATCTGGTTATATCCCCTCACCCGCAAATCGGAAGTTTCCAGTATCTTTCCGCATTTCAAAGCTTTGGTTGAAAACTATTTTCACACAAAAATTGTCACCCTTTACTCTGACAATGGGGGGGAATACATAGGTCTAAGATCCTTCTTATCCACAGCTGGCATCTCTCATCTCACCACTCCTCCACACACACCTGAACATAATGGTTTTTCTGAGTGTCGTCACCGCTACATCGTTGAAACAGGTCTTGCTCTCTTGTCCCGGGCTTCCTTACCCTTCCCCGTTTGGTCCTACACTTTCATTACTGCCACATACCTTATCAATCGTCTTCCTACTCCCACCTTGAGCATGATCTCTCCCTATCATAAGCTTTTTAACTCTACTCCAAATTACCTCAAATTGAGAGTCTTTGGTTGTCGTTGCTACCCGTGGCTTCGTCCATACTCTCCTCACAAATTGGCCTCTCGCTCCACTCCTTGTGTTTTCCTTGGGTACTCTCAAACCCAAAGTGCCTATATGTGCTATGAACCCATCTCCAAGAAGATGTATATCTCTCGGCATGTACGTTTTGTTGAAGCTGAATTTCCCATGTCTAGGTTACTTCCCCAATTATCTCGTCCGGATGACTCTGCCAGTTCCACTTGGCTTTCTGTTCCTCTCCTTGCTCCGAGTTCTCGCGCACCATCTCTGGCTCAACCTTGCAGCACACCCTCGTCAGGTAATCTCTCAACTCCCAGCTTGACCACTTCTTCATATTCATCTTCCAGCCATGATGACACTACTCCTTCACTGCGGCAAGCAACCTCGGACAAACCAGCCCTCCCTTCGCCTCCCTCTCACCACTACGAAGAACCAGCACATCAGCCTCTGCCCAACACCAACACCCAACCAGCTTCCAGACAAACCACTGCCCCTACCTCCCGGACTTCCCCCATTGTTACTCGCTCCTACAACCACATTCATAAGCCCATCACCAAACTTAACCTCTTTGCTCTCCTTGCCCCAGAAGTAGAACCTACATGTGTGACTCAGGCTATCAAAGATGACAAATGGCGTCAGGCCATGTCTACTGAGTTTGATGCACTTGTTCGCAATGACACTTGGGAGTTGGTTCCTCCGGATGTGGCTCAGAACATTGTCGGTAGCAAGTGGATTTTTCACATTAAACGTTTACCTGATGGTTCTGTTGACAGGTACAAAGCTCGACTGGTTGCTAAAGTCTTTCATCAAAGCTCAGGAGTTGACTACCATGAGACATTCAGCCCGGTCGTAAAACCAACAACTGTTCGTCTGGTGCTTTCTATTGCGATCAGTAATGGCTGGTCTCTCCGCCAACTTGATGTCAACAATGCTTTCCTTTAGGGTACTCTTAGTGAAGATGTCTACATGACACAACCACAGGGCTTCATTGATACTGACCACCCCCAACATGTCTGCAAATTGAGAAAAGCTATCTATGGACTCAAGCAAGCACCTCGTGCTTGGTATAATGAGCTTCGTCACTTTCTACTTCACTCCGGCTTCATCAACTCTACTGCAGACACCTCTTTGTTTATCTTCAACAACAACAAAGTCACTCTCTATCTTCTTGTTTATGTTGATGATATTATTATCACAGGGAATGATTCTACTGCAGTTCAGGGATTCATTACACTTCTAGCAACTCGGTTTTCGTTAAAAGATCTCGGTCCGTTAACCTACTTTCTTGGCGTCGAAGTTGTCCCTCATTCACAGGGCATCATCCTATCACAAAGGCGATACATTGCTGATCTTCTTGCACGTACCAAGATGACTAATGCTCCCCCGGTCGCCACACCTCTCGCCACGACGCCTACACTCGTTCTTCACTCAGGCTCTGCGCTCTCGGATCCCACTGAATATCGTACAATTGTGGGAAGCCTTCAATACCTCTCTCTAACTTGCCCGGACATTGCATATGTGGTCAACAAACTTTCTCAGTTCATGCACCGTCCAACCACTGATCACTGGAGTGCTGTCAAACGTCTTTTAAGGTATCTTTGTGGCACCATTGATAAGGGTATTTTTCTTCATTGTAGCTCATCACTTGATCTTTATGCTTTCTTTGACGCTAACTGGGCTGGTAACAAAGATGACTTCACCTCCACTAGTGCATACATTGTTTATCTTGGTCGCAATCCAATATCTTGGAGTTCCAAGAAACAACGCACGGTTGCTCGATCATCTACTGAAGCTGAATATCGATCTGTTGCTGCTACAGCTGCCGAATTATGCTGGATCACATCTCTTCTTGGTGAACTTGGTTTCTCTTCCTCACAGAAACCGGTCATCTACTGTGATAATGTGGGAGCCACAAATTTATGTTCCAATCCGGTGTTTCATTCCCGCATGAAACATGTTGCACTCGACTATCATTTTATTCGGGAACAAGTTCAGAATGGCGTTCTTCGAGTGGCGCATGTCTCTTCTACAGATCAGTTGGCGGATGCTCTCACTAAACCTTTACCCGGAACACGCTTTCATCAGTTACTACTCAAGATTGGACTCCTCTCTAGGAGCTCCAACTTGCGGGGGCATATTGGAGATACCAAATCATAGCTTCCTTATTTATGTTAATTATACAGCTGTAATTGAGA
Organism: Aquilaria yunnanensis; assembly: GCA_039654915.1. Taxonomy (NCBI): domain Eukaryota; kingdom Viridiplantae; phylum Streptophyta; class Magnoliopsida; order Malvales; family Thymelaeaceae; genus Aquilaria; species Aquilaria yunnanensis. The sequence goes on along the minus strand of CM077598.1, from coordinate 21,106,899 downwards.
AATTTCAAACTTCCAAGAATAGAGTTAGTTTCCTGTTTTAGGCTCTGTTTGTAACCTACTTATACTTTACTTCTTCAATGGAAAGAAATAGAATTGCATTCTCAATTCACAACTCTTTTAGCTCATGTGTCTACAAGCGCGAGAGTGGAGCCGCAACCACCATTGAAGTCTTAAAAGTTTCAATTTTTGTTTTGTTTTTTATGAAAAAGTGCAGTCAATTTTAAATACAGTTAATTAAAATTTTATATTACAACTTAAGGGTCGTAGCCGTTACACAAAAAAAAAAAAGTTGATTACAGACCATCTTCACATAATCTAATTAGATAAAATTTTACTCAAAATTTTAATATGTTTAGCATTTTTCACAATATTAGGAAGTTGCTGTCCGTTCTAAAGGGCTTACAAGTGTTGGCACGAAATCAACGACTACAATCGAGGATAAAATTAAATGTAGATAATTGAAGGTCTCATAATTCTGTGAAAGCCTCTCAGGGCAAGTTGGGTACCGTATATTAAAAATTGGGTGAATTGAATAGAGCATTGTGGTTGTCGATTAGGTTGAACTCGAAGTTTTTGCTGAACGGAATCCTTCTTTTTTTTTTTTTTTTGTTAGTTTTTTGTCTCACTAAAAGTCAAATGGATTAGATGGGCCTGATTTTCGCTTCTTTGGTAGGGCCGACACTTCTTTCGTCATCTAATAAGTTTCTTTACTTGAAGAGTCGAAGAGGTTTTATACAAATTTACCTATTTAAAGAAATACTGAAAAAGTTTTTGAAAAAATTTATTACAAGAACAGAAATTCTGCCGGGGTTGTATTAATAAGAGAAGTCTAGTGGAGTTTCCAGGTTTACTTTTAATAAAAAAAGATTCGCCTAACAAAAGATAAACTAGTGTAGTATAAAAAAAAAAGTTTTGGCTAACTAAACATGCTCCACCCGGCCAAACTCAGAAAAGAAGAACATTTGGCTCTCCTAAGCCAATATTTATACTTAACAACACTAATATTTCGGACTGTTCGTTTTCGGTCAGTAAAGCAATCTACCCACCCAGCAGCTTCTTTAACAATTTTTTTATACAGTAGTATACTTTTATTAATAATTTTAATTATTTAAAATAAAAAATTAGTATAAAAAGCATAATTCTTATAAAAGGATGGTAAAATTGCTGACATTTGTTCCTCTAAAAAATTGATTGAAATGTAAACTTATATTTTGAGCTTCTTAAAATATAAACTGTTTTAGTTGATATAATTTGAACACATAATTACCGTATATAAAAATAAACAATTCTTTACCACTTTTCTGAAAATATCTGCCGAAGGCACCGCAAGCCTAGAGCTTATTTATGATAACTTATAGCTATGGTTTTTCATTTCCGAGAAACTATAGCTATGAGCCTATGGCATCAGGTTTAGAAATTAAAAACTAAAATAAAAACTATGAAAAATTGCAAAAAAAGAAAAAAGATGAAAATGAAAAAAGCCCAGAAAACCCAATTAGTAATTGTGGACCCATAACCTCAAGGCCCAATTTTCAAAGCAGAAACCCTTCTCAATCGAGTTTGGGGCCTTTTGCTCGAGTTTCCATCATGTTATCCGCCATTCACTCCCGCCGTCGCGGGTCTGTTTCTTCTCGAGTCTCGACTGCGGCCTCCTTGCATTCGCTGCTTTTGATCCACATCCGTCTGCTTGTATTTGGAGTTTTTGTTTCATACGGCCGCGGTAGTTCCGCAAACAATTTCTCAACTAATTGTAGTTTCAAAACTATTTACTAGACTGGTTAAATATGTCTATGCGATACATCAAGCTAGCCGTTTTTTAATACTTGAAAAGTTTATATTTATATCATTATAAAGTTTATATTGGCAATTATTTACAACAAAACTAGAGCTATTTTAAGAAAAAAAAAGTTTAGAATTTAGTAGAGTTGATATTCCAGCAACATTAATTTTACTCCATATTTTATAAAAGCTATCATTATATTAAATTAAATTATAGTATAGAAAGCAGATTAAATAAAGTTGACAATGCAAAAAAGTAGTTAACGGTAAAGATCCCAGTGGGAACAACCAATTCTGCGATAGAAGCAAAATTAAAACTCGATACCCCTCCATTGTATTTGTGTATCATTTTTTAGTGCACCTTTGGCGTTTAATCATGTAAATGATTTACTGGCTTTCAACACAACAATGGGTTCGGTGAAAGAGAAAACAGAGAGTTTACCAACCAAGTATTTCTACTTGATAAAATAGAGGTTCTCAAATTCAATGAAGTCAAAGAGATGGTGGATGAAACCCTCAACTTTGCTCTCAGTTTCACTCTGAACAGTATATCTTTGGAGTTCAGTCATATAAATGTTGTCCTTTATGATGCGGTACCTTTCTTTATTTGTTTGCATAATACAATTTTTTATGTTATAAATGAGACATTCCTTTAACTTGGGTACATGATGTTTCCCTTTGAAATTTTAGAATGTGCTTAAGTATTTCAGCGTAATATTATACTTCCTCCGTCCCAGAAGTTTTGATACATTTGGCTTTTTGTTGTATTTTGACTTAATTTTATTCATATTATTGTTTGTTAGAAAAAAAATCTAAAAAAATATATTTAGAAACTATATATCTTAAATTATCATTCATATACAAAGATTTTTTATTTATATATTAAAATGTTGAAAATAAAAAATCCTAAATTAATTGTTAAAAACAAAAGGTGCAAAACTTTTGGGACGGAGGGAGTATATAGTTTTAAGATTTATAATGATGAAAATAACTTGTTCACCTTTTCATTAGAGACGATGAAGTCAGTGCTTATGTATCTCCTATGCACATTGATGACATTCCACTTGCGGCAAATCATAATTTTTATTATAGCGTTGGCACCTTCCTCCAACTGGTTCAGGAAAATATAAGTTTCTTGTTTATTTGAATTTTTTTTTAGGTAAGTGGATTTGGAGACATTCTGTTTGGGAGATAGAGAATCTCAAAACAAAATTTCTTACAAAGACAAATGATGAAAAGTGCTCTATTTGGAATTAGGATTGGCTAAGAAAATAAATAGTATAAAAGAGTAAATTTTGATCGGTTGGAATGGTGGATCTAGTTGACATAGCAAAGGAGCATAGCCTAGAGAGGGAAGAGAGGACTTAGTGAGGATTTATATTCTTAAGGAATCTTTGTGGAGCAGTGCCTGAAATGCATGCACTTAGGTATTTGGAAATAACATTTATCTATACATTCATCTTCCTTATGTGTTGCTCACTAAAATAGTACACATCCATGCATTTTTGTTTTTGGAAATATCATTTATTTGACCATTTATCTATCTAGAATATTCGTTGCTATTGTAAAATGCTAGAACCCAACTTATCTATATATATGTGGAGCTGTACGCTGGAATGTTCTTTGTTGCACAATACATGACTTTTTCATTCAAAACTCTAAACCACATCTAAATACTTCGATGCAATATCATATATAGTTTTAAGATTCATAAGAATGAGAATGACTTTTTCATTTTCTCATAAGAGATTATGAGGTCAGTGCTTATATATCTCTCATGTACATTGATGGCATCTCACTTGCGGTAGATCATAATTTTTATTGTAGTATTGACACATTCCTTCAAATGGTCTAAGAAAATGTAAGTTTATTATTTATTTGAATTTTTTTTAGGGTAAGTAGATTTGGAGGCATTTTGTTTGGGAGATAGAGAATCACAAAAATAAATATTTTTATGAAGAAAAAAGTGTTTGACTATTTTTAGGTTAAAAAGTATGGTGATGTGTGGTTTCGATACTATTTTAAATTGCTTGAATAAAAATACAATTTTGATACTTTCATCATAAAATTTAATTGCTCATTAAAATAGTTTATATCTGATCAACCATCTTCGGTGTTTATTATTCATTAAAATAGCATGAATGCATGCTTTTGTATTTTTCAAAATATCATCCAGCTAACCATTCATCTTTATTGCTTATTAAAGCTTAAGGACATCCTTTTTAAACTAGGCTTCTAGGATATTTATTGCTACTTCTTAATGTTAGAATCTAACTTACACACACACACACATGATTATTTAACTTATTTTTAAGGTTTAAATGCAGAGTAGTATCTAGAACTTTGCCAACTCGATCACTTAAAGGTTTTAATTATGAATCAGTTCAACTCAGAACTCATATTTTTTAAATCAGGGCAAAGTAGTTCAGAAAATATCACGTGAAGTTACATGGTATGATGGATGTCCGACTCTGAATGGTGGTTGATTGTAAAGCTGTATATTAAAGTGGGGACTCACAAATTTGTCATAGAAATCCACAAATTCAATCAAAAGCCTAGAGTCTAGACTCCAGAAATTGGCAATTGAATATACGATGGTGTGATTAAAGATTTAGCCGTTTACAGTGACATGAATATGCTATAGTAGAGATAGATTCCTTTGGCTTGGTGATCTTGTCGTTGCAAAACTTGGCCACCTTCATTAATATGTGATAGATTTATCATTCATATGGCTGCATATAACTCTCCATTTGAGTTTGTGGATTGAACTGCACTGATTTCAAAAGTATAAATCTTGAGTTGAGCTAGTTAATAGTTAATAACCTTAAGTGATTGAATTGGCAAAGGTCGGGACACTGTTCTATATTAAGCATATTTTTAATAGATCTTAAGAAATTGTATTACAATTAGCCTTTAGATTTTTGGTCTCTTTGTATCATAGTTTCTCAACTTTACGCACTTGATGAAAACCCCAATTTCTAACTCACCTTCAACTCCTATTGATATCAGTCCACTATTGATGCTCGTTCATATTGGCCCATAATTGCATTCACCAGACATTGTTGTTGAACCATTGCCTAGCCATCCTATGGGTCTATAATAGTGAATTATAGGAGAATTGAAGGAGATTTTCCTTGGAGTACCGCCACCGCCACTTTACATTGCCAAGGTTTAGCCACACCATTAATTTTACTAAACCATTGCCATAATTCCTAGTAGGATTCACCTTTACCATTGACGCTACCACACATTTGTTTGAGCCCATCTCATTATGTACACCACTACCATTGGAGAGGATAGAGTCTCATCAATCGTACTAACTTCATCATTTAAATTTTGACCCATTCGACTAGGACTTGACCATCAAATCTAAGGTCGTGTGTTGTGCTTTACTCATAATGCTAGCGTTTGAATTATTGCCATTGTAATTGAAGAGAGAATAATCAGTTTAAGGTGAAGGGGATTGTTCTATTCTTTGTCCCATTACCCGATCCGAAGAGATCCACTTGACATAGTTTAAGGTGCAATAATAGCTTCATAAAATATCCTTTAAAAATAAGTAAAATAATTTAAATACAAGCGTGTAGTAAATAATTTTGAAACTATAGTGGATTAGAAAATAGTCAACAACTGTAATATGATTGGAGGAAAAACTTGCTTGTATTGTATTATAAATTTATTGTAAGTTTATGGAATCTTTCTCTCGTTACTTTCAGTTTAATAATGTTAATTGTTATTCATTATTACATTTTCACTTTAGATACTAACCAATCATCTGTTACAATTACATTAGGATCTCAATTTTGGTGTTGGATCCTACTAGCAAGATTCACTAAATGTTGAACTCCTAAAAGCATTGTAAATGATAGACGAACATGAGGAGTGATTCTAGTTTACTTGAGGAAGTAAATAAAAAAAAGTATGTGATAATCTTATCCTTTCTATGGAGATGTGAACCATACTAGATTACAAAAATTATGTCTTTTCATATTGTTGCTTTGGAGGAGTTCTATCTTTTAGTACATAAAAGTATTACTATAGAATCATTGGTTTTAAAAGTTGACATGGATTTTATTCCTTAAAGATATTACATCGATTTTGATTATTTAGTGGGCTTTTCCATAAAAGCATGCCCAAATTTGTTATCTTTATCGATGGCTTGCTTTTACTTAAGTTCTTAATTGTTGTAGAAATTTGCAAAATTATTGTTTTCATTGGTAAAAATGCATTTTATTTTCAATTAAGTTGGTATCAATAAAAGAAAGTCATCACCATGACAACTATTTGCTCAAAATTTTCTTAACTGTATGGGTTCATGCAAAAATAATAATTTCATTTGGAGCTCTTCTAAGGTTAGCAAAGTGTTTTTAGTGTGTACTAATGTTTTCAACATGTTATGGATTCAATTTGGGTTGTCCTCTTTGAACGGTCGACAAAATTAGTTAGATTTTGGTTAATAAGAAAAGTCTATAGTAATATCACAGAGGATTTGTTTGCTTTTTTCTTTTGGTTCACTAAGGGATATTCTATTTTGGAATGCAAACACTAATCTATTTAAAATATAGTTAAGTATCAAAGCGTGCAAAATTCTATCAAACAAGTGAAGATGTGTCAAAACACACTTCTTGTGTAAATGAGTGATATGTACAGACTAGATGATAGATACTTATAAATTCAATGTTTAAATAATGAAAGAAAAATGTAACTAAATATTGTAAGACATATGAAGAAATAATATCATGAAAACTATTAGTGATATACTAAATTGTATATATAAGTTATATTATTCAAATATTTTCATACACATATTTATTTCATAACATAAGCATATAATTTTTTACATGAATATGACATTATATTTTATTTGTACATACTATATTTTATTAAGATAAAATGAAAATTAGGTTTTCAAATATAGAAAAGCTTGTTTGGAAGTAACATAGTAGTGATATGTATGTTTGCTATAAGAAAAATACATATTGTCTTTTATTTTTATTTAATATCTTTTTGTTCAACATTTGCACTTTAATTTCATCTTTCCACTACTAAAATAATGTATTTTCTCCAATGGCTAGGCCATTGGTAATTACCAATAGGTAGGGCCATTGGTATTCGTTTCCAACATACTCGCGTTGGTAGATCATGGGGGTGATTGGGCTTGATTTGTGGGTCTGGTTATCAACAGCCAGACCATTGGTAACATTGTTTTTTAAATTGACTCATTCTTTCTCCAGATTCATTTCACGTTCTGTCATTTCTCTCTCCATTCCCATCATTCTGCCGCCCCAACTGCTCTTATTGTTGCTGTTAGAGCTTATCAACTGCCTGGCTTGTGTCGGAATATGTCGGTGTTGGTATATTTGGTGCCAAACATTTTGGTTTGGGTTTTTTTTACTGCCTAAATTTTACGCGTTGGTAACTAGATTTTCAATAAGCAATTTACCAATGCGTATTTATTAACGGTTACACGTTGGAAATTTAAAATTACAAATGCACAGCTGTTGGAAATGTGTGCTGGCTAACCCTATAATTTTAGTAGTGTTTATTTTAATTCAGCTGATATATGCAATTTATATAGTAATTCATAGTTTCATAATATTATTAATACACATGATTGAAACAAGTTACATATCAAACTTTTCATGATACTTTAGCACCAAGTGCTAAAGTATGAATGTTTTGTATCCATCGAGCAAAGGCAGATTGTAATTGTATAACAATATCTAAAAAATATATTGTGGCATTCTAAGGCATTCATAGTATCATTATGAATATATACATCCAAGCTGTGAAAACCTAGGAACAAACCTAGTTGAGATGTGATATGAACACACACACAAATACTTAGATACAAGCTTATATGTACAAATGAATAACCTTTTCTATATAAATAATAATGCATGTAACATTTTTTGTACAAATAAATTTATTCTTTTTTGTACATAGATGATTGTATCTTAATATGATCATGGTCATGTATTTATAAGTGTTATACTTTGACATAAAAACTATCCTTATATTAGTTTATACATATCATTTGTGTATACATATACATGTCTAAAAAAATGTAATGGAATTATTTGGAAAAATAGTTAAAAGATCAAGGATAGAAATTTTTTTTTGACCCCAAACCCTTCAACTTTTAAAAATCCCAACGGCTTTCTCTGCAATCACTTTTACGCCTCAATAGTCACCATAGTTGCTTTTTGCCATCCTCCACCATGCCATTCGTGGCACTATATAAAAAAAGTACCACTGTCGCACCAGTACAATTCACTTGTTTGACCCTTTAATTTCAATTCCATAACATAATCATGGAGACAAATGGCTGACACAAGCTCATTGAGGGGCGACGAGCAAACTTCATTCTGTGGATGAAGGTGAACCCTTGCTAAGATGTTATCCTTCAACTAGCTGAGGTGATGGTTGGGACTCGTGAGATTCAACTGAAAGGGTAATGGACATAATAGGCACTTTCTATATTTAATAGGAGCATTTTGGAATTTCTATAGTAAAGAGTTTATAAGATGTGAAGCATTTTTTTTGATAAATCCTTAAACTTTTGGTTCTTAATAAATGTGGCAAAGCAAGAAGCAAAGAAGTATCATTTTCTTTCACCCAAGGATAATATGTATGTGTTGGGATGATCACTAATTCACTATTTGGTTTAAATTGAAAAAATAAAAAATTAAAAGTTCGTTTGGATAATCAGTTTTCTAGTTCAGTGTTTGTTGAAAACCGAATAAGATAAATATCAATTTTGATTCAATTTCAGTTAGGTTATTTAGTTATTTCAATAATTGAAATATTTTGGAAATTTACAAAAATATCCCAAAGTTTAACACAACCTATACTTACCCCTTATTTTAAAAAACCAACACTTACCCCCTTGAATCACAATTGTCATCACTTGGACTGTTAAGATAGTGGCTCAATTGCTCTTTTTACTTGAAAAGATATAAGAATCGTGCAAATCAATCCCAAATTTATAATTTGAGCAGTAATGGACCTCAAGACTTATTTTATTCACCTAATAATATTTAGATTCAAACTTTTTATTTAATTATCTAAAATTTATTTACTAATTTGAGTATTTGGTGTCAACACCTAATCCTTGTTTTTTCAAAAATATTTTACCTGTTTTTTTTTTCTTTCCATTTTTATAAATTCTCTGTTGCTTTATTATGTTTTTATCTACTTATGTTTTAAAAATATTTATGTACTTATGTTTTTTTTCTGTTATCCACTTAAGTTTTATTTTTTAAATCTTCTTTATAGTTGTTCTTCTTTATTATCTACTTTTTTATTGAATCTTTATTCTAGTTATATTTTTTTTTTCTGGTTATTACGATTTGAACAAAACTAAACCAAAATGTTTTGTTCAGTTTGAGTTTGGTTTTAGAGGACAAATTAGTCCATTCAATTTCTTACCACCTGGAACCAAAATCAAATAAATTGACTGATTTGATTCGGTTTATATAGAATAAACGAAATGCTCACCCCTATCATGCATGTGTATTAAATTTTTTCCTTTTAACTGCTGGAGAAGAATCTGCTCTTCATTCGGATTGGAAAATATGTTGCTTCCCCTTGAAGCTATAACGATTCTGAAGTCTTACATTCCCTTGATGATATATATTCTCCTTGTTTCCTTATCCTTTCTAGATTGCTTTTCCTCCAGGGAACCGAACACATTCCCTTTACCCCTTGGAGAGATTTCGTTTTATAGGTTTCCATAAATATGAGGGAAAGAGAAGTCCCTTCTCAACTCCAAACGTTTCACATTTTTAGCTGCCAAACAACTGAACCACCTTTCTCTCGTGATCAAATTAACAAGGAGCCTTGATACACTTTCAGAAGGCCAAAATTCACAAGCAAAAAAAAAAAAAAGGATGCCACTAAAGACAACTATCTACTCACAGTATCTCTCTCTCTCTGCCCCCTCTGTCCCTCAAGTAATACTGATTAAAGCCGCAAATTTTTTCTACAAATTTTGTAGCGAAATAATAAGTTTTATTACTTCATTTTATAAAGAAACTCTGCACATGTAATGCTGCGCCTTTTGTTTGGTTGCTCTCTTTTTTTCCCCTCTCTCTACTCTACCTATGGGTGCACAAGTCTAAGAGCTTTTTCCTCCCATCAACTATTTCATCAAAGAAATCATCAATCTGAACAATCATAGCCTCCACCCCACATCTCAACAACCCTATACAACTCCTAAAATCGTCAACCTTTTCTTGCACCACAACAACGCCAACCTGTGGCGATTGATCATCACCTTGCACAAGCCTCTCCAGCCCCACCTTCACCCCCTCCATAGCCATCCTCGCTTTCCCAAACTCGCAGAGTAACGCCCCCGCCCTGCCGCCTATGGGGCCCACCCCGAACGCAATCCTCTCTCGTAACCTCTCCATACCGGACATGAAATTACTTGACCCGAACGCCACGTGACCCCTCTCATGCTCCCCTCGTGATGACAAGGGGCTGGTGATCAGTTCCGGCCAATAGCACATCAGGCCGCTCAGCAGCACCGTCATCAGAAACCAACTAACCTTCCTCATTGCGTAAAGCACTCCTCGGAAGCCGTTAAAGCCGTTCATGCTCAGCTTTGATTCCATCCTCACGCCTTCCTCCAAACCTCTCGCTCTGCCTTCCATCAAGTTCCTGTTCTCCTCCTCCGCCACCTGGGTTTCTCGTTCACAATTCGCGATCGTTCGAATCATCTGTGTTAACACATAGTACATATATAATTAATTTATTGGTTATTTCAACTCTCCAAATTAATATAAAAAAAAAAAAAAATCACATATGTAGTTACTTGGTCTACTACGATCAGAGATATTAGTCCATCTGCAAAACTCACACATATCGATCACAAATACCTTGCAAAATGATTTTGATCATTCATTAACACAGACACACGTACCTGGCGAGAAAATTGTGGATTGAAGTCGTGATAGAGGTCGTCAAAAGAAGAAGCGATGTTTTGAGCAGAAGAGCAGAACGTCTCGAGTAGAACGGAGACGCCGGATTTAAGGAGGTGACAAGCATCCCAGAGCCTGGAGCTCTCATCCATGTACTCGTCGAGCCACTTATCGCCGACAGGGAGGCGAAGATTCTGAACTAGTAAGGTCAGCTGAGAGTGCAGAGAGCGGAGAGAGGAGATGACTTTGTGGAGGAAGTTGATGGGCATGAACTCGTCGTACGACAGAAAAGCACAGTCTAGATGCTCAAGTTCCCGAGCCAGCGAGCTGTAGAAGCCATTCACGGTGCATGAAGCATCCATTACAAGAGAAAATCAGCTAGCTGTAGACCGTTGTGGTGGTGGGAGAAAATCAGAGGTGATGGAGATGGATGGGCATTTATATTAGAGTTGGTCCTCAGTTATCTACGGAGAAATTAAAAGATATTAAGGCTGGGTGCAATAATGGGTCTTTCTTCTCTATAGGTGGAGACGATGATTGGGAATCTCCAATTCAATTTAAAGCAAAACCAAGGTGTTTAATACGGATACCACAAGGTATATCGTACCCTGAAGATATACCTCAGCATATATTATTACTGTTTTCACAAAAAATAAATATTAGAATATTATTTTAAGATGATATAATTTATTTAATAATTTATTTTTACACATTTTATATGTATTCGAATTTTTTTTTATCATAATTTTTCAAATATAAATAAAATTTATATGATAGAAGAAATTTTTTAATACAAAAAACATAAAAAAAGTTATATATGGAGCAAAATAAATAATACTACAAAAAACTAATTTATTGATATACTATAAATATAAATAATACCATGCATATACTTTGCATATACTATAAATATAAATAATATCATCCATTAGTTTTTTATATTAATTAAGAAAAGTAACAAAAAAAATTAAAAGTAAATATTTATTTTATGATATGTGTATTATTTTTATTTTAATATTTTATATATTTATGATATTTTGATGTAAAATAAAAAAATAAAAAAAAATAAGCGTGAAAAATTAAATACCGCAATACGTACCATGCGGTCTTTGCGGTATACAGTAGTTTTTTTTAACAAAATACATATAAAAAACATGCAGTATACGGTATACTGTGAAATACCGCGGTATACTGTACGGTAAAATAATAAAACACCAAAATATTTGTAATACACGGTATACCGCGGTATATAATTCAGTGAGCAAAACACAAAGGCAGCATACATCCAAAGGTTAGAGAGCGGGACATGAAAACTTCATGAGCCTAGCTAACTAGCAGCTTCTTTAGTAATTTACTTCAATATCTTGGGCTTTCAATTTAATTATCTACTAGTAATATAATTTTGTTTTTAATCAGGCAATGTAAGATTTTATTGAAAGCAAAGAAGAAGATTCAAACATCATATTAGAGACAAAAAAAAAATGATGGAGTGAACTCTCCAAAACCCAAAAAATCCCATTCAGCTTGAGCTTACAAAAACTAAGCATCCAAATCTACAAGTAATACCTTAGCCCATATCACATAATCCAAACCTAGAACAAAGCCCACACTCAAACCCAAAAGTCAAAAAAAAACCATAGCAGAGAACCTTTGATGTGTTGGGGAAAAATGAAATACTAGTTGATTCTTTTTCGGTGTCTTGATCTCCTATTCCGATCTTTTCTATTCACAATTCAAAGCCAAACCTTTTGATAATATACCCATATTTTTCTATTCCTTCATCTGCTCCTTCACCTTATCAAAATTTTTCAAAATAGCCAATGCAAGCTCTTCACACTCATCCAATGCCTCATTAGACGAAACCTTACATCCAATATTATCCATTTAAGAAACCACACGAAAATTAACCTTACTAATATTTACCCTTTCATTAAAATTAAGAAACTGCCCACTTAAACCACTCTATCAAATAATCTCTAATGTAGATTAATTATGTCGGCTTACCAGGTGAGGCCCACAATTCTTAGGCCCAAGCCCATCCCTCTTCATCATGTCCAGTTCCATCAGTTTTGGCGAAATCTAACCCCTTGCTTTTGTAATCCAGCACTACCGCCAGGGGGGGAATCAGCCGACTCCCTGCCACCATGGCTCACCGCCCTCAGTTCTCCACCACAGGCGACATCCTCGATGTCAAGCCGCTTTGAGACCCTCGCCGAACGTCACAGCAACTTCGTTAGGAATTCTCATCGACGAACCATCACTGCATAGCCTGTTCCCAACCACTTTCTCCATGACAGGCCGGCATTTACCACTAATGGAACCACATGCTTGCTAGCCCCATCTGAATCTATGGACAAAATCTTACCCGTGATGAAGTTTCCTCCCCATTGACCACCGTCTTCTGCAACTACTCGGTCATGGCATTCCTTATTCAGAGTCAGATAGTTGCCCCCTAATCTTCTTTGAGCCTGTTCCTCAAGTGTCGCCAATGCAACATCACCAGTCGGCCTAGAAGACCCCGTTGCCTTCCAAAATTGCTTATGCCACCCTTACGAAAAACTATTCCCTACTGCTTCGTCTGACAGAGCATCCAACGACAGTAAAAATCTCCTCCACGCAGATGAATTTCTTTCTCCAGGAAAAAAAAAAATTCTCAAGCTCCCATATTTTGTTTTCCATCAATTCAAGATATCTGCCACACATGTTCAGATATTCCTTTTCATTCCAAATGAGTGAATTGCGTAAATAATCTCTAGTTTTTAATTATCATTTTGTTTTTGTCTTTAATCTATTGAATATTCTGTTTTGATATTAAATCTATTAAAATTATTTTATCTTGGACCCTCACAAGATAAAATTTATTAACTCAGAATAACAGTTTAACATAAACTTTTGAAATTTTGATTTAAATATTTAATAATTATCTTTCAGTAAATTTAAACAGTTTAACATTTTTTGATAGCAAATAGACAATCAAATTTATAGTTTTTTCTTATTGAATAAAATAAGTTCAATTTATAGAAAGAAAAAAAATGATTTAAATTTTCTATTAACTATAAAAAATTATTATATATATTAAATTTATTGTGAGACTATTATCGGATAGTTTAAATTATGATCTAAAATTTTTTATTAGATAAATATTTTAAGTTAACAAATTTCATCCAATAAGGATTAAAATAAAATATTTTTAATAGATTTAGGACCATAATAAATTTTTTGAATAAATTTATAACTAAAATAGAACATTTAATAAGTTAGGGACTAAAATAAAACAATAATTAAAGATTATGAATTATTTATGCAGTTTGCTCCATTCCAATAATCCATAGGACTGGAGTTCCTTTGATCCTTGAGACACATAACTAGAAAATTTTCCCCAGTTCGAAATAAATCATATAATTTCTTTTGCTGTCAAATCTATTGACCCTCGACTCTAATGACCAATTTCAATTAAGCAAATGACTTTTTTAAAGTTCTCTCACTCAAATTATAAATAAAAAGATTTTTGCTAAACAAAAATGAAAACTTCATAAAATCTCACCCCTAAAAATATTTTTAAAGAAAGTAAGAGCTTCTCTAAACCTTCCCTCATACTAGTAATATAGTTGTAGAACTTTCTCTAAGAATTCTTTAAAAAAAGTTGTCAGTTGAGTATACTTGATGCAAGAACACGTACGGAAAAGTTATTGGGCAATCTTTGCATCTTTAATCACATCGATCGAGACTCAGTAGTGGTGGGTATCTTACATATTTTTTGGCAGTAAAAGTTTGACTGCTTTGACTCAGATTCTCCTACACAAACTTTTATATCTAGATTTGGTTTCGCTTTTACCCAGATCCAGAAGACCTCTTTTCATGTTTCCATTTTTTTTTTTGTATTAAATCTTTTTGTTTTTGATATGTTTATTGTTCTCGGCGTGTCGTCTCAAAATATTTACTACTTTTCTTTTATTGTTTTATCTCAAAATATCTATCGCGTTTCTTATAACTATAAAGCATGTATAGGCCATTTACTTTATATAAAACTTATGAATTTTTGTTACTGTATATACTTATTTTTTACGGCTTCAATAATATTTTTAAAAAAGTCAAGGGTTACATATATTTGTGGACGGGCAGTAAATGTCATTTTTTTTTTCAGGTTTTCAGAACAAATTAATGGGTTTACCAGGTAGATTCTTTTCTCTTTTCAGACCGACATCCTATTTCCAGGTACCAATTTCAACATTATCTGTTTCCTGTGTATTCCCATAGGAATATCTTGGTTCCCACACTCAATTGTTCTCATGATTTTCCTTGTGGGTATAATGTAAATTAAAAGTTTTATTTATCAACAAATGAACCCTTCGAGATCTTATGATCGTACCAGATTTTCTTTGGTGGCTTTTCTGTGAAATTTTGTTGAGGTTTGAACCTTGACCATTCAACTAACAGTTATTTTGATACATTCTGAAGTGATTATTAGGCTAAATTTTCATGTGCCCGATAGAATATTTGATGTATACTAGTCGGTTTTTTTTCTTTTTGTCATCGTGAAGGGAATTTTTCAATATATAATTCATATGCTATTGTGCCTGCATTAGGCTATTTCTCCATGCTCCAGACATATTAGATACCTTTTTTCTTTCAGGATTACCCGATTTCCAGATTTTCCTTTTTTTTTGGAGACCCAGGACCATGGTATCCTGCCAGGTAGCGCAAGACTAATATCTTTTTCAGGTATGGTGAATATGTTCGAAGGTCGGACGCCAAAGTTTTATGTAGGCTCTTTAATTTTGTTAAAAGCTATTCACATTTTTGCCCTTTTTTTTCCTGTAGTTAAACGTTTAATTTTAAAAATTATATTGAATATATTGAGTTAAATTAAGAATCAAATCCTACAATTAAGTCGAGATCGAAGAACCTATTCTAGAAAATATCCACAAAACAATGCGTTATTTTACTTCTTCTTCTTCTTCTTATTTTTTTCTTATTTCCACCGGATATACGTCCATACACTAACACCGTTAACATAATCAGATCTATTTATAAATATTTTTTCCAGTTCTGAAATGTGTTTATTTATTTTTGAAATTCATTTATCTAATTTTTATATATACTCGACTAGTTTTCAATTTGTATCCATTATTATTTTGTTCTAGGACTGTTAAATTGACGCTCATATCTATAATAACTTATCTGGTTTTGAGATATATTTATCTAATTTGAATATATACATACACACACATATAAACTACAGTTTAAGAATTCTAAACGTTTAATTTTTTTTTTCAAAAAATAAGTAATTTTATTATTCTTTAGGTTGAGTATGTTAAAAGTTTTTTTAGAAATTATCACGTACCCTTTGGCCGGTTCTTTTCTTTTTCTTCTCCTCGAGATCCCCTGGGATATAAATGTACCATTTAATTGATATATAATTTATTGTATATGTGTTGCTAAAAATAATTATAGAATGATATAGATTTATATAATAAGGTGAAAGTTAGTTTTCAACATAAAAGGAGATTAACTAAAATATATTTCTCGTTAAAAATGAAACTCTTATATTTAAAATAATTAAAAAATGACTAATTAGATGTTAAAAATATATTGTAACAAGGATTAGAAACATAAATATAGAAATTAATATGAAGCTAAAAAATCATTATTAAATATATTATATATTTAGAGAAAATTGGATTGCAGTTGACTAGAGATTATGAATATTGAAATTGATTTGCATGATTCCAAAACTTCTATGGATAATCAGAGCATGTGAATCTACCAGCTTAGTAGATAAAATAACAGAGTTTGTTATTCAGGAGGGTCAAGTGTCAGTTTTCAAAATATAAAGGGATAAGTGTAAGTTAGCTCAAATATCAGGGAGTTTATTTCTTTTTGCAAAATTTTCATGTTAATATCATATGATTTTTTGATACAATGAAAGAGAGGTTAAGGGAAATAAGAAATTGAACTTTGGATCTCGTAATAATAATAAGTTTTAACCATTTAATTAAGACTTTAGTTGTTTGTTAATATCATAGGATATATACTATAATTTTCTTTTCCGATCCTCAATATTTCAACTTTTAACTCACTTTCTTTAGTACCAGAGAAGAATGTATGCATTATGAGTGTGATCTCGTTTTTTTTTTATGAAAAAAAAGAAGCTTGAATGGCTGATTTGCTGCTGAATTATCACCAATTTGAGTTTTAATTTGGCTCCTATCTGAAGTTGGTTCCCGAAAAGCTCCTAAACTTTTGATTTCATATCCCTCCTTGGCTGTATTACATATGAAAGTCTTTTTCTGGTGTTATAACCTTTCAGCTTTTGACTGTGAAATTAAAATAACAAACTAAAGAACGATAGAAGCGAACCTCAGCCAATTAAGCACTTGGAATGTTAGTTAATAGTTCCTTGTCTCTTCAACTATGAACAACTCATCATCATCTCTAATCACTTCCATGGAGTCGATATGGGCTCCTGCTTCATCCATCACCACCGAATTTGTTGCATCGATCCCAAACTTCTCACCTGCATTTAATGAATATTAATCAATTAATGGAAAATATTCGGAGACAAACTAATTAATTTGTTGAAGTGAAACAAATTGCAAGGTATTGTGCCTGCGATTCTTTTGAGCTCTTCAAGCGAATTTGGCAGCTTTACCACCCTTCCTGGCTCCAAGCTATAACTCTCTTTCCTCATTTGAGGATGTCCTTTGTAAACAGTTACTCTTGGAACATGACCTAATTTCCCATTGCAATGCCCCTTTGCTGCTTCTATGTGCTGCATGCAGAATTCCCAAATCACCAACAATTTTGAAATTTTTGTTGCTAAAAATCAAACATCGAATTATACAAAATGGAAGAAAATAATTCATTTATTAAGATATGAAACCCGAATAGAGGAGAAATTTTTGTTTGGAGATAATCACCAATGGAGCTTTGCCCTTTGGATCTTCAGTTTCAGCATCTATTTTGGGTGTGAGAAACTCATCAGGAAAATTTGCTTTTCCAGTAGGAGGAATACTAAGCACGTCAATGCACATGGTTTGAACATCCTTTCTTTTGACATCCACTGCCAAGTCTCTAGTAAATTTTGAATCCTTTGGCCTCTTATTGCTCTTCAAAACCAAGTCCAAACACAGCTTTAACCAGCAAAGTGTTCTACTAGATTGAATGAAATTTAGGGGCGAACTCATACCTGAAGTAAATTTTCAAGCATTTTTTCCTTATCGCCAGGTTTGGCTTGCATTATTTCAATCAAGTCACTTGTTTTGAGCCTCAATAGCTGAGAAAGTATCTTGGTCCGAAAGCTATAATTCTGAGGCCAGCCACAGAGGGCACCAATTTCTCCAAACACATCCCCTGATTGTAGGATTCCGAGCACGGCCTCTTTCTGATCTATCACTGCCTCTATGATTTCCACTTCTCCAGACACAATTATGTACACATTATTTGGCGCTTCATCTTGCATGATCACATCTTCCCTTGGTGGAAAATATTCAGCTTCCGTATAGGCTACCTGTAAAGTCTGTGATGTGTTATATAAATTGCGCAGAATGTATGGGAGTCAGGTCATTATAGAAGAATGAGCATAAGTTTACCAAGAGGGACAGAGTTTGTGGTGAGACGCCTCGGAAGATGTAGGCTTTCTTCACTGTGGGTAAAAACAAATGTGTAGAAATGCTTTTGTAGATTGATTTTGGCAGCTGGTTGATCAGTTGATGTTGGTTTAATCTCTCTGCCTTGTACCGCAAGTACATATATGCAAACATTTGGGATTTTAACCTTGGAGGCAGTCTGTTCCTGGACGCAAATTTTGATGCAGCTTGAATACTACTCCTCTGCACCATTTAACATTGCGTAAGAGAACTTTCCCCTTTTCTTTAGTGCAGAGATTTGAATCCTTGCAAGTAAGAACTATGAGTTTGACCACAAGCTTAAGTGTTCAGATTTGTAAGGATTCAAATTCTAGTGAAAAGTGGTGGCATATATATAAATATAAATATAAATTCCATGGTGCCAATTAAGTTACTTACAAATTCCATGGTGCGATGACTGCCTTCAAGGACTAAATTGGTGATGTTGCCAATCAAATAAGATGTCAAGGCAAGATTGAAGAGCATATAGAACATGTTGACCGTCATTTCAGTGGTGTTCATGGCATGGAAATCGCCATAGCCAACTGTGGTCAAGGTGGTGATAGACCAGTACAAAGCTGAAATGTATCGGATCCAAAGGCTACTTTCTTTGAAATTTGGATTCAATTTTCCCAGCCATGTCATGTCTTTGTTCGGATAGTGGTCTGCTAGTAAGTAGTAGAGACACCCTGCACAATGTGCTGCAAGTAGTGTCACCTGCACTCGACACGAATCCAGAAATAGTAATTTAAATTGTTACATGCATTAATTTTTTTTAGTGAGTGGAAAGGGATGAGTTGCTATCTTCAATTTCTTATTAATTGCTACATACAATAAGGAGCCTCACGCATCGAATCCAGAAGTAGTTGAACCTAATGTCTTTCTCCAGCCTGAGAACAAGAAACTGTAATTAGTGTAGCTAGCTAGAAAGGGGAATGGTTCTTCATTAAAGTTAACAAAATTTTGCATGCGTAATTTAAACTGGCAGAGTGATTAAGTGTTAGTTTTACAAACTAGTCAAAATTTTACATTTGTCGGCAATTAAAGTCATATAATTAGATCCTACACACGTGTATAGTTTCAATTTGGAAGAATTAGAGTATGTCGCTTGTACTTATTAGAGTATATTAAAAAATGTAAGTAATAAAGACCGCGGACCCATTGAAGAGTTGACTGATTCGCTGGAGCCGCCAGAACCGGAACAACCCTAGAATGGTATAAGTGGTGCTTGTCACATTGGCTTTTCCGGTAAATGCATAACCCACTGCTCCAAAGGGGAATGTGGAGGCCACATCCATCAGAAACCATGTTGAGAGGTACCTGTGAATGTAAACACGATTAAAAGAGCATCCATGTCTATTACTAGTAGTACCTCCCACCTTTATTTGGGATGAATTTATTAATCTCTAAATTGCTCACTAATTAATTAATTCATCGATTCTTTCTTTTCTGCAGTTGTTGAGTGCTGTACTTGGTTCCTTGGTGCTTAATGGAGTGCTATCCTGTGGATAAGATTTTTTTTTTTATAATTAAATGGATTTGAAGTAGGCTTAGAATTTTTTTTTGTGCCTACTGAATGCAGGTAGGATGCAAATTTAAGTTTATCCTGCTCTATTATCCTATTCTACACACAAGGTCCTGCACATAGAAAATCTTCCACTTCAAGAGACCCTTTAAAGCCTTTGATTACATGGTCAAGACCCGGCACTACAACTAAGTGCGTGTTTATTTCACAAATTTAATTTGGACAAATTATTTACTATGATTTATTCATGGTTAGCCATTTTCTTATTTTATTATTGATATTTCTTTTCTTTAGAAGATCAAATTTTGACATTTTTGTTATGGTATTTGATTGCAAAACTACTGTTTTTTATTATGGTAGTATGCAATGGTTAAGTGAATTTTACCTGATCTTATCTGCTTTAAAATAAATAAGATATGAATATTAAAATTATAAAACCAATGAATAATGGATAGGAATTATGATACGTATTAAGAATTCAACAGAATTGATAGATAAGATGCAAGTTTAATATTATGATGCTCATATCCTATTCATTGATATTTCTAGTTATAATTGGTTTGGAATGATATTTTGGGCCACTAATATTATGCGGCCCTTGTTTATTGCTGCGGACATGCCTGCTACCTTTATTCTTAACCCGAGGAAGGCATCCAACCTTTAGACTTCAATCCGTTAGGTCACTATAATGTATAATGTATTTCCCGAAAGCCAGTAGTAAAGTCAGGCACATTTGAAACAGACCCAAAAAGAATCCCAGTGTAAACTGTAACAGGTTTGAAATGGCTGTTTTGGTTAGATTTGTTTGGCAAAAAGGATTCTGATTAAAGACCGTCGTGCTTCTGTCATATGGGTTATGTGATGTGCAGTTGTTGGTTTTCTACCATTATCTCATGTAAGATCAGCCTGCAAAAAATTATTCATATACCGACAAAACATTAAATTTCAGAGAGAAAGGAAAAGAAACGTTCTTCTGGAATCATCTACTATTGAATGTTTGCATTTAAGAAAAAAGGCGAAAAAAGAATTGAAATATTTTGTAAATAATGAATAACGTAATGGTAAAGGATATTGGACAGGACGGACAATAACATTGCATATCCATGCAAGCACTTCGCCACCAGTCCAACATGAAAGGGAAAAGGATTAAGATAATAATTTATGAAACCTTGTTTAATAGAGTGGCTGCTATTTAATAATGTAAACAACCAAGACAGAGGAAGAAGAAGAAGAAGAAGAAGAAGAAGAATGTTATACCGCTACTTGATTCTCTATATGAAATAAACAATTAATCAAGATAAAAAGGAGAGGAACTAATTGACTAACCTAAGAGCAATCTTCCTTCGATCAGAAACAAGAAGCTGGGTCCTTGGGTCAATATAGGCGACGAAAAACGTCAAAATAATGTCAACTGCGAAGAACAGATCAACTACAATGTCCGCAACGTAAAGCTTGATAGGAATGGAGGAGCTGAAAAATGCGATCTCGAAAGGATAATACAGCATAGAATAAACTGCTAAGAGCACCATATATGTCTCCCACAACCTGTATATATGTATCATAAATTCCTTTTTGTCAATTTGAAACAAACAAATATATGTATGTATGTATGTGTGTGTATGTGTGTGTATATACACAAACACACATATATATATATGAGAGAGAGAGAATTGAAATTTAAGTGAACTAATTTGGAGAATTTGGAGTAGAATGGGGAGAGAAGGAAACAGAGGATGTGAACAGATGACAAGCTGATGATGTGTAAAAAGTGGGCCATAATTGCTGAGGTGGCATAGAACTCCCTCGCCAGTACTGAAGAAAAAAAGCATGCGGCTGGTCCAACTGGGGCCTACAAATATGATGCTACTGGTTTATATAGGAGTCGTCTTGCCCACCGGCAACGGTAAGAGACTATTGAGCACAAATAAATATGCAGGTAACTGAGAAGATGATTTTTAACTGCTCGGGAGATGTAAGCAATCGTATTAGCAGGACAAGCATGCTTTAACATGGAGAATTTGCAGCTAACTAAAGTAGTTGATGAAATTGCTTAGTTACCTGTATCTAGAATCCAGTGGCGTAATAATCCAATCTGACGACTTGGGCTGCTCAGTTCCGGAAACGCCCAAGGGAGTAAGAACAAGCTCGGGCAAGTACTTCTTCCGGTAGAGAGACTCGTCGCCGTCCCGCGGCGTAGCTCTTGCCCGATGGTACAGCCGCCTATTCACGCACTTCATCTTGGACCCAAGATACTTGGGCTCTAGATCGATTTTAGTCGCAAAGGCAGAGTGTGGCGGGGTTTAGCAGAGATATTTCAGTCGGCGGGGTGGGAGGCAGAGCTGCTCTGGCCTGTGGAGAAGGGAAATTTAAGAGAGGTCTTCCGTCACATTCTAACCCAACATTGTTCTCAGAACAATGTAAAATGTTGAATGCTCTCTTGGTAGAAAAAGACATCAAAATTCAAATAGGGCAGCTACTACGTCGATGTCCCCTAAGTAAGTTTAGTTCCATATACAGTTGGCTACAAATGTCTTTATATAATCCGGATGCCATTTCATCTCTTAAAAAGAAATTCAGCATCTGATCAACGGCTGGTGAGCTTTCTTCCACCTCGACTAGGATTTGGCCCAAATCAAGCGTGAACATATATAATAAATCTGCATCCCACTGGGAGTGAGTGTGTGGTTAGAACGTTAAAACTCCCCCTCAGGAACGGCATTTGAATGTCCTCAAAATAATAAAATATATCCACAGAATTGGAAAATGAATTTTGTAAATGTGCCAAGAAAAGATTAGTGAGTCTTTTAATAGTTATCATACAATAGACCTACGTCCAGTTACATATAGCTGCTTACGCTCAATTATGCATGTATAATCCAAGGGTAACAGGCACCATTGGTCCTGAACTTTTAATTTCTGTTGTACATCAGTTCCCAATCTTCATTTTGTTGCAAATTGATAAAAAAAAAAAAAAAAACTCTACAATTCATAGCATATTGGTCCCTATCCATAGATAGAAGTAAAAACTCAATTTTTAGAGAACAAAAATGGATAGCTTAAATGTCCATTAACTATTAGAAATTATGGCACATTTTGAGTTTATGAAAAAATAATGAAAAAATAGTTTGAATTAAAATTTAAAAGTTAATGTCAGATAATTTATGAGAGTAGACAAATTCAAACTGTTCAATAGTTGTTTTCAAATAAATTCAATTTGTGCCTTAATTTTCTAATAGTTGATGAACAATTTAAACTATTAGATTTTCTTCTCTGTAAATCGAGTTTTTGTGTGTGCCTAAGGCTATGGACTAATATGCAATGAATTATAAAGGGTTGAGACTAATTTGCAATGAAATGATGGGTAGAGACCAATTTGTAATGAGAATTAAAAGTTTGGGACCATTGGCACCATTTACCTTATAATCCAACATGCCAATCTAATAGTGCCTAAAAATTTACTAAATTACCCCTGAACAAATCTCTCATTGTTCTTCCAGAAACCCTACCCTAACACCTTTAATTCCACTTCACGGAACGTTACGAGGTTACCATGATGTTTGAGTCTCCCTCCACAAACCTTACCTTGATGCTGCAATCATCTCTCATCTTCCATTCCTCCCACTTCACCAATACCATTCCGTGAACTCATTAGAACAAAAGCAACAATGCCAAATCTGTGATGTTCGGGTCTTTTTCTGAGCCAATCATTGTTTCTGGATCATGTTTTTCGGCATCATGCTCCATCGCATCGGTACCATACCAACATCAAATCTGAAAAAAAAAACTATCATCTCGCAACACCGCCTTCATTGCCTAACCCCAAGATTGCCACTCACCATGGACAAACCTAGGCTAATTTTCTCTTGTCTTTGGTGGCGGATTGTGTGGAGAATCATGGAGATATCATGAAAAAAACACACTTGACGGAGATCATTGGACATCTCAAAGGTTATTACAACATATCTTTGTGCTAAATATAGACACTTCTTTATTTCATCAATTTTTTCAATGTTTATTCGCTTTCTTTCTATGTATCCAAAGTCATTAAAAATGAAGATATGTATGAAATAATAAGCAAATGTGTCTACAGACTTTATAGACACAATAACATTCTTAAGCTATGGAATTGCAAGTCATAAAAAATGAAGATGTGTTTGAAATAATAAGCATATGTCTCTATGTACTTCATAGATTAAACAACATTATTAAGAATATGGAATCACAATTCATAAAAAATAAATATGAATCTGAATTTCATGCCAGATGTATCTGAACTAACAAACACATGTGTCTATGCACTAGTAAGTAACATTATTTGGTTTTTACCTCTTTCAAATTTGTTTGAATTGAGCATGGATATGCTTGTGGTTATGGTTCTTTTATTTTAAGAAAATGAGTTTATACAATTATCCTTTCGATTCTCCATCTAAAATCTTTCTAATCATGTTGCAAGATGGCTGATTTGTTGCTTCAAATCTTCTAGTTGATGCATAACTCTATTCCTATTTGTTGCGTACAAAGATGAGAAAATAAATTTTCTAACTTTTTTGAAAGCTAAAAATGGTAAAGATTAGGCACAAAAAATGCTTGTTGAAAATGCCTAAATGAGTATGGGCCATGGGAGAGAAAGATGGGGGAATAATGTGTTAGTGTTGCTAATGAGGGAGGGCGAGCTGAGACTTAGCATGGGGCATGCTGAGAAGCTTTAGATGGAGTAAGTGGCGTTAAGTCATGTAATGCATACATAGGACCAAAAAGACTAAAGCGTTTCGAGTTTGCAAGTTCAAGGGTGAGTTTGACCAAGTCCAAGTTCATAGGGTAAAGCGTTTGGGTGTGGCAAGTTAAAGGACTAAAAATGACTTTTTTTCCCTACGAGTCCCTTTTCTTTACACGAAGTTTAAAAGAGTAGAAATAATTTTAGACAAATTACTTACATTGCTTCTAGAATTCATAGGTTAAATAATCCAATTGGACAACTTGAACATAGTATTATCACAGGCAGATACATGCAATGGAGGCAAAATAAGCTAAGCGACAAGCATTCTATTGAGGGACCTATCGTCCTCTTGTTACACCCATGGTGGACCTCTTGCTCACAAGTATTGGCGCCAATTTGTCCGCCTAATTTTTCCCTTTTGGAGTTGACAAAGGCATTTAATCATATTAAAACAAATTGGCCAATGCATGCTTCGATCGAAGTTTGCTTAATGTTTGGTTCCATGGAACACTTGGCTGTAGAATTTCCTTGATAAATAAGCTGGATGTCATTCTATCACTTACAAACATATGGCTCCATTTACAAACAACTTTTATTATTAATATTAGAGTTTTTGATATTTTTTTAACGGTGGAGATTAAAGCACTGAAGCTAAAAACTAAAAGGTACTATTAAATAACTTTTCCAAAACTCTAGCATTAATTGTTGACATTAATTAATACCAAACAGAGACTTTTTTTAGCGAGTTGACATACTATAAAGGAGCAAAAGTGATTTTGGCCACATTTATACTAGAATATATAAAAGTTCATAGTATTGTAGGTATATAGATATCCATATAGTTATAGATAATTTTTTAAACAAACTGATATGCTTGTTTCAGTACCATTTCTATATTGCTACATAACTTTGTACATTCATAGCAACGCTTTATTCATATATTGCACATTGATGTTCATACTTGCAAACATAGTTGTTTATATAACGAAATGTTACATAATGTTTTAACCAAGAAATAAATAAATTATGTAATTTAATAATGAGTCTCTAGGAGATCTGAGTCTTTGGCAGACATGTTAAAGAAAATGGCTTTAGAGATATAGTCAATATATATTATTGGAAAATTCTTAGTGAACTTGGTAACAAAGAGTCAGACTATTAGCATATCCATCTACATTTTTATCCTTAAACTTATAATTCTTCATAAATATGAATTAGATATTTCTCCTTTTGTCCAATAATGGATAAAACATGGTAACAAGTAAATAAGTTACGTAATTTAATAGTAAGTCTCTATGAGATTCGAGTCTTGGAAGACATGTTAAAGGAAATGACTTTAGAGATATAGTCATTATATTATTGGAAAATTCTTAGTGAATTTTGTAATGAAGAATAAGAATATTAGTGTATCAATTTAACTTTTTATCCTTCTACTTATAATTATTCATAAATATGGATTAGATATTTCTCCCTATGTCTAGTATTGGAATAAATATTTTTTTGGGTACGGAAATCAAGGTTTGCATGATTATGTTCTTTCCATTTTTTCCCTGAAAGAAAAATTTTAAAAAAATATTTTTAAGGTTTACATGGTGAGAATTTTTTGCATAGTGAGAAGTTTAAATTAGCATTAAAAAAAATATTCATTTGTAAGTTTTATATAGTGAGAGTTTAAATAAGAATTTTATCCCGATTTGTTTGAAACAAATGGATTTGCACAAATTTTTAGGCCAGGTCAATTTTCGCCTTTGTTTTTCTGTCTTGCCCTTGAATTTGCCTGGTCAATCTCCTCAACCCGCCTGGCTAGCTGGCTGGCTGGCTGGCTCAACCTTCATCTCACACATGCATCTGTCTCCGATCTTCGTCTCTACCTTCATCTCCCACATGCCTCCATCTTCGTCCCCGTCTTCAGCTTTCATCCATGCGTGCTACCTTCATCTCCATTTTCAGTTACCATCTTCATCACTGTCATTTGGCTAGATCTCGACCTTGCTCTGATTCATTGCCTACATCGCCTTCATCGGAGATCCTTCCTCCGATTCATCACATATGTCACCTCGATCGGAGATCCTTCCTCCGATTCGTTGCCTACTCACCTTGACCCAAGGTCTTTACTTCGATTTGCACCTCAATTTGTGACCTCCTTGTCCCAACCTTGGCTTACTAATCACAGGAATGACACTATAGATTATTGATAAGGGCGTTGCTCAATCCCTGATTGGCAACAGAGAGAAATTCAGAGGGAAGAAGATAAGAGAGATGCTTTGGTCAAAAGGGTTAAGATAGGGGTATTATGGTAAATGGGGTACAAAAAACTTACTAAATAAAAAAATGTTTCAAAGAATTTGGGACGACGCAAAAAGAAAATTGTTACAAATAATATAGGACATGGGTTGGTTCTTAAACACTTACCAAAAAGGAGAAACAGTTTAATCATTTTAGGATAGTCAAAAAAATAATATAGTTATTTTTTTTAAAGATATATGGAGTATTAGATACATCTAAAGAATGTACTCTTACAATATTTAACAATTAGATCTAGCTCAATTGACATAAATATCACCATTTCACATGATCGGTTAGGGTTTGAACCATAACTTATGCAAGGATTTTTTTACCCTTGCTACTAGTGGGTAGATAAGTGCAAATATAATCAATAGCCATCATTGACCAGGAAAACATTTTTCATGAAAATCAAGAAACTGAAAGCTTTATGCAATAAAGTTTACGGACTGATGAGGCAAAGATTGGGATTTTAGCCATTAACAGTGGTGATTAATCATTGGCTCAAAAAGAAAAAAAAAGTAAAAAAGAAAAGAAAAAATAGAGGGCAAAAAATTAAGGTAAAGTTTGAGGACTAAGAGAACAAACAGGAAAACTCTAAAGAATTTAACTTTTTGAATCAATAAAAGTGAAAAGAAAGAAAAAAAAAGTGAAATTAGCCAAAATTGGATCGCTCCAAATAATGCCAAAAGCAGACAAACTACAACAATTGAAGTTTTATTTTAGGAGTTAAAAATGATGATAAAATATTACAAAGAGCAGTATTTCAATCAAGGTTATTAAGATCGAGATATTACCTTGGATTATTTTTCAGGGTACAATATTGGGATCATAAAATCGGATCGTGGATCGTAAAATCCTATTAAAACTTAAATTTTATTGTCTAAATAATATAATTCATGTAAATATCAATTACATTAGACGCCCATGTAAAGCTTGAGTGGCATACCAATATAAAAATTATCATTTAAAAATTATTACCTTATTTTATTTTTCTTTCTTTAATAATTTTTTTTATTTATATTTACCTAAAGTCTTAACAAATAATTTTGACTAATTGATTTTTGTTCCTTTTTCATTATTTGACTCATGAGCAGCCTTTTTTTCTTTGTATTTATCATGACTTAGAAGTTAGAACTTGATAAAAAAAAAAAAAAAGTCCCTACAGAAGTCCCATTAGCCCATCCAAAGTTGTATGTTTATTACAAAATTACTATATATGTTTTGACTTTTCAAACACAACACAGTTTTGTGTTTTCCCCCACTTACATGTGACCTGTTTTTTTTTTTTTTGTCACTTTCCCTTGTGGGTGTCAGAAACTCAGAGCAAATTAAACTTATTCTTCTCTCTCTCACAACTTACTCTGTCTCAAACTCTTATCTTCTTTTCTCTTTCTTTTCTCTTTCTTCTTGCAACTTTCTTCTTGCAACTTGTGCATTTGGCCAAGAAAGATGAGCAAGACGATAGTCCGATAGTGAGCAAGATGAGCAAGCCAATACGTCCGACGATCGAGAAAACCAAGCAAGATAGAGCAAGACGATTGGTGCAAACGGCGATGGAGCAACATGAGCAAGGGATAATCAGTGAGATCTTAATTTTTTATGATCTTATGATTCTGAATGTGATTCTATCGCGATCTTACTACGGCCCTGATCCTACTACAATTTTGATAGGTTTTTTGCATTCAGATCGTAAGATCACACGATCCTACAATTCGGATCGCGTTTTTAACAACATTGATTTTAATGACAAAAACCAATGTTTAATGATTGACACACACACGCCAAGAAAGCAAATGGAAAGACTCTAGGTATTAATAGTTTAATTATTAACTTAATAAAGATAAAAAAAATAAAATAAAAGGAGAAATTGGCCAAAGTAGAATCAGCCCAAACTATATCAAAAAATAGGCAAATCATAATTACTAAAGTTTTGTTTTAGAAAAGAATAATAAAGAAAAGCAATAAAAATGTTTCAGGACTAATAGAGAAAGTGGAAAGACTTTAGGTATTATGAGTTTAATAATTGACTTAATAGAGAAGCTGAAGTCAGATTTGCTTTAGCTAATGTTTTGGGACCAATAGAGAAAATGAAAAGACCTTTAATCAATGTTCTACTTTTGAATATAGTAAATAAAAAGAACTTTTGGGGCTAAAAAAGCAAATGGAAAGATTCTTTGCTAATAGATGAACTTAGAGATTAAAATGGGAAAGAATAATGATTGCCAGTTTCAGAAACTAAAACTCATTTAAAGCCAAACTCAACATGAAATATAGTAAAATTGGAAAAATAGTGACACATATCCTAAAAAAGAAAAAAAAAGCGATCATCTTTTTTCAAAAACAACCGAGTTAAAAACAAAAAAATAATCTTTTAGAAAAGTTAATCATTCCCAAAAAAGTGATAGACCCTGTTGATGAATAATGAAAATCACTGTTGAGTGAAAAGTGATAGACGTGTAGCTTTTAGAACATAAGAATAATACTTATGAGATGATATTTTCTTTTGCTAGCAGTATTGGATACTTATCAATAAAGATATACAAGATGGCACAAACAAATATACTGACTAATGTACAGTATGAACATACATACAACCGCACTAAGGGCTTTCGGAACTGTCGTTATTTGGAGACGCTAGAACAACCCGTTTGTATCAGCCAACAAATCTTCGGTCGTCTTGTTTCCGACTCTACTTTGTATTTGCTCATCTTCTTAGTTTCATTCGCTTCTTTTCTTTTTGTAATTTTCCTACAAATTAGATTCAAAATTTGGAGGTTTCTCTTCCACAAATCGCTCAATCTCGGAAACCTACTCCTATCTCAATCTTTTGGAAGTCAATGAAGAACAAGTGCTCTATTGGGTCGATTCCCTACACTTAAACATTCCTGAAGCCCTACTCCTAATTTGTATTACTCAGTTATGTAAGTTCCGTCCCGTATTTATTCATCAAGGAAGCAAGAAATACTAGTATAAGACTGGCTAGGATAGTATTGCCACTAGCCAACGGTTACGCATCTTGGTTACATACAAGAATCAGTTCCTTGATTCTTCAACCATGAACAACTTATCATTGTCTCTGATCACTTCGATGGAGTCAATTTCAGCCCCGGCTTCATCCATTACCATCAGATTTGTTGCATCAAACCCAAACTTCTCACCTGTAATTAGTAAGCATTATCTAACGTCAAATTTTCAGAGGAAAAAGAGTTAATCTAGGCTAACCATTCAACACAACTGCGAGTGTTAGAAACTGTGCCTGCAATGTTCTTGAGCTCTTGAAGAGAATTTGTTAGCTTCACCAGCCTTCCTGGCTCCATGCAAAAAGTCTCTCTTCTCACTAGAGGATGTCCTCTGTAAATGCTCACTCTTGGAACGTGGCCTCTCCAGTTGCAGTGCCCTGAGTTTTCATCATTTCTACCTCCTTCAGGCCTCTTCAACAGCATATCATTTAGGGTACTCTCAGGCACTACAATCCGGTGACCGACCTCTCTTCTTCTCAGCAGTTCATTCAAAGAATCATGAGAGAATTCCTGTGCATTTACCACACTGGAGGCATCTGCACCGTTCATTATTAGCACGTTGACCATGTCTGCACAATTCTCTGCCAGGGCGATCTGCAAGGCTGTTGATCCATGGCGGTCTTTTGCATTAACATTTAGTCCTTGCTTCAGAAGTTCTTTCATAACCTCTATGTCGTTTCTTTTTGCAGCGGTGCACAAAAGATCGGCTGCAGTAAAAGGGTCAGAGATCGAGGCACAGTGGTACAGGATTCTAAATATTGAATGGTGCTTTGATGATATGGCCTCCCATAGCGCAGTGTTTCCGTTAAGATCTGCAAATTCAACGTGAGTTTGGAAAGCGTTTTTGAAAGAGAACAGGGGTATGGGGAAGAAGCATGGAAAAGTACCTCTTAAATGTACATTACAAGCATGTTTAAGGAGCACCAAGACAGAGTCTTCATGCCCTTCTGATGCTGCTATGTGCTGAAAAAATCGTAAGAATCACCAAAAAGTATTGAGACTTTCCTCAGTGAGAAGAATGAGGTTTCTAATTACGCGGACCTGATTCATATAATTTTTCAAAAATTTGAAGAATGGAGACTTTAGTTTGAAGATATTCACCAATGGGGTTCTGCCTTGCGAGTCTCCAGTGTTTGGGTCCATTTTTGCCTTGAGAAACTTGTCAAGAAAAGCAGAGTTTCCGCTAGCAGCAACAGTGAGCAAACCAATTCCCATATTTTGGTTCCAATCTTCTGCTTCCACATCCACCACCAAGTCTCCAAATTTCAGATCCTTGAGTCTCTTGGTATGCTTCCATTCCAAATACAATAAATCCATTAGTCCCTCTGCCTAGATTATTTGTCATTTAAAAGAAAAATGGGAAAAATAATAACGTCTCTTACCTGAAGAAAGTTTTTGAGCATTTGTACATTATCTTCATGCTTGGCCTGCAGTGCTTCAATGAAGTCGGTACTTCTGAGCTTCAATAGCTGGGAAAGCATCTTGGTCCGAAAGGTGTACTTGTGAGGCCTGCCACAGAGCGCACCAATTTCCCCAAACACGTCACCTGATTGCAGGATTCCGATCACAATCTCCCTGTGGTCCATCTCTGTCTCTATGATCTCTACTTCTCCGGACACTATAATATACACATCATCTGGCGCTTCATTTTGCATGATCACATCTTCCCTCGGTGGAATATATTCAGCTTTCATTTTTGCTACCTGTAACATTATCATTATGTATATAATGAAGTCACTTAGTGGTTGGCCCCAGTACGAGCTTTTATGATCATCAATTTACCAGGAGCGAGAGAACTTCACGTGAGACGCCTTGGAAGAGATAGGCCTTCTCCACAGTAGGCAAAAACAAATGCTGGCATATGCTTTTGCAGATTGATTTTGGCAACTGTTCAAGCAGTTGCTGCTGGTTCAAGCTCTCAGCCTTGTATCTCAAGCACATGTAAGCCAATATGTGGTCTTTCAGCCTTGGAGGTAGCCGGTTCCTAGAAACAAAATTCGATGCAGCTTCAATACTATTCCTCTGCAATATTATGAGCCAAAACATCTCGTAAGAATCTTTTCTTCATACATCGAACCTGTAAGCAGTAGCTACAAACTTGAATCCTTAGGTTAAGGTGTTGCAAAGGCTACTTACGAATTCCATGGTCCGACGAGTACCTTCAACCACTAAATTAGTCATGTTACCAATCAAATAAGATGTTAGGGCAAGATTAAAGAGCATGTAGAAGATGATGACGATCATTTCGACAGTGTTCACGGCATGGAGATCCCCATAGCCGACAGTGGTCATGGTGGTGACTGACCAATACAAAGCTGAAATATATCGAATCCAAAGACTTGTTTCTCTGAAATTCGGATTGGAACTGCCAAGCCATGTCTTTCCTTTGTGTGGATAGCGATCAGCTAGCAGGTAATAGAAGCATCCAGCAAAATGCGCTGCAAATACTGTCACCTATACTCGACATAAATGCGAGCTATAGTCAAGTATATGCTATTAAAAGAATTGTTTTCACAACCAATATTATCTTTCTCCAGCCTGAAAACCAAAAGTAGCTGCAATACGTACGGCAAGGAGCCTCACGCATCGGACCCAGAAGTAGCTGAATCTAATATCTTTCTCCAGCCTGAAAACCAAAAACCGGAATCAGTGTGGTCAAGACTCACGCATAAGACTGATGATATATGATCCAAAGGTTTTACCAAGATGTGGTGGTTTTTGTAAACTAATGCGCCAAACAGTCATAGGCCTAAGTGCCCAAATAGCCCTTCAACTTCGACGGCTTATCAGACTGTGAGCATCGAACTTAAAGCCTGTTCAAGGGCAGTTGTTGTTTTCACAAGCTCTCCTACACCAAACTTGTATTTCTCAACTCTGCTAACTATACATGTCCTGCTCTCTCTGCTGCTCATTGAAAAGGATGATTAATATTATAAGGCAGATAGTGATTGGGCACATTATCATCTCCGGCTGCATTATGGCCATAGCCGCAGCCCTGCCCACTGCGGCGGCAGCCACAGCTTATTGTTCGCGGCGGTGGCGAGCTCAGACCAGACGCGTTGGGGTACTGGATCTGGATCCAATCCGATCCGGAAGGAGCTAGAACTGATATAATTAAAGAGATTAATAAGCAACGACCAGTTTGATTGGGCTATCCCTCAGCTCTGAAATTTCTTTGGCCAGCAACAATATTGTAAACGTTTTAATCGTTGGGAAGAAGAGCTTGGAGACATGTTCCTTCGATTCAACCAGCTTCGTGCACAGAGAGAAGGCCACAGTTTCAGCTTCAGTTCTGATTACAGAGAGAAGGAAATCAATTGATTCAGCGCATTGACCAGATAACAACGTTAATCGGCGCTTCACAGAATCTGATTCAACGAACTGCGGCTTCACTCGATCGATGAGAAGAACGAACCAGAAGTTCATAGAAATCCTTGAGCAGCAATATGGGGCTGGGGCTCTTTCACTTTTTATTTGTTTTTTGAAATAAGGATGTTTTATAGTAAGAAGAAGGAGGGTAAGGGTGCGGCAGCAAAGACGTCCAGTAACAGATAGCCCTAACGGGACAACAAAATGAGCAGTAAAGTTACAAAAAAATATAAAAACAATGTCACGAGATTGAAAAGAGGTAAACAGGCTCTTAATGCCATAAACTATCACTCCATAAGGATGAAACGAAGGGCTTCCTGAGGACCGTAACTTGTTGACCAGAACAATTGCATCAGTTTCAACCATCACCTGACGATGACCTTGCGTCTTTGCTGCCCATAATCCATATAGAATGGCCATGACTTCCATCATAGTCGGTTTGTCTCACCATCTAGGGAATGAAATCGAGGATATGTGAACAAGAACTGTATCAGAATTTGAGAAGACCAACCCAATAGAGCTCTTGTGCAGGGGAGTAAAAGTGGCAGCATCAACATTAATCTTTATATATCTCGGTGGAGGAGGAAACCACTGTGAATTGGAGGAGGGCGCAAGGGTCTGGAAGGGGAAGTATTCGAGCTTTCTCAATTTGCACACCAAACCCTGATGGCTTCTGGCAATCTGCTTGGGGACTAGTACTTAAACTCATGCACAGTTTTGTTCCAATTCCACCACAAGAACCAACCCATAACAATGAACAAAAAACCCCTCTTGCAGATGCCTGCAGAGAGCCAATCAAAGATGGATATATTAAGGGAATATAGGGTATGAACATTCAAGAAGTCCCTAACCTTTAGTGCAAAAAGGGCAGGACAGTAGGATGTGGGACACTGATTCCGTGCTTGAACCACAAACTGGACATGAAGGAAGAACATCCATGCCCCTAGCTCACAAATTGTCTCTCATAAGCAAAGCGTTGGCGATGGTGTGCCACCAGAATAACTAAGGATGTGGAGGAGCTGGGTGCCACCAAAAGGACTTCTAGTCCTACTCACCGTCCCAAGGGGATTGCCCCTTAAGTAACACAAAGGCAATGTGGTACGTAGTTTTGATAGAAAATTGACCTGAGGCAGTCATCCCCAACATGAATACACTTGTTTTGCATGTTGGAGAAAGAGGTCCTTGGGTAACACTAGCTACATCGTCTGGATGGAACAAAGCATCTAGCATGGGTAACTGCCAAACGAAACCATCAAGAGTTATCAGCTGCGACACTGTCAGCTCTTCAAGACCTGGTAAAACCTTTGTGATAGACTGCTGGGAATTTCCAAAAGGCAACCAATTATCACGCCAGACATTGATCGAGACCCCACGGTCCACTCACAAATGCCTCCACCATGCAAAACTCTCTTGCCAACCATAAGCCCTTTCCAAAAAGGAGAAACTAAAGAACAGTGCTCCTCTTTGGCGTGCAAAAAGTCCAAAGGGGGAAAACTGTCCACGTTGGCATCCATGTCCTCACTGTGTTAATGAAAATTGTCGTCGGTCGTTGACATCCAAGGAGACTATTTCTAACTTTTCCTAAAGGCAAAAAGTCTTACACTCTTAAATGTGTCACTAATGTTTTAAGTTGAGAACAAACCTGTCATTAAAGTTTTTTTTTTTGTCTCAGATACCCACTAGTATTTTAATTGTTTAAATTGCTCACTAATATTTTAAAATTGGGTCAAATTGGCCACAAGCCATTAAAAGACTAATGGAAAATAGGGGAAACACAAGCCATTAAAAGACTAATGGAAAATAGGGGAAATAACAGATTTTGAAATATTAATGTGATAATATAACTTTTAACAAACTTATAGATTTTAGGCAATTTATTCATTTTTTCTTGTAGTCTTGGAGCTTTAGATTTGATTGGTTTTGTGGTTTTGGCCCACTTAATTTTCCTAGTTAAGGATTTTTTTTTTGCCAGCCTTCTTCCTAGAGATTTTAGTTCTAAATCCACCAGAAAACCAGAGGTCTGAGTTTGAGTTCCAATTTACTTGTGTGTTAGATTGAAATCTAGGCTTCACACAAAAGGATCATATTCGAGTTTTTGGTTCAGGGCTATCGAAAGCCGTTATCAAAACAAACAAAAGCTCTAGCTGCAAAGCGACAATGATGAAAGCTAGGCCGACAACAATCCCACCTAGCAGCGGTTCTAAAGGGGTCTTTTGATAGTTAATGGCTAATTTGAATCAATTTTGAAACATTAGTGGGAAATTTAAACCATTTTAAAATATTAATAGGAATT
Organism: Aquilaria yunnanensis; assembly: GCA_039654915.1. NCBI lineage: Eukaryota > Viridiplantae > Streptophyta > Magnoliopsida > Malvales > Thymelaeaceae > Aquilaria > Aquilaria yunnanensis. The sequence continues at coordinate 21,071,358 of CM077598.1, read as the reverse complement.
TTGGACAAAAAAACTTTAGTGACAAATTTGATCCCAACCCAAAATATTAGTTGCAAATTTAAGACTTTTGCCTTTCCTAAAAGTTGGATGAATAATTTGCACTATGTAAAAGGTTACAAGTTATTACTCCCCATCCCATGCTTTTTTTTTTCTTTAACGCATTTCACATTTTTTACTTAAGTTGGAGTTAAACTATTTATATTATTATTTACTAAAAAATATAAAAATATATATACTTAAAAATTACAAACTCTCTTTCATCACATGTATATAAAAAGTTTTGCATTTGTATACTGAAATATTAACAATAAAAATTATAGATTAATTGTTATAATAGTGAATATTACAAGGAGTTTAGAATAAAATGAGTATATGAGGATTACTCAAACCTCTACAGTTAACTCTTACGAGTCATCAAAAGCTTAAGGCTATTTCAACATTTGGGCCAACAATTTATGGAAAATTTAAATCTACTTGAATTCTTGTACATATTTGTGTGGTACGGTTAAATTGTTAATATTTGCCAAATTAGTTTATGAAAATGCAATTGCAAAACGCTTAACCTGGTAAACAGTCGTTTGACTCGGCGAAGCCGCCAGAACCTGAGCAATCCCAAAACGGAATAAGAGATGCCCACTTTGGTTTTTCCGGTGAACACGTAGCCCAATGCTTCAAATGGGACAGTGGAGGCTACATCCATTAGAAACCATGTTGACAGGTATCTGAATAAGTACACAGTAGTATAAGGCACAAAATACAAATCTATATTTTTGTAGAATAAATTTGGCAGACCCACACTGAAGCAAAAATTTTATAAAATCCAATTGGATTTAATTTACTCACAACCATCAGGTAGATAAATATGTTAAAGTCTCATTGGTAGAGTTCCTTTTTTTTTTTCATTGTTTTTATGCGTAACACAATTTTTTGTATTGCATTTGGGAAGTTTAATTGTTAGTTTTCTCATTTCCTTTTAATATAAGTACTCGAAATAATTACAAGTAGATCATAGATTTTCTTTACTTTAATTTTGGGACAATGTATAGTGGGTAAAATTTAGGAAGAATAATTTGAATCTTCGATTAATCATTAATCCAACCCACCAATCCCCATCTCTACCCATATTGAATTAAGTGCTCAAATTGTGCCCTTCTCAAGACTAAGTGTAGAAATATATATGGAGAATCATTCTTCTTGAAAATATCCCAAAGGAGAATTAAGTTAAGCCCGTTAGCTTCCAATTCTTTAAACTGTATTATCTTCGATTTTACTTCTTTTTTTTTTTCTCTAGATTAATTTTTTTTTGAAAATTAATATCTCTACATTCTCTACATCGTAATCACTTAAAGTAAATTTTTTTACAAAGTATATAATATTTTTTATTATTGTTCCTTACCAATCTAAAAAAATTAATAAAAATTTTATATATTTAACAAAAAATGTTTTAAAGGTACTTTTCAGGCTCCGTAAAATGCAAGGTTTCAATGAAAATAAATTAATTTTTAATGCATGAATAATAATGGAAAACCAAATCACCCTAAATTATCAAGCACACTGGTCACTTAACTTTCCGCTCTTAGCAAATACGATCAACCTAATTATTGTATGCTAAATTTAGATATAAATTTAGATTGTGCACCTAACATTTATGTGCATTAATATATATATATATATATATATATATATATATTTATTTATTTATTTATGTGCAATGATTAACAATAGGTTGTGATCATTTTAGAATCTACGGTGGGAGTCACATATGCGTCGTGACCATTTGTTGGAACCGAGCAATTCAGGAGCTTGTCTCAATTTATGGGAATATATGTTTATAATTCCTTTTTGGACTATTAGTTTAGTATGTCTTTGCAAGTTTGAAGTGAGTTTCCACAAGTTAGTATACTAGGACGGCTATATATATAACAACAGAACTGTTAACCTTTAATGTACGTATAGAGTTGAAAAAAATTGTCTAAACAAAAGGTCTTAGTTTAATTAGTAGTTTAGAGAACATATGTTGGTCTAGATTATCTAACTATCTATCGTTATTTTTTTTTAAAAAAAAGTTGTTCCTGAAATGAAGCATTTTTTTAGGCGTAACTACTTATTGCTCCCCTAAATTATGATGACTTGAATAGTCCCCCCGAGGGTATAAACCGCATCAATTCAAACCCTGAACTATGGGGAATCGGTCAGTTTGGCTTTTCCACCCACTTATGTGCTCACATGAGCGAATGTGAGGAGATGCCATGAGAGACACAAACCGGACATCAACAGATTGCCCCCTCCTACCCTTCCCCTAGCCCTTCCTCTACCTAATCTTTGCCCATCAACCATTCTAGAGGAGTGTGCCCTCATCCTTCTTACTCCCAACACCTATGCCTAACATCGCCAACCCCCAGAAACAACATATCAAAGCTAGGTCACCTTCACACCACCCCCTTGCCAATTGACACTGTTTGTTGTTGGCGATGATCCATAGCACAGTCAACAGAGTCGCCACCATGTCATGGACACACCCACGCTGCCAGCTCCAAATGATTTCGCTTTCACTATGTGAATTGTGAGGGAGATTAAGGGTCGCCAACTAGGTCAATTCATGACGGATTTTGCCACCTGAGTCATCGTCGGCCATTTCACCTTCTTAGAGCTCCACTAACCTACATGCCATTTAAGCCTGCCTACTTCATTCGCCATTGCCACACCTTCCTCCTCCATCCATTTTCCTCAAACCTCGCCATGCCTTCCTCCATCCCCTTCCCCTATTCCTCGCCCAGAAAAGACACGGTGGCTACCCTTTCCTCCTTCCCCCACCATCACCACACGATTTATCTCTCCAATCTCACTAAAAATCATCCTAGAACTCAATTTGAATCTCACCTATGCAGATTTGTCTGATAACAAACTCAAGCAAGATACCGATTGAATTGAAATTTTCAGTTTGGCTTTATTCTCACTTTAATTCTTTGTGGGTTTTGATTATTTTGCTTAAATCTTGTCTTGGTCTTACTCAAAAGTTGCTCTTGCTCGAATCATTGTTAGGTTATATGGATTTGGATCGAAATAGGCGAAGAAGAAGTGAGCAAGCAAAGGAAACCACCGGTGAACAGAGGAAAAAAGGACGTGGGATCTGAGGTTACTCCGTTAAATGTTGTGACTCATGTGCACTCATGTGAGTGCTTTATTGAGTCAAATGATCAAAGTGACCGCTTTATCAAAGTTTAGGATTCGAGTTGATGCATTTTGTAGTTGAGGGGGTATATTGTCTGAGTCACCATAGTTCAAGGAAACAACAAGTATTTAGGCCTTTTTCTTAATATAAAAACGGTTTCACAAAATATCAATGTTTCACATATGCATGCAGAGACTGATGATGAGATGTACTTTTCAATATCTATTCATCTCGAAAATTTAACTTCAAATGCATACATATCTCAGTTTTTATCGATCTCTTTCAAATGCTAAAAAGTTGAATCGTTGTAACATATGCTTTTGAGGGTCTAATTTTAGGGTTTAAAATGAAAAAGAAAAAAAAACGTGGGGGACCTATCAATGTACTCATCATGAGTATAGGGAGTGCAATGGCTTAATTCTAACGTAATTAGCAAAATTTTGATGCGTAGAAAATCAAAAGACCAGTAACTGGGTTAAAAATCATCATGAATTGATCAGTGAGAGCCCATATGTTCTATCCTGTAACATCCAGTAGATGAGGTTTTTGTTTTGTTTTTCTTCTACAAAATTGAAGGAGATAAGATTATTAGACTAATTGAGTATTCTCTCTGTTCAAAATTATTTGCATTATTTAATTTTTATCAATTAATCTATTATTTTTTATTTTTAACATTTTGATATATAAATGTAAATTTTTTATATATAAATGATAAATCAAAACTTATAATTTTTTTTTTTAAAAAATAATAATATAAATAAACTTAAATTAAATTATTTTAAAAAATCAAGTGGAACAAAAGTTGTGGGAGTAACTAATACTAGAATACTGGTAATTAAGACAGAGGGAGATGAAAGAGGTGAAGAGGCAGAGTGACCTGAGAGCAATACTTCTTGGGTCACGAACAAGAAGCTGTGTTGTACGGTCGATGTAGGCAAGGAAAAAGGTGAGAACAATGTCCACAGCGAAGAACAAATCAACCAAGTTATCTGCAACGTAGAGCTTTCTAGGAACGGAGGATCTGAAAAACGCGATCTCGAAAGGATATGCCCACACCGAATATGCCACCAACACCGCCATATATGTCTCCCACCACCTGTAACCCATCATATGTAACTTTATGCTTTTTCCTATTTATTTATAACAAATCGATACGTGTACGTACGCATAATACAAATATATATATATATATATATATAAAGATTGCGGTCATTATCCCGCTTTTAGCTTTATCTCAATTTTGCATTAGCAATAGAAAAGGCGAAAGTATGATAATCTCCTTCAATATTTGGTATTTGTCTCTCTGTGTTTTTCCCCCCTCCTCTTTTCTTCTTTTTGAGCCAGCTCTCCATCAATTGCTAATTGAACGTTTGATCTGAAACTAGTTAAATCCTAGGATCTTTTTTGGTTAAAGGTCAGAATCGGTATTAGTGTCTACAGGAGACTTAATAAATAACCTTAGTAATGTGAAAAATTCTCTCTTGCTAACATATTAGATTTAAATTTTAATTTGAACACCAAAAACATACTTATTTACCAACCAAGTTAAAGGCTATTTATTTGAGAAAATCATTACTCCTTCCATCCTAATTTACTTGAAACATATTCTTTTTTGGGATGTCCCAAAAGGTTGAAACGTTTTCTCTTTTGGAAAAGTTTAAACAATTAAATAATCATTTTACACAAAACCCAATAAAGACTTTTTTTAATATCCACTAAATCTCTCACTGCACAAAACCAAAAAAAGAATATTTTCTTTTTTAATCATTATTTAAACTTTTACTACATAAAAAATTAACACAAATTACATACAGCTTAATCTTCGTGCCCAGAGAAATATTCAATTAAAATGGAACGGAGGTAGTATTATTTAGTGTGAGATAGAAAAAATTATCGAACAGTCGTTTTTAGTTTTAAAAATTTGAACAAGTATGTTTTTAAGACTAATTTTAAACATTCTCTTCAAATGATACCGAATAGGCATTTCTTTTCCTCATTCTCTCTAATTTAGGTTGAAATGCACATGTTGTAATTTAAGGAAATAGAAAAACCGTATAGATATGAATATAAGTGATATGTTGGCGAGGAGTGACAACCAAAGCACAGTTAACGATTTATTTTCTCCACTTCAGACTTACTAGATTGGACCAAAGGAGTAAGACTAAGACTAATATCGCAGTCTGAAGAGCCACTCAATATAGTTAATGTCTCTGAGCAATCAGTTAATATAGTAAGTATGAATATTCTGAACCATAATACAGACTGGATGATGGACTAACATACACTAAATGATGCGAGCGAATTAGTACAAGCGTTAGTAATTAATTAAGTTGATGATGGATTAATTGCTAATTATGCACGTAAGTACCTGTATCTAGAATTCAAAGGCGAAATGATCCAACCGGACGTCTTCGTTTGAGCGTTGTTATAGGCGGAAACGCCAAGCGGAGGCAGAATGAGCTTGGACACTTTTCTGGGGTTAAGAGATCCGTCATCGTCTTCCCCCGCGTGCGGCGGAGCTCTTGCCTGTCGTCGGTTCACCCACTTCATGTTGGGGCCGGGCTGAAGGATATTGTTGTAATAATGACTGGATTTGAGCTCCATATGATATGATATAATATATAGGGGAGGAGTAGGCCGGGCGTTGGGTTGCGTGGGTACGGTTGAGGAGACTAATTTCACTTGCTGGAGAAATTCAGTACGTACTGCAGGGAAAATGCTCCTGCCACTGGCAAAGGCTGTGGGGAATGAAAAACTTGAGAGAAGTGGGAAAAGATACAAGTTTGTTTTGTTTCTGTGGTCCTCAAAACTCAGCCAACTTCGTCTGTACTACTGAAATGATAGGTATGTAGTCTGAACATGCTAGCACTTAATTAAAACAACAGAAATTTTGTACTAAGTGACAAATTAACATTTAATCACAGCTTAATAAGTTTAGGAACTCAAAGCTTCATATACATAATTAATTATCATAAAAATTTAAAAAATTATTTTGATAATTCTTTTCCCATAATAATGGGTTCCTAAATGTATTAATTAAAACATTTTAAAATTTTCGTAAGTGTAAAAAAAAAAAAATTAAAAAAAAATTAATGAATTTTAATTTGAGAAATTTACAATTACCCCCTAAGGTATTCTCTAACCTACAGTTTGCCCCTTTATTTTGAAAAACTTACACTTTGCCCCTTATATTTTTTACACTGCCTGATAACAGCTTCTGAAATTGTATTTGAACTATACGATAATTATTTTCCAATAATTTTAATCTCTCTAATTTTTTTTATAGTTAATAGACATTTTAAAATATCAATTTTTTCTTTCTGTAAATATATTTTCCTACTGGTAATTATATATCAGTATTTTTTAAACGTCGATTGGCTATGAAAAAAATATCAAAAATTTTAAAATTACTGAAATATTATTATCATATAGTTTAAATTAGGGTTTTAGAAGTTTTTGTCGGACACTGTAAAACAAATAGGGGGCAAAGTGTATGTTTTTTAAAGTAAAGGGGTAAAGTGTGGGTTAGGGGATTTTGTAATTTTTTCCTTTTAGTTTTGCATAGCCAATAAGTTCCGTCCGTCAATTAATAAAGTGAGCCCCATTAATTAAAGTGGTGGAAGCTGCATCTGCTATTGCAATATTGATTGATGTTTATTTGAGATAACGTCTCAATTCCCATCAAGCTAATTGGTGGGGCTTTCATTTCTTCTCCAAAGCTTCTGTTTGTTTCTGCTTCATGTGTCTGGACCATACAATACGATGCCATCTTTCCCCGGTCACTCATGCGTGGCCATCTAAGTGGCATGCATTGCTGCCTATCTGGCGCCTCCTACAGCCTCGTATAAAGATGGGAAATTTTGGGAAAAAAAAACTAATTCCTTGAGGTTTATCAAGACTATACATATATACTTCCTCATACTTGAATTAATCCTATAGTTTACCCCCAAAGCGTCAATGTTGTTCCTCTAACCTTTAGGATTGTGGATCCTATAACAACAAGAACAATTGAACACCGAAAATACCCTTGAAATGTCTCTCTTTTTAGGCAAAATGTACGGCTTCATTATTTTCTCTTTAAAAAACTCATTATTTTCATATGATTATAAGATACATAAAGTGTTAGCTTTCAAATAGTATTGATTATGGATTAAAAAAAAACAAAATTAAAAATAATGAGCTTTCAAATATTCAATTTCACCTAAAAATGGAGACATTTCAACAACATTTTCAATATTCAACTGTTCTAATTGTTATGGAATCTAATCCTAAAGTTTAGGCCAGTGAAATTTTCATTTTGGGAGTAAATTATAGGATTCCAAATCAAGGGAAGATGAGTATAGTTTTAACTAAATCTCATGGAGTATTTTGAAATTATCCTATAAAGAAAAAATTTATATTATTCATTAACGGAGAAGGGCTGCTTATGGTGGGGACGGCTGCCCTTTTTGTGGAGGGTTAATACTAATTTTTGCTCGCCTGATTAGGTGTATGTTTTAGATGGGTGCTGTTTTCACAATGGTGCCATTTGGGTCTTCATTGCTAAGTAGACACTGTACACATGTTATGTGAATGATTCGCAGGGGTGCCTTCTATTGGTTATAGGTTTTCACAATTAGGCCATTTATCATTCAAAGTTGTCAATAACAGCCTTATAAAAGATTATTAAACTGTAAAACTGTTTTCGCTTCTTTTTTTTTTTTTCACTGTATATGTTCTAGAGTGGTGATGATGTACGGCTAGGTTCTTCTTTTTATTGTTTGTTTTCAATTATTCAATGTTGTTGTGTGATTTGAGTTGGATTTGTCTGTCCTATGGAAAACTTGGAAGAGTTATGATGTTTGGAGTTTGATGTTTTGGGGTAATTGAAATGATGGTATTAAAGAGTTTAATTCTTTCTAGTTGACCCATTTACTATTTGAAACTGAGCAGGTTAAGCGGAATAAATTAATTTCACCTACTGTGCAACGCTGGCATTCCTCTGATCATCTAGATAGTAGTATTTTTTTAGAGTTTTGAAATAATTGGGAGAGAATTGATTAATTTCTCAAAACTTAAAGGGTATCAGGTTATTTTTGGAGAAACAGATCTACTTGTGTTTTCAATGCAGTTGAGGAGAGGGAAAATTTGAACTCTTAATCCGGAAATTGGGAAGCCAAAGCCTTAACCAATTTGCCTAGGCATGAAGTTAGAGTTTTCATTATTACAATTTACCCCTAATAGCGTTATCGTCCTTGCCGGCCTAAATTCAAATCCTTTCGTCCGTTGTAAAACTCAAGTTAGTATACTTCTGATTATGTACACACACATATATCTATTGAAAAAGCATTCATTAATCTTATGCATTATGCACAGCGCATCAAGGCGATAGGGCCGATAGGCCACTAGTAAAAATGTTTTCTTAGAAGAAATAACAATTAAAAAAAATTAATAAATCACTCTCGTTTCTACTCAGCAGGACTTAAATTTTAGGTCCATCTTTTAGGCCCTTAAACGTCCAATTCATTTGCCATAAATAATGCCTCCAGTCCATTAAACTTATTTTAAAGTCTAAATAAATTGACCTAAATTCAGTACTAATTGATTCCTATCGACAAAACGAACGTTAACGGAAACGCATTCTTTTAATTATGCTAGCTCTTCCCTGTATTTGAGTCTCCATGAGTTGATTAATTATATTGGTTGGAGATCAGTTGTCCATGATGACCTGAGCCACAAATAGATAGAACAAAATGAATTCAAAATTTTAGTTGAACCAGGGTGGGCCAATCTAGCTCCGAGCATGAACGGTGGTCACAGACGTTTTTCAAACCCCGAAAAATTTATTTTTGCATAAAGTCTCTAGATGATAAGTTGCTCCTGTACGTTACAGCTGAGAAGAGTTTCATACTCAAAAAATTTTTTAAAAGGCTTTTTTCAGGTAAATGGTCAAATTTTTTATCAAGTTGAAGTTTGTTATTTGTGCCCATATAGGTCTGAACTCCTTTATCTATTAATCAGGCTTCTAGTTTCAATCACAACAGTGTAAAAATGTCAAAAGATATTTTACAGCTCCTATCCTCTCCAAATCGGCTACTGAAACCTTAACCCGCCCTTACCCACATATCCATGAAAAAAGATACGGGTTTAATTAATCTTGCTTAACTATATCTGTACACCTTTTAAATTAATATATTTATATTTAAAATATAATTTCATTCTGGGTTGGTTTTTGTGCTGGAATTTTTTTTATGGTCTACAGTAGCAACTTGTTAGGCTTGTAGTCTTTGGATTTGATGTAATTTGTTTCATCATTCATATATAATCATATTTTGCAATTCTGAAAAAAATATATATATTCATGTGTGTCTAAGATGAGCCCAAACCTAAAAAGAAATTTTTTTATTAGTATTGAGGTTTTCAATTGGTACAAGACTGTTTTAATTATTGTGAGGTTTTCACTGTTCAGTGAAAAGTGTGTTACTATAAACTATTGTTATATATATAATGTGTTTTTTAGCAACAGTCGAATCTCTCTTCCGGTCCCTGCAGATTTGCTTTCTTCCTTTTTGGTCTCTGCATTTTTCCATCTCACGATCATATCCCAATTTTAACCACACGGACTCACCCCTCTTGACTTCAATTAGGTGGTGGTGATGGCAATAAAGTTTGGGGACGATGAACTGTGAGCTGGGCTGCTGGAGTGGAGACAAGATAAGGACGATGACGGGATCGAGAAATCTACAAGCTTGGAAATTGCTACTTGTAGAGACCAAAATTACGGAGAATGAAAGTGTATTTTGCAATTTTATCACACAGAAGGTCTTGCATCTTTCCATAATGCTGCACTTTCATCCTCAAAGTTTGAAAAATTTTAGAATATGAAACCATCACATTATTTTTTGATGAAGTGCAAGTGACAATGCTTCCAGTGATCCACACAATGATCAAGAAATGAACCGCCACACCGCACAAAACACCATAAACCTCGCAGATTATAAGAGGCATCAATCAACTCGTAATTGGTTATACCTGTCAAAAGAACAAAAAAAATAGAGTAAACATTAGCTAAATTCACAATTTTGCCCCTAAACTACAAATATATGGTCTTTCGGTCCTAAACAAAATTTTGTTCCAAACATCCATAGAACTTCAAAATTCGTGCCCAATCAGTCTCTAATTAGCTTAGCTCCCACAGAACTACCTTGGAGCCAACCCACTTGCGTTGTAAAATTATTCCTATTTGATAGAGTAGTATTTGGAGTATGCATCTATCAAACTAAAAAATTGATAGTAGTATAAAAAAAATTGTGATCATCACCTAAATAATCACTTATTGATGATCATAAACTTGAATATAACAAGGAAGCTGGAAAGCGTTGTTGTTGTTTTCCTGTTAGATACAAGAGAAGAACAGTACTTCTATTTTTGTTTTTGTTGTGATGGTTGATGGTTAATTTACATATTTCTCAAAATTTTGACACAACGAGCAACAATGAAAAACTTTGAACTTAATATTTTCCCCATTTCACAAAAGATGGCCCTTTTACATTTTTTTTACTAAAGTTTGATTTAAATATATTTATATTAATTCTTATTATAACAAATTTTGAAAAATTATATATATAAATTAGAGTTTTTAAGATACCATTTTCATATAAAAATTTTATATTTCTATAAAAAAATTTTAAAAAATAAAAACTATGAATTAATTGCTGTGAATGGTAAATTAGTCAAACTTTATGAGACGTGGAGTACAATGTAAACTAATGTAAACTGAAGGTATCAAGCAGGGGCCTCGGCCCAGTCAATGTCTGCAGCCGCCACTTGACCTAACGCTAACATTTTTACGCTTAGATAGTAGATACGGTGACCGCTGGCTTGATAAATTTTTGGGCCCAATCAATCCCAACCATGTCCTTGAATTGCTAGGGTGATTGACATCATTACACGCAGACTTGAACGACATCGGATCAATGCTTTGGTGAAGACAGCAGTTGATTTCTTTTCCTGGAGGGGTAAAGTACCAAAAAAGTGACTGTACTTTTAGCCATGGACATATTTGGTTACCATTTTTTTAAGCGGTGCCAAATACATCACTCAAGAGTATTTGGTACCAAATCAAGTATCAATGTTTTAAAATAAAGTCAAATAAGTTATTGATGTAACTGATGGTGGAAAGATTTTGTTAAATGTTATGATATTCAGTCAGGTGAAGATTATGTCACAATTAAAGGACAATTGCGTCGCAATCAATGATGAAGTGACATGATATGGAGGCAAAAGGGGAAAGAACATTTTTGGTCCTTTAATTTTATCAACTTTTTCATTTTAGTCCCATTTTCATTGCCGATGCCAACCTAGAATAACCGACTAGCTGAGTCTCATTTTATGGCAAAAATTCTTTAGTTCTCTCATTTGACACTCATTGATGCGCTTTTTGGGCTCTAGGTTTAGGATACCTTCAATTAGAGGTGTTGCGTAACCAATTCAAGATGGTTGAGGTGCAGGTTTGATTAAGGATGCGGGTCTAATTAAGGGTGGTTGTGGTATTGGGCTTGGGTGATTGAGGATGGTGGCAACATCAGGTTAGGTGATTAAAGGTGGTAGTGGATCTAAGGTAATCATTTTTAAAAAGTTATGTACCTAAATGAGACAAATGGAAGATTTAAGACTAATATGAAGCATTTAGGTCAAATTGGGGACTAATGGAGTAGTCTCAATTAACACGTCATCAATCGCCAACTGGCCTCTCCGTTAACACGTCATCAAAACTAACAGCCCAATTATGAAGTTGGGCTCAACTTTAAACTTCAGTAATGCATTTATCATCATTTAAAAGAGTGGTGACCAAATGTGTCCATGGCCAAAAGTATAGTTACTTTTTTGGTACTTTTCCCTTTCCCGGAGTATCAAACTGCCGCATTCCGGTGGCGTACGGCTTTACTGTTGACCGGCGGACAACGAAAGAAAAATATACCCCGAGCTTCAAGCCTCAGTGAAAGAGATGAGGAAAAGCACCGGCTTGGCATGGGGAGTGGCGATCCTCTGTTTTGTTGTGCTCATGCTCGTGACTCCGGCGATTCCCCAGTCTCAGGCATATCACGATTTCGCTGATAAACGCAAATTTTTCGGTAATTTCTTCACTATTCCTCTCTCTCTCTACCTCAGCAACCTCTGATTAACTTCGATTAGTTTCGATCATTGTCTTCTTTCACTATTTGATTTTAGCAACCTCACTATTATTATAATAGTGCCATCATAAACAAGGGGTCGCTATTTTGATTTGGTTTAAGAACACAATTAGGGTTTAGGAATAAGACCAGTTTGGCGTTGCTGGGTAGTTGAAATTGGATGAAATTTCCCTTGAGTATATGATGTGGATTTGTTACAGAACTATCTTCTGAAGGTGGAAGTTCTACGAGGGATGTGTGCTGATGGCCTTTCTGCCACCGTTATTGACTTTTGTTGCATGTAACTAGTGCTGACGCGATGATATTGTTGTTATGGTTTGGTCGATTATGATCCTCTTGCAGCCTAATTTCGAATGAACAGTACTGCAGTAGGCGTCATAAGGGAGGAGCCTCTCACCCACAAATGCTTTGTTTTTATACTATATTGGGCGAAATAGTTTGATTTAACATAATGCCCATAGCAATAATCATGATATACCATGTTCTTACACTTTCACCCTCACTCATAAGAAAGATGCTCATATATTCGAATCCCTTTTTGTTTCTCCAAAAATATTACAATTAACGCCCACCTGCTAGGGAAGATGGAAGGAAGAAACTGCTCTGTCTTTACATACATGTCTTTCTAAAATGTAGCTCAGCCATTGGACTAATGCATATATCCATCAATCCACATTCATATTGTTTCTTCCAGGCAAAGCCTAGTCTCAGCATCCTGGCATGCATAACAAGTGGATAAAAAGCAAAAGAGAATTGGATTTGAAAATAACCAATGTTGTTTGGATGTGATTTTGTGGCTTGCATGATGCATTGTAGAAGACCCTCTTTCATCTTGTGATTTAAAAGGGATAGGTGGACAGTTAACTTGTAGCTTACCTGTTCTCTAATGTATATATCACAAGGCTTCCTCTTTGGCATATGGACCAATGTATCTTGGTAAAGGAGCTAACCATTGTGCAGGTAAATTTGTTTAATTCTTGCAGGGGCTGATTTTTCTAGTAGTTTTTATTGTTATTTTGCAGGGATACCAAATACTTTAAATGTGGTGTCAAACTTTCCATTCCTTGTTATTGGCCTCATAGGTCTTGCGCTTTGCTACTACAAGAATTACTTTCAGCTTAGGTGAGGTGGTTCCGCTGTGTGGTGCACTAATTCATGTGACTGTTGTGAACTAGATATCCACAACTCTTGCTGTTACTGACTAAAGTCTTTTGTTTTCACCAAAAGCTTGCAAGGTGAGACCTTGGGTTGGACCTTCTTCTTCGTTGGTGTGGCTGCTGTTGCTTTTGGTTCTGGATATTATCATCTGAAGCCAGATGATGCACGGCTAGTGTGGGATCGTTTGCCTGTGAGTTTACTCCCTTTTGTAAAAAAATTATGTGGAAGATATACGCATATTTGGTTCTTTTTTTTTTTTTTGTCTTTGAATTGGTAAATGACAAAAATTGATGCTCTATGGCCTTTATAGATGACAATAGCATTCACCTCAATCATCGCAATATTCATCATTGAAAGGATAGATCAGCATAAGGGAACTATTTCCATTGTACCATTGCTGCTTGCAGGAGTGATAAGCATCCTGTACTGGAGGCAAGCATGATCCTTCGTAGTTGACAGGGAAAGTATCCCTAGCTGTCTTGGCATGTATTTTAACTATTCTTTCTCCTGCAGGTTTTTTGATGATCTCCGCCCTTATGCACTTGTTCAGTTTGTCCCTTGTATTGCTATCCCAGTGATGGCTATCTTGTTGCCTCCAATGTACACTCATTCCTCATATTGGCTCTGGGCAGCAGGCATGTGAATTTCATGATGAACTTTCCTTTATGTAAAGGGGAATCAAAATTCTTTTGTAATGTTCACCAAGGACTGCCATTTTGTGACAGGATTCTATCTTTTAGCCAAAATAGAAGAAGCCATGGACAAAATTATATATGACTGGACCCATCATATTGTCAGTGGGCATACTCTTAAGCATTTATGTGCTGCAATGGTTCCCGTCTTCTTGACACTCATGTTGGCAAAGAGGAGTATTCAGCCAGATAGGTATGGTTGTGTGTGGGTGTGTTCTGCGCATGAATGTGTGCATTTCTGTTCATTTGTGTGTGTTCTCGTGTAAGTGCAATTCCATGCTTGTGTGCGTTCATCTCATATTGTTTTGTTTTACATTGGGATGTAGTGAGGCGGTTGAGATCCAATGCTTCATATTATTGATGATGAATACAATAAAATTCTTACTTCAAAGGCCTCAATGTTTTTGTTTCTAAGGGAAATTGTGGGAGTAGAAAATGATCCTCATGAATGATACCTTTTCTGGGTAAATGGGAAGGAAGTCAAAGGGAGAGTTGGATCTCTTGGTAACAAGCAAGAGCCTTAACCACCAGTTTAAGGCTTTGGTTGCTCTCTTGAATTATACTTTGAACATGTTGGTTATTGTGTGAATCGTTTCCCATGAAGACCTGCAGCAATGCTATTTTATTTATTTATTTATTTAAAAGAATGCGTTCGGATTTTGATATTTTATGTGCTTTTTCGTGGTCCTGTTCCATGTTTCCTATGTTGATTTCATGATATTTATTTGGTGATGCAACATGATTTCTTGACACGTTTCCATGGAAGAAAAGGATTATGATGATGTTGGTTTTAAAATTTTATTCTTTTATTTCTTCCATAAGAGTCTTACGTCAAGAAGGGGATCTAGTGCAAAACATTTCCATGTTGTTGTTTTGATTAATGCCAATGACTTTTTAATAGGTAATTGCCGTTAAAATTGTATGTAGCGACCCCGAACATAGTTGCAACTAGGATGCATGCTAATTATTATCATGCAATTTTATTTATGTCTGGGCAGATTCCCTGGTATGCCCTAGTTATCTCTCTCTCTACCAACCTGTCACAACTTAAAAGTATGAAATACCTGCTGTAAATTATACCTTCCTGGCATTAATCTGCAATGCGCAACCTCTTTGTTCCTCTACCTGAAAATGCTCTTTGTTTGGCTCATGCAGCGTAAGTCTTTTGGAGACATGGAAGGTTCAGTGGATCAAGGTGAAAGAAAAATATTCAACCACGAAAAGTTACTCATGTGAGTACACCAGCGTCTCGGTTGAAGAATCAGCTTGACCCAAAGGTTGCGTTGCATCCACTTCAGTGAGAAGAAATCATACACGTTACGCAGATAAATTAGAGGTGTTTGTGTGTAATTCCTCAAGTTAGTTGAAGATCGTATTTTGATAATTGTACCGACAAGTCTTTGTAAATTCGCCTAGTATCCTCAAATGATGGCTTCACACTGTCGCCACAATTCTTTTCTCCACACCCTTGGATACTGACGTCCTGCGGATGTTGGTTCGTAGTGCACGCCCATCAGCTATTTTGAAATTCTTCTCCTCATTTAATAGCCAACCTTTGTCAAACTTGGGGTGGTGGCGCAGTTGGCTAGCGCGTAGGTCTCATAGCTACTGAGTAATCCTGAGGTCGAGAGTTCGAGCCTCTCTCACCCCAATTCATTGTTTTTCAAATCAAATGTTGAAAACGACAAAAACAACCTCCCTGAAAACGTTGAATACTCACTTATTTTTATTTTTAATTTTTTTTTGTATGAAACCAATTTTATTTAAAAGCTAATATTATGTAGATGCAATAATCCATTTGAAAAATAATTTTTTATGATATTATTAAATTTTTATGAATTTTTATTTTTTAATGTCTTAAATTAGAAAAATTCATAAAAATTTAGTAAAATTACAAAATTTGTATTTTCAATGAATTATTATAGCTACATAATATTGAATTTTAATTAAAATTAGTTTCAAGTAAAAAATACATAAGAATAAAAATAAATCATTTTAAAGTCAATTAACTTAAATTAAAATGAACTTGATGTGAATTTGTCAAAGCTTATACAATCTTGAAAGCTTAGATGAATTGGCTTCAAATGACTAGACATTTAATACTAAACACAAAATGTTTTTAAAAAACTTCAGATCTAGCCTTAGTCTAAGTTCAAGTTTTGAGATTGGAGAAGCCTGAGAATTTGGTATTGAAAGTTGTTATAGGAAACTTTTTCATCAACTCATCAGCCAATTTTCTTTCCCCTAGCAATCAAATTTTAAATTGTGATTGGTTCTCCAAGCCAAAGAAAGAAAAAAAAAAAAAACAGAAATCCCTTGCTCAATTTGTACTCTTTTGAATTGTCCCAGATCTTTAAAAATTTATAGGCATTTTTAAAGAACTTGAGGTCTAGTCATGTTTAAAGAACTTTAGATCTAGTCCTAGTCTAAGTTCAAGTTTTTGAGATAAGAGAAGGCTAAGAATTTGGATTGAAAGTTATTGTAGGCATTTTCATTGGCTAATAAACCAAATTTCCTTCCCTAGCAATCAAATTTTAAATTGTGGCTTATTCTTCAAGCCAGAGAAAAAAAATAATAGCTTGCTTAATTTTAGAGGTGATCTCTATTCAGTTGAATTAAAAAAAAAATTAATTAATTTAAAATTTTGGTTGAAACCAAATAAGGTAGAAATTGATTTTCCATTCAGTTTTGGTTAAGGGTGTCGATTTGGCAACTAAATAAATTGAATTTTTAAATTATTTTGGTTTTATTTGGATAAACCCAAAATTAGTCATCAATGTCTTGTTGTACAATTTTTTAAGGCAACTATTTTTCTAAATATTTCAAGTTCATCATTGAATGTGGATGAATTTTATTTTGGTTATTTTAGTTTTAAATCAAACTAAACTAAAATATTCTAGTTCAGTTTAACTTTTGCTTTAACCCTTAATTCAGTTATTTTGTTTTTAAATAATAAAAAATTAAAAATCAAATAAATAAAAAAATCTAGTTTGGTTTAACTGAATAAACTAAATTATCAATCCTACTTAATTTGTACTTCCCTTATCTCATATTCTTTATATTTTTATTACTTTGGGTCGTCCCAAATCTTTGCAATAGTTTATTATTTAGTAAACTATTTCACCATGCTAATTTTTAAATGTTTTTTTTATATTCATTTTTTACTTTTGTTTTTTATTCTTGTGTAAAAAGTGAAGACTACAAGTAAAAACTATATACAAACTTTTTCATCTTTCATAAACTTCTTATCAAATCTAAATATTTCAAATCACTCAAGGGAGTACACATCAAATAATTCTTGACTTTGGTAACATGCTCACTGTATGCCCTTGATTTAATTAAGTTCATATCAAAAGATAGGATTAAAGTCAGGACTTATGTTCACCCAACCCACACATAGGCCATGACAAAAAAATGCCTGGTGCTAATATCGATAAATTAAAGACCAGTGGTGCACAATTTAGCACACTAACAAACAGAAGAACAGTCTAATATATATAGCAGAATATAAATTAAAGACAAGATCACGTAAGAACACTTAAAGAATAGTAGGACCATAGCTAGTTGCTAGTTCTACTTACAAGGCACACCAACACACAAAGAAATTAATTTACTGAGATGTTAGAGGAGGTCCATGCGCTTAGGCCACAACATGCCACATATCTTCACCCATAAGCCTCACATGTCTCTGGACTTGAATTCTGTACTCAGCTCCAGTATCATCGTCTTCTTCTTGATAGAAGAACACATCGTCCCCTGTTTGAAGCTCTTTGGCCCGCACAAACTCGACCCAGCCAGCTTGAAACACGGGTTTAGAGTAACCTGCAGCTCTGGTGGTGCAGCCGAAGGTCCACACTACTCCCTCCGAGTCCTTAACCCTCAACTCCACTGATTGAACTCCGTGCCCCAGGCCAAAGTGCTGCAGAACATTGGTTGGAACCGCGAACCGCCTCCTCACGTCAGTGTCCGACAATCTTTTGGAGAACATCAGTGCCATGGATAGATATGAGTTAAATGGATAATTGATTGAGCTGCTGGAATTATAAGACTGCACTTCAATTTTTTTCCTTGAGCGATGAGTTGATGCTTGGATTGGAGCTGTGAGCTGAACTTATAGACGTTTTCGTTTTGGTATGTGGTCGCACATTCCCCTGCTGCTGCTTGAGAAGAATCGCTCAGAATGGTTGGTTGGTCGACAGAGAACGTATCGAAAGTGCAGTTGTTGTGCTGCTCAAACATGGTCGACGACGTAGCTGGGCTGTTTTATTTTAATTATACTCCACTAAACAACCAGGCAGACGTTCCCTTCGATTCGAAGATCACCCAGCGGGCACAGCAGGGGACTGGAAAGGTTGAAAGAAAATCGTGAGATAGATACAGGGCTGGCTTTTTGGCGGGAGGATTTCAAAATCAAGAGACCACGTGGCATTTAATGTTGCCACGTGGGAGTTCAGACCGATATTTGCCAGGTCACTCTCACTTCTCGCGGGGTGGTAACGTCTGTTACTCACAGTGCGCTCGAGCCGAGAGCTCCTCATCGCCATGTGCTCGACTGAGAACGAACCTGAACCTCAGCTACCGTACCCTTAGAGCTCCACACTTCGGAATCGCATACAAGTCGGCTGCAACCCGCCGTGTCACCCAATTACTTTTAATTCACTACATCTCGCATCCCTTTTTTTTTTTTTTTGGGACAAAGAAAATAAACATCTTTCTTAATTTCTTCTTCCTCATCCGCGCGTTGTCGTCTGTATTGTTCGGATCTGGCCTAAGAAATGACCACGTAAGGTACGATTCCTTCATTATGGCTTCTTATGTAAATAAAAGTGCTTTGTTCTGTTGTTGACTCTGGCCGGCATCCAATAATAGTGGAACATCTAGGAATTTAAGGCCCATATTACTATTAAATAGTTTTGTTGTGTTTTTTTTTCCTCATTTTTTCAATGAAAAAAGGACTTAAACACATTTTATATGGCAGTCATGCATGCATTCTTAATATACGAGTTTTTTTTCTTAACGAAAAAAATTCATGGGACATAGAGCTATTCGTGTTGAACTAAATATACAATATGAGAAAACCATCTGCCAACCTCAGGGACGTAGCTATTAAGGGACAGGGAGAG